>OY728131.1:1832082766-1837082766 GCA_963277665.1 Viscum album
ATGAAGAATCTAAACAAGTTTCTCTTCATAAGAAAGGATCTCTTCCAACTGAACTAGTTTTGGGATTAAAACCTGAGTTGAATCTGGAACATAATTTCTCAACATCGAAAAATGAAAATGTAAAGTCCCAAAAATTCTATGGAATTTTTTTCCCTCAAATACATATGAATTTTATGAGTCCCTAGTTTCAGACAGTCCTTGATTCTGAGACCCAGTGTGCCCAGAATCAATTTTTGAAGTTTTGTTAGGGTACATTCAGTAAACGTACGTGCGGCTTTTTATATCATTTGAACCAGTGCTCAGAATTGAAATATGAGGACACCGATGAACACGCAGCACTGGTATTCTCTTAATGGGACCTTTATCGTAGTTTCTTTTTATCGAAGATAGAAGTTAATTTTGGGGGATTTCTAAATTTAATAAAAAAAACATGTGTTGCATATTTTGTTATGTGTGGTGGTTAAAACCTCCAAAGGGAGGTTAGTTGGGGGGGGGGGGAACCGCACATAACCTCCCTTGGGAGGATATTACTTGGTGGGGCCCACACTGGCTTGAATCCCTTGGAACCCCCCCCCCCATTTATGTGGGTTAAACCCTCCACCTTCCACCTTCCCTCATAATGGTGCCACCTCTCTATCACAATAAATTTTATAAACATGCAATTAATTAATTGGCCCTTTAATTATGAGTTATTTTGAATTCATTATTCCAACATAATAATATGTATTATATTTTTATGGTCGGAGTTGGAATAATTTTTTCTTTTGTTGGGAGAATTGGGAGGAGCAACGTCATCTCCTCCCGACGTCAACCGAACAACGTCCGTCTCCTGCGATGTCCGTCTTCTGAGACTCTGTCATTGATCACCAAAATTGGGGTAGGGGTTATCATTGTGTATGAATTTACCCTCCGTTCTATGTTATTAAAATTTTGGATTGATATGCTATTATTACCATCGTAATGAGGAGGGTTCGTACCACATGAACACGGCCCGACCCTCCCCCCTTTGATTACCCTTTTTGACGATGGCATAGGCATAGCCAAAATGGTGCAGTGTCGTTGCACTGCCCCATAGAATAACTGCGGCCAGGAGGACCGCGGCGGATGAAAGAGGAACTGTTGCCGGGAGGGCTGTGATGGATGAAGAGGTGTGGCGCCATCACGCAGCGTTGTGGAGCTGAAGGCCGCGGCTAGGCCAGGCCGTGGCGGTGGTGGAACGGATCTGTCATGTTGCCCACGTGGATAGAAACAATGGCCCGAATCGACGGGCCGCTTGAATAGAAGAACCAGCCGGCTGCCTGCCGGCTGGGTGGGAAAACCGATGTGCCAACAGGTGCCGCGTGGAGGAGACCACGGCCCGCATCCGCGGGCCGCTCTACTGGGCGAACTGGCAGGACGCTTCCAAGTTGGGCTGGAGAACTACAGCACCCATTGGTGACATGTGGGAAGATCCACAGCCCGCAATGAAGGCCTCATGCGTCGGGCCAAACTTGCCAGCTTTGGCCGGCCGGGCAGAGGAGGACGTAGCGCTGCTCGGCGCCACCAGGCGAACTGGACCTTCCCGCAGCGCGGTCCGGGTTCGTAAGTGGGTCACGCCCCACCTGGCCGGGCTGCCCCCCCCCCCCCCGCCCCAGCCGGGTCCGACCTGAAGAGCCAGGCCGGGCTGACCCCCCAGCCGGGTTGGACCCACAGAGTTGGGTCGGTCTGACCCGCCACAGCCCACTGTGTTTGACAGGCCGAGACCGACTTCTCTTAAATACAAATATCTCCTAGACAGCACGTCTGATCGACGCGCCATCTACAACACTGGGACCCTCGCGATGAAGCTGTCCTTTTGTGATACTCAAAGTTAGTTTTGGTCAATTTTGGAAAACAGCAGAATTTGGATCCAGCATAAATCCAACCGGGCCCCTAGAACAAAAATTCCAATAACTCTTAGATCGGGCGTCTGATTGACGCACCGTCTATCAAGTTGGGTTCCTTTGGATGGGACAGAACTACGGGATACATAAACTCGAGACCTCACGATATTTGATGTATCGACACTTGAATTTAGAAGAGGACCCTCTCAGAATCGAGTGTGATGTGTGCTGGAACCCTAGATCTTACTGCGATGACTATTGTACTGAAATTCTACTTGGGTTCGACTACGATGACTATTGTACCGAAATCCGATGTGGGTTCGACTGCGATGACTGTTGTACCAGAATCTTATGTGGGTTCGACAGTGACGACTAGTGTATCTGAATCCTACGTAGTTTCGACAATGATGACTACTGTACCGGGGTCCTCTATGGGTCTGATAGTTCTGACATATGATCTTGTATCCTTTATGAGTCCGACAGAGTAGCTGGTCATGTATCCTCTGGGGGTCTGATAGCTTAGTTGGTCCTGTATCTCCTATGGGCCCGACAACTTAGAGTAATCAGTTACTACATTTGATCATCTTTATCACTCTACGAATGATTTATACATGTGTGAGCTGAGTCATGTCTTTCAACCATTATAATCGTGGTGATTGACTTTACTTCCATTGTGGACTGGGTTGTGATTGGGCTCAAGAGTTGGAGTTGGAATGTGATGGGTAACATAGGAATATGTATGGGAATATACCTAATTAGTGTTGGTTGATACTTCATGATTGTATCTTTCTACGATGTTTTAACCTTTGTGGATTTTGGGAGACCTTCATGGGTATCGGGGTCCCCTACTTAGTATTGTTATACTCACCCCTGCACGGGATTTTCCAACAACATGTTGTGTTCTTTGCAGACAACAGACCACAGTGATCGAGGCTGAGGGCGACAGATGGAGGCTGCTTGGAGCTGGACTAGATAGGACGTACCGTAGAGAAGAGTTGTTCGAGTTCTGTACCTACCCTTCAGGTAGGATTCCCCGATAGACTATTCGGGAGCATTTTTCCCCTTTTTACATGTACTTTTTGTTCAGTTGGGTTTTTATACTGGCCCACTTACATTAAGAACACCTTAATGTTCTGTTTTTTTTGGCCTCTAATGCTTCTGTTCAGACTGTGTGGGTGTGTTATTAGATACAGGGCAATGCCTTCCCTTCTTATCGGGATTTCGCCTTTGTGCTAGTCGCCAGCCCATGGCCTATGGAAGGCGGGTTTGGGGTAGTCACAACACAAGCCTCGAGGATGGGTCATGAAAAATTGGTATAAGAGGACTCAGTTCTACCGAAGAACATAGAACTATGATCTGTCTTACTATGAAACAATAATGTTAAGAGTATTGGGTGTGGTTTTCATTCCATGGAGTCTACTGTTTGTGTGGCGGCCGATGTATCCTTACACTAGGACCCTGACCTCTGATTTCCGACTCAGTGCACAAAAACATTGATTGCGTGTGTGTTTCAAAAGTTTCCTTTGTGGTCTCTTTGAGTCAACACACCAGGTATACTATTTTAACCGTGGTACACCTATTTCTTTTCAGGATGGCCCCATAAAGGCATCCAGCTAGGGTTCTGAGTTTCATACAAGATGGTAGACCACCCAACGTAAAGGCCTCGGTGTAGGGCCCCATCACAGCGGAGGTACCAGTGGTACTACTATCCGCTGGACCACCATTACCACTTGCTCTAGCATTAGAGAGTGCACACCTCTTGAGTGCATTAAACGAGTTCCAGTTCCAGAGGCTGCCCAGGTTTCGGAGAGAGACGGACCCACATGCTACTGAGGATTGGCTGAAAGTTGTCATGAGAACTTTCTGATTGGTAGGGACACCAGCCAACCTCATGGTGATCCTTGCCGTGAGTCTCTTGAATGGATAAGTAGAAAAATGGTGGAGCCTGATGCTTCAGGTGCATGATAAGGCATCATTACTCTAGACAGACTTTGAGAGTCTCTTTCACATAGAGTTTTTTCTAGCCACCCATCGTGCAGTGCAGATTCAGGAGTTACTTCATCTTCAATAGGGAAGCATGACTGTAGCTCAGTACTCATCAAGGTTCACCGACCTCTCAAACTACTCCATGGATATGGTATGGGTCCCGTTCTTTAGGAATCAAACCTTCAAGCAGCGACTCAGGCATGATATCAGGGCTTCGACGAGTCCCCTTAGCATTCCGACGCAGGAGGGGTGCTGGATCAAGCCCTTCTAGTTGAGAGTTTTCTCACTGAGCAGTCACGAGTAGGGACTCTCACAATAAGGTGACATGTAGAGGATTCTTCTGTAGCCGGTAGTACAAAGATTACACAGAGGTCCAAGCAGACTAGTCCAGTAGGTGGGTGACCCCAGAATACAGGTTGGGATGTGCGGGGCACACGAGATAGATCCACCTATACGAGGAGCAGGAAGTGCTATACATGCGGCGGGCAGGGCCACATGGCTCGTGACTTCCCGAACCACCATGCAGATGAGTAGCAGATAGAAGAGGGACCTCCCATGCAAAGGTAGTGGTTTTTCCGTGGTGGTCCTCCAAAATAAGGTGGACGTGGAAGAGGAGTTGGTCAAGCAGCGGGTGGTCGGCGACGTTTCGAGACTCTACCACCACCACCACCAGGACGTGCACCCCGACCACAGGGAGCTGGAGAACAAAGGCAGGCTCAGCTCTAGGCTGTCGAGGCCTATGACCATGGCCCACCTGAGATAATTCGAGGTACTATCTATGTCTACTTCACCCTTTCTGTAATACTTATATACACAGGTGCGAGTCATTCTTTTATTTCCACTGCACTAGGATGAAGCTCGGAGATTCCGACAGAAATGTTGGCTTGATCCTTACAGCTAGAGACTGCTATGGGAGCAGACTCGACGATTACACACTATTTTTGGTAGTGTGAGCTTACTCTAGGAGGCGAGAGCTTTGTCTGATATCTTCTCATTGTGGCGTCGAGCCCTTACGACATCATATTTTGTATGGACTAGTTTTCCACAATTCATTCTCATATTGACTGTATTAGGCGCAAAGTGTTGTGTATCCGCACAGATGAGACCATTTTCACCTTCACCAGTGAGAAGAGAGCCTTTTCAATGCATGATGGACTTACACAGAGGAGGGGTTAGTCGATCACATATGAATTGGCTAGTCTCATCCTCAAAGCAGTTGATGTGAGGATTCCGAGTTTTTCTATTGTGGTGGATCAGTACGCATATGTTTTCCCTGAGGACGTTCCAGGACTACCTCCTCACCGAGAGGTAGAATTCTACATTGACTTGTACCCTGTGACACCACCGATATTTACTCCAGCATATCGGATGGCTCCTGCTGATCTTCGTGAGCTGCGAGTATAGTTGTGGGACTTACAGAGGAAGGGGTTTATCTGAACCAGTGTTTCACCCTAGGCATCTCTGATTTTGTTCGCGAAGAAGGCAAATGGGAGCTTGGGGCTGTATGTTGACTACCGTCGCCTGAATCAGGTGACCGTGAAAAACAAGTACCCACTCCTGAGGATTGACGACCTCTTTGATATGTGCAAGGGATAACGATGGTTCTCAAAGATAGACCTCAGGTCAGGCTATCACCAGCTCAGAGTTCGAGATGAGGATGTGCAGAAGACGGCCATTAGGTGTTGGTATGGCCTATAAGATTTCTTGGTTATGCCCATCGGTGTAACCAACTCAGCAGAAGTGTTCATGAGTCTCATGAATAGGATATTCTAGCATTAACTCGATCGTTTGGTCATAGTATTCATCGAAGACATACTGATTTACTCAACTACTGAGGAGGATCATGCCTACCATTTGTGGGTAGTACTGGACACACTCAGAGAGCACCAGATTTATGGTAAGATCTCGAAGTGCGAGTTCTGGATTCGAGAGGTTCACTTCTTAAGACACGTCATCTCAGAGGTTGGAGTTACTGTGGATCCCAAAACGATAGAGGAAGTACTTACATGGGATCTACCGAGGAGTGTGACGGAGGTGCGGAGTTTCCTGGGACTGACTGGGTACTATCAGAGAATTGTTCCAGACTTCTCTGGAGTTGCAGCACTACTTTCAGCATTGAATAAAAATGGGAAATCCATTGTCTGATTAGATAGATTCCAGCAGAGCTTTAAAGGGGTAAGGAAGATGTTTAATAGTGTTCCCATCTTGAGGCTACCAGATGATGGTGTAGGGTACGTAGTTTACTGTGATGAATCAGGGACCAGAATTGGGTGTGTTCTGATGTAGGAGCGACCCGTGATAGCTTATGGTTCTCAGCAGTTGAGACAATATGAGAAGAACTATGCTACCCATGACCTGGAGTTAGTAGCTATGGTATTCACCTTGAAGATGTGGTGCCACTGTCTGGTGGGATAACATTTTAGAGTCTACTCTGACCACCAGAGTCTCAGGGACGTCTTCTCGCAGAAGGGCCTGAACCCGAGACAATGATGATGGCTCGAGTTCCTCCAGGACTATGACTTCGAGATAGTCTATACTCTTATGAATGGGAAAATTGTAGCAGATGTTCTTAGCAGGAGAATAGGTATTCAGCTGCTACGAGAGGCATCATAGAAGCTGGCCGCGTTGTAGATATCCTTTGTGGCTTGGGATGGACCAGCTTATCTGTAGTCTCTAACAATTACTCCTCCACTTCTTCAGCGAGTCAAAGAGGCACATCGTGGGGATGTTTACTTTGAGACGCGCCGTGCTCAGATATCCTTAGGGAAGGCACCTGATGGGTTTTCTAAAGGTGGGGAGCATGTCATCCTCTTCAGAGGACGTACCATGGTACCAGTTGCACTATAAGAGGAGGTGTTGAGGGAGTTTCACACTTCCCCTCTAGCGGCACATCCCAGAGTGAAGATGATGTATCAGGACCTCATATGACATAACTGGTCATCGAGTATGAAGAAGGTGGTAGTAGAGTTTGCCTCACGATTCCTCACTTGTCACCAAGTGAAGGCGGAGCACTAGGTTCTAGCAGGCTTTGTTAAGCACCTTATGAGGCACTTTACGACCGAACATGAAAGTCAACACTATGTTGGACTGACCCAGGGGAGTCAACACTTGTAGGTCCATAGATGGTATATGCTATGATGGAGAAGGTGAAAACCATCCGGGAGCAGATGAGGACTGCACAGAGTAGACAAAATTCTTATGCTGATAGGAGACGGAGACCACTAGAGTTCAAGGATGGCGACCACGTCTTCTTAAGGGTCTCACCTCGATGAGGTATATAGATATTTGGTAGAGGTAGCAAGTTATCTACACGTTTAATTATACCTTCTCAGTTCCTCTGTAGGGTAGGCGAGGTGGCTTACTACTTGGCTCTTCCACCTCAGTTGCACCGGGTGCACGACGTCTTCCACGTATCTCAGTTGAGTAGATACATGAACGACCCATATTGCATCATCAAACATAGGGAGCTGGACATCGATGATGGGGCGACATTCATGGAGGATCATGTGGAGATTTAGGATCGAATAGATATGGTCATGCATGGACGGTCGATTCCTCTGGTGCGCATTCGTTGGCAGCACGGAAACATACAGGAGAGAACACAAGAGCGGGAGTCTCAGATGCATGCTTAGTACCCCCCTTTGTTCCCTTAGTGTGTGATGTAGCTTACATGTACATAAATCCGTAAGGTGGGGAGAATGTAAAGAACCAATAATCCTGTGGAATTATTTTTTCTTAAATACATGGAAATTTTACGAGTTAGCAGTTTCTGATGGCACTTGATTCTGAGGGCCAGTGTCCCCGGAATAATTTTTTGATGTTTTTTGTGTATGTTCACCAAACATACGTGCGGGTTTTTATATCTTTTGAACCGGAACTCAGAATTGTATTCTGAGGACACGGATGAACTCACAATTCCGGTATTCTCTTTAGGGGACCTTTACCGCTATTGTGTTTTATCGAATTTGGAATTTAGTTTTGGGGGATTTCTAAATTTAATAAAAAAATATGTGTAGCATATTTTTTTTAATGTATGGTGGTTAAAACCTCCAAAGAGAGGATATTTGTGGGGCCCACCTACACATAACCTCTTGTGGGTGGATATTACTATTTGGGGCCCACACGTGCTTGAAACTCTTGGAACCCCCCATTTATGTGGGTAAAACCCTCCACCATCCACCTTCCCTCATAATGGTTCCACCTCTCTCTCACAATTATTTATCTAAACATGCAATTAATTAATTGCCTATTTTATTATGATTTATTTTGAATTCATTATGCCAACATAATAATATGTGTTAGATTATTATGGTGGGAGTTGGAATAATTTTGGCTTTTGTTTCGAGAATTGGGAGGATCTCTTGGTATAATCCGTGGAGAATTGTCCTCTCTAATGATGAACCTCCGCCCGCAAAGAACGCCTCTTACTACTAAGGAAGATCATGAAGAACGTTGATGAAGTCCTCGGTTCTTCGAATTCTTCCTTAGATGTCTTCTTCATTCAACTACTAGATCAAAGTAGGGAATACACCGCCCGTGAAGAACGTCACCAATGACAACAACATCTCCTCCTACGTCAACGAAACGACGTCCATCTCCTGCGATGTCCATCTTCAATGACTCCATTGTTGATCACCGAAATTGTGGTAGGGGTTATATTTGTGTATGACATTAACCTCTGGTCTGTTTCATTAATTTTGGGGATTGATGTGCCAATGATACCATTGTAATGAGGAGGGTTCGGACCGCACAAAGACATCCCGACCCTCCCCCGTTTGATTACCCTTTTGAATATTTCAGAGGCGGAGCCGAAAGGGTGTGGTGTCGTTGCACCATGCCATAGAATAATGGTGGCCAGGAGGACTGCAGCGGATGGAAGAGGAACTGTGGAAAGGAAGGTCGCGACAGATGAAGAGGCGCAGCGCTGTCGCGAGGAGGTATGGAGCCGAAGACCGCAGTTAGGCTGGGTCGTGGCGGCGGTGGGCCGGCGTCGTCGCGCCGGCCTCATGGATGGAAACTGAAGACCTCATACGTGGCCCGCTTGGCTGGACGAACCGGTCGTCTGCCTGCCGGCCGGGCTAGAAAACTGCGGCGCCCATAGGCCCCGCGTGGAGGAGACCATGTGCCGCTCGGGTGGGCGAACCGTCTGGTCTAGATGACCACAACGCCCATAGGTGCTGCGTGGGAAGAACTGCAGCCTGCAATGTGGGCCGCATGCGCCGGGCCGGGCCGATCCCCAGCCGGGTCCGACCCGCCGTGCTGGACTAGGCCTACCCCCCATCCAGGTCGCACCCACCGAGCCGGGTCGGGCCGACCCGCCACAGCCCACTGGGCTTGACGGGCTGGGCCTAACTTCGCTTAAATACTATAATATCCTAAATCACACGTTCGATCGACGTTTCGTTTGTGGCAATAGGACCCTCACGACGAGGTGGTCCTTTTTCGATACTCTAAGTGATTTTTGGTCAAATTTGTAAAATGGCTGGGTTTGGATCAGGCATAAATTCAACCGGGCCCATGGAACGGAAATTCCAATAAATCTCAGACCGGGCATCCGATTGACGCATCATCTGTCGCGTTGGGTTGCTTTTGATTAGGCGGAACTACGAGATACATCAACTTGAGACTTCATGATATTTGGTGTATTTAAAATTGAATCAAGTAGCATACTGTACCGTAATCAAGCGTGTTGTGTGCTGGAAACCTAGGGGTAGCTGTGATGACTATTGTACCAAAATACTATGTGTGTTCGACTACGATGACTATTTTACCGGAATAATACGTGGGTTCGACTGTGATGACTATTTTAATAGAATCCTACATGGGTTCGACAGCGATGACTATTGTACTAGAATCCTACGTGGGTTCGATAGCGTTGACTATTCTACCGGGATCCTCCGGGGGTCCGACATTTCAAAATTCTTTTTCTATATCCTGTGTGGGTCCAATAGAGTAGTTGGTCCTATATACTATGTGGGTCCGATAGCATTGCCGGTCCTGTATCCTATGTGGGTCTAACAACTTAGACAAATCAGTGACTACATCTGATCATCTCTACCACTCTACGAAATATGTATACCAATGTGAGTAGAGTCATGTCTTTCAACCATTATCATTGTGGTGATTGACTTTGCTTTATTTGTGGACTGGGTAATGATTGGCCTCGAGAGTTGGAGTTGTACTATGACTGGTAACTTAGGTATAGTTATGGGCATATACCTATGTAGGGTTGGTTGATACTTTGTGATTGTATCTTTATACTGTGGTATATCCTTTGTGGATTTTGGGAGACTTTCGGGGGTCTCTGGGTCCCCTACTATGTATTGATATACTCACCCCTGCACGGGCATCACCCGCACCTTGTTGTGATATGTGCAGATGAAGGATAGCAGTGATCAAGGATGAGGGTGATGGACGGAGGCTTCTCAGAGCTGCACTAGACATGACGTACCACGGGGACAAGTTTTTCGAGTTCTGTACCTACCCATCAGGTAGGATTCACTGGTGGATGATCCAGGAGCTGTTTTTTCCCTTTTTACTTTTACTTGTTGTTCAATTGTTTTTGTATACTGGCCCACTTACTTTCCACACACCTTAATTTTCTATTTTTAGTACTTGTTGCCTCTACTACTTGTGTTCAGAATGTGTGTGTGTTATAGGATAAAGGGAAATACCTTCTATTTTTATCAGTAATAAGAATTTGGTGCTAGTCACCTGCCCCTGGCCTATGGAAGGTGGGCTTGGGGTAGTCACAACACGAGCCCTGAGGATGGGTCGTGATAAAAACATTGTATACCTGAGATAAACTCGAAGGAATTGGTACACAATATGCCACTGGTCCAACATTATCCATGATTTCAAAATGACCTATGAACCACATACATAGATTTTATTTTTTCCCAAAAAACACTCCACACATTTCTAAGAAGAGATTTTATAGAAATATAGTCTACTACCTCGAAGGAGAAGTCTTTCCTTCTGTTATCTACATAATATTTCAGCCTACTTTGAGGCTTCCTCTTGTGATGCTAGATCATTTTCCCTTTCACTAACACTTCTTCAACTAATTCCTTACCCGTCAACATTCTTTCCCCAATTTCATCCAAAAATATTTGGAGTCTTGCACCTATTCCCATACAATTCCTCATAAGGTGACACCTGTATACTATAATGAAAAATATTATTGTATAAAAACTTAAATAAAAAAGTTGTTTATCCCAACATACCTTGTAATCAATTGAACACACTCTCTGTATATACTCTAATGATTGAATTTTTTTCTTGGTATATCCATCATATTAGGGATGAAAATAATTAATAAATTTAATTCTATTCGCAATGACTTCTGAAGGCCCTTCAAAATGTTATAAGTGGACATGGGATCACTGTCTGATTCCATAGAGTGTGAAAATCCAAGAAACCTATAAATCATATTGAGGTAAATTTGATAAACATAATCTAATGATAGAGTGCCTCTTATATGAATAAAATGTACAGAATATGTCAGTTGATCAATAATAAAAAAAAATTGCATTGTTACCTCGAGAAGTCTTTGGAAGTCCCAAAATGTTGTCCATGGTAACATTTTCTCATTTCCACTATGGCACTGGAAAAATATGATGAATACCATTTGGTAACTGCCTCTATAATTTATCATTCATACATGTTAAACATTTCAAAGTAAAATCATCAATATATGTTTTCATTCCATCCCACCAATAATATTTTCGAAGGTCTCAAAACATCTTTGTGCTTCCAAGATGAACATAAAATGAAAAAATGTGAGCCTCACTTAAAAATTATTTCTTCAGTTTGATATAATAAGGAACACATAATCTCTTTCCAAATCTCATAACACAATCAGCATCATCATTATATTCAGGATATTTAACTTTCTTGTCCATTTGTACCTTTTTATGTAACTCACTTTCATTCTTTTGTTCGTTCTTGATTCTATCTGAGAGAGACAACATCACTAACATCTGCAACAAAAATATAACAATTTTCTACAACAACAACTTCCAAGAAAAAATGCATCAAATCATTAATAAAGGGGTCTTATTCTATATTTAACATGGTCAATGATGTATAATGTTTTTGACTCAAAACATATTCCACATTATTTTCTTTTCCTAGATGGTAATTGATCGTGAAATAATTATCCTTTATTATTTCAATCCATCTTCTCTCCCTTATGTTCAATTTTTTATATGTGAATTTATAAAATAAAAATTTATGGTCAGTATATATTTTAAATTTGGATCCATAAAAATGATGGTTGTAAAATTGTTAGGTAAAAACCACAACTGCTAATTACAAATCTTATTTAGGGTAATTTAACACATGGGGTTTGAATTAAATTCAATCAGAAGAAATTATTAGATCAATTTTCTTCAAAACACAACCAAATACGTTCAATGGGGCATCCCTATAGATGAAAAATTCAGAATTTATGGATGGTACATTAAGAATTGTATCATACTTAAATCTTCTTTTAATTTATTAAATACAATCATCACCTTCATTTCTTAATATTAACATAACACATTTTTGAGTTAACAATTATTTCGTATAGATAAACATGAAATGTTTTCAAAACCCATTAGTAATAGCCTTCCAGAACAAGGAAGCTACAAATCAGTATTAGATTTTGTGGGTCTTAGCCACTCTTCAACAAATTTTGTTTTACCATGATCAATAGTTTTTCCATATTTTGAAACAATGTGACAAGGGAAATAAATTTTTTCCAGCAAATATTCAGACATGATGAATTTTCCATACAACCTTTTTCATTGATGGTTTTCAAAACAACCCTTAGATGTTTTTCCTACTCCACATTACTTTTAGAGTACACAAGAATGTCATCAATAAAAAAATATAAAAATATCCATGAACTCATGAAATAGTATATTTATATGATCCATGAATACAATATGTGAATTTTTCAAACCAAAGGTCATAAAAACTAAATCATAATGCCCATATCTAGTATGGAATGATGTTTTCAAAATTTCATACTCCTTCACCATTAGCTGATAGTACCTAGATCAAATTTCAATCTTGGAAAAATAATAATCTCCTTGGATCATATCAAAAAATTCATCGATATGAGGAAATGGATACTTATTCATAACCTAAATTTTATTCAAATACCCATGATCAATGAAAAGTATCTTGGAATCATCAATCATTTGATCAAACAAAATATGACCAGCCCATGGTGATATTCTAGGAATAATGAAGACTTTATCATGAAGATATTGCAAATTGGTTTTAAATTCATGAAGTTGCATTAGATCCATTTGATAGGGGATTTTGTAAACATCACATAATGAAGAACTATGTCAATTTAAAATTCAAATTCTTGATCTGGTATTACACATGGAAATAATAGAAAATAACCTAATGGTATACCTTTACCGCAGGAACATCATTAATCTGAATAGTTCTATAAGGACCCATCCTTAAACCTTAGTTAATATTGAATTAGATGATTATTTCACATTGAGGAACTTTTCAGGTTTCGAGTTTTAGAGAATTAGGTCATAACTTTTACAACTCAAAAGATTACATAGTAGACACTTCTACTAAGTTTCCATAAAATAAATAAACACTTAAAAAGAAACATGTCTAGTTCCATGTTTTAGATATCATGTCTTTCCTTGATCTCATCCTTATCCCTATTCATCTTTATGTCCTATGGAAAACATTTCAAAAACTTGGGATTAGCATAAATAATCTAGTAAAGGATACATAATGATGGAAAACTGTTAGTTTTTCAAAACAACAAGTAAACCATGAATACATTAACAAATTAATACTTTTTACCTTTATGATGTAGTAAAAACTCTTCACTCACTAAAAGATCATTACTTACCCTTTTGTAACCAAAATATTACCATAAACCCCATATAAAGTACACATAACATATAAAGGTAACTTGGGACATAAACATAATTAAATGGAATTAACCATACGGTCGACTTCCATACATATCACTTAATGGAATAGCCATACGGCCGACTTCCATACCCAATGCATTGGAGGTTATAACGTAACCACCCATCTTGGTATTCATGGCACAACCCGTCATATGGTTTATCACGTAACCACCCATAAAATGTCCATGTACCATCATTACACATAAAATATTGAAAATAAAAACATTTCAATAACAACATTTCATTTGCAATCACAATAAGTAATTCCAAGATATTAAATTAATCAATCCAGTTTCAAAAAATCATTTAAAAGAGATTTTTGAATCAAAGTGTCCCATATCAATTTGAAGATTTTAATGGAATTATAATTTTAAAACATTAATGTCCATATAAATAAATACTGAAAACCATTTTGAAAACATGGACATTTAAGATAATTATTTAGAATAATATATCTTTAAAACATTTAAAACGATATTTTTGTTAAAGAGTTTTTAACAAAATGAGAGACTCTTGAATACGAATAATTGAAGAAAAACATTTAATACGAACTTTACAATATCATGAGAATAAAGGGATTCATGATATAATATTTCAAAGGACAGTATACACACCATATAAGAGTGAATTGGTGCATAACAACAATGAAGTCTCAATGGAAATGTAAATTGAGAAGAAATCCATTATAAAGATGGTATCCTTAAATAAAGGATAAATCTATCACATAATTAAGTGTGAGAAATATAAATAAACCCTATATAAGTGGATATTATGTGTGAAACAATCATATTTCAATCACAGATAATCTTGGAAAAACAAAACAAATGACATAGTTATTTAACTCAATGAAACGAGATTGAGTTATGATTTCCCAAACAAGTTCATATGAATTTATCAATGAGATGATTATGTGTAGAAATAGTATATCCACACAAAGGTTTATGGAAATTACAACATGGAGATTCCAAAAATAATCTTGGCATAATAAAATCAAGAAGTAGAGGTTTATCCCAAATAATTGAAAGTGGGTTAAGAAGTTCCCTTACAGAAATCTGACAGTCTAACGGCGTCACATTAAAATTCAGAAAATGAGTTGATGAGAGAAAAAATGGTATCCAATAACTTGGACATAAAATTTACATAAATAAAGATATATAATAACATATCCCAACATTATAGTATGTTAATTAAAAGACATAACAAAATAAGTCTTTTAAAAAGAGGAGGGTGAAAGGTCCCCTTACCGAGTTGGGTAACTTTCGAAACATACAACCCATGGAAGAAGGGTCATAAAAGGAAGATGTAAATACCCATAAATGAAATTATACTACAAAAAGTGTATAATAATTGTCAGTAAATACATAACTCAAAGGAAATAGTGTCAAATGTACCATAAATGTCACGATAATAAAAGTGAGATGAAAAATCCCTTACGAAAACTCGGCAGCCTAACGACGCTACTTAAAACTTCCAAAAATGGATTTATGAGATAAAATAGGGTCTCTCATAATATGAACATAAAAAGTAAAGTATGAGGAATATAAAATAACATCCCCAAACATAAGAAAGATGGGATTAAAAGAAATGACATAAAAGAGAGTGCTTAATAAGAAAGAGAGAGGGAGGATCCCTTACGAAAACACGGAAGCCTAACAGCGCCACTTAAAACTTCCAAAAATGGATTTGTGAGATAAAATAGGGTCTCTCATAATATGAGCATAAAAATTAAAGTATGATTAATATAAAAGAACATCCCAAAACATAAGAAATATGATCTTAAAATAAATGACATAAAAGAGAGTGCTTAATAAGAAAGAGAGAGGTAGGATCTCTTACCTCAAGTCCGACATGACTTGATTGTTTCTTTATATTCTATAATAATAAACATTGGTCAATTAATAATTTCTTATGGAACTCTTTCAAACATTATTATTAAGTTCATATCATATATTATAATGTAATAATAATTGGTTAATAATGTGAGTTCATATCAGACGTTTTTATTGATGTTTGGTACATGAGTCAAAATCAACTTGTTTGAAAAATATTTCCCATGTAGTTATAAGTAAATAATATCTAGAATAGTATTAATGATTTAAATATCATATAAATCCAGTACATATTCATTTTATACTACTCCATAACATTTGGAGATAAAAGGAAATGAAATGCACCGTTCATGGAGACGGTAGGCCGTACGTACGCATGAACGCTACAGTGATTTCTTTGTCATATTAGTGGAATTAAAAATAATTGAGAGAAATATATATTATAATTCCAGTATAATATATATGTTATATAGGTCACATTTGTTCAGTAATTGCATTCTTTATACATTCCATTTATTGCATGAACGAGTCACATCACTTGAGGGGGCGGTAGTCCACACTTCCTCGTATGAAATTATCGCATTTTCACAACATGAAAAGCATAAAGGCATGTTTTAAATATAAAATTCAGAAGAATATAGAAAAAATAAATACCATATATATCATATATAAAATATAGTGACATAATAAGGTCCACCATGAAAGGTGTTAAGAGAATATTGAACAATCATCGTTTCGTGAGGCAGAAATTCGCCATGCACAGAAAAATTGTGTTCTTTAACCATTAGACGTAGGTGTGTGTAAGTGTAGCTCGAATAGTTCACATAAAAATATCCTAGTATACTGAAGTTACTGGTTTTGTTAAAAAACAAAAGAATAAAAAGAGTTTATAGGGTTGGAGAAGCAAAATAAAAGACAAGAACACAAGGGAAGACATTACCAATAAATCGGGTAACTCTTTTTGATTTGAGATCAAAGGCATCCTTGGAAATGATTCTTCCCAAATGTGATACTTCAATGATGAATATAGGGATGTGGAGAGATGAAATGGGAAGAGTTTGGACGATCCAAAGTCTTGAGAGGTGTAGGAAAGGAGGTAGAGGTGGGGGAATTTTATAATAGGAGAGGAGGTAATCTTGGAAAGCTATAAACTTTGACTTTATTATAAAATGAATTTCGGATTTTAATGGTCCGAAAATTATATATTTCTAGGATAAGGTGATAAAAGTTCGAAATCCACCCATCCAATTGGTTTTTGATAAGTGTAGGTCTTATATTTTACATTATCTTTTCATTTTATTTAAATCGTTAAATAATGAGGTAATTGCTGCATCATCATGGTGTCATAAATAATTTAATTTATTTAATGTATAAAAATTATAAAACAAATATCATGATTTAGGAAATATTTTTATATTTCTAATGAATATTTATAGTCAAACATATGACTTGAATTACCCCATGTAAATATTGTTTTATTAAAACAGCACATGTTTGTGACATTTTAATTTTAACTTCAAATAAAAAGTTATTAATGTCATTTTCCAACCAAAGTGGCTCCATGGGATCTCCATGTTGACCCATGGATTGTCTTGGTCTACCATGAATCATCCAATAAGGGTAGTACATGTTTCAAGGTCATTTCATATTATTAAAACATTATTTTTTCCTTAATTTACACTAATTACCTCTTATCGTGATTAAAAACATAAAAGTTACTATTCACCAAAAAAAATTAATCCCATTGAACCACATTTCACATCCTAATGAAAACCATGTATGTAGGATTATTTAAAATCAAATCATAGAAGTGGTAAAATTTCATTTAAATGAAAAATTAGTTTTTAAACAACCACTTAGTGGTTTCACTATTCATCTAAAATTGAAGTTTTTCAGATAAATACCAAAAATTCACCGTAAGATATATTTGATATTCTGAATTAAAAAAGGATGTCTATTTTAAAAAATTCAAAACATATAAGTTTCATTAATTAATTTAATAATTAATTCCCGCTGTCAAAACAAATAGCGTGTTTTTAAGAAACAATATCTATTAAAAGATTTACACTAGTTTAAGTCCAATTTGAAAGTGATATTAATTCAAATGACCACTATTGGATTAAATGGTAAAAATATATTCTAATTTAACTTTAAAAACAATTAAAAATATAATCTAATCATATAAATATATTATATTAAAAAGTGGTTTTGAATTAAAATACAACATTTTTCACTATTCATTAAAAAAATGAACTTTATCGGAAAAAGACCAAAAATTTACACAAAGTAAATTTTGATGTCCCGATTCTATAGAAGAATTTTATTTTGTCAAATATAACACATAAAATTGTCAAAAAGTGGATTTAAAAGAGGTTCGCCATCAAAATGTGGTTAATCGACCTTTAAAAAAATATTAGAATGTTTACGCTTAAAATTGGATTCATTCGCATTTTTAATCCTCTAACATTTATTGTAAAAAGTAAAAATATTTTACAAACATATAAAATAATTTTTTTGTTAGTTCCGTTCTTTCCTGCCATTACAATGGCTAGGAATTAACTACCATTTAAAATAATATTACTTTATTATTGGAGTGCAATGTAAGATTTCAAAGGAACTCGTTGTCGTGTAATGGGTACTCCATCGAGGATAGCGTTCCCTTTAAAGTAATATTAATTTTTTTTCACAAATAGGGATAAATATAAAAATTTCATATTCTTTATTTACCTGGGGTGTTACATCCTTCCCCCCTTTTGGGAATTGCGTCCTCGCCATTTTAAAATTGGGCTCGGAAACATCATTGAATGTCCCACATCGGAACAAGAGTCGGTAAAACAATCACTTTAAATGAAAGAAAGAGAAGTATAGGGGTCACCCGAGTTAACCCATACTATGATTCCATGTAGGAAAACATGGATATGGAAGAAAAGGGAAAGGGTCATGTTCTGATGGGGAGTGATAGAAAACATGTTTAGGAGAAAGTTAACCAAAAGAAAATCACAAACTTGTGGTTGGTTAAACTGTATTCGATTCCCCAGTAGGAAAAGTTTACCGACAAAATTTTTTTAAGTTACTTTTCATTGAGGAATTTATTTTTGATCATAAGGAAACATACTTACTTATCATGTTAACTTTCAACTATTACTATATTTCTTACACAAACTCATACTTTACCCAAATGATGAGTATTTAAGAAGACGTGTTCACATTAAGTGTACTATAAACAACTTCTAGAGAATCACCTAATCCACAACAGAGAATTATATACATCCCATGTAGTTAGACATTAAACAAAACCAAAACCAAAAAGGTTGGTACAAGATCAGATAATCCCGAAAAGGATAACCCTTTATAAAAATAAAATCTATTCTTAATCTCCGAAATTTGTCCAAAAATACCCAAAGTTCAACGAAGACCATAAGTAAACCAAACTAAGATTGAAACCCAAATATTTGAAGGATTTAATCACATAGTCTTCCATTTTAAATATTATCATTTATCTCCATGAAACATCAGTTGCTCTTAATGTCTCATATTAACCTTATCACATATCCTCCATGATAAGTTAACAATTTCCATAGATAACCCAAAATCAACTTACTATTAATTCATAAAATCATTTACCTAAAAAGAATTAGTCAAACTAACCAGGGACTTCACGTAGTCCAGCGGTAGGTGATAAATACCAGTCGCACTTTGGTTGTGGGTTCGATTCCCGCAGCTTTGTCCGACGCGATGGGTTGTCACACGGTCTGTGTGTTGTCCTTTTTCCAAACTATATAATTCTCAGATCATTCCCCCAAAAGAGATAAAATCATCAAAAATAACCATAACATAATTGAACCTCAATTTTATCTCATTCCTTTCACTTTCCATCATAATATATAGTCACCCATAATTACCTCAAAAGTAAGGATCATATAAACCCAAATGGTTCTTTATAACTATGTCCACAAAATAATAGATAACTATTCCTTGAATAATATTTTCATAAATCAAACATCAGGGTTACACATACTATAAATAATCTTCTAATGTAACCCCATCATCAAAAGAGACTTAATACTCTTAAGAATTCCACCATAACTCTTGAAGCCCTTATATGTTGACTTCTTACTCATTCAACATTATTCATGATCTATTAACCATTCCATTCCAACTTATTCTAAAAGACATCTTTCCTACAAACAAAATCATGAATCATATCCTACGATTCCAAAATAGGAAAACAAATTTTAGGAAATATTCCATACCTTTGATTGGTCATTGTCAGTTTCTTCATCCTCAATCGGAATGGAATTAGGTATTTGTAAAAGAATATTTGTACGATCATGGTAATCCCATTCCCGAGACATGTTCATAGGACATGTTTTTTCATAATGACCTTGCACACCACATTCAAAACATTCAATTGATCCCTTAGAAAGAAATTCTTTCCCTTTACTCGAGTTGACTGGATGCTTCCTTTTTCCATGGCTGCATTTGCTTTATGAACTTTATTTCCACATCTATAACATATTTCTGTCCCTTTGAAAAAATTTCCTAGGTGTTTCTTAACACATCATTGACACATTGGGTTTTTAACACACTTACCTTTATGATTATTACCTGTAGTTCCGTAGGGATTTTTTTCTCACATATATAATGCCTTATAAAAATCACCATGGTTTAGGTGGTCAATTATGACTCCAGATAGTTGGTTGAGGATAAACACAAGAGTTCTCATTTCAACTCCCATATCATTCAGTTTCTCACTCAGAAAACTATCACAGTTTCCTTCACATCCACTGTTACTTTAGTGCCTACTAGATCCATCCATTTACTAAAACCAAAAAGGTCAGTGTGTTTATATCAACAAAACCATAATTTACTAATGAGGAAGATAAACACTAAGATATACTTACTCATTCACTTTATCTAAAACTAGGCCACTTTCTGAAATCCTAACCATTATTGTAATGTCACATATGCTTAGAGAATACCATAACCTCTAATGTTATCTAAACCGACCTTTGATACAAACTTTAAGGCCTCGGCCTTAACCCTTACGTATTATTGAATTAAATGAATAATTTACATTGAGGATATTTTCAGGTTTAGAGATTTAGAAAATTAGTTCAAAACTTTTACATCTCAAAAGATTACATTGTAGACGCTTCTACTATGTTCCATAAAATAAAAAAACACATAAAAAGAAACATGTCTAGTTCCATGTTTTAGATATCATGTCTTTCCTTGATCCCATCATTGACCCTATTCATCTTTAAGTCTTGTGGAAGCATTTTAAAAACTTGGGATGAGCATAAATAGCCTAGTAAAGGATACACAAAGAAGGAAAACTGTTTATTTTTCAAAACAACAAGTAAACCTTCAATACTTTAACAAAGTAATACTTTTCAACTTTATGAAGTTGTAAAAACTCTTCACTCACTAAAAGACCATTACTTACCCTTTTGTAACCAAAATATTACCATAAAACCCATATAAAGAACTCATAACATATAAAGGTAACTTGGGACATAAACATACTTAAATGTAATAACCATACGGTCGACTTCCACACATATCACATAATGGAATATCCATAGGGCCGACTTCCATACCCAATGCATTGGAGGTTATAACGTAACCACCCGTCCTGGTATTCATGACACCACCCGTCATATGGCTTATCACGTAACCACCCGTAAAATGTCCAAGTACCATCATTACACATAAAATATTGAAAATATAAACATTTAAATAACAACATTTCATTTTCAATCACAATAAGTAATTCCAAGATGCTAAAATAATCAATCCATTTTCAAAAAATCATTTAAAATAGATTTTTGAATCAAAGTGTCCCATACCACATTGAAGCTTTTAATGGAATTATAATTTTAAAACATTAATTTCCATATAAATAAATACTGAAAACCATTTTGAAAACATGGACATTAAAGATAAAGATTTAGAATAATGAATCTTTAAAACATTTAAAATGATATATATGTTAAAGAGTTTTTAACAAAATCAGAGACACTTGAATAAAAATAATTGCGGAATAACATTTAATCTGAACATTATAATATCATGAGAATAAAGGGATTCATGGTATAATATGTCAAAGGATATTATAAACACCATATAAGAGTGAATTGGTGCATAACAACAATGAAGTCTCAATGGAAATTTAAATTGAGATGAAATCCATTATAAAGATGGTATCCTTAAATTAAGGATAAATCTATCACATAATTATGTGTGAGAAATATAAATACACCCAATATAAGTGGATATTATGTGTGAAACAATCAGAGTTCATTCACACATAATCTTGGAAAAACAAAACCAATGACATAGACATCTAACTCAATGAAACGAGATTGAGTTATGATTTCCCATACAAGTTCATAAGAATTTATCAATGAGATGATTATGTGTAGAAATAGTATATCGACACAAAGGTTTGTGGAAATTACAACATATAGATTGCACACATAATCTTGGAATAATAAAATAAATAAGTAGAGGTTTAACCCAAATAATTAAAGTGGGTTAAGAAGTTCCCTTACAGAAATCTGACAGCCTAACGACGTCACTTTAAAATTCAGAATATGAGTTCATGAGAGAGAAAATGGTATCTCATCACTTGGACATAAAATTTACATAAATAAGGATATATAAGAACATATCCCAAAAAATATTATGTGAATTAAAAGACATAACAAAAGAAGTCTTTTAAAAAGTGGGGGGTGAAAGGTCCCCTTACCGAGTTGGGTAACATTCGAAACACACACCCCATGGAAGACAGGTCATACAATGAAGATGTAAATACACATAAATGAAATTATACTAGAAAAAGTGTATAATAATGGGCTGATAATACACCACTCAGTGGAAATAGTTGAAAACATATCATAAATGTCACGGGAAGAAAAGTGAGATGAAAAATCCCTTATGAAAACTCGACAGCCTAACGGTGCCACTTAAAACATTCAAAAATGGATTTATGATATAAAATTTGGTCTCTCATAATATGAACATAAAAATTAAAGTATGATGAATATAAAAGAACATACACAAACATAATAAAGATGAGCTTAAAATAAATGACATAAAAGAGAGTGCTTAATAATAAAGAGAGAGGTAGGATCCCTTACGAAAACTCGGCAGCCTAACGACGCCACTTAAAACTTCCATAAATGGATTTATGAGATAAAATAGGGTCTCTAATAATATGAACATAAAAATTAAAGTATGAGGAATATAAATGAACATCCCCAAACATAATAATGATGAGATTAAAATAAATGACATAAAAGAGAATGCTTAATGAGAAAGAGAGAGGTAGGATCCCTTACCTCAAGTCTGACATGTCTTGTTTGTTTCATTATATTCTTGAATAATAAACATTGGCCAATTTATAATTGCTTAAGGACAACTTTTAAATATTATTATTCAGTTCATATCACATATTATGATGTTATAATAATTGTTTAATAATGTGAGTTCATATCAGATGTTTTTGTCGATGATTGGTACGTGAGTCAAAAATGAAGTTGTTTGAAAATGATTGTCCATGTAGTTATAAATAAATAATATCCAGAATAGTATTAATGATTTATATATCAAATATATCCAGTACATATTCATTTTATACTACTCCATAACATTTTGGAATACAAAGAAATGAAATGCACCGTTCATGGAGACGGTAGGCCGTACGTACGCATGAACGCTACTTTCATTTCTTTGTCATCATAATGGAATTAAAAATAATTGAGAGATATATATATTATAATTACAGTATAATATATATGTTATATAGGTAAAAAATTTTCATTAATTTCATTCTTTATACATTCCATGTATTGCATGAAAGAGTCACATCACTTGAGGGGGCGGTAGTCCACACTTCCTCGTATGAAATTATCGCATTTGCACAACATGAAAACCATAAAGGCATGTTTTAAATATAAAATTCAAAGAATATAGAAAACATAAATACCATATATATCATATATAAAATATAGTGACATAATAATGGCCACCATGAAAGGTGTTAAGAGAATATTGAACAATCATCGTTTAATGAAGCAGAAATTCACCATCCACAGAAATAGTATGTTCTTTAACCACTAGACGAAGGTATGTGTAAGTGTAGCTCGAATCCGTCACATAACAACATCATATTATATTTAAGATACTGTTTTTGTTACAATAGAAATGAATAAAAAGAGTTTAAATTGTTGGAGAAGCAAAATAAATGAAAAGAACACAAGGGAAGACATTACCTTTAAATCGGGTAACTCTTTTTGATTTGATCTCAAAGGCTTCATTGGAAAGGATTCTGCCCAAAGGTGAGGCATAAAAGATTAATAGATGGATTTAGAGAGATGAAATGGGCAGGTTTCGGCCGATCCAAAGTCTTGACAGGTGTGGGTAAGGTGGTATATGTGGGGGCCTTTTATAAGAGGAGAAGAGGGGCACTCTTGGAAAGTTATAAACTTTTACTTTATTATAAAATGATGTTCGGATTTAAAGGTCCAAAAATTATATATCTCAAGTATAAGGTGATAAGTTTTTGATATCCACCAATCCAATAGGTTTTTGACAATTGTAGGAGTTATATTTTACATTATCTTTTAATTTTATTAAAATCGTTAAATAATGAGGTAATCGTTGCATCATCATGGTGTCATAAATAATTTAATTTATTTAATTTCTAAAAATTATAAAAAAAATATCATGATTTAGGAAATATTTTTATATTTCTAATTAATATTTAAATTCAAAAATATGACTTGTGTAACTCCATGTAAAAATTGTTTTACTAAAACAATACATGTTTGTGACATTTTAATTTTAACTTTAAATAAAAAGTTATTAATGTAATTTTCCAACCAAAGTGGCTCCATGGGGTCCCCAAGTTGAACCATTGATTTTCATGGTCGGAAATGACTCATACAATAGAGTTAGGATATGTTTCAAGGTCATTTCATATTATTAAGGAATTATTTTTGCCTTAATATACACTAATTACCTCTAATCGCAATTAAAAACATAAAAGTTATTATTCACCAAAAAATTATATTAATCCCATTGAATCAAATTTTACATCCTAATGACAAACATGTATGTCGGATTTTTGAAAATCAAATCACAGATGTGGTAAAGTTTCATTTAAACGAAAAATCAGTTTTTAAACTACCACTTAGTGGTTTCAGTATTCATCTAAAATTGACGTTTTTCAGAAAAATACCAAAAATTCACCCTAAGATATATTTGATATTCCGAATTAAAAATGATGTCTATTTTAAAAAATTCAAAACATATATGTTGAATTAATTAATTTAATAATTAATTCCCGCTGTCAATACAAATAGCGTGTTTTTAAGAAACAATATCTATTAAAAGATATACACTAGTTTAAGTCCAATTTCAAAGTGAAATTAATTCCAATGACCACTTTTGCATTAAATGGTAAAAATATATTCTAATTTAAATTTAAATAAAATTCAAAAGATAATCAAATCATATAAATAAATTAGATTAAATAGAGGTTTTGAATTAAAATAAAACATTTTTCACTATTCATTAAAAAAATGAACTTTTTCGGAAAAATACCAATAATTTACACAAAGTAAATTTTGATGTCCCGATTCTAAATAATAATTTTATTTTGTAAAATATAACACATAAAATTGTCAAAAAGTGGATTTAAAAGTTGTTCGCCATCAAAAGGCGGTTAATCGACCTTTTAAAGAATATTAAAATGTTTACGCTTAAAATTGGATTCATTCGCATTTTTAATCCTCTAACATTTGTTGTAAAAAGTAAAAATATTTGACAAACATATATAATCATTTTTTTAGTTCCGTTCTTTCCTGCCGTTACAATGGCTAGGCGTTAACTACCATTTAAAATAATATTATTTTATTATTAGTGTGCAACGTAAGATTTCAAAGGAACTCGTTGACGCGTATTGGGTACCCCATCGAGCATAGCGTTCCCTTTAAAGTAATATTAATATTATTTTCACAAATATGGATAACTATAAAAATGTCAAATTCTTTATTTACCTGGGGTATTACAAGTTCCCTTATTTTCAATAGTGTGAGAAATAATAATATCATTCCTATATTTTAATAGTTTTTCATATTCTTGTTATGTTATCTATGATATGGGTTTTTTCTTGTATACAAACTAAATATCATTCTGAAAAACTTCGTATTTATCTCTATAATCAATCATTGCATGATAAACAAAAAGAAAATTCATACAATGTATAACATCAAAATCTACCAAGAGATGAAAAGCATGTTTTGTTGGTAATTAATTTCCATAGATAACAATAGAAGGATTCCCATAATTCAAGGTTTATTTAATATATCTCCTGGTGTTTTAACCATTGGTTCTAATTTCATTTCATGAGGGGAAATTTCAAATTTACCATAATCTGAATTAATCCTCAATGTATAATGTTTTGTAGTATACGCTTTCTAGAAATGTGTTATTTACAATATCACTCTAATAAAAACCCTTACACATGGAATAAACACGTTTTCAAATTTCATCTAGAGAGTGCCCAAAGCATTGGATATCCATAACAGGACTCACTGGTCTTATCTTTAGTTGTAATGAGATGAACCCAAAATTTCATGAGAAATAATGGCGATCATACAACATATCATGAGCTATAATGGGCTCAACTAGACATAATAATATCCAAGTAAAATATAACAAATAAAAAATTCATAACTACTTTACACCCGTGAGAAAAAGACATTCGCATTCTAGAATATAGTTTTTTTGTAAAAATCACTCTTAGAACATAAAAAATGCACAAAAAATTATTAAGTATTACTAATAAAAAACATATAACAGAGAAACTATGGTAATATAATATCATGTAATCATAATAGTTCACTCATTTCATAAAAATGATCAATCTACTTGGATTTCATAAAGGATTCATTTAAAAGTATATTTAAAGGAAAATCCTTTACATATTCCATAACATTAAAGAGATAATTGATTAAATGAAGGGAATATGTATATATACGTATAAAACATAATACAACATTATATAATGAAATTTCATTTCACAGTACATCTTCTCATAATTAATTCCCTTGATGTTGATGGTTAACCCAATGAATGGAAATTGGGTTTAGAATACACATACAAAATATTAGCATGGTAATAGATGTACCTAAGAGGGATTAAGGAGATATAAATGTTGTATGTCATCATTAATATATGATATGGGATGTATGGGGGATGTGAAAGTCATACCCCATCCTTATGAACTAAATATAAAAGAGCACCACATATAGGATATTATTAAATAAAAGTGACATATCATGTATCCCTTACCACGGGGTTGACTTCCATAAAACAAGTATAAAACTCCTATATGAAAGTCAAAATAGTTTTATCAATATTTTTCTGAAACATATTCATGTTTATAACACCTTCTATACGGTTTATATAACATCACTCCACCGATTCATTAATAATACATTGTCATTTCCCTGGTTTCGGTTGCATGTAGTACATTGTTTCCATGATCAGTTCATGCTAGATATTGTTTTCGATTGGAAGTGGTACTAATTAATAGGAATGGAATGGTATTTAAATATTTACAGGACCATAAATTATACCCTTTTTTATTTTTAATTCTGACATGTTGATGATTCATAAGTTAAAACATTATTGTTATTTGTTTATGTCATTTTGATGATTCATCTATCCTAATGAACTCATTTTGTTTTATAGATTAATAACATGTGTACAATATGATTCCACAACCATATATAAGATATAATTCATAAATAATATCTTGTTCAACAATAAAAATTTGTTCTTGACAATCCTTGAATAAAGTAAAAGAAATTGAATGCACATTATCCTTGATGTCGTTAAATCGACACATCACATACGGTATTTTAATTTCCAGAATAAGTGGGAGAGGAGAATAATTATAATAGTTATTATTTCATTAAAATGATAAAAATAAGAATATATATATGATTCGGGATCATTAATTATTCTTGGATAAGCGGTGGTTAGGTATGAAGAAGAACATGAAAGAAAAGGAAATTAAATTAATGAAAATAAAAAATGATGTTTACATCTTGATCTCTTCTCCATGAGATGTGCCTTAAGGAATTTAGTTTTCACCTTTTGGGGAGACCATTAGTTCTTGGATTCGGGGAAGGTTCTAGGGAGGGGTATTAGGGAGATCATAGAAAAGGATCAAGGCTTTATAGGTGTGGGAGGAAGAGGTAGAAGTTTGTGGTATTTATAGTGGAGGGGAGGAAGAGTTTTAATTTATTTCAATCATTATTTTTTTTCACAAGACTATAAATAGTTATAATTACAAGGAAATGAATTGTAATAAGGTCATGTGAGTTCGAACCAAGTGTTCTTACAATTTTAGAACATCATCCATGACTCTGTAAATCATGTATTTAGCTTAATTTTTAAATTATCAAATTTTAGTTTTAATAAAAAAATTCATATATTTCAATAAATAAATAAAATTCACTCCAAACATTTTTTGATTTATAGAATATTAAAATGAACACCATTTTATCAAAATAATTTTCTTAATATGAGAAATTAATTTTTTTTTAAAATATCTTTTTTGAAAAATACATGTTTTATAACATTCATTTAATTATTCCAACATATGAATATGTTAAACATTCAAAAAATCATATATATGTACTACCTTGTATGCGGATAAGATTTATAAGTGTATGTTAAAATTTGTAATATAAATATTAATATTCAATATGGTATGTTACCATTCAGCAAGAATTATGTTGTTCTTATTAGACTGTAAAAATCTTACTAATTGTTATCTTGTATGACCATTTTTTAAAATTCAAAACACAGAATTGGAAAAATTAATTTTAATTCTAATTATAATATAATTAACATGGTTCTTAGACATATATTGATATGATACGAAACTAAATAAACTTTACTATCATATATAGGATATTTCACTCCTTCCATTAAGGACCATTACAATGGAGATGAATCCCATAGATTGAATACATATATATATATATATATTAAAATAAGAGTCCATGTCAAAAAAATATTACTAGTGTTATTCAATATCAAAATATAAATTATTGAGATAACTCCATAATTAAAAAACTTATATGAAATATATATTCTATATTCTGTAGATAATTATGACATTTACCATCTTATTGAGTCCTCACAGAATCCACTACAGCCATTCGACTCTATTTTTCTTTATGATACCCCATCTATAATGATATTGATCCGACCTATAATGGGAGGTCTAAACAATATTTGTATATAACCATTTTAATTTTTATAATTCCATTAAATTTTCTTCCTACTATAAATATATAATCTTCTAATTCAAATCCTATCCAGGAAATAATTTAGCATGACTATCACACAGATAACTTATAATATATTCAATATATAGATGTCATGGATAATGGAATTATTATCATCTTCTTTGGAATTAATATTATACCTTATTATATATATGATTTTGGAATCAGTATCCAAAATAAGGTACTTCATCTAGGAAGAGATTCAATATATATTGTAATGGTAAAAGAGGGAGTTAAGGTCAACTGTAATGAATGAACACACTTTTATGATGTGGTTAATAATAAACCATATAGATCATGAAAATATATTTGAATGATAATATTTTTGATGCAGTTGTAGATAATATTCAATATATTTCACATAATTTATTAATTAATATAAAGTCTCACAACATAATCTTTGGTGGCAAGAAAATATCAAACCAACCTCATTCTAAGGGTTTACTATGAAGGAGATCTATTGTGATTGTTTAATTTATACAGAACGGTTTCTATATTTATTGATGTTCCCAATGATAAATTATGATACACGTTACATGTGTGGATTTAATGAAACATAGGCTCCCAAACAAGGTTATAAATATTTATCTTAAAAGGATAAGTATTGACATATTTCATGATCTAATAGTGTAATTTATTGAAAATATCCATTATCATCTTATTCATGAACATTATTTAGTAATTCAATTCATTGAAAATATATCTTTTTTTCAATCAATAGAATGTATATTATCTTATGCACCTTCATCAGATTGATCTTTCTCTAAAACAAAACAATGTAATTATATTTTATATCTGTAAAACCATGAAAAAAAGATCTGTAATCATAGAACATTGGGTTTCAATATTTTTAGTGATATTTATAAGAACTAACGCCATTAATTCCCATGATCTTGAAATCATTTTGTATTTAACTTAATTTTTGGTGATCCAATCATTAACGTATCTAGAATATCAAAAAATTAAACTGAACACATCATCAATAATTTTATATGATATTCTTTGTAAAAATTTAATATTCATTATTATATGATTCCATTGATATATGATTTTTTCAACTAATATATATTTTATACTTATAAAATCACTAATAACAAATTTCAATCACCTTTTCTATATATTAATACATTTAAATTTATATGTTATAGGTTTTAGCCACCATTTCAGAGAATAATTATTCCATTAGTTCTTATCAAGTCTTTAGAAATCTAATTTCATCCAGATTATATATTGTGGAAGGTGTGTATTATTCAAAATTTCATTGGTGGTATTCCTTATAATCATTTCCCAAACAAGATACATTATTAATAAATTTATCAATCTATACATAATAGTAATTTTTCAACATTGATTAAATTTAATAATTGGTAAATCATATTTTTCATTTCATTGGGATAATATGTTTCTCAATTTCATTTTCTTTTAATCAAACCTTATCATAATCATATTGGATGATTTTTATGAATTTCTTATTTCATATGGTGCTCAAAATATTTTTACAATATATACATAATATAAATTACACGTACAATGATTTTTTATCATTAAATCATAAAAATATAAAACATGTTTCTATGAAAAACATTTATTCATCCAAATGTTATTTTGTAATCATACTGAGTAGTCAAAATTCGTGTTTATAACAATCAAGAAATTTAAATTTCATTTCTATCACCTATTCATTAATTACAAATAATGGATATCATCTCTCATATCCCACATAGTCAACATCTATGGAAAATGAAAATAAAATAAATTCAACACATAGTTATTCATGGGGTTCACTAATAATATTTGAGAACATCCTTGGTGTATGGTGCTCGTCACAGACCCACATATGTATGATATTTTATTATCAATAATAAACAATATAATGTTAATTAATCTCAACACTTATACACAGAACAAACCAAATTACAATACATGTTCCCAACTATATCAGGTGGTACCAAAAACTAGTTATTCATTGACACTAAAACCATCCATGTCCTATATTTATTCCTAGATTCCTCGTGGTCCTCTTAAAGAATCCTCATGAAGATAATAATGGTTCTCTATTATAATAATAATATTATATCATGTTATTTAGTTGATGAAATATCCTTACTATTACTTCTCTTATTCTATGAAAATATCCACAGATGTATTATTCAATTCATGAAAAATTCATCTCTCAATATGTGACATATTGACATGGGTGCCACTATAAGGTTCCCTAATTTAGTGGTCCACATAGCCATTACTATTCCTCATCAAACACTAATGGTTTTCAACTTGTATTGAGATAATCAGGTGTGATAGTTGGGTGACTATTCCATCTAATCATAGAGTAGCACACTAGATATATTATTTTCATATGTTTACCAATATATGAATAGTAATAATACATAATTAAAAATGGTTTCAAATGTATCCTTAAACATCCATTAAAAAATAATCAACTCAAAATATGAAAAGTATCATATAATAAATGATTATGTAATTTAATGTATCATAGAAATATAAAAAGAGGTGTAAAAAATTGTATGTAACAATACCATAAATTATATAAGAAGGAATCCAAAAAAAATAATCAGTATCGAATATCCTAATCACTAAAATAGCCATCTTCTAGAAATATCCCATCCAAATGATTGAAATTCAGGTGTCCAAAGATGGATGATTTCCCATGTCCATACTTGAAATCACATATTCTTCATGGCAGCCAAAGGAATCTTATATAGTGTGTTAAATAAATCCCTATAAGCCACAACCAATAGTGTCTATAAAATCTAGTATTTGTGTATATGTTGATAGTGTTTATATATATGTAATGAATTTCCAAAATATTAACTCATACATCTTATAATATTAGATATTATTATCCCTAATCATGAGATCAGACCATTAATTCACTTATGACCATTTTATATAGATAAATCAGGGTAATGTTTCACTAGTAATGAAATATATCATAATGATAATAAAGTGAGTATCCAAGGTGATACCAAGTCATCCTTGACCTCAAGGGTGAAGCCAACGCATAGTAGTAACTCATGTTGTCTAGAAAAAAAGCGTATTACTATAATACAAGGGAATTTGACAAGGAATTCCACTATACAAACGCCTAACAAGGTCCATTGAGATCATTAATATTATTCTTATGATATGAATAATGAGTCCCAATGGTGTGAATCCATTGCGTCTCTTGTCCAATGACATCAAGACAGATCAACAGAGTGTATCCAAGGTATCCTAATATATAGAGAGATAGTTAAGGGATACTATGGAATCATGTCCATAATTCTCCTATAAACAAATAATAGGGTCCATGTTTTGTATGTTCCATGGAAACCAGCTCCAAGAATCAGAATGGTGTTCTCTGAGAGATCATGGTATTCCATAAATAATTCATAAATTTTTCAAGAATGACCACTACTATTAAGAAAAAATGATCCATATTCAATATTAATATTATATATATAAATATAATTAATTAATTTTTCTATGTGATAGTCATTCCATTTAATAAATTAGTAGGACCATTCCTATCCTTAAATTAATCATGACAATTCATGTCAAGTTCATGAGGCAATTTATAAATTTAGTTACTTTGTCATTTTTTAGGTTCATTATATGTCCTTTCATTAATAATGACTAGGTAAATATGGACATTCATCTATATATCAATGTAGTTACTTTTTCATTCATTTGGTAAATTATGTTCCCATTAAATTATAATGAGAAGAAGAATATGGACAAGAAAACATTTACCAGTTCAATTTATTTACAATTATTAGTTTCATACCATTTCCTATCATTTAGCATGACAATTTACTTTTGAGATATGAAAATAATATAAATATCAATTCCATTATAAAGGAAATATATAATCTATAAGATAATTTCCATTAAACAGTTAATGTTTTATTAGTTAATTTAGAACACATACCAAATCATTGTCAAGTCTGTCACACACAAACATCACAGTAGATAAACCCAACACTGGTTACCAAGTATTAAATAAGGAAGAACCCTAAATGGGGTGGTTTGATTTGAGGATATTAACTCCATGGGATGAATGGAAATTATAACACTGGCTCTAACAAATGAGTAAAAACTTATAATAAAGGGATATCAATTTGAAAGGAAACTGTCAGTGGAATCATAATGTGACATAATAGAAAAAAATTATAAATGCGAGACATTATTGGATGATTAATTGAAATCCTACCCTAAGCATATACCACTATCTTTTTCAAAAATAACACTTATTTTGGCATGTGTTGGTTTTAAATTTAATTATAGTTTAGTGACATGAAAATAGTTTATATTATCCTACATCAAAATAGTTTCATAGAGGGAATAGAAAATGATGAAATGAACATAAGGAATGAATCACGTACAAAGAAGAATCGAACATGATGAATGATTATTATTTATGAGTGTTGACGGTGAAGAAATATATGAACCTATATGAATATTTATTGAGAACTTCAATATATGCGATAATGATGATTACAATCTGATTGAGGAAGGTGAGAAAATGTAATTTTTTTAAAATACTTTTAGGGTATAATTGTAAATTCAACCATCCTATAAGGGGTCGTATTATTTGACCGCATGGTTTGATAAAATTTACACCAACTGTGAACCATGAAATAACCATAGAGCATCATCACATTGTTCAACCACATGGAAAGAAATTTTTTTCTGACCATGATTTGAACATTTCAAATAGAGGGCACTCATATGGTATAACCATAATATTAGAGAAACTATAAACCAATTCTTCCATTTGGCTCTACTAAAAACTGCATGCATTTTCCGTGGGAATTAATAACTAGTGTTATAGTTAGGGTAGATCAAGAACCATAATATTCCATCGAAAAATACTCACATGGTTAGCTGATATGATGTGGCATAGGCCACACATGTTCTATTGATCATGTGGCCCCATATATTCTTCCACCGACTGAGGTTACACAACTAGAACAATCACCAGACAGCCTGAAAATCTATGTGAAGTCATAATGATTCCATATCAGTGTTGAGTCAAAAGTTCTCTTTTTTACCTCTATATCTTGTTTTGGAAATCACAAATGCCTTTTTAATCGTACTGACTTTATCAATAGTATCGTACTGACCTTGTCAATCATATCGTACTAACCTTGTTAACCGTATCGTACTGACTCTGTCAATCATATTGTACTGACTCTGTCAATCGTATCATACTCACTCTGTCAAACGTATCATACTGATGATGTCAATCGTATCGTACTGACTCTGATATTCATACTTTCATTACTTGTTTTGGTACTTAGTCAAAAACATTTGTTTCATATTAATTGTACTCTTGTTTATCATCTTCATATATCTTATTATAACCAATACGATGTCGTTGAGTTAGTTACAAACTAATCAAAATGATGTCATGTTTTCAGTTTCAATATGACCGTTATTATGCCAGGTGTCCAAGTCCTTCCGGGTTTTTCGGAGAAATATGACCGTTGGAGGAGATGTGATCATTGGAACCTGAGGCCTATAAATAGAAGGTCATTTGAAGTTGAGAGAACAATTGAGAACAACGGTGAACAACGGTGATACAATTGAGATACTTTGGTTCTATCAAGTTCTAGAGAGAGATGTTGTGACTTCTCTCATTCTTTGTGCTTTGTGTGTCCGATCATCGTATTGAGGGATTTTAAGTAATTGAATGACAGAGGTGCCGATTGCCTACAAAATCAAGGGCTGTCGGGGATAGGCAGACAGACGCTACGATCATCGTATCGAGGGCGGTCAGGGATAGGCAGATAGACGTACCAATCATCGTATCGAGGGCTGCCGGGGATAGGCAGACGGATGAACCGATCATCGTATCGAGGGCTTACCAAGGTGGTGGTAAGACAGACCTCTTATCCTAGGTGAAAGGATAACCCTTCTCTTTGGGTAAAAATAATTGTAATACTTTTACATTTCCACTACTGTTTGTATTTGAAAGGAGTTTGTATTGTTTCCTTTCTTCATTATACTTTCAATTGTAATTGTTTCAATTACAATTATCCTATTATATTTTGTATTAATAGATTCTATATGCTTTATGGTAGAATATATCACACTTGTATTACTCTGATTATTGTATTCATCTTGAATACAATTACTTTACTTTTTTTAATAGTATTACATTACTTCATACCTTTATATTCAATACAATTGTGGTTGTTTGAATTGTATTAGTTTAAGATCTTCTAAAATAATCTCTTTAAGTGTTTAATCTCTAAGTTTTTAAGCATTCAATTAACCCCCCCCCCCTCTTGTATTGTTCCATCTAATATACCTATAAATCTACATTTTCGGTCCAAAAATTGGTATCAGAGGAGGTTTTCCACTGATTTTTATTACTTGTTCTATTTCTTTCATATTACTATTTTTAACTACTTACTACACTAACGTGTGGTGTGGAAAAGATATTGTTTATTTAGATGGCAGGAATGAATATTGCATCAATTGACAACCTAAATCCTTCTAGACCCCTTATCTTTGATGGGAATGATTATGAGTACTAGAGAGATCGTATGAATACTTTTGTGATCAATACTGATGTAGAAAATTTTATAATGCTTACTGGAGGATAAAAAATTCCTGACAAAGAAGTTTGTACTTTCACTAATCAAGAGAAGCCAGAATATCAACTGAATTACAAGGTATGAAATACTTTATTATGCTCTATGACCAGGAATCTATACAGTCGGATATCTTCATGTGAATCAGCCAACTGTATTTGGAAGAAATTATAAGTCACTCATTTTGGTACATCCAATGTTATAGAAACAAGAAGAGCGATGCTTCGAGCAGATTATCATGGATTTGTTTTTCCGTATGGAGAGCCAGTATGTAAAGTGAAACAAAGGTTTATGACAATTGTCAATAGCTTACAATCTATGGTTGAAAAAAGGACTTGATGATGAAGCTCTGGTAGATAAGATTATAGATATAATGCCAAATGATTGGGAGTCAAAAAGGATAGCTATTGATGAAAACCGAAAAGTTTCCTAGATTACTCTTGATGAACTCTCTAGAACTCTTCTACAGCACGAGACAAGAATGAAAAGAGATGCTGGTTTCAACAAGAAGAAGAATGGGAATGGAAGTGTAGCCTTTACATCTAAAGATAAAACACCTGATAGGCTTATAAGATCCAAATCCAAGAAAGCTATTTTATCAGAATCAAGTAACAGTGATCACTCGGATAATGAGTTAGCTAATATTTCTCGAAGGATGAACAAGATTGTGGGAAAGAAAGACTTCCAATATAGATTCAATAATAAAGATAGGAAGGATAAGAAATATTCAAAGGTAACATGTTATGAATGTAAGAAAGTAGGACATATAAGGCCTGATTGTCCTTTACTGAAGAGGAAAGACAGAAAGGAGAAACACTCTGAAAGAAACAAGAAAAAGTATTATAAGACAAAGAAATTCTTGAAGGAAAATGATACTTGGAGTGAAATTGGTAGTGATTCTTCAAATGATTCTTCAGAATATGATTCCTCAGGACAAAGGAATATTTTACTTATAGCCATATTACCAATCGAAGATCATTGTCTCATGGCTAAGGTACACAATTCTAATGCTATGATAAATGTCACTTTAAATGCAAATTATATTGATGATAAATATTATGAATATTCAAATGATGAATCTTCATCATTAGAAGATAATACATTACCTTCTTTTTAAGAAGTATCTATATTTTCTAAATTACTCGAAAATGAAAATTCTAAACTCAAGAAGATGCTTGGGAAAGAAAACTATAGAATTTTAGTTTTAACTAAAGAAGTATCAGATCTTTATAATGATCTTAATATGAAAACATCTGATTTTGAAAATATTCTAAAAACCCTTGAGAAAGTAAAATATGATAAGGATAAACTTTCTAAGGACCTAGAAAATGTGATTTCTAAGAAAAATGTTTTAGATCTTGACTCTCATTTAAAATCAAATATTCTGGAGGATAAAAATTTAGTTTTAAAACTAAATTCGTAAATCTCTTCTTTGAGAAAATGTTTGTCAAACTTTACTCGTGGAAAAGAAAACTTTGACAAGATTTATTTTCAAATCAGACCTTTGAGAAATCGTTCTGGTTTTGGTTATACTCATTCCAAAACTGTTTTTAGTAATAACAATTTTTTTTCCACAGAAAACCTCTTTTTGTTCTAAGTTCCAATGAGGTTGAAACTGGATAAGAGAGTGTTCTCCCAATAAAACTCAATCTTTAAGATTTCATAAAGCTCATTTTGTAAAACAAATGTGGATTCCTAAAAAAATTTATCAAACCATTATGGATCCAAACAAGTTTGGATTCCGAAAACCTAATTATTTCTTTTTCAAGAAAACCAGAAGTGTACCAACAAAAATATTTGGTACATGGATAGTGGTTGTTCTCGACACATGACCAGAAACAAAGATCTCTTTGAAAAGATTATCCAAAAAAAGGTGGAAAAGTTACCTTCGTAGATAATGCTCAAGGAAATATTGTTCGTATAGGTAATATTGTTTTTCTTGGAAAGTTCTTATCTCAAATGTTTTGTTTGTTAATGGTCTTAGGCACAATCTCATCATCATAAGTCAATTGTGTGATGAAGTTTACCCTGTGAATTTCAAGAATGATAAGTGTCTAGTTTACAATTCCAAGGATGAGTTCATTCTATCTGCCCATAGGTAAGAGAATGTATACACTATTAACTTAGAATACCTTAGGAGCCAAAATTTACCCTGTTTAAGTGCAATAGAAGATCATTCATAGCTATGGAAAAGAAGACTAGGACACTATAATCTAAGAAACCTTTGTAAAATCTCAAAGAAAAGACTTGTAAAGGGATTACCGGACCTTAGATATGATTATTCAAAAGTCTGTGATCCTTTTCAATTTGGAAAGAAACATAAAACTAGCTTTAAATCAATTAATGATGTTTCAACTTCTAAGGCATTACAGCTAGTGCACAAGGATCTTTTTGGTCCTTCACAAACTGGAAGCATTGGAGGAAAATACTATGTATTTGTTTAAGTTGACGACTTTACAAGATTCACATTGGTCTATTTTCTCACAAAGAAATATGAAGCCTTTTTCTATTTCAAAACTATTAGAGCCCAAGTTAAAAATTAGAAAAACCTACCATTGATAACTATTCATTGTGATCATGGTGGTGAATTCCAAAATTCAGTATTTTAAACTTTTTGTATTAAGGAAGGTATTACTCACAATTTCTCAGCTCCAAGAACTCCATAGCAAAATGTTGTTGTTGAATGAAGAAGTCGTATTCTTCAAGAAATGACTAGAACCATGCTGAGTAAATACTCAATTGCTAAGCACATTAGGGATGAAGATATTAGTACTACCTATTGTACTATAAATCATGTTTTAACCAGACCTTTTCTTAATAAAACACCATATGATCTATGGACTGGCCGAAAACCTAAAGTTTCATATTTCAATGTTTTTGGGTGAAAATTATTCATTCTGAATACAAAAGATAATCTACACCAATTCACAACAAAATCTGATGAATGGATCTTTCTAGGTTACTCCACAACTTCTAAGGCTTATAGAGTTTTCAATAAAAACACTTGTACTGTTGAAGAAATAGTACATGTGAAATTTGATGAATTTGATCCTTTTGTCTTTAAATCATCCCAACCTACATCCTCATATGTGTTTTCAAAAACTGATTATCAACCATTGATAGAAGATCCTTCTGATAATGAAAATATTCAAGAAGATACTTCTGAAACATTTACCACAGAAGACTTTCTACCATATGTTGATGAACAGGTTTTACAAAACCAAAATCAATTGTTTCTTAGGAATCATCCCAGTGATAACATCATTGGTGATGTAAATCATCCTGTAAGGACCAGAAATTCTTTAAGAAATGAAATAGAACATCTTTCTTTCCATTCCCAATTTGAAACTAAAATTCCAAGTGAGGCCTTAGGTGATGATGATTGGATCAAAGCAATGCAAGATGAACTAAATGAGTTTGAGAGGAATCAAGTCTGGACTTTAGTTGAAAAACCCAGAGAAACAACTATAATTGGTGGAAAATGGGTTTTCAGAAACAAATTTGATGAAAATGGAATCATTGTACGAAATAAAGAAAGAATTGTTGCTAAGTGCTATAATCAACAAGAGGGAATAGAATATGAAGAAACATATGCTCTGGTAGATAGACTTGAATCTATTCGTATTCTATTAGCCTTTACAGCATACATTAATTTCAAACATTTTCAAATGGATGTAAAATGTGCTTTTCTAAATGGTTTTGTTCAAGAAAAAGTTTTTGTTGAACAACCTCCTGGTTTTCTAGACTTAAAACACCCTGATCATGTTTTGAAACTTACCAAGGATCTATATGGTCTTAAACAAGCCCCTAGAGCATGGTATGATAGACTTACATGATTTATTTTACAAAAAAATTATACAAAAGTTACAGCAGATCCAACCCTTTTTATAAAAATGGGAAAAAAAGTTTTGATTGTTCAAATCTGTGTTGATGACATCATATTTGGATCAACTCAGCAATCTTTAACTGATTCTTTTGTAAATTTAATGAAGTATGAGGTTGAAATGAGTATGATGGGTGAATTAACATTGTTTTTAGGTTTTCAAATTTTTCAAAAACCAGAAGGAACATATATATCCCAACATAAGTATATTAAAGACTTACTCAAAAAGTATGGATATGACAAAACAAAAAGTACTAGCACTCCAATTGGTACCTCAAATACACTTGATCATGATGAAACTGGGAAACGAGTATATCAAACAATCCTTAGAGGTATGATAAGAATTTTTCTATACATGATAGCTAGTCGACCAGATTTAATGTTTTCTGTATTCTTATGTGAAAGATACCAATCTAATCTAAAAGAGTCTCATTTAAAAGCCGTAAAGAGAATATTTCGGTATTTGAAAGGCACTATGGATTTATGACTTTTTTACTCTTCTGGAAATGATTTTGTTTTAAAAAGTTTTTCAGATGCTGAAATTGGTGGTTATAGAATGGATAGAAAAAGTACATCTGGAACATTTCGTTTCTTAGGGGATTCTCTGGTTTCTTGGTCCTTCCAGAAACAACACTCAGTTGCACTTTCCACTATTGAAGCTGAATATGTAGCAGCTGGAAGTTGTTATGCTCATGTATTGTGGATGAAATACACACTCACTCACTATGGATTGAGTTTTTCCAAAACTCGAATTCTATGTGATAATACTAGTGCCATAGCTCTTAGTAAGAACCCAGCACATCACTCTCGTGCAAAACACATAGATATTAGGCATCACTTTCTTATGGATCACACCCAAAAAGGAGATATTATTTTACAATTTATCAGAATGAATGAATAACTTGCTCACATTTTCAAAAAACCATTACCTTCTGATAGATTTGAGTTTATGAAACAGAAGCTAGGAATGATTACATTAAAATAATCATTCATATCCACTTACTATTTTACTTTTCTTCTTATAGCAAACAACTCCCTTAGAATGGGGGAGAACATTTCTTACTATGTTTTTTTCTTACAATGTTTCTTTTTATCTTATGATCTTTCATTATTTACTCTCCTGGTATGTGTTTCTGCTTTTCTGTTTATCATATTGACAATTTTATGATATCATTTAATTTTCTGTTAATCATATAGACAGTTTTATTGTATTAGTTACTTCTTCGTATCGACCAATCATGGTAATGAACTTTTTTTCCATCATATTCACCGATCATGGTAATGAATTTCTTTTCCATCGTATCGTCTGATCATGGTAATGAATTTCTTTTCCATCGTATCGACCGATCATGGTAATGAATTTATTTTCCATCATATCGACCGATCATGGTAATGAATTTATTTTCCATTATATCGTCCGATCATGGTAATGAATTTCTTTTCCATCGTATCGACTGATCATGGTAATGAATTTCATTTCCATCGTATCTACCGATCATGGTAATGAATTTCTTTTCCATCGTATTGTCTGATCATGGTAATGAATTTCTTTTCCATCGTATCAACCGATCATGGTAATGAATTTCTTTTCCATCGTATCGTCCGATCAGGGTAATGAATTTCTGTTCCATCGTATTGTCAGTTCATGGTAACAATATTGTTTTCCATCGGCTTGTCAGTTCTTGGTAACGAGTTTGTTTTCCATCAGCTTGTCAGTTCATGGTAACACGATTGTTTTCTATCAGCTTGTCAGTTAATGGTAACGAGTTTTTTTTTCCATTGGTTCATTAGTTAATGGTAACGACATTGTTTTCCATCAGTATGATGATTGATAGTATTCTTTTTTTCTTTACGTAAGATTGTGTTTTTTTTAACTCTACTAAAACCAACAATTACCTTACGTTCTCTGGCAGGTACTTTCCATTTTTCTTAAAATAAAAATTTCTTTCTTTTTAATCCTAACCATTGATCTTTTTTCCACTAATCTTGACCATAGAAGATCAACGGTCCCCCTATATCTCCTATAAATATCCACCCCCTCCCCAAACCCACATTGGTTTTTCAGGTTTTGAGGCGAGGCTCTGTTCCACTGTTTTTAAGTTATCGTACGATATTTCATCGGCAGCACCTATATGTCTCAGTCCTCTGCTAATACTCCCACCGAAATGTCTTTAGAGACTTTTACAGAGAAAGGATTTTTCAGAGAAAGGTTAGTTTCTCAGGAATTTTTTGATTCTTAGGATTCCACAATCAGAAGAATCATTTTGTTTCAATGATGGGAGCATTTATGTGTTGAAATACCTATTTCTCAAGATCGGGTTCTCTTTGATGAAGTTAGTCAAATCTATAAAACTGTATCTTTCTACAAAGACATGACTATCAATTTTGTTGTGTACAATAGAAAATTGTCTATGTCTGTGAAACAAGCGGCTCATTTTCTGAATGTCCCAATAGAAGGGGATTCTTTCTTTCCATCTCATAAACTACCTATAACACCCGAGAATTTTATGTTATCATCAAAGGAATATTTCACTACACACAACGCATGCTTCCCTTTCTTTACACGCAATCGCGACCTTCCTCGATAGCTTGCGTCATACACAATACTGAGTTACACTAAACAACGATATACTATTAAAATATTATTAAAACTAGCCGTTATGAATAGTAATAACCAATTTTTGAAATTTTGTAAATTTATTTTTCAAAATTGACTTCATTTTTGGATTCGGAAAATCGAAATTAGCCTAGGGTGAAATTTTGGTATTTTTCTGAAAACATTCAATTTTTGATTAATAGTGAAACCACTAAGTGGTAGTTAAAAAACTGATTTTTTGATAAAACATAATTTTACTGCTTCTGTGAGTGGAATTTCAAAAATCTGAGAGACACGGCTGATGTCAGTTAGTAAAATGTGATTGAATGAGATGAAAATAATTTTTGGTGAATAGTAACTTTTTACTTTTATTTACCACAGTTAAAAATAAATAGGGTAATTAAAGGGGAAAAATGTTATTATTATTTCCTAAAACATGTCATAATTCTATTGGATCAGTGAAATTAGACCAAAAACAACCTTATTAATAAAATATGACCATTTAGGCCCACTTGGATTAGATTAGCACATTTATTATTAATTTATTTAAAGAAGGATTAAAATAGTTAAAATCAGAGTTTAATAACTAAATCATTTTTAATATAGGGTTATATATAAGATAAATTCGGATATAAATATTAATTAGAAATCTAAAAATATTTCCTACATAATGATATTTTATTTTTAATTTTTAGAATTTAAATAATTTAATTTATTTATGACACAATGATGATGCAGTAATTATCTTATTAATGAAATATTGACATAATTGATGTTATGAATACCCAAATAAATATAATTTGAGACTTTTTATATATTAAAATAATTTTATAGGATAATATGACATGTTATTATTGATTTAATAAACTTTTTTCGAACTAATCATTCTGTTATGATTTTCACAAAAATCAATTACTAAATAGTGTCAAAATTGACATAAAATAGTTTTTAAAACAAATATTATATTATTAATTATTATTTTATTCCTAAAAATCTAAGATTCAGCCTAATTACTTAGATACGATTATATATATTAATAATAAACAACTTGGGGTTCGTTTGGCTGCTTATAGTAAGTTTATTAACCTTATAGTATAAGAACACAAGAAGACACGGTAAAAGTAAAATTATTTAACTTAATGTTAAATCTAAATGATAAGGTTAAAATAGGAACCTAAACTTGTCTAAATTATATTGGATGACAGGATTTCGACCCATACCCACATTAGGTTAGAAATATATCAATTTGGAGCTATTAATAACCGAATTTTACTTTATAATAATATAATAGTTTTAGTTATTCCAAATGTGCCCCTCTCCTCCCTTATAAACGGCACCTCCTCCATATCCTCCTCACACCAATTTGAGACTTCAAGCTCGGCCAAACCCTGCCAGTTTCTTCTCTCCACTTCCCTAGAAACATCCTAGAGGTCTTGGTATTCTTCAAAGACCAATTTTAGTGCCCTAAAAGGAGGTCTCAAAGAAGCACTTCAAAGAAGAGGTAATGTATGTTACCGATTCTCTCAACTTTATTTCTTCTTCCACTTCTTCTTATTCGGTTGTTTCATTATGAAGTAATAACATTGGTATCACTCATATACTGATATGTTATTATAAGTATGAAACAACCCTATTTCAGCATCTATCCATCCTTCTGAAAACAAAATCACCGCGCGTGCGTACGTACGGAATACCGTCTCCACATCGTGGTGTAATCTATTTTCTACCACCACCTTACTTGGATGGGTATAATGGTGTAAATAATGACTATATATAACTATTGTCAAGTGATATTGATTCTGAAATAGTATACATACACTCCAATACAATTCAACGATCATGAGAACGATATCATCGCTCGTTCGTACGTATGGACTACCGTCTCCAAGACGTGATGATATTCATTCTCCACGTTAACCATTCATGAATGATTATAAAGTATATATAAAAATTAATCATGAAATATATGACAAAATAATACTACTGGATTTATGTATATATATATTTATGTCATCTACTTAATTCCACTAAATTCAATAAGGAAACGAAAACAACGTTCATGAGTACGTACGGCCTACCGTCTCCATGAACGGTGTATTTCTTTCCATTTATCGATCCATTATATATATGTATATTCTGAATATATATTATATATAAATAATTTTTTACATTCTGGATTTAATTAATCATGATATAAGTAATCATATGAATAATTACAAGTTAAAACACGAACGAAAAATGAGACGATTTTACACAAAATGCTACTTTAACATGAATTTACCAAAGAACGGGTAATATAAAGTCATAAGTTAACCATATATGATATAATAACAATGAATATGATTACAGAATAAGTCAATAACATTATTTAAATTATTATACAGGAGGTTCAGACACTTACGAGGCAAATCAGACCTAAGGTAAGGGAAATATCACAATATCACTTTTATCCGAGATTGTTTATACTTTGGTATTTGCTGGGGTGTATTTTATCATCCACACCCATGTTTCCTCAATGTGTAATATTTATATCCTTCTACAATAGTTTATATCCAATTTTACCCTTCGGCGAGTTTTTAGTAAAAGATATGAAAGGAATCTTTTGTCATTTTTCATACGAGGTACTTTTTGACTTTTCCGACAAAAGTATGAGAAGAATGTTTTTTTAAACTTATACGACATGAATGGATTTTTAAAACAATATTTCCAAGAATCATCCTTTACAAGTTTTCAAGTTTATTTTTAATCAAATTCTTTTAGTTTAAAATTGTAAGACATGTTAAGAAAGGAAAAATGTTTTTGAAGTGGAAATGATATTTTCCTCAATAATGGAGTTCAAGAGTTTTATCAAAATTATTTTCCATCTAAGATAATATAGTGTTCTGTTTCTATCCCTATTATTACATGGATTTTTTATGTTTTAATGGAAATATTTTTATGACTTCCTTTATCTGATATGAATTGTTTTACAATGTCACAATGTTTTTTATTCCCATTTTTATTACATGGGTTTTTCTATGATGTATGGTTTATGATTTTGTGGCACACATAAGAATTGTATCATTATGATATGGGTGGGACCTATATCTCCCTCCAATGAATTGGGTAATGATTTTATATCTCATGAGATATACATGGCTGGAACGGCAGGTTAAACCGGTTCAGTGAAACAGGACTGAAACGAGGAGTGAACTCAGTTCAGAAATGGAATTTGTCCACTAAGATAGTCTTGGAAATGAGTCTTGACTAATAAGAAATGATTCTATATGATTATGTGTGTATGCCACAATGTTTCATGTTTTAAGTTATGATTATTGTGATTACATTTCACTACTAAGATTTATCCCATGTTATGAAATTATGATTTCTTTTGCAGGTTAAGATTTCCAAAAGTTATGTTCTTATGTATATGATGTGATTGATATTTATTTTGTTTACCCTTACTGAGAATTTGAGCTCACCCTTTTGTATGTTTTATTTCCCCAGGTCAGGAAGAAGGTTATTAAGTAGGATATGCCAAAAAGGGACTCTAGATATGATGAACGAAATGGGAGGCAAAGTATATGCTTTATGAACCATTTTTTTATGTTTCCCAGTTTCTAAAGACTCTATACATATACGGTCCATTCCGGGTTTTGTTATATGTTGTAATAAGTGTGCTTAAATTCTGAAGTAATGACAATTTAGGTAAAGTATGGGTCGTTATAGTTGGTATCAGAGGAAAGGTATTGTCAACCTTCGGAAACTATGATGTGAAAGCCTTAGTAAGAACCCTAAGGATAAGTCTAAGCATAGAACACTATCTTAATGTTTTAGAAATGGCCATGAATAACCTAGGATAAGACCTTAAGTGTGAAATTTTATTCTTGATTATGTGGTTTTCCTATTATAATTAGTGTTGCTCAAACTATTCTTCTTGGTTTTAAACAATGGATGGAACCCGAAGGAACTGTGTTAATGAGGAATGTGACGAGCAATGCAATGATTGTCCCCCTGAGAAACCAAATGTTATGGGAGCTGGAATGAAAAATCTTGTAGCCATGCTCACACAACTTTCTCAAGCTATGAATCATGCAGGACACCCAAATGAGCAAAAGAAGGAGCAACATTCTGTTGAATCCTTCATGAGGCAGCGTCCACCTTCATTCAGCGGGTCCACTGATCCATTTGTTGCTGAACAATGGATTAGTACTACTAAAATTATATTTTCAGTTCTTCAATGTTCTGAACATGATAAAGTCATCTTAGTACTGTATCATTTGGAAGGTGATGCTGATCAATGGTGGAATCTTATCAAGAATACGAGGAAAATAAATGAAATTGAGTCCATAGAATGGGACGAGTTCAAGAACTTATTTTTCAATAAGTATTTCCCTCGTATTCTCGAAAAAAAGATGGAGAAATAGTTTCCTGAACTGAAGAAAAAGGATGATGAATCAGTTGGTACCTATGAAGAAAATTTTACAAGACTTTCAAGGTACGCTTCTGGTATTATTATCCAACCTGAGAGTAAAATCGATCGATTCTTTTGTGGCTTAAAACCAAGTCTTCGAAGGGAGTTATCCATAAGGGACTTCAATAGATACAAGGAAATAATTCGATGTGCTCTCAAAGTTGATATGGAGATTGGAGTAACCCATCAGTCATATGGGTTTGATAAGAAGAGGAAAATGGAATTCAAAGGAAAATCTAAAGAGAACACTGAAAAGAAGATGAGCTTTCCCTTATTCTCAAAGTGTGGAAAGAAACATGGAGGGAGTTGTCTTAAAGGGACAAGTAAATGTTTCAAATGTGTAAAGGAAGGTCATAGGGAATTTGAATGTCGCAATGATGGGAACAAGATGTATAATGATGCAAACAAAGGAAGGGATACATAGAATGAACCTACTACACTTCAATGATTCAAGTGCAAGGAGATGGGGAATTATGCCAATCAATGCCCAAATCCAAGGGTTGATGATGATGGTCGACGTCAACAAACTCTTAAGGCTATAGACAAAGGAAAGTCGCATGCAATTTCTATCAGCGATGTGGAGTACGATAACGATGTGGTGAAAGGTACACTTACCATCCACTCTAAAGTAGCACATGTTTTATTTGATTCAGGATCCACCCACTCCTTTATTTCTGAAGAATTTTCTAAGGGTATCACCGTATTACAACAACAATTAGATGTTGAGTTAGCTGTGACAACCACTAATGGAACAACAGTCACATCAAAAGTTTATAATTCTTCTCCGATTGACGTTTGTGGGAAAGTGATTCCTGCAAATCTTGTGATCCTTCCTATAATATAATTTTATGTGATTCTTGGCATGGATTGGCTTTCTCTAAATGGATCTCATATCAATTTCCAAAGAAGGGAAGTCACATTACATATTCCAGATCAATCTATGATTGTCTATCGATGCAAGGATGAACATAACCTTCCAGTGGAAATTTCTTCCATCTTATGGGTCTTGATTCCACTAAATGAAGTTTATTTATCTCAAATGGTTGGTGAGAAACTCACAATTAAGAATATACCCATTGTACAATAGTTTGACGATGTCTTTCCAGAGGAATTTTCAGGTCTTCCACCAAATTGTGAAGTTGAGTTTTCAATAGAACTCGTACCGGGTGCTTTTACTATTTCAAAGACACCTTATAGAATGGCCTCAATTGAGTTGCAGGAATTGAAGAAGAAAATCCAATAGAATCTTGATAAGGGGTTCATATGCCCTAGTGTGTCTCCTTGGGGAGCACTTGTTCTTTTTGTTATGAAGAAAGATGGATCAATGAGACTCTGCATTGATTATAGAGAACTTAACAAGATCACTATCAAGAACAAATATCCTCTCCCACACATTGATGACTTATTTGACCAACTACATGGAGCTCAATACTTTTCCAAGATTGATCTTCGTTTAGGGTATCATCAATTAAGGATCAAAAGGGAGGATATAACAAAGACTTCTATCCGTACAAGGTATGGACACTTTGAATTTATAGTGATGCCATTTGGTCTTACTAATGCCCCTGCTATCTTTATGGATCTGATGAATTGAGTCTTTAGAGACTCTCTTGATCAGTTTTTGGTAGTCTTTATAGACGATATTCTTGTCTGTTCAAAGACCAAGGAAGAACATGAAGATCACTTGATAATTATATTGAAGACCCTGAGAAAGGAGAAGCTTTACGCCAAATTTACCAGGTGTGAATTTTGGCTTCAAAAAGTTTCATTTTTGGGTCACATAATCTCAAAAGAGGGGATATCTGTGGATCCAGCAAAAACAGAGGTTATTGAAACATGGTCAAGACCAACAACAACAACTGAGATCCGAAGTTTTCTTGGTTTGGTGGGATATTATCGACGTTTTGTGAATGATTTTTCACGATTATCTAATCCACTCACCAAGTTGACTCGGAAAGGAGTTAAGTTTGTCTGGATGGAGGAATGTGAAGAGAATTTCAAGGAGTTGAAAAGATGGTTATCCAGTGCACCTGTGCTCACACTACCTTGTAGTGGAGAAAGGTTTGTGATCTACAGTGATGCATCCAAGAAGGGTTTGTGGTGTGTTCTTATGCAAAATTATATCGTGATAGCTTATCCCTCACGACAGTTGAAAATACATGAGAAAAATTACCCAACTCATGATTTGGAGTTAGTTGCGGTAATCTTTGCATTAAATATTTTGAGGCATTATCTTTATGGAGAAAGGTGTGACATTTATGCTGATCATAAAAGTTTAATGTATATTTTCACACAAAATGATATGAATATGAGCCAAAGAAGATGGTTGGAGCTGATTAAGGATTACGACTGCTCAATTCATTACCACCCTGGGAAAGCAAACAAGTTGGCAGATGCATTAAGTCGACAAGACCATGCCAGTTTATCCATGATGAGGATCACAAAAGATCCAATATTTATGGATTTACAAAGGTTGGATCATGGAATTATAATGAAAGGGGAAAATCGTATCTTTCTCAAATGAATGTTCAACCATCTATACATGTGAAGATTAAAGAGGCACAGAAATAAGATGTCGAGTTACAAAAGAAGGTGAGAAATGTTCCTGAATTCAACCTTGATTGTGATGGGATAATAATGTTCAAGAATCAGGTTTGTGTTCCTCCCATCCCTGAATTAAAGAAGGAGCTGCTGGATGAGGCTCATAGTTCTTCATTCTATATTCATCCTGGAAGCACGAAGATGTATAGGGACCAGAAAGAGTACTTCTGGTGGGATGGCATGAAAAGAGATTTTGCTGAATATGTCTCTCGGTGCTTGGTTTGTCAGCAAGTTAAAGCTGAGAGACAGAAGTCTAAGGGGATGTTACAACCATTACCCATACCTGAATGGAAATGGGAAAACATCACTATGATCTTTGTCACAGGACTTCCTAAAACATCCAAGGTCAATAATGCTATCTGGGTCATAGTTGATCGTCTTACAATGTCTGCACACTTCATCGCTATTAGAGAGGATTTCTCTCTAGATCAGCTTTCCAGGATATATGTGAAGGATGAGGTAAGATTGCATGGAGTACCACTTTCTATTATATCTGATCGGGTTCCGAGGTTTACCTCAATGTTATGGGGAAGCTTTCAGCATACTCTGGATATAGAGTTGAGTTTCAGCACTGCTTATCATCCTTAGATAGAAGGTCAGTCTGAGAGAACAATTCAAACTCTAGAAGATATGTTGAGAGCCTGCTCTATGGATTTCAAAGGTTTTTGGGATCAACACCTACCTTTGGTGGAATTATCTTATAATAATAGCTTTCACTCTAGTATTCAGATGGCTCCTTATGAAGCTCTCTATGGAAAGAAATGTAGGACTCCAACTTTCTGGGATGAAGTTGGGGAAAGAAAGCTATTAGGACCTGATCTTGTTGATGAGATAGCAGAAAAGGTCCGATCTATTCAACAACACATAAGATCAGCTCAGAGTCGACAGAAAAGTTATGCCGACAACCAAAGAAAAGACCTAGAGTTTGAGGTGGGTGATAAAGTGTTCTTACGAATATCTCCCTGGAAGAGGGTCATGAGATTTGGAAAGAAGGGGAAGTTGAGCCCTAGATATATCGGTCCTTTCAAAATACTGGATCGTGTTGGGAAGGTAGATTACCGATTGGCGCTTCCACCAAATCTCTCTCAAGTTCAAGATGTGTTCCATGTATCTCTCCTGAGAAATTACATACCTGATCCTTCACATGTACTCGACTCAAAAGTTGTACCTCTGGAGCAAGATCATTCTTATGAAGAATAGCTGATAGAGATTCTGGATCGTAGCGAAAAAGTCCTACAAAACAAGACCACTCGATTGGTGAAAGTTTTATGGAGGAACCACCAATTAGAAGAAGCTACATGGGATCTTGAGGATATGATGAGGGAGAGGTATCCTCATCTGTTTGTTACAAAGTGACAAATTTCGAGGGTGAAATTCATTTTAAGGGGTAGAATGTAACACCCGAGACATTTATGTTATCATCAAAGGAATCGTTCACTACAGACAACACTTGCTTCACTTTCTTTACACGCAATCGCGACCTTCCACGATAGCTTGCGTCGTACGCAATACCGAGTTTCACTAAACAACGATATGCTATTAAAATATTATTAAAACTAGCCGTTATGTATAGTAATAACCACTTTTTGAAATTTTTGAAATTTTATTTTTCAAAATTGACTTCATTTTTGGATTCGGAATATCGAAATTAGCCTAGGGTAATATTTTGGTATTTTTCTGAAAACTTTCAATTTTTGATAAATAGTGAATCCACTAAGTGGTAGTGAAAAAACGGAATTTTTCCTAAAACATAATTTTACCGCTTCTGTGAGTGGAATTTAAAAAATCCGAGAGTCACGGTTGATGTCATTAAGTAAAATGTGGTTCAATGAGATGTAAATAATTTTTGGTGAATAGTAACTTTTTTACTTATATTTACCACGGTTAAAAGTAAATAGGGTAATTACGGGTAAAAATGTTATTATTATTTCCCTAACACATGTCCTAATTCTATTGGATAAGTTAAATTCTACCAAAAAAACCTTATGAATAAAATATGACCATTTAGGCCCACTTGGATTAGATTAGGACATTTAATATTAGTTTATTTAAAGAACGGTTAAAATTGTTAAAATCAAAGTTTAATAACTAAATAATTTTTAATATTGGGTTATACATAAGATAAATTCGACTATAAATATTCATTATAAATCTAAAAATATTTCAAATATAATGATATTTTATTTCTAATTTTTAGACTTTAAATAATTTAAATTATTTATGACACAATGATGATGCAATAATTATCTTATTAATGAAATATTGACATAATTGATGTTATAAGTACCCAAATAATTATAATTTGAGACTTTTAATGAATTACACTAATTTTATAGGTTAATATGACATGTTATTATTGATTTAATTAACTTTATTAGAACTAATAAATCTGTTATAATTTTTATAAAAATCAATTACTAAATAGTGTCAAAATTGACATAAAATATTTTTTAAAACAAATATTATATTATTATTTATTATTTTATTTCTAAAAATATAAGGTTCGGCCAAATGACTTAGATAAAGTTATATATATTAATTATAAACCACTAGGGGTTCGTTTGTCTTCTTATAGTATGTTTATTAACCTTATAATATAAGAACACAAGAAGACACGGTAAAAGTAAAATTATTTAACTTAATCTTAAATCTAAATGATAAGGTTAAAATAGGAACCTAAACTTGTATAAATTCTAATTTTTGAGAGTATTTCGACCCATCCCCACCTTAGATTCGAAATATATCATTTTAGAGCTATTAAAAACCTAATTTGACTTTATAATAAAATAATAGTTTTAGTTATTCCAAAGGTGCCCCACTCCTCCATTATAAAAAAACCTCCTCCCTATCATCCTCACACCAATTTGAGCCTTCAAGATCGGCCAAAACCTGCAAATATATCCTATCCACTTCCCTTGAAACATCCTAGAGGTCCTGGTATTATTCAAAGACCAATTTTAGTGACCTAAAAGGAGGTCTCAAAGAAGCACTTCAAAGAAAAGGTAATGTCCGTTACCAATTCTTTCACCTTTATTTCTTCTTCCACTTCTTCTTCTATAGTTGTTTCATTATGAATTAAAAACATCAGTATCACTCATATAATGATATGTTATTATATGTATAAAAAAACCCTATTTCACCATCTATCCATCCTACGGAAAACGAAATCACCGCGCGTGCGTACGTACAGAATACCGTCTCCACGTCGTGGTGTAATCTATTTTCCACCACCACCTTACATGGATGAGTATAATGGTGTAAATAATGACTATATATGACTATTGTAAAGTGATATTGATTATGAAATAGTATACATACACTCCAATACAATTCAACGATCGTGAGAACGATAACATCGCTCGTGCGTACGTACGGACTACCGTCTCCACGACGCGATGAGATTCATTCTCCACGTTAACCATTCATGAATGATTATAAAGTATATATAATAAGTAATAATTAAATATATGACATAATAATACTACTGGATTTATGTATATATATTTATGTCATTTACTTAATTCCACTCAATTCAATGAGGAAACGAAAACAACGTTCATGCATACCTACGACCTACTGTCTCCATGAACGGTGTATTTCTTTCCATTTATAGATCCATTATATATATGTATATTCTGAATATATATTATATATAAATAATGTTTTACATTCTTGATTTAATTAATCATGATCTAAGTAATCATATGAATAATTACAAGTTAAAACACGAACAACAAATGAGACGATTTTACCCAAAACGCTACTTTAACATGAATTTACAAAATAACGGGTAATATAAAGTCATAAGTGAACCATATATGATATAATAACAATGAATATGATTCTGGAATAAGTCAATAACATTATTTAAATTATTATACAGGAGGTTCGGACACTTACGACGCAAATCATACCTAAGGTAAGGGAAATATCATAATCTCATTTTTATCCGAGATTGTTTATACTTTGGTATTTACTGGGGTGTATTTTATCATCCACATCCATGTTTCCTCAATATGTAATATTTATATCCTTCTAAAATAGTTTATATCCAATTTTACCCATCAGTGAGTTTTTAGTAAAAGATGTGAATGGAATCTTTTGTCGGTTTTCGTACGAGGTACTTTTTGGCTTTTCCGAAAAAAGTATGAGAAGAATGTTTTTTTAACTTATACGGAATGAATGGATTTTTAAAAAAATATTTCCAAGAATCTTCCTTTACATGTTTTCAAGTTTATTTTTAATCAACTTCTTTTAGTTTAAAATTGTATGACATGTTAATAAAGGAAAAATGTTTTTGATGTAGAAAGGATATTTTCCTCAAGAATGGAGTTCAAGCGTTTTATCAAAATTATTTTCCATCTAAGATTATATAGGGTTCTGTTTCTATCCCTAATATTACATGGATTTGATTACATTGTGATGGAAATATTTTTATGAATTCCGTTATCTGATATGAATTGGTTTACGATGTGACAATGTTTAGGATTCCCATTTTTATTACATGTGTTATGCTATGATGTATGGTTTGTGATTTTGTGGCACACATAAGAATGGTATCATTATGAGAAGGGTGGGACCTATATCTCCCTCCAATGCATTTGGGTAATGATTTTATATCTCATGAGATAGACATGGCTGGAACGGCAAGTTAAACCGGTTCAGTGAAATAGGAAAGAAATGAGGGGTGAACTTGGTTCAAAAATGGACTTTGTCTAATAAGATAGTCTTGGCAATGAGTCTTGACTAATCAGAAATGATTCTCTATGATTATGTGTGTATTCCACAATGTTTAATGTTTTAATTTATTATTATTGGGATTACATTTCACTACTATGATTTATCCCATGTTATGAAATTATGATTTCTTTTCCAGGTTAAGATTTCCAAAAGTTATGTTCTTATGTATATGATGTGATTGATATTTCTTTTGGTTACACATACTGAGAATTTGAGCTCACCCTTTTGTATGTTTTATTTCCCCAGGTGAGGAAGAAGGTTATTAAGTAGGATATACCAAAAAGGGACTCTAGATATGATTAAATAAATGGGAGGAAAAGTAGATGCTTTATGAACCAGTTGTTTATGTTTCCCAGTTTCTAAAGACTCTATACCTATACGGTCCTTTCCTGGTTTTGTTATATGTTGTAATAAGTGTGCTTAAATTCTGAAGTAATGAAAATTTATGTAATGTATGGGTCGTTATACTACCAGAGGAAGTCGGTACGTTTAATAGAGAATGTTCTAAGAAGTCTTTGTTCGTTATAAATGAAGATAAGAGAAAAGTGGATCATCATTCTCCAGACAATAGGTTTGTGACTCTTTGGATTCAAGGTTTTCTTATCCCAAGTAAAGGAGATAGTGAAAGTATGAAAGTTTCTAATATTTTTATGCTTGACTATCTTGTAAATATGAGAAAAGTAAATATCATGGGATATGTCTTTGAAACTATCAAGAATGTCAAAACAGGATGAATTAATTCCCAAATGATTATGTATCTAGCCATCCATACAAAGTTTATTCTTGAGAGCATGATGTTTTGCAACATTCCTTTGAAAGGAAACCTGAGAGATCTGAATCCATCCTGGATTAGTAAATGTACTTTTAAGAAGTTGAATGTTTGTTTTGACCTGAATTCAAAACATTTTATAAGAGATGTAGAAGCTGAATCAGCTCAAAATCAATCGGTACCTATGCCAGCCAAAGACATTCCTTCTATTGGTGTTACTCAAAAGTCTGATCTGCAAACCAGGTCAAAGCCAAAGAAGAATCCAAAGTACAGTAAGGAGTTTGTAGCCAAATGGAGAATGGATAAGGAAGATATAAAGGAAGGTGATCCAATGTTTGGACTTGATCCAACTGAAGCCTTTGCTGAGAGATTAAGGGTTGAGAATACCCTTCAGGATGAAAAGAAGAAGAAGGTTCTTTCGAAAAGAAAATCATAGGAATTTGATGTTTCAAATCTCTTAAAAGGAGTTGAGGATGCTAGTGCTCAACATACCGCAGAAGTGCATCAAGAGCCCATCGTACAGAGCCTTCCTCAGAATGAAAAAGGAAAACAAATGAGGGAAGAGATAGAAAACGTTTAAGAGGAGGAAAGAGATTTTATTTTAGAATTCCTTGAGAGTTCAGAAAAGAGTAGAGAAGAATCGGTTCAAAAGCAGAATGAAGGTGTTCAACAAACCCCTCATGCCGATTAAGCACCTTTTGAAACATCTGAAACGCTGGATAAAACACCCCCTCAAGAAAATCAAGGTGCTCAAACATCTCATACTGAAAAAGTTATTGTCATCAGTGAAAAAGTAGCAGATGAAAGAAAAGAGAAAGAAAATTCAAAAGGAGAGTAGCTAGTTGTTGACTCAAGCTGTTCAAATGAATTCCCTTCGTACGATGAGGATATTGATTTAGAACACACAATCTCTCTCAAGAAGAGTGATTATATTGTTCATGTTTTAGGAAGGGTTGAAAAGACCATTCCTTTCTTTCCCAGGCTGGAGGGTAAAATTGATTTCATTACTGATAATCAGAAAAATATTTTTGGTTCAGTAAGATAATTAAGAAAGAATGTTTTGTCAGTTGAAGTCGATATGAAAGTTCATTCTGAAACCTCGGCTTCCCATAAGAAAGCATGCAACAGGATGACCAAGTGGTCATATAAAACCAAAAGCTCGGTAAATGACCATGAGATAGCAATTGAAGATATAAGAATGTTTTCAAATGATCTCGTGATTTCTTTCAATAAGATTGAAAAAGAAACTGTTGAAAGGCTGAATCAGATAACTCATATAGCCCATATTCCTTCAGTGAAAGAATATCAAGAGAGAATGAACGCTTTTCAATCTAAATTCTCAAAGGTTTCATCATTCAAAGATGAAATGGTTTTTATGAAGAATCAAAATTCTGTGTTATCCAAAGATAATAAGAATCTGCAAGATAGAATTGATACCCTTGAGGAAGTAATCAGAGTCCAAGAGGAAACTATCAGAAATCAAGATCAGATTTTTGCTGACCAACAAGCGATTCTCAGAACTCAGGGTGATTCAATCTTTGAAGACAATAAATAAGTCAAGAAGATGAAAGTTGTTCTTCATGACCTCATAAAGAAGGAAAAGGAAAGAGAAACAAAATGACTGTTGTATTTTTTTTCTTTTCTTTTGGAACCTGTCTTTGTTTTGTAATATATTTTATGCATATTTTCTTTTGTCCTACATTTCATTTATCTAACTCTTTCAGAAAAACCATGGTTACCCCATTCTTTTTGTAAACCAAAAAGGGCGAGATTGTTTTATAAAGTTGGAGAATGTTTTACAAAGGGAGATTGATTTAATAAAATACATCGAAACCAAGGGAAATCTATGGGTACTATCCTTATGAAAGTATACACATAAGGGGGAGTTAGTAGTATTCAAATTCATATTCAAAAGAGTTTCCAATAACTTAGGGGGAGATAAGTATTTTTTGTTTTATTTACTTTGTGTGTTGTGCTTTCCAAAAAGGTGGAGATTGTTGTGTCAAAAGTTCTCTTTTGACTTATAAATCTTGTTTCGGAAATCACAAATGTCTTTTTAATCATACTGACTTTATCAATAGTATCATATTGACCTTGTCAATAGTATCATACTAACCTTGTCAATCGTATCATACTGACTCTGTCAATCGTATCGTACTGACTCTTTCAAACATATCATACTGATTCTTTCAATCGTATCGTACTAACTCTAATATTCATACTTTTAGTACTTTTTTTGGTACTTAGTCAAAAAACACGTGTTTCATATTAATCGTACTCTTGTTTAACATCTTCATATATCTTGTTTTTACCAATACGATGTCATTGAGTTAGTTAAAAACTAATCAAAATGATGTCATGATTTTTGTTTCAATATGACCGTTATAATGCCAAGTGTCCAAGTCCCTCCGAGTTTTTCGGCGAAATATGACCGTTGGAGGAGATGTGACCATTGGAACCTGAGGCCTATAAATAGGAGGTCATTTGAAGCTGAGAGAACAACTGAGAACAATGGTGAACAACGGTGATACAATTGATATACTTTACTTCTGTCAAGTTTCAGAGAGAGAAGTTGTGACTTCTCTCATGCTTTGTGCTTTGTGCGTCCGATCATCGTATCGAGGGCTTTCAAGTAATTGAAAGACAGTGGTTCCGATTACCTACAAAATCAAGGGCTGCCGGGGATAGGCAGACATACATTCTGATCATCATATCGAGGGCTGCCGGGGATAGGTAGAAAGATGTACCGATCATCGTATCGAGGGGTGATGGGAATAGGCAGACGGACGAACCGATCATCATATCGAGGGCTTACCAAGGAAGTGGTAAGATAGACCTCTTATCCTAGGTGAAATGATAACCCTTCTCTTTGGTTAAAAATAATTTTAATACTTTTAAATTTCCGCTGCTGTTTGTATTAGAATGGAATTTGTGTTGTTTCCCTTCTTCATTATACTTTCAGTTGTAATTGTTTCAATTACAATTATCCTATTACATTTTGTATTAATAGATTCCATACGCTTTATAGTAGAATCTCTCACACATGTATTAATATGATTATTGTATTCATCTTGAATACAATTACTTTAGTTTTCGAATAGTATTAAATTACTTCATACCTTTATATTCAATAAAATTGTGGTTGTTTGAATTGAATTAGTTTAAGATCTTTTAAACTAATCTCTTTAAGTGTTTAAACTCTATGTTTTTAAACATAAAATTCACCCCCCCCCCTCTTGTATTGTTCCATCTAATATACATATACATCTACATTTTCGATCCAACAATCAGGTGCATGATAAATAATTCTATTGAATATTGACATATACATACCACATAGAAAAAAAGGTATGATCATTTTTACCTAATTATATTAACTCATCTCTATGTTTCCATTCCAAGTGTTGTATAATTTTTTCTGAGAAGAAATACGGTCACTGAGTGTGTACATTAGGTTCCCACACCCATGACTCATCATATATATGGTCATACATCTATATCTCCCATAATAAATGGAAATACCAACATCAGAGAGCTTTTGTGATAATGTCATCAATGTGTATGGGATACTCTTGAAATGAAGAATCAGAATCTAACTCAGCGTCATTATGATCAAAATTATGAGATGGTACAACCTGATTATATAGATATTTTAGAACATGGAATATATCATTCATGGATAAATACCTCTAATCTAGTAAAAAATTATGTGATACCAGTATGCCTCTATCCAGAATCTCAAATGGTCTGACATAATGAGGCAACAACATCTATTGACTCTGTATCAGTTTGTGGCCATGTCTTAGTGTTACTCATAGGAAAATATGATCCCCATCCTCGAATTCCTCTAGTTTTAAAAAATTAGGGCAATAATATTTCAATATATAATCAGAAGCAGATATAGGATTTGAGATTAATTACACCTAAATTGAAGTCCCCTGCATCTGACTAGGATGTAATAGCATAACCACTCCTCCTTCTTAAAATTAGTGGGGTTAATTGACAGATCGTTAATATTATTCCTCCTATAGATCATTTTGATTTATTTCGTGATAACTATTATTGTAGGAAAATATATGGGAGGGATATGATTATCCCATGATCAAATAAAATCGAGGACACATTCCATGAATACATCCTTTAAAACCAATATCGTATATTATAACTGGACATCAATATGAGGGTTCAAAGATCTTATTATAACTAACTACGTACCTAAATATTTTTATAGCCCTTAAAATAATCATGAAATTAAATTAGAGTTCATATCTAATGTTTTAGTATTAGTGACCACGTGTACATGTATAATATCATGAACATAAATTCTTCCCAAATCATAATCTAAGAATGTCTCTTGTAAAGGAAGGAAGTGGGATATGTTAGTTAGTCAATTCATTAGTACCAAAACTAAATCAAAATTTCAATGAAACCCTGGTAATCCATCAAAAAATCTATCAAAAATTTAACCCATTTAAATTATGGTACTATAATCATCTATAATTTTCAACTAGGCCACATGGGAACCACAATCAAAGATGATTGGTGTTATAAGAAGTTATCAAACCTAATATATAATGTTTCATCCCAATCCACGAATACTTGTAAGTTAGGTCATGATAAATCTGGGAAATTTTGAGATGAACTACCCATAGAGATTTCCTGGACTCTCTAATGTTTATAAGAACCTTGAAATTTCGATGTGAACATATGACATCGTCACTATTAGAAGACCAATTTGATGGCGGGTCCCTTCCTAAAATAATCTTCCACAAAACCATGACCAAATGATCTAAAAATGTTATAAACATCCCCCAATTAATTATTGAATTGGTAGGTTAATTTTCTATAATAAAAGAGCAATCATTACTTAGATGAAACTCTAGATGCTTATTAGAAAGATTTTTATCAATATCTATTCAACATTGACTTCATGTGCAGCATGTTTTGGAGTTTTTGAACTTTGCACATCAGCTACCTCATTTCCATATTAATGTGTTTTATAATGATGAAAATCCAAAGAATAAATTTTTATAGTGTATCCTCTCTATATAGGATTCGTGTTTCACCTTATAATTATATATTTGAGACTCTTGTGGCTCTATATACCACTAATTACATACACATAATATAGTGTCTCCATGAGTATAATACATGGAAAATAGCTTTTTGATCAAGGTCATGTTGCTAGTAGATATTAGCATGAAAAATCCATTTTCAAGACCCATATAGAATAAATTTATCCTCCTACATTAGAAAATCATCTATCCTAATTCTTGACATATCATTGAAAAATATATAACCTTTTCCGGGATATAGTTGAAGTAGAGTAGTTTTTAAGGAATGAAATTCTACTATCTTTTGAATGGATTTTAAACTGATTTTAACCACAATAAATTTATAACTATCTTAGTAAAAATGGAATGACATGTAGAAATGCATGTGATTATTTGAATAATATTCCTATAATATCTATCCACCCACCCAGGAAACTCTATACATAAAACAAGTACACGGGATTCTATAAAGAAATCATATCAATCACCTTCTCAAGGATAACTGACATGCCTAAATCTGAAGTAATATGACATAATATGTTTATATATACAATTTAGTAGTGGAATATAGAAATCTTATCATATTGATTGTGATCCCCTAGTGAATTAAATTTTTTTATGATTTTTAGCATGGTCACTTGGAGTATGTAAATACCAAAATATTTTATCCAGAAGGACCATGTAAAAGGAATCATGATTGTGGTTGAAATCCATATTCATCAAATCCATAAGAGTATTCATAAGAACAAAAAAGATAATGAGATACACATAAACACCGTAACGACTACATTAATCTATAAGTGGTATATCTAATGGCATTTCTCAAACATGATGATAACATAATCTCATGTCAACCCTCAAGAATACCATATCTTCTTAGAGCTAGTAAAAAAGGTAAACTTTTTGAGGTAATGTTGTCATGTTATTAAATGTAAGCTAGATCATCCAAAAATAATCCATGTGTAGAATAAGAGTTTCATCCTCCTTCTTGAAAAAAATAATTGGTGAACCCCACAATCAAGTGATAGTTTAGATAAAAACCATGGCCTCTAAATCACCCGACTGTATAATGATCTATCGGAGCTCTGTAGGTTATATCCCATACGTATTAATAAATATTGTACATTCTCCTAGAACAATATCAATTATATACTCTACCACTATTATATGAGGTAATAAATTAAAACATTTCATGCAGGACGTACCTAAAATAATCTATCATAGAATGAAAATTATCATGATGGAAACCTTACTATAATAGATAATGGAAATAAAATTTGGTTGTCATCCCTCCAATCCCATGATCCTTGAGTCTGGCATGACTCTACAGGACATCTTATTCAGTTGTGTGATGATAAATTACACCGTATACTGATGTAAATGATACCATATGGTTAATGTTTTCCACATTATAATTATAAGGATCCAACCAACTAATCTGGAGATGTAAATCTGATCTTGTGGTATCAAGGATGAAGAGGTCTCATGAGAATGGATAACCACCTACCTCAGTGGATAAGTCCCTCGTTTTTTTTATTCCCTCACACATCATAGAAAATTGTTTTTCTAGGATCATCACCCCCAAAAGTTCTAAATCTCCATTTTAATAAATTCCATGGTAAATAGAGAGATAATGTATTGGGAGGAAGATGTATTTAATAAAATAGATGTGATATTAGAGGCTACGAGAATAGTACCTCGTATGATGATTGCCTTTTAGTATCATCTTATAGTATCATATATACAGAATGAAACTATCTTAATCCACAAGCCTTAGATAATGCCACACTATCCTATTAATATCCATTCTACTTCACTAAATATAATAATCTTAGGTACCATGGCCACAAACTTTTCTTCATCATGTTCTATAGGGTCTACACAAAAATCTAGTATGATATAGGGTAACTGATCCCACACCTGAAGGTGGAGTTGGTGTGGATCTCGATTCACTAGATGTATGTGGAATGGTCTGATAGAATATATAAAATAATCAAATGTTCTCTCACAAATGAAACACAAGTGGTGCTCTATCACATTGAGGTTTAATATTCCACTTCAATCACCACATATGGCTTATAAAAGAGCTTCCATTATGGAAACTAAATCATACAGTATTATGATGAAAAAACTACAGGCTATGATTTCTGATACAAGAAAAAAAACATCCATTAACAAACATTAAAGTCATGTTCCTAGAACTGTTGAAATATTTTAGGTCTCACTTATAAATACAATCATATCTTATGATATCAAAATTCTAGATAGTAAAAATGTGTTCACCTATGAGTGAATTCTATACATATTCTCTTCCTAAAAATGCCTCGCTTGCGATTTCTCACCACCAGCAGAAGTAGTGAAAAGAAATCCAACTTATTAAAAGAATCTAAATAGTATATGATTGGCATAAGACCCTCCTCAAGGTGCATACAATATATAGATAGTTATATCCTTATATTTGATTAAAAAATATAGTCCTAGAAGGTAGTTTGGATGTCTTCCCAAACCATGCCCCGATGAAGGCCATCTTGAGTAATTGTATCCCAGTAGTGTTTGGAAGAATTGTGTTGAATAAATTTAGAAATCGTGACACTACACAATAGAGTTGTATAAATATTCTAATATATATATATGATCACCAAGAGTGATGAATCATCCATATAAAGATCTCCATACACTAGATATATGTGAATATTTGTTTATTGGAACTCTCATGTGATATTAGAAATTATAGGTATAGATAAAGGAGTACCCTACATGGACTAGTTCGAACATAAAAACCCTCTCAATACTGGGTGTCAGTTACATGTTCATGGATAGATGATGGTTCCTTAGGTGGCACTACTAGAGGTATCACTGGTGGTTCAAGGCCCACCTCCTCTAGGGCATGTTTAATTCCACCACCATTTTGTGTTTATAGAGAAAATCATGGTGGCATAGCTACAATAATTCCATAAATAATTCATTAGAATAATATTTGATAATGAAATATGATTTAATGAAGTCTTTTTTTAAGAATAAGGTCTCACTACCCAAAATTCTACCACAAGTAACATCTTAGTGGGTCATTCCATTGGTAAGTGATCATGTTTAGTTTATAAGGGTTCTATTTTATAGAAGTTTAAATTTTAATGTAATGATTAAAAAACTCATAAAATTATATTTGGGCCCCCAATTTACTTGTAAGAATTTTATTATTTTATGTATAAATATCATTATATGTTTGAATTTTCTTGTATACATATAAATGATTTCCAATAAATGTATTATAATTCCCAGTTAATAAGGGACCGTAAAACTTATAACTAAAATAAACAGCCATTCAATTATCATTTATCTATGTCATATTTGGTATCAGAATATAACTTGTAAAATATAGAAGATTGAATCAATTGATTACCCTTTATAATTATTAAGGGACCACACTCATTATAATTTAAATTTGTAATCATGTGATAGCAGCCAAATCCCAACTCATCCAACTATGGGCACATTGGTTCCATGAGTAGAAAATGGAGATTTATGATACCACTATAAGCTTTTAATGGAAAATGAATTTTTATTGATGATGAAACCATAAATATTTAATTTCCTTACCCTATAAAATATGTTTCCAGCACAATCATATATCACAACCATGGCTTACTCAACAATCCATGAAAACACATGCAATGGAAGAAAAAATGCACCTATATAGTGTGTAATATGATGGATTACTTATTATAGGTGCCAATAATGATGCATAAAATATGTTAATTTTTTAACTAGGACATGATAAAATATACACTGTGTATAAAAAATATCACATTTCATGTGTATCACCCAATAGTGTATTTATTTCTACTATTACTGTGAAAAATACAAAAAAAAAATTCCCCTTCCCATGTAACATGGTATTTACCTGAAATGCGGGTTAGATACTCCAATGAACATTTTATAACTAGGATTCATTATATTCCTAATCAGTTTTATATATTTCCAAACAATAATATAAATGAAAATAAGTAACAATACAACTTCATAACATCATGAACCAGGTGCCACTCAATGGTTTCTAGAGTATGATAGAAACATGAAATCATTAGTGACTACGTGTAAACTATAAGAATTCTACTAGTAACAAGGTCCTAGGCTTTGATAGTGTGGATACAATGCCCTATTGTTAGAGTGGAGCACAAAAAAATATAAAAATACCATATGGATTCAAATTGCGGATGTATAATAATTAATAAAAAACTGTAAATGTATGTAAGAATAATCACAAATCAATAATAATCAACTCAAAGGATGAAAATTATCCTATAATAAATGATAATGATTAAATTACATGTCTTTAAAAATCAATATAACATGTAAATATATAATACCCCAAACATTTTATTGTATGATTCACTGAAATACATTCAATTAATTAGATAGACTATATTTCATGAATCACTAAATCTCTATGAAGAAAAACATTGTTATTATAGGAGGGAGTCATTACATATTCATTAAACTCAAATTTTCCACTTCTGTGTTTTTAATTTCAAAAAACGGACACACACCGTTGCGATGAATGTGACATTTGTAATATGATAGAATCAAGTTAATATTCGATGAATACTAACACAACCTTATTAAAATTAACATATCCCTATGAATAGTAACATACCCTTATGAATAGAAATATATAACTTATTAATGGTATCCTTATACATGAATGTTTAAATAAATTTTAGGCACCATAAAAAGGAAGATGAAAATTTTAAATGTTGGCATTTTTCTATTAAATGATGATTTTAATTAAAAATTAAATTTCTCATATTGAAGAATTTTTTTTGAAAAATAGAGGTCATTTTTTGATTCTACACATAGAAAAATGGATACTATGATTTTTTGAGATTTTTATGAAATACATGATTTTTTTTGAATATTAAAATACATTAATTTTCCATATAAATAAATTATTATTTAAATCAACTATTCCAAATATAATTTGTGATGAAAGAACCCAAATATATTACTCTCATGCAGTTATTACTATTATAGTTCATGTAATCCTCACTATTTCTTGTCTTATGGTAAAATAATAATCTAATGATTAAAATCATAAGAAAACCATCCTCCCCCTCCACTATATAACCCCCCTCACTCACATTTCCTCCCACACCACTCAAACATTGATCCTTTCTTATTTTCATAAAAATACTCATCCCAAGACCTCCTCCCCCACCACCACATCCAAGACCTACTAGTCACACGAAACATCCAAAATCAATGGCCTTAAGAAGATTCTTAATGAGTAATCAAGAGGTGACCCTCTCTTCCTTTTGTTTCAACTTCTTTTACAAGATCCATTATTTTTTTATATATAATCACCTATCCACATCCGAATTCAATTATAATTATCGTACCATACATGAACTATAATTTTAATATCCAAATGGAATATTTCAACATCTTCTGTCTTTTCCCCCTCCTCTTACACTAAAAATTAAAATACCATCCGAGATGTGTTTATTTGTCACAATCAAGGATGAATGGTTATCAATTTCTTTTACTACCTTCAAGAGAGGTCAATAAATGTTATTAATGGTTTAAAAATATCATAATATATATATTTTTACCTTATTCAATGCTTGTTAATATTTCAACATTCATAATATAAAATAATTATACAAAGCATGTTCATTATGCACAAACCCACAAAGTTAATCCAAGAATTTATGATTAACTCTTTACTAATGAGTTATCCTCATTGGATATTAACAAAAATAATTATTAGATAATTTTAATATCTTCAATTTGAATGATAATATTTAATATCAATCTTGTATGTTTTACCACATTTCAAACAATCCGCCATTCATGAATTCAAGAAAACATATCATAAAAACCAAGGAATAAATTACTTCCAAAACAATAAAATTAAACCTATCAGCCCCATCACTAAGGTTGTGAATGAACCAAATAATATTATAATAAATAAATTTCATTTATAGGTGGTTATGAAATTTTTATCTAATGAAGCTAAATTTTATTATTCCATTCATTAAGATAAATCGAGAACACCTTCATAGATAAGGTAAGGGGTTTCTCATCAAACTTTTATTTCTGTGATATTTTAATCTTTCGCCATTTATTTATTTTATTTGGTTTATATTTACTCCCATTTGATAATTATATCCTAATTATCTTTATCTTCATTGTATTTAGTGATTCACATGATGATTTTTAACTCGATTGATAACAATGTTTCAAGGGACTTTGTTTTGGATTCCATTTCATTGTAATTTATAATCTATTGTTCACCTAATCATTCTTATGTTGTGTTCGTACTACCCCTTTGAGATAATATTTCATTTGAAATTTTAAATATATTAAATATCCATATTCTGGTTTCATGGTTGTGATTATCCTCTTAATTTGTGTAGCCTTTTACATACAGTGTTTAATTGTAATGTTGTTTTAACTATGGAAATATTAATGAATCGATATCCTATGATGTATACGGATATGGAGAAAGAAGTTTATACTTGTATTATATATATATATAAATAATTCATTGGAAATTAGGTGATATTCGACACCCATTATATCTAATCAATTAATCAACTGGTCTCATGAAAAAAATATGTCGGTGACAAACCCTTCGATTTTGTTTCCAAAATTGAATCAGATGGGTATCTACCAAAAAACATAAACTATTTTGACAACATATTGGAATCATGTTTAAGATACATGACATTAAATTAATAAAAATTCTTTTTAATCATTTTTTATTACTATATATCAGTTTTTCATTATGATAAATATTTTAGAGGAAAAAACCCTAAGTTAGTCTTGGAAGAAAATAATATAAGAACATAAAAGAATTTTGGTAATTATGGGATTATGTGGGTCATCATAGAAAATACATCACTATCTAGATACTAAAAGTGGAAATGGTTCTAGAACAGATGTATCTAGGAGTAACAACTCTTACAATTTGTTTCTAGATTGACCTGGGGTATCTGGGTACATGAAATAGGCCTTACTGCACACCTGATTTGACACTCCCATGGGATATGAAAAGGATAATATACATTTTCATTAAAACCCATTAAAAAGGATTTAAAAGTAAATATAAACAATGTTTAAGATTATGAGAATATTTGAGCCAAATTTTTTAGTTAATCTTATGTGTTTTCTAGTTAGAAATTATGATCCATGGCGTAATTTAGTGTATGCAAGAATTTAGTGATGGTGCCTAATGGAAGAAGTGGAATCAATATCCCTAGGAAATCTAGAGATCTTCACACTGGGAAAGACTACACATTCAGTGTTGGAACTAATCACATCATGACCATATTTTGAAATCATACTTAGGCTATGTAAAACAACCATTCTACACCTATATTGGATCATTTTATGTAGTAGAAGACCCCATCTTTTAGTGGGACTACTAATCTTGTTATAGCTGAGCAGTGGATCATCTCCATTGAAAATATATATCTGGAATTAACATTCCATGAATATGAAAAAGTATTAATGGAAGTATATTTCCTCAAGGGTGATGCAGATCAATGGTGGTCATTGATCCAAAATACCATAGAGGATGAAGAAATAAACGATATGGAATGGAGAACTTTTAATGAAATCTTCTTCGACAAATATTTACCTCGTGAACAAAGAACTAATATGAAGATGAAATTCCATTTACTAAATAAAACAGAATAAGAGAGTGTTTTATAATTTGAGGCTACATTTACGTGATTATCCATATATGACATATATTTCATACGTGATTTGGAAGACATGTTTGATCATTTCAATGATGGACGTATGCCATGTATTTGATGGAAATTGGATTATCAATCATTTTCATCATACAAGGAATTTTTATTAAACTACATCAGAATATATATGTACTCTTTTAAATAAAATTTCATCAATGGAAATATAGATTAGGAGAGGCATTCTAATAACCATGGAATATATGAATCCCCAATGAATAATAAGGGAATGATTCAATTTTCATTTTGCAAGAACAGTGGAAAGAATCATCATAGAAAATGCTTGAAATGAATTTGAGCTTTCTATAAGTGTGGAGAAAAGGGTTATCCATCAAGTGAATGTAAGGGGAAGAGATAGTTCAACAATGTTCAATGCTACAATTTTATTGATATGCGACACATTGAAAATGAGTTTCCTAAGTTCCTAGTAAACTATCCTCCAAAAAAGTCCACATGATAAAGGGAATGATTATTCAATTACAACCATGGAAGTTGATGTTCATAATGATGTGGTTGTATGTAATTTAATTTATTCCTCAAACCTATCCAATTCATTATTAGATTCTATATCATCTCATTCAATTATAACTTCCTAGTTGGACTTGAAAATTAGACATGCCCAATTAGATTTTATAATGATTTTTTCAGTACAAACTCCTAGGGGATATATCATTGACAAAAAATATGTGTCGAGCAGTCCCCCTCATGACACATAAAATTCCTTTAGTTTCTATCCTTAGCATCATAACAATGATTATAATTCATATAATTATTAGTATGAATTGTCTTTTTTTTAAATGATTTACCTAGAAATCCTCTAGAGAAGAAAGATGAGTTCTCTATTGATTTAATTCCTTGTAAAAGTCCTATATATAAGACTCCCAATAGAATGAAAACTATGGAATTAGTGGAGATGAAGAAGAAAATAGTGGAATTAAGCGACAATAGATTTATTAGACCTAGAGGTTCTCCATGGAGAGCCCCTGTCCTCTTTATGAAGTAGATAGATGGATCCCTAGGGATATGCATTGATTATAGGGAAATCAATTCTATTATAATAAAATCAACTATTCTCTACATAGAATTGACTATTTATTAGATCAAAATAATGGAGACCAATATATTTGAAGATTGAATTTCGATATGTATATCATTAGTTGTTTTTGAGGAATTATTATATTCCAATCATAACATTATGATCCAGGAATGGGCATTATGAGATTGCGGTAAAGCCTTTCAGACTGACTAATACACCATCTATTTGCATGTATATAATGAATGGATTTTTCATGGAATATCGTTATTATTTTGTGTTTGTATTTATATATGATATACTTGAATACAATAAAAGCTAAAAATATCATGATAATCAATTGTAGATTATACTAAAATCACTTAGAAGAAATGAATTATATGGGATGTTTATCCTGTGTGAATTTTGGATTCAATATGTTTATTATCCTTACCAATTTTTTATAAATATTGAATCATATCTTATCCTAAGAATACAAATTCAATCCAAGTAAGGTTCATGGTGATTAACATAACTAAAGTATGTAGTTTTATTTTCTTAGTATGTTACTATAAATGTTTAATTTATAATTTATCTCAACGGTCTAACCCTCTAACCATGATCACACATAATGGGGTTATTTTTATATGGAAGAATGAATGTAATGTATTCATTGATTAATTGAAAATAATATTGGTCAGTGCTTCAATTTTTACTCTTACCAAAAGAAATGATGGATTTTTGATATAAAATAATGCATTAAATAATTAAATGGATTGTGTTCTTGAGAAAAATTATAATGTTATTTCTTATGCATCATGGAATATGAACACTCAAGGGAAAAATAATCTAACTCATGATATTGAGTTAGAATCTGTAATCTTTGATTTGAAAATAAGGAGACATTTTCTCCCCGTTAAAATATGCGAGATATAATTGGATCATAAGAGATTAAAATACATTATTATACAAAATAATCTCAACATGAGGGAAATAAGGTGGATCAAGTTACACTATGATTTTGATTGTTTAATACACTACCACAAAAGAATGAAAAATAACATTTATGATTCATTATGTAGAAAAGATAATGGAATTCTAACCCAAATTAGGACTTATAGAGATACAATATTCATGTATATACTAAAGTTGTATATGGGAATTGTTAAGGAAGGAAAAATCTGTCCACTTTAAAATATTTACTAAACTGTGTTTACTAGAGAATGTAAAAATCTCTCAATCTGATGCTGAAAATCTACAAATGAAAATTAAATCTGTTAGGGATGGATTTTTGTAAGGATTCATAGATATGTATGGAGTGATGATGCTTTGGAAGTGGTTATGTGTTCCATCTGTACCTGAGCTAAAAAGTTATCTAATAGATGAATCGCATTTCTCAAATTTTTCTATACACCCTGATAGAACTATGATGTATAGATATCTAAAGAAACATTTTTGTTGGTATAACATGAATTCAGAAATGTTTTACGATGTGTCAAGGTTTCTAGTTTGTCAACAATTTATGGATATGAGGAAACATCTTAGAGGTGGTATAAAACCTCTACCTATTCCTATGAAGAATGTGGGGTGACAATACGATTGATTCTGTCACAAAGCTATTGAGGACACCTAGATATAATGATGAAATATGGGAAATTGTTGATTATAATACAAAATCGACACATTTCTTTGAAATAGGATAGGATGTAAAACTTGAGCACCTAACAAGACATTATATTAATGAAGTTTTAAGACTTTATAGTGCACCACAATTTATAATGTCGGATTGAGATTATTAATCAACATAAAAATTATAAAAATGTCTTTGGATGTATTTGGATTCTATAATTTATATGAGTACAACTTATCACCACCAAAGTGATGCACTTTCTGAAAGGACAATTCAAACTATGGAAGACATGATGATATCATGCTCTCTTCACTTTCAACGTATGTGGGATCAATAATTTCCTTGGGTATAATTTTCCGACAATAATAGTTTCTATTATAGAATTGAAATTGTTCCATATGAATCATTATTTGGTAAGAGGTTTTAAACTCCAACATATTGGGATGAAGCTGGAGAGAGGAAACATATAAGCCCAAAGCATATAGAAGATACAACTTCAAAGGTAATTAAAATTCAGGACCATATTAATGCATCCCTATATAGGAAAAATTGTTCTGCGGAAATCTGGAGTAAGGGTTTGGAATTTCATGTAGGAGATCATTTCTTTCCAAAATTATATTCGTGGAAGGATGTCTAAAGGATTAGAATGAAATGGAATCTACGTCCCAAGTATATCTGACCATTTGAAATTACGGGAATGATAAGAGTTGTAGCTTACCATTTAGAATTTCCACCAATTCTCTCCAATGATCATATTGTCTTCAATGTGTCATTTTGAATGAAATACATTCCTGACTCAACGTATGTACTCACCAATAGAGAAATAAGGGTAGAACCAGATTTGTCTTACTATGAAGAGATAATCACGATTCATGAGACTATAGTGGAAGTTTTGAGAAATAAAAGGACCCACCTACTAAAAGATATTGGGAGAAACCATAAAATGGATTTAACAACATGGTAACATAAGGATTTTATGAATAACAACCATCCACATATTTTAATGGGTATTAATTTTGAGGATGAAATTTATTAAGGTGTGAAGAATATAACAACCAAAATATTTTATGGTATGTTTTCGTAAATACAATAAAATCATTAGATAACCTATATTTCATGAATCGTTGAGCCTTTGTGAGGAAACAGTTGGATATTATAGCCCATAGTAATAACCTATCCATTAAACTTAAATTTTCCACTTTTCTATTTTTAATTTCAAACAACAGACCTACACTATTGCGATCAGGGTTATATTTAGAGTATGATAAAATAAAGTTATCTTTCTGTAAATAGTAACATACCCTTATAAATAGTAGCATACCATTATGAATAGTAAAATACCCATATGAATTTTAATATGAACTTTATGAATGGTAACTTTACCTATTAAAGTAAAAATAAAATTTATGCATCATAAAAATGAAGATGAATATTTTAAGTGATGGTATTGTTCGATTAAATATTGATAACAAATAAAAATTTAATTTATCATAATTAAAAAAATAATTTTTGAAAAATTGATTTCATTTATTAATTCTACATGTCAAAAAACTGGTAGGGTGAATTCTTTATATTTTTTTGAAAAACATGATTTTTGGGGATTAGTAAAATACATTAATTTACTGTATAAATACATTAAAACTTAAAAAATCTATTCTTAATATCACGTGTGATGCATGTATGAAAATCACTAAATCACATGAACTTATTACTATTATAGTTCATTTAATCATCAATATTTCTTGTATTAGGGTAAAATAATAATCTAATGATTACAACATTGATAAAACCCTCCTCCCATCCCCTATATAAATGACCCTCACCCATCTGCCTCACAAACCTCTATAGCATTGGGAAATGACTTAGTTATGTCAAATACACATACCAATCTCCCCCCCGTACAACACCTTATGGTTTTTGTAAACGACAAAAAAAATGGCATGATGGAGATTCTCAATGACGAGTACTCAAGAGGTGAACCACTCATCCTTTTTCATCCAACTTCTTTTACAAATTCTATTCTTTTGTTTCTATCTTCTCACCACCCTTCTTAAAAATTATATGTTAAATATATTACCATAAATTAATTGTAATTTTATTATTCTAATATATTATATCATCATCATCATCTCTCTTTCCCCCCTCCTCTTACACTAAAAATAAAAATATCATTTATGATGTGTTAATTTATCACATTCAAGGACGGTGGGTTTCAAATTTCTTTTACTATATTCAATACTGGTCATCAAACCTCTATAATGGTTTAAAAAGATAATAATATATGTATTTTTAACTTATTAAATGTTTTTGATTTCTTACACACTCATAATATTAAATAATAATAATAAACTTGTTCATTGTGCACAAAACTACAAGGTTAATCCATGAATTTATCATAAAAAATTAACTAATGAGTAATCCTCAGGGAATATAACCAAAAAAATTTATGAGATAATTTATATATCTATAATTTAAAAACTAAAATATATTAAAAACTATTTATGTTTAACACCATTTCAAATGAACTTCCATTCATGAATACAAGTAAACTGATCATGAAAACAATGTAAGAAAATGCTTCCAAAAAATAAAAATGAACCTCTTTATCACATCAATAAGGAAATGAATGAACCTAATAAGGTTATAATAAATTAATTACATGTATATGAGGTTATGAAGTTATTAATAAATCAATATAAATTTTATTATTCATGTCATTAAAATCAATTCAGAACACCCTTGGGAATAATGTAATGGGTTTCTCTTCTCACATTTATTTCCGTTAGATTTCTATTATTCACATATTATTTCTTGTATGTGGTGTATGTTTACTACCAATTGATATATAATATCATTATTATCTTTATATTCATGGTATATAGTGATTCACTTGATGATTATTAACTTGATTGATTACAATGTTTTATGGAACTTTGTTTCGGTTTTTTTCATTGTGATTTACTTGTTATTGTGAACCAAATCATTATTATGTGGTGTTCCTACTACCCATAAATATCATTTTTCATTTGAAATTTAAAATATATTATATATCCATATTTTAGTTTCATGGATATTATTGTTGTCTTAATTTGTATACACTTTTTTATATGGTGTTTACCTGTAGTTTTGTTTTAACTATGGAAATATTGATGATTTTGTATTATCTACACTATATGAATATTGAGAAGGAATATTTTACATGTATTAAATCTATTAATAAATAATTATTTGGGCTTTAAGTAATTGGTAGGCCTTATATATCCCCATGATTCATTGACATGTCTCATTAGACAAATCAGTAGGCAACAAACCCATATATTTTTTTCTAAAATAGAAACAAATGGGTATCAACCCATATACTAAAACCATTTAAATATAATATTTGTATCATTTTCATGAAACATGTTTTCCATTTAATTATAATTCTATTAATTAATTTTCAGTTATTATTATTCATGATATTTTCACTATTACAAAATATATGGATGAAGTTTCATTCCCAACTTATTAATAATTTGTGTTTTTCTTTTATTCACCATGGAATATTAACTATAGAAATATAATTATGATTCAAATATTTATGATTAATGATTATTCTATTTTTAACCCTTACAAAGAATTTGAGAACACAATAATCATTTGTTTACCATCAATAGGTTAGTAATGAAGAGACCATATATTTATTTCCCATGGATGAAGATTTTTAGTATATGTTATGTATTCTATTTTGTTACCTTTACCTATGTAATATGATTTAAATGTTTGTATCTAGTTTTATAAAGACTAGTAAACTAATCATTTAATTTGGATTTCATTCCTTTTTATCAATTCAATGTAATAAGTAATGCATCGACTCGGGTCTTCTAGGGTTATGACGTTACAATACAAGTTAGCATGAAGAAATACAATACATTCAATTTTATATAATTGAAAATATAGAAAAAAACAATAAAAATCCCAATCACCACCCATGTTATTTGCAACCAAGATCTCATACTAAAGAAATATAGTAATGTTTCAAATTTGGGATGTTTCCCCATGTATGTCTTTAAGATCACATAATCTTCTTAGGTAGTAACGGTGGCCCAGATTAGGTGTGAGATAAATTTTAGTAATCGACCACCATTGTCAACTATATAATCCATTCTATTAATATAAACTGGTAGAGTGAAAATATGTATATATATATATAATGAAATTTCAATATAATAACTCATACATTCTTAAACATCTCCTTATAATTTCTCTTTTCATTATATCATTCAATTAATTTATTTCTATTTATTTTATATAGATTAATCAATTTATTTGGTCAAGAGTACTGAATAGGTCATTGTAATAATAAGTGAGGATCCAAGGTGAAACCAAGGAATAATTTACCTCAATGGTCATGTCAACTCATAGTAGTTACTCATTCAATATAGAAATAAAGACTTTGAGTGCTATCCCATGGGAGTGACATATGTATGTCACTATTATAGAGTCTTACTACGTCCATGTAGAGCATACATAATAATCTAATGATACGTATGACAATGACCAGTTGGGTGATTTTATGGTGGTGTGAGTCTAAAGACATCAAGCTAAATCCAAGGAGTGTAAAAAAGGCATCAATAATATCAAGAGATATAGAAATGTGTTCTGATTCCGTCATTCCTTGAATCTTTTGGTAGAAATGGTCCATTATCCAATGTTGGTTTCATGATTCAAATCCAATTACATGAATCAAAATCATATCTTCTAAGTGCCAAAAAAATTCCCTTCAGAATCCAAGGCTAGCTCAAGTCTATTTATTATTATAATGTTAAAAGGATCATATTCAATAAGTATATTACAAATATATCATTATTTTATTAGGATATGTAAAAATCATACAATTTATTCTATTTACAGGCTTATTTTTTTACTATTCAATTATAATGATAATTTATGTAAAGGACATGCAACCATTTATCAATTTAGTAACTTAATCATTCATTAGATTTTTTCTATTTACATTCAATAATAATGGAATGATGAATATGAGAATAGAAACATTTATTAATCTTATTATATAATAATTAATTAGGTTCCGTCAAATCCATTTCAATAATAATGAATAGTTGATTCAGGAAAAGAAAAAAATTACCACTAAATTATAATATAAATTATTAAGTTAATAACATTTCATTTCGTTAATCCTTCGAAAGAAATTTATACATATGAAACCTATTTTAAATAATATTATTAATGCATTTTAATATGGTATCTATAACCAAATTTACATATAACTTTTAATGGTTCATAAATTATTGTATAACACTGACCTTATCAAGGTCATGTCTAGCGCACCTCAGTAGTTCCCCAGATAAAACGATCATTGGTTACTAAGTCTTAAATAAAAAATCACTATTCTTTGGGTGGTTGGATTTTAGCTCATGGTCTCCAACATCATGAAGAAAAATTGTTAATAGGGCTCTATAACAAGATTTTAATGAATAAAATAATTTCATATTAATTTAAAGGCCAATGCTTAGTGAAATTTTTGTGTGGTGCAACAAACAAAAATTATAATTGGAGGACATTAGGGGATCATTCATAGATCGCCTACCAATTTAACATATAACTCTCCTACTCCACTATTAGCCCATAGTTGTCCCTTGTTGGATAAAAATGAATAATGAAAAAATTCCATATAAATTGGTCATGTGAGATAGTACGAAGATAAGATATTAGAGGTAAATACATAATTTTAAACTAAGGAAAAGGACTAAAGAAAGTACTAAGTGGAATAAAATGAGATGAAAGAACCTTTATTTTCTGTATAGTAGTGATTTAAACAACGAGACAAGGTGGAAGGATATTGAGAGATTTAACATTAGGGATGAGGGTGATTTATTTTCTAGAGGAATAAGGGACAAAGAATATGGTTTTTATATTTTTGGTGGTAAATTGTATAATCAAACCTTTTTATTGTGGTTTCATGGTTTTTTCAAATGATTGGGAAAATTGTGACACCACCATGTGCCATGAATAACCATATAAAAGTCTCAAATGGTTTGGATGCACTATTAGAGAAATTTTTTTCCAACAAAACATATCTCACTTCCAAGAGATGGGACCCCCATTTTTTACCAAAAGGATTGTGATAACATTCACTAATCATTCAAATTCCGCTTTGCTAAAAACAATAGAAAATTTTCGGGGTCGTGAGACCCTAGGTTCATGGTTAGTATAGATCATGAACACTTCACCTTCCTATAAAATTTCCCCTGACTCTTATGATAATCCATGTGTGATGGCCTGTATGGTTTTTTTAACCATGATACCCAATGTTTTCTTCCACTAATAGTGTTCTAATCCCCATGAAAGTCTTGGTCCCCCTAAATATTCTTTCACCTCATTATGCATGCATATTTGGTCGAAGAAAATGAATTAAACTGAAAATTAAAGGATGTATACCTCATATAAAACATGGGTTCTTACATAATATCCATATACCCATTAACAAATCAATTTCATGATGATCATTAACAACTTTCACTTCATTATCTCTCACAATTATTCTCTCCCATTATTCAATAATGGATATTATGATATTAAAAATTAATAGTTTTTATCTTAATCATTGTAAAATATTAATATTATTATTTACCTATATAGACTCATGAGGACCATTTTAATAAAATTTCATAATTTGGATTTGGAACCTTTATTTATGTTTGAAGTCCTGATTTTTTTCAATATCAGTTTCCTATTGAAAAAATGTTCTCTCAGAAAAACATAGTATGTTAATTTTTGATATATATATAAATAGATCTTATAATTAAAAAAACCCTCTAATTTTATTTTAGAACCATTATATATATTCATAATATTCTTATTTAAGTTACCTTAAGTGTGCAACATCATTTTTTCATTGAAGATCCACAAGTCCAATTAATTATTCTCATGTTTTCATGATCATAATAATATCCAAGTATAATAAAAACACGTAAAAATTTTATAATATTCTTCCACAAAATTCAACAATAATCCCAATATAAATCTTGTATTGTCACTTAGGAACATGATATTGCATCATAAAATAAAAATATGTAATCCATAAATTAATAATATTTTTTTCTAATAATTACATTTACCATTTATATGACATATAAAAGAATTATATATATCATTTTAAATACTCAGGTTTCTCACAACTGTCATCTATGTTAATATTAAATAAGGAAAATTCAATATGTATCCCATGAATTCACATAATTTATCTTACATATCCGGAAAATTAATAATGAATAATCTACGATTATTTGGAGTTGATATGACATATGACCATATTTGTCCTTCAAACTATCTATATTAATTATTCGTATATTTGGTGGACATTACAGTTACTATTACATATCATATTACATTAAATTAATTCAAAAAACAAATTGAACCATTTAAATATTTAAACACATTGATAAAAATAATAGAATCATGGGACTATTTTATTTTATCTAAAGAATGATAAATTATTTTTATTACACTAAAATATATTTTAGGATTTGAAATATACAATACATGTGTATAAATTCAACATTATAATTTAAAATACATTATTTTACCCATTAAATTGATTTTAATTGTTGTAAACCATTTTAGTAAAAATTGAGTTATTTTTAAAACATTAGGATGTAATAAAACATTATGTATATAAAAAGCCCATATTTATAGTATTTTCTAAGAGATCAACTTTTTCCAAACTGATTTCATAAAATATACCTAAATATAATATTGAGGCTATGAAACTAAAACATTTGTCCATTTTATAAATATAATCTAATAATACATGTAACTATAATATACAATTTATATAATAAAATTAAATTATTAAATAAATCAGTAATAAATATATTATTAAAACTATTAAAATTACAGAAATTTGGATTCATATTTTTTAATATTATTCTTAGTTATTATAATATGTATAAATAATTAATTTAATCAAATTCTGTACTTTTTTGGATATTATAATAGTTCCCCACAGTCAGTTACAATTTCCAGGAGTTGTATAGGTCTTAAACTACCTCGAAATACGCCTCATTCTACACATTCATCTTTTACTACAATTTCTATAATGGTTGTATATTTTTCATTTATAAAATCAATTTGATTTTTATTATTTTTAGTTTTTATTTTAGTGAATTTTATAGGTGCATGATAACATTTGGAGGACATAACAAACCATATTTAGAAATTCTATATTTTACAAAGATAGGTATTTATTATTACATTATACCATTTTTTATTTCATTGTGTCTATTAATTAATTATACAATATGTAAAATATTTAAAAACATATATAATTTTGATTTCTATAATATGGTGATTGTGTTTTATAATATATATTTTAATTTTTTATGAAATATAATCATTTTTTGGAGTAAAATATCATATTATTAAATTATGGGTCATCGAAAAATCCATATAATCTAGTTTGATATTTAGATAAAAGAATAATATTTTAATATTTTTTACAAAGCATGTATATTATGAATTTGAATCTAAGTCCATACATCAACATCAAACTATTACACATTTTTGATAGAGAATGTACCAATAACTAAAAATATAAAACTATTTGAATGAAAACATCATTGAAGAGATTTCTATAATATTGAATATACTAATGAATCATGGTAATGTGCCGATAGAACTAAAGCATATGGGAAAAATGAATTTATAATAATTAAATCCATGTGGTTCTTTATAATTATATCAATAATCATATCCAACTATGTGCATGTTGTATTCAAAATTAGCAACATATACCTGAATAAATAATCACAAGCCATAGATTCATTCTACACTTTATATGAAAATACTATAGAGAGTGGTTACTTGTAAAAAATATATTTATTGATCTCTTATGAAACCTATAAATTTCCAAAGGAATTTCCATTATGGTTTACAAACATGTATTATAAAAACATAAAACTTTAACCCAACACATTATCATTATTCATAAACAATAAAAACATTTTATATAAGGTCATGTTTTATAAAAAGTAATATTTAAATCATTTGGTGAACATTGTAATAAATAATATTGATTAAAAAAGTGAATTATTCTAAAAAAACACTTTATTATTTATAATGAATCATAATTATGTGATAATAATTATTTATAAATGGGATCTAATAATTCAATGAAATTATACCTTAAAAATATATATGTGTTTGATAAAAAATGATGAAAGATTTTGATAATCGTAAATAATTTAATAAATGATCATTAACACAACAAAAACCAATATATCATCTGAAATCATAAAAAACATGATATGAATCCTTATTAATTAATATAAAATCACTATATTACAAAACATCAGTTATTTTAAAATTTAATCATTGTAAAAAATTTAACTAAGAAACCTCAAATTATAGGTATTGAATATGAAATGTATAATAATTAATTTTTTAATGAAAATAACAAGAATCCATGGATATTGGGGTGTGGGGAAGAGGGCTAAAATAATCCTTTTTGGAAGTGAAAAACCCATTATTTCATCACATAAAATAGATTAATTATGGTCAAATAATGGGTCTGTGTTGTTTTTAATAAAAAATACAAATAACAGTTTGGGTGGGTTTGCATTAAATTGAATATAAAATCCCCCATGGATGAAAAACTAAAATGAAAAAATGGATTGTGGGTGACTAATTTATTATGAAGATGAATGAAATGAAAAATAAAGAATAATGTACCCTCAATATAAGATTTCATTTTAAAATATAAAACTATTCACCATCATTGAAGAGGTTGAATTGTAGGGGAACCTTTTCCGATGACATAACTGAAATGAGATGAAGGAGATGAGTGATTTCTCCACATTATATGAAAACCGATTGAAATGAATATATATTTATTATTGTTACATAATACCGACTTATAATTATTCATTCAATTTTTTAGATAATTAAAATTAATATCCTCAATATGATATCCATTTTAATAACATCCCCAAAAAAAATTAATCATCCACAATCTATGCGGGTGTTATATTAGGGTATGATTCTTGGATCTCTATTTAGATAATGAAAATTAATATCCATCATTTTTTTGGATCTTTAATATTAGTTTGATTCATGGATCTCCATTTTCGGTGTTATTCATTTTAGTTTCCTATTGTGGGTGTTCTGTTAGGTGATCCTTTGATCTACGATATATGGTTCTATTTAACAATTCCCAATGGATTTAATTCAAAATTTATTCCCATTATACTTTAAAATATAAAATTGATTTTAATTTTAATATTAAATTTCACTGTTATGAAAATTTTGGAAATCCCCCCAACTCTAGATAATTGATGTGTGATATAGATTTTATGGAATTATGAAATTCATTTGGAATGAATTGATTTGAAAATGGTCTTTCATAATAATGGATTCATTTTTTTAAAAAAAATTGTATTGGTTTTATCCCAAAAAATAATGAATTGATTAACAACCCTGTTTTGGTTTTTAAAGATAAATTGGAATATTGAAATTGTAAATTGGAATATTTTCTTTTGAATATTTTTGAAATATTTTTCGTAGTTTTTGTTATTGTCTGTGAACAAGAATTCCTCGGTAGTTAGTTAATTATTTTGGAAAACACTATATTGATGCTTAATAACTCTTAAAAATGTATTTCATCAGATCATATCACTAATTAGATAGTGTTGAGTCTTCTTTTACCATTTAATGAGGGACATGTGTACACATATTGATGTGATAACCAATTTTAATGTGATAGGATGCCATAATATGTAACTCTCATACCTCATGTAAGATAAACATGTATCTCATCTGTTATTATATTGATATATTCCATCATTTTATCACTTATTTAAACATGCCTTTTGAATTTTTGTAAAATATTTTATATAAAACGTTTATTATTCCATTATGTTAAATACTTCCATCATCTAAATTGTAATTAATATTTAATTTTAAATATCACTTTTCATTTCCATTCCTATTAAGTTAAAATTGAATTCTACATATATTTAATTAAATTTATATATTATTCTAGAACACATCAAGTGGATCTAAGATTTATTATCTCACACCCTTCCTTTTCCATAAAGCATTTGTAGATTTACTTCTAATATTTTTGAAAAGGGGGAAATCACCACATGGATGTGGTTCTGGCTGGTGATCATTTGTACTTTGAGAGTTTTGTTCATTTGGAAGTTAGTTGTTTTCTTTTCAATTTATTATACATTGTTGTTTTATTTGTTCTTTAAAATGTTTTTGTGTTATGGTACTATTATTTTGATGGATTTTTTTGAGCATACAATATAATATTTTTTTTCTTATGCTGTTTATGTTGTAAAACTATTCCAACCTTTTTATAGGGTGATGCAAGCTTCTTTTCAGCAACCTATAGGGATCAAGAACAAAATTTGATCCTTCTGGATATCAGTTAAGGAATCATGGTACTAGGGTATTCGAGATAATTTGGAATAATTATATATCCTTATTTATAAATTTGATGTCTTGTGAGCGATTTATATTCTATTATTCAACGTTCTTTTTTATAGTTGATCAGATTTCCATGAAATATGCCATCACAAATCATCAATGAAAGATATATATCCTCAACTCTTATAGGAAAAACCTTCATCTATATGAAATTACTTGAAAATTATGTTCTATAAAAGATATAAGTATAACCTCCTAGTTATGTTACATTCCATTTTTATGATTTTGATGTCTTTTATCAAGTTTAGAAGAGAATCTAATGAAATAAATTATTTTTTCAATATGATCTAGGTATATTTTATGGATAATAGATACTTTTACACCATGAATTGTATATTGACTATGTGAATTATTTTTGGAGAAATTTTTTGAATTTAGTTCAATGTTTAAAAGGTGCATTGGAGGGGAATAGTGTCCATATTATGAATCAATGATTTTTTTCATTAATCCATGATTCATTAAATAAATCCTTTATTCCAAATATGTTTTAAAATTAAAATTCCCATTCCACTCATTCATTCAAAATAAAACCTTCACATTCAAACCCTATGACTCCTTAGGATATTATTGGGTTGTTTCAAAAATTTATAGGATTCTCTACTTGGAACTTTTTTCATTGGCTTAGTTGGACACTCTTTTTTATTTTTAATTAACACACATATTCCATCATAATATCATTGTTTAGAAGTTTATTTGGGATTTGATTTTGATTCTCTTGATCATTTAGTGTTTGAATACATTCATATTTTGTTTACATTAAGTGGTAATATTCTAAATTATAGATCTCATCATAGTTATGGTTATAAATATGAGTTTCTTTTGGTATGACTTATTATAACCACTCCAATGACCTGTTTTTTATTAGAACCAAATTTGATGATTTTTTAGTACATTATAGGGAATATATATTCTATTTTTAATCCCATTCTGGTGTGGTGGATCTCATATCAATCTGTATGCAACTAGCGTGTAAGGTAGGTTTCTCTATCTCTAACCAATGAAGAGTGAACCATGGATCCCCTTTATTTGCAATATCTTTATATATATATATTATCTGGAATGATTTATTTTTATGTGTGAAAGTAATTCTTTATAAAATATGGATCTCCACTATTTTTTTAAAAGAAAATGTATTTTCATAACATTATTAAATTGATTATGAAATTGGTTTGAAAATAATTTGGTGATTAAATAAAATGATCCTTATAACTAAGATGAAATATGAATCCCTTTGGAATATATTTGAAATTTCCTGCACATGGGAGCCATGGTTAATTAGATATATGGTTTAGTATTTTACATCATCCATATTTATTTCTAATGGATTCACATTTTAATATGTTCTTATGTTCTAAGGAAATATATGTATAGGTTTCATAAATTGTTTGATCAGTCTAGGGTTTCTCTTTATGGAGTGTTCTATTGCTCCCTAGACATTATGCATATGTAATGGGGACATTTACTGTGAACTAGTCATTTAATTGTTAGTGGGTTTTATCATATGAATAATGTTATCAATTTATTTTTTTATCCATTGTGTTTTGATCTTTAGATCTTTGTTTTGATATCAATGTAGTATTGTTTGACAAATAAAAATGGTTATAAGAATTATGAATCAAATTTTTTTATCTTTTTTAAGCTATAGATGAATGGGAAACATTGTACCAGCATTTTATATTAAAAATAAATAAATTTTTTCAATAATTTTTTCAATAAAATTTCCCATACTATAATTTCTATATAAAAAAGTGATATGTAATTCATAGTTAGTATCATACTAACAATGTTTAGCTTAAAACCAACTCATTACCATGGTAATTTTTATACATTTTATTTTCGTCAGATTCATGAAAATGAATTCGATAATATCAAGGAAGTGAGGTGTCTTTCATATAGGTATGGGTAGCTGGTTGTGGGATGGAATAATTTTCCCATATTTCATATGGAGTAGATATTTATAGTTCAATATTTCCTTTTTGGTGATGGATACCCACTATGGGTTTTTTCTCTCTTTTTATTTTTTTTGTCGCTGATGATGACTTAATAGTTTATTGAATATTTACATTTGGAATTTATTTCAACTATATCATTCCATATTCATAGTATCTTGATTAATTATGGTAGATATAATTTCTTCTTATAATTGTTAAATTCATGGGTTCAATACAACAACTTGTGGGAATTGGGAATGTCCTTTGGGTCACTCCATGCTCCAAGATGGAAACTAGTTCCACTCGTTTTCCATTTCGTGATGTCATAATGTTGGATTTATATAATGGGTTTTGTGGAGACATGATAATGGATATTGAGGTTATAATTTTTATGGGATTAAATATGATATGAAAATTATAGGTGCATAATCCGTATTTTCCAATGTATGAATGGTTTTGTGTCATGTTTTACTTGTTAGAACATGGAGACCAATAATGCTGTCTTATTTACACAATTTGTGTAATATTTCATGGTTTATGTGTTTCATTAGAATATCATAAGATATTTTATATTATTTATGAAAATAGATTTTATTATATATAACCCCTTATGATTAATTTGTATGGTAATCCATCAAGATCATTAGACACAATCCATACCCCCAATCCTAGAATAGATGTCAAGGTGTTGGATAGACCCATATGTTTACATTCAGAAATTCAGATTTCATAGAATAGTAAATATTTTTTTGGAATAAATTTTTTTAATGTAAAAGGATTTCTATATTTAATAGTATGTGTCAGTATAGAGAAAATTATTTTTACATTATTTTTTTATTTCATCTTTACATGAATGTGGTCTTGCATATAACTTTTTATTGATGATGTTTTTTATATTCTTTATATTTTTATCCCCTATTTATTTGATGGATCATTTATATTACTTATTTTTTTGATTTCAATAAAAATAACAGAATCTTTAATAACTATCTATTGTCTATTGGTTTTGTATTTCCCACCATACGGATTGTAAATTCCAAATTTTTATTACATTAAAGCAGAAACCTTATATTTCCATTTAATAGAATAGTATGTCCATGATATTTTTGGACTTTTCCATTAGCCAACACCGTTTTTGTATATGGGAAGGTTCACTTGTGGAATTGTTGCATCCTCTCTTTGGATTCATTTTCGTGACCCATAGAGCTAAATTACAATGTGGTTATATAGAATGTGTTTGGTTTGGATTATGTATGTTAGAATAGGTTATTTATTTTTAAGGATTTTTAAGATAACAAGGATACTATATAACTATTATATATTTTGATGAAACATATATTTTTAATTGATTTTTTAATTTTATAGGATACTCTATGGTGAATGATATTCTTGGACATGCATTTCATAGCACGATGGAAGTGCCTATGTATTAGACACATAGATTTGATGGGAGGCCATGAAAAAGTTCTTTTATCATGATAGCGGAATTCCTATGATATTATTAAACATCCATTGGGAAGTTTTTTTAAAATATTTTATTATATTCATCCACTCTTATTAATCAAAATATTATAATTTTTTCATTCTTCTACACATTATTGTGATTAATTACATTAATATTGATTGGATTAGCTTGTATTATTGTAGGTTTATTATGATTGTTTTTCTTGATAATAAAAAATATTTCTTGATGTTTTATTACTATTAAAACTCATATTATAAAAATTATAGAAGGTATGGGTGGCTATCAACTATTTTTTTATAAAATAAATTTTCTTAAAATTTATAATGGAGCTAATGATATAGAAATTATTTTTCGATTTTTGGGTTTAGAGAAATTATAGGGATTTAGAATTTGAAAATGTTCTACAAATTAGTTTTTGAAATATGGATTATTTTTCATCGAGAACACGTCCTTAAGTCATATATATCTCTTGTGGAAACCCAAAATATTTCTAGGGGTGTTTTGAAACACTCGAGATTTTTTCTGTTGATATATTGATGTGAGTTGGTTGTAAATTAATCCACTAATACACATTAATATTATGACACCCCAAACACTCAATCCATGGTATAATAATAAAAACACAAACATTTACAAATTAACATGGATACAAAATGACACAATCAAAGAAAAACTTTAAAAAATTCACATTATTATTAAATATCAAAATAAATAGTAGAAAACTAGAGAGCCATTTTGATTAGTGTTTTAGGGAATAATTGAAGAAGAATAGTATTTTTAAAAACCATTTTATGAATTATTAATAATAAAACCATACTAGAACTCATTAAATACTTCTTATAGGTTACACACATCTTCAAAACAAGTGGAATGAAAACAGAAGAAAGTTGTAAGCTCATATACATAGAAAATGTAAACATATTAGCATATCATTATGGGATTGATCATAAGAATATTATAAATCATATTAAGGGGAGAAAATAATATTATCAACAAAATATATAAGTTATATTTGATAAAAACATCATGGTATAAGTTTATGTAATATGAAATTAACAGACATATAACATTGAAAATGATAAAGGAATCATGTGTCAGCAAATAGTAGCCATAGGGAAAATGAAATGGAATAACAAATTAAAATACACTAAGACCATAAAACAAAACATAATAATAAGAATTGATACTAAAATCATCCTATTGAAATTATAACACTATGAGAAAACTAAATGTACGAACAACATCTTTTGAACAAACTACATATTTTTTTATTGTGATGAAATAAAACAGTCTTGCATATTATTGTAAAAACCCTCAATTAACAGCATAATCCATCATGATATAAAGATGATCCAACATATTTGGAGAAACATAATAGTCCCAAAACATCATAGATATTTATCAAACCCAATCATTCTTAGAGATTTATCATACCTAAACAATCACATGGCTTTATCAAACGTAAGTTTTCTCATGGATTTATCATACACAGAATGTATCATGGTTTCATCAAACCCAACCCATCATTTTGATTTATCCTTCCAAAAATAAATCCTTTTTTATCCATACCTAAACATTTCATGGATTTATCATCTCCAAACCATTCCATTACTATACCAAATCCAAAACATCTAAGGGTTTTTTAAACCCAAACTATATAGTGGATTTATCAAACCCAAACCATATCAGTGTTTTATCAAAAATTACACCTTCTTAAAGCATTTTCATTCCCAAAAAAATTATCATTTATTTATCTCTCAAAACCTATTTGATAAGAAAAAACCATTATCATTGGTGTCATACAAAAAAACCCCAATATTATTACATGAATAACAACACAAAATAAAATGTGATTTATCTCATTTCTAAATATTATCACAATAATTGACCTCAGGAATGTAAATAGTTGATACCCAAAATTAAATAACATCAATTGTGAATTTTCTAAGATATTTTACATTATTATTCATGAAAAAAAAATTTAATGTAAATAAATCCATTAGTGATAATGTTGAATTGCAAGTGATGTCAACAAATATTTAGAAGAAGCATTTGTCACTGTTGTAAAGTTTTATATTATGGCCACATTGAAATGTTAATTTCCAAAACCTGATATTAAAAAATAATAAATATATTTAAAAATATAATCCTAAAAAATATATCATTTATAGGAAAAAAATGGTTTCTAAATCAAACAATATGTGGTAGATAAAAAATTATATATTGAAATGAAAAAAACAATTTGATCATTTATAGATACATTTGTTGTGACACTTATCTTTAATAGAGTAAAAAACATTGTTTTCAAAAAACATATGGAGGTGAAAATAATTAGCAGATGATCAAAAACGAATATAAGTTTTAATATAACCTTTTAATATATTTTCAGGACGAATGAGCTTGGAAATAGAGGGATACCAGTCTTTAAAGTGGGAGATATTATAATTAAAAAAAATGCACTTTTATATGAGTATAATTAAATTAAGAAATCATATTTGCGTTAAATACATAAATTTCATTTAGGATAAAAGTGTAAATATTATATGAGATAATCAATAGAATAATTTATTAAACATAAAATTATTAATCTCATGTTATAACATTTACCTAAAAACTGAATTTTGAGTTAATAAAGTCCCATATGATTACTATATTACAAAGTGAAATAGAAATTTAGAAAGGGGTAAATGTTGAAGAAGTATAAATCCCCAAAAACTATTTGATAATACCAAATAAAAAAATTATAAGAATATACCCAACATATATCAAATGATATCTAGAATATATATCTCATCTTAGTGAATGTTAATTGATTTTCAAAAAATAGTTATCTTAATTGTAATAAAAGAGTAATAGGTTTACCAAGAATGTGAAATTCAAATATCATGAATGTACTGATATTATTCACACAAGAAAAAAAATTTATAATCTAATAACCCATAAAAATCCACTATATTTAATGATACAATTATTTTAAAATAAATTTAATATTACTAATTGATTACTTTTTAGGAAACACCATGTTTTAATGAACCATGATTATCTTTTAAAATATTTTTATTTATTGTGTCATTTATCACTTATCCCGTGGAATGGAGTGTATAAATAGGTCTATGTGATTTATGGAAAAAATTTATTTAAAATGTATAAAATTAATTCATTATTTATTAAATGATTTGAAACAAAAATAACTTAAAAGTAAAATAAACTCTTTCTTGAAAAATGTTTTCTTCCATGAAATGTGTTTTTTATTTATTAATTTAATTAATCACATTTAATTAGTTATTATAGTGAAATTTATTTATTATATATTATTTTATAATTTTTAACATTCATATACTATTTTTTTCATTGCATAGTATGTAAATAAATTCAATTTTATGCTAAAAATAAATTTTCATAAAAATAAGTAATCCATCATTATTGGAACAATTAATTTAATATTAATTTATATTAATTATAAAAACTGAATCAATAAAAATTGATCAACTATTTGGAACTAATATATTTATATTTTCAAAATACTCCCTTTTAATGAATAGTAACCATGAATAATTTTTGAACAATCATAAAGTGTAGAATGAGAAAAGGTGTTAAACATCACGATAAGGATTTAAATTTTCACTAATGAATGCCTTAATAATATTTTGTGGCACTATTTCATCCATTTACACCCAAAAGTCTAATATATTACAACTTGTTTCCATATTTTATCATTAATGTCCATTATATTAATTTAATAAAATAATAATTAAATAATATCACTCTCCTAGATTTAATATTTATAATGCTCAATTAAAATGTTAAAAAGTGGTTATGTTAAATCATAATTAATAATTTTCAAAATAATTTAATTTAATTTTTCATAGTGATTGATTTTTAATTTTTAGTGGAGTAATAATTCCCAAAAATTATTGAGAAGATTGGATATAATATTTGATAAATTAAAAAATATATAAAATAAATTGCCCAAAAATTTTAAAATTAATGTAAGAGGGATTAATTTTTTTGTTATATTGAATATTTATATAATTATAAACTATACTATATGTGTTAAATTGTCATATTTTAATTCCACTAATGTCTTTTTGTGTTTAAAGTAAACTTCCATAAATAGTTTCAAAAATGACATTTATAAGATTTTGTGAATAATAAAAATTAATTTATATAGATAAAAAATTAACAAAACAAGAAACAAAATAAATAAGAATTAATGTGACTAAATTATCATCACATTTCCATTGATGATTATTTTTTTCTTTTTTTGTTTAATTAATAGACTTTTTTATTAAAAATTTTATTATCGGGGTTTAGGATTACATAAGTTAACTAAGGGGCTAAACAAAAATATGAGATTTAATAGAACACATGGACCTATAGAAATTTTATTAGGTAATTTTATTTATATAAAATAAAACATTTTTAATAAAATATCTATCAATTTGGAAGAATTATTTTAGAGAATGACTATTATATTTTAATCATTTATAAATATTCACAAGAGTTCCCCATAAATCACATATAAAACGGAACCCCACATTTCTAATATTTACACAAAATTTGTCAAAAAATATAAAAAACCATGTATATTTATATTATAAATTCCATATAAAATTTCAAAGGTATTTTATTAAATTCAATTTTATGTTTTATTAATTGGGGATTTAATAGAAGCTTATCAGACCCGAGATTTTCATCTTACCAGAACACTTACAATTTGTTTTCTCCTACCAACTATAAATATATGATATTATTAATTAAATAATAACTTAAATAAAAAAATATAGTAATTTTTTTACTTTTATGAAACTAACATTATTAACCATTTTCCCATCAAACTCGAAGTGAATTATAGGTCATGTGAATGTACTATATATTGTCTCTATATAGCTATACAATTCAAGTCCCATTAAAATATTACATGTAATTTTATTAATATGTGTTTAATGAATATAAATTATATTTAAAAAATATTTTTTATTCTATATTTATAAAATCATATCATATTTGTTAAATTTAAAATCATTGGAAAATAATAATGTAGCATTTTTGTATGTGTGGACCTCTTCATCCACAAAGAGATATAATTCATTTATAATTTCCATTTTACATTGATTATAATAGGTAAATATATAATGAATATATATTATTTATATGATATAATAAATTTTCTATAAATATTAATTAATATTTTAATTTCACTCTTTCTATCATTCCAAAAAAAACAGGGTTCATGTGTACGTAATCCCTGCCATATCCATAAGATGTGTTATTCATTTAGATTTTAAAAACAATTATGGATGTATATATAAATATATAAATAATATATATTATATTCATATATTTATTAAAATTTTGAAGATAATGGAACAGAAATAATGGAAAGGATCAGGGCTATTGTACTAAACATCCATGAGAAAGAAACAATTATCAACCAGAATATTGATTCTATTAAAAATTCATTAACAAATGGGTGATATGATGTATTTTATTAATAATTTATAGTATTATATATACAAATATTGTTCATTAATGGATTTATAATAAATATATATTTATGATAATGGAGTTTTGATCATGTATGAAGTGATATGATACACGAGGTAAGGGATTTTTATATCTCATTTACATTAGTGAGACACGCCGCAAATTTACCACTTATTTCCATTGTGTAGTGTATTTACATTCCTATAATTTATCTAATGATGATATAATTAAAATTATCTATCATTAATAGTAAATATAATTTTCTCCCACTCGTTATTTTTTATACAGATATTACCAAATCATTAATGGATTTATTTTTCATTTCTATTTTAATCATTATTTTTTATGATTGACTTTTCATTGATTGAATTATAATATAATGTACAAATAATTACTTTAAATTTTTATTCCCCTCTTTTTAATTTTTGAAAATATATATTTCACATTAATTTTCATTACATTATTAACTCATGAGACAGATAAAATGTTTTAATGGAAAACATACTATGATTTATTATTTTACCTCTAATATTTTTATTCCATATATATGATTTCATTAAAATTATATTGAGGATTATTTTTTGTATTCATCCATGATTTTTGGGATTAATCCAATGAAATATTTAAATTTTGATAAAAATTTTATATAATTCTAACTTCAAAATTTAGAATGAATAAATTTTATACATTACATAAAAAATTGTGAAAAGAATATATTTTAATGTATACAAAAAAATGAAATTTTCTTCTATTGTAAATGGTCATTTATTTGAAGAATCTATTAATTGTTTTTTATATTTCCTCTAAAAAATTCCCTTTAAATTTTTGTTTTTTTTAACTTTTTAAATATGACATTTTAAAATGAAATTGGTATTTTCTAAAATAAACATTGAATTTATTTTTAATTGAATTTTTTTATGTTAATAAAAATTGATGTTAATTATTATTAACTAAGGATATAATATTAGGATACCATCCATATTTATAATTGGATTTTCTATGACTATGATAACTATATTTAATAAACCATATTTTTTCAAGTGTTATGGTAGGATGAAATGATTATATTTTTAAAAAACAAAAATTCGTTTCCATGGTTATTTTATGATTATATGTTGAATATGTTATGATTTTATGGAACATATATGTATGGATTTTATAATTCTATTGGTAGGACTATAATTAAATATTACACTACAAAATTGGATATTGTTTTATATCTCATGATATAGATATAGGATGCATCTTTTTATACTTAATCTACTAAGGGCTTCAGCTTTATGTACTTCATCAACATTGGGATGAAAGTTGATATTATTTATCCATTATATGAAATAGTTTACGATTCATTATGTGTTATGATATAGAAAACATGTGTTGATGTTTTATCCTCTATTTTTTAATGTTCTTGATAGTAAACCATGATATATGAAGTTGTTTCCATACATATAATGGTTCCACCATCTTATAAATTTTTTTCATGATTATGATTTAAAATTATGGTTCATGATTGATTTATAAAATTTCTGTGATATTATTATTAATTTCTTTTGAAATGAAATCATTTTATGAATTGAGAAATGTTTCTATAATAAGATATATTTTTTATAAAACATTATTTTTTTTGTCATGATATTATACCCTTATTCTTAAATAATTCAATCATATTAATATCGACTAATAACTCTAATGATGATTTTTATTGAAATTTTTTGTTATCCCATTCTCTAGTTTCCTTTATAAAATTATTAATATATATATTATGTAGGGTATTTAAATAAGGAAACAATTATTGAATATAATTATAATATATTAAGAATAATATAACTAAATAATATATTTACATTAATAGTATCTTAAAACAATAAATCTCTATAGTTATGGAATGGTTTGTAATGTTTTTTGTTGAATATTAACTAGAAAATTTGTGATATTTATTTAGGAATATATCAAGATAATTTAATTGGTATAAGAGAATAATTTAGATAATCTTCATAGGTTTGGGATATAATTAATTTATAAGGGCTTTTATAATTTTATTAATAAGAAAACATCATAATATTTTGGTAATGACAAAGGGTTACCATGGATAACCCAAGGTTCAATATATTGGGAATAATTTGTGATGATTTAGACATAATATGGTTTATATTACATGATGATAACATATATAGCACTAATTATTATATATTTATGCATAAAAATTGATTTTGGATTTATTAAAAGGATGATACTCAATAAAATCATGCTAAAAATGAATATAATCAAAAATTAATGGATTTCCAACCATTGAAATGAAACTCTATTTAAGCATGAATTTATAATATTGATTTTATATTCATGATTAATTTTCAATACATGAATATTATTGAGGTTCCAAATTCTAATGGTGGGTAAAAATATATTATTAAGATATTAACGGGGAAACATCCACCTTCATTTAGTGATAGTTCTAATCCACTGGTGGATATCTGATATGCCATCGCCATTGAAAAAAATATTTTTTCTCATTTATTATAAACCAGATATTGTTACTGTATATGTTAATAAATTATAAATAGAAGAACATAAATTGTGTAATCTTATTCATTATATGAGGATAGTGGAATTAATTGACTTAATGAAATGGGGTTACCTTAAGAGGATATTTTTTCAGTAAATACTTCCTTTTTCTTATATATAAAAATGGAAATAGAATTCCATGAGTTGAAGGATAATTAATCCATTGGTATATAGGAGGAAACATTTACAATAATTCTAATGTATTTTTCATCATTAATCATTTATCTTCAAATAAAAATTTTCCAATTCAATGGTGATCTAAAACCATGTTTCTAAAATCTCTTAGATATAAGCGAAATTGGTAAAATTGATTAAAATTTTCAATGTGAACTCATGTATGAAATGGAATGTAGATATTTACACAAGTCCCATGGTTTTGGTCAGAAAAGGAATATGGAGTCTAATAAAAATAAATTAAATTACAAGGTGGGAATGAATTTTATTCAATAAAATTAAAAAAATGGGTGTTGTAAAAATAAATAATTGTTTTAATGGAATTAGACGGTGATTTAAATTTTTAAATGTGGTATATAAATCCAATTATTGCTAATAGGTGATAATGATTTACATTTATCAAATAGATGAAACAATGATTCTAACTAATTCACCATCCACACTCTAATGATTCATATTTATTGAGAATGGGAATTTGGAAAACCAGTGCCTAAGTCTTATGGTTTTTTATGATGATCAATATCAATATCCTCTTCAACCCAAAGATATTAAGGAAATATCATGCAATCAGGACTGTTGAAGTCATTTATTTTAATGGAGTGGTGACACGTACACTTATCATACATTATAGAATACATAATATCTAATTTTATTATAGATATTACCACTATTTTATATAATTGTAATTTTATAGCGGTATCGAATTACCATCTTTCTGAATAGATGATGAGTTATTTTTGAAAAATTCTAAATGTTTTATGGTTTCATATAAAGTATATAATTCCAATTTAATTGAAGATTATCGTATTTCCATTCCTAAGTTGACTAATTATTATACATCGAGTTTAATTTTTTGTTATCATATTCGTGGAAAGGATTTATTTAAATACATCCTACCTCAAATTAGAGACAAGGAAATTCATGGTTTATATTTTGATAAAATAGATCATCATATATCATTTTTATAAAAAAAATTACATCTTATGTAATTTAAATCCATTATATTAGTCATCTTTTCGTATTTAAAATTTTCCTTTTTTTGTGAAATTCATGTAGAGATTCTCAACATAAGAGATAATCATATTGTAGGGATTTCTGTTATATAATTTCCATAAAATTTCTATAGCCCTTTTTAGAATCCTTAGGTAATTATTTCAATAAAAATCACACATAGTACAAAAAAATTACAAATAATCCTTATATAATTCCCATAATTGAGTTTTATGAATTGAAGAATAAGCTACGTGAAAATATTGATATGTGATATATAAAACCTAGTAGATAAAATTTGTACTGAAATTAAAAAATATAGTCCAATGAGTCATTTCATTGATTATTAGGCACATAAAAAGGTTAATATCAACAATACTTATCATATATCCCATATTTATAACTTCTTTGATCAGTTTAATGGAGTTTGATACATTTTTTCAATATTTATCTTTATTTATGATATCATTAATTTATGGTTGGAAAGTGGATAAAGCCAAACCCACATTCCATACAAGGTAAAAAAATAGTGGATTTATTGTGCTTCCATATGTTATTTTAATTTCCATTTATATATTATGTGTCAAATAAAATGTTTCTATAGGGATTAAATTTATCAGTTTTTTGAAGTCGTTAAAAATGATGTTATTATATATTCGTAGAAAAATATAGTGTACCCATATCATTTTCACCTATGGTAGAGACCCTAAAGAATGATATCTGGAACAAAAATATTACCACACATGAATTTTGTAATAATAAAATTTCATTTTTGGGTCATAAAATATCATGTAAGGGTATATCAGTGGAACCACCGAAGAAGTAATATTTTGAGAAATGGCTCGGACCAATTATGAAATCTAAATTCCATCATTTTCATGCACCAGATGGTTAATTAAAATGTACTATTAAATATTTCCATTGAATATATATTACAAACTATATGTTGAATCATAAATAGTTTTTGTTATTGTTAATATATTAATGTGTAAATACCTTCATCAAACTAGAAATATGTTTGATTAGAGAACCTAAGATCACACTACCCTATATTTATGATGGGTTTTTGATTTATATTGAATCATTAAAGAAGGTACTAGTGTGTTTCCACTTGAATAATGATATGGAATTTTCATATGCCTAACACCAATAGAATGTAAATAAGGAAAATTACTTGAATCACGATTTAGAGAGGGGAGTGTAATTTTTAACATTGAATATATGGATGAATTTTATTTATGGTAAATGGTGTAAAATTTAACTGGAGCCTAAAAGTTTTATATAAATATTTATATATAAATAGTTGAATATGTGATATAGAATATGGTTATAAATGATTAATGATTGTGACATATCAAAACATTACCACCTTGGGATGTAGAATAAGCGGAATGATTCATCAAATTGATATAATTAGGCTAGCATATCTATTATAAGAATTTATGGAGAACCAATAAATATGGATTTTCATAATATATAACATGAAATGATTATTAATTAAGGATTATATGATATTTTTTATATATATTTTCAACCATCTATACATGTGACAATTAAAGCAACATAGAAGGAAGATATGAAATAGTTGAAGATTAATATACATTTTCCACTATTAAATAATTATTATGATAAATGGATAATTATTAAAAACAATGTATGTTCCCCTTCAATACCAATACTTATGAATGAGATTTTTATGAAGTGCATAGTTTACCATTATGAATAAATCTTCGAAGTATTAAGATATATATATATATATGAAAAAATATTTTGGGTGGCACAACATGAAATTTTAAATTCGATGATATATATCATAATTCATTATATTTGACCAAGATATTGATGATATATATATGTATAAGGGGATTATAAAATGATTTTCTATAACAAAATTAAAAAAAGAATAAATTACAATGTATTATTCATTATAATCCCAAAAAATATAAATTCAATAATGTTATTTGTGTTATATTGGATCGTTTTATAGAATTAATTTACTTCATTGACAATTAAAAAGATTTATCACTTGATCAGCTTTCAAAAATATGAATTAAGAATGTTTTATGGTTTTAATGGGTACTAAATTTTTGTATATCTAGTCAGGTTCTAAGGATTACCATGTAGTTTTGATGAGGACAAAAAGACCTCTACATATGTATTTAAATTAAATCATTGGTTATCATCCACAGATATATGGTCAGTCAAATAGAAAAGTTATAATCCTTTAGGATATATCGATATCATTTTATATGGGTATCAAAGGAGTTTAGTATCAAAAAATTCATTTATTCATTATTCCCTAAAACAATTTCTTTTAATCAATATTATATTTTTTTTATTTGATAATCCCTTTATAGAATTAACAGTAGAACCACGATAGATTTTAATGAATTTGTATAATGAAATCTATTGGTAACTAATATATATTAAGAAATGATAGATTATTTCTTATCTATTTGGTATAAAATCATGGAAATTCATATTATAAAGAGAACGTTTTCCTAAAATCATCAGAAAAATATAGAATTCGATGTTATAGGGAATGTATTCATGTGAATTTATCCATGGAAAATTTATTTGAGATTCTGAAAGAACTGAATGATGAGACCTAACCATATTTTCCATGTAGTTATTCTTGATTTAGATATAACTGTAACTTATTTCATAGAACATATAATAATCAAATATTATTTTTATAACATGTTCCATGCATCTCACTTGATGAATTGCATACTTGATCTATCCCATGTACCGAAATCAAGGGTCATTCCATTGTATAATGATCATTACTAAAAATAGAAACCAAATTAAATATTGTCTCATAGAGATACTTTCCTAAAAATACAAGACAACTAAACTCCTTTATGTTTTCTGGGGGATTCAAAAATTCATCAAAACTATTTAGGAACTAAAGTATGTGATGAATTATAGATTACATCATTTTTTATATCAGAGTGATAGAATTTAGATGATGGAATTCATTTTTAAGGGGGGGTAATGTAATATAATGAGAATTTATTATATAATTATCTTTAAATGAGTTTAATTTCATTTGTAAAATTCTTTACATATATCACCATATTTAAACAAACTATAATATACCATTGAAATATTAATATATACAATGAAAAAAATCACATAGCTATTATGTTAGTGGGTATGAATAATAATAACTAAATTATGAATTTTTTTGGCTTACACATGTATAAAATTATTTTAATTCCCATAAAATTGGTAGAATTAAGAATTAATTGAAATCTAAATGAATTTATATAGAAACAATGATTTTAAGAAAAAAAATCAATTTTTTAAAATCAATTTAAAATAATCACACTTGATGAATAATTTTAATGTACTGTAGATATTTTATATCAAATTATATGTTTTTAAATTTATCTATTGTTTTTTTAAACACGGGATAAGAATAAATCATATTTTGGGCTTAAATTTTATTTTTCTAAAAAATGGGTTTCAGTGCATTCATTGAAATTATATTGAAATGAATTCATTCCAAATAAATAAATTTAATAATAAAAAATTCATGCTATAAATGGATTCATGAGATTCAATTTTGGTTAATGGGTCCCTTTTATTTTTGGGCATTTTTAACAGTAACCCTGTAATACATTTCTCACCATTGTGAGGTTAAAACGGGTATAATAAAGTTAAATTTTATTATATAGTTTTAAAATTTCTCCAATTCATGCCATTATAATATTCGGTTGGAGTAGTTTTTCCTTTTAATACAGGTATCAAATAAATTCCAAAAGGTTTACAAAATTATTTTATTAAAACTATAATATTAATTTGAGAATATAATAAATAGAAATGTCACTTTATTGAATTTAATATGTCTAATACTTTATCTAAAGTGAAGAATTTTTTTTTGGTAAAAAAGGTTTATGTTAATTATAATTTTATTTTGATAATCATATTTATTTATTTTTTCCTTTATTCTGATGAAAAATAACATCAATTTCTTACAAAACACTAACAAAATAATTTTTTAGTGAATAGAATTATTAAATAAATGATTTTAAAAAATATTAAAAATATCAATATTTGGATGAATTATTATGTTCCATGAAATTTTTAGATAAATTTAACATTTTAGGGATGTTTAAATTATTTTTATTGGATTTAAATTTTTTAATGTTTTTTTCGGATTCAAATTAAGTGATTAGTTTAAAAAATGAAACAAATGGAATCTTTTGAAAAATAAAATTCTAATATATAATTAAAAAACATAAAAAAAATTTTGAATTTGGAAAATATAGATTACAAATTATCTACATAATATTCCCTTTGACATTTAATAAAATATTTTAACCCTAAAAGTTTAATTATTACTCTTTAAGAGTGTATAAGAATTTACCACGGTTATGATTTAAATTAGTTAACTAAGGGTTTAAAAATATGTGGTTCTAAACATAAAATGATCCTATCAAAGTAATATTGGATTATGGGAATTTAAAAAAATCCAACCTTATCATTTAGTATCTATAATTTTAGAATCATTTTTCTTGAAAATGTTAAAGGATCGGAACTGGATAACTTAAACATGAATGGGAAACTGAAGTGTGGTCTCTTGGAAAAATGTTTTAAATAAAAAATAATAATACACTAGTGGGGAGATGTCCTATGTAAATAATATATGGTATTATATATATGATTATTATACTATAATTGATTATTGAAAATCAATATTTTTTATATAGGGTGATTAAATTCATACAATTCATGATGATACATGGCATATGGGATTTACGTCTTATATATACTATTGTGAGACTGGTTCCACATTCACAACATGTTTTCATTGGGAGGTGCATAAACTAAGAATTCATGTGTTTTATTATTTTTTAGTTGTCGTGGAAAATGAAGAGTGGTGAATTGAATTCCTACTTTAATTTTATCTTCATGACATAATTGTAACACCCCAAGCTTCTGTGGTATGCTCCTCTTTGAATAATAGAGCAGCGTGTGTTGTACGCAACCTCGAGTTCTAACGCACCGCGACCAATAAAAGTAGAATTTATGTATATTAATACCCACTTTTTGAAATTATATAATTTTATATTTCAAAATGGACTTCATTTTTTGATTCGTATTATCGAAATTACCCTATGTTGAATTTTTGGTGTTTTTCTGAGAACTTCCAATTTTTGATGAATAGTGAAAAATACTTAAAAACAACTTTTTTAATCAAAATATTTTGTAGTTATAAATTATAAAATTAGGTGGTTTTATAGTTTAATTAGAATATATTTTTACCATTTTATCCAATGGTGTTCATTAGAATTAATTTCACTTTGAAACTGGACACAAACAATTGTCAATCTTTTGATTAATATTCTTTCTAAAAAACACGATATTTGTTGTGACAGCGGGAATTAATTATTAAATTAATTAATTCCACATATATGTTTTTGAATTTTTTAATATAGGAATCATTTTTGAATTAGTAATATCAAATATATCTTTGGGTTAATTTTTGGTGTTGTTCTGAAAAACGTCGATTTTTGATGAATAGTGAAACCACTAAGTGGTAGTTAAGAAAACTGATTTTTCGTTTAAATGAAATTTTACAACCTCTGTGATTTGAATTTCCAAAATCCAAAATACATCCTTTTAATTAGGAAGTAAAAGTTGGATCAATGGGATTAAAATTTTTTTTGGTGAATAGTAGCTTTTAAGTTCTATTAATCGTGATTAAAGGTAATTAGTGAAATTTATGGAAAAATTATATTATAAAAATATGAAATTACCTTTACACATGTCCTACACTTATTGGATGAGTCATGGCCAAAAATTAAAATCCATGGGTCAACTTGGGGTACCCATGGAGCCACTTGGGTAAGAAAATGACATTAATAACTTTTTATTTTATGTAAAAATAATATTGTCACAAACATGTGTTGTTTTTCTAAAACAATTATTACATGGGGTTATATAAGGTAATATTTAGACTATAAATATTCATTGGAAATATATAAAGATTTCCTACATCATGATATTTTTTATATAATTTTTAGACATTAAATAAATTAATTTGTTTATGAGGCCATGATGATGCAACGACTACCTCATTAATTAACGATTTAAATAAAATAAAAAATTAATGTAAAATATAAGACTTACACTTGTCAAAAACATATTGGATGGGTATATTTATAACCCTTATCACCTTATCCTCTAAATATATAATTGTTGGACCATAGAAATCATAAAAGAACATCATAATAATGTAACATTTCATTACTTTCAAAGAGTTCCCATCCTCTCCTCTTATAAAAGGCCCCCAACTCTACCACCTTATTCACACCTTCCAAGCCATTTGGATCGGCCAACCTCTGCCCAAATACTCTCTAAAATTCCCTATATTACTCCTAGAAGCCTCAATTTTGGCATAAGTCTTCCCAATGAAGCTTTTGGCTCAAATCAAAAAGAGTTACCCGATTTTAAGGTAATGTCTTCTCTTGTGTTCTTTTGTTTTATTTTGCTTCTCCAACCCCATAAAATATTTTTATTACTTTATTTTGTAAAAACAGCAGTATCCAAAATATACTTGGTTGTTTTTATGAGAAGGATTTTATTTACACTTACAGACACCTTCGTCTAGTGGTTAATGACCATACTGTTTCTGTGGGTGGCGAATTACTGCCTCACGAAACGATGATTGTTCAATCTTCTTTTAACACCTCTCATGGTGGCCATTATGATGACACTATTTTTATATATGATATATATTATGGTTTTTTTCTTATTATTTTGTATTTTTCATTTATGGCATACCTTTATGATTTCCATTATGGGTAAATGCGATAATTTCATTTTAGGAAGTGCGGACTACCACCCCTCAAAGTGATTTGAATCGTTAATGCCATAAGTGGGATGTATAAAGGATTGAGTAAATGGTATTATACATTATATTATACTGGAATTATAGTATACCTTTATATAATTATGATTTCATTCCATTAAATATGAAATAGAAATGAAAGTAGCATTAATGCGTACGTACGATTACCGTCTCCATGAACGGTGCATTTCATTTCATACCTCTAAATGTTATGTAATATTATAAATGCATGTATATAATATATATATATGATATATATGATATCTAACTCAGGAATATAATTATGTATATAATGTATATTTCACCACATGAACAACTTGTAATTATAAGAAGTTTATTTTTGACTCAAGTACCAAAGATCGACAAAATGACCGTTATTAACTTAAATAATTACATAATGTTTATAACATGGTAATAAGTGATATAAAAGGAATAATGAACTTGAAAAATGTTCTTAATAAAATATAAATTAACTCTATTTTATTATTCAGGTGATTAAAGAACGATCGAGTCATGTCGAACATGAGGAAAGGGAACTTCATAACCCAATTTCCGTTCTTTGGGTTAATCTCCTACTTTCAAATTATGTCATGATATTATTATGTCCTATCATGTATTTGTACTTTATTAATTTGTACTTATAGTGAATACACAAAATTGATCTATTTTATTTAAAAAAATTATCTTTGTAAGGGACTTCATCTCAATCTCTTTTCATTGAGGCATATTTTGTTTTATATACAAATTTCCTTTATACAGTATATAAACCCTTTTGACTTTTACTTTTATTAAAATGGAATCATTTTATAAGAAGTGTGTTTACTAAATGCCAAAAGAAATATTTTTTTCTTACGTATGTGGTGACAATGACTTCCCCTCCGCCATGACCATTATTTGAGTTTCGGCTTCCTCTACAATCCATACATTTTTTTAAATGAAAAATAAATACCAAGTTTTAATTTTCTTTTATTTTGGTATTGAAAATGGTTTTGATAATGTTTTTATTATATCAATGTGTTGTATTGAAATCTTGTGATTGAAATATGGAAATTTTATGTTTCCTTTATGCATGTTTGATGTGATACGATTATGTTATGGTTTATTATATGTTTAAACCTGTTCATATGAGAAATGCGTTGGACTTAATAAGTGACAGGTGGAGCCCGCTATAGCTCCTCGATGAATCGTTAGGTCTCATGAGAAAAACTAGTGTCTTGGCACGAGGCCTTGACAAATTCTTATTTGTAGTATTGGGACGAGTCCATGGATACATGGTTATGATAGTTTGGCATTATGCATTCCATCAATATGAAAGTTGTTATTGATATTGCATGTGATTATTCGACTACTTGAATATCCATGTGAATAAGTAACTGGCATTATTTCATTTTATTTTTTCTATATTTTACTGAAGTTCAACTTTAAAAGGCATCTATTTTAGATATACATTTCCTTAAATGTTAATGTTTATTTATGAATGCTTCCACTATATTGTTATCCTTACTGAGCATCTGAGCTCACACCTTTTAATGTTTTAATTTTTCCTGGATGTGAAAAAGTATTTTAGGAATGACCTACAGGGATAGTCTGAAGGGGATATGAGTGTGGAAAATGGAGACTATGTTATTGTTGATCTTCACTTTATGATTTAATGTAACATTTATGAATTTATCTAGTGTTTCCAAAGCTACTAAACTAATCGGTCTTTCGAGACTTGATCTTTTGTGATCATGCCAATGTTACACAATAATGCACCGAATCTGGGTAACTGGGTTCGGGGCGTTAAAGTTGGTATTAGAGGCTGTTTAGTACTAACCATGGAATCTATATTTAGATAAACTCTGATTAGATTACATATCCCTGTGATATACTTTGAGGATTAGTATAGAATAACTTCCTAGAATTTTTTTATTATACAGATTTTGTGAGTTTTCCGAGAAATACATCTTTGTCTAGATATGAGCAGGTAGTGGAGGCTCTGGAACAGATGTACCTAGGGGTAAAACCTGAAAACACAACTTTGAGCTAGACTCAAACGGGAACTAGTGCACGAAAATGGGCCTTCCTGCACACTTTGTTATGACACTCCTGGGGGCTATGCTTAGGATAATTATAATTTTTTTACAAACCATTATGAAGGTTTTATGAGTATATACTTCCTCAATGAAAACATTTTTTATGATTATGGATTATATCCATAAACCGTTCAATTTACATTATGTATTTTTCATGTTTGAAATTATTCATTGAAATTCATAAAATAACCTAGTTTATTCCATTGTATTGAAATGGCGCCTAGTAAAAGGAATGTGAACTCCATCAATATGTATGATCCAAAAAGTAAGAAGGATCATATCTTTCACGGTATTTATCCAACATTTAGAAGGTAAATAGTCTCCCATGTGTTCTCAACATATAAAGAAATATTATCATGTGTTAATAACATAAGTAAATAATTCTATGAGTCTTATGGCTTTGAAGGGAATAAAGAGAATAAAAGGATGGAGGAAAGAATGATGGATAAAGGGACGAGGGAAAAGAAGAATTTTCCAATATGTGATAACTATGGGAAGAAACACCTTGATACATGCCTGAAGGGAATGGGAGTTTGTTATAAGTGTGGAGAAAAAGGACACCAAGTGCGTGGCTGCAAGGGTAAGAAAAATGTTTCAAATGTACAATGCATCATCTACAAGGAGTGGGGACACTACGCAAACTAATGTCCAAATCATCAGAGTATGACCCAAATGATGTTATTGGATAATAATCATGTTATGATACTACCACAGATGAGGAGGAATGATTAGAGTTTTTATGTTGTTATTAAAGAATTTTGTCATTTGAGTGTTCTATCAATGATGTACCGGTTGTAATAATTATGGAGTATATAAGGACTGTACTACAGTACTATTTCATCAAGGACTTGAGATTGTGTGGAACCAAGAAAAGTGACTCCACAACAGGTTAAATTTTTGGAAAATATATGGTTGAGAGAAAGATAAACCATAATATGGTTCTGATACGGAGATAGTGATTTTGGAATAATACATGATTGATTTGGATAAATTTTATTGGATATTCTTAACTTCCATGAAACTGATTAATGGTTTGTATACATTTTTGGATAGAAGGAGTATATCTAGTATTATATAAGGAATAAGGGATCATAAATGTGATCAATAAGGATTTATGGTAATTCAAGATGTTGCAGTGTTTTAAAAGAATACATGATTAAGTTGTTCACATGTTTTTACGCGGAAAAAAGGATCTTCATTATGTTTACCTTCCTTATAAAATTTGGACTGTGAGTTGGACAGAAGTATTTTGGATAACTATAAAGGTTGGAATGGATTATGTTGAACCTTGGATAGTATTGTTTAAGTTTAAAACATTTCTGAATATTATTTTTTGATATTATAATACTATAGTTTTAGGAAAAAGAAAACCTCTAGGTTGAGGGATAACTCGTCGCGTCGGACAAAGCTGTAGGAATCGAACCCAGAAACATAGTGTGATATGCCTTTATTACCTACCACTAGCCTACATGATGTCCCTGGTTATTACAAAATAGTTTTCCTAATCAAAATGGTATTTGTTAATATTTGTAACCTTATAAGATTAGGTTAAATATAATATTTTTTAGTTATGTTATCTTTTTGAGTGAAAGATGGGTTTGTGGTGAAAATTTATTAAAGAATGGAAGTCTACATGACAAGTATGTATATTTCCTTACGTTCTTAGTAAATCTCCTAAATAAATTCCTCAACTTTATGAAAGGTAACTTAAAACAAAAAGATTGTTGCTTAATATTTCTTACTGGGGAATCAATGGTTGTTTAACCAATCACATGTTTGGGATTTTCTTGTAGTTAAACTTTCTCCTAATCATCTTTTATACAAATCTCCATCAGAACTTGATGGTTTGTTTTCCCACATATCCATATATTCATATAATCCTAGTATGGGCTATCTTAGGTGACCTTTGTACTTCTCTTTCTTTCTTTTAAAGTTATATTTTTATTAACCCTATTTCCGATGTGGGTTTTCCACTAAGGTATTTTCTATTTTCAACCTTTTATTTTCAAAGAAAATTTTTAAATTGCGAGGATTCAATTTATTGGATTGGAGAATGTAACACCCCATGATTCCATGGTACACTCCTCTTTGAATAATAGAGCAGCGTGTGTTGTACGCAACCTCGAGTTCTAAAGCACCACCACCAATAAAAGTAGCAGTTATGAACAGTAATAACCAATTTTTGAAATTATATAAATTATATATTTGAAAATGTACTTCATTTTTGGATTCGGAATATCGAAATTATCCTATGTTGAATTTTTGGTATTTTTCTGAGAACATACAATTTTTGATGAATAGTGACAAATACTTAAAAACAACTTTTTTAATCAAAATATTTTTTAGTGATAAATTATTAAATATAGTGGTTATAAAGTGTAATAATAATATATTTTTTCCATCTAATCCAATGGTATTCATTATAATTAATTTCACTTTGAAATTGGACATAAACAGTTGTCAATCTTTTGATTGATATTCTTTCTTAAAAACACGCTATTTGTTGTGACAACGGTAATTAATTATTAAATTAATTAATTCAACTTATATGTTTTGAATTTTGTAAAATATACATCATTTTTTAATTATTAATATAAAATATTTCTTAGGGTTAATTTTTGGTGTTGTTCTGAAAAAGTTCGATTTTTGATGAATAGTGATACCACTATGTGGTAGTTAAAATAACTGATTTTTCATTTAAATGAAATTTTACCACCTCTGTGATTTGAATTTACATAATCCAACATACATCATTGTCATTAGGAAGTAAAATTTGGATCAATGGGATTAATATAATTTTTGATGAATAGTAACTTTTAAGTTCTATTAATCGTGATTAAAGATAATTAGTGAAATTTAAGGTAAAAATGATATTATAAAAATATGAAATTACCTTTACACTTATCCTGGCCTTATTGGATTAGTTGTGGATTACCGAGACAATCCATGGGTCAACTTGGGGACCCCTTGGATCCACTTGGGTAAGAAAATGACAATAATAATTTTTTATTTAATGTAAAAATAATATTGTCACAAACATGTGTTGTTTTACTAAAACAATTATTACATGAGGTTATATAAAGTAATATTTTGACTATAAATATTCATTGGAAAGCTAAAACGATTTCCTACATCATGATATTTTTTATATAATATTTAGAAATTAAATAAATTTAATTGTATATGACACCATGATTATGCCACGATTACCACATTAATTAACGATTTAAATAAAATGAAAAGATAATGTAAAATCTAAGACATAGACTTGTCAAAAACATATGTTATGGATATATTTAGAACTTTTATTAACTTAGCCTAGAAATATATAATTGTGGGACAATTGAAATCCGAAAATCACTTCATAATAATGTAACATTTCATTACATTCCAAGAGTGCCCCTCCTCTCCTCTTATAAAAGGCCCCCACCTCTACCACCTTATTCACACCATACAAGCCAGTTTTCTCGGCCAAAATCTACCCAAATACTCTATCAACTTCCCTCTCCTACTCTTAGAAGCCTCACTTTGGGAAGAAGTCTTCTGAAGGAATCCTTTGGCTAAAATCAAAAAGAGTTACCTGATTTTAAGGCAATGTCTTCTCTTGTGTTCTTTTGTTTTATTTTGCTTCTCCAACCCCCTAAAATATTTTTATTACATTATTTTGTAACAAAACCAGTATCCTCAATATACTTGGATGTTTTTATGAGAAGGATTTTATTTAAACGTACACACACCTTCATCTAATGGTCAATGAACATACTGTTTCTGTGGGTGGCGAATTACTGCCTCACGAAACAATGATTGTTCAATATTCTTTTAACACCTCGCATGGTGGCTATTATGATGACACTATTTTTATATATGATATATATTATGTTTCTTCCTTATTATTCTGTATTTTTCATTTATGGAATACCTTTATGATTTCCATTATGGGTAAACACGATAATTTCATTTTAGGAAGTGCAGACTACCGACCCTCAAAGTGATTTGAATCGTTAATGACATATGTGGGTTGTATAATGGATGGAGTAAATGATATTATACATTATATTAAACTGGAATTATAGTATAACTTTATATAATTATAATTTCATTCCATTAAATACGAAATAGAAATGAAATTAGCGTTCATGCGTACGTACGGCTTACCGTCTACATGAACGGTGCATTTCATTTCTTACCTCTAAATGTTATGTTTCATTATAAATGCATGTATATACAGGATATATATGATATATATGATATCTAAATCAGGATTATAATTCTGGATATAATGGATATTTCACCAAACGAACAACTTGTAATTATAAGAAGTTTATTTTTGACTCAAATACCAAAGATCGACAAAATGACTGTAATTAACTTAAATAATTACATAATGTTCATAACATGGTAATAAGTGATATAAAAGGAATAATTAACATGAAATAGGATCTTAAGAAAATATAAATTAACTCTAGATTATTATTCAGGAGATTAAAGAACGATCGAGTCAAGTCGGACACGATGTAAAGGAACTTCATAACCCAATTTCCGTTCTTTGGGTTAATATCCTACTTTCAAATTATATCATGATATTATTATGTCCTATCATGTATTTGTAATTTCTTTATGTGTACTTATAGTGAATACACATAATAGATCTATTTTATTTAAAAAATGATCTTTTTAAGGGACTTCGTCTCAATCTCCTTTCATTGAGGCATATTTTGTTTTTTACACAACTTTCCTTTATACGGTGTATAAACCACTTTGACATTTACTTTTATTCAAAAGGAATCTTTTTATATGACGGATTTTCACTAAACGACAAAAGGAATGTTTTTTTCTTACATATGCGGTGACAACGACTTTCCCGCTACCGTGACCATTATTTCAGTTCCGGCTTCATCTACAAGCCGTAACCTTTTCTAAAAGAAAAATAAATACCAAGTTTTAATTTTCTTTTATTTTGGTATTGAAAATGGTATTGATAATGTTTTTATTATATCAATGTGTTCTATTGATATCTTGTGATTTAAATGTGGAAATGTTACGTTTCCTTTATGCATGTTTTATGTGATACTATTATGTTATGGTTTATGATATGTTTAAACCTGTTCATATGAGGAATTTATTAGACTTAATAAGTGACGGGTGGAGCCTGCTATAACTCCTCGAAGAATCGGTAGGTCTCATGAGACAAACTAGTGTCTTGGCATGAGGCCTTGACAAAATATTATTTGTAGTCTTAGCATGAGGCCTTGGCTACGTGGTTATGATAGTCTGGCATTATGCATTCCATCATTATGAAAGAGGTTATTGATATTGAATATGATTATTCGACTAGTTGAATATCCATGTGAATAATTAAGTGGCATTATTTCATTTTATTTTTTCCATATTATGCTGATGTTCAAGTTTAATAGGCTTGTGTTTTAGTTATTCATTGCCTTAAATGTTAATTTTTATTTATGAAATCTTCCGCTATATTGTTATCCTTACTGAGCATCTGAGCTCACCCCTTTCAATGTATTAATTTTTCCTAGATGTGAAGAAGTATTTTAGGAATGACCTGTAGGGATAGTCTCAAGGGGATATGAGTGTTGAAAATGGAGACAATGTTATTGTAGATTTTCACTTTATGATGTAATGTAACATTTATGAATGTATATAGTGTTTCCAAGGCTACTAAACTAATCGGTCTTTCGAGACATGATCTTTTGTGATCATTCCAATGTTACGAAATAATGCAAAGACTCTGGGTAACTAGGGTTGGGGCGTTACAATAATGATAAAATCCCCCAAATTGGAAAAACCTAGTTAATAAATGTAGTATAGATATAAATGTTCAATCACTCAATAATTATATCAATGGTTGATTAGTCCTCAGATGAATCAGTGGGAAAACATATCAAACTTTTGAAACACATATACTAAATTAAAAACATATACAAACCAAGCAGAACTAACAATCATAGTTAATGTAAAATAGTTATTTGTTATTGAAGTTATAAGCATCACAAAATATTAAAATTGAGTATTACAAGAAATTACACTTCAATATTAAACAAGAGGATCATTATGATGTAAGGAATTATCCTCTCGACATGGTGATAAACTTTCACCAAGTAGCATATATTAATAAAATTGAAACAAAACCTGTATTGCGATTTACAACAGTTTTCACAAACTATCCAGGTATCGCATCCACTACTAAAGTTATTCGTGTGAAAAATAAACAACCATTCTACAAAAGACCTCTTCCACAGTTATACATGGGAAATTAAATAGTAAGGAATGTTTGGTGTGGGTATTTTTTATTATCTACTTGTTTAATCATAGGAGACAATGTCTGAAATTTCAAAACAAACACTACTCAAAAAAGTAAGATAAATAACACAATAGAGATAATGATATGAGGATTGAGTTTTAAAGGCTCTATGTGTTTGTAGTTTAGCTCTGGACTCTTTTGATTGAAAACATTTTAGTATGAGTCATTCTCTTAAAGTATTCTCCAAAACAGAGTGTTGAAACATCTAGTTCAGGCTTCCTGGTACAGAGGTGTTCAGCTTCCTGGATTGAAAGAGTTTCGATGAAGCACAACAAGGCTGCCTTGAATTTGTTTTCTAAAATTATCTTCAGGTAGAACTTGTTTTCACAATGTGTCTTCATGGATGTTATCCTTGTTCTTCACCTATGTCATATGATATCTATCTCACCTCATGTTATTTTATAGAAATATCTTCTATTTAATTCTTGGGATCTTACAATAGGAATTATCATGCCACATGTGGTCTTCCTCGTACCATTTATGGTCTCCAGATATGTTGAAAGTAAACATTAATTAATGTTAGAAGCATTAAATTTACCAAATATGAACGTTATAATATTCATAAGAAAAATGAAAAGTCGTAGAGTATAATAGATTATGTATCGATAGAATTATAGTGATAGCCTTCTCAATGGTACCTTCACAATGATAGCCTTGGAATGGTAGGCTTTATCAGTATACATGTCTTCAGTAGACTTGAATATTCCAGAGGTTCTTCAATAAATAACCTTTCATCATCATATTTCCAAACATAAATTAATACCAGAAACCATGTCAGAGTAATCTTAAAATTAAATCCTTATTATATTATCGTTATATCGATCATTCTATAACAGTATCCCTTGAGAGGGAGAATTGTATCAGTGAACTTGCATTGGTATCTCCGTGGTAATGATCCTCAGTGGTAACCTTCTAACGGTAACAATATAGTTGTACCCTTATAGTGGTAACCCTCTAGTGGTAACCTGATATCAGTTACCTTATAGCAATAACATTTTAGAGGTAACCCCTCCACTAGTAGCCTCAACCGGTGACATAAATAGAAGTCTCCTAACAGAAACCTTCATATAGGTGTCCTTTTACATTGAAAATGTTACACTGTATAGATAATAAAGAAGTAGTGAGAATATAAATACACAATTATTTCATTATAATAACTGTAAAAGCTAATGAAATATGATTATAATCTAAAAGAAACATTATTTTGGATTATCAAAATAGGTGAGTCCAAAAATCTCACCCTTTTACATAATCACAAAATATGGAAGTGAAATTTACAATAAGTATTATTATATCATAGTTAAGTACATTTTCTAATATGATCAACAGTATCAGTACATACTATATCAGGGTATTAATGTCCAAAGTAAAACATATTGAATTAGAGACAGAATAAATATGTATTAGGGAAAAAATATATTGGAATGTCATATGGGAACCAATCATAATAACTCTCCCCCTTTGTGATTATTAAAAAACAAAATGAGACAAAAAGAGATCGTTGAATTAATGAAACAACATTAATTTATAAAAAAAAGATAACAATGATCCCTATCAAATAGTGATGTAGACCGTCAATCCACATTAGAGATGTCCATGTGAGATTTTCCTTTGGAAGGTGAAGTGGAAGGTTCAGAAGATGGAGGTACATGCCTATGTATAGCTATAAGAAATGTAGGAGGAGCTGCTATAGAAGCATAAGTAGACTAATAATGAGTAGATCACATAGGAATCGTAGGAGTCAGGCTTTTGATGGCCTGTGTAGGAGTCAACAAAGGGGAAACAATGGTAATCCTGATGTAGATATGGAAAAGGAAAGGGTAGAGCTATAATAATAGGAGTACAATCCACAAGGGAAAATGATATAAAAAGTTCCCTGAAATCCATAATGATGCTTCCTCCACTCTACAAAGCTAAGTTGAAATCGTCTTTATTTTCCATGAACATTTCCAAATGAGTCGACTATCTATCACTACTAACATGATCGTTAAAGTCTTGAGTGACATGAGGTATCATAATGTTCTCCAATAGCAACTTGATATGACTATCCATATGATGCTTAGTATAACCACATTTATAGTATAATTCAATATGTTCTTTGATTTCATTGTGATCTTGGGTAGCCTCCCTAATGTAATCAACAACACACATACGATTTTCTCTGGTAGTGTAAATGACCTAATTAAATGTCTGAGGATTGGAGGTACTTTCCACAGAGAGCATCTCCATTTCATCCATAAAAACATAACTAAAGTCAGTGGGATTAACCATGGGAGAGGCAGATAAGGAAGCAGATGCACACAATGGTTCCATGGTTAAAGCCAATATATCCATAATTTTTTTTCAACTACTGATTAACCTCTTTAAATCACTATCCTATCAATTCAAATGCACTTATACAGACTTCATAAATTCATCGAACATAGTTACCAACTACTGGACAACACTCTTAACATACCATAGGTCTTTTTACACTTGAGATTGTAAATCCATATATGATTCTAAACACACAACCAAATTTTTCACAGTCTCCACATATTCTTCTAAGGCTCTTTCATGATTTGGGAATTCCTTCACTTCATGTAGAAAATTTCATTGAAAGATATATATTATTCTTCCCAAGACAAATAATATAAGGTCATGATTCAGATCCATTGTTCTCTATATGCCAATGGATCATTATCAATGATTCTCGACAACTTTGATTTCAAGGACTCAATGTCATCCTTATTCACATAATATTGAGGTAGAAGAACCACTAGTTTCACTATTGTGGTCTCTGAAATAGAATGAATTGGAGGTATTCTATTAGGATTTTTATCTTTAGAGTCTGTAGAGTTTATTCCTAAAACCATTAATCTTGGGTTTTGTGACCAACCATCTATTTCAAGAATAAAAAAAGTAATCCTTTGGAAACAAATTCCTCCCCCTTACTTGGATATACCTGTTACAAAATTTCATTCTCCTATTCCATTCTTCCTTGATCAATTGAATCATCAACAGAGTCCACTACAACTTCTTCAACATAATCTTCAACAAAATCCATTTCAATTCCTATAGATTCAACATCATATTCATTTTCATTCTCTTCCATTTCTCTACATCCTATTGGAGGACTAAGACTAAGGTATTCTTCTTCACAATCAACATCATCATCTATTTCATACACTACATGATTAGAGTCAACATCATCATCTTCCATTGAGGTCTCTTGAACATTAATGTCTCTTAAGACATTTTCCACACATTCTTACGAAGTGGTTTCCTCATCATCAGTGCCCCTTAGGGCAATCTCTCTTTTAGCCATAATAATTGGTGGACTAGGCTCCCCAAATGATACAGATCTCACATGTAGACTTGATGGAAGGCGAGGATCCATCCTGTCAACTATAAGAGAATCCTCCCATTCCGGCACAATTGTAACCTCCTGATATTAATCGGAATAAACAAGTTCCACATCATCAGTTTTTACACATGGATCTCTATTATACTTTTTCCTAGTAGGATTGAAAATATGGATGAACTCTTCATAAAGCTTAGCCTCATCACTCACGCATTCCATTTTCCAAGGGTTGCAATTTATCCCCAAAAACATAAAAATTGTTTTGGTAATACAAAATATGTCCTTTAAAACTATGTTTACACACTTATTTCCAGAAACACGTATCACATTCAACATAAAATATATCTACTTTGCAGGAAAAAAATACTTTTACTTATAAATAGGCCAAGTCATATCCTCTAACTGAACCATTAAAAATTTACAATGATTTGAACTTTTTCAATGCTTCAAAAAATACTAATAAAATATGTCCTGATATTTCTAACATGCAGTGTCCCTTCTCATGGGACTCAATAAATTTTGGATATATTTAAATCATAATATGTATTCCCTATACATTTTAGAACAATTAACTTTATACGGATTCCATTACCTGTTAGTCCGAGAAGAGAATCTATATAGAAAAAAAGATCAGTAGTAGGAGGCACCACTAAAGAATAATAGTCAAATATTCCTTCATGTGGTACACTTAAAAATTAATCCCATTAAATATAATTAAGGTTCACACAAACACCATTAACGTTTGACAATATTCGATTCTATTCCTTATATTTTTTGAACATCAGAATATCGTAATGCTCAATTACTAGTTTCTGGTAATATGGTCCATTGTTGTTTACAAATCACTATAGCAAGTCATGAGCTTAGAGTTCCTTCACCACTAGTGACTTACTCGAAAATAGCCATTATGAACATAATTAAATAGCAACCGTGATTTACCTCTTTGAAAAATGAGGATTTAACAGATTTTCCATAACTATGCTTCCAACACTATACTCATATCGAGGTCTGTTAGGGTTCAGTGCATCTCTTTCATCACCAATAATCTTCCTCTTAACTCTTTCCATTATGATTTGATGTGGTTTGAGGATTTTATCACAAGGTTAGATTCAAGGATTCGGGAGCAGGTTGTTCGAGAGAGGATTATAGTGGTTAAAAATGTGACTTAGAACATTGTATTTATAATTTAGTGATCAAAAAATAAATCGATTAGTTGAAAAAAATAAAAATAATCATTTCAGATTATTGAAAAAAAGACTAACTCCAAGACCTATCAGTAAGGTCAACTTGCGGCAAGGTACCAACAGTAAGGTCTATTGGTGACGCCCGATGGTGAGGTGTCCTAGTGGTGATGTCCAATAGTGACATGTTGTAATTCCCCAAACCCAGTTACCTAGAGTCGGTTATTTATTACTATACACTGTCATGATACAAGGAATAATTTCCCAATTGACTGATCAATTTAATATTATTGGAAACAAGATACATTCATATGTTAAACATTACAATTGGAATAGAATCACAAAACTAATTTATTCCATTAGAAAGATCCAGGACACCTAGAATATTCATACTAGTCACTCATAACTATCTTCTCCATATCTTGGAAAAATGAAACATAAGAATGGGGTGATCGTAAACACCCACTACGAGAGAGAAATACAGCAGAAGATTACATAAACATTAGGTCTTGTGAATAATTAAAAACACATTCCTTTACAAATAATAAACATGAACACTATATGGAAGAAATACGAGCTGAGTAAATAAGTCCATAATAAAACATAGTTGTGGCTATTCTTCTAGTCGAATAACAACATGAACCATCATTATTATATACATAATGAGGGAATGTATAATGTCAGACATTCTAAAACATATTGTCAAGGACTCGACCAAGATGTCTAAAAATGATTTAATCCACGAACAAAACCATATATCAAAATAGGAAAATCCTGGGCCAATTCCACATCTAATTGTCTCATTAGACCTACTAATGCACCGAGAAGCTATAGCCAGCTCCACCCGTCATCTACTAAGTCCAAAACATTTATCATATGAAAAGTATTAAACATAACATAAACATTCATATTAAAACTAGAATATGAAATATCAATACTTTTACCATAAACCATTAATGTTATAAAAATAACACACCCACATTCAAAAATATCACAAAACCGTTAATACAAAATGAATGATTTGTATAATAATAAATCAACTTCAAACAAGTTTAAAATCCATCAAAGGATGTTGACATTGATAAAATAAATACTATTTGAAAGAAATACCTTATTCTATTTTCAAACCATTTAAGAGTCACATAATTATAATGGAAAAATGTATTTTGAAAATATTCTTAAAATCTTGTAAGGTAAACATCAATGATTTTATAATGGAAGAAAATAGACACACCCACCATATAAGTTAAAAACATTTTTACCACAATTCTGTCGAAAAGGTCACAATGTACCTTGTTTGGAAATTGAAGGAAAATTCATTTCAATAAATATAAGGTTATCTAAAGGTATAAATGTCTTTAAGACATATTCCTGTAGATAGTAAAAATGTTTTGAAATACGTTTTTAAGAAAACACGGATGTGGATGATAAAGAGGTCCTAATAGATACTTATGTAAAAACAACTTCAGATAATAAAGAGATTGTGAAATTAACCCTTACCTTGTAATTTTCCATTGATGATTTTATTTTAACCTCCTGTATAATATATACAACATTGTTATTAAATTATACATGAATCATATACAAAAATATGATATCATATATTATCTTATTATATTTATTTGTTAATAATATTTTTGTAGTATCATAGTTTCGGGTGTAAACTGGTTCGTTTTCATTTATATTATTGATTACATAAGTCTAGTTTTTTAATGATGGGATGTATTTTATTAATATAGAAAATGATATTATGTTCATAAACATTATGAAACTTATTCCTGAATTAATATTATGGGGAATTAATCTCATCACGTTCTTGGAGACGATAATCTGTACGTATGCACGAGTGAAAATATCATTATATTGATGGTGAAATTTCATGTAATTGGATGGTATATAATATATAAAAATAATTAATGTGTTTTATTTATTAATTAAAATAGTTAAACTCATTATTATACCCATCAAAATAATGAAGTATTTGAATAAAAAACTACACAAGGACATGGAGACGGTAAGCCATACATATGCATGTATGATGACTTTGTCATTCGTATGAAGGATATAATAATGAATATGGTTGTACAATTTTTAAAATAAAATCAAAGTTTATAGAGGATCATAGAGTTATTATTTTATAATGGAAAAAACAAATAATGAGGAAGTGGAAGTAGAAAAGAACCTGAAAGAGGTAATGAAATATTTACCTCCTAATCGGGTTCTTCCTTTTGATTTGATCAAAATGGCTCCATATGTAGGATTTATGACCAAAGTAAGGACTCTAGGATGAAGGGAGAAAAGGTGGGAGGATATTTTGGAAGGGTTTGGAAGAGAAAAATGGCTTTTTAGGTGTGAAATTATGAGAAGGGGAAGTACCCTTTTATAAGAGTGGTGAGGTTCCCAATAGGAAAAGTATGAAATATTATTTTATAATAAAATAATTTTTGGTATCTAATGGAAATAAATGATTTATTTTGTGTATAAGGTGGGGATGGGTCGAAAAACTCTCAACCAATAGGGTTTTTACTTCTTTAGGTCACCATATTAACCTCATCTTTTAGAATTTACTCTTAGTTAAACAGGTTGACATTTACCATGTCTCTTTGTATTTTTATATTATATGATTAATAATTATATTATAATAAGCCAATAGAACCCCATGTAGTTAATTATTAATATATATAACCTTGTCTACATATTCTGGCTGAACCATAATTTTTTATGAAACTTATATAAATTAATAATATATTATTTTTAAAAAAACACAACTATGTCAGTTTTGACACTATTTAGTATTTGACTTTTTTGAAATCCATTAAACCTATATCACTTAAAATGAAAATTATTTAACAAACACTTACATGTTAGTTTAACCAATTAAATAATTTTAATTTATCATAAGTCTCAATTTACATTTATTTGGATATTTACAATATCAATTATTTTAATATTTCATTAATAATGTAATTACTATATCATCATTCATTCAAAAATAATTTAAATTTTTTAATGTATAAAAATTATAAATAAAATTCCATTAGGTATGAAATATTTTATATTTCTAATGAATATTTATAATCTAATTTATATAGTTTTTAACCCTATATTAAAAAAATTTTAGTTATTAATAATTGAATTTAATAATTTTAACTCTTCTTTAAATAAAATAATAATATATGTCCTAATCTAATAAAAGTGAACCGGATTGGGAAATATTTTATTATTAAGGTTGTTTTCTATCGAATTATACTTATCCAATAGAATTATGACATGTTTTTGGATAATTATGATATCATTTTTACCCTTAATTACCCAATTTACATTTAACCATGGTAAATAAAAGTTAAAAGTTACTATTACCCAACGATTATTTTCATCATATTGAACCAAATTTTATTTACCGATATTAATTGTGTCTCTTGGGTTGTTGAAATTCAACTCACAAAAATGGTAATATTCTGTTTTACGTAAATTTGCTAATGCTGCTAAAAGGTGGGTCAAAGACGATAAAAAGTTCTTTAAACTTTTTAATTATCTAAACTTTTAATAAAATGAATCGAATGAATTATATTGAACTAATATAGGTATTATGTATCATTTTGGATTTATAATATATTTAGATAAAATAAATTGTTACTTAAATAAAAGGTCGGTGTTAACTAATAACGCAGTGCATTTCACAATTCATCAATGATTTAATGTTTTCCAAAAAATACCAAAAAATCACCCAAAGTTAATTTCGATGTTTTGAATTCAAAAATAATTTCCATTTTGAAATATAAAATTTATAAAATTTCAATAGTGGGAATTACTATTTATAACTGCTACTTTTAGTGGTCACGGTTTGTCAAAATCTCAAAGTTGTGTACAATGCAAGCTATTGCATAATTCAAAGGGAAACCTACCATGGATGAATGGGGTGTTACATTATTCCCTATTTCAAATAATTTCATCCTCTGAATTTCTAGAATACTACCGCAAAAAAATATTCAGGTGGTTCTTCATTATAAGATCCTATGGTTCCCACGCTGCGTCTTCCATCCTATGGTTTCTCCATAGATCTTTTACCAGATGAGTCGTCCAGTTTCTCAACACTTGTTCTATGGTAACAAGAATCATGACAGGCTCAACATAATAAGACATATTAGGTTTGTGTTCAATTTCATCATATGTGAATACATGCATTTGGTTAGGCATGTATTTTCTCATAAATGATATATGGAACACATCGTGAACTTTGAAGAGGCCTTGCGGCATTGCAAAATAGTAAGCTACAACCCCAAATCGTTCTAGAATATGGAAAGGTCTGATGTACCTAGAACATAATTTACCCTTCTTACCGAATCATATATCACCCTTCCATGGAGATACCTTCAAGAAAACATTATCTCCTACCTGAAATTCCAAATCCTTCCTTCGGTTATCGGAATAGCTCTTCTTCCTACTTTGAGATGCTTTGATGTGGGAGTGCATAACCATCAACTTTTACATTGTTTCCTTAACAGGTTATGGGCCTGCAAGTTTTCTTTCACCAACATCATCCCAACAAGTTGGTGTGTGACATCTCTTTCTATATAACGCTTCATATGGTGCCATCTGAATACTTGAATGGAAGCTATTGTTATAGGAAAATTCTACCAGAGGTAAATACTCATCCCACATACATTGACAATTAAGTGAAAAAGATCTCAAAATGTCTTCTATGGTTTAAATAGTCTTTTCTGATTATCCATCAGTTTGAGGGTGGTAGGCTGTACTAAAATAAATTTAAGTATTCGTGGATTTCTAATGACTTTTCCAGATTCTTGATGTAAAATGGTGATCACTATCCAAAACAATAAATTTTGTTACTCCATGAAGTCTTAAAACTTCATTAATATACATTCTTTCTAAACGTTCAAGTATTAAATCTTCTCTTATAGCTAGAAAATGTGCTGACATGGTAAGATGATCAATAATGACCCATATTTCATCATTCCATCTAGAAGTATTTGGTAGCCCCATTACAAATTACATCATAATATCATCCCATTTCTACTCAGGTATGGGGAGAGGTTGCATTACTCCTCAAGGATGTTGCCTTTCAACATTTATTTGTTGGATAACCATAAACCTTGACACAAAATCAGCAATCTCACTTTTCATGTTGTCCAACCAAAAATGCTCCTTCAAATCCCTATACATCTTGGTGTTCCAATGATGTATAGATAAATTGGTGTTATGATCATCATCCAACAATTCTTTTATTAGGTGAGGTATTTCGGGAACACAATGTCTCTTACAAAATTTCAAAATTCCATTGTCATATACGAAGTCACTCAATCTCCCGTCATTTACAACATTAATATTCTTTTGAAAATCCCCATCATCAGTCTGAAAATTTATTAACCTTTCTAGTAAATATGGGTTTCCAACCTTTTGGAAGAGTATTTATATTTCATCCTCCATGGTTATTTCCATATCAATCATTACTGGATCCATGAAAATAGGATCCCTTTCAACTCAAGTCTTTTCAAAACTCCGTGATCTTTTCTGCTCAAAGCATCTTCCACCTTATTTCCCTTCCCCGGGTGGTAGTGTATTGTGCAATCATAATCTTTGAGTAGTTCAAGACATATCCTTTACCTAATTTTTAGTTCCTTTTGTGAGAAAATATACTTCAATTTCTTTTGATCAGTATAAATTTCACATTTTTCACCATAGAGATAGTGTCTCCATATCTTCAAGGTGAAGATTACACATGATAAATCATGATCATGAGTGGGATAGTTTTCCTCATGAATTTTTAGTTTTCATGATGTACATGAAATAACTCTATCATTCTACATACAGAAACATCCAAGGCCATTCATCCAAGGTCGTTCATTAAAGCATCACTATAAATAACAAACTCATAGTTCCCTTATGGTAGAGTCTAGATAGGAGCAATGAATAATCAACTCATCAGTTCTTCAAATAATTATTCATACTCTTTTTTTCAAACAAATTTAACCCTTTTATGTGTGATATTGGTTAATGGGTTAGCCAACTGGGAAAATTCTGGATGAAGCATCGATGATAACCTACTAAACCAATAAAACCACATACCTTAGTTATACTCATTGGTGTTGGACATTCATGGATTTCCTTGGTCTTTAAAGGATCAACACATATTCTATCATGGAAGAAAATATGGTCATGAAAATAAATCTATTAATTCCATAATTCACACTTGCTAAACATCCCATACAATTCTTGTCTTCTAAGAGTATATATAATAATGGGAAAGTTATTGCAATGATCTTCACTGCTTTTAGAGTATACCAAGATATCATCAATAAATACCACTAAGAATTCATCATGATATTAATTGAAAACTATATTCCTTATATCCATGAAGACATAGGGTGAAATAGTCAATCCAAAAGGAATTTATGTAAACTCATAATGCCCGTACCAGGTCTGAAATGCTGTTTTCAGAATGTCTTCCTTTTTCACACACAACTGATGATATCAAGATCAAAGGAAAATATTTTAAAAATATTGAGCTCCATGAAATTGGTAAAATAAATCATTAAATCGAGGTAGGGGATTCTTGTTCTTTATTGTTATAGAAATGATCTCTCTATAGTCAACACACAACCTCATATATCCATCTTTATTCCTAAAAAATGGATAGGGTCCCCCCTGGAGAAACCCTAGGATGAATAAATCATTTATTACTCTATCCCTCTAGTTTTTTATATAGTTCCACTAATTCCCCAGTGTCCATTTTAAAAGGGGTCTTCGATATTAGCATTGAACTCGGAATTAAATCAATGGAAAACTGAATTTCTCATTCTAACGGATGTCCAGGTAAATCCTTTGGAAACACATCATCATATTCATTCACAATAGGTATTCCCTCTATTAAAAAATTTGTTTTCTCACCCATAATTATTTCATTCTCATCCTCCCCAATAATTTAATTTAGTAGAGCTACCGGGGGGAGTCTAGATAAAAATTAGATGGTGATGTTTCTACACTAAAGATAAGGTACTCATTATCATCATCGATAATTGTAACATCCTACTTATTACAATAAATTCATTCATTATGGTCTAAAAGACAATCTATACCAAGGATTATATCAAATTCAATCACAGGTATGACGATTAGATCAGCAGATAAATATCATTTGTATCACTTAATGGGGACTGATTCACAATCCTTTGTTGCAATGATACTTCTATTAATAATTTGGACTGACAACTCCCTAGTTAAATCAAATTGGACAAATCTAATTTTCTTATAAAACTGGGATGATATGAAACAATTCGATGATCCAGAATAAAATGAAGCATTGGATAAACTTGAGGAAACCATTATATTACTTTCCACCACATCTTTCAAAGCTTGAACCTCAACAGTAGTGATCACATAAGCTTAGCCTTGATCCCTTAGACATTTTAATGTATGTTTCGCTGACACTTAGGAAATTAATTTTCGTAATGTCCCATCTCCCTGTAATTGTATCATTGAACATTGGTAGCTTCTTTAATCCCCTTACAATCACCAAAAACATGGCCTTTCTATCCAAATTTTTTGCATAATCCTTTTTGCTTTTAGATAGTCACCATTGTTCTACCTTCCACAATTATTACAGGGTAGAAATTATACTCTTACCTTGATTCCTATTTCCTTATTTCGTTTCCTAGAGTGTTCAACATATCTCTTCTTCTCATTATTTTATTTAAATTCACATGACTTAGAGAATTCATTTTCTATCATGATTGCAAATGAGACAATTTCATTATACGATTAGAAGGATTGTCAGACTAATGCTTGATGAAGAAATGGTTTCAACCCATAAAAGGAATGATCAATCTTACATATTGGGTTACGTATATAATATGCATCATGCCATTCTAAAATTGTAATGTTATCTTCATGAATTTTCGACATTCTTATCATTCTTTTGTCTTAGACTCAAAAATTGCCCTTACATATCCGGTCGATGGCCATGGGGAAAGTATTTTTCTTAGAAAAGATCTTTAAACTCACTCAATTCCATACTTGATAGTTCTTCATCCTCCATTGTGTTTTATATTAATATCCACAATTGATCTTCATCTCCCGTGAGGTGATAAACTGCCATGGCAACTTTTTTCCTTCTCACTACTCCCCAAAGCAAGAAATATTTTCTCTAAGGAACTTATCCATCGCTCAGCTCTAAATGTATTTGTAAACCCATTGAATTTTGGATATTGTTCTCTCATGAAGAGGTCTAATATTGATCATCCACATTGTGGATTAGGGTGCTCTATACGGGTAAGGTTATTAGTCATAACCTAAGTGAGTTGTCCGAGTATGAGGATAAGCTGATCAAAACCAGTTGCATCACTAGCTCCACTATAATTATAATGAGTTGGAAGGAAATCCACAAATCGATTACGTGCATTGAATTAGTTTTCATTCTTTCAACTAGGCACCATTTCGAAAAAATGACATGCACTATATTAGTTTATTAATCACAATACATAATTCCAAACTTGTAAAACAACTAACATAAATTGAGTAATTTATTGATATAATCCATAATTGTAAAAAAAATTGTTTTCTTTAAGAAGGTATATACTCATAAATCCTTCATAAAGGTTTGAAAAGAAAATGTGAATTAACCATAGAATATCCCTTGGGAATGTCATAACAAAGATTTCATCACGGACCATTATCGTGTACGAGCATACCTAGGGTCAAGCTCGAAACTCCTTGTTGGAGTTACTACTTCTAAGTAAATGAGTTCTAGAGCCAACTCTACCTACACATATCCAGAAAGAGATGTATTTCTTAGAAAATACACAGAATCTCTACATTACAGAAATTCTAGGAAGTTCATCAATACCAATCCTCAATGCCTATCTTAGTGTAATGTGCTCTAATTAGAGTTTATATAAATCTAGTTTCAACAGTTTGTACTAAACATTAGTTATTCCAAATATAATTCTTTGACCCCAGTTACCTAGAGTCAATGCTTTATTACATAACATTGGCATGATACAATGAATTTTTTATGAAAAATAATTCCAGGGGAAATGTTATTTCTAATAAATTCATGGGAATATTACGAGTCCGCGAAAACTGACGGCGCGTGATTCTGAGGCCTGGTGTGCCCGGACTCAATTTCTGAAGTTTTGTTCAGGTACCATCAGTAAACGTACAAACAGGTTTTATATAAATTTTGAACTGGTACTTAGAATGGAAATCTTAGGGAACTGTTGAACATGTAGTGCCAGTATTTTCTTAAATGTACATTCACCTCAATGGCATGTGGTCGAGATTAAAAGTTAGTTTTTGGGATTTTGTGGAAAGTAATAAAATAATGTGAGCTTCACTTTATTTTTTTTCATCCTCCATGTGGGTGTTTGGTGGTTAAAACCTCCTCATGGAAGTTGATGGTTGGACCACCACACCGTATCCTCTAATGAGAGGTCAAGGTGGTGGGGCCCACCCAAACCTATCCTCCCATGAGAGGTACAATGTGGGGTCCACACAAGGCTAAACCCCCTATTAATGGGAGAAGAGTAAAACCTCTCAACTCTCCCTCATTAATGAGGGAGAGCCTCTTGACCTGCCCTTTAATTAATTGGTGCCAACTCCTTTGATCAATTTGTTCTAACACTCATTCATTAATTTGGTGGGGCCAATTAAATTTAATTCACCAATTTGAATTTTGTGAAAAAAACTAAAATAATAGTCAAACTATTATTTCTGGTTGGAATTTCTCATTTGGTGGAGCTTGGGAAGAGAAGATCTTGGGAGAAAAGTTCTTCCAATGAAGAATGATCCACTGATGAAGAACACAGACCTTATTTGACTTCCTTCCCCAGATCCTACCGACGTTGTCCACCTTCAACCGACCTACCATCCTCATTTTCTTTAATGAGCTGACATAGCTCGGGATTCGGAGTACGTGACAGACGTGACGAATGATGAACTCCTTCATCTTCTACCAGCAAATTCAACGTCAACGACCGAAAATCAATGGTAGCAGGTTTATATTTTGTAACTTTCCATTTCTTTTTCTCTTCTTCAGATTTGAAGGAAATCATTGTGTGGTTGTAAAACAATTGTTGTTAATCATTCTTACTCTTTGATGAACCATGTTTTCCAACCTAAATGTGGAGGGTGTGTGCCAAACCAACATGGCCCGAACCATCAGACGTTTTTGTTTGTGTTGTTTCTCGGCATGGAGACGAAGTGGAATTGAAGGCGATGAAGGAACATGCAAGGGTCATGCTTTCCACATCCTCTGAAAATTGTGCCACCGCCGCAACATTCGGTGCCCCTACCGAGCCAGCTCCATGTGCCAAACTTCCATCGGCCTCCTGCACGCTCTGGCTGAACCGCGCTGACCCACACCATGATGAAATACACTGGCATGAATTTTGTCTCCCTTGCCTCCCGGCCACCTTCCCGCTAGACCGCACCCTACCCGGCCGCCCGCCGGCCCACCTGGCGTCTTGTCCGGCCGCCCGTCGACCAACCGGGTGCCCAGTCCGGCCATGTGCCCACCTGGTCGTGCCCTACCTGGTAGCCTCCTGGACTCCCATCCTCCCAAACTAGCTGTGTACCCCCTCGCGGCACCCTGGACGAATCGTCCTGGTCGCGCCCTCTTGCCTGAGTCGCGCCAGGCCGCACCCTGACAACGCTTTGGGCCGAACCGGCCCCGAGCCCAACCCGAACCACCCACACGACCTATTGGGCTAGTCCTAGTGGGCCGGGATGAACCAAACTGGGTATCCTGCCCAATGGGTCAGGCCAGACCAAACATGTCTGACTAGGTTGACCCAGATTGGGTCGGTCCAGACTGGGTTGGGTTGAGTCGGTCTGACCGGGTCGGACCGGACCTAGGCCCACTACTAACCCTTTACATTCTTTGGCCATATCTTGGGCACCAGACGACTGATTGATGAACTGTCAGTGGTTCTGTTTTTCTAAGAACATGATAATACCTTTGAGTATACCCCATTGGAGTTTGGGGTAACGTTGAGATACGATCTTGTTGGATCGTATATGAATCCAACCAATCCCCCGGGACTAAAAGGCTAATAACTCACAGACTGCGCGTCCATTTGACGCGACATCTATTGCGTTGAGACCCTGATGATGAGGAGGACCTTTGATATACTTCTTCGTGGGACATCGTGGCAGCTCCATCATCGACCATAAGCTTGTATAGTGCATCTTTCGGACAAAAGTGAGCATTTGTGTGGGAAACTAGTAGCTGGCTAAGACCTGACGACTGCAGACCATTTGACTTGGAGTGACTCTACTAGCCCAGTGGGGACTGCCTTGGGGTCGTGGCCGACCCATAGTAGAGAGAGACCCAGTGTGAGCGCAGCAGACGCACAATACTCAATAGTAGGAGTACCTCAGCAGGCTACGAGGGGGAGCGCCTCTTTGTGACGCGGCAGACCCACAGTGGGGAGCACCTCAATGTGAGCATGGAACCCACATTACATGATAAGAGGAGTACCTCAGCAGTCCATGGTTAATGGAATACGCCTATGTTTGACGTGGCAGTTCCACCGTACAAAAGAGTGGAGGTGTTCTCCGGCTTTCGAGGGTTCAGATTGATACTATCCCAAGAATAATATTCTGGTTGAGCTGAGTCGGTATCTTTTTCTATTTTACCTCATGATTAAGATGGGTTACTTGATTACATAGTCATATGTATGTGCATATACCTAAGTGAGATTATCTGTTGATTTCTTAAATTGTGGATTATCCTTGTTGTATTTTGTGAGACCTTGAGTGTCTCGGGGTCCCTACTGATTATCCTTATACTCACACCTGTATGGGATATGCCCACACCTCGTTGTGTTGGTTGTAGATGACGAACACTGCTGACTAAGGCCGAGAGTCGCAGGACTGGATGGTACCCAGAGGGGGTCCTTATGACCAGTCTGTACACATTGGAGACTGACGGATGTGGAGAGCTGAGGAGTATATCTGTACCTACCCTTCAGGTAGGAATTTCGGAAGACGATCTAGGGGATTCTCTTAACCATTCAGAAGTTTTTGTCCTTTTCAGTTGTACTTGTTTTTAGTTGTACTTTTATTTCCCTTTTGGGCTTGTATTAGGGCCCCTCTACTTTCACAACTCTTTGTATACAGCTTTACATAGTTTTTTGCTTCCAAATCGTACTCTGTTGTGGGAGTTTTCGCATTTTAAATTCAATGCCTTCCCAGTTTAGGCATTTATGCCCTTGATGCTAGTCGACATCCCCTAGCCTATGGATGGTGGGCTTGGGGTAGTCACAGCACGTGCCCCGGGGGATGGGTCATTACAAATTGGTATCAGAGGAGTCGGTTCTACCACAAAACATAGGAATCTCATCTATCATTTCTATGAATAAATAGTGTTAAGAGTACTGAGTGTGGTTCTTGGTTCAGGGAGTCCAGTGTTGGTGCGGTGACCGACGTATCCATACACCAGGACTCGGGCTTCTGATTTCCAACTCAGGGCACGAAAACACAGATTGTGTGTGTGTTTTCAAAAAGTTTTCTTTATGTCAGCTCAACATGGTCAGCTCATCAAGTATAATCATTGATTGTGTTTCATCAGTTCTTTTAGGATGTCTCTCTACAGACGACCATCTAGAGCCCCAAGAGTTGTATGAATGGATAGCCCACAAGGCGACGAGGCCTCAGTGCGGGGCCCTTTTCCAGTAGAGGCACCAATGGTACCACACCCCATTGGGCAACCGATGCCAATAGTCCTAGCAGTAGATGATGCGTTCCTCTTGGGAACATTGTATGAGTTCCAGTACCAGAGGCTGTCAAGATTCAGGGAAGAGACAAACCCATAGTAAGATGAGGATTCTATGGAGGCTGTGGTGAGTGTTTTTTACTGGGAGGGACACCAGCAGGCCTCATTGTGATTCTTGTTGCCTTCCTTCTATAGGAAGAAGCGGGCATATGGTGGAACATGATGCTCCAGGTTCACAACGAGATGATGCTTCTCTGGGTAGACTTCGAGAGACTATTTCAGGAGGATTTTGTTCCAACGACTCTTCGAGTGGTGTGGATACATGAGCTACTTCATCTCCAGTAGGGCAGTATGACAGTGGAACCGTACTTAGTGAGGTTCACCGACCACTCGCGCTACTCCACAGATATGGTGCATGACCCATTCTTCAATGCCCGAACCGTTGAGTAGGGGCTCAGGTGAGTGATCAGGGTTTCGATGATCTCTCTCAGCATCCCGATGAAGGTAGCGGTGTTGGAGTGATCCCTCTTAGTAGAGATTTTCCATGTTGATTAGTCTATAGAAGTGAGTCCCACCAGTTTCCGACAAGTATCGGTGTCTTCTACAGCTGAATTAGACATATGTTACAGAGGTCCAAGACAACCAGACCCATGGCTGGATGACCGCATGACTCAGGATTGGTTGTACGAGGCACCTGGGGTAGAGACACACATCTCTAGAGTGAAACGTGTTACTCATGCGGCAGACATGGTCACATGGCTCATGACTTTCTGACTTGCCATTCGGATGATCAGAAAACGGTCGAATGAACGCCCAGGCAGAGACAGATATTCGACCAAGGTGGTCCGTAGGGAGCAGGAAGACATGGCAATGGAGCTGGCCGAGCAGGTGGTGGTGGGAAACATTTTGATGTGTTACCACAACCACCACCTGGCTATCCACCCAGACCACAAGGATTAGGAGGATAGGAAAGAGCATAAATTCAGGCAGCTAAGGCATACAATCATGGTGCTTTGAAGATGATTCAAGGTATGGTCTTTGTCTACTATACTTTAGTTATAGTTCTTATAGACACAGGTGCCATTCAATCTTCTATTTCCACTGCCCTCTTTCGGAGATCAGAGATTCCGACAGAGCCACTGTCTCGATCTTTACAGCTTGAGACTCCTACGGGAGCATACATGATAATTACGCACTGGTGCTGGTAGTGTGAGCTTACAATAGGAGGCGAGATCTTCGCTTGGGAGCTCCTCTTAGTGGCGTTGAGGCCTTGCGACGTAATCTTGGGTATGGACTAGTTATCTAAATTCCATTCTCAGATCGACTATTTTAGGCACAAAGTGAGGTGTGGCCGCACGGATGCAGCCATGTTTACCTTCACCGGTGAGAAGAGAGACTTTGTAGCATAGGAAGGACTTACTTGGAGGATGGTGCAGTCAATCACTCATTAGTTGGCTTGCCTTACCATTAGAGCATTTGATATGGAGAGTCTGAGCTATCTTGTAGTGGTGGACCAGTACGCAGATGTGTTCCCTAATGATGTTCTAGGTATACATCCTCACAGAGAGGTGGACTTCTATTTTGACATGTACTCCAGGATGACACCAATATATACACCATCATGTCGGATGGCTCCCACGGAGCTTCATGAGCTGTGGGTACAACTAATGGTCTTTCAAGAGTAGGGATTCATCTGGCCTAATGTTTATCACTGGGTAGCCCCGATTTTGTTCACCAAGATGGCGGATGTGAGTTTGAGGCTTTGTGTCGACTACAGTAGCCTAAACAAGTTGATCATGAAGAACATATACCCACTCCTGAGGATTGAAAACCTCTTTGATTTGTTGAAGGGATCATGGTGGTTCTTGATGATAGACCTCAGATTAGGCTATCACCAGCTCAGATTTCGAGACAAGGATGTGCAGAAAACGGCTTTCAGATGTCGGTACGGCCACTATGAGTTCTTGGTTGTGGCCTTCGGTGTAACCAACGCTCCAACAGTGTTCATGGGACTCATGAACTATACTTTCCAGCCATACCACGATCGCATTGTCATATTATTCATCGATTACATTCTGAACTACTCGACTATAGAGGAGGATCATGCTTACCATTTGTAGGTAGTACTGGACACACTCTGAGAGCACCAGCATTATGATAATCTCTCGAAGTCCCAATTTTGGATATGAGAGATTCACTTTTTGGGACATGTCATCTCGGAGGCTAAAGTTGCAGTAGATCCAATGAATATTGAGGCGGCACTTTCTTGGGAACCACCCAGGAGTGTGATAGATGTATGAAGATTCCTGGTTTTTGTTTGTTACTACTAGAGGTTCTTTCCAAACTTTTCCAGAGTTGTAGCACCACTATCATGATTAAATAAGAAGGGTAAACCCTTCGTATGGTCAGAGAAATTCTAACATAGCTTTCAAGAGAAGAGGCAGAGGCTAACTAGTGCCCCCATCATGAGGCTTTCAGAGAAATTCATAGGGTACGTAGTCTGTTATGATTCATAAGGGACCAGACTCGGGTGTGTCCTGATGTAGGAGGGAGTAGTGATCACCTTTGGGTCTCTGCAGCTGAGATAGCACGAGCACAACAATTCTACCCATTATATGGATTTAGATGCAGTGGTCTTCTCCTTGATGATGTGGTAGCACTATCTGATGGGAGAACATTTTACATTTTACTCTGATCACAAGATTCTTAGGTATATCTTCTCTTATAAGGAAATGAACCAGAGATAATAGTGATGGCTTGAGTTCCTCCAAGACAATGACATTGAGATTGTCTATTCTCCTGGAAAGGAGAATGTTGTAGAAGATTCACTCAGCAGGAGATCTCGTATATAGCTGCTAGGAGAGTCAACGGAGCAGTTGGTTGCCTTACATATATCCTTTGTGGATAGAGATGGAGCAGCCTTTTGATATCTCTTATAGTCACTCCCCCACTTTTTCAGCGAGTCTGGGAGGCCTAGCGTGGGGACTCTAACTGCGAGACACAACATGCTAAGATATCCACAGGGCATACACTTGATGGATTTTCTGAATGTGGGGGTCTTGTCATCCTCTTCAGAGGACGTACTATGGTACCAGTGTCACTTCAGTAGGAAGAGTTGAGGGAGTTCCACACATCCCCCTTAGTAGTACATCATGAAATGGTGACAATGTATCTGGACCTTAGACGACAACACTAGGGTCCAGGTATAAGGAAGGAAATAGTTGAGTTTTTCTCATGATGCCTCACTTATCAGTAGGTGAAGGAAGAGCACCAGGTACCAGCAAGATTGGTCTGGCCTTTAGAGGTTCTAGAGTGAATGTGGGATGGGATATACATGGAATTCGTGATGGGTCTTCCACGTACATCTAGAGGTTGTGACTCTATCAGGGTGATCGTCGACCGACTAACCAAGTCGGCCAACTTCATACCGATCAAAGAGCTAGGTTCGGTTGAGGGATTGGGATGCTTCTATGTGCAGGAGATTGTGTGGCTACATGGAGTACCTTTTTATATTTTCTCCGATCATGACACACGTTTTTCATTCCTAGATATGGAAGGGGTTGCAGGAGGCTTTCGGGATGCAACTTCATTTGAGAATCGCCTACCATCCTCGGGCGGATGGTCAGACTGAGCGGACCATTCAGACCCTTGAGGACATGCTCCATGCACGTGTTCTCGACTTTTATCACAGTAGGGAGGATCACTTACATTTTTTGGAGTTTTCTTACAGCAATAGCTATCACTCCACCATCGGGATAACCCCTTTCAAGGCGTTATAAGAGCGCCCTTGCAAACACCCTTTGTGATGGACTGACCCTGGGGAGTCAGCACTAGTGGGACCAGATATGGTACTGGCTACCATGAAGAAGGTGAAGATCATCCAGGAGCAGATTAAGACTGCACAGAGCAGACATAATTCATATGATGAAAGGAGACAGAGGCCTCTAGAATTTGAGGATGGCGACCATGTCTTTTTACTGGTCCCATCTCAATGAGGACTACGGAGATTTGGCTAAGCCAGAAATTTATCTCTGAGATTCATCGGACCTTTTCAGTTCCTCAACAGAGTAGGAATGGTGGATTACCACCTAGCTCATGAACCTCAGTCGCACCAGGTGCAAGATGTCTTCCACATATCTCAGCTGAGGAGATACATGCATGAACTTTTCCACATCATCCATCATGGAGAGATGGACATCGAAAATGGGATGACTTTTACGGAGGTTCCATTGGATATTGAGGATAGACCGGAGAGAGTCCTACGTGGATAGTCGATACCTCTTATGAGAATTCACTGGTAGAAAAGTAATCTCCAGGAGAGCTCATGGGAGCAGGAGGCTCCGATGCATGCTCAGTACCCCCACTTGTTCCTTTAGTTTGAGTTGTAGCTTACGAGGACGTAAAGCCCGGAGGTGGGGAGAATTTAACGATCCGGAATTCCCATGGAATGTTTTTCACTAGTACATGGAAATTTTACAAGTTTTTGAAATCTGATGGTTCATGATTTTGTGGCCCCTTTTTCCTAGAATCAATTTATGATGTTTTTTTCTAGTACGTTCAGTAATCATACGAGTGGGTTTTTATAACATTTGAACCGGTGCTCAGAATTGAAATCTGAGGGCACTATAGATCTTGCAGAACCAGTATTCTCTTATGAAGACTTTCACCTCGACGAAATTTGGTCGAGAATAAATGTTATTTTTTGGTTTTTGTGGAAAGTAATAAATTAATGTGAGTGTCACTTTATTTTTGTTTGAGCCGCCATGTGGGTGTTTGGTTGTTAAAACCTCATCATGGAAGTTGTAGGTGGTACCAACACACCATAACCTCCCATTAGAGGTTATGGTGGTGGGGCCCACCGAATCCTAACCTCATTAGATATGTTATAAAGTGGGGACCACACGTGGCTAAACCGCCTATTAATGGGAGGAGAGTAAAACCTCTCAACTCTCCCTCATTAATGAGGGAGAGCCTCATGACCTCCCCTTTAATTAATTGGTGGCAACTCCCTTAATTAATTTGTGTCAACACTCATGCATTAATTAGGTGGGTCTAGTTAAATTTAATTTACCAATTTGAATTTTGTGCCAACAACTAAAATAATAGAAAATATATTAATTTTGGTTGGCATTTCTCATTTGGTGGAGCTTAGGAAGAGAAGAGTTTGGGAAAAAAGTTCTTCCAATGAAGAATGCTCCTCTGACGAAGAACACATACCATATTCGACTACCTCCCTTAGAAAATACCGACATGGGGAATCTTCAAACAACCTGTCGTCCGCATCGTCATCAACGATCCAACGCAGCTCCGGATATGGAGTGCGTGGTGGACATGACGAATGGAGAACTCCATCTTCTTCTTCCCGCAACTTCAACATCGATGACTGGCAATCAAAGGTATGAGGTTTATTTTGTGTAACATTCATTTTCTTTTTATCTTATTAGGATTGGAAAGAAATCACTTTCTAGTTGTAAAACAATTATTGTTCATCTTTCTTACTCTTTGATGTTCAATGTGTTTCCACCCTAAATGTGGAGGGTGCGGGCCAAACTAACATGGCCCGACCCCTCTACCGTTCTCATTTATGTAGTTTCTCGGCATGGCCACGAAGCGAATTTGAAGGAGATGTAGCCATAGGAAAAGGCCGCGCTATCTGTGACCTCTATGAGCCTCACCGCCCCAGCGGAATTCTGGTGCCCGAACCGAGCGAAGCCACCACCAGCCTCCCGCGCGCCCCGGTTGAACCCTGTCGGCCCTTTCTAGACCAAGCAACACCGAACTGCCCTGTCCTGGCCTCCCCACGACCTAATGGATAGGTCGTGCTCTTCCCGGCCACCCGTCGCCCCCCCTGGAGCCCTGCCCGGCTGCATGCCCCCCTTGTCGCACCCTGCCCATGTAACGACTCGTCATCGGAACCCATGACGTGACTACCCCAAGCCCCCCTCTCATAGGCCAGGGGCTGGCGACTAGCACCAAGGCGTAAATCCCAAAAGGGGGAAGGTATTGCCTTTATAAAGTAAACAAACACCACAGAGTAAGCAAGATGAAGTAAACACTGTGTAAAACTGGGTACCATAGTAGTGCAGAAAAGTAAGTGGGCCAGAATACAAACCCAAACTGAAAGTAATGTACAACTGGAATGAAAGTACATCAACTGAAAATAAAGCAGCAATGTCGAGCCGTCCACTGGAAGTCCCACCTGGATAATGGGTAAAGATAGTCTCCTTATCTCCTAGGGTCCAGCCGTCCGCTCTGTGTATGTCCCGCCCAGTGGTCCACCTCCAAGTACCAACTTTTTCCTCAGGCCTCGACCACGATCAGCGCTATCCGTCATCACCATCCAACAAAACGTAGTGTGGGCATAGCCCATGTAGGGGTGAGTATACGCTACTCTGTAGGTACCCCGAGACCCTCGAAGGTCTCTTAGAATCGACAAAGGATAATCCACAAACAAACGATACAATCATGAAGTAACATCCAACACTACATAGGTATATGCCCATACATATACCTAAGTCATCAATTCCAATTCGACTCCAACTTCCGAGCCCAAGTTAGTTCAAGTCCACACAGGATTGTACAACCCAATCCACACAGGAAAGCTCAACACATTACACATAGAAATCAAGTCAATCATATCAAAGATAATGATTGAAAGTCAAGACTCAACTCACACAGGTATACTTCTTCGTAAGGTGATAGAGATGATCAGATGTAGCCACTGATTCATCTAAGCTGGGACCCATGTAGGATACAAGACCAGCTACTATGTCAGACCCACATAGGATACTACAACATGGGTAAAATACTTCCAGACCCACATAGGATTCCAGAACAGTAGTACTTCCATACCCACAAAGGATACAAGAACAGTAGTCATCGCCGTCGAACCCACAGAGGATTTCAGTACGGTCTTCATCACAGTCGAACCCACAGAGTATTTCAGTGCAGTCATCATCATTGTCGAACCCATGGAGAATTTCAATGAAGTCTTTATCGTTGTCGAACCCACGGAGTATTTCAGTGCAGTCATCATCGCTGCCGAACCCACGGCGAATTTCAGTGCCGTCATCATCGTCGTCGCAGTCACATCCAGCTCTAATGTTCCCGCACACAGCATGCTCGATTCTGGGAGGGTCCGCTCCATGATCCAAGGGGGTCGATACATCAACTGACACATAGTCCAAATTTGATGTATCCCAATGTTCCGTCTCGACAAAAGGAAGTCAACGAGACAGACGGTGTATCAATCGGACGCCCGGTCTGAGAGTTACTAGCTTTTTCGTTCCAGGGGCCCGGTTGGTTTTTAAGTCAAAACAAACCCGACCGCACTCCAACTACGTAAAAACCTCAAGAGGAGTAATCCAAAAGGTCTATCTCAGTAAGAGGAATCCAAGAAAGTCGACGACACGTCAATCGGACGTCCGGAGCTCAAGTTATAAGCATTTCTGCTCCGAGGGCCCTGTTGGTTTCGTGTTCGAAACAACCCAGACATACCCAAAGATCTCATAAACCTTGAGTGTAATATACAAAAATGACCGTCTCAATACAAGGATCGTTTCGAAACTGATGGTTCATCGATCGGAGGTCCGTAGCCCATGTTACGGGCATTTAAACGAACTATCCGGTTTTTAGGGGGTTTTGGGCCCGGACCGACCTAGCCCAAGACCCCCTGGGTCGGCCCGAACCGGGATGACCCGACCCGGGTCAGGGTCCGGCCCACTAGGGTGCAGCCCGGCCAGGCCTGGGCGGCCCGTCCTGGTTCGGCCGGTCCTACCTAAGTGGCCTGTTGGCCTGGCGCGGACACGACCCGTGTGGCCGGACAGCTCGCCTTGGCCGAGCTGTCGCAGAAAGTGGGGGGGGGGGGAGGGGCACTGTCCCATTGTTTTGAAACTACGGACCCCACGTGGGGCCGCTCCATTCTTCCAGCAAACGCGGCACTGGGCGTCGCGTCTCCCCCTGGATCCCGTGCGGCTGTGGGATCCTGGTCGCCTGCGGCCGCCTCTTCAGCCGTGACAGTTCCTCCTGGCAGCGTGCAGGGACGCCGTGGCCTCCAGGCGGCCGGCCGGTACCGGTCGCCGCCTCCAGCCGCCCCGTACCACTGGTGAAGTCTGTGGGCAACCGGAGCCACTCTGGTGGTCTGTTATTTCTCCCGACTACGCCTGGGGTCGTCTCAGGACCAGTAGATTACTGTGATGGCCTCCTATTGCTCAATAGTCCCGTTTCATTGTCTCCCAATGTTCCGCACATCAAGAACAGAGAATCGAGGGGTTCAGACTTGTTTTTTGGTCCACAACCACTACGTTAGTGGTTCAAATGAATTTCAACAATTTAAACGCATTTCGAGGATATAATACACATAGATTAAATTAAACGAAACCCCCTACCTCGAAGAAGTTGGCGAACGAGGATCGTCACAGGAAAAGACATCACGGAAGAGGATCATGGGCGTCGCGGTACACGGCGTCGCAAAGAAGAGGATCGTCGGCGTCGTGGTACATGGCGTCACGTTGTCGATCTCCGAGAAACTTTCGTTCTTTGTCATCTTTCATCGGAGGCTGGCATTCTTCATCGTTCATTGCGTTCTTCAACGAGGAAGAACGTTCTTCAATACTAGAGTAATTTCCCCCCAAAACGTCTCGCACAACACATCAACATTAATAAAATAAGGCCTTGCCTTATTTTATTACTCATGTCATCACTTTTTGAAATTCAAAATTAAATCACGATTTAATTAATGTGTGTTGACCAATTAATGAGGCGTTTAATAATCGAATTAAACGCGAGAGTTGACTTGGCATTTAATAAGGGGGTGCGGGTGTGCTTCAAAAAATTAAAGGGGGTTTTCCATCTTAATGGGTGGTTTAGGGAAGATGAATAGGTGAGACTCATGTGGGGCCCACCTCACAAATATCCTATAAAGAGGGGTTAGGATTTAGTGGGTCCCACCTCAACTTCCATACGTAGGATTAAACTACGTAGAATAAAATTTGTTGAACAAATTTTATTTTATGCATTAGGTAACCCATTTTTTAATAACAACTGACAAGCAAACGCAACTCCAGAAAAGGGCTTCCTAATAAATAACCGATGATGTGGTTTCATCGGTGCCCTCGGATTTCGGTTCTGAGCATCGGTTCAAAATTTAGAAAAATATGCTCGTTCATTCACTGAATGTACCCGAGCTAGACTTCGGAATTTGATTCCGGGCACACCGGGCCTCAGAATCAGGTGCCATCAGAAACTGCGTACTCATAAAATCTCAAAGAAAATTATGAAAAAATTTCCTTTGAAATTTACGGGTCTTTAAATTATTCCCACATTAGGTCTTTACGTCCCCATAAAGATACATCACAAACTAGGGGAACAAATGAGGGTACTGAGCACGCATCTAAGCCTTCTGCTCCCAAGTGCTCTCCCAAAGGTTCCCATGCGTACATCTGATGTGCACTAGAGGAATCGACTGCCAACGTAGGACATGTTCCTGTCGATCCTCGTTCTCCACTAGGACTTCTGCAAATGTCTCCCCATCGTCAATGTCCAACTCCCCATGGTTGATGAAATGCGTCGGGTTGTGCACGTATCTCCTCAGCTGAGATACGTGGAAGACATCATGCACCGAGTGAAACTGAGGTGGTAGAGACAGACGGTAAGCCACCTCGCCTATCATGCTGAGAACCTAGAATGGTCTGATGAAGCGTGGTGATAACTTGCCACCCCGACCAAATCTCTGTAATACATGTCGAGGTGAGACCCTCAAGAAGACGTGGTCACCATCCTCGAACTCTAGTGGTCTCCGCCTCCTGTCATCATAAGACTTCTGCTGGCTATGAGCTATCCTCATCCGCTCCTAGATGACATGGACCTCTATCGTGGCCTGCAGCAACTCTGGTCCCACAAGTGCTTACTCCACAGGGTCTGTCCAACACATAGGTGATCTGCAAGGTCGGTTGTACAATTTCTCGTATGGTGTCATCCCGATGGTGGAGTGGTATCTGTTATTGTACGCGAACTACACCAAGGGTAGATGGTCCTCCCACCTGCGACCAAAGTCGAGGACACATGCATGGAGCATGTCCTCGAGATTCTGAATGGTCATCTCCTTATGACCATCCATCTGAGGGTGAAAGGTGGTGCTCAGACGTAGCTGCGTCCCGAATGCCTCCTGCAACCCCTTCCAAAGCCGAAAGTAAAGCGAGCATCTCGATCGGAGATGTTAGATGATGGCACACCATGAAGCCGTACAATCTTTTGAACGTAGAGACGTACCAAGCTCTCTACTGAGCCCTGCTCTTTGATGGGTAAGAAGTGAGCCGAATTGGTGAGTGTAACAGCCCGAGATTTTATGAAAAATATTATTTTTAATTTCATTAATGTCTTGTGTTATACGCTACACCAAAAGGAGCTTGCACAACACGCATCCTTGACTTGCCTTGCATTACACGCAATCACAACCTTCCTCGATAGCGTGTGTGGTATGTAATCCTGAGTTTCACGAAACAATGATATGCTATTAAAATATTATTAAAACTAGCCGTTATGAATAGTAATAACCACTTTTTAAATTTTAGAAATTTTAACTCTCAAAATGGACTTCATTTTTGGATTCGGAGTATCGAATTTAGCCTAAGGTGAAATTTTGGTACATTTCGGATAACTTTCATATTTTGATGAATAGTGAAAATGACTAAATTTTAATTAAAAACAACTTTTTTAATCGAAATAATTAATAATGATAAATTATTAATTTGAGTGATTTTAAAGTATATTTAGAATATATTTTTACAATTCAATACAATGTTGGTCATTGGATGTAATTTCACATTTACACCAGACATAAACAAGTGTTAATCTTTTGATAGTTATTATCTCTTAAAAACACGCTATTTGTTGTGACAGCGGAAATTAATTATAAAATTAATTAATGCAACTTATATGTTGGGAATTTTGTAAAATAGAAATCATTTTTGAATTCGGAATATCAATTATAGATTAGGGTGAAATTTTGGCATTTTTCTGAAAAACTTCAATTTTTGATGAATAGTGAAACCACTAAGTGGTAGGTTAAAAACTGAATTTTGCATGAAACTTAATTTTACCGCTCCTGTGAATGGAATTTCAAAAATCCGAGAGACACGGTTAATATCAAGGACTAAAATGTGGTTCAATGAGATGAAAATAATTTTTGGTGAATAGTAACTTTTTACTTTTTTACCGTGGTTAATAGTAAATAGGGTAACTAAGGGTAAATATGATATTAATATTACCCTAACACGTGTCCTAATTCTATTGGACAAGTGTAATTCGACCAAAAACAAACTTAGGAATAAAATATGACCATTTAGGCCCACTTGGATTAGATTAGGACATTTATTATTAATTTATTTAAAGAAGGGTTAAAATAGTTAAAATCAAAGTTTAATAAGTAAATCATTTTTAATATGGGGTTATACATAAGATAAATTCGATTGTAAATATTCATTAGAAAGCTAAAAATATTTACTACATGATTGTATTTTATTTGTAATTTTTAGAAATCAAATAATTTAATTTATTTATGACTCAAAGATGATGCAATAATTATCTTGTCAATGAAATATTGACATAATTGATGTTATAAACACCAAAATAAATGTAATTCGAGACTTTTTATGAATTAAACTAATTTTCTAGGTTACTATGATATATTAGTGTTGATTTAACCAACTTGGTTCGAACATTTAATTATGTTATGACTTTCACAAAAATCATATATCAAATAGTGTCAAAATTGACACAAAATAGTTTTTAAATCAAATATTATATTACTAATTGTTATTTTATTCCTAAAAATCTAAGGTTCGGCCAAATGACTTAGATAAGGATATATATATTAATATAAACAATTTAGGGTTCGTTTGTCATGTTATAGTAAGTGTATTAACCATATAGTGAAAGAAAACAAAAAGACAGGGTAAAAGTTAAATTATTTAACTTAGAGTTAAATCTAATTGATAAGGTTTAAAATAATATCCAAACATGTCTAAATTTGATTGGTTGATGAGATTACAACCCTATCTCATCTAATCTTAGAATATGAGTCATTTTTGGAGGTTTTTAAGTGGGGTTATATTTATTATAAATTAATATTTTTAAAAATTCCTAAGGTGCCCCTCTCCTCCCCTATAAAAGGACACCTCCTCCCCCTCCTCCTCGCACCAATTTGAGCACTCAAGCTCGGCCAAACCCTGACAAAATCTCTTCTCCACTTCCCTAGCAACATCCTAGAGGTTCTGGTCTTACTCAAAGACCAATTTTAGTTCCCTAAGAGGAGGTCTCCAAAAGGCGCTTCAAAGAAGAGGTAATTACCGTTACCAATTCTTTCATCTTTATTTCTTCTTCGACTTCTTCTTCTTAGGTTGTTTCATTATGAAGTAATAACATCAGTATCACTCATATACTGATATGTTATTATAAGTATGAAACAACCCTATTTCACCATCTATCCATCCTACGGAAAAAGAAATCACCGCGCGTGCGTACGTACGGAATACCGTCTCCACGCCGTGGTGTAATCTATTTTCCACCACCACCTTACATGGATGGGTATAATGGTGTAAAGAATAACTATACATAGTTATTACAACATCATATTGATTCTGATATATTGTATAATCCACTCCAATTCAATTCAATATTTATAGAAATGATATCATCGCTCGTGCGTACGTACGGAATACCGTCTCCACGACGCGATGAGATTCATTCTCCATGTTAACCATTTAAGAATGATTATAATGTATATATAAGAAATAATAATGAAATATATGACATTATAAAGCTACTGGATTTATGTATATATATACCTATGTATGTCATCTACTTACTTCCATTTCAAGACAATAAGGAAAGGAAAACAGCGTTCATGCGTACGTACGGACTACCGTCTCCATGAACGGTGTTTTTCATTTTATTTATCTACCTATTATATATATATATACTGAATATATATGATATATAAATAATATTTTATATTCTGGAAGTATGTAAATCATGATATAAGTAATAATGATGTCAAGAACAACAAGTCAAAACACCTACGATAAATGAAACGATTTTACCCAAAACGCTTCTTTAACATGGAATTTACAAAAGAACGGGTAATATAATGTCATAAGTGAACCATATATGATATCATAACAATGAATATGATTCTGTAATAAGTCAATAACATGATTTAAATCATTATACAGGAGGTTCGGACACTTACAAAGCAAGTCGGACCTAAGGTAAGGGAAATATCACAATCTAATTTTATCCGAGATTGTTTATTCGTAAGTATTTACTGGGGTGTATTTTATCATCCACATCCATGTTCCCTCAATATGAAATATTGTTTCCATCCACTTGCAATAGTTTAAATCCAATTTTACCCTTAGGTGAGTTTTTAGAAAAGAATATGAAAGGAATCTTTTGTCGTTTTTCCGTACGAGGTACTTTTTGACTTTTCCGACAAAAGTACGAAGAATGTTTTTTTTAACTTATACGGCACGAACGGATTTTAACGGTTTTATAAAGCCTTATTTTAATGAACCTTCCTCCAAAATATTTCATGACTATTTTTAGTAAAATCTCTTTCTTTTAAAATTGTATGATGTTTTGTGAAAAGAAATTGATTTTGAAGAAGAAAGGATATTTTCCTCAAGAATTCATTTCATGTGTTTTATCAAAATTATTTTCCATCTAAGATAATAAAGGGTTATGTTTCTATCCATATTTTTACATTGATTTGACTATGTTGTGATGGAATTATGTTTATGAATTCCTTTATCTTATATGAATGGTTTTATGATGTCATGTTGTTTATGAATCCCATTTTTATTACATGGGTTATGTAATGATGTATGATTTATGATTTTGTGGCACACATAAGAAAGGATTCATTAAGAGATGGGTGGGACCTATATCTCCCTCCAATGCATTGGGTAAAGATTTTATATCTCATGAGATAGACATGGCTGGAATGGTAGGTTATACCGGTTCAGTGAAATAGGACTGAAACGAGGATTACTCGATTCAGAAAGGGACTTTGTCCACTAAGATAGTCTTGGCAATGAGTCTTGACTAACAAGAAATGATTCTCTATGATTATGTGTGTATGCCACAATGAGTAATGTTTAATGTTATGATTTCATTTCACTACTATGATTTATCCCATGTTATGAAATTATGCTCTCTTTTGCAGGTTAAGATTTCCAAAAATGTTATGTTCTTATGAAAATTATGTGATTGATATTTCCTTTGTTTACCCTTACTGAGCATTTGAGCTCACCCTTTTATGTTTTCTTTTCCCCAGGATATAAAGAAAGGTTTTAGGTAAAAAAAAGGAAGATCATTATGGGAGATGTTGAAGATCTTTCCCCACGATTAGAAGATTATACTCCGAGTTTCCAAAGACACTAAACTATTACGATCCTTGTGTGTGTATTTTTGTTATATACTAAGTATTCCGCAAAAGTAATGTAATGTCCATGTACGTCAAGATACGGGTCTCTACAGTTGGTATCAGAGGAAAGGTTTAGTCAACCTTTGGAAACTAGGATGCGAGAAATTTAGTGAGATCCCTAGAGATATTTCTAAGGTATGTCTAGGGATGTCTCTAAGGTTAAGTATGCGTATAGGTTATAGTACTAGAATTACGCTGACGATCATAGAATTAAACCTAAGATGTTAGATATTGAAGTTACTCCCCCTTTATTATGATTTTTGCCTCTCACACTATTCTTTTGGGTTTTAGAATATGGCTGGAAACAAGATGATTCATGATAATGGAGGATATGATGGACAATGGAATGATATTCTTTACGAGCAACCAAATGAAATGGGATTTGGAAGTCCAAACATCATTATTATGCCGAATCAGCAATCTCATAATATGATCAATAAAGTAAAATTTGGTAAGTTTCCTGACTCGGCTAATAAGAGAAAGATGGAGTTTCATGATGATCATAGAGGAAAGAAAGTTCAATTTCCCCTATGTAAATCATGTGGGAAAAGGCATCAAGGAGAATGTTTCAAGGGAACTGGAAGATGCTTTGGGTGTGGAAAAGAAGGACACAAAGCAAGTAAGTGCAAAGGAAAAGGGTCGATTAACACCATGGATGAGGATAATGGTATTGCTACGACATCAAAAATGGTTAAGTGTTTTAAATGTGGAATGTATGGCCATTATGCAAACAAATGCCCTAAGGGAAAGACTCATAAAGAGAATCAGTATGGTCATATGGGTAGTATTTATGTGGATGATGATGAAGAGACTACAAATGATATGTGAGATGAAAGAATTGTTGAAGCTCGGTCAATGGTTTAAGAAGGTAGTGGAATGATTACATGTTTATCAAGTGTAATGTTGTACTATAGAATAAAAAGACATCTAAGGATTGTTACACTATTGTCTTTCCTTAAGTTTTGAAAGTTTATGATGAATGGTATGAGTAACAATGAAAGGTTATTCAGATATTTTTGGAATGTAGATGATATGCGCATAATGAAGGGATAAGGAGAAAATTAAATGTTTGATAGTATTCATGAGCTCATGATTGATATAAGGACTAAGTGATATCATGGTTTGAGTATATAGAATTTTGAGGATTTTGGTATGTGGAAAGTGTTAACGTTTAACTGCATTCATGTTTTCAATAAGGTTCAATGGGTATTCAAGGGAATACATGATTAAGGCCTTTGAATGATTAGAATGTGACCAACGAGATATATCTTATGATATATGGGGATCAACGATGGTATTAAATCTCTGGAAATCGTTTTCACTATGTTATGAGAGTGGACTGCAGTATTATGGATAAGCCTAAAGATTGGAATGGATTATGTTGGACACAAGTTAGTATTGTTTAAGGATATATGTTTTCTCGATATTATTGATGGGGTGTTATAGTAATATAGTTTTAGAAAAAGGACAACCTGCAGGACGGGCGACAGCCCATCGCTTCGGACATGGCTGTAGGAATCGAACCCACAACCGAAGTGCGACTGGCCTTTATCGCCTACCACTGACCTACAGGAAGTCCCTGTTTAGTAGAAACTAGTTTTATTATATTAAGCAGTATGATATATGAAGTATAAGTCCATTTTAGGAACCATATATGATTAATCCCACTATAGATCGACTTATGTATATAAATTTTGCTAACCTTTTGAGACAGATGGAATGACCCGTCATTCTATCACATGATCTGCTAACACTTCACGAATAACAAATTCAACTTCATTTATTTAAGAGATGAAGTGGAAATTGTTAAAGGCACGAACAACAGTGAGATTGTACCAAAATAAAGTAAGTATTTATTCTAATTCAAATTCTTTAACTTTAGGGAAATAATCTTGAAAACCAAAAATGTTGTCCTAGTTCTCTTATACCTGATGAATCAGATGGTACCTTAGATCGTCACAAATTTATGGATTTGTGATTACTGGCTTTTCCATAGCCATGTTCTCTACCACTCTCCATCAGAACATGATGGTTATATTTCTCTTCCATATCCATATTTTCACCTATGTGGAAACCCAGTGATTAGTTTATTTGGGTAATCGTTACATTTCATACTTTAGTTTTTAAAGCCAAGTTTTGGTATTCCTTTTTACGATGTGGGTTTCTATTAAAGAAACTTTCGAATAGTAAACCATTTATAACCCCGACGAATTTCGAGGGCGAAATTCATTTTAAGGGGGGTAGAATGTAACAGCCCGAGATTTTATGAAAAATATTCTTTTTAATTTCATTAATGTCTTGTGTTATACGCTACACCAAAAGGAGCTTGCACAACACGCATCCTTGACTTGCCTTGCATTACACGCAATCACAACCTTCCTCGATAGCGTGTGTGGTATGTAATCCTGAGTTTCACGAAACAATGATATGATATTAAAATATTATTAAAACTAGCCGTTATGAATAGTAATAACCAATTTTTAAATTTTAGAAATTTTAACTCTCAAAATGGACTTCATTTTTGGATTCGGAGTATCGAATTTAGCCTAAGGTGAAATTTTGGTACTTTTCGGATAACTTTCATATTTTGATGAATAGTGAAAATGACTAAATTTTAATTAAAAACAACTTTTTTAATCGAAATAATTAATAATGATAAATTATTAATTTGAGTGATTTTAAAGTATATTTAGAATATATTTTTACAATTCAATACAATGTTGGTCATTGGATGTAATTTCACATTTACACCAGACATAAACAAGTGTTAATCTTTTGATAGTTATTATCTCTTAAAAACACGCTATTTGTTGTGACAACGGAAATTAATTATAAAATTAATTAATGCAACTTATATGTTGGGAATTTTGTAAAATAGAAATCATTTTTGAATTCGGAATATCAATTATAGCTTAGGGTGAAATTTTGGCATTTTTCTGAAAAACTTCAATTTTTGATGAATAGTGAAACCACTAAGTGGTAGGTTAAAAACTGAATTTTGCATGAAACTTAATTTTACCGCTCCTGTGAATGGAATTTTGAAAATCCGAGAGACACGGTTAATATCAAGGACTAAAATGTGGTTCAATGAGATGAAAATAATTTTTGGTGAATAGTAACTTTTTACTTTTTTACCGTGGTTAATAGTAAATAGGGTAACTAAGGGTAAATATGATATTAATATTACCCTAACACGTGTCCTAATTCTATTGGACAAGTGTAATTCGACCAAAAACAAACTTAGGAATAAAATATGACCATTTAGGCCCACTTGGATTAGATTAGGACATTTATTATTAATTTATTTAAATAAGGGTTAAAATAGTTAAAATCAAAGTTTAATAAGTAAATCATTTTTAATATGGGGTTATACATAAGATAAATTAGATTGTAAATATTCATTAGAAAGCTAAAAAGATTTACTACATGATGGTATTTTATTTGTAATTTTTAGAAATCAAATAATTTAATTTATTTATGACACAATGATGATGCAATAATTATCTTGTCAATGAAATATTGACATAATTGATGTTATAAACACCAAAATAAATGTAATTAGAGAATTTTTATGAATTAAACTAATTTTCTAGGTTACTATGATATATTAGTGTTGATTTAACAAACTTGGTTTGAACATTTAATTCTGTTATGACTTTCACAAAAATCATATATCAAATAGTGTCAAAATTGACACAAAATAGTTTTTAAATCAAATATTATATTACTAATTGTTATTTTATTCCTAAAAATCTAAGGTTCGGCCAAATGACTTAGATAAGGATATATATATTAATAATAAACAATTTAGGGTTCGTTTGGCATGTTATAGTAAGTGTATTAACCATATAGTGAAAGAAAACAAAAAGACACGGTAAAAGTTAAATTATTTAACTTAGAGTTAAATCTAATTGATAAGGTTTAAAATAATATCCAAACATGTCTAAATTTGATTGGTTGATGAGATTACAACCCTATCTCATCTAATCTTCGAATATGAGTCATTTTTGGAGGTTTTTAAGTGGGGTTATATTTATTATAAATTAATATTTTTAAGAATTCCTAAGGTGCCCCTCTCCTCCCCTATAAAAGGACACCTCCTCCCCCTCCTCCTCACACCAATTTGAGCACTCAAGCTCGGCCAACCCCTGACAAAATCTCTTCTCCACTTCCCTAGAAACATCCTAGAGGTTCTGGTCTTACTCAAAGACCAATTTTAGTTCCCTAAGAGGAGGTCTCCAAAAGGCGCTTCAAAGAAGAGGTAATTACCGTTACCAATTCTTTCATCATTATTTCTTCTTCGACTTCTTCTTCTTAGGTTGTTTCATTATGAAGTAATAACATTAGTATCACTCATATACTGATATGTTATTATAAGTATGAAACAACCCTATTTCACCATCTATCCATCCTACGGAAAAAGAAATCACCGCGCGTGCGTACGTACGGAATACCGTCTCCACGCCGTGGTGTAATCTATTTTCCACCACCACCTTACATGGATGGGTATAATGGTGTAAAGAATAACTATACATAGTTATTAAAACATCATATTGATTCTGATATATTGTATAATCCACTCCAATTCAATTCAATATTTATAGAAATGATATCATCGCTCGTGCGTACGTACGGAATACCGTCTCCACGACGCGATGAGATTCATTCTCCATGTTAACCATTTAAGAATGATTATAATGTATATATAAGAAATAATAATGAAATATATGACATTATAAAGCTACTGGATTTATGTATATATATACCTATGTATGTCATCTACTTACTTCCATTTCAAGACAATAAGGAAAGGAAAACAGCGTTCATGCGTACGTACGGACTACCGTCTCCATGAACGGTGTTTTTCATTTTATTTATCTACCTATTATATATATATATACTGAATATATATGATATATAAATCATATTTTATATTCTGTAAGTAAGTAAATCATGATATAAGTAATAATGATGTCAAGAACAACAAGTCAAAACACCTACGATAAATGAAACGATTTTACCCAAAACGCTTCTTTAACATGGAATTTACAAAAGAACGGGTAATATAATGTCATAAGTGAACCATATATGATATCATAACAATGAATATGATTCTGTAATAAGTCAATAACATGATTTAAATCATTATACAGGATTTTTGGACACTTACAAAGCAAGTCGGACCTAAGGTAAGGGAAATATCACAATCTCATTTTTATCCGAGATTGTTTATTCGTATGTATTTACTGGGGTGTATTTTATCATCCACATCCATGTTCCCTCAATATGAAATATTGTTTCCATCCACTTGCAATAGTTTAAATCCAATTTTACCCTTAGGTGAGTTTTTAGAAAAGAATATGAAAGGAATCTTTTGTCGTTTTTCCGTACGAGGTACTTTTTGACTTTTCCGACAAAAGTACGAAGAATGTTTTTTTTAACTTATACGGCACGAACGGATTTTTACGGTTTTATAAAGCCTTATTTTCATGAACCTTCCTCCAAAATATTTCATGAATATTTTTAGTAAAATCTCATTCTTTTAAAATTGTATGATGTTTTGTGAAAAGAAATTGATTTTGAAGAAGAAAGGATATTTTCCTCAAGAATTCTTTTCAAGTGTTTTATCAATATTATTTTCCATCTAAGATAATAAAGGGTTCTGTTTATATCCATATTTTTACATTGATTTGACTATGTTGTGATGGAATTATGTTTATGAATTCCTTTATCTTATATGAATGGTTTTATGATGTCATGTTGTTTAAGAATCCCATTTTTATTACATGGGTTATGCAATGATGTATGATTTATGATTTTGTGGCACACATAAGAAAGGATTCATTAAGAGATGGGTGGGACCTATATCTCCCTCCAATGCATTGGGTAAAGATTTTATATCTCATGAGATAGACATGGCTGGAATGGTAGGTTATACCGGTTCAGTGAAACAGGACTGAAACGAGGATTACTCGATTCAGAAAGGGACTTTGTCCACTAAGATAGTCTTGGCAATGAGTCTTGACTAACAAGAAATGATTATCTATGATTATGTGTGTATGCCACAATGAGTAATGTATAAAGTTATGATTTCATTTCACTACTATGATTTATCCCCTGTTATGAAATTATGCTCTCTTTTGCAGGTTAAGATTTCCAAAAATGTTATGTTCTTATGAAAATTATGTGATTGATATTTCCTTTGTTTACCCTTACTGAGCATTTGAGCTCACCCTTTTATGTTTTCTTTTCCCCAGGATATAAAGAAAGGTTTTAGGTAAAAAAAGGAAGATCTTTATGGGAGATGTTGAAGATCTTTCCCCACGATTAGAAGATTATACTCCGAGTTTCCAAAGACACTAAACTATTAAGATCCTTGTGTGTGTATTTTTGTTATATACTAAGTATTCCGCAAAAGTAATGTAATGTCCATGTACGTCAAGATACGGGTCTCTACAGTGAGTCGGTCGACAATCACCCAAATGGAGTCGTGACCTATGGAAGTACATGGAAGTACAGTCACGAAGTCTATAGATATCCCATCCCACTTCCACTCCAGGACCTCCAAGGGATGCACCAAGCCTACTGGTACCTAATTCTCTGCCTTCACCTGCTGGCAAGTGAGGCATTGAGAAACAAACTCTGCTACAACCTTCTTCATACCCGGCCACCAGTGCTGTCGTCTGAGATCCTGGTACATCTTCGCCACTCCTGGATGTACCACTAGAGGGGAAGTGTGAAACTCACTCAGCACCTCCTCATGAAAATCAGCCGGTACCATGGTACGTCCTATGAAAAGGACGACATGCTCTCCTCCCACAGAGAATCCATCAGGTGCATGTCCCAAGGATATCTGTGCACGTCGTGTCTCATAGTCAACTTCCCCACGTTGAGCCACTCTGACCCGCTACAGTAGAGGAGGAGTGACTGTGAGTGACTGACGAAAAGAAACTCCATCTCTAACCATGAAGAATATCTTCAAAACGACTAGCTGCTCCGTCGCCTCCCCAAGTAGCGGAATGCCCATCCTCCTGCTAAGAGGTTCGGCTACTACGTTTCCATTAACAGGAGTATAGACTATCTCAAACGCATAGTCCTGGTAGAACTCGAGCCATCATCGTTGTCTCAGGTTTAGGTCCTTCTACGAGAATATGTACCTGAGACTCTTGTGGTCAGAGTGGACTATAAAGCGCTCTCACATCAGATAGTGACGCCATATCTTCAGAGAGAAGACCACTAATGCTAACTCCAGGTCATGGGTAGCGTAGTTATTCACATGCTGCCTCAACTTTCATGATCCATAGGCGATCACTGCTCACTCCTTTATCAGTACACATCCAAGATTGGTCCCTGATGCATCGCAGTAGACTACGTACCCTACTCCATTTTCCGGTATCCTCAACATATGTTTGCTGGTCAATCTCTGTCTCAACTCATGGAAGCTCCACTGACATCTTTCTGACCACACGAAGGGTTTCCCATTCTTTGTGAAAGATGAGGTGGTTCTGCAACTCTAGAGAGGTCTATAAAAAACCTCTAGTGTTACTCAGCTAGCCCCAAGAAACTCTGCACCTCCGTCACACTCCTGGGTTTCTCCTAAGCTGGCACTTCCTCGATCTTCGCAGGATCCACAGCAACTCCCGCCTCAGAGATGACGTGTCCCAAGAAGTGGACCCCGCGTATCCAGAACTAACACTTCGAGAGATTACCGTAAAGCTAGTGCTTTCAGAGTGTGTCTAGTAAAACCCCCAAGTGATAGGCGTGCTCCTCCTCAGTGGTCAAGTATATCAAGATGTCGTCGATGAAGACCATGACAAATAGATTGAGGTATGGCTTAAAGATCTTGTTCATGAGACTCATGAACACTGAAGGAGCATTGGTTACGCCGAATGGCATAACCAAGAACTCATAGTTGCCATACCGACATCTAAAAGTCATCTTCTTCACATCCTCGTCTCAAACTATGAGCTGATGATAGCCTGATCTAAGGTCTATCATTGAGAACCACCGTGCTATCTTGAGCTGATTGAAGATTCATCTATCCTCGGAAGAGGATACTTGTTCTTCACGGTCACCTGGTTCAGGAGATGATATTCGACACACAGTCGCAATCTCCAGTTTGCCTTCTTGGCGAACAAAATCGGGGAAGCCAGGGTGAAACACTTGGTCAGATGAATCCCCTGACCTGCAAATCCTCCGGCTGTACCTGTAGCTTTCGAAGATCAGCGGGCGCCATCCAATATGCTGGAGTGGATATCGGGGCTATCCCAGGGTACAGGTTAATATAAAAGTCTACCTCTCTGTGAGGAGGTAGTCCTGGAACATCGTTAGGAAAAACGTCTGGATACTGATCCACCACTGCAGGAAAACTAGGACTTCGCACGTCAACTGCTCCTAGGATGAGGCTAGCCAACTGATGAGTGGTCGGTTGTCCTCTCCTCTACGTGGGTCCGTCCTGAGCTGCTAAGGATCCCTTCTCGCCGGTGATGGTGAACATGCTCCCATCGGTGCGAACACATCGCACCTTGCGCCTAATATAGTCAATCTAAGCATGGACTATAGATAACCAATCTATGCCCAAGATGACATCATAAGGCCTCGACACCACTACAAGAAGATCCATCCGATGCTCTCACCTACTAGAGTAATCTCACACTTCAGGCACAAGTGTGTAATTGCTGAGTCTGCTCCCATAGGATTCTCTAGCCGTAAGGATCGATCCAACAGCTCCGTCGGAATCTCCGAGCTCCGAAAAAGGGCAGAGGAAATGAAAGAATGACTCGCTCCTGTGTCTATAAGAACTACAGAAATGGTGGAGTAGACACAGATAGTACCAAGAATCATCTCTGACGCGCCGTGGTCGTAGGCCTCTGCTGCCTGAAGCTGAGCCTATCTCTGCCCGCCAACTCCCTGTGGTCGGGGTGGACCTCCTGCTGGTGGTAAAGCCTCAAAGCATCACCCACCACCCGCTGCTCGGCCAGCTCCTCTACCTTGTCTGCCAGCTCCATGCGAACCGCCACGGTCGACCCTCTGCCTCTTCCTGGGTGGCCCCTCAACTGTCTGCTGCTCCTCTGCACGGTGGGTCGGGCAGTCACGAGCCATGTGGCTCTGCCAACTGCATACGTAGCACTATCTGCTTCTCGGATGGATGGCACTACGACGTGTGCCTCACACCTCTGAGCCAGTGTCCTGAGGTCATCTTCCTGAAGGCCTGGTCCTCCTGGACCCCTATGACATCCGTCGACTGCCAGCTATAGACGATTCTTCTATGTGACTCCCTATGGTAGGTCTTGCTACTGGTGTAGGCTCATCAAGAAAGCTCTCAATGAGAAGGGCTCGCTACAGTACTCCTGCCTACTTCGGAATGCAGAGGGAGGTCATCGATGCCCGGATCTCATGCCTCTGTCCCTACTCAAAGGACCAGGCCCAGAAGAATAGGTCACGTACCATGTCCATCGAATAGCGCGAGAGATCGGTAAATCTCACCGAGTACTGGGCGACCGTCATGCTGCTCTGCCGCAGCTGCAGTAGCTCCTGAATGCGCACCGCATGAAGGGTGGATAGGACGAACTCTGAGTGGAAGATGCTCTCAAAGTCTGTCCAGAAAAGAGATGTCTCTTCGTGCACCTAGAGAATCAAGATTCACCATCTACCTGTTTTCGCATGTAGGAAGATCGCTGCAAGGATCACCATGAGGTCATCTGGTGTCCCCACTAACCTGAAATCTCGAACTACAGCATCCAGCTAATCCTCGGCTGCCTGAGGGTCCGTCTCCCCACGGAACCTAGGCGGTCTCTGACACTAAAACTCATTTAGTGCACTAAGGTGACGTGTACCCTCAGCGGCTAGGGCTGGTGGCATCGGTGGCTCGGGGGGTTGAAGTACCGCCAGTGCCTCCGCTTTAAAAAGTACCATGCACCGAGGCCTCATCGCTCCGTGGGTTGTCGTCTCGCACAAATCTTGGAACCCTGGCTGGCTACCGTCATGGGGCCATCTGGAAAAAAACAGGTGCGCCATGGTCAAAACAGTATACATGGTTAGATGACACAAAGTAATCACAATGAAAACCTTGAAACACACATGCAATCAATGTTTTCGTGAATTGAGTCGAAAATCAGAAGTCAGGGTCCAGGTGTATGGATACGTCGGCCGCCGCACCAACACTGGACTCCCTGGACTGATAACCACACTCAATACCCTTAACAGTATTTCTTCACATAGAAGGAAGATTAGAGTCCTGAGATTTGCGGTAGAAACTAACTCCACTGATACCAATTTTTCACGTCCCGTCCTCAGAACCCATGCCATGACTACCCCAAGCCCGCCTCCCATAGGCCAGGGGCTGGCGACTAGCGCCAAGGTGTAAATCCTGACAAAAAGGGTAAGGCATTGCCTTTATAAAGTAAAAAAACACCATAGAGTGAGAAAGCTGAATTAAACACTAAGTAAAACATGGTACAATCGTAGTGCGGAAAAGTAAGTGGGCCAGTATAAAAACCCAAACTAAAAGTAAAGTACAACTAGAAAGAAATTACATCAACTAAAAATAAAGCAGCAACGTCGAGTCTTCCACTGGAAGCCCCACATGGAGAATGGGTACAGATAGCCTCCTCAGATCCTTTGGCCCAGCCGTCCGCTCCGTGTACGTCCCTCCCAGTGGTCCACCTCCAGGTACTGACTTGCTCCTCAAGCCTCGACCACGATCAATGTTGTATGTCATCTGCATCCAACACAACATAGTGTGGGCATAGCCCATGCAGGGGTGAGTATACGCTACTCAGTAGGGAACCCGAGACCCCTGAAGGTCTCTCAGAATCCACAAAGTATAAGCCACAAAGGAAAGATACAATCACAAAGTAACATCCAACACTACTTAGGTATATTCCCATACATATACCTAAGTCATCAATTCCAGTTTGGATCCAACTTCTGAGCCCAAGTTCTTTCAAGTCCACACAGGATAGTCAACCCAATCCACACATGAAAGGTCAACACATTCCACATAGGACGCAAGTCAATCATATCGATGATAATGATTGAAAGTCAAGACTCAGCTCACACAGGTATACTTCTTCGTAAGGTGATATAGATAAACAGATGTAGCAACTGATTCATCTAAGCTAGGACCCATGTAGGATACAAGACCAGATACTCTGTAGGACCCATGTAGGATACTACAAAAGAGGTCAAATACTGTCGGACCCACATAGGATACAAGAACACTAGTACTGCCAGACCCACGTAGGATATGAGAACAGTCGTCATCGCCGTCGAACCCACGGAGGATTTCAGTATGGTCTTCATCGCTGCTGAACCAGCTGAGGAGTTCAGTGCGGTCTTTATCGCTGCCGAACCCATGGAGTATTTCAGTTCAGTATTCATCGCTACCGAACCCATAGATGATTTCAGTGTAGTCTTCATCGCTGCCGAACCCATGTAGGATTTTAGTTCAGTCATCATCATCGTCGCAGTCGTAGCCAGCTCTAGGGTTCCCACACACAGCATTCTCGATTCCAGGAGGGTCCTCTCCTCGAGGAAATGGGGTCGATACATCAACTGACATGTAGTCTGTATTTGATGTATCCCAAAGTTCCGTCTCGACAAGAGGAACTCAACAAGATAGAGGGCGCATCAATTGGACGCCCGGTCTGAGAGTTATTAGCCTTTTCATTTTAGGGGCCCGGTTGGTTTTTAAGTCAAAACCAACCCGACCCCACTCTAACTGTGTCCAAACCTCTATCGGAGTAATCCAAGAGGTCCGTCTCACTAATAGTAATCCAAAAAAGTCGACGGCACGTCAATCAGACGTCCGGAGCTCAAGTTATAAGTGTTTCCGCTCCGAGGGCCCGGTTGGTTTCGTATTCGAACCAACCCGGCCATACCCAAAGTTTTCCGAAACCTTCATTTTAATTCACCTAAAATACCTTCTCAGTCCAAGGATCGCATCGCAACTGACGGTGCGTTGATTGGAGGTCTGTAGCCCGAGTTACGGGCATTTAAACGAACTGTCCTGTTTTTAGGGGGGTTTTGGGCCCGGACCGACCCGGCCCAAGACCCCCTGGGTCAGCCCGAACCGGGGTGACCCGACCCAGGTCCGGGTCCAGCACCCCAGTGCATGACCCGGCCCAGCCAGTGCGGCCCGGCCTAGCCTGGGTGGCCGGTTGGCCCGGCGCGGATGCGGCCCGCGTGGCCAGACAGCGCGGCTCGGCTGAGCTGTCGCGGAAGGGGGGGGGGGTGCGCTGCCCACCAATTTTGAAACCGCAGCCCCCACGTGAGAGCCGCTTATTTCTGCCAGTGGAGGCGGCACTGGGCGCCATGTCTCCCCCCAAATCCCGCGTGACTGCTGGATCCCGGTCGCCTACTGCCGCGGTGGTTCCTCATGGCGGCGCGCCGGGACGCCGCTGCCTCCGGGCGGCCGGCCGGTGCCAGCCGTCGGCGCCACCGGTGAAGTCCACAGGCTACCAGAGCCGCTCCGGTGATCCGTTCTTGCTCTCATCTACGCCTGGGGTTGTCTCGAGACCCATAGATTACTGCGACGACCTCCAATCGCTCAATGGTCCTGTTTCATCATCATCCAACGATCCGCGCATCAAGAACAAAGAATCGGTGGGTTCAGACTTGTTCGTTGGTCCGCACCAACCGCATTAGTGGTTCCAACGACTTTCAACAATTTAAACACATGTTGGTTATATAATCCACATAAATAAAATAATACCAAACCCCCTACCACGAAGAATTTGTCGAACGAGGATCGTCGTAGGAAAAGAAGTCACGGAAGAGGATCGTGGGCATCGCGGTACACGGTGTCATAGAGAAGAGGATTGTCGGCGTCACGGTACATGGCCTCACGTCGTCGATCTCCGAGGAACTTTCGTTCTTCTTCATCTTTATTCAGAGGCCAGAATTCTTCATTGTTCATTGCGTTCTTCTATAAGGAAGAACGTTCTCCAAGACTGGAGTAGTTTCTCCTCAAACCTTCTCGCACAACACATCAACATTAATAAAATAAGGCCTTGCCTTATTTTTTTACTCATGCAATCCGTTTTTGAAATTCAAAATTAAATCACGATTTAAATAACGTGCGTTGACCAATTAATGAGGCATTTAATAATCCAATTAAATGCGAGAGTTGACTTGGAATTTAATAAGGTGGTGCGCGTGTGTTACACAAAATTCAAGTGTGTTTGCCAACTTAATGGGAGCTTTGGGGAAGATGAATAGGTGGGGCTCATGTGGGACCCACCTCACTAATATCCTATCAAGAGGGGTTAGGATTTAGTGGGCCCCACATCAACTTTCATACGTAGGTTTAAACTCCATAGATTAAAATTTGTTGAACAAATTTTCTTTTATTCATTAGCTAACCCAATTTTTAATAACAACACCCGAGCAAACGCAACTCCAGAAAAGGTCTTCCTATGAAAAAACCGACGCTGCGGTTTAATCGGTGCTCTCAGATTTCAGTTCTGAGCACCGGTTCAAAAGTTAGAAAAACCCACTCATTCATTCACTGAACGTACCTGAGCTAATCATTGGAAATTTATTTCGGGAACACCAGGCCTCAGAATCATGTTTCATCAGAAAATGTGTACTCGTAAAATCCCATCGAAAATTAAGAAAAATTTTCACTTGAAATTCATAGGTCATTACAGCTCGGCTGCCTCCTGGCCGCTCGGCCTCCCAAACTGGCCATGTGGACCCCCTCTCGGCACCATAAACGAATCGGCATGGTCGCGCCCTCCAGGACTAGCCGCCCCAGGCCGCACCCTCGCGATGCTCCGTGCCGAACCTAACAGGCTGGCCCGCCCAATGGGTTGGGCCAGACCCAACAGGTCTGACTGGGTTGACGCAGACTAGGTCGAACTGGTCGTAGGCCCAATACTCTCCCTTTACTTTCGTTGGCCATATCTTTGGCACCAGAAGGCCGTTTGAAAAACCATCCATGACACTGTTTTTCTATGAATGTGACGGTCACTTTGATAATACCCACTGGAGTTCATGGTAAAGTTGAGATATGGTCATGTTGGATCGTACATATAGCATCCCACCTTTTTATCACATAAACTTTAATTACATAATACAAAACCGAAGATCTTTAAGGTTTAGTGTCTTGGAAACCAGGAACTTAAAACATGAAAACAACATAAAGAATTCTTCTTAAACACTTGAAAGGCTTCTCCTCATGTTCACCCTAGGCTCATTACTGAATCTCATAACCTGGGGACATACATCAAAAGAAAGGGTGAGCAGAAGGCCCAGCAAGGGAAACAAGTGAAACATTTTACATATGAACTTGGGATACATCAATAAAGTCATGAAAAGAACTTTAAGGCATGAAAATGAAATCATGAGGCATATCATAATAAAAATAAAACTTTTTCATAACTTGAAGATGTGGCTGCAACATTTAATATTGGCAATCGTTTCGTTTCACCAAGGTCCTTCCCCAAGGTGTCGTTAAAAAAAATTACCAAGGTTATTCACCAAGGCGTCGTTAAAATGGTCATCTCTAGAGATTAAGTCTTTACCCAATGCATTGGAGCGCTATCAGGGCGCACCCTTAAATTTGCCTTTATTATCATGTGAGCCACATATATCATCATCAAACATTTAATAAATAACCCATATAGCATAAAATAAATGGGTTTCATTTCATAATCATAACGTTTTAAAAACTGCTTTAAAGACATGATCTTTACGTCACTTTAAAACCCACAGAAAAGGAAGGTGGGTCTCATGTATGTAAATCCCAGAATTTAAAATAGAATATTTTGGTATATATGTGAATACCCCTTTAGAATAAAGAGCTTTTAGTATTCACTTAATAATATAAAAGAACTTTTGAAAAAGAGAGAGACATTTTGAGATGGAAATTCTGCAGCATAACGGCTATGTTACGAGGTTTTAGAAGACATTAAAAAGAGAGGGGAAATGAGTCAAACATTCATAAATGACCCATAAAACAGTATATGGACAGAATAAGAAGGATACATGATCATGGTAATGAAATTTCAAGGACATACCATTTGAAATGAAAAACATGGAAGGAAGACAAAAATTAGATTTCTCTTATGAAAATTCGACAGCCTAACGGCGTTACTTAAACTTCAACAAAAACGATTAGAAAAGATCAAATAGGGTCTCTCATCATGTGAACATAAGAGTTCAGTATGATAGAGATAATTCCCCAACATAAAAAAAAGGTACTTGAAAGAATTGACATGAAAGTAGATCTTCAAAACGAGAAGGGTGAAGAACCACTTAAAAATTCGGCAGCCTAACGGCGCCACTTAAAACATCAAAATACTGAATTGAAGCGATCAAATGGGGTCTCTCATCATATGAAAATAAGAGTCCAGTATGATAGATATAGAGATAATACCCCAACATAACAAAAAGGAACTTGAAATAATTCACATGAAAGTAGAACTTCAAAACGAGAAGGGTGAAGAACCACTTAAAAATTCGGCAGCCCAACGGCGCCACTTAAAACATCAAAATACTGAATTGAAGAGATCAAATGGGGTCTCTAATCATATGAACATAAGAGTATAGTATGATAGATATATAGATCATACCCCAACATAATAAAAATGAACTTGAAAGAATTGAAATGAAAGTAGATCTTCAAAACGAGAAGGGTGAAGAACCACTTAAAAATTCGGCAGCCTAACAGCGCCACTTAAAACTTCAAAATACTGAATTGAAGCGATCAAATGGGTTCTCTCATCATATGAAAATAAGATTTCATTATGATATATATAGAGATCATACCCAAATATAACAAAAAGGAACTTGAAATAATTCACATGAAAGTAGAACTTCAAAACGAGAAGGGTGAAGAACCACTTAAAAATTCAGCAGCCTAACGGCGCCACTTAAAACATCAAAATACTGAATTAAAGAGATCAAATGGGGTCTCTCATCATATGAACATAAGAGTCCAGTATGATAGATGTAGAGATCATACCCCAACATAATAGAAATTAACTTGAAAGACTTGAAATGAAAGTACAACTTTGAAAAAGAGAAGGGTGAGAGAATCCCTTAAAAAATTCGGCAGCCTAACGGCGCCACATAAAACTTCAAAAAAATTGAATTGAAGAGATAAAATGGGGTCTCTCATCATATGATCATAAATGATCAGTATGATAAATTTATAGATCATGCCCCAACATAATACAAAGAAACATGAAAGGCTTGAATGAAAATAGAACTTGAAAACGAGGAAGGTGAAAGAATCCCTTAAAAATTCGGCAGCCTAACAGCGCCACTTAAACATTCGTAAAACGAATTGATGAGAGCAAGGGGGGGTCTCTCATCATATGAACATGAAATAGGCAGTAGGATGAATATAAAATAACATCCTCCAACATAATAACATGGAGTATAAAAGAAAAGACATAAAAGAGATTACTTGAAAAGAAAGGGAGAGGTCGGATCCCTTACCTTAAAATGTAACTCTTAAACCTCAATGGTTGGGACCTTGAGGGCTTGGGGGCACCTTGGGAGGACTCCTTGGGAGGTAATGAGACCAGAACTTCGTTGGGGAAGAGTGGGGAGTCGAATGGATGAGAGGATGTCTTGGTATTTATAGGGAAAGTGAGGGGACAAGGCATTAATGGCAAAGGGACACCTCATTAGTGGTTTTGGCAAAACCATGGGCTTGCCCATGGTATTTGCCCATGGTATTGGCCACTTGGGACACCTCATACCTTATCTCACTATTCATAATTCGAACATATTGATTACAAACTTAATAAATCATTTAATGATGTCATTAAACACCCGTAACTTAAAAACTGTATTTTCACTATTCATCAAAAATTCAACTTTTTCAGAATAATCCCAAAATTTCACCTTAACCAAATATCAACGCTCTGATTACAAATATGAACTCCATTTTATAAAAATAATTTTCTAAATATTTTTAATTTAATTTTTAAATAAAAACACTATTCATCAAAAATTCATTTTTTTCAGAAAAAACCCCAAAAATTACCATAACATAATATCGATGCTCTGAGTTCAAAAATAAAGTCTTTTTTATAAAAATAATTTTCTAATTATTTTTAATTAAATTTTTAATTAAAAAACACTATTAACCTGAAAAAACTAATACTTGAATAATAATTAATGAAACCGTTATTTAACTATTTTATTGAATAACATTACTTAATCAAGGTGCCTAGATTATTTTAAAACTTTTTTTAAGTGAGATTACTAATCCATTTGGTCATATTACTAATCCTAATCATAAAATCACTATTCATAATTTACTATTCATCAAAAATCAAGTTGATCTTATTAGACTTTAAATTTTGTACTGAACATAATTGTAGAAGACCATTTTTCGAAAATCATTACTCATTTTTAATTATTTAAGGTTTACACAACCATTTTTAAAATATCCTTTTTCTAAAATTCATCAAAAATATGCATACAATATTTATCCGGTCATTTGAAAATTCATAAACATCATCATAAGAAGATATCCAAATTTTTATTTAAAAAAAAGATTACACAAGGAAATTACGGTCTCGTTACATAACCCCTTATAATACCAGCATAGGACCTAAGAGTAAGGTGTGCTAGGGTGATAGAATTTTGGGGCGGCTCAATCAACATTGCCCGAGTAGTAATTTCTATCAGTTTGAACTTCTCGCGAAGGCGATTCCGTTCTAGCTTCACATGATGAAGTTCGGCTTGGATTTGGTCCAGAGCAAAGCCCAATGGTGCTACCTCCTTCCCAATCTCTGTTAGATGGGCTTCGATCGGCCCAAGGCTACTAGGTGAGGCCATCAAATCTTCTTTCTATAATAATTAACCAAGATTACTTAAATATAGAGACAATAATCAAAACATTTTGTTCACGGTGGTCATATTGACCGATGGTCATATAACACTCAAAAACCAATGGTCTCATTTTATTTATAATCATGTTTATCAAATAAAACATTTTTTTTGAGTATAAAAAATAACACATGAAATTAGGAAACAAGATTTATTCAAAATTTCGGGTCGTTACAATCATCCCCCCTTAAGAAATTGCGTCCTCGCAATTTTTTTAAATTGGGTTTTGAAATTTCATTGAAAGTTCCACATCGGAAAAAGAGTCAGTAACACCATTACTTTAAAAGAAAGAAAAGGAAGTACAAAGGCCACCCGAGTTAACCCACACTCGGGTTCCATGTAGGAAAACATGGACATGGAGGAAAAAACAAAGGTTCAGTTCTGAGAGAAAGTGATAGAGAACATGATTAGGAGAAAGTTAACCATGAGAAAATCCCAAACATATGATGTGTGTAATCGGTATTTGATTACCTAGTAGGAAACGTAAACCAACAACATTTTTGTTTTACATTTCTTTTCATAATTTTGAGGATTTCATTTACTACATAGAACAAAAACATAAGAAAATATACCTACCTTCAAGTAGAGTTTCGTCCTTTAACAAGTCCCTACCAACACTAATCTTTTCGCCAAATGATGAGAATTCAAAAACACTTGGTCTCATAAAAGCACAAGAATCATCTTCTATAGAATCACATAATCTACAAAAGATTAACTATCTATTTCTTCTATCTTTAAACATTATCCCAAAAACAGAAAGGTTAAGGTAAAACAACTCTTCAAAAAGAAAGAATCCCATAGGAATAGAACCTACTTTTAAATCTTCAAAGTTCCATGGTACTACCCAACGTTCATCATAGACCACTCCATAAATAACAGTCCTTAAAATTCCTAAAAATAAACCAAACTAAGATTGAAACCCAAATACAAGAAGGATTTGATAACATAGTCTTCCAAAACAACTTCATTGTTCATCTCCAGACAACATCAACCACTCCTAACATCTTATAACAAAAGTAGCTAACCCAAACATATTTTACCCAAGATAGGTTAATCATTCCCAAAAGTAACCTAAATTACTATAAGTCCACCTTAAATTCATCAATTCTTCAAAATATAAGTCAACCTCACTCCTCAATGAAAATACTATAGTAATCTATTTACCTCGATCATATAGGGTCCCCAAAATAGTGAACGCCTTCCAAATTAATAATCATCTTTTAATCCCCTAATCAACTCTGACATATTAATACGGAAATTGTCGCATTTCCTATCACATTGGTTGTTGGGACACGTTATTCCATTTCCCACCATTAACTAAGAAGATAAAGTATAATTAGAGGCTTAAATACTTAACCAATAATCATGAAAAGGAACTTAAAGCATATAAGGATAACTTGTAGAAGAAAAGTATACCCTAACTTGTGATCCCCTAGGTTCCCATCTAGGTTATCCATGATCATATATTCTTATGTGAATCTTTATTTTATTTTATCTTTGTTCCTTTAATAATGTTTCATACCAAGATTATGAATTTACCAAAGCATATCCCCCGGGAGTGTCGTAACCAAGAGTGCAGCAAGGCCCGTTGTCGTGTACCAGTTCCCGTTCGAGTCTAGCTCAAAGCGGTGTTTTCGGGTTTTACCCCTATGTACATCTGTGCCAGAGCCACCTCTACCTGCTCGTATCCAGACAGGGATGTATTTGCTTGGCAACCCCTTACTCAATACTCACCAAAATACCAGGAAGATTTCCTATATTAAACTTTTCTATAGGGTTCCTCCTAGAGTTTTCATATCCTAATTTCCACAAATAACTAAACCATCCTTTGATACCAACTATAGCATCCCACCTTTTTATCATATAAACTTTAATTACATTTTACAAAACCGAGGATCTTTAAGGTTTAGTGTCTTAGAAACCAGGAACTTAAAACATGAAAACAACATAAAGAATTCTTCTTAAACACTTGAAAGGATTCTCCTCATGTTCACCCTAGGATCATTACTGAATCTCATAACCTGGGGACATACATCAAAAGAAAGGGTGAGCAGAAGGCCCAGCAAGGGAAACAAGTGAAACATTTTACATATGAACTTGGGATACATCAATAAAGTCATGAAAAGAACTTTAAGGCATGAAAATGAAATCATGAGGCATATCATAATAAAAATAAAACTTTTTTCATAACTTGAAGATGTGGCTGCAACATTTGATATTGGCAATCGTTTCGTTTCACCAAGGTCCATCCCCAAGGTGTCGTTAAAAAAAATTACCAAGGTTATTCACCAAGGCGTCGTTAAAATGGTCATCTCTAGAGATTAAGTCTTTACCCAATGCATTGGAGCGCTATCAGGGAGCACCCTTAAATTTGCCTTTATTATCATGTGAGCCACATATATCATCATCAAACATTTCATAAATAACCCACATAGCAAAAAATAAATGGGTTTCATTTCATAATCATAACGTTTTAAAAACTGCTTTAAAGACATGATCTTTACGTCACTTTAAAACCCACAGAAAAGGAAGGTGGGTCTCATGTATGTAAATCCCAGAATTTAAAATAGAACATTTTGGTATATATGTGAATACTCCTTTAGAATAAAGAGCTTTTAGTATTCACTTAATAATATAAAAGAACTTTTGAAAAAGAGAGAGACATTTTGAGATGGAAATTCTGCAGCATAACGGCTATGTTACGAGGTTTTAGAAGACATTAAAAAGAGAGGGAAAATGAGTCAAACATTCATAAATGACCCATAAAACAGTAGATGGACAGAATAAGAAGGATAAATGATCATGGTAATGAAATTTCAAGAAAATACCATTTCAAATGAAAAACATGGAAGGAAGACAAAAATTAGATTTCTCTTATGAAAATTCGACAGCCTAACGGCGTTACATAAAATTCAAAAAAAAAACGATTTGAAAAGATAAAATAGGATCTCTCATAATGTGAACATAAGAGTTCAGTATGATAGAGATAATTCCCCAACATAACAAAAAGGTACTTGAAAGAATTGACATGAAAGTAGATCTTCAAAACGAGAAGGGTGAAGAACCACTTAAAAATTCGGCAGCCTAACGACGCCACTTAAAACATCAAAATACTGAATTGAAGCGATCAAATGGGGTCTCTCATCATATGAAAATAAGAGTGCAGTATGATAGATATAGAGATAATACCCCAACATAACAAAAAGGAACTTGAAATAATTCACATGAAAGTAGAACTTCAAAACGAGAAGGGTGGAGAACCACTTAAAAATTCGGCAGCCCAACGACGCCACTTAAAACATCAAAATACTGAATTGAAGAGATCAAATGGGGTCTCTCATCATATGAACATAAGAGTGCAGTATGATAGATATATAGATCATACCCCAACATAATAAAAATGAACTTGAAAGAATTGACATGTAAGTAGATCTTCAAAACGATAAGGGTGAAGAACCACTTAAAAATTCGGCAGCCTAACAGCGCCACTTAAAACTTCAAAATACTGAATTGAAGCGATCAAATGGGTTCTCTCATCATATGAAAATAAGAGTCCAGTATGATAGATATAGAGATCATACCTCAATATAACAAAAAGGAACTTGAAATAATTCACATGAAAGTAGAACTTCAAAACGAGAAGGGTGAAGAACCACTTAAAAATTCAGCAGCCTAACGGCGCCACTTAAAACATCAAAATACTGAATTGAAGAGATCAAATGGGGTATCTCATCATATGAACATAAGAGTCCAGTATGATTGATATAGAGATCATACCCCAACATAATAGAAATTAACTTGAAAGACTTGACATTAAAGTAGAACTTTGAAAAAGAGAAGGGTGAGAGAATCCCTTAAAAAATTCGGCAGCCTAACGGCGCCACATAAAACTTCAAAAAAATTGAATTGAAGAGATAAAATGGGGTCTCTCATCATATGATCATAAAAGATCAGTATGATAAATTTATAGATCATTCCCCAACATAATAAAAAGAAACATGAAAGGCTTGAATGAAAATAGAACTTGAAAACGAGGAAGGTGAAAGAATCCCTTAAAAATTCGGCAGCCTAACGGCGCCACTTAAACATTCTTAAAACGAATTGATGAGAGAAAGGGGGGGTCTCTTATCATATGAACATGAAATAGGAAGTAGGATGAATATAAAATAACATCCTCCAACATAATAACATGGAGTATAAAAGAAAAGACATAAAAGAGATTACTTGAAAAGAAAGAGAGAGGTCGGATCCCTTACCTTAAAATGTAACTCTTAAACCTCAAAGGTTGGGACCTTGAGGGCTTGGGGGAACCTTGGGAGGACTCCTAGGGAGGTAATGAGACCAGAACCTCGTTGGGGAAGAGTGGCGAGTCGAATGGATGAGAGGATGTCTTGGTATTTATAGGGAAAGTGAGGGGACAAGGCATTAATGGCAAAGGGACACCTCATTAGTGGTTTTGGCAAAACCATGGGCTTTCCCATGGTATTTGCCCATGGTATTGGCCACTTGGGACACCTCATACCTTATCTCACTATTCATAATTCGAACATATTGATTACAAACTTAATACATCATTTAATGATGTCATTAAACACCCGTAACTTAAAAACTGTATTTTCACTATTCATCAAAAATTCAACTTTCTCAGAATAATCCCAAAATTTCACCTTAACCAAATATCACGATCTGATTACAAATATGAACTCCATTTTATAAAAATAATTTTCTAAATATTTTTAATTTAATTTTTAAATAAAAACACAATTCATCGAAAATTCATTTTTTTCAGAAAAAACCCCAAAAATTACCATAACATAATATCGATGCTCTGAGTTCAAAATTAAAGTCATTTTTATAAAAATAATTTTCTAATTATTTTTAATTAAATTTTTAATTAAAAAACACTATTCACCTGAAAAAACTAATACTTGAATAATAATTAATGAAACCGTTATTTAACTATTTTATTGAATAACATTACTTAATCAAGGTGCCTAGATTATTTTAAAACTTTCTTTAAGTGAGATTACTAATCCATTTGGTCATATTACTAATCCTAATCATAAAATCACTATTCACAATTTACTATTCATCAAAAATCAAGTTGATCTTATTAGACTCTAAATTTCGTACTGAACATAATTGTAGAAGACCATTTTTCGAAAATCATTACACATTTTTAATTATTTAAGGTTTACACAACCATTTTTAAAATATCCTTTTTCTAAAATTCATCAAAAATATGCATACAATATTTATCCGGTCATTTGAAAATTCATAAACATCATCGTAAGAAGAAATCCAAATTTTTATTTAAAAAAAGATTACACAAGGCAATTACGGTCTCGTTACATAACCCCTTATAATACCAGCATAGGACCTAAGAGTAAGGTGTGCTAGGGTTATAGAATTTTGGGGCGGCTCAGTCAACATTGCCCGATTAGTAATTTCTATCAGTTTGAACTTCTCGCGAAGGCGATTCCGTTCTAGCTTCACATGATGAAGTTCGGCTTGGATTTGGTCCAGAGTAAAGCCCAATGGTGCTACCTCCTTCCCAATCTCTGTTAGATGGGCTTCGATCGGCCCAAGGCTACTAGGTGAGGCCATCAAATCTTCTTTCTATAATAATTAACCAATATTACTTAAATATAGAGACAATAATCAAAACATTTTGTTCACGGTGGTCATATTGACCGATGGTCATATAACACTCAAAAACCAATGGTCTCATTTTATTTATAATCATGTTTATCAAATAAAACATTTTTTTGAGTATAAAAAATAACACATGAAATTAGGAAACAAGATTTATTCAAAATTTCGGGTCGTTACAGTACACGAGGAGGAGCATTGAGATACTTTATCGTGAGACTTACTGGAAGTTAGAGCATCGATTAGTATCATGTGAAGCGGATCTTCCAGAGATGAGCAGGCATTAGGGTGGGAACTTAGTAGCTGGCTGAGACCTGACAACTACTGACCGTTTGAATCGGAGTGACTCTACTGGCCTAGTGGGGAGCACCTTGGTGTCAAGGTAGACCCAAGTTGGGGAGCACCTCTGTGTGAGTATGGCAGACCCACTGTAATCAACTGGAGGAGTACATCAGCAGGCTATGAGGGGGAGAGCCTCTGTGTGATGCGGCAGACCAACAGTGGGAAGCACCTCTATGTGAGCATGGAAGACCCATGATACTCGACAGGATGAGTACCTCAACAGTCCAAGGTTCGTGGGAAGCACCTCTATGTGATGTGGTTGGCCCACTGTATTCAATAGAGGAGGAGTTCACCAGCTTCTAAGGGTTCAGATTTATACTATCCCAAAAATAAAATCCTGGTTGATTTGAGTATCTAACTTTTTGTATATTACCACATGATTGAGATGAGTAACTTGATAACTTAGGTATATGTATGGTCATATACCTAATTGATGTTATCTGTTGATTTCATACTTTTTGGTTTATCCATATTGGATTTTGAGAGGCCTTGAGGGTCTTGGGGTCCCTACTGAGTATCGTTATACTCACCCCTGCTTGGGCGATGCATGCACCTTGTTGTGTTGGTTGCAGATGATGGACAACGCTGACTGAGGCAGAGAGTAGCAGGACTGGACAGTACCCGGAGGTGGACCTTACGACGAGTCGGTGCATGAAGGATACTGATGGATGTGGAGTACTGAGGAGGCTATTTATATCTACCCTTCATGTAATAATTTCGGAGGACGATCCAAGAGCTGATATTCACCTTTTAGTTGTTTTTTCCATCTAAGTTGTACTTTTTATCAGTTGTACTTTTATTTTCTTTTTGGGCTTGTATTCCAGCACCTCAACTTTATGCATTCATTGTATATAGTTTTAATTAGTGTTTTTCTTCCATCTCGTACTTCGTTGTGTGCGTTTTTATGTTTTAAATTAAATGCCTTGCCAATTTTGGGATTTATGCCTTTGGTGCTAGTCACTAGCCCAAGGCCTATAGAAGTGGGCTTGGGGTAGTCACGGACTGGGCCCCAGGGGATAGGTGGTGAAATAATTATATATTTGAAGACCGGTCATTTTAGTATTATTTAAAACAAGAGGCATACATAAGTTTAACATTACCACTTGAAAAGAAATAAAACACAGATTTATTCCATTATAAAGATCCAATCCTTGAAGATTGTGAATGAAAGTCACTCATAAATAACTTTATCATATCCTGGGAAAATGAATCATAAGAAATGGATGAGTTCAAATTCCCAGTAAGGGTATGCATTACAGCATAAGATAACATAAATATTGGGCATGCTAAATAATTAAAAACACATGACATTAAAAATAATAAAAATGAACAATTTATGGAAGGAATATGAGATGAGTAAATAATGCCATAATAAAACATAGTCATGGGTATTCTATTAGTAAAATAACTACATGAACTATCTTTATTATTTTCATAATGAGGGAATGTATTATGCCGTGCATTCTAAAACATATTGTCAAGGCCTCATCCAAGACATCTAAAAATGATTTAGGCCTCGGACAAAACCATATATCAAATTGGGAAAAGCCTCATCCAATTCCTTGTCTAATTTTCTCATGAGACCTATGGATTCACCGAGGAGCTGTAGCAGGCTCGACCCATAACATACTAAGTCCAATACATTCCTCATATGAAAAGGTTGAAACATAACATAAACGTTCGTATTAAAACTAGCATATGAAATGTCCAGACTTTAACTATAAACAATAAATTGTATAAAAATAATACATCCATGGTCAAATATATCACAAATCCATCAATAAAATATTTATGATTTGTATCATAATAAACCAACATGAAACAAGTTTAAAATCCATCCAAGGATGTTGAAATTGATGAAATGAGAACTATTTAAATGAAATACCACTATCTATTTGGATACCATTTAAGGGTCACATTATTATAAATGAAAACATTTATTTGAAAATATTCTTATAATATTATAAAGGAAAGTTTGATGATGTTATAACTGTGGAAAATATTGTCAGCCATCGTATAAGTTAAAAAACATTCTTACATTAATTTCATCAAAAAGGTCATAAAGTACCCTGTTTGGAAAATGAATAAACGAATCCTTTGAAAACATATATTGTCAAATAAGGGTATAAATGACTTTAACCCATATTATAGTGAATTCTAATTTTTTTTTTGAAATACTTTTTTAAGAAAACATGGATGTGGATGATAAAGAGGTCCCAGTAGATACTTATTTGAAAACATCATCGGATAATAAAGTGATTGTGAAATTAACCCTTAACTTTTAATTTTCCTTTTTCAATGGTATGTTAACCACCTGTATAATATTTAAAACATTGTTATTAAATTATACAAGAATCATATACATAAATATGATATCATATATGATCTTATAATATTTCTTTTTTTATAATATTTTAGTTGTATCATCATTTTGGGTGTTAACTAATTCATTTTACATTATATGATTGGTTATGTAAGTAATGATTGTTATTGGTAGAATATATTTTATTCATATATAGAATAATATTTTGTTCATAAAAATTATGAATATTATATTTGAATGATTACGATGGATAATGAATCTCATCACGTTCTTAGAGACGGTAATCCGTACATATGCACGAGCGACACTATCATTATATTGATGGTGAAATTGTATATAATTGGATGGTATATCATATATAAGGAATCATTAACATATTATATTTATTATTTAATTTATTTATACTCTTTATTATACCCATACAAATAATAATGTGTTTGAAAAACAAACTACCCAAGGACGTGGAGGTGGTAAGCCATACAAAGGAACGTTTGGTGACTTTGTCAATCATATGATGAATAGAATAATGAAAATGGCTGTACCATTTTTATAGTAACATCAAATTATGTAGAAGATACAAGATTTATTATTTTAGAATGGAAAAAAAAAATAAATATGAAGTGGAAGAATAAATGAACATGAATGAGGTGATAAACTATTTACCTCTTCTTCGGGTTCTTCTTTTTGATTTGATCAAAAGGGATCCATAGATAAGACTTCTGACCAAAGGAAGGAATCTAGGATTAAGGGAGGATATTTGGGCTGGGTTTGGGTGAGAAAAATGGCTTTTGATGTGTGAAATTATGAGGAGGGTATGTACACTTTTATATGAGAGGTGAGGGTTACTTTAGGAAAATCTTGAAATATTATTTTATAATAGAATATTTTTTGGTTTATAATGGCTAAAAAATGATTTATTTAGAGGAAAAGGTGTGTAGAGGTTGAAAAACTCTCTACCAATAGGTTTTGGATAGGATTATGTCACTATATAAACCTTATCTTTTAGATTTAACTCATAATTAAATAGTTTGACATTTTCCATGTCTCTTTGTATTTTTATATTATATGGTTAATAAACTCACTCTAGCAAGCCATGTGAACCCGAAATGGTTCATTATTAATTTATATAACCATATATACATCATTTTTCCGATCCATAGATTTTTATGACTATTATATCAATTAATAATATAGAATTTTTATAAAAAACTCAATTATGTCAATTTTGACACCATTTAGTATTTGATTTTTTTGAAATCCATTGAAACATTTTCACTTCGAATAAAATGTATTTAAAAAACCCTAACATGCAATATTAACCTATTAAATAATTTTAATTTATCAAAAGTCTCAATTTACATTTATTTGGATATTTTTAATATTAATTATTTTAATATTTCATTAATAAGGTAATTACTGCATCATCATTGTGTCATAAATATATTTAATTATATAGTGTCTAAAAATTATAAATAAAATAAAATTATGTATGCAATATTTTTATCTTTCAAATGAATATTTATAGTCGAATATTTATTATGTTTAAACCTATATGAAAAATGTTTTAGTTATTAAACACTGAATTTAACTCTTTTAACTCTTATTTAAATTAAATAATAATAAATGTCCTAATCAAATAAAAGTGCACCAAAGGGGTAATATTTCTTCCAAAGGTTGTTTTTGGTATTATTATACTTATCTAATATAATGTTGATATGTTTTAGGTAATTATGATATCATTATTACCATTAATTACACAATTTACATTTAATCACGGTAAATAAAAGTCAAAAATAACTATTCCACAAAAAAATCATCTTATTGAACAAAATATTGATTATTAAAATAAATAATTACTATCATATTCTTGAAATTCAACACATTTAATTGGTAAAATGTTGTTTTATTCAAGATTGCAAGTGCTCCTAGGAGGTGGGTAAAAGACGGAAAAAAGTTCAGTAAATTTTTTTTACCTATACTTATTATAAAATGAGTTCAATGAATTAAATTAAACATATATAGGAATTATATATATTTTTTGACCTAAAATAAAGTTAAATAAAATAAATAATTATTTAAATAAAAAGTCAGTTTTAACAAATAACACAATGTATTCACTATTCATAAAAAATTGGTAGTTCTCCGAAAAATACCAAAACTTCACCCTAAGCTAATTTCGATATTCCGAATTAAAAAATGAAGTCAATTTTGAAAAATAAAATTTATAAATTTTCAAAAATTAGGTATTACTATTCATAATGGCTAGTTTGATTGGTCGCAGTGTGTTAGAATCTCGATGTTGCGTACAATTCAAGCTGTTTCATTATTTAAAAGGAAACGTATAGCGGAAGCTTGGGGTTTTACAAGTGTCCTCAGAGTGAGGTACAATGGTTAGATATCCCAACAGTGTGTTCCAATGGTGACATGTCTTAATGGTGAGTTCCAACAGTGATGTTTCCTAATAGTGAGGGGTCATAACAGTGAGGTCCAATAGTGATGTGTCCTAACAGCGAGGTTCAACGCTGAGATGTCCTAATAGTAAGGTCCAATAGTGAGGTTCCTAATGGTGAGTTATACTAAACTAAAAAATAATCACACCTTACACATGTTTGATGTAATTTAACCACTCAAAATTCAAAGGCATTTTGAATGTATCTGCCAATTTATGTTCAGTGCCTATGAATTCAAGAGTGAAGTCGCCTCTTCTATAATGATCTCTCAAAGTGTGATGTCTCACATCAATGTGATTTTTCCTAGCATGAGATACTTGATTTTTAGAGATTTTAATAGAACTTGTATTATCAATATTAATTGGGGCATGTTTTAATTGATACTCATATTCTAGTAAGGTATGTTTCATCCATATAATTTTATCACAACAGCTACCAGCAGCTATACATTCAGCTTCGGTAGTGGATATCATAGAAATTGTATCATACTTCACCATTATATAATTGATTTTCTCAAAATGTGACATATTTCACAGGTTCTCTATCTATCTAATATCCAACCATAAAAGTCAGCATTTAAAAAAATTATCAAATCAAATGATTTTCTTCTTGGATAAAATAGTAATAAGTTGATAGTATAATTGAGATATTTAAAAATCCTTTTAATAGAAGTTAATTTTTAATCTTCTGTATTGTCTTAAAAACAAGAACATATTAATACACTAAAAATAATATCAGTTCATTTAGTTGTTAAGAATAGAAGACTCCCAATCACACCCCAATAATTGGTTTGATCCACTAGTTTACCGGTTTCACCATCATCCAACGTACAAGTGGTACTCATAGGAGTATCACTACCTTTATTACTATCCTAAAAAAATGATCTAAAATATCCTTATTATATTTACTTTTATATAATACGATACCATATTTATTATGAAAATTTTAAAATCCAAAGGAAAATTTAAGTTCCCCCATTAGACTCATTTCAAAATCATTTTCCTTTATCTTTAAAAGATCAGTATAATTTTTTTAGAGGATCCAAAAATAATTGCATCTACATAAATTTTTACTATTAGTAAATCTTAGGAAATCCTTTTAATAAAATGATTTGGATTAGTTATCCCATTAGTAAAACCATTTGAAATAATAACAGAACTGATTATATCATACAAAGATGTAGAACCATTTTTAGACCATATAAAGCTTTAAAAAGTGTATAAATATGATTAAAAAATTGGGGATTTTTAATGAAATGGGGTTGTTCAAAAAAAATCATCAACTATATATCCATTTAGAAATTCACATTTAACATCTATTTGATAATGTTTGAAATCCAGATTAGTTGCATAATCAAGTAATATACTAATGATTTATAGTCTAGCTACAGGTGCAACAGGTTCATCATAGTGCATTCCTTCTTCATGATTATATCTTTTTGAAACGAATCTAGCCTTGTTTCTGACTACATTTCCATACACATCAACTTTTTTTCTAAACAGGCATTTAGTGCCTATGGTCAAGGATTCCATATTTCTTTCTATTAATTCCAAAACATTGTTTTTTTCAAACGTATTTAATTATTCTTTCATAGCTATCACAAAAAATTCATCTTTTATAGAATCAATAATATTTTTTGATTCCAGATATGAATGAAAAGATTGATGTTCATCCTAGATTCTCATAGAAGCTATAGTTTTTGTTTTTCTATTTAGATCACTTACTATGACATCTAAAGAATGATTCATGAGTGTTATAATACCATTGAAAAGTGTTTTACTGGACTCCTCCTGGTTTTCTATAGGTTTAGATTTAATAGGATCAGATTCTGAACAATTTCTAGAACTTGTTGTTTTGACTGGGTGTTCACTATTTTTATCGTGAACGTCTCTAATTGACATATCTTCCTCATGATATTCAAGAGAGGTTTTAGGTTCATGTGGATCAGTCTCATCGAGTTTTACATGATTTGATTCTTCCACACATTTGGTTCACTTAATTGAATCTCTATTGGCATTACTAGAGATTGAGTAACCTAGGAATATTCCTTCACTTCTTTTGGAAAAACATTTTTCAAGATTATCCCTACTGTTAAGGATGAAAACATTCCATCCAAAAATAATAATGTAATTAACATTAGAATTTATATTGTACCATAGCTCGTAAGGGGTCTTCTTATGAACATGTCTAATTAAAACACTATTGATGATGTTACATGCTATATTAACAATTTTATCCCAAAAATACACAAGCATATTATACTCATTAAGAATAGTACGAGAAATATCTTGAAGTGTCCAATTTATTCTTTCTATAACTCTATTATGTTGATGTTTTCTAGGAGAAGAGAAGTTGTGATTATATTTTTTATGTGAGAAAAAATATTCAAACTCCTAATTTCCAAACTCACGACCATGATCACTACTCAATGTCTTAATTCTATGTTCCGTATGATTTTCCACATACATGTAATATTTAATAATATAAGGACATGATTCACTTTTGTGTCCTAGAAAGTATACCCTAGTGTATCTAGAAAAACCATCTATTAGAAAATAGACATTGTGATTCCCATTTAAAAATGAAACTCTAGATGGAACAAACAAATCCATGTAAACCAGCTAAAGTGGTATTGAAGTTGATTCATCTTTCTGTAATTTGAATGTTATTTTGTGATGTTTTACCTTTTTAATGGGATTAAAAACATTTTTAAGTGTGAATTCCAATTTAGGTAAGTCTCTAAATAAACATTTCCTAGTTAGTTTCCAAAGTGACTGAACATTGCATTGTCCCAAAATTCTATGCCATAACCCAGATTCCTTAGGAAAATTATTTATTTAATAAAACTTTTGCGTAGCTACAAATTATTAATCAACAACATATACATTTTTATTTATATTTATAGTGAATATTAAATAATTTTTAGAATTAAAAACATCGCATGCATCAGTTTAAAACATAACATTAAATCCATCATAACACAACTGTGAGATACTATGTAGATTGTACTTTAACCCAACGAAAAAAGTACTTTTCAAATTAATATAGTATTAGGTTTACCAATTTGGCCTAAGCCGAAGATTGTTCCCTTAAAATTATTACCAAATGTATGATATTAACTATGAAATTTTATTATGCTCTTGGAGCAAGAATAGTATCCTTTCAGATGTCTTGAACATTCAATTTCTATGTACCATAGGGTTTTACAGGGACTCATTAAGAAAGTTTCTTGAAAAACTGATTTATCACAGGGTAACTTTGGTTATAAGATTTTCATGGGACTAGAAAGGTTAGAATGCAATTATTTAAGAATCCAAATTTTCCTTATAGGTTATTTATAATCAACATACATGTTTTGAGACATAATCGCATTGGTAGGTCCTTTAGAAAATTGTTTTTCAATTGACAATCTAGAACAAGAACTAGCAGTAATCTGTCCAGATTTTCAAATTAATTTCATTTTAATAATCCTCCTATGTTTTGGTTGATATCATAGAATAGTTGTGTATTTTGAAGCAATTTTTTCCCTAGAAACTGATTCAAGTTATCCCAACCAGCAGTAACTTCTCAATATCTCTTTCTAATTACTCATTTGATAATTTAAGTTCAGTATATCTTTTAATACCTGAGAAAAGTTTTCCTTTTCAATATCCAAATAAAACTTATAATTGGCATTTAAAGCATATTGTCTTTTCAAGGATTCAAAATTATCCATGAGCCCATTAAATGTATCCCCAAACAGTCCACTATATTCAAATAGTTCATCATTAGTCATATTTTCATTGTTATTTTATTCTTTTTCATTTTAAGAATAGTAAGTATTATGTATATGAGAATAAGGGGATTCCTTATATGTTTCTATCATGAAACACTTGATTTCATGATTGTCCTATTCAGTATCAGAAGAGTCAGATCGACTATAGCTGTCATTTGAAGAATTGAAACTATCATTCATAGATTTTTTATATCTCATGCTCATGTCTTCATATTTTATCTTAAATTTCACCTTGGGGCAATCATCCATTACACGAACTTTTCATTTACACTGATACAAGATTATCTCATTTGTGTTATCATTTCATTTTCAATCCATTTTCAAATGTCCTTTACCATCATAACTTCTTCTATATTTTTAATATATAAAGAACTTCTTCTTCTGGTATAACATTTTAAATGTTCTAGCATGGTGATACATCACCTCATCAGTGATAGAATCTAAATATTTACCAGTGGAACTCTCTATAAGAACATGAATCTTTTCATTGTCTTTTCTCTTTGAGGTGGTAGTATTAAATGCTATAAATTAATTTCTTGGTTCTTCATCTGCTTCTTGAATAACCTTAAGCTCTTCCTCATACAACATGAGTTTTCAATTAGTTCCATCACTGGTATCCTTATTAGGTCAAAATATTCTCGTATAGAAAAAGAAGTTCCTCTTTATCTATCAGGGAGGATCAAAGAAACTCATAATCTGATCTTTTCGGTCCATTGGAATCCAAAGCATACTCATGGTATTTACAATTTTATTAAACCTGAGATACATTTTAGAGATTTTTTTTTCAAGATTCAATTTAAAATTATTATATTTAATAGTATAATTATTTATTCTCATTTCGTTAACATTAGTTGTTTCCTCATGGGAAAATGTAAAAATATCCCAAATTTCAAATTCAGATTTACAGGAAGACATTCCATTGAATTATTCATTACCTAAAGCACAATACAATGAATTCATTGCTTTACATTTATTATTATATGTAGATTTAGTAAACTGAGACCTTGTGTCACTGCTAGTAGTAGGTAATTCATGTTATTCATCAATTGTGTCCTGGACCTCAGGACCTATGATCTCTACATAAATTTTCATTTTCAATTTCCACTAAGCATAGTTATTACTATTAAATATAGTTTTCATCTTTGTAGTCACACCCTTAACTCGAATATCTATATCTGACTAGATTCTAAATAACTGAAAATTTAGATATGACATAAATTTTAAGATATTTAAGATACAACTAAAATAATTGTTGAAAATAATTTTAAATGCTTTCAAAACAGTTCTGATGGTATCAATAAACACTCCACTGATACCAAATTTTGGTCAAGGTGGAAACTCAAGAGGGGGTGAATTGAGTTCCTACATTAAATTTATGCTAAAATAATTATGATAAAATCCATAAATTTAAAACAACCATGTTAATTAAGGTGGATGAGATATTAATAATCAATCCCTCAAAAAGTCTCTCAATTATGATTAGTCCTCCTTTGAATCAGTGCAAAAACATATTTAAATTTTGAAACTAGTTTACTGAAGTAATCACATATACACTCCAACCAAAACTAACTTTCATAGTTAATGTAAAACTATTTTATATCTTTGAAATTATAAGCAGCGTAAAATAGATAAAATGAGTATTACAAAATAATGTTCATAGAAGATTTAAAAAATAGGTTCAATATCAAGATGAGACATAATCCTATCCAATTATCGATCATCTTCCAATATGAAGTCTATATTAATAAACTTGATACACATCCTATATCGGGATTTACAATAGTTTTCAAAAACATTCTAGGTCTCACAACCTCTTCTAAAGTTCTTCATGGAAAAAAAATAAAAAGGACACACACAACCTCTTCCAGATTTATATGTGGGAAATAAAATAGTTAATAATGTATTGTGTGAGTATTTTTCCACATCCTCAAGTTTAATCACAGGAGTCAGTGACTATGTGTGTAACATACAAAGACAGACTAAATATAAATGTATGATAATGAACACAATAGAGATAATTTATGAGAAATGAGTTTAGAAGGCTCTATGTGTTTCCAGTTTTTCTTTCGACTCCTTGGTGTCATAAAATTGTAGTTTGAGTTCTTCTATGGAAGTTGTCTCCAAAACAGAGTGTTTCCACATCAGGTTCTAGCTTTTAGGTATAGAGGTGTTCAACTTCATGGTTTGAAAGAGATTTGATGAATCACAACATGGCATCCTTGAATTTATTTTCCCAAATGATCTTTGTGATGCTCTTATGTTCACAATGTGAGTGCTGGGATGTTCTCCTTGTTCTTCTGGTCCGTCATATGATATATATATCACCTCATCATCTTTTATAGCACGATCTCCTATTTGATTCTTGATATAAGATATTAGATATGATCATGCCATGTGCGGTTCTCCTCGTACCTCATACGGTCACCAGATATGTTGATACTAAACATTAATTAATGTTAGAAGCATTAAATTTACTAAATAAATATGTTAGAATAATCTTAAATAAATTTAAAAATATTAGAGTAGAAGAGTATAGGTATTAGAATACTTGTAGTAGTAGACTTATAAATGGATTATTTACAATGGTAGACTTGCAACGTTAGGCATCATCGGTAGACATATTAGTCGTAGACATGTGAATTTCAATGTGTCTTCCAGCATTAACCATTCATCAGTATATTTACAATGGTAACTTTATGTCCACAACATTGTAGGAGAAATACAAAAATGGTAATCTTATAATAGTAAACTTTTAGTGGTGATTCTACAAAAGTATCCCCTGAGAGATATGTTCATAGTGGTGAACATGCATTGGTAACTCTGCAGTATGTTTCCTCAATAGTAATCTTCTAGTGGTAGCCATCAAATAGTATCTTTCTAGAAGTAACCATCTAGAGGTAACCATTTAGCGGTAACCTTTTAGCGGTAACAGTATAGTGGTAACCTCTCCAATAGTATCCTTAACCCATGACTTAAAAAGAATGCTCTAAACATAGGCCTTGATATCGGTGACCTATTACATAGAAAATTATACACTATTACATAATAAAAAATTAGTGAGATTAAAAATAAATACTTTTTTCATGATAAAAAACTATAAAATGTAATGAAATATGATTATCAAATAAATGAAAAAAGATTTGGGATTATCAAATAAGGTGATTCCAAAATTTTTAATTCATGAAAATTGAAATTAATTAAAAATCCCAATATGTTCTATATTTCGTGAGTTTTTATAAATTGTTTACCAATGGAGTAAGAAATTTATGTTTCAACTACATTTTAATTTGGATTATTTTTAGTTGAATATAAATTAATGTAATTACATGATATTTATTTGATAAAAACCGTTAATTTTTATTATCATAAAATTATTTATATTGATTATATTTTTTAAATTCATTTTCCTCAATGTTTTTACTCATGATACCTAAAGATTCTTATAAATAAAACATACTACGTTTTAAAGTTTAGTTGAAAATATTTTCAATCCAGGACAATGTTTTATTAAAAATTCCATAAAGAATTATTTTTAATTATACTATAATGGTTTTTAAAAGAAAATTTTCTAAATTTTTAACTTTTATAATATTATAAAAGGAATATTCTTTTTATTTCTCAAATGTGTTAATTTTTAGTTTTTACTAAAAGTTCTAAAGAAATAATTTTTTTTTCAATGGTGTGAAAAAATTTCCTTTCTATCATGTTTTCTTAATTATTTTAATCTTTCTTTTAATGTTTCCATGATTCTATTCAATGAAAATTTATTCCTTAAAATTTGATAATCTTTTATATTTTAAATACATCATTTCCAATTTATTACAGATGTTACCTCAATAAATATTTAACTGATATTTTAAAAGAATTTTAATATATGAAAACATTTATTTATGTAAATTATTCCTTACTTGGGATCAAATCCAATGATAGAATACTTATTACATCTCTATATTTTTTAAAAAATTTATATGGGTTTTTTACAAAACCTTTTCATCTACCATGAGTTATACATTGATGAATTGATTATATTTTGTAAAACATGTATTTTTTACTTTTTTTATGTTATGATGACATTGTGAATGTTTTATTATATTTTGAAAGACCGATTTGTATTTTTTATGAAGTTAAGGGTATTCCCAGAATTATATATTCTACTAATACATTGTATAATATTTTATATCTCATGAGATAACTATGGAATGCATATTAACTTGATTATTTTACTAAGGTATTAAAGGTTGTATGCTTGATAAACTCTATAAAATATGTGAGGATTTTTTATGAGTCATGATATGGAAAATTTTTATTGACTCCTAACACACTATTATTTTATTTTCTATGTAGTCAACCTTGTCATATGAAGTTGTTTTTTATAATTATTATTGTATCAATCACTTGTGAATTATTTTCATGTTTTTTATTCGAACATATTATCCTTGATTGTTTTTTTATTATGCCTCTACCTTGTGATTAATTTCACCTAAAATGGTATAGTATTATTCCATTGCTCATCTATATGATATGATATATATTTGGTATGAAGTTTCTATGTTATTATCAGGACATCATTCACTTATTGTTTTCTTATTAATTCATATGATTATCAAGTAATATCTACCATGTTTATACTTACCAGGAATCTAAGCATATTTATTATTATGTTTCCTTCCACATGATTATAAATAATGGTTTTCTATATAGTTTTCTAGGAAGGATACAAATTGAGGATATATTTATTAGACATGATGAATAATGTACCCATGTATGATGTTTATGTATAAAATAATTAAAGAGACGAAACTATTTTTATTATGTTGTGGATAAAAATATTATGTAAATTATATATTCATCTAAGAAGATGTTATATTTTTAACGTAAATTATTATACATATATACGACACATAAGAGAAATTATGGTTTATAATTTGAATCAATCATGAGGGATTTATGAATGATTCCATGATAACCTTAAAACATAAAAACCTTGAAATCAAAATACCATAATGAATTTAATATTGAATGAATCATTAAAAACGATGAAAAATGAGTGTATCATTATAAAAAATATTAAATGTGAATTAGAGAAAAAATTATAAACATAATATGGTATATAATATTAAATATCTATCATAATATCATATTTTTGAAAAGAACCCCTTACATTTTTTCATGAAATCCACCATAATGGATAAATGTCTAATATAATAAAAATCACTATCTAAATTACATATTTCAGAATCAATTTCATCTAATATACATTTTAAAAAAGTATTTTATTTATTCTTTATATTTTTTGTTATGATCATTTTTCAATATCGTGTGTGGGTTATCATGATTGTTTTGAACTAGTTTTGTAATTATGATTTTTTCCTTCATTATTTTCCCAAATTTCATCATATAAATATAATTTACAATACAATAAAAAATCACATATATTGAATTATAAATATCCATTCTAATTCGATTACAATGTGAGTTATTTTGTGTGTGAATGGAATCATTTTCCGATTATTATGGTAATTTTAGTGATCAATGATGGTATTTTTAGAACTAATTTAATACAAAATGTTACCATACAAAAATAATAATAATAGATTGGTTTTATTTTTTACATCAAATATAAATATTAATTATATTCCCAGAGTCATATATAAATTTTATATTTCTCATTTTTTGATATTTTCCATCGGATAAACAAAACATGAAAACACTTTTATATGACAGCTCAGTGTGGTTAATATGTTAGATATTTTTTATATAATAACTTTTCAAATGAATAATATTGGTATAAATTTTATTTATTCATTATTTTTATAATATTTTATGAGATTATTACAATTAATGAAAGACAATATAAAAATTGAGAAATATAACTTCAGGGAGGTGATACTTTGAAAAATACATGGCAACTATTTTCATTTCTCAAATGATTAAACAAAATGATAGGGTGTTATAATATTTTCTTCAAATTGAAAAAATATATATTATATAATGAATTTTTTCTTCAATTAAATCCTTATAACCAATTTATATATGTAGTAGTAAAAAAAAGAAAGGTGTCTCATTGGGGAGATGGTAGTTCATACACTGCATGATAGATGTTATATTTTTATAAGTTAATGAAAAATAATATTTAAAGGCTCTTTCATTAATATAAAAACACGTTAATATAGTGATTATATTATATTAAATATGTTAATAAGCCTATGTTATGTTTGGAAGAAAAAATATATGAATAAAATGTAATGGATTGAGTAATACTCATAATGGGACTTTGAGCATTCCCTTGAATGTCTATACTGAAGTGACGGGACTATGATAATTAATCAAGACAATATTTTTTTAATTATTGTTTTGGATCATATTAGGATAAAAATGTATTTTTTATCTTGAATAATTTTGATATAATATGATTGTAATGATGTGGTTGAAGGGTTCCCCTGTTGTATATGAATAAAGATACTATGTTGTGAACATCCATGATTTTTCAATATAGTTATAAAATTATCCAGGGGTTGAAGGCCTAAAAATTGAGAAATAATAAATTTTAGGGTGTGAATTTTTTCTAAAATTCACTAAATTTCATTGAAATACAAGTTACAAAAATGTGTAAAATCCTTTTACTGAATTTTTATATTTTTCATTCTCATTTTTACATAGGTAACTACTTTTTAATAGATTAATATTTATTTCTATAAAAATATCAAATAAAACCACAACATAGATATGGGTGTTATAGAAAAATTAACTTTTATTTAGTCCAATTCAGTTTAATAATAATAAATTATTTTCTATTAAATTAATATATTTTATATACAGAGAAATTGTTTTCGAGAAAATTTTGTCTTTACCATTAAGTGTCCATAATATTATTTATTGTTTATTAAAATTTTAATTATTTGAAATATATTTCTATATTTATTTAAAAATAATATTAAATTTTTTTAATAATATTTTATTTTAAAATAATAGATATTTATTTATAAATATTGATAAAATATTTCATTGAAAATAACAGTTTTTCTATTATTTTGGTCAGCAACTTTTTTCTTAGTAATACTAATTTTATTCCCAAAATGGAAATTAACACTAATAAATAATATTATAATATTGATATAAAATTATAAAACCTTTTTGGTATAAAATTTTTTATAAAGTGATGGAAACAAATTAATATTAATTAACAAAGATTATCTAGATTCAAAAATACAGATTTTTCCAAAACGTGACACTTGGTTTTAATAAAATCAAGGTATTAGTATTAAATTATTTATTTCACATTATATATTTAAGATTACAAAAAAAATTTATATCATTATTGAATTATGATAAATCCTTTATTGTGATGGTATCAGCATAGTCAGTATTTTTTATTATTCACCTAAAAATCAATGATTTTATAAGATCCCCAAAAATTAAACCTAATATAACTTTTTCATGTTAAATTAAAAAATAAAATTAATTTTTAAATTTTAAAATTATAATTATTTTAAATTTATCTATTAAATGAAATTTATTACATAAAAATGAAATATATATTTTATTTAAAAAACCTTTTTTGAAGAATTTTATTTTCATATAAATATATCATATCATTTTTCAAATCGATTAAAGTAATTATTATTAAAAAAATATTTTATTATTATATCCTCAAAATAATGAACACAACATTGATCATTTTAGTTCAGTTTTATGCATACATAATGTTATTTAACTTAGATATAATTAAAAAAATCCAAAAATGTCATGCCATTAAATTCTAGGACATTAAATAAATATCACATTCTTAATTTTTATTATTACTCACTAAAATATTATGTTAGTGTATTCTTAACAAATATACAATTCATGAAATTACATTTAATATTAAATTTACCTATCTCTCATTTGTTACATTATGATACTTATCTTTCATTCAATAATATTAATAAATTTTTCAATTATAAAACAAATTATATATATAATATAATCATAAATTTCATACAGAATAACTTTTATTAATTAATTTGATTCACTAATACAATAACCCATAATGAAACCATTTTTTCATCTTAAAATTTAAAATATCATTAACATCTATAAAACATTATCCACTAGATCGTATTTTCAAAAACTAGTCCATAGATATCATATTCCCAAAAAACATATAAAAATCACCAAAAAAATCATGGACTACCTTTTCATTAAATTAATAATGAATTTTATGTTTCTCAGTACTATATAAATATATTTTACCAAACAAATTCATGTGAGATTGGTAGTCAAACCTCCTTTGGTCAACTCATCTAAAAAATATAGATCTTCAAAATTTTCCACAGAACACAACTACATAGTCATTAGGCATTTATTCTCATAGTCCACTAGAGATCATCCATACATTCTCATTGAATCCCAGGTTAGACTCAGTGTGAAATTCCATAGCTAAAATAGTTACGTTCCATAATCACTATCACACTCCAACCCATTCATCTACATATCCATGATCAGATCACATTTGGATCACCACAAAACCAACCCAAGCATGATTCAATGCAAATACTCCACAATATATTAAATCCAAAATAATATTTGGAATCATCTATAAAATCAGGAACAAATATGATGATTTCTCTCCCTAAAACTTGAATACAAAAACATTTCTACAACCACCTCTCTTGTTCACCAATGACCATTATACACGAGGGAATCATTACTCATTGCTAATATCACTCTACCCACCACAATATAATCCCTATAGTAACATAATAATATAAAAAATCTAGATATCCATGGACCATATGATAACGATCTAAAAAGTATGACCAGTGTATCTATACATACCAACTCCTTAACTACGACACTAAAAGCAATTTATGAACCACATATACATTATTAGAACTAATATCATGGATTTCAAAAATAACTAGTCTATATTTATGGCCATTCCTTTTGAATATTGATAGTTTAATCACCCCCAAACAGATTCTATTATATATCTCCTCAACCCCGATGATCATATTCCATATTCAATAAGTTCCACTTCAAACCATAGGTTTTTATCCTCCCAATACAAGCTCAATTAATTTCATGAGTCACCTATATAAAATCCAAGATAGAAATTTTAATTGAACCATATCAATTTATAAAATATAGTTCACCACATGGGAACTCTCTCTATTTTAAATGGATCTCCAATTCACTGTTTCTACAAGCATTCCATCACCGATTTACAATTCAGATAGGTACCACCCATAGTGTTTTTACAATTTCAATATCATTATAAACAATAGACGTAAAATCACATATAACCTAATCCATAACCAAAATCACACAACTAGGAGTCATATTTCGTCATGGTGGGTTGAACATGATGTATAGAAAGTCAACTCATCAAGGATAAAGCATCTTAGATTCACCAAGACAATATTCCTAAATCAATACAAAGCCTAGGGAAACCATTTTATTTACTACCATTCTTTATCATTCTATGTCATAAATGACTACCCACACACCCTAAATATATTTAATTATATCCATAACTAACATGGTCAATCTCATTAATTGCCCTCCCCTTGAAACCCAGACTCGATAGAAAAATTACTCAATGTTCATTCATAACCACGGTCCTATAAGGAATAAAAATGAATATTCCATATTCCCTATCACATATATTATTTAAAAATTTAGAAATAAATCATCTACCCCATATTTACACCTTTTAGGAATAATAATGTCAATTTACCCCATTACATTTCTTTTACTCCATTATTAAACACATATCTACTAACTTCCATGTCATAACTAATGGCCTCTCAGTATCCCACCTATCCCAATAAGTTAATTATCTCAAAAATGTCACAAATCATAAAGAATCACCAACACATGCAACTAAAAAATAACAACCCTCAAAATTACATGAATTACAATAGTTTGGATCACAAAAAAATATCAAAATAATCACATGTCAACTCATCATCCGTTAAGGGAATAGATTATGACCTGAATAAACACAAGGGATGACCGTTAGAGATGTACAACCAACCCATATACACTGGCATACCTATCAACATCATCCTAGATGATCCTTACCAGTAGAAAAAGTCACCACCACATAGTTTTCTAGGTAAAATTTCATAAAAAAAATTAATTGAAAAATCCATATATGTTTGTACTAACACGTTAAATATTTAGAGAATTATATCTATAACTCACATGTGGTTTCAATAAAAAGAAATATTTTTTTTCATTTACCTAAAAGGGTCACTCCATACATCTCAAACACTGATGGATGATAAAAAAATTCAACGTCAATCACCTCTAAATATGATCTATATGAATTAAAAACATAGGAAAATAATTTGATATATGTTTTCCCAATATTTTATAATTAATAAGTGTAATAATACATGAAAAAATGATTTGAGTATTTTATTAAACATTTGATATATGAGAATCAATCATCAGTAATGATTACCACAATTTCATTGCTATGTCAAGGTGATTATACATGTGTGATTAGATGTATTAGTATATTCCTATTTCCCGTACGGAACAATGGTTTAAATTAAATCATTCTTATTTCTATATAGAAAATTGAAAATATATAATAATTAAAAAATCATAAATATCATACCTTATGTGAATCATGCTTGAAGAACATCTCATTTACCATAATATAATACACCAAAAAAATAAATTTTATACATGGAACTTCAGAATTCCCATTTGAAATGGATTTATGCTAAAATAGAACAAATGACATCAAAATACCCTAAATAATAATTTTTACCATGTCTAAATGATCATGAAATAATAGGATATTATAAAAAAATGATTGGTATTATGTTTTTACATATTTTCTGGGCTCACACATTGAATAGTCATAAGACCAAATGGCCTGGTGACCTCAGTTCTATATCCCCAAATGATAGATGCTTATTTTATGTAAATGGGGTATAAGGAGGTTGTAATTCCATGACATCAGTTACCCTGATTCAGTGTATTTTTACATAACATTGGAATGATCACAAAAGATCAAGTCTCGAAATACCGATTATTTTAGTAGCCTTGGAAACACAATATACATTCATAAGTCTTACATTACATCATAAAGTGAAAAACTACAACAACATAGTCTCCATATTCCACACTCATATCACCTCAGACTATCCCTGTAGGTCAGTCATAAGATACTTCATCACATCCATGGAAAAATTAAACATAAAATGGGTGAGCTCAAATTCTCGGTAAGGTTAACAATGTAGCAGAAACTTTCATAAATAAGCATAAAAATTTATGAAAATGTATAACTAAAATAAACGGATTTTAAAATATAACTTTAGGATAATATTGAAAAAATAAAATGAAATAGTTCTATTTACTTATTCACATGGATATTCTACTTGTCTAATAATCACATGAAATATCAATAACTACTTTTATAATAATGGAATGCATAATTCCAGACCATCATAACCACATAGTCAAGGCCTTGTTCCAAGACTACAAATAAGATTTTGTCAAGGCCTCATTCCAAGACACTAGTTTGTCTAATGAGACCTACCGATGTATCGAGGAGCTATAGCAGGCTCCACCTGTCACTTACTATGTCCAAAGCATTCCTCCTATGAACAGGTTTAAACATAACATAAACATTCATATTAAAACTAGCATACGAAATGTCAAAACTTTCTCAATAAACCATGAATTGTATAATAATAACACATCCAAAGTCAAAAATATCGCAAAAACTTCAATACAATAGGGATGTTTTATATTATAATAAATCAACTTCAAATAAACTTAAAATCCATCAAAAGATGTTGGTATAGATGAAATCAAAACTATTTGAGAGAAATGTATCTTTTTTGTAATCACTTAAAAGTAACATAATTATAAAATAAAACATTTACTTGTAAAATATTCTTATAATATTTTAAGGTAACCTTCACAATTTTATAATGGCGGAAAATAGACACACTCACCGTATAAGTTAAAAAAGACATTCTTATCTTAATTCTGTCGAAAAGGTTAAAAAGGGTGTTGGTTGGAAAACAATGGAAAGATTCCTTTATAAAAATCTTATAAAAAGTCAAACAAGGGTATAAACGACATTAACCCATATTCTATAAAATATAAAAAATGTTTTGAAATATATTTTTATGAAACATGGATGTGGATGAAAAAGTGGTCCTAGTGGATACTTAGGTAAAAATAATCTCAGATAATAATGTGATGGTGAAATTAACCCTTACCTTGTACATTTCACTGGTAGAGGGTAGGTTCACCTCCATTATATGGGGAAATAATTGTTATTAAATTATAAAAGAATCATATATATATTAATATGATATCATATATGATTTTTTAACATTGTTTTGTTAATAATATCAAGTATTATCGTCATTTTGGGAGTTAACAGATTCATTTTCCTTTATATTTTATTTATTTGAGTCATATTGTTTATGTATGGGATATATCTTATTCATATCCAGAATGATATCAAGTCTTTAAACATTATTTTTAATCATCTAATGAAAATTATTCTTGAATGGATACGATGTGGAATGAATCTCATCGCCTTCGTGGAGACGGTAATCCGTACATACGCACGAGCGACAATATCATTATTTTGATATTAAAATAATATATAATTTGATGTTATATAATATATAAAAAATAATTATCATGTTATATTAATTATTTACATGAATTATACATCATTATTATACCCATTAAAATAATAATGTATTGAATAACAATTACAACACGATGTGGAGACGGTAATCCGTACGTACGCACGTATGGTGACATGTCATTTCATGGATGGATAGAATTATGAATATGGATGTATCATATTTTTAATAAAATCAAATTATATATATGATACTGGAATTATTATTTAATAATTAAAATAACAATGAAAGAAGAAGTGGATGAAGAAAACAACTTGAAAGAGGGTGGTGAAATTATTATCTCTTCTTCAGGATCTTCCTTTTGATTTGATCAAAAGGGATCCTTAAGTTGAATTTAAGACCAATGTAGGGCCTCTATGATGAATTAAGGTATTTTGAGAGGATATTTTTTCAGGGGTTGGCCAATCCAAATGTCTTTGAGGGTGTGAATTAGAGAGAAGGTGGAGTGTCCTTTTATAAAACGGGTGAGGGGCACCTTAGGAAAATCTAGAAATATTATTTTATAATAAAATAATTTTCATTTTATAATGGATCCATAATTTATTATTTATAAGATAAGGTGGGTATGGGTCGAAACCCATCCATACAATTGGTTTTAGAAATGTTTGGGTCACTATATTAACCATGACTTCGAGATTTAATACTTAGTTAAATAGTTTGACATTTACCATGTCTCTTTGTATTTTTACATTATATGGTTAATAAACGTACTATATACTTCCAATAGAACCCCAAATTATTAATTAATGATACAACTATTATTATATGAGTCATTTTTTCGAACCATAGATTTTTAAGAATAGAATATCAATTAATAATATAATATTTGTTTAAAAAACTCTGTTATGTCATTTTTGACACTATTTGGTATTTTGTTTTTTCAAAATTTATCACAACATTATTACTTTGAAAAAAATTCATCTAACCACCCCTAATATGTCATAGTAACCTTGTAAATTATTTTAATTCATAAAAATTCTCAAATTACAATTATTTGGATATTTATAATATCAATTATTTTAATATTTCATTAATTAGGTAATTACTTCATCACCATTGTGTCATAAATAAATTAAATTATATAATGTCTAAAAATTATAAATAAAATATTATATGTAGTAAATATTTTTATATTTCTAATTTATCTTTATAATAGAATTTATCTTATGTATATCCCAATATTAAAAATGTTCTAGTTATTAAACTTTGATTTTAACTCCTTTAACTCTTCATTGAATTATATAATTATAAATGTTCTAATCTAATACAAGTGGACCATAGTGGTTCATATTTTATTCCTAAGGTTGTTTTTGTTCGAATTATACTTAGCCAATATAATTATTATATGAGTTAGGGTAATAATAATATCATTTCTACCCTTAATTACCCTATTTATTTTTAACCGTGGTAAATAAAAGTAAAAAGTTACCTTTCAATAAAAATTATTTTTGTCTTATTGAACCACATGTTACTCTTTGATATTAACCGTGTCTCTCAGATTTTCAAAATTACACTTACAGAAGTGGTAAAATTAAGTATTATGTGAATTTTCAAACTCTCTTATAAGATGGGTAAAAGACGGTGAAAAGTTCAATAAAATTTTTATATATCTAAAATTATTATAAATTGAATCCAATTAATTACATTGAACGTATATAGGTATTATTAATCTATTTTGGCCAAAAATAAATTTAATTAAAATAAATTATTATTTAAATAAAAATTAGGTTTTAAACTATAACTCAGTGTTTTTCACTATTCATTAGAAATTGAAAGTTTTCAGAAAAATACAAAGAATTCACCCTAAGATAATTTAGATATTCCAAAAAAAATTAAGTCCATTTTTTCAAATTCAAAACATATAAGTTTCATTTAAGAAATTATAATTAATTCTCGTTGTTAAAACAAAATGGCGTATTTTTAAAAAACAATATCTATCAAAAGATTGACAGTTGTTTATGTCAAATCTCAACGTGAAATTGCATAAAATGACCAGAATTGGATTAAATGAAAAAATATAATATTTTTATACTTCTAGACCATTAAAATGTATTATTTATGATTATAAATTATTTTGATTAAAAAAGTTGTTTCTGTTAAAATGTATTGTTTTTAACTATTCACCCAAATATGAATGTTATCAGAGAAACACCAAAGATTTATTTAAACTAAATTTTTATGCCCTGATTCTAAATAAGAAGTTTATTTTGTCAAATTTAATATATAAAAGTTTCAAATATTGGATTTAATAAAAGGGTTTCCCATTAAAACACTGGAAAAACGCATTTTTTGGAAAATACTTCTTCTATCTGAAAAAATGAATTAGTTCGTACATCATATCTTAGAAACTCATAATATGGATTATAAATTTATAATAATTATATAATGTTCAAAATTTAGTTAATACTATTAAAAACTGCTTTTGAAGGGTCAGTTTTTTAGTCATGGTGTGCTTGAACTCGGTGTTGCGTGTAGTGCGAGTTATTGAATTACATTGATGAAATAATGTAATATGAAATATTGGGGTGTTATATAGGTACTATGGATATGCCTTATATGAAATATCAGAGTTCAAAATCATCAATATTATAATCCAAACATCATATATAATAGTAAATAAATTTATTGTAATAGAATATAAATATAAAAATGGATAATATAAATGAAAAATGATAAATTCATAAAAAACCCATTCCATGGATACTACTGAACACCCTATAGGTATGTTAAATATACAAAATATAAGATACAAAATAAATATAACATGGAACTATTACATCACCAATTAATACATCAATATATAACTCATGTTCCAACCAAGGTATCCTTCACCACTAAGTTAAGTGTTGGTCTCATCCAAGTAGTGACCATAATAACTATATGAGAGCTTCTTAAGTACCCATATACAATGGTGTACTGACCATTGTTTGTGTACCGAACATTTTATGGCACCACAAACGTGGTCTCATATATACCAATAATGTAATGATATATAAATGTGGAATTATCTGTATGAATAAATAAAATTTTGAATGTATAACAAAATAAAATAACACATGCATCAAAACAAGGTCATAATGATTATAAGAATATCATGTGTATCTTTCCAAACCATTTACCCAATACAAAATATTATCAATCCTTATGTTTCTGACCCCATATTACCATTCATACTTTAGTTGGAGAATGGGTGTGATGGAGAACATCCCAAAGAACACAAAAATAATAATTGGCTATGTTCACCTTGTTATACCTCACATGAATCATATAAATCCACTATGTATTGTTTTTAAGGACATGTATAGCCATTATGTATCACAGAACATCATATTTTACTTTCAATTTTAAATCATAGAATACAGAACCATCCACAACTCCATATCAATGTAAACCCCACTAATATAATCATAGACCTCCCCTATAGGTGTTTTCTCATCAATAAGAATCTCAAATATATTAAAAAATATATTCCCCTTTGTTATTTTCTATTTACATTAAAATACCACACTAATGGATGTTTTCTATTTTACAACAACCACTAGGAGGGTATATACCATGCCCCCAAGATAATAAATAAATAAATTGCATTAGATGAATTCCAAACCAAAAAATTTCTACCAATACCCAAAACACTACATCTCAATATGTTAAATATATCATAAGGACACCAACTTAGGATTCAATTTTATCACATTTAAAATATCGCACTATGAGTTTCCTTGTCACCTTGAAACACGGAATCCCACTTGGGTCAGAAAAGTCCATCCATACGAGTGAAACCATAATTCGGTACTCCTTCAATTCAACTCCCACTATGGGTCATCCCACAACTCAATGTTTCCCACAAAACACAAAACCATTATCATAAAGATAAAATATCTCAGCTATTTCTTGGTTCAACAAAAGTTCCCCCATGACATTTCACTAATGATACACTTTGATTATATTGGGAGAAGGAAAAAGGATACTATAGAAGACTAATATGTCATAATTATACTATTTAAACCTCTAATTTTCTTTGTATGGCCTTAGAGATCAATATAATAGTCTCTTCCCCAAACAGTTGTGGGAATGTTCGGTACTCTACTTTACAATGGTTCACCTAAACTGTTAAATTTTTATCAGATAAAAAGAAACAACTACATTTATATTTTAATTTTCAATTCAAACCATTTCATTTTAATATTGAATATTCATTCATACATCATGGTTCATAAAACCATTGTAGCATGACTAATCATCTGCATTCACTATTAAAATAATATAAACTATAAGTCCTGTACGGATGCCAAAATCTATTTTTGAATACATCAAAAAATTCAAATGAATGGAAGTAGCTACTAATTCATGTTTATGTCTGTCTAGACTCTTTCATTATAAATGTAACACATCTCAACAACTCATTCACCTAAATAAATACAAATATTATTTACTTACCATGTTTATCATTAATTAAAAAATTCCAAATAAACTACACATAACACTAGATAAATACTCTATCCTTATCAACTCATAAGAACCTTAGGTCATGATGTTTTTGCTATCCTTGACTCTCTAAAAATCTATTTTGAGGGTAAAACCCAACATACAACACCACATTGAAAAATAATCATATTATAATTTAATTAAAATATTATTAAAGTCATTAATTTTTCATACCTGATAAAATAATTGAGAAATGAAATAGATATTTCATCATAAGAAATCTATTATTGATGATGGGAATAAGACACGTCACTGATGATTGATTCTATGATCCAATTTTTGAATCAGAATCAAAAATTGTATTTGAGGGATGACAAATTATAGTGGAATGTTATAGAATATTAAGGGAGCCAACTAGAGTCATATATGAACCTTAAATCATCCAAATGTTCCTATAAAACTATATTTTAAATACATGGAAGAGTAGAATGAAGTATAAGGTGGTTGGATAACATGTGTTATGGAGAGGGGATAAGTGCATTTTCTGTCATATAAAATGACATTGGAAAAAAAATTCCACTTTTTAATTTGCTACAGGGTTTGGATGCACATTTTTCCAAGCCATGTTATAATTGTTATTTAGGGTAACATCCCATGTAAATAAAGGATATGATATTTTCAAATTTATTAATATGAGTGAATTAAATATTAATTTTTCTCTAAAGGGTATGCTATGTTTTATGGCGTACTTGACATGCAATAATGGGTTTTTCAGAAATCTCATGTTGCACATAACGCTGAGTCATTCTGAAAAATAATAATAAAATATTATTTTAAATGGTTGTTAATATATAGTCGTTTTATTGGCGGGAATGAACAAAACCAACCATATTATGTTTAATATTGTTTTTTAAAATTTTTTACATTTAACTAATTAAATTTAGTGGCTTTAAATGAGAATTAATCCTATTTTAAGCATAAATACTCTAATATTATTAAAAGATATTTTTCTGCCTTTTGATGGTGAACCCATTTTAAATCTACTTTTTTCAATTTTATATTTTTAATATGACATAATAAACTCCTTATTTATAATTGAGATATCAAAATTAACTTTGGGGAAATTTTTGGGATTTTTCTGATAAAGTCCATTTTTAATGAATAGTGAAAAATACAACATTTTAAGTCAATACTATATTTTCATCATAAATATTTGTATAGTTATATTATCTTTTTAAATGGGTTTAAAGAGTAATTGGATTATATTTTTACCATTTATTCCAATCTTAGTCATTGGAATTAATTTAACTTTGAAATTTTCTGTAAACACTTGTCAATCATTTTGTAATTTTTACTTCTTAAAAACACATTTTCTTGTTTTGAGAAATGAAATTAATTTCCAATTAATTAATGAAAATTATATGTTTTTAAATTTGTAAAATATACATCAATTATTAATCCAGAATATCTATATTCGATTTTGGTGAATTTATTTTTTTTCTAAAGATGTTCAATTTTTGATGAGGAGTGAAAAAAACTACATTTTAGTAAAAAACTGACTTTTTCATTTAAATGAAATTTTATCACTATTAGGAAATGAGTTTTAAAAATCTGAAATACATGTTTTTCATTATTAAGTAAAATGTTGTTCAATAAAATTAATATAATTTTTCTTCAATTGTAACTGTTGTTTTTTATTTACTGTAGTTAAAAGTCAATAAGGTAATTCATGGTAAAAATAATAAAATAACAACTTAAAATTACAATAAATAAAGTTTTAACCTTATTTTATGAGACATGGATGATCAATACAATCCTTTGGTAGAGGAATTGGACTTTAGAAGAAACATGGGTACGATAATTACATTAATAACTTTTTATTTAAAGGAAAAATATAAATATAAAAAAACATATATTGTTTTCATAAACCAATTTTTATATGATGTTATATAATATATATCATTGAATATAAATATTCATGAGAAATATAAATAGTTTTCCTACATCCTGATATTTTATTTTTAATTTTTAGACAAAAATAAATATATTTATTTATGACACAATGATGATGTAATTATTACCACATTAATGAATGTTTTAAAACAATTATATTATAAATAATAAAAATAATATATTTTTAATCTTTTTATGCCATAAAATAATTTTATGGATGATTAATACTTGTTATCTTTTAATTTATAATGATTTTTCTAATTTATCATGTTGTTATGGATTAATAATAAGTCATTATATAAATAGTACAAAAATTTACAAATATGAATTTTTAAATTAATTAATAATTCATTAAATGATAGAATAGACCAAAAATATTATATTACAAAAAATTGCATAAATTATGTTTCCAATATCGTTAATGATCTATTTTGGGTTAAGTTGCATTTTATCGTAAATATTTTAACAATATAGTATAAATATACATAAAGACATGGTAAAATATACATTAGTTAACAAAGGGTTCAATAAAAAAGTAATGGATTAAAAAAATTAAAAACCAATAAAATATTTTTTGTATGATCTTATTTCGACTTTTATTAGTCTTATATTATAATTTAATTAGTTTTTTACCATTTTAACCTAATCATCGTTTTATAATAAAATAAGACTTTCAATCATTACTAAAGAGCCTCTCCTCCCTCCTATAAAAGGAATCGACCTCAAACCCATTACCCACACCTCTCAAGCCCCTTGGATCTTCCAAAATCAATCCAAATGTACTTCCAACATACCTATATTCTTCTTAGAAAACCTCTCTAAGGTATAAGGCAATTAAAGAGACCCCTTTCCCTCAAATCAAAAGAAGTTACCCGATTTGAGGTAACGTCTTCTCTCATGTTTCTTTCCATTATTTTTCCTTCTCCACTCCCTATTCTCTTATTATTATTTGTTTATATAAAAAACCATTATCCAATATATACCTATTTTTTAAGAGAAGGATTATAACTACACTTATACACACCTCCATCTAATGGATATGATCATACTATTTCTGTGAACTGTGAACTATTGCCTCACGAAATGATGATTATTCGATTTTCTCCAACCGCATATCATGGTGGCCCTTATGATGGAGCTATAATTATATATGATATATATGATATATATATTTTATCTCTATTTTTTTAATTCTTATTTATGACATACCTTTATGTTTTTCATGTTCTATAAATATTATAATTTAATTTGAGGAAGTGCATACTATTGTCCCCTCAAAGAAATATGACTCATTCTTTCCATACATGTAATGTATATAATATGGTGTTAATGGACTCAGGTAACATATATAAAATGTTATATTATACATTAATTATAATATACCTATGTATAATTTTGTTTTCATTCCTTAAAAATAAATAAAATTTAATAAATATAGCATTCATGCTTACGTAGGGCTTAACGTCTCACTGAACGGTGCATTTCATTCTCATATATCAAAATTATATGGACTGGTATAAATTAATATATACTAGACATGTATTATATATATGATAAATAAATCATGAATACCATTTTTTATATAATTTAATTTTGAAAACATGAATAATTTGTGATTATAACATGTTCATTTTTGACCCGAGTTTTGAATATATCAAAATGTCCGATATGAAATAAAACAATTAACTAATTCTTATTGAAATGTAATAAGTTATATAAAAGTAATAATAAAGTTAAAAAATGTTATGAAGAATGTATAAATTAACATATGTTTATTATTTAGGAAATTAAATAATAAACGCGTCAATTTGGACACATTTTAAGGGAACCTTTCACCGTAATCTATTCGTCGAACACTTATTTTAAGTCATGTATTTTAATTTATATTTTCTCAGGATGGTATATATTTTTATATATCCTTATTTCATTAAATTTTATTTACATGTGATTAGATACCCTTTTTTCCTCCATCAACTCATTTTTTGAATTTTAATGTGACGTCTTTAGGCTGTTGATTTTTCGTAAGGATATTTTTCTCAATCTCTCTTAATTGAGGAATATCATGATATTGTGCACCTATATTATTCTATAAGGTGTATATCTTACCCTTTTACATATATATCATTATTATCATTAAACTTTTGATATTATAGTTTTATTTTAATTTTATTCTTTAATTATTATTTTCATGTATTTTCCCAAGTGTTAAGAGAATATTTAACTAAACAATTGTTTTTACTAATTTATTAATTTTATCTTCAAAATATTTCTCATTAATGTCCATGTTTTCACAATGATTTTAAGGATTTATTTATATGGACATAAATGTTTTAAATTGTTAATTGATTTAAAGGTTTCAATGTGGTATGGTGTGATTTGATTGAAAAATATCTTTATTGAAATATTAAAATGGTTTTGGAAGTTGATTAACTATATTAGTTTCTTGGAATGTTTTATTGTCAGTGGAATGTGGAAATGATGTCTTTCAATTATTCTTTTTTATATGATAGGAATATGTTATGGATCATGGGAATTGCTTACGTATATGAGTTTTTCTGTGCTAAACCTATGGCTGGTGTGCCCGAGAAAGCTCTCTAATGCATTGGGTAATGTTAATGAGGTTAACGTTAATGTTTCTCCTGAGAGATTTAGGGAATATATTGTGATGGGTATTCATAATGTAGATCCTTAAGTATGATTTCAAGCTACAACGTAAGTATGTTATGGATGCAAATTGTTACATTTATGAATTATGATTTCTATGTGTTATTCATAAATCATAGGATTTCCTGAGGTATGTAAAAGATCTTATGTTTATGATTGAATTATATGATTTCATTAATTATATGTGTTTATGGAATCTTGTTTTCTTTAATTATTTTATAACCCTTACTGATATTTTTATGCACATTCAATGTTTTTGAAATGTTTTTCACTGGGTTTAAAATAACGATATGAGAAATAAATAAATCAAGAATATTTACATCAAGAGAATAATTTTGGTTTTCATTTAAGAGTTTTTATTTTATGAAAAAATAAATACTAAGAAGAAGTGTATACATTGAAATATTTGATATTTAATGTAATAGTTATGGAATAATTCTTTAAAACACTAAACATGAAAAGATACTCAATGTAAATTCTTGATTTAACTGAAGGTTATGTAATGTTCTATGTTTGGGACTTACATCTGGAAGGAAAGGTTGGTTTAAATAACATTAGAGGTTAGTGAGTTATTTAATCATAAGATACATAACCATAATGGTTAGCGTATTATAAATATTAATATTTATTTTAGATAAATTGAATGAGTTCAAAATAACATGAATAAGTATATCTTAATTTTTTCTATACTCATAAGTTATTATATAATGATTTTGCTAATATATTTAAACTAACCTTTTTGGTTTTAGTAAATGGATAGATCTAGTAGGAACCAAAGTATCAAAGAATTTGATGAAAACATTGATGGTTTTCTGAATAAGAAACCAAATGAAATGGGAGTTGCAATGAGAAATATTATGGTTATTCTCTACGAACTATCTAGCGCATGAATAACCACCTAAACCATGGTTATTTTTATATTTCATCATATATTTGATCAACAAATCCATATGGAATATTATGTAATAATCATAAAATAAAGTATATTAAAAATATTATGTGTCTAGGATGTGGACAGAAACACTTAGTAAAATGATTCAATGGGATGGGATGATTCTATAGATGTGGTAATGAAATTCATAAATAAAGAACCTTCCATGAAAAAATTAAGCATCTAGTTCACTCTTGGAAAGGGAAAGAAGTTCTTTTCTATAGATCAATTGAATGTCTTAAATGTGGTTTGCATTGTCATTATAAATATAGATGTTCTATGAAGATGGTTCGGGAATGAGATCAGGAGTATCATACAAATATATGTTTACAAATTCTTAATGTCATTCCAATTTAAGAATAATAAATAGACAGTGACCAATGAAAGGTATGAATTATTTTATAGATAATATTTTGACATTATATAATATTAGGATATGCTTATTGATTTTGTTTATAGGAAATATGTATTAATGAATATGTTGTAAAATAAAGGTTAATGAATCATGAAGAAAATTTAATGTGTCAATAGCCTATATATAATAGATTTAAGAGTTATGGTACATTTTAGGATGATGAAATTCTTCAAATCATTAAGGCTATTTTGATTATGGGATTACATTGGAAGAATTTTTCTTTTATGTGTAACCCTGATATTTGTTAGGTGGAAATATTATTAATGGAATAATTATCTATTATTTTGGGAAAATAGTTATAAAGAACCATTTGGGTTTATTTGATCTATGAATTTGAGGTAATTATAGGTTATTACTTTTTGGGATGAAAATGTAATGTATGAGATAACATTTTTGGTAAAAATATGTTGTTGTTATTTTCAAGGAAATTATCTTATCTTTGAGAATGTTATACGGATTATATGGTTTTAGAAAAATGACAACCCATAAGATGGGTGACAACCTGTTAGGTCTAGTAAGGCCTCAAGAATCAAACACACAACCGAACGACGATAAGGGTACATCGCTTACCACTGGCATACGTTATGTCCCTGGTTAGTATAAATTATTATTTTATTAAATGATTTTTTTGATCCAGAATATGTTGATTCAGGATATTATGTTTTATCAAATTTATATCCTTTGTATAAGAAAGTGATTTGGTGACTAAGAGATAATGATTATTTTTGGAACACTATATGCCTATGGAAAATAGAATACATTGGGATTTCAATTGTGGAGTAATGGTAGAATTTTTAGTTGAAAGAATCTATGTTTTTATTATGCACATATATAAATATGGGTCATTTATGGAAATTATTAACCTATCATCGAGAATATTTGATTATGTTAATTAGTTTTCAATATGATACTTTAAGAGTTGTTGATATTATTTGATGATAAATGTAAAGATTTTTCATGGAAGACTAAGTGATCAAATCATTCTGAATTTTTGGGATTGAATCATAATTTGGATTATATTGAAGGATTTTAAAGAAAAATTGTTTATTGAAATGTATTTGTTGAATTTTGTGTATTTTTTCAATTTTGGATATTTAGAGTACTTTTTCTTTTTATAAAAGATTATTATTTTTATAGATTATCTTATTTGGTACTAACCCTTTTGGTTTTTGGTTAATTTATAAAGAAAGGGGAAATATATTGTTCATATTTTATGGATTATTTTATTCTATAAAAGATTATTCTTGATCTTTTTATCTGAACAAGTCATATTAATTACTTATTATTTGGAGATAATATGAGTTTGTGGTAGAATTTTAGAAAAGGATGAAAGTCTACATGACAAGAAGTATGTTTCCTTATGTTCTTAGTAAATATCTTCAATAAATTCCTCAAATTTATGAAAAATGGCTTAAAAAATATGTTTTCTCTTTTATTTTCTTACTGAGGAATAAAAAATTGTTTAACCAATCACATGTTTATGGATTTCATATAGTTAACTTTTTGTAAATCTCGTTCTCAATCACTCTCCATCAGAACATGACACATAGATTATCCACTATAACCAAGTTTTTATGGAATCATATTATGTTTTATATCTGGTGACCATTTTTCTTATCTTTATTTATTTTAAAGTGACCGTTCTATTGACACTTTTTTCCAATGTGGGACTTTTAATGAAGTTTCAAAGACTTATATTAAAATTGCAAGGACACAATTTCCAAAAGCAGGAAATAGTGTAACATCCCAGGTAAAAAAGGAAATGATATTTTCATATTTATTATTATTTGTTAATTATAAATTAATTTTACTTTAAAAGGGATTCTATGTGTTATGGCTTACTCGATAAGCAGTAATATGTTTTTTTGAAATCTCATGTTGCACACAATGCTTAGTCATACTGAAAAATAATAATATAATTTTATTTTAAATGGATATTAACTCCAAGATGTATAATTTTTTGGAATGAAAAAAATATAACCCTATTATAATTAAACATTTCTATTAAGTTTTTTTACAATAATCAAATAATATACAGAGGCTTAAATGGGAATGGATCCGATTTTAAGCATAAATACTCAAATTTTTTTAAAAGGTTGTATTACCACATTTTGATGAATAAACCTGTTTAAATCTTGTTTTTGTCACTTTTATATGTTAAATTTGACAAAATAAACATCCTTTTAAGAATTAATATATGAAAATTAACTTTGGGTAAATTTTTAGTATTTTTCTAATAAATATCATTTTTAAGGAATAGTGAAAATACTGCATTTTATGTCAAAATTGTCTTGTCATATGATTAATTTATATGGTTACAAAATTATATTTAAATGGATTTAAAATGTAATTATATTATATTTTTAAAATTTAATCCAATGGTGGTATTTGGATGAAATTTCACATTAAAATTTGATATAAACACGTGTTAATCTTTTTGTGGGGTTTACTTCTTAAAAACACGTTTTCTCATTTAACAAAAATGAATGTTAAATTAATTAAAAAACATATATGTATTTAATATTATAAAATAGAAATTACTTTTTAATTTAAAATATAAAAATTATACTGAAGTGATTTTTTTGGAATTTTTTTGAAAAAGATCAATTTTTGATAAATTGTGAAAACCAATATATAGTAGTTAAAAACCAATTTTTTCATTTAAATGAAATTTTACTGGTTCATTGAATTGAATTTAAATAATTAGACATACATGTTTGTCATATTTATTTAATACTTGGTTCAATAAGATGAAAATATTTTTTGGTGAATAATATCTTTTTTATTTACCATGGTTAAAGGAAAATAGGGTAATTAATTGTAAAAATAATATTATAATAATATAATATTGTCTTAACACAAGCCTTAATATTATTTTTTGAGTCATTTATGGACAATAAAATCATTTGGTAGTTCTTTTTTCTGTTTAAATCCACTTGGAAAAGATAATTACATTAATAAATATTTATTTAATGTAAAAATAAAAATATATGTATTATTTTGAAAAATAAATTTTAATGTGATTATATATATTTGATATATTTTACTATGAAGAATAATTATATCTAAAAAATATATCCTACATCATGGTATTTTAATTATAATTTTTATACATCAAATAAATAAATCTATTAATCTCACAATGGTGATGTAATGAATACCTCATTACTTATTGTATTAAATAAATAATATTATAAATATTAAAAAAATTACATTGATAATATTTCTGAAATACATGAATTTTATGGATGGTTATGACTTTTTAAAATTTAATTTATGTTGTTTTTTCAAATTGATCAAGTTGTTATGGATTTTTAAAAACTCATGATATGAATAATATAAAAATTGTCAAAAATGAGTTTTTAAATAAATTAATATTTTATTAAATGATAAAATATTCCAAAAAATATAATAATTGGGAAAATGACATATATGATTTTAAAAATGTAATTAATGATTTCTTTTGGGTCACTTTTAAATTTATTTTAAATCTATTAACCATATAGTATGAATTTACACGAAGACATGGTAACATTTAATAAGTCAACTAAGGGTTAAATAAAAAAGATAAAGATTAAAAAATATCCAAAACCAACCCAATTATTATTGGATGATTTTATTTCGACTTATATTAAGCTAATATTCTAATTTATTCAGATTTTGACCTTTATAAAACGAAAATAGTTTTGTAATAAATAATTCTTTCAAACATTTATAAAGATGACATCCTCCCTTTTATAAAAGGACACAGCCTCTAACCCATTAATCACACCACTCAACAACCTTTTATCATCCAAACTATTCCAAAATAAACTCCCAACATCCCTTTATTCCTCCTAAAATCACTCCATTATGAATAAGTCAATTCAAGATATCCCTTTGCCTCAAATCAAAAGAAGTTACCTGATTTGTGGTAATGTTTTTTCTCAAGTAGCATTCCATTATTTTTTCTTTATCCACACCCAATGATCATATTATTCATTGTTTATATAAAAACCATTATAATAAAAATAAAATGTTGTTTTTATGATAATTATTATAACTACACTTACACACGCCTCCATCAAATGGATACGAACATACTATTTCTGTGGATGGTGAACTAATGCCTCCCAAAACTATGATTGTTCAATTATATCCTACCACCTCTCACGGTGGCCATTATGATGGAACAATAATTACATATGACATTTATGATATTTATTTTTTCTCTATGATTCTGTAATTTTCATTAATAACACACCTTAATGCTTTTCTTGTTTCTTAAATATGATAATTTCTTTTGAGGAAGTGCGAACTACAGCCCTCTCAAAGTTATATGACTTGTTCATTCCATACATTTTATTCCTAAAGAAGGGTTTTAATGTACAAATGTAACAAATATACAATATTATATTATAATATAATTATTATATACTTATGTATTATTTTATTTTCATACCATTAAAAATGAAAAATGAAATGAAAGTACTGTCCATGCGTACGTACGACTTATAGTCTCCAAGAACGGTGCATTTAATTTTCATATATCCAAATGATAAGGACTGTTATGAAAAAAATATATACTTCATATATATGATACATATCTAAATCATGAATATAAATCTCTTGATAATAGACTTTTAACATCATGGACAATTTGTGATTATAACAAGTTCATTTTTAACTCATGTTCCGAACATGGACAAAATGTCCATTATGAACAAAAATAATTAACTAATTGTTATATAAATGAAATAAGTGATATAAAAGGAATAATGAAATTAATAAAATTACATTGGAAAATATAAATTAACTTAATTTTATTATTCATGAAATTTAATAATGAATGGGTCTAGTTGGAAAGAAGGTAAGATAAACTTTCAGTGTACTCTTTTAGTCCATTTTTTATGGAATGTATTTTAGATTCAATGTTTTTATGTAGGTTTATATTATTCTATATCCTTTTTTCTGTACATTTTATGTACATGTGATGAGAGACCCATTTCTCTCCCATCATTTTATTTTCTGAAATTTAATGCGACGTTGTTAGGCTACCAATTTTTCGTAAGGGACTTCGTCTCAATCTCATTTCATTGAGCCATATCTTGATATTGTTTACATTTATTATCCAATAAGGAGAATATCTTACCATTTTAAAATTTATTTCATGAATATACTTATTCTCATGATATTATAGGAATATTTTAATGTTATTCTTTAATTATTATTATTCAAGTATTTTCTCAAGTTGTAAGGGAATCTTTCACTAAAACATTTTTTAAATTGTTTTAAGAATTAATCTACTAAATATATCTCATTAATTTCGATGTTTTCAAATTTTTTATAAGGATTTATTTTTATGGAAATCAATATTTAATTTGTTAATTACTTTAAATGTTTAAAAGTGTTATGGGACACTTTGATTCGAAAATATATTTATTAAATGTTTTAAATGGTTTTGGAAATGGACTGACTATTCAAGTGCATTGAAATGTTATTTTATTATTGTATTGTGTAAATTTTATATTTACTTTATTCATGTTTTATATTTTATGAATAAGTTATGGATCATGGACAGTTCTTATGTACATGTGTGGTTCCGTGATAAACTTAGGGCAAGTGAACCCGAGATAGCACTCCCACGAATTAGCTAATGTAACAGAGGTAAACGTTAATGTTTCTCTTAAGAGATTTAAGGAATATGTTTTGATGTGTATTCCAAACATTACTTCCTATAAGGATATGAAAGCTAAAACATAATTATGTCATGGATTTTGAATGTTAACATAATAATTTATAATTTCTATGACAAGAAACAACCTCAAGCACAATGGGGGTGATATTTTTCCATCATAACCAACAATGTGGATCCTGAAAATGTTGTAGTGATATGTATTATTATTATTAATATAATAATAGAAGATTTACATTTTTGTTCATGTTCTATGAATTTATTTAAAACTTTAATGTTTAGTATAATTATTCAAACACCGCCATAAATCATTGAAGTAAAAATATCTGTGAAAATGAAGAATGGGTAAAATATTGAATCCCAAGTATATAACTCATCCCCTATTAAAATTTATCATCTAAAAGATCTAGTGAAAATATTCATAATCTGATATGTGGAATTTCATGCAATTCAATCTATGGATTGGATTTACCTACATAGATAAAACATAAATTTTCTTCAGGAGGAAATCACACATTATGTCGCGAAACATCCTCTAATTCTATACAAATTAAAGGACAGAAATGATTGTTAAATATCCTCAAATTATCAATAATGGGTATTATTTAACTACCATAACTAATATATAGATAAAATTATTCATTCCAATGAAATTAAATCCTATAATATATGCCCATTGTGGGGGGGATACAATTATGTATTTCCCAATGAATTTTATAGTCTTCCTCATATCCGAGAAGTTTAGTTTTCAATTGAGATTATTACTTTGTAGTTACAATTATCATGGAATCTGAATAGAATGTATTTTTGGTACATTGGGTTAAGGTCAAACAATTACAATAGAATATGTATAAAGGTTTCTAACGAGCTCGTGTATCACCCTTGTTTGCACCAGTATTACTTGTTAATGATGAAAAATGGTAAAATTATCATTCGAATTGATTACCATGAGCTTATCAATATAATGATAAAGAATAATTATACTCTTCCATGAATTGATGAAGTTTTCAATAAACAATGAAAAGAATATTTCTTCTTTCAATTGGATCTGTGGTTGGGAAATTACTACTTTAGGGTAAAGAAAAATAATATCTGGAAAAAAATTTTGGTAGAAGATATGTGAATTATGATTTCATAGTAATTTCATTAGACTCGCTAATACTCTAAAAATATTCATGGACATGATGAATATAATTTTTAGATATTACGATGAATTTTTTTATTCTTTTTGTATAATTTTGTAAAATACTCAAATAATGCAGATGAATTAGAGAATCAAATAACTATGCTAAAGACCTTATGAATAGAGATGTTATATTTCATGTAAGTTAAATTTGAGTTCATGTTGAATAATTCCCCATTCATAGGTAGTTCCATCACAAGTAGTGTGATTTCTATGGACTCGTCAAGGAATGAAGAAATTGAAGGATGGATGAGGCCATAATCACTAATATATATTCATGGTTTTCTTGTTTAATATTAGTATTGTTATAAATTAATTAGAAATGTTTTCTGAATTTTCAACCCTCTAATAAATTATACTCTGAAGGTAATAAATTTTTATTATAATGATGAATGTGATGATAGATTCATGGTTTTTAAAAGGAGTCTTATCACCGAATCTATACTCATAGTACCCATAAGTGGATTAATGTTTATGGTATTTATAAATTCCATAAATAAGGTAATCATGTTTGTGTTAATGAAGAGTGAAATAGTCAAAGAGTGTGATTTAAGGAATATGAATGTTCACAAATAGAACTAGAAAATGCATGATCTAGAGTTGGATGTATCGATCTTCACTTTGAAAATATAGCGTAATTATATATTTGGTGGGAATTGGGAATCATATATGGATCACAAAATCCTCAATTACATATTTATATCAAAAGAGTTGAATATTAAACAACACAGATGGTTAGAGACTATCAAGGTCTATAGATACTCAATTCAAAAAAATACTACGTAAGTGAGTAATGAGGAAGATGATCTATGAATAAAAGATCCTATAAAATGGAATTGATGACAATTGAGAGTGATTTTATCTTCTCCTATTTGGAAAGTGTATACATAGTAATAAAAAAGGAATGAGCATAATCAATCATTTCCCAAATGATTCATCAACTATTCCCTCTAGAGTAGATTAAGGATTCTCCAAGCGATGATATTGAAATTTAAAAAATATGGTAACTATAATAAGGGAGAAATATTGGGAGTATAATAATAATTAAGATAAAATTGTGATATTAGGGTCACGACTATGTCTTACATAAATTTACCACGTTAATGAAGAGGATATTCGATGATGAACACATATCAACCTTCTACATCAATATATGAAGCACAAATATTTATATAAATCACTTAGAAAACTATTTTTTTGACAATGTGAATAAGGATAGCACAATGTATACATCAATATTTCATGTATGATAGAAACTAAATCTAGAATTGAAAAAATGAATGGGGGTGATGAAACCATTACACATTCTTATATGGAAATGGGAAAACATTAACAAGGACTCCTTCACTAGTTTTATGATGACATCATTAAAATATATTGAAATATAGGTTATACTGGATCATATTACATAGTCTTCAAACCTAATTACAATTCGAGAGGACTTCTCACTTGATCAACATGAAAGGAAATGCATTATCGCTGTGGTGAGTCTTCATGGAACCCCACTATCAATTTTATCTGATTGAGTCCTAGTATTTACCCTGATCTTCTAAAAGAGTCTCCAACATGATTTGAATAATGATTTAACCTCATAAAATATTGTAATCCTAAAATTGATCTCCAATCTTAGTAGACTCTACGTACACATTAGAAAATATTGAAATCATGCTCAATTGACTTAAAAGGAGGATTGGGATCATAATCTTAATCTACTCTTGTTTTAATAAAATAATAATTTCCAATTATGAATCAAAATGTATCACTAGAAATATCATTTTGGGAAATGTTGTAGAAGACCTGAATGTTCGGATGATGTTGGGGAATTAAAACTCTAGGAACTGAAATGGTCATGTAAATGGTTGAAAAGGATAAGGTTTATTATCACATCATGGATGATCAATGTCAAAAAAAATCTATGATAGAAACTACTGATGAGACCTATAGTTTTATAGTGGGTACATGTTATTAATCTATATATCACTATGTAATAAATTCTTGATATTTTTGAAGAACGGGAATCACATTCAATGATACATCAGTCCCAGTGATATTGTTGATTGCCTCAGAGAAGTGTCTTATCTACTAGAACTCCAACCAAACCTATCTCAAGTACATGAGGTATTCCTTGTATCCTTATTAAAAAATTAAAGACCGCACCCCTCACATTTACCCAATCTATAGACAGTTTCTTTGGATAAGGTACATAATAATTAGGAGAATCCAGTGATGATATTATATAATTGAGACGTAGTATTATGAGATTTTACCATGCCCCTAGTCAATGTTATATGATGAATCCATACGTTTGAATAATAAACATTGAAACAAAACGAAGTGATGAAATATAGTTACAATAAAATTTTTTATTTAAGGATAAGAAAATTTTGAGTGTGAGATTTTTGAAGGTCAGTTGATTGTAATGACCCAATCTGTTATAAATAAAAATCACCTTTTTTATTTAATTAATTTTTTTATTATATATTTTTGTTATAGAAAATATATAGAATTTTTCATAATTATTATATCCTATAATATTTAAACAATTATTAATAAGTATTATAGTTTATAATAAGTTTATTGAATTATGATCACCTGATTTGTGTAAATATATGGTTTTAACAAATCCAATTGACACAGACATAGGATGTGATGACCTATACCAATTGGATCATACCCTATGACTACCATTTATCAAATCTCCAAGGGGAGATATCAGGAGTAGGATTTCCCTTAACCAACCCCTATATGATATCCTTTATATAATCATGAGTGATACCAATTATGGGAGTCATTACGGATCATCATGATCACGGTGAAATCCATGTACGTCAAACCACCCCATTAAGGGCTCAACATTGTGCACCTTACTCTTATGTTGTTTTCTCATGTATTAAAGGTATATTTTTTAATAACATTTTAATATGAATACTTATATTGTATTTTTAATATATTTTGGTTCATTTATTATTCATATCATTGTTTTATAAAAGATTATTATTTTTATCCAATAAAACAAACATGGTTTATTCTAATTAGTAATAAATTTAAATTAAATCGTTATTTTTATTTAATTATTCCATTGTTTAAAAAAATAATTTTTTAAATTAATATTATTTAATATATTTTATCAAATATAAATGATCAAATAATTTTTAAGAATTAAAATGTTATATTTATAAGGGTTTGAAAACTATTATTGGAAATAGAATCATAGTTTCTCAATAAAAGTTGATTCTTATTTCAAAATTAACTATACACATATTTGTAAAATTATTTTGATAATATTAAAATTATTTTTTAAATTAGATAATTGAAATTAATCAATGGTGAATATTTCATTATCTTTCGAGACAATCTATTTTTTGTATAACAACTAAATATTGTGTAAATATATAGTGTGTTTTATGACATAAAAATGACCTTAAATGTTGTAATAAATACAATAAATGGTATAAATTAGCAAATATAACATTTTGTTTTAAATTAATATTTTAAATTTTTATTTTATTAATTTTTTAATGCAATTATTAACCCTTATATATAGTTATTATATTTTATGGTTTTAAAATCATTTCGTTAATAGTATGACTCACCTCCACACCAGTAAGGGTATTATTTCATTATGTTTTTCTCTTGGAATTATAAATTAATTAAAACCACCCTCAAATGGGTGAAACCATAATAAAAACCATCCTATGATTTTTTATTATAATTATATAATTTCCAAAACCTAAATTTGAGAATTAATAAAGAACTCCACAATCATTTTATATATAATCCCACTAAAGCTCCATTTAACTATTCTAAAAACCCATGTAGCAAGTCCTTACTATGAGCTAACCTCTTTATATTCCTCTCAAGGTTCCCAAATTTCTTCATAATCACCTCCCAAGAATTTTGAGTTACACACTAAGGTAAGTGTTCTTTCTTTTCTACACCTTATTTAAGATTCATCATTTTCGTATTCCTTATAATTATAACTCATAATGTTTGCATATATAATTATATATCCCTATACCATAGTTTATATTTATAAATTCTGAGTTACCCCTTTCTACCTCATCAAACCATATTCTATATCATTTTGTAACATTGTTATGTTGTTATAATTCCATTGTGATTTTCCATGCCAAAACAATTGTATAGTGAAAACAATACCCATGTACAATCAATGGTGTTCACCATTGTACACTTATACAACTTTTATTTGGGACATAAATTTATTTAATTCACACTACTTGAAGATGGAATAAAATATGATGTTTAATGTATCCATTTTGTATTATATATGTTGCAAACTTAAGCATGGGAATGAAATGATTTTGATTAGTGTTCCTGTAATCATATAGAGCCATAATGCATTGGGTAATGTTTAGTCTTGTGATACATAATTTTTGAATTGGGAGTAACCTTTATTACTTAATAGGAATTATCAAATCATCATGTCTTGAAAATTATACTTTACTTATGTTTAAGTTTAATTTTTTATTTTGTTCCCATATTTCACATGTAAGATTTATGATTAACATTCTATATCATCTATTATTATTCCTTTTTTCAATTATCACCCATTTTATGCCATGTTGATATTTATATTTTAGAAAAAATATTACTCTATTCATTTTATTCCATGTATATTACCTTATTATCCTTTATAGATCACCCATATCCTATGAATATGCCCATGTTCCCCGATATAGTATAAAGTGAGAACTTGTTATAAAAGTTGTTAATAAAGATGTTGGTTTCCCCTTGTAAAATTATTATGTCATTCACATTATTACAATTTAAATTAGACTTATAAATATTATTATATATATTAATTGTAATCATATGTGTTAAATAATGGATCAATGTGGAATAAAGAGTATGGTTATTATAATAAAAGTCATATTTAAATAATAATATTTCATAGTTTACTGAAGATTTTTTTTTGACTTTTATATTGTGAAACATTTTCTTATTTTAGAATAATGGGACATTACATTCTCCCTTCCACATTTATTAATTTATTACTTGTAACACGGATATGATAAAGGTAATAACTGATTACAATTTTTATATTACCTTCATTGAAAATATCTATCCAAAAAATGATAAGTAGACATATCTTTGAAAATAGATAATGTGAAATATGAAGTTCATCTACTATAATACATAAATGTGTTTCCAAATATCACAAAATTTGTGTGTAGTGAAGAAGTAGACCTAGAGAAAAACAATATTTTCACAATAACATTAATTTGTAGTAGAGAACATTCATCATAATAAATTGAATTATCATGATAAGGTCTGTGAAAAAAACCATAAACCAATGAGCTATGAAAAAAGGAATAAATTCAACAGAATGAAAGCAAATAAGATAAAAAATTCAAGATCCTTTCCTTAGAGTTTAGGAATTACTTCTTTACCAGTACTATGAATATAAAAAATATATACTTACAGGAAAAGAATAATTTCATTCAGTAATAAATTTCCACAAAACACTAATACATTATTTTTTATAGTGAGAATTAAATATATATTTCTTAATATTTATACACTAAAATCACATTATAATGGATGAAATATTCCAAAAATTATAAAATACTATTATTTCCATTATTAAATTTTAAGAAAAATAAAAATGATTATCACAATTTTAGATAGTTTCTGGGATTTATAATAATTAATATGATAAAAAAATAATTAATCTAAAAAACTAAACATTAACAATAAATGTTAAACATAGAAAATTCCATAAGAAAATATCAATAAATCACAAATAACATCAAAAATTTTTACATTGAATAATAATTTTACATCAAATGTTATAGCATACACAAAGAAATGTGTCCAAAATTTTATTATAATTTTTCAAAAATAATCTTACATGTTTACTACATGATACAACTAAGGGTCACATGTGACAAAACCTAATAAAATATCTTAACAAAATATCATCAATTAGTTTAAAATCTATTAAATTTTTTTTTTCGTAATATGGTGTTAATACATATGAAATTATAATAATCCATAAAATTGTAAACAAATGATCTTATACAAAACACTTATGTGAACTTCCATTAATATATCATAGTCTCCAATGATTTATAACCAATTTCCAAAATAAAAACTATAACTTCCCTATACCCTGTCATCCAAATCTGGTGTGAAAAAACAAAATATCTAAATTTATTTAATGATACTGATAAACATGAAAAAAACTTTCCATCGAAAATATAAAACATAAAAATGAAATACTGGATCACATACATACCGAATGACCTTTTATAATCAAATTTTTAGTGAATTAGGATGACAACTTACATAATAACTTAAAAACATAACTAACTACTTCATATAAATCTACATCATTCCACATAATGTTATTCATAAATGGAAAACTTATTTGTAATATCATTCATAATTCCATTCCACACAACCTTGGGAAATGGAAACATATGATGTGTGAGCTCAAACACTCATTAATAATAACCATAATCATTATCAATTAAATGTCATCAGTGACCATAAGATGGAGATAAGGGTATAATGAAATAATCAAATTTCATGATCTTAATATTAGATAATTCTAACCCACCCAAACATGGGCTATAAAAAATGTGACCTGAAATAAATCATTATCAAAATAATGTGTAATGAGAATAAATAATCATGAGCCATGTGATGTCAATATTGATCAAATGAACATTTATAAAATATAAAATAAATATTAAAACATGTTGGTATCTTATATAATTTGGTGTATAAATCCATCATAAGAAAATTAAAAGTTGGATAACCATTCATATATAAAACTAGAGATCACATATTATTAAACTATTAACAGGTTATTTATATCATCTCATATGTGTTTCTTATATTTAGTCAAACCTGTCATCAATACCTTATTAATTGGTGATCTAAATTTGTCTCACCTGTCATCCTATGTTATATCATGTCCATCATTCTTCATAAAAAATGTATATCAACCATAAAAAAGTTATAACACATGAAATATTTCATTTTCCTAGATAAATATTGTCAGTGCCCATTTATAACATTATTTATCCATTGAATTGAAATGGGTTCCATGGAAATATCTTTGATAAAATAATAATCAATCTATGTAATGAATATAGATGTTATAGTTATATCGTATCCTGAATGGTGAATATCTAAATTCATGAGTTTTTATCACTAATGAATATAAATTAAATGAAAATATAATTAAAAACATCCTTAAGGTTAATAAGTATTCTAGTTTAAAAATAAATTTTCATATTTTAAAATTATATAAATTTTGGAAGAAAATTGTATTTAAACAATACCATAAAAAATGATAATGTAATATTTAATAAATTATTTTTTCCTTAATTAATTTCATTACTTTCATGTTGTAACAATTAAAATGAAACCTTTTTAAATCTTTTGTATAATGTACCTTATTTAGAAAATATGATAAATTTAAAAAGTTTTTATAAAATATAAAATATGGTTAAAAATTAATTTAAAAAATAACTTGTTATTATTAAAAATAAGTTCTTAAATATTTTTATAAATAATTCATATCGAATAAAAATATTTTCTAGCCAAAAGTAGGTAAATTTGATCGTATCATTATTTAATATACATTTTTAGTAATATATATTTAAAATAGTATTAAAACATAATAATTATATATATTTAGTGGGTAATAATAATTAAATTAATCTATACAATTAGAATCATATAATTTTCAAAATGGATATTTAGTAGTGAAAATTCCCAATAAAAATGTTATTTAAACATAACTCCATTACCTCTTTGGTAACTGTTGATTCAGAATCCCCTTAAGAGAGTAATATTAAATTAAAATATACATATCTTGAATAGAATAATATTAATTATAAAACTTCTTAAATTTCTTGTATATATTCTTGAAAAATATATCAGTGGAAAACATAAATTTATGTCCCAATGAAAGTGTTTTTTTAAATGAATACCCATGTCAACATCATATTATAGAATTTATAATTATTCAATGGTGATATTATGAGGAAAAATTGAAATTAAAAATTCAGAAATTAAATATAAATTTAAAAAAACTCCCAAAAATTTATTATAATACAATCAATAAATAATTGATTTAACTCAACGAAAAAAATAGTTTAGAAACTACTTATGGATGGGTAACACTTAAGGAAAATCCCCTTGGATGAAATAAATTTAATAAAAACATAATATAACTTATATTTTGAAGGATTAGGTATATATAATATTAAAATGAATGTGTATACACAAAATAAAATATATAGGTTGTATAATATTAAAATAATCCTCAATAAATAAAAATTGATTCAAATCCCTTATCTCAAGTCCAGAGTCATCATGTATGTCCCTTAACTCTATTATAAAAAAAATTATATATTTTTCTAATTGATACTTTTTTCATGGAACAACACCTTATCCGAGAGTCATTTATTTGAAATATTTTAATTACATAATTAACTGCATAATCAGTTCACATCATGTTAGGTGTTTTTAGGATGATCGATTCATAAAATCATAACTACATGGGTATGTTGAATGTGGTTAAAGAAATTATTTTTCATCATCTATAGAATAATAATAATTTAATAATAATAATATTTAATGTTAATTATTCTTTTAAAAATCAGTTTAATATGGTTATGGAAAATTCATTACATTACAATAATGGTTATGGAATCTCATATGTATGAATGAGTGACATTTCCGTTTTTTTAACAAACAAGTCAGAAATATGGTAAATATTATTTTATCTTTAAATAATATTTATTATATAAAAAATATCATGTAACCTCTTTTTATACTATATATTTCATACTTGTAAATTTTTTATTAGAAATAAATCACATTTCAACGGGGATATGACAATCTATATGAACATAGGAATGACATTATTATTTTTTAGTAGATTAATATGAAATAAAATAGATGATTTATTATCTTAAAATAATTATAATTATGTATTTAATAACAAATATATCAATTAAATCCATAACTATAAACAACTGTGATAGGCGGTGATTGAAAACAAATTACATGGACATGTGGGAGATATTCCATCATAAACATGAATAATGGTCTCATTTATTATTTTGCGCCTGAGGATATAAATATAAAATATTCCATTAACATAATAACATATAATTATATTTTATATATGGCTTTTATTATTATTATATCATAAAATAATATTTGAAGGTGGTAGCAGAAAAAAAATATTTAAGAGTTCGTGTAGGATGATTGTCTCTACTTCGATAGACACCCTTTAGATCATTTCTAAAGGGAATTTGGGAAGTTATTTTACTAATACCATACGTTTTTATTTTATTATTTTTAATTAAATAAGATATTTTTGTAGAGTTTTTTCAATATATAGTGATCAAATTTGTGTAAGGATGAGAAATCATGGGTGTCCTTTTGTATGTGTGGGGAGTGGATTGTTGGAAGTAAATGAAATATTATTATATAATATGATTCATTCTCATGATTTTTTTTCCAAAATGACACATATAAAATGTAATTAACTATTTGTTTTTATGATAATGATTATTATATATTGATACAGGTTTAGATATTATTTTAAGCCTTACATTTTGGAATAACTCCTTGGTTAACAAATTTCTACCATAACCGTGGAAAAGACATTTCAGATTTTAAAAGGTAATAATTTTACTTAAGAGATGAATTTTCACTAATAAATGGACAAGGTATTATTTCATTTTAAATGTTTCAACCTAATTCCACTACTATAAAATTTTTAATATTTAAAAATATTTTAGGAATATATTTTTTAATGTAAAATTTCATTAATAACAATTTTCAAACTAATCAGTTTTTGTCCATAGAATAAAAAATAAGTAGTTATAGATTTCAAATATAAATCCTTCAAACATCCTATAAAATGTAATTTTTATCTATAAAAATATTATGATACTAAAATGCACTAAAAATATATTTTTATCTTCATTAATATCATTTATAGTATTATTTTTCGGCTTGAACAAGTACTTTTTCATCATTGAATGTGCATTTAATGTAATTATTTCACCATTGAAATTTATAAATTAATTACCATATAAAAATATAATGTATCAATTAAATAAAAATTAATAAATGCACATATAAATTTTGTATCAACTTCATAAAATAATAGAAATACTAAATGAATGAGGTTGACATTTTTGACCATACATTTTACTTACAATATTATAAAAATAAAAATGAATTCTAAATGGGAAAATGGAAATGTTTTTAAATTTTAATATTATGGGTGAAATGGTACCATAATGTTAAACATTGTAATTTTTCTGAATAAATTTAAGCCTTATCACATTATTTTTAATTCTACTTAACCCATTTTAAAAATACCGTATCTATAAAAATATACTATTATTACTATTCCTATTGAAAAATACATTGAGGTTATTAAATTATTTTAATTTATATAATATGAAATATTTACCCATTTTATAAAATTTAATTCAAAAAATATGAATAAATTAATTTCAAATTAATCCCATAAAACATGAGGGAAACTGTTTTCTCATAAAATTTATTTTAAAGTTTAATATTTTTTAGTATATTAACGTATAATTTAGATTCAAATAAAAATTATTGGAATATATTTTACCAAAAAAGTAACTAATTATATTTTATAACTAATGAAATATATAACATTATTTTTTATTAACTTGAAAAGAAAAGGGAGTTCTCAATGAAAATGAGTAATGCCACTATTCATTGAAAAATCATACATTTCAAAAAAAAATTCAAAAACTAATCCTAAGATAAAATATTCATACTAAATTCAATATATTATGTAAATTTCATAAAATAAAATTTATAATAGATCAATAAATTCATCATAATATTTTATCACAAATGGGAATAAAAATCATTTTTTAAGAAAATGAAATTTTGAAGCATTACAGGAATTTAATAATTCTTGAGTTTGTATTTAGTAATAATTAATGAAGATATTTATTCATAGTATTACATATATTTATATTTCAAAATTATATATTTTTATTCATAAAGATAAATTTAATATCCTCGTGGTAATTGTCATATTTAAATAAAAATAATTTATTGTTTTTCTAATTCTTAGTGTTCTATGTATGTTATATTATCAAATGTAGTCATATTTTAAAATATTAATATATTATAAAGGTTCTCCATAAAAATTAAATAGACATTTATATTACATATATACTTTTCCAACACCCGAGACACATATTTAGCACCAAAAAATATATTAAAATATAATCTTGGGAAACCAAAACCCTCAATTTTTTAATATGAGTCCCGACCCACATAAACAAATGTCAACCAAATTTAGAAATTTAAATAATATTAATTTATAAAAAACTACAATAAAATTATTCAATAAACTTTATACTTATTTACTACATGTGTGTTATTTATAGATCATCTATTTTTTATATTATGTGTGAGGAATCATGATAATTTTGAACAAGTATCATCATATCAATGTTATTCATCATTATTCTATCATATTTAAAAATTGAAATATTTGTTAAGTACTTTAATGAATAAAATGTATTTATTTTAAATGTTTTTTCACATTCTATAAGTGTTGTATTCATGTTTTATGAAATTGGAATCAGTTTCGTCTTATATCGGTAATTTTAGAGATTGAAGATGATATTTTATTAATATTATTAAATATTATATAAATTCAAAAAACATTAAAAATAACTAATTTACGGTTGACATATACAATTATAATTATTTTTTTACAAAATATTCTATGAATGAGTTTTATACCATTATTTGTGTTTGTGGTTATATCGATCGAGATATTATCATACCATAACTCCATGGGTGAGTTTATAAAAAAAAATTAATTTGACATTGTAATATTAGAACCAAAGTATTATTATATTATTTATACGTTTTTATGGTATTTAATCAAATTTTTAGACGTTTCTATAAATAATTAAAATCATGTTGATGAAGGAAATTTTTTAATTTATGGATGTTGTTGTCACTGCACTTCAATGTTAATTATTTCATTCCACAACTTTTTATTGGGAATAAAAATGGATTATAATTTCTATCATAAGAATCATAATTATTTTATATATTTATAATTTATTCTATAGATTAATAATTATAAATATAGTACATAGACAACGGTGAAAAATAGACGAAATTTTTTCATTGATGTGTTAGTTAGGAAAATGTACGCTTTTTATTCGATTAATTTTATATATGGATGGGAAGTATAAAATACATACTATTAAATTAATATAATAAAATATATGTTTAATATTAATATTTATTTTATTATATAACTATGTTTATGGTATATTTGATGAAAATTGTAAGATAAAGGGATAAGTATTAAGTTATACTTACATTGGGATCTTGAACAATTTCATGAATGCGTATGTGGAAAGAAAGGGTTTAGGGTAAATAATTGTGAAACTAGGATTATGAAATGGAAATATATTTTAGGAGGAATATAATTGAAGGTTATCTTGAATGAATTTAAATTAATTAATGTCACGTCACGTGGAGGATGTTTTCCAACTTTATAATTGAATAACATGGAAATTTTTTGAACTACCAATATTCATCAATAATGGAATTAACGTATTAAAGGGTAAAAGGATAAAAAAGAGATAAATAATGGATTTTTGGTTGCTATAAGGTTTATAATTCCTCTATAATATATTCTAAAAATTTTAATCCATCATTCAATTAATTAACCATTAGGATTTTACATTTTAAATTTTTCATTTTTCATACATAACTTGTTCTTATATTTGTAATATATATGTCACTAAAAAATGAATTATATACACTACCATAGAAATTATGTGGAATGAAAAAAAATTTAATCTATATTTTAATGAATTTGATTTCGAATTTATGAAATATATTATTTTTAATTAAAACATTTAAAATTTAGAAAACATGTCTTCTAGATAATTTTGTTCTTACAATTAATTTTGTATTATTAATTAATATTGATAACTAATTTAATGAGTGATAATATATTTAGATATATGTATAAAGAGTATATTATATTTATTTTTTTGAATGGTATAATTTAATTTATTATATTAAAAATTGAAAATAATAATTAACATTTCATTGAAAATAATAGTTTTATCGTTATTATTAACAATGACTTTCATCATAGAAATATTACATCTATACCAAAATATTGATGTTATCCTAATAAGATAATATTATAATTTTTATCTAAAAATTTTAATCACATATTTATAAATTATATTTTAACTATGTGATGAAGATATTTTTTAAATTTAAATGAATAAAACTAGTTTTTAAATGAAAATATAAATTTATTTCTCAAAAAAATAAACAATGTTCGAATAAATCCAAAATAATATTTTTTTAATCATTTATTTTAATTTATAAATGTATATATATCTCTTAAAAAGTTTTCAAAACAGATAATTCATTCTTCTATTGTGATAATTTCATAAAAATAATTATTACTAAAATATGAATTATTTTAATATTCCCCTAAAAATATTTATATTATAAAAATAAAAAAAATTCACACTATTCTAAATTTGTTACATTACACTAAAAAATTAAATTCATTTTCTAATATTGAAGTTCTCATATTTATAAATTTCTCTTCTAAAAAATATTATATATATATATACATGTGTGTGTGTGTGTATACATAGATTTTATGAAAAACTAATAATAATTAAATAAATCATTTTAAAAAAGTAATGCATGTAATGTCCCAGAATTTCCATGTAAATTTTTTGAAAATTATATGTGATTATTTCAATACCAATAACATGGACAACATGTGATTCGGAGTCCCATGGTGCGAATAAAAATTATTAAACTATTTTTATGTTTATTAAACATAACACGTGTGTTTGGTTTTTGTAACATCTAAATAGGTTCTAGGATCAAAAATTTTGGGGTCGCCATCATGCTCAAAACAATGTGTTTTCCATAGTTGGGGCCTAGCATTGGTCAGCGCGGGATGGATACAAATGTTAATTTATGGGTGTTTTACATGAAAAAATATGTTAAATTTTATCACTACAGCGTTACACAGCGACATATTAGCACTATGCTAAGGTCAATCAGAGATGCTCCAACACATCATCATGGAAACATTGAAACATGAGTAGAAAACAGAAACAAGTTAATTCATTTCCACTATTCATCAAAGGTATGGACCAACATTAGAATTCATAATTCAAGAGAATTTCCCTAATGCCAAGAAGTTTCTACGAGGATGGAGAAGGAAGATCTCTCTCTGGTTCCAATGATTTGGAGATGAGAGCTCAAATCAAGAACCACCACATGAAGGATCATGGATTTCAAGTAATGACCCCCCATCTATGACGAATAATATCTTCTAACTGATCCTCTTTCCAGGAATGGTTTTTTTTCATCATGATTATTTTCCCTATTATTCATTCAAATAAATAAAGTGGACCAACCCACGAACTTGTTGATTCGTGGTTCGATCATTCATTCAGGATGGATAAAAATTTAGGATTAAGGTGGATGAATCTTATTGAATATTTTTTTATTATAATTTTCCTAAAATGAATGTACCATGTACGACGTGAACAAGACTTGTTCAATTATATGGGTGTTATTTTACTCTTTCTCTCCCATGTTCATGCGTTATTCAATGAAGGACCCACGTGGTCGTGTCTGGATTTTTTTGGAGGTTCAAAATGTTATTGGACACTCAAAGAGACAAAAAGACAATGATGATTCCATTTTTGTTATGAAAATGATTGGAGTATTGCAATGGAACTCCATGTTTGATGAATGGACCACCACGTCGACTATGGAGAACTGCCTAAGAGGAACTGTCGGCGATGGCATACAGCAGCGCATTTATTGGGTGGGAGGAACCTGTGACATAATGGTCGGGGGTTGTGGAAGGGGTATTCATCTCAATAGAAGGAGGCATGCCTCGGATAGACATAACAAGGGGATGCGTCTCGCGATGGAGGGTTGTGGTCCAATATGACATCTGCGGGGTAGGTCACGTGGCAGCTGACTTTGTTGAACACAACATTCAACCATGTTGAGTAGGAGGGGAGGTGGTGCAAGTCACGTCTCAGGTAAACGAAAAGACCTATTGAGCTGGCATGGAAGGGTTGACCTAGTTGGTGGGGTCTGATATAGTGGGTTGGGTAAGGTAGGACTCATGTCGGGTCATGTCAGCCTGACCAGGTCGAACCAGTTATAGACACATCCATCCCCTTATTACTTAAATAGCCATAACTCACAAACCTTGCATCGGTTTGAAGATAGGTTTTCTGAGTTGGGACCCTTGGGACATGGATGTCCTTTTGAGATACTATAGGTTGGATTTCATCAATGTTGTTGTAAGGACTAATGGATCATGTAGTTGGTGCTCCCAGAGCGAGCATACTAAGTGCGTAATCATGTGACTGGTTGTGGAAAAGGTATTGAGTAATACTCTTGTGAGGGTGCAAAATTGGTGTCCTATGAGGGGAAACAGTTGTCCTCCAAAGAAGTAGAGGAGTTGGTCCCCTTTGAAGGTATATAGTTGGTCTCATGTGAAGATGTGATGTTGGTCTCACATGAGGGTTGGGAGTAGGTCTCATGTGGAGACATCATGTCTCAATGGATTTGGATATGCCTTCACTTTAATAGTAAATGTATCCATCTATGAGATGATTATTGTTACTATCTAAATTTTTCGTATTAGAGGATACCCTTCATATACCTCTTTGATATTCTATCTTGTTTCTTTCTTTTATCGTTGCATTTCATCTCTAGGGTATCTACTGAGTACTATTTTACACATCCATGCATGGGCTTCTCCCGTAACTTTCATGACTTTTGTAGATGATGGAAATATTTCATGGATTCCATGGTAGGACAGACACATGTGGCGATGTAGGGTGACTCGACAGACTTGGTACAGTTCTACAACATTCATACACTTTATTGTACCTACCATTCAGGTAGGTTTTTCTAGAGATAATATCTAATAACATATGTTTTTCATTTGACATGCGATTTTATTCTGGCCCATTTACATTTCAATTTTTTACAATTTTTAATATTTTTTATCATAGTGGGATTCATTTATATTTACTCAGTGTTTTTTGTTTTAGTGCTTTTACATAGAGATGGGTGTGTTTGTACAGGTTCATAGGTAATGCCTCCCCTTTGTGGGATATACCTACTCGTCGATAGTCACTAGCCCTTAGCCCATAGTAGAAGGAAATTGTACTGTCATGCTATGTTCCTAGGGGGGTGATAACTCATGATAGAATGGAAACAAAGGGAGGTCATTTTTACATTTGTTTTGGGGTATAAGTGTTATGTGTTTGGAGTTATGATTTTAGGCTAGGGAACCCATTGTTGGTGTGGAGACCGACTAAGCCATACACCAAGACCGTGAATTCAACTTTCCAACTTAGTACCTGAAAACACTAGTTGTAAGAGAAATAAATGGTTAATAAATCATACTGTAATTTACTATGTTCTCATATCCTTATTTAGTCGGATTCATCTCATAAGGTATACTCTATTGACAATGGTAAATATTGCATTATTTTAATGATGAATCCACAGAGGAAACCAGGTAGGATTCGTGGGCAGAACATGGGGATGATCTACTGAAAAATGTGGCATTGAATATAGGGATAATTTCTATAGATATAATCTCTTGGGGGTGTACAATAAATACCACCCCCTAGAGAGTAGTATTTCTTACCAACGTTATTTGTAGAGGATGCACGTAGGCTCAGTGTGTTACATGAGATTCATAGATATAAACCTCTCATGTTTTGAGGAGAGACAAACCCTTATATAGATAAAAATTTATTGGACGCATTTACGTATGTTTGACAACTATTAATGATTCCTCTTGACCAGATGGCAGTCCCAGCCATGAGTCATCTATAGGGTTCAATGGGGAGATGATGGATCTTGATTATCCAAACACATAAGTATGTGACCCTCTCCTGGAAAGACATTGAGCATCTATTTAGGTATGAGTTCTTTCTAGAACCCTTAGACTCTATAGGTATATAGGATCTCTTGAATATGCAACAGGGAATTCAGATGGTGGTAGATTACTCAATGAGATTCACAGATCGTTCTCTCTACTCTACCGACATGGTGTAGTTCTCATTCATTAGGACTCGTACCTTAATGCATGAACTAATATAGGCAATAAATGCATTGATGTTATCCCTTACCAATCCTATGAATATTGGGGAGCTGATTCAAGCTCTACTGGTAGAGATCCTCCTTGCGGAGAAGGCACCGACAATGGGAGCTACCACTAGGCTTCAGGTAGCTAAGTCTTCGACAGCAGGTAGCTGAATGCTAACACAGAGGTCCAAGAGGACTATATAGTCTAGTGGAAGACCATAGGACAAAGATTAATTTTAGAGATTGTTCCAGGGATGTGATTGTTGGCTGAAATAAGGGTTTTCCTATACATGTGATAGTTAGGGATATATGGCTAGAGATTTTCGGAACAGTCGTATGATCGACCAGGATAGAGTTGAGTGACCTCTTAGGGAGCAACTAAGGCAGGAACATTGAATAATTATAGGTGAAGAATTTGGAAGAGAATAGGTATGATAGTAATTATGTTTATCAAGGATCGAGGTACTACCACACCACCCCTAGGTGGTCCACCATGAGCTTAGGGAGATGGTTGTTAAGGGAAAGGCCATCTCCAGGAAATGGAGACTTACAAACCCAAGACTCTTAATATGATTAATGGTACAATCTATATCATTTCCACTATAGTATAAGTTTAGATAGATATAGGTTCCAGTCACTCTTTTCTCTCAATTATCCTTTCTCCAGTTAGGGAGATTCTAGTAGAACCATATACTCAATCCATGTGCTTAATAATTCTTATGGGAAGAGATTCAATGATCACACTCTAGTGATGAAAATTTTCCATTACTATTGGTGTTGAAATTTTTGGTTGGGATCTCATGTTGATAGAATCAACACCATGTGACATCATCCTTGGTCTGGAATGGTTATCCACAATTAATGCTCATGTTCACTGCTTTAGGCACATAGTGCAGCTTATCTCTAGAGATGGGACCCGGTTTTCATTTATTAGTGAAAATAAAACTAGAGCAGCACAGAATGGGTTCACACATAGGAGGTTTTAGCTGATCACACATCAGTTTCATGATTTTAGTTAATGTGAGTTAAGTAATGAGTAACCAAACAGTTTAGTAAATGGGTGACCTAACTGTTTAGTAAATGGGTTTTATGGAACAATATGTTAGTTTAAGATGTTTCAGGTGCATGTTTTTAGTTAATTTTAGGATCCCAAATGTTTTCATTATGGAAAATCATATAGACTATCTCCAAGATTATTTTATAAATGGTATATGTTATTAAAACTTTTGTATATTAATTTTATAGATTTATAAATTGTTCATATTTTCCACTATGTGAAATATTATATTTTTTTTGTAACCATGTCATGAATAATTTTATTTTCAGATATCATATGATTCTATGTTATTATAGAAATATCGTATCCATTTAATCAAAGGGTAGGGTTCTATGAATATGAATTACGGTATCCTCTATGTTAGAGGGGATAGTGTGAGATTTTTATCTGACACCTTACCCTAAAGAAAATGGTGGAGTTCAGATAAATGTCAACGTAAAAATAAAAATATTATATTTTCCTTCCAATATAATTGGTTAGTTATCGAGATACCCTCCATATATTTCATACATCATGAGTTTCAGATATCTATTATCCATTAGGACTAACTTGTCTTTTTCTAGTTTTAGATCATTTCATATGTCAGCTATTACAATTTTCTACCTTAACCAGTTTTGATCATGCCTAATATATATATGATCACCTATTAAACCTTACTGGTATAAGTGTTTATCATATAATATAGGATTTCAAAAATAGTCATCCCCCAAAAGGAATATTTAAAAATTAGTGATTTTTATGTCATTCAGCATGGTACATGGACCTATATTGATAGTTTGTAATATTATTGATATTCGAAATTGAAATTATTTATATATGTTATTTATTTTACTTAATTATTCTTATATATTCTGAAGATGTTCTATTTTTGTTCTTCTCTCTAATGGGTTCCCTATACATCTGAGACCTGATATTAAGATTTATTCTCCATATAAAAATCATTATGTTGAAAATATGATAAAATTATCTCCGTCATTAGAAAAAGTATGTGGATACTAGTATCATGGTGGCATGGTCAATATATGATGAAAACAAATTATTTTATATGTTCATTTTGTTTTATGTTTCCATTTGGGTGTGTTTAATGATCAAAGTATGAAATATTTTATGTATTCTATACACATTAATTGTTAATTAGATATCTCACTGTATTAAGGAATGATTTAAAATCATACATGTTCATTGGACTAATCCCCAACCCATATATATAAATTGGGTGGTTATATACCTGGGTAGACCTTCATGTTTCTGTTCAGGAATTGATATCATTTGGTGAAGGACATAAGGTTTGGTTTTATCAAGTATAAATGTTTTAGGAATATATCAGATGGTCGTGTGAGTTTTACTATATGCAATTATGGTTTATTTTTTGGTTTTATAATAGTATTTTTATTATCTAGTATTCACTCATATGAGCTTATATTTATGATTTTTGATTAATAATTTTTTTGATACAAATATAGTTATTTGATTATTCATTTATCCTATTCACTGATTTTTTTTCTCTTGGGTTACCTATTGGACACCCTTTTATTTTCTATAGGTTTTATATTTCTCTAAAAAGTAAATGATCTATGTTTAATTTTAGGTATATTCAATATTGACCCTCAAACATTATAAGTTGATGGAATAGTCAACTCATTAATGATGTATTCCCTTTCCTCTAGTCATTATAATTTGGAATTCTTGGAGGCTTACTATAGGTCTTCATGAATCCCTTTATGGATATTTTTTAGGAAAAAGATATGGGTAATTATGGTTTTTGTGATTATTATGTTTACAATGTAAATTAATATTATTGTTTATATCATGTTACCAATGAATATTGAGTTGTTAAGTCATCTATAATTTGTCCTTATGTATTATTATCAACTATTATAAAATATACCATTGAATTGAGTTACTACGGTTATTGATGTTACAATGTCATTTAACAAATTTGGAATTCTATTTTTTTAAAGGTTTTGATACTTCAATAATGTAGTGTAATATATAATATATTTTTATATGTTGAAAAAAAATCACACCCAAATAATAGTCCAGTAAAACATTAATATACAGATATTTCAAAGGGGAATGGGAATAAAATAATTAGTTTTTATGAGTTATGATTTCATGATTTCTATGAATTGTCTTTTTAGGTAATAAAATTCAACTATATTTATAGTAAATTAAAGGGTTATCTTGAATAAATTTTGTAGATGGAGTATGAAATATTAATAAATTCATGTGTTTCCTCATCAATGATATACTAATCCTTGAAATATAATTTACATAGTAATGATTAATTTGTTAATAATATAATTTTCTTTAACTTCAATTGATATTTAATGTTTACTAATATGGAAATATGGAAATATGTGTCTCGCATACATTTTATAACTTGAAATTTTACAAAAAATTGAGAAAACTCATAAACCTATTGGACGAAATAGTTTTTTGGACAAGACACATAATCATAAATAAATTAATTATAATATATTTATTTTAAACTATATTTTTTTTATTAAATATTCTCTTCTTTAACTTTATAAGATTTCTATAGGACATATATAATAATAAGGGTGAACCATATACATTTTAAGTGAATAGGAATGGTCTTTATGTAATACATATGAGTCAAGATCCATAACGTGGTATCATAAAATAGGATGAAAAAATAAAATAATATAGGGTAATGGTATAAATATGATTATATTATATGAACATGGAATTATAATAATAGATCACGAACATAAAACATGACATCATAGGCATAATTCATGGCACACTGAAAAGTCAAAATAACATAGAATCCAAAGGTAACTATGAATGCACCATACATGGAATCTCAAGAAATGGAAACATTACCCAGTGTATTTGTGTAATATATAATTTTAGGCACACCTAAAATTTTATAATATGTACATGTATATGTTCCAAATAAGAGAATTATGTTATACATAAATCATAAGAAATGGAAACCCCATGGGAATGAAATTAGTTTCATAATCATGTATCAAAGAATACCTAAATAGTATATAAAAATAATACCATAAAGATGAGGGATTCACATTTTATTAATAACTAAATATTCATATCTTGGGAAAAATGAGTTTGCGTGTTGAAAATTCATTAGAAATGATTTGAATGTGGCATAGTAATAATAATTTTAATGATATTATATGAATTGAGTTATAATCCTTTAAATATTTTATCAAAATATTGTTTCCCATAAATATAGAAAGTTAATATATATTTTAAATATAATAGATATTATTATTTAAAATCATAAAACATAAATTATACTATGTGAGTTATGTATGAAATAGTTTCACCAATAAAAATGTTCAATTTTTATTAAGTTATCATTAAAGAAACAATTGAGGAGGAAAGATGAAAAACATGTATTTTCCCCATCATGAGATAGTAGATAAGAATGATATAAATAATAATGATATATATATAGTATAATTATATGTGAATTTCCGAGAAAGAGAGATAAAGACAGGAAAATATAGATAAATCCTAGGATTGTTTCTACCTAGGTTCCCGAATCGCTTACCAAACATATCAAATATTTTAAATAATAATTATAACTATATTAAATACATGATTTAGGAAAATTTTAAAACATATTTAATTTATTAAATTCAATTCATTAAAAATATAAATTCTTCTATTATATTGCTTTTTCTCATACAACATACTAGGGGTTGTTCTGTTGACTTCTCCAAAACATTTTTGATATGTTTATAATGTTCAATAGTATTTTAAACTAGTTCCATTATCTCATAAATAATATTAATATTATAAATATAATATTTATTCATTAAATACATTTTTATAAAAATCCTTGTAGTGGGTTAATATAATAATTATCACAATATCCATCTAATGAACTAATACAAACATTGATGGTACAAGAGTTTTCAATGACTATAAATTATAATTGAATAAATTATATGATTATTAAAATCATATTATACTTGAATATAATTAATTATTATTTAATTTATGTTGTTTTAAAAAAAATTATAAACATTATATTATTGATAAATGGAAAGAAACTTTAAAGATGTAATAACTAGAAACCAACATTTTCACATTGATGTGTCTCCCACACAATAAACCTTATTCATTTTTGGATTAGTATTTGGATGAGAAAAACATCAACTTGGTAATGCGATATTCAGAGGAATGTTGGTAGTGTTTTAACTACGATACGTTCTTTATGTAATGTATAAATGGGTAGAGGATGGATGTATTTATACATGTATTTGGTTGGATTGGTTTTAATATAGTAATTAATATTATATTTTTCCTATATATTTGGTGCTTCACTGCCCCCATATTTCATCATCAACTCCCTTAGTGCTCCACTATAACTATAACATCCAAAATTATCTAATAAACACTAACTTTTCTGACTTGATCGATTAATATATATATATATATATATGAATTCACGTTTACTATAATCACTATATATCACCATTTTTCCCATATTTTAAAATTTCAATAAAATATAAAATCTTACCCCTTAGTTGATTTGGAGATCATGATTCCATATATGAAATTCATTTTCTCAAACAAAATGTTTTGATATTTAAAAAATATGTTTTAAATAACATCCTTATTTATTAAAAAATAACATATTTTATGGCACGATCAAATTCATCAACATTATATTAATTACATTTGATTACATAAAATTATATTATAATTTTGATTCAAACAAATATTTTGGATTTAAACATAATTATGATAAAATTATAATATATTAAATTCAATAAAAACATATATTTTAGTGAAAATTATAATTAAAAATATCATCAAAAAAATAGAAATTTTTTATATATTGACCTTATCATTTTTAGAATTTCTTTTAATTTTAATACATTTTGAATTAGATATTATTTTATTTCATATGATTCCCAAATTTTATAGTTCTATTCCAATGGTCAGGATACCATTCATAATGGTCAAGATACTCTTCCAAATGGATCAGTTATCATTTTTCCTATCATGTTTTGAATGATTTATAGGTTTTTAAATTTTTATATTTGCATAAAATTTAATTCATACATCATTAAATTCAACTTCTCTAAATGTTATACACGTTCCTATCAAAATATAGATTACATTATTATTTATTTACATTTTTTATTTTGATATTGGTGACCATGATTATTCTAGAAGACCAAAATGATCGAATTTTTATAGTCTAACTGTATCATAGTTTTGTTTCTTTGGTATATTTATCTTCTTAATAAAATGATTTAAATATTTGTAATATTATTTGGTTGGTTTTTATTATGTGGTGCATGTGTATTATACTATACTATATTACTAAATATGACACACATATTTACATAAAACGAAATTTAATAAAATGTATGTGTCATGAAATTCATCCTCCTACAAGAAATATATTCCTCAAAATAACATTTAAAAAAAATGTAATTCATTATGGGTCATTCTACTTCATTAATTCCATAGATTTTCATAATTCATATTCATACTAATGGTATTTTAAATGATCTTTGACTATGTGGGTTATATTTAAGGAATCCGGACATTTATTACAAAAAAAAAATATTATTTGAAAAATGGATTGTGTGTGAATAGGAGTGGTGAAATAGGTTGGTATTAAAGGAAAACAAAAAGAATTGTATTATAATTTCAAAATATAAATGTAGGAATTCCAGGTTGTGGATATTGAAAAATCATCTTTGTACTAGTGTTTTATTCTCGTGTTTTTGGAAATTGAATAACCGTTTAGGATATTTTGTCCCAAAATAAACCAAATACATTTTAAATAATTATTTTTTACGAGAAAATTTCGATTTTCCACAAAGTTGTGTTTGTAAGATAAAATTTCCCATTTTAGACATGGGTAATTAACTAATTGGATTTGAAAATAATTAAAAACTATTTAAAATTATTATTCATTTAATAACATAATATTGGTCATATATTTTGAATACATAATTATTATATAATTTAAACATTGACATGAATTCATTAAACAAAATAAAATCTAAGAACTGTATTTTTACTATTTATGAAAATATAATGTATTTTATAATATACTAATAAATTCACCCAAACCAATTTTCGGCCATATTATCTCAAATATAATTCCATATTTTATTACAATAATTCATTTGATATTATAATTGTAATTTTTATACATTAAATTAATTATTTAGTAAAAATGGTAGTTTTTAAAAAACATTCATATTTTTGAAACTTATAAAACAATCCAAGGAAATTGTAAAATTATTTTTTTATTTATAATAAAATAATAGTTTTATGAATACTATATAATTAAAATATTTTATATATAATATTTTGTTTTATTTTGAAAATTTATATCATCTATGAAAAATTATTATTATATTTTATTATTTTCAAAAATGAATTTATCAAATTTTTCTTCAATAAAATTATATTTTATATATAAGAAATATTCATAATGTGGAATTGGTGGAATAAAAATTTTATCTATACCCAATAATTATAAATTATGATGCTATTAAAAGGACATTATACCCCTTATAACCCACATATATGCCCTAAGGGTAAGGTATGTAAAAGTGGATGTATCTTGGGGGGATATGATATTACTCACAGAGTGGTAATATTCACTAACTTGATTTTCTCACATAATGGATTTCATTTAATATTCAATTGTTGATTCTCAACTTTGGCTTGGTCAAGTGTGAACCCCAGTGATGCTACCTCTCTCCCATGTTCTGGCAAATGTTGTTCAAAAGGAATGACTCTACTAGTTATGGCCATTATTTCTCCTACTACATCAATTATACTTTATCACTACTACTTATAATCACTAATTGTAATGGAAAAAATTATCACCAATTGCAATGGATCCAGAAGGCCAAATATGTCAATTATTATATTGACCAATGGTCATATTCAATATGTTTTCAGATAACAATCATTTCACAATGGTCAAATTTACTTTTATACCCTAAAAATAAATCTTCATTATTCCACAAAAAAATCACTAAAATTCATCCAAATATATTTTATTTTATTTTATAAGATATTGATTTCTTTACAAATAATTTGTATCACTTTTTAGTGTTTTCTATGTTGTTTATTATTCTAAATGATTATAGATAAATATAGTTTCTGAATTTGGATTTTCTATTTTATAATTTTTTCCTTATTTTAATGTAGGAGTTTTTAACTGGTTTCATAAATGTAAAATGTAATTATAATAATTATTGAGATAGTTTTTTTTCTGTTACACTATATTTTTTATTCTTATATTATATTATAATATAATATGACAATCTATTCAAATTGAATCATATATATTTTTAAAAAATATGGGTTGTTAATGATTTATCCCCACAGAAATTTCATCCTAGAAATTTCACCTCCTATTCATTGCAAAAAATATGATTGGATACTTTTTTTCCTTGATTCCTTTCATTTCTATGTCACCTATACATAATTATTATTCCTCCATAACACTTTGATAAGGTGGTTTTTCTTATTTCATAGAACATTGCATGTATGGTCAACAATCTCCATTAGATCCTCTTTATAAGATAGTTAATGTTATTGTTATAGAACATATTGGTTAGTTACATATTATGGGTAATTTATTTTTTTCCTCAGTAGAGAAACATGGAATAAATCACGAACATGAGCCATATTTGTTCAATGTTCAAACCAATAAGCCACTACTACTGTATAAACAAGTAATAAAGAATGGGATATTATACTGAGGGACACACATCCATTTCATTACAAATAACATGACCATCATCTATGGAAATGCCTCAAGGAAAACATTGACTCCAACATCAAACTCTATATCCCATTGACAATTTTCATTATAGCTCTTTCAATTAATCTGTGGAGCTTTTATATGATTCTGGATAGAATGAATCACTTTTTATCTCTTTCACATTATTGAATCCAAAAAACATTCCTTTGTTATCTTCATCCTGAAATTTTTAGTTCTAAATATCTTCCCATTTAAAGAAACAAAGGGATCTCTTTGAATACTTATGTAGAATATGTTTTTGTATGAAAAATCATATAATTCAAGGTTTTGGTCACCATAGCCTTTTGATTCCATTGAGAATATTATTAGAATGTTCTCATGTGTCTCAATACTCCATTCATCAAAGCCATAAATTTTAGGATGATAGGACATACTGAAATATTATTCTTTATTATATGTATGTTGAAGACTTCTCCAGATATTAAATATTAAGCCTCATACACAATCAAAATTGATATAATTTGACACCCCATGAAACCTCTCCGCAGCCATGACATATTTCATGCATATTTGTTGAGGAGAGAAATCATCCTTAATATCAATTAAATAGGTATGACTTGTGGTTTTATCTAATATTACCTATTTCATATTGTTTTCATTGGATTATCTTGGGAAACCAGTGATAATGTCCATAGCAATATTATCACACATCCATGTCATTATGTTTATTGGTCGCAATTACCCTAAATGATGTTTTCTCTCTTCATACACAGGGTGACACACCAAGAACATTTATGTGTAGTCAGGAATCTCACATATTGGTAGGTCACACAAATAATGATCATGAATGTACAAATATATTTTATTGCATCAATTTTTTATATATAATGTAGAGTTATGTAAATCATATGTCAACACATTCTTAATCTACAGGATATATGGGACACATAGGATGGTAATAAATTATATAAAACCTCTCAATCAATATTTAAATTATCAATCATTCCATTATTTTGATCCTTTTTATCTTTTTTTTGTCGAAGGATATTTTCTTTAAAATCTCTTGATATTATCTAGTAATATTGACTAAGATATCATTTTTTATTTTATTAATGATTTCATTGCTATCATGATTACCTTCTCAAAGAAAAATAGTTCCCTAATAAATTGATCTCCTTGAATCCTCATCATTTCCAGAACAACATGGTCATTCTTACATAATAAATCATATTATTTGTTTTCCCTTCCATGGTAAAAATGAATTGGACAATCAAATTCGTTATGAAGTACCATCCATACCCTTTATATCATATTCAATTCCTTTTTCATGAATATATAATTCCAATTTTTTCTGTTTTTGTATATATCAAATTTATCCGAATAAGGGTTGTGCCTCTAGATTGTAGAGAAAAAATAATTGTAGACTCCTCGTCAAGTGTAGTATAATTCTTATTATGTGGAATTAACTATCGATATTAATAAGTAATATGATTTTCATTTTTCATGGGTAAGAACCTAGTCTCATTCATAGGTGGATCACTATAAATAAAAAATACTTCCCTAATAGAGGTTAGATTTACCATTTCTAAAATATCAAATCTATTCTTCTGTTCCTGTAAATTTTTATCACCCTATTTTTTCCTACTAAAGTCATATCTATTATTTGTTAATAGCGTTACAGTAAAAGAAATTCATGAATGTATTTTTACAACCCCCATTTAATATTATGATAATCCACAGAAAATAAAAATCACTGAACCTATTGTATGACAAGTCTAATGATGAACAACCTTATCCTGCAAGGGTCAATTAAGTTTCCTTCAATTTTTATAATGTTCCCCAATAATGAAATTGTTATTACCAAAATTATCAATTTCAAAATGTTAAAAATGGATTTCCTAACATTATTATTTTAAATATTAACCATAGACAATCCCCATTAAGCATTTGAACTATTTCATAATATCATTAATATGAAATACCATGAATTGGCTAGTATTTCATGAAATTAAAAATTCATCAAATTCATAAATTTAGAAGAAGAATTAGTCCAGATGAATGGAATAATAAAAAAACAAGAAATGGACATTTATTTTTTAGAACAAAATATTTGGAATGACATCTTTATTAATACTCAATTAATGATACGTAGATTAAAGGAAAATCTTGTAGAAGAACATATCCTCATGAAGATGGTAAAATAAATCACCATCCTTAGGGATTGGGTAAATTTTCCACACATTGTTATTAGTTTATTCACAATAATCAGTGTATATCTATATTGGTCCCTCCTTCTTCTTTTCAAAGAGAACCGGTGCTCCATAATGAAAAACACATGATCAGACAAATTCCTTATCCAAAAGATGATTATGTTGTTTCCTTATGTCATTTTACATTACCTATTTCATTCAATAAGTGTTCATCGATATCAAATAGAATATATATGTATAATTTAAAACAAGAACACTACTTATAATTCTAGGTTGGGTCTAGAAAACACATTAAGATGTACATTAATTAATTACATCATTATGGGGACATTCCAAATATATATACATTAATGTCCTTCTCCTTATTCAATGATCTTCACCATAAAGAAGGATATATGATGTTCTTATAGAAAAATATAAGGCTGTGATATGTCTCCTTTAAAAATTTGTATATGTTTTCCATTTATAAATATTAAAATTTCATTATTAATGGAGATGATCATAGTAATATACTTCGAGATCAATTATTTCTAGTTTATAGTATTGAAATCCACCGTAGACTTGACTACTAAATTTAAAATGAGATTATAGTCTCCAATGTTAATACTAGATGTTTTATACACTCTTTATTCATGGATAAATCCCCCAAGAGTCTATAATGATAGCTCTAAATCTAGTAGCTCAATGAAAAATTCTATATTCAATGAAATATTGGATGGAAGAACTGAAATAATTGAACCAGAATCAAATAATTTAATTAAAAAACTGGGATCAAAATGAATTTCCTGGCCACCACATCATTTGGATCCTCTATTGTTTCTGTCATAATAGAAAATTACCATCCTTTTTCTATTATTCTATGGTGTTGTTGATGGTGGTTTCTCTCCATTGTTTTCTAATTTAGACATTTTTTTAATAGTTACCAAGAATCCCAGACATGAAGCATTGGCTATTATGTTGGTCCTTAATGATATTCCATTTTCATTAGTTTTTATAAGATGAGGCTTCACCTCACCATAAATTTTACAAGCTATGTGGTCATCTCTTCCGCAAATGATTGAAGTTGAACTGCCAAATAATATGTTACATGATTTCTTATCCCGACATTTTTTTCTTGTGGGATGTTTTACTTTCTTTCTACCTCTTCCATGGTTAAGTTTCATCATTAAGTATGAATCCATTGTTCACATCCATTAATTGAACATGTGCTAGAAAATTTTCTCTACAAACTTAAATTCGACAATCATATAACATCATACTATCATTTTAAAGAATTCGAAGTCCTGATTTTCTAATGACTAATGCAAATAGGATATCAAGACAATGAAAAATCAATTATCCTTTCTATTTGAGTCTATAAAAATGAAAGGGGTGTATTTATCAAGTTATGTAAAGTTAATTTTATATCTTATAATGATTTCAATTTACTTATTATCCATCTATAGTAATTACTTATAAATTTTTGTTTTCATTGAATGCGTAAATTGTTTAAAAAAACATATTTCCAAGAACTCTTACCACTAAATAGAATCAAGCTCTCTTCATAGATTTATTTTTTTAATCCTCATCAATGACCAATTACTTTACATTCTTAGCAGTGTATTACCAGGGTGTATGTTTATAAATTTTAATAGTATATTATATTAAACATCTCTTATATATTGGTAATACAGGGTTCATAAACATATATATTTATAGATCAACTGATATAAAGTGTTCTTTGATGCATGGAGGGATCATTGACATGTTGTTCCATTTGAGGTGAATCTGGTCCCTCAAATTTACACATGTAATTATTAATATCTTCAGATATTTGACTCATAAAACCCCTGAAACATTTCATTCTATCATACATTGGAAGGTAATCAGTTCACTATTTGTTACACTCATTAGTTAAATGATTTATAAACTTTTCCAAAATTATTTTCAAATAAGAAAACCATATCGAGAAAAGAGTTTTCTTTAGGAATATTATTTTTATAATGGGATTTTATGTCTTCAAACATCATGATTAAATATGTAATTATATTATTAAAATTACAATTTCTACATATATAATTCATAATGATTCCTAAAATTATTGTTATTATCCAAACATATCCCAATATAGTGTTACAAGATATGTGCTAAATGAGCAATTTTTTCATGAGTTCTATATTGAGTCTATCCAAATGCATTTTTTTCTCATGTTAACCCTTGTACATCAATTCCACATCCACATACACTTGTATAACATTGATAGGGATGTATTTCGTTGGAATCCACATTAATAATACTCATCAAAATGCTATAAATTTTTTTATTATTTATTTGTGTTCCAAGATTCCAAAATAATTTTTTCATGTCCCAATTCCCAAAAATATCTAAACCATAATATAATAATGTATATCGAATCCCTGCTTTTTTATTACATGTACCTATCATTACATGAAAAAAACACATTATATTTTGATGTTTAGTTTCTTGGAAATTTTGAACATAATAAATGGGAGCACAAAACATTCATAAAATTGATTTGAAGGGATTTTTCATGGGATCATCCTAAATTACTTTTACATCACCTCATATCACAAGGAAATCAATAAATAGAAATATGAGATCATGATTATAGTAATAGAAATAAAAAATCCTTATATTTAGCATGTGATAGTAAGGGATATCAACAGGAACATGAGGTATAACAATATTACATGGTCAACAGATCATGTGTCGTATCTTAAAAAATTCTCCTGAATCATTACATATAAATATGATAAAATTATAAATCAATAATTCATAATAATATAAGAATTATTTATCACTAAGTATTCATAATTGAAAATCACCACGATTTTCAAAAAGGCAGCATAAATCTTTTCATTTATAGTGATTAATATCACCACCTAACACAATGGTGTGTATTCATGTCACACTACTCATGCATATTAATTTTATGAAAGCCATATATATCAAAATAAATTGTTTCATTAATAATCCATTTAAAAGAAGGAACAACTTTCTTATCAAAATCATGGCTCATAAAATAATTTAAATGGTTGATTTTTTACATCATTTTTTAACAAAAAAAATATCACGTGTAACATATAAGTAAATCCATACATCAGTAAATTATATTAAATCTATGTGTGTATCCATGGAAATTAATTTTGTTTTATATTCACAAAAAATAAATGAGAATTTCATTAATTAAAGAGTGAAAAAAATTTAAAAGCATCACAGTTAAAAGAAATTAATTAAGGAATGATAAAATGTTGTGGAAATTTATACATCATTAATAAATTATTATAAATATAATAATGGTATAATATACAGTGGAAAAAATTGTGTTACTTTATAATTTATATGATATAAAATAATAAAAGGTGCTTTAATGGAAAAGGGAATTAGAGACATCCCTTAACATGAATATTCATTCATATAACTAGTGGATGGATCCTTGGGGATATAAAGATTCCTTGGTGGATAATTGATTGGAAAAATAAAAAAACATAATGGGATGTATTGGGTGTGATGGGGAATGGATAAATGTATCTTTATTTTTAGAAAATGTGGAGTATGTGTTAAATGATTTCCCTAAATAGGTTTTACAAATATAGGTTGTGGAAAAGGGAAAACCTAGGTCTTAACAATTGGTTTTTAAAATACTTTGTTGCTTTTGTGTCTCATATTATGATATTTTTTTCCACTAGAACATAACACCACTTTAAATTTTTCTTTTGGCATAGAAAAGTAAAATTTCCACCATGTAGTGTTTTTAATAATAGATTTTCCAATTATTATTTTGGAAATTTAATAAATTATATAAAAAATTAAAATACTAATAACATAAAAAATTTCATGTCTTTTATTGTTTTTAATTAATTAGTATATCATTAAGACTTAAATATACCATTATAAAAATAATAAAAAAACAAAATTTAATTATGGCTATTCTTGAAAAAACAATGTATTTTAGAAAATTCAATTAATTTTTCCCTAACCTCTTTTTCACATGATGATTTCAAATATAATATAACAATTATCACAATAATTTTTAAAATTTGATAATTTCCACATTAAAATATAAAAATATTTAGGTATTGAAATGTAACAACATTCAAGTAATAATAAAATTTATTTCAAAAATAGAAATTTAAATGGAAAGTAAAAAATTATATCTTGATTAATATTTAAAAATTAGTGTTTTAATAGACCACTTAATTAAAATATTATTATTCATAATAAATAATATTATTAAAAAAATTATGACTTTTTTAATGTAAATTAATGTTTTATATTTTTCAAGAAATCAATTTATCAAATTCATCTCTATTAAAAATATTTTTAATTAAAGAAACCATATTTATGAAATGGAATTTATGGAATTAAAATTTTACTTTTTCAAAAGAATTGCACATTATGTAACTCGTTCCTAAACACATAACCCCATATAACACCTGTGTATTCCTTTTGGGAAATGTGATCGATAGGGTTAGTTGCATGTGGTGGAATAGATAATGTCGATTTAGTAGTAATCTATATTAACTTGAACTTATCATGTACTAGATTTAATTAATTCTTAAATTGTTAAATGTGAAATTTGGATTGAATAAGGAAAAAACACAGTGACCTAACCTCTTTACCATGTTATAATAAATGGTCTTCAAACGGAGTGGCTATAATTGTAGTGGATATTGTTTATCCATACTAAATATATTAAACATAATAATCCCTGCTTATAAATGCTAATTATAATGGGAAAAATTATCACCAATGGGTATAGTTCTCAATTGTAAAATTACTAAGTGGTTAGATTGACCAATGGTCTTATTTTACCAATAGTCACATGTCCCTTTATTCCATTTAAATACCACTACATTATTTAACACAATATTCACTGCAACTAATCTAAAGGATTTACATTTTCAATTTCTATGAAATTGATTTTTTTTTTAAATATAGTTTTATTTTGTAGTATTGTATGTAGGGAAAATGATTCAAATTGATTGATGTGACCCATATTTTCCCATTTTAGTTTTTTTATTTATATATTTTTTCCATTATAATGTTTTTCACATTAATTAGTTGAAAAGATTAATAATTTAATGAATATTATATAAAAGATAACCTTTTTTGTGTTTAGGTATTATTTAATTTTATAATATAATAAGATAAAAGAAACAATTTATTTCATGAAAAAAAATATCATTTAAAAAATCAGGTCGATAGAGTCATTTTTCATAGAACATTTTCTCTATATACGAATATCATCACTACATGCTCTTTATAATATTGGTCACTCCCAAACTATAAGACCACTTTATTTTTTTCTTGTGTTGAATCATGTACTTATCTACTTAATAATGATATGTTGAACATGTCCTTCACTTGAGACATGAATTGTTGGATTTATATTCAATGTGACACTTTTTTGAAGTGATATAAAAGGTAAAAGGAGATGATATATCTTGGAAATAACATTCACTTCTTTCCAGACCACATCAATATCATATATGGATATATATAAAGAATATATTTATCTCTATAATTAAATAGAAAGTATCCTAGATGGGTTTCATAATAGTTCTTATATGATATATCTTCTACATTAAGGTTTTTTTGAATGTAATTAACCTTCCATTCAATTTATTTGACCATTTTAAATCCATATATTTTGTTTCCCAACCATCTTCAAAATTTTATTGAGATATAAGTATACTCTTATAAAGGGTATATTAAGCATTAATATGAATTATTTGTTGTATTTTTTTGTATGCTATCTTTACCAATGAATGAGGATGATACCAGCCTCATGGATGTCTATAGAAGCATATTTGAGCATATATTTTAGAGATAATTGATTTATATTTTCCATTCGTCAATGAGTTATAGGATATAATTATGTTCATATATAAACTAAAGTCATGATGAACCCTTTTCTAAAATAATGACGTGATCTTCAAATCATGATTAAATATTATCAATAAAACCGATGAAAACACCCAACTACACTATAATATATATTTATCTTATTGATCCATTGGGAATTGCATTTAAATATATATGAAGTTAGATGTATTTTTAAGATGATACATTACAAATTATATAAAACTGTTTTCATTATATTCCTTCATAACACCTAATACAAAATACATACTAATTTCTCACATTTAGATGTTAGTTGGGGTAATTTTTACCTCATCCCATTGTGATTTTTCAATTAGTTCATTACATATTGTCATACCAAACACGTCGATGTGTATTTTTCAATCTTCCCTTTTTATATTTTCCTACAATAAGTACTCTTAGATATTTTTATACATCATTTTTCCACCTTGATGTATATATAATATAGATATGTGAGTTTCATTTAATATATAATTATTTATCATTGCATCTGATAGAATAAATAAAAAATGTCCAAAATATTAAACTCATTATTTTCCATTTTTTTGATTCATTGACCTTATTTATTATATCATTATTTTTTAGTATCTCTATGTTATCCCATAAATATTTCATGAACTTATACAAAAAGGATGGTTGTGAAATCATTTGATATTTGTAGCTTGTGGTTCCATTTTTAATGATCGTCACATTAATTCTTCAGATGAATAAATGATAAAACATTTCCCAATCAACATATTTGATATAATTTCAAGATATTTAATGGTTAATACATTTTCTACATTGTTAATGTTACTTTTTTGGCAATGTTTCAGTATCCATAGACCATGATCAATTATAAGCATATTTATTTGGGTATGTTGTGATTTATTTATATGAATATATTCTATAAGAAATTATAATATCACTACAAATATCTCAATTATCACTATTGAGATAATTCCCTCAAATATTTAATGAAAATAATATTATATCTTACTAATTATTTTTTGTGTGTATTTTTCACAAGCACCTACAACTATCTTGATGCATGGAAAATTGATTAAATATTTTCCATAATTAGAAAAATAAAAAAGTTCATCAGTTTTCATTATATATCTCAAATAAAATCCCATTTTAATATAATGTTATAAGATGTGTATTTATTAGACTCTTACTCAACTATGTGTACCTCATGTCACATTTATTATCCCAAAAAACCTTCACTACCATCAATGTTAACTCGTTTAGTGGGTTTGATAATTATTGGATGTTACTCAAAACTCATATAAAATATTATAAATTCATGTAACATTTCTAGGTATTTCTAAACCCCTCTTTTGATCATGAATTTGTGTTGTTTCTTTCAGGTGTGCATTTGGGTGAAATTTCGAAAAACATTACAATCATGTCAATGTTCATTGTTGGAACAGGATTTTCCATACCATACACCATTTTACCACTAGTTGTTCAATAAAAAATAGTGATTATTTTCATGGTTCACATATGGGTTGAAAAATAGTTCTCCCATCAAGGATAAACCATGAAACTCTATCGTAGTAAGAACATGGTTAGGTGAAGTGTTATTCTAACTATGCTACCCAGTCTAGCAAACAAATTGAGTGACATTATATTAATCATAAATTTTTTAAATAAATATTCAAACCCCCCATTCAGACCCCCCCATCTTAATTCAAACATGTCCTACATCTATTTTTAGAGTTGTGAGAACTCACAAACACCGATTATGGATCCCCTATAAACCATCATAGGTGGATATAAGTTTGTAGATTATTGTTCAATATTTTCCCATTATATTTCCACTTCCCATTTTCTATCTCCCGCCATCCTCTTATATCCTCTCTAATGTTTAATAGATCTCGATTTTATTGGAGGATCTAATCACAAATTGTTAATATCATCAATGTAGGATTGTTTCTGAAAACATATTCTTCAGCCTTCTTTGTTTGAGATTCCGATTTCTCGATTAGTGTTTCATGATCTTTTGATCCTAAGGTAGGTTGTTCTATTTATGGTGAAAAATTTAATTAACTTAAAATTTCATCATTTCAAATAACATATTTGATTCATTTTAAATTTGATTAAATTTGTCTATTAAAGCCTCAATTCAATTTATTTTGGGATTTGAATCACATTTGGGAAGAAATTTGATGAAAAAAAATAACTCAATCCCATTTAATTAGGGTAATATTTTTATTTTTTGGAAAATATTTTAAATTTATTTGTGAAATTTATATTAGGGAATTAAAAATTCAAAATTAAATTCTGAAAATAATTTATTGAATTTATTCCAAATGTATTTTGAGAAAAATAGGATAATTTTTTTTAGAAACCTAGTGGTTAAATAATAGAAAAATATATTTTTTATTAATAACTCATTCTAGTTTTTAAATGTATATTGGGATATTTAAATGAAAAAATGGGATATATTTTATTTTATAATGTTTTGAAATAAATTTCGGATTACTGGCTATTTTAAGAGAACATGAAGGTATATGTAGTTAGTGATTTATTCAGGATAATAATAATCGATACATTAAAACACTAACAATACATAAGTCTCATGTAACATACCTAATTGGATGGTGATGAGTCCTCTTTGACTTGTGATTTAGGGATGTGTGTACAAATATTTCTATTATAAATATTCTATCATGAAGAAATCTCAGATCCTAGAACTATCATACCATTGTTGGGATTACCATGAAGCTTTTTTTTCATACATTGAAAATATAATCCATGGTTTATAAATTGTATTTCACATACATTATGAATTTATATAAACTATTTTATATAACATTATTAGTAATAAATTAGTTTAATGTATTTAAATTTATTTAAATGTAAATATTAATTTTTTTCAAATATACTTTTGAAAATAATTTCTTATTTATTTTCGAATCAAAATCATTATTTTCATAATTAAATATATATTTTTTAGAATCCACAGTGATACCCTACTTTGATTTTCGATCATTCCATGCCAATGCCTTATATAATTTTTAGATGACATCCTTCTGGATTCAAGCAAGGTTAAATCACCACTAGGATGTTGTAGATTCTATTGATCATTAAGTGTGAGTTATTTTATTTGTTATGAATTGTGTGCTTATCCATATTTTTTGTATATTGTGGTTGTGCATTGGATTGTTTCTTCCTATTTGAGAACTAGTAAAAGTTTTCTATAGAGTATTTGTAGAATATATATAGACATGCTTGGCATTCGTCCATTATTTTTTTGGAAATATTATTACAACATTCATATGTGTTGGTCCTAGTGGATACTCAAGAGGGGGGTGAATTGAGTTACTATTAAAAATTTCTATTTAAATGATTTATATTGAAATACCCCAATTCATAAAACAAGTTAAACTATAGTGAATTTATAAAGATTGTATGTATTCAATTAGTTTCTCAAAGATTAATTATTTCTCAGTTAACATAATCTGATGATTCAGTTAACTTTTGAAACTAGCCTACCGGTTCACAATAATTACAAAAACATGATAGTTCAACTATCAGAGTTACTCTAAAACAGATTTGAATTTCAAAGTAATTAGAAGTGGAGTATTGAAAATAGTTTAAACTAATATAATATGCACATCAGTTTTAACCAATAGGTTCAGTCTCAAGCTCAGACTTAGTCCTCTCAAACATAAAGCGTGATTACTTCTATTCATACGAGGTACGGTTCCCTGACATCCAACACACATAATTAATTACTTTCAGACATAAGGTGTGATTACATCTGTAGGTATGAGGTATGGTTACCTAACATCCAACAAACATCATTATTTAATATCGGTTTCATTAAAAGCACAAAATATGACCTTTGCTGATAAACAAACATATAGATAGAGTTTAGAGAAAAAGTGACTGGATTCCATCGGTATCTCTTTGTATCAATGAACTTGTAGTGGTGGACTTGTAATACTAGATCTTGCATCGATAGTTGTTGAACTCTGTAATGGTATCTTGCTTTTATCGGTAGCTCTATGTGTAGTGGTAGCTCCTTGTATCGGTAGCTCCATGTGTAGCGGTATCTCCTTGTATCGGTAGCTCTAACTATCATTAGATCTTCATTCTATCGGTAGCTTGTATCAGTGACCTTGTCTATCAGTAGACTTAGTCTATCAGTGAACATTGTTTATCAGTAGCTCTGTCAGTATCAGTGACTTTAAAACTTGAATTCTTATAATGTATCTATTCACTTAAATTCATTTCTAGAATGAGTTATTTATCAATACTAAACATCGGTAAACATTTATAATCATAAAAAAAACATTGAATAACATATTCCAATGATATGATATGATCATTTTTATATTGATATCAAAATATTAGTATGATTACATTTCATGAAAGTATAATTAATATATAGATAGACATTATTTGGGATTATCATAGCATATCTAAACATAAATCAGATTATCATAACAGGTGATTCCAACAATATCCCCCTATTTGATAATCAAAAATTATAGTATTATAATCCACATTATACTTTAATGAATCATAGTAAAATACATGTAATTGAATTTCTCAATGTGTTCAGATCAAAACTCTAAAATGCATCAGAGTTAAATAGTAGAGAAACATAAGAGTAAAATGAAAAACAATATATATTTTCCCAAAGATACATATTATAAATTTCTCCCACATAGTTTAATTTCTCCCCATATTTACCATATTATAATTTTCTGCCCCTTTTTTATTAAAAAAAAGAGAAAAACAATGGTTCAGAGTATAAATGAAGAAGAGAGAAAACAGACATTTTCATTTTACATGAAAAGGTTACATGAGATAATACAAAATAATACAAAGATTCATTTCAAATATCATTCACAATAATCAATAAACTTCCTCAATAGTTAATTTTGATTTTTCGTTAGGATCAAAAGAGGATTCTAGCTCGGTAGGCGTAGATGAAGGCTTGGGATCACTAGTGATGATCAAAGGTGGTTGAGCTAATGAAAAACTGTCGGGCCTGTAGTGGGTACTCATTTGTGTGATCATAAGAGTAAGACTTATGATTGCTTGAGCTGGTGTCAACTGAGGTGTGGAAGTAGACTTAATAGAGGTATGTAGGGTAGAGGTACAATAATAGGTTTATTTTCCACATGCAGGAATGGAAGTAAGAGATACATGAAATCCATGATGATACCTCCCCCACTCTCCATAGCGGAGATAAAATCAACCTTGTTCTCTTTAAATTTGTCCAATGTAGGGGTCAACTCCCTGAGCTTACTAACTTGTTCATTGATGGATTGAGTAACTAGGGGAAGATTCAGATTCTCTAACAACAGCTTGAAATGATTGGTTAGCTGATGTTTGGTGTACACTCTTTGAAAATAGTAATCAATTTTGTCTTTGATTTTCTTCTGGGCTACAGTAGCATCTCTCATATACTCTAGGAAAATTTTTCTAATACCCCTGGTGGTAGTAATCACCTATGAATCAGATGAGCTATTGAAATTTACTTGACCATGTTCTTCTATCGGCACAGATCTAAATTGTTCAACATCAACTGAGACTCTGGAGGTACCATGTGGTTTTACAGTAAAAGATACTATTTTGTTGAAGGATTGTGTCAAACAACTTATCAAATTTTTCACAACGAAATCCTTAGTACTGACATGCGTTTTTATGGTCTTATTTAAATCATGAAACACATCCAAAAACTGTTTCACTACACCTCGAATGTAGTTTATGTCAGTATCAACAAGAGATTTTGAACTCATAAAGGTGTTAAATGAAACAACAGATTGCTTCTAAGAATCAACAGCCTCTGTCAAACTCCCAATCTTATTTTGAAACACTTTCATGTCATCCATCACTTCTTTCACAACACATGAAAAAAAATTCAAAGAGAAGTGACCAAATAAATTTCTATCTTACATAGCTCTTTAACAAAACATGTTTTCAATTCAGATTTTAGTGCCTCAAGATCTCCTTTTCTCAAAATGTCTTCAGCCAGAGCTAGAGTTGCTACTGGTTGAGCATTAACTTCCTCTGAGAAAGTATCATAAGACACGGTATGTCATTTAATGAAGTGTATCATCATCTAAATAAGTATATGCTAGTCCCAATACAACAAATTTAGGATCCACAGACCAATCTTCCACTTCATAGGTCACAGAAACTGATGCTATCCTTATAAGTTGCTCCCCCTAAACCTGAGCTTCCATCACTTTATATGTAGCATCAGGAACAACCTCATTGGGTAATTCCTCTTCAGAAGAGTCATCTACAACAAAATTTATATCCAAACCCGGTTTCACAGGCTGGGATATGTCAGCAATAGTTTCTAGTCTATCTACTTCAAGAATATCCTCAACATGCATAATAGAGTTATCAATCAGAGGACTGAGACTCAAATGGGTACATCCATTCTCAAATTCTTCTTCCTCTTCATCATCACTTCTATTGGAATTTGAAGCAGTCTCCCTATGATTTGATCTAGGTAGGTATTCCTCATTTACAGATATTTCTTCAATAGTTTCTCCTCGAACTGCTTCTTTCACAAGTGGACTTGACTTTCCATATGATACATTTTCAACAGCTTGGCTTGGAGGCAAATCAGGATCCCCTCTATCTTCCATAGAGTTATTATTCTCCTCCTCATCATCACTGTATTGAGGATCCTCCTTATTAGGTCCTAGACCTGGATTTATCTTATCTCTTGGCCGATTTGGATGGTTAACAGGGATAAATTTATCATAAATTTTCTCATCATAATTTACCCATTCCCTTTTCCATCAGTTCCATCAAATCATAATGTTCTTACAAACTATATTTGTAATAAAAAAGTTGTCTCATAAAACCATTGTGTCATCCTGAGACACACACACACATTTTACATTGATCATCAATGAGATCAGCTTTGTAATGAATAGAGCATTTGTTTTTGACTTTTGTTTTTTCATATCCTCAATTTGAATCATCAGATGCCTACACAAAGACACTTTGAAACTATGCCTTAGAAGATAAAATAAGAATATATATTGCAATACGAGGATTGAAAAATCCCCTATTATTGGGAAAAACACATGCTGGATATATTTGAATAGCAACCAGTTTTCTCCATCCATTTTTGTAGCAACTACTTTTCTTGGTGTGACATCTCCAGTGAGCTCATCCAAAGAAGATTCATACTAAAAAATGTCTCTTGTGGGAGGTACTAACTTTGAGAAATATCCAAATTCACCCTCATGTGGAACATTCATGCACTCACCCCATTCAATGGAAGAAAACATATAACTTATCATTAACTTCTAATACCATTCTGTTCTCACTTTCAATTTATCAAAATGAACAAAATTATAGAATTAATTTACTAATTTATGATAATAAGAACCATTGTTATTAGAAAAACATTATATACACCATTGTTCCTAATAAATCATTTGAATCAATGATTTTTTAGGTATGAGCCATTCGGCACACAGTTATTTCTCAATTATGATATTTCTATCTCGTAAGGGCGGGTTCCCTGCACCCTTATTGCTACTTGTTCCAATAAAATTGCCTTTAGATCCTTCGTTTTACCTCTTTTCACTCAGTGCATCACCTTTATCCTTGACTGTCATCCTTTTTACTCTTTCCATTTCGGAAATGAAGAACATATGGTTCGCAAGAAATGCGGGGGTTCGAGAAGTAAGGTTTGAAGAGAAGAGAGTTCTAGGTGGATTGAAAGGTGACATAGACTTAATTTCTATCATTGAAGAATAAAGACGTAATAAAAAGTAATACATTAAAAATAATAAAGGTTTCCATTAAAAACCCAAAATGTAGACAGTGAAAAACATATCGATGATAACTACTGGTGAGAATTCCTAACGGCGAGGTCCACAAACAGCGAGGTTATAATGGTGGGGACTATACCAGTGAGGTTTCACTAACGGTGAGGTTTATCTAAAAGTGAGGTTTCACTAACAGTGAGGTTTATCTAACAGTGAGGTTTCACTAATGGTGTGCTTTATCTGACAGTGAGGATTCACTAACGGTGAGGTTTATCTAACATTGATGTTTCACTAACGGTGATGTTTATCTAACAATGATGTTTAAGGAATGTTTATCATTCCTAACTCATGTCTAATGTAACTTAACCTATCTGAACATAAAGGCTTAGAAAATATGTCAGCTAATTGATGTTCAGTTCATATAAATTCAAGATTAATATCACCATTTTGATAATGATCCCTCAAAAAGTGATGTCTTACATCAATGTGCTTAGTCCTAGAGTGAGATATTGGATTCTTAGAGATATTGATCACACTAGGGTTATCACAATTTATAAATACATGCCGAAATTGATATCCATAGTCCAATAATGTATGTTTAATCCAAAGATCATGTTCACAATAGCAACCAACAGCTATGTACTCTGCTTCAGCAGTATACAATGCAACAAAATTATGCTTTTTACTACAACATTATACTAAGGACTTACCTAGAAAACAACATGTTCTAGAAGTTCAATTCTTATCTGGCTTGCAACCAGTATAGTCCGCATCTGAATAACATATTAAATTGAATGATTGTCTTTTTGGATAAAATAATTCTAAATTAGTATTATGATTAAGATATTTAAAAATCTTTTTGACAGCAAGCTAGTGTGACTCTTTTGGATTAGCTTGAAATCTTGTAAACATACACACACTAAACATAATATCTAGTTGACTAGCAGTAAGATAAAGTAAACTACCAATCATACCTCTATAATTGGATTGATCCACTGCTTTCCCAGTTTCATCTACATCCAATTTACAGGTGGAACTCATAGGCGTTTCACTTTCCTTATTACTATCCAAATCAAAACATTTTAAAAGTTCCTTTTTATATTTACATTGATATAAAATAATACCATTTACATTTTGAAAAACATTAAATCCATGAAAATGTCTGAGTTCTCCCATTATACTCATTTAAAATTTACGTTGCATACTCTTTGAAAATTCATTATATAGGCATTCTAGAAGATCTGAAAATAATATCATCAACATAGATTTGAACTATCAAAACATATTTAGAAATCCTTTTGATAAAAACAGTTGGGTAAGAAATCCCTTCAATAAAACCTTTTGAAATAATAATATTACTAAGTCTATCATACCATGCTTGTGGAGCCTGTTTTAAACCATACAACGCTTTAGAATGTTTAAAAACTCGATTTGGAAATTGAGGATTAGTAAATACAAGTGGTTATTCAACAAAATCATCTTCAATCATAAAACCATTCGAAAAGCACTTTTAACATTCATTTGATATTACTTGAAATTTAGATGAGTAGCATAACCAAGTAGAATTATAATATCTTCTAACCTAGTTACCAGTGCAAAGGATTCCTCATAGTCTATTCCTTATTCTTGATTATATCTTTGATCAACTAACCTATCTTTGTCTCTAACTATATTTCCAGACTCATCAACATTATTTCTAAAAAACCATTATGTGCCTATGTTCAAGGTGTCCTTAAGTCTATCTACTAATTCACAGACATTTTTTCCTTCAAATTGATTAAACTCTTCTTGCATAGACTTTACCAAAAATTCATCATTTATATCATCATTGATATTTTTATGTTCTGACTATGAATGAAAGGTTTGATGTTCAACCTGATTTCTAAGAGAGGCTCTAGTATGAGTCCCTCTATCTAAATCTCTTACAACAGCATCTAAAGGATGGTTTTTAAGGGTTTTAGTTGGTCTAGAAAATGTAGGGCTAGAAATTTCAGGTTCATTTACAGGTTCGGGTTCAACAGAAACAGGTTTTGGAAAATTTCCAGAACTGTTGGTCTTAACAACAGTTTCATTGTTTTTGTCATTAAGGTCCAGAATGGACAAGTCTACTTCAAGATTTTCAAGAGGGGTCTTAGGTTCATGTGGATCAGTTTCATCAAATTTGATCTCTACAGATTCTACCACATATTTTGTCCTCTTATTAATTACTCTATAAACTTTACTAGATATAGAATAACCTAGAATGATTTCTTCATCTCTTTTGGATGCAAACTTATCAATATTATCTTTAGTATTGAGAATAAAGACTTTGCAAACAAAACTCTAAAGTAACTAACAATAGGCTTCCTATTATTCCAAAGTTCATAAGTGGTCTTTTTATGAGCATGTCTAATAAAGACTCTATTTGTAATATAACAAGTTGTATTTACATCTTCATCCCAAAAGTAAATAGGTAAGTCATATTCATTTTTCATAGTTCTTGGAATTTCTTAAAGGATTATATTCATTTTTCTACTACACCATTCTGTTGAGGTGTCCAAGTGACAGAGAATTAGTGACTGTATCCATTGTGTGAGCAATAGGATTCAAAGTCGTGATTTTCAAACTCACAACTGTGAGCACTTATCAGGGTCTTAATTTTAATTCCACTAAGGTTTTCTACAGTCTTGGATTATTTGATAAAATAAGAACAAGCTTCACTTTTGTGAGAAAGAATGTATACCCAAGTGTATCTAGAAAATTCATCTATTATAACATAGACATAGTGCTTCCCCTTTAAACTAGAAACTCTAGATGGTCCAAATAAATCCATTTGAACCAACTCGAGCGGTTGAGAAGATGAAACCTATTTCATTGATTTGAAAGAAACATCATGTTGCTTTCCATTTTGATAGAGATCACAAACATTGTATTATGGGAATTTTATTTTGGGTAGGTCTCTAACCAAATTTTTCTTAGTCAGTTTCTTAAGTGAATGAACACTGTAGTGTCATAATAGTCTATGCCTTGTCCATGATTCTTTACAAAAAGCATTTAAATAAGTAACCTTGTCTTCAGATAATGAATTTAAATATACAGCATATACATTTTCATATCATAAGGTAGTAAATACCAAAATATTTTTATAATTAAATAAATTACAAGCATCATTTTCAAATTTAACATTGAAACCATCATTACAAAACGGATAAATTATTAACATGTTGCATTTTAGTCCATCACTGAATAATACTTTAGAAATTAAAATTGAATCATTGTTACCAATATGGACTAAGCCAATGATCTTTCCTTTTGAGTTATCACCAATGGCGACATTCCCTCAATCAACTTTGATTACGCTATTAAATCATGAGTAGTCTCCTATCATATGACTTGAACATCCACTGTCCAACTACAATATATTCTTACCGGAACTATTCATGAAATTTCTAAAAAAACAATTTTAGAAAAGATAATTTTGGTAGCCATATTTTCTTGGGTCTAGAAAGTTTAGAAAGTAAAAATTTAGGCACCCATATTTGTCTAATGGGTTTTCAATAATTAAAATATTCAAAATATTTTGATAATTTAACATTTTTTGGTCTGTAAGAATTTGAATTGCTAGATAAAGCATAAGAGTTTCCAGAACATGAAGTAGTAGTATACAATCTAGATTTTGGAATAAATTTATTCTTAACAATCTGTCCCTACCCAGGTTGGTATCCTAAACAAGTAGTATACTTTAGTGAAACTTGTTTTCAAAAAAATTAGTGATATTATTTTTTCCATTTCTGAAATTCTCTACGTATTTTCTATGTTGCTCATTAGACAATTTAAAAGATTTATATTAAAATCCCTAAATTCATAAAACAAGTTAAACAATAGTTAATTTATAACTATTGTAAGTGTTTAATTAGTTTCTCAATGATTCATTATTTCTTAGTTACCATAATCTTAAGATCAAGTTAGCTTTTGAGACAAACTTACGGGTTCACAATGATTACAAACACTAGCTACATTGTAACACCCGAGACTTTTATGTTATCATCAAAGCAATAATTCACTACACACAACACTTGACTCTCTTGCTTTACACGCAATCACGACCTTCCTCGATAGCTTGCGTCGTACGCAATACTGAGTGTCACTGAACAACGATATGCTATTAAAATATTATTAAAACTAGCCGTTATGAATAGTAATAACCACTTTTTGAAAATTTTTAAATTTTATTTTTTAAAATTGACTTCATTTTTGGATTCGGAATATCGAAATTAGCCTAGGGTAAATTTTGTTATTTTTCTGAAAACATTCAATTTTTGATGAATAGTGAAACCACTAAGTTGTAGTTAAAAAACTGAATTTTTCGTAAAACATAATTTTACCGCTTCTATGAGTGGAATTTTAAAATTCCGAGAGACACGGTTGATGTCAGTAAGTAAAATTTGGTTTAATGAGATGCAAATAATTTTTGGTGAATAGAAACTTTTTACTTTTATTTACCATGGTTAAAAGTAAATAGGGTAATTAAGGGTAAAAATGTGTTTATTATTTCCCTAAGAAATGTCCTAATTCTATTGGATAAGTCAAATTCGACCAAAATCACCCTTAGGAAGAAAAGTTGACCATTTAGGCCCACATGGATTGGATTAGGACATTTATTATTAATTTCTTTAAAGAAGGGTTAAAATAGTTAAAATCAAAGTTTAATAACTAAATAATTTTTAATATAGGGTTATAGATAAGATAAATTCGACTATAAAAATTCATTAGAAAGCTAAAAAGATTTCATACATAATGAGATTATATATGTAATTTTAAGACTTTAAATAATTTAATTTATTTATGACACAATGATGATGCAGTAATTATCTTATTAATGAAATATTGACATAATTGATGTTATAAAAACCCAAATAAATATAATTTGAGACTTTTTATGAACTACACTAATTTTATAGATCAATATGACATGTTATTATTGATTTAATTCACTTTTTTCAAACTAATAATTCTGTTATGAGTTTCACAAAAATCAATTACGAAATAGTATCAAAATTGACATAAAATAGTTTTTAAAACAAATATTATATTATTAATTATTATTTTATTCCTAAAAATCTGAGGTTCGGCCAAATGACTTATATAAGGTTATATATATTAATAATAAACAACTTGGGGTTCGTTTGTCTTCTTATAGTAAGTTTATTAACCTTATAGTATAAGGACACAAGAAGACACGGTATAAGTAAAATTATTTAACTTAATGTTAAATCTAAATGATAAGGTTAAAATAGGTACCTAAACATGTCTAAATTATATTGTATGAGAGGATTTCGACCCATCCTCACCTTAGCTTCTAAATATATCAATTTGGAGCAATTAATAACCGAATTTTACTTTATAATAAAAAAATAGTTTTAATTATTCTAAAGGTGCCCCTCTCCTCCATTATAAAAGGGCACCTCCTCCCTCTCCTCCTCACACAAATTTGAGACTTCAAGCTCGTCCAAACCCTTAACATTTATCCTCTCCACTTTCCTAGAAACATCCTAGAGGTCCTGGTCTTCTTCAAAGACCAATTTTAGTGCCCTAAAAGGAGGTCTCAAAGAAGCACTTCAAAGAAGAGGTAATGTCCGTTACTGATTCTTTCAACTTTGTTTATTCTTCCACTTCTTCTTCATTAGTTGTTTCATTATGAAATAATAACATCATTATAACTCATATACTGATATGTTATTATAAGTATGAAACAACCCTATTTCACCGTCTATCCATCCTACGGAAAATGAAATCACCGCGCGTGCGTACGTACGGAATACAGTCTCCACACCGTGGTGTAATATATTTTCCACCACCTCCTTACTTGGATTGGTATAACGGTGTAAATAATGACTATATATGACTATTGTAAAGTGATATTGATTCTGAAATAGTATACATACACTCAAATACAATTCAACGATCATGAGAACGATATCATCGCTCGTGCGTACGTACGGACTACCGTCTCCACAACGCGATGAGATTCATTCTCCATGTTAACCATTCATGAATTATTATAAAGTATATATAATAATTAATCATGAAATATATGAAATAATAATACTACTGGATTTATTTATATATATTTTTATTTCATCTACTTAATTCCACTCAAATCAATAAGGAAAAGAAAACAACGTTCATGCGTACGTACGGCCTACCGTCTCCATGAACGGTGTATTTCTTTCCATTTATCGATCCATTTTATATATGTATATTCTCAATATAAATTATATATAAATAATGTTTTACATTCTGGATTTAAGTAATCATGATCTAAGAAATCATATGAATAATTACAAGTTAAAACACGAACGACAAATGAGACGATTTTACCCAAAGTGCTACTTTAACATGAATTTACAAAAGAACGGGTAATATAAAGTCATAAATGAACTATATATGATATAATAACAATGAATATGTTTCTGGAATAAGTCAATAACATTATTTAAATCATTATACAGGAGGTTCGGACACTTACGAAGCAAATCAGACCTAAGGTAAGGGAAATATCACAATCTCATTTTTATCCGAGATTGTTTATACTTTGGTATTTACTGGGGTGTATTTTATCATCCACATCCATGTTTCCTCAATATGTAAAATTATTTCCATCAACCTACTATTGTTTAAATCCATTTTTACCCTTTGGTGTGTTTATAGTAAAAGATATGAAAGTAATCTTTTGTCATTTTTCATATGATGTACTTTTTGACTTTTTTGACAAAAGTACGAGAAGAATGTTTTTTTAACTTATACGGCATGAATGGATTTTTAAAACATTATTTCCATGAAGCTTCCTTTACAAATTTTCATGTTTATTTTTAATCAACTTCTTTTAGTTTATAATATTTTGACAAGTTAAGAAAGGAAAAGTGTTTTTGAAGTAGAAAGGATATTTTCCTCAAGAATGGAGTTCAAGTGTTTTATCAAAATTATATTCCATATAAGATAATATAGGGTTCTGTTTCGACCCCTATTATTACATTGATTCGATTATGTTGTGATGGAATTATTTTTATGAATTCCTTTATCTTATATGATTTTTTTTATGATGTCATGTTGTTTAAGAATCCCATTTTTATTACATGGGTTATGCAATGATGTATGATTTATGATTTTTTGTCACACATAAGAATGGTATCATTATGAGATGGGTGGGACTTATATCTCCCTCCAATGCATTGGGTAAAGATTTTATATCTCATGAGAAATACATGGCTGGAACGGCAGGTTAAACCGGTTCAGTGAAACAGGACTGAAACGAGGAGTGAACTCGGTTCAGAAATGGACTTTGTCCACTAAGATAGTATTGGCAATGAGTCTTGACTAATAATAAATGATTCTCTATGATTATGTGTGTATGCCACAAAGTTTCATGTTTTAAGTTATGATTATTATGATTACATTTCACTACAATGATTTATCCCATGTTATGAAATTATGATTTCTTTTGCAGTTTAAGATTTCCAAAAGTTATGTTCTTATGTACATGATGTGATTGATATTTCGTTTGTTTACCCTTACTGATCATTTGAGATTACCCTTTTGTATGTTTTATTTCCCCAGGTCAGGAATAAGGTTATTAAGTAGGATATGCCAAAAAGGGACTCCAGATATGATGAAATAAATGGGAGGCAAAGTAGATGCTTTATGAACTAGTTGTTTATGTTTCCTACTTTCTAAAGACTCTATACCTATACGGTCCTTTCCTGGTTTGGTTATATCTTGTAATAATTGTGCTTAAATTCTGAATTAATGACAATGTATGTAATGTATGGGTCATTATAGTTGGTATCAGAGGAAAGGTATAGTCAACCTTTGGAAACTAGGATGTGAAAGCCTTAGTAAGAACCCTAAGGATAAGTCTAAGCATAGAACACTATCTTAGTGTTTTAGAAATGGCCATGAATAACCTAGGATAATACCTTAAGTGTGAAATTTTATTCTTGATTATGTTGTTTTACTATTATAATTAGTGTTTCTCACACTATTCTTCTTTGTTTAAGTCAATGGCTAGAACCCTAAGGAACCGTGTTAATGTGGAATGAGACGGGAAATGCAATGATTTTCCCCCTGAGCAACCGAACGTTATGGGAGCTGGAATGCAAAATCTTGTAGCCATTCTCACACAACTTTCTCAAGCTATTAATCATATAGGACTTCCAAACGAAAAAAGGAAAGAACAATATTCTGTTGAATCCTTCATGAGGCAGCATCCTCCTTCATTCAGTGGGTCTACTGATCCATTAGTTCCTGAACAATGGATTAGTACTACTGAGAAGATATTTTCAGTTCTTCAATGTTCTGAACATGATAAAGTCATCTTAGCAGTGTATCGTTTGGAAGGTGATTCTGATCAATGGTGGAATCTTATCAAGAATATGAGGCAAAGAGATGAAATTGAGTCCATGGAATGGGACGAGTTCAAGAACTTATTTTTCATTAAGTACTTCCCTCTTATTCTCCGAACAAAGAGGGAGAATGAGATTCTGGAACTGAAGCAAAAGGATGATGAATCTGTTGGTACCATTGAAGAAAATTTTACAAGACTTGAAGGTACGTTTCTAGTATTATTATCCAACCTGAGAGTAAAATCGATCGATTCTTTAGTGGCTTAAAACCAAGTCTTTGAAGGGCGTTAGCCATAAGGGACTTCAATAGCTATGAGGAAATCGTTCGATGTGTTCTCAAAGTTGAGATGGAGATTGGAGTAACCCATTAGTCATATGGGTTTGATAATAAGCGGAAAATGTAATTCAAAGGAAAATCTAAAAAGCACACTGAAAAGAAGATGAGCTTTCCCTTATGCTCAAAGTGTGGAATGAAACATGGAGGGAGTTATCTTAAAGGGGCAAGTAAATGTTTCAAATGTGGAAAGGAAGGTCATAGGTCATTTTAATGCCACAATGATGGGAAGAAGATTTCTAATGATGCAAACAGAGGAAGGGATACACAGAATGAACCTACTACACTTCAATGTTTCAAGTACAAGGAGATGGGGAATTATTCCAATAAATTCCCAAATCCAAGGGTTGATGTTGATGGTCGACTTCAACAAACTCTTAAGGCTAAAGGGAAAGTAAATTCACATGAAATTTCTATCAGCGATGTGGAGTACGATAACGATGTGGTGAAAGGTACACTTACCATCCACTCTAAAGTAGCAAATGTTTTAATTGATTCTGGATCCAACCACTCTTTATTTCTGAAGAATTTTCTAATGGTATCACTATATTACCTCAACAATTAGATGTTGAGTTATTTGTGACAACCCCTAATGGAAAAAAAGTCGCATCAAAAGTTTATAATTCTTCTCTGATTGAAGTTTCTGGGAAAGTGAGTCATGAAAATCATGTGATTCTTCCTATAGTGGAATTTGATGTGATTCTTGGCATGTATTGGCTTTCTCTACATGGAGATCATATCAATTTCCAATGAAGGGAAGTCACATTTCATATTCCAGATCAATCTATGATCGTCTATCGATGCAAGGATGAACATAACCTTCCGGTGGAAATTTCTTCCATATTGTGGGTCTTGATTCCACTAAATGAAGGTTATTTATCTCAAATGGTTGGTGAGAAAATTACGATTAAGAATATTCCCATTGTACGGGAGTTTGACAAAGTCTTTCTAGAGGAATTGTCGGGTCTTCCACCAAATCATGAAGTTGAGTTTTCAATAGAAATTGTACCGGGCGTTTTTCCTATTTCAAAGACACCTTATAGAATGGCCCCAATTGAGTTGCTGGAATTGAAGAAGCAACTCCAAGAGAATCTTGATAAGGGGTTCATACGCCCTAGTGCATCACCTTTAGGAGCACTTGTTCTGTTTGTTAATAAGAAGGATGGATCAATGAGACTCTGCATTGATTATCGAGACCTTAACAAGATCACTATCAAGAACAAAATATCCTCTCCCACGCATTGATGACTTATTTGACCAACTACGCGGAGCTCAATACTTTTCCAAGATTGATCTTCATTCAGTGTATCATCAATTAAAGTTCAAAAGGGAGGATATACCAAAGACGACTTTCTGTACAAGGTATGGACACTACGAATTTATAGTGATTCCATTTGGTCTTACTAATTCCCATGCTATCTTTATGGATATGATGAATAGAGTCTTTAGAGACTATCTTGATCAGTTTGTGGTAGTCTTTATAGACGATATTCTTGTTTATTCAAAGGGAAATGAAGAACATGAAGATCACTTGAGAATTATATTGAAGACCCTGAGAAAGGAGAAGATTTATGCCAAATTTACCAAGTGTGAATTTTGGCTTCAAAAAGTTTCTTTTTTGGGTCACATAATCTCAAAAGAGGGGATATATGTGGATCCAGCAAAAACAGAGGTTTTCAAAAGATGGTCGAGACCTACAACAGTAACTGAGATCCGAGGTCTTCTTGGTTTGACGGGATATTATTGACGTTTTGTGAAAGATTTTTCATGATTATCTAATCCACTCACCAAGTTGACTCGGAAAGGAGTTACGTTTTTCTGGACGTAGGAATGTGAAGAGAATTGCAAGGAGTTGAAAAGAAGGTTATCTAATGCACCTGTGCTCACACTGCCTTGTAGTGGAGAAAGGTTTGTGATCTACAGTGATGCATCCAAGAAGAGATTGGGGTGTGTTGTTATGAAAAATGATATGGTGATAGCTTATGCCTCACGACAGTTGAAAATACATGAGCAAAATTACCGAACTCATGATTTGGAGTTAGCTGCTGTAATATTTACATTAAAGATTTGGAGGCATTATCTTTATGGAGAAAGGTGGGACATTTATACTAATCATAAAAGTTTAAAGTATATTTTCACACAAAAGGAGGTGAATATGCACCAAAGAAGATGGTTGGAGCTGATTAAGGATTATGACTACTTAATTCATTACCACCCTGGGAAAGAAAACAAGGTGGCAGATGCATTAAGTCGACAAGACCATGCTAGTTTATCCATGATGAGGATCACAAAAGATCCAATATTTATGGATTTACGAAGGATGGATCTTGGAATTATAATGAAAGGGGAAAATCGTATCTCTCTCAAATGAATGGTCAACCATCTATACATGTGAAGATTAAAGAGGCACAGAAAGAAGATGTTGTGTTACAAAAGAAGGTGAGAAATGATCCTGAATTCAACCTTGATTGTGATGGGATAATAAAGTTCAGGAATCGGCTTTGTGTTCCTCCCATCTCCGAATTAAAGAAAGAGCTGCTGGATGAGTCTCATAGTTCTTCATTCTCTATTCATCCTGGAAGCACGAAGATGTATAGAGACCAGAAAGAGTACTTCTGGTGGGATGGAATGAAAAGAGATGTTGCTGAATATGTCTCTCGATGCTTGGTTTGTCAGCAAGTTAAAGCTGAGAGACAGAAGCCTAAGGAGATGTTACAACCATTACCCATACTCGAATGGAAATGGGGAAACATCACTATGGACTTTGTCACAGGACATCCTAAAACATCAAAAGGAAATAATGCTATCTAGGTCATAGTTGATCATCTTACAAAGTCTAACACTTCATCACTATTAGAGATGATTTCTCTCTAGATTAGGTTGCCATGATATATGTGAAGGAAGTGGTAATATTTCATGGAGTACCACTTTCTATTATATCTGATCGGGATCTGAGGTTTAACTCAAAGTTTTGGAAAAGTCTTCAACATACTCTGGATACAGAGTTGAGTTTTAGCACAACTTATCATCCTCAGACAGATGGTTAGTCCAAGTGAACAATTCAAACTCTAGAAGATATGTTGAGATCCTACTCTATAGATTTCAAAGGTGGTTGGGATCAACACCTTCCTTTGGTGGAATTTTCTTATAATAATAGATTTCACTCTAGTATTCAGATGGCTCCTTATGAAGCTCTCTATGGAAAGAAATGCAGGACTCCAACTTTCTGGGATGAAGTTGGTGAAAGAAATCTATTAGGATTTGATCTTGTTGATGAGATGGTAGAAAATGTCTGATCTATTCAACAACACATAAGAGCAGTTCAGAGTCGACAGAAAAGTAATGCCGACAACCGAAGAAAAGACCTAGAGTTTGAAGTGGGTGATAAAGTGTTCTTATGAATATCTCCCCGGAATAGGTTCATGTGATTTGGAAAGAAGGGAAAGTTGAGCCTTAGATATATCGGTCCTTTCGAAATACTGGATCGTGTTGAGAAGGTAGCTTACCGATTGGTGCTTCCACCAAATCTCTCTCAAGTTCACGATGTGTTCCATGTATCTCTACTGAGAATGTACATACCTGATCCTTCACATGTACTCAGCTCAAAAGTTGTACCACTGGAGCAAGATCTTTCTTATGAAGAACAGCCGATAGAGATTCTTGATCATAGGAAAAAGTCCTATGAAACAAGACCACTCGATTAGTGAAAATTTTATGGAGAACCACCAATTAGAATAATCTACATGGGAGCTTGAAGATATGATGAGGGAGATGTATCCTCATCTGTTTGTTACAAAGTGACGAATTTCGAGGGCGAAATTCATTTTATGGGGGGTAGAATGTAACACCCGAGACTTCTATATTATCATCAAAGGAATATTTCACTACACACAACTCTTGCTTTACTTGCTTTACACGCAATCACGACCTTCCTCGATAGCTTGCATCGTACGCAATAATAAGTTTCACTAAACAATGAGATGTTATTAAAATATTATTAAAACTAGCCGTTATGAATAGTAATAACCCCTTTTTGAAATTTTGTATATTTTATTTTTTAAAATTGACTTCATTTTTGGATTCGAAATATCGAAATTAGCATAGGGTGAAATTTTGGTATTTTTCTGAATACTTTCAATTTTTTATGAATAGTGAAACCACTAAGTGGTAGTTAAAAAAATGAATTTTTCATAAAACTTAATTTTACCGCTTCTGTGAGTGGAATTTCAAAAATCCGAGATACACGGTTGATGTCAGTAAGTAAAATTTGGTTCAATGAGATGAAAATTATTTTTGGTGAATAGTAACTTTTTACTTTTATTTACCACGGTTAAAAGTAAATTGGTTAATTAAGGGTAAAAATGTTATTATTATTTCCCTAACACATGTCCTAATTCAATTGGATAAGTGAAATTAGACCAAAAACCACCTTAGTAATAAAATATGACCATTTAGGCCCACTTGGATTAGATTAGGACATTTATTATTAATTTATTTAAAGAAGGGTTAAAATAGTTAAAATCAAAGTTTAATAACTAGATCATTTTTAATATAGGGTTATACATAAGATAAATTAGACTGTAAATATTGATTAGAAATCTAAAAAGATTTCCTACATAATGATATTTTATTTGTAATTTTTAGACTTCAAATAATTTAATTTATTTATGACACAATGATGATGCAGTAATTATCTTATTAATGAAATATTGACATAATTGATGTTATAAAAACCCAAATAAATATAATTTGAGACTTTTATAAATTACACTAAATTTATAGGTTAATATGACATGTTATTAGTGATTTAATTAACTTTGTTCGAACTAATTGTTCTGTTATAATTTTCACAAAAATCAATTACTAAATAGTGTCAAAATTGACATAAAATAGTTTTTAAAACAAATATTATATTATTAATTATTATTTTATTCCTAAAAATATAAGGTTCGGCCAAATGACTTAGATAAGGTTATATATATTAATAAAAAACAACTTGGGGTTCTTTTGTCTGCTTATAGTATGTTTATTAACTTTGTAGTATAAGAACACAAGAAGACATGGTAAAAGTAAAATTATTTAACTTAATGTTAAATCTAAATGATAAGGTTAAAATAGGAACCTAAACTTGTCTAAATTTTATTGTATGAGAGGATTTCGACCCATCCCCACCGTATATTTGAAATATATCCATTTGTAGCTATTAAAAACCGAATTTGACTTTATAATAAAATAATAGTTTTAGTTATTCCAAAGGTGCCCCTCTCCTCCCTTATAAAAGGGTACCTCCTCTCTCTTCTCCTCACACCAATTTGAGCCTTCAATATCGGCCAACCCCTTCCAATTTCTCCTCTACACTTCCCTAGAAACATCCTAGAGGTCCTGGTCTTTTCAAAGACCAATTCTAGTGCCCTAAAAAGACGTCTCAAAGAAGCACATCAAGGAAGAGGTAATGTCCATTACTGATTCTTTCAACATTATTTCTTCTTCCACTTCTTCTTATTTAGTTGTTTCATTATGAAGTAATAACATCAGTATCACTCATATACTGATATGTTATTATAAGTATGAAACAACACTATTTCACCATCTATCCATCCTACGGAAAATGAAATCACCGCGCGTGTGTACGTACGGAATACCATCTCCACGCCGTGGTGTAATCTATTTTCCACCACCACCTTACTTGGATGGGTATAATGGTGTAAATAATGACAATATATGACTACTGTAAAGTGATATTGATTCTTAAATAGTATACATACACTCCAATACAATTCAACGATCATGAGAACGATATCATCGCTCTTGCGTACGTACGAACTACTGTCTCCACGACGCGATGAGATTCGTTCTCCATGTTAACCATTCATGAATGATTATAAAATATATATAATAAGCAATCATGAAATATATGACGTAATAATACTACTGGATTTATGTATATATATATTTATGTCATCTACTTAATTCCACTCAATTCAATAAGGAAATGAAAACAGCGTTCATGCGTACGTACGGCCTACCGTCTCCATGAACGGTGTATTTCTTTCCATTTATCAATCCATTATATATATGTATATTCTGAATATATATTATATATAAATAATGTTTTACATTCTGTATTTAAGTAATCATGATCTAAGTAATCATATGAATAATTACATGTTAAAACCCAAATGACAAATGAGACGATTTTACCTAAAACGCTACTTTAACATGAATTTACAAAAGAACGGGTAATATAAAGTCATAAGTGAACCATATATGATATAATAACAATGAATATGATTCTTTAATAAGTCAATACCATTATTTAAATTATTATACAGTAGGTTTGGACACTTTCAAAGAAAATCAGGCCTAAGGTAAGGGAAATATCACAATCTCATTTTTATCCGAGATTGTTTGTACTTTGGTATTTACTGGGGTGTATTTTATCATCCACATCCATGTTTCCTCAATATGTAATATTTTTTCCATCCAGCTACAATTTTTTAAATCCATTTTTACCCTTTGGTGAGTTTATAGTAAAAGATATGAAAGGAATCTTTTGTCGTTTTTCATAAGAGGTACTTTTTTACTTTTCGGACAAAAGTACGAGAAGAATGTTTTTTTAACTTATACGGCATGAATGGATTTTTAAAAAATTATTTCCAAGAAGCATCCATTACAAATTTTCAAGTTTATTTTTAATCAACTTCTTTTAGTTTAGAATTGTATGACATGTTAAGAAAGGAAAAGTGTTTTTGAAGTAGAAAGGATATTTTCCTAAAAAATGGAGTTCAAGTGTTTTATCAAAATTATTTTCCATATTAGATAATATAGGGTTATGTTTCTATCCCTATTATTACATTAATTTGATTATGTTGTGATGGAATTATATTTATGAATTCCTTTATCTTATATGAATTTTTTTATGATGTCATGTTGATTAAGAATCCCATTTTTATTACATGGGTTATGCAATGATGTATGATTTATGATTTTGTGGCACACATAAGAATGGTATCATTATGAGATGGGTGAGACCTATATCTCCCTCCAATGCATTGGGTAAAGATTTTATATCTCATGAGATAGACATGGTTGGAACGACATGTTAAACTGGTTCAGTGAAATAGGACTGAAACGAGGAGTGAACTCGGTTCAGAAATGGAATTTGTCCACTAAGATAGTCTTGGAAATAAGTCTTAACTAATAAGAAATGATTCTCAATGATTATGTGTGTATGCCACAAAGTTTCATGTTTTATTTTATTATTATTGGGATTACATTTCTCTACTATGATTTATCCAATGTTATGAAAGTATGATTTCTTTTGCAGGTTAAGATTTCCAAAAGTTTTGTTCTTTTGTATATGATGTGATTGATATTTCTTTTGTTTACCCTTACTGAGCATTTGAGCTCAGCCTTTTGTATGTTTTATTTCCCCAGGTCAGGAAGAAGGTAATTAAGTAGGATATTCCAAAAAGGGACTCTAGATATGATGAAATAAATGGGAGGCAAAGTAGATGATTTATGAACCAGTTGTTTATGTTTCCCAGTTTCTAAAGACTCTATACCTATACGTTCATTTCCTGGTTTTGTTATATGTTGTAATAAGTATGCATAAATTCTGAAGTAATGAAAATTTATGTAAATTATGGGTTGTTATATACTTAAAATATCAGGGTAACATTAAAAAAGATTTGAATTTCAAAGTAATAAGTAGTGGAATAATGAAAATTGTTTAAACTAAAATCTGATGCACAATAGTTTTAACCAAGAGGTTCAATCTCAAGTGGAGACATTGTCCACTCAAATAGTTTATATAAAACTTTTATCCACACCATGTATCAGAGTTTACAATAGTAAATAGACTATCCAGAACCTCAGACCACTACCATAGTTCTACATGGGATACAAAAAGGTGTGAAGAGTTTGGTGTTAGGATATCAGTATCCTCCAGTTCAGCTTAGGATTTAGTGTGTCTCTAAATAAACAGAACCACACACACTGCTCGTAATGTAATTAAAATGATCAAAATAGATAAATAACATGGGGATGAGTTTAGAATTATCTTGTGTGATGTCAACACAGCTCTGGACTCTTTTGGATTGAAATAGATGAAGCTCTGAGTCCTTCTCTGGAAATTATCGATAAAACAGAGTGTCGTGGTTCTGTTCCTTTAATTTCATTATAGATGTTCGACATGAATGTGAGAGTTTGAACTTATGTTCTTGATGTCTATGAGTGTTCTTTGAGTTATTAATGAGTTCTTCTTGTATATATCTATGTGTGCATTCAGTAGGTCACACGCTTTACACGTAACTCTGATATTCCTTTTATAGCTCATGCAGTGATTCAACATAAGTCATGATTTCTTAAGTAGGTACGAGGTACAATTTCCTAATATCCAATAAACAGCATTAATTAATATTAGTTTCATTAAAAGCACAAAGTATGATTGTTGCTAATAAACAAACATATAGATAGAGTTTAGAGAAACTGTGACTGGTTTCCATCGGTAGCTCTTTGTATTAGTGAACTTGTAGGAGTGGACTTGTAACGGTAGGTCTTGCATCGGAAGTTGTTACTCTCTGCAATGGTTTCATGCTTGTGTCAGTAGATCCATGTATAGTGGTAGCTCCTTGTATCTATATCTCCATGTGTAGTGGTAGCTTCTTGTAGTGGTAGCTCTAACTGTCAGTATCTCTTCATTCTATTGGTACATTGTATTAGTGACCTTGTCTATAAGTAGACTAAGCCTATCAGTGACGTTTGTTTTTCAGTAGATTTGTATGTATCAGTGACTTTAAAACTTGAATGCTTATAAAGTATATATTCTATGCTATTCATTTCCAAATTGATTTAGTTATCAATATTAATCCACGATAAACATTTATAGTCGTAAATAAATATTGAATAACATATTCCAATGATATGATATGATCAATTTGATAATCATATCAACTTATTAGTATTATGACGTCACATAAAAGTATACTTAATATATAGATAGACATTATTTGGGATTACCAAATCATATATAAACATAATTGAGATTATCAAAACAGGTGACTCCAACAATATGTATGATTCCATGTTCTACTAGCCAACCCATGGGGATCAAAAACACATTTTGGGAAATTTCCAGAATGGTCTTATCATTACAGAATAAGGATATCTGGACTATCTTATCACAATGTGTAATTAGAGGTGTAATGTTTATATATCTAGGCTTGATGTTAGTATACATTTGAGTAATATTGACAAGATGTAAAATGTAGTTAAAACTATGTGACAATATAAATCTCATAGTTATGAGACTTAATTCCCTAGTGGTGGTTTGGGAATGATTTTTTGCGGATCATATCAATCTAAAACATTATTTTTATTTAGATATATTCAAATCCAAATCTTTTATTCCTATTTTCTATGATAAATTTCCATACTTTTCTTATTTGAGGGTTAATATGATGTCATCAATTTTTTCAGATGATGTTGTGTAGCATCATTATTATGATATGTTTTGTGAATCAAATCAAATAGGTATATAATAATAAATCATAGTGAGAAAATCATCTTATGGAACAAAATATGGTTCATTTTATTGTGTGTATTGTATATGCTCTGTGATATGCTCCTTCACGAGTTACCATTTTGAATTTTTTTTAAAAAGATAGACAGATGTTTTACAAAATCTTTATTAGGAGTCCCTTTTCTATAAGAAACTTGCATTAAGAGGATCCAATGATCCTCTGTAGTCTTATGAATGGTTGGGATGGATTGATGGTTTTTTAAGTTCTTGGATATACATGATGAAATAAGGTGAATTTTTTCTCCTTATTAATAGAAGGGACAAGAAGTATTTGGGACGAGAAGATGATAATTGTGAAGAAGAATGGGGTATTAGGGTGGAAAGACATTGAGTCCATTTTAGCAACAATTTATATCTAGAGTTTATGGCATTGTCCATCACTGTTGAGTTTTTCAAATACAAATAGTTTGATAGGACTGTGTTTGAATATGGAAACCATTTTCCTTATCATGAATGATTCCCATGATATCTTGTTGAATGATATTATAAATACTCAATGGATTGAGATGAGACATCGATCTAATATTCATTCTCTAGGTTTCATGAACACACATCCCTATTATGATGATTTTTTGATATAACATTGTTGTTTATGGAGATTTCTACAAATTCATGGTTAATAAGAGTTTTATTTCTACCATATGGTGGTAGGAATTCTTCTATATGTAAGAGGAATCCTAGTGATTCTCATTGTAGTCCCTGAAAAAAATAATTTTCCTAGAAATCATGCAGTGCCTAACTGGGGACCTTTGATTTAATACTAGTGTAAAAATTAAGGGCATTCAACCAGGGTTTTCAATAAGTCACCCAAAGTATATGGATTATGCTGACTATAATGTCACCAACCGAGGTTCTTCCATTTCTATTCCACTCCACATAGGGACACGATATCATTACCACATTCTAAAATGATGGATCAATCATGTGATTCATAGAAAAATTGTTTCTATCTATAGGAAGCAGGAATAAAGGTTATTCATACAATGGATGAGTCTCCAATGGAAACATATACAATTCAATCAACATTTGGATAATCCGTCACTATAGATTAATCCATGGGGACTCTTTATTTGATTATATTTAATCTCATTTGTTTATATTAACCCATATTTCAAATCATCTTAATATTCCCACAATTCTTTTATCTTATGTAATGGATAGTACTAAACCCCTCATAATGAAGTTACTTTTGGGTCTCTATAGACCAACTAATGTTTTTGTGTTATCAGATATCATGATTTCTTGGTATATTTAGGTTCTCAATGTGATTCCTCTTGATATAATATTGGAAATTGATTTTCTCATTCCAAATAAATCTAGGATTTATTTTTATCTTCAACAATTCATACATACTACACTTGATGTGGTATTTAGAATCATTCAAGGAGAATGGTACCCAAGGACTAGTATATCCTTTATATCTAATCTATTTTTGTGTTAATTGATATATTTCTTTTCTTTTAATTTGGATTGATAATATTTGAGTTTTGATCACCCAAGTGTTTTGATCATGTTTCCTGGTATTTTTCTTTCTCACTACACTAGTTTTCTGCTAGTAAGGGGGTAGAGTTTTTTCCAATTTATTTTCTAGACCTCAAGTAGTGTCTATTCAATATTACATCATTTCATAAAATAAAATGAAATAGATAAATACTCAGTTGGATGATCTATTTGATAATGAAATTTTACACCCGGTTTTCTCACATTTTGTTTCACCAGTTTTATATTCATTGAAATTTGATGGGTTACTTCACCTTTATATTTATTATAGAAAACTCAATAGAGTGACAATAAATAACAAATATTCATTTCCATAGACAGATGACCTATTTGACTAGTTGAAAGTGGTGAATTGTTTTTCTATGTTTGAACTTTTATCTGGTTAAAATCAGTTGGGAATAAAATATTCTCACATTTTAAAACATGAATTTGGAGAATGTACAATCATTATGAGTACCATTTCATGAAATTATATATAAAAAATTATTATGTGGTATTCCTAGATTTAATGAATATGAACATCCATACATATTTTGAAACCTTTTCAGTGGTATTTATGGATGTAATCCTCTTTTTATCTTAGTCTGAGGAGGATCATGAACCTCATTTGAGATTAGATTCAGAAATTTTATGAAATAATTGAATTTAAGAAATCATGTAGAAATATAATTTCTCAATTCGTGAATGATGCTTCATGGGACATGTTTTTTTAAAACATGGTATTTTATTTGATCCTAAAAGTAGAAATATTGTTATATCATTGTAAAAACCATGAAATATTTATGAGATTTTGAGATTCTTAGATTTAGTTGGGCATTTTTGTCATTTTTTAAAGGACTTACAATTGTTAGATTCTCTTAAGACTAATCTAACTCGAGATAGATTAATGGTTAATTGTGATGATAAATTTAATAATTATTTAATTGAGATGAAATTTCTATTCACTACTATTCTATTGTTGACATTTCTAGATTATAGTTAGGTCTATGTGGCCTATAATGACCCGTAAAAATTCAAGGAAGTTTTTTTCATAATTTTCATTCAAATTTTACAAGAACGCAGTTTCTGACGGCACCTAATTCCGAGGCCCGGTGTGCCCAGAATCTTATTCCGAAGTATAGATTGGGTACATTCAGTGAACGAATGAGCAAGTTTTTCTAACTTTTGAACCAGTGCTCAGAATCGAATTTTGAGGGCACCGATGGAATCACGGTGTGGGTAATTTCTTAGAAACACCTTTTCCGAAGTTGCGTTTGCTCGGGTGTGGTTTTTAAATTTTCGGGTTAAGTAAATGAATAAAATAAAATGGCGTGACAAATTTATTTTATTTTAAGTCGCTTAACCTATGTTAAGTTGATGACGTGGGACCCAAAATATCCAACCCACTTGGTAGAATATTTGTGAGGTGGGGCCCACACGAGCCCCACCATATCTTTCACCTTTTTCAACCCCCCTCCTTTAATTAAGTAACGCACCCGCACCCCCCTATTTAATGAAGTCAACCCTTGCATTTATTCTGGTTAAGAAATGCCTCATTAATGTGACGGTTTAAGCATTGCAATTAATTCACTTAATTGTTTCTTTCGTTTTTGAATTTTAAAACGCAAGACTTGTGAAATAAAAATAAGACAACTCTTATTTTTTATTAGGCTGGTGTTGTTGAGAGGCAAGGGAGATTTCACTTAGACTCTTGAAGATCCTCTCTTTCTCGTCAAGAACGTGAAAAACATGAAGAACGCCGGATCCTCGGAAATCAACGATGCTTCTTCCGCGACGCTTCTTCTGTGACATGACGATCCCCCTTCTGCGACGCTTCTTCTACGACACGACGATTCCCCTTCCCTGATTCTTCTTCCGCGATGCCTTCTTCCGCGACGTGCTTTTCCACAACGAACCCTCGCTCGACGACTCTTGAGGTAGGGGTTTTGATTCAATTAAATCCTTGTGATTTATACCCACGACATATGATTAAATATTTGTCAGAATCATTTTTAAACCGCTAACGCGGTGGGTACGGACCAATGAACAAGTCCGAACCCACCGTCCCTTCGTTCTTGGTGTGCGGATCGGCAGGCGATGATGAAACAGGCTGAACATGAATTGTGAGGTCTTCATAGTGAAGAAACGGTCTCGGGAGGGCCGTTGGCGAAGATGGCAGGGAAATCCGACCATCGGAGCTCGTCCGGTGGTCCGCGAAACTTTCCGCCTGCGCACCGCCAGGAAGGGCCGCCGCGACTTCAGTCGCGGCGGCAAGCTACTAGTCCCACGACTGTGCGGGACCGGTGTCGACGGGACGCGGCGCTCAGCCGCGTCCATTGACAAGGAGCGGCCCCCCATGGGGCCGCGAGTTCACGCTGGCGGGGGGCAGCGTGCCACTCCGCACGGCTCTGTAGAAATGGCTGAGCCGCCCGACTGGACTGCCAGGCTAGGCCGCGCCCAGACCGAGTCGGGCTGCGCTGCGCCAGCTGGGCCGGGCCGGGCTACTCCAGCTTGGCCGAGCCGCACCGAAGCGGGCCGGACCCGGACCCGGGTCGGGTCGACCCTGTTCGGGCCGACCCAGGGGTTACCGGGCCGGGTCGGACCGGGCCCGAACCCCCCTAATACTGGACATTTCGGTCTGTTGCCCATAACATGAGCTATGGGCCTCCGATTGACGCACCGTCAGTTTTGTCAGCAATACTTGGATCGAGATGGACGTTTTGGTATATTCCACTCATGGTTTCGGAAAACTTTGGGTTCATCCGGGTTGGTTCGTACACGAAACCAACCGGTCCCTCAGAGCGGAAATGCTTATAACTTGAGCTCCAGACGTCTGATTGACGTGTCGTCGACTTTGATGGATTTATATAGGTGAGAAAGACCTTTTGGCTTACTTCGATCGAGGTTTGGATGTAGTTGGAGTATGGTCGGGTCGGTTTTTACTTAAAAACCAACTGGGCCCCAAGGACGAAATATCCAATAACTCTCAGACTGGGCGTCTGATTGACGCGCCGTCTGTGACGTTGAGTTCCTGTTGACTATACAAAACTTTTTTATACATCAACTCTTGAATTTGTTTCAGTTGATGTATCAGCCCCTCGGCTCGTGGAGCGGACCCTTTGAAACGAGCTTGCTGTGTGCGGGAACCCTAGAGTTGGTTGTGACTGCAACGAAGATGACGACTGTGCAGAAATCCGCAGTGGATTCGATGGAGACGACTACAGCACTCAGCGATCCTACATGGATCAGTGCTACCGATCTTGTGTGGGTCAGATCCTGTGTGGGTCAGCGCTCTGCAGTCCTGTGTGGGCTAGCGCCTACAGATCCTGTGTGGGTCATTGCAGGTGTTAGTTATCTATCGATCCTGTGTGGGTCATATCCTGTGTGGGTCATTGAGGGGGTTAGTACCAATCGATCCTTTGTGGGTCATTGTGGGGGTTAGTACCTATCGATCATGTGTGGGTCCGACGGCTTAGATGAATCTGTGTCTATATCTGATCCTCTCTATCATCATACAAAGAAGTATTCATGTGTGAGCTGAATCTTGACTTGCTTTCCTATATGGATTACGTTATTCTTTCCTGTGTGGATTATGTTGTGATTTCCTGTGTGGATGTGATCAAACTTGGGCTCGGAGGTTGGTGCGAACTGTAATTGATGACTTAGGTTTATGTATGGGCATATACCTAAGTAGAGTCGGGTGTTACTTTGTGATTGTATCTTTCCATTGTGGATTATCCTTTGTGGATTCTGGGAAACCTTCGGGGGTCTCAGGGTCCCTACTGAGTAGCTTATACTCACCCCTGCACGGTCTATGCCCGCACTACGTTGTATTTGTTGAAGATGACGGACAACGATGATCGTGGTTGAGGCACGAGGAGCGGGTCGGTGCCTTGAGGTGAACCATTGGGCGGGATGTACACGAAGCGGACAGCTGGAACCGAGGAGCTGTGGAGGCTATCTGTACCCACCCTTCAGTTGGGACTTCCAGTGGACGGCTCGAGGCTGCGACTTTACTTTCAGATGCTATTTTCCCTTTCCAGTTGTACATTACTTTCAGTTTGGGTTTGTATTCTGGCCCACTTACTTTTCTGCAGTTACTGTTGTACCTAGTTTTTACATAGTGTTTACTTCTTCTATTTATATCTCTGTGGTGTTTGTTTACTTTACAAAGGAAATGCCTTCCCTTTTTACTGGGAATTATGCCTTGTTTCTAGTCGCCAGCCCCTGGCCTATGGAAGGCGGGCTTGGGGTAGTCACGGCATGGGCCCCAAGGACGGGTCGTGACAAATTGGTATCAGATGAGTTCGGTTCTACCACAGAACTCAGGACTCCAATCTTTTTCTATGTGAAAACATAGTGTTAAGAGTATTGAGTGTGGCTATCAGTCCAGGGAGTCCAGTGTTGGTGCGGCGACCGACGTATCCGTACACCAGGACCCTAACTTCTGATTTCCGACTTAATGCACGAAAACATTTATTTCATGTGTGTTTCAAGTTTTCATTGTGATTACATTGTGTCATGTCACCAGGTATACGGTTCTGACCATGACGCACCAGTTTCTTTTCAGGATGGCCCCCCGATGGCAGCCAGCTAGTGTTCCGAGAGTTGTGTGTGATGACAGCCCACCGAGCAACGAGGCCTCGATACATGTCCCTTTGACAGTAGAGGCACTGGCGGTACCGCTACCCGTCGAGCCACCGATGCTACCAGCCCCAACCGCTGACAGTGCTCATCTCCTTAGTGCACTGCACGAGTTTCAGCTCCAGCGACCGCCCATGTTCCGTGGGGAGACAGAACCTCAGGCCGCCGAGGATTGGCCGGATGCAGTTGTACGGGTTTTCAGGTTAGTGTGGACACCATCAGACCTCATGGTGATCCTTTCAGTGAGCTTACTGCACGCGACAACAAGCAGATGGTGGAGCATGATGCTCCAGGTGCACGATGAGACATCTCTCCTCCAGAAGGGCTTTGAGAGCCTCTTCCGCTCGGAGTTCTTCCCAGCCACCCTCCGTGTGGTGCACATCCAGGAGCTTCTACAGCTACGGCGGGGCAGCTTGATAGTCGCCCAATACTCGGTGAGATTTACTGATCTCTCGTGCTACTCGACAGACATGGTACGGGACCCATTCTTCCGGGCCCAGACCATCGAGTAGGGATTGAGGCAGGAGATCAGGGAATCACTCATCTCCCTCAGCATTGTGACACAGGCAGGGGTACTAGAGAGAGCCCTTCTCATCGAGAGATTCTTTGCTGAGCCGACTACAGTAGCGAGACCTACCGCAGGGCAACACGTAGCAGATTCTTCAGCAGTAGGCAGTCGACAGATGACTCATGGGTCCAAGAAAACCAGACCCTCAGACAGACGACCTTTGGACACTGGCTTAGCCATACGGGGCACGCAATGTGGAACCAGTATTTCGAGAGGCAGACAATGATATGCATGCGGCGGGAAGGGCCACATGGCTTATGACTGCCCGAACCACCGTGTCGAGGAGCAACAGACGGTTGAGGGGCCACCCAGGCAGAGGGAGAGGGTCGACCGTGGCGGTCCACAGGGAGCAGGAGGATGAGGCAGAGGACCTGGCCGAGCAGCAGGTGGTGGGCAACGCTTTGAGGCTCTACCACCACCACCACAAAGAGGTCCACCCCGACTATTAGGAGCTGGCGGGCAGAGACATGCACATCTCCAGGCAGCCTAGGCCTACGACCATGGTGTGCTTGAGATGATTCGAGGTACTATCTATGTCTATTCCACCCATTCTAAAGTTCTTATAGACACAGGAGCGAGTCATTCTTTCATAGCCGCTTCCCTTGTTCGGAGCTCGGAGATTCTGACAGAGCCGTTGGCTCGATCCTTACGGCTAGAGACTCCTACGGGAGCAGACTTGACGATTACGCACTGGTGCCGGCAGTGTGAGCATACTCTAGGAGGCGAGAGCTTCGGATGATATCTTCTTCTAGCGGCGTTGAGGCCTTACGAAGTCATCATGGGCATGGATTGGTTATCTATAGTACATGCTGAGATTGATTGTATTAGGTGAAAGGTGCGGTGTGTACGCACCGACGGGAGCAGGTTCACCTTCACCGGCGAGAAGGGAGCCTTCGCAGCATAGGATGGACTCCCGCATAGGAGAGGACAGCCCATCACTCATCAGTTGACTAGCCTCATCCTAGGAATAGTTGATGTGTTGAGTCCTAGTTTTCCTGAAGTGGTGGATCAGTATGCAGACGTTTTCCCCGACAATGTTCCAGGACTACCTCCTTGCAGAGAGGTAGTCTTTTATATTGATCTGTACCCTGTGACAACCCAGATATCCACCCCAACATATCGGATGGCTCCCACCAAGCATCGAGATCTATGGGTACAGTTGGAGGACTTGCAGGGAAAGGGAATCATCCGAACCAGTGTTTAACCCTGGGATTCCCCGATATTGTTCGCCATGAAGGCGGACGGGAGCTTGCGACTTTGTGTCGACTATCGTCACCTAAACCAGGTGACAGTGAGGAACAATTATCTACTACCGAGGATTGATGACCTCTTTGATTAGCTCAAGGGAGCACGGTGGTTCTCAAAGATAGGCCTCCGGTCAGGCTATCTTCAGCTTAGAGTTCGGGACGGGGACGTGCAGAAGACGTCCTTCAGATGTCGGTATGGCCACTATGAATTATTGGTTGTGCCATTCGGCGTAACCAATGCTCCAGTAGTGTTCATGGGCCTCATGAACAGTATCTTTTAGCCATAACTCGATCGATTTTTCATGGTCTTCATCGACGATATTTTGATATACTTGACCACTGAGGAGGAGCACGCCTACCACTTGTGGGTTGTACTAGACACACTCTGAGAGAACAAGATTTATGGAAAGCTCTCAGAGTGTCAGTTTGGATATGCGAGGTCCACTTCTTGGGACACGTCATCTCTAAGGCGGGTGTTGTGGTGGATCCTGTGAAGATAGAGGCAGTGATAGCTTGGGAGCCACCCTGGAGCGTGACAGAGGTGCGGAGTTTTTGGGACTAGCTGGATACTACCGGAGATTTGTGCCAGACTTCTCCAGAGTTGCGGCACCACTCTCAGCTTTGACGAAGAAGGGGAAACCCTTTGTGTGGTAAGACAAATTTCAGCAGAGCTTCTAGGAGCTGTGATAGAGATTGACCAGCGCAGCTATCTTGAGGTTTCCAGAGGAGGGAGTAGGGTACATAGTCTACGGCGATGCATCAGGTACCGTACTTGCATGTGTCTTGATGCAAGAGCGGGCAGTGATCGCTAGTGGATCACATCAGTTGAGTCCGCATGAGAAGAACTACGGTACCCATGACCTGGAGTTAGCAGTAGTGGTCTTCGCTCTGAAGACATGGTGACACTATCTGATGGGCGAGCGCTTTACAGTTTTTTCTGACCATCAGAGTCTCAGGTACATCTTCTCTCAAAAGGACCTGAACCGGAGATAGTGGCGATGGATCGAGTTCCTCTAGTACTATGACTTTGAGATAATCTATACTCCTAGGAAGGGGAATGTAGTAGCCGATGCTCTCAGCAGGAAGATGGGAATTCAGCTACTTGGGGAGGCGACATAGCAGCTAGCCTCTTTGCAGACATCCTTCATGGATAGAGATAGAGAAGCCTTCCTTTAGTCACTCATAGTCACTCCTCCACTACTGCAGCGTGTCAGAGAGGCACAACGTGGGGACACTGACTGTGAGACGCGGCGTGTGTTGATATCCTCAGGACAGGCACCTGATGGTTTCTCTGTAGGAGGAGAGCACGATGTCCTTTTTAGAGGACATACCTTGGTACCAGTTTCATTACGGGAGGAGGTGCTGGGAGTGTTTCACACTTCCCCTTTGGCTGTATATCCTGGCGTGGTGAAGATGTACCAGGATCTCAGACGACAACACTGGTGGCCGGGCATGAAGAAGGTTGTGGTAGAGTTCATTTCTCGATGCCTCACCTGCCAGCAGGTGAAGGGAGAGCACCAGGTACCAGAAGGCTTGGTACATCCCTTGGAGGTCCCAGAGTGGAAGTGGGATGGAATATCTATGGACTTTGTGACTGGAATTCCATGTACTACCAGGAGTCACGACTCCATTTAGGTGATTGTCGATCGACTCACCAAGTAGGCTCACTTCGTACCCATAAGAGAGCAGGGCTCAGTGGAGTTCTTGGGACGTCTCTATGTTCAAAATATTATACGGCTTCACGGTGTGCCATCATCTATCGTCTCTGATCGAGATGCTCGCTTTACTTCCCAGCTTTGGAAAGGGTTTCAGGAGGTGTTCGGGATGCAACTACGTCTGAGCACTGCCTTTCACCCCCAGACAGATGGTCAGACGGAGAGGACCATTCAGACTCTCAAGGACATGCTCCGTGCATGTGTCCTCGACTTTGGTCGCAGCTGGGAGGACCACCTACCCTTGGTGGAGTTCACGTACAACAACAGCTACCACTCCACCATCGGGATGGCACCATATGAGGTGTTATATGGCCGACCTTGCAGATCTCCTCGATGCTAGACAGACCCTGGGGAGTCAGCACTTGTGGGACCGGAGATGGTCCAGGCCATGACAGAGAAGGTCCAGATCATCCAGGAGTGGATGAGGACAGCTCAGAGCTGGCATAAGTCTTATGCTGACAGGAGGCGGAGGCCACTAGAGTTCGAGGATGGAGACCACGTCTTCTTGTGGGTCTCACCTTGACGTGGATTACAGAGATTTGGTTGAGGCGGCAAGTTATCTTCGCACTTCATCGGACCATTCTAGTTCTCATCAGGATTGGCGAGGTGGCTTATCGTCTGTCTCTACATCCTCGGTAGCACCGGGTGCACGACTGCTTCCATGTCTCTCAGCTGAGATGATACGTGCACGACCCGACACATATCATTGACCATGGGGAGTTGGACGTTGATGATGGGGCGACTTTTGTGGAGGTCCCGGTGGAGATTGAGGATCGACAGGAGAAGGTCCTACGTGGACGATCGATTCCTCTAGTGTGCATCAGATGGTAGCATGGAAAACTCTAGGAGAGCACTTGGGAGCAGGAGGCTCAGATGCGTGCTCAGTACCCACATTTGTTTCCCTAGTTTTTGATGTATCTTTACAGGGACGTAAAGCCCTGAGGTGGGAGTAATGTAAAGACCCGTAAAAATTCAAGGAAATTTTTTTCTTAATTTTTTTTGGAATTTTACAAGAACGCAGTTTTTGACAGAACATAATTCTGAGGCCCGGTGTGCCCAGAATCTTTTTCCGATGTATAGCTCGGGTACGTTCAGTGAACAAATGAGCGGGTTTTTCTAAATTTTTGACCGGTTCTTGGAATCGAATTCTGAGGGCACCGATGGAATCGCAGTGCTGGTAATTTCTTAAAATCACCTTTTCCGGAGTTGCGTTTGCTCGGGTGTGGTTTTTAAATTTTCGGGTTAAGTAAATGAATAAAATAAAATGGTGCGAACAATTTATTTTATTTTAAGTATCTTAACCTATGTTAAGTGGATTAAGTGGGACCCACAATATCCTACCCACATGGTAGGATATTTGTGAGGTGGGGCCCACACGATCCCCACCGTTTCTTTCACCTTTTTCAACCCCCTCCTTTAATTAAGTAACGCACCCGCACCCCCTATTTAATGAAGTCAACCCTTGTGTTTATTATGATTATGAAACGCCTCATTAATGTGATGGTTTAAGAGTTTCAATTAATTGAATTAATTTTTTCTTTCGTTTTTGAATTTTAAAACGCAAGACTTGTGAAATAAAAATAAGACAACTCGTATTTTTTATTAGGCTGGTCGTGTTGAGAGGCAAGGGAGATTTCACTCAGACTCTTGAAGATCTTCTCTTTCTCGTGAAGAATGCAAAGAACCCAAAGAACGCCGGATCCTAATGAATCAATGACACTTCCTCCGCGATGCTTCTTCCACGACAAGACGATACCCCTTCCACGACGCTTCTTCCGCGATGCAACGATTCCCCTTCCACGACGCTTCTTCTGTGACGCCTTCTTCAGCGATGTGCTTTTCCGCGATGAACCCTCGCTTGACGACGCTTGAGGTAGGGGTTTTGATTCAAGATTTATACCCACGAAATATGTTTAAATATTTTTCGGATGCCTTTTCAAACTGCTAACACAGTGGGTGCGGACCAACGAACAAGTTTGAACCCACTGTCCCTTCGTTCTTGGTGTGCGGATCGAAGGGTGATGATGAAACAGGCCGCCCGGGAGTTGTGAGGTCTTCGCAGTGATGAACTTGTCCTGGGAGGGCCGTTGGCGAAGACGACAGGCAAATCCAACCACCGGAGCTCGTCCGGTGGTCCGCGGAACATTCCACCGGCGCGCCTCGCCGGCACAGCGGCGCCGACGGCAGGAGGCAGCGGCCGGCCGCCAGGAGACGGCGGCGCCTAGAGCGCCACTGGGAAGGGCTGTCGCAGCTGAACACACAGCAGTAGGCCGCTATTCCCATGCCCATGCGGGACTGGAGGAGGTGGGACGCGGTGCTCGGCCGCGTCCGTTGACAAGGAGCGGCCCCCCACGGGGCTGCGGGGTCACGCTGGTGGGGGACAGCGTGCCACCCCGCACCGTTCGGCCGAAACGGTCGAGCCGCCCGACCGGACCGCCTGGCCAGGCCGCGCCCAAGCGGGCCAGACCTGGACCCAGACCCGGGTCGGGTAGACCCAGTTCGGGCCGACCCAGGGGGTACCGGGCCGAGTCGGACCGAGCCCGAACCCCCCTAATACCGGACTTTTCGGTCTGTTGCTCATAACATGAGCTACGAGCCTCTGATCGATGCATTATCAGTTTCTTACCGATCCTTGGATAGAGACGTTCGTTTCAGTAGATTACACTTATGGTATCGGAGAACTTTGGCTTCGGCCGGGTTGGTTCGTACACGAAACCAACCGGGCCCTCGGAGCGGAAACTCTTATAACTTGAGCTCCGGACGTCTGATTGACGTGTCGTCGAATTTGTTAGATTTCTCTAGGTGATACGAACCTTTTGGTTTACTCTGCTTGAGGTTTGGAGACAGTTGGTGTATGGTCGGGTCAGTTTTAACTTAAAAACCATCTAGGCCCCTGGGACGAAAAAGCCAATAATTCTCAGACCGAGCGTCTGATTGATGCACCGTCTGTGACGTTGAGTTCCTACTGATGATACGGAACTTTTGGATACATAAAATCTAGAATTTGTGTCAGTTGATGTATCAGCCCCTCAGCTCGTGGAACGGATCCTCCGAAATGAGCTTTCTATGTGCGGGAACCCTAGAGCTGGCTGCGACTGCGACGACGATGACGACTGTGCAGAAATCCTCCGTTGATTCAACGGAGATGACTACAACACTCAGTGATCCTATGTGGATCAGTGCTACTGATCCTATGTGGTTTAGATCCTATGTGGGTTAGCGCTCAGTGGTCATGTGTGGGCCAGCGTCTGCAGATCCTGTGTGGGTCATTGCGGGGGTTAGTTACCTATCGATCTTGTGTGGGTCAGATCCTGTGTGGGTCATTGCGGGGGTTAGTACCTATCAATCCTGTGTGGGTCATTGTGGGGGTTAGAACCTATTGATCCTTTGTGGGTCATTGTGGGGGTTAGTACCTATCGATCCTATGTGGGTCCAACTACTTAGATTAATTAGTGGATATATCTGATCATCTCTATCGTCATACGAAAAAGTATACCTGTGTGAGCTGAATCTTTACTTGATTTCCTATGTGGATTACGTTATGCTTTCCTGTGTGGATCGGGTTGTGATTTCCTGTGTGGATGTGATCGAACGTGGGCTCGGAGGTTGGAGCGAACTGGAATTTATGACTTATGTATATGTATGGACATATACATAAGTAGAGTCGAATGTTACTTTGTGATTGTATCTTTCCTTTGTGGATTATCCTTTGTGGATTCTGGGAGAACTTCGGTGGTCTCAGAGTCCCTACTGTGTAGATTATACTCACCCCTGCACGGGCTATGCCCGCACTACGTTGTGTTGGTTGTAGATGACAGACATCACTGATCGTGGTTGAGGCCCAGGAGAAGGTCGATACCTGGAGGTGGACCATTGGGTGGGACGTACACGGAGCGGACGGCTGGACCCGAGGAGCTGTGGAGGATATATGTACCCACCCTTCAGGTGGGACTTCCAGTGGATGGCTCGAGGCAGTGGCATTACTTTCAGTTTCTATTTTCCCTTTCCAGTTGTACTTTTCTTTCAGTTTGGGTTTCTATTCTGTCCCACTTACTTTTCTTCAATTACTATTGTACCTGGTTTTTACTTAGTGTTTACATTTACTTCTTGCTTGCTATATGGTTTTTGGTTAAATTACAAAGTCAATGCCTTCCCTTTTTACCTGGAATTACGCCTTGGTGCTAGTCGCCAGCCCCTGGCCTATGGAAGGCAGGTTTGGGGTAGTCACAACACAGGCCCTGAGGACGGGTCGTGACATGGCCTTCGGTGATGCATCTTGTTCTGGATTTTGTTTTTTATTATGTATGGTGATTATGTTGTTTCTTATGGATCATGGTATCTTGAGCCACATGATAAAAATTATCCAACTAATGATATGTAACATTTATTTATGATTCAGGTTATTATTAATTAGTGGAATTTATTTTTTGGATAATGTTTTACTGTGTTTTATGACTACAGGATCTTTAGTTATATCTCCTCTCAAAAAGATTTGAATCTCCACCAGATTTTTTGGGTATAATACTATTATTCATACATCATTGAAATAAAATATACCCCAAATAAAATGAATGTCATCATGGATTCATTGAGTATGATATTTCCAACCCAGATAATGAAATTATTATTCGAAGAATGTAACATGATGGATAATTTTTCAAATATGAATAATAAAGTATGGGAATCATGGTATGTGATTTTTGTGCATAGTTTATGGTTTACCTCCAGAATTATCGAATTGATTTATTAAAAATAGGATCTTGAAAATGAGTTTTGTATTGATAGAGACTCTTTTTAGGGCTGGGAGACCGTTGTTGAGTTGTCGTTCAACCCGGAGGGAATTCTCTGATATTGTAATCATTTTCTTCTATCATTATTGTTCGAGATAGTTATTATGTGGGATTTCAAAGACAACATGTTGGTAGTGCACTAATTAACCATAATGATATCCTGTGATATTTCACATAGATTCGGGTGCCCATGTATGAGATTATGTATTGCTGAGTTTGTAACTTGTTGTTATACATGACATTATGTCAAGGTCGATTCCTAAAAACATTCATGACTTCTTCATCCACATCCAGTTCTCTCATGGAAGTTTTATGAGATCTGTATGAACTTTTTGGTTTGTTTTCCATATTCTTAGATAAATAATAATTTGATATGGGTTTTGATAGATCAGGAGACTAAATAATATCACAATATAAATTTATTTGATTCAACCAAACATGACGAGTTTGAAAATATCTATCTGAAAGCGATTATTCATTTCATGATATTCCATATAATATTGTCTTTAATAGGGATCATCAGTACACTTATCTCTTTTGAAGGGTCCTTTAAGAGGCATTAGGATCTCACGTCCCTTTGAGCACGACATACCATCCTGGTTCGTATGTCCACAAAGTGAGATATATACAAATAAATGAGGATATTCATCATCCATGAATCTATAACTTTACTGGATTGTGGGATACCACCTGGAGATGGTTGTGTTAACTTATAAAAATAGTAACCATTCCATAATTTAAATGGATCTTTTTGAGGACTTGTATGGATATCCTCATAAATAATCATTGTTTTGGTTAGACATTAGTGATTTATCCATGGTTGTACCAATCATGATTCAAAATATTATAGAAAAAATATTTAGTTGATTCCCATGTTTATTTTTATGGCTTATAGTCAGTATATATGTTATGATGATCATCATCATAAAAAATTGGATTTCTCAGTTGGTGAATATGTGTTATTGAATATTTCACCTCAGATGGTTCATCAACATATTGGGGTGGGAGGAGGTAAACTTTATCTTCTTTACATAACATGTTTCCAGTATCACAGCTACAGAGTATCATATTTGATCCATCTTTGGATCTGAGCTAGATTGATCTGGATGTCGATCCTACTTTTACCATTAATGAGCTTCATGTTGGGATAGTTGATTTGGAAGAAAAGGATATTTTTTGGAGGATTATTCCATTTGTTTGAATACTAAGGAATCACATATTTGATACTCATCTGATGTGGAAGTGGAATGAATTTTGAGAGGTAAGTTGCATCATCTTTTTGAAAAGTAATCTTATTAGCATGATTTTTGGCGATAGAAAGATTCTATAGTAGGGAACTTGTGTCATCCTATTACTATTTTAGGTATTTCGAAACCTATATATTGATCATGATTCTGTTTTTTATCACTTAGTGTTATTTGGGTGAAGGTTTGAAAATTGTAAAATTCTTTTTGGATGTGCATAATGGGCGCATTATCTTTCAAAACTATGTGACCTTATAATGAAAAACATGCACAGAAAAATAATGAAAATTTTCATAGACAATGCATCGATTGAAAAACCATTCTCCTAATAAGAATAAACTGTGAAACCCTATTGTGGGGGAAGCACGTTTAGGGTTCACAGTTTCTCTAACTATGAATCCATTCCCCAGTAACCATGCAAGAAGATTTTAATTACTCAAAAAATTGTAAAAAAATACCGTAACAACCATTTAAACCCTTGATCCAACCTAACATGACATAGGTTTATTTTTACGGTTTTGAGGAATCTCATTGACTAATTTTGTCTCATACAAACCCCTTACATGGTGTATCAATGTGTGGTGATCATTATTGGATTCCTTCCATGTAAATTTCATCATGACATTCTCTATCTCACACTCTCCTCTTCTCTCCTCCATAGGGTTCTATATATCACCATGTTATTTGGTGATCAAATCTACATTGTTTCATATATTGAGTCTATGTTTTTTTTATTTGTTCATTATTTTCACCATTATTCATTATTGTTTTCAATTTAGTAATTTGTGTATTTTTATCTTTCTATCCTGAGGGTTTGGTTATATTTATGATGGTTTATTTTATTAACCCTAAATTGATCGATTTATATTACATTGTTTAATTTTAATGAAATATTATTCATTTATTTTATTAAATAACCAATTGTATTTAATTATGGATTTGAATTGGATTTGTAATGACATTAGGAAAACCCTAAATTCAAATTAATTAGACGTGATTTGTATTTTATAGAAATTTATAGAAATTTAAATGTGAAATTAAATTTTTGAATTTAAATTGTGAAACTAATTTTGAGAATTGATTTAAAATTCCTGTTGGATAAAAATGGATTAAATTGTTTTGAAATAAAACAAGTTTTTTTATCAAATGAAAACAATTTTTTTATTAAAAACCAATTATTGTTTTAAATTTCATATTTCCCTATTCAAAAGGAGAAATGGGTTGAGTTTTATTTTGAATTTTTTTGAATTAAATTTAAAAATATAAATTATTGTTAGAGAGAAATAATTCCTAGGGAGTTAGTGAGTTTTTTGGGACAACACCCTTTTGTCACTTTTTAACACTAACAATACATATTTAATAGGTTACATCCCTAAACTATGGTGATAAAATGAATAAACAATATTAATTTATGAGTATGAATAAAATCCTAATTAACACATGTTTCCCATAAATTATATGATTGGTATTATTTTTAATATCCTTATTCCTCACCTTAAACAAATGATTTCTTGATGGAAGTTCCACTTTAGGGAAGTATGGATCTCTACAAAATTATTTATAAAATTCATCAATCCATCATATGGGATACACATTCATTATCATGGTCTTTAAACTTCACAATAACTAATATAAAAATTAATTAACCAACCCATATTATTTACAAATATTACTATCACACCCCATGTTAAATTTATTGGGCGTATAAAATATTTATATGGATTCCCTTTGAGTTTATTCAATAGTTTGTGTATTTAAATTGAGCTTAAGCTGTATGTAGTCACTGAAATCAAGAAATATTTGGGTATTAGTTCAATTAATTACTCAGTAACTCAATTAGAAATAAGATTTATCAAATCATTGGTGAACACATCAACATTTTTCCATATAGTGGGAAATTCATCATGGATGCTTCTTTCCTTTTTATCAATCATTTAAGATATATATTATTGATTATAAGGTAATAATATATATATAATTCATCAAATTTAATATTTTATAAAACATGATGAAGATTTTTTATATGAAAATTTATTTCCATCTAATAAAAATTAATTTTTTATGTTTTTTAGATAAAGAGAATCTAATCCTAATATAACATCAGGTTCAACAAAATGTAGTGTAACAATGTTTTATATACATCCAACTCACACATTCTAATTTATTAATACTTATATACATGAGATATTAAAAATTAGTACAAACTGTTTTTATCAATAACTAATCATCTACATCTGGATGTGGTGTTTTATTATTTATAAAACACAATCTAGATGTGAAATTATGCATTGAACTAGTATCTAATAATAGATTCACTATTACTTAATAAAAAACTTGTTTACTAATCAGAAATTAATTTTCATGATGCACCTCTTTAATAGTTAAGCATGAGTCCTTTATTACTCTATTGGACATTGAGGTTGTTGTATTCAATTATCATCTAGAATCGTTATATTATATCATTGGCTTGTATATTTTTGATATTCCATTATGTTGAAATATATAACTATTGATAGATGATTGATTAGAACCATTTTTTCTTTTATTATATTAATTATCTTCCTTATCAACCTTTGAATTTCATTATCCTGATTCCTCTTCTTTTCTAACATGAAACACATCCTATTTCCCTTGTCCTATTTTGCTGCATTTTTTTATCAATCAATTATGATAGCGGGCATTTCAATTTTCTTCCATATGTGATATTTGTTCACTAGTCATCCAAAATTACTCTATATTATTATCCATAAATATCACTCTTTGTTATGAAATTTGAAATCACTAATCTACATGTTATCATTAATGGACGATCGTACTATTATCCAATAGCTATCAAAGTCCAAAATTTCTAATACATCATTAAGTCATGGATTTAGTTTACTAATGAAGATTTCAAATATATATTCATGTTCAACGAAAATGTTGTGGTAATACATTCAATTCCTCATAACGTTTTCTTTAGAAGGTGTGATTCATTTATCCTCTCATTTCAAGAGTATATGAAACCCCCATTCCATTTTATGATTAAGATTGTGTGGAAAAAAAAATCCACAAATGTATTTTTCAATTTTTACCACTATATTGATTCAATATATTCCTTGTGTTTCGTATACTTGATCAGTTTCTACCATTGATTTTCTTCTTCTTCTATGAAATAGGTAGAAAATATCACATTTACTTTCTCAAAGCCAAGGAGGAAATGGAATATATTATCCATATAATTAATATAATGTTAACTATTTAGGTGATAAAAATATTTACTATAATTTGGAGTCCATTATCACATAGAATTATCAATCATAGATTTTTTTCTTTTTAAATAATGATTCCATTCTACTTGACTGATGTTATTTTTCACATATTGAATTAGTTGTTTATGTACAATCATGATGATCCCCATATCCACTCCCATAATATTTGAAGTCATGTTTTATAAATCATTTTAGTACTAAATTGTTTTTCATATAGTTTCATCTATTTCCATTGGTTTATAAAAATAATGGTTAATCATGGATTATAATACTAAAAACAATTACAAAAAAACTTTTTCTATGAACATAAAATTAATAACTCAAAAATTAAATTTATATCCAATATTTTGAATTTCATGGTTTTAATATAGTTTTCCCATAATATATTTTCTTTTATGTTATCAATCATAATCCATAAGAATATATAATCCTTTATCAAATTGTAATAATATAAACCTACATTTGATACATATGTAATTAATTATTTAGAAAATAATGATCCACATTTCATAGAAATTTAGGGTAATGGTTTCTCAGAAATTTTAGGTATATAAAATATAATAATAATAAAACAAAATAAAGAAAAATAATTTTTATTTTATAATTTTCTTAAATTATATAGAACTTATATTAATTAATAGGACATTATGGTGATTTTTTAGAGCCCCTATTAAGGGAATTAGGTTTCCATCACCCTCACTCTATGGTTTTCCTTATTCATGATTTGGAGGGGAGGTTTCGGTGTGCCTTATCTGGTGGATCTACCTCCCTATTTTCCTCTAGTAAATGTATATCATTCATCTTTTTTTACTCTAAAAATATTAATTTTATCAATTATTCTCTATTATACATCATTGGAGAGATTGACTCTTTCAATATGGTGTCCTTCTCATTGGTACATTTTTCAATGGAATCATTGGAGGTTCTGAAGAAGGATTTGTTGTCGAAGCCCTTGGTCATTCATGCCCTGATCTATCCCCTTATTCTTCTATGACATTCCAGATCGGATATAGAGTGGCTTCTACAAAGAGGTTTGGGTTATCGTGTGGAATTTGAGTGTTTTCATAGAGCTATTAGAGTCAGCTCTAGTTTCCCAATTTATCTTGTGATGTCATTCTATGATTCCATTTTGGGTAGTGTTTTTTTTCTGGATGTGGTGTCGAAATACAGAATTTCATGACCATTGAGAAGTTCCCCTATAGTTGCCTTTGTTTACGACATACTTTTCTCATACTATAGGATTCCACCGATCATGTACTAGATTTATATGTTTGGTGGTTTCCAAGGTGTTTTGGGATGTGAGTTCGAGTGGACAACGATGATCCAAGGGGTATCGCATATGGTGGAATTTTCTTCTTCTATTTCATCTGGTTGATCCGCGTATTGGGTGTGGTTATTACTCTATATGATATCTAGTCATTAACACAAGTGGTTTTCATACAACAATATTGATGGTGATGATTTCCTTCATTAATATGGGTGGAAGTTATATCCTAGTTCTGCTTCTAAGAAAACCACATCTATCAATCTGCTCTGGTGGAGTTAGGGTGATGACAACGATATGTGCTAATCATGAAGAATGGTGTTTTTTGGATCAATTTTTTTTCTATGGTCATTGACTCCAGTGGTTTGGGAGGTTTTTACATTGATGATGCTGATTGGTTACATTGCTGATGATTGAATATGGTAGCAATGGGGCTCTAGTTTACTTGGTGACACTTGGATCCAGTCCTCCTTAGGATTGGTGTTGGTTTGGAATTTCAAATTTTGATTAATCATCTTGTTACATTGGATTACCTCATGGCGTATGTGGGTACTACTAATTCATAAAGTCTATATCTTGAAAATTAAAATAATTTTCATTCCGAATAGGATACTATATGGACATTAATAAGGAAAAGTTTAACGTTCAAATCCATGTTAGATAAAAAAATATTACAACGAAGTAATAAATGTGACATAATATGTGTTAAAAGGTATCATAAAACAATAGGATCAATAAAAGTCATATGTAATCATATATTAATAGGTAAAATAGAATAATATAATGGAATTTTAAGAATGTTTCAACCACATAAAATAGGACCACATCTTCATAACTCAATGCTAACTTCAATAAAAACACAACATAGTGTGATGAATTATTTACAACACCCCATATATTCTATAAAATGAGATTGAAACATTTCCAAATTAATTGAGATGATTTATAATTATATTATTACTCACAACATCATAATACTTAACTATATATGTGTTCTATATACGAAATATAAATCATATATATAGAATAAACAAGAGAAAAACCATAAGAAATAAATTTGTGATATAATCAAGTATCAAACAATTACTATATGATATTTCAAACTATTTTTGGAAAAAATAATAGATTAAATTAATTTTGATGTTCCTGAATTATTAACCAAACAGTATTACACTATTATAGGGATCACAGTATGAAAATTCATTAGAATATTAGCACAAAATTGTGAAGAAAATTAACCACATTAATGATATTTTATCAAAATGGGTAAAGAATATATAATGGTGGAATGTGTTTTTAGTTTCTAATATAACCATTAATGAAAAATAATAAACATAAATAAAATATTTATTTCTTCACAAAATCTGGAAGTGGATAAGTTGGTTCCCATTATAACTTGTTTTCTTTAAATAATAGTATGAGATGGTAACATGAATATATTTATATCCTTATTAAAAAAATCGAATAAAAAATATATATTTAAAATGAAAATATATAAATTATATTTGAGAATAAAATTTTCAAAAAATTTTGACAAATATTTGAAAATATCGATAGAGTATAACATAAAATAAAAGGGTTACATTGGATTTATTAATCCAATAAATTTGACATATTTTTTGTGTTTCATCAAAAATATCTATTTGCCTCATTATTATACTATTATTTTTCAAATTTTAAATCATATTAATAATGTTTTTTGTTATTTATATTATTTTTCACAGGTGTGATAATCATGTGAGACCAACAAGATATAGATATTTCTATTCTAGTATTATAATTGTATTTTTATGTTATTTTTTCCATTTTATTATTAACATATTTATTGGATATATTTTTCTTCTAAATGTTATATTGTAAATTAATTTATTAATGTATTTATTTTTTATTATGTTGTGATTCTATTATACATTATAATATATTCGAAAAATTGGATATATAAGATTATTTGGATGGAAAATTCCATAAATATTTTTGTCATAAAAAATATTCTATGAAATAATATATATTTATATATATATAGAAATAATTTTAAATTAATTATTTTATTGTAATTTACATACAAAATGAGTTCTTAAATAATTTACCCTGGGGTTTTTTCATGTGATACAATTTTTATTTTTTCAAATATTTCTATTTAGATTTTAAATAATCTTTATCTTCACGGATTAAAACCTACGGTGTAGTGGGTGACTTCTTTAATGGTGTGGTATTTTACCTCAATTATATAAAATTATATGGATTCCTTCTCCATGTAGTTAGGTATGATGGTTAGATTTTTCCTCGACAGTTCAATTCATCAGAGATCTACTTTTTGTGTTTCAACTGGTTTTCTTTGATACTTTTTAATTCAAGAAGGGTTTTTTTGTTTGTGTCAGTTTTTATATTTGTTAGTTTAAATTCTTAAAGGTTTTTCATAACATCCCTTATATTATGGAATTAAAAATAATTATATGGGATAATTTTATAAATAATATATTAATATCTGATAAATCATGTGATTATAGATTTGGGTTTCATGTATTTTATATTAAATTGTTAATTTTTATTGATAGGCATTGTTTGTGAGATTCAATTATCTTCTAGGATTTTATTTCATTCATATTTATGGATGCTCTGTGTCATATTACTCCTTCCTTCTTGATAAATTTTTACCCAAGTGTACTATATTTTGACGGGCTATTTACAAGGATAGTGATTTATATTTCTTATGTTTTTGTTTAAATTGGAATCCTCATGTGTTAATCATGTTTTAATGATCACAAATACTATTCATTTGGTAAATACATTCTAATATTGTGTAATTTATCATAATTCATGGGTACTGATGATTAGTATCTTTATGATTTAAATAATCCTTCTTCACTATATTTAATATATTTTATTATCATTTCTTTGGTGAATGGTTAAGTCTAATCGGTTATATGAATATCACTACTTATGTATGAATACAGATATTTGAATAAGTCTGAGAAACCGTGACTATCCAGAAACTTTAACCATCTAGACACTATGATTATCCAGAAAAAGTGACCATCAAGACCTCGGGACCATCCAGACACCATAACCATCCAGACATCGTGACCTTCCACACACCACGACTATCCAGACACAGAGACCATCGAAAAAATGTGACCATCTAGACACCGGGACTATCCAAATGTTGTGTCCCTCCAAACAACGTGACTATCCAGACACTGTGACCATCAAGACACGGTGACCATCCAGACACCATGACCATTCAGACACCGTGACCATCCAGACACCGTGACCATCCAAACACAGGGACTATCCAGACAACGTGACCATCCAGACAGCATGAATATCCAGACACTGTGAACATCCTGAAAACATTTCATAGAGACACTGTTTCATGAATACACCTTTTACAGAGAAACTATAACACTATTTCTTTATATGTTCTGACATTTTTCAATTTAATTTCTAATGGTCGTATTTGATGTTTTTAAAAGTACAGACACACTTGATGATTCTTTCTAGACATATCATCTGATAGTGCGAGGTACGAGGTGTATAATACATGGATCATGTTAGCTCTAACACATGCACTCCAAGAATAAAAGAAATGTGTGGCCCAAAAATATGAGAGCCTCGCGTTAGAGGGTAATAATGAAGTACACATTAGATTTTCTAGAAACAAGAACCGACAAATGAAACTCCACATTCATAAAGAACACATGAAGCATTATTGAATCAACAAGCCAGAAAAAATAGATCATAATTGTCAGACATATCTTCACATAGTCTATACCATGACGAACACAAGACCGATCTAGCTAACATATGATACTATGTTTTCAGTGAGAGGACACAATTTATGAACCTTCTTTATCCCAGAAGTCCAAAGCTGTAGAGACTGAAACACATAGCACATCTAAACTTATATCATCATCTCTACTCTTTTGTGTATTATTTGTTATATTTCAAATAGGGTGTGTGTTTTTTTAAAACCACATGTTGTCTCTTGCATCAAAATTAAGGATACATGATATCCTTCCTCTTACCTAGTTTTACACCTATTTATTCCAATGAATAAGTGTATAATAAGTTCTTGTGTGGCTTGTTAGTTTTTACCCACAAAAAACTATAAAAGTGGTCACGTGACCTGGAATGTCTTGTGCACTTTCGTTAACCCCGATCTAGAGTGTGGATCATGTTTACTTATATATATTTCTTACTGGTAGGTTATCACTATGTGGAGTGGATTAGGTCTCGGCTTGAGACTGAACCACTTGTTTTATATCCATTGTGCTGTTTATTTTAGTTGCCTCTGTTTTACTATTTAATTCAGACATCACTTAATTAACATTGATAGTTAAATTATTCATGAAGTAATAATTGAATTTCCTTATTATAATATATTCAAAAGTAATGTTAATAACCAAAATTCAGATTACTGAGAATTAATCAATCTTCTAAGAAGTTATTTATACAGTCAACCATTCATAACAGTATAAACTTTGATTAAAAAGGTTGTATTTAAATATATTGGGTAACCCTTTTAAGAATACATTTTAAATAGAAATTTTGAATAGATACTAAATTTACCCCCTCTTGAGTACTCCACTCTAACAAACATTTGGTATCAGAGGATGGATAGAAAATCTTATTAAAAATATGCTATTAACCCTATCCAACTGTGATTGTATTAGTACATTAAAGATTTGTAAACATCTGGAAATTCTAAATTTCATTATATTTTAAGTTATTTATTTATCATAGATAATATATTGGAAGGTGATGCAACAAACTATCCAATAAACTTTAATGGAACCAATTATGCTCAATAGAAAATTACAATGAAAATGCATTTAAAAAGTATGAGCTTTTAAATCTGGTCTTCAATTATAGATGAATATAAGATTACATCTACTGATTGAATCACATGGGATGAACCGACCAACACTTCATATAATAACAATTTAAAAACTATGAATTCTATATACATTCCTTTACGATATGGGAAATTTAATAGAATTTATTCTTATAAAGCTGCCCATGAAATCTGGGATACCATATTTGTTTCCCATGAAGGAACATGTATGTGAAAGAAATGAGAATTAATACCTATACTATTAAATATGATACCATTAAAATGAATACTAATGAGCCTATTTCTGAAATGTATCACAGGTTTAAAAAAATAATCAACACAATTATTTCTCTTGGAAGAGAAGTCTCTGCTAATGAACAGATCATGAGAATTCTCAGATTTCTATCTAACATATAGAGAGGAACCTCTTCCTCTATTATAGAATGATGTGATATCAGTAAGCTACATGTAAAAGAACTCATTGGGAAACTAATTATGTATTAAGAGGAGTTTAATGTAAATAAGGAAGATGAGGATGAACTCATTAGAAAGTCTTTTCTTTTAAAGATAACCACCTCTAGACACAGAGAAAAAGGGAAAGTGGAAGTTTTTGTAGAATGTTCTAGAAGTAAAAAATCATCACCCGAATTTGATGAGGATATGTCTCAATTAGTCATAAGGATTAAAAGATTATAAAATTGGATGAGATTTTTCAGAAATACTAACTTCAAAGGATGATATGATCAAAAAGGATATTGGAAGAAATATTGGAAAAGAAGTGACAGGCTTGATGATATTGCCTGTTATGAATGTATGCGAGAAGGATATATCTAGGGTGACTATCCAATGCTCAAGTAAAAAAAGATATTTGAAGACAGAGATAGAAAGTATAAAAATTCAATGAAAGAAACATGATGTTCTTTCTATTTTATTTCAATTGACTCATAATATTAACATGATGAACATGCTGATAATGTTGAAATGTGTTTAATGACAAACACAACAGAGGTAACACTGGAATCTCTTGTAAATAAATCGCAATATTTTGGAGATGAGAGTGACTATAAAAATATGTCTAATTTAGATATGTTTGAGTATTGTAATTTTCATTAAAATACATGTAATGAACTAAAATACAAATAGATCTCTTTAATGAAACAACATGCTCTTACCCCAACTATTAAAACTGAACTCACTATTGGAAGGGAGACAAATTCTCAATGATTCAATGATAATAATGTACTAAAACTACCTATTGAGAAATTGAAAAAGGGTATTCAAAGATTTAATAATGGTAATAATACCTTGGTACAAAATATATTTAAACATATTGCTGTTAAATATACTATTGGAATTAGATATCAACTTGGTAAAGGAACTTTTTGATGAAATAATTTTGTTTCTATGTCTTGGACATACAACATTACTCCCAGTTCTAAAAAATATTCATCCAGTTCATGTTATGAGAAACATTCTATTGTTTCAATATTTTTTGGTCCATATATAGTTTATTGTTAGAATAATTTACATCATGTTTATAGGAAACCTATGAGACATATATGGGTTACTAAAGAACTTATCACTAACATTACTAGTCCCAAACTTCTTTGGGTGCCAAAATTCGTTTTTATTTAACTATTTAGTTGGAAATATTCTTAAATAGTTCCTTTAAGAGGATATGGTTCTTGGACATTGGGTTTTCAAGAAACATGATAAGAGACTACTCATGCTATATGAATGTAATAAAAATTTATGGAGGACATGTCAATATTTTTTAAAATGCCAAAGGAATGATCCTTGGACTTGGCCAAATCGGTAACTCAAACTCAGTTTTGATTTCCAAAGTACTTTATGTTTGTGGATTGAAATATAATATTCTTAGTATTTCACAATTATGTGATGATAAATTTCATGTTAAATTAGAAAATGATTCTTTCAATTTTATAATTCTAAATAGGAGTTAATATTTGATAAATTAAGAAATGAAAATGTTTATTCTGTTAACATAAATTCTCTTACTTCTCAAAATGATTTATGTTTAAGTGTTTTTCAAAAAGAGTCTTGGCATTGGCATGTGAGACTAGGACATTGAAACTGTCACTCCCATAGAATGTTGACTTGAAAAGTCTTAGTTAAAGACCTATCCAAAATTGGGTTTTTAAATGGTAAATTGAGTAATCCTTGTTAAAAAGTAAGGCATCACAAAATTTCATTCAATCAAAATAATGAATAGACAACACCTCATCTTCTTGAATTGGTTCACAAGGATTTGGTTGGATGATATATATTTTCTAGCCTATATGGGAATCACATTGTTTATCTTCTTGTTGAATACTTTTTTAGATATACATGGACTTTCTTTTTGGCTCACAAAAGTGAATCCTTCTCTGATTTTACCAAATGTTCCAAAACTATTAAAAATCATCGTGGACAAAAAATTAAATCCTTTAAAAGTGATCATGTCTATGAGTTTGAAAATCATGAGTTTGAATCCATTTGCTCAAAAATTGGCTATAGTCATAATTTCTCAACCCCTAGAACACCACAATTGAATTGAGTTGTATAAAGAAGAAATAGAACCCTACAAGAATTTCTAGAACCAAGCATAGTGAGTAAAACCTAGCTATATATATTTGGGCTGAAGCAGTAAATACCACATGATACATTATAAATAGATTGTTTATTAGAGAAATTCTTAAAAGGGATTTTTTAGTAATGGAACAATAGAAAACTCAAAGTTAGCTACTTCGTTATTTTCATTTGCAAAGTCTATAGCTTTAATACTAAAGACAATATTGACAAATTTGCATCCATGAGTGAGGAATGAATCATCTTAGGATATTCATTTTCTAGTAAATTCTATAGTGTGTTTAATAAAAGAACTAAATGTGTAGAATAATCTATCCATTACAAATTTTATGAAACAGTACCACATGAGCTTATGACCACTCTAGAGAAACTTAATGATAATGTATCAAATCTGAAAATTAATTCAAAATACCCCAACCATCCATTAAAAGAATTTTTGAAAACTCCCAATTTGGAAAATACAATAGATTCTGGTCACAATGAACCAGATCCTGTTGATGAACCTGATATCACCAGTCCTTATTTTTATAGAGCTATTAGAACACTTGAGAACCATCCTTTAAATGTTGTTGTAGGAGACTTAGATAAAGGAACTCAAACTTTAAATTCTCATAGAAATCAGGTTGAACATCAAGTCCTCCTATCACAACATGAACCTAAAAACATTAATGATGCTATAAATGATTATTTTTGGGTGACGGCTATGTAAGAATAACTTAATCATTTTTAAAGGAGCAATGATTGGAAACTTATTGAAAACCCCAAGGACACATTCACTAGAGGATCTAAATGGGTTTTTCGAAATATGATTGATGAAGCTGGTAACATAGTTAGAAACTAGGCTAGATTGGTTGCATAAGGCTATAGTCATGAATAAGGAATTGAATATGGGGTAACCTTTTCAGTTTTAGCCAGACTTGAACCCATCAGAAATATACTTACTTATTATTCACAACTAAATTCAAACTATATCAAATAGATGTTAAGAAAACATTCAAAAATGTGTACATAGGTGAGGATGTATTTTTTGAGAAACCACCTAGTTTTACAAATCATCATTTTCAAAATTATATATTTAAATTATCAAAAGAATAATATCGTTTTAAACAAGATACATGAGCTTGGTATGATAGATTATGTACTTTTATTATTTCCATTGGTTTTACAAATGGAATAACTGATCGTATTGATTTTATAAAACAAATTTCTAATAATGTTTTAGTTGATTAAATATATTTTCATCATATTATATTTATATATTCAAAAAATTGTATATGTATTGTTTTTTTTAAATTGTTCAAAATGAATTTGAAATGAGTTAAATGGGTGAACTCAAAATTTTTCAAGGATTTCAAATCATTCATAATAATTATGGTTTTATTTTAAATCAAAGAAAATATACTAGAAACCATCTAAAACATTTTCTATTGGATAACACAAAAAGTAGTGACAATCCAAGGTGTAATATATAAAAGTTTCATATTTGCGATGATTGAAAATATGTTAATCAAACCACATACAGAGGAATGATTTTATGTTTATCTAAATAAATGCTAGCTGACCTGTCATTATGTTTACTGTGTGTATGTGTGCTCATTTTCAATAAAATACTATGGAATATCATTTAAATGATGTTACGAAAATTTTCAAATACCCTAAGCATACACCTAATTTATAACTATACTATACTAGAGGACAATCATTTGAATTAGTTTGTTATTCAGATGCTAACTTTGGTGGTTGTAAGTTAGATAGAAAAATATTCTATGCAATATGTCATTTCTTAGGCAAGTCACTATTATCCGGGTGTACTAAGAAATATAATTATGTTGCATTATCTACTATTGAAGATGAATACATAGGTGCAGGTAGTTTTTGTGAAAAAATATAGTGGATGAAACACACATTACCATCTTATGTATATCAATTTATGAATTTATATATAAATTGTGAAAATACATGTTCTATTAACATCTCAAAAAATCATGTTTCCCACTCTATGAAAAAACATATTGATGTAATACATCACATTATGAGAGATCATTATAAAAAAGGTAGCATCAATTTGGAATTCATTAGAACTAAATATAAGCATGCTGATGTATTCACCAAACCCCAAAATTCTGAAATAATGGATTACATCATACATGAATTGGGTATGATAAATCATAAGTAGTAATCTTACAATATCATATCTTGCTGTTTCATATCATTCTATTTTACAATTTACGGTTTCAAAAATCACTATCTTCATAATACTATTTAACTCTAATAATTCTATAATTTTACTTTACTAAGACATAAAATTTCATGTTTACGGTCTCATGGTAACTATTTCTCAGCTACTGTCTGACACTTATTGTCTCAAACAATACTATCATGCAGTTTAGAAATGACACAATTACGGTCTCACTATGAATGCTTGTTATTATATCAAAGTGAATGACGGTCATTATCTCATCGTGAATGATTATTACTATTTCACCGTAAATACGCTTTATTATTTCAATTATAAATTAGTACTTGTATCATGGTAATTACTTATTTTACCTGTTTACGTTCCTTATCATGTTTTTTTCGACGATTGGTATTCTTAAAAGATAAAATAAAATAAGTTTCACTCGTTCTTCACACTAGCTCTCTTCTCTTCTCTCCTCTAAAAATATAACCCCACTTTCAACCCCATATCTACCTGAAACCATCAGGGAATTCCTCAGATTAAACACCCTTCATCATTAACTCCTAAGAAATGAATTTCAATGAAGAAGAGAAAAATCACGCTGAAGATAACACCTAAAGATCATGTGAATCAGACTCTGGTAGGTAGAATAGTGGTGTTGAAAAAGATATTTTCCCTAAGTGGATCTTGTCAAGTATGTCTTTGGTGTCGAATTTTTTGAATGATGAAGGATGTATAGAATGGTTTTCTAAGGAGGATAAACCTATTTACCTGAAATTAGTTTCATAGTTTTACCAATATGTTTAGTTTTCTTTTGATAAAAAAGATGGATATATTGTGAGAAGATGGATAAATGGAAAGTGATGAACTTTTTCCATGAAGTTATGGGATTCATGCCTTAGGATAACTCATGAGGGTATATCTAAGGACTATTAGAGAGGTCATCCACATCCAACTGATATATTTATATTGGATGATGTGTTGTAAAGCATAACTGGAAATACAGCTAAGAGGAGAGCAATAGTTGTAGAGAAAAATGGAGAAACCAGACTTCTATTTAAATTTGTTTAGAATATTATTAGCCTCAGAAAAGGTGATTTCATTTTAATCAAGTATCATGTTGTATTTTTGATACATCTAATAAAAAATTGACATAATATCTATATATTCTTGTATTTCATACTCAATATGTGTGAATTGATCAAGACCACCTCCAAGTAAACCTCCTTGTTCTATTAGAGTCTTATTTCATCCACTCAAGATACCAAAGGATTGGTTATACTTAATAAAGAATCTATCAAGTATTATAAGTTCTTCCTTACAAAAAATATAGTAAATAAGATGAAAATCATTTAGAATCCTTTGAGAAAACCATGGGTGGAAGACAATGATAGGATTTATAAAAAGATCTATTCAATGGAACACCCTTCAAGACCAATAGATGTGTTTTATACCAATTTAGAACTATATGAGTTTTTTCTAGTATCCTGGATAAGAAGATGATGATGATGATGATGATGTTGTTGCACCTACAACAGAAACTCTCCTGAATGAGGGGGGACAATGAACCTGTTCTTCAACACATAGCTGATAAAGAAGTGCATATTCTTGAAAAGGATGTTGATTTAGAAGAAATAAATTCCTCAAAATATTATTCTATTTCTATTGAAAGAGAAATGGAATATGTAGAAGAACATATAGAAGAAGATATGTCTCTTATGTTAGAATTTTCTGTTGAGGAACATGTATAGGAACAAACTACTCCTATAGTTATTCAATATGTTGAAGAGATAATGGATTTAGACTTTTATTTGGAAAGATATTAAATGGATGTGGAAATTAGTGATGAAATCATGGAAATAAATAAAAGACCTAAACCTCTCAGTCCTGATAAATATGCACGTGTTGAGGGGAGAAACCCTCTAGTCAAGAAAGTGTTGAAGTACCAAATCCAATTGATCCAAGCTCTGTGGATACATGATATAATGTGAATGATTCACAAGAAGTCATAGTCAATGGTATTGATCTATATACAATGTATAATTTGAAAAAGGAAAGTGCTCTGGAAGCTATGTTTTCCAAAGAACATGAGCCTGTCTTAGCTTCTATTGAAGAGCCTTCACAATATCCTTAAAACATGTTAAATAAGGATTATCTTAAAAAAAATATGGCGCTACGTTGTTGGCTAGGTTGAAAAGCTCATTAATACTCATCTTTATCTTGTAACCAATCTGAGTAAAAGAGATGTTGTCCAGTTAATGGAAATTATTATATGGTAGATTCAGCCAAAAAGACTCCATGAGATTAAATAATCCAAAATTGAGAATAAACATCTTAGTGATAAAGTAATGACTTTGAGAGGTATGGTTGAAGATATGTAGAATGTGCTGAACTCAAGACTAGATCCTGCTTCTCATCCTACTAAAGATCATAATAGTCAGATTCCAAAGAAAGTAGCCTCCCTGATTCAACTTAACCTAACTTTTATATCTCACAATGTAGTAGAAATAAACATGAATATTGTTCCAGAGATTCATGATATTGGACTTAACAAGTTAACTGATGAGTATAAGGGGTTCCTTTATAAAGTTCTATATCAACAGAAATCTCTTACCTCGAATTTCACTGCTTATCATAATATAAGAAAATCTTCAAATCCTCCTTTATACAGTGATATACTCCGAACAGTTTTCAAGGAAGAACTTCAGGCTGTGCTCAGTGGCTTTGATAAATAATCTCTGTATAAAGTTATTAAGAAACGTGACTGAGTTCATGATTTGGTTTACATCCATTCCATGATTTTTAATGATGCTCAGTAAGAAATTTCTTAGAATGTGGACTTCTACATCAAGCATATATTTTCTTAGAAAGACATGACAAACCACTTCAAGTGTCTTATGGAGAATCTGAGGATCCATCCAATAACTCAAGAATTCAAAACTCATGTCCAAAATTTCATTGATTTTACTCCGTTGTTGGATAGGTTTATAGAGAACAAGGATGACTTTGAGAAAGCTATGCAGTATGGTGGAGAGATTATTGCTGTTTTTTTTTTGGCATTTGTGGTCTTGTATTCACGTTTATGGTATGGCCATTGTCGCTCCAGCTGCTACACCTATAAAATATAGTTTTTCTACTATCTCATCCTCTGCCATAGCCTCCAAATCAATGTCTCTGTCCGACCCTGAGTCAAATCAGGATAATCCTTGATCAACATTTTCGTTTGTTTACTACTGAACCTACATTGCCCTTTTCTATTTTTTAAGGATCCCATTACCTTGTCTATCCACTGGTTCACTCCCTTCCTCTACTTCAACCTATGATCTTATGGATTCATCTTTTAATGTTACTTCCACGAGAAAAGATATGACCCACCAATGCTAAAAATATTGACTACTATCTTTTGATAGGTATCTTGTTGTATTGGATTTGATATCTATTCTTTGTGATGACGCTCTTCTTTATCTAATGTCTTCTGCACTTTTATTGTCTATTTCATATTCACACTTTTTGATAATCCTAAAAGGGGGATAACTATGCACATTAAAGAAGGAATAGAGAAATATGTATTTTATATGTACATTGGAGAAATATAAACTCTAAATACACACTAAGGAAGAGCCACATTCCCTAAGAATAGATATCTCACTCCAATAATTTGTGATCATCAAAAGGGGGCATATTTATGGACTCCTCATGTGTTAATCAGGATTAAATGATCATAGATCCTACTCATTCTATAAAAACATGTTAATCATGTGTAATTTATCTTAAATAATGTGTACAAATGATTAGTATATTTAGGCATTCAATAAACCTGGTTCACTATATTTAATTTACATTATAATGATTTCTTTGATGAATGATTAAGTCCAATTGATTTTATGAATATCACTACATAAGTCTAAATACATATTTTTTGTTATGTTTGTGACACTGGGACTATCCATATAGTGTGACCATCCAGAAACCATTACTATCCATACACCGAGACCATTCAAACACTGTGACTATCTAGACACGATGATCATCCAGACCCTGTGACCATCCAGACATCGTGACAATCCAGACATAGAGACCATCCATACACTGTGACCATCTAGACAACGTGACAATTCAGACACTGTCACCATCTGGACACTGTGACTATCCAGACATTGTGACCATCCAAATAGTGTGACCATCCAAACACCATGAAAATCCAAACATCGTGACCATCAAGACACAAGGATTACCCAATTAATGTGACCATCCAAACACTATGACCATCCAGACACTGTGACCATCTAGAGACGCTGACCATCCCGACACCATGACCATCTAGACACTGTGATCATCCAGACAACATTTCAAGGAGACACTATTTCTTGAAGACACAGTTTATAGAAAAACTGCGACACTGTTTCTTAATCAATTTTGTCATTTTTTATTAAATTTCTGACGGTCATAATTGATGATTTTTAATTAATTGACCTAATTATTGTTTATTTGTATACATATCATCTAATAGTATGTGGTATGATGTGAATAATACATGCATATTTTCAGCTCCAACACATGAACACCAAGAATATAAGATAAGTGTGGCCCAAAAATAGGAGAGAGTAAAAAAAGGGTAATAACGAAGTACACACAAGTTTTTCTAGAATCATGGACCGACACATGCAACTCAAAATTCATGATGAACACACGAAGCATTCTTGAATCAATAAGGTGGAAACCATATGCTAGAATCATCGAAAACATCATCGTATAGTCAATACCACAAAAAACACAAGCCAGATCTAGATGACTTATGATACTCTGGTTTCCATGACAGGACTCGATTTCTGCATCTACTTTATCCAAGAAGTCCAAAGCTGCATAAACTAACAATCATATCACATCTAAACTTATCTCATCATTTATTTTCTATTGTGTATTATATTTTTTCTTTTAATTATTGTGTGTGTCAGTATAAAAACCCACACTGTCTCCTACATAAAACTAAATGATACAATATATCCTTTTTCATACATCTTTATAAACTAGTGTATTCCCACGGATAAGTGTGGAAGAAGTCCCTATGTGACTTGTTATTGTTTACCCGTGAAACAATGTGGAAGAGGTCCTATAACCTGGAATGTCTTGTGTACTATTGTTAACCATGATTCAGGGTGTGGATCAACATTATTTATATAAACTTTTTAGTGGAAGGTGATTACCAAGTAGAGTTTATTAGGTATTGGCTTGAGAATAAAATAATTTTTTTATATCCATTGTGCTATTTATTTTAGATTTCTCTGTTTTACTATTTGATTTAGAATTCACTCAATTTACATTGATAGTTAATAGTGGAATGAAGATAGAATTTTATTGCCTAGTTAGAATATCCTCAAAAGTAATGTTAATAACAAATATTAGGATTACATATAATTAATCAATCTTTTAAGAAGATATTTAGACACTCAAACTTTCATAATAGTATGACCTTGATTAATTGGGTTGTACATAACTTGATTGGGGAACCCTTTTAAGAATAATTTTTAAACATATATTTTGAGTAGATACTCAATTCACCCCTCCCCCTCTTGAGTACTCTACTTCGACCAATAGTTTTGTGTCATTATCAATTTTTTCCTGTTATTGATACACTATAATAGTGGTTCTTTAGGAAGCTCCCGTTACTATAGAATTACTAAATTAAACTAGGATTTAGGTGACATTTTGATCATGTTCAATATGGAAACTCATGAAATGTCTTTTTAAGATATATAGGTTATTTTTTGGGATATTGGGTCATCCCTTATAGGTTGACCATTACTTATTTTATATGTGGTTCTTATTCCATCATATTTTTTTTGGTGGGTTTGGTGGTTTAAGAAGGATGGCATGTACAAACATGATTTTGTTTTGATACTTCTTTATCTTCATTTTACTCTTTTTTTATGGTCATTAATATCTTTGAACCATATTTAGAATATTCCTGGTGTTCTCTTGGTTTGTAATGGTTCACTTTTCAACTTTTTCATTCTTCATTGATGAGGAACATGTTTTTTGAATTCTTATTAATAATGAATAAAATTTAATTTTGATCCAAAAAACATAAAAATGGGTTTTTTATGATTTGGGGATAGGTAAAATATTTTCATGATAAAAATTTATCACTGATAAAGAATTGTGTTTCATGGCCTCTTATGTATTCCTAAAACCAATTTGGCTTTGTTAATATTAAATTGATGAATGAAAATAGTCAAAAGTATTTATGAAAATATAATGAAAATTATTTAAACATAATGGTTCTAACAATTATTATTATGTGAGTTGAATTTAATATATTCAAATTTTTTTATTAATTTAAATAAAATTTATTATGGGGTTTTACTAAATGATATTAATATTCATTTATGTTTACATAAATATTATGTTAAATGGTGGGTATGAAAAAAAATTTCATTAAATATATTCAATGATGTCTAATTAGTGGGTGTGTAAGATACACAGATGGTAGTTATACTAATGATCTATTGAAATAACATTGAAGAATATAAAAAATATTTTGAAATTATTAAGGCATATTTTTTATAAAATTATAGATAAAATTATTTTTGAATATCAAAAATTTATGTTGACAAATTATATAATGGATTTCTGAATTGATTAAATATTATTGCGACATATAAAATTGGTTTGGGTAATTATTTTAATTCGACAAAAATTATTTAAAATGTATAAAAATGAGTATGTATATTTATTGCATTTACATATTTAAACTAGAAAATAATTCCAAAACATGAATGATGTGGTTTTGAATTCATTATCCCTAAATTAATACTTAGTTAGAATCTAAAAGCATGATTTGTAATACTATTAAATATGAAATATTTAAAGGGTATTTCTGTAATTTAAATTATATGACATAATTGTATATAAAATTTAAAATTAGATGATTTCAATAAATAAATATATATATATATAATTTAATAAAATTTCATTATTTTTAATGAAAATATAAGTTCATGTTTTTTGATTTTTTAAAAACATTGTTTTAGTAAATATTATTTCTAATTGATCTCTAAATTGTCTATTTCAAATTGAACTTTAATATACTGATAGTATGTTATTGATTATTTTATCATATTTTATTTATTAATGTTCATATGAAATTCTATTATAATTCATCATGTGAATGTATTATTAAATAAATTGTTTAAATAAAAGAGAAATGTGAACCCAATATATTGTTGAATTTTTTTTACTTATGTGATGATAATTTTAGATTAAAAATGATATTTGATTCAATAATAATTTTTTGATTTGTAAAATTATAGTTTTAATGAGTTTAAATTTATAATCAGAATGTTTGAAATTACTTTAAATATGTATATATTGTTGCAATTTTGGAAAATAATGAATTAAAATGCATCTCACTTTGATGAATGCACGAAAAAGTGAATGGAATTTTTAATGATAGAAAATGATGTTTTTGGAATTAATAACTATTTTTATAAACCATTAATATTTTTTAAAATTGAAATTATTATTAATATTATTGATTATTTGAAACGTAATGTGTATTTAATTAATGATTTAGGGGATTTTTTTGTTTGATAAAAATTGGTCGAGTCATATAACATTTTTATAAAAAAAACTAATTTTATTCTTTTTTTTAAATTCACGGTAAACTTTATAGTAATATGGGTTTTGTATTTATTGGACTTAAATAGATATAATAAATCAATTTTTTATTTTTTTGATACATTTTTGAATGTTTTAAAGTGATTTTCTATCATTAATTGGATTTTTTAATTATTGTGGTTTTTTCAAGTTACTTTAAGTATTTCAAATTATTATGTATGATTTTTATTATTGGATGAGTAATGTTTATTGAAAAAATTATATGATATTTTTTTATGCTTATTTTTTAATTAATTTAAAATATAAGTTTATTTGTAAGAAATATAATTTTGATTTAATTTTATTTTTGATGATTATTATTATAAAGTAGATTTTTTTGACAAACATTGTCTTGTATAGTTAGGTAAAAAATTTAATTTATTAATTTATTAATGTTTATATGGTGTACATGTTTTGGATAATATATAGAATAATGTTTACTGAATGTGTAAATTTGAAATTTATTTCATTCTTTTGAAATGTGGTATGTTGCTTATATAAATTTGATATTATTATGAAATATGTTATAAAAATGAAAATGAATAAGAATATTGTATTATTAAGAGGTGATAAATTCTTCTAAATATGATAAAAAATGGATGATTTGATTTATTTATTTTTTTATAAAATTTTTAAATTTTTATTTGTTCTTAATTATTTTATTTCATGTTGATAAAAAAGAATAATAACATGATGAGAATAATTTCCCTAAAATATTAATATTTAATTATTAAATTGAATTCACTTTTTATTGCAAGTTGTTATTATAATTTCATTAATACATTATATAAATAATATAAGCAAAAAAAATTAGGAGTAGTTTTATGATGAATATGTTTCTCTTTATTAGTAATGGATTGAAATAAATTTAAAACCTGTATAATAGAGTAATATTTTTATAATTTTAGCCTTAATTATTTAGAGTATCTTGAGATTAAAAATTAGACGAATTTTTTTATAACTTTTTGTAGGTGTAAATATTATAGATATTGATCATGGGTGAATCTATTGTAGAAAAACCATATAGTGTATACATTTAAATTTATAAAAAAATCTAATTTTTGGATTTCAGTTTTATTTTTTGAGGATTTATGACATTGATTTATTTTAAAAATAATATTTTTGAATTTATGTATTATAATTTTTTATTATTATTTAGTAAAATACAATATATTGAATTGATTTTTATTTTTTATTTTTTTATATATTAATGATTGAGTTTATTGGTTAGATGAGGATTATAATAATGGTATTAATTTTAAAAAATAAAATGGGTAATGGTAAAAATATATCGTAAGAATAATATGGTAAAAAAATTTCTAATATTAATAAGTAATATAGCATTAGAGAGTTATAAATTCATGAATAAACATATCATGTATAATTTTAAAAAGAATATAAAATATCTTTTCAAAAAGATAAAATCACTTGAATTATTCTCCAAAATAATATACCTTTTATTAAAACCCATCTAAAACAAAATTCTCATCTATAAATATTTAAAATATCCTAACCTAAATGTTGTCTAAAAATTTCACTCTTTACTTGAAATCAAGGTGATGATTCTTTGAAAAAATTCATTATTGAGACATGTTTATGTACCCTGATGAGTGTAATAATATTCCAATTTAAGGACTATTACATAATTAAATATTTTAAAATAAACATTTCTGTAAAATAATTCACACAAAAACTATTAATGTTATGAAATCAACATGATATTATTTTTTTGTTCTATATAAAATAAAAAATAGTTTTTAGATACACTAAATTATTATAGAGTACCTGAAATACATAAATATAAAATATTAATGTTCACCTTCATCCATGATGGAAAATGTGGAAACAACAGGATGTGTTTGTAATATAAAAATTTAATAGATATTTTGAAATCACCCAATGTGTCCCTGAAAATCAAATCATTCAAATAGTTATTAAATATGAGGAAAATTTCTTATTTATATATTAGAAACCCACCAGGGCTATGCAACAACAAACAAAAATACATTTAATAAGATGAGATTTAATTTATTATGTTATAATGTATCCTTCACGATTTTAAATATTCTTTATAAATGAAACATTATCATGAAATAACCATAGTATATAAAATAACAACATTAACGTTCATCTTTATCCATGATTGGAAATCTGTAACCCATATGATGTTGATCAAATAAAATTTCATCATTGGTATTTCTAAAAAAACATTGTTTGATTGATAACCAAATCAGTAAAATATTTATTCAGCAAAACAATTATGATTTTCAATGTAATTATTACATACCAAGATGCATTCTCTTATATCCTATACTGAAATCATAAACATTACATTTCAATCATTAATGTATAAATTGATGACCAATTTTTACATCTAATCATTAAAATATCAAAAGTAAAATTTTGAATACATACAAGATCAAGGGACTCTTAGGTTTACTATTTTATAGAATTAAGACAAAATGATATCAACATGGACTTATAAATTACGAGTTCATAATGATAAACATCATCTCCCATTATAACCAACTTTTCATATTTCACATCAGTTCATCAACATAATTCATGGTATATATTTTATAGAAATAATTATTTCCACATAATTCTATATAACATAGGGAAAATTAAATATAGTAAAGGAGATATAAAATTATCACTAAAGTTAAAAAATAATAACAAATAAATTTCATTAATTTTCATAATAGGTCATATGGTTATGAGTACAAAATTATAGTTCATAAAAAATTCATAAAATATATTATACCCACTAGAACCTGGATCATCAAATATGGAAACTTATAAAATGAAAGAGTTTCCAGAATCAACAATCATGATTCATGTGGTATCAATAATCATAAAATGAAACATCATAATCCCATATTTTGAAATTAAAAACCATTTGAGAGAAAGGTATTATCATATTCATGAAACCTGTTCAAAACCATTTTCAAGTAGAATAACCATATGAACAACATCTAATATAATCATTAACTAATAAATTTGAGAACTCTATGGTTATACCCAATATATAATCTATAAGAGGATCACCAAGAACTATCATGTACAACCTATAATATATGTTTTTATAGGATCATATCATGTTATCTAGGATACCCCTTCATATATGTTGTAACAGGAACACCCAATGTTATATGTGCCAACCCATTGTCAATGTAGTAATTGGCTTACTGGTTCAATATTTTCCACCCCATAGTTTATTATGTCCATGAAACACAACATTAATAAAACTCATAAAAATTATAATTATTCATTTTATAAGTTTATTAACAACTAGAAATTAAATGTGTTTAATATAATTCTATTTGAAATATAATTAGCCCACAGAGAACAATATATTTCATAAAAATCACTTTGGAACATGCATGAACATTGAAAAATAAAATAGTTCTATATAAATTGAATTGAGACATGATTAAAATTTGTATTGAAATATTTTCCATAAAAATCACATTGAAATATGGTTAACCCAAGAAAATGAAATGTGTCCCATAACAACCACAGTAAAACAATCATAATAAAACTAGAGAAAGAAAGTGGATGATATCAATAATAAATATCCCCTCATGAAAATATGTAACAATAATGGGTTTTCAACTTGATAAATTGAAATACCATTAATAAAATTCATGATGAAGATATCATCTTCAATTTGAAAATCAATTTTTAAAACATAACACTATTTAAAAATATATTTCCTTGAAAACAAACCTGGATTTTTATGAAAAAAAAGTATTAAAAATAATTAAAAATAATTTTATTAATAAAATATAGCTACAATATTTTCTCTTTAAATTAATCATAAAATATAAATTTAAAACATTTTAAAACCACTTTAATTGAAGTAATGCTTTGAAAGTTCAAATACTTCAATCCAAAGAGAAATTAATTCATATTTGTATAAAAAATCATCAATTTTTTATGTTCCAAAGAGTGGAAAAAGATACTATTAAATAAGAATTTCACGAATTACTAGAGTATAATATAATTCCTAATAATTATATGACTTCAATATTGGATACTTAATCATACACAATCCCAATAAATGGTGAAATTGTAACAAGGGACTCTCGCCACTTTAGTATCATTGAATCATAGTCCCCATGATGAAATACAATTAAATGAAACGTATAATATCATGTAAATAATGATATTTATTAGTTAACATATCAAAATGGGGTATATAAATTATTTAAAATAATATTGTTGTGTATCATAACAAACATCTCAAAAAAGGAAAATATTGACAAAAATCTTTTATTGTTGTCATAACATTGAAACTGTTAAATAAATGAAAAAGTGATAATAAAAATGTATAAGTAAATCAATATAAATTTTACATTGTGAATTAAATAATGTATTTATCTGTATTATATACACAAAATCACAAATAAAAAGTGGTGAAAGTGGCATATATCACATATAAATAATGTGATATTGGAAAAACCCACACCTCAGGATTATATTTGGTTTAACATTGTTTAAACTCATGTATAATTGTATTAAATGTGTTGTTTTCTTATTATAGAACTGTATAAATATTTTTAATATCATATATGATTTTCTTATAAACATTTATTATATTTTTTTTGACAATTTATTGTTAAAGTTACATTTCTAGTAATAATCACTTTGCTTTTATTATATGTTTTGACTTTGATTGTTCGTCTCATTATGTCAATCCTTGATTCAAAATATGAATAATTTAAATAATGATATAAATATAATAAATATTATTTACATAGGTATGTATTTTATTTCATAGCATTTAGTGATATGTAATTAAATATATCAATCGTAAAGATCAAAGGTCTTATATATGAATGAATCGTGTTCCTATTTACATATCATTTTTAAGGAATTAAAATTAAATGTTATATATATATATATATTCATTAAAGTATAATATTTAGGTCATATATATCACAATTTTTTTCAAAATAATCTTTAATATATTCCATGTAATTTTTTAACGAATCACATTACCTTGTAATGTTGTCGTATTTCGTATACACGAACGATATCATTATGTTCTAGAAAAATGTAAATCATGAAGGTATGTTTTAAATAATAATTCCAGAATCATAATTAAATTATTAAAATCATATATATCATATATAAATAGTATATCCTTCATTAATTCTAGATGTGTTAGGTGGTAAGAAAAAAATATATCTTTTTTCATGGTGGTAGAATGTCAAACACAATAGAGATGATTTTGTAACCCATTTGATGTAAATTTTTCTATTTATATGTAATACCCATATCTTATAAAAATATCAGAATAAATATTTTAATGATGTTTTTATATGAGATATATAAAAATATTTGAGGTGTATGAGGAGTAAATAAAACAAAAACATTCATTGATAAATTTTAAATCTTCTTTGGGGAAATCCATTTGGTTTTAACAAAAAGATTACAATGGTACGTTTTCTAATCAAATTTACGCTTATAACAATATATTAGTTATGTTTTTAACTGATTTTGGTTGTTATTGGATGTGAAAAATGGCTAAAGATGAGTCAATAAGTACGAGGAGTGTTTCCCTTTTACAGTTTAGTAGGAGTGGAATTCGTTTAAATACTCAAAAGTATTCTCTATTTGGGAGGAAACCTTATGACATTTTCTTATAAAATTTATCATACTTTAGGGCTGATTTTTTCAAAAACCTCCTATAATTAATATATTTTTGAAATATTTTTTATTTATCTCATAAGTTTCCATATTATATCATTTGGTTTTCCATTAAGGTAAGTAGTTACAAAACATATTTTTCCATACATTAATACTAAATTAATGTTAAATTTATTATAAAATTTATACCCATTGATATTAAATATGATTTTAAATTTATAAAATTGAATTCCCTTGTGTTTTGAAAATTAATTTTTATATAAGAACATGCTAAAGGAAAAAAACACTACCTTAACCCTAACCATACCAATAATATTTTTACTATTTAGGGGTTAAAATGTTCATTAAAAAAGATAAATTGGTAAGTTAATTTAATATATTTTATATTTATTTAAATTAATAAATACATTTATAGTGATTATTATATTTAATAATTTTAAATCATATAATTAAATATCATCGTTTTAAAATAATACTGTTGTCAATTTTGACATTATTTATGTAATTTGAAGTTTATAAAAATATCCTCATAATAATTATTTAAAAAAATATTATTAAATATGTGAATAATGATATATTAATAAAATTAGTAATTAAACATAAAAATTCATTCTATTTACCTCACTTTAAATATTTTTAGTGTAATTTGTTTTATGTAGGTATTAGATACATAATCTATTCGATTGAGTTTCATAAGAATGTAATGAAATTATATCATCTATAAAAACTAGAAATAAATTACTATGATAAAATAGTTAATTTATATTTGTTGACAATTTTTTAACAAATCCTATGTAGTTTTTTTCAATCCCTAAATCCTTATCGAAATTAAAATGATGAAAGTATATATTTTTGACTTTTTATTTTCATAACATATTATATATTTAAGTTTCTTGTATGAGTGTTAAAAATGAATAAATTTTTATCTTATGGTTATAAGGATCAAAAGAATTCCATAAAATGGGTGTTGGATAATTTTTGGATCATTTTTACACCTTACATTAAATTTTGATGTACTATGAAAACTAATTTTTACCATATAAATGTAATTAAAATTAATTTTTATCACTAATGAATTTGGTATAGAACTGAAATATGATATTATTATATTTAAAAAATTATGAGGATTCCAAAAATGGGATCCATTTTTCTATATTCAATTTAAATAATAGGATGAATTTTATTTAAAAGTAATCACATTAAAGTGACAAGAAAGTGGGCTTTTAAAGAAAAAAAGTTCAAAAGTTAACATAGATTTTATCTACATATTCAATATGTAAATTTTTATAATTTACACTTTCGGATTATAAAATGTATAATTAACCTATTGTGACTTTTAAATGATTTCAAAATATAATTTAAATTTGTAAATAATTTAGAGGGAATAATAGTTTCTAGTTAGAATTTATTATTTTTGTTATTCAACAAAAATAAATAACTTTTTAAAAAATTATAGAAAATTCACTCAATGTTAATTTTATTATTTCAATTTAAAATATAATTTCATTTTATTCAAATGTATATTATAAAATTTTAAAAATTGATTTGTAAATATGTGCACCTTTAAAATGTGACAAATCTACTTAAAACCCCAGTTTTAATATGTGAATTTGTATATATTTTTATATTTTATCTAAAAAAACATATATGATGAGTGAAAAAATTAGATAGAATAAATTTATTATAAATTAAATTATTTTTTCTAACATAAGTGTCTTTTTATTTTATAGTATTAAACACACATGGTTTCATTTAAATAGTTTTTCAGAAAAAAATGTTACCTTTTATTTTCAAAAGGGTTTTATTTCAATTATTAATTAATTTTGAAGAGAAAAATTAAATTTTTTATACATTTTTAAAAGAATATTATCATAAATCAGTTAATCATGTCCATAACCTCTATTTCCATGTTTAATTGATAACTATCATGGTAAATAATTCTATTAAATATATATTGTTTTTTGGTAAAACATTTTCTTTCGGATAACACAAGATATTGAAGAAACATGTCATTGTATGTTTCGTAAGATTAACTAAGTTTTCTGTGTAATGAAATACAAAATCATTTTCTCTTATCATTTATATCATGGGATATAATTTTCTCCTTTTAAAATATTGGGGTGTTTCATACTCCCCCCCATTAATAATTTTTGTCCTCATAATTTGAACATTATACTGGTAATCAAATGAAAGAAACTTACAAATAATCTTTTGTAAAACCAAATCAATAAATTTTTAATAAAACATCTTAATAATAATATTTAATTGAAATTTCAATAGTCATATGGAATAACAAATGCTAGATTTCCAAATAGAAGAACATAGGTGGTAAGGGAATATTTGGACCAAGAAAAATAATGCTAAATAAGGATATATAGTGACAAAGATCATTTACAATAACAAAGTGAATGATTTTGAGAATTATAAAAATCAAAAAAAGAATAAACCAATGCAGTCTGAAAACGATTTCTATATCGTCTGAGATTATGGTAAGAGGGTAACATTTATTCGAGATCATTTCCAAGAGTTTTGGACAACTTTTATCTTCTCAACTAAGATAAAAATGTTTATATGCTTACAGGATGAGTATAATATTATTATCGTGAAAATTTTCGCATCATGATAATACATTTAAACAAATTATGATTATTCAAGATGAGTTTTATATTCATGATACACTGAAATCAGCTTTTAAAGTCCATGTATCCCTAAAAGGGATAGTCAAGGTATTCCCCCATTCTTTATACATTAACCAAACCCAGAATATTTTGGACATGGAAATATAGTTTCAAAAATTAAAAAAACTAAACATCATAAAATAATCATAAAAATTAAATATTAATACAATAATTTCTAAATAACTAAAGTCCTTAAATAACTATCCGTAAAATTAATCAAACATTCCCCAAATAATAATGAAACTTAATGATTAGATGTATTTGATAATATATTAATATAAGATAAATCCACCATTATTCCTAAAATTAATTACCATATTATTCATATATAAACTTATTATTTAACTAATTTTTTTACTAACAATAAAATCATGTAGGCCACTGGTAGGCACTGTAGTATTGTCTCTGGTCGGTTGAGGGTTCATTCCATGATACCTTTCCTAATGTAATGGGTTATCACCAGCCGTTTGAGTTTTCCACTTCATTTGATTAATCTTGAAATATAATTTGACCCTAATAAAACTTCGTTTTTATCCTAAGAGTTAATAATATATCAACACAATAAAAAAGTTCTTGAAATTTCATTCATAAACTCAAAATTTTACCCATATAAAATTGTAAAATGGGGTGACAAAGACATTGAACTTATGTTCAGAATTAACCATATAGAACTAAGATTGTACCCATAACTATTAATATTATGTCACTTGGAAACATCCTAATATAAAATTATATCTATACCAAAATTTGAAACAAACTATAAAAGTACAAGATCCTCAATCTCGTATTCTGTGCTGAAATCATAACCATCACATTTCAAGAATCGATGCCAATAATTTGGACCAAATTTTTTCCTAAAAATCATAAATGATAAAAATGAAAATGTTGAAGAAATAAAAAATATATATGAAATATTAGTATTTTTGTTTTATATAATTAATAGAAAATCATATAAATATGGACTCGTAATTAATGAGTTTGTAAATTTAAAAATCAACTCATATGATATATAACATTTCTTTTTTGACATTATTTTATCAGTAGAATACATGTAAAATATTTTATACACATAATCATTTAAATTTATTTATTTATATACTTGGGAAAATGAATAATTATAATGATTTAAGTTACCTATTAGTAAGTTTATATATAAACATTAATAATTAATTTTCAATAATGATCATAATAGCTTATAAGGATATGAAGGCATAATTAGAGTGCATGAGTAAATCAGAAAAGAACAAATACCCAAAAATACCATGATCATATTATAAGAAATAATTTTAATGGAAATAGTCATCAGAATCAATAATAATTTGATATTTCATATCAATATTGATCAAATGAAACACTATAATCCCATTGTACAAAATTAGAACCATTTTCTAAAAATGTTCAAAACAGTTTCTAATTGGAATAAGGAGATGGAATAAATAAAATATAATAATTAAATAATTAATTGGAGGGAAATGTAAGAACCTGTATCTTCGTTTCAGGTATGTTTTTATTTTATTTAGGTGTTTTTGTGAAAAAAAAGGAATTCTTGGAAAATTATAAAGTACACGTCGTGTCCTTTATAAGCACATGTCGTGTGCTGGGTCACCGAAGGAGGTCGTGTGTTGGCCGTGTGATGGCCACACACACAGATATGTGGGGGTGACATAGAGGCCACCTAATGTGGAGTACATAAAATTCAAGTACACGCTGTGTATTTTCTTTTTTTCATTAAACGTACTAGTGTCACGTCTAATAGCCAGAAAGATATTCTTCTATGTTTCGTTCCGCTGAGAGCTCTCGTAAGACTGTGATCTTCCTCAGATCCCCCAACTGAGCTTCTGAAATCCAATTCGGCCAACGTCGATTGCATTTGGATTGCCTAGGTAAGCTCTCTATTCTTCTTGAGCTTTGTTTCCCAATTCTTCCTCATTCTCATGTTATTCTAGGGTGATCATTTTAGACGTTTTTATAGATCATACGAATTCTAAGGTGATTCAAGACGTAGGAATAAAGTATATAAATCTCCTAATGCCGAGGTATGTTGTTTTTTCCTTTCTATAAAAAGCCTTTGAGTTTTATGTAAAAAATTACCAATGCCCATGAACGTGGTATTGTGTGTTTAGCGTTCTAACCCTATTGTTTTCCTACTATGCTTGTATTATTGAGATGATGATAATTAAATTTTAATAGTGTTGATTTCTATGCTTTGGATGTTTTTCCCATGCATGATTGAATGTTTTGGCCGTAGGGTCTACATTGCCTATTAGGGTGCTGTTTACTTTTCTATGCCTAGTTGTAGGATAGTGTGATTGTACTGACATGATATTATGATGCAGACTGCTATCCAAGTAGTTCTTGAGGATTACTTCGGATGATATGCTTCTCTGTACTTTCTTGACATACATAGGGCCGTGAGAACCTGGTGTGTAGACCATAGTGAGAATTGACGTAAGGGCTTCTCCCGAGTGTCTTTATGACTTACAAAGCAAGACCATAGGGGGAATTGAGGTTGAGTGCTTCCTCAAGGAATTTGTACTTCCTCGATTCCAGACACATTGGGAATGAGACCTTGAGTGATTACCCGAAGTTCCATTAGTACCAATAAGAGACTATAGGGGGGAATTGACGATGATTTCTTCCTAATAGAGTCAATGCTTAAGCTGAACCAGTGGGGTTAGACTGAGTTTACATCCAAGCGGGATTCGTGTGTTGCTAAGTAAGACCATAGGAGATCGTTTATGAGAACTTCCCAGAGGGTTACCTATTGTGTTTTCTTGCTTAATTGATATGTGGTATTTGAATGCCTGAATCTATATATTGTGTGCTACTGAAACTTCCTTGTTTACAACCCCATTTTTACTTATGGCCTGCCATATATATTCACTTACTGTTAGGCATAGATCTCATTGAGGTTGCCAATTGGGATTTAGTTTCACACCCTATTTGGGCTATGATTTTGGGCGCAAACAGATTAATTTGATGCATTTATAGATAAGGTCATGTGCCTTCTACTTCAGGTACATGACTTGCAGTGGATCTGGAGAGCATGGGACCAAGCTATGGCTTGCTATGCTGAGGAGTTATTTACCTACAGTCCTCTGTACTTGGTCTTAGTACTATTGTATTCCATCATTGTGATTTTTTTGGCTACTTCCCCAGACATATATATTACGCATCATTCAAATATATATGTGTGTCTGTGTGTGTGCTCCAGTTTATTATTTTCCATTATTCTACTATTTACTTTTTTATGGATTATTCATGCTTCTACATTTCCTATTTCTTCCTTCCTATGAGTTACTTTTCCAATGAGGTCATTGTTTTCCCACTATCACTCCTAAGTCCCTCGCTACTAGTCAGAAGACTCTAGAATTCATGGAAATGCACTTGAGGCCATGTGACCAACTGGATACAGGGTGCCTCTGGGTCTCTTCCGAAACAAGGACAATACAAAGTGGTATCAGGTGAGTTTCTTTTATTTGATTTATTGTTTAGAGTCTATAGTAAGAGATAGGACAGAATATGTACTTGGTAATAAGTTGTGTCTGAGTTTTGATAACCCCTGTATAGGGAAATTCCAATCTACATCGTTTAATTGAATTTTTTTTGGTTTTTCAATCGTTACAGTTTATTTGATTTCCCCTTGAGTGATTCACATGTTTTGTGTTGTTATTGTTGATGATATTGTGGTTCCAATTCTGTTGCGACCTGATGAGATGTGGATATTCCATCTCATGCATCGTATAGGAATTTGTTAGAAATCACATTTCATGCATTCTTTCTATTCCATATAATTGTATTAGCGAATGCATGTTGTTATGATAGGTGTTGTTCTAGATATGCATTCTTTTGTGATTGATGCCTTGATAAAAATGCATGTTGTTTGATGGGGTATTTTTGGGTAAGGTTTTGTTTTAATTAAGGACAAACATTGGATCTTGAGTTGTTATTGGCTCTCATAGACCAGAATTTGGTGGAACATTTCCCTGTTATACTTGTTTATAACATGAATAAGATGCCAAGAATCGATTCATATGGAGTATGGGGCCTCACATATCGGAATTTGGTACATTGGTGTTTGTTTCAGTGTTTTCTTGGTCTCCAGAGTAGTTTATGAGGCATACTATCCAGAAAAACCCAGAATACACGCCTTGTAGTTTTGACTACAGACCATATATTCATCTATTCGGGAAGAAACTGTTTTTCATAAGTACATGTCGTGTAACATATGTACATGTTGTGTAGTCTCTAACAATGTCATAAGCATTGTGGGTGGAGACAAGGGATAAGGAAGGTCATGTAGGAAGACTCCATGTACAGGTTGTACAGGTTTTGTCTTCTTGAGCCTATGTCCACCCGTGTGACTAACAAAACATATGGAGGAATCGTAGCATATACACACCATGTCAGTTATGAACTTGTTGTATAGTGTGATCTTCGAATCCATCCATGTAGCCAACAACATGGGTCGGTGTTTTCTTTCCTAGTACACACTGTGTAATGTTAGTCGGGTATCCAGCCGTGTCACTAACAAAAAGGGCTGTTGAAACTGAAATGGTACACGCCGTGTCCACCTTGAACATGTCATGTAGGGTGAGCCGTGTATCTAGCTATGTCACGAACAACATGGGTCGATGGAGCACGTCTCGAACACATCTTGTTTGAGACAAAAACGTCGTTTAATCTCATTCTAAGGAGAACCATGTGGCTTAGCTGTGTAGAAGGGCTGGGGTAGGGGAATAGAATTTATGTACATGACATATGTAAGGACAACATGCCATGTGTTTGGGGTGTTACGTGACCACCTATGGCAGAAGTACATCCACATTTGAAAGGATTAAAGAACACCCCATGTAGTAATTTTACAAGCTGTGTAGTCTTGTTTTGTAAAACTTGAATGCTTTCTTTCTCTAGTTCCCTTCTTACACTTCTATTTTTTAGTCCTTGATAATCTTGATCTATGTTTTGTGTTTGAACTTGTAGAGTCATATTGTTGATACGTCCACCGGGAGTATGCCAGTTTTCAGGAAGTGATTGGACACCAGACATGGCTTATTAGGGACTACCTGTAGATCCTCCTGTTGTGCCAGTCTTGGCACCGGCCCTTATACTGCATGAAAGTGCTGAGCCACAGCTCAGGGAAGGCTTTATAAGGATTATACAGACCTTTCCGAGAGCACCGCCTCCTGCCCGTCGATGGCAGAGTTGACGCGGGTCTTTAAGCAGCATCATCCTCCCACTTTCTCAATGGATGGACGTCCCCAGGGTGTAGAGTCTCGGCTAGACGCCATGAAGAAGATCTTTGAGCATCTGGAGACACATCCAGAGAGGCGGGTAAAGCTCTCTACTTATATTCTTCGAGACTCCTCCATGAGGTGTTGGGATGTGATCTCACAGACGGGACACCAACATGTTATGACTAGGGAGGAGTGAAACTGTATATTCTATGATTACTTCTATCCAGTGACCTTGAGGGATGATCGAGCCTGATATTATATGAGTTTAGAGCTAGGTACTCTTTCTGTTTTAGAGTATCCCTCATGATTCACTATGTTGTAGTGTTTCACACATTTTTGAGGAGGTGATCAGTTATTCCTGACAAGGAAGATTGAGGATGGTCTGAGGCATGACATCCGATCGTAGGTGAATATTATCCATTTTACCACTATGACAACTATCTTCAACCATGCGCTGATAACGGATCGCAATATGTTGGATTCTGGAGTTGTGAGCTAGGGTGGCTCGACATTTGGGGTTATAATCCCTCCTACGGACAGCTATAAGTGTCTAAAGGAGTTTTAGCATGGTGGTCCGAGGAGGCGAGACACTTCTTATGGGAGCCAGGTGGTGTGATGCCAGTGCAGAAGGAGCAGGAATATGTGGTCACATTGCCTGAGAGACCTAGTGGAGTGCCAATCTTACGGGAAGATGTTTCATCTTCAGTGATTCTGTCAAATCTTATCACTAATAGCTGGTGACATGGGTTCTTCTATACATCCTTATTCAGGAGAGGCACCACCAGTTTTTCACCATTTTGGGAGTCGGAGTTCTTTCGGTCGTTCAGGCCGAGGTGGAGGTCATGGTCGTGGTAGCCAGTCACCCAGTTCTCAGTGACATCAGGGTAGATCAGCTCAGAATGATCAAGTAGGGTCACATGGTCGTGGTATAGGCCAGATATTTGTAGTGGAGTAGACCCAACAGGATCTGGATCCCATACCTTCTTCAATTCAAGTTACAATCTTAGTTGCCTCAGTTTCAGTTTCCTCCGGAGTGTTAGGTAGACTTTTCTATTGAGCTTATGCCAAGTGTAGAACAAGTTTCTATTCCTCCTTATAGGATGGCTACACTAGAGTTATAGAATCTCAAGAAAGAAGTTGGAGGAGTTGCAGGCAAAGGGTTTCATCTGACCCAGAACATCCCCTTGGGGTTCTCCTGTCCTATTTGTGAAGAAGTTAGATGGTACACTTAGGATTTCTGTGGATTATCAGAAGCTGAAACAGTTTATGGTCAAGAAAGGATATCCCTTGCCGATTATTGACGATCTCTTTGATTAGCATCGATGAGCCCGGGTGTTCTCGAAGAATGACATGAGATCCTGTTATCATCAGTTGCATGTTAGACCATCTGATATACCTCCCACAAACTTCCAGAGTAGGTACAGTCTATACAAGTGTGTTTTTATGTTGTTCAGTCCCACAAACGCGCATGCAGTTTTCATGGCACTGATTAACCGAGTGTTCCATCCATACGTGGATTCTTTTTAGGTTTTTTCTGTAGACGATATCTTGGTGTACTCTCACACTCGACAAGACCATTCTACCCATCGAGATATCATTTTTAGTACATATAGAAAACATCAGTTGTTTGATAAGCTCTCATAATGCCACATTCAGATGGATCGGATTCACTTCTTTGGTCAAGTTATCTCAGAGACAATATAATCTGTAGACCTATAGAAAGTGAGAGCCGCAGTTTCCTGGGAGAATCCGAAGAAGATCTTTGAGGTAAGAAGTTTTCTAGGGCTAGGTGATACTACAGACGTTTCATTCAGTACTTTTCATGCTTATCAACACCACTGGTGGATCTGACTAAGAAGGTTGTAATGTTCTTGTGGTCTGATTCTTGTGAGTTATCCTTTCAGGAGCTGAAAGGGATGTTGGCTTCAGCACCGATACTAGACTTGTTGGAGCCAGGAAAGAGTTATATCGTATAATGTGACACATTAGATATTGGGTTGGGATATGTAATTATGTAGGGAGACGGATTTTGTGCGTACGGGTCTCGGTAGTTGAATCGACAAGAGAAAAATTACCAGACAAATGATCTTGAGATGGCTGCAATTGTTCATTCCTTATGCTATTGGAGACATAATCATCTGGGAGAGCATTTTCTGGTTTTCACCATCCACATGAATCTCAAGTAAAAATTCACTCATCATGATATGAATTTGATACAGTGAAGGTGGGTTGACTACCATCAGTCTTTTGACTTTGAGCTTTCCTATATGGCTGGGAAGGGAAACACAGTGGCTGATGCGTTGAGCAAAAGGACTTAGATAGAGGCAGTTCGTGAGGCCAGTAGTGAGTGGCTTCTTATGGCTCTGTTCTCTAAGATTTATTTGGAGGTACATGATAGGCAGGGGTAGACGTTTCTTTCTTTTTTTTGTTTTTACCTATACTCTTCTTGATCAAGTGACAATGATGCAGATATAAGATTCAGAAGGTCTAGTCATATGGTAGAACGTGTCAAGAGAAGACCATATTTCAGGAAGAACCATAGGCAAGAATGAGATCGTGTGTTTCCAAGGACGTGTATGTGTGCCAGCAGACATATGAGAGGAGATGATCCGGGAATTTCGTTCCACGTCTTGGGAAGTTCATCATAGTGTCACTTATATGTATCATGATCTACACTGTCAATACTGTTGGCTAGGTATGAAGACAAATTTTTCTAGTTTCTTAATGAAGTGTTCCACCTGTCAGTAGGTGAAGGAAGAGCATCAGTGACCAGTAGGACTTTTACAGTAGTTATCCATTCCTGAGTGGAAGTGGAATAATGTAATGATGGATTTCGTGACAGGTTTACTATTGTCTCCTTGAGGGAATTATGCAGTATGGTTTGTCATTGACAAACTCATGAAGGTTTCTCACTTCTTTCCAATCAAAGAGACTTTAATTGGGGATGACTTGGGACAGTTTCACATCCGAGATATTGTACATCTACATGGAGTTCCACACTCCATTATCTTTGACAAAGATTCATTTTTTACTTCTCAGGTGTGGTAGGGGATTCATAAGGATTTGGGTACACAGGTACATTTGAGTATAGCTTACCACCTCTAGATAGATGGCCAGTCAGAGCGTACAATTAAGGTGCATGAGGAAATCCTTTGGGCATGCATCCTGGATTTTGGATGTTCTTTGGAGAATCATATTCCACTTGTGGAGTTTTCCTACAACAATAGTTTTCAAGAAACTATTCAGATGGCACCTTTTAATATTTGAATGGTTGGCCATGTTGATCACCCTTATGTTGGATGGAGGCAGGAGAGGGAGTTAGGCTGGGACCTCATCTTGTCCAAGAGACCACAGAGCAGATAGAGTTGGATTGGAAGAGGTTGGCTATTGCATAGTCTCGTTATTTGTCTTATGCTGTACAGCGGAGACGACCTCTAGAGTTCATGCTCAGAGATCTGGTTTTCCTACGTATCATAGCAAGGTTGGGGCACATAAGGATTAGGAGACAGTGTAAGCTTTTGCCGAGGTATGACTGGCCGTTTGAGGTGTTGGAGAGAGTTGGTCTGGTTTCCTATCAGTTGTAGTTACCTCAGAGGTACAAGTCTATGCACGACGTCTTCCACGTTTCTCAACTTCGATGTTACTTCTTATACTCGTCTCATGTTTTCCAACCCGATGAAGTTGAGTTAGAAGTGGATACATCATTCATGTAGTATCCTATCTGGTTCATTGATCTCAGTAAGAAAGTACTCTATGGCCGGTATGTCCCTCTGGTAAGAGTGCTATCAGCATGGGTGTTTATAGGACGAGAGTTGGGAGATGGATGCTGATATACGATCACATTGGCTAGAGCTATTTGGGTTTTCATTTTCTACGCCGCCTTGATAGGGAAATTGAGTGATGAATTTATTTAATGGGGGAAGTTTGTAAGAACCCAGGTCTTATTTTTAGGTATGTTTTTCTATTTTATGTTGTTTTTGACAAAAAAATTAAATTTTTAGAAAATTTTAAAGTAAAATTCATGTAAATTATAAGTACACGATGTGTAATTTATAAGTACACGACCTGTACTAGGTCACCGCAGGAGGCTATATGTTGGCCATGTGATATCCTCACACACGACCATGTGGGATTGACTTGGAGGCTACCTAAAGTGAAGTACGGAAAAGGAAAGTACATGACACATACATTAAAAGTATATGCGAGGTATTTTTTTCATTAAACGTACTAGGGTCGCGTCTAATCACCAGAATAACCTTCTACTAGGTCCCATTCTTCTATGAGCTCTAGTATGACCACAATCTTCCTCTGATCCCCTGATAGAGCATCCAAACTCCGATTCGACCACCGTTGATTGCGTTGTGATCACCTCAATAAGATCTCTCTTCTTATAGATCTTCATTTTCCAATTCATCCTCTTTCTCAAGTTATCCTATTTTGGTAATTTTAGACGGTTTTGTTGATCTTAGGCATTTTAAGGAGATTTAAACCCAGTGACTCAAGTTTATCGATCTGTCAATTCCAACATAGGTGGTTTGTTCCTATTCGTAAAAATTATTTGAGTTTTATGTGAAAACTCACCAATACCCATGAACGAGGTATTGAACATTAACTTTTTTAGCCCTATTGATTGATTTCTAGGCATGTATTCTTGATTTGATGATAATTGAATGTTAATAGGGTTAATTGTAATGATTTGGATGTTTTTTCCCTTGCGTGATTGCATGTTTTGACCGTAGGGTCTAGTTTTCCAATTAGGATGTTGTTTACCAGAATGGCATGAAGTCCTTCATTTTTATGGATTTTGATAACCATTCTTTCAAGGGATAAGGGGGAACCCTTTCAATTAATGTAGGCTCAAAGATTACAAGGCCCATAGTCTTAGGAGATTACATGACCCGAAGGAATTAGGGAATTCAACCAGACTATCTATAAGGAATTGCCCTTCCCCAAAATATACATCATGATAGTATCTCTCCACCTTTGTTTGGCCGTCTGGCGAGGCTTCTCGTGTAAGAACAGGCTTTTATCGATGGCATAGCCATACCCTATCATTCTGACAGTCTATTTTGTTTTTCTCTGGTGAGTGCTCCTGCTCTGAATCCTCATCTGGGGCTGCTCCTATTTTGTAGTGTGTCTGGGGCAACTGCATGTGGCTCGAAGGCCTTGAGGATGCCCGAGGGCCTTAAAGTTGGCCCGAAATCCCTACTGACCCAAAGGCTTAGTGGGGCCGAAATCCGTAAAGACTCCAAGCCCTAACCGGTGGCCCAAGGTGAATAGTTACAGCTGCTACAGTACCGAATAGTACCTTCTATAGTAACTACTACACTTCCTGCTACAGTACCCGCACAATGTACGGTTTTGCTACAGTACCCATACAATGTACATTTATGCTACAGTACCCGCACAGTGTACAGTACTGCTACAGTGCTACTATAATACTACTACAGTACCCCGGAAATATTCCTCTACCTGGTTTGGAACCTGGGTCTTGTGGATGCACTTAAGGATACCTCACCAATTGGGTTGAGGCTCATGTGCATTAGGATAATGTTTAAATTCCCATTCCTAGTTGTAGGATGGTGTGATTGTTCTGATATCTTGTAATATTGTAGACATCTAGCCAAGTAATTCTTGATGTTTACTTTGGCGGATACGATTTTCTGTACATTCATGACATACATAGGGGCATGAGAACCTAGTGTATAGACCATTGGTAGAATATACGTAAGGGCTTATCCAACGTGTCTTTATAACAAACGATGTGATACCATAGGGGTAATTTACGTTGATTTCTTCCTCAGAGTTGCTGTAGTTCCTCAATGTGGGCCACAGGGGGAAGGAGACATTGAGTGCTTCCCTAGAGCACCTTTTGTACCGATATGAGACTATACGGGGGATTGATGGTGAGACCTTCCACAGAGAGTCTATGATTAAGCTGAACCAGAGGGGATAGACTGAGTGTACATCCCATAGGGTTTCTTGTGTTGATAAGTATAACCAAATTTGATAGTTTGTGAGTACTTTATTGAGGTTTACCTATTGAGTTTTATTGATTACTTGATTTGTGGTATTTGAATGCTTGAAACTATGGATTGGGTACTGCTAATTACTTCCTTGTCTAATACAATATTTTTACTTATTTCCTCCCATATATATTACCTAACTGTTAGGCACAGATCATGTGGTGGTTTCTTACTAGTATTTAGCCTCACACCCTGTATAGACTAAGCTTTTGGGCCCAAACATATTATATTGTTTCAGTTATAGATATAGGTAAGCTCCTTCTACTTCAGGTACATTACTTTCTATGGAGCTGGAGAGCATGAGACCACTATGGCTTTTGATGTTGAGGAGTTGTTTACTTGCTTTCATCTATACTTGGGTTGAGTATTGTTGTATTCCATCATTATGATTTTTGGCTGCTTTCCTCGACATCTGTATTACGCGTCATTCATATATATATGTGTGCCCTAGTTTATTATTTTCCATCCTTCTGGTATTTACTTTTGTATGGATTATTCTTTCTTATGCTTTAGCTGTGGATTCCTTCTACTATGTTACTCTACCAATGCGGGAATATTTTCCCCACTATTACACCCAAGTCCCTCGCTACTAGTCGGTAGCCTCAGGCATTCGGGGAAATGTGCTTAACGGCATGTGACCAACCGAATACAGGGAGACTTTCGGTGGCTTCTGGAACTGGGATGTTAAAGGAAATATGTTTACCCAAATTATATATACTATATCCGGAACACCCATAACTATTTAATTAACCCTATTGTCAAAGCTATTATTAGATCACCTTGTGCTATATGGGCCCCCATCTACCTCATTGGTAATAGGATCACATGGTGTCATTCGGGCCACCCCCTCATCAATGATCTAACTATAACACTTTGTACTATTTTTCCACCACATAATATGTGATTTCTATGAACCACAACATGAATAAAACTCATAGAAATAATCATTATTTCAATTACATCCTAATTAAGCAATGATATATAAATTGGTTTCAGGTTAATCTCTTCAAAACATAATTCACACAAGGATATGAAACATGATTCATAAAAATATCTATGAATCATGGCTCAACCAAGGAAAATTAATGGGTTTTATAACAATTTCATTGATGCAAGTTTAACATGTAAGATGAAACAAGTTCTATAAAAATAACTTAAAAAAATATTAACTTGTGGAAAAGAAAATGTTCTACAAAAATAACTTTGAAACAATCATAATACATCCCAAGAATGTAAGGAAATTTTTTTTAATAAAATATCCCCATCAGAGTTTATGTATTATGAAGTGTTTTTACATTGGTGAATGTAAATAAAAGTAAAAAATCCCTTCCTGGTTCAAGATGATGCCTTCCCTTAGGATTCTCTTGTCTCTGGTCCCTCTAAAACTGTAACAATTTCAGATGAACTTCTTGGTATTGACCAGATCCCTTCTGGAATCCCGACTATTTGTAACAAGGAAAGATGTGATACTCAAAAATCTTCTTCTCCTTCAGGAAATATTGAGATAACTTGCACTCCTGGTAAGAATATATCCCCATGGAAACCTAGAGGACAAAAAGCTGGAAATAAAAAAAGGGGGGGTCAGACCACAAGCATAAGAATTAATTCAAATACACTATTGGAACATTCCAGGTATTGCTAACCCTAACACCCTTAATGTCTTAAAAAGACTTATTAATATTCTCCGCACTATGCTTCTTGTTATTGCTGAACCTAAGGTGATTTTTTTCCCAAATTCATGCATCTTTGCAATTTTGGATTTCTATTATTAGGTTCCTATAACAATTATAATTTTACAGACTCTCATTAGATCTTTTATCACTCATATCTTGAGAATTCCAATATATTTAGACTTTCTGAGATACCATTGACTTGTGATTACTACCTGGATATCACTCATCATTTCAAAATGTTGGTTTATGCCCAAAATAATAACCAAGATAGATGACCTCTTTGGGATGATCCCTCTGCTATCAATTCCAAAATTCAGGACCCCCTGGGTCTTAGTTGGTGATTTCAATGATATTCTCTCACCCACCGAAAAACATGTCCAATCTTTCTCCTCTATATCTTCTAGGGAATTCAAATCCTATATAGAGGCCAATAATGATAGTGAGGTTTACCTGGTAGGTTCCCAATTTACTTGGTATAGTCATCCTTATAATCGAGTTTTGGCGAGTAAGCTCGATAGAGAGTTCACTATTGACTTAGCCCTTGATAAATGGAACCTGATCACCAGTGTTAATCTGACCAAGCTTGCCTCAGATCATCACCCGATCTTAGTCAGTCTCCCTCAAAATCTTCATAAATCCTCTTTTCCATTCAGATTCAATTTGGTCTGTTCTTTGGACCCTGAGTGTGGCACTTTAATCAACTCTTTCTGGGATAACATGGGTAACTCCATTAACTCCTTTTCTTGCACCATAATGTTGAAAAATCTCAAACATATTCTTGAAAAGTGGTTCAAAACCAAATATGGATTAATAGATAAAGAAATTGAGAATTTTGAGAAATAATTGACTCTTATTCAAAATAAGAACAACATAACCAGATTTAATACAGTCCCCCCAAAATGAAATCAATATTTCTGATACATTAATCTTATTTCTAAACATTAAGTACAACTTACAGAAACAAATTTTCAATGCTAAATGGCTCAAAGATGGTGACCAGAACACCAAATTTTACAACTCATTTCAAAGAGCTAGGAAATCTAGTAGGCCTCTCTCATTCTTAAGGGTTGAGGGTAATATCATTATCATAGAAGAAGATATTTCCAACCTTGTTGTCTCCTATTTCACTGACATTTTCAATGGACCCAATACCTATAACGAAATTTTACCCAATAAAATTCCAAACATGGTTACTTTGGAGGATAACTGCTTACTTAACAGCATCCTTCTTGATTATAAAATTAAAGACACTATTTTTGTCCTTTATCCGGACAGTACCCCTGGACCTGATGGCTTTAATAACGGTTTTTACCAAAAACACTGGGATGTCGTTCAAAATGATGTTTGTAATTTAGTTAGAACCTCCATTGAAAAAGGGGTGATTCCTCATGGTCTTAATTCTCAATTTCTCTCTCTTATTCCCAAAATTGAAAATTCTGATGAAATTCACTTTTTTCGACCAATCTCCCTCATAAACTCTCTTTTTAATACTATTACTAAGATCATTTCCAATAAACTCTATTCTATTAGTAAAAAATTGTATCTTGGAAAAAGTTTGGCTTCATTAAAGAGAGATCTATACAAGATTGCATTTGTCTTGCCTCTGAATCCACCAATTTAGTGATTAGAAACACTAAATGTGGAAATTTTGCTATTCAACTCGATATTACTAAATCCTTTGACACGATTGACTAGGACTTTATTTTTAATGTTCTATCTTGTTTTAGTTTCATTGACTCTTTTTTCAATAGAATCAAAACATTTTTCAATTCAGCCCATATTTCTATTCTGATCAATGGCTCTCCTAGAGGGTACGTTAAGTGCTCCAAATGCGTTAGACAGGGTGACCCTTTCTCTGTAATATATTTTTCTATTAAGGAAGACTATCTTAGTTGATTGATCACCCTCAATGTTGATCAATGCAAAATAATACTGATTCATGAATCTTTGAATTTACATTCCCCTTCCCATATTCTTTATGTTGAGGATATCATTTTATTCATCCACGGGGACAAAATAAATATCAATATCATTAAATCCATCATCTCTCACTATGAAGAGGTGTCTGGTCAGCGTGTTAACTGGCATGAATCCACTATTTATTTTCGTAAAAATTTCCACCTCAATAGGAAAACTCATTTTGCCAATGATTTAGGGGTTAAAGAAGGTACCCTTCCTTTCACTTACCTTGGTGTCCCCATCTTCTGGGGATGACCCAAATCCTGTTATTTCCAGTACATAGTGGATCAAATTCATAATCAACATTCATCTTGGAATGGAAAATCCCTTTAAATGGTAGGAAGGATTTTCCTTGTGATATCCACCATTTTTTTAAGTTGTTTTAATCCATGATGGTCTACATGTGACCTCCAGGTTTTATTAAATGCTTAAATTATGATATAAGAAACTTCATCTGGAGAGGTAGCACCATGGATAGAAAATTGGTCATGGTTTCTTGGAACTCTTGTTGAAAACCTATTGAAGAAGGTGGTATCAGAATTAAAAATCATAAAACCATTAATTTGGATCTTCAAGCTAAATTTACATAGTCCTTAATTAATAATAACTCTCATCCCATGAAATTTTTAAGAACTCATTTTCTTGATAAGATTATGTCTGGTACATTTCACTACATGTCTTACTCTATCTGGCCCTCCATTAAATTATCTTATTTTTTTATCTTCAAAAATTCTAGATGGATTGTTATTAAAAAATCTCATTTAAATTTTTGGTTTGATAACTGGACTGGTTCCCCACTTGTTTTGGAAATATCTTATTCTTTTACTCCTGATCCCACTAACTGCTCCATCAGATATGTGATCAACAATTCTGGCCCACATCATCCGGATCCAATTAATTAGACTGCTGAAAATTTATACCTCACTTCCAATGATGACTTTATAGTTTTGGAACCTGCTAATAATGGCTTGGTAGACTCAAAATAATATTATAATCACTATCTCTCTAAATTTGATGATAATCTCAGTTGGATCGCCAATATCAATATGTCTTGCATAAAACCTTCATGTGTTACCCTCATTTGGAGAGTTGGTCACCAAAAAATTCCTACAGATGGTTGTATTTAGTCTTATGGATTTAATCTTTTCTCTAAATGTTGTTTGTGTAACCAACATCGAGAGGACATAAACTACCCCTTTTTATCTTGTGGGACTGCTACTGCACTTTAGAATTACACATTAGATCTTTTTGGGTGTATATGGATTTTGGATAACTTTATTTTCTCGCAGTTGGAAATGAAGATTGAGCTTCTGAGGTCACCGAAAATTATAATCCTTTTTATCGTTGCCGTTGTAGAGATTCTTCATATACCCTGGTATGGTAGAAATGATTTTGTCTTCAACAATATCTCATTTAAACTAAATCCAGGTAAAATGAGGATACTTATTTTTATCCAAGAGGCTTCCATGATCCAAAAATTACATTGTGAAAATTATGTCATTGATCATGAAACTCTCAGACAGATTGGAGTGAGTGGAATATTTCCAAAACTAAAATACACTAATGAAGTCTTCTGGCAGGCCCCTCCTCCTGGCTGGATTAAATTCATTGTTGTTGGATCCTGAAAAGGAAACCTGGGAACTTCGGGATATGGAGGTTTCTTTAGAGACCATCCGATCAGATTCTTGGGTGTTTCTATGGAAGTGGCATCATTACTTCTACATTGGAGGCCGAAATGTTGGGTATCATCCATGCCATCTCTTTTGCAAAACTTTTCAACAAGAGCAACATCTGAATTGAGATAGACTCTTCTACCATTTTCCAAGACATCTATAATGGGGTGATTAAACTGGCATGGACTCTCACCCCCCCAATGGATTAATTGCCTCAACTCACTCAACAGTCTCAACTTCATTGCTACACACACCTTCCGTGAAGTAAAAAAGATCGCCAACAGTTTCTCCAACATGGGAGTGTCTCATTAGATCACTTAGAGGAATGATATCCCTTAGGATTTGATTCCTTTTTTATTAGAGAATCTATAAAATTTCCCTCATTTTGTCTCGTGTAATTTGTATTCTACTTTTGTTTTGAATAAATTGCAGGGTTCTGGCCTTTTGACTAGAACTCATCTTCTTAAAAAATTATAAAAATTTTCATTAAAATATCCGTTTCATTTTGAAATTCAAATTTAAAAATATAAAACAAATTGAAAACAATTTCTTTGATAACATCCATGGAAATATATAAAATATGTTTTAAAATTAAATTACAAATAATTTAAAATATATAAATTTTTATAATCCTTTTTATTGGAAATTAACAAAATGTATCATTTAAAAAAAACATTGAATTAATTTTTAGAAATCATTGTATTGAAAGAAAATATATTTAGGATGGAATAAAGGAGTGAGGCAGGATTTCCTAAAATACAATTTGACAATTATACAAAGTAACAAAGAGTGGAAGGATGTTACTATTATATAAAAATTTAATGACTATCAAATTTATAATATATTTCATGATAATTATAATATTTCAAAATTTTAGTCTTAATCATACACCATCCTGATATATGATGTGATTGTAATAAAAGACCCTTACCACCGACATATAATTTAATCATAATATTCAATATGGAATAAATTTAAATGAAATGAATAATATCATTAAATTAAGTATATTAATTATATAACCCATTAAATGGGAAATTTATATAGCATATAAAATAAAATAGGTGTATAATATAACAAACATATCAAAGAAGGTAAATTATGAAAAAAAAATCCTTGCTGATTTGGGAAAATTGAAACTGTAGAAACAATGAAATTGAGATAGAAAATGGATATTTAAATCCCCAAATATTTAGGTATAAATATAATAAAATTCCACAAATTTATTCATATATACCACGTAAAAAAATATTTTTTCTATTATATAAAATATATATCATAAATAAATCTGAGATAGCAAAACCCCAAAACTCACACTTCCTTTTGAATGATTCTATTTAAACCTCCTTCATTGTGGATTTATAATTTTTATTGACTTATTAAATAACCATGTTTATGTTTTTGATATAATATATGATTTGTTTATATTTTATTATCCATCTTATCAACAATTCCACCTTAAATATACGTTTCAGGTAATAACCACTTTATTTTTCATACAGGTTTCGATATTCTATTTTTAGTCCTCTTAATTAAATAATATTATCGTACTCTCTTAAAATTAACGAAGGATATAAATATCATATCTATTCAGTATATATATATACTTTTATTAATCCTTGAAATTACGAACATGTAATGAGAAACTCTATTCAGGGAGATAGTAGGTTATACGCATGCATAAACAATTTTCCAATTTCATATAATTCTGAATAAAATAAAAATAAAAAGATATATATATACATATTATACTTAATTTAGAATATTTATTTCATATATATCATATAATTATATTAATCTCATCCATAATAAATTCCATATGGACCCGGCCTTAAACCTTACATAATATTGAATTAAATGAATAATTCACGTTGAGGATCATTTCAGGTTTAGAGTTCTCAAGAGTTAGGCCATAAATATTAAATTTCAAAATATTACAAAGTAAACACTTCTACTTAGTTTCCATTTTTTTACAAAACATGAACTCTTGAAAAAAAATTCATGTCTAGTTCCATGTTTTAGACGACATGAATTTCCTTAATCCCATCCTTGACCCTATTCCACTTTATGTCCTGTGAAAAACATTTCAAAACTTGGGATTAGAATAAAAAGCTCAGTAAGGGATACGAAAAGTAATAAAACAGTTAGATTTTGAAAATAATAAGTAATCCTTGAATAAATTATCTTAAGTAATAAATTTCACCTTTATGAAGTAGTAAATATTGTTCACTGAATAAAAGATCATTACATACCCTTTTGTAACCAAAATATTACCATAAAACCCATATAAAGAACACATAAAATATAAATGTAACTTGGGACATAAACATACATAAATGGAATAACCATATGGTCAACATCCACACATATCACTAAATTGAATTGTCATACTGCCGACTTCCATACCCAATGCATTGGAGGTTATAACGTAACCACCCATCCTGGTATTCACGGCACCACCTGTCATTTGGTTTATCACGTAACGACCCGTCAAATGTCCAAGTACCATTATAAAATCATATAACATAAAACAAATATAAAGGAAATAGAACATTTCCATATTTCAATACCAATATATCTCTTAAATATATTGACATAACAAATCCATTATCAAAATGATTATCAATACCAAAATACATAAAATAGTTTATGGTATTTATTTTCATTTAAAAAACACTACGGCTTGTTGAGGAATCAAGATATCAAATAATACTCATGGCGGAAGAAAAGGTCATTGTCACCACTTACGATAAAAAGAAACATACTTTTTTGTCATTTAGTAAAAAATTTCATAGAATGTATTCCCTTTGAAAGGTCAAGGGTGTTTATATAGCTTATAAAAGAAATTCGTGTATTAAAACAAAATATGCCTCAATGAAAGGAGATTGACACGAAGTCCCTTACCTCACGTCCGACTTGACTCGATCCTTCTTTTATCGCCTGAATAATAAACTAATGTAAATTTATACTTTCTTAAGAACCTTTTTCAATTTTATTATTACTTTTATATGACTTAATACCATTTTATAAACATTATGTAATCATTTATGTTAATAAAGTTAATTTTTCCGATATTTGGTATTTGAGTCAAAAATGAACACCTTATATTTACATGTTGTAAATGTGGTCAATAGTCCATTATATCCAGATTGATATTCATGATTTAAATATAATATATATCATATATATTCAGTATATACATGTATTTATAATAGTACATAACATTTGGAGGTATGAAATGAAATGCACCGTTCATTGAGACGGTAAGCCGTACGTACTCATGAATGCTACTTTCATTTCTATTTATTATTTTAATGGAACTAAAACATAATGATACATTGGTATATTATAATTCCAGTATTATATCATTTATAATATCATTAACTCTATCCTTTATACAACCCACATAAGGCATTAACGAATCACATCACTTTGAGGGGCGGTAGACCACACTTCCTCTAATGAGATTATCGTATTTACCATCTAAGGAAAACATAAAGGCGTGATATAATTTGGAAGTACAGAAGAATAAGTAAATCATAAACATAATATATATCATATATAAATATAGTGCCTTCATAATGTCCACCATGAGAGGCGGTAATATGTAATTGAACAGTCATCGTTTCGTGAGGCATTAGTTTTCCATCCACAGAAACATTATGTTCTTCATCAATTAGATGGAGTTTTGTGTAACTGTAGTTAGAATATTTCTCATAAAAAAATCCTAGTATGTTTAGTATACTATTTTTGTTACAAAATAGAGGAAATAAAAAGAGTATAGGTATTGGAGAAGTAAAATAAAAGAAAACAATTTAAGAGAAATTGTTACATTTAATTTGGGTAACTTCATTTGGTTTGAACCAAAATGACTTCTTGAAGGACCTTCTTCCTAAGGTAAGGCTTCTAGGAGGAGGAGAGGGATGTAGGCAGTGTAATTGGGCAGATTTTGGAAGATCCAAATGGCTTGAGAGGTGTGAAGAATTGGTTAAAAGTGGTCTCCTTTTTTAAGGGAGAGGTGGGGCTCTTTAGGATAGTGTGAAACTATTATTTTATAATATAATGATATTCGGTTTTTAATGGTCAAAAAATCATTAAGGTCTAAGATAAGATGACACATATTCTAAATAAAATCATCCAATCATAATTGGACATGTTATGGATAATAATTTAATCATTGTAATCTAATTTATTTAAATCATTTATTAATGAGGTAAATACCGTATCATTATAGTGTCATAAATATTTTAATTTATATGACGTCTAAAGTTTATTAAAAAAATACCATGATTTATGAAATCATTTTATATTTCTAAATAATATTTATAGTCGAAAATAGGACTTATATAACACCATAAAAAATTAATTACTAAACAATTTTTGTTAATGTCAATTTTGACTTCACATTAAATTAATTAATCTAAATTGTCATTTTCACTCCCAAGTGTCTCAATGGGGTCCCAAAATCACCCCAATGATGCCCATGGTAGTTAATGACTCAAAAAATAAGGTTTTAACAAGTTTTATGTTAATTTGGAATTATTCTAATATTCTTTTTACCGTGAATTACCCTATTTACCTTTAACCGGTGTATATAAAAGTCAAAAGTTACTATTCGCCAAAAATTAGTTTCATATTAATGAACCACGTTTTACTTCTTGATAACAACCATGTATGTGGGAATTTTGAAATTCAATTCACAGAAGTGGTAAAATTTTATTTAAATGAAAAAGTCAGTTTTTTTAACTACCACTAAGTGGTTTCACTATTCATCAAAAAGTAAAGTTTTTTTGAAAAATACCAAAAAATCAGCCTAAGCTATATTTGATATTCTAAATTAAAAAATGGTTTCCATTTTTCCAAATTCATAACATAGAGGTGGAATTAATTAATTTTTTAAAATTAATTCCTGTTATCAAAACAAATAGCGTGTTCTTAAGAAATAAAAACTATCAAAAGATTGATACTTGTTTATTCCAATTTCAAATTGAAATTAATTCCAATGACCAAAATTGGATTAAATGGTAAAAATATATTTTAAATTTCACTTTAAATCCTATTAAAAAGATAATATAACCATATAAATAAATTAGATTAAATGGAAATTTTGAATTAAAATAAAATATTTTTCACTATTCATAAAAAATGAACTTTATCGGAAAAATTCCAAATAATTGCACAAAGTAAATTTTTATGTTCCCATTCTAAAGAATGATTTTATTTGGTCATATAGAATGTATTAAAGTGACCGAAACTAGATTTAAAAATGGTTCTCCATTAAAAGGCGATAAATCGGCCTTTTAATGTAAATTATGTTTAAAATTAGATTCATTCACATTTTAACCGTCTAAATTTTATTTGATAAATTTAAATATGTTTAACAAACATGTATAATCATATTATTTCTACGAGTTAACTACCATTTAAAATAATTATTTTATATAATTAGTGTGCAACGTAAAATTCCAAAGAAACCTTTTGTAGCGTATCAGGTACACTATCGAACATAGAAACCCATATAAAGTAAAATTAATATTTAATTCACAAATAATAATTAATATGAAAATATCATATTCTTCATTTACCCAGGATGTTACATCCTTCCCCCCTTTTGGAAATTGCGTCCTCACAATTTTTATTCACATATCAAAATAAGTTGGGATATTTATCCCTCATAGCATTTTACAACTCTCATGTTGCCTTTTCAATCATATGGGTTTTCCACAAAACCTTTACCTGGTGAATTACCTTATTCCACAACACTTTCTCCAAGTGTTCAAGAATTTGGACTGGTTGTTCTTCATAAGAGAGGTTCTCTTCCAACTGAACTACCTTTCGGCTCAAAACATGAGATGGATATGGTATATACTTTCTCAATATCGAATCATGAAAAACGTTGAATACCTAGGATAAACGTGGAGGTAAAGCCACTCTTTACGTAATTGATCCAACTTTCTCCAGAAAATCATAAGGTCCAACAATCCTCGTACTCAACATTCCCTTATTACCAAAACGCATCACACTTTTCCATGGAGAAACATTGAAAAAGACATGATCACCTACCTCAAAGGAAAGATCCTTCCTCCGGTTATCGGCTTAACTTTTCTATCTGCTCTGAGCAGTTCTCATGTGATTCTGAATCCACTAAAATTTTTATGCCATATCTTCTAACAATTCTGGTCCCATCAGCTTCCTTTCACCTACTTCATCCCAAAAATCTAGAGTTCGACAATGCTTTCCATATAATTCCTCAAATAGAGACATCTATATACCAGAATGAAAACTATTATTATATGAAAATTCAACCAAAGAAAGGTGTTGGTCCCAACTTCCCTTATAATCTGTCAAGCAAGCACGTAGCATATCCTCCAAGGTCTAAATTGTTCGTTCTGACTGCCCATTTATTTGAGGATGAAAAGTTGTACTAAAGATTAATTCAGTACCCAATGACTTCGGAAGGCCTTTCAAAAAGTTAGAAGTGATCCTGGGATCACGATCAGATACAATGGAGAGGGGAACTCCATGTAACCTGACTATCTCTTTAGCATAAAACTGAGAAAGTTGATCTAGAGGCAAAGTATCTCTAATAGGAAGGAAATGAGCAGATTTAGTCAATCGATCAACTATATCCCATATTGCATTATTACCTCGAGATGTCTTTGGTAATCCCACAATGACGTCCATGGGTATATTTTCCCATTTCCACTCTGGCACCGGTAGAGGTTGAATCATTCCTTTCGGTAACTGTTGCTCTGCTTTAACCTTTTGACAAGTCAAACACTTCACCATAAAATCAGCAATATCTCTTTTCATTCCATCCCACCAGTAATACTCCTGACGATCTCTGTACATCCTAGTACTATCAGGATGAACTGAAAACGGAGAACTATGAGCTTCACATAAAATCTAATTCTTCAACTATGAATCACAAGACCCACATAATCTCTTTCCAAACCACAAAACACAATAATTATCAATGTTAAATTTAGGAAACTTACCCTTCTGAACCAATTCTACCATTTTCTGCAACTCACTTTCTTCTTTCTGCGATTTCTTTATTCTGTCTGATAGAGATGATCTCATTGAAACCTGAAACAAAATAGATGAATTTCCTATACCAAAATATTCAATTCCATATTTCATCCAATAAAAAAATAATGGATCTCATTCCAAATGTAGCATGGCTAATGAGACATTACTTTTTCGACTCAAAGCATCAACCACTTTTTTTGCTTTTCCCAAATGGTAAAGGATCGTGAAATCATAATTCTTAATTAATTTCAACCATCTCCTCTGTCTCATCTTCATTTCTTTCTGAGATAATATATACTTTAAACTTTTTTGATCAGTATATATTTCACACTTCACTCCATAAAAATGATGTCGCCATATTTTTAAAGAAAAAACAACAGTAGCTAATTCCAAATCATGTGTAGGGTAATTTAACTCATGTGGTTTCAACTGATGTGAAGCATAAGCAATTACCTGGTCATTCTGCATTAGGGAACAACCCAGTCCTTTCAACGAAGCATCATTATAGATAACAAACTCACCATTTCTGGAAGGCAGTGCCAAAACTGGAGCATTCACCAATCTTCTTTTCAATTCCTGAAAACAATCATCATATTATTTTGTCCAGATGAACTTAACACCTTTTCGAGTTAACTTAGTTATTGTACTAGATAACCGTGCAAAATTTTCAAGAAACCTTCATTAACAACCTTCCAACCCAAGAAAACTATGGATATCAGGTATATTTCTGGGTCTTGGACATTCTTCAAAAACTTTTGTTTTAGTAGGACCTATAGTTATGATATTTTTTGAAATAATGTGACCGAGGAAATAAATTTTTTGTAACCAAAACTCACACTTTTTGAATTTACCATAAAGTTTCTTTTTTTAAGGTTTGCAAGATGACGCTTAAATGAATTTCATGCTCCTCTTTACTTTTTGAATAAACCAAAATATCATCAATGAACACAACCAAAAACTTATCCCAAAACTCACAGAAAATTCTATTCATAAGATCCATGAATACAGCGGGTGCATTGGCTAAACCAAAATTCATAACTAAAAAATCATAATGGCCATATCTAGTACGATACGCAGTCTTTAGAATATCTTCCTTCTTTACTTTCAACTGATGGTACCCTGATGTCAAGTCAATCTTCGAAAAATACTAAGCTCCCTGGAGCTGATCAAACAATTCATCGATATGAGGCAAAGTATACTTATTCTTTATAGTGATGTTATTCAATGCTCTATAATCAATCAAACATCTCATTGGACCATCTTTCTTTTTAACAAACAAGAGAGGAGCACCCAATGGTGATGTATCAGGATGAATGAAACCTTTATCTAATAACTCTTGCAATTTCTTCTTTAACTCTAAAAATTCAATTTGAGCCATTCGATAAGGGGGTTTTGAAATTGTCTTAGCATTAGGAACTAAGTCAATGGTAAATTCAACTTCCCGATCAGGTATAATACCAAGAAAATCATCATAAAAAAAATCAAGGTAATCATTTACCATTGGAACATCATTAATCTGAACAGTTCCTTTGTTTTCAACAATCTGTGAATGGTAACATTCATTTCCATTTTTACGAGTTTTCGACTTCCTGATATGTTATAAAAAGCAAGGGTTCATTCTTGTAAGCAAACTGAAAATCATTCTGAAAAGAAACCACTTTAGCTCTACAGTCAATATTAGCATGATAAAAAGAAAGCTATTCCATATCCAATATAACATCAAACCCTACTAGAGTCAAAACAATAAGGTTTTCAGATATATTCTTTCTGCACACAAAGTCAATAATGTTCTTATGTTTTCATTTTGTCTCAACATTTCCTCCAGGTGTTTTTACCATAAGTTCAGTATTCATATCATGATATTTAAATCCCAATATACTAGAAAACTTCTTAGAAATGAATGAATGTGTAGACCCTGAATCAAACAACACATTGGAAAAATCTGAACAAACAAACATTTTACCTGATACTACTTCATTCGATGGACCAAAATCTATTGTAGTAGTTGTGAAAGATTTCACCACCCCTTTCTACTTGTAGTTTGACTGCTTTCTCTCAGTTGAGTTCTTCACTGGACACTCATTTTCATAATGACCCATTTCGTTACACTTAAAACATATTACCGATGGATTCTTATTGTCTTCTTGTTCAGCTTACTTATAGTTACGAGGAATATGACCATACTGACCACACTGGAAGCACATTCTAGACATTGATAAACATTCTCCAGGATGAATTTTACCACAATTCTCACAAGATAGATATTTAATTTTCTTACCTCCATGATTCTTTGATGAATTCTTATCCTTTTCCTGCCAAATGGACCTCTTATTCTGTTCTTTGTCAAAAAACACTTGATCATCGGTAAACTCCATTTCCACCTTCTCCGCACATTGAACAAGTTTTTCATAACTTTTGAACTCACAAGAGGCTAACGCTCTTCGATATCATGGATTCAGTCCTGAGTAAAATCGATTTATCTTACTATCAAGATCTTGGATTAAATTTGGTGCATGCCTTGCCAGTCGAGTGAATTTTTCTACATAACAATCCATTGATTCATCCTCCTGCCTCAATTCTAGGAATTGTTTTTCCATTCTAAGATAAACCACCTTAGGAAAACATTTCCCAAGAAACATAACTTTGAATTCATCCCAATCAAGAGCATAAATCTCCTCACTGCCCCTGATATTTTTCACCATCGACCACTACTGATTAGCTTCACCTTCAAAACGGTAAACTGCAAGACTACCCTTTTGATGTTCTGAACAACCCATGACATCAAAAATATTTTCCAGTGCTTCAATCCACCCTTCATCTAGCACCAGATCAGATGATCCTCTGAATGATGGGAGATGTTTCATCATAAAATGATCCACAACTGACATGTTCCTCTGTGGTTGATCTTGCTGATCTCATGCCTGTATAACACCACCATTTATCACCTGAGTAAACTGTGCCATCACTACAAAAAACTGTTCAATTCCAATTCTGACCATCTCAGGTTGCTTATTTGGAAGTTTGTCTTCCTCTTGATGTCATCCCAACATAGCAGCCCTATTTCCTCTATCGAAACCCATTTTGAACACAGAAATATCTAAGGCGAAGCAACATGTTAATCGGTAAATGCTATATGAAATCAATATTAAGAGAAATTACTTTATGGATATTAATTTAACAATACCCTAACTCCTAAATTTATCTAAACCGACCTCTGATACCAACTATAGGGACTCGGACATAAACCTTACATAATATTGAATTAAATGAATAATTCATGTTGAGGATCATTTCAGGTTAAGATTTTTAGGGATTTAGGCCATCACTATTAATTTTTCGAAACAATAGGTAAACCACGGATACATTAACATAAGTAATACTTTTCACCTTTATAAAGTAGTAAATACTCTTCACTGAATAAAAGATCATTACTTACCCTTTTGTAAACAAAATATTACCATAAAACCCATATAAAGAACACATAACATATAAAGGTAACTTGGGACATAAACATACTTAAATGGAATAACCATACGGTCGACTTCCACAAATATCACTAAATAAAATAGCCATATAGCCGACATCCATACCCAATGCATTGGAGGTTATAACATAACCATCCATCCTAGTATTCACGGCACCACCCATCCTTTGGTTTATCATGTAACCACCCGTCGAATGTCCAAGTACAATTATAAAATCATAAAACATAAAACAAATATAAAGGAAAGAAAAAATTCCATATTTTAATCATAATATATCACTTAAATATATTGACATGACAAATCCATTATCAAAACTATTTTCAATACCAAAATATATAAAAGAGTAGATGGTATTTATTTTCTTTTAAAAAAACATTACGGCTTGTTGAGGAAGCCAAATATCAAATAATACTCGCAGAGGTGGAAAAGGTCGTTGTCACCACATATGTTAAAAAGAAACATACTTTTTTTGTTTCTTAAAACGAATCGTAGAAAAAGATTCCCTTTGAAATTCCAGGGTTGTTTATACAACGTATAAAAGAAATTCATGTATTAAAACAAAATATGCCTCAATGAAAAGAGATTGAGACGAAGTCCCTTAACTCACGTCTGAATTGACTCGATCATTATTTAATCTCCAGAATAATAAACTAAAGATAATTTATACTTTCTTAAACATCTTTTTCATGTTTATTATTACTTTTATATAACTTATTACCATGTTATAAACAATATGTAATAATTTAAGTTAATAATGTTCATTTTTTTGATATTTGGTACTTGAGTAAAAAATGTACACCTTATATTTACTAGTTATCCAAGTGGTCAATAGTCCATTATATCCAGATTGATATTCATGATTTAAATATCATATATATCATATATATGTATTTATAATAGTACATAACATTTGCGGGTAAGAAATGAAATGCACCGTTCATGGAGACGGTAAGCCGTACGTACGCTTGAACGCCACTTTCACATATACTTCTTATTTTAATAGAATTAAAACATAATTATACATAGGTATATTATAATTCCTGTATAATATCATATATAATATCATTAACTCTATCATTTATACATCTCGCATAATGCATTAACGAACCACATCACTTTGAGGGGGCGGTAGTCCGCACTTCCTCTAATGAGATTATCGTATTTAACCACTATGGAAACCATAAATACTTGATATAATTGGGAATTACATAAGCATAAGTAAATAATAAACATAATATATATCATATATAAATACAGTTCCATCATAATGGACACCATGATAGGTGATAAGTTGTAATTTAACAATCCTTGATTCGTGAGGCGTTAGTTTCCCATCCACAAAAACATTATTTTCTTTATCCATTAGATGGAGTTGTGTGTAAGTGTAGTACGAAAATTTCTCAAAAAAACATCCTAGTATATTGAGGATACTGGTTTTGTTAAAAAATAAGGCAAATAAAAAGACTATAGGTGTTGGAGAAGCAAAATAAAAGAAAACAATTTAAGAGAAATCGTTACCTTTAATTTGGGTAACTTCCTTTGGTTTGAACCAAAAAGACTTCTTGAAGGGCCGTATACCTATTTTAAGGCTTCTAGGAGGAGATGAGAGATGTAGGGAGTGTAATTGGGAAGCGTTTGGACGATCCAAATGGCTTTATATGTGTGAAGAATTGGTTATAAGTGGTCTCCTTTTATAAGGGAGAGGAGGAGATCTTTAGGAAAGTGTGAAACTATTATTTTATAATAAAATTATATTCGGTTTCTAATGGTCCAAAAATCATTAAGGTAGAAGATAAGATGAATCATATTTTAAATAAAATAATCCAATCATAATTGGACATGTTTTGGATAATAATTCATTCATTATAATCTAATTTATTTAAATCATTTATTAATGAGGTAAATAAGGCATCATTATTTTGTCATAAATATTTTAATTTATTTGATGTATAAAAATTAAAAAAAAATACCATGATGTAGGAAATCCTATTACCTCCCCAAATTGTTTTTATAGTAGAAAATAAGACTTATATAACACCATATAAAAATTAATTACTAAAAGATTTTTCATAATGTCAATTTTGTCTTCACATTAAATTAATTAATCTAAATTGTCATTTTCACTCCCAAGTGGATCAATGGGGTCCCAAAATCGACCCCAAGATGCCCATGGTCATTAATGACTCAACCAATAAGGTTTGGAGAAGTGTTAAGGTAATTTTGAATTATTTTAATATTCTTTTTACCTTGAATTACCCTATTAACCTTTAATCACAGTATATAAAAGTCAAAAGTTACTATTCACCAAAAATTATTTTCATCTTAATGAACCAAATTTTACTTCTTGATAACAACCATGTTTGTTGGATTTTCTAAATTCAATTCACAGAAGTGGTAAAATTTCATTTAATTGAAAAAGTCTATTTTTTTAACTACCACTAAGTGGTTTCACTATTCATCAAAAATTAATGTTTTTTTTAGAAAAATACCAAAAATTCAGCCTAAGCTATATTTGATATTACAAATTCAAAAATGATGTCCATTTATTCAAATTCAAAACATAGAATTGGAATTAATTAATTTTTAATATTATTTCTCGTTACCAAAACAAATAGCGCGATTTTAATAAACAAAAACTATCAAAAGATTGATATTTTTTATGTCCAATTTAAAATTGAAATTAATTTCAATGACCAAAATTGGATTGAAAGGTAAAAATATATTTTATTTTCACATTAAAACCAATTAAGAAGATAATATAACCATATAAATAAATTATATTAAAATGCCATTTTGAATTAAAATACAATATTTTTCACTATTCATTAAAAAATGAACTTTATCGGAAAAATTCCAAAAAATTGCAAAAAGTAAATTTTGATGTCCCCATTCTAAAGAAGGATTTAATATGGTCATATATAATGTATTAAAGTGACCAAAACTAGATTTAAAAAGTGTTTTTTTATTAAAAGGCAATAAATCATCATTTTAATGTAAATTATGTTTAAAATTCCATTTATTCACATTTTAAGACTCTAACTTTTATTTGATAAATGTAAATACATTTAAAAAACATGTATAAGCATATTGTAGTTAGTTGTGTTCATTCCTGCCAATACAATGGCTAAGAGTTAACTACCGTTTAAAATAATTATATTATATTATTAGTGTGCAAAGTAAGATTTCAAAGAAACCCATTGTTGTGTATCAGGTACGCTATCGAACATAGAAACCCATATAATGTAAAATTAATATTTAATTCAAAAATATTAATTAATATGAAAATCTCATATTCTTCATTTACATGGGATGTTACACATTCTATGTAATGCGTGAATGAATATCATCTCTTCGTGAGGCAGCAATTCATTTTTCACACAGACTGTATTATAGTAAAGACATAAAATAGAATTAATGAAGCTATAATATAATGGATTATTCAATACATATAGATATTAATTCATATTTGATTAATATTTATTGCATAACATAACAAAAAAATGTCAGGGATATATAGTTTCAGTGTATTTAGAAACTGGGAATCCTAAATTACTTTTTCATAAAACATCCATATTTTCTCCGACTTCGATCTTCAAAAATAGACTACCTTTTTACATATCTATATTAATACCCTTATTCATGAAATAGTTAATAGAAACTTATGAAAGGGTGAGATCAAATTCTATGTTAGGGTATGTAGGGAAAATATCATTCATTTCATTATCATAAGAACATAACATTTCAAAATCATATCCTTCATATAAAAGATCACAATGTCATGTCATGGGATGAATCATAATAAATTAAATTTAATCCCAATAGTCATAACATAATAAATTATATTTCATAGCCTTAACACATAACCTTATAAAATATTTTAATCTTATTCAATTCTCATTGTCGAGTGAATCATAGAGGACAAAGTCTATTACTGACCGAGATCACCCATTATTCCAACCATGTATTACAGAACCGAATTAACATTTCATTCTAGTCATGTCTATCTCATGAGATATCAAACATAACCAAATGAATTGAAGGGAGATATATATCCCAACCAACATATATTGAAACCATTATTATGTATTCCATAAATACATAAAAACATTTACCATAACATATCCCATGAAATGAACTGCGTTTCTTAAAAACCATTCCATCATAATTGATATATAACAAATAGATTTATGAAATGGAGTTAAATAACAAACAATAAAATAATAATAATAACAAGGATATAAATATAACCCTATTTAAAGAGCTTCATTTTAGATGGAATTTAATTTTGACAAAACACATGACATTAATTCCATGAGAAAGTAACCTTTCTTCTACAAGAAAGATTCCCCTCATCAAAATGAGCCAAAAATTTAAAAGAAATAATATTATTTGAAAATATACATGTAATATTTTAGGGTAATATTAAATAATATTTTTATTTATGAAATCATAAAAATGATTTCATGTCGTACAAGTAAAAAAATCTTCTCATAATTTTTCTAGAAAAGTCAAAATATATCTTCTACCAAAAATGAAAAAAAAAACTCAATATATACCATTTTTTGAAAATTTAAAAATCGGTAAAATTGAATGTTAAAAATTATATAATTATATAGAAATTTTATTGAAATACATATTTAGGAAACATGGACGTGGATGATAAATATACACCATTAAATACAGACGAATAAACAATCTTCTTTAAAATGAGATTTTCAATGTTATCCCTTACCTTAGGTATGATATGATTATAATACTTCCAAACCACTAGAATAATTATTTATATAATTAAAATTATATATTAAAGAATAATAATAAATTTTATGACAACATTTGCGATCATATATTCATCTTTTTGATATTAACATTTCATTGTTAGTCATTATTCGGGTATTAATTGTTTTATGTTCTTATGAATATTTTGTCAAAAATGTTCTCTTCATTCATTTAATTTATAGATAAATAATTTATAGAATTATATTAGCTTAATATATATCATATTTATTAATTCAATGCATGTATATAATATTGTTTTAATAATGGTAATATAGAATGAATTGTATCCCATTGCGGAGACGATGGGCCATACGTACGCACTAGAGATGAAATCATTCCATAATTGTTGAATGCTATTGAGGTGGATGTTGTATAATATTTTAAAATAAGTATCATGTTATAATAATCATATATAGTTATTATTTCCATCATTATACCCATCCACGTATGGTGATGGTGAAAAAAAGATTGCATCACTACGTGAAGACGGAAAGTCGTACGTACGCACGCCAATGATTTTGTTTTTCTTAGCGTGGATTGAATTTGCAATATTGTAGTCTAAAATTTATAATAACCTATAATTATATGATTTATACATTTTTTATTAAGTTATAAATAAATAACTAATTAATACAATGTAGAATAAGGAATATGTTTGAAATTATCGGTAGAAGAGATTTCCACTTCCTCGACATGATTCCCCTAAATCTTCTCTTATAACACTATAGTTGTTTATTGATGATGACCAGGACATATAGAATGAAAATATTGATGTATATAAGGAAAAAAGCGAAGGGGGTGATATTGAAATCTCATAATGAAGTTAAGAGGTGAGGGAGGGGGTTTCCTTTTGTAATTGAGGTGAGGGGATCTTTTGGAAACTCCATAAATATTAATTTATAACAAATTAAAATACTATCCAAAAAACACAAAAGATTCAAAATATTAAAGATGATATGAGGGAGGTATTTAATATAATCAACCAATAAATTTTTTATTTCATAATTTGTAAATTAAACCATATCATTTTAATTGACACTAAGTTATTCTATTAAATTTCAATTGTGGTAAAAGTATTAATAATGTTTAACGGTTTTATGTATTTACATATATAGTGTTAATTTACCATAAATGGATAATTTATGAAATTTTAGTTATTATAAATATTACATTGTAATTTTAAAATAATATAATAATTTTAAAATTATTTAATAAAATTTTGTTTTTATAAAATATCAATAATGTCAATTTTGACACTATTTATTTATTTGATATTAATTAAATACACACATAAGATAAATTAAAAAAAATATTTAATATACTCCAAACATTTAATAATCCCCTAAAATATTTTTGGATAACATTAATTACTTCATATGATATTTATTTTAATATTTTTGAAACAGTTTATTTCATATTTCTATTAATGAAAAAATCCATCACTATTATATTACCATTAATAGTAATCATTTAATCTCGAAATATCAGAAATAAATTTCTATGATTTAATTAATTATTTTATATTTCAATATACTATCTAGAGTCATTATTATCTCATAGTTATATATATATTAAAATTAATATTCTTATAAAAAAGGAGATTATGACACACATTCATTAGTTTTTATTATATTCATGTCATATTGATAGGTATGTAGCCATTAAGTGTTTAAATTTACACCAATAGATGATAACGGTCGAATTTAGTCATCCAATATAATTTTTTCAGGTTTTATTGATGTTTTATAATATTATTTATACCTTAAATTACCATATTAACTATTAACCATGGTAATAAAATTAATTACCAAAGTTACTATTCATAATTCCCAAAAATAAAATTAGCCATTAATATAATTTAGATTAAATTGTTCCAAATATAGAATCCATTTTTCAAAACTCAAAACACAAAATTTTCATTAATTTATTTAAAACTAAACCCATTGTTGAAATGTAGGAATATGATTTTAAAGTTAAAACATTAAAAAATATAGAAATGTTTTTACCTATGAATTCCATGTAAACTCAATGAAAAAGACAGACATTATATAGAATGTTAAAATATATTTTATTTATAATTTAAAACATCTCAATATTATAAATTGATCATATAAAATACCTCAATGAATTTTTTTTAATTAACATTTTGTGTATTTTTTCAATTCATCAAAACATTTATGTTATCAAAAAAATATCAGAAATTCATCCAAAGTAAATTTTTAAATATTTATTCAAAATAAAATTTTTATTTTGTCATATAAAAAGTATTTATGTGTGATGTTATTAATTTATATGGGGTTCTCCATTCCAAGGTGTAAAATTAATTTTTTTTCATAAAAAATAGGATTTTTACATCAAATTGGGTTTTATTCATACCCTATGACAAAAATATCCATTGAATTAATATCAAAAATATTTATTTTCATTACTAAAATCTATTTACTCAAAAATAAAAATATCTAATTGATTTGTATTTTTCATCAGTAATTGATAGCCTAATAATTCATAGCTCATTATCATAAGTTAGTTATAATTTTTCCAACCAACCTAATTGTTAGGCTATAACTATTATTTTATAACAAGGGAGTCTCTCGGTTCATTTAAACTAATAATTGCATGAAAATAATGCTATGTAATAATTAAAATATTTTAATGAAAATATTTTTTTAAAACATCTGGGTGATACATTCAACCCCCTTAAACTGAATTTTTCCCTCAAAATTCTTCACATAGAAAAAACAAATTATGATACCTCTTTCCCATTATATCCTCAAGTTCTCATGTTATTTCATAATATTGGTGGTTCCTCCAAATTAATTTTAGCATGAGAGTGGTCTTGTTTCATATAACTGTTTCTCTACGATCTCGAATCACAATCAGTTGTTCTTCATATGAAAGATCTTTCTCCTATTCTATAACTTATGAGATTAGTAAATGTGAAGGATCATCTACGTACTTTCACATTAGAGATACATGGAACACATCATGAACATGAGTGAGAATTAGGGGAAGCACCAATCAGTGAGCTACCTTCCCAACACAATCCAAAATTTCAAAAGGACCAATATAAATAGTTCATAGCTTATCCATCTTTCCAAATCTCATTACTCTATTCTAGGGAGATATTCATAATAACACCCGATCACCCATTTCAAAATCTAGGTATTTTCATCTGTTGTCACCATAAATTTTTTTTGACTCTTAACAACTCTAATGTGTTGTTGAATATATCATACATTTTCTCTAATTTCATCAAGAATATCAGGTCCTAATTACTTTCATTCCCAAACATAATCCCAGTAAGTTGGAGTTTTGTGCTTATTTCCATATTGGGATTCATAAAGAGCCAGTTGAATACTAGAGTGAATGCTATTATCATCGTATAATTCCATGAATGTAATTTTTTATCCCATCCACCTTATAAATCCAATGAAAAATCTACCAAAATGTCTTCTAGAGTTTGAATAGTCATCTCATTTTGACCATTTGTCTTAGGATGATAAACAGTATTGAAACTTTACTTTGTATCCAGAGCATGCCGAAGACTTCACCAGAACTATGTGGTAAACCTCAGTCCCATTCGTATATAATGGAAAGTGGTACTCCATGCATTATTAAAAATTATTATACATATATCATGAAAATATTATCATGATATAAATACTCTCAAGTTGCAATGAAGTGTGCCGAAATTGCATGATGATAAACTATAACATAGTCCAACCAAAACCCAAGATTCTAAACATTTATTAAGATTAAAAAAAGTACCTTGGAGGTGAGCGGGAGAAAAAATGGAAGTTTCCATCTCTCGTTAAGAAAAAAGTTACATATATCTCTTAGCCTTAACTTTATGACAAACAAAGTATCAAGATACATATTTGGAAACATCTTTTTTCATGACATCCTAGTAGAAGTACTCATTCATGTCCTTGTACACCATTTATGATTCAAGGGTGAATATTGAATAAAGAACAATGTGACTCATACAATTGATCCTTCTTTAATTCTTGTATGGTAGGAATATATACTACATTCCTAAACATTATAATTTCATCATAGTCATAGTTGAATTCTTGAAAATTTCAAACCCTCTTTTATCTATATATATTCCTTCTATGCCTCTTTAATCTTCATTTGTATACATGGTCAAACATTCATTTTAGTAAGATAATATTTCTCCCCTTCCATTAAATTTTTGAGATCCATCATCTTCAAATATATAAATATTAGATCATTCATTATCCTCAACATGGATAAGATAACTTTTTCTTTTCGACTAAAATCATCTTCCACATTATTCGCCTTCCCAGGGTGATAATGTATTGTGTTGTCATAATATTTAAACAAATCCAATCATCTTTAATGGAGCATATTCTGCTTCTTTTGTGTGAAAATATACTTTACCCTTTTATGATTAGTATAAATATCACACTTTTCTCTGTAATGATAATACCTCTATATCTTTAATACTATAATTACTATAGAGAATTCCAAATCATGAGTTGGGTAATTTTTCTCATGGATTTTCAACTGTTGTGAGGAATAAGCTATCACCGTGTCATTTTTCATTAGAACACATCCCAAACCCTTCTTAGAGGCATCATTGTATATCACAAACCATTCCCTACTACAATGTAGAGTGAGCACAGGTGCACTGGCTCACCTTTTTTGGTTATTTGAAATTCTCTTCACGTTCCTATATCCAATAAAACATACCAATTTTCCACATCAACCTGGTTAATTAATTAGATAATCATGGAAATCATTCAAAAAACATCAAAAATATTCATCCAAACAAAGAATACCTCTGATCTCAATTACTGTTTCTGGTCGTGACCATATTTCAATAACTTATTTTTTGCTTCATCTATAGGAATCCCCATTCATGAAATTACGTGACCAAAAAATGAATCATTCTTAATCCAAAATTCAGACTTGGTAAATTTGGGATAAATCATTTCCTTTCTCAGGGTCTTGAGTACAATTCTCAAGTTATAATCATGTTCTTTATTTCACTTTGAATAATCTAGAATATAGTCAATATAGACTATAACTAACTGATCAAGATACTCTATAAAGACACTATTCATTAGATCTATGAAGATAGCGGGGAATTAGTAAGAACAAAAGACATCACTATAGATTTATAGATTCCATACCTTGAACAGAATGTTATATTTGGTATATCCCAATTTTTGACCCTTAATTGAGTACATCTTTAATGTAGATTAATCTAAGAAAAGTATTATGCTTCACGTAGTTTTTAAAATAAGTCATCAATGCGTGGAAGAAGATATTTGTTATTGATAGTGATCTTACGTTTTTGGTAATCAATGCAATATCTAATTGATCCATCTTTTTTCTAAACAAATAGATCATTTTTCCCCATGGTGACACACTATGGTGTATGAATCCCTTATCAATATTTTCATGGAGTTTCTTCTTCAATTCCTACAACTCAATTAGGGACATTCTATAAGGTTTCTTTGAAATAGGCATAGAATAATGTATGAGTTCTATTTAAAACAAAAAATCATGATTTAGTAGAAAACCTAGAAATTCCTTGATAAATACATCATCATAATATTATAAAATAGGCATGTTCTTAATCATGAAAATCCCTCCAACAATTTGAGGTAAACAACCTTCAATTGTTCGAATCAACACCCATTATATGGAAGAAATTTTACTAGAAGGTTATATTTTTACTTGCATCGATAGGTGATCATAGATTGATTTGGAATATTAATGTGACTTTCCTACCTTGGAAATTAATACGAGATGCATACAGAGGAAACCAATTCATTACAAGAATCACATAAAATTACACTATAGGAATGATCAAAAGTTGTGATGGAAGCACTTTCCCACAATCTTTAACCAGAGAAGAATTATAAACTCTTGAAGAAATTGTTGTGCCATTATAAGTTGACACATCTAACTCAACATCTAATTGATGAGATAGTACAATGATCCCCTTAACAAATACAACAAAAATAAATGATTGGTTGGATATGTAATCAAATTGAACATTTCCTACTTAAGAGAGGATGATAAGTGTAGCTTTCTCAACTTCATTACCTTACTCTACATCACTGATAGTTATTTCATGTGACATTCCATTTTCATTGGCCTTAATAGTTGTTGGAAATCGATCATCATCAATAACCATTATTTTGAGAAATTTATTGGAATAATTTATTAATTCATTTCAGTTGTAACATTGATTAATAAGAGGGGAATTTTTTGTATCCATATCATTATTCGCATCATTAGATATTTTTCCATCACATTAGTTATCAACTACCCGATGAACTTATTTTCCACAATTATAACATTTATTAGTCCAATTAAGACAATTTCCTCCACGTTTCTTTCCACACATTGAGAATAAGGGAAAACTCATCTTTATTTCAGTGTGGTACATATATTTTCCATTCAATTAAATTTTTATAATGTTATCAAACGTATGTGACTACTGGGTTACTCTAATATCCTTCTCAACATTGAGAGCATACCAAACTATTTACTTGTAGATATTCAAGACCCTTATGGATAATTCACTTTAGATACTTGGTATTAATCCTATAAGAAATATATCAATTTTACTTTCAGGTTAGATATTAATTCCAGAAGAATATTGTGCAAGACTTGTAAAATATCCTTCATAGGTACCAACGGATTAATCATCCTTTGGCTTCCGTTTAAGGAACAACATCTCCATTTTTTTTAATAATACGAAGAAAATAAATATTGAGAAATAAGTTCCTGAACTTTTTGCTTTTCATGGACTCAATTTTACATCTTTGGATTGTATTATTGATAAGACTCCTCAATTGATAAGCTTCTCCTTTCAAATTATAACTACTAAGATGAATTTAATATATTAATAACATAATAGAACTAAAAATATATATTTAGTGGTAATTATAGATTCTTCAACCACTAATGGATCAGAAGACCTACTGAATGATGGTGGACACTATCTCACGTAGGGCACAATAGATTTTTCCACCCCCATTACTTATTTAGAAGTATTTCATGATTCATAGCTTGATAAAGATGTGTGAGCATAGATAATAGATTTTTCATTCTATCTCCCAAGACATTTGGTTGCTCATGAGGACAATCATTTCATTCCCTCTCCCATTCATCATTTATGTGGTTCCTTCAAGTTCCATCCATTAACTAAAACATAGAATCATGGTGTGAGAAACAATATTTATAACATGAAAACATGGTAATCGAGAATAAAATTTCATTTTAATACACTTTATAATTTATCTTAGGTTAGTCATGAACATCACTAAAACACTAGATAATATTATAACCTATACATAGACATATTTTTAGGGTTCTTACTAAGGTTTACTCATCTTAGTTTCCAAAGGATGATTATAACATGGCTATAATACTAACAATAACAGCCCATTATATAAATATAGAAATTACTTCAACATTGATTAATATTTATTACATAACATAAAAAACCCATTCCAGGACCATAATGGTTTAGTGTCATTAGAAACTGGGAAAGATAAATAATTATTTCATAAAACATCTACATTGTCTCCCACTTATTTCTTCATAACTAGACTCATTTTATATATATATTACATTATACCATTCTTTATTAATAGGGTAAGAGACAAATTTGTAATAGTGAGCTTGAATGATCTATAAGGGTAAATAGAGAAAATATCATTTATAACTTTATCATTAGAACATATCATTTGAAAATCTTATCCTGCATATAAAATACCACAATATAATGGCATGGGATAAATAAAAAAATGCAATTTAATCCCAATATTCATAACAGAAGACATAAAATTTCATAGAATACATACAAAATCATATAAAATCCTTTCATATTATTCATGTATCATTTTTGAGATCATAATATCGGAAAAAGTCCATTATTGAACTGAGTTCACTCCTCATTGCAACCCTATATTACTGAACTAGATTTTCTTGCCAATCTAGTCATGCCTATATCATGAGAAATAATTCATTACCCAATTAATAATAGAGAGATATAAGTAACACCATATCATACTGAAACCATTCTAAGGTGTTTCACAAAAACATTAAAAAAATTACCATATCATAACCAATGAAATAAAATGGATTTCTAAAAACATGATTCCATCTTAATTGATATAAATCAAAAGTATTTTCTTAATATCATTTCATAATAAACACTATAAAATCCAAGTAATAATAGTTATAAAAATATAACCCTATTTATATAGTGTCACCGATTATAGAAAATAATATTGAGATAATAGTTGATATTAATTACTGTGGAAAATATCCTTTCTTCTTAAAATTTTTTTCCTTCTTCAAAATGACAAACAATTTCAAAAGAACAAAAGAAATTTGAAAATAACCTTGAAATATTGTTGTGGAAGAATTATAGAAATATCCAATTATGAAATAATAGAAATATGTTGATTCCGTACAAGATAAAAAATTCATACCTCTACATGGCTGAAAAAGTCCAAATGTACTTCATACAAAAAATGAAAAAATATTTCATTCATACCATTTAGTAAAATTTTTACAATGGGTAAAATTGACATTTAAAAATAGTAAACGGATAAAAATAATATATTTAAATACATATATCGGTATCATGGATGTGGATGATAAATATAACCCAATAAATACTTACGAATAAACAATCCCAAATAGAAATGAGATTTTCAATGTTATCCCTTACTTTTGGTCTCATATTCTTCACACGCATCTGAACATCCTTTATAATTACTTTAATAAAGTTACAGATTTATTCCATAATTATAATCATTTTTATGATTACATCTATGATCATATTTTCATCAACTTTTTAGTAACATATCATTATTACTTATTAATCGGGTATTAACTGCGTTTTGTTCTTATGCATGTTTTGTAGAATAAGTACTAATTACACTTTTTAGGTTATAGTTATATGATTTAAATAATGGACTTCTTATAATATATATCACATTTATTAATTATATTCATGTATATAATCATGTTTTATGAAATATCATGTAGAATGAATCCCATCACATCGTGGAGTTGGTATGTCGTACATACGCACGAGCAATGGTTTCATTCCAAATTTTTTGAACTGTACTGAATTGGATGGTTTATAATGTTTCAGAATCTGTATCCGGTTATAATATTCACATATAGTAATTATTTCTATTTTTATACCCATCCATGCAATGTGGTGGTGAAAAACAGGTTACACCACAGTGTGGAGATGGTAAGTTGTACGTATACACGTGCAATGATTTCATTTTTCATTGGATGGATAGAAGGTGAAACATGGTTGTTTAATATTTATTATAATATATCAATAAATTAGTGATATTGATGTTATTAATTTATAACGATACAACTAATGATGAGGAAGTATAAAAGGAAAGATGTTTGAGAGAATCGGTAGAAGATATTACCTATTCCTCATCACGCTTCCTCTAAATCACTTCATAGAGCACGAGAGTTGGTCATTAATGATGACCAAAACCTCTAGAATGAAAATAGGGACGTTTATAATGGTAATGGGATTGGATTGGTGTGAATGAAGTCTCATAATTATGTGAATAGTGGAGGGAGGAGGTTCCCTATTATAATTGTGGTGAGGCTCACTTTTGGAAAATCCATAAATTAAAATTTATAATAAACTCAATCCCTACCATAAAACCTCAAATTTGTTCAAACGTAAAAAATAAGATGAGATAGGGCTGTAATCCCCTCAAAAAATAAATTTTGGACTACAAATTTTTCTAATTTAATCCATGTCATTTTAATTAACACTTAGTTATTCTGTTAAATTTTAATAGTTGTAATAACATTCTAAATATCTAATGATTATAAATATTTTATTATTTTGTTATAATTTACTATAAATTTATATTTAATTATATTTTAGACCTCATAATAATAACATTGTAATTTTTAAATATTCTTATGATTTTTAAATATTTTAATAAAAGGTTATATTTAAAAAATATAAATAATGTCAATTTGGACACTATTCATTTATTTGACTTTGAATAAAATACAGACTGAATATAAATTCAACCAAAAATATTTAATACACTCCCATAACTCCATATTATCATATTAAATTAGCGGAGTGCATTATTTATTTCATATAATATTTATTTTAATATTTTTAAATTTATTTATTTGATATTTCTATTCATAAAAAAATATCTACATCACTAATGTGTCATCATTGATGGTAATTATTTAATCTCAAAAAATTATCAATATATATAAATAATATAGTTAATTCATTTATATTTCAAAATTCTATCTAAATTTTTTATTATCTTATAGATATCCATATAATGAAATTAATATACTTATATAAAATGAGATTGTGACATTTTGTCCCAATCATTAGTTTTTATTACATCCATGTCATATTCATGTGTATGTAGCCATTAGTGATTAAATATAAAAAAATAGATGAAAATGGTCTAATTTAGTCATCTAGTATGAATTTTACTAATTTAAATGTACATTAATAATATTTTTTTTATTTTTAATTACCTGATTTACCATTAACCATGGTAATAAAAATACTTACCAAAGTCACTATTCATTATCCTAAAAAAGTAGCCTATTAAAATAGTTTGGACCAAATGATTGAAAATATGGAATCCATTTTTAAAAATTAAAAATATAAAATATGCAGTAATTAATTTAAAATTAGTCATGTTGTCGAAATGAGGAAATATGTTTTAACAGATAAAATATTATAAAAGATTGAAATGCCTCTACCTATTTATTTAATGTAAAATAAATTGTAATGAAATGCATTATAAATAATGATAAAAATATTCTATTTTATACTTTAAAACCATTATATATTATAATTTAACCATATAAATTATCTTGATGAAATTTTGTTTAATAAAAATGTAGCTATTTTTGACAATTCATCAAAACATAAATGTTATCATAAAAATATAATAGATTTATCCAATATAAATTTTGTATATCTCTCTTCATAAATACTTGATTAAGTTTCCATAATTTTTTTTAAATTCAATATTTAAAAGGGGTTCTCCATTAAATGGTGTATAATTAAGCTTTCAAAAACACATTTTAATATTTAAAATATAGTTTTATTCAAAACCTATGACTGAAATATGGATTAAAACCAAAAACATTTTTTTTAATTAACAAAAGTAATTCACTCAAAAATAAAAATATCTAATTGATTTAAATTTTTAATAAATAATTTATAGACAAATAATTCATAATAGATTTTCAGAAGTTTTTTATAATTATCCCCGCTTACCTATTTTCTAGGCTATAAGAATAATTTTATAAAAAGGGCATCACACGGAATATTTCAACTCACGATTGCGTGAAAGTCAAGCAACTGAAGAAGAAAAAATAGTTGTAAAAAATATTTAATAAAAACATTCATGTGAGAGGTATGTGATATATAATAAATAATCAAAAATAGTTTGATAATAAAAACAATATATATGATATATAAATATAATTCCCATAAATATTATTATACATAAATATTAGGATTTAATGAAACGAATGATATCGGTTTTCCAGGTCGTAGGCCATCCTACACATGACATATGAATTGATAACCTATTTGATAGAAGTGTATATTTTTATGGTAGAACCATTATAATAAAAAATAATAATTTTATATATGATAATTATTTTATTATATTATCAATATATAAAACCAATCTATGCGGATTAATTTTGAATTAAAAAACGTTTTTTGAAGAATGTTACATCTTCCTTAGGGAATTCCTCTAGGTTTGAATCAAATCCCATGGTTTTTTTATACAACATGTGGATTATTTGATAAAATTAGGTATTTTATTATCTGATTTTTGTGGATATTGGATGATCCAATAATCATTATTATTTAGAATAAGTGAGGGTAGTAGATTACCTTTTATAATTTAGTGGGAGTGGTATTATTGTTAATATTCAAAAGTATTTACCATTGAGATGAGTTCCTCATAAATATCCCTCAAAAATTGAATAGAAATAGCAGGGATGATTACATTGGCTGAGAGAAACCACCATGAAACATAATGAATACATCTTTCAATTTTTTTTTCCTTAACACAAAACATTCCTTATTTTTTTAGTATTGTTTTACATTAAGGTAAATGGGTTTCTTACTAATGTAATATATACATTGAGATGAAATTAATGTGAAAATTGTGATAAAATATATATAAACTAATTATAAATTTTAAATCCAATTTATAAAATAAAAAATTACATGTTTATTGGAAATTAATTTTTTCATAAGATCGTGTAACACACACAAAAAATACATTAAACCTAATTGTTCCAATAATGACTTTACTATTCAGTGATAAATATGTTAATTGGAAAAGGTCAAACATTATATTAATATAAAATAATTTTTTTTAATTAACATTTATAACACACTATACAAAATATATTAATAATATTAATATTAATTCATTCAATAAAATATATCTTTTATATTATAATGTTAATGTTTATTTTGACATTATTTATTTAATTTGATTTTTAAATTTTAATGACTATATACTTATTCAAATATACAATTATCACAGCTATGCATCATCATTTATTCATCTAAATAAATGTCACACAAAAAATAATTCTATTTACATCACGTTTAATATTTTTTATATTATTTGTTTTATTTAATTATAAAATAAATATTTCTATTTTTGACATTTCGTAAGATTTTAATATAAATATTTCATCTCTATAAAATTGAATATATATTATTATGGTAAAAAATATATTTCATAATAAAATTTATAAACGAACCTATTTTTTTCACTAACCCCAAATCCTCAAACAAATTAAAATGATGAAAGGTACATTTTTTTATTTTTCCATTTCATAAATTATTATTTGGGTCACCTTCATGGAAAATTGTGCAATAACATTATAAAATTATATAATAAGGTTTTAAGGGTCTAAATATTTCTGTAAAATGGGTTTTGGGAAAGTGTTGGGTATTGTTTACACATTATATTCTTTGTTTAACCTCTGTGTAAAATTGTTTATACCTTCATTATTTTAATTAATATTTATTTTTTCACTAAATACATTGGTAAAAAATTAAGTTAAACATATTATATAACGTAAATTATTATTATTCAAAATACGGAATCCAATTATGCAAATTAAATTAAAATAAGTGTTAGAATTTTATTTCAATTTTATCCTATAAACAAAACGAGAAAGATCATTTTTAAAGATTGAAATTTCAATAGTTCAAAATGTTATTATATCAAAATTATATTTTAAAATTATTCTAATGAAATATATTAGATTAATATAATTATAATTGAAATATTTTAACCTTAATGAAATGAAACTTAAAATTTAAATTTTCAATGAATTTTTATTAAAAGGTATTTTTCCATTAAAATTCAGATTTGTTCACTATTCATCAAAAAATTAATCTTTTCAGAAAAATATAGAAAAAAAATTTAACATAATTTTGGTATTACACTTTCAAAATATCTTTTTTTTAAAAAGAATATTATATAGGAAAAATATATTTTTTGAGGCATGTTATCGGATATTTTTTTCTTTATTGTATAGAAAGAACATATGATGAATATTTAACATTATATTTAATAAATTAAAAATATATTTCGTTAATGCAATCCAAAAAATGTAAATTTTTAATGGTATAAAAACATTTGCATACATTAGTATTGTTTATTTAGAAAAATATTTCCTTGTATTTTATAAATGGGTTTTATTATTTTTTTAAATAATTTTTTATAAATGTGTAAAATATTTATTCATATCTATACCCTCTATTAAAATATCTAAGTTAAATCTATCATTTTAAATAATAATATTAATTGGATATTTTTTTGGGAAAAGATGATCTTATGTATAATCCAAGCTATTGAAGAAACTTATTGTTCCATATATCATGAGATAGCCTTATCAATTTTATAATAAAATATTTACAAGGTGATTCATGTCAATTATTCTATCCAATATCATTTTCTTCTTTTTAAAATCTTGAGGTGTTACAATTATCATATTAGATTTATAAAAAAAATAATTCATGACTCAAAAGATGTATGATCATTCAATCAAAACCCTTTTAGTTTACATAATTTTTTAATTAAGTTGAGAATGTTTTTATATAAGAAAATAATATATAAAAAACTATTCTTGAGAATAAATATAAATAATTAACCCATGAAAGATCTCATTCTATTATTAGTATAAATATCACAATGGATAATGGTTATGATGTATGGATTCATTATTCTTAAAAATATAATCCCAAAATTGACACTATTGTATTGAAAAACAATATAACACTTAAATTACGGTAATTTAAATAAGATTCATGAAATATTCAAGTGAAAGTATTTTGGTAACATAATTGTCAATATAATCTAATGTTAAAATTTTTTATAAGGATTAATGAATCTCCTATAGATGGATCAGATAATTTTATAGATATATAATCTATCCCACATTGAAAATGGAGTTAAGACTTTCAATTAATGATTGAGACACATGAAAATTCCCATATAGAAATGTATTCATCATTTTTTCTATACTTTTGGATCAGAATGAAGACATTATTTCAGTTATATTGAAATGATTTATATATAATATTCATTGAATCATCAAAGGTAATATCATTTTGATATAAAATAATACTAAAAACATGATATATAGAAGAGTTAATAATTATTGGACACTAATATGTTGGTTGATCAGGAAAAAATGGGAACCACATTACATGAAATAATATATTATTTTATATTCCTCCCTGAGTTGGAAAAACTGATATGCCAAGACAAGATTTTTCTCATATTATAAATTTTTTCATAAATAATATATAAAATATATTTTCGGTCATGATTATTAACAATAAATAATAAAAATCCTAAAAATAATAATTGTTAAATTGATAATTTATCATGTGATGTTTCATTGTGTTAACATGATTGTTTAATATTCTGTTTTTTTTGATTCATTATGATACTAAAACCTTTTCAATTCCTATTTAATTGCATTAATTGTTTGGCCAGGTTATCAATATATTTATAGAGTGTTGACATAAATTTTCATTTATGTGTGTCATGAGTATATTACTTCACTATAACTTATGATCTTATCAAGGTTCCTCTCATGGATCGAAAATATGATTGAGAAATAAATAGACCGAGTTTCATAAACAATAATGGCGATAAAGGATGGATTTTATGTTTATTATAGTATTTATGAAATATATAATTAAAATAAAATGAAAACATATATTTTGTTGGGTGTTTGGGAAAAAATTGAATGTATTTTCAGTGTTGAAGTTGTTTTTTTATAATGGATTTCAATGTTATTTTAACAATCACATTAATTATATATATGGGAGGAAAATAGAGATATTTATATACAAGGGTTAAAAAAACTATTGTTCACATATATACATGGAATTTGACCATGTAGAGTTATATAATGTAATGGCTATGAAAATAATTACTTTTTGAATTCTAAAAGAACATGTATTAGCTAAAAATAAATACATTTTTCAATTTATTTAGTACCACAAATTTATATATATAGTGGATTCTATTTCTATTTTTTTGGATTCGTTTTCATTTAATAAAAACAGGTTGTTTTTTCTATTCCAATAGAATTGTTTAGTATCTGCATTTTTTTAAAAACATAAAAAATTAATATCTATAAATTTATTGGGAATATATTGACTTGAAATCGGATTAAAAAACATATTGAATTTTTTTCAATCTTATTTAATAGTTAGGAATATTTTACTTATGTGAAAGATGGTGTATTTATATTTATTTTTTGATATAATTATTTAATAAACAAATAACAGAGGGTCAGATAGTGATATAGAAATATTTTTTTAGATGTATAAAAGGATGAAAAAGGTTTTAATATCATTGGATGTATTATAAAAATATAAATAAGAGTTATTTGGTCATGAAAACTTGATATTGTATTTTTTTACCAACAAAAATTTAAGGATTAATTTGGGATTATTTGGTTTCAATCATTTTTTATATTGGGTAGTGTGTTCTTAATGGTTTAAAGGGAAATTATTTCTCATCCTGTGTGGTTTTATGAATACTAATAGAAATTTATTCCACTATAATAAGTTTAAAAATAGTGTTATTTATCAAATTTGTGTACTAAAGAACATTTTTAGTGAAATTTCCGTGCATATTGCCTACTATTTTCAGACCATGAAACATATATTTTGTCACATATACTTTATCTCTTTTATAATCTGTCTTGATGCAGGGTGTTCATACACTTGTTATATAACCATATCATTATAAAGGGATAGGTTTAATCAATACAACAAAATGAACCCTATTGTAATTGTATCATCCCATTATAGGGAAATGAACTTGTATTACAATGGATGGTTTAGATTAAAGGTGTTTTTCAAACATAGAAACCATTTTGAATTAGAAGGGGGTCTTATTTTAAATTGATGAAAATATAACGGATTTATAGAATCCTAGTATTTACATAAATTGAAATGAGAATATTATTGAAGAATATTAAGAACATTACAAAAATAGAAACCTGAGGACCCTAACACTTTAGGGTATTTGAAATCATTGAACACATTCTTCTTGTTTTGTGAAAAATCTTTAGGATTTTCTATAGAGATATTCCACATTTTTCCCCAATTTAAAATCATTCTGTACAACCTATGTTAAAAATAATAAAGGGATGAAAATGAATGCTATATAAAGGTAAATAATGGAAATAGTTAATGAAAAAATGAACATAAGGGTATGATAACATGATCATAACATTTAAAGATCATACCATGTATAAGATGGTCATAATCTGGAGATATGACATAAATATTAGTATTTCATAACACATGAGTCATTATATAATCATTAAAATGAACCATTTATGAATATAAAAGTCATAATAATAATAATTTCAATTACACAAATAAACATGTAACATAATTTCCTATATGCCTATAATGGTTTCCCAGAGACTTCATGGGGAATACACCAACTGGGTGGGACACATCACAATCTACATTTACAATCCTCTCCCTTTAATGTATTGTGTTTCTCCATATTTTCATATTATTTATAGTTTTTTATCTTCCCATAGTGTATCATGTATCCCCATATTCCTATAGTTGATCTATACACAACTATTTCCCATTTTGGATTCAATCTAGATGTCTCATTTCCGGTCATGATCTCTTAAGATATATATAATTACCCAATTCATTTAAGGTAGATATAAGTCTCAACCATTTTATAATTAAGTCATTGATACATTTTCACACAAAATTCCAAACAATCATATCATATCCCATGAAATTAATTGGGTTTTACTAATATTTAATCACATATTAACCTGTGAAAGAATAATTATTTCATAATACTTTCATCAAAGAATATCATATGAAAAAAGTGGGTTCAATAAGAAAATCAACCCTGAAAGAGAAACATGTTTCGTATAAATCATGAAATCAAATCATAAACATCTCATATTAAAAATATTAATGTATCCTTTTGATCATTTCCCAATTATGTAATGATTAACTCCAATGGATTTTATCTTAGAAGAGATATAATTTTGAATTTTTTTTACAAAACATTGTTGAGGAATTTATCCATTCTTATTTTTAAAATAATTTCTATTCCATAAAACCAATTGAAATTCATTTTTATTGAATATAAATGTGAAAAACTATAATGTGATATTGAAAAATATTTTAAAATCATATCTATGAAATCACTGTGAAAACATATAAAGAAATAATGAAATTGTTTTGAAAAATAATTAATTAAAAAAAATTTGCAAACATATAAATAAAGAGTGGTTTTTTTAAAACTATTCATTGAAAACCAATATAAAACAATAAATTAAATCTTGAATATGTTTTGAAACCCATTTCGTTGAAAAAACTTTTAAAACTTTTAAAGAAATCATTAAAACCTTTTGAAATATTTTTTCTGGAAAACACATTGATAACATATTGGGAATAATTGAAAATGTTCTAAAAATTATTTTTTAAATAAATTATTTTAAATCCTATAAATAATTATTTAATTCATTTGAAACCCCACTTTTAGGATTATAACTATTTTAAAACATTTAATAGATTATTTGAAAATCAATTAAAAAAAATTTAAGAACAAAATATTTTTTGAAACAATTTTCATTGAAAATTAAATTAAATTCAAAATATGTAGAGAATATTTTAAAAACTATTTCATTATTTCATAAGAAGAATATTAAATTTTATCATAGACATTATGGTGGTTATGTCCATACATGTTGAACATTCCATTTTCACCATAAACATTTAGAAATGTGTTCTGGTCAGAAAATGAAATGAATATTTATTTTAACCCCATTTTGTAAAAAGGTTAAACAAGGTAAAAATATACTTTTAAAAATTATTAGGCAATAGTAAAAATACTGAAAACGTTTTTAGGAAACAAAGTTTTGGATGAATACCGATTTCCAAGAAAAAGGTGAAAATAAAATTATATTTTCAAATACACATTTTTTATATTATATTAACCATATATGATTTTGGAAATTGTAACAATACATGAATATATAATGAATATACATAGAATATTACAATTCATATGTTATCTTGAGATATAAATCATAATATTTCATCATTGGAAGCATAATAAAAAATAATCTCTATAAAATATGTGATTATAGGAAAAAATAGATACCACATTAGTAACATTAAATCAAAGTCACAAAAAAAGAATAAAATTATATACAGATTAAAATATATTTAAATTACTATTATTCATGACATATCATTTCAAATATTAGTATATAAAAACCATGGAAAAATATATGTTTATATCATGGAATGTTTCTCAATGATGAAAAATTTAAAAAATTTAATTTATCGATTTGATCACTTTTGACCCATAAACAGAATGAAATAAATTTCATCAATTGGAAATTAAAATACCCATAAATTTATCTATAAAACTAATAGAATACATCCATGAAAAATTGATACACCACCAAAAAAAATATGTGGTTATCATGTTTTGTGTTTCATTAAATATCAAAGTGATAAGATAAAACCCTTAGATCAGGTCTTGGCTCTATTCATAATCATTCAAAAAATCTCTATAATAAATATACTTTTTATAAATAAACCACATAAACATATTTTAATATATTATACCATATATAATTTTATTATAAATTTATATTACCCATTTATTAAAAACCAAATTTTAATGTAACATTTCAGTTAATAATCTATTTATTTTAATCTTGTGTTATGATTTGTTATATTTTTTGTCCTAAAAGTTATATCATTATATAAAGAATGTAAAACATGATATAAATATAATTTATATTTATTATATATATATTTATATTAATGAATAAAATATATAAATACTAAATAAAAACACTATTCATTGAGATGGTAGGTTGTATTTTTGAATGAACAATGTTTCTATTTTTGTTATCTTACTAAATGAAAAAATTAAATGAAATATATATATATATATATATATAATATTATTATTTAATAATTATTAAGAAATATATATAATATAATTTTAATTAACCCATCGTTAATATGTTCCATGTTAAGCGTTAATGAATCCCATTGATTTGAAGAGGTGGTAGTCCACACATCCGGAAACGATTTTATAATATTTACAAAAATAAGAAAGTAGGTAGTTAGTTATATATAATAATTAAATAGTGTTAAATAAATAAAATATATAAAATATATAATATATAAAAAATTATTTATAATTAACAACCATAAGATGTGGTAAAAAAATGAACAACATTGTTCTGTGTGGCAGTATTTTCATGTACTAATGAATGGTACCTCCATTAACCATTAGATAGAAGTGTGTGTAATTTCATGTTTAAAAATTATATCTAAAATTATATGCTTACCATTTATATTGGGTTTATTATATGATCATGTAATAATTATTATTCATTGAATTTATAATAAAATAGAACTAATGTGATCCTTGAAGAAGGTTACCTATTTTTTTCGGTAACTCCTTTTTATTTTCACCAAAGTACATATTTGGATACCTTTATTCCCAATGTGATGCTTCTAGTAAGAGGTGATGGATTTTTAGAGAATTTTTTTTTTATTATATGCGATTTAATGTTATTTATATGTTTTAATAAATATGAGGGTTGAATGCCTTTTTTTAGTTGAGGAGGAGTGGCATTCTTATAAATTTGTTAAAGTGGAATTCCTCTTATGTTTTCCTAATGAAAAACGAATACAACAATGAACCAATATATATAAAAGGTTTCATGACATATAAATATTTCCATCCAATGACCTATTCACAATTTTTTAGATCAATTTTGGCCTTAAATTTAAGGTTTAGTCCATTTTTATGTTTAATTTTCTCTTAATCATTGTAAATAATTTTAATCATGTTCATTTATATTTTTTTATAAAAAAAATTTAACCAATGATAAATTTTAAACTTTTATTATAAAAAATATTTAATCCAATTTTCCAAATTCCATACTCACTAGTGGTAGTAATTAATTTAAATTTAATCCCACATATGAGACAATACAATGGGTTTTTAATGTAAAAATGTTCAAAAGATTGAACTATTTTTACATCAAATTTCAAAGTAAAATTTACTAAAATGACCTATATTGGATTAATTGGTTCATAATATATCTAATTTAACATAAAAACCAATATTAAAATTAATATAAAAAAATAAATATATTATATGAAAATGTTTTTTTTAAATAAAAAATCTGTATTTTCACTATTAATCAAAAAATTAAAAATCATATAAATATTCTAAAAAATCACCCTAAAATAATTTTTATGTATTCATTTCTGAAATTAGGTTTATTTGAAGATATAAAATTTGTAAGAGTTAAAAAATTTAGAATAAAAATTTATTACCCATTATAATGTTGTTAAATTGCTATTATAAAAATATAGGTTCGTATATGTAATATTAGGTTTTTTCATATTTTATGCCAACGAAATATATTATATAAATGTAAAAAATATAATTTATGGAATATATAATATATATAATTCATTAATATTATTATAAATTGTAATTAATTAAATTTATTTTGTTAAACATCATTTACGATCATAAAAGTAGTTTTCATAAAAACATTCCCCTTATATTCAATTGGTTTATATATTTATTTCAAATTAATTAGTGAAAAATGATTTCAATTGTTATTTTAATAACTTATTTATTATATTCACAAAAACAATGTTACCGATGATGTAATATCATATTATATTAAATAATAATATTTTAATAACAAATTTCTATTCGGGAAATCTTGGTCTGGTGTGTTACACAAGATATCAAGGAAATCTAGATTTTTTATGTGAAGTAAGCTAAGCTCAGTGTTTTATGGAGAGAGATATAATTTTTTAATTTCTATTAGGGAATAATTAACTTGGTGTTTTATATAATGAAATCCATAATAAAATTCATAAATAAAAGACTACTATTTTAGTGTTGCATGAAATGAAAAATATCAAATATATTATATTATTTTATGCAAAATAATTCCCAAAATAGTAGAGTTTCAAAGTATACCCTCCTTAAATTGAATTTAAAATTTTAAACTAATATGTTTTATCAAATGATTAATTGTTAAATGTCTATTTCCTAAACTCCCACATTGTAACATGTATAATAAATCATTCTATTAAAAGAGTATTTCAGTCCATAACACTAAACCACAGTTACTCTTAACTTGTTTACCATGTCAGAGAAAATATGTTGACAGTTAAAGCAAGGAAATGAAAATGGAAATAAAACTATCATGTTTTTATATAGAGTGAAATATAATACTATTAATAGACTGATAAAAATCAAAATTCTATAAATCCTCAATGATAAATGTTGCCATTTGATTTATGAGAAAAAGAAGTTATTATGATAACATTTTTTCGTTCAAGAACCATTAACTATAATGGAGTAATTTTCATGAGGAGATATGTTTAATTGATTTAGTTCAATATTACCCTTTGTTTTCCTTCATTAATTTCCACCTCACCTTTTTTCTAAAATGAAAGGGAGATTTTTCATTCCTGAATCACTAGTAGATAATGTAATCCATGTAATGTCATCCCATATGTAATTAGTTATTTTGGAAACAATGTTTTTGGAATAGGATATCTAGTATGAGTAAATCTTTATGTGGGGAGATAGTACATTAATAACAGAATCCTCTTTGAATGATTAACAAAAACATTCTAAAAATTGTTAGCCTTATTACCCATCCTAATGATGAAAATCTCCATCATTTGAATGAAGGTCTTGAAATTAGCTTAACATTGATTCCCCAAATATCACAATATTGCTCTTGGTTATCAAATTAAATCATGTGAATTCCGTCAACGTCTATTCTCTTGATACATAGAAATAAACACACTTTCCATTATTCAATTTGGAAAAACTGAAAGCTTCTTTATTCAAAGTATTACTTTATATATATTCATAAATCCAAGAATTTTTTACCATTATAAATGGTTAATTAATCCACATTTTTAACAAACCCTTTATCATCTATGTAATGACCTGTAAGTTCCATGTAAGTTTTTTTAATTAAATAGAAATTTTACAAGTCCACGAAACTTAACGGCATGTGATTCCGATGCCAGAAGTGCCAATAATCAATTTTGGAAGTTTTTTTCTGGTACATTCAGTAAACATACGATCTAGTTTTTATAACTTCTGAACCAATTCTTGGAATTAAAATCTGAAGGCATTGTTGAACTCACAGTGCCAGTATTCGCCTAAGGAGACATTCACCATTGTGGTAGTGGGTCGAGTGTAAAATATAGTTTTGGGTTTTTTGTAGAAAATAATAAAATAAAATGAACTACAGTTTATTTTTTTTGAGCCATCATGTTGAAGATGGACGTGTGGTCCACCAAAACTAAATCTCCTTGTGCTAAATGAAGTGTTGGGACCACCCGATCATAACCTCCCATGAGAGGTTATGGTGGTGGGGCCCACCCGAACCTAACCTCCCGTGATAGGTTATGGTGGTGGGGACCACCCGGGACTAAACCCCATTTTAATTTTTGAAAACCTCTCAACTCCCCTCATTAATGAGGGGGAGCCTCTTGACCTCCTATGACCAATTAATTCTTCCAATGCACTAGACATTAATGTCCCAAATCGTCCCCATTAATTAATTGAGCACATCAATTAATTAATTTAAATATTTTTGAACTTTGTTCCAACAAATTAACAATAGATAAAATAAATATATTATTTTTTCATGGATCACTTTCATATTGGTGGATCTTGGGAGAGAGCATGGGATAAAGCTTCCAACGAAGAACATCATATCTCGACGAAGAATTCCCCACCGATGAATAATGACTTCACTTTCTTCCTCGGAACCTCCTTCGACATAGGACATTCTCATCTACATCCAATCGACATCCACTTTCATGCACCCACATCGACGAACAATGAACAAGGTAGGGATTTTATTTTGCAATATGATATTATTTATTTAATTCTTTCCTTATAATGAAAAGAATCATTGTGGATGTTTTTTCTTGTGGGTTTGAAATTTGTTTTGTGGGAATATTTGGGTTGTTGGATTGATTTATATTCTATATTATTTTCATGTTAATTCATGGAAATTCAAGGAAGAATTGATCTGCTTGCTACAACCCTAAACGTGGAGGGTGCGGGCCAAACCAACATGGATTGTCCCCTCCTTCGTTCGTGTTTGTGATGTTCTTCAGAATGAGGACGAGGCGACTAGATGACGAATGAAACAAAGGCAATGTTAACTCTACCCGCGGCCTCTGCGACCTGCGCCGCCCATCGGTTGCGCCACCCACCGGCCCCACTGGGCTAGGCCGCGCTGCACCTCAGCAATGTCGCCCACGCTGCACCCTCCGCCTGACCGAATCGGCCACATTAGCCCCAGCCACACCGTCCGCCGCCTGAACCAGCTCTGCCACCCCGGGCGGAATCATGGCTCTCTCATGGTCGTCTACGCCTCCCGGATTCCCGCGTCGCCCTCCCGTCCATTCGTGCCCTCCTGGCCGCCCGCAGCGCCCTCAAGGCCGCTTGCGCCTCCCATCCAAAATGGCTCCAGGACGAGCCGACCTCCCGAGCCCCCGGTCGTACCACGGACTCATGGGGCCTGGCCAAGCCGGCCTCCCGCACCGCTCGCGGTGCCCCATATTAGCCGAACTCTCATTCCCCTCGCAGTGGTTTGGCCGAACCAGACCATCCCCACGCAGCACCCTCCGGTCCGAACTGCCTTCGCATCGACCCGTGGCCGGTGCGCGCCCTCGTAACTGGTCCGCGCTCTCACAGCCCTCCATGACCCCTCACAGTCTGCTGGGTTGGGCTTAGCAAGCTGGGCCAATCCTAATGAGTTTACCCCCTAACAGAATGGCCTAGACCTAATGTGTTTATCCGAGTCAACCCGAACTAGGTCGGGCCAGGTCGGTCCGACCTGATCGGACCGGACCCAGGCCCAATATGACCCTTTACTTTCTTTCGGCCATATCGTTGGCACCGAGCATCCATTAGATGAACCTTCAGTAGCCCTGGTAATCATGGAGCATGAAAGTCCATTTGAGTATATTCCACTAGAGTTTGGGGTATTGTCGAGATACGGGCAGGTTGGATAGTTCACGAATCCAACCGGACCCATAGGACAAAAAGGTTAATAACTCAGAGACCGGACACCTGATTGACGTGACGTCTATTGCGTTGAAACCTCTATGGCATGGCAGAACATTGACATATTTCTTCATGGGAATTTGTGACAGTTGGAGTATCGACCAGTAGCTTGTGAAGCGGATCCTTACCGAGACGAGTGGACAGAGTGGGGAGACGTAGTAGCTGGTTGAGACTTGCCGACTTCTGAACGATTGACTCAGAGTGACTCGACTTGCCCAATGGGGACCACCTGGTTGTGGCGGCAGAACCACGACGGAGGAGTGTCTGGTTGTGGCGGCAGACCCACGGTGGGGAGCACCTTGGTGACGCAGCAGACCCACGGTACTCGACTGGAGTAGTACCTCAACAGTATAATGTTAGTTGTAAGTGCCTTGTTATCACTGCAGGACCACTATACTCGATATAGGAGGAGTTCTCCGGTAGTCATGGTTTCGATAATATTAATAAAAATCCTAGTTGAGATGATTATATAACATTTTGCATTATCCTCATGATTGAGAAGGAATATGATAACTTAGGTATATGTATATGCATATAGCTAGGGGTTAACTCTTGATTTCATAGTTTTTAGTTTATCATTGGTGGATTTTGTGATACCTTGATGGTCTTGGGTCGCTACTCAGTATCGTTATAGTCACCCATGCACAGTCTATGCACACACCTCATTGTGATGAATGCAGATGACAAACAACGCTTACCGAGGCTAAGAGTACCAGGACTGCATGGTACCCTGGGTAGACCTTACGGAATGATGGTACACGGAGGAGATGGTGGGACCTTGAGTGTTGAGAAGGAGATCTGTACCTACCCTTTAGGTAGGAACCTCAGAGGAAGACCCATCAGCAGTTTTTCTTTCCATCAGTTGTACTTTCTATTTCTTGTACTTTACTGTTGGATGTGTATTTCTGGACCCTTTTCGTTTCAAAACACTTTTGTTATACAATTATTCAGAGTCTTTTGTTTCCATATTTTCCTATGTTGTTTTTTTACTGGTTATAAAGGAAATTCCTTCCCATAATTAGGGAAATACGCCTTTGATGCTAGTCGCTAGCCCCTGGCCTATGGAAGATAGGCATGGGGTAGTCACGGCATGAGCCCTTGGGGACGATTCATGACAAATTGGTGTCAGAGGAGTCGGTTCTACAGAAGAACATAGGACTTTGTTTTTCTTTTTTATGAAGAAATAACGTTAATGGTAGTGATTGAGGTTCTTAGTTCAGGGAGTCCAGTGCTAGTGCAGCGGCTAGTGTATCCATACACCGGGACCCTGACTTCTGATTTCCAACTCAATTAACAAAAACCTTGATTGCGTTTGTGTTTTTAAAATTTTTTCTTTAAGTCAAATCAACTAGGTCATCTCACCAGGTAAAATATTTTGACCGTGTTGCATCTGTTTCATTCAGGATTCATTCTCGCAGACGACCAACTAGTGTTCCGAGATTTGTATGCAGAGATAGCCCACTGAGTGATGAGGCCTCGTTGCGGGGCCCTTTTCCAGTAGAGGCACCAGCGGGACCACTTCCCGTTGGGACACTGATTCCACTAGCCACAGCAGCAGACAATGCATGTCGTTTGAGCGTGTTGCACGAGTTCTAGTGCCATAGGCCACCCATGTTCAGGGGATGGATGGAACCACTGGCGGCTGAGAATTGGATGGAGGCTGTGGTGAGAGTTTTTCGACTGGTAGGGACACCAGCCGACCTCATGGTGATTCTTGATACCATCTTTCTACCCGTAGTAGCAGGTATATGGTTGATCATGATGCTCTAAGTTCACGAAGAGATGAATCTTCTATGGGTAGACTTCGAGAGCCTGTTCCGGGAAGAGTTTTTCCCAACGACTCTTTGCACAGTGCACAAACATGACCAACTTCATCTGCAATAGGACATCATAATTGTATCTTAGTAATCAGTGAGGTTGACAAACCTCTCACACTACTCCATTGATATGGTACATGACCCATTCTTTAGGGTTCGGACCTTCGATCATGGACTCACGAGGGAGATCAATGTTGTGGTGATCTCACTCAGCATCCTGACGCATACAGCGGTGTTAGAGAGAGCCCTTCTTGTGGAGATTTTCCTTGTTGAGAAGTCTCCAGCTATGAGATCCACCACCAGTCGACACGTAGCGGAGTCTTCTACATCTGGCAGTAGACAGATGTTGGAGAGTTCCTAGTGGACCATACCAATAGGAGGACAACCGCATGACTCAGGATTGGATGTGTGGGGGCACCCAAAGCAGAGACATACATTCCATGAGAGGGTAGTGTTTCACATGCGGTGGGTAGGGTCTCATGGCTCGTGACTATCGAACCCGCTGTTTGAATGATTAGAAGACGGTCAAAGGACCGCCCAAGTAGAGAAACAGATTCGATCGAGGTAGTCTGTAGGGTGAAGGTCGACATGGCATAGGACCTGGTCGTGCAGATGGCGGTGGAAGATGATTCTAGGTGCTACCGCCACAACCACCAGGAGTTCTACCCCGACCGCAGGGAGTAGGTGGACAGGGGAGATCTCAGCTTCAGGAAGCTGATGCCTACTATCACGTCACTATGGGGATGATACGAGATACGGTCTATGTAAAGACCCATAAATTTCAAAGGAAATTTTTTCTTAATTTTCGTCGGTATTTTAAGAGTACGTAGTTTCTGAAGGCACCTGATTCCGAGGACCGGTGTGCCCGAAATCATTTTCCGATGTTTTGCTCAGGTACGTTCAATGAACGAACAAGCGGGTTTTTCTAACTTTTGAAGCGGTGCTCGGAATCAAAATCTGAAGGCACCGATGAAGCCGCAACGCCGATAATGGCTTAGGAACACCTTTTCTATAGTTGCGTTTACTCGGGTGAGGTAATTAAAAAAATGGGTTAAATAAGGAATGAAATAAAAAGTTGTGCTATAATTTTTATTTTCTATTCTATGTAGTTTTAACCTATGCATGGATGTCAGAGTAGGTCCCACTACATCCTAACTCCATTTGTTAGGATAATAGTGATGTGGGGCCCACATGAGCCCCACCACTTCAAATTCCTTAAAACCTACCTCATGCATTTAATTTTATAACACACCCACACCCCCCATTTTAATTGACAGGTCAACTCTCCCAATTTAATGGACTGTTAAAAGCTCTTCAATTAATTTAATTAACTGAATTGGATCTTTTAAAATACAAATTTAATAATGGCATGCGTGTGTGTGAATAAAATAAGACAATGTCTTATTTTATTGTGGGATGATTCGTTGTGCGGAAGCAAGGAGAGAACCCTTGCGCTCTGAAGAACATCTTGTTCCTTGTCAAAGAACGCGTAGAACGTCGAGTTTGCGACAAGGAACTCCGACACCGCAAGGGAATCATCGTGTCGTCTCTTCTCCTCTCCACAGCATGTGAGAGACGCCTTCTTCGATGACAGACAATGCACCACATCCTTCTTCGGGCGTGCACCGACGACGTATAAAAGGCCGTCTTCCACGATGTCCTTTTCCCGTGACGATCCTCTTTCGACGACTTCACCATTGTAGGGGTTTGAATTTTTTATATTCGTGAATATTTGGGTGTTCAACGTTAATGATTTAGCCGCATGTTATCAATTTAACGGGAGGAGTTTGGACCACCTGAAAACGGCAGAAACTCCTCCCCCTTTTTTGTTGAATTTTTTCCGGCTCGAACGAAGGAGGCGTTGTGCAATGGCACCACACGGAAACAAAGAGGAACATGGCAAAGAAGGGTGGCGTCGTCGCGCCGCGCCATTGAGGCCGAAAAAAGCTGCGGCCGGAGTCGGGCCACGACAAAGGGGCAGGGCGCCGTCGCGCCGCACCGGAGAACCACGAGGAGGTCGCGGCCGGAGCGTGGCCACAACGGATTAAGGGAAGGCGGCTGCAGCCGCCGGCTGCCGGTGCTCTGGAGAGCGGGACCAAGAGGTCCCGCGTGGTGCACTGGCTGGCCGTTACGACCGGCCAGATCCGGAAAGACTGGGGTGTTTGACCCCCGGTTAGCGCAGCTGGGCGGACACCCTCAACGGGTCCGCTGTTTCATTTGAATGGGTGGCGGTCCCCCCCCCCTTCCGTGCTCACGCGGCGTGCGGCACTCGTCCCGGCCCGGACTGGCCGCACCGGGCCGGGCCACCCGCACCGGGCTGGGCTGCCCGCCCCGCGTCGGGCCGCCCGTGCCGGGCCGGGCTGCACTGGTGGGGCCTGGTCACGATAGCTGGGTCGGGTCGTTCCCCAGTGTTCCGGACCCGGACCCGGGTCGGGTCGACCCAGGGGGTCTTGGGCCGGGTCCGTCAGGGCCCAAAACCCCCTAAAATCGGACAGGTTTGTTTAAATGCCCATAACATGGGCTACGGACCTCTGCTCGACGCACCTTCAGTTGCAATGCGATCTTTGGATAAAGAGGGTCGTTTCGGTATATTAAACTCAAGTTTTCGGAGAATGTTGTGTATTGCCGGGTTGGTTCGAACAGGAAACCAATCGGGCCCTCGGAGTGGAAACACTTATTACTTGAGCTCCGGACGTCCAATTGACGTGCCGTTGACTTTTTTGGATTCCTCTTAGTCAAACAGACCTTTTGGCTTACTTCGCTCATGATTTGGATGCTGTTGGAGTATGGTCAGGTTCGTTTTGAATAAAAACTAACCAGGCCCCTGGAACGATAAATCCATTAAGTCTTAGACCGGGCGTCTGATTGACACGACGTCTGTCACATTGAGTTCCTATCGACGAGGCGGAACTCTGGGATACATCAAATCCAGACTACGTGTCAGTTGATGTATCGACCCCTTGGCTCGTGGAGCGGACACTCTCGAAAATGAGCATGTTGTGTGCGGGAACCCTAGAGCTGGCTGCGACAACAATGACAACCGTAGTGGAATCCTTCGTGGGTTCGACGGTGAAGACTTTCGTACTGGAATCCTGCGTGGGTTCGACGACGATGACAACTATACTGGAATCCTCCGTGGGTTCTACGGTGAAGACTTTCGTACTGGAATCCTCCGTGGGTTCGACGATGATGACAACCGTACTGGAATCCTCCGTGGGTTCGACGGTGAAGACTATCGTACTGAAATCCTCCGTGGGTTCGACGACGATGAAAACCATACTAGAATCCTCCATGGGTTCGGCGGTGACGACTACAGTACTTGTATCCTACATGGATCTGATAGTATTGACCACTATTGTAGTATCCTACGTGGGTCTGACAGCTTAGGTGGTCTAGTATCCTACGTGGGTCCCAGCTAGATGAATCAGTAACTATATCTGATCATCTCCTTTTCCTTTACAAATTATGTATACCTGTGTGAGATGAGTCTTGACTTTCAATAATTATCTTCGATATTATTGACTTCCATTCTTATGTGGATTGGGTTGTACTATCCTGTGTGGACGTGATCGAACATGTGATTGGATATTGGAGCCGAATTGGAATTGATGACTTAGGTATATGTATGGGTATATACCTAAGTAGAGTTGGATGTTACTTCATGATTGTATCTTTCCTTTGTGGATTATCCTTCGTGGATTCTAGGAGACCTTAGGGGGTCTCAGGGTCCCTACGGAGTAGTGTATACTCACCCCTGCATGGGCTATGCCCGCACTAAGTTTTGTTGGATGCAGACTACGGACAGCGCTGATCGTGATTGAGCCTTGTGGAACAAGTCGGTACCTAGAGGTAGACCACTGGGCGGGACGTACATGGAGTAGATGGATGGACCCTAGGAGGTGAGGAGAATATCTGTACCCACACTCTGGTGGGACTTCCAGTGGATGGGTCGACGTTGCTGCTTTACTTTTCAGTTGATGTAATTTCTTTCCAGTTGTACTTTACTTTCAGTTTGGGTTTGTATTTTGGCCCACTTTCTTTCCCGAACATACTCTTTTACTCATTTTAATTAGTGTTTACTTCTGCTGGCATACTCTGTGGTGTTTTTTTACTTTATAAAGGCAATGAATTCCCCTTTTTGTCAGTATTTATGCCTTTGGTGCTAGTATCCAGCCCCTGGCCTTTGGGAGGCGGGCTTGGGATAGTCACGGCACGAGCCCCGAGGACAGGTCATGACAAATTGGTATTATAGGAGTTTGGTTCTACCGCATAACTCAGGACTCTGATCTTTCTTCAATGTGGAGCAATAGTGTTAAGGGTATTGAGTGTGGTTATCAGTCCAGGGAGTCCAGTGTTGGTGTGGCAGCAGACGTATCCGTAGACCAGGACCCTAACTTCGGATTTCCGTATCAATGCAATAAAACACTGATTTCATGTGTGTTTCAATAGTTTTCGTTGTGATTACTTTATGTTAGCTCACCAGGTATATGGTTTTGACTGTGGCGCACCTATTTCTTTTCAGGATGGCCCCACGATGGCATCCAGCTAGGGTTCAGAGCTTTGTAAGAGACGACAGCCCACCGAGCGACGAGGCCTCGGTGCAGGGGCCTTTTTCAGCAGAGGCACTGGTGGTACCTCTACCCAACGATCCACTGATGCCTCCATCCCCAGCCGTTGAGGGTGCACGTCGCCTTTGTTCACTACATGAGTTCCAGCGTCAGAACCCACCCAGGTTCCGTGGGGAGACAAGCCCTCAGGCAGCCGAAGATTGGGTGGAGGATATTTTTTGTGTTTTGAGGTTAGTTGGGACACCAGCTGACCTCATGGTGATCCTTACAGCGAGTCTCCTTCATGCGGCAGCGGGCAGATGGTGGAGCCTGATGCTCCAGGAGCACGATGAGGCACCATTCCATTAGACGGACTTTGAGAGCCTCTTCCGCTAGGAGTTCATCCCAGCCACCCTCCGTGCGGTGTGCATTCAAGAGTTACTACAGCTACGACAGGGCAGCATGACCGTGGCCCAGTACTTGGCGAGGTTTACTGATCTCTCGCGCAACTCCACAGATATGGTACATGACCCGTTCTTCTGGGCCCGGACCTTCGAGCAGGGACTAAGGAATGAGATCAGGGCTTCGATTATCTCACTCAACATTCCTACGTAGGCAAGGGTGTTGGAGAGAGCCCTTCTAGTGGAGAGTTTTCTCGCCAAGAAGTCACCAGTGGCGGGACCCTCCGCAGGACGACCCGTAGGGAAGTCATCTGCAACTGGCAGTAGACAGATGACACATAATTCCAAACGGGCCAGACCATCAGACGAGAAATCTCAGGATTCAGATTTCGTTGTGTGGGGAACACGAAGAATAGCTAGCTACACGAGGAGCAGGTTGTGCTACCCATGCAGCGGGCATGGTCACATGGCTCGAGGCTGGCCGACTCGTCTTGCTGATGAGAAGTAGATAGAAGAGGGACCTCCCAGGCAGAGGTTCGACCATGGCGGTCTGCAGGGAGTAGGTAGATGAGGCAGAGGAGCTAGACGAGAAGTAGGTGGTGGGTGATGCTTTGTAGCCCCACCACCACCACCACCAGGAAGGCCACCCCTACCGCAGGGAATGGGTGGACAGGGGAGAGCTCAGCTACAGGTAGCTCAGGCTTACGACCATGAAGCTCTAGGAGAAGATGGATAGGAGCGGGACTAGCTCAATACATGGGGACTTTTATTCATGTTTCTTCTAGATTTGTTGATGTTATGTGTCTATGTACCATGTGATGTAGTAATAAAAGACACTTGTTCTTGTGATATTTTGTTCCCTGTACTTTTAATGTAGTTGAAACGATGAGGATCCAGTTTAAAAATGTTGACTTGACCCTCACTTTTGTGATATCTTCTAGAGGAGACCCAGTGACCACAAACAGATACCGACAGTGTGACTCAACCCTTGGAGGTGAGAGTAATGGTTGGATCTCTTGGTAGTAGCGTCGAGGCCTTACGACGTCATCCTTGGTATGGATTATTATCATCCATGTCAGGATTGACTGTATTAGGCAAAGAACGTGGTTCATCTAGGGGATGAGACCAGATTTCTCTTATCCGCAAAGAAGAAATCTTATCACCTCTTGTAGGACCAGAGAGGGTCCACGTCATCTAGGATTGGATGAGGACAGCTCAGAGCCAACAAAATACTTATGCGGAGAATAGGTGGAGACCACTATAGTTTGAGGATGGCGACAACGTTTTCCTAAGGGTCTCACCTCGACGTGGATTACGATGTTTTGACTGGGGCGACAAGTTATATCTACGCTTCATCGGACCCTTCAAGGTCTCCAACAGGGTAGGCGAGGTGGTTTACCACTTAACCCATCCACCTCAGTTGCACCGGGTCCACGACGTCTTCCACGTATCTCAGCTGAGGAGGTAAGTGCACGACCTGACACATATCATCGACCATGGGGAGTTGGACATTGATGATGGGGTGACTTTTGAGAAGGTCCCGGTAGTGATTGAGGATCGAGAGGAGAGGGTCCTACATGGGTGGTCGATTCCTCTAGTGCGCCTCAGATGGCATCATGCAAACATCCAGGAAATCTCTTGGCAGCAGGAGGCTCAGATACGTTCTCAGTACCCTCATTTGCTTCATTAGTTTTTGATGTATCTTTTCGGGGACGTAAATCCATGAGGTGGGAGTAATGTAAAGACCTGTAAATTTCAAAGGAAATTTTTTCTTAATTTTCTCTGCTATATTATGAGTACACAGTTTCTGACTGTACCTGATTCCGAGGCCCGGTGTGCCCGGAATCCTTTTCCGAAGTTTTTCTTGGGTACGATCAGTGATCAAACGAGCGGGTTTTTCTAACTTTTGAACCGGTGCTCAGAATCAAAATCTGAAGGCACCGATGAAACCGTAACGCCTGTAATTGCTTAGGAACACCTTTTCTAGTGTTGCGTTTACTCGGGTGAGTTTATCAAAAAATTTGGTTAACTAAGGAATGAAATAAAAATTTGTGCTACAATATTTGTTTTCTATTCTAAGTAGTTTTGAACTATGCATGGATGTTGGAGTAGGGCGCACTACATGTTAACTCCATTTGGTAGGATAATAGTTAGGTGGGGCCCACATGAGCCCCACTCCTTCAAATTCCTTAAAACCTCCCTCGTGCATTTATTTGTGTAGCACACCCGCACCCCCTTTTTAACTGACAAGTCAACTCTCCCAATTTAATGGACTATTAAAGGCTCTTCAATTAATTTAATTAATTGAATGGGATATTTTAAATTTCAAATTTAATAATGGCATGCGTGTGTGTGAATAAAATAAGACAATGTATTATTTTATTGGGGCTTGATTCGTTGTGTGGAAGCAAGGAGAGAAACCTTGCGCTCTGAAGAACATCTTCTTCCTCGTCGAAGAACGCGAAGAATGCCAAGTTTATGACGAAGAACTCTGACACCACAAGGGAATCGATGTACCATCCCCTCACCTCTCTGCAGCCAGTGACAGATGCCTTCTTTGAAGAATGACGACACACCGCATCCTTCTTCGGGCGTGCACCGATGACATATACGACGCCGTCTTCCGTGATGCCATCTTCTGCGACACCGTCTTCCGCGACTTCGTCTTCCATGATGACATCTTCCGCAACGCCGTCTTACGTGATGTCGTCTTCCGCGACATCTTTTTCCCACGACGATCCTCGTTCGACGACTTCATCAAAGTAGGGGTTTGATTTCTTTATGTTCGTGAATATTTGGGCGTTCAACATTAATGATTTAGCTGCCTGTTATCAATTTAACGGGAGGAGGTCAGACCGCCCGAACATGACCAAACCTCCTCCCCCTTTGTTGTTGAATTTGTTGTGGCTCGAACGAAGGCGGCGCGGTGCAACAGCACCGCGAGGAAACAAAGAGGAACGCAGCGAAGAAGCGCGGTGTCATCGCACTGCGCCGTTGAGGCCGAAAGAGGCCGCGACCAGAATCGGGTCGTGGAAAAGGGTCGTGGTGTCGTCGTGCTGCACCGGAGAACCAAGAGGAGGTCGTGGCCGGAGCGGGGCCGCGGTAGAGCAAGGGAGGGCGGCCGGAGCCGCTGGCCGTCGGTGCTCTGGAGGGCAGGACCAACAGGTCCCGCGTGGTGCACTGGCCGACCGTTATGGCCGGCCAGATCCGAAAAGACCGGGGGGTTAGACCCTCGATCAGTGCAGCTGGGCGGACCCCCCAGCGGGTCTGCAGTTTCGTTCGAAGGGGGTGGCGATTCCCCCCCCCCCCCCTTCTGCACTGAAGCAGCGCGCGACGCCCGTGCCAGCCTGGAACGCCCGCGCCGGTTGGACCGGCCACACCGGCCAGGGCCGCGCCGGTTGGGCTGTGTCGCGCAAGCTGGGCCAGGCCGCTCCCTAGTGGGCCGGACCCGGACCCGGGTTGGGTCGACCAAGGGGGTCTTGGGCCGGGTCGGTCTGGGCCCAAAACCCCCTAAAATAGAACAGGTTCGTTTCAATGCCTGTAACATGGATTATGAACCTATGATCGACGCACCATCAGGTGCGATGCGATCCTTGGACCGAGACGGTCGTTTCGGTATATTACACTCAATGTTTTAGATAACTTTGGGTATGGTGCGGTTGGTTCGAACACGAAACCAACCGGGCCCTCGTAGTGGAAACGCTTATAACATGAGCTCCGGACGTCCGATTGATGTGACATCGACTTTGTTGAATTCCTCTTAGTGAGATGGACCTTTTGGCTTACTCCGCTAGAGGTTTGGACGCATTTGAAGTATGTTCTGGTTGGTTTTGACTTCAAAACCAACCAGTCCCCTGAAACAAAAAAGCCCTTAACTCTCAGAACGGGCGTCCAATTGACACGCCGTCTATCACGTTGAGTTCCTATCGACAAGGAGGATCTTTCAAATACATAAAATCCGGACAATATGTCAGTTGATGTATCGAACCCTTTGCTCGTGGAGTAGACCCTCCCGGAAACAAGCATGCTATGTGCGGGAACCCTAGAGCTGGCTGCGACGACGATGACAACCGTATTGGAATCCTCCGTGGGATCGACGGTGATGAATTTCTTACAGGAATACTCCGTGGGTTCGATGATGATGATAGCCCTACATTAATCCTCTATGGGGTAAACTGTGAAGACTTTTTTACTGGAATCCTCTGTGGGTTTGAAGATGATGACACCCGTACTGGAATCCTCCGTGGTTTTGATAGTGAAGATTATCGTACTGGAATCCTCTGTGGGATCGATGATGACGACAAATGAACTGAAATCCTCCATGGGTTCGGTGGTGACGACTACAGTACTTGTATCCTACGTGGGTCCGACAGTATTTACCAATGTTGTAGTATCCTAAGTGGGTCCGACAGCTTAGCTTCTCTAGTATCCTACATGGGTCCCAGCTAGATGAATCAGTAACTAAATCTGATCATCTCCTTTTGATTTACAAATTATATATACCTGTGTGAGCTGATTCTTGGCTTTCAATCATTATCATCGATATGATTGACTTGATTTCCTGTGTGGATTGGTTGTACTCTCCTGTGTGGACGTGATCAAACTTGGGCTCGGATATTGGAGCCTAACTTGAATTGATGACTTGGGTATATGTATGGGCATATACCTAAGTAGAGTTGGATGTTACTTCGTGATTGTATCTTTCATTTTTGGATTATCCTTCGTTGATTCTGGGAGACCTTCGGGAGCCTCGGGGTCCATAATGAGTAGCGTATACTCAGACCTACACGGGCTATGACTGCACTATGTTGTGTTGGATGCAGATGATGGACAGCGCTGATCGTGATTGAGGCTTGTGGAACAAGTAGGTACCTAGAGGTGGACTACTAAGTGGGACGTACACGGAGCGAACGGCTGGACCCGAGGAGCTGAGGAGACTATCTGTACCCACCCTTCAGGTGGGACTTCCAGTGGACGGTTTGACGTTGCTGCTTTACTTTTCAGTTGATGTACTTTCTTTCCAGTTGTACTTTACTTTCAGTTTGGGTTTGTATTCGAGCCCACTTACTTTCAAGAACTTACTTTTGTACTCAGTTTACTTATTTTTTACTTCTGCTGGCTTACTCTATGGTTTTTGTTTACTTCATAAAGGGAATTCCTTCCGTTTTTGTCAGTATTTACGCCTTTGGTGCTAGTCGCCAGCCCCTGGCCTTTGGGAGGCGGGCTTGGGGTAGTCACGGCCCGGGCCCCGAGGATGGGTCGTGAAAATATGTGTCTATTCCACTATAGTTGCAGTTTTTATAGACACAGGTTCCAGTCACTCTTTCACTTCCACTACCCTTGTTTGGAGGTTGGAGTTTCCGACTAAGTTGTTCGCTTGAACCTTATGGCTAGAGACTTCTATGGGTGAATACTTGACGATTATGCACCGGTTCCAGTAGTGTATGCTTACTCTAGGAGGCGAGAGCCTCAGGTGGGATCTCCATGTAGTGGCGTTGAGGCCTTACGAAGTTATCTTGGGTATGGACTAGTTATCAACAGTTTATGCTCAGATTGACTGTATTAGGGACAATGCGCCATGTGTCCGCATGAATGGGACCAGGTTTACCTTCACTAGTTATAAGGGAGACTTTGGAGCACATGACAGACTTACCTAGAGGAGGGTGCAGCCGATCAATCATCAGTTGTCTTGCCTTACCCATAGAGCAGTTGATGTGGGGAGTCTGAGCTATCCTATAGTGGTGGACCAGTACATGGATCTTTTCCCTGATGATGTTCCAGGTCTACCCTCTCGTAGGGATGTAGAATTTTACGTTGACTTATACCGCGGTATGACACAGATATCAACACCAGTGTATCGAATGGCTCCTGCAGAGCTTCGTGAGCTGTGGGTATATCTAGAGGACTTGTGGGGGAAGAGATTCATTCAGACCACTATTTCTCCCAAGGCAAACCTGATTCTGTTCACCAAGAAGGTAGATGGGAGCTTGAGGATTTGTGTTGACTATTGGCACCTACAACAGGTGACCATGAAAAAAAATTTCCCACTCCCAAGTATTGACGACCTCTTTCAACTGCTGAAGGGAAAATGATGGTTCTTGAAAATAGACCTCAGATCAGGCTATCACCAGCTTAGAGTTTGAGATGAGGATGTGCATAAAATGGCCTTCAGATATCGGTAAAGCCAGTATGAGTTCTTGGTTATTCAATTCGGTGTAACCAATGCTCCAACAGGGGGTGATGGGACTAATGAACATGATCATTCAGCCATACCTTGATCGCATTGTTGTAGTCTTCATCGACGACATTCTGATCTACTTGACTACTAAGGAGGATCATGCTTATCATTTACAAGAAATACTAGACACACTCTGAGAGCACCATATTTATGGTAAGATCTCAATTCTCATGTTCTGGATCAAGGAGGATCACTTTCTGGCACAAGTTATCTCAGAGGCTGCAGTTACAGTAGATCCAGTGAGGACTGAGGAGATACTTTCTTGGGAGCTACCCAGGTGTGTGACGGAGGTACAGAGTTTCTTGGGTTTGGCATGAAACTACCGTAGGTTTGTTCTAGACTTCTCCAAAGTTGAAACACCACTATCAGTCTTGACAAATAAGGGGAAACCCATTGTTTGGTCGGAGAAATGCCAACAAGGATTTCAGGAGATGAGGCATAAGCTGAATAGTTCCCCCATCTTGAGGCTTCTAGAGGAAGGCGTAGGGTACATAGTCTACTGTGACACATTAGGGACTACACTCGAATGTGTCCTGATGCATGAGTGAGCATTGATCGCTTATTGATCATGACATTTGAGACAACATTAGTAGAACTATTCTACCCATGACCTGGAGTTAGCAGCAGTGGTCTTCACCTTGAAGATGTTGGTGACACTATCTGATGGGAAAACATTTTATTGTGTACACTGATGAAAATATTCTCAAGTATATCTTCTCTCATAATTACTAGAACTTGAGACAACAAAAATTGTATTTCGTTCCTCCATGACTATGACTTCGAGATAGTCTATACTCTTGGGAAGGAGAATGTTGTTGCAGATGCACTCAGAAGGAGATCCGGTATACAGCTGCTAGGCGAGGCGACAGAGTAGCTAGCTGCTTTACAGATATCCTTTGTCGATAGAGATGGATCAACCTTCCTTCAGTATCTTACTATCACTCCCCCACATCTGCATAGAGTCTGGGAGGCGCAACGTCAGGACACAGACTGCGATACATGATGTGATCAGATATCCACAGGGTAGGCCCCTGAGGGATTTTCTGAAGGTGGGGAGCATGCCATATTCTTTACAAGACATAATAAATTACAAATTTCACTTCAGGAGGACATGTTGAGGGAGATCCATACATCCCCTCAAGAGGTACATCCAGAAGTGGTGAATATGTACCGGGACCTCCGATGATAGTACTGGTGGCTGGAAATGATGAATGTAGTTGCAGAGTTTTTCTCTTGGTGCCTCACTTGTCAGTAAGTAAAGGCGAAGCATCAGGTACCAGTAGGCATGGTTTATCCTGTAGAGGTCCCAGAGTGGATATGGGATGGGATATCTATGGATTTTATGATAGGACATCCATGTACATTTCTCGGTAATGACTTGATCAGGGTGATCGTCGAGCAACTCACTAGTCGGACAACATCCTATAGATAAGAGAGAAGGTTTCAGTAGAGAGCTTGGGACACCTCTATGTTCAAGATATTTTGTAGCTACATGGAGTACCTTCAAATATTGTCTCGGATCGTGATGAACGTTTTATTTCTCGGCTATGGAAGGGGTTTTAGGAATCTTTTGGGACACAGCTTTGTTTGAGCACCCCTTCCATCCTTAGACGGATGGCCAGACTGAGCATACACTTCAAATCCTCGAGGACATGATGCGTGCTTGTGTCCTTGAATTCAGTTGCAACTTAGAGGATCACTTACCATTGGTGGATTTTGTATAAAACTACTATCACTCTACCATTAGGATGGCACCTTTTGAGGAATTATATGGGCGACCTTGCAGATCACCTTTATGTTGGACTGAACCAGGGGAGTCAACACTAGAGGCACCAGACATGCTATGGGCTACCACGGAGAAGCTGCAGAACATCTAGGAGTGGATGAAGACTGCACAGAGCAGGTAGAAGTCGTCTGATTATAGGAGATGGAGACCTATGAAGTTCGAGGATGGTAACCAAATCTTTCAACGGGTCTCCCCTCGACGAGGTCTACAGAGATTTGGTCGAGGAGAAAAGTCATCTTCGAGATTCAGTGGACCTTTCCAGGTACTCAAAAGAGTTGGTGAGGTGTCTTACCACTTATCTCTTCCACCAAAGTTGCATTGGGTGCATGATTTTCTCCACGTATCCCAGTTGAGGAGATACGCGTGTGACCCTTCCCACATCATTGACCATGGCGAGCTAGACGTCGATGATGGGGCGACTTTTACGGAGGTTCCAGTAGAGATTGAGGATTGACAAGAGAGGATCCTTCATGTACAGTCTATACCTCTAGTGTGCATTCACTGGCAGCACGGGAACCTTCAAGAGAGAACATGGGAGTTGGATGCTCAGATGTGTGCTCAATATCCCCACTTGTTCCTTTTGTTATTAGTTGTTGCTTACAGGGATGTAAAGCCCTGAGGTGGGGAGAATGTAAAGACCTGAAGTTTCCATGTAACATTTTTTTATAATTAAATAGGAATTTTATGAGTTCGCGAAACTTGACGGTGTGTGATTCCGATACCCGGAGTGCCCTGAATCAATTTCTGATGTTTTGTTCTGGTACGTTCAGTAAACATAGAAGCGTGTTTTTATAACTTTTGAACCGGTGCTCGGAATTGAAATCCAAGGGCACCTTTGAACTCGCAGTGCCGGTATTTGCTTAAGGAGACTTTCATCTTGATGGGAGTGGGTCGATCATAAAAGATTGTTTTTGGGTTTTTGGTGGAAAATAATAATGTAAAATGAACTAAACATTATTTTATTTTTGAGCCACCATGTGGAAGTTAGAGGTGGGGTCCACCAGAACTAAACATCCTTGTGGGTTTTGAAGTGTGGGGACCACCCGACCATAACGTCTCATGGTAGGTTATGGTGGTGGGGCCCACCCGACCCTAACCTCCCGCAAGAGGTTACGGTGGTGGGGACCACCCAATACTAAACACCCATTTTAATTGTGGAAAACCTCTAAACTCTCGTCATTAATGAGGGGGAGACTCATGAACTCCTCTACCAAATTTATTCTGCCAATGCACTTGCCATTAATGAGCCAAACCCCCCATTAATTAGTTGAGCACATCAATTAATTAATTTAAATCTTTTTGAATTTTCTAGCAACAAATAACTAATAGATAACATAAATCTATTATTTTGTCTTGGCTCACATTCATTTTGGAGGATCTTGGGAGAGAGATTGGGGGAAGGCTTCCAATGAAGAACATCATCTCTGGACGAAGAATGCTCCACTGACGAAGAACGACTTTGAATTTCTTCCTCGGAACTTCCTTCGACGTAGGGCGTGCTCGTCTACAACGAATAGACGTCCACCTTATCGTGCCAACGTCGACAAACAAGAAAAATGGTAGGGATTTTATTTTTTTAATATGATGTTATTCCATTAATTATTTCCTTCTAAAGCAAAGAATCGTGATGGATTCTTTTCCTTGCAGGTTCATAATTGTTTTTTCCGAATGATTTGGGGTGTTGGATTAATTTTTCTTCTATCTTCTTTTCTTGTTAATTCATTGAAATTCAAGGAAGAATTGATCGTCTTTCTACAACCCAAAACGCGGAGGGTGCGGGCCAAACCAATATGGCCCGACCCCTCCACCGTTTTTATGATGTTCTTCGAAATAGAGACGTGGTGACGAGACGACGAATACGATGAAGGAAACTATTGCGCTACCCACGGCCTCCACGACCCACGACGCACATCGGCTGCACCACCCGCCAGCCGACCCGGCCTCGGCCGTGCCGAAACCTGGCCGTAAGACCCTGGACACACCCTCTGGTCGACCAAACTAGCCGAACCGGCCTCGGCCACTGCGTCCGTTGGCCGAACCAGCTCCTCCGCCCCGGGCAGAACCGCGGCGCCCTCCAGGCCATCTACACCTCCTGGCTACCTGCGGCGCCCTCCAGTCTGTCCGTACCTCTCAAATTTCTGTGATGCTCTCCCATTCAGTCATTTTTCTCGGTCACCTGTGTCACCCTCCCAGCAGCTCGTTCCTTCCCGGCAGCCCGCGCCTCCTAGTCGCACCAGCTCCAAGCCGTGCTAGCCTCCTGAGCCCCCGGCCAAACCGCACCCTCGCAGCACCCCGGCCGAGCCGGCTTCCCGCGCCCCTCGTGGCACCCTCTAGGCTGAACCACCCTCTTGCCGACCCACAGCCTGTCCATGCCCTCATGGACCCTTATTCTCTCGCGGCCCTCTGCGACCCCTCGCTGCCAGCTGTGCTGGGCCCAGTGGGCTGGGCCAAACCTAACGGGCTGGCCCGCCTAATAGGTCAGGCCAGACCCAACATGTCAAGATGGGTCAAACCGAACTAGGTCGGCCAAGACTGGGATGGGATGGGCTGGTCCGACTGGGTCGGTCTGACTAGGTCGGACTGGACCGGGGACCACTACGAACCTTTCTTTTGGACATGTCTTTGGAACCGGGCGTCCTTTTGACGAACGTTCAGCGACCCTGGTAATCTTGGAGCATGGTGGTCCTTTTGAGTATACCCCACTGGAGTTTTAGGTATATTTGAAATATGGTCAGGTTGGATCGTGCACGAATCTAACCGGGCCCCCGGGATTAATAGGCTAATAAATCAGGGACCATGCGTCTTATGGACGCACTGTTTTTTGCGTTGAGACCTCTATGACATGGCAGACCTTTGAGATACATCTTCATGGGACTTCATGATTGTTGGACAGTAGCTCATGGAGCGGATCCTTCTCGTGATGAGAGGACAGAGTGCGGAGACTTAGCAGCAGGCTGAGACCTGACGACTATAGACCGATTGAATCAGAGCGACTTCACTAGCCAAGTGGGGAGGGCCTAGTTGTGGAGGAAGACCCACGATGGTGGAGCAGCTGGTTTTGGCCGCAGAATCGCGGTAGTCGACAGGAGAAGTACTGATGCATGTTATTATGGGGAGCGCTTGGTTGTGGTGGCAGTCCCATGGTGGGGAGGACCTTGGTGGTGTAGCAGACCCACAGTACTCGACAGGTGGAGTACCTCAGTAGTCCAAGTTCAATGGGAAGAGCCTTGGTGTCGCGGAAAGCCCACTGTACTCGATAGAGAAGGAAAACAACTTATGAAATGTCTAAATAATGAATCATACTTCATTAGTATATGGAAATTTTTTTAACCATGGTTATTCATAGTAATTTTCAATTTAAATACTCTATGATGATTTGAACAAAGATTGTGAATTCCCAAAAACATAACTCCTTGGGGTTTCAAAATGGGTACATTTTAATGCACATTGTCATATTCTAGATTACAATTGCATCAAACCTGACACAGCTTCTATGTGATGTTACTCCTTGGTAGATATATTTTAGAACCATTCAAAATTATTGTATTTAGATATGTATGTATTTCTTGTAAATCACTCACTCTGACATTCCCCAAAAAAAATTCCAGGACATTTTCCTAAATATTAAATAATCCATAGACTTTTCATCAGAGACACCCAAGACATAACCTTATAAATTTACCTAGCGATATCACTAAATAGTTCTATTCCATGTTTTAAAACCTTGAATAGTACATTCCTTTTATAAAAAATATTGATACTCGAAATTTAAATACATGTATATTACATAAATTTAGATGAATATTTAGCATAGAAATAAAATACATGTCAGAGGACAATAATATTCTAGTGTCTTTAGAGTATAGGAACAAAATATTCATGTTTGGTGAATTATCTTCAACATATTTTTTAAATATATTCCCCTATAGTACCACCACATTTAACCATTCACTATACTTATGGAATTGAATCATAAGAAAGGGGTGAGATAAAAGGCATAGTAAGTGTAAATAAGGAAATATGTAATTATTACATGAACATAAGTGTACGAGATCATGAGAATAAAATTTTAAGATCATACCATACCAAAAATAATCATAATAATTAGACTTAGAAAAAATATTTTTAATTCAAAAGTCATGATTCATAATATAATCAATAATATGAACAATGTGACACTACTGGGAATTTAAGGTATACAAACGGTTGAAAACCATTGGTATAGGGTGAAGAACCATTTGTATAAATATTACCAATGATTTTAGAAACCACAAAATAGTAAGTCGTGACAATGGACATATTCCAATAGTTTGAGATAAATCGTTGGTATATGTAAAGAAATCTACTCTATAACAATTATTTTATAAAACCTCTTCCATAGAGTTCTTATACAACACATATACCAACAGTTTCAAAACTATTGGCATAAATTTTTTAGTCTTCCATTCACCACTATACCAATGGTTTAAACCGTTGGTAATGTTTTTGTACCAACGGTTCAGAAGAATTGGTAAAAAAAATACATACATGACCTATACCAACAGTTTAAAACTATTCCTATAGGATTTTTTGTACAATTCACACACCAGATTGCTCTGTGTGCTACTGTGTGAATTATACAGAATGCATACAATGCAATACGTTATAAGGATACATAATAAAAAACGGATAATTATAAGGATACATAATTTAATAATAAAATATGAATACAATACATTAAAATCTGAATATGTAATTATATGTGATACAAAATTAAGAATACATACAAAATTGTATTTTTTATAACACATACACGATTGAATTCAGAAATTAGAAGCTAATAACCCAAATTAAGGAAATGAATAAATGAATTCAACCAAACAAAAATATAATGTCATGGTTTGGGGCAGGTGTATTTGAACACAGTGATGATGATAATGGGTGTGTATCAATGAGTTTGTGTGACTTAGGGAATATAGTTGTCCTAGACATATTAAATGTCATGTGTTTTAGAATATGGGTAGGAGTACCTAACATGAGAAGTGGATTGGGTGAGGCTTGACCATGGATCATTCTGCTAAAGTATCATCTCAATCTGAATACGTTTGGTCGGTTTTCCATATGCCACTTGTTTTTACTTAAAATGAGGTTCATTTTAAACAAAAGAGAGATAATTAGAGCGATACCGTCTACACCGTGCCTTAGGATGAGGCGGGGTTGACTCGTACATGTCCCATATTACCCATGTATCATTTTCCTAAAATATCAATACAATATGAAAGCATTTTGTTGGTTTTCTATATGCCAATTGTTGTTTTCACTTAAAATTTTGTCCATTTCAAATAAAAGTAGGACACATTGAGTGGCATCGGCCACACCAGGCCTCGGATTGAGCCTAAATTTACTCTTACACTTCATAAATGACCCATGGATTGTTATAATGTATGAACACAATCCGAATACGTTTGGTCAGTTTTCCGTATGTTCGTTGTTTTTACATAAAATAGTTTCCATTTTAAACAAAAGAGAGACCCTTAGAGTAAAACCAGCCACAATGTGCCTCATATTGAGGAAAGGTTGACTCATACAAATAAAAAATAACCAATGGATTGTTTTCCTAATGTATCTACACATTATGAAGGCGTTTGGTTGGTTTTTCATATTCCATTTGTTGTTTTCATTTGAAATGTTGATCATTTCAAATAAAGGTGAGACACTATGAGTGGTACCAGCCACACTGCACCTCAGATTGATGTGGGGTTGACTTGTACACATCACAAATGACTGTTGTATCATTTTATTAATTTATGAATAGTATCAGAATACGTTTGGTCCATTTTCCGTATGTCAGTTGTTGTTTTCGGTTAAAATGATGTCCATTTTAAACAAAAGGGATACAATTAGAGTGGTACCAGCCACGCAGTGCCTCATATTGATGTGGGGTTGAATTATAAACATAAAGAATTTCCCATGTATCTTTTTCCTAAAGTATAAACACAATCCGAATGTGTTTGGTTGGTTTTTCGTATGCCAGTTGTTGTTTTCACATAAAATGTAGTCCATTTCAAATAATAGTGAGACACTTTGAGTGGTACTGGCCATACCACAGCTCGGATTGATGAGGGGTTGAGTTATACACATCACATATGCCCAGTGGATCATTTTCCTAAAGTATCAACACAATTTGAATAGGTTTTGTTTCTGTATGCTAGTTGTTTTTACTTAAAACAGTGTCCATTTTTTTAAAAAAAATGAGAGACACTTTGAGTGATACCGGCCACATGGTGCCTTGGATTGAGTCTGGATTGACTCGTACACGTCAAATATGACTCATGGATCATTTTTCAAAAGTATAAACATTGTCTGAATTCCTTTGGGTGGTTTTCCGTATGCCAGTTGTTGGTTTCACTTAAAATGATGTCCATTTTAAACAAAAGAGAGACATTTAGAGTGGTACCGGCCACACCGTGCCTCAGATTGATGCAGGGTTGACTAGTACACATCTGAAATGTCCCATGGATTGATGTCTTAAATTATCAACACAATCTGAATGTGTTTGGTTGGTTTTCTGTATGCTTGTTGTTGTTTTCACTAAAAATGATGACCGTTTTAAACAAAAGAGAGAAATTTATTGTGGCGCCAGCCACAATGCTCCTCAAATTTATGCGGGGTTGACACTTACACGTCAAAAATGTCCCATGGATCATTTTCCTAAATTATCAACACAATACAAATATGTTTGGTCGGTTTTCTGTATGCTCGTGGTTTCAACATAAAATATTATCCATTTAAAAAAAATAGAGACACTTAGAGTGTTTCTGGCCACACCGTGCCTCATATTGATGCGGGGTTGACTCATACAGGTCACAAATGTCACTTGGATCGTTTTCCTAAAGTATCAGCACAATACGAATGTGTTTGGATGGTTTTCCGTATGCAAGTTGTTGTTTTCAGTTAAAATGTTGCTCATTTAAAATAATGGTGAGATTCTTTGAGTAGTACCAGCCACACCGTACCTAGAAATGATGTGGGGTTGACTCAAGCAGGTAAAAATTGTCCCATGGATCATTTTTATAATGTTTCAATAGAATCCAAATATGTTTGGTCAAGTTTTCCACATGTCAGTTGTTGTTTTCACTTAAAATGTTGTCTATCACAAATAAAAGTGAGACACTTTGAGTGGTACCGACCACTCTATGCCTCTAATTGAGGTGGGGTTGAGACTTACATGTCACATATGACCCATGGATCATTTTCCTAATGTATCAACATAAGAAAAATATTTTTGGATAGTTTTCTGTATGCATGTTGTTTTTACTTAAAAGGGTTTCCATTTTAAACAAAATAGAGACACTTTGATTGATACAGGCCACACCGTGCCTTGAATTGAGGTGGGGTGGACTCATACACATCACATATGACTCATGGATCGTTTTATTAAAGTATCAACACAATCCTAGTGTGTATTGTCAGTTTTCTTTATGCCAGTTAGGAAAATCATGCAACAACAGTGACAATATCTTATACGGAAACTATAGACATTGTGCATGATGTGCATACCTTGGTGAATGGTTGGGAAAAATCATGAAAATTTCACATAATATATATATATTCATATATGGTTGGTAGATACATTGTGGGATGGACATAAATTTTTTACTAACTTTGAGGTACAATGTTTTTCTACGCTGATCGGGGTTCCGAGCTCCGAACAAGCCCCAGAAGCCCCATAAACCATTATAACATTATTAGGATTCCATATTTGGTAAAAAATAAATAGTTTTACTGAATTCAAAAATATCTATACCAGAGTGAAAAAAAAGATTCAAAAATAAAGAGTTATACTGAAATCAAAATTATAATGGATCAATCTGCCCCTGATCACCATCACCATCACCACTGTCATCATCAGCCTTATCCTCGCAGCCATCTCTATCCTTGTCGTTGTCTTCGTCATCTTCCCCATGCTCATCCTCGGCACCATCCTCACCCTCAGCACCATCCTCTCCCCCTTCCTTATCATCATTCTCACCCTCATCCTCTTTAGCATCATCATCATCACGAGGAACGTCATCATCTCGACTGCCACTAGAACTTCCACCAAGTGCATTGGATAATGAACCCATCGATGAAATATATGTCTGACAAGCCGCACTGGCCTCTGGTCGAAGTGATGAAGATAAAGCTTTGATCAGTTCCAGAAATTCATTCTCCCAAATTTGGACCTATTCTTCCAAGTCTGTGACCCTTTTATCATATTTTATTGCACGCTCCTTGACTTATTCCAACTCGGTGGTATTAGCATGGATACCTGGAGAGGACCAATACCTCGTTGAGACTATATTTTTAATGTTTGGGACGATACTCGACCAGAGTGCTCATATCCCAAAACCTGATATAAATGATCGTGTGGCCCTAAATTGGCAGGCTTTTTGGAATCAAGGGCCTCTAAAGAATCATGTTAAAAATATAAATAGATTATTATATTTCAAAATAGATATTAATCTGTGAAATAGACCAATTAAAACTTACAATATTTTCTTGTGTCGGTTCATTAACCATAGTTCCATCTTTATTCCTTCTACTCGAGAAAAAAAAATTCATTGAGGTAGACGTCCTTCAATATTCAATTTTTTCTTCTATAATGTCATTAAAACAATATAAAATTAAAGTATAATCATATATTCAATATTCAATAAATCACATAATTTATGTAAGAAACAATAAAAAGGGAAATTCCTAAAGAAAAATTATAAACATCTATATTTTTCCTGTTGCCTCTCATTATCTGAGATAATAGTGCTCCCCAAAGTGTGGAGGTATTACTTTGAATAAATGTTTTTTTCATAAGATTCCTAAATAAGGATTAATAATAAATAATATAATATTAATGAAAAATATGAAAATTGTTATTTAAATACCTCAAATGGGATTAATACATTAAATTTTGAAGTCTCCCAATGGGTAATCCTTTGGAAATATTGCTCTATCGGGCAGTCATCCACAATAGGTATTGTCTCCATCTCCAGGACCACTCTATCAGACCATCCAACAGAAAACTAATGCTTATAAGATCTCCAATACTCTCCTAGATCCTTTAAATGTGTTGGCCATGAACCTTCACCATCAGGGAAGTTAAACAGAAGCTGACACCCAATATATTAATTCATATAAATACAAAAAAATACTACATTAAATCCAAATGATTTTTTATCCATATTTGTGCCCATGCATTATCCTTGATTTTGTGTGGTAGATGTCTCCAATAGAGAGGAATAATCGAAATGATATCAGAGTATTTCGCTAGTGTCTCCCAAAAACCCCGACATTCATATCCAGGTTTATCAATCATCATTCCATCATTATTGTATTCAACCAGAAACTGTGTCTGGCGGTTCCACACCGCATGCAAGTGAGTAATTCCCCTCCCCCACCTCATATCAGTAGATGAATCTATTATTAATGAATAAAAATATTAGTATATGTTATAATAAAATTAAATATTGGTATAAATTTTTTTAGAGTTATTTAAATTTACCTGTTTTAGTTAGATCAATGGGAATCCTTGGATGTGCAGGAGTAGAAGGAATATCTTGTACAAGTGGAGTGTCCATCAGTGTATGCTCCTCACCCACATATTGTGTCAGAGTAGGAGTCGAAGAAGGTGGAATAAAATAGCTTAGAGATAATGAACTAGTAGAAAAAGTTGATGGCACAAACGTATGGCCAATTGATAGTGTAAATATCAGAGGCCTAAATATACCATGTGTCCCTACAGACACACCAGGATCAAAATGGGGCATAGAATATACATATGTAGTAGGGGCGTAGTCTAATCGGGTATGACCAGTGGATCGTCTAACTCACGCACCACAAGCCCTCGTACCACCGGCCTCAGTACCAGGACCACCATATGTTCATCTAACTCTGACACCAGCCCCCTCCTACCAACAACCTCTGTAATGGGAGAAATATCAGGCTCCTCTTTGGATATCTCTTATCTATGGTGTGGATCCTGAAAAAAAGATTATCACAAAATTAAACACATGATATTATAAGTTATTGAAATATATATATTTGAAATAAAATACTCACAATGGGGATGAGTGGAGGAACACCAACTGTGTCATGTGATGATTATTTTCTGTCATCTTTTCCCCCCACATATCTTCAATGGGTGTCATTTCCTGCAATGAAAACTAATATGGATGTAATTGGAAATAGATAACTAATGTATAACCAAAAAACAAAAAATAGAAAACCCATTCCGAAAAAAAACATAAAGAAACAGAACATTTATGGTGGGTTTAAGGTAAGTACTATATTACACACTATGAATTATGTAGGTGAAACATGTAAGTGATAACACAACTGTATGATTCTATATATTCCCCCCCCCCCCCGAAATTCAGGTTCACAATCAACTTTGAAAATTATGTTGTTGGAGTCATCATAAGTAATAAATGGATTGCTTCCAATTGCCGAAGGGATAGTGTCAACTTCATCATCATAATCATCAAACACATGTTTGGGACATAGTTCAATAATTACACCAAATTTAGTATTATGATGATATTTAACATAAAAAACTTGTTTCACCATTGATTCCAATACATATGAATCATCAGTAGAAGGAGTGCGAGTCATTTCAGTAACTTGAAATCCACAATCATCGATAAATGTGCCATGCCTCTCCATTGAATCAAACCATTTACATTTCATCATCATGACTCGACCATGCATGTAATAATCCAAAATTTCTATTTTCTCCACGACTCCATAATAAGATAAATTTTCATAATGAGGTATATTATCCAATGAAATGGAATAACCGTTTGTTGTGGCATTTCGCATAACACCATTATGTTGTGTTCTCATGTTTCTTTCTTGTTCTATGATAATAAATTTGTATCCATTGATCACAAGTGATTTATAAGCACGATCCACGGTATTAGGACAAAAATCCAAAGCTCTTATTTCCTCAGAAACAGAGTCTGCAGAAAAACTCGATACCTAAAATATAAAATAATAGAAAACATAATCAATTTTTATTTTTATTTAGTTATTATATTAATATTTTTACCTTCAATTTCAACCAAGCAGAAAACCCTTTGATATGGAAATTCTCTATCTTTCTCAAAGATAATGAAAGATGATTTCTATATATCAATTCATTATATTCCCTATAGATAAATATAATAATAGTTTAACTAATATTTAAAATTCCAAGAGAAAAGATAAGAGATACATGTACAATTTACTTACCTTATATACTCATCGATCAAATCACAATTGAACAACAATGTGCGATGTGCCATCTCTCGCTCTTCAAGGATTAATTTCGTCAATGTATATGATCCCATAATTACTAATGTCTAAGGAAGTGATGGAAAATGGGTTCAATTTTCTCATATTGTTATTCTTCATTTCACATTGGTCTGTTTATTTTCATAGTAAGATCAGACAAATAAATTGAGGAGAAATCCATACATTCTTTAGCCATGTAAGCATTCAAAATAGAACCTTCTGGATAATTCCTATTCTGAACATATTATTTCAATGTGTACATGTTTATTTCAGTTGGATACATTTAACAGAAAGAAACGGGTCCTCCAAGAAGTATTTCATCCAGAATATGGATAGTTAGATGTGACATGCATATAAAAATGATGGAGAGAATGTTTTATCTAACTCCCAAAAAATTAATGATGTCTCTGCCAATAGTTATTTCCTAGAGGATTTGGACATCTTCATAGAAAAAATAACTATATGAAAATAGCACAACAGAATAACTGAGACTCATATATTATTGGAAAATATATGACGGATTGATATTGGAATCAAATCATGAAAAAGACGTGATAATCGTGAGTCTTCAATGATTTTAGCATCAACTCAATTCTGATGAACCATTTTGATTTATTGCTTGAATAGTCATCAAGAACATTAATAGTCTCTAGCACATCCAGAAATTGATTTTTTCAGTAGGTGTCATCACATAAGAAGCACATGGAGCTTGACATTTATTTTCACTGATACAGATATGATGATATTCTTCTCTGATCCCCTAATCTACCAAGAAATGTCAAGACCGTAAATCATATTTTTTCTTCCTGTTGACATTTAGAATAATCAAAATCAACATTTCACATATATTCTTTTCAATGTATATTAAATCTAAGAAATGACGTAACATGTTGGTTGACCAATACGACAACTAAAAAAACAAACTCTTATTCTTCCAATTGTAACAGGTATCAATGGAAACATTTTTCCACTTTCTAGATTTCATTACACCCTTCCCAAATGAATTACCGAAATATTTCAATTCATTAAGCCCAACAGTTATAGACATACGCTGAGGTGGATTGTAAGTCTCAATGGTATTGTCAAATCTTTGACGATTTTATCTATATGGATGGTTCATTGGAGAGAGTCTTCGATGTCCCATAAAACTAAAACTACGACGATATTTCAGTATTCTCCATTGAGTATTCTTCATACAAACCGGACATGAAAATTTTCCTTTGGTGCTCAATCTAGACATCTTTTCATAAGCAATAAATTCATTGGTCATCCACATAAGCACATCACGCATCTAAAATATTTCTTTTGAACATGCATCGTATGTGGGGACACCCACATTCCAAATAAGATTCAACTCTTTTATTAATGTTTTAATGTATAAATCTATATCATTTCCAGGATCAGAAGTGCCGGATATCATAATACTCAAGAAAATGTATGGATTTTTCATACACAACCATGGGGGAAGGATATAAATGTGAATGAAAACCGTCCATGTGTTGTGCGAAGTAATCATCGGCCCAAATGGATTAAAACCATCACATGAAAGACCCAGTCTCACATTACACACATCGGATGAAAATTCAGGATATAAAGCATCAAATATCTAGATTGAAAATCCATCTGCAGGGTGAACCAACACTTCGTTATTCCTTTTCTTCTCAGTGTCATGCCATCACATTTTTACTGATATTTCATAAGACATGAAAATGTTCTGTAATATGTGGATCAATGGAGAGTGCCAAATTACTTTTTGTAGAACATGAGATGGTGTTGCATCATGTATTGGCTTCCATTGGGAGGTTCCAAATTTGATACAATCATTTATTTTAGTAGTTTACTCCCAAAATAAGCTGCAACTATTCAGGCAAGCATAATTTTTTTTTTTGAGAATCCATGTTCATCAACTAACTTCAATTCCATATAGTGGTTTGAGGGAATATCTGCATCATCTGGAAATAAGTCCTTCAAGAAGGTAAGAATGTAAATGATTGTATTATTTGAAATCCCATACATTGTTTTCCCATTAAAAAATCGGATTAAAAATTTTAACTTTTTCATTTAACCACATTTCTGATATACTGGATTCGTTATAGCATCATTCAATTTTTTCACCCTATCAACATCATCATTTTCATTGGACGTATCATTTGTGCTTGTATAGAAATATTTTTGGCTAGATATCCTTTTCTTATCCTGATGCCGAATAAATGGAAACCAATCACATATCAAACTCTCCAATTCAGTCCTATCATTTGGATCATCAGAATTTTGAGATTCTATTTTCTATCTATTTTGATACCACACATATAGATTGTTTAGAAACCATATTTTGTTATATGATAGCTAACTACTTCTAGACTCAACCAAGGTCTTCCAACATAATTAGAACATGGGTAGTGTATGCGACCACTATCTAAAGCCTTGTCAAATGAAAAATCTAAAAAGTTGTTCAAATTATATCGAAAATCGGTTCAAATCTGGTCATTTTCGTACAACAAACTTCTATCCTTTATGTAAAAAAATGAAAATAAGTCATTTCAAAGCAATTCAATAATATTGAAGTTCAAAAAAATATTTTGGTAAATAACAATTGTTTACATTATATAAAAGCAAAACTGACACATTACTCTATATGAGAATCATATTAAAAAACACAAAAAAATACAGTGTATATAAGAAACTAAGATACATAATTTCGAATGCATATATTGAAGGATTTCCCTGTAAGAAATTGGATGTGAATTAAGGAATAAATAATCCTTAAGGTTCTTGTTGTGAGTACATGATTTTTATACTTTAACATATTCAGGGAGATCAGGATGAGGAGTGGGATGAGGATTAGATCAAAAGTAGTTATGGAATCATTAAGTTTCACCTTAACCATTGATTAAAGGATCCTTGTTTTTGGGCCATAGATCATAGGTCGGTATGGTGTATTCATTGAACCATTTCCCAATTGATTTTGGAGAGGGATATTAAATAGTTATAAGTATGGATTTGATTAGACAAACCTATAAAAAGGAAATCCATGAATTGTGACGTCCCAAACTAGGATGCCACTCATTAGTGACCCGAACCCAGATGGCCACATGGCCTTAAGCACGTCTACCAAAATTCCAAATTTTATTGAATAATAGTGAGAGCCTTTAGTGTGTCTAGGGGAGACTATTCCCTCATTACCTAAGTTTCAAAATTTTAATGTTATCAGTTAAAAACAAGAAGAAAGACAACAATTGGAAAATAATGGAAATGGATGAAAATAACAAAATCAGTAATACCAAATAATAACAGAATCATAAACCAAAATAGGTTAATGTATGTCATGTATCAAGAATAAAAACATTGTTACAACTATAAAGAATTAGTACTATGCAAGAGGATCAATAAATTCTAAAATTCGACATAGCTTCTTGAGCTACTACCCAATTATCTGCTAAATGTTCCAGCCGATGTCATGTGAGTAGTCATATATCTATAAAATGGTGATTACCCTTATCTAAACATATAATCATTTTTTTTATCCGGGTACCTAATGGAATCTCGATCAACGTGTGAGATACAGTTCATGTAGGTGACCACCGAGAGGTCTATAACGATCCATTCTATTTATATAACATTATAATATTATTATATGACCAATTAAAGTGACAACTAAATAATCTTAAAGGGTTTTCTATGGTTTTGAAGAAAAAATATAAAAGGTTTTTCTGTGAATTATTTTCATGAAAAAGGGATAAGTAATACATGAGAAAAGGAGGGGTTCCACCGAGATTCCCTTTTGTATATATTTTATTTATAAAGAACATTGGATTGTACGGTTATGTATTTATTATTTATTCTCTGAAAAACAATTAGGGACCACATACTATTTTGCAATGTTGAAGAAGATACTCCATATGTTCTATTATGCAAAGGATAAGTGAACAACTTGTCATTTTATATATATAATGATATTAATAAGAACTAGATACATACTTGTTATGTAACACACATAGTGTACAAAAATGAAGATGAATAAGATCTTCATGTTTGACATGATATTAATGAACGGAGGGATTTCCATGAAATACTATGAATAAATATTATAAACAATTTCTAATGAGTTCATATACATGAAGCTGTAATATTTGGAGCATTAAGATTAATAAAAGAACTATGAATTTTTATAATCAGAACACAAGAAAGAGACTGTGACCTTATAAATGTATATGTGAAACAAAAACATTATTTGGACAATGTGTATATTGATGTAGTGATTTGAGTACACAATTCGTGAAGGGAGTAGTGAATCATAAAATTTTCCAAAATCACTAGAAAGAGGACAAAACGATGTGATCATTCTAAATAGTGAAATAAATGGAGAAATGTTGAGAATATAAGGATATCCATAGATAATATGAGAAGTGGTTGAAGGAATATAACATGAATGGGGGAGTTGCAGCTAATCGGATGGAAGAGGCTCACCTGGCGGGCGGTTCTAGGAGTTGGGGGAATGTTCTTCTAGAAATCAGGTGCTTCTGGGAGTTGTGGTTCTACTTTTGTGAATTGGGGGGGGGGTATCTTCCCAATGGTTATGAAAAAACGGTTGGGAAAAGCATGGATTGACCAACGGTTTCTTCACATCATTCGGAAATCCTTCCCTAACTGCACCTTTACTAACAGTTTATTAAAATCGTTGGTAAATGACACTTATACCAATAGTTCTTTTGAACCATTGGTATAAAAGTGTTGGGAAAGCTATCCATTCTAATAGTGTGATCCCATCTAATTCATAGAATATATAATTGATCAAAGATACATAAATATGTGATATCATTCCATATAAGTCAAATTGCATTTCCAAAAACACTCTAGGGAACTTCATGGGAACTACACCTATTGAGAGGGATGCACCACCATACCTTGTCAAATTCCACACATTTTAATACATCAGATTTCCCATATTCAAATCGTAGAATAGGTTTCCCCATATTCCCATTGTGAGTCGGTATTCTTCAACATCCCATAGTGGATCAGGTTTCCCCAACATCCCATACTGGATTAAGAGACACCTAGTTCTCATTTTAGATTCAAGCAAATCCACTTATTTTCCACCATTATCTGATGATATATAAATCTTTACCCAAATAATTTGTTGTTGATATAGGGCTCATCCATATAATAATGAAATCATACTTAGCTGTTCCAAAAAATAAAAAAAAATCCTACCATAGCAAAAGAAATAAATTTAAATGAGAGTATTAAATATATAATCAAATCCAAAAATGTAGAAATATACAGGTTTCATAATTATTTAATCAAAATATAAATCGATAAAATAATTTGGTTTCATAGGAATCTAACCCATGAAAGGGAAATGGGGTCCATAAAAATCATTCCATGAAATCATTAAACATTAAAATAAATAATAAAAATGGAATATATTGATCACATCTTAATAAAGGTAGGAGTAACGCAAATATATGTTATATTATGTGGAAATAAATAGAAAATATTTTTTAAGAATTTCATGAGTAATATATCATCCCTTCAATAAATTTTTTTTTTCAAATGTAAAATATTTTGAAAAATATGATGTTCAATTAATCTTTTAAAAATATAATGAAATCATGAAAATGTTTTGAAACCCATTTATTTGAAAACATTTTAAAAACTTGTAATGGTATCTTGAAATTTTTTTCAGAACATTTTCTTTGAAAATAATTTTTGAAACATGTAAAGAGAGATTGAAAATGATTTCAAAGCCATTTGTTTGAAAAAAAAATAGAGAAATTACAAAGATATATGTATAATGATTTGAATCACATTTCTTATAAAGATCTTAGAAAACATGCAATGAAATCATGGGAACACTTTGAAAACTATTTAATTTAAAGAACTTTTAAAACATAAAAATAAATCTTGGAATCTTTTGGAAACCATGTTTCATTGAAAAGAAATTGAAAAAATAAACAATAATTATTTAAATCAAAAGAAATACCATTTCATGGAGATTAATCTTTTGAAATCCAATATTGTAAGGTTTGAAAATCATTTATAATTCTTTTTAAACATAGAAAATAAATATAAAAAAAATCATTTCAAAACAACTGAAATTTAAAAAAATTATAAAATTTTGGGAAACATTTTCTAAATAAATTAACATAAGAAAATATTATATTAAATGATGATTATTATGGTTGATGAGTCCGTATGTGCAAAATATTCAATTATAAAATTAATTTTTTAGGAATGTACCTTCATAAAAAAACATTAAGAAAAACACTAATTAAACCATTTTGAAAAAAGATATATTATAGGAAATGATTTCATTCAAAAATCATAGTATGATAGTAAAATAATTTTTTCCTAAAAAATTACAAATAAATTTTTTTAAAGTGTATATATTTCTAACTAAAAGGATAAATAACAAAAGATTTTCAAAAAAAAAAAATCAAAATTATCTAATATACTAAAGTATGGGAAAATGATACAAATAATTGAGTACATAAAAAATATAAATATTTTAATAAAATCCATGAGTTATATTCAGTTATGGAACATAATATTTCAATAATGTAAGCATTATCATAAATTATCTCGATAAATAATGAGATTATCCGAATTATCTGTTACCAATTTGGTAACATTGAATAATAGTCCCCGTGAATGAATAAAAATAAATAAAGCATAAAATATGAAAAAAGAAATAATATTCATGATATAAAATTTCAAATTTCATTATATACGCACCATATAAAAATATAGGTTCAAAACATGACATGTATCACAAATATGGGAAATTGAGACAATATTACTTTACTGATTCGGTAAATTTGGAACCATAAACCCCATGAAATAATTATCATAAGAATAATATTTAAATGTCACTATATTTATTTTATATAATTATATAATACATAAATTGTATGTAAACAAATAAATTATAATAAATATTTGGTTGCATTAGTTTTGTATAATGAAAAATAAATGCGAGACAAGAAAATCCTTACTATAAATCTTGATTCTCTCCATACTCATTCAAAATTTTAGTATAATAAAGATTGGTTGATTTTAAATAGTTCACATGACCATATTAATATATATAATTCCATATTTAATTTATTATGACCTTATATTACCATTTTATTTACAACTCACTGTTAGTGTTATGTTTCAGGTAATAATTGCATTGTTTTTCTCTTGTGTTTTGATTTTTTATACATTTTTTCCTCATAGTTTTATCATGTTATCATGAATGTGATATATGATTTAAATTTATAATATATTTTTTATATAAGTATTTATATTAATATACAAAAGAAACAAATATTAAATAAAATACACTATTCCTTGAGATTGTAGGTCGTACGTACACATAAATAATATTTCCATTATACTGTGATATTGAAAGAAAAAACATAAATGACAAATATTTAAAGATATATATATATATATAATATCATTCTATTCGAATAAATTTTTCGTATACATCATATACATTAACTGAATCCTTACTTAATATATTCAATGTAAATTGTGACCAAATCCAATAGCTTTGAAAAGTCACTAGTCCACACTTCCACAAACTAAGATTTCATATTTACAATAAATGAAAAACACGATTTTAAGTTTCATATATTCACTATATAATAATAAATACATAATAAATATCATATATATAATATAATAATATATTTTCATTCATAATTACAAGCCATGAGAGGTGGTTATAGAAAAAAATCAACAACGTCGTATCATGAGGAGATGGTTCATTGTGCATAAGTATGATAAGTTTGTTAACCATTAGATATACATATCTATAAGTGAATTCATAACCCTTAAAACAAAAAAATATCAATATATTTTTGGATCTAGTGTTATTATATGATAATGGAATTAGAATAAATAATGGAGCGATGATAAAAAAACATATATGATCGTTGAAGAATATAACCTCTTTACATGTAACTCTTGTTGGTTTTCACTAAAGGGAATCAATGGATCCATTTATTCCCTATGAATGGATTATAGGATTATATTAGGGATTTTGGGATGTTATTATATCATATTTTTTCAAAGGGCTTTTCTGATGTGAAATAGTGGTAGGGGTGACTTTAATTTTATTGAGGAGGAGGAGTGAAAGTGTTGTATATTACTTAAAAGGGAATTATACATTGTTTTAACAATACAAATTCCCTCAAATAACAAACTAATTTAGATAAAAGTAATTATAGGGTCTAAATGAAGTAGGAAAATTATTTTTTATAAAAGTGTATTGGTCATTTTGGCCCTTAAGATTATGGTTTTGTCACTTGTTAAGCTTATTTTTCTTTTAATCGCTTTTATTAAATTTAATCACTATCAAAATAAAATTATCAAAAAACAAGTTTTTCATATGATAAATTTTAAATTATTATGAAACTAAAAATACAATCTACTTTTCTGAATTCCAAACATTTAATTGGATGAAATTATTTTAAATTTAATCCCACATATATGATGAGAGTGTGGGGTTTTAAAATAAATATGTTCAAAACATTGATCTATTTTTATATATAATTTAAAATTTAAATTGATCAAAAATTACCTAAAACATATTTATTTATTTATAACTATTCTAATTTAACATTTAAAAATAAAACCAAATTAATTTAACCATATAAAAAATTTCATGAAGGAGTAATTTTTATTTAAAATTCACTATTTTCACTGTTGAACAACAAATGATGCGTCAGAGAAAAATAAAAAAAATTTACTGTAATATAATTTTGAGGATTCATATTCATAAATAAAGATTATTTCTCTATATAAAATTTATAAATGTTCCAAAACTGACATTTAATATTTATTCTCCATTAAAAGGCGGAAAAATAATTTTTTGATAACAAAGATTTTTTTGTGTAATAATGGGTTTGTTCATATATTATTCCAATCAGATATATTATATTAATGTAAAAACAAATTTATATAATAGAAAAAATATAAATTTAATTAATATAATCCAAACATATTAATTAATTTAATCTTTGTTGATAAAATTCTTTTTTGATCATAAAATAATTTTTTATAAGAATGCTCCATTAATATTTAATAGGTTATTATATATGTTTCTAATTAATTATTAACCAACTAATTCGATCATGTATATTCATAAGTCAGTTAATAGTGTTTATAACTTACAACAAAACACCTTGTTTTTAACTTATTATATAAAATAATAATATTTTAGAAATATATATTTATCTGTAAAACTCAATCATTCAAGGTAGGGAGGTGATCGAAAAAGTCTAGTCATTGGTGTGACATAAGATAACCTCACTATTCCAAGTAGAAAGGGACAAAATATTTATTTCATTTATTGAGGTATTAAATTGTATTTTTATAACTCAATCCTAATATAGTGACCTAGTATAAGAAATCTATTTTTAGTGTTCCTTAAAATATTAAATATAAAAAATTATAAATTAGTTTGAAAAAAATAATTCACAAAATCTTAGTATGTTAAAAGATTATTTTTTAAATAAAATTTGAAAAAATACCATGGATTTTGAACAATTTTAATTCATATGATTTATACAAACATAATAACTAATTTACTCATTGAAATTGTTTTGGAATTATTTTTTCAATTCAAAATGAATTAATGATTTATTATTAGAAATATTGAAAACAATATAATCTGAGGTTATATTAGGTATGTAATAAAATTAAATAATTAAATATTATCTCAAATATATATAAATTGGTCCTAATTGAATAAAAAAATTCAATTGACTAATTTTTCGATCAATAGGGTGCACCAGATAATATTTATTGGCAAAATCATTTATCAGTTGAATTTCATTATGGAACAATTTTATGAACAATATATAACCCCCCAAAATTTTTCATTTTTATAGGGGTATATAGATACATTATTCTTAAAATCATTCCAATTTTTAAAAATAATTGAGTAAAATAAAAATAAAAATGCTATATCATTGGGTAATCTTTAAATTTAATATGTTTCTTATGAGATTTTAACAAATTATGATGATTATATATATATATATATAAAATAGGCATATGAAATTATATGAAAAAATTCATTGTTTATGTTTTTTTTGAGTTAAAATAATTTTATGTGGTAATTTCATCATTCTCCTCAAATAAAAACCATTTAAAAGAGAATTTTAAATGTATGTACCTAATAACTTTATATTAATGATGAATAGATAAAAAACTTTATATTATCTATCACAAGAAGATTCAATATTGATAAGATGATGGGTTCTCTTAAATATATCTTATATTGATTCTAATGGAAATAAATTCACAAATAATTACTTATTTAATAAGATAAAATTATTTCATAGTTAATTAAATGCTGAAATAAATCAAGGGAAGTGAAAACTATAGACAATATATATACTTATAAATAATTATGTGACACTATCATCATTAAAAAAAATATGATAATATGAGAAAAGTTAATGATTCAATATTTGACGATGTAATGTATATCATAGTGTAATTAATAGTTGTGTACAAAGAAAAATAATTTTAGTGTTCTAAAGTAAATACTATATTTTTAGGAAAGATATTAATATCAAAATAAATAAATTTGAAAATTAAAAGGATGATTTTGAGGTTAAAATTGGAAATATGAAATTTATGGTACTCGAAAAAATCGAGGAAGTGGTTGAGGATGAGATAAATATTGAGGAATAGTTAGAAAATTTTCTATGGGATTACCATCACAGTGAAAACATGGTGAAACATATTAAAAATATTACTGGATAAAATATAGAAATGATATATAGTCTTTTATGTCGAGAGTGATCAATGTCACTCATAATGACTTTGGGAAGAATGATTTTATGGGATATGTAATAGGTTATGTGAGATATTGATATGCATTAAGAATTCATGTTGATTTTTAAAAAAATATTAAATTATAAATTGATGGAAATATATTTTTTGATAATGGATTTGAATAAAATTACATCATGGGTGAATCAAATCTATAATATCACAATATTACAATAAATATTTATTTGAGAGAGATCCAAAATAAAAATATTGAACTAATAATGCAAAATATGCACATAGACCATGTTTAACATTAAAATAGAATATTGTTTTTATGAAGAAAAAACCTTTTTTCATAACAAATATGTGCTTCCAATGAAAATGAAAATGTGTAAAGGGGAGAAGAAATAAATACTTTTGTTATTTTTTTAAAGATTATTTTTTTATTGTTATAGTTAAGTAAAAAATATGTATATCACACTTCAAGGATGAAATATAGTTAATTGAATGATATATTAAACGGTGTGTCCAAGTTGTTCATATAACCAATAATAAATTATAAAATCCAAATTATACTCACCAATTATTAATATAAGTAAGATATACAATATCTAAAGGTAGAACATTATTAAGAATAATAAAATAATATTAAAAAACAAACATCGATGTAAAAAAATATTCAATGAATGATACATTGTAAAATGGATTTTCAAAAATAGATTTAATTTGTATATGAAAACAAAACAATTTATATAATTGAAAGAATAATTGGAAAAAATATTCTCTTATAGGAAATAAAATGTTACGAAAGGTGTAATATTTTTTTAAAATGATAATATCATAGTGATAATTGGCTCTATAAGGAAACAATTTCAATAGGATAGAATTTTGTAAATATATTTATCAATTATTGAATAATAATATAAAAAACTATTAGTTATAAGACAACATCATGACATTGTACATGGTATAATTTTAACAATAAACAAATCTTATGTCAATTATAAACATGGTACATTTGTAATAAAACATAATTGACTAATGGAAATATTATCCTTATATTTGGAGATGTGGGTATATTATTTATATCTTTTTATGATATAAACATGTTTATTTCTAAATAAATTATACACCTGATCTAATGAATTACTGTATTATTTTTTTAGGAATGGATATACACATATTTATAGAAGATTGTACTCATACATGTGATATTTTAAAAACTTAATATATTATTTATAATACATATTGGATAAAATTATATGATGTAAATAAAGTTGTTTGTGTTTGTTAATTTTAATATATAAAATTATATAAAACTGGGAAATATTTATTGAATATTGTACTGTATACAGTTCATGGATATCTATAGATGGATGGATTAGGTGAATATAATTTATTGAAATGTAATTTCATTACATATAATATATGATATTACTGTTTAAGTTATAATATTATATAATTAAAAATAAGAAAAATGAAAAATGAGTTATGTTGTAATTTAATCAAATATCGATGTGGTTAATCATATCTATAATCAATGATAATAAATCATGAGTTATGCTTATAAAAAAAATGAAGATATTTCAATGGAGAAAATAAATAATTAATAACATGTCTTGGATTATTATCAGTAATAAATGTTTAAAAATATATTTATGAATACATTAGATAACTCATTAGATTATATACATAAGTTGGGAATGTTATAGTTGGGTAAATGGAAAACCATTTGTCAGATATTCCATGAAAGGTTTATGATAATGATATACATTAATATCTTATTAAATAAAAATTCTGTTTTCAATAAGGATAATAGAAAATTGAATATTTTATTCCAAGATATTGAAGCAATTTTTTCTAATGAAATGAAATAGATAATATTGTGAAATTATATTTACAGAAGGATTACAAACAAATAGAAGACATGAAATAACTATTATAGAAATTTTATAGACTTAAAAAACAAATATACTAAAAAAGTATGGATGAAATATTGTATAATAGGGCCTATTTGATAAATTATATGGGTATGATATGAATTAAAATTAAACCCAGTCAAGTAGATATGTTTCAATTTGTTTGTAAATGAATAAAAGTTAATAATTTAGGGAGATATTGAAGAATAATACATCATTATTGATAGGATAACCCCGTACAAGTATGAAAGATGAATTATAAATTGATAATATTGATCCAATTAATGTTGGAATATAATATTTTCTTAATGGATAAAGTCAATATAGTTAAATAATGAATATTACTTAAAATACACACCAAATTAGGGAATAATAAAACCTAGGTTAACTCATTTTGGATAAAATATTATAACACTAACAAAACCATGTGGTTATTTAAAAACATTCTAAAAAAAATTAATATTGATTTGATAAAAAAACGTAATTCATTAGTAATGATTTACACCAAATTAAAAATATTCACATGAATGATGATTTTTTTCATAGGGTAAGATTTGTAAATAATTACATTACCTATTTTTATCATTATGCATAAAATGTTTAATTAATGGTTTATTAATACATGAAATTTATAAAATTTATTGCTAATTAATGATGATAATAAAATTCATTATATAAGACCCCAGAAATTTAATGTATACATTTCATAAATACATTTAAAACATGAATTATACTGTGAATGATCTAATAAAAAATATCAATGTGAATAAGTATGATGATAAATGAAAAAATGGATTTATCATTTTGGATAAAATAATTTTTAATGCATTTATTAATCCAATATTAATCAAATAAAACAAATGAATGCTACTAAATTATTTAGTGAGAGAGGATATTTTACAATAACCTGAATATAAAATGAGTAAATAATGGTACTTTGATAATGAAATAAGAATATATAAAAGAGGATATCAATTGATATTTCAAGTTATATTGGATGGTTATTTCAATAACACTATTTACATGAATTATGTTGTAAAAAATGATTATAGTGAAGAGGTTGATTTAATGGAAAAAAAGGAAATTCGTTGAACGATAACTATAGAAAAATACATCATGATTGGGTATTATGTTATATTAAAGAAATGTAGGGAGGTATCAATTTTTTCTAAATCAAAGACACATGCTTATAATATTAATAATTATTTTTATATAGAATGAATAATCGATTCGAGGACATATTATAGTGGAAAACATATCGTACACACTTATATTGAGTGGGGGTGGTTTCAAAGTAGATAGAAAATATATATGAGGATGTCCATTCCATCATTTATATTTCCATATATCAATTTGGAAAAATAATTAATATTATCTATAATTAAACCCTTTGAAATTTTAACAAATTAACAATATCAACAATCCATATAATATATATAGATTAAATAACATTATGATGACATTTATGTTAAGGTATTTTATTGAAAGGTGATTAAATGATAAACTCATGTGGATAAAATATTAAAAATATATATTAATCATTCAGGCAGAATAATAAAAATGTGTTTCTTTATTTTTGAGAAATATGAGTAAATTAACATTTAATTTGAGTGTTTATTTAATATTGAGAAAATTATCAAACTAATTACAAAAAAACATTCATCATACTGTTTTGAGAGGTATGCATCTAATCATGGATTCCAATCGTCTATATTCATTTACAGGGTTATAAATTTGACCTCCACTACCTTATAAGTACATTTTATTACATAATTATGTCTCAAGAATTATAATCACTATATAATATGAGGTGCCTTAGTTATTTCAACAAACATATTTCATATAATCGTTGAAATGATATTAAATATATATAGTATCTATGATACAAACCTATCAAAAAAATTCTAGATAAAGAGAGTGAGAAAATATTGTAGTTGACATAAGATGTTTTATAAAGTTTTTACATTTATACTTTATCATGTTGCCATAGCCATGTTTGATGATGATTGTTTTATTATATTATAAAGAATTTAGTTTCTATAAAAAATTAATATAAAATTTTTATAATAAATTATATCTTATAAATATATTTAATAATGAAAAATATAGGAGTAATTAGTTTTATTAAGTTGTTTTCAGTCCTCATAATAACCCTTCTATGATAGTTCAATTCTGTAAAATAATTATTCTCCCCCAATAAAATCTATTTTATGTTTATTATTATTCTTAAAATGGATGGTTACTATTTTGATATTTTATGATCGATATAAATGTAAGATTATATTTTTATAGAATTTAAAAAAAAATGTTGTCATATTATCCTACACAATATATTATTTAGAAAAATATTATTTTGAAAATATTTTATCAAATAACATTTAATATTAATTATAATAATCAAAAAGTGATATAAAAAACATAATGATATATCCTACATTGAGTTAAAATAATTTCTTAATAAAATAATAATTTCAATGATAAAATTTCCTTGTAAACTCAATGATGTCATTTATGAGTGACTAAAATATATTTTGAAGTGAAACATTGGACATGAAATCAAATACAAACAATAATATTCTATAGCTTCAATATTTTAGAGATAAATTCATGGAAATTTTAAAATATATTAATTTTTTGTGTGATTTCAAATGTACAATGAATAAATTTTCATATATTTTATAATCCTTGTATCACTATAAACCATGGAAAAGAATTTTACTGTTGTACATGAATATGAATAAGGTAATAATAAATCAAGAAATAATAATCACAAAACAAGTTTTGTTAATTTTATACCACTTATTTATGATAAATAAGAACCTAGAGTTATCTCATAATAATGTAACAATACACATGAAAGACATAATCTTTAAAAACTATAAATATTTTCATTCCATTACATTTACTAAATCCATAATCAATCACTAATTAATCTATGTGCATAGTCACATTTAATACAATATTAAAACAACATAAGTAATTATATATTAATAAACTCAAGAGAAATTGAATATAATATTCAATTAGTTTTTTTTATTTAAAAACAACAGATATAGAGACCTATATTTTCTAAAGTATCCTTTTAATAATTTCATTAATATTTAGAAACAAATTTATATAGTCTGATTATTTTAAAAAAATTCTCTTGAAACCGGGTGGTATTTTATTCTAAATAAATAATTTTATAACCCACCATTGAGTATATTATGAAAAATTAGATATATCTTATACAAATCCCTAGGTAGAAAATATATCAACATGGTTTGTTTTCAGCACTGGTGGTGTTAGGTATGAGTAATGTAATAATCGGTATAGGTTATGAGCATTGGTCGAGGACCATATCACATTTTTTTAAATATTTTGCTAAAATTAGGTCACTAATAGATTTATAGTCATTAAATTAGTTGATAATTCACCATTAATAAAAACATTTTGGGAGATAATATGTTGCATTATTTGTGGATGAGAAACTAAAATAACAAATTTTTTGTTAGATCTCAGGGAAATAATAAAACTAGACTAATGTTAGATATTCGTTAAATATCTAAATATATTATAACTACACCTTATAATCATCAATTTTTCTGTCGTAAATTGATCATATTGTTATTTTAATAATGGAAATTATTATTTATTGACTTTTATTTTATTCTAGTGATTTTATTATTCTAAAAAAGTATGATTAATATTTGAAATAAAATTATCGAATACCATATTCCTCAATAATGCATCAAATAAATTATATACATATAATAAGAATAAACCTTGGGTTGTACTATAGAATGAAATATTTGATAGGTAACCCCAACCATAGGTAATTCCCATCCACCATGATGTTATCCACCCTCAAAAAACATTTTGTAGACTAAAAAACTATTTTGTACATTTAAATATAATATAGGAGAAATAAAGAGGAAACATAAAGAAAATACCTTTATTGATGTCATGGACATGCGTGGAATGTGTTACCATCTATTTTTTCTAATATTGAAGTGTTGTCTCTGGTAGATGGTGTGAACTATTTTACATTGGGTATCTTATAAGAAATAAAATATATTGAATCAATTAATGATGATAGAATTGATTGAAGGGGTCTCCATAGGGCGTTTTATGATAAATGAACTTTGAAAATTCAATTGGTAGAGTATAAGATGAAGATATACACATACTATTATAGGTAGATAAATCAATGGGTAGATCCCAATAGTGGGATAATTATTCTTAAACAATAAACTATGAAAAATAGTTTAGGAATTCTATCCAGACCACTACTTCAATATCCCATTCCTAGAAATTCTAGGAGTATGACATCATGATGTCAGTCATATGACCTATACATTCTCCAAGGTGTGTAGCCTAGTTTATTGGATATCCCCCCTATGAAACATATGTGGTGCATGGAAATTCCAATTTACCTATCTTTTTATTCATTATTAATTTTTCTATTTATATATGCATGCATTGGAACTGGGGTCAAATATGCATTGGGCAAAAAAAAACACTTAGCCATGTTTCAAGTAATTAAACATGTCTATTCTCTTACCCATGTGTGGAAATCAATATACCCTAATGTAATTTTCATTACATCATACCACTATATGAAATGCAATATGGGTGAACATGTGACCTAGTATACAAAACTTCTTGAATTATTCCTATATTATATCTATATTTTCATTATTAAAAAAATTGTAGCTCCATGTGGTTCATCACATATATTTAAATAGTGGGTCCCTCTTTGATATTAAAGCCTATTTCAAATATATTTTTTATAATTTTTGTATTTTATTTTCCAATATGATGGTGACTAGTTTTCTCAAAGACATTCATAAAAGACAAGTCAATTGGTAGATCCATATAAACATAGTAATTATATGGTGCTGGTTCCACTTACACATTATTGACATTGTTACAAATAATAAAACTCATGTAATTAATCTTGTACTTCAACAAAAATGTTGATTAATAGTTAAATCATCACACTAGATATACACCACGTCTACCCCATAATATTAATGAGGCAAATAAAATCCCTCTATGATGGGATATTGGTCAATAAATATTAGTCACAATGATTTATAGGACCTAGAATTGTGTTCGTACTCACTGACATGATATTCTAACCATAAAAAATGATGGATTTCCATGAAATGGTTTTGATAGGTTGTTCACTGTTAAAAAATTTGATATGTATTATTATTTCTCATCATGTTAATTATTATGTAATTAAAATTTCTTTTGTAATAAAATCAAGATGGAGTTACACTATAATGATGGGTATTGTACCATGTATTGAGTTCATTAATCTTCAAAAATATAAAAATCATTGAATTTTACAATATTTTAGAGTATATATTTTATTTAGTGTATTGTATTATTTCAAGTAATCCTACTAGTTTTCTATATACTATATCTGAATTAATTTTTTATCCAACACATTTTGTGTCCATACAAATGATAGTGAGTTGATATATGATCTTGGCAGACTTAGTGTTAGTGGATATCATGCTTTATTGTGCTTAGTGGTGATATTTGCTGTCAATGTTCCTTTCACTAGTTTTTGTGATAATAAAATCTCTTTCCAATAGATCTAAAATTCAATTTACTATTTCATATTGTAATTTTTGTATTTTCTATTAAATAATGAATTTTCTGATTCTCTATTTTTATATTATTTATGTATATCATATGAATATTATAAAATTGATTGGATATTATTTATAATACCACATTTATGAATACGTTAATTATGGATATAGAAAAGTGTAATTTAATAATTGTTTTATTAAGATAATTCATTCCATGTGAGACATTCCCTCTTTGTGATGGTCACTAAAACATGTCACATTGGAGGCATTTGTAGTTTAGTAAACTCATAAAACATCCATATTGTGTTGAATCTATAGGGGTTAGGTTATGGTATTAGAGATATTTTAATATTCTAAGGATAATATTTTTAACAAAATGATTTATCATGTTTGGTATAGAAGATATATGGAAAAAATCAAGGGTATTGAGTTCAATTTCCTTACCAGATACACAAATAATTAGTCTGTAAATAAAATCATTTAAATGCTACACTATAAATTATATAATCAACTAATAACCTTAAAAATATTATTTATGTAATCCAACGGATAGTTCATGTATAATATAGTTTTTGTTAGCGTGTTTATTTGTACATATAGATATTATTAATCTACAAATGATTTAATGAATGTTGGTTCATCATATGGAATACCCCATGGAACCCGAAATAAATAATTACTTGATTTAGGGGTTTATTTAGGGTAATCTAGTTTCTATGTTATTATTTTGTTCCACATGTTATTGGAGTAATTATAACTAAATTCGATTATATAATAATTAGGTATCGATATCATGGAAGTATAGAAAATACCATCATTCTATTGAGTATATCGGAAATCCTCTAAATATAATATTAGATAATGATTCATGACCATCCATGGAATGGATGATTCAAATTTGTTAAATGAGATGACCCATAGGTTGAATGTAATATTTTAATAATAAAATATATATCACTAAATTAATAATTAGCACATGAACTATATACGATTTATTTTTGGATAATGGTGGAAAATATGTTTTTCCAACGGTTTACATGACACTAGATTATGTGTCGGTTTCCTTATATAGACCTATACATTATGTTAGAGTCTATGGTGTAAATAGAATAAAGTGACCCTTGATAAAGATGAAATTTTTTGGTAATAATTCAAGGGCATCTTTTGGGTAGACTAATAACTGACATGTTTAAGGATGAGTTGAGAATATTCTCAATTGTACATTCCCTGGGGTAGTAGAAAACTAGTGAATTGCGTGAAAAGGTATATATAACTCATAAGTTACATAATTTATAACATTTGTGGGGGGGGGTTTGAATGTTTTTCTATTTATATGGGGGCACTATTGATTGATTAAATCAAAGGTTATACCTTTATGTATTACAACATATATTAGAGTTCAAGGGAGATAAGAAACTGATTATGTGATCTCTAATGATTATATTTCTATTAGTGGAGCTCTTCCTACTTTTTGTTGAATAATGTAATAAAATATATAATGACAATGATAGATGAAGAGATCATATTTTTGAAGAAATACATATCAATGATACTAATATAAAATATTAGTTATGTGTGAGTCTTATGTTAAAGGTATCCTTATATTAGTATATATCATAAATGAGTCTACAATTGAATAAATATTATCTATAAATAGGTTACCCTTCAATGAAATTCCTCGACAATATCCTCCAAATGTTCCCCATAAAGATCAGGTAATTGGGATTCATTCATAGAGTCACATTATTGTGGTGTATGAATATAACTACGTAGGTCCTAACAAGGGTCAATATAGAATATTTCTATTATAATATGGGAACCTATAATTTTAAACACTGAAAAAATACTTTTTATTATTTTTACATATATATATTAGGATATCTAAATTTTAGTAGAGCCATGGACCCAGCCAATTCAGTATTGAATAGACCATATGCTATTAGGATACATTGAGTGGGTAAATAAGTGGTAAACCGTTTAACTCTAAATACATTAAACATGTGAAATTACTATTTTTCCAATCATGAGTAAAATGCTCCTCAAAAAATATAAAATAATATATATTTATAAAAATAAAGAAATAAATGTATACCAGTTTTCAATATTTAAATTCTGTACTCTTTTCATGAATTGTGTGTAACCCCAATCATATACTATCCTCTATAAATCCATGTTTTCCCAACAAGGACCTACCCAAAACTATCAACCAATATTCCCACTATATTCCAACTATAGAGAACCATATGTGTTCACATCATGCCATTTAACACTATATATTTATTATCTACAATAGTATGGAACTTCATATACTTCATGATTCTTTTTCACGAATAGATGTAGATATCCCTCCATGAAAAGACTGGAATGACTGGACCACTTGGTTATCATTAAAACCCATGATAAAAAATAATAAAAAATGGGTCTATCAGTATTTCTCAATATACTCTATACATCATCATTGATATATTTCTATAAATTCCACAAATACCTAGTCATAAAGGTCTCCTACATCTTCAATGGATAATGGATTCAATGTTTTTTCTCATCTATAATTTCTTATGTCAGGTTCTAAATATCACAATATTTATACAATTATACTTTAATGTTTTATATATATTCAATAAAAAACATGGAGAAAATTACATTACAAAATGTAATTTTTAAATATCCATGGTTTTCAATATAGAAATATCATCATTCACATATTTAAATGGGTTTTTATATTATTTTAACATTCATATTAACCTGAATTCACTATCAAAATCCACCATTAAAAATTATAGGTCATATATATTTCTTTATCTAAATTACATGGAATACAAAAAAATATTATTTAAATTTATTCCATGATTTTCTACAACTGTTCTGCATAACCCTGTGGATATCCTCTTGGTGTCATGGGGCACATCTCAAACATTGTCACCTTTGTCTAATGGTCTTCCATTTAACTTATATTTAATCACAATTATCTTTATATTATTTTAAAATATGAATTTTTTAAAATAATAATACCAGAATCAATATTTTTTTGAAAAAAATTTATATATTATGTACTAATTTATTCTTTTGTTTCTCAAAAAAATAATATTGGAAATTCTTCCTTGTAGAGTTCATTATGTATACCCTAGAAATTGTGATTCCACTAATTATATTATTTATAATGAATTAATTTTTTTAAAATGTTTTAAGTTTTACAATATGAAATTTTACCTAATTAATCTCATTAAACATACAAATTCATCAATATGTTGTTTATGTATATCATGATGATCTCCTATAAAATAAAAATATCTTAACTCTTCAAATAGTGTTATACTATTTGAATAACTTTTTTACCCTATAAAGGTACCATAAAATGTTATTCGACACTTGTATCATCCTAAAAAATATTTTCATCTCATTCTTATTGATAGTTTTTTGTACTATATTTTAGAGGATGTATCAGCCTTATTTGATCATGGACATAACCATATTTCTAAACTTTTAATTTATAGAGTTCACTAAGATTAAATTATTGGTTTCCCAAACCATCATCATATATATAAAATAACTCAAATTAACATTGAAACCTTATCTAAATGTTATAAAAAATATATTTTTTCCACATTTTTTATATTTTTCTTCATCATTAATGATATTAAATTCCAACATAATAATTTATAGAAACATTCAACATCAATAAAAATATTATAAAAATCACTCTCATAATCAGCACTAATCTTAACCATAATGTATTGTTCATCTTTTTTCACAAGATATGGATTTTACATTGAAGCTATCATCCCATGTTAATAAATAATAAAAATATATAATATTTTTATATTTATTATGGACACTAATACTCCTAATAAAAAAATTAATTTCTTATTTCATAGTCTTATTGACAAGAAATAAAACTCATTAAATTAAGAATATGAGTCTTCCAAATAATATTTAATTGAAATACCCCATTCGTTTTCATCAAACCAATTCAATCAATTTATCCTTCATTAGGATTAAATTCTAAGGAAATATTTTTTTCTTCAAATTACTTTCTTGTTTATCATCCATGGCTATTAAAAAGGATTCTTATTCACCTAATTTGTTTCAAAATCACATCCATATCTTCTTTTAATCGAATTATAGAACTAATTAATGTTCATTACGATGAGACATCATATATTAGATTCTCTACCAAAGTGGGATAAATTATTCTAGAAAACAAGTGTGACTAAATCAAGCGCTTAATTCAGGTCTATAGTCTCATATTCATGTGATACCTAATATGATATCACACATATCATATATTTAATAATCTAAAAATTTCATCAAAATCATAATAATATTATATGCTAAATGTGATAAAGAACCTATTTCCTCCCATTTTGATCAACCAACACTCAAATTTTTTAAAAATCAATGCCATAATCAGAAAATAAGATATAAAAGTGAAAGGCATTATGTCTCGTACAATTATTAGAAAATTTCCAAAAATTAAATTTTCACTACATGTTGATAAATGTAGAATATCATATCATGTTACCCCCCCTCAAAATATGTGCACAATCACACATTTTTAGGGAAGATAGTAAACTCCTAGAATAATAATTTCTTTGTAAATTTTTTTAAATATTTCTCATATTTCTCTCTTTTTTACTAAATTATTAAAAATAAACCAGTAATAAATTAATAAATAGGGTCCTATTAGTATCTCAATGGTAACAGAATGGATGAATTTTTACAATATCCAAAGTCAACTCAATCTTTATAAAATTCACATGTGATAATTTTTCCATGTTAACCATCCTTTTTTGAGTCTTAAAAATTTCGGTGATAATATTTTTTCATGAAATTTTTCCTTCTATTGAAGATTATTCTTCAATTTAGATATCAATGAAAACAAATTATCATTTCTCATTAAACTACATATTAATTCTTATTGAACTGGAAGGACATTCAAATATTCCTTCATATAATTTTCCACATGATTCCATCTCTTATGTTTATATTATTGAGTTTATAAGGAATAAAATATATCAAATAACAGATACACCTTATATATATTATTTGAATCCATGTTAATTCCTTTATATTAAAAAAATTGTATATTATCCAATTTCATCACCTTCTCAAAGTAGGCAATACAAATTATTTCACCTTCTTCAACATAAAAATTGGTTTGTATCTCTCACACCCTAACATCACGCATATTGGTCTCATCTCTCATATGAATAATCTTTTAACATTGAAAGAATTATCACTTCCACTATTTCACCATGTGTAACTAGACATGTCTATTCATTATTTTATCCATATAATAACCCAGTATATGACTAAAATCTAATGTAAACCATGTTAATTAATTATACATCAATACATCATAGAAAATGATAACACACCTATCAGAAAATATAACCACAAATTCTAGATGCATATATGTACTATACCTCTTACTATTATCACCCACATATATATGTATTTTAATCAATTTTCCATCATAATCTGGATAGGAACACAAACAATACAATAATCCATTATAGGCCAGTATATTCATACTCATCAATTTCAAGAGTAAGAGAGGGGGATATGGATAAATCAACCATCCATTCTATTTTAACATGAGTTTTTGAAGGAGAAACCACCCAAAAACATCGGTTTTGGTTTCTATACTGATACTTGTTCATATGAATATGAAATTAAAAAAATATTGAAGTAGTATCACACACCACCACGGTAATGGAAACTTACTTGCCATAGACACATGTTGTTATTGTTGTAAAGGACACTTAGCTTCTAATTCAAAAGAATATGTTTCAAATATTCACACAATAAATTAAATCAATACTATGTAATTTATATATAATTTGATATTCATTTCCAATATTAATACATTATCTCTCTAAGCATTATGTTAGTGACACTATTTGTTTACTTATTTATATTCTCAAGCTATAAATCATCATCTATGAACACCATGAACCAAAATATTTCATTTATTATTATATTTATCAATTAATAATCATTAAAATACTAAATAAATTATGATTCTCTACATATTAAAATATTCAATTGTATTGAAAAACATCAATGTATGACATATATATAAAAACTAGTCATATGAACAACATTCAATCATCTTCCCATTAAGAATTAATTTAGAAAAATTTAAGAATCAATGATAAATACAATTTCTAAATTCATCCTAATAGACTGAGTATACCAAACATTTGTTCATAACAAAAACATTTCTGACAATAATTTCAATAATCCATCACTACGAACCTGGATCCAAACCCATTGGTCATTTATCAAATAAATCATAGGTCATAATGAAAATGGGATTACAACCCTTTACTCATCAAGGAATCTAACCACACATGGTTATAAATCAAAAACAAGATTAACCTAAATCATTACACCACACATACTTTATAAATTTAATTTTCAAAAATGAATTTTCACTAAGGGAATGTTTTATTAACTACAAACCCACACTCCCAAATCTAGTTATAAAAATATGATCATTACATTTATGGATATTTTAACAATGAAGGTGACCTAATTATAACTATCCAAAACATTCAAAATCAAAAGGAAATACATGGTCCCTTATATACACACGTATTCATTGGTATTTTTTCAATGTCTATGAAATTATTACATTAAATGTAACATTCAATTCAATTATGTATTTTCAAACTTACCCCCCCTTTTTTATATCACATAGTCGTCATTGTAATCATTATAAAACCATTATAGAAATAATTAATTCAACATAATTCATGATTACCTAGGAAATATTAAACATAAGAAGATAGATTTAAAATTTTCATTAAGGGTAAACCTATGAATTAATAATTGATTTTCAAAAGTGAGCATATGAATAAAATAAGGTAATGATGACCAAATAAAAACTTGTGATCATAAAAAAAGAAAATTCATACCCATAAAAACATAACAAATTTAATAATTCCTTTTTAATGGTAAGAGTTATAAGAATAAATTTTTATTAAAGATGTGATTTTAATTTTAATTAATTTAATTGTTAAAAACTCAAAGAAAGCATATGGAAAACAACATGGTATCATGGAACATCATCATCATAATTAATTTTAAAACCATTTTAGAAATAACTAGATCCGATCTAAATCCACTAGAGAAAACCTCTACTGACTCTCCCATAACATAACAGATAAGAAATATTAAAAATCAATTGGACCACTATCTCAGTGATCCCATCATATATGTTATATTGTCCCTATATAATACATTCTGATTTCACTTATAGAATAATATATATTAGTATTCTCTATTTTTATATGTGTAAAATTAAATAATGTCTAGTTTTCATTCATGAGTAACACATTTAGAATATTTAAAATTGGATATATTTTTTTTTTATTTTTCATCCATTATTTTTTTTCATAATGAAAGGAAATGGGTTCCATGTCAATATAGTAACATATATAGATAAATAATATGGATGGAATAAATACAACATATCCACAGTGTATTGTATTTAAAATCAAAATTGTTTTCCATTTATGAGAGAGAATCACATTAAAAGGGCATTAACACATCCTTCATGAGGATGAACATTTTAATTTGAAACAAACATATAAAAATTAGAAATTCAGAAAATATTAATAAAATTATGTTCCTTAAAAAAACATTGGAATCATCTATTGGAAACATTATAGAAAATAATGGGAATGATGGAAGAATATCCTTTTATTTTTTAAATGTTAAAATATGAATTATTTCATACATTTTGTAATGGGAGTCAAATATGACCCATCTTGATAATGTTATGAAATTAAATTTTCAAAGCCTTTTAAAAATAAGGATAATGATCATATAAAATATATTATGGAAAAATTTAATGATTTAATTATTTATTTATTTATTTTTATAAAATATGTATATGGAATAGAAATTTCCTTGGTCTTACAGAAGATACAATAATGGTATCACTTAAAAATTACATTCATAATGTTTAATTAATAAATAATAAATAAAATGGAAATAAACATGTGGAAGACATTCATAACCTATTTATACAAAAATCTATTGTTTTCAAATAAATATGATCACATTATTTCCTCTAAAATTATGTTCAACATACACAGACCTGAAAAAAATGTTGATTGTGACATAATGCATTTTCTACATTATTAACCATCCATAATAAACACCATGAAATATTAACTAAAATTCAAATATTAAATGTTATTAATATAATTTTTCTCATGATATTTCATATAAAATATTTAGTAGATACACCTCAAAAAATGATAGTGTGGTATAATATAATATCATCCCCACGGAAGAAAATTATATATGATAAGTTCAAATAATGATCATAATGTTGATGTGAGATTTAATAAATATATATATTATGTTTATCAAAATTAAATCAACCTAAAAAGGTGTAAATATATAACAAAACAATTTAGATATCAATATTCACATAATCATATAATAACTAGGTCAATGAATAAGTGTTACAGCATAAGGAAAGGAAATTGAGTTAAAACCCCCTTTCCACCTGGAAACATTTATCTCAAATCCCCTACATTAAATAATTTAAATGAAACATAAAATACATTTATGACATTAAATATCATAAAAATAAGGTTTTTTGGGATATTACATTTAAAAATGGTAATTGATACACATCAAAACGGATTATGTGGTATAATATAACATCACTCCCAAAGAAGATAATTATATATGATAAATACATACAATGATCAAAATGTTGATGTGATAATTAATAATGGAATATATTGTATTTATCAAATGTAAATCCACCTGAAAAAGTTTAAGTATATAATAAAAAAATTAACTAATATTTTTAAATATTCATTTCATAACTTAGTCAATAAAGTATAGTTACATCCCAATGAAAATAAATTGAGTTTAAAACAAATACCATTTGGTAACATTCAAGTCATATCCACTTTATGAAATAATTAAAACGAAACATAAAATACCATGGCTTATTAGAGATTAATTATAATACATGTAAAAATTTCATCATATACCCCACACATTGTAAAGAAGTGTGACATATGGTATATGTATCATAGAAATAAATGTGATACTATAAAGGCATACCTTGAGTCCATACATTCCATGTAATTGAATTGACTACTATATGATAATAATATATAAATTATTTAATTAATTAAATTATTATTAAAATATTAATAATTTATACTTAAATCATTTATTTTACTTACTTTTAATGTAATAATTAAATACCTTATTATTAAAGTCTACATTATGTGTTTTTTATGCTCGGGTTATTATTTCAAAATGGAATCCATGTGTTGAACATGGTCAAAGTGGTAATTTTTTATGAAAATTAAAAACAATATCGATTAAATAATAACTAATTATTTAAATTTATTGTGTTTTAAAAACAATCATGGAAATTTCTAATGGAAAATGTACTATGTTATGATCATGGAGGCGGTAGACCATTTGTAAGGAATACTAACATTTACCTTTTTAACAATAATTTATAAATCGAAGTAAGTTAAAATTTATATTTATATAATTTCATAAATATAAAAAATACCATATTATTTTTTTATATATAAATATATATTTATTTATTTGTAGTGGTTATGTATAAATAATCTTATCTTCTTATGGAGGAAATTCTCTACTCTTACACATTGACGACATTATCATTTTTGAATGTTAGAATAAAAAGATATAATTTAATTTTAAAATGGTAAAAATGTAATTATTATAAGGAGTTATATTATTTATATCCATGCATGAATAGAAATTATCATTATTACCTTTCAATTCATGTGTTAGATAAAATTGTTTCGTGTAGCTTCATGATCTTGTAGTCTTCCAAACACACAATCGAAATTATCATATCCCCAGCTGAATGGAATGTAAGAATGAATATTTGAGATCAGAAATGAATAAGTATTAACATGTAATAAATATAATATATAAACATTAAATGGATATTTTTAGTAGTATATGAGATTTGATGATTGGAAATTAATGACATTAGTTCACGAGGATCTATTTTTCCATAAACACTAATAATGATTTTGTATCTCGTCCGATGGAGGAGGAAATAAATTAATGCAATGTGATAAAAATAATAACATATATGGTTAGGCTTGAAACAAATTTGAATATATATTAAAAATTGAATAATATTTTAAGGATGTGATTAATAAATAAAGTAAAACTACTTGGTTATGCATGATACCTCTTCATAAAACAAACTTCTTAGGTTAGAACCAAAATCCTCCATTGGATGGATTTAGAATAGAAATGAATAATGTGTAAATATATTTTGATTAAATGATAATATAAATTTAAAAATAAATTTCACATATTTATAAAATTATTTTCTAAAATGGAGTTCATTTTTTATTCTATACGTCATAAAATGGTTAGAGTGAATTTTTGGGATTTCACTAATATAATTGAATTTTTTCAATAGTAAAATATTGTAATTATGATATAAATACATTATGAGGTAAATACACTATTCCACACATCAGTACTATTGTAAAAAACAATTCGTTCAATCCCAGATTCACATAATACTATTTTTTTCATGAAATCTTCATTAATTTTTGTCTGAGGGAAAAATAAAAAACTAATGATTAAAATAGTATGAAAACCCTCCTCTGCTCCACTATAAATATCACCCCTCAAACCCTCTTTTTTCACACCTCTCATGCTTAAATCCTTTAATAATTTTTATTCGAATCACTCCCTGATATCCTCCCACACATCTAACAACCCTCGTTCTCCTCATAAAATCCAAATACTCTCACTTAAAGAGGAATTCAAAGGAAGATAGATTGCAAAGGTAAAATCCTCTTTTCAATTATTTTGTTTTCTTTCAGGTTTATTTTTTATGTTTTCAATTAACACCTATTCTAATCCAATTTTATTAAAAAATTCAGTACCTTATATGTAAAATAATGCTTTATTATATTTTAATTTTCTATGACAATCTCTTATTTCCCCCTTTTATGCTATTAAAGAAAACACCATTCGAGATCTGTTATTTATTACATTCATGTAAGATGATTTTTCGAATTTCATTACTGTCTTCATGACTGCTCATGAAACATTAATAATATTTGAACTATATCATAATATATGTATTTTATTTTATTTAATGTTCTGGGATCCTTACACACTCATAATAAATAATAATAATACAAAAAATGTTCATTTTTCACAAAACTGCAAATTTAATCGAAGAATTTATCAATAACATTTATCTAATGTGTCTGCCTCAAAGTATATAACCAAAAAACATAAAAATATAATTTATATATATTTAATTTAAATAATAATATATATTAAAAATTCTATATGGCTAACTACATTTCAATTGATCTTCTAGTCATGAATACCAGTAAATTGGTCATGAGAACCAAGGGAAAAATGCTTCCAAAACAATAAACGTGAACCTATTAAACCCATAAAAAATTCTATGAATGAACATAATAAGATAAAAATAAATCTATTATATGTATATGGGGTTCTATAATTATTAATTAATGAAGAAAAATTTGATCATTTAGGTCATTAAGATCAATCAATGTACACATTCAGGCATAAGGTAAGGTGTCTTCCATCTCAATTTTTTTCCGTGATTTTTCCATTGCTCACCAATTATTTCATGTATGTAGTGTATTCTTACATAATTATGGATATATATAATGACCCTGAATTTCCATGTAATTTGTTTTGTTAAATGAGAATTTTATGAGTCCGCAAAAATTGAGGGCGCGTGATTCCGAGGCCCGGTGTGCCCAGAATCAATTTCTGAAGTTTTGTTCGGGTATGTTCAGTAAATGTACAAGTGGGGTTTTTCTATCATTTGAAAAGGTTCTTGAAATTGAAATATGAGGGCACCGTTGAACTCACAGTTTTGATATTCAATTAAGAATACTTTTTCCTCGACGATAGTACCTTGAGGGTGAAGGTTAGTTTTTGGGGTTTTTCATAGAAATAATAAAAGAAAATAAAGGCATGTTTTATTTTATTTTAACTATTATAACCACCCATGTGGAAGTTTATGGTTGGGACCACCACACCATAACCTCCAATGGGAGGTTATGGTGGTGGTTCCCACCCGAACTTAACCTCCCACAAGGGGTTACGGTGTGGGGACCACCCAGGAATAAACCCGCCCAATTAATTGAGTAAAACCTCTCAACTAACTCATAAATGAGAGAGTGTTTCTTTACCTCCTCCACCTTAATTGTTCCAAAAAAACATGCCATTAAATGTGACATCTACTCTAATTTTTAATTCTGCTAATCCACCATAATTAATCTTGCCAACATATGTGTTTAATTGGGCTAATTCGAAATTGGTTCCGATGACATAATAATATATTTTTATCTATTATCTTTGGCCACCATTTCATTTGGTTGGAAAAGGAGGATCGGTGAGAGGAGGAACTTGGGAGAAAGCTCTCATCGAATTAATATCCACCAAAAAACAACACCAACAAGGAATGCCTTCATCTACAAGGAATGACCATGACGATTACTTTCTTTCTCGGAACCTCCTTCGGAGTAGGATGTGTTCGTCTATAACGAATCGATGTCTGCCTTCCCGCACCAATGTCGATGAACAATGAACAAGGTAGGGATATTTTTTATGTATGATATTACTCCCTTGTTTATTTCCTCATAAAACAAATAATGCGGGCCAAAATATTATCTAGTTGATCTTTGGATGTTTTTCCTTGTGGGTTAGGATTATATTGTTAACGAGGGATTATAAGAATTGATGTTTTTAAGATATCTTCCATGCCCGTTCTTTGATTATGTTCTTTATGAACTGACTTCTACCACCCTAAAAGCCGATGGTGCAGGCCAAACTAACTTGGCCCGACACCCTATGTTGTTCTTCTATGTGATGTTCTTCGGCATGGAGATGAGGCAACGAGACAATGAAGGCAACGAAGGCAACCTGCGCATGACTCTTCGGTGCCCGAGCCGAATCAGCTCTGCCACACCGGGTCGAACCTCACTGCCCAACGGCTTCTGAGCAACCCCATCCATACTTCTCGCTAGCCGTGCTGCCCACCGAATGAACCAGCCTGAGGCGCACCGTACCCCGGCCACACATCCCTCTCCTAGTCGAACCGTGCATCACGTCACCCTCTCGAGTCGCCACCCACTACACCAGCCACCGATCTCCGAGCCTCGACTGAGCTGACCTTTGTGTGCCCCTGCAGTCCCCTAGATGAGATGGCCTCTGCACGCCCTCACGACACCCTGGATGAGCCAGCCTCCACGCGTCCTTCCGGGGCCCTGGCCGAGCCGGCCTCCACGTGCCCTCGCAACACTACCTCCGAGCCGGCCTCCACGCACCCCTCGCGGCACCCCGGCTGAACCAGCCCATGCCCTCATGACACTCTCCAACCTGTGCCTCCCTCGTTTCACCCTCCAGGCCGAGCCATCCTCGCGGTTCCCTCCGGGCCGAGCCTCCCTCTATGCAACCCGCAACTGGTCTGCGCCCTCGTGACCGGTATGTTCCCTCACGGCCCTTCACTCCCTCGTCACCTACTGGGCGGGGCCCAGCAGGCCCGACCGATCCTAATGGGCTAGCACGCACAATGTGTCGGGCCCTACCCAATGGGTCAGGTTGGGTCGACCCAAACCGGGTCGGCCAACCGGGTCATCCGGACACAGGCCCACTATGACCCTTTACTTTCTTATGGCCATATCTTTGGCACTGGAAGTCCGTTTGACAAACTGTTAGTGGTGCTCATAATCATGGAACATGATGATCCCTTTGAGTATTACCCACCAGATTTTCGGGTATAGTTGAGATACGGTCGGGTTGGATCGTGCATGAATCCAACCGAGCCCCTGGGAATAAAAGTATAATAACTCACAGATCGGGGGTCTGATTGACACGTCGTTTGTTCAATTGAGACCCATATGATGTGGCAGAACTTTGAGATAATTCTTTGTGGGAATTCGTGATAGTTGAAGTATCAACTAGTAGATCGTGGATCGAATCCTTCCAGTGAGGAGCGAGCAGTGTGGGGAGACCTAGTAGTTGGATGAGACCTGACGACTACTGATCATTTGACTCGGAGACACTCTACTTGCCCAGTGGGAAGCACCTGGTTGCGGTGGTAGACCAACGGTGGAGAAGAGAGATCTGTGTGACATTGTAGACCCATGGTACACAACAGGAGGAGTGCCTCTTTAGGCTACTAGGGGAGTGACTAGTTGTGGCGGCAGACCCATGGTGGAGAGTGTCTGGTTGTGGCAGCAAACCCACGGAGCTCTACTGAAGAAGTACCTCTGAAATCCAAGGTTAGTGGGAAGCACGCTTGGTGTCGCAGTAGGCACACTATACTCAACAGTGGAGGAGTTCTCTAGGAGCCATGGTTTCGTTAATGTGAATAATGATCCTAGCTATGCTGAGTCAGTACTTTTGTGTTTTCCTCATGATTGAGAAAGATCTCTTGATAACAGAGGTATATGTATGGGCATATTCCTAAATATGGTTATCCATTGATTTATAATGTTTGGATTATCCTTGTTGTATTTTTTGAGACCTAGAGGGTCTCGAGATCCCTACTGAGTATCATTATTCTCACCCATATGCAGTCTATGCCCGTAACTTTTGGTTTTGGTTGCAGATGACAGACGATGCTTACTAAGGCTAAGTGTACCGGGACTAGATGGTACCCATAGGTGGACCTTACCACGAGTCGCTATGCCAAAGATTTTGATGAACATGGAGTGTTGAGGTGGATATCTGTAACTACCATTCAGGTAGGAATCACTGAGGATGACACAACAGCTATTTTTATTTTCTTCAGTTGTACTTGTACTTTTAGTTCCTTGTACTTTACAGGTGGGCTTGTATTTCCGGACCCTTTTAATTTTTATCACTCTTTGTTATACAGTTTATAAAGTGTTTTTTATATATTTGTGTGCTATGTTGTGTGTTTCTATAGGTTATAAAGGAAATGCCTTCCCAGTTTTTGGTAATTACGCCTTTGGTGCTAGTCACCAGCCATTTCCTTATGGAAGGAAGGCATGGGGTAGTCACGACACGGGCCTCGGGGATGGGTCATGAAAAATTGGTTTTAGAGGGGTCGGTTCTACTAATGAACATTGGAATCTGGTCTTTATTTTCTATGAAATAATAGTGTTAAGTGAAATCAGTGTGGTTTGTAGTTCAGAGAGTCTAGTGTCGGTGCGGTGGCTGGCGTATCCATACATCAAGACCCTGAATTCTGACTTCCGACTCACTGCATGAAAACACTGATTGTGTGTGTGTTTTCAAAAGTTTTTGTTATGTAAACTCAACCAGGCCAGCTCACCAAGTTTAACTGTTAACCATAGCACACCTGTTTCTTTTCAGGATTCCTCCATGCAGACAACTAACAATAGTTCTGAGATTCATATGCATAGACAACCCACCGAGAAAAGAGGCCTCGGTGCATGGCCCTTTTTTAGCAGAGGCACCAGCGGTACCACTCTACGTTGGACCACCAATGCCACTAGACTGAGCAGCAGATGATGCCTGCCACTTGAGCGTGTTGAAAAAGTTCCAATGCAAGAGACCACCCAGGATCAGGGGAGAGATGGACCCAGAGGCGGCTGAGGATTTTTCGGAGGTTGTTGGGAGAGTCTTCTAACTATTAGGGACATTATTAGACCTCATTGTGATTTTGATGCCAGCATACTATAGGCAGTAGTGATCAGATGGTGGAAATTGGTGCCCCAGGTCCACGATGTAGTGACACTTCTCTGGGCAGACTTCGAGAGACAGTTTCAGGCAGATTTTGTTCCAACTACTCTTCACGCAGTGTGCATCCAGGAGCTTCTTTATCTGTAGCAGGGAAGCATTACTATAGTTCAGTATTTAGCGAGTTTCAATGACCTCTCACATTACTCCACTAATATGGTGCTAAACCCATTCTTCTGGGACTGTACCTTCTAGTAGGGACTCATGGAAAATATCATGGCATCAGTGATCTCACTCAGCATCCCGACGTAGGCAGGGGTGTTAGAGAGATCCCACTTAGTAGAGAGTTTCGTTGCTGAGCAGTCTCTAGCTGTGAGATCCACCACCAGTCGACACGTAGCAGAGTCATCTGCAGCTGGAAGCAGAAAGATGTCTCAATGGTTCAAGAAAACCATACATATAGGTGGATGATTGCATGAATTAGGATCGGTTGTGAGGGGAACCCAAAGCAGAGACATGCATGCCAGTAGCCGGCAGTGTTACTAATACGGTGGGTAGGGTCACATGGGTTGTGACTGTCCAACCCTCTATATGGATTATCCAAAGATGGTCTAAGGACCACCCATACATAGATAAAGATTCAATAAAGGCATTCTGTAGGGAGAAGGTAGACGTGGTAGAGGAGTTGGTCGTGCAGCTGGCGTTGGACTACGATTCGAGGTGTTATCACCACCACCACCAGGAGGTCCACCCCGACTATAGGTAGTAGGTGGATAGGGGAGATCTCCGCTCCAGGTAGCTGAGGCATAAGATCATGGTTCTCTAAATATGATTTGAGTTACGATCTTTTTCTACTCCACCATAGCTACAATACTTATAGACACAGGTTGCAGTCACTATTTCATTGCCACTTCCATCATTTGGAGCTCGGAGATTCTGACGGAGCCTTTGGCTCGATACTTACGGCTATATACTCCTACGAAATAGGATTCGATGATTTCACACTAGTGCTGGTAGTTTGAGATTACTCTAGGAGGCGAGAGCATCTGCTGGGATCTCCTAGTAGCGGCATCGAGGCCTTACGACGTCATCTTGGGTATGGACTGGTTATCCTCAGTCCATGCTGAGATTGAATGTATTCAGTGAAAAGTGTGGTGTGTCGACATGAATGGGACTAGGTTTACCTTCATCGTCAAGACAAGATCCTTTGCAGCACATGATGGACTTGCTCCGAGGAGAGTGCAATCGATCACTCATCAGTTGTCTTTCCTTACCCTTGAAGTTGTTGATGTAGAGATTTCGAGCTATCCTATAGTGGTTGACTAGTACACAGATGTCTTCCCTAATAATGTTCTAGGACTACCCCCTCATAGAGAGGTGGACTTTTAAATTTAATTGTACCCCGAGACGACATTGATATCTACAGCATCATTTTGGATGGCTCTTGTGGAGCTTCAGGAGCTGCAGGTACAGCTAGAGGACTTATAGGGGAAGGGTTTCATCTGCCCTAGTGTTTCTCCCTAGGCAGCCCAGATTCTGTTCTCCAAGAAGGATCATGGGATTTTGAGGCTTTTTATTGACTATCGGCACCTAAACCAAGTGTCCATGAAGGATTAGTACCCACTCCCGTGAATTGAAGACCTTTTTGATCAACAGAGGGGAGCATGTTGGTTCTCGAAGATAGACATCAGATTTGGATATCACCAGCTCATATTTTGAGTTGAGGATGTGAATAAGATGACCTTTAGATGTCATTATAGACACTACGAGTTCTTAGTTATTCCATTCGGCATAACCAATGCTCAAACAGTGTTCACGGGACTCATGAATAAGATCTTTCATCCATACCTCGATTACTTTGTCGTAGTCTTCATCGATGACATTCTGATCTACTCGATTACTGAGGAAGAGAATGTAAATCATTTTTAGGTAGTAATGGACAAACTCCGAGTCCACCCGCATTATGGTAAGCTCTCGAAGTGCATGTTTTTTATCTAAGAGGTTTAATTTTTGGGACATTTCGTCGCGGAGGCTGGAGTTGTAGTGGATCCAGCAAATATTAAGTCGATACTTTCTTGGGAGAAACCTAGGATTGTGATGGAGGGTCGTAGTTTATTGGGTTTGGCTAGATACTACCGAAGGATTGTACCAGATTTATCCAAAGATATAGCACAACAATCAGCCTTGATGAAGAAGGGGAAACCATTTGTGTGGTCGGAGAGATGCCTGCAGAGCTATCAGGAGCTGACGCAGAGGCGAACTAGTGCCCCCATCTTGAGGCTTCCAGAGGAAGGCATAGGGTATGTAGTATATTATGAAGAATCAGGGACTGGAATCAGATGTGTCTTGATATTGGAGCGAGCATTGATCGCTTATGGTTCTCAGAAGTTAAGAAAACATGAGGAAAACAACGCTACCCATGACCTGGAATTAGTAGCAATGGTCATTACATTGAAGATGTGGTGACACTATCTGATGGGCGAGTGTTTCATGGTGTACTCTAAACACAATAGTCTGAGGTATATCTTCTCCAATAAGGACTTGAACCTAAGACAATGATTTTTACTTGAGTTCCTCCAGGACTTTGACTTCGAGATAGTCTATACTCATGGGAATGGGAACGTTGTTGTCGATGAACTCAACAAGAGATCTGGTATACAGCTGCTAGACGAGGCGATGGAGTAGATGGATGCTTTACAGATATATTTTATGGATAAAGATAGAGAACCCTTCCTTAAATCTCTTACAGTCAATCCCCCACTTCTTCAGCGAGTCATGGAGGCACATTATTGGGACACTGATTGCGAAAGACATCATGCTCAGATATCCACAGGGCAGGCACCTGATTGATTTTTTGAAGGTGGGAAGCACATCATCCTCTTAAAAGAATGTACTATGGTACCAGTGTCACATCAGGAGGTAGTGTTGATAGATATCAACACATCCCCTCTAGTGGTATATCTAGGAGTGGCGAAGATGTTCCAGGATCTCTGACGACTGCACTGGTGGCCAGGAATGAAGAAGGAAATTGCAGAGTTTGTCTCTCAGTGTCTCACTTGTCAGCAAGTGAAGGTAAAACATTAGGTACCAGCAGGCATGGTTCGTCCTTTAGAGGTCCCATAGTGTAAGTGGGATGGGATGTTGATAGAATTTGTGACCAGACATTCATGTACATCCAGAGGTCATGACTCAACTTGGGTGATCATCGATCGACTAACCAATTCGGCCCACTTTTTATCGATCAGAGAGCAGGGTTTAGTAGAGAGATTGGGACACCTCTATGTACAAGAGATTGTGTAGATACAAGGAGTACATTCCATGATTGTCTCTGATCATGACACAGATTTTACTTCCCAGATATGTACCTCATGTTTTTGTTAAGTAAATACATCTCAAACCCAATTCATATACTCACCTATGATGAAAATGAGCTAGAACCTGATTTATGATACTGTGAAGAGCTTATAAATATTTTTGAAACAAGGGATAATATATTAAGAAATTGAAAAACTCAACAAGTATAGGTTCCTTTGATAAACTATAAAGTGGAGGATGAAATTTGTGAACTAGAATATGATATTAAGAAGAACTACCCACATCTTTTTAAATGGATTTATACAAGAAAAATTTTGAGGATGAAGTTTTCGAAGGTGGAAAGAATATAACACCAAAAATATTTTATTGTATATTTATCTTAAATACATTAAATTCATTATATAGCCTATATATCATGAATCATTGAGTCTATATGAAACAACCAATGGTTATTTATATGATATAGTCACAAACTAGCCATTAAACATAAATTTTTCACTTCTGTGTTTTGAATTTTGAAAAACACACATACACTGTAGCGATCAGGGTGATATTTTGAGTCTGAAAGAATCAACATAATTTTTAGTGATTTTTAACAAAAAATAATGAATTTTAAATTACACATAAGAATAGTATTATAAACATATTAATAGTAATATTAACCTTATAAATAGTAACCTTTCCCATGAATGAATAAATAAAATTTAGTCACCTTACAATAAAAAGATGAATATTTTATGTGTAAATATATTTTTATTAAATGATAATTTAAATTTAAAATTAAATATCACATATTTAAAAAATTATTTTCTTAAAATAGAGTTCATTTTTTATTCTACACATCATAAAATGGTCAGAGTGAATTTTTGGGATTTCATTAAAATAATAGAATTTTTCTAATATTAAAATATTGTAATTATGGTATAAATACATAATGAGGTAAATACACTATTCCATGCCTCATTACTATTGAAAGAAACCATTCATTAAAACTCATATTCACATACTACTATTCTTTTTCATGAAATCCTGATTATTTCTTTTTTGAGGGAAAAATAAAAAAATGATGACTAAAATATTATGAAAACCCTCCTCCGGTCCACTATAAATATCACCCATGAAACCCACTTTTTTCACACCTCTCAAGCTTCAATAATTTCTTAATTTCTATTCTAATCACTCCCTGATCTCCTCCCACACATCAAACTACCTTTTGTCTCCTCAAAAAACCAAATACACTCGCCTAACGAGGCTCTTAAAGGAAGAAAGATTACAGAGGTAAAATCCTCTTTTCAATTATTTTGTTTTCATTTCAGGTTCCTTTTTTATGTTTTCAATTATCACCTATTCTCATCCATTTTTATTAAATTATGTACCTTATATGTAAAGGAAGGATTTATTATATTTAAATTTTCTATCACCATCTCTTATTTCCCCCCTTTTATGCTATAAATGAAAACACCATCTGGGATGTGTTATTTATCACATTCATGGAAGACAATTTTTCAATTTTCATTACTGTCTTCATGACTTCTCATGAAACGCTAATAATGGTTGAACCACATCATAATATTTTTATTTTATTTTATTTAATGTTCTGGTATCCTTACACACTCATTATAAATAATAATAATACAAAAAAAAGTTCATTTTGCACAAAACTGGAAAGTCAATCCAAGAATTTATCAACAACATTTATCTAATGTGTCTTCTTCATGGTATATAAACAAAAATCATTAAAAGGTAATTTATATATCTTTAATGTAAATAATAATATATATTATAAATTCTATATGGTAAACCACATTTCTATTGAATTTCTAGTCATGAATACACATAAATTTGTCATGAGAACCAAGGGAAAAAGGCTTCCAAAACTATAAACATGAACCTCTTAAACCCATAAAAAATTCCATGAATGAACATAATAAGATAAAAATAAATCTATTAAATTTATATGTGGTTCTATAATTATTAATTAATGAAGATAAATTTGATTATTTAGGTCTTTAAGATCAATCAGAGTACACAATCAGGAATTAGGAATGGGGTCTCCCATCTCAATTTTTTTGTGATATTTCCATTTCTCAACAGTTATATCATGTATGTGGTGTATTCTTACAAAATTTTGGATATATTTAAAGACCCTGAATTTCCATGTAATGTATTTTGTTAAATGGGAATTTTACGAGTCAGCCAAAATTGAGGGCGCGTGATTCTGAGGCCCTCTGTGCCCAGAATCAATTTCTGAAGTTTTGTTTGGGTAAGTTTAGTAAACGTACAAGCGGGTTTTTTCTATCTTTGGAACATGTGCTTGAAATTGAAATCTGAGGGCACTGTTGAATTCACAGTGCCAATATTCACTTAATAAGAATTTCACCTCGATGGCAGTAGGTTGAGGGTGATAGTTAGTTTTTGGGTTTTTTCATGGAAACAATAAAAGAAAATAAAGGCATGTTTTATTTTATTTTAACTATTATAACCACCCATGTAGAAGTTTGAGTCTTAGACCACCACACCATAACATACCATGGGAGGTAATGGTGGTGGGTCCCACCCGAACATAACCTTCCATGAGGGGTTGCGGTGTGGGGACCACCCGGGATTAACCCCCCCCCCCCCCCACCCATATTAATTAAGGAAAACCTCTCAAGTAATTCATAAATGAGAGAGAGTCTATTGATCTCCCCCACCTTAATTGTGCCAAAACACATGCCATTAAATGTGACAACTCCTCTAATTTTTTATTCTTCCAATCCACCCTAATTAATATTGCCAACCTATGTGTTTAATTGGGCTAATTCAAAATTGGTTCCAACGACATAAGAAGATATTTTTGTCTATAATCTTTGGTCACCATTTCATTTGGTTGGAAATGGAGGATTGGGGAGAGGAGGAGCATGGGAAAAAGCACCCAACGAAGAATGATCCCAAAAAAAGAATGCCTATGAGGAGTGCCTTCGTCTACGAAGAATGACCTCGAGGACTACTTTCTTCCTCAGAACCTCCTTCGACGTAGGATGTGTTCATCTATAACAAATCGACATCCGCCCTCTCGCAAAAATGTCGACGAACAACGAACAATGTAGGGATCTTTTTTTAGTATGATATTATTCCCTTGTTTATTTCCTTATAAAAAAAATAATTCAGAACAACTTATTATCTAGTTGATCTGTGGATGTTTTTCCTTACAGGTTAGGAATATATTGTTAATGAGGGATTATGGGAATTGTTGTTTTAAGATATCTTCCACGCTTGTACTTTGTTTATGTGCTTGATGAACCGACTGCTACCACCCTCAAAGAAGAGGGTACGGGCCAAACTAACTTGGCCCGACCCCCTCTATCATTCTTCTTTGTGATGTTCTTCGGCATGGAGATGAGGCAACGAGAAAATGAAGGCGACGAAGGCAACCTACACATGACACTTCGGCGCCCCGGCCGAATTGGTTCCGCCACCCCGGGCCGAACCTTGCCACCCACCGGCTTCTGAGCCGCCCCTTCCATGCTTCCCACCAGCCGCGCTGCTCACCGAATGAACCAGCTCGATCCACCCCGCACTCCGGTCGCACCACTCCCCTGTCGCGCAGTGCTCTCTCGGCCGAACCGGGCCTCGCGACACCCTCTCGAGCCGCTGCTGGCTGCACCAACCACTGGTCTTTGAGCCTCGACTGAGCTATCCTCTGTGCGCCCTCACAGCCACCCGGCCGAGCCGACCTCTACACACCCTCATGACACCCCGATCGAGCGTGCCTCCCCATGTCCTCATGGGGCCCCAACCGAGCCGGCCTCCATTCGCCCTCGCGGCGCCGCGGCATAGCCAGCCTCCACGAACCCCTCGTGGCACCCAGGCCGAACCAGCCCATTCCTTCACAGAACTCTCCGAACTATGCCACCCTTGTGGCACCCTCCGTGCATAGCCTTCCCCGCGGTGCCCTTCGGGTCGAGCCTCCCTCGCTGCGACCTGCAACCATTCCACGCCCTCGTGACTGGTCTGCACCCTCGCGGCCCTCTGCTCCCTCATCGTCTGCTGGGTGGGGCCCTACGGGCCTGACTGAACCTAACAGGCTGTCCCAACTAATGTGTCGGACTAGACCCAATGGGTTAGGTTGGGTCGACCCAAACTGGGTCTGCCGACCGGGTCAGCCGGACACAGGCCCACTATGACCCTTTACATTCTTCTGGCCATATCTTTGGCACCGGATGTCCGTTTGACGAACCGTAAGCAGAGCTTGTAATCATGGAACATGAAGATCCCTTTGAGTATTCCCCACTAGATTTTGGGGTATAGTTGAGATACAGTTGGGTTGGATCGTGCAATAATGCGACCAGGCCCCCGGGACTGAAAATCTAATAACTCACATATCGGGCGTCCGATTGACATGTCATCTGTTCTATTGAGAACTATATGTTGTGGCGGACCATTGAGATAATTCGTTGTGGAACTTCGTGATAGTTGGAGTATTGACCAGTAGATCGTGGATCGAATCCTTCTATTTATTAGAGATAAATGCGAGGAGACCTAGTAGTTGGATGAGACCTGACGAATGCTGATCGTTTTACTCTGAGACACTCTACTAGCCCAGTGGGAAGCACCTGGTTGCGGTGGCAGACCAAAGGTGGAGAAGCACGATCTTTGTGACATGGTAGACCCACCATACTTGACAGGAGGAGTACCTCTTTAGGCTACTAGGAGAGCGCCTGGGTGTGGTGGCAGACCCGTGGTGGGGAGTGCCTGGTTGTGGCAGCAGACCCACGGTACTAGACAGAAGGAGTAACATAGCAATCCAAGGTTAGTGGGAAGCGCGCTTAGTGTCACAGTAGGCCCACTGTACTCAACATAGGTGTAGTTATCTAGTATCCATGGTTTCATTAATGTGAATAAAGATCCTAACCAAGATGAGTCATTACTTTTGTGTTTTCCTCATGATTGAGATAGATCTCTTGATAACATAGGTATATGTATGGGAATATTCGTAAGTATCGGTATCTATTTATTTATAATTTTTGGTTTATACTTGTTGGATTTTTTGAGACCTTGAGGGTATCGAGGTCCCTAATGAGTATCATTATACTCACCCCTCCACGAGATATGCCAGCAACATGTTGTGTTTGTTGCAGACGACAGAAAGTGCTGACTAAGGATGAGAGTACCAGGACAGGATGGTACCCAGAGGTGGACCTTACAACGAGTCTCTACACCAAGGATACTGATGAACATGGAGTGCTGAGGTGGATATCTATAACTACCCTTCAGGTAGGAATCATGGAGAATGACTCAACAACTATTTTTCATTTATTCAGTTGTACTTGTACTTCCATATCTGTGTAGTTTACAGTTGGGCTTGTATTTGCGGACCCTTTTACTTTTTAGAACTCCTTGTTATAACGTTTACTTAGTGTTTTTTTTGCATCTTTGTGCTTTGTTGTGTGCGTTTAAAGGTTATAAAGGAAATTACATCCCATTTTTAGGAAATTATTCCTTTGGTTCTAGTCACCAGCCCCAGGCTTTTAGAAGGTGGGCTTGGGGTAGTCACGGCACGGGCCCTGGGGGACGGGTCATGACAAATTGGGTTTAGAGGAGTTGGTTCTACTGTAGAACATAAGACTATGAACTTTATTTTTGAGGAATCAATAGTGTAAATTGTATTGAGTGTGGTTTTCAGTTCAGAGAGTTCATTGTTGGTGCGGCGGCCGACGTATCCATACATCAAGACCCTGAATTCTGATTTCTGACTCAGTGCATGAAAACACTGATTGCGTGCGGGTTTTCAAAAGTTTTCTTTACGTCAGCTCAACCAGGTCATCTCACCAGTTTAACTGTTAACCATATCACACCAGTTTCTTTTCAGGATTCCTCCATGTAGAAAACCGACTACAGTTCCGAGATTCGTAAGCATAGATATCCCACCGAGCAATGAGGCCTCAGTGCAGGGACCATTTTTAGTGGAGCCACCAACGGTACCACTCCCCTTTGGGCCACCGATTCCACCAGCACGAGCAAAAAATGATGCATGCTTCTTGAGCGCGTTGAATGAATTCTAACGCAAGAGGCCACCCAGGTTCAGGGGAGAGACGGACCCACAGGTAGCTGAGAAATTGTTGGAGGCTGTGGTGAGAGTCTTCCAACTGGTAGGGACACCAGCAGACCTCATGGGGATTTTGATGCCATCTTACTACAGGTAGTAGTGGGAGGATGGTGGATCTTGATGCCCCAGGTCCACGATGAGGATACGCTTTTCTGGGCAGAATTAGATATTCTATTTTGGGCAGATTTTTTTCCAGATACTCTTCGTGCGGTGCGCATCCAGGAGCTACTTCATCTGTAGCAGGTCAGCATTACTATAGTTCACTACTTAGTGAGTTTCACTGACCTCTCATGCTACTCCACTGATATGGTGATGAACCCATTCTTCAGGGACTAGACATTCTAGTATGGACTCACAGAGGAGATCAGGGCATCATTGATCTCACTCAGCATCCCAACACAAGCGTGTTAGAGAGATTCCACATAGGGGAGAGTTTCTTTGCTGAGTAATCTCCAGCAATGAGATCCAAAACCATTCAACATGTAGCGGAGTCATCTGCAACTGGAAGCAGACATATGTATCAAAGGTTCGTGTAGACCAGACCTATAGGTGGAAGACCGCATGACTCAGGATCGGTTGTGAGGGGATCCCGAAGCGGAGATTGAAATTCTAGGAGCGGGCGGTATTACTCATGCGGTGAGCAGGGTCACATGGATCATCACAGTCCGACTTGCTATATGGATTATTATTAGATGATCTAAAAAGCACCCATACAGAGATAGAGATTCAATCGAGGCGTTCTACAGGGAGCGGGCGGACGTCGCAGAGGAGTTGGTCGTGCAGCTGGCGTTGGACAACGATTCGAAGTGTTACCGCCACCACCACCAAGAGGTCCACCCCGACAACATGGAGCAGGTGGACATGGGAGAGCTTAGCTCCAGGCAGCTGAGGTGTACGATCATGGTGCTCTGGAGATGATTTGAGTTACGATCTGTGTCTACTCCACCATAGCTACAGTACTTATAGACACAGGTTCCCGTCACTATTTCATTGTCACTACCCTCATTTGGAGCTCGGAGATTCCGACGGAGCCGTTGGCCCGATCCTTACAACTAAATACTCTTACGAGAGCGGATTCGATGATTACACACTGGTGCCGGCAGTGTGAGCTTACTCTAGGAGGCGATAGAATATGATGGGATCTCCATGTAGTGGCATCGAGGCTTTACAACGTCATCTTGGGTATGGACTGGTTATCTACGGTCCATGCATAGATTGGCTTTATTAGGTGCAATGTGCAGTGTGTCCTCACGAATGGGACCTTGATTACCTTCACCGAGAAGAAGGGAGCCTTTTCAACACATGATGGACTTTATCGGAGGAGAGTGTATCCAATCAAACATTAGTTGGCTTTCCTTACCCTCCGAGATGTTGATATAGTGATTTTGAGCTATCCTATAGTGGTGGACTAATTCGTGGATGTCTTCCCTGATGATGTTCCAGGATACCCCCTCGTAGAGAGGTGGAATTTTACATTGACTTGTACCCCGTTATGGCATCGATATCTACACAATCATATCGGATGGCTCCCGCGGAGCTTCGCGAGCTGCAGGCATAGCTAGAGGACTTACAGGTGAAGGGATTCATCTTCCCCCGTGTTTCTCCCTAGGCTGCCCCGATTTTGTTTCCCTAGAATAAGGATATGAGTTTGAGGCTTTTTGTTGACAAACTACACCTGAACCAAGTGGCCAGGAAGAATGAGTACCCACTCCCGAGGATTGAAGACCTTTTTGATCAGCTGAAGGGAGCATGTTGGTTCTCAAAGATAGACCTCAGATCAGGTTATCACTAGCTCAGAGTTCGAGATGAGTATGTGAATAAGACAAACTGTAGATGTCGTTACAGCCACTACGAGTTCTTGGTTAATCCATTCGGCATAACCAATGCTCCAGCAGTTTTTATGGGACTCATGAATAGGATCTTTTAGCCATACCTTGATTGCGTTGTCGTAGTCTTCATCGATGACATTCTGATCTACTTGACTACTGAGGAAGAGCATGCCTATCATTTGCAGGTAGTACTGGACACACTACGAGTCCCCCAACATTATGATAAGATCTAAAAGTGCCAATTTTGGATCTGAGAGGTTCAGTTTTTGGGACATGTCATCTCGGAGGCTGGAGCTACAGTGGATCCAGTAAATATTGAGGCGATACTTTCTTGGGAGACACCAAGGATTGTGACGAAGGGTCGTAGTTTATTGGGATCAGATGGATATTACTAAAGGATTGTACTAGATCTCTCTAGAGTTATATAACCACTATCATCCTTGATGAAGAAGGGGAAACCCTTTGTGTGGTCAGAGAGATGCCAGCAGAGCTATTTGGAGCTAAGGCAGAAGCTGACTAGTTCCCCCATCTTGAGGCTTCCAGAGTAAGGCGTAGGGTACGTAGTCTATTGCGATGAATCAGGGACCGGAATCAAATGTAGGAGTGAGAAGTGATCGCTTAAGGTTCTCTTCAGTTGAGACAGCATGATAAAAACAATGCTTCCCATGACCTGGAATTAGCATTAATGGTATTTGCCTTGAAGATGTGGTTACACTATCTGATGGGAGAGAATTTTACTGTGTACTCTGATCACAAGAGTCTGAGGTATATCTTCTCCAAGAAGGACATGAACCTAAGAAAATGATGTTGGCTTGAGTTCCTCCAGGACTATGACTTCGATATAGTCTATACTTTTGGGAAGGGGAAAGATGTTGCAGATGCACTCAGCAATAGATCAGGTATAGAGCTGCTAGGCGAGGAGACAGAGCAAACGGCTGCTTTACTGATATATTTTGTCTTTAAATATAAAGTCGCATTCCTTAAATCTCTTACAGTCACTCCCCCACTTATTTAGCAAGTCATGTAGACACAACATGGGGACACTGACTACAAGAGATTTTTTGCTCAGATATCCATAGGGAAGGCACCTGATGGATTTTTTGAAGGTGGGGAGCACATAATCCACTTCAGAGGACGTGCTATGGTACCAGTGTCACATCAGGAGGTAGTGTTGAGAGAGATCCACGCATACCCTCTAGTGGTACATCCAAGAGTGGCGATGATATACCAGGATATCTGACGACAACACTGGTGGCCGGTAATGAAGAAGGAAATTACAGAGTGTCTCTCTCAGTGTATCACTTGTGAGTAACTGAAGGTAGAGCATCAAGTACCAGCAGGCATGGTTCATCCTTTAGGGGTCCCAGAGTGGATGTATAATGGGATATCTATGTACATAGTGACAGGACTTAAACGTACTTCCAGAGGTCATAAATCAATTTGGGTGATCATCAATCGACTCACAACGTCGGCCCACTTCCTATCGATCAGAGAGAAGGGTTCAGTAGAGAGCTTGGGACACAATTATGTGCCAGAGATTGTGCGGCTACATGGAGTACCTTCCACAATTATCTCTTATCGTGACACATGTTTTACATCCCGGCTATGGAAGGGGTTGCAGGAGGCTTTCAGGTCACATCTTCATTTGAGCACCGCCTTCCATCATCAGACGGATGGATCGACCGAGCGAACCATTCAGACCCTCGAGGACATGTTGCGTGCTTGTGTCCTCGACTTTGGTTGTAGATGGGAGGCTCACATACCATTGTTGGAGTTTTAATACAATAACAGTTATCACTCCACAATAGGTATGGCACCTATTGAGGCATTGTACGGGTGACCTTATAGATCACCATTATACTAGACTGACCTATGGGAGTCAGTACTCGTGGAACCAGAGATGGTACAGGCTACGACGACGAGGGTGCAGATCATCCAGGAGCAGATAAAGACTGCACATAGCAGGCAGAAGTCATATATTGACAAGAGACGGAGACCTCTGGAGTTTGAGGATGGTGAACACGTCTTTCTATGGGTCTCAACCTAATGAGGTTTACGGAGATTTGGCTAAGGCATCAAGTTTTAATCGAGATTAATCATACCTTTTCAGGTCCTCAATAGAGTTGGTGAGGTGGCATACCTCTTAGCTCTTCCACCTCAGTTACACCGGGTGCACGACGTCTTCCACATATCCCAGCTGAAAATATACGTGCACAACCCTTCTCGCATGATCGACCATGGCGAGCTTGACATCAACGATGGGGTGACATTTAAGTATGTTTCATTAGAAATTGAGAATCTACAGTAGTGGGTCCTTCATGGACGATCGATACCTCTAGGGAACGTTCACTGGTAGCATGAGAACCTCCAGGGGATCACATGGGAGAGGGAGGGTCAAATGCATACTCAGAACCCCCACTTGATTTCCTATTTGAGTTTTGGTTTATGGGGACCCATATCCCTAAGGTTGAGAGAATGTAAAGTCCCATAATTTACATGTAATATATTTTGTTAAATGGGAATTTTTCAAGTCCGCAAAAGTTAACGGTGCATGATTCAGAGGCCCGGTGCGCTCGAAATCAATTTCTGAAGACTTTTTGGGTACATTTAGTAAACGTATGACCAGGTTTTTTCTATCTTTGGAACCATTTCATGGAATAGAAATCTAAGCGCACCGTTGAACTCAAAACACTAGTATTCTCTTAAGAAGACTTTCACCTCGACGAAAGTTGGTCAAGGGTGAAAGTTATTTTATTTTGGGTTTTCATGATAATAATAAAATAAAATAATTGCATGTTTTATTTTATTTTATCTATTATAACAAACCATGTGGATATTGGTGGTGGGAACCACCACCCCAAACCTCCCATGAGAGGTTGTTGTGGAGGGGCCCACCCGAACATAACCTCCCATGAGGGGTTACGGTGTTGGGACCACCCAGGACGAAACCCCTCGATTAATTGAGGAAAACCTCTCAACTCCCTCATAAATGTGCGAGAGTATCCTGAACTCATCCACCTTAATTGAGCCAACGCCATTAAATGTTCCAACTCCTCTAACATTTAATTCTTCTAATCCACCCTAATTAATCTTGCCAACCTAGGTGGTTAATTGGGCTAATTTTAAATTGGTACCAACTACTTAATAAGATATTTGTATCTATTATCTTTGGCCACAATTTCTTGTGGTTGGAAAAGGAGGATTGGGGAGAGGAGGATCTTGGGAGAAATCTCCCAATGAAGAATGCTCCACCGACGAAGAACACCGATGAGGAACACCTTTGACTATGATGAATGACCTCGGCTACTACTTTATTCCTCGGAACCTCCTTCAACAGAGGACCTGTTCGTCTACAATGAATCGACGTCTTCATTCTCATGCCAGTGTCGACGAATAATGAACAAGGTAGGGATATTATTTACGTATGATATTATTTTCTTGTTTCTTTCCTTATAAAACAATGAATGTGGACTGAATAATTATCAACTTGATCCGCTGATGTTTTTCCATGCGGGTTGGGAATATATTGTTAATGATGGATTATGGGAATTGATGATTTTAAAATATCTTCCATGCTCATTCATTGTTTATGTGCTTGATGAACTGATTTCTACCACCCCAAATGTGGAGGGTGTGGGGCAAACTAATATGGATTGACCCCCCTTCGACTCAATTATTTGTGATGTTTTTTTTTCATGGAGACAATGTGATGAGATGATGAAGGCGATGAAGGCATCATGGCTGCCCCCGCAGCACCCTGACACCCAGGTCAAATCGGCTCTGCCGCCCCCAGCTTTCGTGCCGACCCGGCCGCGCTGCATGCTGGTCATGCTCCCACCGGCTGAACCGGCCCGAGCTGCACCACACGTCGGCCATGCCAATCCCTGTCCATGTCGTGCCACATCCGCACCGGATCTCGGCTGCTCGTTCCCTCCCAACATAACCGGGCCTCACGACACACTCCCGAGCTTCCACCGGCCGCACCAGCCGCCGGTCTCCGAGCCATGTTTGACGAACCATCAACAGCGCTAGTAATCTCGGAACATGAAGGTCCCTTTGAGTGTACGTGACTAGATTTTGTGTTATAGTTGAGATATGGTCAGGTTGGATCATGCACGTATCCAACCATGCCCCCAAGACTAAAAGGATAATAAATCACAGGCTGGGCATCCGATTGACGCACCATCTATTGAGTTGAGACCCCTATGATGTGGAGGAACATTGAGATACTTCTTTGTGGTACATTGTGACAATTGGAGTATCGAACAGTAGCTCGTGTAGAGGATCCTCCCCATGACGAGCGAGCAGAGTGCGGAGACCTAGTAGCTGGCTGAGAACTAACGACTACTGACTGTTTGACTCGGAGAGACTCTACTAGCCCAGTGGGGAGCGCATGGTTGTGGAGGCAGACCCATGGTAGAGGAGATCGATCTGTGTGATGCGTAAGATCCATGATACTTGACAATAGGAGTACCTCTACAGGCTACGAGGGGGAGGGCATGGGTGTGGCGGCAGACCCACTGTGGGGAGCGTCTGTGTTTGGATGTAGAGCCGCGATACTCAACATAAGGAGTATCTCAGTAGTCCAAGGATAGTGGGAAGCGCGCTTGGTGTCATGGCAGGCCCACTATACTCGATCGAGTAGGATTTCTCCAACAATAATGGTTTTGTTAATGTGAATAAAAATATGAGTTGAGTTGAGTCATTACTTTTTAGTTTTCCTCATGATTGAGATGGATCACCTGATCAATTAGTTATATGTATGGGAATATTCCTATGTAAAGTTATAAGTTGATTTCATAGTTTTCATTTTATACTTGTTTGATTTTATGAGACCTTGAGGGTCTCAGGGTCCCTACTGATTGTCGTTATACTCACCCCTGCACTGGCTCTACCTGCATCGTGTTGTGTTGGTTGCAGACGATGGACATCGCTAACTGAGGATGAGAGTACCAGAACTTGACGGTACCCGGAGGTGGACCGTACGGTGAGTAGGTACACAGAGGAGACTAATAGACGTAGACTGCTGAGAAGGATTTATGTACCTACCCTTCTGGTAGAAATTTTAGAGTACAACCCATCAGCTGTTTTTATTTTCTTCTGTTGTACTTGTACTTCCAATTCCTTGCACTTTACATTTGGGCTTGTATTTCTGTCCCCTTTAACTTTTCATCACTGTTTGTTATACTATTTACATAGTGTTTTTTATCTAGCTGGGTGATTTGTTGTGTGCATTTATAGTTTATAAAGGCAATGACTTCGTAGTTTTAGGGAATTATGCCTTTGGTGCTAGTCTCCCACCCCTGGCCTATGGAAGGCATGCATGGGGTAGTCATGACACGGGCCCTAGGGGACTTTTCATGACAATATAATACAATGATTCTATTTATATTCATTTTATTCAGGGATTCTATTTTGATTATTAAGTATATTGATTACAATGTTGTAAGGGACTTTGTCTCAATTTCTATTTCATTATGATTCACTTGGTTTTGTGCCCCAATTCATTATTATTTTTCATAAATAATACCCCTTTGAGATCATTTTTCCATTAAAATTGAAATTATATTATATATTCATATTCTTGTTACATGTATATGACTATGTTCTTATTCATATACCATTTTACATAAATTTCTTATTTGAAATGTTACATTAACTATGGAAATATTGATGAATATGTATCCTCTACTCAATACAGATATTGAAATGGAATAATATTCATGTATTAAATTGATTTATAAATAATTATTTGGAATGGAAATGATGTTTTTGGACTACATTATCCCTTCAACACATCAAAAGTTCTCATGATCCAAATTAATACGCAATAAACCCTTTGATCCTATTTCCAAAAATCAGATGGGTTTATACCCATAGATAAACTATCTTGATATTATAATGGTTCTTGTGAAAGATATATGACATCCAAATAATAAAAATTATCATCATTTAATATTCAGTTATTTCATTCTATGTGGTTTTCACTATATCAAAATATATGGATGCATTTTTATTCTCTAATAATTGATGAGAAATGTTTTCATTTACTCATCATTCCATAGTATTTATGTCTAATTGATTATAGTTAAATAATTATTGAATCTTGATTCCAATATATGTAACCCTGACTGAGAATTTGAGCTCACCCTTATTATGTTTTATTTTCTCCATGTTATGAAGAAGAGATCCTTAAATATTATTTCCAGGAAGATGTTTATTTTAGTTTATTATGTATCATGTTTTTTTCTATCCTTCCAAATGTACTATGGGTATCATATTTGTAATATGGTCTTCCAAAACTACTAAAATTATTGGCCATTTGGTATTTGATTTATTGAAATCATTTGAATAAAATAATATAATGTACTAGCTCTAGGATTATGGTTTTGGGGTGTTACAGATGGTATCAGAGGAAGTTTAGTAGCAATCTAGAAAAACATATTTAGGAAACAAATTATAGATGAAAAAATCTTATGAACAACTTTGAGGACTATCATTGAGTAATATAATAATATTTGGGTATGGTACATTATATGGGGTTATTTCTAGAAAATACATTCTTTTTTTATACTACCAGTGGGAGTGGTTCTAGAATAGGTGTTCTAGGAGTTACAAGTCTGACAATGAGTTTTGAGATTGGCCTCAGGTATTCGGGTACACGACAACAATCTTTATTGAGAAACAAGATTGACACTCCTTGGGATATACATAAAATAATTCACATTTTCATTAAAAATCAATATGAATGATTTAAAATTAAATTGAAACCATGTTCAAGATTTTGAGATCATATTTGTTTAAATTTTGAAATTTTGTTTAGTATTTCCAGATAAAAATTATGCATTATTGACAAATTTAATGTCATCCATTGTTTATTGATGGATCCAAATATATTAAAGGGAATAAATACCAATGTAAAATGAATGGATTTACCTACTAAGAAATTCAACATAGTAAGTGTTGGAGTGGGATAAATCATGACCATATAGGTACAACTCACTATAGCTATGACAAATAACCTTGATACACATGTACTAGGTCATTTCGGGTGGTTGAAGCCTCCATCTTTTTGTGGGACTACTAATTCAATGGTAGATGAGTAGTGGATCAAGTACCATGAAATGATATTTAAATCCTTCAGATGAAATGAATATGAAAAAGTAGTATTGTAATTATATTTTACAAATGAGATGTTGACCAATGTTGTTAATTGATCCAAAATACTACAGAGGAAGAAGAAATAGACGATATGGAATGGATAACTATTAAAGAAAAATTCTTCGAAAAAAATTCCATCATGAGCAATGAAATAAAATGAAGAGGATATTCCCTATCATAAATAAAGGGGAATAAGAGAGTTTTGTAGAGTATGAAGCTACATTCATATAAAATTCTAGGTATTTAATAGAATTTGTGTTTGAATCAGAAGACAATATTAATCATTACATTGAAGGACTAATGACATGTCATCTAAGAGAATTGGATTCTAAATTATGTTAATCTTATGATTAAATTTCATTATGTCCCATCAAAATAAGGATGGAATTCATAAGATAAAATATTTTCAAGGGAAAACAATATAAGATATGGTACTTTCATTACCCTGGATAAGGTGAATCATCAAATAATATGATGGGAATAAGTAAATTCTCATTATGTTAGAACTGTGGAATGAAACATCTTGGGAAAATATTGAAATGGTGTTGGAGTATTCTATATGTTTGGAGAATATTTCATTGATCTAATGAAGGAAAGGGTAAGAAACAATTCAATTATTTTTAATTCTATAATTGTTCCGAGATGGGATACTATGCAAATGAGTATCCAAAGTGCCAAGGAAACATGCCTCATAAAAGGCCATTAGAGAAAGGGAAAGCTTATGTGATTTCAACCACAGAGGATGAAGATACTAATGATTTGGTGGAAGGTACCATAATTGTTTCCTAAAAAATAGACGATTATTTATTTGATTTGATATCATCAAATTCCTTTATAAATTCCTAGTTTCCCAGGAAAACTATACATTTACAATTTAATTTATTAAAGGATTTTTCTATAAAATCTCCTAAGGGAAGTGTCACAACAATAAATATGTGTCATTCGTTCCCATTTTTGATAGAGAAAACTAATTTAGTTGTCGACCTTTTCATTATACCTATGATTACATTTACATAATTTTTTTTTGAATAGTCTTTCAAATTATGATGCTAAAATCTATTGAATGAATAAAAAAGTCTAATTTTCTTAGATTGACGAGGAATACCTTATATTTAAATACAAACCATCATCATAAGGATCATATCTAGATCCACATTCAGTATCTCTTGTAAATTAAATTATTGGGGAGGAAGATAAAATAGCATATAATGATATTCAAATTTAAAATTACATATTGTGAAAGAATACATTGGTTTTTTTCAACGGATTTACCTGGCAATCCTCTAGAGAAGGAAGTTGAATTATCTATAAATTTAGAACCTAGTGAAAACTCTATATTAAAGTCTCCTTATAGAATGGACACTATATAATTATTATAACATAATAAACAACCTAAGGAATGGAGTGATAAAGGAATTATCCGCCCAAGGGTTTCTCCATGGGGATACCATGTTTTCTTTGTCAAGAATAAAGATGGATCTATGATGTTGGGCATTGACTGCCTGGAAATAAATGCTATAATGATAAAGAATAATTATATTATTCCTCTCATTGATGATTTATTTGACCAACTTCATATAGCCTTATATTTATTGAATATTGAACTTCGATCAGGATATCTTCAGCTACATGTGAGAAAGAAATATATTACAATGAAATAATTAAGAACTAGGTATCAGTATTACATGTTTATAGTAATACCTTTTAAACAAAATAATGCACCCTATGTTTCCATGAATCTAATGAATAATGTTTTCATGGAAAATCTTGATGATTTTTGTGTGGTATTTATTAATTATATACTGGTATACATAAAAAGCTAAGAAGACCATGAGATTCACTTGCGTATTATTCTGAAAAATCGTTTAAGAAATGAATTATATGGGATGTTTAACAAATGTGATTTTTTTCTCCAATTAGTTTCTTTTCTTGGATATATTTTTTAAATGGGTGGAATCATAGTTCATCCTATGAAATAAATGGAAATCAATGAATATCCCACTCCAACAAACATAACTAAGGTATGCAGTTTTATTAGCATAGCAGGTTAATATTAGTGTTTCGTTTTTAATTTAAACTTATTGGATGACCCAATAACCCAACTCAAACACAAAGGCATTACATTTTTATGTCAAAAGAATGTACATAATTCTATGAAGAATTGATAATATGATTGGTTAGTGCTCAAATTTTGACACTTCCCTCTTGAAATGATGGATTTATTATATACAATGATGCATCAATGAATGGATTGGGTTCCGTCTGTATGAAAAATGATAATATTTTTATTAAGAATCAAGGTAGTTGAATAATCATGATAAAAACTATACGACTAATGATTTTGAGTTTGAAGCGATAATATTTTCTCTGAAAATTTAGAGACATTATCTATATGGTGAAATATGTGAGATATTTATGGATAAATTTTTTTGAAATACATTCCTGAATAGATTGAACTTAATAAGTGTCAACATATATTGATCTATTTACATAAAGATGATTACTGTTAAATAAACTATTACCTAAGAAAAAAAATAAGGTGGCCAATTCATTAAGCATGAATATCATGGATTTCTGACCCAAATGAGTATTTAGAGATATCATATATCCATGGATTTGCTAAAGATGTATATGGAAATTTTTTTGAAAGGGGAAACATATTTCATCTTTCAAATGATTGCTAATCCATCTTTACTAGGTAATACAATGATCCCCAAATCTGATTTTGAGAATCTATAAGAAAAAATTAAATCTATTAAGGATGGAATACTGAAACACATCATGTATAAGGTTAGAGTTTTGAGATTTTGAAAGATGTTATGATTTCCATCGGCACTCGAACAAAAATGTTATCTATTAGATAATGGTCAATGCTCATATTTCTCTATACATCCTATTAGAACCAAAATATATAGAGATTTGAAGAAAAATTTATTTTTGGATAAAATGAAGATAGAAGTTGCTGACTATGTGGCAAGGTGTTGAGTTTGTCAACAAGTGATGGCCAACAGATAAAATTCTAGAGTGTTCATGCGACCTCAACCCATTCTAATGTGGAAGTGGGATGGAATTATGGTGGACATTGTCAAAAGACTATTGAGGACACCTATAATCAGCAATTCCATATGTGAAATTATTGGTTGTCTCAAAAAGTCAGAAAATCTCCTTGATATAAGTGAGGATTTACCACTTGTGTGCTTCAAAATACATTATATTATTGAATTTGTAGAACTTCATGGTGAACCTCTATTGATTGTGTTCGATTGAGATCCCTTATTTACATCAAAATTATAGAAAATTCTATCAATGGATTTGGATACTGAGATTCATATGAGTACTGATTATCACCCCTAAATCGACATACTGTCAAAAAGAACTATTCAAACACTAGAAGCAAATTTTAGATCAAGCTCTCATGACTTTAATGGAATATGGGAACAATACATAGATTTTGTGGAACTTCCCTAAAATAATAGTTTCAATTCTAGATTTAAAATGGCACCATATGAGGGATTATATTTTAAGAGGTGTTGAAATCTAACTAGTTGGGACGATGATGGTGAGCTAAAACTTATAGTCCCAAAACTTATAGATGATACAACAGAAAATGTAATGAAAATTAAGGCCCATATTAAAGAATCCCAATGTTGGACAATGAGTTATGATGAATACATGATGAATGATTTAGAATTTCTTTTAGGAGATCAGGTCATTCTAAATGGATCTCTGTGGAAGAGTGTCTTAAAGATTTCAAAGAAAGGGAAAATGATTGCCATGTACATCAGACCATTAAAAATTCATAAAATAATTTGAGTTATAGCTTACCATTTGGAAATTCCACCTAGTCCTTCTAAAGTTAAAAATGTATTCCACATGTATTTGTTAAATAAATACATGAAAACCCCAATTCATGTACTCACCTATGATGGAATGGATCTAGAAATTAATTTCTGATACTATGAAAAGCCTTTCTAGATTTTTGGAACCAGGGAGAAGGTATTGATATATTAGACAACTCGACTAGTATAGGTTCATTAGAGAAACCATAAAAATAGATGATGTAATGTTGAAACCTGAGGATGTTATGATGAATAAAAACCCACATCGTTTTAAAGGACTTTAGACATACGAACATTCAAGCATGAAATTTATCAATGTGGGAAGAATATAAAAACCCTAAAATTTTATGGTATGTTTCTCATAAATACATTAAATTTTTTAGATAGCCTATAATGCATGATGAACTGTGTCTCTGTGAATTATCACCTGGTTATTTATAGAATATATTCATAACCTGTCCATTAGAAATAAATTTTCCATTTCTTTGTTTTGAATTTCAATAAACGGACATACATGGTAGTGATCAAGGTGAGATTTGGAATCTGATTGGATCAACAAAAATTTTAGTGAATAGTAATATAAACATATGAATAGTAATAGGCCCATATGAATTATAACCTACATTTATGAATAGTTATATGACCCTTATAAATGATAAACATACACATGAAATTATAAATAAAATTTAAGAACCTTAAAATCGTAGATGAATAAATTAAGTGTTTTTATTTTTTTATTAAAGGATGATTATAATTGAAAATAAGATTTCTCATATTTAGAATATTATTTTTGAAAAATGGAGTTCATTTTTAGACTATACAAAATTGAAAAATGGTTAGGGATAATTTTTGTGTTTTTTTTGCAATTCATGAATTTTTGTGGAATAGTAAAATTAGATTGTTATGTTATAAATACATTATGATATAAATACACTATTCCATGCCTTATGAAAGATGTAAGAAACCATTAGTTCAAAAGAACATGCACATATTACTATATTTGGTCATGAAATTTTCAATACTTCTTGTCTGAGGGAATAATAATAAACTACTGATTAAAATATTACAGAAACACTTTTTCATCTACTAGATATACCACCCCTCACACCCTTGTTTATTCACCCCTCTCAATCATATAGACATGCCTAAATTATTCGCAAATATCTCCCTAAGATCCTATCGCAAATTCTATATCAGTTGGTCTCCTCAAAATACAAACTTCAATCTCATAATGAATCTCTCAAAAGAAGATATATTCAAGGGGTAAATTTCCCTTTTCAATTATTTTTTTTTCTTTTTTATGTTTCTTTGTATCATTTATATTATCACATATTCTCATAAAAATGTTACGAATAATCCAGTATCTTATATCTACTAGAATTTTTTGTGATAATTGATTATTCTATCATCATCTCTTCTTTTCCCTCTTTCTGTACTGTAAATGAAAACACCACCGAAGATGTGATAATTATCACTTTCTAGGATGATAGGATTTCAATTTTTTTACAATCTTCAATACTGGTCATGAAACCCTTATAATGGTTGCACTATATCATAATATGTGTATTTTATCCTATATAATGTTCTGGAATCCCTACACTCTCAAAAAATAAAATAATAATACAATGAATTTTCATTATGAACAAAACTGCCAAGTCAATCCCATCATTTATAATTAACTTTTATCTGATGAGACATCATCATGGTATATAAAAAAATCATTATAAAATATTTTATATGTCAATAATTTATATATCAATATGTATTACCAATTTATTATGTTTAACCCTATTTCAAATGAATATCCATTAATGAATACATGTAAACTGATCATGAAAACCAAGGAAGAAAATGCTTCCAAAACAATAAAATTGAACCTCTTAGACCCGTCAATATGGCCAAAAATGAACCTAATAATTTCAAACTAAATAATATAAATTTATAGTGGGTTATGTAATTATTAATTATGGTGGTAAATTTGATTATCCAGTTTATTAAGATCAATCGAATAACACAATCCTGCATTAGGTAAGGGGTCTCTCATCTCATTTCTGATTTCATTAGGTTTCCATTTATCCCCACATATATATTTAATGTGTTGTATTTTTATTATATGTTGTGGTATAATTACATTATTATCATTATATACACCGTATTTAGTGATTCACATGACAATTATTAACTTTATTGAATACAATGTTGTAAGAGACTATGTCTCAATTTCCATTTCACTAGGATTTTCTTGGTGTTGTGCACCTAATGATTCTTATCTAGAATATTTAATTCCCATTATAGATAATTTTTCATTTGAAATTTTAATTATATAAAATATCCATAATCTTGTTACCTGGATGTGACTATCTTCTTAACTATATACCATTTTACATATGGTTTTTATTTGGAATGATTCTTTAACTGTGGAAATATTGATGAATCTGCATCCTATAAGCAATAAGGATTTATAACAGGCTTGTTTTTATTGTATTAAAACATTTAAAAAATAATTATTTGTACCGGTACTGATTGTTGGGGCCTGCTATATCTCTTTGATGCATCGATAGGACTCACGCGAAAAAATCTATTAGCAACAAACCCTTCGAGTTTGTTTCCAATAATCAAATTTGTTTCTAGCCATAGACATATATCATATAAACCATATAATCAATCAAGTTCCAAATACATGATGTCCAAATAATAATAATTCTCTTTATTCAATATTCATTTATTTGTTTCAATGATGTTTCTCAATGAAAAAATCTATGTATGTGTTTTTATTCCAAGATTATTGATGAAAAGCGTTTTCATTTATTCATCATTCTATATTTGTTATGTATAATTGATTATGGATCAATTATTATTGATTCATGATTACACTATATGTAACCCTTACTGATCATTTGAGGTAACCCTTATAATTTTCCCTTTTTATAGGATATGACTAATAAAACCTTGAATAATCTTTCAAGGAGCCAGTTTTTTTTAGATTATTATGTATCAATTTGTTTTATTTCCTTCCAAATGTACTATGGGTATCATGTCTGTAATCAGGTCTAAATAAATTGTTAAACTAATCATCCCATCAGGTTTGGATTTCTTATAATCATGCCAATATAATAATATAATTCAACTGCTCCTAGATTTTGCGTTTAGAGCATTACAGAATAAATATATTCCACGATTTGTTTAAGTTTGATGTTCTATGTCCAATAGACTATTAAAAATAAATTTATTTTTAAAAAAAATATCAGTATGTTACATATTGTATTGATTAATTTAATCCACCTAAAAAATAAATATCCTCATTCATCCCTAATAATTTAATCAATAAAAAAATTATTTATATCTCAAATGAATAGGTTTTGTGATTAACTAAACAAAATTTATATCTAAACCAACATCTAAGTCAATTTGATACTATATGTAAGAGCATTCCAGATCTCTATGGGTTGACAAAAACCACCTGTGATTCTATAAATAACCTGTGTGAATTTTTTAACATCAAATATAAATCAATAATGAATGTATACTATGTAAATATCATCATATTAAAAATAAATTCTTATATCATATTTTATAAAGAGATATTATAAAAATAGAAAATTAAACATAATATCTTAAAACCATCTCTCTGTGTTCTGCAACCACACACTATGTACCATTTCACTAACACTTGGTAACCCTATCATTCTCCCAAAAAGTAATTTTAGAGAATGATAACCTTTAATAAGATCATACAGGCAACAAACACTAAATATTACAAGAATGGTGTAATATATATAGCCAAGTACTATTCCACCAATGATTTTGTATTGTTAACTCATGAGAAAATTAAAATATGATAAAATATGTGTATTATAGAGAGATTGAGAAGAATTTTTTTCTAAATCGAGTTATAATAATTTCAAAATAATTTATCAACAAAACATGTAAAACATTCCATTTCAACTTTTAAAAACATTATACTTTCATGAAAATATTCAACATACATATCACATGTTTGATTCATATAATATACAAAATTTATGTTCATAAACCTAATATAGATATTTTTTTAATACTCTATAAAATATAATCAATATACGTCACATTAATAAACATATCATTCAGGAGTAGGAAATAATCATGGAAGGAAACTCAAGTTCCATGTAATGAGAATAAATGATGTCCTGTATTGAGTATCAGGTATGTAAATTTCATGGATACATCAAAGATTTGATAGCGAGTAAACTATATTCAAGTGAATTAGTTTTCATCATGACTAATTTTTGATATTATATCTAGTCACACGAGTCTATAGAAAACCATTTTCATGAACAAATTCATTTTTGGATGCATGTATATAGCCTGATTCTTTCATTTTATCAAAGGATTAAGTACAAGGGATATGAGTCTACAAAAAAATAACATATTTAGGTCATATGATCTATCTATGTGGGATCCCATGACGAGTCAGAATACATTTAGTGAGGTAATCATGTTATAAGGATCAGAATGGGGACCCTTGTTGATATCAATCATGGGATCATGTGATAAATATTTCAATCATTTGAACATTCCCTCAAATAATATGTCACTCTCACATTCAATCCCCCCTCAAACTAAATAATTCTATTTTTAATCCACACTAATGAGAAGAACAAGAATTAAGAACATTACATTTAGGGATTATTAGAATAAAGGTTTATCATGAAGTGCTAATCGGGCCATCGGGTATCATCAAATTCAATTCAAAACATTTTATTTAATTCAACATAAAAATGGTTATCTTTACCTAATTACGTTTAAAACCTGGCATGATAATTAAAAATGGTCCATTAAAATAATTATTTCATTAATAACCCAAAGTAATTCAAAGAGGAATTATAATATAAGAAGGTGTAAGATCAATTCATGCATATGTTTACACATTCATTCCATGTTAATAGATATCTCATTCCAAATTACCCAAGAAATCCCATTAAAAATAATGGTAAACGTATTCAATAAATATTCATATTAAAATTTCAAATTCTTGAATTTTAAATTCTTTTTAAAACCTCAAATACTTTAACACATTTAATTCAAATACATGAATTTCACTATTCAAATCAAAACAAGGCCTAGGTCCTCGGTCTTAACAAGGTAACTATGATAAGATCATTCAAATGGATTTAAAATAAATATTGAATTCACTAATTTATTAAACCATGAGACAGAACACTTGAAAAGTTTAATTTATTTAAAATATGAACAAATTGAATTACAGAAGAAAATTAAACATAAAAAATTAAAGAAAATGTTTTAAAAAAAAGGACATATCTTTAAATTCTCACGAAATAACGAAAAACAAATTGATGAAAAATCATATAAACACCTACATTAAAATATAGAATCCATCCATAATGGATATCAGATGTTTCTCCTCAGATGGTGGTCACTATATCTGAAGAGGTGGATAGAAATAGGATATTGAAAAGTCCCAATATCTATAATTCCACATTAATCAACAATGATCCAATTGAATACAAGTCCATCCACTAGGATGAATGAATTAAAATATTAATATAGATCAATGGATGAGATTAGAAGAACATGATATAAGATAATCACATCATCAATTGACACATTCATTAACTAGTAGATGAGTTTTTGAGAAACAAATATCTCTACGTTGATTCCTAAAGCTAAAGGATCGAATTAGGATTGACATGGTGGATTTTATGGTTAATAATGGAGGCTTTGTGCTTTTAATTAAAAATTAATAGTCCTGAAAACATATCCACATGGTTTCCTTGATCTAGTCTAATAGTACATTATAATTTCTCCCTTTATTATGTGCCCTAATCAGATCCTATTTATGCTCATTTCTGTCACAGAGTCTAAACAAATTAAAGGAAAATACCTCAAACCCAAAGTTATTCATCCATTGAAGAAACATCAAAAATTGAAAATGGCATAAACAAAGATTAATTTGCACCTGGGTTGTGAAAGTTCCACCAAGGTCACACAAGTATACATGCACACCATAATGGTCAAGAATGGGACTTGCACACCCTCTTATAATTTCGCCCAGGGTCTTCACCAGCCTATAAATACCCCCGGTGGGCCCCCCATTTCGGGACGAAAAATTCCAGAAACTCATATTTGAGCTCTCAGTGCCCTAGTCTCTTCTCGAAGCTTATGAACACTTCTAAGGTAATTTGTTACCTAGAACGGAAGATCTAAAGAGGGGGAGTATGGCCTAAGTGTTGAAACTCATCCACACTTTTGCGCCTATGTGCCCAGCCCTTAAGGGAAATGGACACACTTGTGCAACGCCTTACTCCTTCAATAGAACTTGAGCACCACTCTTCTGGAAGCCTTTAGGGATAGTACTAAGGGCATGAGCCAAGCCTCGCCAAAGTATTACCTTAAGGTTCGACCGTCGCGCATGTACCCATGTGTCGCGCAAGTATACTTGTGCGACCAGGACTTGTGCGCCCACGCAGGACTTGCACACCCCTCTCTTTTTGGGTGCCCTTCCTTCCCATTTCACCTCTCTTATGACTATCCACCTATCCTATTCACGATTTAGTCTTCAATACATTTTTAAAAGACATTTTACGGCATGTTTCGTTGATTGGATTCTTTATCTGAAAGAAATTATGTGGAACATCTCTCAAAACCTAGTGATTTACATATCTTTATATCACTAAGGTTAGAGATTTCATTCATTCATACTCATCCTTTAATATGAGAGAATCCTTAACATGGGCCTCCTTTTCATGAGTAATCCCCAGTCCATGTTCTCTTAATTCAGGCTTCCTCCTTAAGAGTAAGCCCCAAGTCCCTTAACATGGGCCTACTTTTCAAGAGTAAGCCCCAGTCTTCAAATTCCCTTAATTTCAGGCTTCCTCCTCAAGAGTAAGCCCAAAGTCCCCTATCCTGGGAATCCTCCTTAGAAGTATGTCTTAGTCATAATTTCCCAAATGTGGGCATCCTCCTCAGGATTAAGCCCCAACTATAATTCCCTTAACCTGGGCCTCCTCTTCAGCAGTAAGCTCCAGTCATAATTTCTCTAAACCAATCTTAATTTACTTTTGATTTGGGCTTCCTTCTTAGGAGTAAAATCCAATCATAAGTGCCCTCCTAATTTTGGAATCATCCTCAGGAGTAATCCCCATGTTAGAGTATCAAAATCTCCATAAAGTACATATACCTTTATAGACATTATTCCAAGGTTTCTTCCCTTAAGTGAAACCTAATATTCATCTATTTGGGTAGTCATCCATACATAAGCCCCCCATCATTTATTATGATAGCATCTTTCATGGCAGAATTGTCTGGTTTCACCAATACCTCTTGTTTCTCACACCGAGCATGACCCACGTAACCTTAGAGTGTAAAAGTAATCATGACATCTTTCTTTAAGCCATCAATCATGCATAAACATCATACTACCTTACTCGAACAATGCAGGTTATAATTCCTTTTCTAAATAAAGGATTATTAGGTAGCATATCTATGGGTACGATCCCAATTATGGAATAATCCTTGTACTTTTGAATGACAAAAAACTTCAAGGGAACCACTGACTGGCATTAATACCAGTATGGTCATCATAATGACCAAGAGACTTTTGTATAATTTAATTAAGGATGCCACTGACTAAGAATCTCTAAACAAATATAGATAATTCTCTATCGATGAAGAACCTCTAATACATATAAAATTTTCTCTAAATCTCCTACATACCAATCATTGAATGTCATATCTAAAGGAAAGGTCATTTTATACTTGGTAATGTAATAAGGATTCACGAACATAACATAAATCTTTAAAGAGAGTCTCAGAGTAGACATTAATTCCCCCCAAAAGGGTGTGATGAGTCCGACCTCCCATCCTCTTGACCAATGAAAATTATTAAGCCTCATCAGTCTATAACTAGTGAGAACCTACATTTGGAATGTTGGTCCAAATGGATATGGAATCATTGGATGTTTCCAGTTCTACGAACAAGCCCGTTAGAAACCGATTGAAATTTTTTAACCTTAAATCAATGAGGTCATCCCAAATTCAAAAGGAAACAAAAAATGGTGAACCCGATGTGAATCCCTAACCATGTTAAAATGATGTTTTACTTATTTGGTAGTCCCCTCTTTAAACTCAATGAGAGGGAAAACAAAGAAATCAATAACATATGTGCTCATCAAAAAGATGTAGTGGCCGAACTTATCTTGATTATGTATGTTATATCAAACATGCACTCTTTTCCAAATATCTTCTGCATTACAGAAATGGATTATATTATGTTCACCTTTGTGAATGCCTCTGCTGTGAAGGAATCCACTGCTACTCCTACTGGATCTTTGTCCGATCTGAGGATGACATCACTTAATCAGCAACTTCAACACTGGGTATCAAATTTTTTGGTTAAGTAATACCGTCAGAACGGTACTATTCCGACTATGGAGGCCGCTCAACAAGCCCTCCATGACAACAATTCACCATAGTCGTCCGGACAGTGATGACCAACGATCAAGAAGCAGGTGGTGCCAACCACCGTCTCCAACCATTTCAGGTCGTTATCCCCAGAATGCAGTCACCATTCACTCCCATATTCTGGGGAGGAGAATGAGCAGGTCCTTCAAGGCCTTAATTCAAGGAGACTGGAGACCTTCCCGAAGGATCCCATAAAAAATCGCCTCCAGACTCGTGTGGCAGTGCACCCTTAACATGATGAGGGTATCACCTCTAGGCGTTCGTCTCAGGTTCCTCGAACCCGAGAAGGCAAGACGAACTGCCCGAGGCGAAATCTGGTCAACAGTGAGAAGGTTCTTATCTCTGTCATCTCTGGAGAAGTACACCAACCTAACATAGTGGCAATCAATGAGTGGGCACACACCCCCATCTGTTTTAATCCTGTTGTCTAGCAGACTCATCTGGCAGCAGCATTCCATTCCTACCAGGCAATTCTATAGGAGTACTATTGACGGGAACATACACCTTTTTATAAGTCCTCAGCTAGTCAGCTGGCTCGTCTGACTACATACGATGAAGCCCACCAACCTAATGTATTGACAACTAGTAAACAACCACATACACCTGCTTACACTCATCAATCATTCTAGAATCCACTTCTATTATTATTGAAGGAAGATCATCAACCATGTTCGGTAGAGTGTAATCAGCGGGCACATACACCTGCCAGTATTGATCAAACCTACCAACAGTCCCGTTTGGTAACACCCAGAGACATCAGTCAGAAAGCTACGGCGTCAAATATAAGGAAGACTCAAATCTCTGCCCCCATTCATGAGTACTGTCAGAATTCACTCATAGGAAAAGGAGGACATGAGTAGGAAGACACACGTACTCAAATCACGGAATGGGTGTATATCCCCATTCTGGCAGATAAAGTCACCAAGAATATTTTATCAATGGTGAATGAGAAGAAGAAAATCCTTGCACATATTTTGGATGCCTGCCAGGATATTTTAACAGCTTCAGCAGCATCACAAAAAAAGAAATGAAAATCTATCCCTACCAGTGGAGTGACACATCAACAGTTCACTCTGGAACAGAAACAAACCTCTCTTCCAGTCCAAGAGGGTTGTGGGGCATACTCCCCCATATCATACAGAAAAACAAGTCCGGAACATACTCTTGATTTGAGTGGATATAATCAGCCTAAGCTGATCATTTCTTTTGAGTAGGCACATACACCTTCCCATAATGACCACTTTCATAAACATGTTGTTCCTAATGTGGGTAAGAAGGCATCTAAGAAGAAGACCCACCAAGCACAGTCAAGAAGTCAATGTCCAGTCTGCAACAAGGCCTTGCTCGATGCTGGAGTTCTTGATGCACTCAGACAATTATCTGTTGCAACTCAAGAGTCTACTCTCTCAGTTCCCAATAGTGGGAATATTAATTCTGATGGTCTGCATCAGAAACTTTCTCATGAAGGCTTTCTTCATGAAAGGTCAGTCGATCTCAAAATTTCATCTTCATATTAGAGCCACAAGAACCCTCTGTGTGGACAAAAGAACAAGGAGCAAAATGTTTCATCTTTTTCTGTATCCCACCGTGGTGGTCCTCACCATGATGATGAATTTAGCTACGAAAGTCCTCTCCACAGTAGTAATTCACATTGCATGGAAAATTCTCCAAAGGACAATGTAGTGACGAGAAAGCCCTCTTATCTTGAGGCACTTGAAAATGGTAATCTAGTTGTGTCTGATGCTTTACCAATAGCATGTGAAATAAGTTCTCATTCAGAAGATAGCTCGGGGTGTAGGTCATTCTCTGAACCACCCATGGGTCGTTCATATTCTAGTCTAATCAGTGAATTCTATACTGATCTTGTCGAATCTGATGAAGCAACAAGGAAGAAACAAATTTGGTCTAAGTAGTTAGAAGAATCTTCATTGAATGATAAAGAAAAAATACTGAATATGAGGAAACATCTGGTGAAAGGTGAAGTTCCAGTCATGTTTTGGCCTTCGGCTGACTCTCATTATGACATTCTAGAGATGTTGACGAAAGATGGAATTCATGATATTCGTCTCATCATATGGAAAAAATTTTGTCAATTTAAAAAGAATATATTATCTTACGATGAATGTGAAAATAATTTCAAGATAATAGAAGGGTTACCACGCCAAATTGACTTGGACTCTCTCTCAGATTCTCGATATTTGAAGGCTAAAAAGAAGCAGAGAGCCCTTCCGCGTTCATGCCTTGGTGCATTAAGAATATTGCGCCAGTTAATTGCAAATTCCCTATCTGGTATTCATATCAGGGGATGGGGTGTTCATGGAGCACTGCATTTTAGTGTACCCTCCAGTCAACAAATCCCACAAAAAATGGTTTCATGCAATGTTGTTGCCCATGGATGGTCACAGCCAATTGGCTATGTTTGTAATCAAATGCTCGTTCAAGAACATGCCTCAAATAGTTTCTCTCAAAATCAAGAATACATCGAACAAGTTGTTGAATTAATCCTGCATCAAGAAAATGAGAATATTGAACATGCATCTAGTTTCGAGTGTGCTTATCACCCAGTGACAGAAGTGTTAGAAATCATCCAATGGTCTTTTGAGCCGGGTGATAAGAGTGGATGTAGGTTTATGCATTTAGCCAATTTCTGGACTACAGTCCGCAGGATCAGGAGATATTTCAAGAAAGTCTCAGATGTAGCAACTCAAGAACCCCCACAGCTTGCCAGACTAGGGACTCTTTTAACCCAACACTCAGAATCAACAAATAGGATTCGAGGAGTTGAGCAAGAATAGCAAGAACAACCCCAGTATTCCAGAATATGCACTTTTCCAAATCTTCAATCTCTTCCTTAGAGAAATTCAGTCTTCTCTCCGTTAGGGAAGAAGCCACAAAAGAAACGAAGAGCCAAATTATCAGGAGATTCCCTCCAAATTACAGTTCTTCAAGAAGTTCCTGATGGATCAAATCAGAAAAAGGCAGTGTCTCAACAAGGACCTGGGCGAATACAATATCGCTGAAATGCCAATAGAAGTGATGAAATGCATTATGCATCAATTAATGTCATCAATACCATTGTTGCGGATCCACTATATGAGGATCACTCAGAGGGATCAGATAAAGAGGCTCCTGCTAAAGAAGCTGAACACACAGACAAAAATGAAGAAGGTGTGCATACACGAAATCAGTGGCTTTCCCAGAATCTCAGTGTTCCTTCAAAAAACCCACATCCCCCTCTCTAAAAGGGATCCAAAAAAGGGAAAGGGAAGAATCAGGTTACATACCCTTCCTCTGGAGAAGGCCAATCAATCTCATTAGAGAAAATATTTTCACAAAATGTGAAATAGATGAAGGAATTACAGAGGTTGAATGCAGAACTACTTCAAAGTAGTCTTCCTCCTATGTGTGCTGGTGTTATTCAGCCAAGGGAATCTATTGTGACTACTAAGATGGATCAAGAATATCCTCCTCTACCAGTACAACCTCACAGGTCTAATATTACAGGTTAAGTGCAACAACAATCGGTGGTGTTACCATCAGGTGTAGTACCGGCCACCACATTTGTCCAAGCTCCAGTTATTGCACCTTCACACGTCCATGCTCAACCAGATGTTTCTCAAAAATTAATGACTACCATTGAGTCATTAACAGCTCGGTTGGAATCTATGGAAGGAAAGTGTGCACCAGTTCAACCGGATAAGAGAGGTTACCATGAATGGGTAGACGCAATACCTCCCCCATCAAATTTTTTAAGTACCACATTCGCAATCATTAATGGTTCAGGGGACCCAGAGAAACACATAACAGATTTTGTTTCTCATTACGATCCTACGATGGGAACCCCTTAGTAACAAGAAACAGTTAAGATCATGCATTTTGTACAGTCATTACAAGGACCTGCTTTTTTCTAGTATACAAGTTTGAAATCCTGTTCAATTACTGGGTGGGAGGATCTTCGTCAACAATTCCTTCTTCAATTCCGCTCAACTTTTCCAAAGGCAACAGTATTTGATCTTACAAATTTTAAGCAAAGGTAGAATGAAAGGGTTTTAGATTTCATTGTTCGCTGGAATGGATTATCATATTCACTAATCTTAGCACTCCCTTAAGAAGAATTGTTGCCAATCTGTGTGGAAAATCTTCATGATGAGTTGTTCACACGGTTAATACCTATGAAATACACAAGAGGGTTTCAAGACCTTACTTAAATCACTCAACATATTGAATACTTTCTTATAATGACTAAGGATAATGCTCGTGTAATTCCATCAGCTCCAGGAATGAGAATGGGTAATGTAGAGACAGCTATAGTTATGCATAATAAGCACATGTACCTGCTTCTACATCAAGGCCTTCATCTTCTTGAAGGGATCCACCTCCTGAGTGCCAACAATAGAGGCCCTTTCATCAAGATGATCAAAGGGATCAAAGACAAAAATGAATTTAGGATTTTAAGAGAAAATTTTACTCTTTCCAAAATGAACATGTTCCTGGTTACTTCATTTCGGCTCTAAAAAATAATTTGGTTCAATATCCAAGGCCCAAGAGGCCAAACAAGGAAGGAGATGTAGATAATTCCATATATTTTCCATTTCATCAAATTTTGGGGCATCCCATCAGAAGTGTTTTGTCTTCAAAGACCTCCTACAAAAAATGATGGACTCGGGACAAGTCAAATTGAAAGGTTCTTCAGCTCTGGTAGCATCTTTTACTGCTACAAATCTAGAAGAAGAAGGCGAGTGGAAAGAAGTCAAAAAAATGGACAAAAATATGGTGATTGGAAGGTCAGAAAAATGATCAACCTAACTCAGGCCATTTTGCGAACACAAATGAAGAAACCAATTGTGTCTTCTTCCATGAATTCCGCAGTAAAAATCTCTTCATCAGAGGGAAAATCCTCAAAGAAACTCCTTAATTAAAATAAGGAAGATCAATCATAAGAAGATGAGATCGTGTCAAAACCCAAATTGTCTTTGACTCTGGAAGATTTTATGTCATCTACTTCAATGACACGAGCACCGCCCCACCAAAGGGCACAACCTAAATGCTCTAATCAGGAAGAGTCTTCATCAGATGAAGAATTAATCGTTTGTTATGTTAACATGATCCACTTAACAGATCCTTATGCCAGTCACTGTTTCTATTTTGAGGAAACTGAATTCCATGTATCAAACTGAGGAATTAGAGGGAGTTTCAGAGGTCTGGGATACATAGGAAGACGTGGATATCCCCAAAGCCACTATTCTAATTCTACCCCTACCAGAACTATGTATGCAGAAGACACTCATGGTAGATCCCTTCAACGAGCTCAACGAGAACAAGCAAGTTCTTCCACACAAGGTAGATTCAGTCCTAGCATAGTTAGTCTGGGAGATCTGTTGGAGGTTCCTCCTTCTTCTTCTCAGCATGTAAATAGACCTAATCGGACTAATCTTCCAAATCTAGGAATATTACCAACTCCAATCCTGGTATAGGATCCATCAACTTCCAAAGCATCAACTTCCAAGGCACATGCAAAACCACATGTTTCTGTTGGGAAATGCAGACCTTTGGATCAAAAGTATGATGTATTGAAACACATGGACCAAAAATTGGCAAAGTTATCTATTCTGGATGTTTTGAATTTATCAAAGGATCTTCAGGAGGCACTCATCAAGGCTTTGTTGATTCTTCATGAGTTTGAAACTGAAATTGCTACAGCTGAAGTCTACCATGTAGAGAATACTCCTGCAGAATGCCATGCAGTGATATCTTTTACTGATGACGATCAAAATGATGGCGTGCATGGACATATTAGACCTATGTACTTATCTGGCATGGAAAATGGTGTAGAAGTCCGAAGAGTTTTCATTGATAATGGTTTTGCTGTCAACCTCATCCCCATTCGTACACTTCGTCGATTGGGCCTCAGAGAATCTAATTTATCTCCTTCTACTTTAATGTTACAGGGATATGATAAAAATGAAAAAGAACCACTGGGAATGTTTACACTCAGAACTCAGTTTTGAGATATTGTATCCAATTCAGATTTTATGGTTATTGATCAAGACCCAGCCTTCAACATCTTGCTTGGAAGACCCTGGCTACATCAACATGTGGTTATTCCTTCATCATACCATCAATGTCTCAAATATTGATTCCATGGTCAAATTGGGACATTTTATTGTGATAAGGCCTCGTTCAAAACTTGTGAATCTCAATACATTGAGGTGGAATTCTATCACATTAAGCGAAAGGAGAAATCCACAACATGGGAGATTACCAAAGTTAATGCTCCATATGGTTTGGAAAAAATTCCAGTACACCCATTAGTACATGTGAGTATAGATTATGTATTTCTTATCAGTAAAATTTACAGGATATACTGAAATCAAAATACTCTTATGGAAACATCCATAATTTCAATTATGAAAAAAAATCTAGACATCATTGGAGAAAGTGGTGATCCACCAAGCAATGATGAAAGTTAAAATAGAGATGTCTTTATTTCATCTGCTGAAATCTCGCAAGTCTATACTTCGCTAATCAGGACAGAATAAGTTATAGAAATATCAGAGGTGAATGCTGATGTTGATTCTGAATCCATCATCTCCACTATATTTCCCAAGGAAGATCCTTCATTTACAATAGGGTTAGAAATTGAATCCTCTTCTTCAAGATGTTCAAATTTTATCGTCTCTTCTGATCATGGAAATTCTGCTTCTTCTTCTACTATGCAAATAGAAACAGAAGAAATAACACATGTTGATGAAGAGGAGGAAGATCCCAGGGATTCAACTCCATCATTTGAAAAGGGTATCTCTACCACTGTGGATGAACTCAGAGAAATAAATCTGGTTACAAAAGAAGATCCACGCCCCACTTTAATTAGTGCGTCCATGACTCTTGAATTGAAAGAGATATATATTTCTTTTTTTAAAAAAAAATCGAGATATATTTTCTTGGAACTATACAGTGATTCCAGGGCTTGATCCTGATGTTTCCACTCATCTTTTGGGTTTTCCAAAAGAACATCGATGATTCAAACAAGCCGCTAGAAGAACACACCCAACCTATGCTTCCAAAATTGAAGATGAAGTGGATAATATTATCAAATCCAACTTTGTCAGAGAAGGTCAATATCCCATGTGGATGGATAATATTGTCCCTGTGAAAAAGAAGAACTGATAAATTAGAGTTTGTATTAATTTCAGAGATCTTAATCAGCATTGTCCTAAGGATGATTTTCCTGTAACGATTACAGAACTCTTAATTGATGCAACAACTGGCTATGAAGCACATTCCTTCATGGATGGATATTCTAGATATAATAAAATCTGAATGGCTCCAGAATATAAAGATTCTACAGCCTTCAGAGCCCCTTAGGGTGTGTATTTCTATCGGGTAATGCCCTTTGGCCTGAAGAATGCAGGCGCAACATATTGGCATGCCATGCATCGTAGCTTCAAAACCTTTTTAGAGAAGTTTGTTGAATTTTATGTGGACGATTCAGTGGTTAAATCTAGGAAATGTTCTAATCATATGGATTATTTGGAATTTATATTCCACAATCATCGGCAACATAATTTGAAGATGAACCCCTTAAAATGTGTTCTGGGGTAACCTCAGGAAAATTTCTCGGCTTTGTTGTACACCATCGTGGTATCGTAGTCGATCCCGAGAAGACAAAGTCAATCCTTGGTATGTCACCTCCTCAAAATTTAAAATAATTGAGAGGAATTCAAGGACACTTATCCTATATTCGGCGTTTCATCGCCAATTTGGGAGGGAAAAGTTTACCCTTCACCAAATTGATGAAGAAGGGAGTCACATACAAGTGGACTGAAGAATTTCAAGAAGCATTCAATATTCTCAAGATGTATCTCTTGAGTCCACTAGTGTTAATGCCACTTTTTGAAGGAATACCACTTATCCTCTATGTGATAGCTTTTGAGCGATCATTGGGTTCCTTTCTAGCTCAGAAGAATGATGTTGTGAATGAATACAAACTTTACTATCTCAGTCAGACTATGCTTGAAGCAAAAACCCGATATTCAAATATTGAGAAGTGCTACCTAGCATTAATCCTTGCAGTTTAGAAGTTGAGACACTACCTGTAGCATCATGAGGTCCAATTGGTATCTCAAAATATCCCATTCAAATTCATCCTTTGTCTTCCAATTCTTAGAAGACATCTGGCAAGGTGGGTAGTTATTTTGTAGAAATTTGATATTCATTATGTGTCTCAAAAGGCAATAAAGGGACATTCTTTGGGTGATTTCCTTATTGAGAATCCTTCAATCGAAGATACATTTTATGATATTGAACTTCCTGATTAGGGAGTCTTTTCTATTAATGATAGTCTTCTAGAATGGAAAATGTACATTGATGGTGCTTACAGAAGTCCAACAGGGAAGAAAATAGAGGATCCTAAATTCAATAATGTTGGGTTAGGAATTTTACTCATTTCCCGAGAAACATTAGTGCTACCTTATTCCTTGTCATTGTTGGGAGGCGGTACAAAAAATGAAGCAGAATATCAAGATCTTATCATTGGATTAGATTTTTCACTTCAAGTAGAAGTGAATCACCTAAAGGTGAAAGGTGATTCAGACATGGTAATAAAACAAGTCAATAGGGATTATTCAATCTGAAAAGATGAACTAATCCTTTTGTATAATTACGCCAGAGAGTAAATGGTGGAATTTCCTTAGGAACCGACATTTTCTTATGTCCCGAGATCACAAAATGCCCAAGCTGATGCACTGTCCAATATAGCCACAGCTCTGGCAGATCCAATTCTGGACAAGACAAGCATCAGTATTGCTCACTGTCGTACAATTTCACCTTATGTTCAAGTCAGAACAGAAGAAATCAATGAAATTAGACCCATCTCTGAACCATATGGTCATACTATAGAATGAATGACAACTATCAAGGAATACATTCAAAATGGAACACTTCAACATGATAGAGCCGAGAGAGAACAAGTCCAGAAACGCGTGGTCAATTTTACTCTTTATGATATCCCAGATCACCTATTGAAAATTCTCTACAAAAGAGGTTTTTAAGGATTTCTCTTCAGATTCATTGATGGTGAAGAGACAATGGCTGTAATGAATGAAGTGCATGCAGGAATCTGTGGTGCCCATCAATCCGGACATATACTATCTGATCAAATTGGGAGGCTTGGATACTTTTAACCATCAATGATACAAGATTGTGTTGATTTTACAAAGAAGTGTCATTCTTGCCAAGTACATGGCAACTTCATTCATCAACCCCCAGAGTTTCTCTATACACTTAAATACTCGTGGCCATTTTCCACATGGGGAATGGATGTTGTGGGACCTTATCCTTCGGATACAGCCAACCAGTTGAAGTATATTCTTAGTGCTATTGACTTCTTTTTCAAATGGGCAGAGGAAATACACCTCAAAGAAGTCAGTTATAAATTCATTGTTATCTTCATCAAGTCTAACATCATTACCAGATTTTGTGTCCCTCATACCATATTGATGGACAATGGCAGCAACTTCTGTTCATCTGAGGTGAGGAAGTTCTATCAAGAATACAACATCAAATACAATTATCCATCTCTGTATCATGCAGCGGCTAGTGGCTAGAAAGAAGCTTTCAACAAGACTCATTCAAATATGATGCAAAATATGGTGGATAAAGATAAGAAATCATGGCATTACAAACTTTTTATTGTTTTATGGGATTATCGAACCACCTCCTGCACTGCAACGCGGTCAACTCCATATTCATTGGTAAATAGAATAGAAGCAGTCTTGACCATTGTGGTTCAATTACCCTCACTCAGAGTAGCAATTTGTGATTATTCATCTACAGATGAACAATCTCAAAAGCGATTGGATGAATTGGAACGGTTAGATGAGAAAAGATTGTGCACCCTACAACACATGGAAGTCTATCAGAATCGAATACCACGTGCATTCAACAAAAACGTTCATCTTCATTCACTCATTCAGGGAGAATTGGTATTATTTCTCAGAACTCCAGTGGTACCAGGAAAGAAAACTCCCAAGCTTGAGCCAAAATGGGAAGGACCTTATTTAATACCTAAGGTCTACTCCAATAGAGCTTATTCTTTAATCTCAATGGATAGAGAACTCATCACTACTCCAACCAATGCTAGATTTCTTGAAGAAGTATTTTGTGTAACAGAAATACTTTATCGTCTAGCAAGAGGTTAAACTGCATCATCATCCATGGTCCATGCATATGACCTTAAAGTATTTGCATCCCTTTCGTCCAGCATGACGTTAAACTGCACCATGATGGTCCACGCGTATGACCTTAAACTATTTGCATCAATATCATCTAACATGACGTTAAAATGTGAAAAAATACCATATACGTCTAACAAGATATTAAATTGTGTCCACCTTTGTCCTTAATGTATGACATTAAACTGCACAAACCCCCTTTCATCCAACATGACGTTAAGCTGTATTTTCCCCATCATCCTTGCTACATGACGCTAAACTGTAAAGAAGTCCTTTAATACATCCTACATGACGTTAAACTATATTTTTCCATCATACATGAGACTAAATTGTGCATCACCAATAGCCCTCACTGCATGACTTTAAACCGCAAAATCCCTTCATATGTCTTACATAACATTAAACTGTGAATCATTAAGTTTGTTGATACCTCTTGTTTCTCACACTAAGTATGACTCACATGATCTTAGAGTAAACTTCAACCATAACTCCCTCTTTGGTCAACTAACCATGTGTAAGTCCCAGCTTCATTTTTTAGGTCGTTGTCCTCAAAAACAACTTGATCTCCAATTCATTCTTTAATCGAACTATGCGTACTTTCATCCTTGCCTTCTAGGCTGGGTATGTAGGCAACCTCCTGAGTTTCAATCCCAAAACCAATCTCTTCACATTGGTTCACCTCCATATCATATGTTGTTGATCTCTAAAGAAACCCTAGAATCAATACATTTTACATTGGTTCACCACCGGTCCATGCATATGACCTTAAACTACTCGCACTTTTGTCCAGTACGATAATAAACTAAAACATTCTTTGATACCCTCACCTGAGAGGGAATCATTTTTACATTGATCTCTAATTATGTTATATTCTAAATACTACGTACATACATGGAAATCCCTGAAACTATTATCTTGGGTCAAACCATCATTGCACTAAAGTCCCCTTTCACCCTTCACTTGTACAAACAAAATCTGTACATAGGGTATTTCAAGAACTACGTGTGGCTTGATTCCCATCTTTATGGCATATGTAGGAATGTTCGAGTGTCAATATAATCTTGCCCCACGTTTTTGGTCCAAACCCCAAATTCCACTTTCATTCCCCTAGATGAAAGTCCCTATGAAAACACACACAGTGTATTCATTATAATGGTCCGAGCTCTATGACCCTAAACTAAAATTTTCTATACTCTCGTCCCACATGACGTTAAAATATATTTCAAGAACTATGTATGGATTGGTTCCCATTCTTTTGGGATACATAGTGAAGTCCAGCATCTTAATTCAGGACCCAGCCACAACATGATTATGGATAGCATTGGTCTATGTATCTCTACATGTATTGAACAAATGCCCATTTTTATGTGGCATACTCCTAACCTTAAATACGTCCAGATCTCCATAACCCTTTTCTTGACATCTGGTCACACAATGTCCAATTTCTGAGAGTTCTTTTTCCTGACAATGAAGCATGTGCCCTTAGGTGGCCTTGCATAAACACTCTACATAACAGACCTGTCAGCCAAAAGATACTATCATTTGACTATGCACCCAATGCCCTTAGGTGGCCCTGCATAATTCAACACCCTAACGGGTTTGTCAAATAATGGTAACTTCATTCTTGGGAAGAAAACCCAGTTTTTCCTTATTGGTCTTATCAATAATATGTTAGGATACACAAAAAAAATATCCATACTTAACATATTTTTCCCATGTTATTTTTCATGATCTGAAAGTACACAATTCTATGGTTTATATTTATCTTCCCTATGTTTGAGTCAGACCTTTGCAGGAGTGACATTCATTCAGTTCTTAGATGATATTTCTTGGAAATATCTTCTCCATATTCAATTACCTTTATCAATACATAAAACTCTATGCTTTGCAAAATTTGAATATCCATAAACTTCCACTGGCTTTATCGCAGTAGAAAAGTAAATTTCTGAGAGTTCTTTTGCCGGACTATGCAGCACCTGCCCTTAGGCAGCCCTGCATAAACAGTCTACATAACAGACTTGTCAGCCAAAAGATACTAATATTTGACTATGTAGCCAATGCCCTTAGGCGTCCCTGCAAAATTCAACCCCCTAACAGGTTTGTTAAATAATGGTAACTTCATTCTTGGGAACTACTTATTCTAATGCCTTTTATAACTTTTTCGTATCATTCTTCAGATTAAAAATTTATTATGTCATAGTTTACATTTTTTCCTTCATACTTGAGTGTGTTAATATGTTTTCAGATAAGTTATCAAGGAATTGAGTCAATTTTAATCCATTCGGTCAAAGCTATCTCGACCATAAACATTAGCGTTTTTATATCCGACGTGCATGATTATAAAATACACACAAAAGAAAAGGGAACTCTGAATAAAATTCAAGTCACACCTCACTAAACATAAATTTTCTTATGATTTACTTAATATTGAGAAATTAAAAGATTCAATGTTTTTAGGGTTATTTATAATTATACTAGAAAAAATCAAACTATGGTTACTAGGCCCATTGTATCAGGTAAAAATTTCAAGTGCGTAGCGGGAAAATGTGTTCACAAATGATTGAAAATGAAAGTGTTTTTCCATTTGATGCAAAAGAACTTGAAGGAGATCCACAGACTGGAGTCTTTTCTATTTTCCAAGAATTACAAAAGGTTGTCAACATAGATCTTCACATGATTTACAACATCCTGAGCTTCATCAGCAGCCACTTGAAGCTCATGCACTCGACCACCTTCACTATTTTCTGTTTGATGGAGTGCCTTCTTGGCATCGACAATGGCTTTCATACCATTCATTTGAACTCCTTCTAGTGAATTGTTCAGTTGGTAAAGTTCCCCAGTAACTCATCGAACTATTGCTGATGGTGAATCTACCAGATGACATTATCTTTGATCTTATGCTTCACCTCCTTCATCTTGGAAGCATAATCAGCCTCAGCTCAGGATACTGTAGCCTCATATTCACTGATATTGGCTGACAACTTCACCCTGGTCAAATCTTAACGGCACTTTTGCTCCTGCTCCCTCCTTAAGATGACTTGTTTTACTGCGGCGTAGATCTTTTGATATCCAAAACCGCGAAGTCCCACCATGACGAACTAGGATGACAGTCAGGGAATATTCAATGAAATCTCTTCTAAAGGCACTTCCGATATGATCTTCCATGTGTTCTTCCATGCCTTGCGTTGTGAAAATTGGAGCACCTTTTTTATCTCCAGGTCTAATTCGACATCACTGTCACAGGGGGGAACATAATTCGGGATTAATGCACTTAGGGAAGTTCCCTGTTCTTCTCCTTCCCCGCTGAACCATGTTTCATCACTTTCTATTCCCGTTGGGGTGAAGGCTAAGGAATCACCTCCAGATTTAGCCACTGAAATCGATGGCCCTTCATAATCAATTGAAAGCATTGGTTAGTTTCAAAGGATAAAAAAAATTAATTAACTATCTTGTAAATTAAGTAGAGCCGCAAAAAAAAATTATCCCTTACCCAATGGTAGATTAGTAACATGAGAAGGATCCTCCCCGTCTTTCCTAGCTTCAATAATATTTTCAAGATGAGTTTCAGCAAGATCTTCCAGGTTATGCTCCACTTGAGCTAATGTCCATGCAATAGTATGGTTTTCTGTACCCCCTTCAGGCATTGACAGTTCAGCAGCATGCTTAGATAGAACTGCATATTTCAACTGATCGTGATTAGAGATGTAATAAGGAGTTATTTTTAATAGCATGAAGGATAACACTCATGTCCATAATCTTCTAAATTACATGGTAAGTTAACATGATCTAAAAAATATTCAAAAGATACACCAAGTTCCATCATTTCATACAATGTAATCTCAGAATCCTGGTTAATCTCACCAGTGGGAGCATTTGATATGTCTTCTTGGAGACCTTCATTCTGAGGCCTTTGACCCAGGACAGTTTATTCAGATAAAGTATCGGCATCAGTTTCAATGGCCTCCAAAAGCTCTAGAGCAGGGGTTGAATGTAACGTATCACAGAATGGAAGTTAGTTGATGATTCATTCAACATTTTATGAAGCATTGTTATCTTACCAGAAGTAGGCTCCTCACTCCTTACAATAGCTGTAGGAGCGATACTAGGAGAAGAAGTTGGCTCTCCTCCAGGAATAGCCAAGTTAGCCTGAAATTTTAATTGTTCACCAGTACCCTCCGTCGTCCATAGTGGAGGGTCAATCCTCTCCCTCTGAGTGGAAATTGAAGAAGACCATGCAATTCCAAAAGGTATGAGTAATCTTTTCATGGGTTAAGATTCATGATTATATGAAGGACTTACCCCTACTAATGAAGTGTTTAGTAGTGGATTTATTCCTTCGATGCATTTGTCTCTTTGTTCTTTCGGGAGTGTCAGTAGTCTCTTTTACAGGTACATGAATTGGAGAATGGAATGCCATGTCTAACTCCTCATCCATGGATTTCTGGCCTATAGATATCTCGCCCGACTTGTGAGGAGATTCATCAGCCCCAATTGAAGAACCACCAGGGATATACTGTTGTGAAGGAACCTCATCAATTCCATTCATTGCATCTGTAGGATGAAGAGAAATTTTTTTTGAGTAATAAAGCTTTAACTAGAATCAAATTTCAAAGAAAATTAAGGAAAGAGAGTTACATCTTCAGGAGACACGTAATCGTGAAACTCTTCATCTCCAGAACCACCAGTCCGATCAGTGGCACCATGATCAATCATTTCCTTCACCCTCTTGGTGAGAGTAATGGAATCATTAGTGGCATATATGAGCATTTACAGCTCTCTAATGTAATCCCGCACTTCATCAGGGTTATCCTTGTAATAGATATCTATAGAAGCCAGAAGATTCCCTGTTCCTGGGAGGTGTTTCCCCTCACACAAATCTAGCCAGGCAGTTTTAGCACCATAGTATAAACTCCGCCATGTCTGGATAGCCTTTGGTCATAGATATTCAGTATGTGTTCCAGAAGGATGCGAGGAGGGTCCTACAACCATAGACTTCAGTTCTTCCCAACTCCTACAGCTACAGATAAAGAATAAGAAAATAATACTCATTTCTCAATAAAGTAATGGTAATTTAATTACCATAATGAAGTAACTCACTAGGATTATATGGAGTTGGTCTATTGATTTTGATATGGGGATTATATCAGGAATGAGGCCGCTTTTCTGCATGTTGTACCTCATCATCCCCATCTTGAGAATCTGACGAATCAGCTTCGGGTGTTACAGAAGAATAACCTTCTAGATGAAGGGATTTTTTCTCTATGGTTCTTTTCGTTTTCCCCACCTGATAAAGCGGGTGATTCAACACCCCTCCTGGGTATGATTCTATCAAGTTCTCATCATACCATGTAGTCAAGTTATTTGCTTCTTTATCAACTGGTAGATCAAATACTACCACGCTATTCTCCCTAGATGTCAGCAAACATAGTTTCCAGGAAACCATCGGATGTTGCTATTAACTGACATGCACTGGGGGAGATACAACAGTCTATTTGAAACACTTAAATTGATGTGCAAATCTATATGGATTATAGGCCTCGTATATAATCTCTTCTTCAATCCTAGTGACCAGCACACCATCTCTGCAGGCCATCATATATGCCTTTAATTCCAGGCTGGTTGTTTTATCATCAACAAACCGCCCAGTTGGTGGATTTACAAAAGGAAAGAAATTGAATTCCTTATGCATGGTCAACCTCACCTTCATGTCATTGGAATTGAGATCTAGTGGTGGAATTCAAGAGAATGCCTGCACTAATGGCTTGAATGAACATCCGGGAATCTGTACTCTGTTCTGTACATTATACATCCTAAAGTGAGTGGCGATCCATCCCCACAAAACATGGAATGGTCCCACTATCCTCAAAGGAGACGTACCCATGAAGACACGGTGTAAGATCCTATGAATCTTTGCTAAAATAGGGGTATCCAACCCAACCATTTTTTCCTCAACCAACATGGCTGCAATAATGAATGTCCCTGGCCTGACGCCTCCCTTCAATTCCCTAACTAGAAAATGATAAACACTGAGCCACAAGGCCAAGAATCCCGCCAGACGAGTCTTCTTTGGGATTCTCTGATTTACTTCATATCCCCACTTCTCAAATTCTCCATCTTCCAAGGTCAGTCAGAATGTTCCTGGAGCACCCCTCTTCTATGTTTTGGGGCAGGTGGTAGGAAGAGTGGTCCCCTTATCCTTAGGACCCTTCCCCTTTGATCCATTCTCCTTTGTGCCCTTCTCCTTCAGCTCTTTCTCCTTCTTCTTGGTATGAAACATATTCATCCACTCCCCTGTATGAATATCCTTTTTATAATGAGTTTAGGAGGTCTCTGAACTTTTGATCTTAAGAAATATTTTCAATAATTCCCAAGCCAAATCCGGGGTCTTCTCCGAATCATTCCAATTCGCCTTGTGGGGATGAATTCATCATACATATCACCCAAAATTGGAGCCCCTGAGATCTTGTGGACATCCTACATACCGATGCCTACTTCTCCATGAGTCAGATGGAATGAATTGTCTTCTGGGATCCAATGGCTGAGTATCTCTGGCACAAAGTCATCATTCTTATAAAGATATGTTTTCCCAGCCCATACGGATTCATATATTGCAGCTCCTTTTAAATCCTTGACAAAAATTGCGTAGTTTTGTCACACCCAGTATGCCCACATCCAAGTTGGCTTCACACCTCCTCCAGGGCAAAAGTCCCAAATCTTCTTTTAGCCTTTAGATTGATCCATCTGAGAGTTTCAAAAGATTGAGGGATAACAATGTGGTTTCAGCTCAGGCTTGTGAGGTTTCAGATCTTAGGTACATGTGATATGATGCATTAGGTAGGCCATCTCCACTGTTCCAGCATTAAGAAATGCTCCTCCACTTGAGATATTTGATGAATAAAAATTGGTGTAATTATGAAACCAATACTTTGGGAGATATTTCTTTTCCTCTGGAATGGTGACTTCTCACAGATGACCATAGTCGTACAGAGGTAGATATTTTCTCTATGGAAACTCAAGATGATACTTTTTTAGGTAATTTTCCAAATCAGGAAGAGTGTTGTCGCAGACAGTATTATAATCATAGCCAATGCTGCTGATCATATCATCAACTCGCTTGCTAGCCAGTTCATCAGCCATTATGATTCTATTGGTATCCATTTAATCTTCAAAAAAGTTAAATTATTAACTCTAAATAAGTTGATTTTTCATAAATTTTGTGAAGAAAAGAGATAAAATGTCTAAGGCATTAAGGTGCACAAGTCCCAAAATTGGACCACAAGTATAATTGTGTCGCACAAGTTTTGGTGTATAGGTATCACCACGCAAGTCCAAATACCTCTACAGCTGCGCGACAACAATGAAACAATGGAAAACAAAGAAACTTTCATGGAGAAGGAAACTTGCATGGAGAGAGAAAGAATTTTTGAGATTCGGGGCTTTGCACGAGGAATGGCCGCATATATATAGACTTGGCCTCAACCCTGCATGCCTAAAACCAACGTGCACAACCCTGCGTGCCAACACCTGCGCGACTCTCACTTGTGTGCCGCCATCTGCGTGTTCAACCATTGTGTGCAGCATGTTCCTTGGTTTTCCTATTTACCTCAGAGTCACATCCTTATTTCTTATGGATCCAACTCTGAGGGGGGGAATTTTTTTGACGCTCCTTTCCATCACAGAGTCTAAGCGAATGAAAAGGGAAATACCTTGAACCTAAAGTGATCCATCCTTTGAAGAAACATCAAAAATTTACAAATGCATGAACAAATATTCATTTGAACCTGGGTCGCTCAAGTTCTACCAAGGTCGCACAAGTATACTTGCGCGCCGCGTAATGGTCACGCAGGGGACTTTCGCGCCCTCTTTGAATTTCACCCAGGGTCTTCACCAGCCTATAAATACCCCTAGTGGGCCTCCCATTTCAGGACGAAAAATTCCAGAAACTCAGATTTGAGCTCCCGATGCCCTAGTATCTTATCGAAGCTTCTGAACACTTATAAGGTAATTTCTTACCTAGAACGGAAGATCTAAAGAGGGAGAGTAAGGTATAAGTGTTGAAACTCATCTACACTTATGCGCCTAAGTGGCCTACCCTTAAGGGAAATGGACACACTTGCGTGCCACCTTACTCCTTCAATTAAACTTCCTCACCACTCTTCTGGAAGCCTCTAGGGATAGTACTAAGGTCTTGTGCGATGTCTCACCCAAGTATTACCTTAAGTGTCAACTATCGCGCAAGTACCGATGTGTCGCGCAAGTATACTTGTGTTACTAGGACTTGCGCGCCCACACAAGACTTACGCTCGCCTATTTTTTGGGGTGCCCTTCCTGCCCATTTCACCTCTCTTATGGCTATCCACCTTTTTTATTCAAGATTTAGTCTTCAAGACATTTTTCAAAGCCATTTAATGGAATGTTTCCTTGATTGGCCTCCTTATTTGAAATGAATTCTGTGGAACATCTCTCAAACCCTAGTGATTTACATATCTTTAGGTCACTAAAGTTAGAGATTTCATTCATTCAACCTCATCCTTTAAGATGAGATAATCCTTAACCTGGGAATCTTTTTAAGGAGTAAGCCCCAGCCCATGTTATCTTAATTCAGGCATCCTTTTTATGAGTAAGCCCCAAGTCCCGTAACCTGGGCCTCCTATTCGGGAGTAAGCCCTAGTCTTCAAATTCTTTTAATTTTAGGCATCCTCCTCAGGTGTAATCCCCAAGTCCCCTAACCTGGGCATCCTCTTTATGAGTATGTCTCAGTCATAATTTCCCAAATTTGGGCATCCTCCTCAAGAGTAAGCCCAACTATAATTCCCTTAACCTGGGCATCCTCTTGAGGAGTATGCTTCGGTCATAATTTATCATAACCAGTCTTAATTTACTTTTGATTTGGGCTTCCTTCTCAGGAGTAAAACTAAATCATAACTCCCCTCCTAATTTGGGAATCTTCCTCAAGAGTAAGCCCCATGTTAGAGTATTCAAATCTCTATAATGTACATGTACCTTTATAGACCTTGTTCCTGGGTTTTGTCCCTGAAGTGAAACCTAATCATCATCTATTTGGGAAGTCATCCAAACATAAGCCCCACATCATTTCTTTTGATTGCAACTTTCATGGCACAATTCTCTGGTTTCACCAATACCTCTTGTTTCTCACACCGAGCATGAATCATTTGAGCTTAAAGTGTAAAAGTAATCATTCCATATTTCTTTGATCCATCAATCATGCATAAAAATCATTATCCCTTACTCAAACTACATGAGTTCTAATTCCTTTTCTAAATAAAGGATACGTAGGAATCCCATCTATGGGTACAATCCCAAATCAGAAATAATCCATGTCCTTCTGAATGAAAATAAACTTCAAGTGCCCCACTGAGTGGGTTTAAAACTATTATGGTCATCATGATGACCAAGAGACTTTTATATAATGTATTGAAGGATACCATGGACTATGAGTGTCTAAACAAATACAGATGATTCTCTATCGATGAAGAACCTCGAATACATATAAAATATTCTCTAAATCTTCTACATACCAATAATTGATTGTCATATCTAAAGGAAAACTCATTTTATACTTGCTAATGTAATAAGTATTCGAGAACATAACTTATATCTATAAAAAGAGTCCCAGAGTAGACAATAATTTCCCCCAAAAGGGTGTGATGAGTCCGACTTCCCATCCTCTCGACCAATGACAATTATTAAGCCTCATCAGTCCATAACTAGTGAGCACATACCTTTGGAATGTAGGTCCAAATGGATATGGAATCATTAGATGTTTCCAGTTCTACGAACAAGCCAGTTAGAAACCACTTGAAATGTTTCAAAATTAAATCAATGAGGTCATCATCAATTCAAGAGGAAACAGATCCACTAGAATATCTACATGGTTAGGCTGTACATTTTGTTTAATAGTGGGGATACCATATGACCCATTATTTTCTGTTAGCATGGTTTGATTGGATGGTTTTTCTAACAATGCACCAACCATTCTCCCCTTCCTGGGAAGCTATAATGGATGCTGAGTTGGGCTAAATGGTTTTTAAAACTCATCTTTTACCCTGGATAGTCTTATAAACCATCAAAAATTTCAATAAAAACACAAGAAACATCCCTGAAATAAATATAATCAAAAGATTCTAAAATCAATTGTTCAAAACACCAAAACATAAGAAACTAGATGTTTCAATCTCCCCACCACATGAATTTCTGTACCCATAAATCCTTCAATCCAAAATTTAGAACAATATGACACATGAAGAGCTCCCCACTCTTTTTTTGATGTTCATGGTCTTATTTCAAGAAGAGAGACAAACCTAGAGGATAATAATAAAAACTAGACTCCATGATCAGAACACCCAGATCATCATACATATACATAACTACTAAATACTATTGAACCATAATACATCTCCCTAGATTTTAAAAATACACCAAAAATGTGTAGCTAGATGAAAGAACCTCCCTTCCATCCAATGGAGAGACATCAACCACTTACCAAGGGACACATATGAGGGATGACATCAAAAGTACTCAAGGAATGACACACCCAAATGTCACGACCCGTCCTCAGGGCCCGTGCCGTGACTACCCCAAGCCCTCCTTCCATAGGCCAGAGGCTGGAGACTAGCACCAAAGGCATAAATCCCGATAACTGGAAAGGCATTGCCTTTATAAAAGTAAACAAAACACCACAGAGTAAAAGCGAAAGTAAAACACTAAGTACAAAAGAAAGTACTGAAAAGTAAATGGGCCAGAATACAAACCCAACTAAAAGTAAAGCTACAACTGAACGAAAGTACAACAGAAAAAGACAAACAATTGGACGAAAGGAAGAAACTCATGGGTCGTCCACCTCGGATCCTACCTGAAGGGTAGGTACAGATAGCGCAGCTCCTCGATCATCCACCACAGATCCTACATGAAGGGTACGTACAGATAGCACAACTCCTGGATCATCCACCATGGATCCTACCTGAAGGGTATCTACAGATAGCCTCCACAACTCCCTCACCCGTCAACCTCCTCCGAGTGTCATCTCACCGTGAAGTTCACCTTCGGATACTGACTTGTCGTGTGGTCCACCTCCGGGTACCGTCCAGTCCTCGAACACTCGTCCTCTGTCAGCGTTGCCCGTTGTCTGCAACCAACACAATGAGGTGCGGGCATAGCCCGTGCAGGGGTGAGTATACGATACTCAGTAGGGACCCCGAGACCCTCAAGGTCTCACTCAATCCTTCAAGGATAACCACAAAGAAGGATCTCAACAGATAAGCTTTACTTAGGTATAAGCCCATAATTATACCTAAGTTATCAAGTAACCCATCTCAATCATGAAAAAACACAAAGGTTATGAAATCAACAGATAACCACCATCCAGGTATATACCCATACATATACCTATGTTATCAAGTGACCCATCTCAATAATGAGGTTAACTCAAAGGTCATAGAATCAGCTCAAACCGGGATTTTCATTATCGAAACTGTAACTGCTGAAGAGCCCCGTCTATGGAGTGTACAGTGGTCCTGTCAGGACTCCGAGGTACTACTCACTATCCTAAGACTTCTGAGGTACTCCTCCTGTCGTGTACCGCGGGTCAGCCACCCAATCACAGTAGTGCTTCCTGCCGGGTTATTCCACCCAAACACAGTAGTGCACACCCCCTAGTAGCCTGCAGAGGTACTCTCCGGACGAGTACAGTGGGTCTGCACTGTCACACAGGTAGTGCTCCGTCCGCCATGGTTCTGCACCCAAACAAAGTAGTGCTCCGTCCACTGGGCTAGTTGACTCACTCCAAGTCGATTCGGTTAAGCAGTCGTCAGGTCTCAGTCGGCTACACGGTCTCCGTACTCCGCACGCTCATATATGGAAGGATCCGCTCCACAAGCTACAGGTCGATAATCCAAGTATCTCAAAGTCCCACGAAGAAGTATCTCAAAGGAACGCCTCGTCATAGGGGTCTCAACGAAATAGACGGCGCATCAATCGGAAGCCCGATCTGTGAGTTATTGGCTTTTTCGTTCCAGGGGCCCGGTTGGTTTCGTGAGCGAACCAACCCGACCACACTCTGACGGCGTCCAAACCTCGAGCGGAGTAAGCCAGAAGTTCCGTCTCATCAAGAGGAATTCAACGAAGTCGATGGCACGTCAATTGGACATCCGGAGCTCAAGATATGAGCGTTTCCGCTCCGAGGGCCCGGTGGGTTTTGTGTACGAACCAACTCCACTGAACCCAAAGTATTCCGAAACATTGAGTGAAATATACCGAAAGGACCGTATCGATCTGAGGATCGCATCGCAACTGACGGTGCATCGATCGGAGGCTCGTAGCACATGTTATGGGCGTCCGACCTGAAAAGATTCAGTATTAAGGGGTTCGGGCCCTGTCCGACCCGGTCTGATACCTCCAGGGTCGACCCGAACCGGGTCCGGGTCTGGCCCTCTTGGGCGCACTGGCCAGGTGCTCGGCCAAATGGCCGATCCTTTGAGTGGGGGGGGGGGGGGTTCTTGCCCCCTGGTTTTGTAACTGCGGCCCCCAATTAAGGGGGGGGGGGCTGTTGAGCAGGCCGCCGGGGGTTCGTAGCCCCCGACCATCCTTTGTCTGGCCGGCCCGCTTGGTCGGCCTGTTTCTTCCACCACGAACCAGCAACGGCCGGTCCCCCCTGCTCCGACGCAGGCGGCTGGGAACCGGCCTCCGGTTACTCTGCTCCGCCGTGGCCCGGAACAGGCCACGACCTTGGTTCGTCCGGTGCAGCAAGACGGTGATGCGCCCCTCCGTCACGGCCCTGCTCCGGCCGCAGTGTCTTCGGGTTTCTCCGACGCGGCGCGACATTGTTTCGTCCTTGTTCGATTTCATGGCACGGTGCGACGGCGCCGTACATTTCTTGCAGCACGATCCCGCGCGGTGTGACGGCACCACTCCATTCCGTTCCAAACCACATTAGAAACCAACATGGATAATGGAGGAGGGTCAGCCGTGTTTGTGTGGTCTGGACCCCTCTCATTAAACGATAGCAATTGGTCATATTCCATGAAGAAGGTTAAAATTGTAATCACAAACAAAATAATTCAATAAAACCCTACAGTTTTCCCGCAAACAAGAATTCCCAACCCGCAACATATTTTTTGCAGATCTACTTGATGTTTAGTTGATCCGCGTTCTTTGATTTAGAAGGAAGTAACATGGGGTTCATTAACATTCAGAAAACAATTCCCTACCTCGAGCGTAGCTTGAACGGAGGTTTGTCGAACGAGGATTCGTCACGGAAAGAGACGTCGTGAAAGAAGACGTCGTCAGTGTTGTGGTAAGAGGTGTCGTGGAAGGAGACTTCGACCTCCTAGGAATCCAGCATTCTTCGTGTTCTTCACGTTCTTCGCGTTCATTGCGTTCTTCGATGAAGAGGATGAAGAAACTCAAGTCTCCCTTAGCTTTTATGCCAAAGCTCTCAAGCAACTAGCCTCCAACCCAAAATAAAATAAGTCCCTTACTTATTTTATTAACACAACTTAAGGTTTGAAATTCAAGAGTTTGAAATTCAAACACTCACATTAAACACACTTAATTAATATCATAAGTTATCAAAACTTAAGTTATCAAATATAATTGTGAGTTGAGGGAGTTAAGGAATGTGAAGCGGTGGGGTTCGTGTGGGCCCCACCACTCTCATAACCTTCAATGGGAAGTTGGGTAGTTACCCAACTTCCACCCAAAGCATAAATCCACTTAGAGAAAATAAAAATTGTAGTTAAATTTTTATTCTATCTTCCACAATTTTTATCAACCTCTCTCGTGAAAACGCAACTATGGAAAAGGTGTTTCTAAGAAATTACCAGCGTTACGGTTTCATCGGTGCCCTCGGAATTCTCTTCTGAGCACTGGTTCAAAAGTTAGAGAATCCCGCTCGTTCGTTCACTAAACGTACCCAAGCCTAACTTCGGAAATTAATTTCAGGCACACCAAGCCTCGGAATTAGGCGCCGTAAGAAATTGCGTTCTTGTAAAATTCCAAATAAAATTAAGAAAAAAAATTTCCTTGAAATTTCCGAGTCTTTACATTACTCCCACCTCAGGGCTTTATGTCCCCATAAAGCTTCAACATAATCTAGGGTCACAAAAGAGGTATTGATCATGCATCTCAGACTTCTGCTCCCATGTGATTACCTGGGGACTCCCGTACTTCCAAAGAAAGCACACTCGAGGAATAGACCATCCTCATAGGATCTGCTCCTGTCGATCCTCGATCCCCACTGGAACCTCCATGGAAGTAACCCCATCGCCATCGTCCTTCTCCTCATGGTCGATGATATGCGAAGGGTCGAGCACGTATCTCCTCAGTTGAGATATTTGGAAAACGTTGTGCACCTGGTGAAATGAGGTGGATGGGTCAAGCGGTAAACCACCTCGCCTACCCAGCTGAGGACCTAGAAAGGTCCGTTGAACCTCGGAGATAACTTGCTGCCTTGGCCACATCTCCGTAAACCTCATCGAGGTGATACCCGTATAAGGACGTTATCGTCATCCTCGAACTCTAGTGGTCTCCAATTCCTTTTAGAACGGAAACTTAAAATGACTGTTGCCACGAGGGTAAATTTGAACGACTCAAGTGTGATCGGTCTCACCCTTCAATGCATGAGTTTATCTTGTGCTGCCTGGGGTTTCCTTTTCGCTGACCAAGGAAAACCCATCCCGACATTTGCCTAATACCGTCAATTTGAGTATGAAATATTATTTCCCATTCCATACTCAAAATAATGTCTTAAGGCCTCAACACTTCCACCAAGATATTCCAACTGAAACTCTTGCCTCGTGTTTCATACCACACTATCGGCGTAAATGTGATTATCGAGTCTCCTCCCAAGGTATCTCCAGATGTGAGGGTCAAGTCCACAGCTCACCGGAAACTCTAGTTCTGGGACAAGATTTGTGAAAGCAAGGAATGATTCATATAGACGTCTATTACTACAACATCTAGTAGTGGACACAGACTGTCCCTTGAATCATTTTTAGAGCCATTGGGTCACACTCTTTGACCGCATGCAGCGGCACTCTCTCTCTGCCCTCCAGCTCCCTGACCTTGGCGGGGATAACTAAGGTGGGTGGTTGTAGCATGTTAAGATGTACACCACCTCATGCTGCTCTCCTAGCTCTGCCTCCACATCTGCTGCTTCGCAGACTCATCTCTCCTTAAATCTTCCCCTTCTTGAAACATTTAACACGCTCGAGTCTCCAAGACTGGCATCAGTTTCCTGTTTCTTACTGCAATGTGCAGTCTTCATCCGATCCTGGATGATATGCACCTTCTTTTTCTATGATCTGGAAGAGCTGCTAAAATTTCTCCTTTTCCAAAAAGAGAAACTCGGTCTCATCCCTTGGATGAACCATGCCCCTTGCCTAATACAGTAAATCTTGACATGAATGATGTATTCATTCCATGGATGATGTCGTAAGGCCTCAACGTAACTACCAATAGATCCAATTGTCACTCTCACCTCCAAGGGTCGAGTCACACTGTCGGAATCAGTGTGAGGTCACTAGGACTCCTCCAGTAGAAATATCGAAAGTGAGGGTTATGTCAACAGTTTTAACCGGGACCACTCAGTATCATCCAAACAAAGGGACAAGAAAGCAAACACCATAAAGGTAAGTGTCTTTTTATTATTGCATCTCATAGTACAAAGACACGAAAACAACACCAACATGGAACTAGAAGTACAAGTGACGTATCTACTAGTTCCGCTCCAGTCCATGGCTCTGCTGTTGCTCAAGCACCCGTCGCTACTTCTGCCTCAGTGGCTCCTCCAAAGCCTGCGGATCAACTGTACGAGGAGTCAGACAGTCAAGTGCCAGGTGACCCTTCCTGCCGCATTTATAACACTTCCTGCTCCTCGTATGACTGGCTCTGGTCCTCTTGGACCTCAACATCATCTGTCTACTGCCAATAGATGACTCAGCTACTGATTGAAAAACACGCGACAAATGCAGCAGCTCCTGAACACGCTCAAGGTGTAGAGATACTGACACAAACTCCACCCTGAATAAGGTCTCGAAGTCTTCCCATGCGAAGGTCATCCCGTCGCAAAACTGGAACAAGTGCCTCCACCACTACCTGCTGCTTCCTGAAGAAGGCTGGCAGCAAAGATCTCCATGATGTCTGTAGGCGTCCCCACTAGCCTGAAGAATCTCACCACAGCCTCCATCCAATCCTCAGCCACCAGCGGGTCCGTCTCTCCCCAGAACCTGGGTGGCCTCTGGCGCTGGAACTCGTGTAGCGCGCTCATGTGGCGTGCATCGCCTACTGCTGGGGCTGGTGGCATCGGTGGACCAACGTATGGTAGTACCGCTGGTGCCTCCGCTGGTGCCTCAACTGCAAGAGGGTCGTGTACCGAAGCCTCGTCGTTCGGCAGGCTATCTGTACGCACATCCCTCTGGGCTCTAGCTAGTCATCCATGAAAAGGCATCCTGAAAGAAACAACGTGACACGGTTAAACGATTATACCTGGTGAACTGACCTGGTTTGAGCTGCCTAAAATAAACTTCTGGAAACACACACGCAATCAGTGTTTTCGTTCCCAAAGTTGGAAATCAGTTGTCAGGGTCCTAGTGTATGGATACGTCGGCCGCCCGCACCAACACAGGACACCCTGAACTGAAGACCACACTCGGTACCCTTAACACTATTGCTTCACAGAAAGGAAATATTATAGTTATAAGTTCTACGGTAGAACCGAATCCGTTGATACCAATTTGTCATGACCCGTCCTCATGGCTCGTGCCGTGACAACCCCAAGCCCGCCTTCCATAGGCCAGAGGCTGGAGACTAGCACCAAAGGCATAAATCCCTATAATTGGGAAGGCATCGACTTTATAAAGGTAATGAAAACACCACAGAGTACAAGAGGAAGTAAAACACTAAGTACAAAAGAATGTGATGAAAAGTAAATGGGCAAGAATACAAACCCAATTGAAAGTACAACTACAACAGAATGAAAGTACAATAGAAAAAGACAAACAGCTGGAAGAAAGGAAGCAGATCCTGGATCGTCCTCCTTGGATCCTACCTGAAGGGTAGGTACAGATAGCGCAGATCCTGGATCGTCCACCACGGATCCTAACTGAAGATTAGGTACAGATAGTGCAGCTCCTGGATCGTCCACCATGGATCCTATCTGAAGGGTAGGTATAGATAGCCTCCATAATGCTCTCGCCCGTCAACCTCCTCCGAGTGTCGTCTCACCGTGAAGTCCACCTCCGGATATTGACTTGTCGTGTGGTCCACCTCCGGGTACCATCCAGTCCTCGAACACTCAGCCTCTGTCAGCACTGCCCGTCGTCTACAACCAACACAACGAGGTGCGGGCATAGCCCGTGCAGGGGTGAGTATACGATACTCAGTAGGGACCTCGATACCCTCAAGGTCTCACTAAATCCAACAAGGATAACCACAATGAAGTATCTCAATATATAACCTTTACTTAGGTATAAGCCAATACTTATACCTAAGTTATCAAGTAACCCATCTCAATCATGAGGAAACACAAAGGTTATGAAATCAAAGGATAACCACCACCCAGGTATATGCCCATACATATACCTAAGTTCTCAAGTGACCCATCTCAATGATTAGGAAAACACAAAGGTCATAGACTCAACTCTAACCAGGATTTTCATTATCGAAACAGTAATTGCTGAAGAGCCCCGTCTATGGAGTGTATAGTGGTCCTGTCACGACTCCGAGGTACTGCTCACAAACCTAAGACTACTGAGGTACTCCTCCTGTTGAGTACCGAGGGTCAGCCACCCAAACACAGTAGTGCTTCCCGTCGGGGTATGCCACCCAAAAATAGTAGTGCACACCCCCTAGTAGCCTGCAGAGGTACTCTCCGGACGAGTACTGCGGGTCTGCACTGTCACACAGGTAGTGCTCTGTCCGCCATGGGTCTACACCCAAACAAAGTAGTGCTCCGTCCACTGGGCTAGTCAAATCACTCCAAGTCGATTCGGTCAAGCAGTCGTCAGGTCTCAGTCGGCTAAACGGTCTTCGTACTCCGCACGCTCGTCTCTGGAAGGGTCCGCTCCATGAGCTACAGGTTGATACTCCAAGTATCACAAAGTCCCGTGAAGAAGTATATCAAAGTACCGGCTCATCATAGGGGTCTCAACGCAACAGGCGGCGCGTCAATCGGAAGCCCGATCGGTGAGTTATTGGATTTTTAGTTCCAGGGGCCCGGTTGGTTTTGTGAGAGAAGCAACCCGACCACACTCTGACTGCATCCAAACCTCGAGTGGAGTAAGCCAAAAGTTCTGTCTCATTAAGAGGAATTCAACGAAGTCGACGACACGTCAATCGGATGTCCGGAGCTCAAGATATGAGCGTTTCCGCTCCGAGGGCCCGGTTGGTTTCATGTACGAACCAACTCGGCTGAACCCAAAGTATTATGAAAACTTGAGTGAGATATACCGAAAAGACCATCTCGATCAAAGGATCGCATCAAAACTGATGGTGCGTCGATTGGAGGCCCGTAGCACAAGTAAGGGCGTCCGACCGGAAAAGATTCGGTATTAAGGGGTTCGGGCCCAGTCCGACCCGGTCTGATACCCCCAGGGTCGACCCGAACCGGGTCCTGGTCCGCCCCGATTGGGCGTGGCCCGGCCCGTCCGGGCGGACAGGCCAGGCAGCCGGCCCGGCCTGGGCGCGCAGGCCAGGCGCTCGGCCAAATAGCCGAGCCGTTGAGCGGGGGGGGGGGGTGCATGCCCCCTGCTTTTGTAACCGCGACCCCCAATTAAGGGGGGCCGTTGAGCTGGCCACCGGGGGTTCATAACCCCTGGCCTTCCTTTGCCCGGCCGGCCCGCTTGGCCAGCCGGTTTCTGCCACCACGGACCGGCGACGACCGGTCCCCCCTGCTCCAACACCGGCGGCCCGGAACCAGCTATCGGTCACTCTGCTCCGCCGCGGCCTTGGTTCGTCTGGCGCGGCGCGACGGTGCCACGCCCCTCCACCGCGGCCCCGCTCCGGCCGCGGTGTCTTCGGGTTTCTCCGACGCAGCGCGACGGCGTCGCGTCCTTGTTCGATTTCACGGCGCTGCGTGACGGCGCCACGGATTTCTTGCCGCACGATCCCGCGCGGTGCGACAACACCACGCCATTCCATTCCAAACCACATTAGGAACCAACATGGATAATGGAGGAGGGTCGGCCGTGTTTGTGCGGTCCGAACCCCTCTCGTTAAACGATTGAAATTGGTTATATTCCACAAAGAACGTCAAATTAGTAATCACGAACAAATTATTTAATAAACCCATACAGTTTTCCCGCAAACAAGAATTCCCAACCCGCAACATATTCTTCGCAGATCAACTTGATGTTTAGTTGATCCAAATTCTTTGATTTAGAAGTAAGTAACATGGGGTTCATTAACATTAACAAAAAAAATTACCTACCTCGAGCATAGCTTGAATGGAGGATTGTCGAACGAGGATTCGTCACGGAAAGAGATGTCGCGAAAGAAGACGTCGTCAGCATCGCGGTAAGAGGCGTCGTGGAAGGAGACGTTGACCTCCAAGGAATCTGGAATTCTTCGCGTTCTTCGCATTCTTCGATGAAGAGGATGAAGAAACTCAAGTCTCCCTTAGCTTTTCTCCCAAAGCTCTCAAGAAACAAGCCTCCAACCCAAAACAAAATAAGTCCCTTACTTATTTTATTAACACAACTTAAGGTTTAAAATTCAAGAGTTTGAAATTCAAACACTCACATTAAACACGCATCATTAATATCATAAGTTATGAAAACATAAGTTGTCAAATATAATTGTGAGTTGAGGGAGTTAAGGAATGTGAAGGGGTGGGGTTCGTGTGGGCCCCACCACTCTCATAACCTTACATGGGATGTTGGGTAGTTACCTAACTTCCACCCAAAGCTAAAATCCACTTATAGAAAAAAAATTGTAATTAAATTTTTATTCCAACTTCCATAATTTTTATCAACCTCTCTCGTGAAAATGCAACTCCGGAACTTTTGGCATACTTCGCCTGAGTTTTGGTTGATGTAGGATAGTGGCCGGGATGGATTGTACCCGAAATCCAACTAGGCCCTTGGAATGGAAAAACTGATATCTTTCAGACCGGATGTCTGTTTGACGAACCGTCAGTGGAGTTGGTGATCACATTGAGAAACGGTCCCTATGAGTATACCCTATGAGAGTTTGGGGTACATTTGAGATACGGCCATTTTGGTTCGCTCACAAAACCAACTAGGCCCCTGGGACGAAAAGGCTAATAACTCACAGTCCGGGTGTCCGATTGACGCGCCGTCTATTGCGTTGAGACCCCTATGAAGAGGCGGTCCTTTGAGATACATCATCGTTGGACTTTGAGATACTTGGAGTATCGACCTGTAGCTTGTGGAGCGGGCCCTCCGAGAGACGAGCGTTTGGAGTATGGAGACCGTGTAGCTGGCTGAGACCTGACGACTGCTTGACCGACTCGACTTGGAGTGAGTCGAATAGCCCAGTGGAAAGAGCACTACTTTGTTTGGGTGAAGAACCATAGCAGATGGAGCACTACCTGTGTGACAGTGCAGACCCACGGTACTCATTCGGAGAGTACCTCTTCAGGCTACTAGGGGGTGTGCACTACTGTGTTTGGGTGGAATACCCCGGCAGGAAGCACTACTGTGTTTGGGTGGATGAACCGTGGTACTCGATAGGAGGAGTACCTCAGCAGTCTTAGGTTAGTGAGATGTACCTCGGAGTCATGACAGGACCACTGTACACTCCATAGACGGGGCTCTTCAGCAGTTACGGTTTCGATAATGATAATCCTGGTTTGAGCTGAGTCTATGACCTTTTTGTTTACCTCATGATTGAGATGGGTCACTTGATAACTTATGTATATGTATGGGCATGTACCTGGGTGGTGGTTATCCGTTGATTTCTTAATCCTTGTGTTCCTCATGATTGAGATGAGTTACTTGATAACTTAGGCATATGTATGGGCATATTTCTAAGAAGAGGTTATCTGCTGAGATCTTCATTGTGGTTATCCTTATTGGTTTTAGTGAGACCATGAGGGTCTCGGGGTCCCTACTGAGTATCTTTATACTCACCCCAGCACGGGCTATGCCCGCACATCGTTTTTTTGGTTGCAGACGACGGGTAGAGCTGACGGAGGCTGAGTGTTCGAGGACTAGACGGTACCTGGAGGTTGACCACACGACGAGTCAGTATCCGAAGGTGGACTTCACGGCGAGACGACACTCGGAGGGGGTTGACAGGTGAGATCATTGAGGAGATGCGCTATCTGTACCTACCCTTCAGGTAGGAACCGTGGTGGACGATCCAGGAGTTGCGCTATCTGTACCTACCGTTCAAGTAGGATCTGAGGAGGACGACCCAGGAGCTGCTTCCTTTCTTCCATCTGTTTGACTTTTTCTGTTGTACATTCATTCAGTTGTAGTTGTACTTTCAGTTGGGTTTGTATTCTGGACCATTTAATTTTCAGCACTTTCTTTTGTACTTAGTGTTTTACTTCCGCTTGTACTCTATGGTGTTTTGTTTACATTTATAAAGGCAATGCCTTCCCAGTTATCAGGATTCACGCCTTTAGTGCTAGTCACTAGCCCCTGGCCTATGGAAGGCGAGCTTGAATTAGTCACGGCACGGGCCCTGAGGATGGGTCGGCACTGGAGGCCAACGTATCCATACACCAGGGGCTGGAGACTAGCACCAAAGGCATAAATCCCGATAACTGGGAAGGCGTTGCCTTGATAAAAGTAAACAAAACACGACAGAGTACAAGAGGAAGTAAAACACTAAGTACAAAAGAAAGTGCTGAAAAGTAAATGGGCCAGAATACAAACCCAATTGAAAGTACAACTACAACTGAAAAAAAAGTACAATAGAAAATGAAAAACAGCTGGAAGAAAGGAAGTAGCTCCTGGGTCATCCTCCTCGGATCCTACCTGAAAGGTAGGTATAGATAGCGCAGCTCCTGGATCGTCCACCACGGATCCTACCTAAAGGGTAGCTACAGATAGCACAGCTCCTGGATCGTCCACCACTGATCCTATCTGAAGGGTAGGAACAGATAGCCTCCACAATTCTCTCGCCCGTCAACATCCTCCGAGTGTCGTCTCACAGTGAAGTCCACCTCCGGATATTGAGTTGTCGTGTGGTCCACCTCCGGGTACCGTCCAGTCCTCGAACACTCGGCCTCTGTCAGCGTTGCCCGTCGTCTGCAACCAACACAACGAGGTGCAGGCATAGCCCGTGTAGGGGTGATTATACGATACTCAGTAGGGATCCCGAGACCCTCAAGGTCTCACTAAATCCAACAAGGATAACCATAAAAAGGATCTCAACAGATAACCTTTACTTAGGTATAAGACCATACTTATACCTAAGTTATCACGTAACCCATCTCAATCATGAGGAAACACAAAGGTTATGAAATCAACGGATAACCACCACCCAGGTATTTGCCCATACATATACCAAAGTTATCAACTGACCCATCTCAATCATGAGGTAAAAACAAAGGTCATAGGCTCATATCAAACCAGGATTTTAATTATCGAAACCGTAACTGCTGATGAGCCCTGTCTCTGGAGTGTACAGTGGTCCTGTCATGACTCCGAGGTCCTTCTCACTAACCTAAGACTTCTAAGGTACTCCTCCTGTCGAGTACCGCAGGTCATCCACCCAAACACAGTAGTGAACACCCCCTAGTAGCCTGTAGAGGTACTCTCCGGACGAGTACCGCGGGTCTGCACTATCACACAGGTCGTTCTCTGTCCGCCATAGGTCTGCACCCAAACAAAGTAGTGCTCCGTCCACTGGGCTAGTCGACTCACTCCAAGTCGATTTGGTCAAGCAGTCGTCAGGTCTCAGTCGGCTACACGGTCTCCGTACTCCGCACGCTCATCTCTTGAAGGGTCCGCTCCATGAGCTACAGGTCGATACTCCATGTATCTCAAAGTCCCAAGAATAAGTATCTCAAATGACCGCCTCGTCATAGGGGTCTCAACGCAACAGACGGCGCGTCATTAGGACACCCGGTCTGTGAGTTACTATCTTTTTCGTCCCAGGGGCCCAGTTGGTTTCGTGTGCGAACCAACCCGGCCGTATCTCAACTATACCCTGAAATATCATAGGGTATACTCATAGGGACCGTTTCTCAATGTGATCACCAACACCGCTGACGGTTGGTCAAACGGACGTCCGGTCTGAAAGATATCAGCTTTTATGTTCCAGGGTCCCGATTGGTATCATGAGAAAACCAACCCGACCACACTCTGACGGTGTCCAAACCTCAAGCGGAGTAAGCCAAAATTTCCGTCTCATCAAGAGGAATCCAACAAAGTCGACAACACATCAATCGGACGTCCGGAGCTCAAGATATAAGTGTTTCCGCTCTGAGGGCCCGGTTGGTTTCGTATCCGATCCAACCCGGTCGAACCCAAAGTTCTCCGAAACCTTGAGTATAATATACCGAAGCGACTCTCTTGATCCGAGGGTCTCATCTCCAATGACGGTGCGTCGATCGGAGGTCCGTAGCCCGAGATATGGGCAAAAGATCAAAAAGGGTCCGAAAACGGGGGTTTCGGGCCCGGACTGACCCAGCCCGAGACCCCCATGGGTCGGCCCGAACCGGGTCGACTCGTCCCGGGTCCAGGTCGGCCCAGCTGGGTGCGGCCCGGCCCTGCTGGTCAGTTCACTAGGTATAATCGTTTGACCGTGTCACGTTGTTTCTCTCAGGATGCCTTTTCACGGAGGTCCAGCTAGAGTCCAGAGGGATGTGCGTACTGACAGCCTGCCGAGCGACGAGGCTTCGTTACAGGGCCCTCTTGCAGCTGAGGCACCAGTGGAGGCACCAGCGGTACTACCATACATTGGTCCACCGATGCCACTAGCCCCAGCAGTAGGCGATGCACGCCACTTGAGCGTGCTGCACGAGTTCCAGCGCCAGAGGCCACCTAGGTTCCGGGGAGAGACGGACCAGCAGGCGACTGAGGATTGGCTGGAGGCTGTGGTGAGAGTCTTCAGGCTAGTGGGGATGCATGTAGACTTCATGGTGATCTTTTCTACCAGCCTTATTCAGGCAGCAGCTGGCAGGTGGTGGAGCCACTTGTTCCTGTTTTGCGACGTGATAACCTTCTCATGGGAAGACTTCGAGACCTTCTTCAGGGTGGAGTATGTGCCAGTATCTCTACACCCCGAGCGTGTTCAGGAGCTTCTGCCTTTGCCGCGTGTTTTTTGATCAGTAGTCGAGTCATCTGTGGGAAGCAGACAGATGATGCAGAGGTCCAGGAGGAGCAGACCAGCAGTTTGGCGATCTCGGGTTTTAGGAACGGTGGTGTGGGGCACCCAGGGTGGGGTCAGAGCCAGTCGTACGAGGAGCAGGAGGTGTTATGAATGTGGCAGGAAGGGTCACCTGGCACGTGACTGTCTGACCCCCCGCACAGTCGATCCACAGGCGTTGGAGGAGCCACTAAGGAAGAAGCAGCGACAAGTGCTTGAGCAACAGCCGAGCAGTGGACAAGGTAATAGAGCTCCGGGAGCAGGTGGACAGGAGCGGAACTAGTGGATACGTCCTTTGTACTTCTATTTCCATATTGCTATTGTATTCGTGTTTTTGTACTATGAGCTGCAATAATAAAAAGAAACTTATCTATGTGATGTTTGCTTTCCTGTCCTTTTGTTTGGTTAATACTGAGAGGTCCCGGTTAAAACTATTGACTTGACCCTCACTTTCGAGAGTTCTACTGGAGGAGACCCAGTGACCTCACACTGATGCCGATAGTGTGACTCGACCCTTGGAGGCGAGAGTGAGAGTTGGATCTCTTGGTAGTTACGTCGAGGCCTTACGACGTCATCTATGGCATGAATACATCATTCATGTTAGGATTGAATGTATTAGGCAATGGGCGTGGTTCATCCTGGGGATGAGACCGAGTTTCTCTTTTCGGAAAAGGAGAAATTTTAGCAGCTCTTCCAGATCATAGGAAAAGAAGGTGCAGATCATCTAAGAGTGGATGAAGACTGCACAGTGTAGTAAGAAACAGGAAATTGACTCCAGTCTTAGATACTCAAGCGTGTTAAATGTTTCAAGAAGGGTAAGCTTTATGGAGAGATGAGTCTGCGAAGCAGCAGACGTGGAGGCAGATCTAGGAGAGAAACATGAGGTGGTTTACATCTTAACATGCTACAACCACCCGCCTTAGTTATCCCCGCCAGGCTCTGGGAGCTGGAGGGCGGAGGAAGAGTGCGACTGCATGCGGAAAAGGAATGTGACCCAATGGCTCTAAAAATGATTCAAGGGACATTCTGTGTCCGCTGCTAGCTGCTGTAGTAACAGACATTGATATGAATCATTCCTTGTTTTCACAAATCTTGTCCCATACCTCGTGTTTCCGGTAAGCTGTGGACTTGACCCTCACGTCTGGTGATACCTTGGGAGAAGACTCGATAATCACACTTACACCAACGGTGTAGTCAGACCCTCGAGGCGAGAGTTTCGGTTGGAATCTCTTAGTGGCAGTGTCGAGGCCTTACAACGTTGGTTTGAGTATGGACTGGGCAATCATAGTTCATACAGAAATTGACGGTATTTGGAAAAAAGGTGTGGTTTAACAACGATGTCGGGATGGGTTTCCCTTAGTCGCCGAAAAGGAAACCCCAGGCAGCACAGGATAAACTCATGCACAGAAGAGTGTGACCGATAACTCTTGAGTCGGTCAACCTTACCCTCGTGGCAGCAGTCGTTTTGATTTTCAGTTCTAATAGGAATTGGAGACGTCTCGAGTTCGAGGATGATGATCACGTCCTTATACGGGTCTCACCTCAACGAGGTTTACGAAGATGTGGCCAAGGCGGCAAGTTATCTCCGAGGTTCAACAGACCTTTCTAGGTCCTCAGCTGGGTAGGAGAGGTGGTTTACCGCTTGACCCATCCACCTTAGTTGCACCAGGTGCATGACGTTTTCCAAGTATCTCAACTGAGGAGATACGTGCTCGACCCTTCGCATATCATCGACCATGAGGAGCAGGACGATGGCGATGGGGTTACTTCCACGGAGGTTCCAGTGGGGATCGAGGATCGACATGAGAGGATCCTATGAGGACGTTCGATTCCTCGGGTGCGCTTTCTTTGGCAGTACAGGAGTCTCCAGGTAAGCACATTGGAGCAGAAGGCTCAGATGCGTGCACAATACCGCTTTTGGGACCATAGTTTGTGTTGAAGCTTTATGGGGACATAAAGACCTGAGGTGGGAGTAATGTAAAGACCCGGAAATTTGAAAGAAATTTTTTTCTTAATTTTCTTTGGAATTTTACAAGAACTCAGTTTCTGACGGCGCCTGATTCCGAGGCCCGGTGTGCCCGGAATTAATTTCTGATGTTAGGCTCAGCTACGTTCAGTGAACGAACGAGCGGGATTTTCTAACTTTTTAAACAGTTCTCGGAATCAAATTCTGAGGGCACCGATGAAATCGCAATGCTGGTAATTGCTTAGAAACACCCTTTCCTGAGATGCGTTTTCACGAGAGAGGTTGATAAAAATTGTGGAAGATAGAATAAAAATTTAACTACAATTTTTATTTTTTTCTAAGTGGATTTTAGCTTTGGATTGAAGTTGGGTAACTACCCAACATCCCATGGAAGGTTATGAGAGTGGTGGGGCCCACACGAACCCTACCCCTTCACATTCCTTAAGTCCCTCAACTCACAATTATATTTGATAACTTATGTTTTGATAAATTATGATATTAATGAAGTGTGTTTAATGTGAGTGTTTTAATTTCAAACTCTTGAATTTCAAACCTTAAGTTGTGTTAATAAAATAAGTAAGGGACTTATTTTATTTTGGGTCGGAGGCTTGTTGCTTGAGAGCTTTAGGAGAAAATCTAAGAGATACTTGAGTTTCTTCATCCTCTTCTTCGAAGAATGCGAAGAACACGAAGAACGCGAAGAACGCCGGATTAATCGGAGGCCGACGTCTCCTTCCGCGACGCCTCTTACCGCGACTTTGACGACGTCTTCTTTCGCGACGTCTCTTTCCGTGACGAATACTCGTTCGACAAACCTCCATTCAAGCTATGCTCGAGGTAGGGAATTGTTTTGTGAATGTTAATGAACCCCATGTTACTTCCTTCTAAATCAAAGAACATGGATCAACTAAACATCAAGTTGATCCGCGAATAATATGTTGTGGGTTGGGAATTCTTGTTTGCGGGAAAATAGTAGGGGTTATTTTAATTATTTTGTTCGTGATTACTACTTTGACGTTCTTCGTGGAATATGACCAATTGCTATCGTTTAACGAGAGTGGGCCGGACCACACAAACATGGCCGACCCTCCTCCATTATCCATGTTGGTTTCTAATGTGGTTTGGAGTGGAATGGCGGGGTGCCGTCGCACCGCGCGGGATCGTGCGACAAGAAATGCGCTGTGCCATCGCGCCGTGCTGGACGAACCAAGGCCGCGGCCGGTTCCGTGTAACGCCCCGACCCCAGTTACCCAGAGTCGGTCCATTATTTTAATACATTGGCATGATTACAAGGAATCAAGTCTCAAAGGACCGATTAGTTTATCAGTCTTGGAAAATAGATTACATACACGAATGTTACATTACACTTCATAACATACAAAACAACAAAAATAATCATTTATGAATGCCATTATTCCCTTGTCTTAACCCTTCTTATCAATCACAGTATACTTCATGGAATCCTGGGAAAAAATAAAACATAGAAAAGGGGTGAGCTGAAATGCTCCGTATGGGTAAGCAATACTGCGGAAACTTTCATAAATAAGCATAAATATTTAAGGCAATGTATAACTAAAACAAAAGACTTTTAAACTTGAAATTAAATATAGTATGAAAATAAATGAAATAATTCCATTTAATTATTCACATGGATATTCTACTATTCGAATAATCACATGCAATATAAATAACCACTTTCATAATGATAGAATGCATAATGGTAGACTATCATAACCACAGAGCCAAGGCCTCGTGCCAAGACTACAAATAATATTTTTCCAACGCCTTGTGCCAAGACACTAGTTTGTCTCATGAGACCTACCGATGCATCGAGGAGCTATAGCGGGCTCCACCCGTCACTTACTAAGTCCAATGCATTCCCATATGAAAAGGTTTAAACATATCATAATCATTCGTATTAAAACTAGCATACGAAATGTCAACACTTTCTCCATAAACCATGAATGGAATAAAAATAACACATCCACAGTAAAACATATCACAAAACCTTCAATACCATACAAATGTTTTTTATCATAATATATCAACTTCAAATAAGCTTAAATTCCATCAAATGATGTTGACATAGATGAAATCAAAACTATTTGAGAGAAATATCTCTTTTCTCGAAATCATTGAAAAGTCACACATTTATAAGGGAAGTAATTTAAAAGAGATTTTTGAATCAAAGTGTCCCATACCACTTTGAAACTTTTGAAAATAAATATCATTTCAAAGACTTCATGTCCATATAAATAAATCCTTAAAATCATTTAGAAAACATGGACATTAATTATAAAGATTTAGAAACATAAATCTTTAAAATATCTAAAATTATGATCTTCATAAAGAGTACCTTTCACAAATTCTTAAAATATTTATTTTGAAATCATTTAAAAGTAACATAATTATAAAATAAAACATTTACATTGAAAATATTCTTATAAACTTGTAAGGGAAGCTTTGACGATTTTATAACGGCGGTAAATAGCCACACCTTCCATATAATTTAAAAAACATTCTTACCTTAAATTTGTCGAAAGGTTAAAAGTGCCTTGTTTGGAAAATGACGGAAATATTACTTTAAAAAAATAAGGGTATAAATGACTTTAACCCATATTCTTTTCAAATAGTAAAAAAAATCTGAAATACATTTCTACGAAACATGGATGTGGATGATAAAGAAATCCAAGTAGATTATTACGTATAAACAACCTCAGATAATGAAGAGATTGTGAAATAAACCCTTACCAATTTGGAAACTTACGAAACATACAACCAATGAAAGAGGTATCATAAAATGAATATGTAAATACACATAAATTAAAGTGTATTACACAAATAATACAATTATGGGCAGTACATACACCACACAAAAGGTAATAGTGGCAATATGGCATGAATCTCACGGGAATAAGGAGTGAGATGAAAACCCCTTACCTTGTACTTTTCCTTGGATGGGGGTAGGTTAAACTCCTGTATAATGGTGAAATAATTGTTATTAAATTAGTCAATAATCCTACAGATTAATATGATATCATATATGATCTTTTAACATTGCTTTGTTAATAATATCTTAGAATTATCGTCGTTTCGGGTGTTAACTTACTCGTTTTCTTTTATATGTTTTGTTACATAAGCCATGTTTGTCATGGATAGGTTGTATATTATTCATATACATGATTAAATCAAGTCCTTAAACAATATTTTTAAATAATCAAATTATTATTATACTTGAATGGATCTGATAGAGTATGAATCGCATCGCGTTCGTGGAGACGGTAGTCCGTACGTACGCACGAGCGACAATATCATTCTTTTGATATTAAGATAATATAGAATTGGATGGTATATCATATATAAAGAATAATTATCTTGTTATATTAATTATTTACATTAATTAAAAATCATTATTATACCCATCCAAATAATAATTTATTGAATAACAATTACACCATGACGTGGAGACGGTAAGCCGTACATACGCACGTATGGTGACATGTTATTCAAAGGGTGGATAGAATACTGAATATGGTTGTACCATATTTATAATAATATTAAATTATATAGGAGATACTGGATTCATTATTTTATAATGGCAAAACAAAGAAAGAAGATGTTGAAGAAGAAATGAATATGAAAAAGGGTGGTGAAAACATTACCTCTTCTTCGGGTTCTTCCTTTTGATTTGATCAAAAGGGCTCCTTAGGTTGGATTTCTGATCAAACTAAGGACTCTATGATGTATTGAGGGAAGTTGAGAGAGTATTTTGTCAGGGGTTATGCGAACCAAAAGGCTATGAATGTGTGAAGTAATGAGACGGGGGAGTGCCCTTTTATGAGATGGGTGAGGGGCACCTTTGGAAAAGCTAGAAATATTAATTTATAATAAATTAATATTCGGTTTCTAATGGCTCAAAACTTTATTATTCAAAGTTAAAGGTGGTGATAGGTCGAAAACCATTCAAATAGTAGAATTTAGACCGGTTTGGGTTACTATATTAACCTTATCTTTTAGTTTTAACTCTTAGTTAATTAGTTTGACATTTACCATGTCACTTTGTATTTTTATATTATATAGTTAATAAACATACTATATACATTCAATAGACCCCCAAGTGGTCCATTAATGATACACCTATCATGATATAAGTCTCTTGGACGAACCTTAGATTTTTATGAATTTAATATCAATTAATAATATAATATTTGTTTAAAAAACTCTTTTATGTCAATTTTGACACTATTCAATAGTTGATTTTTGTGAAACTCATAAAAGAATGATTACTTCGACCAAAGTTAATTAAATAAATCCTAACATGTCATATTAACCTAGAAAATTATTGTAATTCATAAAAAGTCTCAAATTATTTTAATTTGGGTATTTATAATATCAATTATTCCAATTTTTCATTTATTATGTTATTACTGCATCATCATTGTGTCATAAATAAATTAAATTATTTAATGTCTAAAAATTATAAATAAAATTTTATTATGTAATAAATCTTATTATATTTCTATTTAATATTTACAATCGAATTTATCTTATGTATAAACCTATATTAAAAATGTTTTAGTAAATAAACTTTGATTTTAACTCTTTTAAGTCTTCTTTGATTTAAATAATAATAAATGTCATAATCTAATCCAAGTGGACCTAAATGATAATATTTTATTCATAAGGTTGTTTTTGGTCGAGATAAATTTGTCCAATAGAATTAGGACATGTGTTAGGGTAATCTTAATATCAATTTTACCCTTAATTACCATATTTACTTTTAACCGTGGTAAATAAAAGTAAAAAGTTACTATTCACCGAAAATTATTTTTATCTCATTGAACCACATTTTATTTCTTGATACTAATCGTGTCTCTCAGATTTTCAAAATTCCATTCACAGAAGAGGTAAAATTAAGTTTTATGAAAAATTCCGTTTTTTTAACTACCACTTAGTAGTTTTACTATTCATCAAAAATTGAAGTTTTTCAGAACAATGCCAAAATTTCACCCTAAGATATAATTGATATTCCAAATTCAATAATGATATATATTTTAAAAAATTAAAAACATATAAGTTGCATTAATTAATTTTATAATTAATTCCCAGTGTCACAACAAATAGCGTGTTTTTAAGAAACAATATATATCAAAAGATTGTCAATTGTTTGGGTCCAATATCAAAGTGAAATTAATTATAATGAACACCATTGGATAAAATGGTAAAAATATATTCTAATTATAATTTAAAACCACTCAAATTCATAATTTATCACCATTGATTATTTTTATTAAAAAAGTTGTTTTTAATTAAAATTTAGAAATTTTCACTATTCATAAAAATATTAAAGTAATCCGAAAAGTACCAAAATTTCACCCTAGGATAATTTTCATATTCCGAATCCAATAATGAATTCCATTTTGAGAGATAGAATTTATAAAATTTTAAAAAGTAGGTATTACTATTCATAACGGCTAGTTTGGTATGTCATGGTGCGCTTTAACTCGGTGTTGCGTGTAGTGAAAGTTATTGAATTATTTTGAAGAAATAACACACTATGTAATCTTGGGGTGTTACATTCTCCCCTCCTTCAATAAATTTCATCCTTGCAATTTGAAATTTTTCTTCGAAAATAAAAGGTTGAAAATAAAAAATATCTTTGTGGGAAAAACCACATCGGAAATTGGGTTACTAAAATTTAGTCTTAATATGAGAAAAAGAGAAATGAAAGGGTTACCACCAAATTATGATCCCGATTAGGAGAACATCGGTGGAAATTTGAGAAATATAATTGGAGGAAAAGCGTAAATATTTATAGGTAGTGATTGATGTCATCAATCACAAACAAGTTTAAAATAGAGGTCCTTAAATTCATCAATCTACGATGATTTAAAATACCATCGATTCAAAAAAACATAAGGTATTAGGATAACACATTTTTGACATTTCAAAATATCTTAGTTGAAATCCCACATCGAAAAATGAATTAATGAGGCCTCTATTTAAAATAAAGAGTGGAAAGTATGAAGATTACCGAAAATAACACATACTAGGGTTCCATGTAGGAAAATATGAATATGGAGGGGAAATATAACCATCAATTATTTGATGGAGAGTGGTAGAGAACATGGCTATGAAAAGGCCAACAATCCCAAAGCCATAAATTAGTGATGATTTAAGGTACCATCTAGGACAACATTTTTGTTCTAAGTTCCTTTTCTTAATGTTGAGGAATTTATTTATGAGATTGGCTCAGATCATAAAGAGATATACTTACTTTATAATTAGAGTTTTATCCATTAATAAATTTCTACCACAAACTCATCTTTCACTCTAAAAGGTAATAGAACATAAAAAAATCTATTTATACTATTCGTACAGGGTTCTAAAATAAACAAATTTATAATTCATCTACCAGATCTTTATAAAAAACTACATTATTTAGTCCAGGACATCTCATGGGCCAGTGGTAAGTGATACACCCTTGTCGCCCTTCGGTTGCGGGTTCAAGTCTCGCGGCCTTTCCGGTCGCGACAGGTTGCCGCCTGACCTCCGGGTTGTCCTTTTATGGAAATCCAAAATTAATCTCAAACTAGAATTTATCCAAAATACTTCTGTCCAAACTCACAGTACAACATTTATAAGGAAGGTAAACATAATGTAGATCCTTTTTACCCCGTAATAGCATATTAATACCTTCATCATGTATTCTTTTAAAACACTGAAGCATCCTGAATTACCATAATTCTTATTGATTACATTCATGCTCCCTTATTCCATATATAATGCTGGACATACTTCATCAATCCAAAAATGTTTTAAACCCCAACAATGATGGAATATACAAATCATTAATCAGCTTCAAGGTAGTCAAGAATATCCAATATAATTTATCCAAATCAATCATGTATTATTCTAAAATCACTACCTCGGTATCAGAACCATATTATGGTTTATCTTTCTCTCAACCACATATTTTCCAAAAATTTAACCTTCTATTGAGTCACTTTTCTTTGTTCCACACAATCTCAAGTCCTTAATGAAATAGTACTACAGTAAAATCCTTATAAACTCCATAATTATTATAACAAGTACATTGTTGATACAACACTCAAATGACATAATCAACATAAGAACTCTAATCATTCCTCTTCATCTGTGGTAGTATCATAACAAGATTATTATCCAATAGCATCATTTGCATCATAGTCTGATGATTGGGACAAAGGTTCATGTAGTGTCCAAACTCCTTGAAAATGAATCATTGTACATTTGAATCCATTTTCTTACCCTTGCAGTCATGTACTTTGTGCCCTTTTCCTCCACACTTTTAACAAACTCCCATTCCTTCCAGGATAGTTCCAGGGTGTCTCTTCCCACAGTTATCACATATGGGAAAATTCTTCTTTTCCCTCTTCCCTTTATCCATATTTCTCTCTTCCATCCTTTTCTTCCCTTGCTTCCCTTCAAATCCATATGACTTAGTAAACTCTTTACTTATATTATCAACACATGATATTATTTCTTCATATGATGATAATACATGGGAGACTATTTCACTTATAAATTATGTCTTAGTACCATGAAAGATACGATCCTTCCTACTATTTGGATGATATGTATTACTGGAGTTCACATTCCTTCTACTGGGAGCCATTTCTATACAATAGCATAAACTAGGTCAGTTTATGAATTGCAATAAATAATTCCTAATGCAAATTGAATAGTTTATGGATATAATCCATAATCATAAAAAATGTTTTCTTTGAGTAAGTATATACTCATGAGCCCTTCATAATGGTTTGTAAATAAAATGAGAATTATCCTAATCATATCCCATGGGAGTGTCGTAACCAAGAGTGCAGCAATGCCCGTTGTCGTACACCCGTTCCCGTTCGAGTCTAGCTCAAAGTGGTGTTTTCGGGTTTTACCTCTAGGTACATCTATGCCAGAGCTGCCTTTACCTACTCGTATCCAGACAGGGATGTATTGCTCGGAAAACTCACAAAATCTATACAATACCAAAATTCTTGGAAGTTCTTCTATACTAATCCTCAAATTCTATCTTAGGGTTGTGTTCTCTAATCAGAGTTTATCTAAATCTAGTTTCCAAGGTTATTGTTAAATTTCCTCTGATACCAACTATAACACCCCAACCCCATTTACCCAGAGTCGGTGCATTATTTTAATACATTGGCATGATTACAAGGAATCAAGCCCCAAAGGACCGATTAGTTTAGCAGTCTTGGAAAATAGATTACATACATGAATGTTACATTAAACTTCATAAAATACAAAAGAACATAAATAACCCTTTATGAATGCGATTATTCCCTTTTCTTAACCCTTCTTATCAATCACAGTATACTTCTTGGAATCCTGGGAAAAAATAAAACATAGAAAAGGGGTGATCTCAAACGCTCTGTAAGGGTAAGCAATACAGCGGAAACATTCATAAATAAGCATAAATATTTAATGAAATGTATAACTAAAACAAAAGCCTTTTAAACTTAAACTTCAACATAGTATGAAAAAATTAAATAATTCCATTTACTTATTCACATAGATATTCTACTAATCGAATAATCACATGTAATATCAATAACCAATTTCATAATGATGGAATGTATAATTCCAGACTATCATAACCACTTAGCCAAGGGCTCGTGCCAAGAGTACAAATAAGATTTTTCCAAGGCCTTGTGCCAAGACACTAGTTTCTCTCATGAGACCTACCGATGCATCGAGGAGCTATTGCAGGCTCCACCCATCACTTACTAAGTCCAATGCATTCCCATATGAAAAGGTTTAAACATAACATAAACATTTGTATTAAAACTATCATATGAAATGTCAACACTTTCTCCATAAACCATGAATGGTATAAAAATAACACATCCATAGTAAAACATATCACAAAACCTTCAATACAATACAAAAGTTTTGTATCATAATAAATAAACTTCAAATAAGTTTAAAATCTATCAAATGATGTTTACATAGATGAAATCAAACCTATTTGAGAGAAATATCTCTTTTCTCGAAATCATTGAAAAGTCACACATTTATAAAGGAAGTAATTTAAAAGAGATTTTTGAATCAAAGTGTCCCATACCACTTTGAAACTTTAGAAAAGAAATATCATTTCAAAAACTTCATGTCCATATAAATAACTCCTTAAAATCAATTTGAAAACATGGACATTAATTAAAAAGATTTAGAAAGATAAATCTTTAAAACTTTTAAAATTATGATCTTGATAAAGAGTACCTTTCACAAATTCTTAAAATATTCATTTTGAAATCATTTAAAAGTCACATAATTATAAAATAAAACATTTACAATGAAAATATTCTTATAAGCTTGTAATGGAAGCTTTTACGATTTTATAACGGTGGTAAATAGCCACACCCGCCTTATAAGTTAAATAACATTCTTACCTTAATCTTGTCGAAATGTTAAAAGTGACTTGTTTGGAAAATGAAGGAAATATTACATTAAAAACACATATGGGTATAAATGACATTAACCCATATTCTTTGTAAATAGTAAAAAAGTTTTGAAATACATTTCTAAGAAACATGTATGTGGATGATAAGGAAATCTCAGTAGATTATTACGTATAAACAACCTCAGATAATGAAGAGATTACGAAATAAACCCTTACCAATTTGGTAACTTACGAAACATACAACCCATGAAATAGGTATCATAAAATGAATATGTAAATACACATAAATTAAAGTGTATTACACAAAGAATACTATTATGGGAAGTACATACACCACACAAAAGGCAATAGTGGCAATATGGCATGATTCTCATGGGAATAAGGAGTGAGATGAAAACCCCTTACCTTGTACTTTTCCTTGGTTGGGGGTAGGTTAAACTCCTGTATAATGGTGAAATAATTGTTATTAAATTATTCAATAATCATATACATTTATATGATATCATATATGATCTTTTAACATTGCATTGTTAATAATATCTTAGAATTATCGTTGTTTCAGGTGTTAACTTACTCGTTTTATTTTATATGTTTTGTTACGTAAGTCATGTTTTTCAGGGATAGGTTGTATATTATTCATATCCAGAATGATATCAAGTCCTTATAGATTATTTTTAAATCGTCAAATGATAATTATACTTTAATGGATACGATGGAGAATGAATCTCATCGCATTCGTGGAGACGGTAGTCCGTACGTACCCACGAGTGACAATATCATTCTTTTGATATTAAAATAATATATAATTGCATGGTATATCATATATACAGAATAATTATCATGTTATATTAATTATTTACATGAATTAAAAATCATTATTTTATCCATCCAAATAATAATTTATTGAATAACAATTACACCACGACGTGGAGACGGTAAGTCATACGTACGCACGTATGGTGACAAGTTATTCAAAGGGTGGATAGAATACTGAATATGGTTGTACCATATTTATAATAATATTACAGTATATAGGAGATACTGGATTAATTATTTTATAATGGGAAAAAAACAAAGAAGAAGTTGAAGAAGAAATGAATTTGAAAAAGGGTGGTGAAAACATTACCTCTTCTTCGGGTTCTTTCTTTTGATTTGATCAAAAGGGCTCCTTAGGTTGGATTTATGATCAACATAAGGCCTCTAGGTTGTAGTGAGGAAAGTTGAGAGAGTATTTGGGTAGGGGTTAGCCGAACCAAAAGGCTATGAAGGTGTGAATTAATGAGAAGGGGGAGTGCCCTTTTATAAGAGGGGTGAGGTGCACCTTTGGAAAAGCTAGAAATATTAATTTATAATAAATTTATATTCGGTTTCTAATGGCTCCAAGGTTGATTATTCAAAGTTAAAGGTGGGGATAGGTCGAAAACCATTCAACAAATAGAATTTAGACAGGTTTGGGTTACTATATTATCCTTATCTTTTAGTTTTAACTCTTAGTTAATTAGTTTGACATTTACCATGACACTTTGTATTTTTATATTATATAGTTAATAAACTTACTATATACATCCAAGAGACCCCCAAAGTGGTACATTAATGATACAACTATCATGATATAAGTCTCTTGGACGAACCTTAGATTTTTAGAAATTTAATCTCAATTAATAATATAATATTTGTTTTAAAAACTCTTTTATGTCAGTTTTGATACTATTCAATAGTTGATTTTTGTGAAACTCATAACAGAATGATTACTTAGACCAATGTTAATTAAATCAACTCTAACATGTCATATTAACCTAGAAAATTAGTTTAATTCATAAAAAGTCTAAAATTATATTTATTTGGGTATTTATAATATCAATTATTCCAATTTTTCATTAATTAGGTAATTACTACATCATCATTGTGTCATAAATAAATTAAATTACTTAATTTCTAAAAATTATAAATAAAATATAATTATGTTGGAAATCTTATTATCTTTCTAATTAATATTTACAATCGAATTTACCTTATGTATAACCCTATATTAAAAATGTTTTAGTAAATAAACATTGATTTTAACTCTTTTAACTCTTTTTTGAATTAAATAATAATAAATGTCCTAATCTAATCCAAGTGGACCTAAATGATAATATTTTATTCATAAGGCTGTTTTTGGTCGAGATACACTTGTCCAATAGAATTAGGACATGTGTTAGGGTAATATTAATATCATTTTTACCATTAATTACCCTATTTACTTTTAACCGTGGTAAATAAAAGTAAAAAGTTACTATTCACCAAAAATTAATTTAATCTCATTGAACCACATTTTACTTCTTGATATCAACCATGTCTCTCGGATTTTCGAAATTACATTCACAGTAGTGGTAAAATTATGTTTTATGAAAAATTCCGTTTTTTTAACTACCACTTAGTAGTTTCACTATTCATCAAAAATTGAAGTTTTTCAGAACAATGCCAAAATTTCACCCTAAGCTATAATTGATATTCCAAATTCAAAAATGATATCTATTTTACAAAATTCCAAACATATAAGTTTTATTAATTAATTTTATAATTAATTCCCGCTGTCATAACAAATAGCATGTTTTTAAGAAACAATATATATCAAAAGATTGACAATTGTTTAGGTCCAATTTCGAAGTGAAATTAATTATAATGAACACCATTGGATAAAATGGTAAAAATATATTCTCATTATATTTTAAAACCACTCAAATTCATAATTTATCGCCATTAATTATTTTGATTAAAAAAGTTGTTTTTAATTAAAATTTAGAAATTTTCACTATTCATAAAAATAATAAAGTTATCCGAAAAGTTCCAAAATTTCACCCTAGGATAATTCTGATATTCTGAATCCAATAATGAAGTCCATTTTGAGAGATAGAATTTATAAAATTTTAAAAAGTAGGTATTAATATTCATAAAGGCTAGTTTGGTATGTCATGGTGCGTTTTAACTCGGTGTTGCGTGTAGTGCATGTTATTGAATTATTTTGAATGAAATAACATACTATGTAATCTTGGGGTGTTACATTCCGGGCCGCGGCGGAGCAGAATGACCGGCGGCCGGTTCCGGGCCGCCGGCGTCGGAGCAGGGGGGACCGGCCGTCGCTGGTCCATGGTGGCAGAAACCGGCCAGCCAAGCGGGCCAGCCGGACAAAGGAAGGCCGGGGGTTACGAACCCCTGGCGGCTAGCTCAAAAGCCCCCCCTTAATTGGGGGCCGCTGTTACAAAACCAGGGGGGCAGGTGCCCCCCCCCCCCGCTCAACGGCTCGGCCGATTGGCCGAGCACCTGGCCAGTGCACCCAGGCCGCGCCGAGCCGCACCCAAGCGGGCCGGACCCGGACCCGGTTCGGGTCGATCCGGTTTGGGTCGACCCTGGGGGTATCGGACCGGGCCCGAACACTTTAATACTAAATCTTTTCCGGTCGGAAGCCCATAACATGTGCTACGGGCCTCCGATCGACGCACTGTCAGTTCCGATGGGATCCTTGAATTGAGACGGTCGTTTCGGTATATCTCATTCAAGGTTTCGGAATACTTTGGGTTTATCCGAGTTGGTTCGTACACGAAACCAATTGGGCCCCTGGAACGAAAAAGCCAATAACTCACAGACCGAGCATCTGATTGAAGCGTCGTCTATCTCGTTGAATTCCTCTTAATGAGACAGAACGTTTGGCTTAATAAGGTCGAGGTTTGGACACCGTCAGAGTGTGGTCGGGTTGGTTCGCTCACGAAACCAACCGGGCCCCTGGAACGAAAAAGCCAATAACTCACAGACCGAGCATCTAATTGACGTGCCGGCTATCTCGTTGGATTCCTCTTGAAGAGAAGGAACTTTTGGAATAATTTTCCTGAGTTTTGGTTGCTGTTGGATAGTGACCGGGTTGGATTGTACCCGATATCCAACCAGGCCCATGGAACGGAAAAACTGATATTTTTCAGACCGGATATCCGTTTGACAAACCATCCGCAGCGTTGGTGATCACGTTGAGAAACAGTCCCTATGAGTATACCCTATGAGAGTTCGGGGTACAGTTGAGATACGTCCGGGTTGGGTCGCTCACGAAACCAACCGGGCCCCTGGGACGAAAAGGCTAATAACTCACATACCGTGCATCCGATTGACACGTCGTCTATTGTGTTGAGACCCCTATGATGAGGCGGTCCTTTGAGATAGTTCTTCATGGGACTTTGAGATACTTGGAGTATCGACCTGTAGCTCGTGGAGCGGACCCTTCCAGAGACGAGTGTGCGGAGTACGGAGACCGTGTAGCCGACTGAGACCTGACGACTGCTTGACTGAATTGACTTGGAGTGAGTCGACTAGCCCAGTGGACGGAGAACTACTTTGTTTTGGTTCAGACCCATGGAAAACGGAGGACTACCTGTGTGACAGTGTAGACCCACGGTACTCGTCCGGAGAGTAACTCTGCTGGCTACTAGGGGGTGTGTACTAGTGTGTTTGGGTGGCATACCCCGACGAGAATCACTACTGTGTTTGGGTGGCTGACCCGCGGTACTCTACAAGAGTGATTCATGAAGAACTACTGTGTTTGTCACGACCCGTCCTCGGGGCCCATTCCGTGACTACCCCATGCCCGCCTTCCATAGGCCAGGGGCGGGCGAATAGCACCAAAGACATAAATCCCGATAACTGGGAAGGCATTACCTTTATAAAAGTAAACAAAACACCATAGAGTACAAGCGGAAGTAAAACACTAAGTAAAAAAAGAGAAGTGCGGAAAAGTAAATGGGCCAGAATACAAACCCAACTGAAAGTACAACTACAACTGAACAAATGTACAACAGAAAAAGACAGTAGCTGGAATAACGGATGCAGCTCCTGGGACGTCCTCCTCGGATCCTACCTGAAGGGTAGGTACCGATGGCGCAACTCCTGGATCGTCCACCACGGATCCTACCTGAAGGGTAGCTACAAATAGCCTCCACATCGCTCTTTCCTGTCAACCACCTCTGAGTGTCGTCTCACCGTGAAGTCCACCTCTGGATACTAACTCGTCGTGTAGCCCCCCTCCAGGTACCATCCAATCCTCGAACACTCGGCCTCCGTCAGCACTGCCCGTCGTCTACAACCAACACAATGAGGTACAGGCATAGCCCATGAAGGGGTGAGTATAACGATACTCAGTAGGGACCCCGAGATCCTCAAGGTCTCACAAAAACCAACAAGGATAACCTAAAAGAATATTTCAACAGTTAACCTCTACTTAGGTATATGCACATACATATACCTAAGTTATCAAGTAAACCATCTCAATCATGAGGAAACACAAAGATTAAGAAATCAATGGATTACCACTACCCAGGTATATTCCCATACATATACCTAAGTTTATCAAGTGACCCATCTCAATCAAGAGGCAAACACAAAGGTTATAGACTCAACTCAAACCAGGATTTTCATTATCAAAACCGTAAATGATGAAGAGCCCCGTCTCTAGAGTGTTCAGTGGTCCTATCACGACTCCGAGGTACTGTTCACTAACCTAAGACTACTGAGTTACTCCTCCAGTCGAGTACCGCGGGTCAGCCACCCAAACACAGTAGTGCTTCCCACCGGGGTATGCCACCCAAACACAGTAGTGCTTCGACGAAGAATGCTTCATGGTCTCTATCAAGGGAGGAGACACCACCATGTGGAACGTCGCCATTGACGATGACTCACCCTATGACGTCAACAGAATCAACACCGATCTTCCGCGACGTCCGATCATCATGACGCTAGCCTCTTCCGTGGCTCGATGACATGTGACGTCTTTTCAAGGTAGGGGTTTGGTTTTCTTGTCGTGAATAATTTTAGACGTTCTTCGATATCAATGGCCAAATGTTACCAAAATAATAGAGGAGGTCAACCGTACAAACACGGCCGAGTCCAGGGGCCCCGTTGGACCACAGATTACAAGCATAAGTAAAACACTAAGTACAAAATAAAGTGCTTAAAAGTAAATGGGTTAGAATACAAACCCAACTGAAAGTACAACTACAACTAAACAAAAGTAAAATAGAAAAAGACAAACAGTTGGAAGAAAGGAAGCAGCTCCTGGGTCGTCCTCCTCGGATCCTACCTGAAGGGTAGGTACAGATAGTACAGCTCCTGTATCGTCCACCACGGATCCTACCTGAAGGGTAGGTACAGATAGCGAATCTCCTGGATCGTCCACCATAGATCCTATCTGAAGGGTAGGTACATATAGCCTCCACAACGCTCTCACCCGTCAACCTCCTCCGAGTGTCGTCTCACTGTGAATTCCATCTCCGAATACTGACTTGTCGTGTTGTCCACCTCCAGGTACCATCCAGTCCTCGAACACTCAGCCTCTGTCAGCGCTGCCCGTCGTCTGCAACCAACACAACGAGGTGCGGGCATAGTCCGTGTAGGGGTGAGTATACGATACTCAGTAGGGACCCCGAGACCCTCAAGGTCTCACTAAATCAAACAAGGTTAACCACAAAGAAGATCTCAACAGATAACCTCTACTTAGGTAAATGCCCCTAAATATACCCAAGTTGTCAAGTAACCCATCTCAATCATGAGGTAAACGCAAAGATCATAGACTAAGCACAAACCAGGATTTTTATTTTCGAAACCGTAACTGCTGAAGAGCCCCATCTCTGGAGTGTACTGTAGTCCTATCACGACTCTGAGGTACTGCTCACTAACCTAAGACTTCTAAGGTACTCCTCCTGTCGAGTACCGCGGGTCAGCCACCCAAACACAGTAGTTCTTCCCGCCGGGGTATGCCACCCAAACACAGTAGTGCACACCCCCTAATAGCCTGCAGAGGTACTCTCCGGATGAGTACCACGGGTCTGCACTATCACACAATAGTGATCCGTCCGCCATGGGTCTTCACCCAAACAAAGTAGTGCTCTATCCACTGGGCTAGTCGTCTCACTCCAAGTCGAGTCAGTCAAGCAGTCGTCAGGTCTCATCCGGCTACACGGTCTCCGTACTCCGTACGCTCGTCTCTGGGAGGGTCCGCTCCACGAGCTACAGGTCGATACTCCAAGTATCTCAAAGTCCAACTAAGAAGTATCTCATAGAACCGCCTCTTCATAGGGGTCTCAACGCAACATACAGCACGTCAATCAGATGCTCAGTCTGTGAGTTATTAGCCTTTTCATCCTAGAGGCCCGGTTGGTTTCTTGTGCGAACCAGCCCGGACATATCTCGATTGTACCCCGAACTCTCATAGGGTATTCTCATAGGGACCGTTTCTCAATGTGATCACCAACATCGCTGACGGTTCGCCAAACGGACGTCTAGTCTGAAAGTTATAAGCTTTTCCGTTCTAGGGGCCCGGTTGGATTTTGGGTACAATCCAACCCGGCCACTATCCAACTGCAAACAAAACTCAGGAAAAGTATGCCTAAAGTTCAGTCTCATCAAGATGAATCCAAAAAAGTCGACGACACATCAATCAGCCATCTGATCCTTAAGTTATAAGTGTTTCCGCTCCGAGGGCGCGGTTGTTTTCGGGTTTGAACCAACCCGACCGTACTTCAAATGACATTGTTTAACCAAACCGGTAACACCATTGTGATCCATACGGAAAAACACACGAGATGGACTACCCATTGGTCCAAAACAAATATATGGTGAAAAACATTCATTTCATCGCAACACGCACGAACCGGGCCTCGTGGGGCCCGCACCTCGACCTCGACTTAAATATCAAAAATTGGTCTTGAAACATCCGTCTTAATTCCAGGGTCACAACATCACAGACGGTTCATCATTCTGACACCATATGAGAGAGATATGTCCGATACAAGATCCCGTAATAATATTAATAATAATATTATTCGTCGTTTCGTGGCCCCGAGACATGAACCAGAATTTAGTATCCAACAATAGACTTGATACCAATTTGTCACGACCCGTCCTCAGGCCCGTGCCGTGACTACCCCATGCCCGCCTTCCATAGGCCAGGGGCTGGCGACTAGCACCAAAGGCATAAATCTCGATAACTGGGAAGGCATTGCCTTGATAAAATTAAAAAAACACCACAGAGTACAATCAGAAGTAATACACTAAGTACAAAAGAATGTGCTGAAAAGTAAATGGGCCATAATACAAACCCAACTAAAAGTATAGATACAACTGAACGAAAGTACAACAGAAAAAGACAAACAGCTGGAAGAAATGAAGCAGCTCCTGGGTCGTCCTCCTCGGATCCTACCTGAAGGGTAGGTACAGATAGCGCAGATCCTGGATCGTCCACCACGGATCCTACATGAAGGGTAGGTACAGATAGCGCAACTCCTGGATCGTCCACCATGGATCCTATCTGAAGTGTAGGTACAGATTTCCTCCACAACGCTCTCACCCGTCAACCACCCCCGAGTGTCGTCTCACCGTGAAGTCCACCTCCGGATACTGATTGTCGTGTGGTCCACCTTCGGGTACCGTCCAGTCCTCGAACACTCAGCCTCTATCAGTGCTGCCCGTCATCTACAACCAACACAACGAGGTGCATCCATAGCCCGTGTAGGGCTGAGTATACGATACTCAGTAGGGACCCCGAGACCCTCAAGGTCTCACTAAATCCAACAAGGATAACCACAAAGAAGGATCTCAACAGATAAACTTTACTTAGGAATAAGCCCATACTTATACATAAGATATCAAGTAACCCATCTCAATCATGAGGAAACACAAATGTTATGAAATCAACATATAACCACCACCCAGGTATATGCCCATACATATACCTAAGTTATCAAGTGACCCATCTCAATCATGAGGTAAACACAAAGGTCATAGACTCAGCTTAATCCAAGATTTTCATTATCGAAACCATAACTGCTGAAGAGCCCCATCTATGGAGTGTACAGTGGTCATGTCACAACTCCGAGGTACTTCTCACTAACCTAATACTACTAAGGTACTCCTCCTGTCGAGTACCACGGGTCAGCCACCCAAACACAGTAGTGCTTCCCGCCGGGGTATGCCACCCAAACACAGTAGTGCACACCCCCTAGTAGCCTACAGAGGTACTCTCCGGACAAGTACCACGGGTCTGCACTATCACACAGGAAGTGCTCCGTCCCCCATGGGTCTGCACCCAAATAAAGTAGTGTTCCTTCCACTGGGCTAGTCGACTCACTCCAAGTTGATTTAGTCAAGCAGTCGTCAGGTCTCAGTCGGCTACACAGTCTCCGTACTCCGCACGCTCGTCTATGGAATTGTCCGCTCCACGAGCTACAGGTCGATACTCCAAGTATCTCAAAGTCCCATTAAAAAGTATCTCAAAGGACCGACTCGTCATAGGAGTCTCAACGCAATAGACGGCGTGTCAATCGGACGCCCGGTCTGTGAGTTATTAACCTTTTCGTCCCAAGGGCCCAGTTGGTTTCTTGAGCGGACCAACCTGGCCATATCTCAACTATACCCTAAACACTCATAGGGTATACTCATAGGGACTGTTTCTCAACGTGATCACCAACTCCCCAGACAGTTCATCAAACGGATGTCCGGTCTGAAAGATATCAGTTTTTCCGTTCCAAGGGCCCCGTTGGATTTCAGGTACAATCTAACCAGGCCATTATCCAACAGAAACCAAAACACAGGAAAAGTATGCAAAAACTTCTGTCTCATCAATAGGATTTCAACGAGACAGACGGTGCGTCAATCAGACACCCAGTTTGTGAGTTATTGGCTTTTTCGTTACAGGGGCCTAGTTGGTTTCGTGTACGAACCAACTTAGATGAACACAAAGAATTTCGAAACCTTGATTGAGATATACAAAACCAACCGTCTCGATCCAAGGATTTCATCGCAACTAGCGGTGTGTCGATCGGAGGCCTGTAGCACAAGTTATGGGCGTCCGACCGGAAAAGATTCGGTATTAAGGGGTTCGGGCCCGGTCCGACCCGGTCCGATACCCCAAGGGTCGACCCGAACCGGGTCTGAGTCCGGCCCGCTTGGGCATGGCCCGGCCCGGCCTGGGGGCGGCGCACTGGGCAAGCTGGCCCGGCGCTCGGCCAAACGGCCGAGCCGTTGAGCGGGGGGGGGGGGGGGGCTGCCCCCTGGTTTTGTAACCGCGGCCCCCAATTAAGGGGGGGGGGCATTGAGTTGGCCACCGGGGGTTCGTAACCCCCGACCTTCCTTTGTCCAGCCGGCCCCCTTGGCTGCCCGGTTTCTGCCACCACGGACCGGCGACGACCAGTCCCCCCTGAAAGTACAGCTACAACTGAACGAAAGTACAACAGAAAAAGACAAACAGTTGGAAGAAAGGAAGCAGCTCCTGTGTCGTCCTCCACGGATCCTACCTTTAGGGTAGGTACAGATAGCACAGCTCCTGGATCGTCCACCACGGATCCTACCAGAAGGGTAGGTACAGATAGCGCAGCTCCTGGATCATCGACCACGAATCCTATCTGAAGGGTAGGTACAGATAGCCTCCACAACGCTCTCGCACGTCAACCTCCTCCAAGTGTAGTCGTTAGGTCTCAGTCAGCTACACGGTCTCCGTAATCCGCACGCTCATCTCTGGAAGGGTCCTCTCCATGAGCTACAGGTCGATACTCCAAGATTCTCAAAGTCCCACGAAGAAGTATCTCAAAGGACATCCTCTTCATAGGGGTCTCAACGCAATAGACAACGCGTCAATCGGACGCCCGGTCTGTGAGTTATTAGCCTTTTCGTCCCAGGGGCATGGTTGGTTTCATGAGTGATCCAACCCGGTCATATTTCAACTGTACCCAGAACTCTCATAGGTTATACTCATACGGACCGTTTCTCAACGTGATCACCAACGCCACTGACGGTTCGTCAAACGGACGTCCGGTCTGAAAGATATCAGTTTTTCTGTTCCAAGGGCCCGGTTGAATTTCAGGTACAATCCAACCCGGCCACTATCCAACAGCAACCAAAACTCAGGCGAAGTATGCCAAAAGTTCCGTCTCATCAAGAGGAATTCATTTTTTAAAATTAACACGGAACAACCACATCTTTTAAAAGAAAATAAAACAATCTGCATGATGAAAATCATGGTTAAAATGGTTCATCTACAATTATTGCAAAACAAGACACCATGTTCTATAAAAAAATCAAAACATAACAAGTCATAAAAATAAAAAAACTCAATAAGATACCAGTATTTCCATGAAAACAATATCTTGGGTAAATAGAAACCAAAATAAAAAAATTGGAATCTCCACCACTATGAGAAAACATCCACTCTAATTACTTTTTTAGCCCTATTATATTGTATCATCTACTACCACATATTTATGTGATAATAACCATCAACTGAAACATCAATTTCAGATTTCCCTACTTTTAAGTCCTCTTAATGTGACCTAATGAGCAACAACATTTCCATTCTATCCAAACATCCCAACACATCCTCTAACAATATAAAATTCTCTATAATTGATACACATGGGATACATATTATTTTCTCAAGGATATTATCCCCTCTAAACCATGAATGATAAATTATTCATTTCATCTAATTTTAGTAGATGTGCATCAACATAAAAAGTCCCCTTGAAGAATCATTAGATTATAGCCCAACCACCCCACATGAATTGTATTTATATGATCTTTGTAATTACCTTTTCTAAATTAGATATCCTTATTGAACTCATCACCAATATTCTTATGGAAAAATCAAATAAGGCTATAACATTTATTGGCATACTAAAAAACGAACATCTCTTATTTATCGACACCCAAAAACATGATAAATTTATAATTATTCACATCCTCATGACACTAAAACTAAATGATTACTAACATTAATAATTACCAATAAATTATTTCATAAATAAATTATGGAATCATAACATCCCACCACTCATGGAAAGGTCCCTCAAATATGGAGTTGACATATTTGGCCATTATAGCATCATGTATATTGATATAATAATAGATCCCATCAACTTATTCAAGCATGTTTACTTCATCAATAGAACTTAATTCACATTTATAAAAAGGATTATGTAAATATAAAAAGACATAATTGAGGTCCCGCAGATGGAAAGGATCCAGATCCACCACCCAACTCATTTATTTAGTACAGTCATCATCATTGGATTCCACTTCTAGAAAACATGAATATCTACACCATGGAATAAAACATTGGATCAAAATTATATATTTATTATATGTATCTTTTATATACATTTATGAAGACAAGAAAACATAGGCGGAAAAACTAAAATGTCAAAGAACACTCAAAAAGAGTTCCAAATATTTTAAGAAATGTTACAAAATGATTTAATCAATGAATCATGGATTTTATAGAACATGATATTTCACCATTTATGAAACATTACTCATTCCATTCAAATTGATAAATTTTACTATAAATAAATAAATTTTTTCAAAACTAATTACCATTAGTTAGAAAATTATCCGTGGATTCAAAATAAATCACACATTTCAATTATCAAAATAAAATATATTCAAAAACCATTTTAATCCAAATATCTTCTTCAAATTTTTCTTTCACACATAATAAAAGTGTCTTTAAATTCATATTTTCAAACAAAATATTTAATAAAGATCACATTTTATTAATTATAAACATTATTTAATGCATATAAACAAAAAACAATTGCATCATTTTGGGTTTTTCCAAAATGATTTTTCTAAGAAACAATATGATTAAATGTTTAAAAATTGAATAATAATAATTTAATAGGTGACGCCCAAGATGTACATTCAAAATAGAAACCCTCCAATATAACCTCACAACAGTGGAATTATTTTAAAAATAAATTGCCAGTGGAAGAATATTATAGTTAATGTATTATTATTCATGTCTCGGTTTTGTGGGATGTTAAACCACACACTACACTCACAATACGTCTTGTATTGACCTCAAGAAAAGACATACTCATTACAAAGTGTTTTCTAGACCATGAATTCATAGTTCATCTATACTAATCTTTATGTTCGTATGTATAACACGTTATAGGTCACCCAAAAATAAAATATAATCACATAAGAAAACTAAATCTCAATTTTTCTAAGGAAACTAATAAGTAATATAAATGAATCAAGTCCCCATATCATATAATAACTCGACAAGTTTTTATTAAAATTACCTTTGTTTTGATGAATTAAATGTGTTTTGGTTATAAAAAACCCCTACACTTATTTAATTATATCCAATTGGTTTTCCAGTAATTGATCATTATACATACCATTGATAATATAGTCCTCAAATAATGATCACATTACTAGTATAAATATAGGGTTGTAACAAATCGTTTTGGAACATACAATGAAGTGATGGCCTCAAAATTTTTTATTATACCCAATAATTCCCATTTATCAAAACTTCTTAGGGAGATTTCATTTTTTCGATTTTCCCTCAACTAATACCATTATGATATCCATCAACATAATCTTGAGAAAAAACATGTATCGAATAAGTTCAATCTCATCAATTTCACGACCAAAACCATGTTCACCGAACGACCCCATGAAAGACCCACCCATGTACACCTTACTCTTAAGTAATATGCTGCTGTAATAAATGGATATGTATCATGAACCTAGAAATAATATTTTATGCATTATTTTTTATATAATAATGATTATATTTTTTTCATTATATTGTTACTCTGAAATATATTTTTAATGAAAAAAATAATTTTTTGGTTAATATTAATATTCAATAATGAAATATATTTTTCTGAATTATGTATATTTTGAAACAAATAATAATTTATTAAAATTTATGTTATTACATTATGTTTTTAAATTTAAATTATAATATGAATTTTGTAATTCCAAATTTAATTTTTATTATGGTTCAAAAAATTGTAATATCAAAAAACAAAACCCATCAATTTTCAATAAATTTCCATTTTTACTTTTGAATTAAAAAAACACATATATTGTAAATTATTTTGGATAAATTATTATTATTTTTTGAATATGGATGTTGAATTTTTAAAATTTTTTATTTTTCATAATTTTATGAGATAATCGATTTTTTTGGAAAAAAATTAAATACCTTATAAATATATGATGTGTTTTATGACATTATAAGGGAAAAAATGATGTACTAATTACTATAAAATATATATTAGACCAAATATATGTTTTTTCATTAAAAAATTATATTATAAGTTATTTTTATTTATTTGAAAATGATAGAGGGAGTCCTCCAAGACTTATAATATATTGTAGGATTTCAAAATAAAATTTGAAAAATACGACTCACTTCCACATAAGAAAGTGAAATATTTTATTATATTTTTCTGATATAATCATAAAATAATTTAAAACACTCCGCTTTCTTCAAAAAAAATTGAAAAACCCATCAGATGGTTTTTTTCTGAATATATTATTATGTAGTTTCAAAAACAAAAATAATAGAGAAATCCCCCTACCATTTCCAATAAAAACCCACCAAGATCCAATTTCACTTCATTAAACACAATAAAGCTTATAAAACCACTTTCCTATACTCCCTATAGTCCCCATTTGGTTCCAAAATCTCCCAATAAGTCTATCCTAAGCCTTTGTCACCACAAATCTAGGTAAGGAATTTCTCTTAACACTATTGAATTTAAGAAACATCGTCGAGGTTAGTTATTTAAATTTAAAATTCATTTATTTATATTCATTTTTAATCATTAATTTACTTTCCAATTGATGTTATTTTTATGAGTGACCATTTATTACCCCTTATTTTGAACCTTCTCTGTATCATTACTATGCAATAATTCTGTATATGATTCTTTCTCTTCTATATTAATCTAGAACTTCATTTATGTAATGCCTTTTTAATTCCCATTTTCATATGATTTGATACATTATTACCTAACCCAAATACATTCCATTGGTTTTAAAAATTATTAAATTGTTTTTTCATGCTCATTTAACCCTTTTAAGAACCCTAATGTAGACCAGTTACCATGACAAAAAATTTTAAGAGTTCTTTTCCTTTATCCTCTTTCATTTAAATTAAATATTATATAAATTTTTCTATTTCCAATTATATATATTGGGAAATGTCCTTACATTTCACCCTTATTTTTAATTTCTTGTATAAAAGATTATAAACCCCTTTCTCTCTCAATAACCCATTTTATTATTTTCAATATGATACTTCCATGATTTACAATGCCAAAATAATTTTGTAGTGATTACCTCTCCCATATCTCAACCAAGGGTTTTCAAATTTATGCACATAATCCTATTGATTAGCGGATTAAATTTGTTTAGTCCACATTTTTAGATCTTGGAATAAATTTATGTTGTTGAATGAATCCATGTTATATGATCTATTTGAAACACATAAGCATGAGATTCCAATGTTTATGAAGGGGCTCCCTATTATCACTCCAATGAATTCGGTAATGTTTTGTATCATGATATATCAAGTTAGGATATGGGTTTACCTGATTCTATTACCCAACATTTTGTACACTTTAATTCATGGAGGTTTATCATTGACATATGTTTATAATGCGGTGTTTTAAGTTGATTCCACATTTCCATGTTTTGATTACCATGTCATATCATGCCTTATTATTCATGTTCAGTTATTCCTCAATGATATTCCTTGTCTAACATGTATTATTATTCTCATGTTATTAAACATTTATTCCCTTATAAGTATTTATAGGTCAACCCTTTTGTATTTATTTCTTCTGAGTATACCATGTAGTGTTATGTATAAATGAATGTTTTGGTCATGTTAATGAATTTTTAAATAATGATGTTGTTTTCCATGTTTTAAGTAGTTATAAAATGTTCATAACACCCAAATACTCTAGATATCTAGATCATATGATTTTTACACAATGTATGTTTATGTAATAAATCATGCTTAATGTGGAATAAATAGATGGGTTATTATATTTTGTATTATAGGATTTGTGTAGTTATTTCTTTGATTAGGATGAGAAACCCCTAGTGAAAATCCTTGAGGAAAATTCTTGGTTTATGGAAACATACCTAAATGTTGGAGAGTATAAAAAATGTGTTATATCAAAAAAATACATCTCTTGATTCATAGTATAAATTAATGTGGTTCTTGAACATATATTCCTAGGTATAACAACATCAACAAGGTGTTTTGGTCTTGACTAAGGATAATATGGTACATGGAAATGGGACTTACTGCGCACCTAGTTTGATACATCTAGTAGATATACTTTGGTAAATTCATAACCCATTAAAAACTAATATTAAGGGAACAAAAAATACTAGAAAAATATATTTTATGATGTAAAGCATTGATATCCTGGATTGAATCTTAAAAACTAATAAGGTAAGGATATATTTAAAATTTATAAGTTATCCCTTTAATTTCAATGGATTCCCATTTATGTGTTCTATATATTATAATTACACATCCCTAAGTATATAGCAGATAAATTATAACTCTAATAAGAAAGTAAAATATAGGGTTATCATCTATATTTCTACACATTAATTTATATCATGAATGTTTGTAGAACTATTCAAACACCACAAAAAATATTGGATGTAGATATGTTAGTGAAAACCCAAAAAATGTGGAAATTATTACATCCTATGTATATAACTCCTACCCTATAACAATATTTGGATTCAAAATCACAGTGAGCCTTTACATAAATCCATTTTTGGAATTGGACTCAATTCTAGACAAGTATTGGTTGTCCCAATATAGAGTGAACATAAATTTATGTGATATGGAAACCACTCTTTGAATAGTTAAATGACCCTTGAATATATAAAACTACCCTAAAGAGTATGAATATTATTTAAAACCCATCATCTCAACACTATATATTATTCAACTATGAGCAAGCATATCTAGATCAAATTGTTGATTCTATGGAATGAACCACACATAAAGTCATGCCCACTTTGAGGGAATAGGGTGATGTGTTTCTTGAGGAATTGTATTGTGTTATTAATAGTAGTGATTCTTTGTTTTTTATCAAGATTATACCTGGGGTGTTTCTAATAACCAAGACCCCATAAAATAAGGATTTGGAGGAACATAATGAACCCATATAAAAGCTATAGGAGAATCTGGATAAAGTGCCTATATTCCCATGTGTTTATGGATAGGGAACACCAGTCCTCTTCCTCAAGAAGAAGGATGGGTCATTGTACAATTTCATTGATTAGCATGAGATCAACAAGATCAGGATAATGGAAAAGTATCCATTTCCTGATATTGAGGAATTTTTCTCTCATCTATGTGGAGGACAATACTTCTCCAAATTTAATATATGGGTGGGATATTACCATGTAACGATGAGGAGGGAGGGTATCCTCAAGACAACTTTTCGTACAATGTACGGTCATAGTGAGTTCATAGTTATGTCATTCAAACTCAGTAATTCTTTAGAAATCATTATAGAATTGACGAATATATTATTTATAGATTACCATGATAAAATTTGGGTAGTCTTTATAGAATATATTTTAATGTACTCTAAAACCATGGAGCATGAAGATATTATGAACATTGTGTTAAAGGCCTTGGGAAAGGATATGATCAATGAAAAGTATAGTAAGTGTGAATAAAAGATGAAATAAGTATCGTTATAGGGGATTTTCATAAAAATAAATTTGATATATGTGGATACATCTAAAGAAAAATAAATTAGAGGATGTATGAGGTAAATATCTATGATAAATATCTATAGCTTCTTTGGGCTAGCTAGATATTTTCGCTGATTTGAGTGAAATTTTTAAGGATTTTAAAACCCTCTTACCATGATAACACAGAAGGGATTCATATTTTCATGTAATGAATAATGTGAGGAAAGAATAACAGGGTTAAAAAATGGATTAAAACATCCATTGTTCTCACATAAACTACAAGTGTGGAGCCATGTGTAATTTTCAATGATGCTTCAAGGAATATATTGCGATGTTTCTTGATGATAAATGACAAATTCATTGCCTATTCCACAATGCAGTTGAAAATGAATGATAAAACAATCCAATACATGATCTGATGTTACCATAAATAATAATTTCATTGAATATATGGAGTAATTATTACTTGGGTATAAGACCACATAATATACGGATCATAAAAGTGTCAAATATATATTCACATTATAATATATGAATAAGCACCTAAGAATTTGGTCAAATCATAACTAGGATTACAAATACTCAATCCACTAAAATCCTTGGAAAAATAACTAGATAGTTTTTTCTCGATGTATAAAGGACCCAAAAACTATATAATTTATGATAATTGATAAGGATCTAACCTTATTAAAATTTATGAGGATGGACATGGAAATCATAGAGAATGGAACATCACAAATCCTTTCAAAAATGATTTCTCAACCATTACTTTTGGAAATGTTAATAGATGTTTAAAAAATGATATACGGATTCATTATAATGTAGAATATATAAAAAAAGGTAAATCCTATGATTTTGATTTAATTAAGAATGAATTCTGACATTTCGGTCAAAACTATTTGTTCCATCAAATCATGAGTTAAAGAATGAACTTTTATATGTTATACATAGTTTGACTTTCTCCATTCAACTAGAAAACAAAATGATATATTGAGATCTCCGAGAAGACATATAGTGGGATAATATAAATATGGGTATCACTAAATATACATAAAAGTGTCTAGTATGTCCGCAAGTGAAGGCTGAATGGAAGATGCCAAAATGGATGATGCATCCATTAACCACAATAACATTAAAAAGGGAAAACATCACTATGGACATTATCACTGGACATCCAATGAAATAAAGATGAAATAATTATCCCTTGTCTTTTTTTGATCATCATATAAATACAATACAGTTCATTGTTATTTGATAGGATTTCTAACTATACCAAATAGAAAAGATATATATCAGAGAAGTGGTAAGGCTGCATGGATTACAACTATTGATTGTGTCTAATTGGGATCCAAGATTCACCTCTATGTTTTGGAAAAGTCTTTAGCATGCTCTAAAAACTGATTGAAATTTACAATGGAATTTCACCCTTAAACTAATATCCAATTTTTATACACTATCCATTCACATTAGAAAATGTTGAGGGCTTTCTCAAACGACAGTAAAGGCGGATGGTACCAATACCTCCCTTCAGTTGAGTTCTCGTACAACAAAAGCATCCATTAAATCATCCAAATGGACTCTTAAGAATCCATTAATGGGATGTGGTGTAGAACACCAGAATGTTGGGATAGAGTTGGGGAAACAAAACTTATAGGTCTTGAAATGGTCAATGAAATGGTAGAGAAGGATAATATAATCTAGTATAACATATAAGCTATACAGTGTCAAAAAAAGTGATATACTTATAATTGTGGATGTGACAAATAGTTTAATGGTGGAGACACGGTATTCCTCTGCATATCTATTTGGAATAAACTGAGGATATTTGGGAATTATGTAATTATTATTCTATGTTACATCATCCCATTGGATATCCTCAATTGAATCAGAGTAGTGGAATATCGATTATCACTCCACCGAATCTGTCTCATGTACATGATGTATTCCATATGTCCCTCTTATGAATGTACACACCATACCCATCCCATGTACTCAATCTTATGGAGATAAAATCAGAGAATGACCTTTCCTATGAGGAGCATCCAGTGAAGATCTTAGATCAAATATAAAAATTTCTACGAAATAAGACAATTCCAATTGTTATAGTGTTGTTGAGAAACAACATTTTTTTAAATGCAATGTGTGAATTGGAAGAGGGGATGAAGAAGAGTTAACCTAATCAGTTTTATTATGTGAAAAGGAAATTTCTTGGGTGGAATATCATAAGTGGGTAAGGATGAAACGATCCAAACATTTATGAATAAAATTTAATTTATTTTGATTTAATTAAATGTGTTTTTTTATAGAAAACACATGAAATACTTATAATACATCCAATTGGATTATAAATTAGTGTTAACTATCTTTCTGAATGATAATATATTCATTTAACAATGATCACATGACTAGTATAAATAGAGGGCTTTAACAAATCCTTTTGGCACAAAAACAATTATGTGATGGCCTCATCCTGTAGGATTGTACCCTATCAAGACCTTTTACCATAACCACTATGGGATATCGAATTTATAGGGTTTTCCCTAGAACAATCCAAATATGTTATGAAACCACTTTATTATGAGGTAAACCATTTAATGTAGAAGATAAATGTTATTGAAATCACAATCCAAATTGTGTTCATCGAACGACCCTAAGAAATTCCCACCATCACACACCTTAATCTTAGGGAATATGCTAGTGTAATAAAGGGATATGTATCAAGACCCTAGAAATATGATTATGTATATTATTTTCTATATGATAATTAATATATTTTCATCCTATTAAAGTTTATATGTAAGTGATTTTTAAAGAAAAAATAGTGTTTTGTTAATATTTAACTTAAATTATGAAATGTATTTTGGTGATTTAATGGATTTTTTTGAAATAAAAAGTAAAATAATAAAATATTATTATTAAGATAATTTTTTATTTTTAAATGATCATATTATTTTTATGAATTTTATTTTTATTTTTATATGCTTTCAAAAAATCATATTGTCAAAAAACCCCATTATTTTTCTCTTATTGTTAATTTTTATTTTAAAAGTGAAAATGAACTTATTTAGAAAATTATTTAGACAAAATTATTATCATATTTGGAATTTGGATGTTGAAATTTTCTAACAGTGAATTTTTCATAATTTTCTGTGACATTTGAATTTTTGGTTAAAAATTTAACACGGTATAAATATACAATGTGTTTTTTGAAATCATAATGGAAGAATAATGATTTCATAAAAACTAAAAAATTTATATTATTAAATATATATTTTAATTATTTAAAATAATTATATTTTATTTTTATTTGGATTATTTTATAATGCAAGAGTGAATCTTCCAAGACATATAATATATTTTATGATTTTAAAATCATTTCTCTAAAAGTGTGATTCACCACCACAAAAGAAGGAGACATATTTTATTATATTAGATAATTGGAATCATAAAATAATTTTTACCACATCCCTTTTCTATAAATACTAGGTAAAAACCGTGGTGTGTTTTGTGGTTTTGAATATATTATTATGTAGTGCACAAATCCAATTAATAAAACAATCACCCTCCTTTTCTATACAAAACCATCCTATCACCCATTTCACATTACTAAAAATATTTTTAGACCAACCTACATGTTCCCTAAACTACATAGTGTCCTCCTAATGCATACCTATGATCTCAAGAAGCCTCTAATAATCCTTTGGATTCATACATCCTTGTAAGGTATTTCTCTTCGCACCATTCAAACCAAGAACCTTATCTGAGATTTGTCCATTTAATTTCAAATGTGTGTATTTAAATTCATTTTTAGACATTAAAATACGATCAAATTGATGTTATTTTAATTAATGGTTGTTTATTACCACTCATTTGTAACCTTACCTAAGTCGTTAATATGCTATAATTCCTAAAGGGATTCTCTATCTTCTCTATTAATCAAGAATTTCATTTTTGTTATGCCATTTAATTCTCATTTTCATATGATGGGATACATTATTTAAATTCTCAAATATTATCCAATTTTTTTATAAATTATTATATTCGCTTTAAATATCATTTAATCCTCATAATAACCATTAATTACACCTATTACTCTGCCAGAATTTTGTTAGAGTTGTTTTTCTTTCTCCTATTTCTTCAATATTGTTAATTATGTTATGCCTTATATTTCAAATTTAATATGTTGGTGAATTTAATTTTATGCCCCACATACATTTCATTTCATTTATAAATTATAATACTCCCCTTTAACATCATTAAATCATTTAGGAATGTCTATATGATGTTTCCATGATTTATTACACCATTTTAATTGTGTAGTAAATACCTTGCTGATTTATCTACCAAGGGTATTCACCATTATGCACATACACCTATTTTTTGAGGAATTATATTAATTTCTTCCACATTTCTATATCTTGGAAAAAATATGCTTTTGAATGAATCCATGTTATATGATCCATCTGGAAGACTGTAGCATTAAATTGAAATGATTATAAAGGGAGAGCCAAGATAGTACACTAATGAATTGGTTAATGTTTACTAACATGATATGATTTTTTGGTATTGGGGTTTATCAGATTAATTTATGGGACTTTTTTAATCCATGATGTCTAGGAGGTTTGGATTTGACTGGTTTACGATGCAGTCCTTTAAGATGATTCCATATTTTCCTGTTATGATTATCATTCTATAACATGCCTTACTATTCATTTTTATATATTACTAACTTATATTACTTTCCTAAAATGTATTATTATCCTAATTATATTCTATTTTTATTACCTTAATGGTTTTTATAGATCAAACCATTCTTATATATGTCCTCAGTTTATCCCATGCAGTGTTAATTATGAAACAATATTTTGGTCATGTCAAAGATATTTATAATAATGATGATGTGTACATGTTTTAAATTATTATGTAATTATACTAAACCCAAACAAAACTATACCTTTATATCTCATATGTTGTATTATATAAAAATTTATTTTATAAATCATGCTTAAATGTGAAATAAAGACCAGAGTTGACATATATCCCTTGTTACTCAAGTATCACCAGGAGGAGGTGGTGATCCAGAACCAATTCATAGACTCCCTATAGAGTCTGAAAATATCCATTACCTCATTACTATAATTACTCACCCCAAATAATTTACGGAATTTCATTTTTATATTATAATTTTAATGAGAAAATATCCCCCAAATACAATTTTAAAAAACCTACCCCAAATTCAATCTAAATGGACATCTGAGTAAATTTTACACTATTCATGTGAGAATTCCCAAAATCTACATGTTGGTGAAAAGGAACTAGTAATCTAGAAATAACCTATTAGAAATAATTTTCCAAAAAACTACAAATAATAATCAAATTACATTGTTGAATGAATTATAAATAAATGAATCAATGAATATATATAAAAGAAAAAATGTGTGCCTATAAAAACTGATAGAGGAAAATAAAAAACAAAAAATGTATCCTAATAGTCCAAAACCATCCAATGTGTCCAAATTAATCCTCAATTTATCACCCAATAATGATCCCATAATGGAATATGAGATCACAAGAACCTGATATAAGATTATAAAGTCTAAAAACTAAAATTTTACTAGCATGGTGTGAGCTATATATCCTAGTAGGATTCCACCAATGATTATATGTTGTTACATAATAAGAAAATTGAAATATAAAAACTATAGTAAAGTACAATGAGTATGGATATTAGTATAAAAATTGAGTCTTAAAATTTTCTAAATCATTTTTTAGACATAGCCTATAAAACATTAAATTCCAATATTTATAAAAAATATCTGAAGACTATTTCACAAGTTAGATTCATATCAGAAAATAGTAGTAAGAACATGAACCTAATATCAATATTTTTATGTTATTTTTTAAAAGTGATTAAAGGTACATCACTTTAAAAATACATCAATCAATTGAGGGAATCAACAATGCATGGAATCTTAGATTCAAATTAGCAATTAATAAAGATGGCATGTATAGTGTGTCATATAATTAAATTTAATGTGTATAACCAATAAATTATAGTGAGTTAACCTTATTAATAATATTAAAAATACTTCATAAGTGATCCCCAACAACACATCATGCGTCAAAATTCTCAAGAAAACTACTTCAATGCAAACATTATTTCTTGGTGGTGCATCAGTAGCCTGAACATTTCATGTTTTCAACAGATTCACTATACATTGTGTGATTTAATAAGAAATGAATTCATCAAGGTTATCTCATATAATTACCTATTATCCAATAGAAAATCAAAATATGTTGTGGGATATAATCGACTTATGAAAATATTTTTTGTATCGTTTTCAATATCAATCATGGGATCCTACCCTTAACATTTCATTCATAGGAACATTCCATCAATTAGTATTTGACAATCACCCATTGATCTCCCTCGTTGTAAATAATGAAATTTTCAACCACCACCATTGTTAAATTAAATATTAAATAACGTTTCATTGATGTATTACTATAGTAAAAGATCAACATAAAATGATAATCAGGTCATGAAACATATTCTATTTCAATTAAAAACCTTGTCTTCAATTGAACAAAAAAATTGAATATTTAACCTATTTCTTTCGAAACCAAAAATGGTAATTCCAAAAGGGCAACTAAAATTACTATTTATATCAAAAAATTAAAAAATTATATCATGAATATTCATAATTTTATCATTCATAATATCTTTTAAATCATGGGAACATGCCCTCTTCTGATGTGAATAAATTACTCATTTAAAATTACACGAGAAATACATTTTAAAAACAATAGTTACATTATTCAAAGTGAGCTCTTGTTCATTTCCCAAATTAATTCATTTAAAACTATAATTATAAAATAAAATAGTTTAACAAATTTGATTTATATCAACTAAATTCACTTTACAAATCAAAACATGTCCTCAGACCTCACATTCAACAAGGTAACATTGAAAAATAGTTTGATAGGGGATTAAATTAAACTTATCATTCACAAATTTCTAAAACCAAGAGAAGTAACACATACCATATCCCTTCACATAAATCAGTATAAAATATTATTTCACAAGAAAATACATGATAAAAAATTATATAACATGTGTTTGAAGGAGGTAAAAATATATTAATTTTATAGAAACAATGAATTACAAAATGAATGAAAACATAAAAACAACTACATGGAAATTGTGAATCCATCCACAATGAATATGAGATTTTTCACCTCCAATGGTGATTAATGAATCATGGAAGATGGATCTTGATTGAATCAAGAAAATATCCTAGATCAAAAATTCAATATCAATCAACCATGGTACAATGGAACATATAGCCATCATATCGTCTATAAAGAATGAACAAAAAATTAGATATTGATATCAATGTGGTGAATAAATTACTGAAAGAGGATCAACACATCAATATGTACATTTATCCGCAAATATAACAGGTTAATAGAATGATAATGCCTCTATAGGGATCCCAATAGAAAATGACTACATTAGGTTTCTTGGGATTTATTTAGTGTTAATTATGAGGGTATTTGGATTTTATTAACTCATTTTAGGTCATTATAACGTATCCACATGGTGTCCAGGGTTAGGTCCAATTGTCAGTACTAACTATGTATCTAATTTGTTTCCCAAATCAAAACCACTGGAAGAGCTCCATGGTTAGTATGTATATCTTTTGACTATGTAAAAACTATATAATAATTTTTTCTCAACTTACATGGATTGGATACATTGTTTTTCTAACTATGTTGTAGCCATACACCTCTATCCGGACTACTGGAATGGTAGCACATTTTGTCTATGTGCATTTTTTGAACTATGCACCAACTGGGAATAGTCACAAAAACCATCAATGAAACTCAAAAAACCCATAAATAAACTGTGACGATATCCAATCGACAGAATCAAAAATCAATGGGTCATAACACTGAATTTCATTTTTCAGGTTATTGTAGCCTTCCCACCATAGGATATTCAATCCCTACTATGATTTCGGTCTTAAATATGTAAAATAATAAGACACAATAATAACTCTCTCAATCATCTTAGGACTTGGATGGTCTAAATACTAGAATATAGACTCGACCAATGTATAAAAACACACACAAAACTCCATAACCAACTGACCAATATCATGAAACTTATCAATTCAAAAAAATACTAGTGACATTGTATAGAAATACTACCATTTTAAGATTCACCAAAATGGTGTGACGATAGGAAAATTGGTTCCTTCAATACAATAAAGAGATATCAACCCATAACCCTGAATAAAATCTAAGGGATGATGTCAAATAACATATAAGAATGTCATATCCATGATACTCATGATTTCCAAAAGAAAAAATAATCTCATTGTGCATAAATGATCAAACATCCTCATGAAAGTAAATATATTGACAATAATTTATTCCTTGGGTATGTTCTTGATAGTAACCTTGGATTTTGAACATTGAGCCTCACCCCACGAGGATCTCATCAAGTCACACTATAACCTTATAATGTATTCCCCATCATGAAATCACATATTATATTTTAACTGATTACATTCTGAAGGTGTATCCAAGTCGAATTGAAATGAGAATGAATAAAAAATTCTATTCCTAGTAGTTCATTGTAATATCACAATTGAGATTATCCATTATATTAAAATATATTTTTATCCACCATCGAATATAAGAGGATAACAACCAAAATAGTTAGATAAAACATCATATAACACTGACCATAAAAAGATATACATGGTAGGAAATAAAATATATATTTTTGAATGAAAACAACCAAAACATCTTATGGATTTTTGGAATAAGATTCCCTGCCATCACGAGAAGGAAAAAGAACATCAAGGAAATAGATTTACTCCAAAAAGGAATATTATGAATTCAAAAGTTAAATTATATGAGGAACAACCGTAGAATTCCTAATAAAATCTAACAGTATACACAATAATAAATATTCTCAAAACATATCATATGTAATGTTCCCAAAACAACTCACTATGATCTCAAAATAATGTGTTTTCAAATGTAAACAAGTCAAAATAATAGAAAACGCATGTAGTTCACATTGTCATAAAAAAATATTTTGGCTCAATAAAAACAAGCATTTAAACCTAGATGGTCCTATATTCCTTGAAAATATTTATTCTATGGCCTATGTCTAGATATATACAATCATGTAGAATCTACTTCCTTACATTCCAGAGAATATTCCCCCTCTCTGAAATAACCATTTCTTGTCACCCAACATAATGAAACTCATAAGGTGACTATGTGAACCCCACTAGAATCACATGATGGGAATATTATTTTATCTAGAAGACTATCCTTTCTCAACAATGAATGAATAATTATTACATTCTTTTCATTTTAGTTGATCATCTTCAGTTGAAAAATAAAACATCCAAGAATCTCATGATAAGTAGTCAAATATCCCCCAAGCATGGTGGTTACAATGTATAGGTGAAGAACATTAAAAAATATATATCCTTAATAAAATCATCATAAAAAATATTTGGTATGAAAAAAATTAAACAACAGAATTTATTATAAAATTACACAACAGGAAGATCATGTTGAATAAAACCAATGACCTAGATGGCCTTTTCCTTCTTAACATACTTATGTTATTTTCCCTGAATGAATACTAACACAAATATCTACGAAGTCATTCTTCTATGCATACAAGAGAAAATAAAAATATCGCACCATTCATGTACATGTCCACAAAATAAGGAGTTGATAGAGTTGACCTTAAGAACATCATGAAATTTAATGGGAATTAAAAATCACATATACATCATCAATACCCATTTCTACCTGAAGAGAACCACATTAACATTTATAGCCAGGAGGATTCCAATTCATGAAGACCTAGGAACGTACCAAAGGCTATGAGAGCTCTGTCTCAACCACTAAATTAAGATTTTGGGCAGTCATTATCAATAGGCGTCAGTTATAGAAAACATTAAGAAACAACCCGAGGACCAGATTGTTGGACGATCATTCAATATTTCATGAAGAAATTTCTTGGAGACATTTCTGATCCTCAAAAAAAACTTTTCACCATAGTTATCCATGATAATAGAAATAGATCATTGAATATTTTAAACATTTTTACAATCCACATTTATCAAAGAATCAATGTGTTTAGGGAACACAAGATTTCACCATTTATAAAACATTACTATTTATATTCAAATTAAGAACAATTTTAATAAATCCATTATATCATTAAAATTTCAATTAACATAAAATATAAATTATTCTGTGGATTCAATAAAATTATTTCCATTTATTAATTATCAAAACCATTTCTATTTCATCCCCATTACCAAAAAAATATTCTTAATATATTTCATTAACACATAATAAATGAGTCTTCGAAAACCAGTTTTCCAGACCAAAGATTTCAAAAAACTAACTTTTTGGATGTAGAAATAACATTTCAAATAACACATAAAAAAATTATCACAAATTTTTTAATATAGGACTTAATATTATTAAGAAGTTGATTAATATAAAACATCCACACTTGATTATGAAGTAGACAACACCCAATATATCCATTAAAAATAAGAACCATCCAATCTAACCTCACCTGGGTGGGATTATATTTGATGAAAATATAGTGGTAACCATGATTATAATTAAGGAAGAATTATTCATGTATTTGATGAATACATTGCTAAACTGAATACCAAACTCACAATAGCTCATGGATTGACTTCTAGAATATTCTCACAGATTCATCACATTTTACCAGACCATTAAGGCGTACTAAAGCTCTCTTCATCCTTTTATTCCATCCAAAAACTCAAAATAGATTCCCAAAAATCATATAAATTTTTATTATGAATCTAAATCTCAATTTTCATTAGGAAACTAATAAATCAAAATAAAAACTCATGCCCCTACATCCCTAGTAACTCATGTCACATGTTGAATGGGTGATGATAAATCACCCTTTCAAGATCTACCACATATGTCTTGGCACATCCTTAATATTATTCTATCCACGAATCACCAAAAAAATTGGACCATTCAAGGTTATATAAAACCATTAATGTAAAAACCTCCCAATTGTAACTTTTGTGACCAACCAAACATAATTCCATCTAAACTAATATTTGAGTGAATTAGACACTAATAAAAACAATTATTGATATCTATAAGCTGGTGAAAGGAACATGGGAATCCAAAAGGAACCTATAGATATTATTTTTCCCCAAGATAAAAAAATCATTGTACACTAATGAAATGACATCATATAAACAAATCAATATATAGATCTCTGAGTATAATGAGATTAAAAAAAATTGAAAGAGAAAAATATTAACCCCAAAAAATTGTCTGGTGGTCCAATACCACCCACTATGTCCCAAATTACTTGCCATTGATCACCCTAGCATGAACTCACAATGGATGATTATATCACAATCACCTTTTATGAGTTTAAAAAGAATAAAAACACCAAATAGTACAACTATACTATTAGCTATAGATCCCTATAAGATTATAGAAAAGATTTCATGAGGTTATATCATAAAGAAATTAGAATATTATAAAATAAAGAATGCATTAAAGCTATTTCCATGACTAGTTAAATAAAATTAATCATTTATAAAACATTTTTAAAACTAAACATATAAAATAAGACATTTTTGAATTGTATAACAGAAAATTTTCATCAAATGTATTGAAATTCAGTTATCAATCTAGAGCCATTTCATAAAATATGTTTATGAACATAATCCTACAATCAGGAGACGTAACTGATTTAATATAATAGGTTCATGTTGCATCACATTACTAAACATATCAATCAATAACATGAGTCAATCAAGAATGGAAACTCAAGTGATATGTCAGGGTCACTAGCACATTCTTGTATCAGTTATCATGTATATGGACATCTTGTTTATATCCAAGATATGATGTTGAGTACACCAAATTGAAGATAATAGAAATACATAATGAATTATTGTCAGGATTATATCTTGTCTCACCGGTCTTAGGAAAATGAGTTTTATGAACACCAACTTTTTTGATTACATGTACATAACATGAGCCATTCATTAACTATATAGAAAATTAGGCGTGGTGTGATTCTACTAGAAAAGCATATATCTAGGTCATATCATTGACTATTTAGTTTCCCATGGCTAGTCAAAAATAGTATGGGAGATAATTATGTTATGATGATTGAAATGTGAATCCTTATCAATATAAATCAGGGGTTTGTTATCTCGCCATTTCAATCTTGGGTACATACCCTCAAATCATATCTCACTCCAAATACCGATCTATACTGATGTAAATAATAACTTTTTCAATGCCCACTAATAGAAATTATAAGAATAAGGAATGTTTCTTTAACTGATTGTTAATAGATATGATCATTATAATGTGTAAATTAGGATTTCAATCATCATTAATTTAAATTAAAAAAAATTCATCAATTTAACATTCAAAAATAGTATCCATAACCAGTTTCAATCGAAAGTTAACATGGTAATTTCAAAAGGTCCTTAAAAATCATTCATTAAAAAAACTTTATTCAAGGATGATTCATAATTAAAATATGCTTAAGGAAATTTAGAAACATGGGTCTACAGCCTTTTCCCCTATGAGTAAATTAATCATTTCAAATTACCCATGAATTACCATTCCAAAAAGGGTAAATGTTTTCAAATAGATTTCACGGTTATTTAACAAATACAAGAATTTGATACTTTTTATAATGAATGAAATAGTTCACAACATATCATTCAAATCAATGAATTTAACATTGAAAATGAAAACTGAGCCTTTTCTCTCACATTCACCAAGGTAAAATTGAAATTATATTTAAAAGGGAATTAAAATAAAACTAGAATTTTCTGATTTATAAAATCATGAGAAGTAGACAATGCCATATTCAATTTATAAAAACTATGATCAACATGGATATCTATATTCAAATCAAGATCAATAATTATTGAAATCATGTTAGAATTAGGTGAATATATATAATTTCTAATGAAGTAATCAATTTGAAAATAATGGGAAAACATAGAAACACTTACATGTAAATCATGAATCCAACAGAAATGGATCAAAGATGTGTCCCTTCTAATGGTGATCACTAAATCTCTGAATATGGATCTAAAAGGAATAAGTAAAGGACCCTATATCAAAAATTCAACATCACTAGACATGGTTTCAATGAAACACAATGGAATAATATCCTCAATGAATAAATAAGGATAATAATTAGACACTATAACGCTGATAGGTTATGAAATTTTTGGATATGTATCACCAAATTAATCATCACTTAGATCTGATAAGAGTTCATGTTGGGATACCCAAAGGCCTCTAGAGGGATCCCAAAATAAAAAATACAGATTTTTATTTGAGTGGAATGAGTTTGGATTTAATTAGGATATGTTATGTTTTAATTTAAATTAAATTCATTAATACACATCGACATGGATTCCAAGGTTAGTTCACATAGTTGGTACTAAATGTGTGCCTAAATGTGTGCCCCAAACAAAGAAACTAAAAGAGTCACCTGGTTATGTTGCATGGTTTGTTTGACCATGAAGAAACCATGTGACCCTTTCCATCTAGGATAAATAAATTTTCTACATGGTTGGGGTAACTATTAATCCCTAATTTAACTACTAGAAAGGATCCATGGTTTGTCAAACTGTTCACAAACCATGCATAAGACAACAAAACTTCAAAATAAACTCTATAAATACATCATATTTAACCTGTGAAGAGACATAAAAAGGATCTTGAATTCAATTCATACAAACACCAAAAACAAATTAATGAGATGTTTCATGTTTTACAAATCCTAGACAACAATAATTATACATAATAAGAGAAATAATTAATTATAATCATTCTCAACAAAATATTTTTTAATATTTATTAATTTCAAAAATGAAAATATTTAAACTACTAATTCCACTTCCATTTTCTTATAACACCATCAAATTTATAAAAATAAATAATTTCCAAAATATAAAACATGTTATTTAGTTTCTATCATTAATTGATAGATAAAATAAAAAATAATGAATTAATAATCAAATATCACAGAACCTAGTAAAATATACAAGAGAGTATAAATAAAATCACAAGGAACTTGTGATCAAAAACCCAAAAAAGTATGTTAATTAAAATTATGAAATTTTTTTAGACATAAAATTAGAAAATGTACATTTTAATTATATATTCATAGAATTAAATTTTCAGTTATGAACCGAATTTATTAATCATTTTATACATAAAATATGGAATTTTCCAATTCGTCATATTTAAACTAACCGTTTCAATAAAATTATCTATTTCATACATCTTGGATAATTCTTTGAATTAAACCCTATATCAATAATTCTAAACTGTATATTAGAATTTTAAATTAATAATATATAAACCAAATACATTTAAGTGTATTATTAAATTATTCTTAACATAAATGTCCAATAATCTAACCCACACATCTAGGGGAATAATTTCGGTATACGACATGGTACATAAATGATCAATATCATACTATAATAAAATGTATTTATTTTAACCTCCAAAATGAGATATGAAATATAATTGAGATCATACTACGTTTTATGACATAGGGAGTGGATAATCAAAATGGTTGATCTATCAATCCCATTAATGGAATAAACAGGGTAATGATGCCCAACATATGAGTAATCTGGCATAACATGATATTGTAAAATATAAATATCATGAATAATAATATGTTAGGAGAATATAAATATAATAATCATAATATCATGTAATCATATGAATGTGGATATAAAATTAAACATCATATAATCATAATCCATGTCTAAATTCCATGACAACATCACATGTTGGTCATAGTCCATTCATGGATTAGGTTTACTCCGTAGTCCCTTAAATATCATATCATTAGACATAAAAATTACCGTATTCATTGAATCAATTTATAGGTGTACCTAATATATCATGTAAATTCATATTTGTTACACATGAGTATATCAAACACATTTAATAAACATAAGAAATATCCATGGAATGAAATGGGATACTTAATTTTTACTATCACAAATGAAGGGGAGAATTTGTAAGTATACTAAAGATAAAAATGAATAAATATTTTAAATGATTGTATATCAATAAATGATAATAGTTTCAAAATATTGGGTATGTATTGAAAATTCATTTAATGATTAGAGGATTGTGAATATAAATGAACATTTAAATTTGTTTTTTAAGGAATCAGATAATTATTTATGAAGAATGAATTAATATGGACATTTTTTTGAACCCCAATATTAAAATAGAATGGTTATCCTAATCATATTAAATTTTTAATGAAATAATTTATCTGAATAAATAATATAGAATAATTTTATATAAAATTATTAATGGGTAATAATTTTTCCATTAATAAGGAATAATTTTAATAATGCCCACAAGATATGAAATTAAGTCATGCATACCCCTTAAATGGAAGGGACAATATGTTAGTTAAATATTTAAGATACATATATTTAAAATTTTAAATCCCTCAATGTCACAAAATATGGAAATAATGTGATTTCAGGAAAGAACAATCATAAACTAAATAAAAAAGCATGGTTTAGAGAGATTTGTTTCCTTAGCTTCTCAAACATTCAACACATACACAAAAAATAATCAATGACAAAATTAAATTATATAATTACATAATTCAGAAAAATTTAAACATTTATTTATTTACTATCTTTATATCATGTTCATTTACAATCATTTCTATGATATATAATGTTTTCTTTGTATTTTCATATGGAATTCGTTTCAATGTTATGAGGTTAGATCACTTATGGATTATTATTGTGGTTACTATAAATTAGTAGTAGTAATATAGAGGTGAAATAAAGATACATCCATATAATTTATGAAATTAAAATCTTCCCAAATATCAATATGTGTTTTTATATTGTTATAATTCATTTATTAAAAATGTTAACATTTTATTATTATTTCATTTTAGTGGTTTTACCGACCATCATGAACTAGATTAATTTAATTTATAAATATAGATATATATTCATTCTAGAATATGAAAAATATATAATATACTATTTTAGGTCATTTTACACCATTATATGTTAATTAAAATCTACAATTGGCGTGGTAATAGAAAAAATAACTCATCGCCCATGTAGGTGTTGAACCTACAATATTATTGGGGATGTTTTTTATAGATTATTATCTGATATAAATGGGGTATTCCATAGATATAATAATAATTAGTTATACTAAAAATAATTAGATTATTATACCGTCATGGAAAAGAAGGGATGAAGGAGGTAAAATAGGTAAGGATATAAATTATTCTTAGTTGAGTGTGCTACCTTCTCTATTAGATGTCTCCACTTAAGATTCCATTTAAGGAACCATAGGGATTGTATTTTGATCTAAAAAAATTTATTGAGATGTGAAAGAGATATTTGGAGAGAGTTTTATAGATTTTTTTTAATCTTCATTACTTATATTGTGTGAGAATAAGGGTTGGTGATTGATATAATTTACAAGAAGAGGGGAGGGGACTTTTTGAAAATTATATTCATTTGATTATAATATTTTTTCAACAATACCAACATTTTCAATTCATGCAACTATATTTTTTAATTTATGGATTATATTTTGAACTAATGGCCCCTTACACCATCCATGACTCATTATTCACTGTGTTTTAAATTAAAAAAAAATAAATTTTATTTTCCTATTTCATTATCACCGATAATTCTACTTCTTATTGTTATAGCCAAAAAATTTCATAACCATATTTTAAGAAGTAGGTTCCAAAAATGTTTTCCATTTCATGGAAAAATATTAATATGAATGTTTTTATTTTTAATTAAAATCATTACATTAAAAATACATCTTTTAGTATTATGATCAATTTTCTGAGCCATTGAAAACATACTTATCGTCTCAGTAAATTATATTATCATTATAATATGGATGTTTTTTAATTTACAGAAAAATTTTATTGTAATAAAATTTATGTTAAATAATTTTATTTTTATATAAAAACTACTAAAACATTAATGTTTTTCAAAATAAAAATAGGTATTTTATCATTTTGAGAACATTTATTAACCTGTATCATGGTATAAAAATGTCATATTTTTATTTCAAATGATAAAAAAAGAATTATTTTTGTAATGACCCCTCATTTTTTAATGTAAATTTCCATCTTATAAGTATGTCCCAAAATACAATGAAAACACAACATAATAAACTATTAAGTGCTAAGTTACGTTAAACATAGGTTATTCACTTCTATGTTTAGAATTTCGAAATACTGACATATATATTTGTGACCAGTAAGTTATTTGGAGTCCAATAAAAAAAATTAGTTTTGGGGAATAATAGCATACCTTTATGAATATTAACGTACCCATATGAATAGTGATATACCCTAATGAATAGTAACATTACCTATGATAGTATTAAAATAATATTCAAGTGAAATTATGATGTACATGTATTTTAGAATAAGGTAATGAATGTTTTAAAATTGGGGTTTATTATTAAATTATGATTTTAATTAGATATTAAATTAATCATATTTAGAAAAGTATTTTTTCAAAATTGACTTCATTTTTGGATTCTACATGTCAGAAAATGGGGAGGGTGAATTTTTGGGATTTTTATGAAAAACTGGAATATTTAATGAATATTAAAATCTGATAATTCACCATAAATGCTAAATAATAGATTAATTGAGTCATTGATGATGATATTCTGATGTAAGCCCTATTTGTTCGAATTCACATGCATTTTGTACAATTATTGGTCACAAAATACTTAATATTCTTTGTCTTGTGAATAAATATTATACTAATGATTAAAAAATTATGAAAACCCTCCTCCCCTTCACTATTAATACCACCCATTTTTACCTCTTCTCTGTACACCTTTGAATCCTTTTCGGTTGCCAATATTCTGCCCAAATCTCTCCGCAAGCACCTCCCCCACGTCCATAATCCCCTATCATTTTCAAAATACCAAAACCTCTCCCCTTAAAAGGTTCTCAAAGGATGAAGTTTCAAGAGGAAAATTCCACTTTCCAATTCCTTCTTTTCTTGGGTGTTATACTCTTTTTGTTTCTTTTATCACCTCCTTTCACCCAAATAGTTTGATAACTCTAGTAACATAAATGTACTGAAATATATTTATGTTAATGGGATATTTTATTATCTTATATCCTTTCCCCACCTTTTATTGGAATGGAATCAAAACACCGTTTGAGATGTGTTAATTTAGCACATTCAAGAACAATGGTTTATCAATTTCTATTATCATCTTTAAATATGGTCGTGAAACCATTTTTGTTATGTTTGATCTAGAATATATATATTTAATATATACTATTTTTATTCTCGAATATTTTTTGTACAAATGGTCTTAAGTCATAAATCAAAACATGTTCTATGTAATCAAACCAACCAATTAACAAAAACGGTTGTCACTTTGGTTTTATATAAAGGTTCGACTTCACTTTAAGTAAAAAAATTAAAATTAAAACCATTTAATATCTGGGATGTTCACTAATATAATTTAATTTCAATTCTGGACAACCACTTTCATCTTACTTGTTTATCCAAACCTTAATAAAAGTTAGTTGGTTATTAAAATCAAGTAAACAAATGAGCCCAAACAATGAAGTTAATCCTCCCAAAAAATAAAAATGTTATGAATGAACATAAAATGATTATAATAAACCAATTAAATATATAATTGTTTCTGGAATTATTAATTAATAAACCTAATTTTTTTATTCATGTCTTTAATAACTGGTGTACAACAGCGACCAATTTAAGGTAAGGGATCCTCCCCTTTTCACTCTTAATCAATATTGTCCTCTATGCTATTCCTTTTTATGTGTAATAGAGAATGATGGGGTATATTTATGCACCACCCCATACTACCCTATTTAATTCTATGTTATTAAGACCCCATTTTCTCTCTCATCAATCCCTCTATGTTACACCTGATACCATGCCGATAAACCGAAATGAATTCTACCCAAACGTCTTTTATTCCTTCTGGTTTCTTTATCTTTATTTTTACCATGATGTAGTTGTGTTTTAATTTTTATGTAAAACTTATAAATTCTATTTATATTCCACAAAATCATGTTCTATGATCCATCTATAATTCTATTTTGGGGATATACATGCTTTTTATGTGAATCCCTCCTTGGTATGTCCCAATAAGCAAACTTGTTTTAATGGAACATCCCAAATTTTTACCCAATTTCAAGTGAACTCTATCCTATGTTTTTAAACACCATTTTATTTATAAAATAATTATTTTTTATTATTAAAACCTTCTTGGTTCACTTCTGGTTTTATATAAAAGATTGTTCCCTTTTCTATTTTAAAATCTCAATAGTATTTTCCATAAAACCACACAAAAATGTTTTAATGGTAGTTTTTCTAAAATACATTTCTTATATTTAGTCAGTTCTATTTGACACCACCTACCATGTTATATGACTATTTTAACTTATCAATGTCTATTTATGTTCTAATCCCTTTCAATCATGGACACTTTCATGATACGCTCATCGGTTATGCTTGATGTTGTGATTGTGGTACCCAATTCTTTCCATGGGTGAATTTATGATTATGTATGGTTGATTATGTATGATTATTTATGTGAAAAGAATATTTATGTGGAAATAATATTCATTAAAATTTTGAGATGTGTGTGCTCAGATATTTCTCCAAAGCAATGGATAAAGGTAAGTCTCAGGAGATACGATGTGTAACGGGATTGGTAGTTAGCTTTGACCCGTACTAAAATATGAAACGGGTTAGGTGGTAAGTCTTGACCCATAGTAATGAAAATTTTCATTTGATTCTGTCACATATATATGATTCCATGTTAATATGATCACATAATTATATGATATAATTTCATATGCCACATGCTTTGTTATCATTTTTTAATGCCTACTAACTCATGTGCTTAAGATGTATCCTTATGTTTATTCCCTTACTATGATTTTTATCTAATCCCTTTGTCCATGTGTTCCCCAGGGTACCCTATGTTTATGTAAGGGATCAAATAATGTTATGATCATTTTATGGAGATTAAATAAAAAATGTATTTTTGCCCTATTTTTTATGTTTTATGTACCTAGTCTTCAAAGACATTAGTCTTAACAATCCATTGATTGTACTCGTATGTATAATTTTTCTTAATATCATGTAATGTTATATATAAAAGTCTTGGGTGGCTAAAGTTGGTATCAGAGGATGGTTAAGTTTTTTTGGGAGATTAGGAATATATAACTTTAGTGAGAACCTTATAATTGAGATGAACTATAATAAAACATCCATAAATATTGGTATGTAGTGAGTAAGTGGTTTATCTAGAGAATACATCTTTGTATCGATACGAGCAGGCAGAGGTGGCTCTAAAACATATTCAGGTATGAGTGAAAACTCTGATAATGAGTTTCGGGCGTGACCCAGGGTATCCTGGTACACGACAATGAGCCTTGCTGCACTCTTGATTACGACACTCTTTGGGATATTCTTTTGTAGATTCATGAGCTTAGTTAAAAACATTGTTAAGGGGAAAAACCCCATAAGAATATAGGTTATGAAATAGATTGAGCATAACCAAGATAAAAACTTATTTAATCACAAGTTAGGTAATACTTATTCATTATATTTTTAATCTTTTATGTTCAGTGTTTCATTTTTATGCATAATTTATATTCATTAAAGACCTCTAATTATACATTATTTTTCTACGTTAATAGAAAAAAATAGAAGAACATGCTCCAATAACCAATGTGAAAGGAAATGTGAAAATTTCCCTAACGATATTCATCTATGCGAAGAGCTACTGCTTATAACTTCATGAAGGTACATGCTCAACGGGATCGAGTTATGAATAATAACTTGAATCATGGAGAATACCCTCCTCCTATAAGGAAATAGAAATTTTCCATAGAATCCTTTAGGGGGAAAAGACCTTGTAATGGCCCGGACCTCTCTGGTCCATTACATTGTAAAAATGTGGTTTTACAGGTGTTCTGGGAGGTTATGGTGACTTGGGGGTTAATTTCGTTGAACTTTTAAGGAAGACCAAAGGGCAGTAGCTTTCGCACGGGCTACAAACGGTTTGTCTAAACCATGCAGCCAAATCGTGCGAGGTGGGTGTTAGAGGAAGTGTCGGACGCTCAGTTTGGCTAACTGTGGGGGCTAACCATGTCATGAGTATTGGCGAGGCAGTAGCTAACACACGGTTAGCACACAGTTTGTCAAACCGTGCAAACTAATCGTGCAAGCAATTAATCATAGATCCTAAAATTGTGGATCTAGCTCATTTTACCTCTAAATGGTTCATTAAGCCCCTAAGTAGCCATAACTCGGGATTACCCTCCCTTGAAAGTAGGAGAACCTCTCCCAAGAATTTTGGATGGGATCTGAAGGCTTCCCTTGGAGAATTGAAGCCGGTTTCTTGAGGTATGTGATCGATCTCTTTCATTGTTGATCGTTTCCTTACATCTACTTAGATCTACATCTCCTCTCCCCATGGTTTCTTATATCTATGCCCGTTATGGGCAGATCTAAGTGTGTGGATGCCAAATATGATGATATTTGGTCTTTTTTGTGTTATGAGAAGGGATCTAAGGAGAATTCTTGGAGGACCAGATTGGATTCTTGTGTGTTCATCGTTTGTTGGGGTATTCGTCAAAAAACATTGAGGTATGGATCTTACCATCATCTCTCTCTATTTTGTGCATCATGTGGGGTGGGTATCCTCTTGTTTTCATAAGGTATGGTTTTATTAGTAAATAATGATAATAACTAGTTAAAAAATTGGTTTGGGGAATTTTTTTGATATTGTTGTTCTATTTCCATCAATGCTTATCCTTTGATTATGTTGTGAATTAAATAGGCTTATACCTACAGAAAATCACGGTCGTTGGGGGCCTTTGATTGCGCAATTAAATGTATCCCTGTGTTTATGGATTGTTTTTTTGTATGGAATTTCATATAATGTGGAAATTGGTTAATCTTGTAAAGTTGGATGATTAAATGAATACCCAGATCCCTTGTTGGAAAACCCCGATTAAATTAAATGAATGAATGAATTTTTTGGGTGCTGGTTGGGGTTCAATTATGTGAATGGGTGTTTTGTGGGTTGTTGTGGAATGGGTGAGCAGCGGGGTTGCGGTTGGCTTGGTTGTGGATTGGCGTGTATCATATGGTTGTGATGGGAAGCGGAGCTGCGGTGAATGGTATCAAATGGATAATTTTTCGGTACGGGTATTGTTTCTGAGGTGTTTGTGGTTGCGGTGGTTGGCAGCAGGGCAGCAGGGATGCGTTGTGCATATGAATAAAATTGGAAGAGTTAACTAATGAATTGTGGGGAATGGTAGTTGATTAAATACTAGAAATTAATGGAATTGATTGGCTGGTAAAAGAAAGCAGTTTTGTGTTGCTTGTGTTTTTTTTCCGAACTATATTTGTGGTTGGCAGGGATATGTTTTATGAAAGATTCATCTATTTTGGTTGTTGTTAGTTTCTAGGTAGTTAAAGAAAATAAAAACTAAAAATGTTGAACATGAAATGCTTAATGGAGTTTAGGGATGTTCATTGTGTGCATACTTTAATTGTATCATTGTCGAGGCATGTGCTCGTATCTTTTGTGTTGAAGCCTTAGGATGGGCTGAGTGGTTGATATAATTATATAAATCTGTATTTTTTATGTTTCTTTACCCACCCCACCCATGTTGAGAACGACGTTCCAAACACCCGTGGGATGGGGGCGAGATTCCCAAACATCCAAAGGATGGCTGGTTGCTCTTCTTCCATGTGCTCCCTCTTCCGGGTTATATAGCCCAAAATCCTTCGGGCAGGTTATGACAGATATTTCACAAGAGTCATCATGATGAGGGTGTGATGTGGTTCCAATGTGTCTCCGGGATGAGATGTGGTTATGGCCGATGATTGAGTGTCAGAGGAATGTGGGATGAGATGTGGTTATGGCAGAGGATATTTTTCCGGCAAGATACTATGAGCTTCGTATGGCCAGGTTGTGGCACTAGCTCAAGCTTCGTATGGCAAGGTTGCGGAACTAGATTAGGAGGAGGCGGAAGCATCAGAGCGTTAGGCGTGACGGATTGAGCAGTATTCAATGGGATGGTGGTGCGGGGTACCCATACTTTGATAATATTACAATAATACTCTGTTGACTTGCGATATTTGGTGAGTGTGGCTTGTAAGGTTGGGTGGCTAGATTATGTTCTAGTATTTGGTTCCTTTTTTTTCATGGGGCATTATGGTGTCTCGCCACCTGTGCAGGAGAGCTTTATGTTTTCCTACTGGGTATACTTTTATGCTCACCCTATGTTTACATTCAGGTATCCAGGATATCTTCAGGGACCATGAGGGACCTTGCTAGTTGGGCATTGGAGATTTTATGGTTGCAGTCATTGACTTATTTTTTGTATCGTACCTTGGAGCTTTTCTAGTTCTTGTAATTTTGTTTCATTTTGGTATAAAACATGCAAATGGGTTGGTTTTGGGTTTATTTTCATTTTCTTGATCCCTTTATTTTGATTTTTGACTCATCCAATTTCCATATCATTATTAAATAAAAAAGGGTAATGCCTCCCATAATTGTGAAAACTCATTCCCTTGGTTCTAGTGGCTACTTAGGGGCCTACTGGAGGCGGGATTCAGGGGTCATTATCTCCCTTTGACCATTTCCAACTTAAGAGGGGCGTCTTTGGTGGGAGGTGGTCATGACAGAATGGTATCGGAGGATGTAGGTTGAGAGATAGGATGGAGTCTAGTGTTAGGAATAGTGAGGATTACATGGGATGGTAGGGAAACCATGTCAGATGATCTTGGAGTGTGAAATAGGCCAGGGAATACCGGCTATGACACGAGATTTTAGGGCCCCCCGTGATCCGATGCAAAGCCTCTGGACCTATCGAATGACCAAGTGTGGACACACTGATTGCAGGGTAGAGACCCTAGGAAATGTACATGCATCATAATGACTTGTGTTCTTGTGTTTTTGGGGCATTTTGGAGATTTGAAATGAATAACGAGTCTAAAAAAATTTAAGAAAAATATTATACACTACTCGGGCTTACGCATTCCTTGTTTACCTTGTAGCTATGGAACCTAGGAGACAATCACGAGTAGTGCGGGAGATCGAGGCATATCAGGTTGACGTGGATGATCGGCAAAGGGCCGATTGAGATGATGAGTATGATCAGTGGAATAAGATGCTTCGATCCTTTCAGCAGTAGACCCTCGGGATGTACTAGGGTAGCATCTCAGGCATGGATACATAGAGCTGGATAGTGGAGCTGGTGATAGCTTTCAGCTTGATCTATGATCCTATGGTGTATTGGGTTCCTCTGTTTGTGAGGAAGATGTTTGGAGAATCACATCAGTGGTGGAAACTTTATCTGGGGGAGAAGAAGGAGGCTGAGGTCACGTGGGCTGACTTCGAGTAGGAATTCTGGGTAGAATTCTTCTCTTCCACGATGAAGGCTGAGAAGAGGCATGGAAAACTCTCCCTTTAGTAGGGGAGTATGTCAGTTATAGATTTGGGTATCAAGTTCAAAGATCTACTTCACTTTTCCCCTGACCTCTGTCTGGATGAGGAGTCTCATGAGAGATGTTTGGAGGAGGCACTTCAACCTTCTCCCAAATATGATGTTACTCCTTTCACCTTACAAACATACTTGGAGGTCCAAAAGAAATATTAAGTGATGGAGAGTATTCACACACTGGGATGTGTGTCTTGAGAACAAATCCAGTTGGGCTTGTCAAAGGGGAAAGTCGTCAGCAGCAGGCCTCCAGCATTAAATCACTATAGGTTCCGACCAGTAGGGAGCAGGCCTTAGCAGTTTCGGTTCTGATCTCCTGGTCCTCACCCTTTTCCTTTGGGCTCGGGACCAAGGTGTTTTATCTGTGGTAGCTGTGGGAACCTTCGGAACCAGTTCTCGGACCGAGTACAGTACTGTGGTGGTGGACCAGTACAGCACCCGCCTCAACCACAACCTTTTCTAGCCAGGCCGTTCTAGCAGTAGCAGCAGGGGCAGGGAGCTCCCGCTCCTCTGAGGGCAGACATTGCAGGAGGAGTCCGACCTCAGGGAGCTCCTCAGGGACCTCGACCAGGGCATGGACAGGGAGGTGGCCGATAGCCGAGAGGCGGAGGAACTGGGTGTGGGTAGATGCACGCCGTAGAGGCAGCAGTTTTAGTAGGTCTAGAAGTCGTTCGAGGTACGATCAGATTGTTTAGTACCCTTTCCTAATCCTTGTTTGATTCAGAAGCTTAGCACTCCTTTGGTGCACTCAGTCTATCATGTGCCTTGGGCCTAGACATAGAGATACTTTCTGTGCCACTGGTTTGGAGTATGCCGGTCAGAGGTCAGACCATCTTGTCTCGTGTTTGCTGGGTATTTGGGTTGATGTTGGGGCCACACCAATCCAGTGGAGATCTCATTTTACTGCAAATGAATCCATATGATAACATTCTAGGCATCAAGTAGATGTTATCAGTGTGTTCCTCCATTGCTTTTTTCCGAAGAAGGGTTGTGTTTTTAGATTTGGGCGGCCGATATGTGACTTTCATCTGTGAGTGGGGTAACAAAGAAGGTAACTGGCGAGTGGAGCCCCTCCTTTCCTTGTTAGCTGAAATGTTAGTGGAGTCGGTAGATACAGAAATGGTGGAAGTTCCAAGGATCATCGGTGAGTTTATAGACTTCTTTCATGAAGAGGTGGCTACTCTACCCCCTCGATGTGATGTTGTGTTTAGGATAGACATGCAACCTGGTGCCTATCCAGTTTCGTTGGCTCCCTACCGGATGACACCTTCTGAGTTGCGAGAGTTTCGGATTCAGATTGACGATCTAATGAAGAAGGGTTTTGTTCGACCAAGTGCGTCACCTTGGGGTGCTCCTGTCTTGATTAAAAAGAAGGTAGATGGTGGTATCGTACTATGCATATACTATGGGAGACTGAATCAGGTAACGATCAAGAACCGTTACCCCCTCCAGAGAATAGAAGATCTATTTGACCAGCTGCGGGGAGCAGGTTGGTTCTCTAAGATCGATCGGTGGTCTGGATATCCCTAGTTGAGGGTGAAAGAGGGGGACATCTCAAATACTGCCTTCAGATGTAGGTGTGGACACTTAGAGTTTTTAGTCATGTCGTTCGGTGTTACAAATGCACCAGCTGTGTTCATGGGACTCATGAACTCTGTCTTACAAGGATACCTGGATCGATTCATAGTCGTATTTATTGACGACATTCTGATCTACTCAAGATCAGAGGAGGATCACATTGAGCACCTGAGAACAATTTTAGAGGTCCTTCGATAGCACCAACTCTGTGGGAAATTGTCCAAGTGCAAGTTCTGGATGCGAGAAGTGCACTTCCTTGGGAACGTGGTGTCTGAGCAGGGAATAACAGTGGACCCATCGAAGGTCGAGGCGGTTGTTTCTTGGGTAGCCCCCAAGAATGTGGCAGAGGTTTGTAGTTTCCTTGAACATGCAGATTACTACCGGAGGTTCATACCCAACTTCTCCCGAGTTGCAGCACCTTTGACAGCCTTGACAAAGAAGGATTGAGCATTCATGTGGGATGAGAAGTGTGAGGCATCCTTCAGTTATCTAAAGGGGAATTTGATTACTACCCCAGTCCTAAGATTACCAGAGGAGGGAGTAACGTCTGTGGTATTCTGTGATACCTCAAGCCAAGGATTGGGGTGTGTGCTGATGCAACAGAAAGGGGTGATCTATTATCGGTCTATGAAGTTACTTCCTCATGGACGTAACTATGGTAACCACGATCTAGAGATTGTGGCGGTTGTGTTTTCACTGAAGTTGTGGTGGAATTACCTCATCGGGGAGCGCTTCATGGTCTTCCCTGATCACAAGAGTTTGAAGTATATCTTCTCCCATCGGGACCTGAATTTGCAGTAGTGAAGGTCGATGGAGTTCTTCCTGGACTACGACTTCAAAATCCCCTACACCGAAGGCAAGGGAAATGTGGTGGCTAAAGCTTTGAGTAGGAGGAAGGACGCGGCCATAAAGTCGGAAGATGTCTGGAATCTGATGGGAGAATTGGCTGCACTATAACTCGATGTATGGGAAGATGGTGGTAGAGGTTGTCTATTTTAGATGATAGTGATGTCCTCCCTACTATGGAAGGTGGAGGAGTCTTAGTATGGAGACATAGAGAGTGAAGTGATGCGCGATCTGGCTTGCCAGGGCAATGCTCCAGAAGGATGGTCGGAGGATGGTCTGAATCAGATTCTTTTCTGGGGGAAATTGTTTGTTCCAGAGTCAATACTCGAGAGAGTTCTTGGTGAGTTCCACAAGACACCACTTGCAGTATACCCGAGAGCTTCCAAGATGTACCATGTCTTGAGAGGGCAGTTCTGGTGGCCTAGGGTGGAACGGGCATTAGCAATGTTCATAGCAAAGTACCTCATGTGTCAGTAGGTGAAGGTTGAACACCGCGTTCCAGGAGGTCTGTTACAACCTTTAGATGTCCTCGCTTGTAAGTGGGATGACATCCTGATGTATTTCATCACGGGGCAACCTAGAGTTCAAGGGGGTTGCGACACCATCTGGGTAGTGGTGGATCAGCTGACTTAATCCGCCCATATCCTAGTAATCAAGGAGACAAGTACGGTTTAGACCCTAGCTCAGAGGTATGTGAATGAGGTGGTGCAGTTGCACGGAGTTCTGAGATCTATAATCTCTGACTGGGATACCCGGTTTACCTCGCGGGTCTGGAGAGGATTGCAATACGCTTTTGGCACCAGATTATGCATCAACACTGCTTTCCACCCCAAACAGATGGGCAGACAGAGCGCACCATCCATACTTTGGAAGATATGCTACGAGCATGTGTTTTGGGATTTGGAGGATCATGGGAACAACACTTGACTCTGATAGATTTCTCTTACAACAACATCTATCACATTACCATTGGCATGGATCCTTTCGAAGCATTGTACGAGAGGCCGTTTTGCTCAACCGTATGCTGGACAGAAGCTTGACAATCAGGTGTTTTTGGACCATAGGTGGTATAGAGAACGACAGAGAAGGTTCAGATTATACGAGAGAGTATGAAGGAATCTCAGGACCAGCAGAAGTCATATGATGATAATAGGAGGAGACCCTTGGAGTTCGAGGTTAGATACCACGTGTTCTTGAACATATATCCTTGGCACAGTTAGAGCTGATTCAGAAAGGGAAGCAAGCTTTCTCCCAGGTTCTTTGGGCCCTTGGACGTGTTGCGGCGGGTTGGCGAGGTGGATTATCAACTGGCATTGCCACCACCGCTGTAAAGGGTGCACGACGTCTTCCATGTTTTTCAGCTCTGTCGGTACCTTCACAATGATTCACACGTCCTCGAATGGGGAGAGCTACATATCGGGGATGATAAAACGTTCGTGGAACGACCCATGATGATCGAATGTTTTAAAGAGAAGGTGCTTCATGAAATAACCATTCATTTTGTTCATGTGCTATGGAGGCATGGTGGGCTTGAAGAGAGTACCTGGGAATGGGAGGCAAAGATGCGCGCCCAATACCCAGAGTTATTTTGAGTTTTGTTCTGTTATACTGGTTTGTGATGAAGAATTTTTACCTTGTTAACTACTAAATGTGTTGTTTTCCTTGTTCTATGAATATCTATGAAGAGTCTGGACTATGGGGAGGGGAGAACCTGATCTCTAATCAAGACGCATTAAGGTGGATGCGATTAAACCCGTGCGGGAGAGTCAGTGCCTCCAAAAGCGGATAGTATCTTGACAAGGGGGAAGAAAATTCCTAACCCACCTGATTAGACTGATTGACCATTTAATGTTGCATGGTTACTTAAGCGGGGGTGGGGGGGTGTTCCTATATGTCGGAGAGGTTCACCCCTAAGATGTATCTTTCGGGGTGGTAGTTCGGACCCCCTCTTTTCTTCGGGTCTGGTTTTAATTTTTGAGGATGAGAATAGTTTGAGAGGTATCTGATGTAGTGGAACAGACCTCTCTGGTCCATTAATTTGTAAAAATGTGTAGTTACAGGTGTTCTGGGAGGTTAAGGTGACTTGGGGGGTGCGTTTGGGTGAACTTTTAACGAATACTAATGGGCAGTAGCTTTCGCATGGACTGCGCACGGTTTGTCTAAACCGTGCGGCCAAACCATGCGAGGTGGGTGTTAGAGGCAATGGAAAACACATGGTTAGCACACAGTTTGGAAAACCGTGCAGACTAACTATGTGAGGAGTGTTGGGGAGGTCGTAGCTAACGTACGGTTAGCACACGGTTTGTCAAATCATGCAATCAAACCGTGCGGGCAGTTAATCATAGATCCAAAAATTGTGGATCTAACTCCTTTTCCCTCTAAATGGTTCTTTTAAGACACTAAGTATCCATAACTAATGATTTCCCTCCCTTGAAGTTAGTAGAACCTCTCCCAAGAATTTTGGAGGCGACCCGAAGGCTTCCCTTGGCGAATCGATACCGATTTCTTGAGGTATGTGATCGTTCTCCTTCGTTCTTGATAGTTTCCTTAGATCTACATAGATATACATCTCCTCGTACCTCAGTTTCTTAGATCTACACCCGTTATGGGTAGATCTAAAGGTGTGGATGCGTAATATGACGAGATTTGGTCGGGGTGGTGTTAGGAGAAGGGATCTAATGAGGATTCTTGGAGGCTCCGCCCGGCTTCTTGTGCATTCTTAGTTTGTTGGGGTTTTTGTCAAAAATCATTGAGGTAGGGATCTTACCTTCATCTCTCTCTCTTTTGTGAATCATGTGGGGTGGGTATCCTCTTGTTTTCAGGATGTATAGTTGAACTAGTAAATAAAGATTATAACTAGTTAAAAACATGTTTGGGGAAATTTTGTTGATATAATTGTTCTATTTCCATCAATTCTTATCCTTTCATTATGTTGTGAATTGAATAGGCTTATGCCTATGAAAAATCACGGTCACTGGGGGCCTTTTCTTTCACAATTAAATGTTTCTCTGTGTTTTTGGATTGTTTTCTGGATGGAATTTCATAGAATGTGGAAATTTCTTAATCATGTAATGTTGGATGATTAAATGAATACCTAGAACCCTTGTATGATCACCCCGATTATATTAAAAGAAAGAATGAATTTTGTGGGGGAGGGTTGGTTTTTAATTATGTGAAGGGGTGTTTCGAGGGTTTTTGTGTATTGGGTGAGTATCGGGGTTGTGGTTGTCTTGGATTTTGATTGGTGTGTATCATATGGTTGTGATGGGCAGCAGAGCTGCGGTGAATGGTATCAGAGGGATAATGATACGGTACGTGTATTGTTTCCGAGGTATTTATGGTTGTGGTGGTTGGTAACAGGGCTGTAGGGATGGGTTGTGCATATGAATAAAAGTGGAAGAGTTAAATAATGAATTGTGGGGCATGGTAGTTGATTAAATACGTAAAATCAATGGAATTGGTTGGCTAGTAAAATAAAATGGTTTTGTGATGCTTGTGTTTTTTTTCTATCTATATTTTTGGTTGGCAGGGACATGTTTTACAAACGATAGATCTAGTTTGGTTGTTGTTAGTTTCTCGGTAGTTAAGGAACTGATAAACTAAAAATTTTGAACATGAAAAGCTTAATGGGGTTTGGGGCAGTTCATTGTGTGCATACTTTTGTGGTAGCAGTGTCGAGGCATGTGCTCAGATATTTTGTGTAGAAGCCTTAGGATGGGCTGAGTGGTTGGTATAATTATATAAATCTGTACGTTTTATGTTTCTTTACGCAACCCAATAATGTTGAGAACTATGTTCCAACACTCATGGGTTGGGGGATGAGATTCCCGAAAATCCAATGGATGGCTGGTTATTGTTCTTCCATGCGATCCCTCTTCCAGGTTCTATAGCCCAAGATCCTTTAGGCAGGTTATGATAGATATTTTCCAAGAGTCTTTGGGATGAGGATGTGATGTGGCTCCCAGGTGTCTTCGGGATGAGATGTGGTTATTGATGAGTATTGAGTGCCGATGGAATGAGGGATGAGATGTCGTTACGGTCGAGAATTGTGTGCCGACGGGATACAATGAGCTTCGTTTGGCCAGGTAGTGGGACTAGCTCGAGCTTCGTATGGCTAGGTTGCCGCACTATCTCAGGAAGAGGTGGAATCATCGGAGCCTTAGGCATGATGTCTTGAGTAGTATTCAGTGGTAAGGTTGTGTGGGGTACCCATACTTTGTTAATATTACTATATTACTCTATTGACTTGTGATATTTGGTGAGTGTGGCTTGTAAGGTTGGGTGGATAGATTCCTTGCTAGTCTTTGGTTACTTCTATTTTCTCATGGGGAATTAGGATGTCTCCCCACCAGTGCATGAGATCTTTAGGTTTTCCTACTGAGTATACTTGTATTCTCACACTACGTTTACTATCAGGTCTTCAGAAGGTCTTCAGGGATCGTGTGGGACCTTGCTAGTTGGGAGTTGGAGTTTTACGGGTTGCAGTCTTTGCTTTCTTTTTGGTATCGTACCTTGGAGATTTTCTTGTTTTTATACTTTTGTTTCAGTTTTGTATAAAACATGATTATGGGTAGGTTTTTTCTTTATTTTCATTTACTTGTCCCTTTTCTTTTGGTGTTTGACTCATCCTTTTTCTCGATCATAATAAATAAAAAAAGGGTGATGCCTCCCATAATTGTGAAAACTCATACCCTTGCTAGTAGTCACCACTCCGGGGCCTACTGGAGGGAGGACTCTGGGGTCATTATCTCACTTTCACCATTGCCAGCTCAGAAGGGGCATCTATGGTGGTAGGGGGTCGTGACAGGCCTCCCATGCTTGGAAGATCTTCTAATCCCATCCTTTCAGAATAATGGATTAAGTCCATTGAAAAGATATTCTCCATCCCCTAGTGCTAAGAATAATAGAAGGTTGTACTAGATGTATATCGTTTCGATGGGGAAGTTCATTAGTGGTGGACACTAATAAAAAATACATAGTTCCAAGAAGAAATTGATTCCATGGATTGAGAGGAATTCGAGAGGATGTTTTTCAAAAAATATTTTCCTCGAACCCTTCATCTCAAGATAGAAAGAAGGTTCCTCAGACTCAAGCAGAAGGAATGTAAGTCCATCGGGGTGTATGCAGCAAAAAATATATGGCTGGAAATGTAAGCCTCTTGCATTTTCATGAAAACCGAATGTAGGGTGGATCACTTCATTAGTGGACTAATCTCGAGTATGTGAAAAGCATTGGAAATTCGAGACTTTGTAATTTATGAGGATATTGTCTATTGTTCCCTCATGGTTGAAATGGGAATTGGAGACTCTCAGTGGTCTCGTGGCCCTAGTGACAAGAGGTTGAAAATGAAGAACAACATGGGTTGTTTATCAAACAAATCCCATGATGGAATGATTCCTGACATTTCCCCTTGCAACAATTGTGGGATGAAACATTATGGTAACTATCTGAAGGGAACCAAAAAATTCATCAAATGAAGAATTATTTTTCATTATTCCAAGAACCTCCCAAGGGATATTAAAATCATGCTAATTTTGAAGCGGAAAGGACATTTCATATCAACACTCTTCCAGTAGTTCAGTGTTACAACAGTAAGGTGCATGGGCGTTATGCGATCAATTGCCCTAAGCCGAGGGTTGTTAGATGCATTCTACATCAACATCCAATGAAACAAGGATGGGGTTATAGAATCACTATTAATAGGGTGGAGCTGAACAATGATGTGGTGATAGGTACTCTAGTTATTCATTCATGAATAGAGAATGTACTATTTCATTCTAGTTCTATGCGTTATTTCATATCTTGAATTTTTAGTAGATCTATTAATCCAACACGTCTAATTTTAGATGAAAGTTATCTGTGAGAATAGAAAATGGGGAAATCGTTGTGTCCATGTTTAATAACTACTCCACAGTTAAAATTTGTGGATGAAACCTCCCTTAAAATCTTGCCATACTTCCTTTAGTAGTGTTTGATGCAATCTTGGGAATGGATTGGATATATTTGTACAAGGCCAACATCAATTGTTGGGAAATGAAGATTAATCTTCACATCTGGAAGCTTACTCTGATTCTTTAAAAATGTAAGGTGGAAAATGAGTCTCCTTTAAAATATTTAGTGGTGTTCGATACTATCATGCTTGAAGACATGCCCATCATGAGGGATTAAACTGATGTATTCCCTGATGAGTTGTATGGTCTTTCTCTTAACTGAGAGGTTGATTTCTCAATTGAACATATTTTTGGATCATTTCCTATATCAAATAAACCTTACAGTATGGCCACTCTAGAGTTGTAAGAACTAAAAAAGAAGTTACATAAGAAATTGGATAGGGTTTTATACGCCCGAGTGCCTTACCTTAGGGTGTGCCAATCCTCTTCATTCAGAAAAGGATGGGTCAATGCGCCTCTGCATTGATTATCACGAGATCAATAAAATCACGATAAAGAAAAAGTATCCCCTACCACATATAGATGATTTGTTTGATCAGCTTCGTGGGGCCAGTTATTTCTCTAAGGTGGACATTCGGTCGGGATATCATCAATTAATGTTGAGGAATAATGATATTCCCAAGACAGCCTTTTGAACGTGGTATGGACACTATGAGTTCATAGTGATTCCCTTCAGACTCACTAATGCTCCAAAAATTTTCATGGATTTTAAGAATATTATCTTTAGATATTACCTTGACAAATTTTTGGTAGTATTTATTGATGATATTATGATATACTCCAAGTTCAAGGAGGAACATGAGGAGCATTTGAATACCATGTTAAATACAATTCGAAGGGAGAAGTTTTATGCAAAGAACCATAAATGTGATTTATGGATGGGGAAGTATCATTCTTGAGTCATGTTATCACATGCATAGGGATATCTATGGACCTTTCCAAGATGACAACAATTGAGGAGTAGCCTAGACTAAATTCTGTAATGGAGATCAGTAGCTTTTTAGGTCTAGCTGGCTTTTATCAATGATTTGTGAAGAAATTTTCACGTTTGTAAACCCACTGACCATGTTGACATAGAATGGGGAAACATTTTTCTAGACAGAAGAATGTGAGGTAAGATTGATGGAGCTGAAGAGAAGGATGATCAGTGCACATGTACTCACATTACCAAAAAGTGGCGAACGTATTATGATATACATAGATCCTTCAAAGAAAGCATTGGGTTTTGTACTCATAAAAAATGATAATGTGATATCATATGCCTCACTACAGTTGAAGATCGATAAGTAGAACTACCCGACTAATAATCTTGAGATGGAAGCTGTCACTTTTTCCTTGAGGATCTGGCGCACTACCTTTATGGTGAGAAGTGTGAAATATACACCAACCACAAGATCCAATGTATATATTGACCCAAAAGTAAATCAACATGCGTCAAAGGATATTGTTAGTGCTAATCAAGGATTAAGATTTCTCTATTCACTATCATCCCGGAATGGGGAATAAGGTAGATGATGCTCTAAGATGAAACAACCTTATACTATATCCATGCTATGGATTGAGAAAGACCTTATCTTCTTGGATATGCAAAGGATGGATTTAGATATCATAAGGGCAGGGGACACATCCTAACATACCCAAATGATTTTCCAACCATCCATTCAATAGAAGGTTAGGGAACCACAATGGGATGATGTGGAGTCACAAAACAGGTGGAATGCAGTAAATGTTGGGAAGATGCACCAGTTCCTTATCAACAATGCTGGTTTGAATTAGTTTGGAATTCGGATTTGTGTACCTTCGTCATGTTAGATAATGAATTATATATTTCAAAATGCACATAGCTCAATATTATCTATCCATCCATGGAGTAACATGATGTACTGTGATCTACGATAATACTTCTACTGGGATAAAATGAAGAAGGAGATTGTGGAATATATATCACGGTGCTTGGTATGTTAGAAAGTTAAAGAAGAGAAAAAAATGTGCAAAGGGATGATGCAACCATATCCTATACCAATGTGGAAATGGGATAATTTCATTGGGTACATTGTCATGGGTCTCCTAAAGACGTCGAGGGGAAATAATACAATATGGGTTGTGGTTGACTTACACAACATGAGTTCCCATTTTATCGCTATTCGGGAATACATCTCGCTTGAAAAAAAATTCAAAAATATATTTGAAGGATGCAGTGAGATTGCTTGGTGTTCCACTCTCAAATGTCTCAAATTGTGATCCAAGGTTCACATATAAATTCGAGAGGATTATTCAACATAATTTTAGTACTGAATTAAATTTCAGCACGACCTATCATCCCCAAACTGATGGCTAATTTGAAATGACCATTCAGATGCTTGAATATATGCTAAGAGGTGGATATCGTTAATTCAAATGTGGATGGGATCCACATCTCTTATTGGTTGAGTTCTCATACAAAAATAACTTACACTCGAGTATTCAGATAGCTCTGTATGATGCTCTTCCCAGAAAGCGATGTAAAACTCCAGCCTGTTGGGATGAAGTAGGAGAACGAAATTTACTTGGACCCAATCTTGTGAGACAGATGTCGAAGATGGTTTAAGTCATACGGAAAAACATCAAAGCTACTCAGAGTCGGAAAAATAGCTATGCTGAAAACTGTCAAAGGGACATGGAGTTCAATGTTGGAGATAAATTCTTCCTTCAAAAAACACTATGGAAGAGATTCATGTGGTTTGGAATGAAAGGGAAGTTATGCCCAAGGTACATTGGCCCCTTTGAGATACTTGAACGCATATGATCTATGCACTATAAGCTTTCACTTCCACTGAATATCGCTTGAGTTCATGATGTGTTTCACCTATCACTCTTAAAGAAGTTATAGTTGATCCTCACATGTACTAAACTTAAACTTGGTGCATATGGAAGATGATCTCTCTTATGATGAGCCTCTAGTGAAATTATGGACAGAAGATATAAGGTTATACACATCAAGACAATCAAAATTTTCAAAGTGTTGTGGGGGAACCAATGGTTTAAATAAGATACTTGGGAACCAGAGTAGGCAATGAAAGAGAAGTACCCTCAGCTGTTTACAGCTTAAAATGTAAAATGATATTTCGAGGGTGAAATTTCATAAGGGGGGAAGAATGTAACGACCCTTTTTTTCAATGGGAATTCACTTCTCATATGTATGGCATAAAATACAATTAAAACACAACATAATGAACTACTATGTGTTGTGTGACCTTTAAACAATGTTTTGTCACTTATGTGTATGGAATTTCATAAATCTGACATACATGGTTGTGACTAAAAAGTTATTTGGATTCCGATGAGAAATACATAATTTTTTTTCAATAATAACCTACCCTTATTATTATAGATATACCTATATGATTAGTAACCTTAACGATGATATTATTAAAATATCATTCAATTGAAATTATTATGTACATGTATTTTAGAATAGGTAAATGAATATATTAAAACTGGGTTTTAATAATAAATTATAATTTTAAATAAATATTAAATTAAGCATATTTTAAAATTATTTTTTAAAAATTGACTTCATTTTTGGATTATACATGTCGAAAAATGGTTTGGGTGAATTTTTGGGATTTTTCTGAAATAGTGGAATTTTTATGAATAGTAAAATTCGATAATTCACAATAAATTCTAAATAATAGAATATTTGATTCATTGATGATGATATGATGATGTAAGAAAAATTGGTTCTATGATACATTCATTTATTACTGTTCTTGTTCGTGGAATACTTACTATTCCTTGTCTTGTGAAAAAATAACAATGTAATTATTAAAAAAATATGAAAACCCTCCTCCCCTCCACTATAAATACCACCCATTCTCACCTCTTATCTGAATTCCTCTCAAACCGGGTTACATGCCAATATTCTTCCCAAATATCTCCCTTAGATAATTCCCCATGTCCAAAATCCCCCAGACTCTTCAAAATACCAAATCATCTCCCCTTAAGAAGTTCTAAAAGGAGGAAGTTTCTAGAGGTAAATTATACTTTCCAGTTCCATATTTTCTTTTATGTTCTTTTCTTTTTGTTTCTTTCCTCACCTCCTATCACCCAAAGTGTATGATAACTCCAGTAAAATACATATACTAGAATTTTTTTATACTAATGGTATATTTCATTATGTAACACCCCAAGCTTCCACGTTACGTTTCCCATTGAATAATGCAATAGCATGCGTTGTACGTAACTTCAAGATTCTAACACATCGCGATCTATCAAACTAACCAATATGTATAGTAATACACACTTTTTTGAAATTTTATCAATCTTATCTATCAAAATGGACTTCATTTTTGGGTTCAGAATATATAAATTAGATTAGGGTGAATTTTTGTTATTTTTTAGAAAAAATACAGTTTTTATGAATAGTGAAAAGTACTAAATTTTAATTAAAAACATATTTTTAGACATAATTATTTATAATGATAAAATATACTATTGAGTTGTTTTTAAGTATAATTAGATTTTATTGTTATGATTTAATTTAATGTTGTTCATTTTATGTAATTTCAAATTTAAATTGGACATAAGCAAGTGTCGATATTTTGATAGTTATTATTTCTTAAGAACTCACTTTTTATTTTGACAACGAGAAATAATTTTAAATTAATTTCAGCCACTTCTGTGTTTTGAATATAGAAAAATGGATCCCATATTTACAATCATGAGATCCAATTTGTGTAAATCGGTATCTATTATTTTTAGAAATTTTGAATAATTATTTCGGTAAAAAAAATTTTTACCATGGTTAATGGGTAAATCGGGTTAATAAGGTTAAAAAATAATATTATAATAATATTAAATTACCCCAAAATGTGTCTTAACCCTATTGGATGATACATGTCAGACCTTGGTCATCCTTGGGTCGATTTTGGTAACTCATGGAGAAACTTTTAAGTGATAATGACACTTTATATTAATTAATTTAACGTAAATACAAAAATTACATAAGCATATATATTTTAGTAAATCAATTTTTACACAGGTTTATATATGTTATATATTCGACTATAAATATTAATTTGAATTCTAAATGGATTTCCTAAATAATGGTATTTTATTTATAATTTTTAGTCATTTAATAATTAAAATTATTTTTGACAAAATGATAATGCAGTATTCAATTTATTAATGAATGAATAAAATAAATGGTACTATAGATGATAAAATAAATTTAATTTGAATTTTTTTGTTCCATACACGAAAATTTTATGTTATTTTGACATTTTAGGATTGATTAGATGAATTTTTTCGAAGTAATAATGCTATTAAGAATTTAAAAAACAAAAGAGTAAATATTGTCAAAATTGACATAAAAGATTTTTTAAAACAAATATTTTTTAATTAATTTATATTATATTAGTTAAAATATAAGGATCAACCAAAGGTTTCATATAATATTATATATGTCATTAATTAACCACATGAGGTTTTATTGGATGTTTATAGTATGTTTATTAACCATATAATATAGAAATACAAAGAGGCATAGAAAATGTCAAACTATTTAACTAAGAATTAAATCTAAAAGACAAGGTTAATATTGTGACACAAAACTATCCAAAACCTATTGGTTGAGTGGTTTTCGGACCATTCACAAATTTACATTTAAATAATTAATTTTTTATCCATTAGAAACTGAACATTATTTTATTATAAAATTATATTTCAATCTTTTTCTAAGTTTCCCCCCACCCCTCTTAAAAAAGGCACTTCCCCTTCTCTATAATTCCCATCTTCAAAGCCATTTTCCACGGCCAACCCCTTCCCAAATACCATATCAGTTGTCCTAAAGTCATTATAGAGGCCTTCATTTAGTCATAAAGCCATCCTATGGATCCCTTTTGATCAAATCAAAATGAAGAACCCAAAGAAGAGACAAATATTTCATCACCTCTTTCAAGTTCCTTTCTTATTCCACTTCCTCTGTCTTTTTTGTTTCCATTATGAAATAATAACTCAATTAATTTCTATATACTGTGATGTTATTATATATATGGTACAAACATATTCATTATTCTATCCATCCTTTGAATGTAATGTCACCATACGTGCGTATGTATGACTTACCATCTCCACATCGTGGTGTAGTTGGTATTCAATACATTATTATATGGATGGGTATAATAATGATGAATAATTGATTTAAATAATAAATATAACATGATAATGATTCTGTATATATGATATACCACCCAATTATATATTATTTAAATATCAAAATCATGATATTGTCACTCGTGCGTACGTACGGATTACCGTCTCCACGAACGCGATGAGATTCATTCCCCATCGTATCTATTCAAGAATAATTTTCATTTGATGATTAAAAATAATGATTAAAGACCTAATATAATTCCGAATATGAATAATATAAATCATATCCACAACAAAAATTACTTATGTAATAAAGCATATAATGGAAAATGAATCAGTTAACACCTAAAACGATGTTACTACTGAAATATAATTAACAATGCAATATTAGAACATCATATATGATATCATATTAATGTATATGGTTATTTTATAATTTAATAACAATGATTTAACTATTATAAATGAGTTTAACCTACCCTATACCAATGAAAAGTACAAGTTAAGTGTTAATTTCACAATCTTTTCATTATCTGAGATTGTTTATACGTAATTATCTACTGGGACCTCTTTATCATCCACATCCATGCTTCTTTAAAATGTATTTCAACACATTTTTACTATTTTCTTAACAATGGGTTAAAGTCATTTATACCCTTATTTTAACTTATATGTTTTGAAAGGAAATTTTTCGTCGTTATCCAAACTATGTACTTTATGACATTTTCATCAAAATTAAGGTAAGAATGTTTCTTTTAACTTATACGGGGAGTGCAGATATATTCATCCATTATAACATCATTGAAGCTTCCCATTAATTGCTTATATTATTGTTTTCTAAATAAATATATTTTTTATAATTATGTGACTTTAAATGATTTAAAAAAAAGAGATATTTCTCTCAAACAGTTTTGATTTCATCTATGTCATCATCATTTAATGGATTTTAATCTTATTTGAATTATATTTATTATGATACAAATCTTCCATTTTGTATTGAATGTTTTGTGAAATGTTTTATTTTAAATTTTATTATTTCTCTACCATTCATAGTTTATGGATAATTTATTGACATTTCATATGATAGTTTTAATATGAATGTTTATGTTATGTTTAAAAATTTCATATGAGGAATGAATTGGACTCAGTATGTGATGGTGGAACCCGCTATATCTTTTCGATGTATCGGTAGGTCTCATGAGACAAACTAGTGTCCTCAAACAAGGCCTTGACAAAATATTATTTGTAGTCATGGCACAAGGGCTTGACTATGTGGTTATGATGTCTGGCATTATGGATTCTATAATTATGAAAGTGGCTATTTATATTGCATGTGATTTTTCGACTACTAGAATATCCATGTGAGTAAGTAATTAGAATTATTTTGATTTATATTTTCCATATTATGATGAATTTTATGTTAAAAGGGCTTTTTATTTTTGTTTTATACCTTGAATTTAATGTTTATGATTTTTTATGAATGGTTCTACTATATTGTTATCCTTACAGAGAATCTGAGATCACCCCTTTCTTTGTTTTATTTTTCCAAGGATGTGAAAAAGTATATTATGACTGACCTGAAAGGATATTCTATGGGATCTCAGTGTAGTCTATGGAAACAATGTTGTTGTAGTTTTACATTTAATTATTTAATGTAAACCTTATGAAGGTATCTAGTACTTCAAAGGCTACTAAAACAACTAGTCTTTCGAGACATGATATTTTGTGATTATGAAAATGTTATGTAACAATTCACCAACTCTAGGTAATTGGGGTTTGGGAATTATAGTTTTTATCAGAAATGTTTAGTACAAACCTTGGAAACTAGATTTACAAAAATCTGATTAGCGAAAATTATCATATGATAGACTCTGAGGATTATTATAGAAGAACTTAATTGAATTTTACTAATGTATAGATTTTTTGTATTTTCTGATCAATACATCCTTGTATAGATACAAGCAAGAAAAGGCGGCTCTAGAACAGATTTACCTAGGAGTGAAAACATTGACAAGGAGTTTTGGGCTTGACCTGGGGTATCATGGTACATGATAACGAGCCTTGCTGTACTATTGGTTACGACACTCTCGGGGGGATATTCTTAGGATAATACTCATTTTTTTACAAACCATTATGGAGTTTTTATGAGTATATACCTCCTCAAAGAAAACATTTTTTATTATTATGGATTATATCTATAAACTATTTAATTTATGTTAAGTATGTTATATGTTTGAAATTATGTATTGTGATTGATAAACTAATCTATTGTATGCCATTGTATAGAAATGGCGCATAGTGGAAGGAATGGAAACTGTATCAACGCATGTTCTCCATTAGCGATTTCCCTCCTACTCATGATAATTATAGTGGAGCTGGTGATACAACTTGTGCTGATCAGCTTATCATTATACTGGGACAACTCACTTTGTTTATGAATAATAACCTTACCCATATGGAGCACCCTGATCCACAATGCGGATGATCAATGATAGTCTGCTTCATGAGGCAACAACCACCAACACTAAATAGGAGTAAAATCCACTAGTAGCTAAGTAATGGATAAATTTCTTGTAGAAAATATTTCACACATTAGGGAGTAGCGAATGGGAAAAAGTTGTCTTGGAAGTTTATCGCCTCAAGGAAGATGAAGATCAATGATGTTCATTGATTCAAAACACAATGGATGATTATTATGAAGTATCAAATATTGAATTTAGTAAGTTTAAAGAGCTTTTCATAGAAAAATACTTTCCTCATGACCATCGAGCGAATATGGGAAGGAAATTTCTGAGTCTGAGGAAAAAGGAGGATGAGAATGTCGAAACATATGAGGCTAACATTACAAAGCTAACAAGGCATGCAACAGATTATATATGTAACCCAAGTATTATGATTAATCGATTTTTTGACGGGTTAAAACCATTTCTTCGTAGAGCAATAGTCTCACAATTCATTTTCCATAGGAAGATAATGTCTCATGTGCTATCAAGACAAAAAAATTAAATCTCTATGTCTTACGACTTTAATGAAAATTTATAGGAGAAGAGATCTACCGAACACCATATAAATGAAAATAGGGGTAAGAATGGAAAATTTGAATATCCTTCTTGATGTGAAGGTGGAAATAAACACCCTGGTACTTTCTTGAAGGGAATGGGAGTCTGTTATATGTGTGGTGAAATAGTCCACTAATCTCATGATTGCAAGGGGAAGAAAGATGTTATCAATGTTAAATTCTACAATTGTAGAGGAAGGGGGAATTATGCAAATAAATTTCCTAAATGCCAAGGGACCTTACCTCAAAAAAGGTCAAGGGATCAATGCCAAAATTATGCTATCACTACTGTTGAGGTTGAATCTCAGAAAGATCAGGTGACCGGTAATTTAATGTTTTCTTCAAGTTTAGCTAATAATTTTTTTGATTCTAGATCATCGAATTGTTTTATATCTTCCTAGATTTCAATGAAAATTAGATATTTTTAATTTGATTTAACAATGGAGTTTTTAGTAAAAACTCTTAAGAGAAGTGTCATCACAATAATGTTTTCTGAATTAGTTCCCATTCGAGTATATAAATGTTATTTATTCTCCAGTCTCATCGTTATACACATGATTTAATTTGATATAATCCTCAGTATGTATTGGCTTTTAGACCATGATGCGAAGATTTATTTTAAGAAGAAGGAGGTTACAATTTTTTATGAGGATGATAAAGAACACCTTATCTTTAGAGTAGAATCATCACCACCTTATTCTTATTTAGATCCACCCCCAATAGCTGAACTAAATTCAATTATTGGGGAGAAAGAGAATGAAATAACTATGGTTGAGGATAAAAATTTTCAAATAGAGGATGTAGCTATTGTGCAAGAGTATGTTGATGTATTTCCAGGGGATTTACTAGGAAATCCTCCAGAACGAGAAATTTAGTTTTCCATTGATTTAATTACTGGTTCAAGGCCCATATCGAGAACCCCTTATAGAATGGCCACTGTAGAAATAATGGAAATGAATATGAAACTAGAGGAATTGAGTAAAAAGGTATTTAATCGCACTAGTGTTTTTCTATAGGGATCCACAATTCCTTTTGTTAAGAAGAAATATGGATCTATGAGGTTGTGAATTTTCTATAGAGAGATAAATGCTATAACAATAATGAAAAAGTATCCCCTACCTCACATTAATGATTAATTTGACCAACTTCATGGAGCTCAGTATTTTTCAAAGATTGAACTTCGATCTGGATATCATCAGTTGCGGGTGAGGAAAAAAATCATTCCGAAAACAACATTTCTAACCAGGTACGGGCATTACAAGTTTATAGTAATTCCTTTTGGATTGACTAATTCACCATCTGTCTTCATGTATCTAATGAATAATGATTTCAATGAATATCTTGATGAATTTTTAGTGGTCTTTATTGATGATATTTTTGTAAACTCTAAGAGCTACGAAGATCTTGAAAATCACTTACACATTATCCTGAACACTCATAGAAGAAATGAATTATATGGGATGTATACCTTGTGTGAATTCTGGCTTCAAGATTTTTTTTCGTGGCCATATAATCTCTATGGATTGAATCACTATGGATCCTTATATGACCAAGGAAATCCATGAATGGCAAGAACCACCAAGTCTAACCAGAGTATGCAGTTTTATTGGTTTGGTAGGTTATTATCAGTGTTTCGTCCAGAGTTTTGCCCGATAGGAAAACCCAATAACAAAGATCACACATAAAGGGGTTAAATTTTTTTGACCAAAGAGTGTGAAGAATGTTTTGAATAATTTAATATAAGATTTTTCAATTCTCCTATATTAACTCTACCATCGAGGAATGATGAATTTGTTATTTATAGTGATGCATCAATGAAAGGACATGGTTGTGTCCATATGCCGAATGATATGGTTATTTCCTATTCATCATGACAACTAAAAATTCATGAGTAAAACTATCCTACCCATGATCTTCAGTTAGCAGCTTTAATCTTTGTTTTGATGATATGGAGACATTATCTCTATGGTGAAAAATGTGAAATATATACTTATCACAAGAGTTTGAAGTATATTTTCGAACAGAAAGAACTCAACATGAGGAAAAGGTGATAGCTTGAACTAATCAAAGAACACGATTGTACCATACACTACCACTCGGGGAAGGAAAATAAAGTGACAGATGATTTGGGCAGAATGGATGATGGTGTTTTGATCAATGTGAAAGTTTAAAAGGATCTTATTTTCATGGATCTAGTAAAGATTGATTTGGGGACAACCATGGAATGGGAAACATCAAAACATTTCCAAATGGTTGCGAAACAATATTTACTATAAATGATAAAGTGTTTTCAGAAAGATGATGAAGAGTTTCAAAAGAATATTAAAGCTTTGAATGAAATGAGATTGAGTGACTTTGTGCATGAAGATGGAATTTTGAAATTTGGGAAGAGAATTTGTGTTCCCGATCAGTGTGATCTAAAAAGAGAATTGTTGGATGATTCTCTTAGCTCTAATTTATTTATACACCCTGGGAGAACCAAAATGTATAGAGATTTGAAGGAACATTTTTGGTGGGATAACATGAAGAGGGAGATTGATGATTTTTTTCAAGATGTATGGTTTTTCAACAAGTGAATGCAGGAAGACAACAACCTGGAGATGTTATACAACCTCTTCCCATACCAGTGTAGAAATTAGATAATATTACAATGGACTTTTCATGGGACTACCAAAAACTCCAAGAAGGAACGATGCAATATGGGTCATTGTTGATCATCTTACAAAGTCAACACATTTTATTGCTATAAGAGAAGATTTAATACATGAACATCTAGCAAGACTATATATTAATGATGTTGTGAGACATAATGGAGTACCCATATCAATTTTTTCTGATCGTGATCCATGTTTCACATCATGATTCTGGAATAGTCTTTAGAAATTCCTGGATACTGAACTTCATTTGAGCACTTCCTACCACCCTAAAAAAATTTCAATTAGAACAGAATATTCAATCCTTAGAAGACATGATGAGATCTTTCTCACTTGACTTTCAAGGTATGTGGGATCAATATTTACCTATGATAGAATTTTACTATAACAATAGCTTCCATTCAAGTATTGAGATGGCACCATATGAAGAGTTATATGGAAAGTGATGTCACACACCAACCATTTGGGATGATGTTGGTGCAATAAAACTCATAGGCCCATAACAGGTGGAGGAAAGCATGAAAAATGGTGATGTTAATCCAAACCCACATCAAAGCAGCTCAAAGTAGGAAGAAGATCTATGTTGATAACTGAAGGATGGATTTAGAATTTTAGGCAGGAGATCATGTTTTCTTTAAGGTATCTCCACGTAAGGATGTTATAAATTTTGGTAAAAAGCGAAAATTAAGTATTAGGTACATCAGACCTTTCAAAATTTTAGAATTAATTGGGGATGTAGCTTACTATTTGGAAATGCCACCATTTCTCTCCAAAGTTCACGATGTGTTCCACATATCACTATTGAGAAAATAATTTCCTGACCCAACACATGTACTTACCTATGATGAATTAGAATTGGAACCCAATATTTCTTATTGTGAAGAGCCTTTCAAGGTTCTTGATATTGGAGAACATGTGTTGAAAAACCGTACGACTCGTTCGGTAAAAGATTTATGAAGAAACCATAAAATAGAAGAGGCACCGTGGGAACCTGAAGAACATAGGATGAAGAACCACCTAAATGTTTTTATGCTGTAAAATTCTAGAAATTTCGATGATGAAATTATTTGAAGGAGTGGAGAATGAAACACCCCAAGCATCCTTGGTATGTTTCCTTCTGAATAATGCACTAGCTTGCGTTGTATGCAACTTCGAGATTCTAACACATCTCGACCAATCAAACTAGCCATTATAAATAGTAATACCCACTTCATGAAATTATATCAATATTATCTTTCAAAACGGACTTCATTTTGGGGTTAAAAATATCAAAATTTTCTTTGGGTTAATTTTTGTTATTTTTCTAAAAACTGTCAGTTTTGGATGAATAGTTAAAATACTAAATAATAATTAAAAATAATTTTTTTAATGAAAATTATTTATAGTGCTAAATTATACTATTATGTATTTATTTACTTTAGTTAGATTATATTTTTACCATTTAATCCAATTTTTTCCATTGGATGTAATTTTACATTCAAAATGGACTTAAGAAAGTGTCAATATTTTGATAGTTATTTTTTTTAAAACACGCTTTTTTGTTTTGACAACGGGAAATAATTTTAAATAAATTTCTGCCACTTATATGATTTGAATTTAGAAAAATGGATTCCTTATTTAGAATCTGGAGGTCCAAATTGTGTAAATAGGAAACTTTTATTTTTAGACATTTTGAATAATTACTTCGGTAAATATTTTATTTACCATGGTTAAAGGGTAAATCCGGTAAATAAGGGTGAAAAATAATATTATAATAATATTAATTCATTATAACACAAGTCTAACCCTATTTAAAGATACATTTCCTACCATGGGCATCATTGGGTTGATTTTGGGACCCCATGGAGCCACTTGTAAGTGATAATGACGCTTTATATTAATTAAGTTATAATAAATACAAAAATGACATAAGCATAAATTTTCTTGTAAAACAATTTTTTCATAAGGTTATATATGTTATCACTTAGACTATAAATTTTCACTATAAAGATAAAAATATTTTAAACATAATGGTATTTTATTTATAAATTTTAGACATTGAATAATTAAATTTATTAATGACACAATGATGATGTAGTATTTTTTTATCAATAGATGAATCAAATAAATCGTATTATATATGTTAAAATCAATATAATTTGGAAGTTTTGATGACATCCAATAAATTTATAGTTTAATTTTACATGTTATTATTGATTAAATAAATTTATTTCAATGTAATAATGCAGTTATAAATTTAACAAATACAAAATAGAAAATTGCATCAAAATTGACATAAAATTGTTTTTAAAACAAATATTATATTATTAATTTATATTCTATTCCTAAAAATATAAAGTTTTCCCAAAGGTCTTAAATAATATTATATATTCAATTAATGAACCACTTGAGGTTTTCATGGATGTTTATAGTCTATTTATTAACCATATAATATAAAAATACAAAGAGAACGGGTAAATGTCAAACTATTTCACAAAGTGTTAAATATAAAAGATAAGGTTAATATAGTGAACCAGCCCTGTCTAAAACTTATTTTTTGAGTGGTTTTCCACTCATAACCACATTTTCATATAAATAATTAATTTTTGAGACATTAGAAACTGAACATGATTTTATTATCAAATAATATTTCAATCTTTTTCCTAAGGTGCCCCTCACCCCTCTTATAAAAAGGAACTTCCCATTCTCAATAATTCACACCTTAAAAGACATTTGGATCATCAAACGCCTGACCAAATAACCTCTCCACTGTCTTCCCTTCCTCTTGGAGGCCTTCCTTTAGTTAGAAATCCATCCTACAGAGTCCTTTTGATTAAATAAAAAGGAAGAACCCGAACAAGAGGTAAATATTTCATCACCTCTTTCAAGTTCCATTCTTCTTCCACTTCCTCTTTATTTGTTGTTTACATTCTAAAATAATAAGTATAGTATCTTCTATATACATTGATCTTATTATAAATATGGTACAACCATATTCATTATTCTATCCATCCTTTGAATGACATGTCACCATACGTGCATACATATGGCTTACCGTCTCCACGCCGGGGTGTAGTTGTTATTCAATACATTATTATTTGGATGGTTATAATAATGATGTAAAATTGAAATAAATAATAAATATAACATGATAATGATTCTATATATATGATATAACACCCAATTATATATTATTTTAATGTCAAAAGAAGGATATTGTCACTCGTGCGTACGTACGAATTACCGTCTACAAGATTGCTATGAGATTCATTCCCCATCATATCCATTCAAGAAAAAATTCCATTTTATGATTAAAAATAATGTTTAATGACTTAATATTATTCTGAATATTAATAAGATACATCATATCCAAAAAAATTATTACTAACATAACAATGCATATAAAGTAAAATGAATCTGTTAACACCTGGAACGATGATACTACTGAAATATAATTAACAATGAAATATTAGAAGATCATTTATGATATCATATTAATGTATATGGTTCTTTTATAATTTAATAACAATTATTTCACTATTATAAAGGATTTTAACCTACCGTAGAGCAAGGAAAATTACAAGGTTAGTGTTAATTTCACAATCTCTTCATTATCTGAGTTTGTTTGTACGTAATTATCTACTGGGACCACTTTATCATCCACATCCATGATTCTTGAAAATGCATTTAAAAACATATTTACTATTTACTAGAAAATGGGTTAAAGTCATTTATACCCTTATTTGACCTTATATGTTTTTAAAGGAATGTTTCTATCATTTTCCAAAAAAGGTACTTTATGAGCTTTTCGAAAAAATTAAGGTAAGAATTTATTTTTAACTTATACGGCGGGTGTGACTATATTCCGCCATTATAAAATCATCAAGGCTTCCATTACAAGAATATAATGAATATTTTCAAAATAAATGTATTTTTATTATAATTATATATCATTAAATTATTTCAAAAAAAATTAATGAGATGTTTCTCTCAAACAATTTTGATTTCACCTATGTCAACATCTTTTAATGGACTTTATTGTTGTTTGAAGTTGATTTATTATTATACAAATCTTCCATTTTGTATTAAATTTTTTGTGATACGTTTAACTGTGAATGTGTTATTTTTCTACCATTCATGTTTTATGGATAAAATATTGAAATTTTTTATTCTAGTTTTAATACGAATGTTTATGTTATGTTTAAAACATTTTATATGAGGAATGCATTGGACTAAGTAAGAGATGGATGGAGCCTGCTATAGCTTCTCGATGCTTTTGTAGGTCTCATGAGACAAACTAGTGTCCTGGAATAAGGCCTTGAAAAGATCATATTTGTAGTCTTGGAAAAAGGCCTTGACTCTGTGGTTATTAAGTTTGGCATTGTGCATTCCATCATTATGAAAGTTTCTAAAGATATTGCACTTGATAATTAGACTAGAAGAATATCCATGTGAGTAAGTAAGTGGGATTATTTTAATTTATATTTTCCATATTATAATTAAGTTTATGTTATAAAGGCTTTTGTTTTATTTTTATACATTGTCTTAATTGTTTATGCTTATTTATGAAAGTTCCTTCTATATTGTTATCCTTACTGAGCATCTCAGCTCACCCCATTCTATGTTTTATTTTTCCCAGGATGTGAAAAAGTATAGTATGACTGTCTTACAGGGATAGTTTATGAGATCTCAGTGTTGTCTATAGAAACTACGTTGTTTTAGTTTTCCATTTTATGATGTAATGTAAACCTTATGAATGTATCTAGTACATCCTATGCTACTAAACTATTCGGTCTTTCGAGACTTGATATTTTGTGATCATGCCAATGTTATGTAATAATGCACCGACTCTGGGTAACTGGGGTCGGGGCGATACACAATATATGCACTCCTTTCCCCACCTTTTATTTGAAAGGAATGAAAGCACCATTTGAGATTTGTTAATTTAGCACATTTAAGGACAATAGTTTATAAATTTCTATTATCATATTTAAATTTGGTCATGAAACATTTTTTTTATGGTCGAACCTGAATATATATATTTAATATATCCTATTATGATTCTGTAATAATTTTTTACTAATGGTATTAAGTTATAAATGAAAACATGTTCTTTGTAATCAAACCCACCAATTAACAAACACAGTTGTAACTTTGGTTTTATATAATAGTTTGACTTCACTCTAGGTAACCAAATTAAATTTAAACCCATGTAATCTACTGAATGTTTACTAAGATAATATAACATAAATTCTGGACAACCACTTTCATCTTACATGTTTATCCAAACATAAATATAAGTTAATCGATCATTAAAATCAAGTAAAAAAACGAGCCCAGGAAATGAAATTGAACATCACAACCACTCAAAACGATTATGAATGAACATAAAATGAATATACTAAACAAATTAAATATGGAAGGAGATCTGGAATTTCTAATTAAAAAACATAAATTTTTTATTCATGTCTTTAATAACAAGTGGATAACACCAATGTATTTATGGTAAGAGATCCTCCCCCTTTCACTCTTAATCAATATTGTCCTCTATGATATTCCTTTTTATGTGTAATAGAAAATTATGGGGTAGGTTTAGAAACCTCCTCAATACATCCCTCTTTATTTAAAGGTGATGAGAAACCCCTTTTATCTCTCATAAAGCCCTCTTAGATAGACCTGATACCATGCTGATAAAATATAATGAATTCTACCCGAACATCCTTTATTCTTGTAGGATGCTCAATATTTTTTTTACCAAGTTGTAGTTTTATTTTAATTTTATTCAAATAACACAAATTCTCTTTATATGTTCCAAAATCATGTTCCAAGATCCATCTCTCACTATTTTTAAGGGATATACATGCTTTTATTTGAATCCCTCCACAATACTTCTCTACAAACACACTTGTTTTTAGGTTACTTCACAATTTTTACCCAATTTCTAGTGAAATCTATCCTATATTTTAGGCCACCATAGTTTTTATAAAATCTATATTTTTTTATGAACCTATATTGGTTCACTTATAGTTTTATATATAATATTGTTACATTTTCTATTGTAAAATCTCTATAGTATTTTCCTTAAAATCGTACAAATTTTTTTTAATGCTAATGTTTCTCAAATACATTTCATATAGGTTGACACTTATATTTTAAACCACCTACCATGTTATATTCTTATTTTACATTATTAATGTCTATTTATGTTCAAATCCATTTCCTTCATGGACTCTTTCATGATACGCTCATTGGCTATACTTTTTGTCATGATTGTGGTACCCAATTATTTCCATGGGTGACCTTATGTTTATTAATAGATAATTATGTACGATTATTTAAGTGGAATGAATATTTATGTGGAAAGAGTATTCATGAAAATGTTGATATGGGTGCGCCCAGATAGCACTCCAATGCATTTGGTAATGTTACGTCACATGATATGCGATGTGAAATGGGATTGGTGGTTAGCTCTGACCTGTACTAAAAAGGGAAACGGGATTGGCAGTTAGCCTTGACCCCTACTAAAGAAATGTCTTATGATTCTGCCACATATATATGAATCCATGTTTATATGATGAAATGATTTTATGATATGAATTCATATGTTCCAAGTTTGGTTATTAGTATGTCATGCCTCCTAACTCACATGCGGAAGATGTATCCTAATGTTCATTCCCTTACTGGGATTTTTATCTCATCCTGTTGTTCATGTGTTCCCTAGGTTAACCTATGCTAGTGTAATGGCTCAATGGATGTTAGGACCTCTTTATGGAGTTTAAATAATTAAATAATTTTTAGCCCCATGTTTTATGTTTTATGTACCTGGTCTTCCAAGACACTAGACTTTATGATCCCTGGCTTGTTTGTTGATGTATAATTATGCTTAAAGTGGTTTAATGTTTTATATAAAAGTATTGGGTCACTATTTATGGTATCATAGGATTTTTGAGATATATTTGGATATTAGGAATAGATTACCTTTGTGATAACCCTACAGATGATATGATGTATAATAAAACATATCTAAAATTTGGTAAGTATAGAGTATGTGTTTTATCACTCAAATACATATCTGACTATATACGAGCAGGTATAGGCGGCTCTGGCACAGATGTACCTATGAGTGGAAACTCCTACAAGGAGTTTTGGGTTTGATTCGGGGTACTTGGGTACACAACAAACACCCTTGTTGAACTCTTGGTTTCGACACTTCCTGGGGACATTCTTTGGCAGATTAACGAGCTTAGTAAAAACCATTTTTAAGGGAAAAATATACCATAAGAATATAAGTTATGAAATCGATCCAGCATAACCTAGATATAAACCTATGGAATCACATGTTAGGATATACTTCTTCTTTATAAGTTTATCCATTTATGTTAAAATATTACTTTTTATGCTTAATATCTAAGTATTCAAGACCTCTTATTACATGTTATATTTAATAGTGAATGGAGGGAAATAGAAGAACACACACCAACAACCAATGTGATAGGAAATGTGGTGATTACCCTAATGATATGAATGATATGACGGGAGTAGGTGCACAAAAAATCATGACAGTATGTGCTCAACTGGATCGAGTTATGAATAATAACTTGAATCGTGAGGAATACCCTACTCCTCCAAGGAAAGATAATGTTTTCATAAAATACTTCATGCTGTAAAGGCCCCCCATGTTTAGCGGATCTTCTAATCCCCTCCTCACGGAACAGTGGATTAACTCCATTGAAAAGATATTATCTATCCTCCAGTGCTTAGAAGAAGAGAAGGTTGTAATGGAAGTATATTATTTTGATGGGGAAGCTGATTATTGGTGGAGGATGGAAAAATATTAAATTTCCCATAAAGAAATTGATTCTATGGATTATGAGGAATTCAGGAGGTTGTTTTTCAACAAATATGTTCCTCGGACCCTACGTCTCAAGATGGGAAGAGAGTTCCTCAGACTCAATGAAAAGGAATATGAGTCCATCAGGGCGTAAGAATCATACATTAAAAGGCTTTATAGGTATGCATCTGGCTTTTTCATGAACAACGAAAGCAAGGTGGGTCTATTATTTAGCGGACTAAAGCAGATTCTGTGAATGTCGTTGGTGATTCGAGACATTGAATGTTATGAGGATATTTTCTATTGTTCCCTAAAGGTTGAAATGGTGATTAGAGGCTCTCAGTGTTCTCATGGGAACAATGATAAAAAGATCAAAATTGATAACAACATGGTTGGTTAACCAAACAAATGCCATGTTGGAAAAAAGCCTCACCTTTCCCATTGCAAAAATTGTGGGAAGAATCATCTTGGTAACTACTTGAAGGGAACAAAAAATTGCTTCAAATGATTAATGTTTGGTCATCTGGCCAAGAACTACTGAAGGGATTTGAAAAATCCTGCTCATTTTGAAGAAGAAAGGAAGGTTCAAATCAACACTCAGTTAGAAGTGTGGTGTTACAACTGTAAGGATCATGGGTGTTATGCGAACAATTTTCCTAAGCTGAGGGATGACAGAGGAAATCAACAACAACCTCCAAGGCAACCAAGAAGGGCTTATGCTATCACTACTGCTGAGGTGGAACTAGAAAATGATTTAGTGACGGGTATTCTAGTTATTCATTCAATAATAGTGAACGTACTATCTGATTATAGTTCTATTCATTCTTTCATATCTTGAAAGTTTAGTAGAACTATTAAAACACCACTTTAAAATATGGAGTAAAAGTTATCTATGAGAACAACGAATGGGAAAATCATTGCATCCTTGGTTTATAACTCCTCCCTGGTTAAAATTTGTGGGCTGAACCTCCAAAAAATTTCAACATACTTTCTTAAGTGGAGTTCGACCTGATCATGGTCATGGATTGGATATCTTTGTTCAAGGCCAACATCAGCATTCATGAAAGGGAGTTTGATCTTCACATACTGAATCATCCTCTGATTCACTAAATGTGTATGGAGGAAAATTATGCTCCTTTCAAATTTTCATCTAATGTGTTGATATTTTTGCCTTATGAGCAAGCAATTATAGCTCAAATGATTGAGACAAAGGAGAGAATTATGCTTCAAGACATGCCTATCTTGAGGGATTGCATAGATGTTTTCCATGAAGAGTTGTCTGGTCTTCAACTTGAATGAGAGGTTTAGTTGTCAATTGAACTTATTCCAAGATATTTTCCTCAATCAAAGATACCTTATCAAATGGCCACCATAGAGATGTAAGAATTGAAAATGAAATTATAGGATAATATGGAGAAGGGTTTTATATGCCCAAGTGACTCACCTTGGGGTGCACCAGTCTGCTTCATTGAGAAGAAGGATGGATCAATGTTCCTCTGCATTGATTATCATGAGCTCGATAAAATAATGATAAATAACAAGTATCCCTACCACGGATAGATGACTTGTTTGATCATCTTCATGGGGTATTTATTTCTCTATGGTGGATCTTCAGTCGGGATATCATCAATTAATGGTGAGGAAGGAAGATGTTCCCCAGACTTCCTTTCGAACGAGGTATGGAAAACATGAGTTTATAGTGATGCCCTTTAGACTCAGTAATGATCCAGAAATTTTTAGGGATTTAATGAATAGATTCTTTAGAGATTATCATAAAAAATTTATGGTAGTCTTTATTGATAATATTCTGATATACTTCATGAGCATCGAGGAACATGAGGAGCATTTGAATACCGTGTTAAATACTTTTTTATGGGAGAAGTTGTATGAAAAGTACCGTAAATGTATGTTATAGATGGGGGATGTATCATTCTTGGGACATGTTATCACCAGCAAAGGGATATCTATGGATCCTTCCATGAGGAAGGAAATTTAAGAGTTTCATAGGACATATTCTGTAATGGATATCCATATCATTTTGGGTCTACCTTGGTATTATCGATGATTTATGAAAAAAAAATTCACGATTGTCAAACCCAATGTCCAAGATAACATAGATGGGGGTAAAGTTTTTCTGGACAAAAGAATGGGAGGCATTCTTCATGGAGAAAAAGAGAAGGTTGATCACTGTACCAATTCTCACATTATCGAAAAGTGGAGAATATTTTTTGATATACAGTGATGCTTCAATGAAAGGCATGGGTTGTGGACTCATGAAAAACGATAATGGGATTGCCTATGCCTCATGGTAGTTGAAGAGTCATGAGAAGAACTGCATGATGCATGATCTAGACCAGGCAGTCAAGATCTTTTCCTTGAAGATCTATCGAGACTACCTTTATGGGGATACCTATGACATATACAGCAACTATAAGAGCCTAAAGTATATATTCACTTAAAAGGAGCTCAACATGTGTCAAAGGAGATGGTTAGAGCTAATTATAGATCACAATTTATATATTCACTGTCATCCTGGAATGGAAAACAAGGTAGCCGATGCTCAGAGTAGAAAAGAACCTTCTATTATCTCCATGTTATAGATTAAGAATGACCCTATCTTCATGGATATAAAAAGGATGGATTAAACAATCATAAGGGTAGGGGATAAATCCTACCATACCCAAATGATTTTTCAACCATCCATTCAAGAGAAGATTAAGGAATAACAAAGGGATTATGTGGAGTTATAAAAGAGGGAGAATTAAGTAAAAGAAGGGAAGCTGCAAGAGTTCCATATCATCGATGATTGTGTGCTTTTGTTTGGAATGTGGTTTTGTGTGCCTTCCTTACCTGGGATAAATAAAGAGTTATTAGACAATCCACATAGCTCAACATTCTCTATCCACCCTCGTAGTACCAAGATATATGGTGATATCTGGGAACACTTCTGGTGGTATAAAATGAATACAGAGATTTCGGAATATATATCAAGGTTCTTGGTATAAGGCCCCAACCTTAAAAATTAGTTAATCATGAATTAAATGAATAATTCACATAGAAGATCTTTTTAGGTTTAGAGTTTTAGAGAATTAGGTCATAACTATTACATCTCAAAAGATTATATAGTAGACACTTATACTATGTTTCCATAAAATAAAAAAAACAAATAAAAAGAAACATGTCTAGTTCCATGTTTTAGATAGCATGTCTTTCCTTAATCCCATCCTTGACCATATTCATCTTTAAGTCATGTGGAAAACATTTCAAAAACTTGGGATGAGCATAAAAATCCCAGTAAAGGATACACAAAGAAGGAAAACTATTAGTTTTTCAAAACAAAAAGAAAACCATGAATACTTTACCAAAGTAATAATTTTCACCTTTATGAAGTTTTAAAAACTCTTCACTTAATAAAAGACCATTACTTACCCTTTTGTAACCAAAATATTTCCATAAAACCCATATAAAGAACACATAATATATAAAGGTAACTTGGGACATAAACATACTTAAATGGAATAACCATATGGTCGACTTCAACACATATCACTTAATGGAATATCCATATGGCCGACTTCCATACCCAATGCATTGGAGGTTATGAAGTAACCACCCATCCTGGTATTCACGACACCACCCGTCATATGGTTTATCACATAACCACCCGTAAAATGTCCAAGTACCATTATTACACATAAAATATTGAAAATATAAACATTTCAATAACAACATTTCATTTGAAATCACAATAAGTAATTCCATGATATTGAATTAATCAATCCATTTTTGAAAACCATTTAAAAGAGATTTTTGAATCAAAGTGTCCCATACCACTTTGAAGCTTTTAATGGAATTATAATTTTAAAACATTAATGTCTATATAAATAAATACAGAAAACCATTTTGAAAACATGGACATTAAAGATAAATATTTATAATGATGAATCTTTAAAACATTTAAAACGATATTTTTGTTAAAGAGTTTTTAACAAAATGAGAGACTCTTGAATACAAATAATTGTGTAATAACATATAATCCGAACTTTATAATATCATGAGAATAAAGGGATTCATGATATAATATGTCAAAGGACTGTATACACACCATATAAGAGTGAATTGATGCATAACAACAATGAAGACTTAATGGAAATGTAAATTGAGATGAAATCCATTATAAAGATGGTATCCTTAAATTAAGGATAAATATATCACATAATTACGTGTGAGAAATATAAATACACCCAATATAAGTGTATATTAAGTGTGAAACAATCATAGGTCATTCACACATGATCTTGGAAAAACAAAACCAATGACATAGATATTTAACTCAATGAAATGAGATTGAGTTATGATTTCCCATACAAGTTCGTAAGAATTTATCAATGAGATGGTTATGTGTAGAAATAGTATATCTACACAAAGGTTTGTTGAAATTACAACATATATATTACACACATAATCTTGTCATAATAAAATCATGAAGTAGAGGTTTAACCAAAAGAATTGAAAGTGGGTTAAGAAGTTCCCTTACAGAAATCCGACAGCCTAACAACGTCACTTTAAAATTAAGAAAATGAGTTGATAAGAGAGAAATTGGTATCTCATCACTTGGACATAAAATTTACATAAATAAGGATATATAAGAACATATCCCAACTTAATATTTGTTGAATTAAAAGAAATAACAAAATAAGTCTTTTAAAAATAGGTGGGTGAAAGGTCCCCTTACCGAGTTGGGTAATTTTCGAAACATACACCCCATGGAAGAAGGGTCATACAATGAAGATGCAAATACCCATAAATGAAATTATACTACAAAAAGTGTTCAACAATAGTCAGTACATACACCAATAAAAGGAAATAGTGGAAACCGTAGCATAAATGTCACGAGAATAAAAGTGAGATGAAAAATCCCTTACGAAAACTCGGCAGCCTAACGACGCCACTTAAAACTTCCAAAAATGGATTTATGAGATAAACTAGGGTCTCTCATAATATAAACATACAAATTACAGTATGGGGAATATAAAAGAGCATCCCCAAACATAATAAATATGATCTTAAAAGAAATGACATAAAAGAGAGTACTTAAAAATAACGAGAGAGGTTGGATCCCTAACCTCAAGTCCAACTTGTCTTGTTCGTTTCTTTATATTCTTGAATAATAATCTTTTATCAATTTATAATTTATTAGGGTCACCTTTTAAAGATTATTATTCAGTTCATATCACATATTATATTGTTATAATAATAATTGGTTAATTATGTGTGTTCTAATGAGATGCTTTTGTCGATGTTTGGTACATGAGTCAAAAATGAACTTGTTTGAAAATGATTGTCCATGTAGTTATAAGTAAATAATCTCTAGAATATTATAAATGATTTAAATATCATATATATATAGTAAATATTCATTTTATACTATTCCATTACATTTTAAGATAAAATGAAATGAAATTCACCGTTCATGGAGACGGTAGGTCATACGTACGCATGAACGCTACTTTCATTTCTTTGTCATATTAATGGAATTAAAATTAATTGAGGGATATATATATATTATAATTACAGTATAATATATATTTCTTATAGGTCACATAAGTTCATTAATTTCATTCTTTATACATTCCATGTATTTCATGAACGAGTCACATCACTTGAGGGGGCAGTAGTCCACACTTCCTCGTATGAAATTATCGCATTTGCACAACATGAAAAGCATGAAGGCATGTTTTAAATATAAAATTCAGAAGCATATAGAAAACATAAATACCATATATATCATATATAAAATATAGTGACATCCTAACGGCCACCATTAAATGTGTTAATAGAAGAATGAACAATCATCGTTTCGTGAGGGAGAAATTCGCCATCCACAGAAACAATATGTTCTTTGACCATTAGACGAAGTTGTGTGTAAGTTTATCTCTAATACTTCACATAAAAACATCCTAGTATATTGAAGATACTGGTTTTTTTACAAAAGAAAGGAATAAAAAGAGTTTAGAGGGTTGGAGAATCAAAATAAAACAAAAGAACACAAGGGAATACATTACCTTTAAATCGGGTGACTCTTTTTTATTGGAGCTCAAAGGCTTCCTTGGATAGGATTCTGCCCAAAGTTTAGGCTTCAATGATGAAGAGAGGTATGTGGAGAGATGAAATGGTCAGGGTTTGTCTGAGCCAAAGGCTTGAGATGTTTGTGTAAGGTGGTAGAGGTGAGGGCCTTTTATAAGAGGAGAGGAGGGGCACTATTGGAAAGTTATAAAATATTACATTATTATAAAATGATTTTCGGATTTTAGAGGTCCCAAAAGGATATATTTCGAGGATAAGGTGATAAGTTTTCTAAATCCACCCATCCAATAGTTTTTTGAAAAGTGTAGGTATTATATATTACATTATCTTTTCTTTTTATTTAAATCGTTAAATAATGAGGTAATCGCTTCATCATCATGTTATCATATATAATTTAATTTATATAATGTCTAAAAATTATAAAAAAATATCATGATGTTGGAAATATTTTTAGATTTCTAATGAATATTTATAGTAAAAAATATTTCTTGTATAACCCCATGTAAAAATTGTTTTAGTATAACAATACATGTTTGTTACATTTTAATTTTAACTTTAAATAAAAAGTTATTAATGTCATTTTCCAACCAAAGTGGCTCCATGGGGTCCCCAAGTTATCCCATGGACTGTCTTGGTCGGACAAGACTCATAAACTAAGGTTAGTACATGTTTCAAGGTCATTTCATATTATTAATACATTATTTTTACATTAAATTACACTAATTACCTCTAATCGTGATTAAAAACAAAAAAGTTACTATTCACCAAAAAATTATTTTAATCTCATTGAACCACATTTTAATTCCTAATGAAAACCATGTATGTTGGTTTTTTGAAAATCAAATCACAGATGTGGTAAAGTTTCATTAAAACGAAAAATCTGTTTCTTTAACTACCACTTAGTGGTTTCACTATTCATCCAAAATTGAAGTTTTTCAGAAAAATACCAAAAATTCACCCTGAGATATATTTGATATTCTGAATTCAAAAATGATGTCTATTTTAAAAAACTCATAACATATAAGTTAAATTAATTAATTTAATAATTAATTCCCGCTGTCAACAAAAGTAGCGTGTTTTTAAGAACCAATATATATAAAAGATTAACACTAGTTTAAGTCCACTTTCAATGTGAAATTAATTCTAATTACCACCATTGAATTAAATGGTAAAAATATATTCTAATTTCACTTTAAAACCAATTCAAAATATAATCTAATCATATAAATAAATTATATTAAAAATAGGTTTTGAATTAAAATACGACATTTTCACTATTCATTAAAAAATTAGCTTTGTCGGAAAAATACCAAAAATTTACACAAAGTAAATTTTGATGTCCCGATTCTAAAGAAAAATTTCAGTTTTTCAAATATAACACATAAAATTGTATCGAAGTGGATTTAAAAGAGGTTCTCCATCAAAAGGCGGTTAATCGGCCTTTTAATGAATATTAGAATGTTTACGCATAAAATTGGATTCATTCGCATTTGTAATCCTATAACATTTATTGTAAAAAGTAAAAATATTTGACAGACATAAATAATCATTTTTTAGTTAGTTCCATTCTTTCCGGCCATTACAATGGCTAGGCGTTAACTATCATTTAAAATAATATTATTTTATTATTAGAGTACAATGTATGATTTCAAAGGAACTCATTGTCGCGTATTGGGTACGCCATCGAGCATAGCATTCCCTTTAATGTAATATTATTATTTTATTTACAAATAGGGATAAATATAAAAATTTCATATTCTTTATTTACCTGTGGTGTTACATCCTTCCACCCTTTTGGGAATTGCGTCCTCACAATTTTAAAATTAGGCTCATAAACATCATTGAAAGTCCCACATCGGAACAAGAGTCGGTAAAACAATCACATTAAAAGAAAGATAAGTTCAAAGGTCACCCGAGTTAACCCATACTAGGATTCCATGTATGAGAACATGGATATGGATGAAAAATCAAAGGGTCATGTTCTGAGGGAGTGTGATAGAAAACATGTTTAGGAGAAAGTTAACCCCCAGAAAATCACAAACTTGTGATGGGTTAAATGGTATTGGATTCCCTAGTAGGAAAAGCTAACGGACAACATTTTTTTAAGTTACTTGTCATTGAAAAATTTATTTTTGAGCTTAACTAAAACATAAGGAAACATACTTACTTTTCATGTTGACTTTCAACTTTTACTATATTTCTTACACGAACTCATATTTTCTCATAAAGATGAGTATTTAAGTTGACCTGTTTACATTAAGAGAGCTATAATCAACTTCTATAGAATCACCTAATACATAAAAGAGAACTATATACTTCCCATGTCATTAGACCTTAACCAAAACTAAAACAAAAAAGTTTAGTATGAGATCAGATAATACCGAAAAAGGATAATCCTTTGTAAAAAGGAAATCTATTCTTAATCTCCAAAATTTTTCCATCATGACCCAAAGTTCAACGAAGACCAAAATAAAACCAAAATAATATTGAAACCCAAATATTTGAAGGATTTAATCACATAGTCTTCCATGGTACAAATTAACACTTATCTCCAAATAACATTAGTTGCTCTTAAACTATCATATTGAAAAGTAATTAGCCTAATCACATATCCTACATGATAGGTTAATAATATCAATAGATAACCCAAAATAAACTTACTCTTAATTCATAAAATCATATAACTGAAAAGAGTAAGTCATACTAACTAGGGACTTCGCATAGTCCAGTTTTAGGCATTAAATACCAGTCACACTTTGGTCGTGGGTTCTATTCCCATAGCTTTGTCCGACGCGACTTGTTGTCACACGGTCTGCGTGTTGTCCTTTTTTCAAACTATATAATTCTCAAATAATTCCCCAAAAAGAGATAAAATCATCAAAAATAACCATAACATAATTTAATTTATATTTATCTCATGACTTTCATTTTCCATCATAACATATAGTAGCCCATAATTACCTCAAAAGTAAGGACCATATAAACCCAAATGGTTCTTTATAATTATGTCCACAAAAGAACAGATTACTATTCCTTGAATAAAATTTTCATATATCAAACATCAGGGTTACACATACTATAAAATGTCTTCTAATGTAACCCCATCATCAAAAGAGACTTAATACTCTTAAGAACTTCACCATAACTCTTGAAGCCCTTATATGTTGACTTCTTACTCATTCAAAATTCTTCATGATCCATTAACCATTCATTTCCAACTTATTCAGAAATACTTCTTCCCTAAAAACAAAATCATGAATCATATCCAAATATTCCAAAATAGAAAAACAAATGTTAAGGAATAATCCATACCTTTTATTGGTCATTGTCAGTTTCTTCATCCTCAATCAGAATAGAATTAGGTTTTGGTAAACAAATATTTGTACGATCTTGGTGATACCATTCCCGAAACTTCTTCCTAGGACATGTGTTTTCATAATGACCATGCACACCACATATAAAACATTAAATTGATCCCTCATAAAGAACTTCTTTCCCTTTCTAAGAGTCAACTGGATGCTTCCTTTTTCCATGGCAGGTTCTTGCTTTAAGACCTTCATTTCCACATCTATAGCATACTTCTGTCCCTTTGAAACATTTTCCTAGGTGTTTCTTTCCACATATTTGACACATAGGTTTTTTTAACACAATTACCTTTATGATTATTACCTGTAGATCCATAGGGATTGGTTTCTCACATATATTATGCCTTATAAAAATCACCAAGGTTTAGGTGGTCAATCATGACTCCAGATAGTTAGTTGAGGATAAACACAAGAGTTCTCATTGTAGCTCCAATATCATTCAGTTCCTCCCTTAGAAAACTGTCACAGTTTCCTTCACATCCACTGTTACTTTGGTGCCTGCTCGATCCAGCCATTTACTAAAACCAAAAAGGTCAGTGTGAGTATATCAATAAGACCATCATGTACTAATGAGGAAGATAAACACTAAAATATACTTACTCATTCACTTTATCTAAAACTAGGGCTCTTTCTAAAATCCTAACCATTATGGTAATGTCACTTATGCTTAGAGAATACCCTAACCTCTAAAGTTATCTAAACTGACCTTTGATACCAACTATAAGGCCCTGGCCTTAAACATTACTTAATCATGAATTAAATGAAAAATTCACATAGAGGATATTTTCAGATTTAGAGTCTTAGAGAATTAGGTCATAACTATTTAATCTCAAAAGATTACATAGTAGACACTTCTAATATGTTTCCATAAAATAAAAAAAACCCTTAAAAAGAAACATTTCTAGTTCCATGTTTTAGATAGCATGTCTTTCCTTGATCCCATCCTGGACCCTATTCATCTTTAAGTCCTCTGGAAAAAATTTCAAAAACTTGGCATGAGCATAAAACCCCAGTAAAGGATACACAAATAAGAAAAACTGTTAGTTTTTCAAAAAAAACAAGTAAACCATGAATACTTTACCAATGTAATACTTTTCACCTTTATGAAGTAGTAAAAACTCTTCACTGAATAAAAGACCATTACTTACCCTTTTGTAACCAAAACATTACAATAAAACACATATAAACAAAATATAATATATAAAGGTAACTTTGGACATAAACATACTTAAATGGAATAACCATACGGCCGACTTCCACACATATCACTTAATGGAATAGCCATACGACCGATTTCCATACCCAATGCATTGGAGGTTATAACGTAACCGCCCATCCTGGTATTAACGACACCACCCGTAATATGGTTTATCACGTAACCACCCGTAAAATTTCCAAGTACCATCATTACACATAAAATATGGAAAATATAAACATTTCAATAACAAAATTTCATTTTCAATCACAATAAGTAATTCTAAGATATTGAATTAATTAATCCATTTTCGAAAACCATTTAAAATAGATTTTTGAATCAAAGTGTCCCATACAACTTTGAAGCTTTTAATGGAATTGTAATTTTAAAAAATTAATGTCCATATAAATAAATACTGAAAACCATTTTGAAAACATGGACATTAATGATAATGATTTAGAATAATGTATCTTTAAACATTTAAAACGATATTTTTGTTAAAGAGTTTTTAACAAAATGAGAGACTCTAGAATACAAATAATTGCGGAATAAAATTTAATCTGAACTTTATAATATCATGATAATATATGTATTCATGAAATAATATGTCAAAGGACAGTATACACACAATATAAGAGTGAATTGGTGCATAACAACAATGATGTCTCAATGGAAATGAAAATTGAGATGAAATCCATTATAAAGATGGTATCCTTAAAATAAAGATAAATATATCACATAATTATGTATTAGAAATATAAATACACCAAATATAAGTGGATATTATGTTTGAAAAAATCAGAGGTCATTCACACATAATCTTGGAAAAACAAAACCAATGACATAGATATTTAACTCAATGAAATGAGATTGAGTTATGATTTCCCATACAAGTTCGTAAGAATTTATCATTGAGATGATTATGTGTAGAAATAGTATATCTACACAAAGGTTTGTGGAAATAAAACATTGAGATTCCACACATAATCATGGCATAATAAAATCATGAAGTAGAGGTTTAACCCAAAGACTTGAAAGTGGGTTAAGATGTTCCCTTATAGAAATCTGACAGCCAAACGGCGTCACTTTAAAATTCAGAAAATGAGTTGATGAGAGAGAAAATGGTATCTCATCACTTGGACATAGAATTTACATAAATAAGGATATAGAAGAACATATACCAACATAATTGTATGTGAATTAAAAGACATAACAAAAGAAGTATTTCAAAAAGAGGAGGGTGAAAGGTCCCCTTACCGAGTTGGGTAAATTTCGAAACGTACACCCCATGGAAGGCGGGTCATACAATGAAGATGTAAATACAAATAAATGAAATTATACTAAACAATGTGTATAAAAATGTTGAGTACATTCACCACTCAAAGTAAATAGTGGAAAATGTTGCATAAATGTCACAGGAATAAAAGTGAGATGAAAAATCCCTTACGAAAACTCGGAAGCCTAAAGTCGCCACTTAAAACATCCAAAAATGAATGTATGAGATCAAATAGGTTCTCTCATAATAATAACATAAAAAGTATAGTATGAGAAATATAAAATAACATCCCCAATCATAATAAATATGAGCTTAAAATAAATTACATAAAAGAGAGTACATAAAAAGAAAGAGAGATGTTAGATCCCTTACCTCAAGTCCGACTTGTCTTGTTCATTTCTTTATATTCCTGAATAATAAACATTGGTCAATTTATAATTGATTAAGGTCATAATTTAAAGATTATTATTCAGTTAATATCACATATTATAATGTTATAATAATAATTGATTAATAACGTGAGTTCATATGAGACGTTTTGGTCGATGTTTGGTACATGAGTCAAAAATGAACTTGTTTGAAATTATTGTCCATGTAGTTATAAGTAAATCATCTCCAGAATAGTATTAATGATTTAAATTTCATATATATCCAGTAAATATTCATTTTATACTATTCCATAACATTTAGAGATAAAAAGAAAAGAAATGCACCGTTCATGGAGACGGTAGGCCATACGTACGCATGAACGCTACTTTCATTTATTTGTCATATTGATGGAATTAAAAATAATTAAGAGATATATATATTATATTTCTAGCATAATATATATGTTTTATAGGTCACATAAGTTTATTAATTTCATTCTTTATACATTCCATGTGTTTCATGAACGAGTCACATCACTTGAGGGGGCGGTAGTCCACACTGCCTCGTATGAAATTATCGCATTGGAACAACATGAAAAGCATAAAGGCATGTTTTAAATATAAAATTCAGAATCATATAGATAACATAAATAGAATATATATCATATATAAAATATATTGACATCATAATGGCCACCATGAAAGGTGTTAAGAGAATATTGAACAATCATCGTTTCGTGAGGCAGAAATTCACCATCCATAGAAACAATATGTTCTTTAACCATTAGACGAAGGTGTGTGTAAGTGTATCTCGAATACTTCACATAAAAAATACTAGTATATTTAATATACTGGTGTTGTTACAAAATAAAGGGAAAAAATAGTTTAGAGGGATGGAGAAGAAAAATAAAACAAAAGAACACAAGGGAAGACATTATCTTTAAATTGGGTAACTATTTTTGATTTGAGCTCAAAGGCTTCCTTGGAAAGGATTATGAACAAAATTGATGCTTCAATTATGAATAGAGAGATGTGGAGAGATAAAATTGGCAGGGTTTGGCCGAGCCAAAGGCTAGAGAGTTGTGTGTAAGGTGGTAGAGGTGGGGGCCTTTTATAAGAGGAGAGGAGGGGCACTCTTGGAATGTTATAAAATATTACTTTATTATAAAATAATTTTTGTATTTTAAAGGTCCCAAAATGATATAGTTAGAGGATAAGGTGATAAGTTTTCTAAATACACCCATCCATTAGGTTTTTGACAAGTGTAGGTCTTATATTTTACATTATCTTTTCATTTTATTTAAATCGTTAAATAATGAGGTAATCGCTGCATCATCATGGTGTCATAAATAATTTAATTTATTTAATGTATAAAAATTATAAAAAAACTATCATGATGTAGGAAATATTTTTAGCTTTATAATGAATATTTATAGTAAAAAATATGACTTGTATAACCCCATGTTAAAATTGTTTTAGTAAAACAATACATGTTTGTGAAATTTTAATTTTAACTTTAAAGAAAAAGTAATTAATGTCATTTTCCAAATAAATTTGCTACATGGGGTCCCCAAGTTGACCCATGGATTGTATGGGTCGGCCATGACTCATCCAATAAGGGGTAGGACATGTTTCACAGTCATTTCATATTATAAAAACATTATTTTTACCTTAAATTACACTAATTACCTCTAATCGCGATTAAAAACATAAAAATTACTATTAACCAAAAAATTATTTTAATCTAATTGAACAAAATTTTAAATCCTAATGACAACCATATATGTAGGATTTTTGAAAATCAAATCACATAAGTGGTAAAATTTCATTTAAATGAAAAATCGGTTCTTTAACTACCACTTAATGGATTCACTATTCATCAAAATTGATTTTTTTTAGAAAAATACCAAAAATTCACCATAAGATATATTTGATATTCCAAATTCAAAAATGATGTCTATTTTAAAAAATTCAAAATATATAAGTTTCATTAATTAATTTAATAATTAATTCCTGCTGTCAAAACAAATAGCATGTTTTTAAGAACCAATATCTATTAAATGATTAACAATAGTTTAAGTCCAATTTCAAAGTAAAATTAATTCCAACGACCACCATTGGATTAAATGGTAAAAGCATATAATTATTTCACTTTAAAACCAATTAAAAAGATAATCTAATCATATAAATAAATTATATTAAAAAGAGGTTTTGAATTAAAATACAACATTTTCACTATTCATTAAAAAAATGAACTTTATCGGAAAAATTCCAAAAATTTACAAAAAGTAAATTTTGATGTCCCAATTATAAAGAAGAATTTTATTTTTTAAAATATAAAACATAAAATTGTGAAAAAGATTATTTAAAAGAGGTTCGCCATCAAAAGGTGGTTAATCGACCTTTTAAAAAATATTAGAATGTTTACGCATAAAATTGGGTTCATTCGCATTTTTAATCCTCTAACATTTATTGTAAAAAGTAAAAATATTTTACAAACATAAATAATAATTTTTTAGTTAGTTCTGTTGTAACACCCCAGGTAAATAAAAAATATGAAATCTTTATATTTATCCATATTTTTGAATCAAATATTAATATTACTTTAAAGGGGATGCTATGCTCGATGGCGTACCCAATACGCAACAACGAGTTTCTTGGAAATCTTACGTTGCACTCTAATAATAAAATAATATTATTTTAAATGGTAGTTAATGCCTAGTCGTTGTAATGGTGGGAATGAACAGAGCTAACTACCAAATGATTATATATGTTTGTCAAATATTTTTACTTTTTACAATAAATGTTAGAGGATTAAAAATGCGAATGAATCCAATTTTAAGTGTAAACATTCTAATATTCTTTAAAAGGTCGATTAACCGCCTTTTGATGGAGGACCTCTTTTAAATCCACTTTTGACAATTTTATGTGTTATATTTGACAAAATAAAATTCTTCTTTAGAATCGGGACACCAAAATTTACTTTGTGTAAATTTATGGTATTTTTCCGAAAAAGTTCAATTTTTAATGAATAGTGAAAAATGTTGTATTTTAATTCAAAACCTCTTTTTAATCTAATTTAGTTAAATGATTATATTATCTTTTGAATTGGTTTTAAAGTGAAATTTGAATATATTTTTACCATTTAATCCAATAGTGGTCGATGGAATTAATTTCATTTTGAAATCGGACTTAAACTAGTGTCAATCTTTTGATACATTTTGTTTCATAAAAACACGCTATTTGTTTTGATAGTGAGAATTAACTATTAAATTAATTAATGCAACTTATATGATTTTAATTTTGTAAAATAGACATCATTTTTGAATTCGGAATATCAAATATATCTTAGGGTGAATTTTTGGGATTTTTCTGAAAAACATCAATTTCTGATGAATAGTGAAACTACTAAGTGGTACTTATAAAAACTGATTTTTCGTTTAAATTAAATTTTACCACTTCTATGTTTTGAATTTTAAAAATATGACATACATGGTTTTCATTAATAAGTAAAATTTAGTTCAATGAGATTAAAATAATTTTTTGGTGAATAGTAACTTTTAATTTCTTAATCGCGATTCGAGGTAATTAGTGTAGTTTAAGGTAAGAATAATGTTTTAATAAAATGAAATGACCTATACACATGTACTACCCTCATTAGATATGTCATGGCCGACCGAGAAAATCCCTGGGTCAACTTGGGGACCCCATGGAGCTACTTTGGTTTGAAAATGACATAAATACCTTTTTATTTAATGATAATGTAAAAATGACACAAACATGAGATGTTTTACTAAAAAAAATTTTACATGGGGTTATGCAAGTCAAAATTTTGACTATAAATAATCATTAGAAATATAAAAAGATTTCCTACATCATAGTATTTGTTTTATAATTTTTAGACATTAAATAAATTAAATTATTTATGACATCATGATGATGTAGCGATGACCTCATTATTTAACGATTTAAATAAAATGGAAAGATAATGTAATATCTAAGACCTACACATGTCCAAAACCTATTGGATGGGTGTATTTAGAACCATTATCACCTTATCCCCGAATTATATCAATGTGGGACCTTTTAAATCCGAAACTCATTTTCAAATAAAGTAACATTTGCTTACTTTCCAAGAGTGCCCCTCCTCTTCTCTTATAAAAGGCCCCCACCTCTACCTCCTTACCCACACTCTCAACGCCTTTGTCTCAGCCAACACCTTCCCATTTTGTCTCTACACTTCCCTCTCTTACTCTTTGAAGACTCACATTGGGAAGAAGTCTTCCCAAGGAAGCCATTGAGCTCAATCCAATGGGATTTACCCGATTTTAAGGTAATGTCTTCACTTGAGTCCTTTTGTTTTATTTTTCTTCTCCAACCCCCTAAACTCTTTTTATTCATTTATTTTGTAACAAATCCAGTATAATAAATATACTATGATGTTTTTATAAGAATTATTCCTGCTACACATTCACACACATACATCTAATGGTTAAAGAACATATTGTTTCCGTGGATGGCGAATTGTGGCCTCCCGAAACGATGATTGTTCAACATTCTTTTAACACCTTCAAAGGTGACCATTATGATGACACTATTTTTATATATGATATATAATATGTTTATGTTTTCCTTAAGATTCTGTATTTTTTATTTTGGGCATACCTTTATGGTTTCCATTATGGGTAAACGTGATATCTTTATTTAAGGAAGTGCGGACTACCGCCTCCTCAAAGTGATGTGATTCGTTAATGCCATTTGTGGGATGTATAAAGGATGGATTTAATGTTATTATATATGATGTTATACTGGAATTATTATATACCTCTATATAATTATTATTTATTTCCATTAATATATGAGATAGAAATGAAAGTAGCTTTCATGCGTACGTACGACTTACCGTCTCCATGAATGGTGCATTTCATTTCTTATCCCCAAATGTAATGTACTATTATAAGTACATATTTATAATGGATATATATAATGTATGTTACATATAAATTATGAATATAATTCTGGAATTAAAATATACATACCTCTCATTTATTTTTCATTCCATTAATATGATAAAGAAATGAAAGTAGCGTTCATGCGTACGTACGGCTTACCGTCTCCATGAACGGTGCATTTCATTTATTACCTCTAAATGATTATGTGATATTATAAATACATGTATATTCTAGATATATATGATATATATGATATCAAAATCAGGAATGTCATTCTGGATATAAAGAACCTTTGACCACACGAACAACATGTAATTGTAAGAAGTCCACATTCGACTTAAGAACCAAATATCGACAAAACAAACATTATTAACTTAAATGATTACATAATGTTTATCACATGGAAATAAGTGATATAAAAAGAATAATTAACTTGAAAAATGTTCTTAAGAAAATAGAAATTAACTCAAGTTTATTATTCAGGACGTTAAAGAACGATCGAGTCAAGTCGGACTCGAGGTAAGGGATCTTAGTCCTCTCTTTCTTTTTAAGTACACTCTTTTATGTCATTCCTTCTAAATCTCATATTTCTTAATATTGGGATGTTATTTTATATTCCTATTTCTGTAAACATTATTTTAATATGATGAGGGACCCTGTTTGATTTCATAAATCCATTTTTTTAAGTTTATGTGGCGTTGTTAGGCTGCCGAGTTTTCGTAAGGGATTTTTCATCTCACTTTTATTCTCGTTAGATTTATGCTACATCTGCCACAATTTCCATTCAGTGGTCTATGTACTGCCCGTTATTTTTCTCATTGTGTAATATACTTTCATTTATGAGTATTTACATCAATGTTGTATTGTCCTTCTTTCGCGGGGTGCATGTCTCGAAAGATACCCATGTCGGTAAGGGAACCTTTCACCCTCCACTTTTTGTAAAAGACTTATTTTGTTATGTCTTTTAATTCACATAATATTATGTTTTGATATGTTCTTATATATCCTTATTGATCTAAATTTTATGTCCATGTGATGAGATACCCTTTTATCTCTCATCAACTCTTTTTCTGAATTTTGAAGTGATGACGTTAGGCTGTCAAATTTTTGCAAGGGAACTTTTTAACCCAAATTTGATTCTTTGGGATAAACTTCTAATCCTTGAATATGTCGTTCTATGAATATGTGTGAATAACCTCTGATTGTTTTACACTTAATATCCACTTATATTTTCTGTATTCGTTTGTCACACATAATTATGCAATTGATTTATCCTTAAACCAAGGATACCGTCTTTGTAAGGGTATTCGTCTCAATCTCCATTCATTGAAGACATATTTTGTTTTATACACAACCTTCTTTTATATGGTGTATAAACCCCTTTGAATTTTACGTTTATTCAAAAGGAATCTTTTTTCTATGAAGTGTTTTACTAAATGACAAAAAGTAATGTTTCTTTTTACGTACGCGGTGACAATTACCTTTTCCGCCGCCACGAGTATTTTTTGATCTTTGTCTTCCTCAACAAGCCGTAATGTTTTTAAAATAAAATAAATACCATATAATTCTTTTTGTATTTTGGTATTGAAAATGGTTTTGATAAAGGATTCTATTATGTTAATATATTTAAATGATATATTGTGATTGAAATGTGGAAATGTTATCATTCCTTTATGTTGGTTTTATGTGTTATAATTTTATAATGGTACTTGGACATTTTACGGGTGGTTAAGTGATAAACCATTATGACGGGTGGTGCCGTGAATACCAGGACTGGTGGTTCCGTTATAACCTCCAATGCATTGGGTATGGAAGTCGGCCTTATGGCTATTCCATTAAGTATGTATGGAAGTTGGCCGAATGGCTATTCCATTAAGTGATATGTGTGGAAGTGGACCTTATGGTTATTCCACTTAAGTATGTTTATGTCCCAAGTTACCATTATATGTTATGTGATCTTTATATGGGTTTTATGGTAATCTTTTGGTTATAGAAGGGTATGTAGTGATCTTTTATTCCGTGAAGAGTTTTTACTACTTCGAAAAGGTGAAAAGTATTACTTTGATAAAGTATAGTTGGTTTAGTTGTTGTTTTAAAAATCTAATAGTTTTCATTCTTTGTGTATCCCTTACTGAGCTTTTTATGCTCATCCCACATTTTTGAAATGTTTTTCACAGGACTTAATGTGGAATAGGGTCAAGGATGGGATCAAGGGAAAGTCATGCTACCTAAAACATGGAACTAGACATGTTTCTTTTTAGGAGTTCTTATTTTATGGAAATTTAGTAGACGTTTCTACTTTGTAATCTTTTGAGATGTAATAGTTATGTCCTAATTCTCTAAAACTCTAAACTTGAAAAGATCCTCAATGTGAATTACTCATTTAAATTCAATATTAAGTAAGGTTTAAGGTTGTGGCCTTATATTTGGTATCAGAGGTCGGTTTAGACAACTTTAGGGATTAGGAGTTCTTGTGAGACACATGATTAGTACCTATATCTATTATTTTAGTTAAATACTTGTTTTATAACATTTTTTTCAGGTCAAGTAAAGTCGGTTATAAATGGAAGGAGAAGGATCTCAAATGACATTCCTATCTCTTCCTGATGACATGCTTGCAATAATTATTGCAAAGTCATATTCGGATGATTGTGAAACTTTTTCTAGCATACAACTCACTTGCAAGCGGTTGTTTAAGATATCAAACACATCCACTATACCTCGTTATCATCGTGGATCATGGGTTGTTTTTAGATAAATACTATTTTCACAATATTCTCATATTTTCAAGAAAGGTAAATATTATCAAGGTATTTTCAAATATTTTACCTTATCACAAGAATTTGAAGCATATTATGATTTTAAAAATGGTGTTGAGGAAGGAGACCCTTGTGCAAACTATCTATATTTTCTTTTAAAATATAGTCTCACATCACATACTTATGGTATTTTAAAAGGACCAAAAATAGAATGTTTCATCTCAATTTCGGTCTGACTATTTTATAGAAATAATGTTTTATTAGAGGTTTGGAATTATATGTCATACATGATTATTTTCCAAAACTGTTTTTCTGTGAACACCCATATTACCCATGTTGTACGAGGTGTATTTGGATGGAGGAAGCAAATGGTTTTGAAGGATATCTAAATCATTGGTGTAATGCATGGGACTTCTACCTACGTGAGCAAGATGATGATGAAACCTAGTGGACGCCATGATCAAGGTATGATGTTATTGATTTTGGGAATCGTTTTATTTTATCTTATGGTGGTGAAATAAGACTTCAAGAATTAATATGTTGAGATCGTAATGAATTCGGATGAAAATTAAAGGTATAAGGAAACTATTGAGGTTAAAACATGTTAGGGTTATTTTTGGAGTTTTATAAAAAGGACAACACGCAGACCGTGTGACAACCCGTCACGTCGGACAAAGATGTGGGATCGAACCCACAACCAAAGTGCAACTGGTATTTATCGCCTACCACTGGACTACGTGAAGTCCCTGGTTAGTTTGACTGATTCTTTTTAGTTATATGATTTTATGAATTAAGATTAAGTTGATTTTTGGTTATCTATGGATATTTATTAACATATCATGGAGGATATGTGATTAGGTTAATTATTTTTCAATACGAGACATTAAGAGCATCTGATGTTGTTTAGAGATAAATGATACGATTTAACATGGAAGAATATGTGACTAAATCCCTCAAATATTTGGGTTTCAATCTTAGTTTGGTTTAGTCTGAAGAATTTTATGGACAAATTGATTATCGAATGGTCCTCGTTGAACTTTGGGTTTTGTTGGACAAATTTTGGAGATTAAGAATAAATTTTCTTTTTATAAGGGGTTATCCTTTTCTGGATTATCTGATCTTGTACTAGCCTTTTTGGTTTTGGTTTTGGTCTAAAGACATGGGAAGTATAGAGTTCTCTTTTGTGGATTAGGTGATTCTCTAGAAGTTTATTATAGTACTCTTAATGTGAACAAGTCTTCCTAAATACTCGTCTTATGGAGAAAATATGAGTTTGTCTAAAATTTGAAAGTCAACATGATAAGTGATTATGTTTCCTTATTAATAAATTACTCAATAAAAAGTAACTTAAAACAAAAATGTTGTCTATTAACTTTTCCTACTGGGGAATCGAATACCGTTTAACACATCACAAGTTTGTGATTTTCTTGTGGTTAACTTTCTCTTAAACTTGTTTTCTATCACTCTCCATCAGAACAAGACCCTTTGTTTTTTCCTGCATGTCCATATTTTCTTACTTGGAATCCTAGTATGGGTTAACTCGGGTGACCTTTGTACTTATCTTTCTTTATTTTAAAGTGATTTTTTACAGACTCTTGTTCCGATGTGGGACTTTCATGGATGTTTCCAAGCCCAATTTTAAAATTGCGAGGATGCAATTCCTAAAAGGGGGGAAGGATGTAACACCCCAGGTAAATAAAGAATATGAAATCATTATATTTATCCATATTTGTGAATCAAATATTAATATTACTTTAAAGGGGATGCTATGCTCGATGGCGTACCCAATACGCAACAACGAGTTTCTTGGGAATCATGCATTGCACTCTAATAATAAAATAATATTATTTTAAATGGTAGTTAACGCCTAGTCGTTGTAATGGTTGGAATGAACAGAACTAACTACCAAATGATTATATATGTTTGTCAAATATTTTTACTTTTTACAATAAATGTTAGAGGATTAAAAATGCGAATGAATCCAATTTTAAGCGTAAACATTCTAATATTCATTAAAAGGTCGATTAACCACGTTTTGATGGCGGACCTCTTTTAAATCCACTTTTTGACAATTTTATGTGTTATATTTTACAAAATAAAATTCTTCTTTAGAATCGGGACATCAAAATTTACTTTGTGTAAATTTTTGGTATTTTTCCAAAAAAGTTCAATTTTCAATGAATAGTGAAAAATGTTGTATTTTAATTCAAAACCTCTTTTTAATCTAATTTATTTAAATGATTAGATTATCTTTTGAATTGGTTTTAAAGTGAAATTATAATATATTCTTACCATTAAATCTAATATTGGTCGATGGAATTAATTTCACTTTGAAATCGGACTTAAACTAGTGTCAATCTTTTGATACACTTTGTTTCATAAAAACACGCTATTTGTTTTGACAGCGGGAATTAATTATTAAATTAATTAATGAAACTTATATGTTTTGAATTTTGTAAAATAGACTTTATTTTTGAATTCGGAATATCAAAAATATCTTAGGGTGAATTTTTGGGATTTTTCTGAAAAACTTCAATTTTTGATGAATAGTGAAACCACTAAGTGGTACTTATAAAAACTGATTTTTCGTTTAAATGAAATTTTACAACTTCTGTATTTTGAATTTCAAAAATCCGACATACATGGTTGTCATTAAGAAGTAAAATGTAGTTCAATGAGATTAAAATAATTTTTTGGTGAATAGTAACTTTTAAGTTCTTAATCGCTATTAGAGCTAATTGGTGTAGTTTAACGTAAGAATAAAGTTTTAATAAAAGGAAATGACCTAGACACATGTCCTGCCCTCATTGGATGTGTCATGGCCGACCAAGACATTCCATGGATCAACTTGGGGACCCCATGGAGCCACTTTGGTTGGAAAATGACATAATACCTTTTTATTTAAGGATAAAGTAAAAATGACACAAACATGAGATGTTTTACTAAAACAATTTTTACATGGGGTTATACAAGTCAGAATTTGGACTATAAATAGTCATTATAATGATAAAAATATTTCCTACATCATAGTATTTGTTTTATAATTTTTAGACATTAAATAAATTAAATTATTTATGACATCATGATGATGCAGCGATGACCTCATTATTTAACGATTTAAATAAAATGTAAAGATAATGTAATATCTAAGACCTACACATGTCCAAAACCTATTGTATGGGTGGATTGCGAACCATTATCACCTTATCCACGAATTATATCAATGTGGGACCTTTTAAATCCGAAACTCATTTTCAAATAAAGTAACATTTGCTTACTTTCCAAGAGTGCCCCTCCTCTCCTCTTTTAAAAGGCCCCCACCTCTACCTCCTTACTCACACTCCCAAAGCCTTTGGATCGGCCAAACTCTGCCCATTTTGTCTATCCTCTCCCCTCTCTTACTCCTTGAAGCCTCAATTTGGGCAGAAGTCTTCCCAAGGAAGCCTTTGAGCTCAAACCAAAGGGAGTTACCCGATTTTAAGGTAATGTCTTCACTTGAGTCCTTTTGTTTTATTTTGCTTCTCCAACCCCCTAAACTCATTTTATTCATTTATTTTGTAACAACTCTAGTATATTAAATATACTAGGATTTTTTTATAAGAAGTATTCGAGATAAACTTGCACACACCTACATCTAATGGTTAAAGAACATACTGTTTCCGTGGATGTCGAATTTCGGCCTCCCGAAACGATGATTGTTCAACATTCTTTTAACACCTTCAAAGGTGGCCATTAAGATGACACTATTTTTATATATGACATATAATATGTTTATGTTTTACATAATCTTTTGTATTTTTCATTTTGTGCATACCTTTATGGTTTCCATTATGGGTAAACGTGATATCTTCATTTACGGAAGTGCGGACTACCGCCCCCTCAAAGTGATGTGATTCGTTAATGCCATATGTGAGACATATAATGGATGGATTTAATGTTATTATATATGATGTTATACTTGAATTATAATATACCTCTATTTAATTATTATTTCTTTCCATTAATGTATGAGATAGAAATAAAAGTAGCGTTCATGCGTACGTACGGCTTACCGTCTCCATGAACGGTGCATTTCATTTCTTATCCCCAAATGTAATGTACTATTATATGTACATATTTATAATGGATATATATAATGTATGTTACATATAAATGATGAATATAATTCTGTAATTAAAATATACACACCTCTCATTTAGTTTTAATTCCAATAATATGACAAGGAAATGAAAGTAGCGTTCATGCGTACGTATGGCTTACTGTCTCCATGAATGGTGAATTTCATTTCTTACCTCTAAATGATTATGTGATATTATAAATAAATGCATATTCTAGATATATATGACATATATGATATTGAAATCAGGAATGTCAATCTGGATATAAAGAACCTTTGACCACATGAACAACATGTAATTGTAAGAAGTCCACTTTCGACTTAAGAACCAAATATCGACAAAATAAACATTATTAACTTAAATGATTACATAATGTTTATAACATGGAAATAAGTGATATAAAAGGAATAATGAACTTGAAAACGGTTCTTAAGCAAATAGAAATTAACTCAAGTTTATTATTCAGGACGTTAAAGAACGATCGAGTCAAGTCGGACCCGAGGTAAGGGATCTTACTCCTCTCTTTCTTTTTAAGAACACTCTTTTATGTCATTCCTTCTAAAGCTCATCTTTCTTATTATTGGGATGTTCTTTTATATTCTTCTTTATATAAACATTATGTTAATATGATGAGGGACCCTGTTTGATCTCATCAATCCATTTTGGTAAGTTTATGTGGCACCGTTAGGCTGCCGAGTTTTCGTACGGGATTTTTCATCTCACTTTTATTCCCGTGAGATTTATGCTACATCAGCCACAATTTCCATTGAGTGGTGTATGTACTGCCCGTTATTTTTCTCATTGTGTAATATAACTTCATTTATGAGTATTTACATCAATGTTTTATGGTCATTCTTTCGCGGGGTGCATGTCTCGAAAGATACCCATGTCGGTAAGGGAACCTTTCACCCTCCTCTTTTTGTAAAAGACTTCTTTTGTTATGTCTTTTAATTCACATAATATTATGTTGTGATATGCTATTCTATATCCTTATTGATCTAAATTTTATGTCCATATGATGAGATACCCTTTTATCTCTCATCAACTCTTTTTCTGAATTTTGAAGTGACGCTGTTAGGCTGTCAAATTTTTTCCAGGGAACTTTTTAACCCAAATTTGATTCTTTGGGATAAATGTGTACTCCTTGAATATGTCGTTCTATGAATATGTGTGAATAACCTCTGATTGTTTTACACTTAATATCCACTTATATTTGGTGTATTCGTTTGTCACACATAATTATGCAATTGATTTATCCTTAAACCAAGGATACCGTCTTTGTAAGGGTCTTCGTCTCAATCTCCATCCATTGAGGCATATTTTGTTTTATACAAAACCTTATTTTATACGGTGTATAAACCCCTTTGAATTTTACGTTAATTCAAAAGGAATATTTTTTCTACGAAGCGTTTTACTAAATGAAAAAAAGGAATGTTTCTTTTTACGTATGCGGTGACAACGACCTTTTCCGCCGCTATGAGTATTATTTGATCTTTGGCTTCCTCAAAAAGCTGTAATGTTTTTAAAATAAAATAAATACCATATACTTATTTTTGTATTTTGGTATTGAAAATGGTTTTGATAAAGGATTCTATTATGTCAATATATTTAAATGATATATTGTGATTGAAATGTGGAAATGTTATCATTCCTTTATGTTGGTTTTATGTGTTATAATTTTATAATGGTACTTGGACATTTTACGGGTGGTTACGTGATAAACCATTATGACGGGTGGTGTCGTGAATACCAGGATGTGTGGTTACGTTATAACCTTCAATGCATTGGCTATGGAAGTCGGCCGTATAGCTATTCCATTAAGTATGTATGGAAGTTGGCCGAATGGCTATTCCATTAAGTGATATGTGTGGAAGTCGACCTTATGGTTATTCCAATTAAGTATGTTTATGTCCCAAGTTACCTTTATATGTTATGTGATCTTTATATGGGTTTTATGGTAATCTTTTGGTTACAGAATGGTAAGTAATGAACTTTTATTCAGTGAAGAGTTTTTACTACTTCAAAAAGGTGAAAAGTATTACTTGGTTAAAGTATACATGGTTTACTTGTTGTTTTGAAAAACTAACAGTTTTCAGTCTTTGTGTATCCCTTACTGAGCTTTTTATGCTCATCCCATGTTTTTGAAATGTTTTTCACAGGACTTAACATGGAATAGGGTCAAGGATGGGATCAAGGGAAAGTCATGCTACTTAAAACATGGAACTAGACATGTTTCTTTTTAAGAGTTCTTATTTTATGGAAACTTAGTCGACGTTTCTACTTTGTAATCTTTTGAGATGTAATAGTTATGTCCTAATTCTCTAAAACTCTAAACCTGAAAAGATCCTCAATGTGATTTACTCATTTAAATTCAATATTAAGTAAGGTTTCAGGCTGGGTATTTATATCCGTTCTTTCCCTCCATTACAATGGCTAGGCATTAACTATCATTTAAAATAATATTATTTTATTATTGGAGTGCAACACAAGATTTCAAAGGAACTCATTGTCCCGTATTGGGTATGCCATTGAGAATATAGTTTCCTTTAAAGTAATGTTAATATTTTATTCACAAATAGGGATAAATATAAAAATGTCATATTCTTTATTTACCCGGGGTGTTACACTTGGTATGATTGAAAGTTAATGCAGAGTTACACAAGTTCAAAGGGATGACGCAACCATTCCTTATAACCACATGGAAATGGGAGAATGTCACTATGGACTTTTTCATGCATATCCCAAATATGTCGATGGGAAATAATGTGATATGGGTTGTTGTTGACCGACCCACCAAGACAACCCATTTTAACGCTATTCGGGATGACATCTCGGTTGATCAACTTGAAGAAATATAAGTGAAGGATGTGGTGATACTGCATGGTTTTCAACACTAAATTTAATATGATCGTGATCCATGCAAGGATCTCATCTAGATTCTGGAGGAATCTTCAATATGATTTGAGTACTGAATTAAATTTCCTCACGACCTATCATCCCCAATCTGAAGTCTAATATGAAAATACTACTCAAACTATTTAAGATATCCTAAGATCCTTCTCTTTAAAATTTAAATGTTGATTGGATCAGAATATCCCATTGGTTGAGTTCTCGTAAATTAATAGATTCTTATAGAGTATTCAGATGGGTACGTATGAAGCTCTGTAAGGAAAGTGTTGTAATATACCAACATATTTGGACGAAGATGGAGAATGAATGTTACTTGGACCTGATCCTGTGCAAGAGATGTCAAAGATGGTTCATGTCATCCAGAAAAACATCAGCGTAGCTTAGTGTTGGGAAACTATCTATGCTGAAAACAGTCAAAGGGTCTTGGAGTTTGACGTTGGATATAAATTCTTCCTTAAAAATCACTATTAAAGAGAGTCACGTGGTTTGAAAGACAGTGATGCTTTTCCCAAGATACCTTGGCCCCTTTGAGATCCTTGATCACATAGGAGACGTGGCCTATCGGCTTGCACCTCCACTAACTATGTCTCACGATCATAATGTGTTTCATGTATCCCTTTTTAAGAATTACATACCATATCCCTAAAATTTACTAAACTCATAGGTGGTGTCGCTATTAGATGATCTCTCGTATGATGAGAAGCCATTAAAGATTCTGGACGGAAGAGATGAGGTTCTTCGCAACAAGACAACCCAATTTTTAAAAATTTTATGGAGGAACCCAATGTTTGAAGAAGCTACTTGGGATCTAGAGGAGGCAATGAAGGAGAAGTACCCTTGCATGTTTACAGATTATAATGTAATGCAAAATTTTGAGGGAAAAATTTCTTTTCGGGGGAATAATGTAACGAATTTTTTTTTTCAAAAGAAATTACCTTCTCATAAGTATGTCATAAAATCCAATTAAAACACAACATTATAAACTACTATGTGATAAGAGACCTTTAAACATAGGTTTGTCACTTTTGTGTTTGGAATTTTGAAAATCTAACATACACAGTTGGGACTAGTATGTTATTTGTAGTCCGATAAGAAAAACTTAATTTTTGATGAATAGTAACCTACCCTCATGAATAGAAACGTACTGTTATGAATAGTGATATACCCTAAAGAATATTTACCTTACCTATGATAATATTAAAATAATATTAAAATGAAATTATGATGTACCTATATTTTAGAATAAGTAAATGAATGTTTTAAAACTCGGTTATAATAATAAATTATGATTTTAATTAAATGTTACATTAAACATATTTAGAAAATTATTTTTGAAAACTGGACTTCATTTTTTGAAGTCTACATATTGAAAAATGGTTAGGGTGAGTTTTTTGGATTTTTCCGAAAAATTAGAATTATTTATGAATAGTAAAATCTGATAATTCACAATAAATGATAAATAATGGATTAATTGAGTAATTTATGATGATATTATGATATAATCTCAATTTGTTAGAAGTAATATGAAACTATTACTCTTCCTGTTCATGGAATACTTTCTATTCCTTGTCTTTTGATGAAATAATAAACTAATGATTAAAAAATTATGAAAACCCTCTTCCCTTTAAATACAAATACCTCAAATTCTTAACTCTTCTCTTCACTCCTATCAACACTTGTGACTTGCCAATATTCTGTATAAATATCTCCTCAATCGCCTCACCCAAGTCCAAAATCCCCTATCCTTTTCAAAATACCAAAACCTCTCCACTTAAGTGTTTCTCAAAGGAGAGGGTTTCAAGAGGTAAATTCCTCTTTCAAATTCCTTGTTTTCTTTTATGGTCTATTCATTGTGTTTCATTCCCCAACTCCCTTCAACCAAATAGTATGATAAATCCAGTGACATGCATGTAATAGATTTATTTATTATAATGGGATATTTCATTATCTGCTCTCTTTTCTCCACCTTTTATTTAAATAGAATGAAAGCATCGTTTGAGATGTGTTAATTTAGCTCATTCAAGGACAACGATTTATCAATTTATATTATTAACTTTAAATATGGTCTAGAAACCATTATTGTAATTGTTGAAACATAATTTATATATGTAATATATCCTATTTTTATTCTATACGATTTCTTTTAAAATGGTATTATGTTATAAATCAAATCATGTTCTTTGTAATCAAACCCACTAATTAACAAAAAACGGTTGTCACTTTGGTTTTATATAATAGTTAGAATTCACTCTAATTGACCAAATTAAATTTAAAACCATGTATTATCCTAGATATTATCTAATATAATATAACTTAAATCCTATACAACCTATTTCATCTTACATGTTGATCCCAACATAAATATAAGTGAACCAGATATTAAAATCAAGTAAACAAATGAGCCCAAAAAGTGATATTGAACCCCGTAACCAATCCAAACTGTTATGAATGAACTTAAAATGATTATAATAAAATAATTACATATATAATCGGTACTGTAATTATTAATTAATACAACTATTTTTTTCTTCCGGTCTTTAATAACAAGTTCAGAACACCAACAGATTGACGGTAATGGAACCTCCCCTTTTAACTCTTAATCAAGATTTTCCTCTATGCAATGACTTTTTATGTGTAATATAAAATGATGGGTTATGTTTATTCACCTCCACCATACTACTCTCCTGATTTCTAAGTGATGATAAACCTATTTTATCACTCATAAATCCCTCTTAGTAACACAAGATACCATGCCAATAAACCGTAATGAATTCTTCCCGAACATCCTTTATTCCTTCGGGTGGCTCTATAATTATTTTTTCCAAGATGTGGTTGTATTTAATTTTAATGTAAAACATATAAATTATTTTTATATTCTAAAAAATTATGTTCCAAGATCCATCTAAAATTAAATTTCAGGGATATACATGCCTTGAAGTGAATCCCTCCTCGATACTTCGCAATAAGATAACTTGTTTTAGGAGATCTTCTCAAATTTTTACCCAAATTAATGTGCACTATATTTTTGTTTTAAGATAACATTATCTTTATAAATTCAATATTATTATTATGAAAAATATCTAGGTTAACTTATCGTATTATATAAAATATTTTTCCCTTTTTGATGATAAAATATCTATAGTATTTTCCTTAAAACCGCACAAAAATGTTTTAATGGTACTGTTTCTCAAATACATTTCCTATATATTTTCACTTTTATTTGAACCAACTACCATGTTATATGCTGATTTTAAATTATGAATATCTATTAATGTTATAATCCCTTTCATTCATGGACACTTTCATGATACTCTCATTAGTTATGGTTATGTCATGATTGTGGTCCCCAATTCTTTCCATGGGTGCTCTAATGTTTATGTATGGTTGATTATGTATGATTATTTATGTGGAAAGAATTTTTATGTGGAAATAATATTCATGAAAATTTTTATATGGTTGCACCCAGATATCTCACAAATTCATTGGGTAATGTTATGTCTCAAGAGATGCGATGAGAAAGGGGACTGGCAGTTAGCCTTGACTCGTACTAGAGGAATGTCTTATGATCCTTCCGCATATATTTTATTCCATGTTTATATGATCCCATGATTATATGATATGATTTTATATGTTCTATTCGTTTTTATCATTATGTCATTCCTCCTAACTCATGTGATTTAGATGTAACCTTATATTCATTCCCTTACTGGGATTTTTATCTCATCACAGTGTTCATGTGTTCCCAAGGGTACCCTATGCAGATCTAAGGGCTCAAAGAAAGTTAGGATATCATTATGCAGATTAAATAATGAAATGTTTTTTAGCCCCATGTTTTATGTTTTATGTACCGCTTCTTCCAAGACAGTAGACTTAAAGATCCTTGGCTTGTACTCTGATGTTTAATTATGCTTAAAATAATTTAATGTTATATATAAAAAGTATGGGTCACTATAATTTTAAACTCCCATAAGTGTGGATGGTATTATAATTTTCATGTTATTATTCTTAATCTGAAAAATATTTTTCCAAATGTTATATTAAAATTCAAAAAGTCAGATTACTATAAAAAAGTTCATATTTATAATGGTTATATAAGTTTCTTACATTGTCTAAATAATAACATATTTCATTCCTTGTGAAATAAATTATATTTTCTCTAATGATTATATATGTTTCCATTTACAATAAAAATATTATATTAGTAATATTTTGTTTCATAACCATAGTGTTGTTCATGATTGTATTTATTCATGTGTATCGAGAATATTAAAATTTTTATTATTTTGTTTGTCCAATTTTATATTTTTTATCCAATTTTAAAATTTTCATTTACTATAACCTGGTTTATTATCTAAATTTATTGTCAAAATAATTTTAAATAAATTTTGTAAGTTCTATCATATGGTGAACATGATTTTTATAATGTGACACTAATAAATAGGAAAATTTTATATAAACATGGATAAAGTAATTTGATAATTTTCATGATCATCATATTTTCCCAAATTAAGAAAATCCATCCTCAAAATTTCTTTTTATGAACTATGGTTAAAATAGGTGATGGAACTTATGGTTCATGACATATTTTTGTTCACACTTCCTCAACATAATTATAGTTTCTATAAATTTCTGTGACTATTTGAGTCATCTTATTGACCACAACATTGTATTAATGTCTATTATTATCAGTGGCTAGAATATATAAAAGTTGAAATTTTTATTTTTTATCACCTATTAATTGATTTAAAATGAGGTTTTTGGTATACACTTCCTCATGAAGAATACATGAAGACATCATGTACTTAATATAATGTTGGAGGAAGATCTTATTGATAGAAATTTTCTATTATGTGATCATATATATCAAAGGGGTAGATATACTTAGAAATTAATTTTACCTTTATTAAAAATTTCATGACTCTCTTATATTGAGATATGTAGAAGAAAACCTTTTCACTAACCTCAATTTCCAAATATCATCAAAGATTGTCAGCATAGCACTTCAAGAGTCATTGTGTATCCGGGATTCGATACTATATAGTATTTCCCATTTCAACAGTTTCATTACCAATTTTAGGCCCCAAAATATTTTTTTGACCAACATCATCCAAGAACAAAGTTGTTCTATATGTTTTCCCATAAATGGATTTATATAGAGCAATTAGGATATTTGATTGAAGGTTGTTATTTTATGAGAACATGACTAGAGGTAGATATTAATCTCATACTTCATTAATGATCATTGAGAATAATATCAACATATACTCAAGTGTATTGAATATATTCTCAAATAATCCATAATTTCAGGGTGATAACTTTTATTAATGTTCTAATCATCATTTAGAGAATGTTTGAGAATTTTATAGAACATAGTGGTAAACCATTGATCTTGATCTGATATAATCAATAATTATTCTCCATATATATTCACAAGTTCTCCAATCCATATCATTTTATGTTTATCATGTTATAAATCCAGTCAAATATTTTTTAAATGAGAAGTGTTTATAAAATTATCCTAAAACCCAATATATATTTTTTCATTTAGATTTTTTTATAATAATTTTGGAGAAATACATAGTTATGTTCTCCCATTTCTATGTTGGTATTGATAATTGATACGAAATCCCATTAGACTTACTTTCCCATTCACCAACTAACATACCTATCAGTTTGATGTATATTCTATGATCTCCAACTTCATATTGAACAACTAATATAGCTCTCATGGATCTCAATATGTGTTCGATCTCCATAAAAGGATAGATAATGTTAAGATATATTAATCATAAAATAACTCATTTATTTTAATATTTGATTATATACATATATTAAATTCAAATCATAAAACTCCTTGTTCATCAATTTGGAAGTCTACGTATTTCACTTTTCATTTATCTTCCAACTTATTCTACATTTTCATTTCATCTCTATGAGGATCATTTTTCATGTCATGATGGGATGGTTGAGATATCATTAGAGAATAAATGAAGATTTTTCTTTATTTATAACCTCCATGTAGAACCATCATAGGTTTAAGAATATTTTATCATTCTCAATTATAATCATTGATATGGTTAGCGGATCCTTTCTACATTGGGAATCTACCATATTATATTTTCTAAAAAATGATAATGGATTGAAGATTCATAATCCTAGATCATCTCTAATAATCTTTAAGGGTTCATATTAATCTATTTTTGTGTGAATATAAATATGTAACCCTTTTAATTTTTATATATAGAACACTTATTTTCAATGAGAAAATACTACCAAATATTTAATCTAAGGATCACTCTACTAAAAAATAAATCATGTATTGTGTATTTAATCTCATAAAATTTAAAATTTCATGATTCATAGTATTTTACATTATTATTTTCCATTAAAAAATTCCCATGAACATCTTCTATGATTATCTATATTTTATAGAAAATTAACATGAGGGTATTGTAATTAAGGGACTAGTGATAAGATTGTTTTCAATTACATGAAGCACTCTTCACATTCATTGGTCCATAAAATAATTACTCTTTTATGAGTCAACTTTGTTATGTATTTTAAAATAATGTGTTTCTTCTCAAAAATAATTGGTAACACCTATATTGTTTAAGGAAATAATGAATCTCCATAAGAAACTATGTTCTAGATCATCCATTGGTCACCATTCTCTTAGAAGTGTATACAAATTTTTCATTACTGGTGATAAAATTCACTATGAATGGAACATAATCCATCAGAAAATAACATTTAGTGTACATTTCATCAAGATTATCCATTACAAATGTATTAAATATAGTATTCAATAACATCTCATTATCCAAAATTATTTAGAGTATATAAAATATAATCTATAATGCATTCCAAAAAATTTCAGGGTATTGTTTAATGATTATTCATCACGACTATGAGTATTTTCGAATTGTTAATGAGTATAAAAAGAATAAATATGAATTCAAAGTGTCCATTCCTAGATTTTTTTTCCGAATTTTTTCTTCTTCCTTCTCTACTAATTCATGGTATCCTGACCAAAGTTCCACATTATAGAAGTATAAGGCTCCAATTTTTTATCAAACTAGTCATCATGCCATATAAGTGGATACATTTTCTTCTTCATGATATATTTAAGTTCTTGATATGCAATGTAGAGGTTTATTGACTAATATTTCTTTTAGATGAGAAGGAATAGTAAACCCCATGGTGAATAACTCTTGAATACAAAACCCTTTTCATGATCCTCTTTTAATCAATTATTTATTTCTTCCAACTCAATAGTTGTTATTTTATAAAGATTGTGAATTATAGGATGATATCACGAAATAATTTCAATTAATAACACAACATCCCATTCGGATGAATAAATGATAAACTCTTCATCAAATAGATCATTATAGTCCCACATAATGCGAATGTCTTGAATCATCATTATCTCCATTCAATTAATCATTTAAGCAAGTTATTATCACTAATAAGGAAATAATATCCATTCATGAGATATATATTAAAATGAAGACTTGTATTCTTCCATACACTTTCATAAAATGTTAGGATTAATAAGGTAGTAAAGAGTGAACAACATTTCATGGTGGTTCACATTTCACTTATAAATAGTTAGACAATATATTTACAATATAGAATCGAATTCTACCAAAGTAATAATGGAAAAATTCTTTTTGGATATTAAGTCCACAATAATTAAATAAGGTAGGGTAATTTACTGATATTTTATAATTTACCCATTTTCCATTATCATTGACATATATATCTCTAATTTTTTGATGTGGTTTTTTCATAGTTCTTATAAATGTTCATGTTATGAGAGAATTTATATAACAATAATAAAATCATATTTATATTATTCATGAACTAATTTCCAATGTACCTATGACCACATAATTACTGGGATCAACCAAATAAGTAGTAATGATATATTTCCTTCCAATAACTCTATCCCTTGATGTTTTTGTCATTGCTTTTCTCTAAAATACATATATTAGAGAAATGTATTTTTTTAATCCCCATGTTCCTTGTTGATGAAACATTGAACCATAGGTCTAGATTTGATCTTAACTATCTTCTCAACTATTGTAGAAGTATGATTCTTCATCTCCCAAAAAACATTTATTATCCTAATATCCTTGTTTTCAACAATTTACCACATCATATTCCCATTATATAATTTTTTAGAAGATTATTTCCACTTTTTAGAAATGTAGGAAGTTGGTTTCTCATTGCTCATGGAATTTATCCATTGATTCTCTTAAATTAAATCTCATTTTAATTTTTTATCTCTTATCCCATTAGACCATTAAGGGTCCCTGATATCCAAATGTATAAATGGAACAATGGAAAATATATTCATTGATTCAAATGTCTTGAAACAACCAATATCTTTATAGAATTCTCTTGAATTCAATAAGAATCTTTCAAAAATACATTTAATGTTCATTAAAAATAATGTTGATTACCATGAAAGCCATGTGATGTCTACCTCATACATCCTGATAGACTTTCCATCCTTTTTATAGTCTGAGGAAATCCCTCTATATTTTATGACATGTAATTTTTGGTTAATATTTAATTGAAAATATATTCTAGAATCATTTCCATTTGATGCAATCCTACACATAGTGATTTTGTCACCACTAGAGAACACTTTTAAATGTTCTAGAAAAGAGCAGTTAATCTCAGTGAAGGTAAGGGGGTCCCCATTAACAGCACTAAAAAATCACGGATAAAGGATTTCCTTTATCTGTGCGATAAAAATTCTCTAGTAATGTCCTATTTATATATACACTATTGTAGCACTGATAATGGAACCATTCATTAGTAAAGATAAAAGACAACTTTATCATTGATTTTATTATCTTTGATAAATGTTTCCTTTATCTACACGTCAAATGATGTTGTTATAGGGGGACTTTATCAGTTCTCAAATAGCCTTGATAATGGAATAAGTCCCTATGATGTGTTGTTTTTATAATACCACACCCACCAGCAGCACCTGCACCTACACAACACACACACCACCTACACATAACATGACATAAATGACACACATAAGAACATATAAGTGCTAACAAGGGTTTGGAAAACAATTCTATACAAATTTCAATCAATGTTTTATGAAATTACATTTATAATTATCCAAAAAATAGTTAAAAACATTAATGATTCATCCTTTGACATCTCTGATCCCTTCTAAAAGATTTTTTCCCATGGAATTCGTTTTTGAACAAATATTCCCAACTCAAGTTAAAGGTTACACCAATATAACAAAGTAAATATTAAGTTATTAACACTATATTGAAATAAATTAAATGGTAATATAAAATAACACATTAATTAAATGTCAATTTTTTTTAAAGAAGACAAATTTTGAGTTATATATATCATATCATGCATTGTATTAAGGTGGGGATTATTCCTACACATTATAAATGAGTTATGGTTCATTGTCCTAAAATAAAAAAACAAATTCATTGGGTTTACATGGTTTTGAGTATGTAACTTTTTTATATAAAATTAATATTAATTTAAAATGACATATTTTGATTTATACTGGGAACATCGTTCGTCGGATTGAGGTGTGGTTGATTTCTAGACGTCACAAATGACTCAGGGATCTTTTTTCTAATATATCAAAACAATCTTAATGGGATTTAGTGGTTTTCAATGTGACATTTTTTTTACTAAAATAACATTTAAAATTGGAAACACACATTTTGTGTCAAACTGGATCCGTCGTGAATCTGTTTGAGGTTAGAATGATTCATACATGTCACAAATGACATATGAATCGTTGTCCTAAATTATGACTATAATTGGGATCTGTATTCTTGGTTTTCAGTGACTGAAACATTACGATATAAAATATAAACTTTAAACTGATAACAGACACATTTCATCAAACTGGTTACACCATGCATCATATTGAGGTGTACTCAATTACTGCACATCAAAAAAAGAATCGTGGATCACTTTCTTAAAGTATCAAAATTATTTGAATGTTTTTTCTCATTTTATATTATGTCACTTGTTATTTTTACTTAAATAAAAGTCACTATAAATTAATAATACGTTTGGATTTATATCAATCACATAATTCGTCGGATTGTGTTTTGGTTGATTCTTACATGTCACAAATGACTCATGGATCATTCTTCTAAGGAAACAAAATAATCCAAATTCATTTTATAGGTATTCAATATGTCAGTTGTGTTTTTTACTAAAATTTCATTTCAAACTAGACACATGATTTTTGAGTCATATCGGTCACATCATGCATCAATTATATTTGAGACTACTTTATGAATGTCAGACAATACTTTAAAATCACTATCATAAATCACAAAGACAATTGGAAAACATTTTATTGGATTTTAGTTAGTGACACATTTCGGTCTAAAATGAAAATTTTAATGTGATAATAGACGTATTTAGTCATACCGGTCACATCATGCATCATATTGTGGTATACTTTATTCTTACATGTCAAAAATGGAAAATGTATCATTGTACTAAAGTATCAAAATAATGCAAATATGTTTTCTTGGTTTTCATTATGTCAACTTTTTTACATAAATTAATGTAAATTTCAAATAAAAAGTTTCATTTGGATTTATACCAGTCACATTTTTAGTTTTATTGAGGTGGGGTTAATTCCTACATGTCATAAATGACTAACATATAGTTTTAATAAATTATCAAAACAATCTGAATGAATTTTCTGGGTACTCATTATTCCATTTGTGTTTTCTTTTTTAAAATTAATTCTTATTTTAAATAAAAAGAGACACTTTGAGTCATAACAGTCGCATTGTGCATCAGATTGAGGTTTTGTTGATTCTTACACATAAAAAATGACCTACAGATCATTTTACTAATGTATCAAAACAATTTTAAGGGATTTCCCTTGTTTTTAGTATCGTACTTTTTTACTAAAATATCATTTGAAACATAAAACACTCATTTTGATTCATACCGGTCACATTGTGTATTAGTTTGACGTGAGACTACTTCATACACATCATAAAGAACTATTTAATTGATATCCAAAATTATGAAGGGAATCAGAGTGAGTTTTTTAGTTTTTAGTGAGTGATGTGTTTTGAGATGAAATGTTAATTTTAGATTGATAAAGGAAAATTTTAGTCATATCAATCACACCATTCATCGTATTGAGGTGTTGTTGATACCAACACATCAAAAATGATCGATGGAACGTTTTCCTAATATAAGAAAACAATTTGAATGTATTTTATTATTTTTTAATAGGTCAAATATTTATTTAAAAATTTATTGTTAATTTATTATAAAAATACACACATAATTTTATAAAGGTCAAATCATGTGTCATATTTAGGTTTGGATGATTCCTACAGTTCACAAATGACTTATGGATTGTTCTCCTAAAGTTTCAAAACTATCATAATGTGTTTCTCAATTTTCAGTATGAAACTTTTTATTTTTACTAAAAATAGTAACAATTTTAAATAAAATTAGGCACTTTGAGTAATACAAGTCACATCTTCTTACTATTTAAATACCTTCTTCCACCATTTATTTTTCCCATTCATTTGTAATTTTTTTTCTCATATTGTTAGTAGAATTATTTTCCACAACCATGATAGTACTAAAAATATATAAATTCACAATGTATTAATAAATATTTTAAGTGAAATAGTTATTATCGTCTAATATACCACATTAGTGATGTTGGTTTGTTCATGGAGTTTGATCTCTTTAATAAATTTACAAACATTACCACCACAATATCTATAGTTTTTTTGTTTTGGACATTTCTTCAACATTGATTAAAATTAGTATTTTTTATATGTGTTTTAAAAATAAAATATAATTATATATAAAATAATTTTAATCTTATCGTAGAACTTGTGATGTTTCTTGCCTTTTTCCCCTAGCCTCATTTCACGATGTAGATGATGTTCATGCACCACTCAATAATAAAATGATCCTCATTTAGTGATAATATAAATTATCTAAAAAGTTGTTCAGTACTAAAATTCTTGATATATTGTTTTAAAAATTGAAAAACACTATAATTTCTATCAGTTTGATGGATATCCATGCATTGAATCTATGAAATAAATATTTTAAGTATCCAAATTTATTGTAATAAGCCTCCACTACATCCAAAAAAACATAATGGAATATGTAATGAAATGAATTAAAACAAAATGTACATGATGAAATTGTACAATTTTACCCTTTCATCATTGGTATTAAGAAGAGTCTATCATTCATATTTTTTTTGTTAAATGATTTCATATGGTCTGCCACTATTCCATCCCCTTTCTTGGATTCGATATCTGTTTGTTATATAGAGGGGCCAAGATGACTAATGAGTAAAAAAAATTCCCAAGGAAATCAATTCAATTTTTTTTCATATATATATTCCACTAAAACATATAAAATCTATTTATTCATAATTATAATAGTATATCATCTTTTAGAAAATAAAATCATGAAAACATACCTCATGTATACATTTACAACTAAGCCACCTAACAAATCATGATCTAGGATTTCACATAAATTTTCAACACTAATAAAATCATGACCATCCTCGCTAAACATATTTTAATCAAACAGAATTATGTGAAATCCATCAGCTTTAAACTTCACATTCACATGAGTTTACAATGATAATAAATGTGAGTATAGAATGGGTGGGTTTAAGAATATTTTGGTAGATCGTTTTGATCAGTTGGTTGTTCCTTTAAATGTTATGAATCATTATTTCTTTTCACCCCTCCAATGTGTACATCTGTTATAACAATAAATGGTTCTATACTTGTTTCATCAAATGATACAGTTTTATCTTGTAAAATAAATTTAAAATCAATACCTCCTTGGCAAAATGTTTTTTAACATGTTGTGACAACGATTTAATGAATGTTTTAGGAGCTTGTTCCACCTGATGAATATATTCATCATCAATTGGAAAAGGTTTCTCAATTCTTAGATCATGGGATAAATTAATCAAAACATTGACATGACCTGTTGGTAGTGGTTTTTGTGTAGCATGGAATTCTAGATATTGGAAAACATTGCCCTTACTACTAGGAGATGGTTGGGTGTTGATAGATATAAATAAGAGTCAATTTCACCATGTACAATATGATTAAAAGAAAGGAATTAGTTTCTAAAATTCAAAACTTCTAGATAAAATTATTTGAACATCAATTACCTTTTCTAAGATAGTTTTTTGAGGGGAATGACTCACCTCAAAGCTAGTGGTGGTGGGGCAGGATCTTCAGGCACTGGTTGGTCTTTAGTTTTTTCCCCTTACCCCCCTCTTTCATATTTTCCAAGAACTCTCATCGAAATATCATATGTTTTTAATGGATATATATTCTTTCTCTCATCATTTTCATTTCTGAAAATTGATCCTCCACTTGTTTTTTCCTTTGCAAAAAATGTTTGGGGTGTCACTGCGAAACCCACAACTCTGACACAACCATACTTTTTTGGCTACATCAAGGCCATCGAAATTATGCATGTATTTGGTTTGGGTGTTTCTGATTAATGTTACCATGAAAGATAGAAAAATATATTAAAATCAATAATATTGGTTTTGTAATATTGATATAAATCCAAAAAAATATTTATTATGTCATACTAACACATGTTTACCACACTTTTTGGGTGTTTTCATCTATTAGTATACCATATTTATTTACACGCGCCTATTTTCATAGAACATGGAGTGTTATGGATTTTAAATTGGATTTATATTCATAAATTAACATATAAATAGAGTAATATAGTTATGATGTTGTTTTAAGTCACATAAAAGTATTACGGTAGATTTAAAATATGCAACATTTTTTTTCAATAAAAGCATTCTCCATTATTGATTTTACAGTAGGGGTACACATGTTTATCTACTCTTTCCTTATTTTCGTCACTCAGTTGTTGTTTCATAAATAAAAAACAATCAATCAAAGTGATGAATACATGTATTAATAAAAAATGTATTACCAAACACATTGTACCTGAAAAGACTGCTCCACAAGGCTACTAAAAGCATCCTAAACTCCTTGAGTTATCATGTGTGAATAAAGAAGAGGTGGGTGTGGGTTTCACTTCAATTCAAAATATTTAAGATTAAATTTCATTAAAATTGTGTGAATTCATCAATGATATTTCAAGAAACCCTTAATACATAGTCCATCTACAATTCACCCACAATAAAAGAACTCTATAGAGTATGAGGAAGAGTATGTCAATGTTTAATATTTTTTTATTAAATTAATGAAATGAAATCATAATGTTATCATACTATATCTCCACATCAGATTCATAAGCCCGGTGACAACAAGGTTCCACGACAATACATCAATCAGCAGGCATTTCCGAGTAGCAATTCCAATGTAACTACTAAACATAACGTTGTTGGGGTTAACATGTTTTCCTCACTTATTCAATCTGACCTCGTATTTGATGCCTTTCTATTTTTCCTTATATATTTTTTCATAAACCATCAATCTAAGGTGCTCTTGTTTTTTCTATGTTGTTAGAGTTCTGTTGCCTACCATATCCTCATTTACAACATCATTAATATGTTCTTTTAGAGAACTAGCATCAACTTGTGCTAATGGTGGTTGTACCTCTGCACTATGAGAAGAAATATCAACAGGTTGAGAACCCTTTTCTTCTTATGCACTGTGAGTAGCAGTAGGTGAAGGACCTATTTTGCCTCATTATTGGTAACATCATCATTTGAAGAAGTCATTATCTTCTTATGTGGTTTAACATTTAATTTATATTATATAAAATCGGAAATGAATAGATCATAACATAAGGTAATGTGATGTATATTACAAAAAAATATAACCTAATTATGGAACTCCCTTTTTTAATGACTGGTGGGATTTGACTACTTTATCAACAACCCAGATACCTTCATTGTGGTACATTATGAAAAAAAGTCCACCTATATTGTGACCATTATGAAATGATAGATATTTCTTAATGAACGGTTCATCCTCCGTTTAATTTTCATGTGATCCTTTAAAGGTTTTTCTGGATAGAAAAACAATTGAAAGGTTTTGGTTTGAATAATCTAGAATATAAAATAAGTGTACTTTATACAATGCCATTATAAATGGGTTTTCATTATACCTTTCCTCACTAAAATCAACTTTCACAAATGCCAACTCATCTATTTTAACAGACCTCCTATTATAAACCTTCTTGCATTGAGAAATTGGCACTTTAATGTTCCTGTAATCAATCTACCATATTTGTTTGATGATTCAAATGTATGAAATATTCAGATAAATTCGATTTATATCCTTATCATTGGAAACATGCTTCACTTCAGCCACAAGTGTTACTCCAATCATTTGCATGGTATTTTCTTCATCATGTTTTTTGGCATAGAATGTATAACCATTAATTACATATGCATAAGAAGATAATACTTATAGACATGGTTCTCCAACATTCCATCGAAGTCATTCTGAAAATAATTCTAGATTTTTATCCAATTCCAAAAATATATGGTCTCAAAACCATCCTATAAAATATATATGAAGTGTATTTGAAATCCATTTTTCATCCCTTGATTGATTAAAATGACTAATAATTTCATTGTGGGTTTCGACATATGGGTCAACCTATAAACTTTTATATATAATAAAATGGTGTGCTTGATACCAATCTATAATATTTATTTTGACAACCTCTCTTCCAGAAATTCCATCACCCACATGCCTCCCAGTGTGACGAGATTTCTGTAGACCAATTATTTCCACACCAGATAGGTAGTGGATACATAATTAATTGGCTTCCTGAATAATATATCTCTATGCAATACAACCCTCTAGTCAACTTCAAATTTGTACACACCATTTCTAATTCTTTATATATTGTTCAATGGGTTAAATCCATCTATAGTGTACAAGACACAACGTCATGTCTCTATCCCCATGTTAATTATCAAATGATCCATCATGTCAATGAATGTTGGTGGGAAAAACATTTCCAATTCACATAATTGGGCTGAAATTTCACATTCCATACTGATAATTTCACCAGGTGTATAATGTTTTTGCATATATATTTGAAAAATAAATAGATATTTGTTAACGTATAATAGACATTGATTGAAAAAATCAACGTAATACAATTTAAAAAAGTCACACTAGAACTCCCAAATCAACCAGTGTTGTATGATTCCATGACATTATTCCAAAGGAATGCGTAATAATAATATTTTCCAAAATCATTTGATATTGTGCTCCTCACAATTGGATATCCCTTATCTATGATTACATTTTCCATTTATATCAATTATACATCACCACAACACTATATTACCAAAGGATATATTCCATAGTAAGCATCCACACTCACAACCATGAAACAATCATGTTCCAGTTTACTAAAAAAACTATATTATCCCAGTGATCATTGGCTCAAACAAAATCAATTGGTTGTACACCCCAAGATAAATTTATATGTAATTCATGTGATGTACTAATGGTTCATTCCTTTATAAATAGACCTATGAAAATATATAATCATGAAACTAAATACTAGATTGAGAGTGCCTCCAACACACCACATCTCAAGTCCAATACATCCACATGCCAACCCACAATGGGGTATTTTTATATAATTATCTCATGGTGATAGTAGACCCCTACATGCCCAATTAATTGAAATGAATCCTCACACATTTCAATTCATTAAAAAATTTCTATTTTAGATTTTTGAAATACTAATTCTTTAGAGAAAATAGTGTTTTCAAAATCATATTTATGTTTAAATATTAGATTAAAATGAGTATTAATATCCACCAAAGTAGGCATCATAAAATAAAAAAATTCAACAGACTTTTTTTATATAAAAATTCATTGCATCATTGACTGTTTAGGAAAACTAGTTTTCTTAATATAAAATATACCTTAAGATATTTTTTAACAATCCTTATTTTAATTTCATCATACTCCTTCCCACTTAGTCAACCCATCCATTACATCACCACCAAATTATCCAATAAATTGAATGTTAAAGTGGTTTTTTTGTCATGTAAATCATTCATGTTTAAGTGGAATGTGATGACTTACTTTATAGAACAATAATATGACTCAAGTGGTCAAACACCCATCAAGTTGACCATCCAACCATTTTCCGAATAAAAAAAATTCCCATTTACCTGAAGATCCCAAAAAACCATATTTTATGCCTCAAATGAATCTCAGGGACCCGATGGCCAATATTCAAAACATACAGAGTATTGATAATGTAAACATAATAATGAACTGATGTACATTGATAATAGAACATCCAAATATAATCCACTATTTCCTAATCTACTACAAAAACATTTAAAAAAATATTATGAATATGACTCTTTTCTAAAAACCTTACGAATGCCTAACAAAACTATTATCCCAGTCAGTCTAGCGTGTGAGTCCTCAGGGGCTCTAAGAGGTGCAGTTCATGGAGCCGGTGGTCTCTAGGTGGGCTTTACTCTCTTTAATGGATGTTGAAATTAGGTTACTTTTTTCAGGAAGGTGTTATTGTGGCGATGATTGTGTACTTGGTGGAGATTTGTAGACCAGGATGGTTTTTTGGATTTTATTATTTTGTTTGAACCATACATAGAATCTAGGTGTGATTATTGATGATGATTTCATTGAAGTATGTCGTTGTTGATGACGATGGTATTAATGGTGATGTTGAATGATTTATCTAACGAGGATACTCGATGTGGTGCATGTGTGATGTCCAGTTACATTCTCACTAGTGTGATGTCTCAGGAGGTGTTGGAATGATGATGTTGAGGTTCTTTCTGGTGTAGTGTGATCTCCAGTGATGTTCTATAGGAATGATAATGGTGTTGTAATGATAAAGAAGACGTGTGTTTCCCTATGATAGTGTGATTTGATGGCTTAGTTGCTGACACGATGGATCCCACGATGACCCTATTGTCTTATGGATTTTGAATTTGGATATGGTTTGAATTACAATACAATATCTATCAAAATTTTCATATTATAATATCAATAATGAACTAGTATTTGAAAGGCCACCACATAATCTTCCAAATTCTCTGAAAATCCCACTTCCCATTACAAATTTCTTATCTACAAGTGTATAAATTTAAAAAAATTTACAAACCATTACAAAATATAAAGAAAATGTAGATTCTATATATAGATGAAAAAAATCAAGAACTTTATAATACAAAGGAAAATAATTTATTTATATTTTAAAAAAAACAATTTCATAATTTGGAAACCCCTTCCTGAGATATTATTAAGACACTATGTTTTAAACCAAAATAAATGTTTCATTATGAAATTCTGAAAAATCCTATTTTGAAAAGATTCAATGATGAAAAACTAAACCATCACATAGGATCAATAATGAGTAAAACATATAACACTATAAATTTAAAAATATATATTATTCAGAAGAAATGGTAATTTCATCACAAAAATCAATGGATCGGTGTGTAGAAATAGTGGAAACAAGGACAACCAACATGCATTTCATTTAGTATGCAAAGAAAGACTACCAACGACCACAATTTTCAAAGGGGATTTAAGATCATTTAAATAAAAACATCACCATTGATATGAAACTATAATAGTATGGGAAAATAATGGGAATATGGATAAAACACACTGCCGATGCGTGGTTCTGCCTACACCACAAGTGTGTTCGCAACAGAGGAGAGGTGCACGGTGAATGAGTCCTCCAATGGAAGAGAGGTGTGTGACGGAAGAGCCCTCCTATAGAGGAGAGGTGAACGGTGGAGGTGAGGCCCATGAGGAAGCTCAGATGATAGCAGAGGAGGAGAGGTGGAAGAGGGTTCACGGTAGATGTGGGTTCACGATGGAGGAGGAGTTCATGGTTGAAGAATAGGTAGTGGTGGAGGAGGGGTCAACAGAGGTGGAGATGGGGTCGGGGCATAGTACTGGTCAGCGGAAAATGGGTCAACTTCCGCAGGAGCTTTAGGGGTGCGAGATTGATGGATACTATTAGTGTTTTTTATAAATCCTGATGAATCATTTTTTTAGCGTAGATACAGGTATGTTTTATCAGCGCTTAAATTGAAAGGACTGATAAATCATACCTTTATCAGCGATAAAAAAGCACTGATAAAGGCCTATCTTTATCAGTTCTAAAAAAGCACTGACAGAGATGTTATGTTAATAATGTTTTTATATTAATATTTAAATTTATACAATTTAAAATATGATATATATCTATTTATTTATAATTATAACTATTTTAAATATATATATATATATATTTATAATTATAATTTAAAATTTTATTAAATTATAAGAAATATTTATATCATATTCATATTGATTGAAAATATAATATATATATATATATATATATGTAATATATATATATTTACAAAATTATAAATATATACAACTATATTTCTCTTATATTTATAATTATTTATATGAATATATATTAATTTACAATTATATGAATATATATATTTATAATTATCCTTATAAATGAATATATATATATATATATATAATTTATATATTTATATGACTAATAAATAAATAAATATTTTTTTTGTAATTCCAAATTATAATATATAAATATATATATATATATAATTACAATTTTATAAAAAATATATTCAATAATTTATAAATATTTATAAAAATATTTAGTACATTTTTTTAATAGTTTAAATATATATACGTTTATTTAGAATGATATTTAAAACTGTTTGTATTTGTTTATAAATATTCGCATATTAATATATATAATTAATAAGTTTATTATAATTTTTTAATTTCATAAATATATTCAAATTTATTTTGGAATTATACATATATATATTTATATTTATTTATAAATATAAGAATTTATTTATAAATATATTTATTTAATTATATTATATGTTTATAAGTAGTATAATAAATATATTTATTATAATTATATAATTATTTAATTATATATAGATATTTATAGTTATTATTTTAATTAAAATTTAATGTATTATATAAATATGATTATATAATTATATATATATATAATTATTTATAATTATTTTATATTTATTTATTATAATGTTGGAATTTTTAATATATATATCATTGTAATTATAATTACAAATAAATATATTTTAAAATTATTTATATATAATTATAAAATAATAATTTTAAATATATAAGTATATGTTTGTAAATATATTTACTGTAAATTTATAAGTCTTTATGAGAACATAATAGTATATATGGGTATATATAATTAATCATATACCCTGTAAATATAGAAAATAAAAAATGATCCATCAATGGACAATATGAATAATAACAAAGGGTGTAACGTATAAATGAACATTATGATACATAACATATGCAGGCATGATCATTGTATTTGTTGACGAAATTCATTGGAAAAAATATATATTTAAAAATTAATATATATATATATATATATAATGGTATTTATACACATTCATTAATAAGAAAATAAATATATTTAATATTTAACAAATAAAATAAATATAGTAAGGCTAAAAAGACTAATAATCTAATAAATCTACTAAATATAAGTAAATAATCTAATAAATTTAAAAAATATTAATATATAAATATATAATAAATCCACTAAATCTTATAAATCAAATAAATCATTTAAATATTTCAAATCTAACTAATATATTTATTATTTAATTAAATTTATTATAATCTTCTAATTATTTATATATATATCCAATTATAATCATATAAATACTTTTCTTAAAACATTATATATATATATAAATTTGAATTATTAGAAAAGATATATTAATTATAAACATGCATTTGTAGTTAATATATACAAATAAACATTTTTTTGAATATAAATATATTAATTTTTATAAATTATTAAAAACAATTATTAGCGCTAAATATAGAGCTGATAAATGAATCCTTTATCAGTGATTTTCTTAACGCTTCTAAAGGATATATGTATCAATGATTTTATCTATCTCTGATAATTGTGCGACATTTATCAATTATTTCCTCTTAGAACTAATAAAACGTGGTGCTTCCTTTGCTATGTATTGTGGTAGTAATGGAATTGATTTCATATGTGCACATTGTATTTGTGAAAAGCGCCCACCAATAATTTGAATCCACCTATTCATGATAAACAACCAATATATCATTCTCTTATTTTAATAAATGATGGTAAAATATTATCTTCAGAGTAGATTTATTTCATTATTTTCTGATGAAGTGATCAGAAGATACTCTTATGGTATGGGGAATTTTCTGCATAATGTAATTGACCTCATCTTTCCATTTCATATGATAATAGGGTTATTTCACAATATTCCAATTATTATTTATAAATTGAGTCTTCTGAGCTAGTACATCCATGATGTTCTCATCTCCCACTCTTGTATGCTCAGGTATCACATTAAGGAAATCATCACATTTCCTATCATATTGGTTTTTGGAAATGTTCATCCAATTTACCAACAATAACAAGGAGAAAATTACTATTGTGAATATTTAAAATAATAAACATATAATTTGGGTGTCATTTAATATAAAACAAATAACATATTAATGATATTTATATACTAACTTATGAGCATCTATGTTTTTGTCTAGGAAATCCACTGTTATTTTATTATTAGGATTTTTAGCATAACAATCTATTCATTTCCTTGATAATAGTTCATATATAGTTGTTAAATTTCTAAATAATATCCCCTAGGAGTGTCAAGGTAGTTGATCAGCATGTCTCCTTTGTTGTGCACTATGTACATGTTGATTTATTACCCTACAAGTCCATTTAGGTTTATTACCACTAGATATATCTATCACAATTCCACATACACCTATAGAATCCAGACATAAATATAATTTCATAGAAACTAATGACTCTATACTATAATATATTTCCAATATTTGAAACTCTAATATGTCATATTTCATTTTGATAGCCATGTTAAAACCTAAAATAATGGGTGATATATAGGTCTAATTATAGGAATAAATGTGAAAATGAATCATACTATATGTGATAAAATTAATAACACGATTTTATAAAAGTCAGAGGCGATGAAAAAGCAAATCATATCATAAATTTAAAAAGAATAAATCATAATATCATGTAAACATAGGAATGTGTCTAAAATATAAAACATTGTATAAGTTTTATTTGAGGTAAAATTTTACGATAGAATCACATGGTAGAGAATGAACCTTCATGGATTATGTTTACTCCGTAATCCCATACATATCATCTATAGAGACATAAAAATTACCTTATACATTAGACAACTATCTAGTTTCAACCATAATATTATGTACATTCATATTTGATCCGTATAAGAAAATCATCAATGTATAATAATAATAGAAAATTACCATGTAATGAAATTTGAAGCGTAATCTTTCATCGTATCAAAAATAGATTACATCTCATAAGGATTATAAAATAAATAATGAATTAAATAATTTGATTGAAAATTATTATATATAAAATCATATATCCACAAAATAGTTTTCCTCTAAGATAGAAATGAAATCTGAAGAGGATGTGTATTGGGTATACAAATAAACATTTAAAACATCTTTTAATAAATCTTCTAAATACCTTTCATGAAGTAATGAATAAATAATTTTTATTAAAAACTACAAGAAAAATGAATTTCATCCCTAAAATAATTATTTACTTATTAAATATTTAATTTTAATGCGGACTCTAACATAGTGAAAAATAGATGGATTTTGGGAGAATAATGTTCCACTAGATTGGGTAAGATTTTACATAAGGTGTGGAGAAACAAATTAATGGATGTGTAACCCCATAAAGAGAATGTAGACAAAGATTCGTATATATGTAAGAGAGAGATATATATATATATTATAAAAATTATATAATTATGAAAAATGAGTGAAATTATTATTACCTCATAACCACACTCCTAGATTTAGTGCTAAAACATTAAATTTACATTTTTATCTTTGATATCGATGAAGGTGACCCAGTTTTTCCATCCATCACAATCAAAATGAATAGAAAAAATATTAGGTCACTTATATTCTTAAAGAAAAATTTAGTCAAAGTTTTTTAGAGAGATAGAGAATGAAATTTAATAAAAAATACTCAAGTATTTAGATGAACATTTCTCCCACTAAAATAAACATTTCTTATTTAACATTAAATTTTCATCGGCATGCTTAAAAAAAATCTAGATTTATTTCATTAAAATAAATTCATGGTAACATAGGGAAAAGAAAACAATTTAATGGTGATCTCAAATGATAAATAAGGGTAATCATCTTCATTAATAATTTAATTTCAAGAGTGAGATTATGTATAGAATAAGGGTATGATAACATAATCAAAGTGCATGACCACAATATGTGAATATCCATACCTAGTAATAAATAGATAATAAAAAATAAAAAATTAATATGGATTTATCAATGTTATGATTCAATAATTTAAAATATTATAATCTAGGTGATTTCATTATTTAATGTAGTAAACAATTATATCCTGTAGTAAGAATAACAAAAATGCGTTCGTATCATGGGACTTGATCTTTATAAAACACTTTCTGAACACCTATAGAACCCTTACAAATGTAATAACCATATGGTCAAACATAATATGCAATTTATTAGAGTGATCAATGGGTTTATCCATCATATTACTGATATTGGGACCACCCATCACTCTCTTGGTACACCCATAAAAAACAATGTCCATGAACCTAAAATAAATTTCATAGAGCTTCTGTTTCATCACAATACATAATTAGTGAATTAATACCCTTGATAAACTATGTAAAATAAATAGTCTCCCCATAAACATTTTTGAAACATTATTAAAATTTGGAAAAGAAATTGATTCCAAAAAACTCTGTTTATATTATGGTAAACAGGTGGAGAAGAAATATGTTCCATAACAGTATATGTAAAGCATGATTAACTTATGGAAAAGAATCATGTACTATAAAAATATCATTTTAATAATAATAATAAATATTGAAAAATAATAAGGATGGTATCATAATAAAATATCCACATTTATTCGTATTTAAAAACGATGGTTGTTTATGTTCCTGAAATGATATACTATTCAAATATCTTTTAACAAAATTGAAGAAAAATAACCCTTTCATTTTAAAATATAATCTAAAAACAAATAATTAACTACATATTGAATAAATAATTTTCATTAAAAAAGTATCTAAATATGTAAAGGTAACATCAAGTTAAATAATGGATATGATGATAGTTAAATCCATTCATGCCATAAATCATATGATTAAACATTTGTTTTAAAAAAATGAAATTGAGATACAAAAATAAAATATTAGGATAATGTAAGTTAAATTAATATTTAAATTTATAAAATAAGGTAAAATATCCTTAAAAATAGATTTAAGAAATAATTTATTTTCATAAAATAACAATTTTTAATATATTTAAGAAAAAAATTGTTTGGGAGAGAACGATAACCGATCTAAAAGAAAATACTACATCAATGTCAAAAAAATGACATAATTTATATTTATCCAATACATAGGAGTGGAAATTTAAATAAAATAGGTTAAACACATAGCTTAATAGTAGATAATAAGGGTATTTTTTCACGAGAAAGTAGCATATGATTTATTTCCAACGGTACCTTAAACATACACCATTATGAATGGAAGGATATTGTAACCTAAAGCCTTTATCAATTTTGTATGTCATTGATAGCATGCCCCATAATAATATAACATCATATGATAATAAAAATTCGGTAACATAAGAATTTAAATTATATAACATGCTATTTTGTAGTATATATAACTCAAAAATGAATATAGGTTCTAAACAAAAGCATATATATTAATGAAAAAATTGAGATGAGTAACCCTTACAAAAATCATAACATTGAAATGAAAATTAATCAAATGATAAATTATATGTATAAAATCTAAATAAAAAATAATATTTTAAATATAAATAAGTATAATAAAATACATTACACATATAATCATAGAACATGAAAAATTATGAATATGTAACATATCCTAATGAAAAGAAAATTGATTTATGGACTTCATTACCACTTGTTACATTCATGTCCAATACCCATAGATGAAATAAATCAAATTGAAACAGAATATACCATAAAAAATTATTTTTAATGATATATTGTGTAATGGATGCCTTATATATAGTAGAAAATATAAATATTTGGTGAATATAGAATATGTCTCATTGAAATAAAAAAGTTAGTTGAGAAACCCTTACCTAGAGTCCAGACATTCATTGTATGTCCTTTAACTCGTATACATTACTATTTTATATATTATTTAATTTCTCAATATCATTTTACAGGTTTAATACCATATTGTTCCTTCTTTTATTTTATTTCCCCAATTATATAAATTTTAAACACTTAACCAGTTATGTCAATATTGGGTGTTTTGAGGATGTTTATATCACAATTACAAAAAAGGATTTGATGTGTTAGCATTACTGAAAGGGGTAATTGTTTCAAAGTACCTAAAATAAAAATCATGAAATTTTTATCATATTTAATCATAAATTATAATTTTAAAAACAATTATGAAACATGGTTATTAAGAATGAACTATGTTGCGATCATGGAGATAGTTGGTTGTACATATGCATGAGTTGCATTTTTTATTTTCAGTGATCATTATTGAAAGAATGTATGACTTAAATAATCATTCAATAATTATAATAATATAATAAATAATATATTATTTCTTTATTTATAATTATATATATCATTAATTTTATTTTTTGATAAGAAATGAATCACATCACTTCGTAGATGCAATATTCCACAGGTAAATGAACAACAATTTAATTATATAACGCACGAAAGAAAATGATATATTATATATTTAGAGATTAATAAATATTTCATGATTGTAGTTATGATTTAATTTATACAACAAATATTAATTAAATATATTCTAATTACAATCCATGTAAAGTATTTGTGAATAACAAATCACATCGATTCGTGAGATAATACTCCATCGTAGAATCGATTGACAATAATGTTTCCCACATGGAATGAAATGTAAGTAGATACAATATATATAATAACTCTATAATTATAGATATGATAAAAAATTTAATATATATAGTCTTAATAAATCATCAAATCAATATATCAATAGTGATGATGGAAAATGAATGACATCATATAATAATTCTATAGTTCGTCAAATACACGAATGTTGACTTCATATCCCATTTGATGGAAGAGGGTAAGGATTTAGGATATACCATTAACATAATATAATATATGTATATATTACATACCTTGGTAATTATACAAGATTAATTAAAGATTATTTTAGTAATATGGATAAATAAATTAAATAAAAATGTCCAGTTAAGCATAATACCTCTTCCTTAGAAAACCTCCTTATGAAAGCACCAAAAAGCTCCCTTTTATGAAATTTTAATAAAAAAAAGTTATATGTTTTTTATGTAATTTAGGAACTCAAGAGTGTATTCCTTATCTATGGAAAAAATGGAATTGATGGTGTGATGTGTATAAGAGGGGTGACCTTTTATAAATTAGGTTAGTGGAACATTTATAATTATTCAAAAGCAAAAGTGAAAAGAGTCTCTCACAAACCAAAGGGATCTAAAAGGGAAATTTATTGAGAAATAAACATCATAATATTAAAAAATTACTATAAAATATTTTTATACTTGTTTTTATATAATTTTTTACATGTATCATTTTATTTCATCCCCGCATAAAATCATTTTCATCTCAACCATAAAAATTAATTTTTATTATTTAACTTTTAATCATGGTAAAAATTATTGTATAAAATATTAACTAATATAAATTATTATTAAAAGAAATGTATAATTTGTCTAAGAAATTTATTTTACAAAATATTAAAAAATTTAATTTAAAATTAAACAAGAAGAATTGATAAAAAACCAAGTTTTAAATAATAGAACATTTTAACAAAAAGTTTATTTTACATTTAACTCTATGACTAATGATAATACTTTTATGAATATAAATTAATATGTATATATATATAATATAAAAATTTAATTTAAATAATTACTCATTAATATTTTCAAAATTTAAATAAATATGAGAAAAATTATCCACTTTTACATAGTTTCCCAAACAAATCTCACATTAAACTAAAAATAACTCTTATATTGAAAAAATATAATGTTGATTCAAAAAATTTAACTGGATTTAATATTAAAAAATTAATATTTGATTTCAATTATAATTCAAACAATAATGTGATATTATATATCTTAATCTAAAAAAATAAATTTCATTTTTTAAAAAAAATCGTTACTTTTTACTATTTAATAAATAATTATTATATTCTGAAAAATCCCAAAATTTAAACCAACGTAATTTTTTATATTATGAATTAGAAAATGATAATAATTTTATCAAATAAATTATACCAATTATTAAACAGTTAATTATAATTTTTCTCATGAAAATAAATAAAATTATTTTGTAAAAAATGTATTTTGGAAAATTACTTTTGCATTAATCAAATATTGATATATTATAATAAAATAATATATCACCAATTTATATTCAGTAGAACAGTTATATATATATATATATCATAATAAAGTAAGTACTATTAATACCCAAAAATTTAATAGATATAATATAATAGATATGTACATTATAGGATGATTAATCATGGAATTGCATGTCTAATACTATATCAACTTTTTTAATTTTAATATATATTTTGGTGTTTGATACTCTATTACATTAATAAATTTCTTCATAATAATTTAAATTTTTTCTCAATTATATAGGATGTAATTTTTAAAATACTTTTTTTTGGGAACCCACGATGTAAGGGAGTCTAATAGAACATCCTCTTGATAAGAGATAAAAAAGGTAAAAGGTCTTCAGGAACAATACTTACTATTTTTCAAAATAGGTTTACATGGGTTAGAAGTGAAAATTTGGATGTGGAAGAAAAGTTTAATTCAAAATTAATGATATAGAGTGACATAAGTCATTTATCAAATGAAATCTAATGATCAATATAATTTTAGCAACCCAAAAAGCATAACATAATGTGGTCTGAAAGGTCAATAATTTCATCATAAATGTTGTTAAGATGACGATATTTTATTTCAACACCCTTTTCTAAGAGTTTAAGAATTTCTTTTCCATATATATTAGGAGTATAAGAAAAAATAATTAATTGATGAGTATAATTTCATCTTTTATCAATTTCCACAATAATTATATATTTTTCCCCAAATTATGTGAATTCAAAAGATTTTTTTCATTCATAAAGAATTAAAAAAATCTTCTAAAGGATCACATAACAATAATATGGTTAATACTATATTTATTCTATAATTATATATTAAACAAATCGAAAATGGTTATCAAAAGGTAATGTAATTCCCAAAATTTCTATATCATTATATGATGAAAAAATATATAATTTGAAAAATTAAATAGTAATAGCCAATGTTCAATCTAAATAATTCTATAAATAAAAAACCATATATCCAAAATAACCAAATTACCTCATAATTAAACTTTTATATAACCTAAAATTTTATCTCTTACATACTATTTTACATTACAAAAAATTCACTCATCTTATTTAGAATATCACATAGGCTAATGGTATGAAATGCACCAATTTTTTACTTTAGTTGTGTGTCTAAGACGATGACCTTTTTTGGATGTGTTGGGTTGCCACCCGGACATTGAGTTTTCCTTTTTTGAAAAATTATATCCTTTGAAAATTTAAATAAATATATTGAACATTCTTTAAATAACCATAATCATGAATGATCATGTAAGAACTAAATATTATCAATACTATAAAACATATGTTCCTAAAATGTATGCGAACACACCATTACGAACCAAAGAATAAATAAAATATGATTCTATTATGTTAATCTAATTATCAACCATAATATTATAAACTCATGATTGCATCTATAGATCATAAAAAACCTCATACGAAGACATCATAATATCCAGAGTAATTTAATCATTCCCATTGACACCATATAACAATACCTGGTCCTGCACTCTATGATCTGATGCTGGAAATATAAAATTTATATGTCCATCCTTGATAATAATAACAATGACCCAATTATATCCACACAAAATGTAATAAATAAAAAAATTGGATCACATATATTCTCAATGACCATTTTGGTTTACAATATTAGAAAATTTTAAAAAACTATAACTTAAACAACTCTCAAGTCATTAAATATGAATTTCTCCAACATAACCAATCACTTGTTATTTAGCATTATGTATTCATCATCATCCATATGAAACCCTTCTATAAATAATTAATTCAATATAATTATTGATAATAAAGGTGAAGGGAAACATAATAAGGGTTATCTAAATATCATAGTATGAGAAAAAATATGCATTAATAATTGAATGTCATTAGAGAGAATGATATGAGAATAATGGTATAATGAAATAACAAATTTTCATGATCACTACAATAGAGTATTTATCCAAATTAATAGCTATAACATTATACATAAAAATATATAATAAGGCATTTACAAACGAAAAATCATTAAATTCAATAATCATAAACCATGTGATATCAATATTTATCAAAGGAAAAAATTTAATCCCATAAAATTCATAACAATATAGTGGTAGTATCATGTGACATCTCTATAACAGAACAATTGAAAAAATATTACAGAACCCTAAAAAATATAATAACCAAATGGTTTACTACAATACCCAATGAATTTGATTTTTATATAGTCACACCCATCATATATATTTTATAACGACTCGTCCATCTCTTTCTGTGTTGACACGTCATATAAAAATGTCCTTGAACAATAAATAAAGTACATAAAGAATGCATTTTATTATAAAATTGTAAACACAATTATCATTCCTTATATAAATTTATTAAATCATTGAAAATAAATAGGTTTTAGGACAATATATTATCATCATGAATACGAAATGGAATATAAATGGGTTCCATTAAAATATCATTGAATCTTGGTTATATCATGGTAATGAAATGGGTTCCATAACAATCTATCTGAAGAATGATTAACCCGTTGAATATAATCTATACCCATAATAATCAATTCAAAAAAATCATATTCCATTTAAAGAATGAATTATATTGGTATCAATACAAAATATCACTATTTGGTCATAAGTAGAAATATGGGTTGTCGATGTTAAAGAATAAAAATACCATTAAAACCTGAATATAATAATTTTGTAGGAAAATTAACTTCTCATTTTGAAAATAAATTTTTTAAAAAAATAACAAAAAATTACAAATATAATATTATTTGAAAATACAAATGAAAATATATAACGAAAAATTAAAAAAAATAATGGGCATGAGGGTTGGAAAATCAATTCATGTCATAAATTCATAAAAACATTCATTTAAAAAAAATTTTGAAAGGGTTTCCAAATTTAACAATTTAGGGAACCATTGGAAATTTCATTCTAAAATATTTTAAAAGATGATAAAATACTATTTTTGAAAGATTTTTTGAAATCATTTATTTTTTGAAAATAACATCTTTGATAAAACCAATCGAAAACATGTATATAGAATAGAAAATTCATGGTCCAAAAGAAGATACATGATTGGTGTCTCTTAAAAACGCCTAAATTAATATTTATTTAATAAATGAGGGTGAAAATATAAATAAATCTTATTTACCACACTCATAAACATTTGAGATGAATGACATATTCTTTATGAAAATATTATCATATTATTTCATCTAATGAATCCTTGCACACAGTCCTTCTCGAAATGAATGAGATCGTAACATATAGCCCTCGCCACATTGGTAACACTTCAATCATATTACCCATATTATGGAAACATCATATGATACATTAAATATAATTACCTAGATTATTTTTATGTTATACTATGTTAAAGGGTACAATATAAAACTCTGAATGGATTATCAGTTCGTATCATAAAAATATGTCTCAATGAAGGATAATTTGAGATGAATACCAATTATAAAAATCATTCATTTAAAATTAATCAATTAATGAATTACATGTATAAAATTTAATCCACACAAAACATATATAAAAAACATAATATAATGAAATTCATTACTCACATTATAAAATAATATCAAATACAATGATGATATAATATAACCTAATGAAAAAATTATGATTTCAAATTATTTACCACATGGTAACGTTTATGTAAAATAAACATGGATGAAATAAATGAAATCGAAACATTAAACACAATGATATATGAATGATTCATGACATTATAGATGAAAGGGTTATTAAAAACAAAAAAATGTATAATTATTTCTGAATGTAGCTTATGTATCATAGAAAGAAAATGTGAGGTGAGAAACCCTTACCATGAGTCTATAAATTCCATGTATATCCTTTAACCCATAAAAACATTGCATAAATCAATTATTTTATTCCATAATTACCGTTTCCTGGTTTAATAAATTTTAATTTAAAAATTTATTTTATTTCATTAATGATAAAATATTTAAATACATAATCAATTAATTCCACATCAAGTGATTTAATGATGTTCATGTGATTATTTCAATATTGATTTAGTGTTTTGACTACAGTCAAAGTGGTCATTATTTAGAAATATCAAGAATAATAATAATCAATTTTTTTTAATTATTCTTTAAATATAATATTTGGAAAATTTTGGAAAATTTTTATTTAAAATGATCCATGTTATGAACATGGAGCTGGTAAACCATAAAAAAGAATGAGTATCATTTCCATTTTTGCAATAATTATTATGAAAAAAATTTATTTTCAATTTTAAACTAATAGAGTTATAATATTTACATAAAATTTTAATTATTTAATTAAATATATTTACAATGATACTATTTATAATTTGGTATGAAAAATGAATCATATCACTTCATATAGACAATAGTCCCCACATACACAAAAGTCATAAAAATATTCATTGTATGATATAAAATGATATTTTATATTTTAATATTTCATAAAAATATCTTTAATTTTAAAACTATTTCATATATATAACATAAATTTATTAAATTTATTTTTATTACCTTCTATGTAATTATTTAGTGAAAAATGAGTCACATCGATTTGTGAGGTTGTTGCATGTCATACAGATGAGTGATGTTATCGTATCCCACACAAAATTGGATATAAGAAGGTATATGTGATATAAAAACATAAAAAAAATTAATATTACAAAAATATAATCTTTATATATTTATTATTTTAATCTATCATTACAATAAAACATGACAGTGGATTTTTGAAAACTAATGACATAAGTCCATGAGGCGGTATTATGCCATATGTCTAAATGATGGTTTTGTATCCCATTTGATGGAATAGACGAAGGATTTAATTTATGGAAATAACTTATTAAAATATAGTTATATGGGATCTGATATCAGAATTATATTAAAATTATTTAACAATATTTTAATGATATAGGGGAAGAAATAAAATAATGAATCTCGATTAAGCATGATATATCTTCTTCGTGAAATCTATTTAAATAATCCTTAAAAAGATTATTACGATGGATTTATGATAAAAATAAGATAACTATGTTATAGTTAGGGAATTTAGGTAAACATTTGGGTAGTAATTCTTCAATAAAAAATGTATTTATGATGATTAATTAAGGGGAGAGGGGTATCCTTTAATACGTTAGGTGATTAGTATGCATCTAATTTTATGGAAAGGAAATGGTGTAAAAAATTTATCACAATATAAATCAATCCAAAAATGGAACATTATAAATAATTATATATTTTATATTTCTATAAATTATTTTTTTTTTAAAATTTTTTAGTTTAGTTGGACCATTATCATTTTAGTTTACCACTGATCAAATGATTTTCACCTTAACCATGGTAATTATTATTCACTACATTACTATTAATTATAGTCAAAGATTTAGTGAATGATATAATATAATAATAATATTTTTTGATAAAAATAATTAATATAAGTTACTAAATTATATTATCATAAGAGTAATATTTTTATTTAAAATTAAACTCATAGATGCGACGATAATGAATGTTTTCCTGAAGTGGAAAAAAATGGTTTTAGTTAACTCTATGGCTAAAAAATAATCATTATACGAATAAAATTTTCAATGTTTTTGTATATTATCTATAAATTTAATTTAAATTATTCAACATTAGGTATCTATTTAATTAATTAAAATTGAGAAACATTATGCACATTATATCAATTTTTAGAAACACACATTTTTAGATCAAAAAATAATTACATACTAAATCCAATATAATTTTTATTAAAAAGTAACTAAGTTGATTAAATAAAAATAATTATAACTTATTTTATGTGAAATCATATTAACAAAAAAATGGTACATTTAAATTTCTTATGGTTTTTAAAAGGAATAATTTTTTTAAAAAAATCGGTATTTTTCACTATTCACTAATAATCAATTTTTTTGGGAAAATCTTCAATTATCAAAATAAGTAAAATTTTATATTCTAAAATAAGTAAAAATTTATTTTAAAAAATAAATTTCTTAATGTTTTAAAATTTATTTATAATTTTTTTCCATGAGAAAAAATTCAATCAATTATGGTGGAAAAATATTTTTGGAAAATAATATTACTGAAAAATAAATGGATTGATTATATAATAATAATTTACCAGAAATTTAAATTTATTTAAATTTATATTTATATATATATTTACATAAATAATTAATAATATTCATACCCACCAATTTCATCTAATGGTTATAATGGTTATATATTTCATGTGTTGATTAAGTGCGGTGTTTCATGGTGAATAAAATATCGAAAATAATTTTCTATAGTAAAATATTCTACTATTAAAAAGGTTAGTATCAGTGATATTATTGGAAATTCAAATGAAATATGGTATTTTGAAGAGATATCATACCTTAGGTTCCATAATCTTATCCAATTCACTTAACGATATAATTAATAAAATCATAATCATTAATAACATTATATAGAAACATTTAAGTATGAATTGGATTTAATACATTTATATTACATTCATTTTCAACCTTTTCAATGATAAATGATGTTGATATTATTTTTTCTAGGGAATCCATTTCATGGTTCAATGGTGAGATCGCTTATGGATAATTATTTAGGTTCTTATATAATGGGACTACAACACTATAATTGTAATGAAGTGACAATAATATATCTCCTGATATGTAAATGTTCTGAAATATCTGTATTTTTTTTCTAACATTGGGATGAAATATTTTTTAAAAAATGATTAAATTTGGTAATTATTCTATTTTTTTTCAAATTTACTAACAATAATGAAATGGATTCATTCCATTTAGAATTCCCCCTACGTATTCATTAAATTATCAGAAAAATATATAATATATATTTGTAGGTGATTTTAGGCTATTATAAATGAATCTAAATTATCTATGGAGGTAGTATTGGAAAAAATCACTAATTTTCCTGGGAGGACATGAACCTACCATAATATGGGATATGTTTGTGATATACAATTATAATAGTGAAATGAGATATTCCTCATAAATAAAAAAAATTAATATATTTAAAATAATGAAATTATCACACCATTTTTTATAATAAGGCTTGATCTGGTAGAAGAAGGGAGAACATAATAAATTCTTCGTTGAGTCTATGATGTTCACCTTTTGAATAATCTAATTAGGATTCAACAAAAGGATCCTTCATAATGGGATATTATTGGTTAAAATATTCTATGGATTAAGGGGAGAGATAAAGAGATATTTTTTATAATTTATCATAATCTCCACGGTTTAGAATGTATGAGTAATGTTTTGGTATTTATGAGGGGTGAATATATGATTTTTTTAGCATTATATTCATTATATTATTATTTTTTCTCAAGACTATCAATAGTAGTGATTTTTGTGACTATATACACTAATATATGCATGTGAGTTGGATCCAATGGTCACATACAATATCCATCATTAATTTTTACATTTATGGTTTTTTATAATGAAATTACCATATTTTTCATATTTCACTATTCAAGAAATAAATTTTATTTTAAAAAATACCAAAAATTCACTCAAATAAATTATTTCATGTCTACATTATAAAAATGAAATCCAATTTTTGAAGGTGTTTTTCAAAATATGATGAATTTAACTTTTAATTAAAATTCTTATTTATTTTTAAAAGATAAATTTAAATATCATGATCAATTTTATAACCCACATAAAAATTACATATGTTCTACAAAATCATATTATCAATATAATTTATATTAATATTAATTCATAAACAAATTTATTAAAATATAATTTATATTAAACCATTTTATTTGTTGTAACAACAAAAATAAAAACATAATGCTTTATAAATTTCCAACACTTGGTTGATCATTTAAAAAAATTATTTACTTGTATAATGATATAAATATGTCATATTATTATTTTTTTGTTAAAAAGAATTATTTTACACTCCCATAGTTGAGGATACTATTCTAATAGACAGATTACTATTCCTAAGGATGATATAACTATTATTAGGATCAAATTACTGTTTAAACTGTCGTATTACTATCCCAATGGTAGTATTTTTTAGAGTGATATCAGTTTTATACCTTCAATATATACCCTATATTTCACTCATTTTTAATTCCCTAATATTTTCTCTCAATGTAATAAATGTTTTCATTTTAAAGATGAATATTTTATTACGCATAATTTTATAAATTTCAACAATGTTTTTCATGAGTTCAGTTATTCTAGTGTATTGAGAATATCCGAATTTAATTATTAAAGTCATATTGTTATCAATTATATGTCCCATTTTAATATTTACACTTATTAGGTCCATTTTTATACTATTAAAATAATTTTCAAATATTTGTTTTAAATTATTGATGTTAATATTTTGTATAAATATTTTTATGGGTTTTTACATGTGAAATCATTGTATATTAATTGATTTAACATAATATTTGTTCCTAATATTAATTTTTTGTAAATTTATATGCATAATTCACAATTCAAGGGATATAGAGGGAATTATGGTGAATGATAAACAAAAAAACACTTCACACTGCTAGTGAAGAGAAGCGGCATGACAGAAGACTATTATGATGATCATAGAGCATTTTGGAGGCACAAAATTGATTAAGCTAGTTGAAACCGAGATTTTGAGAAGAAATGATCTTGTACACATCGTGACCTATCATTACATGTCGTGTACTTGTAGTTCACAACATTCCCATGTCATTAAGACATGTCATGACCACGCTCCAAAGCCCAAAAGAAGATAGCCACTACACGTCTTGAACTCCATGGACATGATGTGACTCTAGTCAAAATAGTTAGCATTCAATCTATGAGAATTTAATTCTGAAGGATAACAGGACATCGACACACGTTTTGAACACCTAGTACATTAAATGTACTTGTTCAAACATAATAAATCCATGAGACAATTTTTTCCCATGCTGGAGGACCCCAAATTCACAGGATTCTATTGAGATTGACGGTACACGATGTGTACCTCTAGAATACGTCTTGATGAAATTCGAATATTTATAAACCACCTTAGTAGTGCAATTCAGAACACTCAACTCTTGTGGCACAACCATGTGGAGGATACTACTGGGTTCTGACCAAGATTCGGCTATAGATATGTTTTATTTATATTTTTCTATCCATAATTTTATGAAATAGTTGAATGATTTATATTTTAATTTCAATTTGAATTTTAATTCTTTATCCATATCAATAAAAATCATCTATTCACTCCCCTATGGACTAAAATTTATTCATATTTGGTAGTCACCCAATGATTATTGGGTAATTCCATAGGGGTTAGCATTTTTAGCCATAATGAATGCATATCAAAGTGTTTGATTTCATTATTTGATTTCACAATAATTATATTCAATTGGTACTATGTTACAACACATTATAATAATATATGTTATGGAATAATTGAACAATTGTGTTTAGTAGTATAAGAAAACCAACATTATTAATAAAATTAATTCGGGACAAAATAATGTGATTATTCTTCTGCAATTTAAATTTGACCATAATGTACACTATTTATTTTTATTTGTCACACCACCATTAATTGAGATACTAGGGTTGATTTATAGGGTTTCAACATCTCTATATCAATTATATATTAATGATTATAAATCCATTTAGTTGTTTCATTTGAAAGAGCTTCCATGATGTGCTTTTAGAACAACCACTATTCGAAACTATTTCCCATATATTCTGCTTCTCTATTGTCATTAATTTATTTCAATTTTAACATTAGTTTAATAATATCATTCAGTAATTATAGTGACCTGACCATTACTCAAGAGTTTTCATCATTGTGTTCCCTGATCTATGTGGTTACGACCCCACACAACAACTATGTTGTGCCATTATATTTAGTACGGTTCAAGTTTTTATAAATTTTAAATTTGACTCTCGCATCGAGGAATTAATCACACCTTTCGAGCACATCAATTATATCATATAGTGTGTGAGTTTTATATAATACTACATCAGTAAATATGATAAACCTATATAATCATATGGGAAATGAAATTGAATAAATTTTGGGTTGAGAAAAATAATTGTATTCCACTATTAATTTTTATTCTGAATGAAAAAATATTAGTTATGGAAACAAATTAATCCAAAAAGTAGAAACTATGTAAAAGCAAGCAATTTATAGATTCTCAAATTTTATTCACTCATCCCATTATAATCACTCAATTAATTTAATAAAAAAATTATTCATAATTTTTTTATATTTATCACAAACTAGTTATTTAATTAATAATAATATTAAGGTATTTAATGGTTTTAATTTATATGTTCATTTATATCCTTTTATTTTTTCATAACATTCCATAATATACAACATCTTATTTATTTTTATAATTTAATATATGATTAACGTTATACTCTTCCTATTAAATAATGGAAATTAATTAATGACAATTCCATATATTGTATATAAAATAATAGAGAGACAAATAGATCCCATACCTACCAAAGAATTCTCAAGAATGCTACAGTACAAAATAGAGATATTGTATTGTGTGAAGGTCTAGAAGCTTAATCGTTACCTAAATAGGTAATACTACGTTTCCCATTCACACTATGTATCACTCGCTAACTAAAAGGACAAACACATTAAATAATGGTGTCATTCATTTCCTTGTATGCTGTTGAAATATTGATTTGGAATTAGAATCATCGAAGTAATCTTTTGAAAGTATAAGGAATTTGAAGGTTCCCATACGCATGAAAATAAATTTCATTAGAAAATCATTATAATAACACAATGCCCCTTAAAGAATCACAGGAAATAAAATACTCGGAACATTCTTTGTGAATGAACTACTCTTACATGACTCCGTAAAACATGATCCACCTTTTTTTCATGTAAGAAAAAATAATTATCATTCCCTTAGTATATATGGAATTTATTTAAGGATAATTAATTTTAATTTTAATTTTTAATAAATATTAAAAAAAAAGTAAGAATGGGTATTGAAACCCACATGAAACAACTAATAATTAGAGTAACATAAGTGAGTGCTTTTTAAATATCGAAAATTAAATCAGACACCAATTCAAAAAGAACTCTTCTATTGAAATATTAATGAACCTCAAATAATATTATATGGTGGACCATAAAACCACTACGTATGATACCACTCAACGATAACATTACAAGAGGAACATATCCACTCAATAAAGGAATAATGCCTATTACAATGAATAAATAATCACTGAATGATGTGAATTTGACATATATCACATTATAAGATTTAAAAATGATTCTTAATGAGGATAAACAAAGAATCAAAATTACTCATGGTGTTGATTTGACATATGTGACTAACAATCTAGATTGTTCACTTCAAACCCATTATGTCACCATATGATATTAATAAAGGAAATATAATCCCAAAACAATAACATCCCCTAGTGGTCCTAAACAAACTAGAAATATTATACGACCCAAGAAAAAATAACTTTTGATTACATGATTTTAGATGAATATCGTAAACAAAAGATAATCCTACACACCCCGTAACTATAAAGGTTTAGTTTTATTGGAAACTAGATACATAATCATGATATTTCATAAAGAATCATCAATAACCCATGGAATGTTAATCAATGATATTACCTACCGTAAACATATCCTAGAGAAAAACATTCTTCATTAACATTGAAAATCAAAATATAAGAAAGAGTGAGCTCATAATATCAAAAAATTTAGAAAAATATATATAAATTACTGGTCATTGGTAAGAATAAGGGTATGAGAATATGATAACAACATATTAAATTTATACATAACGAATTAAAAGTCCTTAATAATGTTTCAGTGATTAAATCTTGGTTATATTAAAATACATAATTAACATGTGTATAGAATCATCAATAATGAAACACATGTCATGAGACCTTATTATAAGCATAGTAATTTGAAAAAAATCATATAACATTGCAAACATGTATTAATATTAGCATGTTAACTATTTATGTTAAGGAGATAAAAGTAGGTCCTTGTATAAAATTATAGACATAAAAACATGTATTCTCCTAAACTATTGGACTATAAATAAAACCCACACATTAAATTATATACATGAAACTATGTCCACACATAATATTATGAATATGAAATCAGGTTCATACATAATATAGATATCTCATGAGCCATTCATAATTAATGAATTCATTATAGGGATATATATAATTACGAGCCCACTCATCAAATAATAATAAACTTATATATATGTGTGTGTGTGAAACAAGATGATAAAACTTTCATCATTTAATCATATCATAACCCATGGAATGGAAAATATTTTTATAAAAAATTGTCATTACATAATTAATCTGAGGGAACGAAATGGGTTCTATTAAATCATCCGTAAATCATCAACACATAGTACATCCATTTTAAATAATATGGATGGAATCATAATATCATTTCACTAGTGAAGCCTAAATAATCCTTAAATGACGTTGATGTAAGTGAAAAATACCATTAAGACATTCAAACCTTTCTTTCAAAAAATTATCTATATATAATTTTATTTTGATAAAATTTTAAATAAAAAATAAATTAATAATTAAAAAAATTCCCTAGAAAATAATTTTTTTTATTTTATATGAATATTAATTTAATAGGAAAATCATGCTGGTTAAATTATATCTTCATATCATATATGTTATATGAAATCATTGATTTCAAAACCTTGTAAAAAGATAAAAATTAATTGTTCAAAAATATTCCAAATAAAAATATTCATCTAAATTTTTTTAAATAAATTAATATGTAATTAAAATATTATTAAAAAAATGTGAGTATTTAGAAATTTTCATAAAATATTTTTGATGATTACAGAAAAAGAAGAAAAATCTCATCGAACAAAAAGGAAATAAGGTCTAATTTTCATTAAAGATTTTTTATATCATATTAAGTACCAATGAGGATAAAATGTTGTGAATACCTAAAAATTATTGGAATTAATTGAGGAGAATAAAATATATTTTATTTACTGTATAATATCTTTATAATTTCCGATTATGGAAATTTATCATAGATAATAACAAAAAAGAAATGAGATTATAGATTAAAACTTTTGACTTTGGAAACATTCTAATCATAACCCCAAAGAATGAAATAAAGTCAATCGAAATTTATATATTATTAATTTTAATATATTAATAATATATCATGTCAAATGTGTATTAGATGAACTTTATATACATAAATTCTTTCATAACATCAAACATGACTCATGTAAACAATATTGAGAAAAAGAACACTTACACCAAGTCACGTCATGCATCTTAGGGGTTCAAACCTACTGAATAATAAATATATACTTTTAAAAAAGTCTATTAAATAAAATTATTCAAACATAAAATTATATATATGACTTACATGTTACATCACATTTACCAATAAATTTTCATTAAAATCATCATTATGTGTGACAACTATTACATTTTTTTAATTTTTTATTTAACAGTTTCCATCCTTCTACGTTTATCATGGTTCTATAATCTTCATAATTCTAATTAGGTAATTTTTATTAGGTTTATTTGTCATATATAGCTTAATATATATTTATATAATTTGGTGATTTGAAATTAATTGCATCATTTCATGTAGATAAAAATTCATTTACATATAAGAGTGATGTTTCCACATTTGGGTAGATGAAATGAATTAAATATGAATCATAATTCAACATTTAAAAAAATTATCATAAAAATCATAAATTTTCATTGTAATTACTCCTATTTTCCAGGTTTTCTTTTCTATGTGAATTTCTTGTAATCTTACAAGACCCAGCATTGAGACAGAGTGTGATTCTGAGGCCCGGTGTGCCCGGAATAGTATGTCAAAAAATGATAGTTTTTAAATAGTGTGTGTGAGTGGTTTTCCTAATAAAGGGGTGTAACTCTATAATGGGTTCTAGATCATCATTCTGAGGTCACCATTGCATTTAGGATGGTGTGTTTACCCTTGGAGTGAATTAATATTAGTCAGTGCTGGCCTCTAGTTAGAAAACCTAAAAATGGCATAACTGTAACTAAAATTAATAAATAAAATTATATAATATTTTCAAATCCTAATTACTCATGATTGGTTAGACAAATATAAAATCTGAGACATATATGGAGTTTATAATGTGGTGTTCTTTTTATACGGAGCCTAACATTGGATGCCACAGGTAAACTGTGGAATGTAGTTTTTTGGATGTGACTGTAAATAAAATAGTCAAATAAATATTACATTATTTTCAAATCCTATAAATCAGAAATGGTATCATGGATTGGAAGTCATAGAGTACCATTTATCTTGTGAAAGTGTTCATTCCTTAGGTAGGGCCTAACCTCGACTAGCGCTAGTCGATGGTAAATGTTAATTTTGGGGAGTTTTAAAGAAAATAAAAGAAAATTAATAATATTTATTTTATTCAAAAATGACTATCTACAATCCAATTGTGATCCACTTGTTTAATTTCATAAATGAAACAACGTATCGATACTACAACTCAAGTGTTACAGAAATGTTGTATCATTTTGTATATAAAATAGCGTAACAATGTCATGAATCAGTGTAACAGTAATGCTAAAACACATTTCCTCAATTAAGATGATTAATAGAGATCCAGGGTTAGGGGAGAATCATGTAGTTTTCTCTAAATCCTTGGATGAAATTCATTGGAGAACGACAAGTGATGATGAACGATGAATGGTGACAGATTAGCAAATAGATTCAGATCAGACATCGGTGGATTTACAAACAACAAATGCAGGATTCTCCCATTGTCAGTAATTGATCCAAAACAGGGTATGGGTTATTTTTATGAGATTACCTTCGCTCGTTCTTCTTTTCTAATTGACAAACTCTGGTCAATTCAGTTAGAAATTTACTCACAGATCGATCATCCATGGGGGAATAGGATTTTCATATATGGTGATTTAAAATGGGAATATGTAATAGAAATAATTTGAATGTATCCCCTTTCTTTTCTAATGGAATGAACGAATGATAAAAAAACTTGAACTAGATTTAATGCCTTGGTTGTTCATTGTGATCTCTTTTCCTCCTTGTGTTCTTCAACAACGGACACTCATGGTCATGTTGGATTGTTTTAGGGAGGTTCCAAATGCGATTAGACCCAGGAATCTATGGAACAATGGATTGGCGAATAGGGTAGTGGAGGGAGTAACCCATGTATGAGAGTGAGAGTTCTAGAATAGAAAACATACCACTGGAGAGAGTTTGGTGGCCCTCGGAAGAACCCATAAGTGTTCTAGAACCAGTGGCACGTATTGGTGAAGGAGGCCTACTGCATTCACCAAGGGCGGTGATTAGAGGACAGTGGTGGTGTGGGAAGATGTCGCAACAACACCCAGTCCTGTAGATGGAGGTAAATGGTCCATTTGGACAAAGGCGGTAGACCCTGCAGTGACCCGTGGGGTGGTTCAGAGATGCGGTGCCCACCCCATCTTTTTCAGAACATACCAGCCCTCTCTAGTGACCTAGGATGGTGTAGTAGACTAGGTCGGTCCTAGAAGTCTGATTCAACTTGTCAGTTCATGTTGTAGGACCCCAAACCGGGTCAGGTCCAGTCGGTCCAACTAGGTTGGACCAGACCTGAACCAAATCAGCATGTTTTCACTAAAAGGCTCATAACATCCAAATAGTACATCATATTGACAATACATATTAGGTGTTGGTACCATCACGATGAGGATGAAATTTTGATATTATCTAATTGGGTTTTGTGGAATTTGAGATATGACCATGGGCATGAAGATTAGATTCTCCTTGAATGAACCTCTTTATGTGCGGTAATCCTACGGGTGGTTATGACATACAGGTCTAGATGAACCAACCGGCTAAAGTGTAGTGTTGGTTTAGGTGACCCAACATGAAAAAGTGATGGGAGGGTTTAGGTAACAAAACAAGTTAAATTTTTGAGCGAGTTTTGGTGACCCAACAAGCCAGTGTAATGAGGGGGATTATGTGACCTAGTAGGCCAAAGTGACGAGAGGGTTTAGGTGACCCAATAGGCTTAAATGACCAGTGGGTCAAGGTGACCTATCTATCCAAAATGGTTAGTGGGTCTAGGTGACCTAGAGGGTCTAAATCTCCAATACAGGATGAGTTCATCAATAGTACAATGTGTTCAGTGTTTATGACTAATAGTCTTTCTTTTCATACATTTGATTATACTTGTGTGTGATGTGTCATGTTAATCTATTGAGTGTAAATAATAGTGTCTACACATAATGTACATAATTGGTAGTATACATAATGCATTCTTTTGTGGTATACCTTTTTTGATTTAGGGTTCATACTGAGAATTGTTTTACTCACACCTGCACAGGGTTCTCCCTCATGTGTTGTGTCTTGTGCAGATGATTGATGGTTTGATAGAGTACTTTCCAGATCGAGGAATGATGGTTCTTAGAGTGACCCAACTGATGAGATGTGATTCTTTGGCTTCAGAAAGTAGTTTTTTTTGTACCTACGCTTCAGGAAAGATTCACTACGGAGAAGATCCAGAGGCTTGTACTTTCATTTTTGGTTTCAATTGGGCTTTTATTCTGGCCCGGTTTACCATCATTTTTCTAATATCATACCTTGTTTTTGTTCAATAACTGTTTTAACCATCCAGCATCAGTGTCTTGTAGTTGTGTGCATGTGTACAAGTACATAGGCGCATGCCTCCCTTTTCTTGGGATGCAACTACTCAGCGCAAGTCTCTAGCTTGTAGCCTATGAATGGCGGGCTTGGGTTAGTCCTTTCATGGGTATGAAGGGATGGTTTGTACTATTAATCAAATATAACCTTATTACCATTCATATAAATGAGAAAAAATGAACTGCATCAGTTTCTGGAGGTGTAAATCCACACATACACACAAGCGATGTTATCGTTTCATAGAGGATTGAAAGATAAGACGGTATATAAGATATTATATTTATAGAGGAGTAACTATTTCATAAATATCATATATAATCTCTAAATCCAAATATAAAAACAAACCAATAATTAAGATGATGTAAAATTACTCATATCTCTACATATAGGTGTTATTATTCTTTTATCCATGAGTGATTCGTTCATTTCCCATTCACTTGAAAAGTGTTTGAATGTGGAGGAGACATCATGAAAAAATATTAATTTACTAAAGATATTTAATTTCTCATTTTATTATTCATTAAATATAATTATAGTATGTATATGATGAAATTAAATTTTATGTTCCAATTTATGTGTTGTACCTATTAATTAAGAAACCACCTTTGGATTACACCTTAAGCCTTGAAAGGGAAATATTCTCATCCAGCCCTGAAATCTATGAACAGTTTTGGGATGTTTTGAATGCTTTATGTAATTGATTTACCTAGACAATAGCCTCATTATGTGTGTGGAAAATATGGGAGGAGTGAGAATTTTGTAATGGTGGGGGAGGACACACATAGAATTTTTTAATATATTAAAATATATTAATTTCTAACTCAAGTCATGTGTTTCAAAAATTAATAAAAAAATTGACTATAATAATGATAATGTATAAGTACCCCATCAAATCAAATTAAATTTTATTTTTATTATATATTAAATATAAGGACAACCCGCCAGGTAAACTAGTTTTATCCTTAAACGTGGGGACAAATTTTTTATGTTTTTACAATTCATTATAGTCTTAAAGTAACATTAAATCATTAAATAATATTAATGATTATAATTTAACATATCGAATAAATTTTTATATATTAAAATTTTATAATATTGATATATTCAATTTAAATTGATCCCATAAAAATTGATGAAACTATTTTCTAGATAAATTCATTTTAAATTCTAAATGTTTTTCATACCAAAATAAAGTATAATTTCAATCAAAATAAAATTAAAATAATTTAAAAAATATAATTAAACAATAAAATATTTTAAGAGAATTTAAAAAAAGTTATATTTGGAAATAGTTTACCGGAAGAGATCGTTTTCTATATAATATGTATCATTTACTATTAACAATGTCATTTTTCTTTTCAGAAACATCGCATAATAAATATTTTAGTTAATTTTGATTTGATGATTTCATAAATTATATAATTTTCTTAAATGATATAATTTTCAAAAATTATATAAATATTGTAAAATAAAATTTATAATTTTTTAATAAATTAATTATAATATCTCTCCAAAAATTAATTAACACCATTTTTTTGAAAATTTATCTTGAAATGAAAAAATTAATTCAATAAAAATATAACGCTTAATTCAAAAATTTATTACCTTGTACATTTGTATTGAGTAGGAATATTATAAAAATATTTTAAAAAATATTTATCCCTATTTATACCCACCAGTACAATTGGTAGCATATAAATGAATACTATATCAAAGTTTTTTTATCTCAATATCATGTCAAATAAAAGATTTTGAATACTTCATGTTAATTTTCAATGAGACAAATACATTAAAATTTTTGGGGTTCTTCTATATTCCCCCATATTTTGAATTTCACCCTCGTCTTTATTTCAATATTATTTAAGAAAATGATGAAATCTCTCATTCATCACATATTTTTGTTCCCATGTAGCTCCCCTGAGTACTTGATTCCTCCGAAGTACTTTTCCATGGTCAGTATTCTTTCTCCTTTCACTTTGTCTCTACTATCCAATATTTCCACTTGTAGTTTTAATAAGAAATATAATAATAAATTGGTATAAAAACACTAATTTTAGAACATGGGATTAATCATATATGTACTTTATTAAGAGAGATACATGGAGAACATCATGAACTTGATAGAGGTTGGGTAAAAGTGCTAAGAGAAAAAAATAATCACAACCCAATAAAAGATCTCAAATAAATTAATATAAATAAATATCATAATTAGATTATTTATGAATATAAAATCCATATTCCCTATAACAATCTGTACGAATACAATCTCAATAACATAAAAATCTATATCTCTCCAAATATTGTCATAGTAAATCTTAATGCAACATTGAGTAGCCTTGATATACTACTGATTGGATCTACCTTTACTAATATTTTTCTATACTAATCTATTATTGATATATATCATTTATTATACTCTATCTTAACTTTTTGAAGTTTTCCGCTTCCTTTCATTGAGGGTATCATAAGAATCCATATGTATTCTCTAGTGAGAGTTACTTCTATAATAATATTCACTAAAGGATGGTGTTGATAAAAGCCACCTTTACAATGCATATAACCTGATATCCACATGAATTGAGTAATTTTAATGGTCCTCACATTCTAATTTTTTTTTGATTTATTGTATTAAACACAACTCTATTACCAAATCATGATAATGATTTCTCTATAAATTCAAGGTAAAAATTCATATTTAATTGAATGTATAACTCCATGAAATTAACATAACGTTCTAAATGTATAATAGATTATGCTTGAGAATAGATAAATATTCTCTAATACAAATAAAATGTGCTAACATTGAAATTTGATCGACTAAAACCCAAAATTTTTTATCCCTTTAGATGATTGGGCGGGGGGTCTAGTGATGAAGTACATAATAATATTTTTTCAACCAAATTCTTTATGGGGTAACATTTTTAATTTTCCCTTCATCATCTATCTATCATCTGTGATTTTTTTATATTCCAAAAATATAGATACATACTCTATAATATTTCTTTTCATGTCATCCTACCTAAAACACTCTTTTAGGTCTTTATTGATATTTTTACATATTGGATGATTAAATAATGATTAACAATGATCTTCATGTAGTACAACCTACTTTATGTCTAGTTTTGATGAGATACAAACTCGGTTTCAGAAACATATCATTCCATCAAAATCTTGGTCTAAGGAAAATGTGTAACCTTCTTTTATAGATAAACATCCCCCTTCTTCAACTCTTTCATCCTTTCATGGTTATATTTTTGAAAATTCATTTAATAAAGATGTTATTTTAACCATATATTAAGAATTTCATGGTCCATATTTTAACAATACATAAATATACTATATCGATTTCAATACTCATCTAGATGAACAAGCATATTCCTTCTAACTAATATCCTCGACCACATTATTTTCTTTTTGATGGTGATAGTTTATTAATAAGACATAATTTTTAATCAACTTCAACCATCACTATAGGATCATGTTCAACTACTTATATGTGAATATATAAGTAAATATTTTATGGATAGTATATATATAACCACATTCCCCATAAATATATTACCTCCGTATTTTTTGTATAAAAATTATTGTGGTAAACTAAAAATTGTGAGTCAAGTAATTTGTCCCATGAATTTTTAATTCACACGAGGAACTAGATATCACTATATAATTATATATGATGGTTTATCTCATTCCATTATTATATTCATAAAAAAAAGAGGACAATCCCTTATCCATTATGATATAGTGTAAGTATAGTTTTGCAGACTATCATTCTTTTAAATTCCTCAAAATTTTATTCGAATTCATTTTGCAATGTAAATGTTCTACTATCTGAGTCAACGTGGTCATTGGATTAGATAGTTTTGAAAAATATATCATAAAGAGTCAGTTGTTTCCAAAAAACAATAAGAAATATTATAGAACATAGTTTCCAAGTTTGGTATGGGACGTTATTCGATAACACAGGTCTTTGAATGATCCACTAATATGCCATCATTTGAGATTATGTGTCCTAATAATGAAAATTATATATATATAATTACAAATTGGTAAATTTATAATATTAATTCTAATTCATCAGGGTACTTAGAAAAAAATATAATTTTCTTAATGTACATTATTAAAAATTAAACATACATGAATATCATCTGTACAGAATACAACAAACTAGCCAGGATAATCTCTAATGGCTCTATTATTTAAATCCATGAATATAGTTGGAGTATTGTTATGTCAAAATGGTATTACAATAAAACCATATTGTATATTCTTCATATATAAGGTTTTCATGGTTATAACCTCCTTCTAGACCCTCAACAAATTATATCTATATTGAAGATCAATCTTGGAAAAATATTTAGCTCTACATAATTGATCAATTTTCTCATCGACGGGAATTAATTAATATTTTTGGTAGATATTTATCTTACAGGTTTATTTCATCATAATATGAGTATTGATTGATTAAATATTTCAAGTTTTATTTTTATATTATAGGAATATACAAAGGAATAATATAGAGATAGTTAATCATTGTTTAGAAACACATCAAATTCAACCAATGGAAGAATAAAATTATTTTCACAGTGAACCTTCTTATAAATATTAACATAAAAATCACATCATTAGAGTTGAGGATAAGTGATCCTTATCCATTATGATAAACATTAGGGATTGATATAGCACAATTCCATAATTCTCTTAGAGGATAGCTGATAGACTAGGGAACGGACTTGAATAATTCCAAAGTTCCACACATATAATACATTGAAATTATAATAGTACTATATGATGAACTATATTAGAATCTATCAATTTAAGGATTTTACCTCAATAATTTCCCGGTTTATTACCTTATTTATAACATTTAACACATCTTACTCTTCTATTGAGACATTGGTCTAATTATTTTCATCCACATTCTTGACATATACGAAGATTAATATTCATTATTCCTTGTACTTTATCTACAAAACCACCATGAATCATCATGTCTATTTTATTAGTTCTGTTGAGAAACTCACCCACATTGAGGTAGTGAATTATATATAAATAAATATGGTTTGTTACAATCATAAGTAGTTTTTTTTGAAACTAATACTTCATTTGGTTTTTTATAATGAAAATCATTTCATTTTCTATCACATTCAATTTAACATTATTCCACATAATTCTATTAATTTTTTAAACCTAAAGGATACAGTGTAAGAAAAAATAATCATCATGAGTAATCATTAAATCAATAAAAATAATTCATTAGATTTCAAAATCAATAGTCCTTTTTCTTAATAAATGAAATATAATCTTTATATTAGTTCATTTATTGTCATCACCTATTTAAATTATATATATTAGTTTGGGAAAAATGTAAATTATATAATTAATCACCATGAATAGTGTGCAACCTGGTGTGCTGTATTAGGCCCACTCATCATTCCCCAATGAAGATTGAGTTATTACCTAATGATCCCCCTTCAATTTTGTTTCCCCAAAGTGCATATGTTCTATAGCTATATAAAATATATAATATATTGAAAGAGACTCATTTTATAGGAACAAAATATAAACTCTTCATTAACAATTATTTAATATGATAACCTATATTATACATATATATATATAGTTTTCAACATAAATATCTAATATGAATCTCCAATAAAAAATAAACCCTCATCTGATACAAACTGGTGTGACCAAATCAAAATATACATAAATATTACAGAATTTTAGATAAATATTAAATTAATAACGAAAGTATACGATCCATAGATCTATAGAGGATTATTGTATTTTGATATTAGATACCTAAAAATCATATTTGATAAGGGATATATATCATATCATATAAAATTATATGAACATCGTATTTTCCTTATACATATCCAACCTAAAACATTTCTTTATAACCATCATAAAATGGAAACATAAGAAAGGGTGAGTTTAAATTCTTAGAAAGGGTAGGTGATGGAGACATCAATAAATAATAATAAGTAATCATAATACTATGGGAACATAATCATAACATAATTATGTCATATCCAATTAAATAACTTTCACTAACCAATAATCATGGAATAATGTTTTTGATAAAAAAATATAAAAGTAAAAAATGTGTTTTCAATCATTAATAATAAATCATGATATTTTAGAGAATATCATAAACATTGGGATATTTCTTAAATAGAATTCAATCATCTTTAACATGTGTAAATAACAACATATTCACTCATTATGTCTGCAACATGTTATAAAGTCATTTCATAAAATTATAGTCATAAAAAAGGTCCATGAACTAATCTATGTACATGAAACCTAGTCGAGGCATTTATATATGCACATGAAACTATGTCCATGAATAATTTCCTGAACATGAAATCAAGTTCACGCATAACATAATTATATATTGATTTATCCATATTTACCTACTACATTAAAGGTTTATATATTTCTGGGCCAACATGAAAAATTATAAAAAACAAACATATGTTTTTGAAAATTTCATATAAAATCAATTATATAATTATATCATAACCCATGTGAAGGAAGAGGGTATTATAATCAATTATTATAACATCATTAATATGAGGGAAATAAACATGTTTCATAGTATCATTTTCTAAACATTCTCCATCATAATTGATTTAGAAAAAAATAATGGATGGTATCATAAGATCATATCCCAATGAATCATAACCATATTGAAATGAGGTATAAATATACTAAAAAGATATTTATGAACATTTAATCCTTTATTTTAATGCCATATAAATAAATTATTTTATTTTCATAAAATTTTAACTAAACATCTCCAAAATTATGGGAAAATTATTTTATTTGTTAATAACCATGAAAATAAATGATGTGTAAAATAAAATAATATATATTATTGTGGTAAAAAACTTTCTTATCATACATGCTTAAATATATCATTCTCTTACACCTATAAAAAATTAAATAAATGGATTGTTTAGAAAATTATCTATTAGAAAGATTAAATTTAAACCATAGTAAATAAATTAAAATATAATCAAAATTTAGATTTTTAATAAATTTATTGTATTTTTACAAACATCCATACACCCATATTAAATAATATTATCATAGAAGATTAATTATATCGTCCAAAAAACAAATAATTTTGAATTTTATTTAAAAATATTTTCTCGTTTATTTTTTCTTACGTAATTGAAGAAATTGGTAATAATAAATAAAATATAAGAATAACAAAAAGAGATAAATATATATCATTATTGATCTATAATATCTATATACTTTCCCACAAGGTGAACATATATAGAAGAACAATAAAAAATTGAGATTGTAATATAACCCTTACCATAATCATTAATTTTGATTCATAAACCCCATGATAAGTATAACCTAAACTAGGCCCTTAAAAATCATCAATTTAAATATATATTCATGATATAAAATATTAAGTTAGTAATATATAAACATCATAAATACAAATAGGACTATAACCTTTTACATTTCGCAATGAAAATAGATTATGATGAAGATCCATTGCCTTATGTCTCGTCCTCCGTCACAGGAATTCAATACAAACTATATAATAAATATATATTTATTATAAAATAATTATTTTCTACATTCATACGTATTATACTATTTTTGATTAGCATATATTATTTTATCTCTCATTAATTAACAATTACTTGTTAAAAACATTGTTCCATGTGATAAAAATTATGTTTTTTATACATGTTTCATATTGTAATTTCTAATCCATTTAAATTATTAATGGTTCCATAATATATTGAAATTTTGTCATCGCATATTTATCATATTTAATTATTATATTCTTTTTTATAAATATTCATACACCATTAAGATGGAAATCAGTATATACACATGAGTGAAGTTCCAACTTTTTGAGGGATGGAGTGAAAGAAAGTTAAATAATAATTTTGCTTTCTCATTAATATATAATAAAAATTATACATTTTTATCATGTATATCTGTATGAACGTCCATGTAATGTAGAAATAAAAAATTAATCACCTCACTTCATGGAGTTGGTAGTTTACATTTACACACAAGAAATGTTCATATTTCAAAAAACGTTGAAATATTAGAATCTATAAAAGATATTACAATTATATAATAATAATAGTTATGTTATATGTGTGGTCCCAACCTGTTATAAATTAAATTTCCATTCTGATTTAATTAATGTTTCTATAATATAATATTTTTATAGAAAACATAAGAACATAATAAGATTCATAGAATTTAATATAATTTAAAATACCAATAAGAATCATTATCATTGATAATATGGTAATTGAACAATGATCATATATTTTGTACAAATATTGAATTTGACAAAATCCAATTGGCACAGACAAGGAAATTGATTTCCTCGACTCATAGGATATTACCCAATGACAACCATTTATTAGAGCTAATAAAGGAGATCTCATCTATTGTATTATCCTTTGACTAAGCCCAATATGAGATCACAAATATTAATAATGATCAAAATAATTTACGGGATACGTTCATGCTCAACGAGATCACAACCCAAACAATGAATATTGATCCGCCCCAATAAACTCTCACCATTGTACACCTTTCTCTTAGGGTATTTTATGTTATATTATTGATATATGTATCAAAACAATAATAATATTAATATTAATATTTTCTTTTAAATAGAATAATGTTCCCATTTTATTTTTATAATTACTTTATAAATTATTCCGATTTTTATACAATAAAATGAAAATTGAATTTTTTTTAATTAGTATTCAATTTCAATTAACATGATTATTTTGATGCATTAATTTATTTTTAAAATAATAAATAGATTAAAAAAATATTACAATGAATTAATATTTATTAAATATTAATGATCATAAAAAAATAAGTCAAATTTAATATTTATAATGGTTCAAAATTATTATTGTTTAAAAAAATTATTCATTTCAAAATAATTGTAGATCTTATTTTAAATGTAAAATTCCAATATTTGTAAAACAATTGGTTAAAATTAATATTTTCTTTTTATTTAGTTCATCAAAATTATTCAATGGTGGGTCACTTCAATATTATGGGAAAGTAAAATTTTCAGGTTAAAATTATATATCAAATAAATATACTCTGTGTTTTATTAGATCGCAATGACTCAAAAGTGTTTTAATAAATACTATGATTGATATACATGACCAAATATATGATTTTAATTAGAATTTTTTCCATTATGTTTAGTTTATTATTTTATAAATCAATTATTAATCCACCAAAACCATCAATATATTTTAAGGTTTTAAAGTCATGTTATTAAGAGTACAACTCCCTTACATAGAAATAACTATATTATTTTTATAATATTGATCATTTTCCATATAAAATAATTAAAAAATCCACAATTTATCGAAAAACAAGGGAAAAAATGGAAAGGGTTTTCTTTTTGCTTAATTTATTTCATATAGTAAAAAATCTATGTTTGAGAAATAATGATACATTCCATTAACTTTTCCTAACCCAAACTAACTCCCATTTATATTCACCAAAAATTCTATAGTCATGTATTTAATTAGGACACCCTTAAATTTAGTCCTTCCATGGTTCCTCCATTCTCTCAATTAGATTCTCCGTAGCATTTGGAGTCACATTCAGAACATATGTGACCTTCATTCCTCCTTTCAATTCAAGATCTTTCATTGAAATTATTTTTTTTAATTTTAATTTCATATATTGTCACTAATTTATAATTATTTCCATTATGTTTGATTTATTTTATTTTAATCACAAACCATTTATCCTCTATAATATTTACCCTTACCTAAGTAATTTTCCTTCCACAATTTTTTTTGGGAATATTATCTACTCATTTACATTCAAGAACCACTTTTTGTTATACATCTTAATTTCAATTTATTTATGATGGGATATGTTATTCCATATTACCCTTATTTACCAATTTATTTCTAAATGATTAAATACACCCTTTAACTCTCATTAATCCATACCTTGTACCATTTTATGTAATAAATACCATGAAAAAAATTAGTAAGGGAATTCCACATTATTTTTTATTCATGAACATATCTTATGTTATTCCTATCAATTTACATTTTTAGTTTTTGGAATATTTTTTTTAATATACTAAATTCTATCTATTTTAGTAATAAATAAATAAAGACCCATTTTACTCTCAATAATCCCTCCCATGAACTTTTATGAACATTTGTTACCATACCGAAACATAGTAAGGTATCCTCACCATCTATTATTTATTAATTTTTTTTTTCTTATGAATTATTTTTCAAATTCCAAATGTCGGGATATATCTTTAAAATTCCCCATAACATTTCATTTTAATTAAAAATTATGAGATACCTCATTCACTATCATCTACTGATTTTATGAATTTTTATGTGATATTGTTGTGCTGCTAAATATTCACCATATTTTTCCATTCCAAAAACAATTATACATTGAATAACATATCCATTTTATATCAATAGTGTTCAACATGTTTCACTTATGATAATTGATTTGGGATATAGGTATTTATATATCACACTCTATAATCAAGGAATAACAATTATTAATAAATGATTCCATGTTTTTTGATCTATGTGGAATACATAAGCATGAGAATGAAATGAATGTGATGGGTGTTCCTGGATTATATAACACTCCAACTAAGTAGGTAAGGTATCTTTTCATGAGTCATTATTTTAGGATAAAGAGTAATCCTAATTCCATTATGGAACATTTTCCATCATGTTTTTCTATAATATATCCTTGAACAAAGTTTATTATGCAGTGTTTTATTACTTTTTTTCATTTCCCCTTTTTTCTTTATGACTATTATGATATATCATGTCTCCTTATTCATGTTTATAATTTATAATACTTTTATGTCTCCATTGATATTTTTATTGTACAAACTTTATTATTAATATCATGTTATACCTTGTTTATTACCTTACTAAGAATTTTAGAACACCCCTTTTTTATATGTAACCCTTGGTTATCGAACATAATTTTATGATTGATTGAACATTATGACCATTTTATGGTTATTTTTAATAAATATGATGAATTACCAATTTTATATTGATGTGTAATGTACATAATTCCCTAAAAAAATTATACTTCTCAAACATCAAGGTTTTATTAAGGGAAATATTTTGTAATAAGTCCTATAATAATGATTAATAAAGATTAGGGTTGTTATAGTTGGTGTCAAAGAAATACTTTTTTTATTTTTGGTATAAGGATTATAAAACTCGAGTGAATGGCTAAGGGATATGAATATGTAGCAAAATTCATCCATACAATTTTTTATGTATATGAGTTGTGTATTTCAAGTATATAAATCCATCACTAGATACTATAAGTGGATGTGGATCTTCCAAAGATATACCTAGGGGTAAAACCCAAAAACACTACATTATGATGGACAAGACCAGGAATTGATGCCTAACAATGGGCGGGTCATGCTTCACACTAGGTTTGAAACACTCATGGGATATTCATTAGTAGATTCATAATCCCATTATGAAGAATTATTATGGGAACAAAATAATACATATAATACTATATGTTAGTAAATAGATCATTGAATATGTAGATTAAAGACTACAAATTCATAAGATATGAAAATATATGTAATTATTTTGGATTCTCTTTAAGGACATTATATACCCATTTATGTGTTTAATTGTTTAAAAATAATCATCCCTTGTTTTTAATTTATTCTATCTGGTGAACAAAAATATGAGGTATCAGTTAAAAAAACAATGTGATAGGAAATTTAATGACTACCCCAACAAGATACCCAATCCAAAGGGAGTAGGAATCAAAAAAAAATTCATCACACACTCTCAGAAGAATTTCATTTTGAATATAAATGTGGATCAGAAAAGTGAAAAAATCCATCTAATAATGAACATATCGCAATTGAGAGCTTTATTCGACAAAAGCCTCTAATTTTCACTGGATCATCTCTTCCATTAATCATGTTTCATTGGATAAACTCCATTCCTATGTCATTCTCTATCATTAAATGATTTCATAGAGAAATGGTACTACTAGTTTTTTATCCAAAGGTGGGAGAATAATTTCAATGATGTACATTGATAAAGAATACAAACCTCAGTTAAGAGATCGAATCATTGGGGTTAATGGAATTAAAGAAATTTTTTAACATATATTTTCCTCTCACTTTTAAAAAAATAGTAAAGTATTCATATTCCCAAAATAAAAAAAATGATTAATCTTTCAGAGAGTATGATTATAACATCATAAGAATTTCATGATATGCCTTTGTAATTGTAGTTACTATTGAATGGAAGGCTATCCACCTTATGGGTGGGAAAAAACTGAGTGTATAAAAACCATTTTGATTCATTACATTGATAGATATGAGGAAATTGACCAATGTCCCCTCCATTTTTAAATGCAGATCTATGAATCTCAATGGTGTGGAGAGGATAAGAACCATGAAAATGGAGTTTAATTATAGAAATATGATGGAGAAATCTAATAGTACTAAAATATTTCAACATCTCAGTTAAAAATGATGTGAAAATAGTAACCCTAGAAATTACCTATGGGGTTGTGGAAATGCATTAATTGTGGGAAGGAAGGGAACCAAGTTAACAATTTCTAACAAGAGAAACCAACGGATGTGACGGAATAAAAAAAATCCTCCAATAAACTATCAACAAATTGTTAATTTATTTTTCTACAAGGAAGCATGTCATTTTTGAAACTAATGAACTATGAAAAGGCATTTTGGAGACAAATAACAACATGTAAGGAAGAATGATATTTATTTTTCAATTGGTACCTCTAAGCTGGATCTTGAAAACACTATAGTGAACCATATCCTAGTTATAAACTCAATAATACATAATATAACTTTTGATTCTAGATTTATGAATTCCATCAGATCAAAAAATTTACCAGATCTATTAAAACACCACCGTAATGGATGGATATAGACATGTCGATGAAAATATAAAACATAGAAATTTTTTCATCCTAAGTATATAGTTATCCACAATAAAACATTATGGGATCAAATACCCAGTGAAAATTCTCATTAAAACTTTAGTGGAATTTGTTTAAATTCATGGTATAGATTGGATTTTCTAGTATATAGTTAAGATTAATTACCCCATGAAGGTAATCAACCTCAATATCATGAATCGAGCCATAATTCTCTAAAAGTCCAAGGTGGATGATGAATCTTATTTACCACCAAAATATCATGGATGGATATAATTTCCATTAAAAAGAGAATATCTAGAAGAAATTATTAATTCTATGGAATAAATTGTCTTTGTGGACATTCCGATAATTATGGATTATGTTGATTTGTTTTCTAAGGAATTCTTTGGTCTTCATCTAGGTGAGAGGTTAAATTTTCAATCAGTCTTATATCTAGGGAATTAAAGTTATTATGAAACCCTATAGAACATATCTTGTGGAAGTTAAGTAAATGGCGGAAAAACTATAGTATTATGATAATAAAGGATTTATATTCCCATGGGCTTCACCATGAGGTGCAGTAATCCTCTTTTTCAAAAATAATGGTGGGTCAATATGCCTTTTCATTGATTATAATGATCATAAGAAGATCACAAAAATTAAAAGGTGTCCTCTTTTAGGGATTGATTACTTTTTCAACCATATTTGTGCAGAATAATAATTCTACATGGGAAATCATTATTCAAGATATTATCAATTGAGGTTCATGATGGACGATCTTCCCATGACAACATTACATACAATGTATGGGAAATATATGTTCATAGTGTTTCCATTTAGACTCACTAATGCTTCATAAATCATCATGGACTTGATGATGAGAGTCTTTAGATAATACATTATACTTTTTTGGTATTATTTATGGATTATTTTCAAATATACTCCAAAACTAATAGGGGTATGAGAAGTATCTATGAAATGTGATAAACCCCATTAGAAAAGAGAAGATTTACGGAATGTAATGTGAGTTCTTGTTTATTAATGTCTCATTACTAAGGCATAATTTCACAAGAAATGGGATATCTATAGACCCTTAAAAGATAGATGAAAATGAAGGGTGGTGGAGGAAATCATCTATGACATATATCCATATATTCATTGTATTTTCTTTGAATAATTATTTTTATGTGGGAAATTTATTTGGTTTTCAAAACCCTATAAACAAGATAACTCATAAGGGTGTACTTTTATATTGTAATAATGAATGTAAAGATACCTTTATGTTGTTGAAAAATAAGGACTATCACTTCACCCATAATAACACTCACCAAAAATGGATAATATTTTTTAGTATTCAATTTAGCATCAAAGAAGGTCCTAGGATATTTTTTAAAGAAAAATGAAAACTTTGTAGAATATGCTTCAGGGTATTTGAATGTACATGAATAGAACTTCCAAATGCATGATCTAGAGTGTTCCACTGTGATTATAACTTAAAAAATATGATTAAATTATCACTTTGGGTTGAATTTTATATGGATAACAAAACCCTCAATGTTTTTTCCCAAAAAAAGTGTTGAATATATTCCAAAGAAGACGGTTAGAGATGATTATGGACTATGACTGCTCAATCCACTACCTTACTAGGAAATCCATGAGATTTTAAATCTTTTTAATTATAAGGTATCCAATAATTTTATCATTGATGGGAATTTAGAAGGATATGATCTTTTTATATTTCAAAAGGATGGGTATGGAAAATAAATTAAAGAACATCATCAACACATTAAAAAATTATTACTCAAATGTACCTTTTAATTAGGATAAATCATGCTCCAAGATTTTAGGTGAGAATTTAGAACAAAATGGAAGATATAAGAAAATTGAAATACTTATAGTTCAATATTTTGTGATAATTTATTATATGGTTTCGTTCATAGTTATGTGTACCGTAAAATCTAGACTTAATGAAAGTTATTTTGGATGATGTATATAGTTCGACTATGAGAATCCATCTAGGAATCAAAAAGAAGAATCAAAATATATGAGAACAATATAAGTGGATCAATATGAAAATGGAGATTATGAAATATAAATCCTGATTTCCGGAAATTCAACAACTAATGGAGGAAAGGAAGAAATCCAAGGTGTTAATATATCAATTACCCATACCATCATGGAAATGGGAAAAAATAAAGACTCAATTTTTAAGAGGTCTCCAGAAAAATTAAATGGGAGATAATGTGACTGGGTTATGGTGGATCAATATATAAAGGCTTCACACTTCATTTGTTTTGATATGACTTCTCACTCAATCATCATAGAGGGATATACATTAGGTACATGGTGAGGCAGTATGAAATTCCACTATCGATTGAATTTGATTGAGATATAGGAAATTCAAAAATATTCTATAAGAGTCTCCAATTATTCCTAAATATAGTGTTAAACTACAGTAGGACTTATCACCATCAAAATTTTGGCCAATCGAAGTGGACTATCTAGAGACATAAGGATATGTTGAACGAATTATCAATTTACACTAAAGGGGGATAGGAATAACATTTTCATATGGTTGTTTTCTAATATAATTTATATATCCACTAAGGAATCAAAATTGAACCTGGTGATGGACATTATGGGAAGTGGTGCAGAACACCTTCATGTTGGGATGATGTTGGGGACTGAAAACTGATGTCTCCTAAAATCATTAAGGAAATGGTGGAAAATATTATGACCATTCACCAACACATTAAGGTTGCTCAGAGTTGACAAAATAGCTATTCTAAAAATCATTGACAAGACCAAGAGTTTGATATTAGATACATTGTATTCCGATTAATATATCTGTTGAATAAATCTATGAAATTTTGGAACAAGGTAAATATTTATCTAAGAAAAATTTTCCCTTCCCATCGTATTGGTTTCCTGTCGATTTACACTTCAATCTGACCAATCTCTAGAATGTGATGTCTTCCATGTATCCCTCATGATAAATTAAATACCATACCAAACACGTGTACTCAATCAATAAGTGGTATCATTAATGAATGAAATATCGTATGATGAGAATCCGGTGATGATCTTTGATCATAGAGAGAAAGGTATAAAAAATAAGAAAATGCACCTAGTCAAGGTGCTATTAAAAAACAGATATTATTAAAAAGTGATATGGGAACCAGGGGAGGAGATGAAATATAATTAACTTCATCTGTATTAGTGTAGGAAAATAATGTTTTGTGGAGAAATTTATAAATGAGGAATGATTGTAAAAACCTAAATTGTTATAACTAAAATTCCCCTTCTGATTAAATTTTATTAATCGTTGTTTTTTTAGTTATAGAAAAACCACAGACTTATTTGGTTTTATTATATCATATTATAATTAAAATAATATTAACCATCATTTTTTTTGAAATTTTATATGTTGAATAATTAATCTTATTATTAGTATAAATATAGGTTTTCAACAAATCCAATTAACACAAAAAAGGATGTGATTTCCTCAACTAGTATAATCAAACTCTGTGAAGCCCATTTATCATAGAGTCTGAGGGAGATATAATTTCTACACATTTCCATCGAACAAACCCATGCTGACATCCCACAACTCAATCGTTAGTGAAACCATTTATGTGAGATGATCAAGATCATCGAGATCATGACACAAACCATTGTACACCGAATAACCACATGGATGTGTCACTATCACACACCATACCCTTTGAAGATTTGGTGGCGTATTGAACTGATATATATTTTCACCCTAATAATATTAATATATAAATTTAATTTTTATTTTAATTATATTCTTATTATCTTCTAATTGGTATTTTTAAATTATTTTTTTTATACAACAGAAACAAATTATATTTTATATTAGTATAAAATTTCAGTTATGTTGTTTATATTGATGAATTAATGTATTTAAAAAAAATTATAAAAAATTATTATTATATAATTATCATTATATATAAATTATCATATAATTTTTAGGAATTCAAATTTAATTTTTATAAGGGCTTGAATACTGTTATTGTAAAAAACATAGCATTTATCAATAAAAATTGGGTGTATTGTAAAAGTGAAAATTAAAATATATATATATATATATATTAAAATAAATATTTTACTAAGAATGAGAACATCTAAATTATAAAATGGTCAACTTTTCATAATTTTCTAAGATAATTGAATTTTATGGTAAAAACTATATACCGTATAAATATATGGTTTGTCTTATGTCATTATAATGACCTAATAGATATGTAAAAGATACTATAAAGGGTTTCTAGGAATAAATTTATTTTTTTATTCTTTAAATGTGATTTTTTATTTGGATAATTTTATAAATTTGTTATAATTCCTACAAAACCATTAATATAATTTATAGTTTTAATTTTTTTTTAGTATGACTCACTTCCCCATCAGATGTAGTATTATAATAATATTTTTAGACATTATACATATATACTTATTTAATCCACTTATCTTTGGATGAAACAATGGGGAGAACAAAGGTATGGTTTTTGGTTTTGGTTATTTTATTATATTGAGACCCAAACACATGCTCGATAAATAATAATGAATTCTCCAGTCATTCTTATATAACTCAACCCATTATCCAATTGATATTAACTATAAATCCCTAGAAAATATCCTCACTTTTTTTCCATGTTTAGAGTCATCCAAATGTTCTATAAGATCTCAAGAAGAACCGCCCATGAATTTTGTGTCACACTCTCAGTGTAAGGGGCCATCCTTTATTCCATTCAATTCAATATCCTCCATTGAATTTTGAAATTTTTATTTCAATTGGGTATATTTTAATTAAATTATAAACATTAAATTTCAATCCAACTAATTTTTTTTAATGATATACCATTAATCCTCTCTCATTTTTACGCATTCTGAAGTCATTACTATTTTTAAATATTGTGAGGGATTTCACACTTCTCATTTCAGTTAAATAACATCTTTTATGTTTAATATATTAATTTAATTTTATAAATGAAGTGAAAAGTTATTCCATATTATTCGTAATATCTAATTGATTTATAAGTTATGATATATTCCCTTTCACTCTCATTAACTCCTCCCATGTGCCTTAATTTACAATATTTACCATTCTGATATTTAGTAAGGAATCTTTCACTTTCCTTTTAATTTAAGAACCTATTTTATGTTATTGCTCTCAATTTAAAATTTTCATATTGGGATATTTTATTACATATCAACCCATACATTCAGTTTGATGACTAAATGATAATATATGCCTATCACTCTCATTAACACCTCCAATTATCCTTTTTAAACATCTTTTACAATGTTGTAATTTAGTTAGCGAGCTTCACCTTCTCTTCCTTATTAATTTTTATTTAATCATATATTATTTCTATTTTAAATTCATAGTGGTGGGATATGTGTTTACATATCCCCATTGTGACCCATTTTAATTCAAAATTATTATATTCAACTTGTACTCTCATCATCCCATTTTATGAAATTTTCAGTGACATCATTATTGTTCAGTAATTTCACCTCACTTTTCAATGCCAAAACAATTCTGTTATAATTACTATACCAATTTACATTCATGTGTTTTTATCTTTTTTCACATATACTTATTTATTTGGGACTTGCATATAAGAATTATACACTCCATGTTCGTGAAATGAAAATTGATGATAAATAATTTAATGTTTTACAATTTTTGTAAACAACTAACAATGAGAATGAAATTAATGTGAAGGTTTCTCCCAGAATTATATATAACTCCAATGAATTCGTTAGTGTTTATCTCATGAGAGTCCATTTTTGGGATAGGGAGTGATACTTATTCGTTTATGGTACAATGATAATCATGATGTCTTAGTAGTTATACTTGACTAATGTTTATAATATAGAGTTTTCTCTACATTTACCAAGTTTCAATTTAGATTATATTGATATGTCATATATTATTGTTCATGTTTATGATTATTACTCCATTTATGCTGCATTGATATACCTATTACATAAAATATATTATTTAACTCATGTTATGCCATGTTTATTCACTTATCGAGCTCCATCTCTCTCCTCTTTCTTATACATATCCTCATGTTGCCCTATGTATTTTTATGTTTGATGTAAAATTATAATAATGTATTGTATGTTTTTAATAAAGTTTATATCTTCCCCATTTGATTATGTTATGTAATGTATATAATTTCAAATGAAACTACCACTATCAATCATTGATGTTGTATTATGTTTATTATTCTGTAATAAATCATAACATATTTTCTAATAAAGGAGAGGGTTATTGTATTATATATATCCTTTATAGAAATTAAATTCTTCCTCAAAACAGTGATGAATTATGGTGATACGAAATGAATCATATCCCTATGTTAAGGTGGTAGACCACCCATACGTACAAGCTATACATTTATTTTTTATTTAATTGAATAGAAGTTGAAATATTATGATCCATCATAATAATAATAATTGAATATATTATATATACCAATATATCTTTATTTTAAATTATTTCCTCAAATTTATAATAATATTATAAAGAAATAAAAATGAATGTAATTTATTAAGAGTTATAACTATTCATTGAGGAAAATCTTTTGGATCACACAATAATCCATGACAAGATGTTATTTTGGTCATACGTGGATCTCAATTATGTGGGGAGTGATTTTATAAAGGTATTACACTATTTATTTCTCAATCTCTAAGGATCTTGATATGCATGTAAGAGATCATATGTGGTGTCCTTTTATAATTGTGTGAGAGGACACACTTTTAATTTTTCAGAAGAAATAAATATATTAATATATTAATCATATTAATTTGAAAAAATTCCAAGTATTCAATATGAAAAAGAAAATGTAGAAATTGAAAACAATAAATTAAATTAAACCATGTGTTTTGAAATATTTTAAACAATATAAATTTCATAAACCACTTGTACATGAATTTAATCAAATTTTTAGTATTTTTGGAATTCACTAAGAAAAAATAGGTTGGAATAATTAAAAACATTATTTTAATGAGAATAAAATTAGGGATCCATTTTAAATTATTTAAATTTTATAATTTCAAGAAATACATTTCAAAATATACCTACAATGTGGGATGAAAAACTGATTTTCATGAAAAATGAATTTATAAGTAAACAAGTTTTTTCTAAAAAAATTAAAAAAATACATATTCCATTGAAATTAATTATAAACTTTTTAATAAAAATTATCCAAAAGAATTTTAAATTTTTTTATCATGATATAAAATTTTTTAAAAACATGACAATATTAGACAGTTTTGAATAAAATCTATTTTTTCACTTTTTACGGAAAAACAATTCTTTTCAGAAATTGAAATTATCCATATGATAGTTTTTATATAATGATTTTTAAAATTATATGATTTTATTGAATACATTTTTTTATTGGAATAAATTAATTATAATAGTTTCTAAAAACTATAATTAAACCACATTTATGAATAAAATGTATATCTAAATCCTAAAATGGATTCTCTAATAATTGAATGCATACTTAATAAGAATTATTAAATTTTTTTTTGTGTATGACCGTTATATATAAAAATAATAATATGGATAATGTAATTAATACCCAGCAATCCAATGGATTGGTTATAAAGTTATATTATATCAAATTTATGTTATAATATTGGATGAGTATAAATATTTCTATTGAATACTTATTTTTATTTTGAAAGATAAAAATAATTTAAATTTTTTCTGTATTCCATCATTAATTGATAGTCACATTATTATCAAAATCATACTCAGCACAATCAATGATGTAAAAATCATAATGGTGATATTAGTGTAGATATGACACATCAATGATGTCAAAAGTCTAGCTCATTATTGGAGGTTGTTTGGTAATACACTATAACTCCAACATGTGCCAAAACCATGAATGGTAGAACAAACCTAGTATAAATTAGAATCCCAGGATTGAAATAGTGTGTCCAATGACAAAAAGACATAATAATTTACATCTTATCTCTCGTATTTAACTATATAGGCCACCATCTATGAATAATATATAAATTATGAGAATGATGTTCCTCCTTTATTCCCTCTAGGATCTCTAGAACCTTCTCTGTCATACTCTACATAGATAGTATTCTAGGAACAACTAAATATATGACCATAGGCTTACAATCTAGTAAACATCAGGTTCAACTATACTGTTCATAAATAAATTTAATACCTATAGTTGTGTGATTATTTTTTTGTAATATTTTTTTAGTGTGGTTAATTTCTCAATTAGCATCTAAATTCAAGAATGAATGTACATATTATGATCTGTAGTGCGTCAATGACCTGTTATGTTTTATGGTATTTATAAATCTAAAAAAGTGTGATGACCTAATTTAGATCCAAATCACACATTAAACCTATCCACATCCATGAGGAAAAAATGATCATTGTCATATATGATAATCTTCAAAACACTATGAATCCCCATTATATCCTCCAAATTCAGCCTTGATAACTCTTGAAATATTCTCTAATAACTTATCATTAATATGGGATATTACACAATCAAAAATTCCATGATCACTTATAAAGGATTAAAAAATTCATAATATTTGAGTAAAATGGCGATAAAATCTTTCAAAACACACACTCATGTCTACTAGGAAACTCATGTGTTTGGATAAGACTAACAATTACATGATGATAAGGATTCAATTTATTCAAGTCCAAACATAAAGATGAAAAATATAAAAATGAAATCTTAAAACGAGTCCTCCAAAACTATTATTTAAATGTATGAAACATCTTTATCACAATGAAGTTAATATTTGAGGTATAAGTGTAGAGAAAACAAAGAATCAACTCATGTAATCTTGATGGAATGTGACGCTTCTCCAATAATGGAACCCATTGATGTATATCATATATCCATCAATCAAGAGCATCACTATAAACTACATGATCATTCCAAACAACTACCTTGGAATCCCCAAACAAGTATTCCTCCAAAATATTCACTAAATATACCTTCATCATATTATTATATATAAAACCACTAATATAAATTATACATATATCAAGGTTCTTCATGAAAAAATATTCAATCACACTCAATGAGTCCCCAAACTGACACATATCATAACCTCATGATATTTTTCTCAAGGAATCTACCATAATATTTCATTGAATATGTCTAAGGTACAAATAAAATTTATATTCTAGCATGAACCTCATCCTACATTGCTAAAACATATTAATGTTTTTTATAGAAGACATACTTCATGTTTTTATCAATGAATAACAATATACATTCTCCAATAAGTTGTTCAACCATGTCATCATGAAGAAAAAAGTTTAAACAAGCTCAAAATAATCATAAGAAAAGTTATATTCATGTGATCATAACTACCAATACTCATAAAGGTTAACTACCATTTAATAAATCATCACTCAACTAAAAATAGGATTTTAATATTCTTTATAAACATTGAATAAAAATTACTCTTTTATAAATTGAAAATAGTAATACTAACTAGTTTCTCATTAAAATATTTCAATGAATCCTATAAATAGTAAGACCAAAATAACATGTCTTTTCACCTTGTTAATGATATCATGTGAGTAATAATATACGATTTTATTGTCATGAAAGTCTTATAATATCCAAAAATTCCACGGATACTTCCTACCCCAAAAATTATTTTGGGATTCAAAGGAAACTGCCACAGATATCATCAATGCGTTAATAACTACTACACAACCAGATTTGACATTACCTAAGTAAATCCTCCTTAGAAACAAACTCAAACATCGATGGATTCCATAACAGATGATAAAACAATATGGTTCCCAACATAGATTAATGATTCTTAAGCAATTCCAAAACATGCATTTTACTTCGTTCAAAACCATGTACTCTCAAACTCTTATAGTAACCACCTCTATGGATTCACCCTTATTTATATAGTTTAGGAGGAGGTATTTAATGGGTGTGTAAAATTCCAATATTATCCCCTGTATAATAATTAAAATTATGGATAAATAGCTACTCTAACTATCTTCATTGAAGCTTTTATAATGGTTGTCCTTATAATATATCAGCAGTCAAACACTTAGGATTTAGGAATGTCCATTACTCTTGCTTATGATATCCAAGTCATATATTAGAGAAACTAAATTGTGTATTCTCTACTATTAGGTGTATGATAATTGTTAACTCTGGTGATACGAGTTAAATAATTCTAAAAAATTCACCCAACTAACTAAAATGTAATACTATTACTACTTCATTAAGAATTATTCAATCATTTACTCCTCATTAGATCATTTAGACAAAAATGTCGTGGTTATTTGGTTCAAGTATGTTTAATATTTATGAAATATTTAATCACAAGTACATTAAAATATTATATCAATATAAATGGTGTAACCTAGAAAAAAATCTTTGGGAAAAGAGACTCCACCAAATATCTCACCTATGGATCATCATCTCGGAGAAGGTCTGAATCATAATGTAGGTTTTTCTTATAGTGGATGTTTAAATCATGAAAAAATAATCACATTTCAGTGGGTTAGTATCTCCTACGAAAAATCATTCAAAACTATCAAAGATATAAAATTTCTCTTGAACTAATCTTTAAACAAGTCTCATGAAATATCAAACCCATCATGATACAGAATTAATCAAATCCACAACTATCATGATGTCAAATTTAGAATCATTGCATCAATAGAAAATAAGAACCCACTTTTTTCATGAATTGATATAATATCTATCTCCACAACCCCCAGTTGATCCACTATCACCTGATCTAAAACAAATCTATCATATTTTAATAAAACTAGGATCTATAACTCTTGGAGTGTCATCCTTCTAGTTTCATCTTTATCGATTTCCTGAACCGTCCCACTATGTCTGGCCTAATTGGTAGTAACATGAGTGGGATTTATCAATACAAATTTTAATAGTCTTGGGGATAGTGATAAGCATTGAGTAGGAATAACAATAAAATTGGATTCAATATCCAAATATACAAGTATGCACAAATATTTCCATATTTATGAAATAGTGAAAAAAAATATCGAAACATCTTGACTATGAATCTTGTATTAAACTACCTCTAGAAAAAAGCATCAATATACAGAAAAAAAATGTAAAATATTACCAGACAAGTCCAGCCAGAAGCAAATATTCTGGCCATTTATTAAAAAGAATGAAAAAGGTACATAAGAGTGGCAGACGGGGTCAGACAAACAGAAATGCCCTCATCCACCAATAAAAGGTCTAGAGATCATAATATAACACATCATTTCCATAATCAGAGTCACTAGATGTCTCCAACTCTGATTGAGACTAATCCCAATTTACGATTTGCAAAATATTTGTATCCACCTTCCTTGACACCTTAGATGACGATCTGGTAGACATGTTTCTAGGAACATTAGAATAATTCTTGTGTGCTCTCTGCTTTACAGGAACTGAGGTGATACCCTCACAAGCATCACCCTTTGTATTTCCACTTAAAACAAAATCCTTGTAAGAGGTGTGACCTCCACTGCCTGAGACCCTAATCGGTGTACACACATTCTCTTATTCACACTCAGAAACGTTCCCCCATTTGTTAGGTAATTCAGAAACATGGAAAAGGTCTTGGATTTCCCACTGGCAATCAAAATGTTATTGCGCATCATTCTGCTTGGATACGTCAACGTAGAGGGCATCAAGGTCCACAACTGGAGTAAACTCTTCTACCAAATCAGACAAAGTCGTAGAGGGGCCACTATGGGCCTTCATCGGAGAAAAATCAATTAACAACCCTTTAACAGTATCGAGCCCATCAGGAGTAGTGGGAACGAGATCTCTAAGTGAATCACCATCATGAGAAGTACATTTTGGCTACATTGAATCCTTTCTCTTCTACATCCTATGACAGAGATCTGATGAATGTCCTCTCACCCCGCATTCCCCACAAGTAACATTCCTCTGACATAACTTCAATGAGTGTCCAACGACCATACATTCATTATAGAAAAGTGCTTTTTTTCATACTCAACATCAATGTGAATGTTGTCAGAAGGAGTGGTAAGGGTTACCATGTTAATCAGAGTGGTTCTGAGATAAACCTCCACCATAATCCTAGAAATATGGCCAAACCGAACATCCTCAGTCTCTTTGTCAAGCTGAATCGGTGTCCCAATTTCTGTGCAAATATCATGCAGAATTTTTGGGTGCCAGAGAACCCAATTGAATCCATGAAGACGAATCCATATCTGAGAAACACAATTTCTTTCACCTTATACATTAAAATACAATGAACATTCCTGTAAATGAATCCATCAATGTTTCAGAAACAAGGTTCTCATGCTCCATGCTCGAACCATCAGATCATCAGATGGAAAGAGGTAGTGGAAAAATCCTTGACCAAGCGAAAAATATTTCTAATTAGAGAATCCCCACAAAATCGAGGTTCTTCGGATCAAATCATGAAACTACTACACTTTCGCACCATTATGAAGTAAAATTCATGGAATCACTAATTTTTTCCAATTGACATTCTCTCATCAAGCAGAGCAGGATTTGCTTCAACTTGAGCTGATGAACCCTTGCGAAGAATTTTACTAGGACTTGAGTCCTTAAACCGTGAAAATGAACAGGATCCATCCAATTTCAACCATGCATTTTATTTTTCCATCATATCATAAGAGTAATTAGAACTAGGAAGAACATCACCGCATGGCAGATCTGAATCACTTAGCAATGCTTCACGGGGCGAACCAGATCATGTAGCAATGCCTCATCATAAGCTACAGCCGCATCAACTGACTCTCGACATTATGAAGTTCGCAAGTCACCTCTGCTCGCATCAGTATTCAAGGTTAGATGAGATTTTTGTGAAGCTTTAGCAGATCTAGTGTGAGGCTTCAAAGCCGCATGAACACTGACTGAAGAAATAGACTTCACCACAACCGTAGGGTTGCAAGCCTCATCCAATCGCCGAGGATCACAACAGCGGTCAAGGTTGGAGCCATCGACCCCACTCCACCGAGAGGAGAAAGACGATTGAAACAGAGGAAGAACGAGATCACCATGGATGAACTAGAACCCTAAAATCTATTGAAGCAAGAGGGATCTTCGTCTCTCACAGCCCATAGCGCCATCATAGTACCATATACTGGTTGATTCAACAAAATGTAAAATATAAAACAAGGGGAAACTAAATTCACATCTATAATTGAGTTCCAACAATGATAAACTCTAGAAAAATAGAATGATATGATAGATCTCACCTCACAATCTTGGAGACTAACCACCAAAAAAATATTACAACACAAAGAACTATAAATATACTTTAAAACATAGTCCACCATTACCACCAGTGATCTTCCATTCATCTATATAAAAACACATGTGGGTGTTTCCCATTAATCTGGCATTATATACATAACCATAATGATTCCCCAAAACCCATGAAGGGAAATAAATAGAAATAAACTATAGTCATCAAAACTGATAATCTATATAGTATACAAATCCCAAAATCAAATAGTCTCCAATAAAAACCCCATTAAAGAGATAAATGAGATGTCCATCTCTACAACTGTCTACTAAAGAAAAGTCCTACTACAACCCCAAATGCCCCAAATGAAATCCATGTATCATTTCTAAACTCTCAATAATATGGTCGCCCCCACATCACTAATGTGTCTCATGTCTAATGAAGTACCACTCCATTGGAGTACCTACTCATCAATTGAGCTAAAAAAGTTGATCCAAATATATTGAAAGAGGGATTTCACCCACTGTACTTTGGTGGTATTCTATATATACCTTTATAATCATTAATGTTGAGCCACTATCTCGAGAGTTCTAGAGATACAATGGGGAGTATCGACACCACTAAAAATTCAGTTATCACACTTCATCATCGCCAACTACTAATCATCAATAAGAGAATCATTCCATTAGTATTACACAGTGTTGTATCTATATATCCCAAATGAATTCCCCCATTACATTATTTAAAAAAACTACTCATTATAGGATATTAATATGCCTAATTCCATTTTCAAAAAATGAGATAAACAATTTAGAAGTACTTTTATAAAAATTACATAACGTTTTCATTGACTCACAAAGAATAAGACCTCATGTGAAAACCTAGGAGTGCCAGTACCGTTACTTGGCAAGGAAATTCGTGCAGCTCAACACGGTGTGTACCTAGATTATATAGTGTTTCGTGGATACCCGAGGTATTCTCATTTCTCTTAATTCATCCTATGTACTTTTTCATGTACCTATGTACTCTACTCATTCATGTCAACTCTGGTAATGTTAGTGTGTCCTCCAAATTCTTAGGTACTCAAATCGTGCTATGGTACATTTTCCATGTGTCTTCCAATGTACTTATGTCATTCCCATGTGCATATCTAGTCATGTTACCATTTAACTATGGGTATATACCAAGTAACTACCATTTAATAACCCAATTTTTTGTATTCCCACATGGAATTTAATATTTAGCATTTTGTGGAACCCTAGCCACTATAGAAATGGAAATACATGGAATGTGTTCATTAATGTACACACCATGTATGTAAGGATTTTACAAAATCCAATGTCACAATAGGAGAAATACATGCATTCCTATTCTACTACATTTCATTCCATTTGGACACCTAAATTAAAAAAAATTGATGGTGGAGACTCCAAACATTTATTCCATGACTTCAATGGCTAGAAATTGAAACACTGATCACAAAATCTATCAACTATCATTCCTAATATCACTATTAGAGAAACCAATTATTTAAGACATCCATGTAAACTAAAACAACCTCAATTTATATTGAAATCATCTATTTTAAGATCATTCATTAACACTTCATGAATTCATGTTTTCAATTGCACTCTAGTCCAAAATGGCATGGTCGAATTGCTTACCATGTGGGCAGTATTAAGGAACAAAAAAAATAGTGAGGATAATGTCACAAGAATGAAGTAAAACCCATAATTTTTCATCAAGATCCAATCCAATGATTATGTGTAACACCCGAGACTTTTATGTTATATAAATCATCAAAGGAATCTTTTTCTACACAACACTTGCTTGGCTTGCTTTACACGTAATCGCGACCTTCCTCGATAGCTTGCGTCGTACGCAATACTGAGTTTCACTAAACAACAATATGCTATTAAAACTAGCCGTTATGAATAGTAATAACCAATTTTTGAAATTTTATAAATTTTATTTTTGAAAATGGACTTCATTTTTGGACTCAGAATATCGAAATTAGCCTAGGGTGAAATTTTGGTATTTTTCTGAAAACTTTCAATTTTTGATGAATAGTGAAACCACTAAGTGGTAGGTTAAAAATTGAATTTTGCATAAAACTTAATTTTACCGCTTCTGTGAATGGAATTTCGAAAATCCGAGAGACACGGTTAATATCAAGGACTAAAATGTGGTTCAATGAGATGAAAATAATTTTTTGGTGAATAGTAACTTTTTACTTTTTTTTACCGCGGTTAATAGTAAATAGGGTAACTAAGGGTAAATATGATATTAATATTACCCTAACACATGTCCTAATTCTATTGGACAAGTGTAATTCGACCAAAAACAAACTTAGGAATAAAATATGACCATTTAGGCCCACTTGGATTAGATTAGGACATTTATTATTAATTTATTTAAAGAAGGGTTAAAATAGTTAAAATCAATGTTTAATAAGTAAATCATTTTTAATATAGGGTTATACATAAGATAAATTCGATTGTAAATATTCATTAGAAAGCTAAAAAGATTTCCTACATGATGGTATTTTATTTGTAATTTTTAGACATCAAATAATTTAATTTATTTATGACACAAAGATGATGCAGTAATTATCTTATTAATGAAATATTGACAAAATTGATAATATAAATACCAAAATAAATGTAATTTGGGACTTTTTATAAATTCCACTAATTTTCTAGGTTACTATGATATATTAGTATTGATTTAATCAACTTTTTTCGAACATATCATTCTGTTATGACTTTGACAAAAATCATATATCAAATAGTGTCAAAATTGACACAAAATAGTTTTTAAATCAAATATTATATTATTAATTGTTATTTTATTCCTAAAAATCTAAGGTTCGGACAAATGACTTAGATAAGGATATATATATTAATAATAAACAATTTGGGGTTCGTTTGGCATGTTATAGTAAGTGTATTAACCATATAGTGAAAGAAAACAAAAAGACATGGTAAAAGTTAAATTATTTAACTTAGAGTTAAATTTAATTGATAAGGTTAAAATAATATCCTAAACTTGTCTAAATCCTATTGGTTGATAGGATTTCGACCCATCCCCACTTTAGCTTCTAAATAAGACCCTTTGGAACCATTATAAACCGATTTTGACTTTAATATAAAATAATATTTTGAGATATTCCTAAGGTGCCCCTCTCCTCCCTTATAAAAGGGCACCTCCTCCCCCTCCTCCTCACACCAATTTGAGCACTCAAGCTCGGCCAAACCCTGCCATTTTCCATTCTCCACTTCCCTAGAATAATCCTAGAGGTCCTGGTCTTCTCCAAAGACCAATCTTAGTTCCTTAAGTGGAGGATTCAAAGAGGCGTTCCAAAGAAGAGGTAATATCCATTACCGATCTTTTCAATTTCATTCTTCTTCAACTTCTTCTTCTTTAGTTGTTTCATGATAAAGTAATAACATCAGTATTACTTACATACTGATATGTTATTATAAATATGAAACAACCCTAATTAACCTTCTATCCATCCTACGGAAAAAATGAAATCACCGCGCGTGCGTACGTACGGAATACCGTCTCCACGCCGTGGTGTAATCTATTTTCCACCATCACCTTACAAGGATGGGTATAATGGTGTAATGAGTAACTATATATGATTATTATTAAGTAATATTTATACTGAAATAATATATATATATATATACTCCAATACAATTCCACGATCATAGGAACGATATCATCACTCGTGCGTACGTACGGAATACCGTCTCCACGATGTGATGCGACTCATTCTACATGATCTTCATTTCATAATGATTATATAAATGAATTGAATGAATGAATATGGTATATACTACACTAATACCATTCTGGAAATGAATTATCTATAACCTAAAGATAAGAATAAGAATTTATTCGACAAAACACGCATAAGAACAAAAAGTTATAAAGACCCGAGTAACAAGTAACAATGAAATATTACTAACAAGAAGCTAATAATATGACCATATATGATCTCATATCAATATGTATGATTCTGGAATAAGTCAATAACATTATTTAAACCATTATACAGGAGCTTCGGACACGAACAAAGCAAATCGGACCTAAGGTAAGGGAAATATCACAATCTCATTTTTATCCGAGATTGTTTATTCGTAAGTATTTACTGGGGTGTATTTTATCATCCACATCCATGTTCCCTCAATATGAAATATTGTTTCCATCCACTTGCAATAGTTTAAATCCAATTTTACCCTTAGGTGAGTTTTTAGTAAAGAATATGAAAGGAATCTTTTGTCGTTTTTCCGTACGAGGTACTTTTTGACTTTTCCGACAAAAGTACGAAGAATGTTTTTTTAACTTATACGGCATGAATGGATTTTTAAAACATTATTTCCAAGAAGCTTCCTTTACAAGTTTTCAAGTTTATTTTTAATCAACTTCTTTTATTTTAAAGTCGTATGACATGTTATGAAAGGAAAAATGTTTTTGAAGTAGAAAGGATATTTTCCTCAAGAATAAAGTTCAAGTGTTTTATCAAAATTATTTTCCATCTAAGATAATAAAGGGTTATGTTTTTATCCCTATTATTACATTGATTTGATCATGTTGTGATGGAATTATTTTTATGAATTCTATTATCTTATATGAATTGATTTATGATGTCATGATGTTTCAAGAATCCCATTTTTGTTACATGTGTTATGCGATGATGTATGTTTTATGATTATGTGGCACACATAAGAAAGGATTCATTATAAGATGGGTGGGACCTATATCTCCCTCCAATGCATTGGGTAAAGATTTTATATCTCATGAGATAGACATGGCTGGAACGGAAGGTTATTTCGGTTCAGTGATACAGGACTGAAACGAGGAGTGAACTCGGTTCAGAAAGGGACTTTGTCCACTAAGATAGTCTTGGAAATGAGTCATGACTAACAAGAAATGATTTTCCATGATTATGTGTGCATGCCACAAAGTTTCAAGTTTTATGTTATGATTTTGGGGATCTCATTTTCACTTCTATGATTTATTCCATGTTAAGATATTATGATCTCTTTTGCAGGTTTTGATTTTCATAATGATATGATATGATTTTTATTTCCTTTATTTTCCCTTGCTGAGCATTTGAGCTCACCCTTTTATGTTTTCTTTTCCCCAGGTCAGGAAGATGGATATTAAGTAGATTATGCTAAAAGGGACCCTAGATATGATGAAATAAATGGGAGACACTGTAGAAGATTTATGAACCAGTTGTTTATGTTTCCCAGTTTCTAAAGACACTATACCTATACGGTCCTTTGTGGTTTTTTCATATGTTGTAATAAGTGTGCTTCAATTTTGAAGTATTAACAATGTATGTAAAGTGTGGGTCGTTATAGTTGGTATCAAAGGAAAGGTATAGTCAACCTTTGGAAACTAGGATGTGAAAGCCTTAGTAAGAACCCTAAGAATAAGTCTAAGCATAGAACACAATTTTAGAAATGGCCATGAATAACCTAGGATAAGACCTTAAGCATGAAAATTTTATTCTTGAATTATGTGGTTTCCTATTATAATTAGTGTTGCTCACACTATTCTTCTTGGTTTTAGTCAATGGCTGGAACCCGAAGGAACCGTGTTAATGCGGAATGCGATGGGCAATGCAATGATTGTCCCCCTGAGCAACCAAACGATATGGGAGCTGGAATGCAAAATCTTGTAGCCATGCTCACACAACTTTCTCAAGCTATGAATCATGCAGGATTTCCAAACGAGCAAAGGAGGGAGCAACATTCTGTTGAATCCTTCATGAGGCAGCGTCCACCTTCTTTCAGCGGGTCTACTGATCCATTAGTTGCTGAACAATGGATTAGTACTACTGAAAAGATATTTTCAGTTCTTCAATGTTCTGAGCATGATAAAGTCATCCTAGCAGTGTATCGTTTGGAAGGAGATGCTGATCAATGGTGGAATCTTGTTAAGAATACGAGGCAAAGGGATGAAATTGAGTCTATGGAATGGGACGAGTTCAAGAACTTATTTTTCAATAAGTACTTCCCTCGTATTCTCCGAACAAAGATGGAGAAAGAGTTCCTTGAACTGAAGCAAAGGGATGATGAATCTGTTAGTACCTATGAAGCAAATTTTACAAGACTTGCAAGGTACGCTTCTGGTATTATTATCCAACCTGAGAGTAAGATCGATCGATTCTTTAGTGGCTTAAAACCAAGTCTTCGAAGGGCGTTAGCCATAAGGGACTTCAATAGCTACGAGGAAATCGTTCGATGTGCTCTCAAAGTCGATATGGAGATTGGAGTAACCCATCAGTCACATGGGTTTGATAAGAAGAGGAAGATGGAATTCAAAGAAAAATCTAAAGAGCACACGGAAAAGAAGATGAACTTTCCCTTATGCTCAAAGTGTGGAAAGAAACATGGAGGGAGTTGTCTTAAAGGGACAAGTAAATGTTTTAAATGTGGAAAGGAAGGTCATCGGGCATTTGAATGCCGTGATAATGGGAAGAAGATGTCTAATGATGCAAACAAAGGAAGGGATACACAGAATGAACCTACTACACTTCAATGTTTCAAGTGCAAGGAGATGGGGCATTATGCCAATCAATGCCCAAATCCAAGGGTTGATGATGATGGTCGACGTCAACAAACTCTTAAGGCTAAAGACAAAGGAAAGTCACATGCAATTTCTATCAGCGAGGTGGAGTACGATAACGATGTGGTGAAAGGTACACTTACCCCCCACTCTAAAGTAGAAAATGTTTTATTTGATTCTGGATCCACCCACTCTTTTATTTCTGAAAAATTTTCTAAGGGTATCACCTTATTACCTCAACAATTAGATGTTGAGTTAGCTGTGACAACACCTAATGGCACATCAATCGCATCAGAAGTTTATAATTCTTCTCCGATCGAAGTTTGTGGGAAAGTGCTTCCTGCAAATCTTGTGATCCTTCCTTTAGTGGAATTTGATGTGATTCTTGGCATGGATTGGCTTTCTCTACATGGAGCTCATATCAATTGCCAAAGAAGGGAAGTCACATTTCATATTCCAGATCAACCTACGATCGTCTATCAATGCAAGGATGAACATAACCTTCCAGTGGAAATTTCTTCCATCTTATGGGTATTGATTCCACTAAATGAAGGTTATTTATCTCAAATGGTTGGTGAGAAACTCACGATTAAGAATATGCCCATTGTACGGGAGTTTGATGATGTATTTCCGGAGGAATTGCCGGGTCTTCCACCAAATCGTGAAGTTGAGTTTTCAATAGAACTCGTACCGGGTGCTTTGCCTATTTCAAAGACACCTTATAGAATGGCCCCAATTGAGTTGCAGGAATTGAAGAAGCAACTCCAAGAGAATCTTGATAAGGGATTCATACGCCCTAGTGCGTCACCTTGGGGAGCACCTGTTCTATTTGTTAAGAAGAAAGATGGATCAATGAGACTCTGCATTGATTATCGAGAACTTAACAAGATCACTATCAAGAACAAATATCCTCTCCCACGCATTGATGACTTATTTGACCAACTACGCGGAGCTCAATACTTTTCCAAGATTGATCTTCGTTCAGGGTATCATCAATTAAGGGTCAAAAGGGAGGATATACCAAAGACGGCTTTCCGTACAAGGTATGGACACTATGAATTTATAGTGATGCCATTTGGTCTTACTAATGCCCCTGCTATCTTCATGGATCTAATGAATAGAGTCTTTAGAGACTATCTTGATCAATTTGTGGTAGTCTTTATAGACGATATTCTTGTCTATTCAAAGAGCAAGGAAGAGCATGAAGATCACTTGAGAATTATATTGAAGACCCTGAGAAAAGAGAAGCTTTATGCCAAATTTACCAAGTGTGAATTTTGGCTTCAAAAAGTTGCATTTTTGGGTCATATAATCTCAAAAGAGGGGATATCTGTGGATCCAGCAAAAACAGAGGTTATCGAAAGATGGTCAAGACCAACAACAGTAACTGAGATCCGAAGTTTTCTTGGTTTGGCTGGATATTATCGACGTTTTGTAAAAGATTTTTCACGATTATCTAATCCACTAACCAAGTTGACTCGGAAAGGAGTTAAGTTTGTCTGGACAGAGGAATGTGAAGAGAATTTCAAGGAGTTGAAAAGAAGGTTATCCAGTGCACCTGTGCTCACACTGCCTTGTAGTGGAGAAAGGTTTGTGATCTACAGTGATGCATCCAAGAAGGGATTGGGGTGTGTTCTTATGCAAAATGATATGGTGATAGCTTATGCCTCACGACAGTTGAAAATCCATGAGCAAAATTACCCAACACATGATTTGGAGTTGGCTGCGGTAATCTTTGCATTAAAGATTTGGAGGCATTACCTTTATGGTGAAAGGTGTGATATTTATACTGATCATAAAAGTTTAAAGTATATTTTCACACAAAAGGAGTTGAATATGCGTCAAAGAAGATGGTTGGAGCTGATTAAGGATTATGACTGCTCAATCCATTACCACCCTGGGAAAGCAAACAAGGTGGCAGATGCATTAAGTCGACAAGACCATGCTAGTTTATCCATGATGAGGATCACAAAAGATCCAATATTTATGGATTTACAAAGGATGGATATTGGAATTATAATGGAAGGGGAAAAATCTTATCTTTCTCAAATGAATGTTCAACCATCTATACATGTGAAGATTAAAGAGGCACAGAAAGAAGATGTCGAGTTACAAAAGAAGGTGAGAAATGTTCCTGAATTCAACCTTGATTGTGATGGGATAATAAAGTTCAGGAATCGGGTCTGTGTTCCTCCCATCCCCGAATTAAAGAAAGAGCTGCTGGATGAGGCTCATAGTTCTTCATTCTCTATTCATCCTGGAAGCACGAAGATGTATAGGGACCTGAAAGAGTACTTCTGGTGGGATGGCATGAAAAGAGATGTTGCTGAGTATGTCTCTCGATGCTTGATTTGTCAACAAGTTAAAGCTGAGAGACAGAAGTCTAAGGGGATGTTACAACCATTACCCATACCCGAATGGAAATGGGAAAACATCACTATGGACTTTGTCACAGGACTTCCTAAAACATCCAAAGGCAATAATGCTATCTGGGTCATAGTTGATCGTCTTACAAAGTCTGCACACTTCATTGCTATTAGAGAGGATTTCTCTCTAGATCAGCTTGCCAGGATATATGTAAAGGAAGTGGTAAGATTGCATGGAGTACCACTTTCTATTATATCTGATCGGGATCTGAGATTTACGTCGAAGTTCTGGCGAAGTCTTCAGCATACTCTGGATACAGAGTTGAGTTTCAGCACTGCTTATCATCCCCAGACAGACGGTCAGTCTGAGAGAACAATTCAAACCCTAGAAGATATGTTGAGAGCTTGCTCTATGGATTTCAAAGGAGGTTGGGATCAACACCTACCTTTGGTGGAATTTTCTTATAATAATAGCTTTCACTCCAGTATTCAGATGGCTCCTTATGAAGCTCTCTATGGAAAGAAATGCAGGACTCCAACTTGCTGGGATGAAGTTGGGGAAAGAAAGCTATTAGGACCTGATCTCGTTGATGAAATGGAAGAAAAGGTTAGATCTATTCAACAACACATAAGAGCAGCTCAGAGTCGACAGAAAAGTTATGCCGACAATCGAAGAAGAGACCTAGAGTTTGAAGTGGGTGATAAAGTGTTCTTACGAATATCTCCCTGGAAGAGGGTTATGAGATTTGGAAAGAAGGGGAAGTTGAGCCCTAGATATATCGGTCCTTTTGAAATACTGGATCGTGTTGGGAAGGTAGCTTACCGATTGGCGCTTCCACCGAATCTCTCTCAAGTTCACGATGTGTTCCACGTATCTCTCCTGAGAAAGTACATACCAGATCCTTCACATGTACTCAGCTCAGAAGTTGTACCGCTGGAGCAAGATCTTTCTTATGAAGAACAACCGATAGAGATTCTAGATCGTAGCGAAAAAGTCCTACGAAACAAGACCACTCGCTTGGTGAAAGTTTTATAGAGAAACCACCAACTTGAAGAAGCTACATGGGAGCTTGAGGATATGATGAGGGAGAAGTATCCTCATTTGTTTGTTGCAAAGTGACGAATTTCGAGGGCGAAATTCTTTTTAAGGGGGGTAGAATGTAACACCCGAGACTTTTATGTTATATAAATCATCAAAGGAATCTTTTTCTACACAACACTTGCTTGGCTTGCTTTACACGCAATCGCGACCTTCCTCGATAGCTTGCGTCGTACGCAATACTGAGTTTCACTAAACAACAATATGCTATTAAAACTAGCCGTTATGAATAGTAATAACCAATTTTTGAAATTTTATAAATTTTATTTTTCAAAATGGACTTCATTTTTGGACTCAGAATATCGAAATTAGCCTAGGGTGAAATTTTGGTATTTTTCTGAAAACTTTCAATTTTTGATGAATAGTGAAACCACTAAGTGGTAGGTTAAAAATTGAATTTTGCATAAAACATAATTTTACCGCTTCTGTGAATGGAATTTCGAAAATCCGAGAGACACGGTTAATATCAAGGACTAAAATGTGGTTCAATGAGATGAAAATAATTTTTTGGTGAATAGTAACTTTTTACTTTTTTTTACCGCGGTTAATAGTAAATAGGGTAACTAAGGGTAAATATGATATTAATATTACCCTAACACATGTCCTAATTCTATTGGAAAAGTGTAATGCGACCAAAAACAAACTTAGGAATAAAATATGACCATTTAGGCCCACTTGGATTAGATTAGGACATTTATTATTAATTTATTTAAAGAAGGGTTAAAATAGTTAAAATCAAAGTTTAATAAGTAAATAATTTTTAATATAGGGTTATACATAAGATAAATTCGATTGTAAATATTCATTAGAAAGATAAAAAGATTTCCTACATGATGGTATTTTATTTGTAATTTTTAGACATCAAATAATTTAATTTATTTATGACACAAAGATGATGCAGTAATTATCTTATTAATGAAATATTGACAAAATTGATAATATAAATACCAAAATAAATGTAATTTGAGACTTTTTATGAATTCCACTAATTTTCTAGGTTACTATGATATATTAGTATTGATTTAATCAACTTTTTTTGAACATATCATTCTGTTATGACTTTGACAAAAATCATATATCAAATAGTGTCAAAATTGACACAAAATAGTTTTTAAATAAAATATTATATTATTAATTGTTATTTTATTCCTAAAAATCTAAGGTTCGGCCAAATGACTTAGATAAGGATATATATATTAATAATAAACAATTTGGGGTTCGTTTGGCATGTTATAGTAAGTGTATTAACCATATAGTGAAAGAAAACAAAAAGACATGGTAAAAGTTAAATTATTTAACTTAGAGTTAAATTTAATTGATAAGGTTAAAATAATATCCTATACTTGTCTAAATCCTATTGGTTGATAGGATTTCGACCCATCCCCACTTTAGCTTCGAAATAAGACCCTTTGGAACCATTATAAACCGATTTTGACTTTAATATAAAATAATATTTTGAGATATTCCTAAGGTGCCCCTCTCCTCCCTTATAAAAGGGCACCTCCTCCCCCTCCTCCTCACACCAATTTGAGCACTCAAGCTCGGCCAACCCCTGCCATTTTCCATTCTCCACTTCCCTAGAATAATCCTAGAGGTCCTGGTATTCTCCAAAGACCAATCTTAGTTCCTTAAGTGGAGGATTCAAAGAGGCGTTCCAAAGAAGAGGTAATATCCATTACCGATCTTTTCAATTTCATTCTTCTTCAACTTCTTCTTCTTTAGTTGTTTCATGATAAAGTAATAACATCAGTATTACTTACATACTGATATGTTATTATAAATATGAAACAACCCTAATTCACCTTCTATCCATCCTACGGAAAAAATGAAATCACCGCGCGTGCGTACGTACGGAATACCGTCTCCACGCCGTGGTGTAATCTATTTTCCACCATCACCTTACAAGGATGGGTATAATGGTGTAATGAGTAACTATATATGATTATTATTAATTAATATTGATACTGAAATAATATATATATATATATACTCCAATACAATTCCACGATCATAGGAACGATATCATCACTCGTGCGTACGTACGGAATACCGTCTCCACGATGTGATGCGACTCGTTCTACATGATCTTCATTTCATAATGATTATATAAATGAATTGAATGAATGAATATGGTATATACTACACTAATACCATTCTGGAAATGAATTATCTATAACCTAAAGATAAGAATAAGAATTTATTCGACAAAACACGCATAAGAACAAAAAGTTATAAAGACCCGAGTAACAAGTAACAATGAAATATTACTAACAAGAAGCTAATAATATGACCATATATGATCTCATATCAATATGTATGATTCTGGAATAAGTCAATAACATTATTTAAACCATTATACAGGAGCTTCGGACACGAACAAAGCAAATCGGACCTAAGGTAAGGGAAATATCACAATCTCATTTTTATCCGAGATTGTTTATTCGTAAGTATTTACTGGGGTGTATTTTATCATCCCCATCCATGTTCCCTCAATATGAAATATTGTTTCCATCCACTTGCAATAGTTTAAATCCAATTTTACCCTTAGGTGAGTTTTTAGTAAAGAATATGAAAGGAATCTTTTGTCGTTTTTCCGTACGAGGTACTTTTTGACTTTTCCGACAAAAGTACGAAGAATGTTTTTTTAACTTATACGGCATGAATGGATTTTTAAAACATTATTTCCAAGAAGCTTCCTTTACAAGTTTTCAAGTTTATTTTTAATGAACTTCTTTTATTTTAAAGTCGTATGACATGTTATGAAAGGAAAAATGTTTTTGAAGTAGAAAGGATATTTTCCTCAAGAATAAAGTTCAAGTGTTTGATCAAAATTATTTTCCATCTAAGATAATAAAGGGTTCTGTTTTTATCCCTATTATTACATTGATTTGATCATGTTGTGATGGAATTATTTTTATGAATTCAATTATCTTATATGAATTGATTTATGATGTCATGATGTTTCAAGAATCCCATTTTTGTTACATGTGTTATGCGATGATGTATGTTTTATGATTATGTGGCACACATAAGAAAGGATTCATTATAAGATGGGTGGGACCTATATCTCCCTCCAATGCATTGGGTAAAGATTTTATATCTCATGAGATAGACATGGCTGGAACGGAAGGTTATTTCGGTTCAGTGATACAGGACTGAAACGAGGAGTGAACTCGGTTCAGAAAGGGACTTTGTCCACTAAGATAGTCTTGGCAATGAGTCATGACTAACAAGAAATGATTTTCCATGATTATGTGTGCATGCCACAAAGTTTCAAGTTTTATGTTATGATTTTGGGGATCTCATTTTCACTTCTATGATTTATTCCATGTTAAGATATTATGATCTCTTTTGCAGGTTTTGATTTTCATAAAGATATGATATGATTTTTATTTCCTTTATTTGCCCTTGCTGAGCATTTGAGCTCACCCTTTTATGTTTTCTTTTCCCCAGGTCAGGAAGATGGATATTAAGTAGAATATGCTAAAAGGGACCCTAGATATGATGAAATAAATGGGAGACACTGTAGAAGATTTATGAACCAGTTGTTTATGTTTCCCAGTTTCTAAAGACACTATACCTATACGGTCCTTTGTGGTTTTGTCATATGTTGTAATAAGTGTGCTTCAATTTTGAAGTATTAACAATGTATGTAAAGTGTGGGTCGTTATATTATGTATTATGTAAAAAAGTGTAAATCATGTGTGAATCAAATATACATAAAATGGATGAGGATTATTAATCAAAATTGGGTTTATTCAAAAAATTGAAATCAATAGAAAAAAAATAAAAAATAAATCCATGCTCTGAAAATAATTAAAAGGGATCAAATGAATGAAATAGCATTCCATGTATCAGAGAAATATTTACCACTAGTGAATATCAAATCGGATAGTGATAATTAATATGATCAAATTTTGTTTGTCATTTTTCACATTATTTTCCTCAATAGTTCATCATTGATCAGTGTTCCTGGTCTACCTAGATCAATTATGATCTCCTAATCCACTCTAATATCTTAGTGTTATATGATAAACATAGGAATTCTCCACTATGAAATATTTAAAGTTTATTTCTGTGATTTATCTGTTAAATTAATTAATGAAATTAATTAATTAATTCATATAAAATCGTCGATGTCTGTTTTCTTCAACTAAACACTAAACATTATCCAATTTTTTCGGTGCCTTGGGTTATCCCCATTTACGAAAATAACCATGGTCTCAGATTACCCATTTGAGGTCCAGATCAATAGGAAAGTTATTAAATCAAAAAAAATTGACAATTTTTCATTACATTATATTCATTTTATAATATATTAATTTTGGGGTCTTGCAACACCCAAAACATAGAGTTGGCGTCAAGGAAAAATCGGGAGGTATATATATATACTCAATGATTAAAATAAGAAAGGATTCTTTTTCTCTCCTCAATCCATTAAGGGTTTTCCCCCCCATAATAGTATATGTCAATCAAAGAACATTATGCAGTACTATTCTTGCATCTAGATCTCTTACTCCTTGGTGAGATTCTTCACCCTTTAATTCTTCTGAAGTACTCAAACTAAGTGATTGGTCCATCAATATAAGATCATATAATGAGGACACATAATCAAAAACATGTACACTAAGAATGTGGATCCAACCTCAATGTCTAGCTCACTCCATTTAATAACATTAATTGAATTGTGAATATATATCCTCAAATTTGACACAAAAAAGACATCATGAACTCATTCTAACTATCAGACAAAAGATAAGTGGTAAGAAAACCATCCTACCCAAAAACAATATCTAACAGCTTGATAAACCTCTAAGATAGCTTAATTATTTATAAATATCTCTAAAATTATCATCATGGGGTGACACTTAGGATAACAGGGTATCATTTATTAAAATCCCAATAACAATGTAATTGATCTTCATAAGATATTTATCAGCATTGGTTTTCCCACATACACACATTGATCAGTTGAAACTTCTCTTTCATTTCATCCCCAATCTCTAACACAACAAGGTATGTCCCTCTTATATTTGTCAATCACAAGGTTGGCTTATAGGCCCTCTCATATAGGACCTAAAATGGTTTCACTCCAATAGTAGATTAATAGCTATTATTATTTGAAAACTACACTAATGGAGTCTAATACTCCTAGATACTACCAAGGTAAACCACATATTTCTTCTATATATCTTCCAATATATGGATTGTGACAACTGGTCTTTAACAATAGCCAAGACACCCCACCATAACATTTCCATCAATTCATAGCCCACCAAGAACCTCTAGTTTCACAATAGACACATGGTCCCCTCCCTTGTTCCCACCAACATGCCTTAATGAGACATCTTATTAATGACTATCATCCTAGGACAACACAAGTTTTATATAGGGTTATGTTTACTCACTTGTATGCACCATGAGAAAATTCCTAGAATTACACCCACCCTACTCCAAACACATGTCCATTCACACTTAAAAAATGATGTCTAATAACATAATCTCCTGAAAATAAAGGTGATCATTGTTGAAATGAGTCATTTCATTTAATCATTTGACCCTTTATCATTATATTATGTCACATTCGCAACACCGCAACCTCCCCATCCCCCAACCCGATAAAATTCATCCTTATGGACACTACATTTCAACCTATGTAGTTCTTTTGTACTTAAGGATGGATTCCTTCCCTAATAACAAGGTTGAAACTAGTACCTGATAACAGTATAGACACCCCAACATATCATGGTCAATAGTTTCTGTCCCTACAAGTACAACAAGCTACCTAACTAACACCACATCAGATCCTTGGGGGTTACCCATGTGTCTCAATCGGTCATCTAACTAATGAATATCCACATAGTCCAACACATGTTCTTTCTCGTGTCCTCTATCCTCACTCACACACACTGAGGTAAACATCCCATAAGGTCACTCATCCTTATCACTACTCAGGTCCAATCATTCTTAAATATAGATTTATAGTTTGTTAGGATACTAAAAATAATGGTACACCTAGTTAATATGAGTCCAATCATTTGGTAATCTAAAAATTTATCATTCTGGTGTGAAACATGGATTTTACACTCAGTCTATCCATCAATATGGGGGTGAAACATCATACCCATCAATAACTAGGTACCAAAATCCTCATGAAAACCCATCCACATTCATGATTTCTAATGAAAACTATGGAATTAAATGATCATTATGAGTACTATAACATTTCTAATGATCTCACACATGCACAACTTCAACAAACCTTCTATTTAACTCTTCTCATTAATGGATTTAATGTGTGTTAACATGGTTATATGATCAATAATATCTTATAAAGAATCATAATTCCTCAATTTTATTGGAATCCATATCTCAAAATCCATAGATATGTCAATCACATCCTTTATGAGATCTCAATAGGTTGATTCAAACAAGATGGAACATTATGTCCAACCTTTACCAAGTGAAATGTGAGCCACTAAGAGAGAAACACTTCCATATTCAGTGTAATGTTGACCCACAAAACAACCGTTGAATGTTTTCTTAAAACATTGCTTCAGATAACAATACATATAAAGGGTAATTATTAAACTCCCTCAACTCCTCCTAACACAAAATGATAGAAAATACCTTCCATCCTTGAAAAGAAATTGTTTTATCCCCTTTATGATAGTTTATGTCTACTATATATTTTGAGGATATATAGTCATGTGGAACAATATAAATGATATCTTCGAATTAGGTCTTCCTCACACTTGGAAGAATTGGTAGATTCAACATCATTGAATAATGATTTGATTCACCACTCTCCACCACCATGGTCAGTTGAAATGAATACAACTACTCATATACCTCATCCACCAAGTGAGAATATGATCCCATCTATGGGAAATCTTCCATTGGATTTCTCATCTCATGATTTGGGAATACCTTAAACTAAAATCCATGAATTTACTCAAACAAATGCTCTAAATCATTTTACGAAATCTCTAATTAAATATTTACTAGACACTCTGAGGGTTTGATAAAATAATGAAATGATTTCCCATAATATAATGCCTCCTCATCATGATGGTGATGATTGTCTCTTCAAAAGCCATGGCATGGGTCATGTAGACCTTATCAAAGTTTCCCAACTACCTCATCCCCTATGAATTCAACTCCAACCTCAATATCCACATACCTCAGATCCTATCTCTAGAGCAATAAATACACTACACAGTCAATGCCCTTTATTAGTAGTATCAAAATAAAATAATTTCTCAACCTCTACCTAATCTCCTAAAAGGATATATAGGATTACATTGTCCTGTTATATGGATATCTTTTCCACATCATGTTAGTAAAATTAAATAATATCCTAGAATAATATAACATAATCTATCTATAGTACCCCACCAAATTATGAAAACTCTAAAACACTTCCATGATTCTGGGTGGATGATAATAAACAATTGTATAAAAAATATATCCATGGTTAAACCATGATTATTGATGAAATTTCCCACAATGTGAACCTTGTAGATCAAAAAATGATAGTTATTGAGATAATGATAATGCTGTTTCTCCAAAAGTAATTCTATGATTGTCCCTAGATGCTCTGCATGATCCTCCTCAGATTTAGAGAAAATAATAATTTCATTGATGAAGATTTCAATAAATTAGCCCGTCACTAGAAATAATAACTTGTCCATAAGATCCATAAACAGAATTATGGAACGATTCCTAGAAAATTTCATCACATGGAACTCACTATGTATTGAAACATCAAAAAATATGCTTCAAAATATCATCCTTGAAAATTCTCTACTCATGGTAGTTATATGTTATATCAGTATATGAAAACCAACTCACACCATTCAAATACTCAAAAAGGTCGTCATTCCCCTGTAAGTGGAACTTATTCCTGATTGTATTCTATTTTTGGTTATGGATATCCAAAAAAATCATCAAAATCTAATCCATCATCCTCAGGAACAAAAATAGATCCAACTATGACCACTCATTTGATTGGATAAATCCATTTTATTGATGGTTTTGTTGACAAAACCCTCATATACAAATGATTATTGAGGACCTTGTGATATGCTACATAAGATACTGGTTGTTTCACCGGGTAGAATCAATTGCAGAATTCAATCTCCTGTGATGAAGGTTCTCTACAGACAACATTGGGATAGATGTATACATAATACTTCATTACTTATATAAGATAGACTCCAAAAAGATTACTACACCATGGTATGAACTCACCAACTAAGGGACAACTCATATTTCCCACAAGTATAATCCAAAAATCATTACAAGGTCTTAATGTTACAACAAAAAGATATTAATAAAATATCCTTCCTCTTAGTGTAATGTAACACTTCTAGAAGTGAAACTTGATAGTTGAAAATTCTTCAGTTGAAATATATAGATATAGGAGATAGAAAAAGGATCCAATATAATCTCTAGGTATAAAATGAATTATTTGGTAAGGAATTAGTATGATGTGCCAATGTCTACTAAAATTGAACCTAATGTAGAGAAGTTTTGGTTCAAACAAGAGATCAATCTAGAGCATCGAGGTAATAATACTCTAATACCTCAATATATTCTTCCACATTACCCATTGGTTTTCCATAACTAGGGTTCACATTATCTCTATAGAACTACCAATATGGAATCAAATATACAATTCAAATAAACTCATCCAACATACTATTTCACAATCCACTATGGATGGAACTAACGTAACAAGACTAATTAAAATCAAGTTAGAATAGAAAACATATTTTTGTGGGAATCACACCGCACACTTTAATCCTGGAAGACATATAGAACATCACAATCATATATATCCTCAAATTCCTTATGTTTCTGTGATAAATTCATGCTATTTATAAAACTATATAACTAGGATAGATGCTAGACAAGGTGTAAAATAACATTTAATTAACTCTAGAAAGCCCCATATTATCATACTGGTCACAAGAAAGTAATTAAATATGAATATATTTTCATATATGTCTCATGATAGTGTTATATCATCATGGATCTAGATGACTAAACCACACAACCACTTGGCTTCTCTACAAGGAAGACTGGTAACAAGCCTAATTATCTTGTAGATTGGTGTCTAAATGTTAGAGATCTTGAACCACTACCATGATCCAATCATAAATTAAATGAGTTTTTTAAAACAATAAAACATGACCAATATAAATAATTGTAACATACATAACCTACTATGACTAATTTTTTCACCGACCAGACCTATTGGTGTTATTGGAAGCCCATTATGTCACTGATCAGAAATTTTGACAGCAATAGTTCAATAACAGTGCTACTCAACATTTTCTAGAATTAATCTATGAATTCATAAAGAAAACACATCATAAATTAGACCACATACTAAGGCCCTATTTCTTATCTAGGCATTGCCACAATTTAGTATTTGTATCCTTGTAGGGCTTTTTAAATGAGGTATCCTGAATGATAACAAGTCACACTATAGTTATATGAGCCTATCTTATGATTTGACAAAATAAGGACATCCAAGATCAGAGACACAATCTTATATGATTTGGGTATTATTTGTTCACTAAAAAATATTACTTGGTATTGTATGTTGACAAGTAGGTAGTTAGAGTACATGTTTTTGGATACGTTGTCACTCTCAGCAACAAGGGTTTCCTTGTATAGAGAGATGAATTCAATACATACTGACATATATACCCTATTTTCCCAAACCAATCCTCGAAAAAATTACAACTCTAAATTCCATCCCAAGCATAACAAATCTCTCATACCACTTTTTCATTACCTAACCCACAGTGGCCCACCATATAATCATTAAACTGAGTGGGACAACCCAACCCCCCTTAAATAGTCCCACAGATGGATACAAGTACTAAATAGTCATAAAACTAAAATGGGATGTCTTACTCAATTGTACTTATACAAAATCACACAAGAATTTCCTTTCAATTGTTAAAAAATGTAACAAAATACTAAACTATTTTCACTATAACTCATTCCCTAAAAAATCCCATAAGAAAATGCATTAATATAAATTTAAAATATTAATAATGGGTTAAAATACTTTCCCAACAAGAAATGAGGTCCAACGAGTGATTATATTGATAAATGGAAATCTATGAGAGAACCCCTATCAAATCGATTGAAACAAACAACCAAAAATGTCTAGAAATACCAAAAACGAATATTCTCTAAAAAGACCAGGTCCACCTATGTCACTACTAATCATCCAATAATTAGTAAAAGACACAACATGTGGAGTTGAATCCCATATAGGGGGAGTATATGCATAAATTTTAGGATACACCCAAACCAATTAGGATAAGAAGTATTAATAAACAATATTAATATCAATACATAAGAAAAATGACAATGAAACCCTGACATAATATGTGATAAAAAATAAACCTATTAAATGAGATAATGGGGATATCCATCTATACCACCATCTGTGAATGATTATTTCCCTATAACCTCAAATGTCCCATATTATACCTAACAATCACATGTAAACTCTCAATAATATAGTGGCCCACACATCACTACTTAGTATAATAGTGGATGGTGCACTACTCTGTTGGAGTTCCCCCTCACCTATTAATCCCATGATGTGATGTCCACTCCCTATATAATGGAACTTCACTCTTTGTAATTTCTTTTAGTTCTATCTCTATCTGTATACACAGTATTGTGGACTCAACACCTCCATAGAGATAGTGGAGTACGGACCTTAGCAACACTCCAATGATAACACATTTTCACTACCCCTAGCTAAGCATCTTTAAGAGACACATCCCCTGGAATCATCTCATTTATTATATATAAATCCAAAACATATTCTTCTACTTCTCAATTTGTGAAGGAAAACTCATGGTAGGATACTCATGGGAGAAAAGATAGGAATTGAAGAAACATTTACGTAGGGTAGAAGCATGTTTAAAATAAATAATTTGTACATATGGTTAAATAGTGTATGACCTTGTTTGGACATCTTGGGTGTCCTTGCCTAGACCTGGATTTTTATACCTTATGTCTATAAATTATGTGTACATAGTGTAACTAATGTTTCTTGTAATCATGAGACAAGTCTGTGTCCTCTAACGCATGCCCTCGTAATCTATCCAGTTATTGTGTACTCGGGTGAAGCTTGTGTACTCTGGTCATTCTCATGTATCCTATATGATCTTTGGTGTTATGGATCTAGACCTTTACACTAGTTATGTTTATTCCTTTGTAATTGGGTTGTTCCCATGTACCTAGTCATATTCATTCCAATGTACCTACATGTACACACTCAACCACTAGTATCGAATCCCAAGATGTGTGGGATCCCAACATAGAGTGTTATTTTAAACACTGTATGGATCACAAGCCACCAAAAATATGTGGAATAGTGATATTTTACATCTATTTACACACCAAACATTTATGGATTTTCTATAAACTGAATCCTCTTCATGAGGAATTTAGATCCATCAGATAACCATCTTTTCAGTTATAAATTTATAAAATTTTATAAATAATTAGTATAAAATATTATTAAGTAGTTTGACACAACACCAAGAGACATTTACATTGACCATATTTAAATTAAATATTTTTCATAAAATATTGTATTTTCTCTATCATGGGTGGTTTCTAGAATAAAATATTTAAACAACAACCTACAACATGAGATTACAATTTTAATTTAATAATATTAATAAATCATTTTTTATTCCTAATTAATGTATATAATCTATTTTTTTCAATTGTTACATGAAATAATAATAATCAATGAATAATGCGAGTTATATATTATAAAAAATATTTATTTTGTACATGATAATATTTCTATTTTTGAATATTAACTTTGTTATAATATTTAGATATTAATCCATGTATAATTTATAAATGGAAAAAACTGTTAATATATTTATTGAAAGAAATTTGAATCATATTCTTCATCATTTATTGATTTACATTCCATCAAACAAAATTATATAAGTGATTCATTTTTCTAAATTCATATTTGATTAGATTAACCCAACTAGTAAAATAATAGAATCCAAGTCATGATAATTAAAAATAATGTTAAAAAATAAAAAAGAGATAAACGTATTCACTACCACATTCAATAAACATCAAGAAATATGGACCAATAATAGGGTATGAAATATTGTGTTCATAGGTTTTAGAAGAAGATAAATACATAAAAATATTTACATCGGGTTTTTATGGCTCGAATTGTGAGGTCTTGATTTTCAAAACGTCAGTGGGGAATGGAAATTTGAAAGAGTTAAGTTATAATCTAAAAAATTTGATAAAAATAATGTCCTCTACACATATTTTTAAATAACTCCATTAAAATATCATATATATTCACATTTAATTTTATATTCCTTTTTAAATTCCCCTCGTGGGCCAATATTTAAATCCTATGATTATAAAAGGTCAAAAGATCTAATTCTAATAGTTTAATGATTATAAAAACACTCCCAAAAACATTAATATAATTAAATTCCATTTTAAAATTTTTATTGATTGAAAGGGGAAGAAAATATTAGAAATTAATAAAAAAATCACTCTAAACATCCGATGTATGGACTGTGTAATGATAACATGGATTTAAATTTATTTTATTGGTTACCTTAGTACGGGTTTTGGAATCAAAAAAGAACCCTTAAATATTCTGAAACAATTCCTATATACCACTTCACAAGAATATAAATACCTTTTTATAATCCTTATAAACATTAGTGAACCATTATGCAAGCATTGAAATGTTGTCAGACCCTTAAACAATCTATAAAATACCCTTACATGACTTAAATTAAAAATATCTATCTTTATAAAGGTATGTAAAATTATTTATTATGATTTCATGAAGGATTGAGGTTATATAAGTGTAAAAAATATTTAAGTAAATGACATATTTTCAATAAAAAAACATAAAACATATATATGAGAAGTTTTCTAGGAAACCTTTTCATACCCCAATGCCTCAAAAAATCATAAAGGGCTGGTTTGAGAAATTTTATACCTTATATTATGGTTGTGGTATTTTAAGAAATAGGAGTATGGACACCTCATATATTCATATAATTTAAATAATCTATAATTATTATCATCTTTGATCTTTAAATGAAATCTTTAGTATCTCTAAAACCACTTGCAGATACCATGTCCAATTATGAACCACTAAGTGGGGGTGAATCGGTGAAAAACTCTTTTAAGGAATTATATTTAAGTCTACTACATAGTTATGTTGATGATTGACTCACCACAACTTTCAGTTAACATGTCCTCACATCATATTCAATTAAAAGAACCAGAGTTTTTTTTAATCATCAATAGTAAAATACCAATCTATGTCATCATTGTATAATCTATTTAATCATGCATTCTAGAAAAATAAATCCAAGTGGTTATACCATAAAATATTTAGATACTATCAAAAAATAATATCACTATGTTACTTTTATATATTTAAACATGTGTTCATGGATTCTTTTATCACACTACTAATCTATGGTAAAAATATATCTCCCATTTCATCAGGTCACATATGCACTAAAGGATGTGGATCTCTCTCCATCAGAAAACAAAATAAATTTGTCTAATCATGTGAATTTAAGAGATAGGATAAAAAATTGTTATGAACCATCCTACCAATCAAGCATATTATTTTCTTTAGATCATCTATGATCTATGTTTCTGAACGCCTCAAATTCTCTTCCCCAATGTTCTCATCTTTCATTAATGTATATCAGATTTTTCTTTTCTTATATTCTCTATAATTTAGATTATTCAGTTCTTATATAATCAATGTAGATACAATTTTTTTATTATATACACTTCAATATTCAATGAATAATTATTTTATAATTAGTTTCAAAATTATCTATTTTGAAACTCCAGGATTATTAGTAGCAACAATTTCATATTTTAAAATAGTCAATGGATTTCAATTTTTTTATATTCAACAAAATTATTTTGATTCCTTATCAAAAATAAATAACAATTCCCATAACACTTGTGTAACATCCAAATATGTGCTACAAAGTCCCAAATATTAAAATTTAATTATAATATTATCCATATGTACATTACACCTTACACTGTAACCATTTGGATATCATTCCTATAGTAATATATTCATCTTTGACATCATCATATTCCTCATATAATCTACCTTAATTCTCTTATGGAATGACAATTTTGACTTTGTGATAATGAAATTTTAATATTTTAAGGTCATTGCAACATCATCTTCATATATAGTTGTTAAATATTAATTATTTCATTTGAAATTTATTCTAATTTTTTTCATAAAGGTATAATATAAAAGTTTCACGTTACGATTATTATTTCAATAAAAATTCACATTTCACTATTAAAATTGGTTATAATTAATTCATAAATCGATCATTCGGTTCATTTTTAATAAATGAAGTTTTTCCATTAGATGGTACCCTACACAGTTCCTTGTATCATATGATGTCTTCATCATTGAGTACATGTATCTATGATAATATCTTATACCATACAATGATAAAAAAATTTCTCAAAGGGTTGATCATTGTTAGCATTATGTTTACCCAATGAATATACCATACAAATTCACTAGAGAGATGTATCAACCACACACCTATTGTTCTCTTTACATTATAAGGGCTTGTCGGTCCATAACATAGTGGGTTATCATAACCTTACGAGATCTAGGACGTAACCATATTTATTCACTCATAACATATATTCATCACTCAATTAACATTATAGTCTATAAAAATCATCTTCATCCATATTTCCAACTCAATTAAACTTTTTTCTGCATCCAAATATTCTCTTATAACATTTATAGTATCATTAATTTCATTAATAGTTATATAATAATGAATGGAATCCAATGCATACTCCCACAAAAGATAGAAACATCCAACATCAATCTAATGTTATACTTATTCAATCATCACGTGTTATTATTGAATCATTTATGTTTTCCAACAATTTCCTTCAAGCATTGGCATATATATTATTTGTTTTTTTATGGTGGCCACCCATCATCGGCATACACTGACTTCCTTCTTCCCAAACTTATGGAAAAAATAACTATCTTATTAGGGAACATAATTATCCTTATTTTTTTATTAATATCCCTATCATTATTAATAATGTCAATTTAATTTCCCTCCCAAGATTGTAAATTTATAAAAATATAATATAGGGTCTTCTTAACTAGTCATCAATATTTTTCCAAGATTTTTAAAATAGACTATTCTTACCTTCTTATTTAGAACCGCTACGTGATACAATTTTTAGACAATGACCAAACTGTATAATTTTCATAGTAATAATCCATTAAAAATACAATTACATGACTTTATGTGAAAACCCAATATATAAAATATGAGATATTTTACCATGGTTATAAATTTTGTCTATATAATATAATAAATTTGATACGGTATCAATTTTTTATTTTTTGTGTTGCATTGAATGGATTTATCAAAAGATATTTTATCCAAAAAATATCAAAAAATGAGTAAATACATTTTATATTTATTGTATAAAACTCCCCTATCTTCCTAACTAGTCATCAACTAATAGACCCCCTTTGTATAAATATTCGATATAATTTAAAAAAAGGTGTGTATGTTTGATTTTAATACCTACTTTATCATTTTTATAGATTTTTTGAAATTATAATTTAATTTGATGTTGATAATTTGACAACATTATCTCATACAAGCATCCCCGATAGAATAACACACATACTCATTTTCACTGTAACTGATAAAATCAGTGTAGAAAAAAAACCACCTCTTCAATGTATTCAAATAATTTCATTATATGATTATTATGTGTAATATAGTTCAATGAAAATAAAAATATGTAAATAATAAGCCACCGCAATACTATTTTTTAGAAATAAAAAACCTGTAATTTTAACCTAAATAAATAATTTTCATTTCCTCTAATATTAAAATAGGAATATTTATCTATGTTTCCTTTCATATAATAAACCTTATAATATTTCATTATCAATTTATTTACGTGAACTAACTCCTTATATTGAGTTGTTTTCTTTACTTTCTCTATCAATGAAATATCATTTCATGCTACCTTTATCTACTTAATCATTAACTCTTATTAAGATTAAATGATGGATATATATATTCTTTCTTAGAATATCTATCTTGATTAGTACTCTCAATTATTTTTTATTTTACTTTTATGTAAATTTAAGGGAAATATTATCAGTAAATAGTATTATCATATAAATAAACTTATTTCTTTTAATATTTACCATTGATTGATGCATTATACATTTTCATATCCATATTTTATTGTGTTGGATAAAAATTACTAAATCCTTGTTCATATGATCATCAAGATTGGATTCATTATATGGTTTCTTGGAAACATCCATAGAAATTGAAATTCCACCTTTTTTCCTTTTCAATAACCTTCCATTTCATACTATAGGGAATCTCACTCGGTATCATTGTCATGAATTACCTAGTTCAATTACCTTCTAATTAAAATCAACCTAATATTTCATGTAAATAACTAATTAATTTATAGTATTATGTATTTGATTATTTTTTCACATAATTATATATTAATAAGTGTAAGTCATCACCATGCCACCATATTTCCAACATATTTTAATACACTTTAGAATAAATTAATTATTAAATAAAAAATAATAGGTTTTTTCTATGAATTCAAAATTACTAGCATAAAACAAAAAAACCATGACCCCATCGAATTGATAATAACTCAATCCAAATAATTATTATTTTTAACTTATTTACATTTAGACTACTTTTTATACGGGGGATGAAGTATTATTGATATTTTTTAATATTTTTTTTGATGTAGAAAGATACATATCCTATGAATTTATTATAAAGATAGGGTCAAAATTATTTTCAATAAAATGAATATCATGAAAAATTCAATTTTTTAAGAAATAATTTCATATAATTTAAAATTTATATTCCTACTCTAATATTCACATATTTACTCTAAAAACATTTATAAGTACTATATGATATTTTTAAACTCATATCTAACTATATGTAAAATAAATTTGGGTCTTAGAAATCTACGTTTCCATATTATTCATTCAATCCTCAAGGTCCCTCAATATATTTTACTTCTTAGAAACACACATTTTGTAATTCTTGATTTATTCAATATAATGTACTTATCTTTTTAAATGATTCCCCTTTTATACATTCATAGTATTATTTTCATTCAATAAATAATTTTTTTTCTTCTCAATATGTGTAATTTTCTATGGAAAATATTTTAACTCAACTTTCAGTACATATTTTCTTTCTATCATTTATTTTTTTATCATCATTACATAAGGTATCAAATCTTATCTCAATAAGGGAAATAAAGTACAATTCTTCAATTTCTCAACATTAGAATTATATTACAGTGATTTCATACTTTATCATCAAATATTTATCCTTACTACATGAATAATTTTTCATATATTTAACAGTCTTCTACTTTATATATTTATTGTAATCTTCATCTGATTTAGATATTGTTTCCTTCATCATTGAATAATTTAGGAACAATTTTCAAGATCCATTTCAGTTGTTCCACCTTGGTAATTTCATGCCCTTTCCTCTCCACTCAGCCATTATTAATTCCCATGAAATAATAGAAATAGTCTTATAAAATGTTTTGTCATATTATTGATATTTCAAATCAATTAATTTTTTACTTATTAATCTCATTAATTATCCATTCTCATGGATTAAAATGACAGATCCTTTGTTTTATTAATCATGAATAATGGATTTCCCATCATTTCATATTCAACTGTAATATTGTTTAACTCATAAAATAAATGATATTTCAAATCTTCTAATGTTGATACATTTAGCTCAAACTAATCCGAAAATATTCTCATCAACTTTTAAATAATTATAAAGTCATATAAATCCTCACTAATTCCCATAATATTTCTCATAATCTAATTTAATCATGTAAAATATTAATCTATTTCTCCATTAATATCCATTTTAATATCTTCAAATCTGTACTAACATATATTTAATATAGACTCATGTACTTTTCTATTACAATCATAAAATTCTTTCAATGTATAATCAGTATCATTTGATGTTATAAGCCCCATAAACATTTTTTATACCATATCAGATATATATATAATTATAATGTTGGGAGCTTGATTCAACATTCATTGTTTTCTTGTTATAAAAAGGGTATATCTCAACAGTCGCTGAATAACCAAAAATAACAAAATATCATACTACCATGAAATGTTATTGGAGGGTTAGAAACATCTTATCACTCTAGTTATAGTAGGTATATCCCCCAAATGTTGTGAAATCATAGCTGTTAATAAAAAAATTATTCTCCATCCTCAATAACATATGGGATCATTAGTATAAATCTAGATTATATTGGACACCTCTTCTAGAGACAATGTCCAATTAACAACTCATAGGTGTTGAAATAGTGGTAAATTAATTATATGATTAAATTAGGACTATCCCAATTTTAATTTTTAAATGACCATCCATCTTAATAACTAATTAATTAAAAAATAATCAAATATATAATAAAAATTTTGATCAAAACACACCGACTTTTGAAATGATCATGCATAAATTTCTACTACATAAAATGATTAGTAACTAAACCCAATAATAAATTCTCCACCATAAACCTATGTAGTGAAACCATAGACGTTTTGAGTCCCCTCAATTTATATTCCCCTAGTTTCTCCACTCTAGGATCAAAATATTATTTTTCAGGTTTAATGTACACATTAAAAATGTTTGTTCAAAAATAAGTAAGATTTCCTTTTGATCTTGGTTCATCCTACACCAAATGATGTATATCTCCCTCGATAAGAAAATATTTCAAATTGGGCTAATTGTGTATCTTAAATAACATTGGGTTCCAGTCATTATGAGTGGTTTTACTAATATTTTTCAATTTCATATGTTTATCATTATTGAATTGAGGATTTAAACTCCAAGATTAGTCAAAATCCTAAGAAAACTCTTTCTTATGTAAATAATTATTTACCACATATTCACTCTATAATAATATAATGTATCAAGTTATTATACTCTAGTATTCACACACATATATCATATTTTGTTAGTTTTATATTTAATGAATGAAAAAGTCAATTTTCTTTCCTTGATTTTAATGTTCGAATCTCTAATATTTATATAGTAGTAATATTATATTTTAAAATGATAAATGTATTCATTTTTTATATTATTATTCAATATTATTTGATTTATTGATGAACATCCACTTTTAAATCCAATAAAAAACTCATTCTTTCCTTATTTAAAAATCAACATAATACACAATATTTTAATTCAATTTTTATTTAATTCACATATAGATGATTCATTTCCCAATTAACAATTGTCTCTCCCCTACTAGCATTAATCCCACATCATAAATTATAATCATTCTCTATTTTCCTCACATTAATCTCTTATTAAATAAAAATAAACATAATTTTATTGTTATATTTTATTCAATGAAGATATAATTTTCATTATAAACATATATTTTTCTCAAAATATCATAATATTCTTTGTGAATATATTTTTATTTTTCAAAGAAAATACAGAAAAATTATTCCATGTATATTTTCTATGGTGTTCTATATGAATACTAGTTTTAATATTTTCATAAATTAAAATTTAACCACAAATATTTTATAGGTTTCATTGTAATATTTTGAAGTTTTACCCTGTTATGATACCATATAAATCTTTTTGTACCATTAAAAGTGTTCAGAGTAATGTTCATGTATGTTATAATGATGAATTGATCCAAATAATAGGATCAAATTTTTAAAAAGGGATATACCTTATAATGTTCATGTGTATAGTATAAATCAACCTTATGAAGTTACAAGACACTTGTCTCAGCCTTACAATGATTTTTTTCTCAATATTAAGGAGATTTTTTTGAACCGTTTTATTCATTCTCTCTTCCATATATGATCATGGTAAAAGGATTATTTAGTAGCAAAAGAATATCAACTTACTCAAACAACCTCAAAGGCTATAAAAATAATATTCATCCACATTCACCAAATCAAGTGATATTTAAATATAGTATAATTACACTCATTTAAATATATATTTTTTCATTTTCGTTAACAGTTACCTTATTGAGAATGAGTTCAAATTACAACTCATAATCTTACTAGATACTTCAAAAATACATTAAATTATATATATGACACTTCAATAATTAACAAATGTCTTATATATGTTCCAACATCACTAATCTCTTTATATTATGGTTTATTACATGGAATCTATCCATCCATGTTCATTAAGAAGGAAAAAAATATATTTATAGCTTTTCCACATTTTAGAGAAGGATGGAGACACATGGATTAAATAGAAATGAGACGCAAGTGTTTTATTTCTACATCTATGTGGTCAAGTCTAGTTTAGAATTAAATATTTATTTAACCATAATTTAAAAAATTCCCATAAATTAACTTTCTTGTGATATTGAATTAGTTCACAATTTTATTTGTTTTATCAAGTATATTTATAAAAATATATTTAATTTTTCACACATCACTACAAACATATACAAATTATATTCAAGGTAACTAACATCCCCTTAATCTTATGATTTGATAAATAAACACTCCCCATTTTTAAAAATGTTTCATATAATTATAACATCATATATGATTGTTATTTAAATACCTCATTTTTATTTATTGTAATGTTTTCAAATAATATATAGATTTAGGATGTGTTGATAATTTTTCAACATCATCTCCTATCATATCCACACTAAAGAGATTCACACTCAACCTCTTTAAAATGGTTTTTTGTAAAATACATGAAGAAAACATGCATAATTGTGAAATGTATATATCTCTCTAATCTTCTTTAATTCCCTACATTTTATCAAAAATAATGTGGCAATATGGGAATGGGTATACACAACTTAGTTAATTAATACAATTTTAATGGATAAGATTTTACTCCCAAATAAAGGCTTATCATTACTTCATGTGATAGTGTGGGTATTTCTAGATGTTTCTCTTCTTATTATAAGTCTTAATTGATTTAATGATAATTTTCATTTAATTAATTCCTTCAATTTATAGATGCATTTTCATAGCATTATAAAATTGTGATAATTCATTTCATGAAAATTAAAAAAACCACATCAAAATTTATTCATGATATTTAATGACTTCCATACATTTCAACATACAATTTCTTGATTTATTTATTCTCTCACACCGGTTCTCTTTAATTTACATGAAACCACTTATAGATAACCGTTAATAAACCATATTATTTACCTAAAAATACACTATTATCAACTATTTTATTATTTATTTATTCATTGTCTATTAATTATCCATCTTTAATTGGTAGGTCCAAACTATTTAAAACACCATGGTATTATTATCCAATTTGGGTTCTACACATGGTTTCATAGAAACCATAATTGAACATGAATTGTAAACATTTGCCGAATAGAATTCCCTTTCATTTTAATCATATGGTACCTCTCCTAGTGTCCTATTCATGTAGTCCTAAAATCAATTAATTTATAGTCCACAGATATTATAAATTTCATTAAATTGTCAAAATATTTTTTTTATATTTGATTATGTTCTTGAAATAAAATTATGTTTCTAAGAACTATTCCATTTACACTCTATGTAACTCCCACTCATTGATTTATCATTTGTGGGAATAATGTATTATATCATATGTAATGGGATTTATGCTTATAGAATCCACAAAACCAATATAATAGTCTTTATAATGATCTTTTACCCTAATATGATTTACATATTGAAAACTATTTTCGGTCACCTTCTTTCACATTGTCCATTCTTTTTTGAGGGGATAAGTTCACTTTATATAATATTTTTTTTCATTTAAGGTGGAAGTGTGTATCTCACAGATATTATTTATCCTAAATGTATTATAATTATTTTTGAATACCTTCATTGTTAAGATTAAAGTTTAATTTTTATGTCAGATTCATATAATATTTAACCTACTTTTTATAACCCTTTATTTTTCAAACATTAAAATATTCTCATTCAACCTCAACTACAGTGGAAAATTCTTATCTTCTCTTCCTAAGATAATATTTATTAACCATGAACATAAGTGTTTCCTCATAAATTCAATATTATGTTACAACTAATAGTCTATCATGTCTCTAAATATCATTTATTTTTCAACAACACATAGTTTTTACATCTTCTTTTCATTAATGTGAAATAGAAAGTATATATCCTGTAAATAATAATCTATATGAACATTTATTTCAATCAATAGATTAATTTTCATCCTTGAGTTTTTTATATTTCTAAACAAAGGATTCCAACCCATCTTATTCCATGTATGTTATTTTTTTTCCATATTCATAATTATGATTTCTTGAGGTTCTAAAACCTCTTTCAATATGTGCTATAAAGTTCCATTCATCTTCTAATTCACTTAATGATTATGATATTATGTTTATTCTTACTCCTTATATTATTCTTCTGTATTCATTTATTCTTTTCATTGTTTTTAACACTTGTAGATAAAAGGGATATACTGCCCTCCTCATATGATTCTTATTCAGTAGCAATCTTATATGGTCAATTTATTATAATTTGTCCAGTGCCCACAATTATATAAAACTATGGTGTTTTCTTAACATTTATATTCATCATTACCTTTAATAATTAATTTGAAATATAATAAATAATCTTATTGAATTTTGGATTTTCTTCCTCGTCGTTATAATTACATGATTCTTCGATTTCAATTTCATTATCATTATTATTTATCAGGGATTCAAATTCTATTTTACCATATCCTTCACACTGGAAGTAAAGATAAATTCACATTTCAAGAAGTTTCTTTGTTATATATATTATAAATTGAGATATCTATTCATTCTTCTTTATATATACATTTTTATCAAAAACACCTAGATTGTTTCTCATTTTTTTTTAACATTGATAATGTCCAATAACTTTATACAAATCCACTATAATATTTCACACAGTACTATTGAATCTCTTTTTAATAATTATAATTTTTCTAATAATTATCAATTTTAATATCTTCAATCCTACACCTCTATAATTTTAAAATAGATCCCTAAAATTTTATACTTTTTTCAAAAAAAAATTCATTAATAGATCCCAAATCTCTTTAGAGTTTGGATGAAAAATTCTATTTTTGTAAAAAAAAATTATGAGAATGAAATAAAAAAGGATTTTTGGGTTATTAAATCAACATTGATTTATCTATTGTTAAAGAAAGACATAAGTGGACATTAGAAATGGATAGAAAACTGATCTTTTTAATATATCTTACCACCAGACTGTTTGATATGAGGTATATAAAAAACATATTCCTCCCACAGTGGTATTTACATCAATCGAATGTAAAGTACCCTAAAATAATAAAAAATATGGATTCTCTACACTAGGTATGGTTTTAATTATTTATAGATAACATTTGTGAAAAAATTGGAAGAATATACCAGTATTTTATGACAATTTAAATAAATATTCAATATATCATGCCAAAATTACACTCCTGGACCAAGATCAATAGAGTTTTTTTAAATTATTTACATAATAAATTTATATTAAAAAAAATTCAACATCTCCCATAAATTTATTGCCTGCATTATATTATCTTCTACACATTATATATAACACACTTCTTCATAACCATGGGAATTGAAATATGAGAATGGGTTAGATCATATGCTCATTGAGTGAATGTATAAGAGATATCGAAGGGATGTCATAAGTGAGAATAATATAAACATGTGGGTGTAAGAACATGATCATTTTTCATGGTTAAATAGTAATAGAAACATAACTTATAAAACATAGATCCTGAAACATGATTCATTTTTTAATGATATAATCAAGACATGAGACTTGATTCACATGAGAGTGGTAACATGATTCATTAATCATAAGAATTAAGAACATAAAATATGTATATTTCATTATAAAATATTGATAAAAAGAAATAAGAATAAAAAACATTACTTTTTTGGTTGATATAAAAAATACATTTATATCATTTTGAGAAAGGGTATTTGTCCTCCTATAACAAACCATACCTTGGATAACTACTCACATCCCATAAAATAATGGACTTGTATTATCCACATTTAGTCCATGACATTATAGAAATGGCATAACCACCCTTATCCAGTACTAATTTTAAGAGATACGAAACAGTAACCAAGGAATTAGTGGTCTATAAAGGACCCGACCATCTCATAATTAGAAACTATACATATGTGTTTAAAAAAAGAATTTAAATAAATATTTCCATTATATATTAATTAAACCGTGAATAAGAAATGGGTTGAATGAAAATAACTATAAGAAATTATTATATTATATCTAGAAAAAGTAGTTGTAATGTGTAATTAAATCTTATTCTGATTGAACCATATAAGATAGTCATGGAAATTATATAAATGAAAAACATTATTATAATATAATTAAAATTTAATAACTGAAATAACAAGAAATTCAATTTTCATTTGAAATTGTTTTTGTGAAATAATTTCATAAAAATGAATTTAAATTTAATTATAAATCCTTGAAATCATCTAATGGAGAGTCATTGTAATAAAGGCCTCCTGAATGGGAAAAGTTGTTCATGAAGAAAAAATGATAAAAATAAAGATTATTTTCATGAATATAAAATGAGTTTCGAAGTCAGTGGAATAAAAACGTTCAAAAACATTATAATAAAATTACACTTATAATGAATGTCAAGTATATTGAATAGTAAATAAATCAATATTATAATCAAACATAAAAAAATACCTAAAAATAATGAATATTGGCTTGGAAGTGTTGGATTTCTTTCCAAAAGGAATTTGTAAGGTCAATTTCCATTAAAATAATCACTTAAGGAAAATTATGATGAATATTGGATGTGAAGTGGTTGTATTTTAATGTCCTAACCAATTAGTGGCCTCCTGCATGATGATAAGATGATAGTGATACCCCAAGACTATAACCAATAGTCTAGGAGCTATCATTAACTACAGAAAAGGTATATTTCTAGCATGCGATGACTTATGATAAAGTACCTCTACACATGCAGAAATATCCAAATAACTAGAAATTGATATAAAGGTATAAAAAACTTATAATATAAAGTATCCATGTCCTCTATCCCACATCAGGTTATGAAAAAATTAAAGGAATGAATAATTGTCAAAATACAAGCCACCAAAACCAATATAAGGGTCCATGCTGGGGAATTAGTAGATATGAGACAACCTTGAATTAACATTGATATCCCAAACTCACTCTGGTCGGACTACTCATTGTCATCCAATGACTCTATCAAAAATACTATCATCAGTATAACACATGAAATGTCTGGGTTGAACATATATGTTATTTAGTATATAACTTACCAATATGATACTATGAAATCACCAAAAAAAATTGAACCAAGATACTGTTCATCTCATCATCATAAAAAAAGTCAATAAAGATATTTTATGTAATAATAATATGATGGACCATGACATGCACTCCAATATCTAGTGCAAAAAATATTATATATATATATATATATTCAAAAAAGAGTAACTAAAAAAATAGTCTTTTTTGTACGAGGGGTATATTACAGTCTAGGTTTTAAAGTATTTGGAATATTTATTATAAAATATTAATGTTTTAAAATTTTAAAAAAAAATATTTGGGTTCACTTATGATAGAACCATAAACAAACACAGAACACCTTTGTAACTTCTATTTTGCATGTGAAAAATATTTCCTAAACATGGTGTGAGTATAAAATTTCCAATTAAGAGGATTCAAAAGCAATGAAAAATACGTTTATAATTAAAATTTAAAATCTCCATTAAAATCATTTTATTTTTTTATCAAATAAAAAAATTTAATATAATAAATTTATTTTCAAAATTAATAATATTGGGTTTCGTTAAAATTATATATGAAAATTATTTTGAAAAAAAATAATTTTGAAAACCAATTTTTTTTGAAGAAATAAATTTTAAAAAAAACATTAATATAACATATAATCTATATTAAAAGTAATATATTTTTATTAATTAAAATTCTACTTGGAAAACCATAGGAATAAATATAATTCCAATAACTGTATAATATATAAAAATATTTCCCTTGAGTTCATGTGATCATCAGATTCTTCGTCATCTTATTTGATACCAATGTTAAAAGTTTTATTTTAAGAAAAAAATTATAATCCCTTCCATTATTATTTATAATCCATATAAAAGCATTAATAAATAGTATAAATAAATTAAAAAAATAAAATATTTAAAATATTCAATAAATTAGAAAACTTTATTTTTAAGGAGTAGTAAGAGGATTATAAGAAATCCATAGTTTTAGAAGACATTCATAAAGTTAAAATCAATATTAATAATTGAATTGGATATTGAACATAAAAAATTTTATTTTAATATTCCATTAATTTCAATGATATGTATTTTATATTCTCATAACTAATATTGTGAATGGAATTTGTTGAACTAAAAAATATTTTACCCATAAAATGAATAATTTATTTTTTAAAATTAATTATTTAAATATAACATACACTTATGTATTAATATGAATATGTTAAACATGAAAATATAGATTTTAATGTGAACTTATGCTAAATCCATACTTTTATTCATAAAGTTTTGGATACTAACATTTCCCTTCAATAATAAAAATATATCCTTTAATAAAAAATTTGGTAATCTAAATAAATATCTTTCTATATATAATATGATTTTTTTTAAAAAATCAAAAAAAAATTATAATAAATAATATATTATATGACATAATGGATTAAAAAATAAAACATAAAAATAAGAGTATGTTTTAAAAAATTTCAATTTTCATAATATAGAAAATTTTATAATAATGTTAGCATACATAAGAAATTTGAAATTAAAAATTCTCAGGCATAATTTTATAAATAATAATCCATTATGTAAATACAAGTTTTATAAATATAATTCCCGTTTAAATTAAAACATAAAATGATAGTTATAAAAATGGATTTTTTCAAACATATAATTTCTATTACACCAAATTGAGGAAAAAAAATTTCCAAGGTAGATTACTATTTTAGAATTAATAACAATTAAAAACTATTAGAGAGGAAAATAAAAATGAGGGATAGCCCATAAAAAGTATTAGTAATGTGACTTTATAAGGATAAAAAATAATTTATATAAAAAATGACTAAATATTAGACATATTTTATTATTTCAATGTAGTGTAACATTTATTAGATTGAAAATATAAATATAAAACAATTGTTCTTTGGTTTTCATTTATCATTAATGTATATTTATATATATTTTATCTATTCATATCCCACTATATAGAGTTAGGGATGAAATCAATAGAGGTTTTCATTTCATGGTAACTCGTAAATTATATGCTCTGAAGCATTGTTGAACTAAATATTCTTCAAATGCAAGATGATAATATGGTAATATGTAGTGGTAACATAAATATATATATATATATCTTTATATATATATATATATATTATTCTAGGTTTACACTGTTGCAATTGACCCAAGGAGAAAATGATAACCTGAATATCTATCCATAACTATAGGTGATACTATATGCATGATTGTGATGGATACTAACACATGTATATATATATATATATATATTTTATTAGTTCCATTGATGTTATTTTTAAATTTCAAAGGATTTAGTTTATATATATTAGTACTCCATTAAATCACTTATATAGAACATATTGACAACACCTAATGGTATTGAAATTGAACTTTCCATATATGTGTAGATGATAGTGATACTACGGTTAGAGGAGAAGAAATAATCATTAATTTTCATCTAATTTTATTAGGTAGAAGATGTTACATAGAATAATCATATGAATTATGATGATTTAATAGAATGAGAGTGTTTTAAAGACATGTTTTAAACATCTAAATAGTACCCACATGTCAACCATCCCACAATGAAAACGCACATAGTAGGGATTTTTAATATAATAAAAATATATTTTTATCCACAAGAGAGGAGGCATGTGTATTATCACCCAGGAACACCTTCATACAAATTTATGGGGATGGGATGACCCACCTGACCCCTTGGGCACATTTTATCCCACAATGTCGGCACTACAGAAGCCCATTAACAACCTACTGGAACAATGCTCCTTCCTACACACACCTTTTTCATGGTATGGATGGATTCACTGGCTTCTGTGCATCTTTTATCTTTATCCCATGTATAGATGTGCTTTCATGAAAATTACATGTTTATTTTTTTATATATTCTAAGAAAACTTTATATTACTTATGAAATATATTAATATAATATTTACAACTTATGTTATATTTCTTTTTTTTTATAAGTTTTTCTAATTATTAGTATATTATCTAATTATCTATTGTATACTAAAATGTATAACTTTTTACCAAGTCGATGATATTAAACATTACAAATAAATAATATTTACAGATATCAATTTAAAATACTATTTGTATTAATTAAATATTTATTTTCTTTATTTTAATATTTTATTACATTAAATTACATCTACTAATTTTATTTTAATAACAAAATTCTAGTACCCATAATTCAAAAAAAATTCTAAAAAAATAATAACTAAAATTTCTAAAAAAAATTATTAAGATTTATTCACTTACATCATTAATATAGTTTTTATTTTTGAAAAGATTATTTATATAAAATTAAAAAATAAATTTATATATTTAAATTAAACTTGAATATAAACTATAAAATTAGTATATCATAAAAAATATTGTTATACATAAAATATAAAATAAAAAAACATGAGATGTGGAAAATTATAATTTTAATATTAAATTAAATATACTTATAGTTAATGAATAATATATTTTTTATATAAACAAAAAATATATATTATCATGATTTGAAAAAATATATTTATTTAAATGAGTAAAAATAATTATAAATATGTTCATTAAATATTCTTCAATAAAAATACTATTTAATAAAAAATTGGAGAAATAGTTTATAATTTTAATGTTTTGATGTAATTAACAACAGAAATATATTTTTATTAATGATAATCATTTAATTTATAAAAATGATTATTTTAATTTTATGTAAATATAAATAATAATATTTATTTAAAATAATATTATTCTTAAATTCATATATTATTACATCTCCCCATCCATAAAAGTTTTCCATTGTAATTCACATAACATTAACAATTTAACAAAAAATTCTTTCATATCCTGTCATTTTAAAATTCAGATCCCTATGTTATAAATAAAACTATGCCGACATAAATTTAAAAGGATGTCCTACCTTGATCATTGTATCCAAATAATTTTGTGGTCCTTTTATTCACGTAGGTGAAAAGTACGTGCATCCCAAAAATGATTTAAAGGTTTATTAATGTACCATGATTATTTTTTCCAAAATAACCTCATATAAATTCGGTTATATAGATTTTTTAAGTCAAATAGTTATGAAAAATATTATTTTTTGTAACAAATAATTTCACAACATACCATATAACATTAGTTTTTTAAAACATTCATAAAATGTTTTTTTAACATTCAATCAAGGTTCCTTTTAAAATACCATAAGTATGACCCAAATGTATATAATTAAATAATAATTAAATATAGGTTTTAAGAGGGTCTAAGTTATTGTTAGCTAAATTAAAATCGTATTGCGCTTAAATGTCCTATAAGATGGTAAAATATTTGAAAATTCCATAATGATATTTCACTTTCTGGAATAAATTATGATGTCTTGAGATTAGGATTTGATTAAAAACAGCATATAAAATATTGTTGTAATAAAATATTGGAGACTTGTTTGAAAAATCATACAAATATTTGTAAAATGTAGGAATGTTAGAAAAGTTTCAAAATTATATGTGCCTTAATTTGTAATAACAATCACTTGCATGTCTTCTAGAAGTCATAGAACTATTATTTGGGACCCCCCTCAATCAATTTTCTAATAAATTTCCTCAATCTCAAAGGGTTAAAATACATTGATTTTTCTAAATGAATATATCAATAGAATTACCAAATTTAAAAAAACAACCAGACAACAATATTGGTCTACACTATCATGTTGTGGTAGCAAATATGGCATCTCAACACCCACACTCTCGAACATAATGCTAAAAACATGTTATATTTATAAAAATATTATTATAAAAAGAAACAAAAAATGAATCCATTTTTATAATGTATTATCTTTTATAGTATTTTTTAGTATTAATAAAATTTATTATAGTATATCAATGTTTTAAAGAATATAATAATATAATAGATATTTTCCTTCACCCATGCTAGCTCATTAATTGAAAATAAAAAATGCTCTTGTTCATCTATGCTTGTGAGAATAATTTCATAAATGTAGTTTGAGATAAAAAAATTCAAAGTAAATGGCATCCAAACATATGAAAATTCCTTTTATAATTACTATTTATAAACACATTTGATATAATTTCATTTTTTATTTCAAAGAAAAATAACTTTCTATAATTAATATTTTTTACAAGTTAATAATATTTAATTTCAATGAAAAAACTATAGGAAAATTATTTTTAATCAAAAATCAATTTTAGAACCCGTTTAATTTGGAAATATTCATATATTTAACCAATAGTGAATTTATTGTTTATATTACTTTGAAAACAATAATTTTTTAAAAAATTATATGATTCTTAACAAACCCTCTTATATCTATGAGGTCACTAATAGTACCTCCCTTAGGAATATATTACCTTGGGGTTGTGGGATCACCCCATTACTTATCATCTTATTCGATACCCATGTACTAATATTTATTTGAGGGAAAATATTTTCACTCACATACCTGTCACATTTATATCCCATTAAAAACCATTCAAAACATAAATAAATTATATCCTATGTAGTAACAAAAATATTTCTTCAAAACATTAGAAAAATAGATTAATTTAAAACAGACTACTGATTAGAATATATACATAATTTTAGAAGATATTTCTAAATTCAATGTAATTATTCATAAATAATTTTTAAATTAAACATAAAACAAAATATTATATTCGTATGCATATTATTTCAATGATAATTATATTATATGGTCAAAAGTACTGTTATGAATAAAATTTATTTAACTAAAATAGAACATTACACATGAAATGATATTCATTATCACTTAAAAATTCAAAATTGAAATTGAAATCGCTTTTATATTTTAAAAATAACTCTCTAATCTTGAAAATGTTAATTTTAATTACTATTGATGATAAATTCATACTTCTCAGCATGAATGTTTTCATAAAAATTAATTTCCCTTGGCATAATAAAAATATTTTTTTTCATTACACAGAGGAATTTAAGAGAATTAATTCCATATATAATATTAGAGTTTTATAAAACATAAAATACAAAAATAATTTTAAAAAAAATTCCATTATATTGAATTGGGGGTTTTATAATTAAAAATAAAAAACATTGAATGTTTTGAAAATAATCACTTATTTATAATATAGTAAATTTTAATGTAGAATTTTATTACATAAATATGGTTTTAAAAAAATAAACCTAAAATAATATGATAAATCAGGCTCCCATAGATTAATATAATTCTAAAAAATATTAATCCCATAAAAATAAATATATTATTTCACGGTATGAAAAATGGAGGATTTGGAAAACAATATGGTTCTTTACCAACTCAAAGGATCTTTAAATCTTATCTAATTACACTTATTTACATAGGCATTCTTTTCAATTTTATTAATAGATACCTTGTTGAGAATGAATTAAAATTCCCACTCATAAACATACTAAATGTGTCAAAAATTCATTAAATTATATATATGCCAATTATATAATTATCACAGGTCTTATATATCTTCCAAAAATACTAATCTTTATATATTAAGGTTCATACATAGTCTCTATCCATCAATGTTCTTTACGATGAAAAGTGTATATTCTTAGATTGGTCCACATTTTAGATATGGATGGAGAAACATGATTTCAATAGAAATGAGCCCCTAGATTTTAATTCTATGTCTATGTGGTAAAGTCTAGGTTCAAATTAAATAGTAATTTAACCATATTTAAAAAAATACAATAAACTCACATGTTTATGTTGAATTAGTTCTCAATTTTATTGTTGTATCTAGTATATTTATAAAAATAAGTAAAATACTTCACACATCACTAAAAACATATGAAAATTATGTTCAAGCTTACTAAATTATCTTTATTCTTATGATTTCAAAAATAAACACTCCCCATTTTTAAGCATGTTTCATATTATTATAACATCATATAAGAGTTTTATTTTCATATCTCATTTTTATTTTTAGTAATGTTTTCCAAAAATATATAGATTTCAGACATGTTGATAATTTTTCAACATCGTCTCCCATCATCTCCCCACTAAAGAGATTCACACACTCCCTCTTTCTCATGGTTGTTTGTAAAATAAATGAAGAAAACAAGCTAAATTATGAAATTTATATAGCTCTGTAATCTTCTTTAATTACCTACATGTTATCAAAAATAATGTGGCAGTATAGGAATGGGTATAAACCTTTTAGTTAATTATTAAAAATTGAATGGATAAGATTTTACTCAAAAATAATGAATTTTCAATACATTGTGAGTTAGTGTGGGACATTTCTATATATTTTCCTTTTTATAATAAGTCTTAATAGATTTAATGATACTTTTATTTCAATGAAATCCTACCATTTATATATTCATTGTCATAAATATATAAAATAATGATAATTAATTACTTGATAATTAAAAAAAGTTACTCAAATTTTATTCATGATATTAAAGGAATTTCATATAATTTATCTTACCATATCTTGATTGATTTCATCTCTCACACCGTTTATTTTTAATTTCCATGGAATCAATAATAGATAACATCTAATACACCATATTCCTTACCTAAAACTCCAATTTTATCAAGTATATTTATTATTTATTTATTCATTATCTATTTTTTATCCATCTTGAATTATGAGGTCCAAACTATTTGGAACTCCATGGTATTATTATCCAGTTTGGGTTCCTCATATGGTTTCTTAGAAATCATTGTTGAACATGAATTTTAAACATTTACAAATGGAATTACATTCCATTTTAAACATATTGTACCTCTCCTAGTGGCCTAGTCTGGCAGTGCGAAAATCAGTGATTTTATAGTTCCCATCTTTTATAAATTTCATCAAATTTTGAAAATCTATTTAGCTTTTAAATATTTGTTGATGATATTGAAATAAAATTATTTTTCTAAGAATTATTCTATTTAAGCTATATGTATCTCCCTCTCATTGATTTATCTTTTAGGGGAATAAAATAGTATACCCTAAGTAATGAGATTTATGTCTATAGCATCCAAAAACCAAACAAAATAAACTATATAATGATCTTCTACCCTATTATGAATGACATCTTGAAAACTACTTTTGATCTCCTTCTTTACATTGACCCTTCTTTTTAGAGGGGATAATTTCACTTAAAGCAATATTTTAATGTTCATTTAATGTGGGTGTATGTATCTCACTACAATTATTTTTCATAAAATTATTATAATTATTTTTTAATAACTTTATTATTATGAAGAAAATTATTTTAATATCAAATTCATATAATATTTAACCACCCTTTTATATCCCTTCATTTTTCCAACATGAGAATATTCTCAGTTAACCTCAACTACATTGGAAAATTATTATATTCCCTTTCTAAGATAATATTGACAAATAAGGAACATAAGTGTTTTCTAATAAATCATATATTATGTCACAACTAATAGTTCATCATGCCTCTAAATATCATTTCTTGTTAAACAACACTCGTTTTTTACTTCTTGGTTTCATAAATAAGAAATATATATTATCAGTATTTTATGAAAATTCCTTATTAACATTATTACTTTCATTCAACACATATTCTTTTTCATTCTTGAGTATTTTATATTTCTAAAGAAATGATTACAATGAATCATATTTCATGTATTCTATTTTTTACTTTATTCATAATTATGATTTCTTGAGGTTTCAAAACCATTTTCAATAAGATCTATAAAGTTCCATTCATTTTCTTTTTCACATCATGATGATGATATTATTGTTAATTCTTACTCATTATCTTAATACTCTATTGGGTTGTGGTATTCTTTTCCTTGTTTTTAACATTTTTCAGTAAAAGAGATATATTTACATCCTTATATGATTCCTATTCTGTTACATTTTTAATTTTTCAATTTATAGAAATGTGTCAAGTTCCAAAAAATATATAAAAATATATTGTTTTTGAATCATTTCTATTCATCATTAGCTTTAATAATTAATTTAAAATATTATAAATAATCTTATTGTATTATGGATTTTTGACCCTATCATTATAATTACTTGATTCTTAAATTTCATTATCATTATCTTTATTATCTATCATTGATTCAAATTCTATTTTATCATATCCTTCATACTGGAAGTAAAGATAAATTCACATTTCAATAAATTAGTTTATTAAATATATTATACGTTGAAATATCTTCTCATTCTTCATTATATATTAATTTTTAAAAAAATCACCTAGAATGTTTCTCATTAGATTTTTAATAATGATAATGTCCACTAACCTCATACCAATCCCCATTAATATTACACTCAATCATATTGAATATTCTATACTAATTAAGGTTATCCTCATAATTGTGTATTTTAATATCTTCAATCTTACTCCTGCATAATTTAAAAATAGATCCCTGGAATTTTATATTTCATTCATAAATTTTTCATTAATTGATACCAAATCTCTATAGAGTTTTGATGATAACTAGTATTTTTGTGAAAATTTTATGAGAATGAAATATGAAAGGATTTTGGGGTTAGTCAATGAACATTGATTTATCAATTGTTAGAGAAGAACAAATGGGATCATTAGAAATGGATATAAAACTAAACCTTTCAATACATCTTACCTCCAGACTGTTTGATAAGAGGTATAGAGACAGAATATTCCTCCCATTGTAGTAGTTACATTACTCGAACGTAGGAACCCCTAAAATATTCAAAAATAAATAAATTTTCTACACCGGGTAACGTTATAGATATTTATAGATAAAATTTGAAGAAAAATGAGCATAATATACCAGAATTTTATGACATTTTAAATAAATTTTCATTATATCATGCAAAAATTACACTCCTGAACTAAAATCATTATTTTTTTTAAATTAGTTACCTAATAAATTAGTATTACCACACATTCAACATCTCCCATAAATATAATCCCTTCATTATATTATTTTTGACACATTTTATGTAACACTCTTCTTCATAACCATGGGAATTGAAATATGAGAAAGTTATAGATCATATTCTCATTGAGGGAAAGGATAAAAGAATCCAAAGGTATATCATAAGTGAGAATAATATAAGCATGTTGGTATAATAATATAATCTTGTTTCCTGGTTATATAATAATATACTCAAAACTAATAAAAATATATCATGAAACATGATTCATTTTACAATGAATTAATCATAACATGAGACATGGTACACCTGAGAGTGGTAACATGATTCAATAATCATAAGAATTTAGAACATACAAAATGTTTATTTCATAACAAAATAATGCAAAAAATTAAATAAGAATAAAAAACATAACCATTTTCATTGATATAATAAACACATATATCCCAATTTCAGAAAGGGTATTTGTCCTCCTATAACAAACCATACCTTGAATAACTACTCACATCCCATAAAAAAATGTACTTGTATTATACAAATTCATTCCATGACATTATATAAATGTGATAACCAACCTCATCCAATAATAATTGTAAGAGATATGAAATTCTAACCAATGAATTGGTGGTCTATAAAGGACCTAACCATCTCATAATGATAAACTATAAATTTGTGTTTCAAAAAATAATAGAAACAAATAATTAAATTATATATAAATTAAACAGTGAATAAAAAATGTGTTAAAGGAAAATAACCATAAGAAATAAATATAATCTAACTAGATAAAAAAGTTGGATTGTGTAATTAAATTTTATTTTCATTTAATAATATAATATATTCAAAGAAATAATATAAATAAAGAACACTAGTATAAAATAATTAAAATTTAATAACTGAAATAAGAAGAAATTCCATTTTCATTTGAAATTCTATTTGAGATATAATTTCATACAAAATGAATTGAAATTTTATTATAAAACCTTGAAATCATCTAATGGAGCATCATTGTAAAAAAGGTTGCATGAATGGGAAAAGGAGTTTATGAGAAAATGATAAAAATAAAGAGTATTTTCATGAATCTATAAAGAGTTTTGATGTTAGTTATGTAAAACCTTACAAAAATCATTAAAAAATTACACTTATAATGAATTTCAAGTATATTTAAAAAGAAATAAATCAATGTTATAATAAAAAATAATAAAAACATAAAAAATAATTAGTAATGGCATGGAAGTGTTGGATTTGTAGCCAAAATAAATTTTCTAAGGTCAAAAACCATTATAATAATCACTTGAGGTCAATTATAAAACACATTGGAAGTGAAATAGTTTGATTTTAGTGACCTAACCCTTTAGGGGCCTCCTGGATGATGATAATGAGATAAAGATACCCAAAGACTGTAGCCAATAGTTTAAGAGTAAGCAATAAATTCCGAGAAGGCATATTTCTTCATGGGATGACTTCTCCTAAAGTACCTATACACATGCACACATATTTAAATACCACAAAATTGATAAAAAGGAATAACACAACTGATACCATAAAGCTTTCATGTCCTCTATCTGACATCAGATTATGAAAAATTGAAGGAATGAATAATTGTCAAAATACAAGCCACCAAAACCGATACAAGGGTCCATAATGGGGAATTAGTAGATATGAGACAAAATAAAATGAACTCTGATCTCTTTAACTCCATCTGATTGGCCTACACATTGTCCTCCAATGACTCTATCAAAAAGAATATCATCAGCATATGACATGACATGTGTGGGTGGAACCTATATGTAAGTATGTATATAAATACCCAATTAGATACCTTGAAATCACCAAACATAATGAAACAAGTTATTAGTAATCTCCTCATAATAAAATAATGTCAATAAGGATATTATATTTAATGGTAATATGATGGACCAAGACCCGCACTCCAATATTTGAGGCAAAAAAAATTCTAAATATATATACTATAAAAAGTAACTGAAAAAATAGTCTTTTATGTACAAGGGGTATTTTACAATATAGGTTTCAAAGTATTAGGAATATTTCTTATAATATATTATAGTTTTATAATTTAAAAAAAATAAAAACTACATGGGTTCACTTATGATAACTCCTTAAACTAAAACCAAACACCTTTATAACTTCTATTGTTTATATGAACAACATTTCTTAAATATGGTGGGAGTATAAAATTTCTATTTAAGAGGTTTCAAACCTAAGAAAATATCATTTCATAATTATAATTTAAAAACTTCATTAATTTCATTTTATTTTTTATATCAAATAAAAAATTTCATATAATAAATATATTTTCAATATTAATAATATTGGGTTTCATTAAAAATCTATATGATAATATTTTTGAAAAAAAATCATTTTGAAAACCTGTTTATTTTTTATGTTGTAAAAGTTGAAACAAATATTAATTTAACATTTAATATGTATCAAAATAATATATTTTTATTAATTAAAATGGTACATGGAAAACCATAAGAAAATATAAAAGGCCAATAACTGTATAATCTTTAGGAACATTTCCCTTGAGGTCATGGGATCATCGCATTCCTCATCATCTTATTTGATACCAATGTGAAATGTTTTATTTTATGAAAAAAAATATCATCCATTCCATTCGAATTTATAATCCATAAAAAACCTTCAAAACTAATATAAATTAATTTAAAAATTAAAAAATTAAAAATATTCATAAAATTAAAAAATTCTATTTTTAAGGTGTAGTAAGTGGATTATAAGAAATATGAAGTTTTAGAATTCATTCATAATTTCAAAATCGATATTAATAATTAAATTTGATATTAAACATAATGAATGATATATTAATATTCATTTTTTGTCAATGATAAGTATAGTATATTTCCATAACTAATATTATGAATGGAACTTATTGAACTAATAGAATATTTTTCCGATAAAATGGTATAATTTATTATTTAAAATTCATTATTTAAATATAAAATACACTTATGTATTAAAATGAATATGTTAAACATGGAAATATAAATTTCAATGTGAATTGTTGGAAAATTCATTCTTCTATTCATAGATTTTTTGAAACAAAAATTCCATTCTATAATAAAAATATATCATTTACTAAAAATTTAGGAAATCTAAAAAATATCCCTATATGTAAACTGATTTTAAAAAAATCACTAAAAAATTCAAATAAATAATATATTATATATCATAATGGTTTAAAAAATATAACATAAAAATAATAGTATGTTTTAAAAATAATAAATTTTCATAAAATAATAAATTTTATATTAATGTTAGCTTACAATAAAAATTTTGAATTTAAACATTCTCTTGCATAATTTTATAAATAAGAAAGCATTACATAAATATAGATTTTATAAATATAAGGACCATATAAAATGAAATCATAAAATCATAGATATAAAACTGAATGTTTTGAAACTAATAATTTCCATTATGCCAAACTGAAGGAAAAAATAAGCCAAGGTAACTTACTATCATGTCATTAATAAAATTAACATACTATTAGAGATGTAAATAAAAATGAGGGATAACCCATAAATATAATGACCCGTAAAATTCAAGAGAAATTTTTTCTTAATTTTCTTTGGAATTTTACAAGAGTGCGGTTTCTAACAGCACATGATTCCGAGGCCCGGTGTGCCCGGAATCAATTTCCGAAGTTTGGCTCGGGTACGTTCAGTGAACGAACGAGCGGGAATTCCTAACTTTTGATCCGGTGCTCGGAATTGAAATCTGAGGGCACCGATGAACTCGCAGCGCCGATATTCTCTTAAGGAGACCTTTTCCAAAGTTGCGTTTATTGCGGGACGAATGTAAATTTTTGGGAGAATTATAAAAAGTTAAATAAAAATGTGGAACACTTTTTATTTTTATTTATGTTATTTAACTTCTCCCAAAGGGAGTTAAAGTTGGGACCCACATCCACTTAACCTCCCTTGGGAGGATTAAGTGTGGTGGGGCCCACACGAAACCCAACTTTTCAACTTCTCTCAAAACTCCCTTTAACCCCACTTTAAATGTTTTGACAACTTAGCTTATTAATTAGGTTGGGTTGTTTAAACTTTTTCAAACCTTTGAAATTCGAAAAGGTTTGGTTGAGTTAATAAAATAAGCTCTTAGCTTATTTTATTTGGTTAGAATTGTTTAGCCATCTTTAGAGGATTTGAGAGCTTTTCTTTCTTCTTCAAACTTTGACGAAGAATGCTCAAGCTTTGACGAAGAACGCTCAAGCTCCGACTAAGATCGCCGCTCCTATCTTCTTCATAGACGATTGTATCCGAAGATCGACGACGCCTTCCGTTTCAATGAAAGGGAACGCCGCTTCCTCCTCGGACTTTCTTCGTCGGCTTACGAAGATTCTTCAACGACGTACCTCTTCAGACATACCTCTTCGTCAACGAATTTGACGAACGATTACCGCGACGCCCGACCTCCGCGACGTTGTCTTCTGCGGGTCGTTGACAATCTTCGAACTTGAACCCAAGGTAGGGGTTGTTGTTGATTATTTATTTATTTATTTATTTATTTATTCTTGTTCGTGGTTCTATCATGACTAACATGAGGATATTTAAATATGTGTTATCATTTAACGTGAGGGGGCTGGACCGCATGAACACGGCTGAACCCCCTCCTTTGTTCTTGTTGATTTATCTTGCGGATGAAACAAGATGGCGTGGTGCCGTCGCACCACGCGGATAATCGCACGATTATATTGCGCGGCGCCGTCGCGCCGCGCCGTGGAAGGATCATCAAGAACGCGACGTCGTCGCGCCACGTCGAAGGGAATCGAAGGCGCGGTGGAGGGGCGTGGTGTCGTCGCACCGCGCCGGATGACGAACACTGCGGCCAGTTCCGGGCCGCGGCGAGACGGGAAGACCGGCGGCACGCCGGGCCGCCGGCGTCGGATACCGGAAGGGGAATGGCTTGCCTGTCCCGTTGGAGAAAAATTGGTCGGCCAGGTGGCTGGCCGGAAGGTCAAAGACCGGGGGAATAAATTTCCCCGGTCAACTCTCAAAAGCCCCCCCCCCATTTATGAGGGGGGCGGTTTCTTTGAGGGGGGCAGGCGGCCCCCCGGTTTCCTCAAGAAGGCCCCCCACGAGGGGGGCCCGGTTCTCCAAAAGGCGTGGCTAAAAGTCGCGCCGCCACTTGCTGGAAGCGGGGGCTTATCCCCCCGCTCGTGACCCCAGCGGCGACAGGCCACGCCCCCGCCGGCCGGGCCGGGTCGGACCCGGGTCGGGTCGACCCGGTTCGGGCCGACCCAGGGGGGTCGGGCCGGGTCGGCCCGGACCCGGACCCCCCGTTTTCGAGATGGATTCGGTCTTTTGGCCATAACATGAGCCACAGACCTCCGATTGACGAACAGTCCGTGGCAACGCGATCCTTGGATCGAGACGGTCGTTTTGGTATATCGCACTCAATGTTTCGGAATACTTTGAGTTCGGCCGGGTTGGTTCGTTCACGAAACCAACCGGGCCTTCGGAGCGGAAACGCTCATATCTTGAGCTACGGACGTCCGATTGACGTGTTGTAAGCTTTGTTGTGTTCCTCTTAGTGAGACGGATCTTTTGGCATACTCCGCCCGAGTTTTGGACGCAGGTGGAGTACGGTCGGGTTGGTTTTTCCTTAAAAACCAACCGGGCCCCGGGGACGAAAATGCCAATAACTCTCAGACCATGCGTCCGATCGACGCGCCGTCTGTTGCATTGAGTTCCTGTTGACGATACGAAACTTTTGGATACATAAACTCTGGACTTTGTGACAGTTGATGTATCAGCCTCTCGGCTCGTGGAGCGGATCCTCCTGTACGAGCTTGCTGTGTGCGGGAACCCTAGTGCTGGCTGCGACTGTGACTGCTACTACTACTGCTACTACTGCTACTCTGACTGCGACGACGACAGTACAGAGATCCTGTGTGGATTCGACGACGACGACTACAGCACTCAGCGATCCTACGTGGATCAGTGCTACAAGTCCTGTGTGGGCCCGATCCTGTGTGGGTCCGATCCTGTGTGGGTCTTTGCGCTCAGCGGTCCTGTGTGAACCAGCGCCTACAGGTCCTATATGGGCCCGATCCTGTGTGGGTCTTTTGCAGGGGTTAGTTACCTATCGATCCTTCGTGGGTCCGACAACTTAGATGGATCAGAGATCATCTTTATCGTCTTTTGAAGAAGTATACCTGTGTGAGCTGAATCCTGTTGCTTTGTTGTGTGGATTGTGTTGTGCTATCCTGTGTGGATTTTGTTTTGCTTTCCTGTGTGGAATACGTTTACTTTCATGTGTGGACTGAGTTGTACTTGGGCTCGTAGGTTGGAGCGTATTTGAAATTGATGACTTAGGTATATGTATGGGCATATACCTAAGCAGTGTCAGTTGTTACTTGTGTTTGTATCTCCCTTTGTGGATTATCCTTTGTGGATTTTGTGAGTCCTTCGAGGGTCTCGGGGTCCCTACTGAGTAGCTTATACTCACCCCTGCACGGGCTATGCCCGCACTACATTGTGTTGGTTGCAGACGACGGACAGCGTTGATCTTGGCTGAGTCTTGCAGAGCAAGACGGTACTTGGAGGTGGACCACTGGGCGGGACGTGCTCGGAGCGGACGGCGGGTCCCAAGGAGCAGTGGAGCTATCTGTACCCACCCTTCAGGTGGGATTTCCAGTGGACAGCTCGGTGTTGCAGCTTTTACTTTACAGTTGTTGTTTTCCCTTTCGAGTTGTACTTTACTTTCAGTTTGGGTTTGTATACTGGCCCTTTTACTTTTCCGCACTTTCAGTTGTACTCTGTTTTTACTTAGTGTTTACTTTCCGCTTGCTTACTCTGTGGTGTTTGTTTGCTTTACAAAGGCAATGCCTTCCCTTTTTACCGGGATTTACGCCTTGGTGCTAGTCGCCATCCCATGGCCTATGGAAGGCGGGCTTGGGGTAGTCACGGCACTGGCCCCGAGGACGGGTCGTGACAAATTGGTATCAGAGGAGTTCGGTTCTACCGTGAACTCTGATCTTTTCTATGTGAAGCAATAATTTTTAGCGTATTGAGTGTGGTTATCAGTCCAGGGAGTCCAGTGTTGGTGCGGCGGCCGATGTATCCGTACACCAGGACCCTGAATTCTGATTTCCGACTTAATGCACGAAAACATTGATTGCATGTGTGTTTCAATGTTTTCTTTGTGATTACTTATATCAGCTCACCAGGTATACTGTTCTGACTGTGGCGCACCTGTTTCCTTTTTAGGATGGCCCCACGACGGCAGCCAGCTAGGGTTCCGAGAGTCGAGTGTGATGACAGCCCACCGAGCGACGAGGCCTCGGTGCAGGGCCCTTTGTCATCAGTGGCACCGGCGGTAGCTCTACCCGCCGAGCCCCCGATTCTTCCAGAACCAGTCACTGACGATGCACGTCGCCTCAGCGCACTGGATGAGTTTCAGCGCCAGCGACCACCCAGGTTTCGCGGGGAGACGGATCCCCAGGCAGCCGAGGACTGTCTGGAGACAGTGGTACGTGTGTTTAGGCTAGTGAGGACACCAGCAGACCTCATGGTGATCCTCGCTGCGAGCCTACTACACGCAGCAGCAGGACGATGGTGGAGCTTGATGCTCCAGGTGCACGATGAGGCATCTCTACTATGGACGGACTTTGAGAGCCTCTTCCGCTCGGAGTTCGTCCCAGCCACCCTTAGTGCGGTGCGTATCCAGGAGCTTCTTCAGTTGCGGCAGGGCAGCATGACGGTCGCTCAGTACTCGGCGAGATTTACTAATCTCTCGCGCTACTCAACTGACTTGGTACGGGACCCATTCTTCCGGGCCCGGACCTTCGAGCAGGGTTTGAGACACGAGATTAGGGCATCGCTGATCTCCCTCAGCATACCGACTCAGACAGGAGTACTGGAGCGAGCCCTTCTGATCGAGAACTTCTTTGTTGAGTCTACACCAACGCAGCGACCCACCGCAGGGCGGCACGTGGCAGAGTCATCTGCAGCAGGCAGTCGACGGATGACTCAGGGGTCCAGACAGACCAGACCCTCAGGCAGACGACCTCAGGACACTGGCTCAGCAGTGCGGGGCACACAGCGAGGAGCCAGTCATTCGAGAGGCATACAGTGCTACTCGTGCGGCGGGCAGGGCCACATGGCTCGTGACTGCCCGACCCGCCATGCCGAGGAGCAGCAGACAGTTGAGGGACCACCGAGGAAGAGGCAGAGGGTCGACCGTGGTGGTCCGCAGGGAGGAGGCGGACGAGGAAGAAGAGATGGACGAGCAGCCGGTGGTGGGAGACGCTTTGAGGCTCTGCGACCACCACCACCAGGAGGTCCACCCCGACCACAGGGAGCTGGCGGGCAGAGACATGCACAGCTCCAGGAAGCAGAGGCCTACGACCACGGTGCACTCGAGATGATTCGAGGTACTATCTGTGTCTATTCCACCCTTGCTGCAGTTTTTATAGACACAGGAGCGATTTACTCTTTCATAGCCGCTGCCCTTATTCAGAGCTCGGAGATTCCGACCTAGTCGTTGGCTCGATCCTTACGACTAGAGACTCCTACGGGAGCAGACTCGACGATTACGCACTGGTGCCGACAGTGTGAGCTTACTCTAGGAGGCGAGAGCTTCGGCTGGGAACTTCTTGTAGCAGCGTCGAGGCCTTACGACGTCATCTTGGGCATGGATTGGCTATCTACAGTCCATGCACAGATTGACTGTTTTAGGCGCAAGGTGTGATTTGTACGCACCGACGGGAGAAGGTTCACCTTCACCGGCGAGAAGGGAGCCTTAGCAGCACAGGATGGACTTCCGCGGAGGAGAGGATAGCCCATTACTCATCAGTTAGCTAGCCTCATCCTTGGAGTAGTTGACGTGCAGAGTCCTGGTTTTCCTGCAGTGGGGGATCAGTTTGCGGACGTTTTTCCTGACGACGTTCCAGGGCTACCTCCCCGTAGAGAGGTAGACTTTTATATTGACTTGTACCCCGGGACAGCCCCGATATCCACTCCAGCATATCGGATGTCCCCCACCGAGCTTAGAGAGCATGGCTCAGTGGAGAACATGGGACATCTCTACGTTCAGGAGATTGTGTGGCTCCACGGTGTGCCATCATCTATCGTCTCCGATCGAGATGCTCGCTTCACTTCTCGGCTTTGGAAGGGGTTGCAGGAGGCGTTCGGGACGCAGCTATGTCTGAGCACAGCCTTTCACCCTCAGACGGATGGTCAGACAGAGAGGACCATTCAGACTCTCGAGGACATGCTCCGCGCATGTGTCCTCGAATTTGGTCGCAGCTGGGAGGACCACCTACCGTTGGTGGAGTTTGCATACAACAACAGCTACCACTCCACAATCGGGATGGCACCGTATGAGAAATTGTACGGCCGACCTTGTAGATCTTCTTTTTTGCTGGACAGACCCTGGGGAGTCAGCACTTGTGGGACCGGAGATGGTCCAGTCCACGACAGAGAAAGTCCAGGTCATCCAGGATCGGATGAGGACAGCTCAGAGCCGGAAGAAGTCATATGATGACAGGAGGCGTAGGCCACTGGAGTTCGAGGATGGTGACCACGTCTTCTTGCGGGTCTCACCTCGACGTGGTATTCGGAGATTTGGCCGAGGCGGCAAGTTATCTCCGCGCTTCATCGCACCTTTCCAGGTCCTCAGCAGGGTTGGCGAGGTGGCTTATCGCCTGGCTCTGCCACCTCAGTTGCACCGGGTGCATGACGTCTTCCACGTATCTCAGCTGAGGAGATACGTGCACGACCCGACGCACATCATTGACCATGGGGAGCTTGACGTTGATGATGGGGCGACTTTTACGGAGGTCCTGGTGGAGATAGAGGATCGACAGGAGCGGGTCCTACGTGGGTGATCGATTCCTCTTGTGCGCATCAGATGGCAGCATGGGAATCTCCAGGAGAGCACATGGGAGCGGGAGGCTCAGATGCATGCTCAGTACCCTCATTTGTTTCCCTAGTTTTTGATATATCTTTACAGGGACGTAAAGCCCTGAGGTGGGAGTAATGTAAAGACCCGTAAAAGTCAAGGGAAATTTTTTCTTAATTTTATTTGGAATTTTACAAGAGCGCGGTTTCTGACGGCACCTGATTCTGAGGCCCGGTGTGCCCGGAATCAATTTCCGAGGTTTGGCTCGGGTACGTTCAGTGAACGAACGAGTGGGAATTCCTAACATTTGATCCGATGCTCGGAATTGAAATCCGAGGGCACCGATAAACTCGCAGCGCCGATATTCTCTTAAGGAGACCTTTTCCGAAGTTGCGTTTATTGCGGGACGAAAGTTAATTTTTGGGAGAATTATAAAAAGTTAAATAAAAATGTGGAACACTTTTTTTTTATGTTAGTTAACTTCTCCCAAAGGGAGTTAAAGGTGGGACCCACATCCACTTAACCTCCCTTGGGAGGATTAAGTGTGGTGGGGCCCATACGAAACCCAACTTTTCAACTTCTCTCAAAACTCCCTTTAACCCCACTTTAAATGTTTTGACAACTTAGCTTATTAATTAGGTTGGATTGTTTAAACTTTTTCAAACCTTTGAAAATTTGAAAAGGTTTGGTTGAGTTAATAAAATAAGCTCTTAGCTTATTTTATTTGGTTAGAATTGTTTATCCATCTTGAGAGGATTTCAAGGATTTTCTTTCTTCTTCAAACTTTGACGAAGAACACTCAAGCTCCGACTAAGATCACCGCTCCTCTCTTCTTCATAGCCGATTGTATCCGAAGATCGACGACACCTTCCGTGTCAACGAAAGGGAACATCGCTTCCTCCTCGGACTTTCTTCATCGGCTTACGAAGATTCACCAACGACGTACCTCTTCGGACGTACCTCTTCGTCAACGGATTTGACGTACGATTACCGCGACGCCCGACCTCCGCGACGTTGTCTTCCGCGGGTCGTTGACAATCTTCGAACATGAACCCAAGGTAGGGGTTATTGTTGATTATTTATTTATTTATTTATTTTCGTTCGTGGTTCTAGCATGACTAACGTGAGTATATTTAAATATGTGTTATCATTTAACGTGAGGGGGCCGGATCGCATGAACACGGCCAAACCCCATCCTTTGTTCTTGTTGACTTATCTTGCGGATGAAACAAGATGGCGTGGTGTCGTCGCACCACGCGGATAATCGCACGATTATATTGTGCGGCGCCGTCACGCCGCGCCGTGGAAGGATCATCAAGAACGTGATGCCGTCGCGCCACGTCAAAGGGAATCGAAGGCGCGGCGGAGGGGAACGGTGCCGTCGCACCGCGCCGGACGACGAACACCGCGGCCGTTTCCGGGCCGCGGCGAGACGGGAAGACCGGGGACACGACGGGCCGCCGGCATCGGAAACCGGAAGGGGACCGGCTTGCCGGTCCCGTTGGAGAAAAAACCGGCCGGCCAGGTGTCCGGCCAGAAGGTCAAAGACCGGGGGAATAAATTCCCCCGGTCAACTCTCAAAATCCCCCCCCCCATTTATGAGGGGGGCGGTTTCTTTGAGGGGGGCAGGCGGCCCCCCTGTTTCCTCAAGCAGGCCCCCAACGAGGGGGGGCCGGTTCTCCAAAAGGTGCGGCTAAAAGCCGCGCCGCCACTTGCTGGAAGCGGGGGCATAGCCCCCCACGCGTGACCCCAGCGGCGCCTGGCCGCGCCGCCACCGGCCGGGCCACGCCGCCGCGCCGGACCGCCACCGGCCGGGCCGGGTCGGCCCGGACCCGGACCCCCCGTTTTCAAGAGGGATTCGGTCTTTTGTCTATAACTTGAGCCACATACCTCCGATTGACAAACCGTCTGCGGCAACGCGATCCTTGGATCGAGACGGTCGTTTTGGTATATCGCACTCAATGTTTCTCAATACTTTGAGTTCAGCCAGGTTGGTTCGTTCACGAAACCAACCGGGCCTTCGGAGTGGAAACACTCATATCTTGAGCTCCGGACGTCCGATTGACGTGCCGTCAGCTTTGCTGTGTTCCTCTTAGTGAGACGGATCTTTTGGCATACTCAGCATGAGGTTTGGATGCAGGTGGAGTACGGTCGGGTTGGTTTTGCCTTAAAAACTAACCGGGCCCCGGGGACGAAAATGCCAATAACTCTCAGAACGGGTGTCCGATCGACGCGCCGTCTGTTGCGTTGAGTTCCTGTTGACGATACGGAACTTTTGGATACATCAACTCTGGAGTTTGTGACAGTTGATGTATCAGCCTCTCGGCTCATGGAGCAGATCCTCCTGTACGAGCTTGCTGTGTGCGGGAACCCTAGTGCTGGCTGCGACTGTGACTGCTACTACTACTGCTACTACTGCTACTGTGACTGCAACGACGACAGTACAGAGATCCTGTGTGGATTCGACGACGACGACGACTACAGCACTCAGCGATCCTACATGGATCAGTGCTACAGGTCCTGTGTGGGCCCGATCCTGTGTGGGTCTTTTGCGGGGGTTAGTTACCTATCGATCCTTCGTGGGTCCGACGACTTAGATGGATCAGAGATCATCTATATCGTCTTTTGAAGAAGTATACCTGTGTGAGCTGAATCCTGTTGCTTTCCTGTGTGGATTGTGTTGTGCTATCCTGTGTGGATTTCGTTTTGCTTTCCTGTGTGGAATACGTTTACTTTCCTGTGGGGACTGAGTTGTACTTGGGCTCGGAGGATGGAGCGTATTTGAAATTGATGACTTAGGTATATGTATGGGCATATACCTAAGCAGTGTCAGTTGTTACTTGTGTTTGTATCTCCCTTTTTGGATTATCCTTTGTGGATTTTGTGAGACCTTCGGGGGTCTCGGGGTCCCTACTGAGTAGCTTATACTCACCCCTGCACGGGCTATGCCCGCACTACGTTGTGTTGGTTGCAGACGACGGACAATGTTGATCTTGGATGAGGTTTGCAGAGAAGGACGGTACCTGGAGGTGGACCACTGGGCGGGACGTGCTCGGAGCGGACGGCGGGACCCAAGGAGCAGTGGAGCTATCTGTACCCACCCTTCAGGTGGGACTTCCAGTGGACAGCTCGGTGTTGTAGCTTTTACTTTACAGTTTCTGTTTTCCCTTTTGAGTTGTACTTTACTTTCAGTTTGGGTTTATATACTGGCCCTTTTACTTTTCCGCAATTTCAATTGTACTCTGTTTTTACTTAGTGTTTACATTCCGCTTGCTTACTCTGTGGTGTTTGTTTACAATACAAAGGCAATGCCTTCCCTTTTTACCGGGATTTATGCCTTGGTGCTAGTCGCCAGCCCCTGGCCTATGGAAGGCGGGCTTGGGGTAGTCACGACACGGGCCCCGAGGACCGGTCGTGATAATAAAAAATTATTAGTCATGTGAATTTCTAAGGATAAAGAATTAAATTTATATAAAAAATGAATACATATTAGACTTATTTTAATATTTCAATGTATTGTAACATTTAGTTGATCGACAGAATAAGTATAAAACAATTCTTATTTGGGTTTCATTTAACATTAAGATATAGTTATATATTTTTTATCTATTCATATCCCACTATATAGAGTTGGGGATGAAATCAAGGGAGGTCTTCATTTCATTATCACTAGAAAATTCTAAGCTCGGAAGCTTTGGGGAACTACAGTTTCTTGTAATGCAAGTTGATAATATGGTACTATGTAGTGGGAATGTATATATATATATATATATATATATATTATTTTGTTTTTACACTATTGTAATCGACCCAAGGAGAAAATGATGCCCTGAATACCTATCCATAACTATTTGTGATATTATATTCATGATTGTCATGGATACTAACACATGTATATATATATATATAATTTGTTATTAGTTTTGTTAATATTATTTTTTAATTTTAAAGGATTAATTTTTTATATTTTATTACTCTAGTAAATCAGTTATGTGGACCACAGTTATAGTAACTGATGGTCTTGACATTGTACTTTCCATATATGTGTAGATGATAGTGACACTAGGGTTAGGGGAGAATGAATCATCATTGAAGTTGTACTAATTTATGTTTTTAAGGTAGAAGATGTTACTCAGAATAATCAAACAAAGGTTGATGATTTAATAGAATGATAGTGTTTAAAAGACATGTTTTGTACACATGAATAGTACCTATATTTCAACCATTCCACAAAGAAAAATCACTTAGTAGAAATTTTTAATATAATAATAATATATTTTTTTCCACATGAGATAAGGCATATGTATTATCACCCAAGAACACCTTTATACAAATATATGGGGGTGGGCTGACCCACCTAACCTTTGTGCATATTCGATCCCACTGTGTGAGCACTATACATGCCCACTGATAACCTAGTTGAACTATGCTCCTACCCACTCAAACCTTTTCCATGGTGTGGATGGCTTGGATAGCTTCCGTGCATTATTTATATTTCTCCCCAGCATAGATGAGTTGAATTGAAAAAAATACCAGTTTAATTTGTTTATATATTATAAGAAAAATTTATATTACTTATGAAATATATTAATATACTATTTACAACATATGATTGTATTTCTTTTAATTTTTTAAAATGTTTTTCATATTAAAAGTAGATTATCTAATAATCTATTGTATATTAAAATGTATAACATTTATAACATATTCTAGATATTAAACATTACAAATAATGTTTTTTACACATACCAATTTAAAATATTATGTAGTTCATTTAAATATTAATTTTCATTATTTTAATATTTTATTACATTCCATTACTGCTAATAATTATATTTTAGTAACCACATTCTAGTACCCATTATTAAAAAAATCTAAATAAAATAAAATAATGTAATATTTCTAAACAAATATTAAAATTATTCACATATATAATAAATTTAGTTTGCATTTTGCAAAATGATTTTTATATAAAATTAATATATATATATATATATAAACATGAATTTATACAATAAAATTTGTATATCCTGGAAAATAATGTTATACTTATTACGTAAAATATTAAAAACATGAGATGTTGAAAATTATAATTTTAATATTAAATTATATGTACATTTAATTTATGAATAGTATATTTTTTTTATTAACAATAAATATATATTATCATGATTTGAAATAAAATATTTTTCTAAAGAGTAAAAATATTTATTAATAGGTTCATTAAAATAGTCATCAATAAAAATACTATTTAATCGAAGATATGAGTAATATATTATAATTTAAATGTTTTAACATAATTTATAACTAAAATAAATTTTTATTAATGATAATAATTTAATTCATAAAAATTTTTATTTAAATTTTATGTAAATCCAAATAATAATATTTATTTAAAATAATATTATTCTTAAATACATAGGTTGTTAAATCCCCCCATCAAAGCAATTATTCCCGCATAATTCTTTTAACCTTGACATATTAATTTAAAAATTCCTTCATATCCTAAAATTATAGATTTCAGATCCCTATGTATTAAATAAAACTATGCCAACATAAATGCAAATGGATGTCTTACCTTGATCATGGTATCCAAATAATTTTGTTGTCCTTTTATTCCCGTAGGTAGAAACTCCACGCATCACAACATTGCTTTAGTGTTTCGTTAATGTCCCTTTATTATTTTTTCTAAAATCACCTCATATAATTAGTGTCATATTGATGTTGTATGTGAAATAGTTTTAGAAAATATTCCTTTTCGTGACATATAATTTTACAAAATCCCATATAACATGATTTTTATAAAATATTCATAAAATGTATTTTTTTCAAACATTCAATATTGGATTATTTTAAAATATAACAAACATGACCCAAATGGATATCATTTTATAATAATTAAATATTCTTTGTAAGAGGTTCTACGTTATTTTTAGCTAAATTAAAATCTTATTCATTTTTAATGTCCTATGAGATGAAAAAATGTTTGGAAATTCATTAATGATATTTCCCTTTCTAGAAAAAAATGATAATGGTGGGAGATTTGGATTTGATTAAAAACAACCTATAAAACATGGTCGTAATAAAATATTTGGTAGGGGTTTGACATTTTATAAAACTATTTGTAGGAGGTTGGAATGTTAAAAAAGTTTCAAAATTATATGTGCATTAATTTGTAATAACAATATCTTTCAGGTCTTCCAGAAGTCGTAGAAGTGTTTTTCGGGACCCCCCTCCATCAAATTTTTCATCTATTTCCTTGATCTAAAATTGTTACAATACATTGAGTTTTCAAAAAGAATATATTAATAAATTTAATCAAATCATCCAAACCACAGAATTTTTCTAAACCATCATGTTGTGATACCAAACATGGTATCCCAACAACCAAACTCTCAGATACATATCTAAAACAAATTGTATATATAAATATATTATTATAAAAATAAAGTAAAAAAATGCATCCCTTTACATAATGAATGATCTTTTATAGTCTTCTTGTTAGGACCAATAGGGGCCTATATACCCTGAGAGGGGGGGGGGGTGAATCAGGGTGGATATTCATTTTCAAAATTCTTCCTGCCCCACTGGATCTTGACCTCTTTATTACAAGGGCCATTTTTTACACTTGTGTGTTTATTATGACAAATTCTTTTACTCTTTATCTGATGATGATGCTTTAAATGCAGTGCAGGGAAGTAAGAAGACAGACACATATATTTTTACTTGGTTCACCCTCATTGGGCTACGTCAAAGGAGCATACAACGGCGAAGTTCCATTGTACCAAATACTCTAAAGCACACTACTATTTACAAGGGTTATGATAGATCAGTTCTATTACCAGGCTCACTGCCATTAAAATGTTTAGGGTTAGCTCGCTTCTTTCCCAAGGTCCACTCCCTGTTTTTCTCTCTCTAACTCACTGCCAGTGGAGAGGATCGCCTTCTTTCTCTTCCTTTGCTCACTGCTCTGGAAAGGATCCACTCACAGTTTATAGACATGTAGGTCTCTTTATTATCACTAATGAATACATCCTCTCTTATACATATATTCTCTGTTGAAGTTCAACATTCACCCATAGATAAATCTCACATTCCACCAGAGGTATCTAGCAATATTCTAGATTTCACATAGCTTTGAATCACTATCGTGCTTCAATAATATCTAGTGCCCTTTTCCATGTCGGCATGAAAGTATCGGAACACAATTTATAATTGGCACGCAAGTCCACCTCAACCACTTGGGTGACACAAGCTTCTGCAACTCCAAACTTGAGTGACTCACACCCTCTTTCACCCAAACCAATTTTGGCGGGCAACCATCAACTGTTGAGATTCATCAAAATATGGTGGGCATGTTTCACCAAACCACTTGCACGACACCTTATTCTTCATCTCAAAACATGGACGACTCCCAACCTTTAAAGATTATGAAATTTCAAGGAAAGGTTTTTCTTAAATACTTTGGAATTTTATGAGTACGCAGTTTCTAACGGAACCTGAATCCAAGGATGGGTGTGACCGGAATAAATTTTTGTAGTTTTGTTCGGGTACGTTTAGTAAACGTACGAGCAGGTTTTCCTATCTTTTGAATCAGTGCTCAGAATTGAAATCTCAGGACACCGATGAACTCGCAGCTCCAGTATTCACTTAAGGGGAGCTTTACCACAATTGCATTTTATGCGGGTTGAAAGTTAATTTATGGGGATTTATAATAAAATAAATAAAATTGTTGTACACAAATTTATTTATTTTTCGTAGTTATAACCTACAAGTGGATGTGAAGGGTTGGCCCACACCCCACATAACCCCCCATGAGAGGATTTAGTGTGGTGGGGACCACACGAAACTGAACCCTTCCACATCCCCTCAACTCCCCATTAATTCCATACTGTTTTTTTTTTGACAACTCCCCATTAATGATGGAGCCTCTCCACCTCCCTCTTTCCATCAATTGTCCCAACTCATAAAATTAATGTCTACATTAATTATTCGGCACCTCTTTTGAATCAAAATTGAATCGCATGGAAATTATATTAATTGGAGATCCTCTTTATTTCTTTTGGGTTGGAACATCACTTTTGGCGAAAGGATCTAGAGAATTAAAAGAGAGGTGATCCTTCTTCGACGAAGAACACTATCCTTCAACGAAGAACATCCCCGTTGAATAATGAAAAAGAATTCTTCCAACGATGCTTCTTCATCGGATTCACCTCGACGTCAAGGAGTCTATGTATCCTACGACAATGACTCTTCTACCATCGTTGATGGGACGACACTGTTCTACCGCGACGCTCGTCTTCTGCGGCTCGATGATGTGCGACAACTTTTGAGAGGTAGGGGTTTTGTATAATTTATACGTGAATAAATTATCTTGATTGTGTTGTTTTGTCTTTGGAATAATCTTTGCCTTATGTTACCGCCTAATTTGGAGGTCACGGGCCGAATGAACATTGCCCAACGACCCTCCGTTGTTCTTGATTTTTAATTCACAACGGGAAGTGCTGACGATCGAAGGTGGTGGCTGCATTCCAGCCACGTGGGGAGGAACCTCGGACTACAACCACGTGCCGCTCGGCCGGACCAAAGAAACTGTGGCGCTACAAGGGAACCATGCTGCGGAGGACTGCGACCCGTAATCTGTGGGACGTTCAGCGGCGAACCAGCCGGCTCGTTGGCCGGCCAGGTGAAGGCGCCACGCAGTAGGGCCGTGGCCCACCCGAGGGAGATGCTTATGCCAGAAAGGCCATCTGGTTGGGAGGGATTCACCGTCGGTTCGGGAAAGTGAGGTCTGCACCCCCCCCCCCCCCCCGGACCGCTCGGCCTTCCGGACGAGCCGCGGCCAGCTGGGTTGCGCTGCGCCGCGTCGGGCCGGGCCGCACCAGGCCGGGCCGCGTCGTACCACGCCGGGCCACGTGACTCATCAGGCCGGTCCGACCCTCTGCCGGGTCGGACCCACCAAAATTGGGTTGACCTGCCCGTCAGCCCACTGGGCTTGACGGGCCGGGACTGTTTCTACTTAAAGGCGAATATCTTGAAGGCCACGCGTCCGATCGACGCACCATCTACGACACCGTGACACTCGTGACGTGGAGGTCCTTTTGCGATAATCTAAGTGTGTTTTGGAAAAATTTGGAAAACAGCCGGGTTTGGAATGAGCATAATTCCAACTGGGCTCCTGGAACAGAATAGCCAATAACTCTCAGACCGGGTGTCTAATTGATGTGTCGTCTATCGTTTTGGGTTTCTTTTGACGAGACAGAATGTTGGGATACATCAACTCTGGACTATGTGACAATTGATGAATCGACCCCTTTACTCGATGAGCGAACCTTACCGGAATCAAGCATGTTGTTTGGGGGAACCCTAGAGCCGGCTGCGACTGCAACGACTATTGTACTAGAATCCTATGTGGGTTCTACAACAAAGACTATGGTACTGGAATCCTCAATTGGTTCGATAGCGACGACTATCGTACTTGAATCCTCTTCGAGTTCAAAAACGATGACTACTGTTTTTGTATCCTGTGTGGGTCTGGTAGTATTGACGTTTGTACTTGTTTCTTATGTGGGATCGATAGAGTAGCTGGTCTTGTATCCTGTGTGGGTCCTACAGCTTAGCTGGTCTTGTATCCTGTATGGGTCTGACATCTTAGATAAATCAGTGACTACATCTAATCATATCTATCTCTATATGAATGATTTATACCTGTGTGAGCTGAGTCTTGACTTTCAATCATTATCATCGATGTGATTGAATTTTTTTCTATGTGTACTGGGTTATATTAGGGCTCGAGAGTTAGATCCATACTATGGTTGATAACTTAGGTATATGTATGGGCATATACCTAAGTAGGTTTGGTTGATACTTCATGATTGTATCTTTTCTTTGTGGTTAATTCTTCATGGATTCTGGGACACCTTCGGGGGTCTTGGGGTCCCTACTGAGTATCATTATACTCACCCCTGAATGGGCAATGCCCGCACTATGTTGTGTTGGATGTAGACGACGGACATCGCTGATCGTGGTAGAGGCTTGGAGAGCTGGACGGTACCCGAAGGTGGAGCACATGGTGTGACGTATACGGAGGAGAACAATTGACCCGTAGTACTGGGAGAGACTATCTATACCCACACTTCAGGTTGGATTCCCAGAGGACAACTCGGTGGTTGCTGCTTTACCTTACTGTTGTTGTACTAGACTTTCAGTTGTACTGTACTTTATGTTGGGCTTGTATTTCCAACCCCTTTCCTTTTAGCACTTACTTTTTGTATACAATATTTACTTATTTTTTGCTACTGTTTCACACTCTGTTGTGTTTTTTTACTTTACTAATAGTAATACCTTACTAGTATAGGGATTTATGCCTTTGGTACTAGTCTCCAGCCTCTGGCCTATAGAAGGCGGGCTTGGGGTAGTCAGGACACGAGCCCCGAGGACAGGTCATGACAATTTGGTATTAGATGAGTCAGTTCTATAGCAGAAGTCATGAATCTTAACATATTTTATATGACGCAATGGTTTTAAGAGTATTGCGTGTGGTTTTTAGACCAAGGAGTCATAGTGTTGGTGCGGCGACCGACATATCCATACACCAGGACCCTGACATCTGATTTCCGACTCAGTGAATGAAAACACTGATTTTGTGTGTGTTCCCTTTGAAATGTTTTCTTTGTGATTACTTTGTGTCAGCTCAATAGGTATACTGTTTGACTATGGTACACTAGTTTATTTTCATAATAGCCCCATGAAGGCAATCAGCTAGGGTTCCGAGTTACATACTAGATGGTAGCCCACTGAACGATGAGGCCATGGTGCAGGGCCCCGTCATAGCGGAGGCACCAGAGGTTCCACTACCTGCTGGGCCACCGATACCACCAGCCCCAGTAGTACAGAGTGAACGTCACATGAGTGCATTTCACGAGTTCCTACGACAGAGGATGCCTAGGAACCGTTGAGAGACGAACCCGCATGCAGCTAAGGATTGGCTGGAGGATATATTCAGAGTTTTCATATTGGTAGGGACACCAGCAAACCTTGTGGTGATCCTTTCCGCGAGTCATCTACATGCAACAGTAGGAAGATGGTGTAGCCTGATGCTCTAGGTGCATGACAAGGCATAACTTCATTGGATATACTTTGAGAGTCTATTCTAGTGGGAGTTTGTTCCAGCCACCCTCCATACAGTGCAGATTCAAGAGTTTCTACATCTACAGCAGGGAAACATGACAGTAGCTCAATACGCAGTAAGGTTTACTGACCTCTCACGCTACTCCACAGATATAGTATGTAACCTGTTCTTCAGGGCCGGGAACTTCAAGTTGTGACTGAGGCATTATATCATTGCTTCAACAATTCCCCTCAGCATCCTGACGCATGCAGGGGTGTTGGAGAGAGCCCTTCTAATGGAGAGATTTCTCATTGAGCAGTCACCAGCAGCGAGACCCATTGCAGGGCAACACGTATAGGAGTCTTCTGTAGCCGGACGTAGACAGATGTCGCAGGGGTCCAAGCGGACCAGTCCATTAGGTGGGAAACCTCAGGATACAGGTTCGGTTGTGCGGAGCACACGAAACAGAGCCATCCTTACGAGGAGCAGGCAGTTCCATGCATGTGGGGGGCATGGCCAAATGGATCGTGACTGCCAGACCTAACATGTAGAAGAACAGTAGACTGTAGAGGGACCTCCCAGTCAAAGGTAGAGGTTTGACGATGGTAGTCCACCGGGAGGGGGAGGAAGAGGCAGAGGAGCTGGCCGTGCAGCGAGTGGTGGACGAAGTTTCAAGACTCTACCACCACCACCACCATGAGGTCCACCCCAACCACAAGGAGCTGGCAGACAGAGGCGGGCACAACTCCAAGCAGTCAAGGCCTATGACCATAGCACACCTGAGATGATTTGAGTTATTATCTGTGTCTATTCCACACTTGCTACAGTTCTTATAAACATAGGTGTGAGTCATTCCTTTATTGACGCTGCCCTTGTTCGCAGCTCCGAGATTCCGACAGAGGTATTGGCTTGATCTTTATGGATATAGACTCCTATGAGAGAAGACTAGATGATTATGCCCTAGTTCCGGCAGTGTGAGATTACTCTAGGAGGAGAGATATTTGGCTGGGATCTTCTTGTAGCGGCGTCGAGGCCTTATGACATCATCTTGGGTATGGACTGGTTGTCTACAGTCCATGCTCAGATTGACTGTATTAGGCGCAAGGTGTGGTGTATCCGCACGGATGGGACTAGGTTCACCTTCACTGGTGATAAGGGAGCCTTTGCAGCACAAGATGGAATATTGTAGAAGAGAGGGCATCCAATCACACATCAGTTGGCTAGTCTCATCTTCAGAGCGGTTGATGTGCGGAGTCCGAGTTTTCCTGTTTTGTTGGATCAGTATGAGGACGTTTTTCCTAAAGACATTTCTGTACTACCTCCTCATAGAGAGGTAGACTTCTACATAGATCTGTACCCCGAGATAGCACCGATATCTACCCCAGCATATCAGATGTCTCCCACCGAGCTTCATGATCTGCGGGTACAGCTGGAGGACATGCATGGAAAGGGATTTATCCAACCCAGTGCTTCACCCTGGGCTTCTCCGATTTTGTTCGCCAAGAATGCGGATGAGAGCTTGAGACTATGTGTCGACTACCATCGCCTGAATCAGGTGACTGTAAGGAACAAATACCCACTTCTGAGGATTGACGACCTATTCGATAATCTCAAGGAAGCATGATGGTTCTTGAAGATAGACCTCAGGTCAGGATATCACCATCTTAGAGTTTGAAATGGGGATGTGCATAAGATGGCCTTCAGGAGTTGGTATGGACACTATGAGATCTTGGTTATTCCCTTCAGAGTGAACAACTCTCTAGAAGTGTTCATGAGTCTCATGACCAGGATCTTCCAGCCTTAACTCAATCGTTTTGTCGTAGTCTTCATCAAATACATACTGATATACTCGACTACTGAGGAGGAGCATGCCTACCACTTGTGGGTTGTACTGGACACACTCTGAGAGAATTAGATTTAGGTTAATCTCTCAAAATGCAAGGTCTAGATTCGAGAGGTTCACTTCTTGGAACACGTCATCTCGGAGGAGGGAGTAGCAGTAGATCCTGTGAAGATCGAGGCAATGCTTGCTTGGGGGCCACCCAAGAGTGTGACCGAGGTTCAGAGTTTCTTGGGTCTGGATGGATACTATCGAAGGTTTTTTCCAAACTTCACCAGTGTTGCATCACCTCTTTCAGCTTTGAAGAAGAAAAGGTAACCCTTCGTGTGGTCAGATAGATGCCAGTAGAGCTTTTAAAATATGAGAAGGAGTATGACCAATGCGCCCATCTTGAGGCTACTGGAGGAGGGTGTTGGGTACGTAATTTACTGTGACGCATCATGGAACAGACTCGGGGGTGTCCTGATGTAGGAGAGAGCAGTGATCGCTTATGGTTCGCGGAAGTTGGGACAACATGATAAGAGCTATGCTACCGATGACCTGGAGTTAGAAACCGTGGTCTTCTCCTTGAATATGTGGTGTCACTATTAGATGAGCGAGTTCTTTACAGTCTACTCTGACCACCAAAGACTTAGGTACATCTTCTCACAGACGGACCTGAACCTGAGACAACGGCGATGGATCGAGTTCCCCCAGGACTATGACTTTGAGATATTCTATACTCCTGGGAAGGGGAATGTTGTAGCTGATGCTCTCCGCAAGAGATCGGGCATTCAGCTGCTAGGAGAGGCAATAGAGCATCTAACCGCGTTGAAGATATCCTTTTTGGATACAGTTGGAGTAGCCTTTCTTTAGTCTCTCACAGTCACTCCTCCACTTCTTCAACGAGTTAGAGAGGCACAACGAGGAGACGCTGACTGTGAGACATTACATGCTCAGATATCCTCAGGGCTGGCACCCAATGGATTTTCTGAAGGAGGGGAGCACATCATCCTCTTCAGGGGACGTGCGATGGTACCAGTTTCATTGTAGGAGGAGGTGTTGAGGGAGTTCCACACTTCCCCTCTAGCAGTACATCCAGGAGTGGTGAAGATGTATCAGGACCTCAGACGACAACCCTGGTGGCCAGGTATAAAGAAGGTTGTAGCAGAGTTCATTTCATGATGCCACACTTGTTAGTAAGTGAAGGTGGAGCACCAGGTACCAGCAAGCTTGGTACAACCCTTAGAGGTCCCAGAGTGGAAGTGTGACAGGATCTTCATGGATTTTATGATGGGGCTTACACATACATCCAGAGGACACGACTCTATCTGGGTGATCCTAGACAGACTCACCATGTCCTCCCACTTCCTATCAATCAGAGACCAGGTCTCAGTAGAGAGCTTGGGATGCCTCTATGTGCAAGAGATCATGTGGATTCATGGGGTCCCATCGACGATCATCTCCGATCGGGTTGCATTCTTTACATCCCTGTATTGGAAGGGGTTACTGGAGGCATTTGGGACCTAGCTACATCTAAGCACCGCCTTACATCTTTCGACGGATGGAAAGACTGAGAGGACCATTCAGACTCTCGAGGACATGATCCATGCACGTTTCCTCGACCTTGGTCGCAGCTAGGAGGATCACTTACCCTTGGTAGAGTTTTCTTACAACAATAGCTACCACTCCACCATCAGGATGGCCCCTTACGAGGCATTGTACGGCCGACCATGTAGATTACCTCAGTGCTTGACTGACCCAGGGGAGTGAGCACTTGTAGGACCAGAGATGGTGCAGGCTATGACGGAAAAGGTACAGATCATCTAGGAGTGGATGAAGACTGCACAGAGTAGACAGAAGTCCTTTGCTGATAGGAGATGGAGACCACTGGTGTTCGAGGATGGCGACCACTTTTTCTTATGGGTCTCACCTCGACGAGTTCTACAGGGATTTGGATGGGGCGGCAAGTTATCTCCACAATTCATCGGACCTTTCTAGGTCCTCAGTAGAGTAGGAAAGGGGGATTACTGCCTGGCCCTTACACCTCATTTGCATCGGGTGCACGACATCTTCCACGTATCTCAGCTGAGGAGATACGTGCACGACCCGACCCACATCATCCATCACGGGGAGCTGGACATCGATGGCGGGGCGACATTCATGGAGGTCCCGGTGGAGATTGAGGAATGACATGAGTTGTTCCTACGTGGACGGTCGTTTCCTCTGGTGTGTGTTCGCTGGCAGCACGAGAACCTCTAGGATATCACATGGGAGCGGGAGGATCAGATGCGTGCTCAGTACCCCCATTTGTTCCCCTTGTGTGTTTTGTATCATTACGGGGATGTAAAGCCCTGAGGTTGTGGAAAGTTAAGGACATGGAAATTTCATGGAAATTTCTTTCATAAATAAATTAAAATTTTATGAGTATGCAGTTTCTGACGGCACCTGAATCTGAGGCCCGGGTTGCCCGAAATCAATTTTTGAAGTTTAGTTTGGGTACGTTCAGTAAATGTACAAGTAGGTTTTTCTATATTATGAACCGGTGCTCAGAATTGAAATCTGAGGACATCGATGAACTCGCAGTGTCGATATTTTCTTAAGGGGAACTTTAGCGTTGTTGCGTTTTATGTGGGTTGAAAGTTAATTTTTGGGGATTTAGAATAAATTAAATAAAATTATTGTACACAATTTTATTTATTTTTGGTAGTTATAAACAACAAGAAGAAGTTAAGGGTGGGCCCACCCCCCACATAACCTCCCCTGAGAGGATATAGTTTAGTGTGGACCACACGAAAATGAACCCTTCCACCTCCCCTGAACTCCACATTAATTCCCTAATGTTTATTTTTTTTGAAAACTGCTCATTAATGGTGGAGCCTCTCCACCTCCCTCTTCCCTTCAATTGTGCCAATTCATATAATTATTGTCAACATTAATTATTCCGCACCTATTTTTGAATCAAAATTTAATTGCAAGTAAATTCTATTAATTGGAGAGCCTCTTTATTTCTTTTGGGTTAGCAAATCACTTTTGGGGAAAGGCTCTCGAGAATTAAAATAGAGGCGATCCTTCTTCGACGAAGAACACTGTTCTTCAACAAAGAACATCCTCAATGAAGAAGGCGAAGGAATTCTTCCAACGATGCTTCTTCCTCAGACTCACCTCGAAGTCAAAGAGTCTACGTCGTCTACGATAATGACACTTCCACCATCGTTGACAGGACGACGTCGTTATACCGCGACACTTGTCTTCTGTGGCTCGATGACGTGCATTGGCTTTTGAGAGGTTGGGGTTTTATATAATTTATATGTGAATATATTATCTCGATTGTGTTTTTTATTTGGAATAATCTTGGCATTATGTTACCGCTTAACGCGGAGGGTGCGGGCCGAACGAGCACGGCCCGATGACCCTCCGTTGTTCTTGATTTTTGATTCGCAACGGGAAGCGGCGATGATCAAAGGCGGTGGTTGCGTGCCAGTCACATGCAGAGGAACCGCGGCTTACAACCATGGGCCGCTCGGCCGGACCAATGAAACGGTGATGACACAAGGGTGCTGCGATGTGAAGAACTGCAGCCCGCAATCCGCACACCGCTTCGGCAGCGAATCGGTGGGCTCGCCGGCCGACCAGGTGAAGTAGTTGTAGCACCTGAAGGTGCCACGCATTAGGTCTACGGCCCGCCTGAGCGGGCCTCTTGCGCCTGAAAGGCCATACGGTTGGGAGGGTGGTGTCGCTTGGCACCGCCGGTTCAGGAAAGCGCCCCCCCCCCCCCCCCCTCCGACCGCTCGCCCAGCCGGGCCGCGCCCTGTTGGGCCGCACCGCGCTGTGCTGTGCCACGCCAGGTCACGCCGTTTCGGGCCACACGACTCATCGGGCCGGTCCGACTCGACCCCTCAGCCCACTGGGCTTGATGGGCCGAGCCCGTTTCCACATAAAGGTGAATATCTTGAAGACCGCGGGCCCGATCGATGCGCAGTCTGCGGCACTGTGTCCCTCGTGATGTGGCTAACCTTTTGTGATTCACTAGGTGAGTTTTGGATGACATTGGAAAAATACCGGGTTTGGAATGAGCATAATTCCAACCGGGCCTCTGGAATGGAAAAGCCAATAACTCTCAGACCGGGCGTCCGATTGACTCTTCGTCTATTGTGTTGGGTATCTTTTGATGGGAATGAACTTTTGGATACATAAAATCTGGACTTTATCACACTTTATGCATCAACCCCTTTTCTCAAGAAGTGGAACCTCCATTAATCGAGCGAGCTGTGTGTGGGAACCCTAGAGCTGGCTGCGACTGCGATGCCTATTGTACTGGAATCCTCCGTGGGTTCGAGAGCAATGACTACTATACCAGAATCCTCCGTGGGTTCCAAATCGACGACTACCGTACTGGAATCCTCTGTGGGTTTGAAGACGATGAATACTGTTCTTGTATCATGTGTGGTTCCGGAAGTATTGACCTCTGTACTTGTATCCTGTGTGGGTCCAGCAGTGTAGTTGGTCTTGTATCTTGTGTGGGATCGAAAACATAGCTGGTCTTGTATCATGTGTGGTTCTAACACCTTAGATGAATCTATGACTACATCTGATCATCTCTATCTCTATATGAAATATGTATAACTTTGTGATATGAGTCTTTACATTCAATCATTATCATCGATGTGATTGAATTCTTTCATGTGTGGACTGGGTTGTACTTGGGATCGAGAGTTGGAGTTGTACTATGGTTGATAACTTAGCTATATGTATGGTTATATACCTAAGTATGGTTGTTTGATACTTCGTGATTGTATATGTTCTTTTTGTTTTATCCTTATTGGATTTTAGGAGACCTTCAGGGGTCTCGAGGTCCCTATTGAGTATCGTTATACTCACCCCTGCACGGGAAATGCCCGCACTATGTTGTGTTAGATGTAGACGATGGACAGTGCTGATCGTGGTAGAGGCTTGTACAGCAGGACGGTTCCCGGAGGTGGAGAACTTGGTGTGATGTACATGGAGCAGATGGACAGACCTGTAGTGCTGGGAGGGACTATCTGTACCCACTCTTCAGAAGGGATTCCCAGAGGACAACTCGGTGGTTGTTCCTTTACCTTACTACTGTTGTACTAGACTTTCAGTTGTATTGTACTTTCTTTTGTGCTTGTATTTCTGGACCCTTTCCATTCAACACTTGCTTTTTTATACAATATTTTCTTTGTTTTTACTTATGTTACGTACTCTATTGTGTTTGTTTACTTTCCTAAAGGCAATGCCTTCCCAGCTTAGGGATTTACGCCTTTGGTGCTAGTCGCTTACCCCTGGCCTATGGAAGGCAGACTTGGGGTAGTCATGACACGACCCCCGAGGATGGGTCGTGACACAACCTTTCTTGCCCAGAACACCTTGGGCATGAAACAAACAACTAGCATGGAAATTCTACTTGCACGACCCACCACTACTTGCGCGACCACCACACTTGCGCGACAGGAGATCTGATTTTCTCTAATTTTTGAACTAATTCCAAATGAGGAGGGGTCGAACTCTATTTATAGGCATTTGGAAACCCTATGCGATGGTGTACAAGTCTACCCTCAGTGCACCAGTTTCAGCATGCAAGTCTCTGCTCCACAAGTCACTTGCATGCCCAACCCAAAACATGGGCGCCCCTTTTCCATTTTCAATATTTTGATGTTCGGATCTTGAAAAACATAGGTCGTGCAATTTTCCTCTCCTACAATACCACGGTACGCAAGTCCCTTTTCCAAAACCACTTTTCTCCATTTTTCGATCTTCAGGCCCAAAAATTTGGCAAACACTTGAAAACGATGCCACCTTGTATCTGCTCTTTTTGTACCGCCTCCAGATCATCCATTCCTTTTTCAATGTTCCTGAATCAAACATGGATCTTAATCCATATCCATTGAACTCGACATGCCACCCTGAAATCCCCTTTGTCAACAAATTTTTATTTCATGGTTTACTTTTTCAACAATCACAACACATATGTCAACTTTGTCAACAAACACAATCACCTCGAAAATGCTTCCATGATACCTTGAGGGATTTTTTCCCAACACGTGTTTTATGAGTATAAAAAATTGATCATAGTATATCATTGTTTTAAAAAATATAATAATATAATATCTATTTCCTTCACCCATGATAGCTCATTAAATGAAACTGAACAACTCTCTAGTTCTAATAAGCCTGCGAGAAGCATTTTTTAAATGTAGTTTGAGATGAAAATTTCAATGTGAAGGGTATGAAATCATATAAAAATTCCTTTTATAATTATTAATTATGAACTCCATTGATAAAATTTCATTTTCTATTTCAAATAAAAAACATTTTATAAATATAATATTTTTTCCAATTTAGTAATATTTAGATTTAATGAAAAAACTATTGGAAAATTAATTTCAAAAAATATTCAATTTCAGAACCCATTTGAATTGAAAATATGAATAATTTGAAACAATCGTGAATTTATTAATTCTTTTATTTTGAATATAATAACTTTTTATAATATTATATGATTCTTAAAAAACTTTACTAAATCTATGAGGTCACCTATAGTATCACCATTGAAAATATATCCCCTTGAGGTTTTGGGATTTCCAATTAATTATCAGCTTATTCGACACCCAAGTACTAAGATTTATTTGAGGGAAAATATTTGCTCTAACATACCTACCACATTTATAGCCCATTAAAAACCTATGATAACATATATAAATTATTTCCCATATAGTGAAAAAATTTATATCTTCAAAACATAAGAAAAAAATTATTTTAAAACCCATTAATGATTTGGATATATACATAATTTAAGAATAAATTCCAATATTCAATGTAATTATTAATAAATACTTTTGAAATTGAACTTAAAACAAAATATTATATTAGTATTCATATAGTTTCAATGATAAATATAGCATATGGCTATATGTACTTTTATGAATGAAATTTATTTTACTTGAATAGAACATTACACATGAAATGATATACATTATCATTCAAAAAGTCATAATTGAAATTGATATCAATTTTCTCTTTTAAAAATACGACCCTAATAATGAAAATGTAAATTTTTATTACTATTGATGTTAAATTAATACTTCTCTGCTTTAAGGTTTTCATAAATATTAATTTCCCTTGGCATAATAAAAATAATTGTTTTCTTTAAAAGTGGTATTCTAAATAATTAATTATATATATAAAATAAGTGTTTTATACAACATAAAATAATAAAATATTTTTTAAACAAAAATAATCCCTTATATTGACTTGGGGGTTTTATAATAAAAATTAAAAAATTCAATCTTTTGAAAATAATCACTTATTTATAAGATAATAAATTTTAATGTTGGATTTTATTACATTAAGATATTTTTAATAAACAACCTTAAAATAATATGATAAATAAGGCTCCTTTAGATTAATATAATTTTAAAAAATATTAATCCCCTAAAAATAAATATATTATTTCACGGTAAGAAAAAAAAGGAGGATTTTGAAAATAAAATGTTTCCTTACCAACTCAAATGATATTTAAATGTTACTTAATTACACTCATTTACCTAGATATTCTTTTGAATTTATTTAACAGCTACCTTATAGAGAATTAATTCAAATTCCCACTAAAAACATAATAGATACTTCAAAAATACATTAAATTATATATATATGACACTCTCATAATTATCACATGTCTTTTATATGTTCCTAATTCACTAATCTCTATATATTATGGTTCCAACAAAGACTCTATCCATTCATGTTCTTCATGTAGAAAAAACATATATTCATAGAAGGGTCTAAATTTTAGAGAAAGATCGAGACACATGATTTTAATAAAAATGAGCCACTCATTTTTTAGTTCAATGTCTAATTGGTCATGTCTTGTTTATAATTAAATAGTGATTTAACCATATTTAAAAAAATCCAACAAATTTACATTCTTGTGATAGTGAATTAGTTCTCAATATTATTTTGTTATCAAGTATATTTATAAAAATATATTCAATACATCACACATCACTACAAACATATAAAAATTGGGTTCAAGGTCACTATCTTCCTCTTATTCTTATGATTTCATAAATAAACACTCCCAATTTTAAAACATGTTTAATAAAATTATAACATCACGTATGAGTTTTATTTTTATACCTCATTTTTATTTATAGTAATTTTTTTCAAAAAAACATATAGATTTTGGACATGTTGATAATTTTTCAACATCATCTCCTATCATCTCCCAACTATATAGATTCACACACTCCCTCATTCCCATGTTTTTTTGTAAAATACATGAAGAAAAAATGCTAAATAGTGAAATGTATATAGCTCTATACACTTTTCTAATTCCCTACATGTTATCAAAAATATTGTGACAATATGGGAATGGGTAGACACCTCTCAGTTAATTATTACAAATTGAATGGATAATATTTTACACTCAAATAAAGATTTATCATTACAACATGTGTTAGTGTGGGGATACTTCAATATGTTTCCCTTCTTATTATAAGACCTAATAGATTTAATGATACTTTTCTTTTGATGAAATCCATCTATTTATAGAGTCATTTTCATAACTATATAAAATAATGATTATTAATTTCTTGATAATTACAAAAACTACCTCAAAATTTATTCATGATATTGAAGTAATTTCATATAATTCATCATACCATATCTTGATTGATTTTATCTCTCACACCAGTTATATTGAATTTCCATGGAATCACATATAGGTAATATTTAATACACCATATTATTTACTTAAAAATACACCTTTATCAACTATATTTAGTATTTATTTATTTATTATCTATTTTGTATCCATCTGTAACTGGGAGGTCCATAATACTAGGAACTCCGTGGTATTATTATCCAATTTGGGTTCCACGCATGGTTTCATAGAAACCATAATTGAACATGAATTGTAAACATTTACCAATGAAATTTACTTCCATTCTAATCAAATGGTACCTCTCCTAGTGGCCTAGTCTTGTTGTCCTAAAATCAATAAATTTATAGTTCACTATATTTATTAATTTCCTCAAATTGTCAAAATTGGTTTTGTTTTTAAATATTCGATGATGTTCATGAAATAATATTATTTTTTGAGAAATATTCTATTTATTCCCTATATAACTCCCCCTAATTGATTTATCTTTTATGGGAATAAAATAATATACCCAAAGTAATAAGATTTATGTCTATAGCATCCACAAAACCAATAAAATAGTCTGTACAATGATCTTCTACCCTAATATGAAGTACATCTTGAAAACTATTTTCGATCTCCTTCATCACATTAACCATTCTTTTAAGAGGGGGTATGTTTACTACCTGCAATATGTGTACGTTCTTTTAATTTGGAAGTGTGTATCTCACTACAATTATTTATCCTTAAAGGATTATAATTATTTTGGAATTCCTTCATTGTTAGGAATAAAATTATTATTTTTATCTTGGATTCATATAAGATTTAACCTACCTTTTATAACCCTTCATTTTTCTAACATTATAATATTCTAAATCTACCTCAAAAACATTTTAAAATTCTTATCTTCTCTTCATAAAATAACATTGAGTAATAAGGAACATAAGTGTTTCCTCATAAACCTTATATTATATTTCTTCAAACAATTCTTCAAGTCTCTAAATATCATTTACTATTCAATAACACTCAGTTTTTACTTCTTGGTTTCAAAAATATGAATTACATAGTATCTATCATGTTATTAAAATTGTTTAAGAACATTTATATTTTCATTCAATAGATATTCATTTTCATTCTTGAGTTTTTATATCTCTAAATAAATTATTCCAACCCATCTTATTTCATTTATTCTATATTATTAATTTAGTCATAATTATGATTTTATGAGGATTTCAAACCTCTTTTATTAGGATCTATAAAGTTCCATCCATATTTCTATTCCCTACATGATGATTATTTTTTTATTTATTCATCATTATATTATTCTTCTAAATTACTTTATTATTTTACTTTTTTTAGCACTTATAATTAGAAGAGATATATTTCCCTCCTTGTATGCTTCCTATTCAGTTACATTATAATTTGGTTAATCCATTATAATGTGTCCACTGCCAACAAATATATAAAACTATGGTGTTTTTGTAACGTTTCTAATCATCATTACTATTATTACTCAATTTGAAATATAATAAATAATCTTATTGAATTATGTATTTTCTTCCATATCATTATAATTATTTGATTCTCCAATATTATTATCATTATCTTTATTATTTATTAGGGATTCAAATTATATTTTAACATATCCTTCATGATGTAATTAATGATCAATTCACATTTCATGAAATTAGTTTATTATATATATTATAAATTTAAATATCTTTTCATTCTTCTACATATATGAATTTTTACCAAAATCATCGAGAATGTTTCTCATTATCTTTTTGACAATGATAATGTAAAAAAACATCATTCCAATCCCCCTTAATATTTTACACAATCTTATTGAATCTTGTAAAATAATTAACATTGTTCTCATAATTATCTACTTTAATATCTTCACTCCTACTAATCCATATTTTTATATTATATCCATATAATTTTATATTTCTTTCCTAAATTGTTCATTAATTGATGCCAAATCTCTTCAGAGTTTTGAAGAGAACTAGTATTTTTCTGAAAAATTTTATCAGAATGAAATAAGAAAATATTTTTGGGTTATTCAACCAATATTGACTTATCTATTGTTAGAGAAAGACATTTGGGGACATTAGAAATGGGTAGAAAACTAATCCCTTCAATATATCATACCTCCAGACTGTTTGATAAAAGGTATAAAAAACACATATTTCTCCCACTTTGGTAGTTACATTAATCAAATGTAATGACCCCTAATATATTCAGAAAAATAGATTTTATACACTAGGTATTTTTATAGATATTTATAGATAACATTTGAGGAAAAATGAGCATAATATTCTAGAATTTACTGTCATATTAAATAAATATAAAAATATATCATGCCAATATTACGCTCCTGAACCAAATATAGTAGTTTTTTTCTATTAGTAACAAATTAAATTTATATTACTACAATTTAGACATCTCCCATAAATATAATCCCTGATATATATTATTTTTTAAACAATATATGAAACACAGTTTTTTCCTAATCATGTGAATTTAAATATGAGAAAGAGTTAGCTCATATGCTCATTGAGGGAAAAGATAATAGATTTTAAAGGGATATCATAAGTGAGAATAATATAAGCATGTGGGTATATAAACATAATCATGTTTCTTGGTTTTATAAAAACCGAAAAATAACTAATAAAACATAGATCACGAAACACGATTCACGTTATAATTATATAATCATAACATGAGACTTGATTCACATAAATGTAGTAACATTATTCTATAATTATTTTAATTAAGAAAATACAATAAATATATTTCATAATAAAATAATACTAAAAAAGAAATAAGAATAAAAAACACAACCTTTTTCATTGATATAAAAAATACATTTATATCATTTTGGGAAAAGTTATTCATCCTCCTATAACAAACCATAACTTAGATAACTACCCACATCCCATAAAATAATGGACTTGTATTATCCACTTTCATTCCATGACATTATATAAATGGGATAAAGAACCTCTTCCAATACTAATTGTAGAATATATGAAATAGTAACTAATGAATTTGTGGTCTATAAAAGACCCAATCATCTAATAATGATAAAATATACATATGTGTTTCAAAAAAAAGAATTAAAAAAAAGAATTAAATTATTTATTAATTAAACTGTGAATCAGAAACGGGTTAAATGAAAATTACCATTATAAATTAAAATAATCTATCTAGATAATGAAGTGGGATTGTGTAATTAAATCTTATTGTCAATGAATCATATAATACATTCAAGGAAATGATATAAATTAATAACTCTATTATAAAATAATTAAAATTTAATAACTGAAATATAATGAAATTATATTTTCAATTGAAATAGCTTTTGAGAAATAATTTCCTAAAAAATGAATTGAAATTTCACTATAAAAAATGAAATAATCTAATAGGGAATTATTGTAAAAAAGGATACTTGAATGGGAAAATCTGTTCATAAAAAAAATGATAAAAATAAATATTACTTTCATGCACGTATAAGGTGTCTTGTAGTTAGTGGAATAACATCTTGAAAAACAAAATTAAATAAATTACACTTATAATGAATATCAAGTATATTAAATAAGAGATAAATTAATATTATAATCAAACATAAATAATTACATAAAAAATAATGAATATTTCCATGGAAGTGTTGAATTTTTTCCAAAAAGAATTTGTAAGGTAATTTTCCATTATAATAATCACATAAGATAAATTATGAAACACATTGGAAGTGAAATGGTTGGATTTTAGTGACCCAAACCATTAGGGGAATCCTGGATGATGATAAAGAGATAGTGATACCCCATGATTGTAGCCAATAAGCCATGAGCTAGAAATAACTACCAAGATGGCATATTGTCAGCATGGGATGACTGATCCTAAAGTACCTTTACACATGCACACTTATCCAAATACCTAGAAATTGATAAAAATGTATAAAAAAACTGATACTATAAGCATGCATGCCCTCTATCCCATATCAGATTATGAAAAACTGAAGGAATTAATAATTTTCAAAATAAAATCCACCAAAACCTATCTAAGGGTCTATGGGTGGGAATTAGTTGATATGAAACAAACTAGAATGATCTTTAATCTCCCTAACCAACACTAATTGGCCTACTCATTGTCCACCAATGACATTATCAAAAGGATTATCATTATCATTTGAAATGACATGTGTGGGTAGAACCTATATGTCAGTAAGAATCTAAATACCAAATAGGATACCCTGAAATCACCAAACATAATTAACCACGATATTGGTCAGCTCATCATCATAAAAGAAAGTAAATAATGATATTATGTGTAATGATAATATGATATACCAGGACCTGCACTCCAATATATGGTGCTAAAAAATGTTGTATATATATATATTATATAAAAAGTAAATGAAATAAATAGTCTTTTATGTACGGGGGTATTTTACAGTCTAGGTTTAGAAGTATTATGAATATTTCTTATAATATATTATACTTTTAAAATTTCAAAAAACTGAAAACTGTTTGGGTTGACTTATAATAGCACCATAAAAAACAAAAAACACCTTTGTATCTTCAATTGTTCATGTGAAAAACACTTCGTAAACATGGTGTGAGTATAAACTTTCCTTTTAAGAGGTTTCAAACACAGTGAAAAATCATTTTATAATTAAAATTTTAGAACTCCATTAAAATCATTTTATTTTTTATATTAAATAACATAATTTGTTATAATAAATATATATTTTCAAAATTAATAATATTGAGTTTCATTAAAATTCTATATGAAAATATTTTTGAAAAAAATAATTTTTGAAAACCAATTTATTATTGATGTAGAAATATTTGAAACAAATATTAATTTAACATATTATATGTATTAAAAATAATATATTTTTATTAATTAAAATTCTACTTGGAAAAACCCAAGAAAATATATAGGGCAAGAAATTGTATAATCTTTAAGAACATTTCCCTTTATGTCATGTGATCATCGCATTCCTCGTCATCTTATTTGATACCCATGTGAATAGTTTTATTTTATGAAAAAAAACATTAATCCATTTCATTCAAGTTTATAATCCATACAAAACATTCAAAACTAAAATAAATTAATTAAAAATTAAAATATTAAAAAATATTTGAAATATAAAAAAAAATTCAATTTTTAAGGTGTAGTAAGAGGATTATTAGAAATATATAGTTTTATTTGTTTTCAAAAATTCAATATCTATATTAATAAATAAAATTGATATTGAACATAAAAAAATGTTATATTAATATTAATTTAATGTGAATTTTCCGTATAGTATATTTCCATACCTAATATTATGAATATAATTTATTTAACTAAGGAACTATTTTACCCATAAATTGATATAATTTATCATTTAAAATTTATTATTTAAATATAAAATAAACTTATGTATTAAAAGGGAAAATTTTAAATAAGAAAATATTAATTTTAATTTGAACTGTTGGAAAATTAATAATTATATTCATGGAGTTTTGGATAAAAAAATTCCCTTTCTATAATAAAGATATATCATTTAATAAAAGTTTAGGTAATGTAAATAAATATATCCCCTTATATAATATGATTTTATTGAAAAATCACAAAAATAATAAAAAATAAAATATTATATAGCATAATGGATTAAAAAATAAAACATAAAAATAATAGTATGTTTTAAAAATAATATATTTTCATAAAATAGTAAATTTTATAATAAATATATCTTACATAAAAAAATTGAAATAAAACATTCTCTTGCATAATTTTATAAATAAGAAACTGTTAAAAAAATATAGGTTTATAAATATAAATCCCATATAAAATGAAAACATTAAATAATAATTATAAAAATGGATGTTTTGAAACTAATTATTTCTATTATGCCAAACTGAAAAAACAAATGAGCCAAGGTAGCTTACTATCATGGCTTTAATAAAAATTACATACTATTAGAGAGGTAAATAAAATTGAGGGATAAACCATACAAAATAATTAGTCTTGTGACTTTCTAATGATAAAGAAGGAATTTATATAAAAAAATGAATACATAATAGACTTATTTTAATATTTCCATGTAGTTTAAAATTTAGTAGATCGAAAAAATAAATATAAAACAATTATTAATTGGTTTTCATTTAACATTAACATATATTTATATATATATTATCTATTCATATCCCGCAATATAGAGTCGGGGATGAATTCAAGGGTGGTTTTAATTTCATGATAACTCGTAAATTCTATGCTCTAAAGCATTGTGAAACTAATGTTTCTTGTAATTCATGTTGATAATATAGAAATTTGTAGATGGAATATATATATATATATATATATATTATTCTGTGTTTACACTGTTGCAATTGACCAGAAGAGAAAATAATTACCTGAATACATATCAATAATTATTAGTGATATTATATGCATGATTTTTATGGATACTAAAACACACACATATATATATATATAATTTTTCATTAGTTATATTGATATTTTTTTTAAATTCAGAGGTTTCAGTTAATTTATTTTATTACTCCATTAAATCAGTTACGGAAAACACAATGATAGCACCTGATGGTCTTGACATTGAACTTTCCATATATGTGTTGATGATAGTGATACTAAGGTTAGAGAAGAAGGAATAATCATTGAAGTTCGACAAATTATTGTTTTTTTGGTAGAAGATGATACTCAGAATAATCGGACGAATGTAGAAGATTTAATTGAATGGTAATATTTGAAAGACACGTTTTTTTACATGTGAATTGTACCCATAAGTCAACCATCCCACAATGAAAACCCATGTAGTAGTGATTTTTAATATAATAAAAATATTTATTTCCACATGTGATGAGGCATTTGTATTATGACCCAGGAACACCTTCATACAAATATATTGGGATGGGCTGACCCACATGACCTATTGTGCACATTCAATCTCACCATGTGGGAACTATTCCATCCCACTCACAACCTACTAGAACTATGATACTACCTACTAATACATTTTCCACTATATGGATGGCTTGGATGGCTTCGGTGCATTGTTGATCTTTCTCCCCAGCATGAATGAGCTTGCTTGGAAATTACTATTTTCATTTTTTATATATTCCAAGAAAAATTATATTACTTATGAAGTACATTAATATACTATTTACAACTTATGATTATATATCCTTTATTTTTTTTATAAAATATTTCTTATTATTAGTAGACTATATAATTATCTATTTTATATTGTAATGTATATCTTTTATAGCATGGTGATGATATTATACATTGAAAATAAAAGATATATACACATATCATTTTAAAATATTATTTAGTTCATTTAAATATTTATTTTCATTATTTTAATATTTTTTTACCATAAATTAATGCTACTAATTATATTTTAGTAAAAACATTATATTACCCATAATTCAAATAAAATATAAACAATTAATATTAAATAATATTTCTAAAAAAATATTAAAATTAATTACATATATATTTAAGTTAGTATTCATTTTGGAAAAAGATTCTTATATAAAATTAGAAAATAAATAAAAATACTTATATAAAACATGAATTTATACTATAAAATTAATATATCTTGAAAAATAATGTTATACTTAAAATATATGATATTAAAAACATGAGATGTTGGAAATTATTATTTTATTATTAAATTAAATTTACATCAAATTAATAAATAATATATTTTTATATGAAAAAATATATATATATTATCATGATTATAAAAAATATATTTATTTAAAGATAAAAAATATTTATAAATATGTTCATTAATATATTCTTCAATAAAAACCCCATTTAATCAAAATTATGAGTAATAGTTTATAATATGAATGTTTTAACATAATTATAACAAAAATATATTTTTATTAATGATAATAATTTAATTCATAAAAAAAATTATTTAAAATAAATGTAAATCCAAAAAAAATATTTATTTAAAATAATATTATTATTAAATTCATTTGATGTTAGATCCCCCCATAAAAGCAATTATTCTCTCATAATTCTATTAACCTAGACATATTAATTTAAAATTCCTTTATATCCTAACATTTTACATTTCAGATCCCTTTATTTTAAATAATATTTTGCCAATATAAATGTAAAAGGATATATTACCTTGATCATGTTATCTAAATAATTTTGTTGTCATTTTATTCAAGTAGTTAGAATTTACGCACATCACAATAATGCTTTAATGATTCATTAATGCCCCTTGCCTATTTTTTCCAAAATATCCTCATATAATTTGGATCATATTGATGTTGTAAGTGAAATAGATTTGAAAAATATTCTTTCTTTGACATATAATATAACAACATCCCATATATCATGATTTTTATAAAACATTCATAATATTTTTTATTTCAAACATTAAATCTAGGTTCTTTTTAAAATACAATATGTATGAGTCAAAATAATAATTAAATACAGGTTGTTAGAGGGTCTACGTTATTTTTAGCTATAGTAAAATCGTATTACACTTCAATGTCCTATAAGGTGGTAAAATATTTGAAAATTCCTTGTGGTATTTCCCTTTCTGTAAAAAATGATAATGTTGGGAGTTAGGATTTGATTAAAAACAACCTATAAAACATTGTCGTAATAAAATATTGGGGAGGTTTTTGAAATTTCATACAACTATTTGTAGGAGGTTGTAATGTTGGAAAATTTTCAAAATTATATATACCTAAATTTGTAATAACAATCTCTTGTAGGTATTCCAGAAGTCATAGAAGTGTTATTCAGGATCCCCCTCAATCAATTTGGCCATCTATTTCCTCGATCTAAAAGGATTACAATACAATTATTTTTCTAAATGAATATATTAATTAATTTACAATATTTAAAAAATCATTAAAACCACTAAATTTTTCTAAACCATCATGTTGGGATACCAAATATGGAAACCCAACACCCACACTCTTGGACACAATTCTAATAACATTTGGTATACATAAATATATTGTTATAAAAAGAAACCAAAAAAATGCATCCCTTTACATAATGAATGATATTTTATAGTCATGTTTTTTGAGTATTAAGAAAACTTATTATAGTATATAGATGTTTTACACAATATAAAAATATAAAAGCTATTTGTATTCACCTATGCTATCTCACTAATTGATACAAAATAACACTCTAGTTCTATTATGCTTGTGAGATGGATTTTTTAAATGTAGTTTGAGATAAAAATATCAATGTAAAGGGTATCAAAACCTATGAAAATTCTATTTATACTTACTATTTAAGAACACCTCTGATATAATTTGTTTTTTTTATTTTAAATAAAAACCATTTTCTAGAATTAATATTTTTCCAAGTTAATAATATATAATTTTAATGAAAAACCCATTGGAAATTTCATTTTGAAGAAAATAATAATATGAGAATAGATTTAAATTGAAAATATGAATACTTTGATGGAGTCATGAATTTTTCCATTATCTAATTTTTAGAATAATAATTTTTATAAAATTATATGATTCTTAACAAACCTTATTAAATCTATGAGGTCACAAGTTGTGTCACCATTTGAAATATATCCCAATGAGGTTTGTGGATCACCCAATTTCTTATCAGATTATTCGATACTCAAGTACTAAGATTTATTTGAGGGAAAATATTTTCTCTAACATACCTGTCACATTTATAGCCTATTAGAAACCATTCAAAATATACATTAATTATTTCCCATGTAGTAAAAATATATATCTCTTCAAAACACTAGAAAAATAAATTATTTTAAAACCCATAAATGATTAGAAAATATGTATAATTTTATAAGAAATTCATAAATTTAATGACATTATTAAGAAATACTTATGAAATAGAACTTAAAAGAAAATATTATATTAGTATCCATATAATTGAAATGATAATTATAGTCTATGGCCACAATGAATGAAATTTATTTATCTAAAATAGAACATTACACATGAAATGATATACATTATCTTTTAAAAATTCATAATTGAAATTGAAATAACTTTTCTCTTTTAAATATAACACCCTAATGTTGAAAATGTAAATTTTAATGACTATTGATGATAAATTCATACTTGTATACATGAAGGTTTTCATAAAAATTATTTTCTCTTGGCATAATAAAAACAAATTTTTTTCTATAAATGGAAGTATTCTAAATAATAAATTCCCTACATTCAAAAATATTTTTATAAAACATAAAAAAATAAAATATTTTTTAATAAAAAATAATCTTTTATATTGAATTTTTGGTTCTATAATAAACAATATAAACTATTGAATGTTTTGATAATAATCACTTATTTGAAAAATAGTAAATTTTAATGTGCAATTTGATTATATAAATATGGTTTAAAAAATAACCCAAAAATAATATGATAAATAAGGCTCCCTTAGATTAATTAAATTTTAAAAATATTAATCCCATAAAAATAAATATATTATTTATTGGTATGAAAAAAGGATGATTTTGAAAATAATATGATTCCTTTCCAGCACAAATTTTCTTTAATGGTTATTTAATTACACTCATTTACATAGACATTCTTTCCAATTTACTTAAAATCTAACTTATTGAGAATGAAATCAAATTCCCACACATAAACATACTAGATACTTCCAAAATACATTAACTTATATATATGACACTCCCATAATTTTCACATGTCTTATATATGTTTCTAATTCAAAAATATCTATATATTAAGGTTCCTACATAGACTATATCCTTGAATGTTCTTTATGAAGAAAAACATACATTCATAGCTTGGTCCACATATTAGAGTAGGATGGAGACACATGATTTTAATAGAAATAAGCCACTAGTTTTTATAGATCTAAGTCTATGTGGACCAGTCTATTTTATATTTAAATAGTGATTTAACCATATTTAAAAAATCCCATAGATTCATTTTCTTGTGATATTGAATTAGTTCACAATTTTATTGGTGTATAAAGTATATTTATAAAAATATATTTAAATCTTCACACATCACTAAAAAATATACAAATTATGTTCAAGGTAAATAAATTCCCCTTATTATTAGGATTTTATAAATAAAAACTCCCCATTTGAAATCATATTTCACATAATTATAAAATTGTATATGAGTGTTATTTTAATACCTCATCTTTATTTATAGTATTGTTTTCCAGAAACATATAGATTTAGGACATGTTGATAATTTTTCAACTTCATCTCATATCATCTCCCCATTAAAGAGATTCACACACTCCCTCTTTATCATGGTTGTTTGTAAAATACATGAAAAAAACACGCTTAATTGTGATATGTATATATCTCTATAATCTCCTTTAGTTCCCAATATGTTATCAAAAATAATGTGACATTATGGGAATGGGTAGAAAACTCTTAGTTAATTATATAAAATTGAATGGATAAGATTTTCTTCTCAAATAAAGATATATCATTACTTCATGTGTTAGTGTGGGGATATTTCTATATGTTTCCCTTATTACTATAATTCATAATAGATTTAATGATACTTTTCATCCAATGTAATCCTTCCATTTATAGATTCATTTTCAAAACATTATAAAATAATGATAATTCATTTTGTGAAAATTAAAAAAACTAACTCAATATTTATTCTTGATATTGAAGTATTTTCATATAATTCGTCGTGTCATATATTGATTGATTTCATCTCTCGGACCAGTTCTCTTTGATTTCCATGGAATAACATATAGATAACCTTTAATACAACATATTGTTTACATAAAATTCCACTTTTATCAACTATAGTTTGTATTTATTTATTCATTATCTTATACATATATGCCTTTAATTGGGAAATACAAACTATTAGTAAATCCATGGTATTATTATCCAATTTAGGTTCCTCACATGGTTTGTTAGAAACCATAGTTGAACATGAATTCAAAACATTTACAAATGGAATTCCCTCCCACTTAAAACATATGGTACATCTCCCAGTGGCCCAGTCTTGTAGTCCTAAAATTAATAAATTTATAGTTCACAACATTAATAAATTTCATCAAATTTTAAAAAAAAAATTTGTTATTAAATATTTGAAGACTTACTTAAAATAACATTATTTTTATGAGAATTATTCTATTTCTGCTCTATGTAACTCCCCCAAATTGATTTATCTTTTATGGGAATAAAATATTATAACATAATTATTGGGATTTTTGTCTAGAGCATCCACAAAAACAATAATGTTGTCTATATAATGATATTCTACCATAATATAAATTACGTCTTGAAAATTTTTTTCGATATCCTTCTTCACATTGACCCTTATTTTTTAAGGGGATAAGTTCGCTTCCTGGAATATTTTTTCGTTCATTTAATGCGGAAGTGTGTATCTCAGTATAATTATTTTTCCTAAAAGTATTATAATTATTTTATAATACCTTCATTATTAAGAATAATATTGTTATTTTTATATCAGATTCATATATGATTTAACCAACCTTTTATAACCCTTCATTTTTCCAACTTGGGAATATTCCCATTTAACCTCAAATACATTGGAAAATTTATATCTGATGTTCCTAAGATGATATTGAGTAAAAAGGAACAAAAGTTTTTCCTCATAAATCCTATATTGTGTCACTACTAACAGTTCATCAAGTCATTAAAGGATTCCAACCCGTCTTATTTCATGTATTATATATTTTAGTTTATTCATAATTATGATTTCTTGAGGATTCGAAAACTCTTTCTATAAGATCTATAAAGTTCCATTCTTATTTCGATTCACTTCATTATGATGATATTATTTTTTATTATTACTAATTATCTTAATCTTCTACATTCTTGTATTATTTTCCTTTTTTTAACACTTATCTTTAAAAGAAATGTATTTCACTCCTCCTATGATTCCTATTAAGTTACATTCTTATTTGGTCAATTTATTGTAATGTGTCCAGTGCCAAAAAATATATAAAACTGTATTTTTTTGTTATATTTCTATTCATCATTACCTATAATAATTAATTTCAAATATAATAATGAATCTTATTGAATAATTGATTTTCTTCCTCATCATTATAGTTACTTGATTCTACAATTTCAATATCGAGGTCTTTATTATTTATTAGGGATTAAAATTCTATTCTAACATATCCTTCACGCTAGAAGTAATGATCCATTCACATTTCAAGAAATTTATTTCTTATATATATTTTACATTGAAATAAAATATCATTCTTATACATATATGAATTTTTACCAAAATCACCTAGAATGTTTCTCATTATCTTTTTAAAAATCATAATGTACACTAACTACATACCAATCCCACTTAATATAACACACAATCTTATTGAATCTTTTAAATAAATAACGTTATTCTCATAATTATATAATTAAATATCTTCAATACAACTCCCCAATAATTTCAAAATAGATCCCAAAAATGTTATATTTCCTTGATAAATGTTTCATTAATTAATCCAAAATCTCTTCAGAGTTTTGAAGATAACTGGACTTTTGTGAAAATTTTATGGGAATAATATAATATAGGATTTTTGGGTTAATAAATCAACATTGATTAATCTATTGTTAGAGGAATATGTAGGGGGGCATTAGAAATGGCTAAAAAATGACCTTTTCAACATATCTTACCTCCAGATTGTTTGATAAGTTGTATAGGAAAAACATATCCCTCCTACTGTGGTAGTTACTTTAATTGAATACAGAAACCCCTAAAATATTAAAAAAAGATTCTCTAGACTAAGTAAGGTTATAGATATTTATATATAACATTTGGGGAAAATGATCATAATATACTTGAATTTTAGGTCTTTTTAAATAAATATTCAATATATCATGCCAAAATTTTACTCCTGAACCAAATTCATTAGTGTTTTTTTAGATTATTTACATAATAAATATATATTGAAACAATTTTGAAATCTCCGATAAATATAATCCCTTCATTATATTATTTTTAATTTATTATACGTAACACTATATTAATAACCATGGTAATTGGAATAAGAGAAATGGTTAGCTCATATTCTCATTGGGGAAAAAGATAAGAGATATCATAGGGATATCATAAGTGAGAATAATATAATCATGTGGGTAGAAGAACATAATCATTTTTCATGGTTATATAATACTAGAAACATAACTAATAAAACATATATCATGAAAAATAATTCATTTTATAATTATTTAATCATAACCTGAGATGTGATTCACATGATAGTGGTAACATGAATAAATAATCATAATAATTAAGAACATGCAGTATTTATATTACATAAAAAAAATTATCGAAAAGAAATAATAATAAAAAACACAACTTTTTTCTTTCTTATAAAAATACATTTATATCATTTCGATAAAGGGTATTCGTCCTCCTATAACAAACAATACCTTGGATAACTACTCACATCCCATAAAATAATGGACTTGTATTATCAACATTCATTCCATGACATTATAGAAATGGGATAAACACCATTATCCAATACTAATTGTAGGAGATATTAAGTAGTAACCAATGAATTGGTGCTGTATAAAGAACCTACCTGTCTCATAATGATAAACTATAAAAATGTGTTTCAAAAAAAAGAATAGAAATAAATAATTCTATTATATATTAATTTAATTGTTAATAATAAATGGGTTAAATGAAAATAACCATAAGAAATTAATATAATCTTACTATATAAAGAAGATAGATTTCATAATTAAATCTTATTCTGATTGAATCATATAAGACATTCAAGGAAATTATACAAATAAAGAACCCTATTATAAAATAATTAAAATTTAATAACAAAAATAATAAGAAATTACCTTTTCATTTGCAATGAATTTTGAGAAATAATTTCATAAATAATGAATTGAAATTTGATTATAAAACCATAAAATCATCCAATGGAGCGTCATTTTAAAAAAGGATAACCCAATGGGAAAAGGATAAAAATAAATATTATTTTCAAGAATCTATAAGTAGTTTTGAAGTTATTGGAATAAAACCTTAAAAAAATTTAAAATAAAATTACACTTATACTAAATGACAATTATATTGAATAAGAAAAAAATAAATATTATAATAAAATATAAATAAATACATAAAAAATAATTAATATTGGCATGGAAGTGTTGGATTTCCTGGAAAAAGGAATTTGTAAGGCCATTTTCCAATATAATAATCACTTAAGATAAATTATGAAACACATTGGAAGTTAAATGGTTGTATTTTAGTGACATAACCCATTAGGGGCCTCTTAGATGATGATAATGAGATAGTGATACCCCAAGACTATAGCCAATAGACCAAGATCTAGAAATAACTTTCAAGAAGGCATATTTCTAGCAAGGAATGACTTATCCTAAAGTACCTGTACACTTGAACCCATATCCAAATACCCTGAAATTGATAAAAAGGTATAACACAACTAATATTATAAGGCCTGCATGTCCACTATCCCAAATCAGATTATGAAAAATTGAAGGAATGAATAATTGTCAACATAAAAGCCACCAAAACCGATTAATGGTTCTATAGTAGAGAATTAATGGATCTAAGACAACCTAAATTGAACTTTGATCTCCCTAAATCACTCTGAATGGCCTACTCATTGTCCTCCAATGACTTTATCAAAAGGATTATCATCGGAATATGACATGACATGTGTGGGTAGAACATATATGTCAGTAAGTATGTTAATACCCAATCAGATACCCTAAAATCACCAAACATAATAAAACAAGTTATTGGTAAGATCAAAATCATAAAATATTGTCAATATGAATATTATCTTTAATAATAACATGATAGACCAGGACCTCCACTCCAATATATGGTGCTAAAAATGTTGTACATATATATTCTATAAAATGTAACAGAAAAAATAGTCTATTATGTATGAGGGGTATTTTACAGTCTATGTTTTGAAGTATTATGAATATTTCTAATAATATATTATAGTTTTAAAATTTCAAAAAATTAAAAACTATTTTGGTTCACTTAGGATAGAACCATAAAAAAACTCAAAGCACCTTTGTAACTGCTATTTGTGCATGTGGAAAACATTTTCTTAACATGGTGTGAGTATAAAATTTCCAATAAAGAAGTTTGAAATCTAGTGAAAAATCCTTTTATAATTAAAATTTAAAAACTAAATTAAAATCATTTTATATTTTATATATAAATAAAATTAAAATAATAAATATATTTTCAAAATTAAAAATATTATGTTTCATTAAAATTCTATATGAAAAGAATTTTGAAAAATAATTCATTTTGAAAACCCGTTTATTTTTGAAGAAGTAAACATTGGAAAAAGGCATTAATTTAACATATAATATGCATTAAAAATAAAATATTTTTTATTAATTAAAATGATACTTATAAAACCATAAGAAAAAATATAAGGCCAATAACTGTATGATCTTTAGAAACATTTACCTTGAGGAAATGGGATCATTGCATTCCTCATAATCTCATTTGATTCCAATGTGAAATGTTTTATTTTCTGAAAAAAATTATCATCCCTTCCATTTCAATTTATAATCCATAAAAAATATTCAAAACTAATATAAATTAATTAAAATTTTAAAAAATTAATAATATATGATAATTTAATAAATTTCTATTTTAGAGGTGTAGTAAAAGGATTATAAGAAATACATAGTTTTAAAATATATTCTTAAATTCAAAACCTATATAAATAAATAAATTGGATATTGAAAATAAAAACTGTTATATTAATATTAATTTATTATTAATGACAAGTATAGTACATTTCCATAACTAATATTATGAATGGAATTTATTGATTTAAAATAATATTTTACCCATAAAATGATTGAATTTATCAATAAAAATTCTTTATTTAAATATAAAAGACACTTATGTATTAAAAATAATATGTTAAATATGAAAATATATGTTTTAATTTGAACATTTGGTAAATTTATACTTCTATTTATACAGTTTTGTATACAAAAATTTCCCTTCTATATTCCAAATATATCATTTAATTAAAATTTAGGTAATCTAAAAAAATTCCCAATATATAATATGATTTTACAAAAAACACAAAAAAATATAATATATAATATATTATATTGCATAATGGATTAAGAAATAAATCATAAAAATAATAGTATGTTTTAAAAATAATCAATTTTCATAAAATAGATAATTTTATAATAAAGATAGCTTACATAAAAAAATAAATTAAAAATTCCCTTGCATAATTTTATAAATAAGAAACCATTACATATATACGATTTTTATAATTATAAATCCCATCTAAAATGAAAACATAAAATCATAGTTATAAAAATGGATTTTTAGAAACTTATTATTTGAGTTATGCCAAAATGAAGAAAAGAATGAGCGATGGTAGCTTACTATCATGGCTCTAATAAAAATTACATACTATTAGAGAGGAGAATAAAAAATAGGGATAAACCATAAAAAATAATTAGTCATGTGACTTTCAAAGGATAATGAATGAATTTATATAAAAAATAAATATATATTATACTTATTTTGGAATTTAAATGTAGTGTAACATTTTTTAGATCGAAAAAATAAATATAAAATAATTATTATATGGTTAACATTTAATATTAAGATATATTTACATATATTTTATCAACTCCTATTCCAAAACATAGAGTTAGGGATGAAATCAAGTAAGGTATTCATTTCATGATAACCCATAGATTCTATGATATGTATCTTTGTGGAACATTAGTTTCTTGTAATGCATGTTGAAAATATGCTAATATGTAGTGGAAATATATATATATATATATATATATATATATATTATTGTATGTTTAAACTGTTGCAATCAACCCGAGGAGAAAATGATAACCTGAATATCTATCCATAACTTTTGGTGATATTATATTCTTGATTATGATGGATACTAACACACACACAAATATATATATATATATATAATTTTTTTTAGTTCCATTTATATTATTTTATAATATCGAAGGATTCAGTTTATATATTTTATTACTCTATTAAATATGTTATGTAGAACACAATGAAAACACAAGATGGTCTTGACATTTAATATTCCATAATTTTTTAGATGATTTTGATACTATGGTTAGAGGAGAAAGAATAATCATTGAAGTTTGACTAATTTTTTTTAGGTAGAAGATGATGCTCAAAATAATCAGACGAATCTAGATGATTTAATCGAACGATAGTGATTGAAAGATACATTTTTTACATGTGAATATTACCTTCATTGCAACCATCCTATACAAAACTCACATAGTAGATATTTTTTATATGATAAATATTTTTTTTATCCATATGAGATGAGGCATCAATATTATGGCCCATGAACACCTTCATAAAACTATATGAGGATGGGCTGACCCACTGAACCCTTTGTGCACATTTGATCCCACCATGTGGGCACTATACATCCCCACTCACAACCTACCAGAACTATCCCCTTACATACTCACACCTTTTCCACTATATGGATGGCTTTGCTGACTTTAGTTCATTTTTGACCTTTCTCTCCTATATGGATGATCTTTCTTGAAAAGTACCAGTTTTATTTTTTTATATATTCTAAGAAAAATTGATATTACTTATGAAATATATTAATATACTATTTACAACATGTGATTATGTTTATTTAAAAATTTTAATAAGTTTTTTCTTATTATTAATAGTTTATTTAATTATCTGTTATATATTATAATGTATAACTTTTATACGATATTGATGATATGAAAATTTAAAAATAAAAAATATTTTCACATATCAATTGAAAATATTATTTAGTTAATTTAAATAATGATTCTTTTTTTTATATTTAATTACTTCTAATAATTATATTTATGTAACAACATTCTTGTACCCATAATTCAAAAAAAATTATGAACAATAATATTATGTAATATTTCTATAATATTATTCAAATAATTCACATATATCTTTAATTTAGTTTTTATTTTAGAAAATGATTTTTATATAAAATTAAAAATATATATATTTTTAAATAAAACATGAATTTTTACTATAAAATTAGTATAACATGAAAAATTATGTAATACATAAAACAGAAAATAATAAAAAAATTAGATGTCGAGAATTTTAATTTTAATATTATATTAAATGTACTTGTAATAAATGAATAATATATTTTTTTTATGAACCACTGATATATATTATCATGATTTGAAAAAATATATTTATCTAAAGAGTAAAAATATTTATAAATATGTTCATTAATATATTCTCCAATAAAAACACTATTTAATTGAAAATATGAGTAATAGTTTATTGTCACGACCCGTCCCCCTAAGCCCGTATCGTGACTATCTCAAAGCTTCCTTCCATAGGCAATGGGCTGGCGACTAGCACCAAAGGCATTAATCCCTAAACTAGGAAGGCATTGCCTTTATAACTGTAAAAAAACAGATTAGAGTACACAACTTGAAGCAAATCACTATGTAAAACTGTATACAAAAAAAGTGATGGAAAGTAAAAAGGGGCCGGAAATACAAGACCAATAGGAAAGTAATAGTACAACTGAAAGCAAGTACAACTGAAGAAATGTAAAACAGTTACTAGGTCATCCTCTTGTGTTCCAACATGAAGGGTAGGTACTGATGGCCTTCTCAGCACTCAATGATTGTCTGTCTCCTCCGTGCACCATCAGACCAAGTGATCCTCCTCCGGGTACCGTCCAGTCTGGAAACTCTCAACCTCAGTCCACGTTATACGTCATCTGCAACCAACACAATGACGTGCGGGCATAGCCCGTGCAAGGGTGACTATAACAATACTTAGTAGGGACCCTGAGACCCTCAAGGTCTCACTAAATCCTGCAAGGATAAACTGAAATTTATGATATCAACGGATAACCATTACATATTTATATTCCCATACATATACCTAAGTTATCTAGTAACCCATCACAATCATGAGGAAAACACAAAAGTCATTAACATAGCTCAAACCAGGATTTTTATTAATCTGAACCCTCGGTTGCTGGGGAAATTCTCCTCTATCGAGTACAGTGGGCCTGCTGCATCACATAGAGGCACTTCCCAATAACTTGGACTGCTGAGGTACTCCTCCTGTCATGAACCATGGATCTTCTATGCTCATAATGATGTTCTCCCCACCATGGTTCTACTGCGCTCACACAGAGGCGCTCCCTTGGTACCTGGCTGAGGTAGTCCACATGTCGTGTACAGTGGGTCTGTCATGCTCACATAGAGGTGCTCCCCACTGTGGGTCTGCCACGCTCACACAGAGGTTCTCCCCACTGGGCTAGTCGAATCACTACAAGTCGAATCGGTAAGTAGTAGTCCAGTCTCAGCTAGCTACTAAATTCCCACAAAAATTCATGCTCGTCTCTGGAAGATCTGCTCCACAATCTAATGGTCAAAAATTCAAACTGTCACAATATCCCAAAGAGATGTATCTCAAAGTTCAGCCATGTCATATGGGTCTCAACACAACAGACGACACATCAATTGAATTTCCGGTATGTTAGTTATTAACCTTTTAGTCATGGGGGCCTAGTTGGATTCGTGTACGATCCAACCTGACCGTATCTCAACAATACCCCGAACTGTAGTGGGGTATTCTCAAAAGGAATGCTTCACTCCAAGAATATCGGCTCCACTGACGGTTGGTCAAACGGACATCTGGTGCCAAAGATATTGCCCAAGAAGTTAATGGGTCAGTAATGGGCCTAGGCCGGTCCGACCTGGTTCGACCGACGCGGCCCAACCCAGTCTGGGCCGACCCGGTCTGGGTCTCCCTGGTCAGACTCACCGGGTCAGACCCAGCCCGTTGGTCGGGTCAGTCCACTGAGTTTTAGCCCGGTCCGCCGGGCCCGGCCCAGCGGACAGCGAGGGCGGTTCGACCTGATGGTCTCCACGTAGGCGGCTCGGTCATAAGGCCAAGGGAGGTTTGGCCAGCGCTGCAAGGGGCGCAGCTCTGGCGACTTGGTCTAGGAGTTCAGGCAGGTCGAGATACCGGCGGGCATGCCACGCGGAGCACGAGCGGGCCGCAGGTGCACTGGGTAAGGCACGGCAGGGGTCGGGCAGGCCGCGGGGGCGCCGACAGGGTGTCGGGCGGGGCATGGGGGCATTGGGAAGGGTGCCGTGAGGTGGCGGGAAGGGAACCGGGAGGCCGCGGGCTGGCGGCTAGGCATCGCCCAGGGCTGGTGGGGTTCGGCCGGAAGCATCGGTGTGTCGTCGGGGTGGTGCGGTTCGCAGAGGCCACAGGTAGCACAGCCTTTGTCGTCACCGCCTTTGTCTCCACATCTCCATGATGAAGTTCATCACCAATTAGAAGATCGATAGAGGGAGTATGACCATGTTAGCTTGTCCCACAGCGTCCGCGATTAGGGTGATAGAAGAAGGTTCTTAGGAACAAAGCATAACAACTCACCCGCAAAAGAATCGTAACCAGGTTCTTTGTTTTGAAAGAAAGGAAGAACACAACGCAAAAATGAATCCAATCCCTACCTCTTGTTCGTCGTTCATCGTTTTTTGACATCGCGGAAAGACGGTCTTTGATCCATGGTAGACGAACATGTACCACATCGAAGGAGTCTGAGGAAGAAGGACGTAGTGGGTCGTTCTTCGTAGTTGAAGGAATACCTCATCGGCGTTCTTCATCGGGGAGATCATTCTTCGCCGGAAGAGCATTCTTCATTGAAGAGTATAATTTGTTGGAGAGAGTTCTCACTTTTCCCAAGCTCCACCAAAAGAAATAATAGATCGACTATTATTTTGTTGGCACAATGATTTCAAAAAGGAGAAAAAAGTTGAGAAGGCACCGCCTAATTAATTCTTGAGGATAGAACCTTTAATTAAATGTGTTGTCTAAAAAATTAAGGAGGTGTATTTGGGATAACAAATAAGTGGATTTGAAGAGTTTCTCCACCTAAAATGGGTGGTTACAAGGGGTTACAAGCCTGCGTGGTCACCACCAAAATTATCCTCCCAAGGGAGGTTATGTTCAGGTGGGCCCCACCACCATACCCTTTCATGGAAGGTTATGGTGTGGTGGCCCCCACATATAACCTCCTCTTTTAGGTTTTAACCACCAAGAATAAAAATGATGTCACACTTTATTTTTATTTAAATAAATCATAAAAACATAAAAACTAACTTTCATTCTCGACCAACTGCCTTTGAGGTTAAAGTCTTCTTAAGCGAATACCGGTGGTGTGAGATCAACATTGACCTCAGATTTCAATTCCGAGAACCGGTTCAAAATTTATAAAAACCTGCTCGTACATTTATGGAACGTACCCGAAAGAAACATCAGAAATTGAACCCTAGCACATAGGTTCTCAGAATGAAGCATCGTAAATTTTCGTGGATTCTTAAAAAAACCCATGTATTTATGAAAAAAATCCATGGAATTTCCAGGTATTTACATTCTCCCAACCTCAGGGATTTACATCCTCAAAAGGTACAACTCAAACTATGGGAACAAATGGGGGTACTGAGCATGCATTTGAGCCTCCCACTCACATGTGCTCTCCTGGAGTTTTCTGTGCTGCCAGCATACGTGCACCAGAGGTAACGACCGTCCACATAGGATCCACTCCTGTCGATCATCAATATCCATAGGAACCTTTATAAAAGTCACCCCATCGTAGATGTTCATCTCTCCATGGTCGATGATGTGGAAAGAGTTGTTCAAGTATCTCTTCAGTTGAGATACACGGAAGACGTCGTGCACTCGGTGCATCTGAGGTGGAAGGGCTATGTGGTAAGCCACCTCGCTTACTTAGCTGAGGACCTGGAAAGGTCCGATGAATCATAGATATTACTTTCTACCTCTACCAAATATCTGTAGACCTCGTTGGGGTGAGACACATTAGAAGACGTGGTTTCCATCCTCAAACTCCAAAGGTCTCTGTCTCATGTCTGAATACGACTTCTTCCTGCTATATGTAGTCTTCCTCCAATCCTGGATGATCTGAACCTTCTCCAAAGTGGCTCGTACCATCTCTGGTCCTACTAGTGTTATCTCCCTCAAGTCAGTCCAACACAAGGGTGATCTCCAAGGTATTTCCATACAAGGCCCCAAAAGGTTCCATCCCTATGGTGGAGTGATGGCTGTTGTTGTAAGAAAACTCCACCAAAGGCAATTGATTCTCCAAGTTGCGACCAAAGTGGAGGACACATGCATGTAGCATGTCCTCGAGGGTCTGAATGGTCTGCTCAAATTGACCATCTGTTTGAGGATGGAAGACGGTGCTCAAGCGAAGCTGTGTCCCAAAGCTTCCTGCAACTCCTTCCATATTTGGGATGTAAACCATGTATCATGGTCAGAGACAATCATCGAAGGAATACCATGTAAATTCAAAATCTCCTGCCCATAGAGGTTTCCCAAGCTCTCTACTAAACCCTGCTCTCTGATCTGTAGTAAGTGGGCCGACGTGGTGAGTCGGTTGATGATCACCCACATCGAGTCATGACCCTTGGATGTATGTGTAAGACCCATCATGAAGTCCATGGATATCCCATCCCCATTATACTCTGGGAACTCTAATGGATGAACCAAGTTTGCTAGAACTTGGTGTTCTGCCATCACTTACTGAAAAGTGAGGCGCCACAAGACAAACTTCGCTACTTCCTTCTTCATACCTGGCCACCAGTGCTATCGTCGAAGGTCCCGGTACATCTTCACCACTCATGGATGTACCACTAGAGGGGATGTGTGGAACTCCCTCAAAACATCCTCATGAAGTTTCACCAGTACCGACGTACATCCTCTAAAGAGAATGACGTGCTCCCCACCTTCAGAAAATCATTCAGGTTCATGCCCGGTGAATATCTAATCACATTGTGTCTCACAGTCAGCGTCCCTATGTTGTGCCTCCCTGACATGCTGAAGAATTGGGAGAGTGACTGTATGAGACTGTAGGATTGATGCTCCATATCTATCCACAAAGGATATCTGTAAAGCATCCAGTTGCTCTGTCGCCTCTCCTAGCAGCTATATATCATTCCTCCTACTGAGTGAATCTACAACAAAGTTCCCCTTTCCAAGAGTATAAACTATATTGAAGTCATAGTCCTGGATGAACTGAAGCCAATGTTGTTGTCCTAGGTTCCAGTCATTCTGAGGGAAGATATACCTAAGACTCTTGTGATCAGAGTACACGGTAAAATTTTGTCCCATCAGATAGTGCCACCACATCATCAAGGCACAAACCACTACTGCTAACTCCAAGTCATGGGTAGCATAGTTCTTCTCCTGCTATCTCAGCTGCCGAGAACAATAATGAATCACAGCTCACTCTTGCATTAGGACACACCCATGTCTGGTCCCTAATGTCTCGTAGTAAAATACATACCCTACACCCTCTTATAGAATCCTCAAGATGGGGGCACAAGTCAGCCTCTACCTCAGATCCTGAGAGCACTTCTATCATCCCTCCAACCACAATAAGGGTTTCCCCTTCATTAACATGACTAATAGAGTTTCTGCAACTTTGGAGAACTCTGGTACGAACCTCCAATAGTAACCATCCAACCCCAGGAAACTTGGTGCCTCTGTCACACTCTTGGGTGGCTACCAAGAATGTACCTCCTCGATCTTCACTGGATCCACTGCAACTCCAGCCTCCGAGATGATGTGTCCTAAGAAGCGAACCTCTCGAATCAAAAACTGTCACTTCAAGAGAATACCATAAAGCTAGTACTTTCTTAGTGTGTCCAGTACTACCTAAAAATGGTAGGCATGATCCTTCTCAGTAGTCGAGTAGATCATAATGTCTTCGATGAAGACTACGACAAAGAGATCCTGGTCAGGCTGAAAGATCCGGTTAATGAGACTCATTAACACTGCTGGAGCATTTTTCATGCCGATGGGTATAACCAAGAACTCGTAATAGCCGTAACGACACCTAAAGGCCATCTTTTTCACATCATCATCTCAAAATCTGAGCTGGTGATAGCCTGATCTGAGGTATATCTTCGAGAACCACCGTGCTCCTTTCACCTGGTCAAAGAGGTCGTCATTCCTCAAGAGTGGGTACTTGTTCTTCACGGTCACCAGGTTAGGGCGACGGTAGTCAATAAAAAGCCTCAAGCTCCCGTCCTCTTTCTTGGAGAATAGAATCCGGGCTGCCCATGGTGAAACACTAAGCCCGATGAATCCCTTACCCTTCAAGTCCTCCAGCTGTACCCTCAACTCACGAAGCTCATAGGGAACCATCCGATATGTTGGAGTTGATTTCGGTGTCGTCCCAGGGTACATGTCAATGTAGAAGTCCACTTCTCTACGATGAGGTAGTCATGGAACATCATCAGGAAAAATATCATCGTACTGGTCCAACACTACATAATTTGTTGGACTCTCCACATCAACTGATCTGAGGTTAAGGCGATACAAATGATGAGTGATCAGCTGTACCCTTCTCTGAGTAAGTCCGTCTTGTGCAGCAATGGCACCCTTCTTCCCGGTGAAGGTAAACCTAGTCCCATTCATGTAGACACACTGCACTTTTCTCCTAATACAGTCAATCTGAGCATGAACTGTAGGTAACCTATCCAAACCCAAGATGATGTCGTAAGGCCTTGAAACTGCAACTAAGAGTTCACAGCCGAAGCTCTTGCATCCTAGAGTAAGCTCGCACTTCCAGAACTAGTGTGTAATTATAATATCAGCTTCTGTAAGATTCTATACCCATAAGTATCGACCTAACGGCTCTATCAGAATCTCCGAGCTACGAACGTCGACATTGGAAATGAAAGAGTGACTAGAACTCATGACTATAAGAACAAAAACTAAGGTGGAGTAGACAGTGATCATACCTCGAATCATCTCTGGAGCACATTGATCATAGCCCTCAGCTGCCTGAAGCTGAGCTCTCCCCTGTCCACCCACTCCATGCAGTGGGGGTGGGCCTCCTAGTGGTAGTGGTGGTAACACCTTGTAACCTCTTCCACCGCTAGATTCACGTCTAGCTCCTCTGCCACGTCTGTCTTCTCCCTGTGGACCACCTCGTTCGAACCTCTGCCTCTACCTGGGAGGTCCCTCAACAATCTTATGTTCATATGTATGGTGGGTCGGACAGTCACGAGCCATGTGACCCTGCCCGCCTCATGAGTAACACTCTCCTCTCCGGGAATGTCTGTCTATGTATCTAATCTGTGTGCCCTGCACAACTGATTCTGAAGTGTGTTGTCATCCAACTGTATGTCTGGTCCTCTTGGACCCCTGTGACAGTTGTCTAATGCCAGCTGCAGAATACTCCGCTGCATGTCGACTAGTAGTGGGTCTCGATGCTGGTGACTACTCAGCAAGGAAACTCTCCAATAGTAGGGATCTCTAGACATGTATGTACATGTACAACTGAAGAAAAGCAAAGCAGCTACTGGGTCGTCCTCCAGTGTTCCTACCTAAAAGATATGTACATATGGCCCCCTCAGCAATCCATGTCCGTCTGTCTCCTCCGTGCACTGTCACACCGATTGATCCACCTATAGGTATTGTCCAGTCCTGCTACTCTCTGCCTCAGTTAGCATTGTCTGTCATATGCTACCAACACAACGAGGTGTGGGAATAGTCCATGTAGGGATGAGTATACTGATACTCAGTAGGGAGCCCAGGACCCTCAAGGTCTCTCTAAATCCAACAAGAATAAACAAAAATGTTTGAAATCAATGAATAAACATTACTTAGATATATTCCCATAAATATACCTAATTTATCTAGTAACCCTTATCAATCATGAGGAAAAAAATGTCATTGAATCAGCTCAAACCCGTATTTTTATTCATTTGAACCCTCGGCTGCTGGTGAAATCCTCCTCTATCGAGTACAGTGGGCTTAATGCATCACATAGAGGCGCATCCCACTAACATGGACTGCTAAGGTACTTCTCATGTCGAGTGCCATGGATCTGCTGCGCTCACACAGTGGCGCTCCCCACCGTGGGTCTGCTGTGCTCACAAAGAGGCACTCCCCTGGTAGCATGTTGAGGTACTCCATGGGTCGAGTACCGTGGGTTTGCTGCGCTCACACAGGGGCGCTCCCCTCTGTGGGTCTGATGCGCTCACACAGAGGTTCTCCCCACGTGGCTAGTCGAATCACTCTGAGTTGAATCAGTTAGTAGTCGTCAAGTCTCAGTCAGCTTCTAGGTTCCCGAACAATTGCCTACTTGTCTCTGGAATATCCGTTCTAAAAGCTACTGATCGAAACTCCATCTTTCACGAAGTCCCATGATGAAGTATCTCAAAGGTCAGCCACATCATAGGGGTATCAACGCAATAGACGATGCCCCAATCAGATTCTCTGTTTGTTAGTTTTTAGCCTTTTAGTCCTGCGAGCCCAGTTGGATTCATGTACGATCCAACCTGACCGTATCTCAACTATACCTCGGACTCTAGTGGGGTATTCTCAAAGGGAAAACTTCACTCTAAGAATATCAGCGCCACTGACAGTTCATCAAACAAACGTCAGGTGCAAAAGATATATCCCAAGAAGATAATGGGTCATTAATGGGCATTGGCATAGTCCGACACGGTCGGACCAATGCGGCCTAACCCAGTCTAGGACGACCCAGTCTTGGTTGACCTGGTCAGACTTGTTGGGTCTGAGCCGGCCCGTTGGGTGGTTCGACCCGCTGAGTATTGGCCTACTTCGCTGGGCCCGGCCCAGCAGACTGCGAGGGTGGTTTGGCCCGGTGGTCGCCACGTAGGCGGCTCGGCCCTAAGGTCGGGGCCGATTCAGCCACCACCACAAGGGACGCGACTCGGGCGACTCGCCCTGGGAGTTCGGGCTGGTCGGGAGCCTGGTGGGCAGGCCGTGCGGAGCGTGGACTGGCCATGTGTGTGTTGGGTAGGGCACGACAGGGGCCGGGTAGGCCACGAGGGTATTGGCAGGGCGAGGGGCAGGACGCGACGATGGTCGAGAAGGCCACGAGGGTGGGGGAAGGTTGGCTGCGCGGCGGGTAGGGCGCCAGGAGGACATGGGTCGGCGTGCCGTGTGTCGGGCAGTGCACGAGAGGCTGCAGGCAGGTGTGCCACAAGCTGGGGTAGGGCACCAATAGGAAGCGAACAGGCGGTCAGGTGACGCACGGGCCGATGGTGTTCGTCCGGAAGCATCGATACGTCATGGGAGTGGCGCGGTTCGCAGAGGCTCTGGGTAGCGCGACCTTTGTCATTGCTGCCTTTGTCACCTCTTCGCCATGCCGAAGTTTGTCACAAATAATAAGATCGGTGGAGGGAGTTGGGTCATGTTAACATGACCCGCAGCCTCTATGATTAGAGAGATAGCAGAAGGTTCTTTAGAAAAAATCATAACAACTCACTCACAATAGAATAGTAACCTCGTTCTTAATTTTGAAAGAATGGAAGAAAATGGAGAAAAAAGGAAACAAACCCCTACCTCTTGTTCGTCGTTCATCGTTTATTGACGTCGGGGAAAGATGGCCATCGATCCGTGGTAGGCGAACATGTACCACATCGAAGGAGTCTGAGGAAGAAAGTCGGAGAGGGTCGTTCTTCATAGGCGAATGTCTACCTCATCAGCGTTCTTCATCGGGGAGAGTGTACTTCGCCAGAAGAGCATTCTTTGTTGAAGAGCGGTCTTCCTTGGAGAGAGTTCTCTCTTATCCAAAGCTCCACCAAAAGAAATAATAGATCGACTATTATTTTGTTGGCACAAGGATCTCCAAAAGGAGAAAAAAATTAAATGGGTCCTCCTAATTAATTCTTGAGGTTAGCACCTTTAATTACATGTGTTCGCTCAAAAATTAAAGAGGTCGATTTGGAATAATAAATAAGGAGAGTTGAAGAGTTTTTCTACCTTAAATGGGGGGTTCCAAGGGGATACAATCCCGGGTGGTCCCCACAAAAATTATCCTCCCATGGGAGGTTATGTTTGGGTGGGCCCCACCACCATAATCACTCATAGGAGGTTATGGTGTGATGGACCCCACCTCTAACCTCCTTTTGGATGTTTTAACCACCATGAATAAAAATAAATTCACACTTTATTTACTTTAAATATATCTTAAAAACTCAAAAACATTCATTAATTCTCGACCAAATGCTAATGAGGTGAAAGTCTTCTTAAGTTAATACTGGTGTTACTAGTTCCACGATGCCCTTAGATTTCAATTTCGAGCACCGGTTAAAAAGCTATACAATCTTGCTTGTACATTTACTGAACGTACCCGATCAAAACATCAGAAATTGATCCAGGTAACACCTGGCCTCATAATCAAGCGCCATAAATTTTCGCAGACATGTAAAAAATCCAATGTTTTTAAGAAAAAAAATTCCATAGAGTTTCTAGGTCTTTACATTTATAATTTTAATGTTTTAACATAGTTTATGAAATAAATATATTTTAATTACTGATAATAATTTATTTATATAAAATGTTTATTTAAATTTTTTGTATATCCCAAAAATAATATTTATTTAAAATAATATTTTTCTTAAATTCATAGGATGCAACATCCCCCCATCAATGTAATTATTCCCTCGTATTTTTTATCCTTAACAAATTAATTTAAAAATTCCTTCATATTGAAACATTTTACATTTTAGATCTATATTTTTTAAATAAAACTATGACAACATAAATTTAAAAGAATGTCTTACCTTGATCATGGTATCCAAATAATTTTTTTGGCATTTTATTCATGTAGTTAGAAAGGTTGCGCATTACGACAATGCATTAGATAATTATTAATGTCCCTTGAATTTTTTTCTAAAATAACCTCATATAATTTCAGTCATATTTATTTTATAAGTGAAATAATTATGAAAAATATTCTTTTTTATGACATATAATTTCACAACATCCCATATAACATTATTTTTATAAAAGATTCATAAAATGTTTTTTCAAACATTCAATATAGGTTAATTTCAAAATACAATAAGTATGACCCAAATGTATATAATTTAATAATAATTAAATATTAGTTGTAAGAGGTCCTACTTTATTTGTAGCTATAGTAAAACCTTATTATACTTCAATTTCCTAAAAGAAAGTAAAATATTTAAAAATTCTTTGATGATATTTCCAATTCTGGAAAAAATGATAACGTTTGGTGATTAGGATTTTATTAAAAAAACATATAAAACATGGTCATAATAAAATATTGGGGAGGTTTTTGACATTTTATAAGACTATTTGTTAGAGGTTTGAATGTTATAATATTTTCAATATTATATGCGCCTTAATTAGTAATAAAAATCTCTTACAGGTCTTTTAGATGTCATAGAAGTGTTTTTCGGGATCCCCCTCCTTCAATTTGGTCATCGATTTCCTCGATCTCACAGGGATACAATACATTTATTCTCTTAAAAGAATATATTAATAAATTTACCCTATTTAAAAAAATCATTCAAACCACAATATTTTCCTAAACCATCATGTTCTGATACCTAATATGGCATCCCAACACCCACAATTCCAAACACAATGCTAAAAACATATTTTATATATAAATATATAATTATAAAAAGAAACTAAAAAAATGCATCCATTTACATAATGAATGATTGTTTATTGTCTTGTTTTTTGAGTATTTAAGAAATTTATTATAGTATATCAATGTTTTACACAATATAAAAATATAATAGCTATTTGGCTTCACCCATGCTAGCTCATTAATTGAAACAAAAAAAAACCCCATAGTTCTACTAATATTATGAGAAGTATTTTTTATATTTAGTTGGAGATAATAATTTCAAAGTAAAAGGTATCAAAACCTATTAAAATTACTTTTATAATTACTATTTCAGAACACCATTGATATAATTTTTTTACTTCAAATAAAACCAATTTTCTATAATTAATATTTTTTCCTAGTTATTAATATTTAATTATAATGAGAAAACCATTGGAAATTTTTTTTAAAAAAATATCTATATGAGAACCCATTTAATTTGCAAATATGAATACTTTGAAGAAATCTTGAATTTATCCTTTATGTTATTTTAAAAACTATAACTTTTTTTAAAATTATATGATTCTTAACAAACTATATTAAATCTATGAGGTCACCAGTAGTATCACCATTAAGAATATAACCCCTTGTGGTTGTGGGATCACCCCATTCTATATCAGATTATCTGAAACCCAAGTACAAATATTTATTTGAGAGAAAATATTTTCTCTAACATACCTATCACATTTCTTGCCCATTAAAAACCATTTAAAACATGCATAAAGTATTTCCCATGTAGTTAAGTAATTTATATCATCAAAACATTATAAAAATAAATTATCTTAAAACCCATTATTGATTCATATATATAGTTAATTTTAAAATAAATTCACAAAATCAATGTAATTATTCATAAATACTCTTTAAATTGAACTTAAAACAAAATATTATTTTAGTATACATATAAATTTAATTATAATTATAGTATATGGTCATACATACTATTATGAATGAAATTTATTTAACTAAAATAGTACATAACACATGAAATGATATACATTATCATTTAAAAAATCATAAATGAAATAGAAATTACATTTCTGTTTATAAAATAACACCCTAATCTTGAAAATGTAAATTTTATTGACTATTGATGGAAAATTTATACTTATCTACATGAAGGATTTCATAAAAATTTATTTCCCTTTTCATAATTAAAATAATATTTTCCTTTAAGTGGATGTATTCTAAAGAATTAATTCCTTGCATAAAATAAGAGTCTTATCAAACATAAAACAATAAAATATTTTTCTTAAAAAAAAATTATTAATATTGAATTAAAAGTTTTTTAATTAAAAATAAAAATCATTGAATGTTTTGAAAATAATCACTTATTTATAAAATTATAAATTGTAATGTGGATTTTTTTTACATAAAAATGGTTTAAAAATAACCATAAAATAATATGATAAATATTTCTCGCATAGTTTAATATAATTTTAAAAAATATTAATCCCATAAAAATAAATATATAATTTCACGGTAAGAAAAAAAGGAGGATTTTGAAAATAATATGTTTCCTTACCAAAAAACTACATAAAAATCAGCTAACATAGAGTACATATAGTTATTGAATACATAGAGCAGTAGATCAATGGGAAATAATAAATATAAGGAATAAGTGAAAAAATCATTTGTAATAAGGATTTCTAATGTGGAGGAAGGCCTTTAAATAGTAGTGGAATACATAGTAGAATAATTTTAATATTTTTATGTGGTGTAATAGTTAACATATCAACAAATAAAATAAAATCTAATTATCTTATAGTTTTAATTTTACATTCTGATATATATGTTTATATATATATATAATAGATTTATATCGTCGCTAAATACAACAATGGATAAATTGATAGTGATCTAAATTTATTAGTATATAATCAATTCTAATCTATAAATATTTGAGGATCTCAAGTTCATTTTGATTCAATATAATAATATTGTTATATGGATTGACAATATATATATATAATATTTGTTTCCACTGTTAAAATATAATCAATTATAAAACTATCACCTAAAAATATTATTTTTGATGGATACTGAATAATGTTCATATATATATATACATATAAATTATAAATTGATTAAATAGTTCCTTCAACCTTATATAATAATTTTTATGGTTTCAGTTTATATATTTTATCATTCAATTAAATTCATTACGAAGAACATGAAGACATGAACAAAGGGATTCAACATTGAACTGGAAATGTGCATGTGGTTAACGATGATATCAGCACTGTAAGAGAAGGAATCAATTTTTAGGGGTCGTCTAGGTTGAGTTTATGTGGAAGAAGATGCTATAGAATAGAATTGAACAATTGTCAATTATTTAATAGGGTGGTGTTGTTTTAAATTGATGTTTTACACTATTTGAACAATACCTGAAAGTTAACCATAACATATCAAAAAATCACTTTGATGTGATTTTGAATGTAGTATGAATGTTGACTCCAACCACTTATGTTGAGGCACTAGGTTCGACAACCATACCCAGAGTCACATACATACATGGGGATGGGTCGAAACACATTTAACCACTTTTGCACCTTTAGATGAGCATACATTTGCTATGTGAGCCCATAGAAAATATATAAAACAATGTTCCTACCTAATCCCACATCCTCCAATATTCGGATAGCATGGTTAGATTTTTAGCATGGTTTATCATTATCTTATGCATAGTATACCTAGCCATCCAGTTGTTTGTTAGATGATCGTTTTATATATTATGTAATATTTAAATAACTTATGATCTATATTAATGTATTTTTTTTAATTAATTACGTATTAATTTTATCCTTTCAATAATTTGGATATTATTATAAATATATTATCTAATTACATATTTTCTATTTTAATATAACACATTAATAACCTGTCATATAAGTTAAAATTTCCAAAAAAATTGATCACATGTCATTTTAATATTGTTTTCATTTCCTTTACATATTGTATTCCTTATTTAAAAGTTTCATTAAATTAAATTTATTCTAATATTAATATGTTGGTAACTAATTATAATAATAAAAATTATAAATAAATATCTTATAAAAATAGTATAAAAATGTTTTTCTCAAATTTATTATAATTAATCTCATATTACTTTAATGTTTTTAAATATTCAAAAAGAGAAGTATTATGAATTTTCAAAATTTAAAAAATATATTTACAATAATATATAATTTATTCTATGAAAAATTTATTTCTAGAAACATATTATTATATATAAAACATACAATATTACTAACATGAAATGTGGAAAACTAAATATTTTATATCAAAATAAAATTAAATTTGAATAAATAATCAGATAATATTATATACATATATATATATAAACATATAATATAACTTGTCCTTTTTAATAAAATATATCTTTATAAAGAGTAAAATTATATTGAAATATTTTTTTTGAAAAATCATCAATAAAAATAATTTTTTTGAAAAATATAATTGATATTTCTAATTGGAATATTTTAAAATAATTCATTAATAAAAAAAATATTTTTAAAAAATAATATTATTTATTTATTTATAATATATATTTATGTTATAAAAAATCCATTAAATAAAATCTTTTGGTAGAATTGTATGCTTAAATTCATAGAATGTTACGAAAAAGAACACCCAAATATACTCATGATTGAATATTAGTCTTAATGATATATCATCCATACTACTAGACATGGTATTTTATTTGGTGATTCAATGTAACATCCATTTAGGATAACTCACTAAATGGGATATGTTATCTATGATGGTGCTTATAAATGTTTCTATGCTTATGCAGCCTCTCTAAATAAGTACATTCTGAATATCCATGGATTTGGATATAGAAATAGGGTATCTCTCTTAGGCCATCATGGGTATATTGGACCTTATATACAATAACCTGCTAACTGAGGTATTAGAAAACAATGTAAGTTGGTCATGCTTTTTCCTTAAACCCCACCTAGTGAAACACAATAACAGATAGAGAATCCCAACCTGATCACCTGGAAGGATTCATGATTATCTTTTCCAGACAAACATGTACATGGGATCATTATCCTATGATCATGATGTAATATTTCACTATAACCTCATACAGATAGGCCAGGGGATCACAACCAACTAATTCTAATCTAAACTGATGAGAATAATGGCCTCAAATTTCCTAGAAAATGTACACATTGTGTATTTGTTATACAGAGTGTACCTTTCCAACCTCAAGATTACCTATGCCTCACCTTATTAAAGTATGTGGCTTTATCTATATAAAATGTGTGTCCTTTAGGAATACACATCTTGTAGAGGTCAATATGGAACTCAGTGTCATGCCTTCTAATGTCTTTGTACACTAGCTCATTCCCATGTACATTGGTTCATGGGTTTCTACTATGAGAATTCTTATTTACTCGTCTGTGTATGAGTATTAGGTAATTATATTCTATGCAATGGCTACCTAATAAAGGCCTTTATTACATGTTATTATTGGGCTATGACATTTATACCCACTTTGCGTTGGGCTAACAACCTATTTATCCTCTTACATTTATTCATGGTATACAAATCATTTTTCTTCTTATTTTCAAGAATGCACTAATACTAGTGTACCATTTTAGTTTTAATATTGAGCTACAACCTATATACTTTCCGGTTTTTAGTAGTGTGATAAAACATGTGTACCATTTTATTTTTAGTCTTGGGATACAACCCATGTATCTTTTTGTTTTCGAGTATGGGCTACTTCCCATATACCTTCTTGTTTTTAGGATTCAGCTACAACGTGTCTAAATTCTTGTCTTCAGGCATGTGCTACAACATGTGTTCCCTTTGAGCTCATATAGTACTAATCATTACCCAATTCATTCAGGGAGATATAGGTCACACAGTAATAGTAATAAAATCATTATTGAATGTCCCACAATACAATAAAACATTAAACATATCATGACTCATAAAAATAGACAGGTTTTATAAGCATCAAATCATAACCCATGAAATTAAATGGGAATCATTAACATTTAATCACAACATAACCTATGGGAAAAGGTATGTTTCATAATCACATCATGAATTCATCAGTTGTTAAAAGAAGATAGTTTAACAAGCATAAAACAAGGGGAAGTGAAATATATTTCATAAGCATCATTCCATAATGACATAAACCATAAAGAATGAATCTGAATGAAACCATTGAATCTATTCCTAAAATTTCATCACTATCATTGATAGATTATATAATTGAAGTAAAATTACATGTAATGACATTTTCACATCATTTCTTGAGGTAAATATACATCCTTCTTTTATAATCAAATTTTAGAACATAAATTCATTTGATAAATATTTTTCTTAAAATTTTATAAAAGAAGCATGAACAAATATTGAAAACCATTTCCATGCATATATATTTTAAAAATATTCGTAAAAATAATCCTTCTAAATTAGAAAATAAATCATCAATGAATAAATGGTGGGTAAATCTATACATGTCGTATGAGGTAAAAATAACATTTTTTCTACATGGTAAAAGTTTAAAAAAAATGCCTCATTTTTAAAGAGAAAAGAATATTCCTTTGAAAAAATTGGTAAAACAAAAAAAGGGAAATAATTAATTTTAAGTATTTTATTATTATAATATATTATTCGTGGAATCGGTTTCTAGAACACATTTTTTTATGGAACAAAAAATTATTACTGAAAGGTGGGTAAGGTAAGGCTTTCATAAAAACAATTTTTGAAATATATGTTGTACCAAAGAGAGGAAAAATGGTACCAATGAACTAATATATCATGAATCACTATAGGATAATAAAATTAAAGAGTGTTCTTAATAAATGGATTATAATATTTCATCAAAGGAAGCATAAACTTAATAAATCTCAAAAGTAATGAGATTGGTTCAATAAACACTTACCACATGGTAAATATGGACCACACTCCTTATTAAATAAAATGATATTTAATTAATAATAAAATATAATGAAAACAATAATATTACATATATAAAAATATAATGGTATTATATACACCTCATGGAAAAATATAGGTGCATAATAAGGAATTTGACTGAATGAAGGAATATTGTGAAAAAATTACTTTATATGTTTGATAAATATTGAAGCATAAAATCGGTGAGAGAAATATCATTAAATTTCTACATAAATACCCATAAATTGAATTAAATTTTTCATATAATACAACCATGGAAACTATAATCACTACACATAATTGATGGGTGGTGAGTAAATCATGTACCTCATAGAACCAAAAAGTTAGATGAAGATTGCATTCCTTGTGTCTTAACTCTCAACGTACTCATTCAAACAACCTATATAATAAATAAAAATTTATTATATATATTATTTCAGCACAATATTATTTTATATAATAATATATATTGTTACATCATGACCTTATATTACCCTCTACTGAAAATTCTTATGTTAAGGATTCCTTTCAGAAAATATCTTCTTTGTTCTTCGCTTGTCATTTAATCTATTATATCATTGTTCCTTACAATTATATCATAATTACATAATTTAATCCATGATATGAATATTATTTAGATTCATATATTTTTATTTGATTAATTTATTTAATATATATATATACTAAATGGAAAACACAGTTCATGGAGGTGGTAAGCCTAAAATACGCATAAACGTTTTTCGGTTTTTACTGTCATATTAAAAAAAATAAGGTAAATTTCATATTTATATATATGTTTGTATATATCCTTAATAAAGTGCCATTATTATATCATATATATCATATAAGTTCAGTAAAAGGACCTTTAATACATTCCATGTAGTGTGTGAGCGAACCACATCGCCTATAGGGGTTGGAAGTCCACACTTCCTCAAACAATATTATCTTATTTACACCAAAATTAATGTACAAATACGTGTGTTTTAAAAGTAATAAAAATAATAAATTGAAAATAAATATAATATATGAAATATATAAACATATTTTCCATCATAATTTCTACTAGTATACGCGTTAAAGGAAAAATAAATATTTATCATTTTGTGAGGCGGCAGTACACAGTACATATAAACAATGTGTTTTTTACCTTTTATATAGAAGTTTCTGTAAGTGTATGTATGTAAATTATCATAAATATATAATACAACATTTAATATAATTTTCCAATTGAATTATAAAATAATGATTTAGGATGGGTAGTGAATGATAATAAATGAAAGGTTCTTGAGAGGAGTTATTTCATAATCGGGTAACTCCTTTTGGTTTGTATCAAAAGGATTATTTGGATTTACTTCCCCCAAGGGGTGGATTATAGGTTGAAGTTGTAGTTTTTGAGAATTTAATTGGGAATATCATGTCTAAAACAAAGTGGTTTGATATGTGCAAAGAAGATGGAGAGGTGGCGGCCATTTAAAGGGAAGGGAAAGGACAGATATGGAATTTTTTAAAACAGGTTATGTGTACCAATGTTTAAACCTAAAAAAGTCATAAAAACCAAAAAACACATTATAATTGAAGTTTAATTCCCAATTAATTTCCATATAGTTTGTTTGTTATATTTTTCTAGGTTTTTTAGGTCTTCAAAAGTAGGTTTAGTACCTACTAAATCATAATTCTACCATAATCAATAAAATTAACTTTAATTACATTAAACAATATTTTTGTTCAAAATATCAATTAAACATTTTTAGAAATTATAAATTATACTAAATCAATATATGGAAAATATTTTTAAAAATTACAATAACATAACTATCATAAATTAATTTAATATTAATCCCACTAATGAGATGCCCTTACATGTTTTTAATGTAAAAATGATCAAATGTTTGGTATATTTTTATATCCAATTTCAATGTGAAATTGGTTCCAATGACCTACGTTGAATTAATTAATAAAATTATTATCTAACTAAACTTTAAATCCATGTTATATTAAAATTTATCATTATAATTAATTAAAATAAAACAGAAATTTTGATTTAAAATCCAATGTGTTAAATTATTTTTAAAAAATAAAACATTACAGAAAAATACCAAAAAATTATACTAATCTAATTTTAGGGATTATATTAAAAATATGAGGCTTATTCATACCTATTAAATTTATTAAACATCTGAAAATATTATTTAAATTGTGTTCTCCATTAAAAGGTTGTGAACTTACCTTTATAAAAGTAGGTTTTATGCATAAAATCGGTTTTACTATTATCTTATTTCTATTGAATCTATTAGATGAATAACAAAAATATTAGATTTAATATATAATTTATATATTACATTAATATCAATCACAAATTTTAATTAATTTAGTTTATTAGGATAAAATCTATTTTTACTATAAAAATTATAATATATTCTTCTATATTTAATCAATTTTCATATTCATTTTTAATACATTTGTAAATGATGAATTCATATTATGTGTTTGTAAACCATATATTTTCATAAATTAGATATCAATATTCCTAAAAACTAATTTAATATCATTTTTATATTCTATTATTTAAATAATAACAATTTAATTATATACTATTGTTTTGTATAAATAGGTTTTTCATGTTATGCAATCCATTGAGTTAAGTCATTGTTGCATGTAAATCAAGGTAAAATAAGTTTTAAATGTAGGGAATGATAATATTTGTGTTGTCTATAGTGCAAAATTAACATGTTATTACATATAAAACCAGATAAAAATAGTTCATTAATATGAAATAATCTATTTTTTGTGTTTTATGAAATAATAAATCTCAAAGAGATAAAATTAATTCCAAAAAAATATTTCACAAAATCTTAGGGTGGTATATTCTAACCCCCTTAAAATTAATTAATCCATTGAAACTCTTCTAGTTTATCAATTGTTTAATACATTAATGTTTCATTCGTAAGAACAAATATCATAAAATTATTATAAAAACATCCGTTAAAATGGAATGTTGGAACCATAACAGTTACCCAATGTAAAATATAATAGAGATTATACATATGGGAACATAGGAGGAAAGGGAAAACATTGAAATGGAAGAAAAATATAACCATCCATTTATGATGGTGAGTGGCATAAAAAAATTTAGGATAAATTTAACAATCACAAATCCATAAATCATTGATGGACTAATAGACCGTATAATTAATTATAAATTGATGCACTAGGATAACGTTTTTGGATACAAGATAAAGTTAATGAATTTTAACGAAAAGATATACATGAATTATATGAGTACAAAATCATAATTAGTTTGTCCATGATCGTCTTTATCTCTTTATCCCAAATTAAAGGCAATTTTTTTTTTCCTGATGTAGTTAAACATCAATAGATCAATGAAGTTTCATCCCATCTGTTATTAATTATCATAATCATCACGTTTTTATAATAGTTTAACCAGTGTGATTTAATTATTATTTGATAAGATATTAATTTATTCTCACAAACATCATCCAATGTTTATTCTAATTTGTCCATAATTTTTTATCCCCGCATCCCTTTCAACATGTTAAACTGCAATGTTATCAAAATAAATTCTCAAAATCAACTTAACATTGATCGCCCATATATCAAAAAGTACCATTTGGTTTCCACATCATGAAATGTGAATAACTTCATCGTATATTCCTTGAAAACATAGTAATAATATTAATCACCATAAACCATTTTGTAAAACATTCATTCTTCCTTATACAAATGACTACTAGATAAATTATTAAATACAAGAAGTTGTAAACATCATCATTGATGACAAAGAGCATTATTTAAGTATTCAGTTCCAGGGTAATATGTACCATCATATTTAATTATTTATATCTATAATATCAATATCAAAAGATCATTATCTCGATTTTTTACATTATTTGAGGGTTACCTTCTCATAATCAAAATATCGCATTTCTATGAAATCACTTTTCTATGTCTTACTCACCATTCAATATGAACTTTTGATGCCTTAATGAAAAATTCTACCAAAAATAATAATTTATTTTATGATTCATATAACATAATCATTGAATTTTAAAATATAAATACTTCATTAGTACATCTTTATTCTTATAGCATTACTCATGCTTCATCAATTTTTACTTAATACATCATTAATAGAATTTAAAATATGAATCATGTATTATGGTTCATCAAAATCAATCTAGTCATGCATCTTATGATCAATGAAAACAATTCTGGAAGAACGTCACATACCTTTAACATGTCATTTATGGTCTCTTAATCTTTTAAAGTATAACTAATACTCAAAACCTCCTTTCTGATTATCATTAAGAGATTTACACTTGGGAAATCGATTTACTTAGTTCACATGCAATCCACATCAGAAATAATCAATGTTCACCAAGTTTATTCTAGTTATCTACATTGACTAAAACCATAAAGCATTGGAGGAGAACCATATATCATATAAGAATTGCACCTAATCATGAAAAATTACTTATTACATAGCTAAATCATGACCACTAACTTTTAATAAAATACACCAAATTTATATCCTAGGTTATTCATAGTAATATTATATTGATATAGTTTATAATGGATTTTGAATAGTTTGATAATTTCTAATAGGTATCCCCTATTAGTTTCAAACCATGTGTCACGATGCTCATTGTCTTATACCAGATTACCCCGAGTCAATCCCAAGACATCATGTTAGTGTTTTTATCCCTAGGTAAATGTATGCAAGAGCCACATCCACTTGTAGTGTCCAAAAAGGATGTATTTACAGGAAACCACTAACTCTAGGATTAACCCAAATTCCAGTAAATTTCCTTAAAAGTTGACTCATCCTCATACTTATTGTTATAGACATCCCTAGACATGTCCTTGTAAATATCGCTACTAAAATCCCAAAAAAATTTACATCCTATTTTTAAAACTATATCTAAAATCTAATTAATACCACTATAGAGTCCCAAGAATTTACATAAATTTATATTAAATCATTTTAGATGAATATGTGGTACATTACAAAAATACATACCAGAGGACCGTAATAGTTCAGTGTATTTGGAAATAAGGAAACAAAATATTTTACCCTGGTAAAATAGCTTTATCAACTCCCAAAATTTTATCCACCTTTAGTACTTCTACTTATAACACTTCTTCCCAACATAGGGGAAGGAAATATAAGAATGGATTAAGTTCATGTTATCAGTATGGGTAAATAACTAAAATCGGTAATAATAGCATTACCAAAAGGGTATGGAAATTGAGCATATGATTTTAAGATCACACCCTTAATATTAGATATCTTAAAAAAATAATAGTATTTAAAAAGGCATATATCATAAGAGAATTCAAATCATAAGTCAGGAAAGTATAACATAGGAATAGGACATGTAATTTTTGGCCTGGATGTAAGAATAAAAAATCTTTTCTTAACGATACCTACAAAGACCATTATAACACATTGAGCATGGGCTACGAGTCTTACACCTTCTTCGGGCATGGTCTCGCAACTCATGTACCGTATAACTTTTTGTCTTGGACTATAACCCATGCACCTTTTTTTATGTATTAGGATACAAGCTGTGTACCCTATTACTTTTAGTCTTGGGATACAAACCATGTATCATCTTATTTTGTGGCTTGTGATACAACCCTTGAAGCCACTTATTTTTAGTCTTGGGTTACAACTCATGTAACTTCATTTTTTTGAGCCTGGCCTACAACCTATATACATTAAAGATTTGATGCTTGGGATAAAACTCATAATCCTTCTTATTTTGGGGGGTGGCCTACAACTTGTGTTCTCTTTGATCTCTTATCAAACATGTAATGACCCAATTAATTAGGGGTATTTATATATCCGACCCATCTCATGAAAAAGTAATTCATAAATGTGCCATATGATAATAAATCATTCATCATATCATGATCCATGAAAAAATATTGGTTTTATAAAAATCAATTCATAACTCATGAAAAGAAATTGAAATAATTAAAATTTCATCACACAAAAAATTATAAAAAGATATTTGTTTCATAATCACTTCATGATGACTTAACATGTGAGTATAAGAGGGTGTCGATATAATAAAATCTATGGAAGTGAAATGGGTGTCAGAAGAATAATTCAATTGAATCATTATCCATTAAAGAAATAATATTAATGGAAACATTAGAAAATTTCCCTGAAGAAAATTAATAACATCAATTGATGTTACCTTAGATGAAAAATAATTTGGAATTATATTTTTAAAATAAATCTTGCGATAAATATCTAGTTATCTTTGAAACAGGATCTTTAAAACATTAAATATTTTGAAAAAAATATCATTAGAAACATATAAAAGAATATTGAATACCATTTACATGAAAATATCTTTTTAAAACATTCTATTAAAAATTATCAATTTAAAAATGAAAATAAATATTCTTATAATTGATATTGTGGTAATTTGTACCTATTATATGTGGTAAAAAAGAACATTCCATTTTTACTGTAAAAATGATAGAAAATTCTATCTTCATAAAGTGAAAATAATATCCATTTGAAAACATTGGTAAAATAAAAATAGGTAATAATATCTTTTAAATATGATAGGAGAATAGTATTATAATTTTGGAATCCCTTTTTAGAAAAAAAATTCTAAGGAACACATATTTCCGATAGAAGATAGGGTAGGGTTGGGCTTTATTAAAAATATGTTATTAACTATATTTAGTACCATAGAGTTGGAAAATGGTTCCAATACATGACTATATCATTTTTAACTAGGGGAGAAAAAAATTCCTATGTTTTTCTAGGAAATTTATTAGAAGAATTTAAGAAAAGAACTATAATAATAAACAATCTTGAAAAATGATGAGATTATTTCAACAAACTATTATAAATTAATAAATTTTGAACACAATACCTATTTAATAAAATTAAATTACATTAAGCATAAAATAACATAAAAATAATAATATTCCTTATGTAAAATTTGGATGTCATTATATAAACCTCGTGAAAAAATATAGGTGCATAAAATGGAATTTGACTCAAGGAAGGAATATTGTGACAAAATTACATTTCTAATTTGGTAAATTTTGAAACATAAACTCTATGAGAGAAATATCATAAAATGGATATGAAAATAACCATAAATTTAATTTTAATAATATTATAATACATCCAATGGTAGTATACACACCACACAAAATGGATGGGTGGTGATTAAAGCATGTATCACATGAAAATAAAAAAGTGGGATGACTTCCCTTAACATTTTTGTTAACTCTCGTCATACTCATTCAAACCACGCGTGTAAAAAATATAAATTTAATAAAAACATTTTAAATAAAAATATTAATTTCTATAATAACATATATGTATTGATCCTGGCCTTATATTATCTTCTAGTAAACAATTATAGGTTAAGGATCCACATTGGGTAATATCTCACATGTTCTTCACATGTGCCTTAATCTGTAATATCTTTATTCCATAGACTTATATAATGATTAATGAATTCAAAACATGAGATAAATAATATTTATATACATTTTATGTTTATTATAATCATATATATATAATATAAGTATGAAATTTAATCCACTATTTATGGAGATGGTAAGTCGTATTTACACATGAACACCATTTCCGTTTTTAGTGTTGTATTGAAAGACGTAAGTTTAATGAAATATGTGTATATATTTTAATATATATCATATTTACAGAAGAATTATTATGTAATATCTAGCATATAATTTTACTAAACATATCTTTTATACATTTCACATAGTGTGTGAACGAATCACATCTCTTAATGGGTGCGGTGGTACACACTTTTCCAAACGAAAATATCATATTTACACTAAATTGATTTAAAAAATGATATGTATTGTTAAAATTAATAATGAAAAAAAATAATAAAAATAATATATTAAATATATAAACATATTTTCCATCTTAATTATCACCACGAGTTTCGGTAAAAGAAAAATTACCAATCATCATTTAGTGTGGAGGTATTTCATCGTGCATATAAACAGTATCTAAATTACTCATTAGAAGGAAGTGTGTGTTCTTATTGGTAAAATATATTGTAAAACCATTTCCTAACATATTTAAGATATCAGTTTCATTATAAATTCATATAATAAAGTTATTGTGGAAGCATAGAAAAAAATAAAGTTAAAGAGCTTTAGAGAACACATTGCCTCTTAATCAGGTAACTCCTTTAAGTTTGTACCAAAAGGCTTATTTGGATTTCTATCAGCCTATGGGTAGGATTATAAGATTAAGGTATGGATGTTGGGTTGTTTATTAGGTAGCTCATGTCTGAATATAATTTCATTTATAGGTGTTAAGAAGAGGAAGAGGTGGTGTCCATTTATAGGGAATGAAAGGACACCTTGGGAATTTTTTAAAACAAGTTAGGTGTACAGCAATTATTTACTAATAGAAGTAATAAATAAAAAAACACAATAATAGAAGGTTAATGTCCAAATAAATTATTTAAAATCGGTCTTTTATATGATTTTAGGTTGTTTTGGGCTTAAATATGTTGCTTAGTCGTTGGTTATTATTATTTTTTACCCTAATCGATGTAATTGATTTTAATTACATTCACATATATATATTTTTTCAAAAATTAAGTTGGACTTACTAAAAAAGATAAATAATTATGATTCCAAATATGGATTCCATTTTTCCAGTTTACAATATTAGTAGTGTAATAAATTAAATTAAAATCAATCTTAATGACAGAACTACATTTTAGGTTTTTTATGTAAAAATTATTAAAAGTGTTCTTTGTTTTTATATCTAATTTCAATGTTGAATTAGGTAAAATGACGTACAGAGGATTAATAAACAAAATTATTTTATTATTCAGTTTTTAATTCAATTTAAAATATAATTTAACAATATAAATAAATTAAATTGAATTCAATGTTTGAATTAAAATTCAATATTTTTTACAATTCATTAAAAATTAAAACTATATATAAAAATTAAAAAAAAATTAATCAAAATTAATTTTTATTTTTTAGATCCAAATTTAATTTTTTTTATATATTAAATTTCTAATATTTCCAAAAAATGTATTTAAAATGTGCCCATACGTAAAAGGTAGTAAATCAACCATTATAAAAAATATGTTTTTGTGAATAATATTTGATTTGTTCATATCTTATGTCAATACAATATAATGGATGAATATAATAATTTTTATTGAATATATAACATATATATTACATTAATATGAATTACTAATTGTTATTAATTTAATTTATCAGGTTAAATAAGCATTGACACTATAAGAATAATAATAATTTCTTTTATATTCAATTGGGTTTCATATTAAATTCAAATTAATTTGAATCCTTTGAATTCATATTCTATTTGTATAAACCATTTATTTTCATAAATATTTTAATAATATTCATAACAACTAATTTAATGTCTAGGTTATATTTTTTATTTTATAAAATAACATTTTAATTATATATTACTTTTTGGAAAAAATATGTCATCTGTTTTACATAATCCATAAAATATAGTCATAGTTTATTATAATGAAAGATAACCATGGCGTTCTATGTAGAAAATGATAAAATCTGCGTTTTTTAGGGATTGATTAACTTGGTGTTTTTTATAACTCAAGCCAAACATATATAATTAAAATAAAATAAACATTTTTAATTGTTTCATTAAATGAAAAATATCGAAAAGATAAAATTAATTTTTTTTAAAAAAATTCAATAAACCTCTGGGTGATACAATTCCAACCTATGTTCATACAGGTGTAACACATGAGTAAACACTGAGCCACCATCCTTAGGTCACATGATTTTTGACATGTTCCATCAGACATGTGATATTTTTTTCTATATGTAGACCATATCACATCAGAAAAGGAATACAGTACATCTTTTATTCTATATTACATTACGTATAGTTAGTATTTTCACTAAAAATCATTTTTATTCTACAAATCCTTCCCATTTCCCTTCCTTAATTAACTCTATCACTATATCCACTATTATAATTTGATCTAGGATTGTCTGTACCAGACAATCATGGGTGACTATATTCTGGAAAACTAAATCACAAAACATATTCTCTCAACCACACAAACTTTCTAAATTTCCATAAACCACATCACGGGATCCAAAAATTCAAATTAAAACACTATTTCATCTCAATTAACCATGATTGCGTCACCAATACTAAATATAGAACCTTGAAAATGATCTGTTTATGAAAATATTTAACATGAAATGATCATTTATGGGCATTTGGTGATCCACCTACAAAAAAATGAATCCATTGATGAATGTGCATAAAATGGTGGAAATACCATACAACACAAATATGAATATTATAACTCATTTTTTGTTTATATAACCCAAAATTCATTATGTTAGTAATTTATAATGAATATGAAATAATCAAAAAAATATCACATTCTTATTTCCATAAAGATAAAAAATCAATATCAAATCATATTTTGACCCGAAAATCATAATATTTGATTAATTATAATTTCATTCATGGGGTAATCCAAAATGGGAAAAAAATAAGATAAAACAACCCAACACATGTTTGGATCAATCACTAAAGAAGAACAGTTTTGCGTCTTTTTTCATGGTGAGATCCACAAACTCTATTGATGAAGACTACCGTTTAGAAATAACTCATTATCCTTAATCTATTATCGATTTCCAATTTCTACACCATGATTTCATATAAAACATCTTGGTTTATATAGGTAAAAATAAATCTTTTTTAGATGTACTATTAAATATGGTTTGTTTAGGTCATGAAATTAATTAATTAATTAATAATTTTATTATTATCTCACAACCACATTTTAACCAAACACAATATGTCTGCAATGGTTAGGTAGAACCTTGGGTAGAAATAAAATTATATATTAAATTGTTCATTAGTATTTAAAATAAGAATCTATGTTTGGAAGTTATTTCATTATTTCTTAAAAACTACACTGACATGATAATATATATATATATATATATAATATTTTTATTATATCCATAATGAGGCTCATCAGACCTCATAATCTCACGTCGTCTAGGAACCTATTTCGGAAAATGTTCCTGAATCTATTTAAAAGTATAACAAGAAAAAAATTGATGTTAAATACTCCCAACTAAAATTATTTTATCCCAAAAATAAAAACCAACAAAAAATGGTGAGGAAATGTGGATATTATATGGTTTCCAATTCATAGGTTCTCTCCCAAAATTTATCATGCTACCACTAGAATCACACTAGGGGAATCACTAAACCATGAAATAACTTATCCTACCAATAATTGATATCTTCTAGGTACTCTATAATAGTTTATTTATTATCATTTTATAGTATTCCCCAATTGATGTCATACAATGGGTTATATACAAACCTACTCATTTATGATACATGGAAGACATTGGGTTCTTGTTTTATTAATGGAAATAGAACAATGTGCAATTTCTCCTTTTAAACCCTACACGGTGTCTTGAATGGTCCAATGAATCCCAGAGATAACATCCCTCCCCATTCAAATATACACAATACACATTTATGTGGGTCCTTCATGAGTACATTGTCTCCCTCTTAGAACATCGAAGTCCATAACATGCACCTTATCTATCCTAAATCACTCTAAATATGTTCCCATAAGCAAAGAATCCTCTGAATTAATCTTTTATAATAATGGCATGTTGGGCCTCCCATATTAGACTAAAATGGTTCTATACCAACGGTGGAATTCGGTATATTTCATATAAAAACACCACCATGGATAGGTGATCCCCCTATATTTGGCCAATATATTTAATATAATACCATTTTGGGTCCTCCAGAACAATAATAGTGCACTCCGCCTTTCTATATGTCTTGGGGTGAAACAACATGCTCAAATGCAACTGAGTCCCAAATATCACAAAAAATATTCTCAATAATCATGATGTGAATCCATAATCATGGGAGAAATGATTATTGAGGAAAATTAATAAAGCAAAAAAACATATTTCACATAATGGAAACCCAATATCTATAATAAAAAGTCCTCCGAGATTGTTAGGATGTTGTCCAATTTGGTGATTCAATATATGATCATCATGATTGAAATAATTCCTCTTAATGTTTGTGGGTTTCCTATCATGAATTACAAAAATATATCATCTATATTCATCTCAGGATACTAAAGGGGTTGTTCTAGACTCCTTGGAACATGGTTCCCATCCATTACCTCATGAAATGTGACGCATCAAAAAACAAATTAAGCTATCAAATTTCTCATCACTGGACACAAGAACTGATGATGAGAGTCATGTTACATCTTTTCCACATATGGATGCACAACCATGGTGAATGTATGTATGTCCCTCAAAACCTCCTCATACAATCTCATTGTTACAATGATCCATCCTTTGAAAAAAAATTATGACCTTATTACCACAATCATATAATACATTCAGAGAACATCTATTAGATATAATAATATGATAGGTGTCATTGTTAGTATATCCAAGCTAAGACTCTCTAATGGGATGTTGAAGAATTTTTTTAATGAACATTGAATTATGGTAAGTTTCACCATACCTATCCACTTTATAAATCTATAATAATTATAATTGTTCGGTTACCAGAACCAACAACTATACACAAGATCTCTTACTGAGAGCCATATTTCCCCACATTCAGTTTCCCAAGATTATAGACTATATCAAACTCTTAATCTTGGTGGAATAAATGTAATCAAATCTAAAATAATATAATAGCATTCAATGATATGATATTCTTGAGACTCTCTTGGTTGGGATAGATGATAAATGGATCCCCCATAAGGTAGTTTTCTTTTATTATTAAGGAAACCACCACTTAATAAATCTATTGAACCTTGGGTTTTCAATTATTATGATGAGGTTTATACAATTGGAATCCAAAGGCAATCATCGCCTACATATGCATCCATTCACATATAATCCCAATCCTTGAGGCATATAAAAACACTACATAATCAACACGTCTATAGAAATCATAAAATGGGTATAATCATCAACCACTACCAAAACTCCTTCAAATCATACTAGAGCCTCTCCATCCATAGAGAATATTTCTTATTCTTGGTCAATGTCGTAAAAGGTGTTGATATCTAAATTAAATAAGGCACAATTAACCAATAATATCTTGCTAAACCAATAAATCTCTACACCTCAGTCACTCCCCAGGTTGGGTCACAAGATAACATTATCTCAACCATGGTTATGCCGACTTCTACTCCCAAAAAATATGACATGTCCTATAATTTTTAACTGTATAATCTAGAACAGACCCTTTGAGAGCATCGCATAAATTCTTTTCTCTCGAAGTATATCTAGAAAGATCCTCAAATGTCTCATGGGTTTCTTATTGGAAAATGTCGATAATTGGTTTTCATCAATCAATACTAATATGAAAAGATCTCAAAAGATAAATGATATGGTTCATGAGTCCAATAAACATAGATATGGTGTTCTCCCTACCAAAACACATCACCATGTAATCATATTAATTATATAATCATCAGAATATTTTCTTCACTATATATGCATATCATACTCAGAGATGGAGATAAGCTGATCTAAGGTCAACATTTGAGTACCATCTTACAAATATAAATTTTTTATGGAGATACTTTATCATCGAAAGATTATAATTATTCATTAAGTTCAACTAATTCAAAAGGCAGTAATCCACTCACAATCTCAAGCTCTCATCTTCTTAATCATAACTACATTGGGGCTATTTAGGAGAAACACAGGGACTGACAAAGCTATTACATGGATATTGATCAACCTCCAAAACTTTCTCATTATTATAGGCAAGATCCATATAATATTAAGGAATAAATATTTATGTAGTCCCTAATATAATGTTAATTCATAATTATATCTCTCAATGGGGTGTTAAGCTTGAAATATCCTCAGGAAATATGTCCAAATTCTATTCTATAATTATAGAAAATGGATATCCCATTTCATCTTCTACTATAAATATAATACGATCATTGTGATTATTAGTAATTTTTTCTTTACTGTTATTAGACTATACTGCTCTTTGTAGGTTTCCATCTCACCCCATAAAAAACACACTATGTTTGTGTATACAAAGACCATTATCATAAAACATATTCAATCAATACATGAAATATGGTGAGCCAATTCATGAATAAAAAGGAATTATAAAGACTCATTATTTCAAAAAAAGTGATCCCATAAAAATACATATCATCTAAGATTAAGATCAATCTATATATGGTAGTGTATGATCATTGAATCCCCACTAATTTGAGTCTCCACAAGAAATGGTCAATCTAAGGGCTCAACCAAAACATCTATGTCTCCCAAAAAGAATTAAAAAACTAAGTGTTTATTTTCCTATATCAATCATTTTTATAATTAAATTATATAATACACATATATATCATAAAATAATTATAGGCGTCTTTTGTCCCTAACCCACCATGGATTTTTGTTTTCTTCATCCCTAACCACTTGATCTCTCAACCTATCATAAAACTTATGGGGGATGGTGTAACATCCCAGGTAAATGAAGAATAAGAGATTTTCATATTTATTAATATTTTTTAATTAAATATTAATTTTAGCTTAAAGGGGTTTCTATGTTCGATAGTGTACCCTATACGCAACAACAGGTTTCTTTGGAATCTTACGTTGCACACTAATAATATAATATTATTATTTTAAATGGTAGTTAACTCCTAGCCATTGTATTGGAAGGAATGAAAAAAACTAACTAAAATATGATTATACATGTTTGTTAAATATATTTACATTTATCAAATAAAAGTTAGAGGCTTAAAAAGTGAATGAATCTAATTTTAAGCATAATTTTCTTTAAAAGGCCGATTTATCACCTCTTAATGGAGAACCCTTTTTAAATCTAGTTTTGGTCACTTTAAAAAATTCTATTTGACCAAATAAAATATTTCTTTAGAATTAGGACATCATAATTTAATTTGGGTAATTTTTTGGTATTTTTCTGATAAAGTTCATTTTTTAAGGAATATTGAAAATATTGTATTTTAATTCAAAACTATGTTATAATCTAATTTATTTATATTGATAGATTATCTTTTTAATTAGTTTTAAAGTTTAAATATAATATATTTTTACCATTTAATAAAATTTTAGTCATTAGAAGAAATTTCACATTTAAATTGTATATAATCAACTGTCAATCTTTTGATAGTTAATATTTCTTAAAAACACGCCTTTTGTTTTGATAGCGGAAATTAATTTTAAATTAATTTCTTCCACTTCTATATATTGAATTTGGAGAAATGTATTCCATATTTGGAATCAGGAGGTTCAAATTGTGTAAATAGGTAACTTTTATTTTTAGACATTTTAAATATTTACTTCAGTAAATATTTTATTTACCTTGGTTAAAGGGTAAATCAGATAAATAAGGGTAACGAAATAATATTATAATAATATAAAATTCCCTTTAAACGTTTCCTAATCCTATTGGATTAGTCATTTCCGACCATGGGCATCTTTGGGTCGATTTTGGGACCACATTGAGCCAATTGGGAGTGATAATGACAATTTAGATTAATTAATTTAATGTGAAGACAAAAGTGACATTAACAAAAATCATTTAGTAATTAATTTTTATATGGTGTTATATAAGTTCTCCTTCTGAATATAAATATTAATTGGAAATATAAAAAGATTTCTTATATCTTGGTATTAGTTTTATAATTTTTAGATATCAAATAAATTAAATTATTTATGACACAATAATGATGCAGTTTTTACCTCATTAATAAATGATTTAAATAAATAAGATTATAATGATTGAAATATTATCCAAAACATGTCCAATTCTGATTGGATGATTTTATTTCGATTATGAGTCATTTTATCTTCGACCATAATTATTTTTGGACTATTAGAAACCGAATATCATTATATTATAAAATAATATTTCCACTCTTTCCTAAAGAGCCCCTCCTCTCCCTTATAAAAAGAGACCAATTATAACCAATTACTCACACCTCTCAAGCCATTTACATCGTCCTAAATCTTCCCAATTAAGCTCCCTACATTCCTATACTCCTCATAGAATCCTTAAATTAGAAATAAGTCCCTTCAAGAAGACCTTTGGTTCAAACCAAAGTGAGTTACCCAAATTAAAGGTAACAGTTTCTCTTAAATTGTTTTCTTTTATTTTGCTTCTCCAACCCCTAAATTCTTTTTATTTACATTTTTTGTAACAAAGAAAATATCCTAAATATACTAGTATGTTGTTATGATAAGTATTCTAACTACACTTATACACACCTACATCTAATGGATGAAGAACATAATGTTTTTGTGGATGGAAAACTAACGCCTCACGAAACGTTGATTGTTCAATTACATCTTACCGCCTCTCATGGTGGCCATTATGATGGCACTATATTTATATATGATAAATATTATGTTTATGATTTCTTTATGCTTCTGTACTTCTCAATTATATCTAACCTTTATGGTTTCCATGGTTGTTAAATACAATAATCTCATTTGAGGAAATGCAGACTACCGCCCCCTCAATGTGATGTGACTCGTTAATGCCCTATGTGGGATGTATAAAGGATAGAGTTAATGATATTATATATGATATTATACTGGAATTATAATATAACTATTTATCATTATGTTTTAATTCCATTAAAATAAAAAAAAGAAATGAAAGTAGCATTCATGTGTATGTACGACTTACCATCTCCATGAACAGTGCATTTCATTTCGTATCTCCAAATGTTATGTAGTATTATAAATACATGTACATGCTGGATATATATGATATATATGATACCCAAATCATTAATATAATTCAGGATATAATGAACCTTTTACCATGTGAACAACATGTAATTATAAGAAGTCCATTTTTGACTCAAGTACCAAATATCGACAAAATGAACGTTATCAACATAAATGATTACATAATGATTATAACATGGTAATAAGTGATATAAAAGGAATAATAAACATGAAAAATGTTCTTAAGAAAGTATAAATTAACTTTAGTTTATTATTCAGGAGATTAAAGAACGAACGGGTCAAGTCGGACACGAGGTAAGGGACTTCATCTCAATCTACATTCATTGAGGCATTTTTTAGTTTTATACATGACTTTCTTTTATAAGATTTATAAAACCCTTATAATTTTACTTCTATTCCAAAGGAATCTTTTCTCTACAAAGCGTCTTACTAAATGACAAAAAGGAATGTTTCTTTAATGTAAGCGGTGACAACGACCTTTCCGTCGCCGCGAGTATTATTTGATCATTGGCTTCCTTAACAAGCCAGAATGTTTTTAAAATGAAAATTAAATACCAAATACTCTTTTTACGTATTTTGGAATTGAAAATGATTTTGAGAATGGATTTTCTATTTCAATATCTTGAAATGAAATTTTATTATTTAAATATGGAAATTTTATCTTTTCTTTATGCTTATATTAAGTGTTAAGATCATGCCATGGTTCTTGGGCATTATTTACATATACAGGTGGTTTCGTGATAAACCTAGGGTGGGTGAGCCCGAGATAGCTCTCCAGTGCATTGGGTAACGTGACAGAGGTAAATGTGAAAGTTTCCCCTAAGATATTTATGGAATATTCTGTGATGGGTATTCCAAAGTAACTCCCTATGTAGCTGTGATAGATACAATGTAAGTATGGTATGGATGCCGCAAGATACCTTTATGATTTATGATTTATATGTGTCTTTCATAAATCTTATGATTTCATGAGGTAAGTAAAAGAGTTCATGTTTTGTATGTATTTATGAACAAATGTTTTCATTCATTGTTTTATAACCCTTACTGAGCCTTTTATTCTCATCCCAAGTTTTGAAATGTTTATCACAGGACATAAAGATGAATAGGGTCATGGATGAGGTCAAAGAAAAGCCATGCTCTCTTTAACATGGAATTATACATAACTTTTTTTTCAAGAGTTTTTATTTTATGAAAAAAAATTGGATTCTGGGTAGAAGTTCCTACTTTGTAATATTTTGAGATTTAATAGTTATGTCCTAATTCCCTAAAACTCTAAACATGAAAATATCCTCAATGTGAATTATTCATTTAATTCAATATTATGTAATGTTTAAGGTCTGGTCCTTATAGTTGGTATCAGAGGTAGGTTTAGATAACTTTAGGAGTTAGGATATTGTTATATTAGTATCTATAATGTAATTTATGTTAATATTGAAATCATATAGCATTTCCAGATTACCATGTTGCTTCGCCTAAGATATCTCTTTGTTTAGAATGGTTTTCCATAGAGGAAACATGGCGGCTATATTGGGAAGACATCAGGAGGAAGACAACCTTCCAAATTAGCAACCTGAGATAGTCGGAATCAGAACTGAATAGTTTGTTTCAGTGATGGCACAGTTGACTTAGGCTATAAATGGTTGTGGTATCCATGTACGAGATTAGCCAGATCAACCACAGAGGAAAATGTCAGTAGTGGAGCATTTAATTTGGCAACATCCCCCATTATTCAGAGGATCATCATATCCGGTGCTAGTTGAAGGGTGGATTAAAGCACTAGAAAATATTTTTGATGTCATGAGTTGTTCAGAACATCAAAAGGTTAGTCTCACAGTTTACCGTTTTGAAGGTGAAGCTGATCCGTGGTGGTCGATGGTGAAAAATATCAGGGATAGTGAGGATATTGATGCTCTTGATTGGGATGAATTCAAAGGTATGTTTCTGGAGAAATATTTTCCTAAGGTGGTTCATCATAGGATGGAAAAACAATTCCTAGAATTGAGGCAGGAGGATTACTCCGTGGCTACTTATGAAGAAAAATTCACTCGACTGGCAAGGTATGCTCCAAAAATCATACGAGATCTTGATAGTAAAATAACCCATTTTTACTCAGGTTTAAATCCAAAGTATCGAAGGGATTTAGATTCTCGTGAGTTCAAATGTTATGAATAACTTGTTCGTTGTGCGGAGAAGGTGGAAATGGAGTTTGCCGATGATCAAGTATTATTTGACAAACAACAAAATAAGAGTTAGAGGTGGCAGGCGAAAGGAAAGAACTCTACAAGAAAGTTTGATGGTAAGAAGATTAAGTTTACAGTTTGTGAAAATTGTGGTAAAAAGCATGCTGGGGAATGTCTTTTGAATTCTGGTAACTGCTACCGATGTGGTAAAATGAGACAAAAGGCTCGTAATTGCACTGAAACATATTGGGGTAATAGTAAGACAAAATGTGATTTACTGTCAGTAAAATGCTTTAAGTGAAATTAAATGGGTCATTATGCAAATGAGTGTCCAACGAGGAACTAAACCGAAGGAAAGCAGCCAGACTACAAGAAAAATGGGGTGGTGAAATCCTTTGCAACTACTTTAGTAGATGTTGGTCCATCAAATGAATTTGAATCAGGTACATTGATTGTTTGTTCAGATTATTCCAATGTGTTTTTTGATTCAAGGTCTACACACTCTTTCATTTCTGAAAAGTTTTCTAGTAAATTGGGATTTCAATCTCATGATATGAATACTGAACTTACGGTAAAAACACCTGGAGGAAATGTAAAGACAAAATGAAAACATAAGAACATTCATGTCTTTGTGTGAAGAAGGAATAAAACTACAAACCTTATTGTTTTGCCTCTAGTAGAGTGTGATGTTATATTGGGCATGGATTGGATTTATGTTTATCATGATAAGATTGACTGCAGAGCTAAAGAGGTTTCTTTTCAGAATGATTTTCAGTTTGTGTACAAGAATGAACCCTTTCTTTTGATAACATTTTAGGAAGTCAAAAAAATGGTAAAAGATGGAAATGAATGTTACCTTGCACATATTGTTGAAAACAAAGGAACTATTCAAATTAATGATGTTCCAGTGGTAAATGAGTACCTTGATGTTTTTCCTGATGAGTTTCCTTGTATTATACATGATCAGGAATTTGAATTTACTATTGACTTAGTTCATGATGCTAAGACAATTTCAAAAAACCCTTATCGAATGGCTCTAATTGAACTTTTAGAGGTCAATAAGCAATTGCAGAAGTTATTAGATAAAGGTTTCATTCGACCTAGCACATCACAATGGGGTGCTCCTGTCTTCTTTGTTAAAAAGAAAGATGGTTCAATGAGACTTTGCATTGATTATAGAGAATTGAATAACATCATGGTTAAGAATAAGTATCCTTTTCCTCATATCGATGATTTGTTTGATCAGCTCTAGGGAGATCAGTATTTTTCAAAGATTGACTTGAGGTCGGGGTACCATCAGTTGAAAGTAAAAGAAGCCGACATTCCAAAGACCGCTTTTCGTACTAGATATGGCCATTATGAATTTGTAGTTATTCCTTCTGGTTTAACCAATTCACATGCTGTATTCATGGATCTTATGAATAGAATTTTTTGTGAGTTCTTGGATATGTTTGTGGTTGTGTTCATTGATGATATTTTGGTTTACTCAGAAATTAAAGTGGAACATAAAAGTCATTTATGGGTTGTCTTGAAAACCATAAAATATAAGAAACTTTATGGAAAATTCAGAAAGTGTGAGTTTTGGTTACAACAAATTTCTTTCCTTGGTAACATTGTTTCAAAAAATGGCATAACTGTTGATCCTGCAAAAACAAAAGTTGTTGAAGAATGGCCAAGACCCACAAATATAACCAAGATTGGTAGTTTTCTTGGTTTGGAAGGTTATTACCAGGGGTTTGATGAAAACCTTGCACGGTTATCTAGTCCAATGACTAAGTTAACTCGAAAAGGTTTTAAGTTCATTTGGATGAAAGAATGTGATGATTGTTTTCAAGAATTCAAAAGGAGATTGGTGAATGCGACAGTTTAGGCACTTCCTTCCAGAAATGGTGAGTTTTTTATCTACAGTGATGCTTCGTTGAAAGGACTGGGTTGCATCCTAATGCAAAATGATAAGGTAATTGCTTATGCTTCACGTCATTTGATACCACATGAGTTAAATTACCCTACACATGATTTGGAATTAGCTGCTGTTGTTTTTGCTTTAAAAATTTGGAGACAACATTTGTATGGAGTGAAGTGTGAAATATATACTGATCAGAAAAGTTTGAAGTATATATTCACTCAAAAAGAATTAAACATGAGACAGAGGAGATGGTTTGAATTAATCAATGATTATGATTTCCCGATCCATTACCATCCGGGAAAAACAAATAAAGTGGTCGATGCTTTGAGTCGTAAAAGTAATGTCTCATTAGCCATGCTATGTTTGGAACAAGATCCTTTGGTTTTTGATTTGATGAAATTTGGCATAGAAGTTGTTGGTGCAGGAAATATTTCTGTTTAGTTTCAGGTGTCAGTGAGATCATCTCTATCAGACAGAATAAAGAAAGCGCAGAAGGAAGACAGTGAGTTGCAGAAAAAGGTAGAGTTGGTTCAGAAGGGCAAGTTTCCTGAATTTAACATTGATAATGATTGTGTTTTTAGTTTTGGAAAGAGATTATGTGTTCCTTGTGATTCATAGTTTGTTATGTGAAGCTCATAGTTCTATGTTTTCAGTTCATCTTGGCAGTACTAAGATGTATAGAGATCTTCGGGATTATTATGGGTGGGATGGAATGAAAAGAGATATTGCTGATTTTACTGTGAAGTGTTTGACTTGTCAGTAGGTTAAAGTAGAGCGAAAGTTACCGAAAGGAATGCTTCGGCCTCTTTCGGTGCCAGAGTGGAAATGGGAAAATATATCCATGGACTTAGTTGTGGGATTAACAAACACATCTCGAGGTAATAATGCAATCTATGTTATAGTTGACCGATTGACTAAATCTGCTCATTTCTTTCCTACTAGAGATACTTTGTCTCTAGATCAACTTGCTCAGTTTTATGTTAAAGAGATAGTCAAGTTTCATGGAGTTCCCCTCTCCGTTGTATCTGATCGTGATCCCCGGTTCACTTATAACTTTTGGAAAGGTCTTCAAAAGTCATTAGGTACTGAATTAAACATTAGTACAGCTTTTCATCCTCAATCAGATGGGCAGTAAGAACGAACAATTTAGACCTTTGAGGATATGTTACATGCTTGCTCGATGGACTACCAGGGAAGTTGTGACCAACATCATTCTTTGGTTGAATTTTCTTATAATAACATTTTCATTCCAGTATACAGATGGCTCCATTTGAAGCATTATATGGAAAGAGATGTCGAACTCCAGCATTTTGGGATGAAGTAGGTGAAAGAAAGATGATGGGACCAGAATTGGTAGAAGAGATGGCAGAGAATGTTTAGTTGATTCAGAAGCACATGAGAACAGCTCAGAGCAGACAAAAAAGTTATTCGGATAACCGGAGGAAGGATCTTTCTTTTGAGGTTGGTGATCATGTCTTTCTCAAAGTTTTCCTTGGAAAAGTGTGATGCGTTTTGGTAGGAAGGGAATGTTGATTCTGAGGTTCATTTGACCTTATGAAATTATGGAGAAAGTTGGATTAGTTGTGTACAAAGTATCTTTACATACAAGTTTATCCCATGTGCACATTGTTTTTCTTGTTTCTATGTTGAGAAAGTATATGTCAGATCCATCTCATGTTTTGAGCCAAGAGGTAGTTCAGTTGGAAGAGAATCTCTCTTATGAAGAACAACCAGTCTAGATTTTGGACCATAGAGCAAAGGTGTTGGAGAATAAGGTAATTCACTAGGTAATGGTTTTGTGTAAAAACCATATGGTTGAAGAGATAACGTGGAAATCTGAAAATGCTATGAGGGATAAATACCCCTACTTATTTTGATACGTGGATAAAAATTGCGAGGACAAAATTTCCAAAAGGGGGAAGGATGAAACATCCCAAGTAAATGGAGAATAATAGATTTTCATATTTATTAATATTTGTGAATTAAATATTAATTTTATCTTAAATGGTTTCTATGTTCGATAGTGTACCGGATACGCAACAACGAGTTTATTTGGATTCTTATGTTACACACTAATAATATAATATTATTATTTTAAATGGTAGTTAACTCCTAGTCGTTGTATTGACAGGAATGAACAAAACTAACTAAAATATGATTATACATGTTTGTTAAATATATTTACATTTATCAAATAAATGTTAGAGGCTTAAAAAGTGAATGAATCTAATTTTAAGCATAATTTTCATTAAAAGACCGATTTATCGCCTTTTAATGGTGAACCCTTTTTAAATCTAGTTTTGGTCACTTTAATACATTTTATATGACCAAATAGAATCCTTCTTTAGAATGAGGACATCATAATTTACATTGGGTAATTTTTTGGTATTTTTATGATAAAGTTCATTTTTTAAGGAATAGTGAAAATATTGTATTTTAATTCAAAACTATGTTTAAATCTAATTTATTTATATTGTTATATTATCTTTTTAATTGGATTTAAAGTTTAAATAGATTTTATTTTTACCATTTAATCTAATTTGGTTCATTATAATCAATTTCACCTTTTAATTGTATATAATCAACTGTCAATCTTTTGATAGTTAATATTTCTTAAAAACACTCCTTTTGTTTTGACAGCGGGAATTAATTTTAAATTAATTTCTGCAAATTCTGTGTTTTGAATTTATAGAAATGGATTCCATATTTGGAATCAAGAGTTTCAATTTGTGTAAATAGGTAACTTCTATTTTTAGACATTTTAAATATTTAATTCAGTAAATATTTTATTTACCGTGGTTAAAGGGTAAATCAGGTAAATACGAGTAATGAAATAATATTATAATAATATAAAATTACCCTTAAACCTGTCCTAATCCTATTGTATGAGTCATGTCCGACCATGGGCATCTTTGGATCTATTTTGGGACCCCATTGAGCCACATGGGAGTGATAATGACAATTTAGATTAATTAATTTAATGTGAAGACAAATGTGACATTAACAAAAATCCTTTAGTAATTAATTTTTATATGGTGTTATATAAGTTTTCCATTCGACTATAAATATTAATTGGAAATATAAAACTATTTCCTACATAATGGTATTTTATTATAATTTTTAGACATCAAATAAATTAAATTATTTATGACACAATAAATATGTAGTTTTTACCTCATTAATAAATGATTTAAATAAATAAGATTATAATGATTAAAATATTATCCAAAACATGTCCAATTATGATTGGATGATTTTATTTCGATTATGATTCATCATATCTTCGTCCATAATGATTTTTGGACCACTAGAAACCGAATATCATTATATTATAAAATAATATTTCCACTCTTTCCTAAAGAGCCCCTCCTCTCCCTTATAAAAAGAGACCACTTCTAACCAATTTTCTCACACCTGTCAAGCCATTTTTCACATCCAAACTCTTCCCAATTAAGATCCCGACATCCCTATCCTACTCCTAGAATCATTACCTTAATAAGAAGGCACTTCAAGAAGTCCTTTGGTTCAAACCAAAGTGAGTTACCCAAATTAATGGATACAGTTTCTCTTAAATTGTTTTCTTTTATTATGCTTCTCCAATCCCTAAACACTTTTTATTTCCTTTATTTTGTAACAACGCCAGTGTCCTCAATATACTAGGATGTTGTTATGACATGTATTTGAACTACACTTACACACACCTCTATCTAATGGATTAAGAACATGATGTTTCTGTGGATGGCAAACTAACACCTCACGAAACGATGATTGTTCAATTACATCTTACCGCCTCTCATGGTGTCCATTATGATGGAAATTTATTTATATATAATATATATTATGTTTATTATTTCTTTATTATTTTTTACTTCCCAATTATATAAAACCTTTATGGTTTCCATGGTGGGTAGATATGATAATCTCATTTGAAGAAGTGCGGACTACCGCCCCCTCAAAGTGATGTGACTCGTTAATGCCCTATGTGGGATGTATAAAGGATAGAGTTAATGATATTATATATGATATTATAATGGAATTATAATATAACTATGTATCATTATGTTTTAATTCCATTAAAATAAAAAAATAGAAATGAAAGTAGCGTTCATGCAAACGTACGGCTTACCGTCTCCATGAACGGTGCATGTCATTTCGTACATCCAAATGTTATGTACTATTATAAATACATGTACATGCTGGATATATATGATATATATGATACCCAAATCATGAATATTATTCAGGATATAATGAACCTTTTACCACGTGAACAACATGTAATTATAAGAAGTCCATTTTTTACTCAAGTACCAAATATCGACAAAATGAACGTTATTAACTTAAATGATTACATAATGATTATAACATGGTAATAAGTGATATAAAAGGAATAATAAACTTGAAAAGGGTTCTTAAGAAAGTAGAAATTTACTTTATTTTATTATTCAGGAGATTAAAGAATGAACGGGTCAAGTCGGACACGAGGTAAGGGACTTCGTCTCAATATCCTTTCATTGAGGCATTTTTTAGTTTTATACCTGGCTTTCTTTTATACGATGTATAAAACCCTTTTACTTTTGCTTCTATTCAAAAGGAATATTTTCTCTACGAAGCGTTTTACTAAATGAAAAAAAGGAATGTTTCTTTAGCGTAAGTGGTGACAACGACCTTTCCACCACCACGAGTATTATTTGATCTTTGGCTTCCTTAACAAGCCGGAATGTTTTTAAAAGGAAATATAAATACTAAATACTCTTATTACGTATTTTGGTATTGAAAATGATTTTGAGAATGGATTTATTATTTAAATATATTGAAATGATATTTTATTATTGCAATGTGGAAATTTTATCTTTCCTTTATGCTTATGTTATGTGTTAAGATCATGTTATGGTTCTTGGACATTCTTTACGTATACGGGTGGTTCGGTGATAAACATAGGGCGGGTAAGCTCGAGATAGCTCTCCAATGCATTGGGTTACGTGACAGAGGTAAATGTGAATATTTCTCCTAATAGATTTAGGGAATATATTGTGATGGGTATTCCAAAGTAACTCCCTATGTAGCTGTGATAGCTACAATGTAAGTATGGTACAGATGCCGCAAGTTACCTTAATGATTTATGATTTCTATGTGTCTTTCATAAATATTATGATTTCATGAGGTAAGTAAAAGAGTTCATGTTTTGTAGGTATTTATGAACAAATGTTTTCATTCACTGTTTTATAACCCTTACTGAGCCTTTTATGCTCATCCCAAGTTTTGAAATGTTTTTCACAGGACATAATGATGAATAGGGTCAAGGATGAGATCAAAGAAATGACATGCTCTCTTTAACATGGAATTAGACATGAATTTTTTTTCAAGAGTTTTTGGTTTATGAAAAAAAGTGGATTTTGGGTAGAAGTTGCTACTTTGTAATATTTTGTGATGTAATAGTTATTTCCTAATTCTCTAAAACTCTAAACCTGAAAATATCTTCAATGTGAATTATTCATTTAATTCAATATTATGTAATGTTTAAGGCCAGGTCATTATAGATGGTGTTGATATAACTAAAAACATCACCCACCTCAAACTACTACCCCAAATAATATAAAATTTTTGTAATCTATAAGACATAAATACTCCTACCATTGTCTCTTCCTTCATATTTTTTTGGCCATCATTCTAAGTGCATCAGAAAGGGTGGGAGAGACCAATGAGAGATGCACTAACCTATGCCAGAGAAACACCGCCTCCCTATTAACTGAATGCAACCATCCCGATGGGCCTCAGCCATATACCCCCTATACTAAGTTCATCACATAAAGAATCCTTCATGACTATATCCATATATCTTCCATCATCTACTAGCTATCATGGTCTCATCTCCTTCGTGCCCACAACCAACCCAAACTTTCACTGTCTATTCATCTAAAATTTTCCACATCATTATAGTCTATTCAAGTACCTGATGCATGGTATGTATGCAAAGAAATATCAATATAATCCTATTTTCATAGTGTAGTCCCTTCTATATGGGTTTTTATAGGATACATGGATTAAGAAACATCTTCAAAGAGTATTATGGGATATTGGTGGACCTCAATGAATACTCTTCCATGGTCATGATACTTGGTGAAGTTTTAGAATCTTAGAGAGACAAGAACTCAAAAACTTGATTACTATAAATCATCCATAAATTTATGATCTTAATCTGTCTAGGAGGGTGTAGTCTCATCATGAATCTATGTCATCATAATTTTCCATCGCATTATATATCCTAGGAGGAGACACGCCGCTTGGTCCACCATCTTCTCAAGAGGTGTCCGCACAAGGAGGAAATATTGGTTAACAGCCCCTAGGAAATCCTCAGTGACCTAGGTGTCTGGATGAATTTTATAAATAAGATTTAACTACCTATAAAACTCTTGAGGTGTTCATATAATGTACCCCTCCACTATATATACTACTGAGAAAACATACTACTCAATGATTTATGTAAATACTAGAAAACCTTCATGATGTACATCCTTGGTTACATGACCCTTTAATAATGCCTCATGTCAATGTGAATCATACACATGGTCCTATAATTAAATTAAATGTGAAAATAATCATTGAATAATCTTGAAATAATTATGGTGTGCCATGGTCTGAGAGTTTATATTAGTAGTTAACTCAAGAATAACATAGAAACCAAAACTATTTCTTATATGATCCATTTATCAATATTTTTCCTGAAACTAGTTCCTATATATACCAAGTCAAAAAGTAAGATATCAAAGTCATGTTCAATAGATATATCATACACCACCCAAAAAATAGAATATTGGGCCAAATATTTAACCGCATAACACTTTAACCTGGTATCCGAAGTTCCCAAAAAACCTCGTAGTCTGGCAATCGACATGCAATGGTCCTGAGATGAACACTACATTGATACCATTATGTCACAACCTAAAACATTAAAGTCCTCATATTCAGTGACACAATTCATGTGATATGACAATCCAAAATCCAATAGGAAATGGGCTATTGTCCAAATATGGGTAAGAATGTCCCACACATTGGAGGCCATAGACTAAGGTACTTGTTCGCACACACAAAAATTTCGAATTACACATAAAATTATGAAAGGTAAATCACAAATGTTATGAAAATTCCCAGATAACATTTATCACCTTTCAAAGTATTATAAAGTAAGAAATGATAAAGGACCAAATACCAGATATCAAAACAAATATAAGTGTCCAAGGAGGAGATTGCAGTATAATCACATGACCTATCAAGAACCATGGTCTAATAGGATTACTATTATTTGCCTTCCCATGGTCCTCCAATGAATCCATAAAAAGTTCTATCATCTTCATATGACATGAAATGTGTGGGAAGATCCCGTAAATGTGTGACTGTAACAATACTCAGTAGGATACATAGAAATTTCTAATCAATAAACAATAATAGACTCGTTAGTTAATCATCAAAAAATCATGTCAATCAAAATATCATAAATAACAATAATAAAACCATTATATACTCATGATAGTTTTCACTTCATAGGATTTCTCAACCATACGACCAGCAATAGGCTTCATCCAATGGATTCAATATTACATTTGTCTAGGAGAACACCCGACACATTATGTCTTATCTGTGATAGAACTAATCTGAGGGATTGTGCCCATCGGTCTGTTCAAAATAAGTAATCACTGGACCACTTAAGATATTGACACACTAATAAGGGATCTATCACATTGCCTCTTTGGTGTACCATACCCTAAATTTAATTAACTCAAAATAAGGGGAACATAAACATGTGTACATTAGTAATGGCTTTACCTCTGACTCCACATACAAAAATAGAACAAATGATAAATGATCCCACCCTAATCACATAGAGGTATTCTTGTTGAACAATCCATGAAAACCCTATATTGGGGTTTAAAAATCCTACACTTAGGATGTAATGACACATTGTAACCTCATAAGGATGGACATAGAGAACACCTCGAAAAAATAATGTCCTAAATTGAATAAATTAAGGGCCTCAAAGTTCCTTAAAAATGTTTCATGGCTTGTACTATGAGTACATATTTTGTTTTTCATCACTCTGATCTTCCCATGTCTTGATGTCTCCCGTTACATGTCAATGTCCTTATACACATTCTATCCTTTTTTAAAACATTATGTTAAAATGTTAGTATTTAACACATTATGCCACCATCCTAAGAACATATATGCTATCTCATTCTTGTGTAATTTGTTTCATACCCATGTACTCTAGTCATGAACTTATACTAGGATGTGTCAAATTATCTGTTCATTCCCATGTATTATAGTCATACACATAGGTATAAATTATATCATGACCGTGTAACCCTGGGGTAAATGAAATGTCACTAATAGTGGTTCAAATTGTGTGTGACATGTTTCATTGGACTTTTAATATTTTTCTATGTCTATAAAAAAATTTATAACATGAGTATATTGTATTTCTTTTTCTAGACTACATGTTTTGTAGTTCTAATATTTTCGAAAAAAAATAATGTTCATATATGTATCTTTCATGTTTCACTATCACCATAAATTTCTATTCCATACCCACTGGTAGTCATGGATCTGGGATTGTATATGAATAGCCTTTTCTGATGATCAGATTTTGGCCACCTGAATCCTATCAAGAATCCAATCTCATCACACTTACCTACCGAGATACCACAAAAAAGTGACAGATCTCAAAATAGGTATCCAAAACATCCATAATTTCCACTCCCCATGATCGAATAATATATCCAAAATCGATTCCTATGTACAGTTTATTTTTCACCAAATATCAAATGCACAATGATATATTATTTGGAATTCCTCAAACACAAGCCAAAAATGAAAACTGATAATAAAAGTGGGAAGAACTGGGGATAAGTGAATATAACAACAATTTGATGAACAAACCATAATCATATTTTAGTATTTCCTTTGTTATGATTTATGTAAATTAAGATGAAATTATAAATATTTTACGGAATAAAAAATTCTAGTATCTAGGATGACAAAACATCAACATAAAATAATATTTCAACCCGCAAATAAAAATGATATAAGAATTTATTTTAGTTCAACACATGTTCATTAAAAATAGTATAAACATAAAAAACAATCCTATGATTATTTTGATCATTAACTAATGAATAATAATCATCCTTTATTGTCATAGGTAGTATCAATGGACTCAATTGGAAAATAAGACCCATAATCAATTTATCATGATCATCGATCTGTTGTCATTCAACATACACTACACCACACTATCATTAAAATAAAGAGGTATATGTGGCGAACCCATGGTATTTTACATAATCACGATTAAAAAATTAGAGGCTATGTCATGAATAATAAATTAATTTACATATTGATTTAATTATTACCTCATGACCACTTTTTAACAAAAACACCTAATACTGAAAAAGGATACATCTCACAAAGGATAAAATAGATATTCCAAATCTAATTATGACAGGAGATTTTTTATATGAGATAAATTTCCATATTTAATTAATTATTTCATAAAATTAATTTCTATATTTTATATTATAGTTAATATATTTATTATATCAACAACAAGGATCATCGGGTCTCAGAATCTCATGTCGTCTCACTGCATTGTTCCAAAAATATTTTTTAATATATTTTAATCTCTTATAAGGATTAAATTGGCAAGTTACAAGAAGGACAGAAAAAATAAATTAAAACCCAGAGGATAATACATTACATTTGGTTTTAGTGTGATATAAAATATTATTCCGGAAATGAAAACTTAGTCATTACAATATCATTTCCAAAATTAGTTTGGAACAAAATCCATACAATATCCAAAATATTTAATTAAAAAATTACAATTTGAAATGATATATATATATATTTAAATACATTTATTTTAATGAAACTTGTTTTGAAACTCATTCAAGGTTAGAATATTTTCTAAAAAAAATAAGATCAAATGTTAAAATTGATCATATCTTAATGGAAGGAAAATTAAGACGAGAAACCCATACCATTACTCAAGACATACATAAAAAAACTTTATCCTTTTTTATAATAAAATTAAATATATAACTAATTTCTTTGAAATCAATATTCATATAAATTATGTTTTAAATTCAAAAAATATAATTATTCAGAACACCTATAATGGTTTGTTAATGTTTATTTTCTTCATTGAATGTTTGTAATTTTTTTCCAATATAATTGTTATGATTGTGATTTCAATTCCTATTATATGATTCTAACTTATTCATCCATGGATTTAAAATGTTGCAAAAATATTTTTTAAAATGATTAATGTATATCCATGATCATATGAGAAAAATAATGGATATTTTTGTTGACAATGGAATCAATGTTGAGAATTTTTCATGTAATTTTTGGATAACCACTTATTACATTATAACGATTATTTATTTTTAATTCATCCATAAAAAGAAGTATTAGAGAACTATATTACTCATGTTTATGATATATTAACATTATTAAATTGTTTATAGTTATTATTGGTTTAAATGTTGGTGTTGGTATAGCATCATTCATGTAAGTAGTTAAATTAATACAGACAAGAAGATGTTATACCTATGAATAAGTAAGATTATAGAGTTATATTACCTTAGAATCATATTATCTGAAGAAATAAAATCATATAACATCATTAAATAACATAATAAAAATTATAATTATAATATGGCTCTGGAAGAATTATGGGAATAAATATCATACATGATGAATTCACTCGTTCACAACATTGGTTACTTTAAAATAGAATATTTGAGATTCCCTATCTAAGCCAAAATATATCATAATTATAACAAGAATTTGAAAGAATAGAATTTTGGAGGCATTAAAGAGTGAAATGAGTGGTTTTTGTGGCATTCAATGTTTATATAAGGGGTATATTATATATGAGATTTGAGTGTCATTCCGAGACATTTTTATTTAATGTAAATGAGGTTGTAATTTTTAAAGGAATATCAACAAAAGTAGAAAATGTTAGATATGAAATAATTTTTGTTGAATATATCCCTCATAAACACATTCATATATATAGATTTAGGATATTTTAGGCCTTTAACACTTATATTAATCAATGTTTACCACACTTTACCATTTATATGGTACATCATTTTCTACAACAAAATCATATTTTTTATGCTTAAAAATTACATTTCATAACTAATTTACACATGATGATTGAAAATTGTCAAATAAATTTATGTTGATTGAATTTTACATGTTAAAAAATTACCCTTTTAAATGATTATATTAAATATAAAAATTGTTAGTTTATATAAAAAATTAATTTTTTATCATTGTATGTTATTAATCCTATTTCATATAAATTACCATTTTAATGTTGATTAATATATTTTATTACTCAATGAAAAATTAAATTTTATTCATCATTAAATGTTGTCCATTAAATTTACTATTAGAAATATATGAAAATAGATAAAAATTTATTTCATTATAAAGTATCATTTTTATCCATAAATAATTTTCCCACATCCTACCAAAATTAATTATCCATATTCTCAAAATTTAATTAGATCAATACATTGGTATTAATTTATATATTTTATTTTTATAAATACATCGAATCATAAATTAATAATAATAATATTTCTTATACTAATAACTAATGAATACAATTTTATTTCTATACTTAAATATTTCACTTAAATAATATTTATTGGTACTTTTTTCTAGAATTTTTTTTATTTTTACAAAATATAGCTAAAAATTACACCACTTTAATATTCATATTTTAAAAGTATTGATATTCCACAAACTCATACATCTAGATCTAGGGATAAAAACATTTTTATACTATATTTGATACAAAATGAAACAATCCAAATATAACCATCCATATTTTCAATATCAAAACACTATTAATTCAATTAAATTCAAATAATAATTTCTTAAATTTATATTGAATTATGAAATATCTTCTAACTCACAAAATTCATATCATCCATATATAATGGACATATTTCTACATTACCAAGAAAAAGAAATTACATTATAAGTATTCAATGTCACCAAAAAATGAACACATTGCATATTAATTAAAGAATATCTATGATAACATCACTCTTCTTATTCCAAATAAATTGAAAAAAAATGAATGTAAACATCAATCACTCATTAAGGGAATGCATAGGTGTCAAAATCAAAGATCATAACTAATCATAAAATGATCATTTGTGTACGTAAAAATAGAAAAGATAAATGGGAATTCAAATGTTTTAATACACAATATAACATGGATTACATGTTGTAATCCCTGAGACTTTATGAAAGATGTTTTTGAATAAATATAATTTCTTATCTATCTTATGTTACATGAAACACAATGTATTAACCAAACAACTATAAATTTTTATTATTATTATTATTTATAAATAATAATTATAAAATACCCATTAAATGTAAATTTATGAATATGAATAACAACATATTAAATATTTTTTATAATTTAAATCGATGAATAAGTCATATTGATAAAAAAGAATATAATTTTTCGTAATGTCTTTATATTTCACAAAAAATATTATTTCCTCATAAAAGCATTTTGATCAATTTTTTTTTGAAAAGATAATAAAAGTAATTTATATAGTTTTGTAATATTTAGATAATAAAATAAACAGAAATTATTAAATCGGAAAATAAAAATAATATTTTAATCAAATTATTATAATTTTCAGAAAAGATTTATTTTTGATGAACAGTAATAAAGAAGTGATTTTCATTAAAGAGTACCTCTATAATGAATTTAAAGGATAAATGTTATATTAATATGGTCTAATAATAAAAATATGTTCAGTTATATATTTATTAATCCAATTTAGTTTATTGGGTTCAATTTCATATTGAATTGTGATATTAAAACATTCTATACTTTTGAGGATGTTCTCTTTGGAAAACCACTTTTCATCACGTATGTGGGATTATTTTTAAATTAAAATTTCACAATTATAATAATATAATTTAAATAAAAGGAGTAATATATTTTTAATAATAAAATTATTATTATATAATATATTGAACATAATTATTTTCACAAAAAATTATAAAATAATTAAAAATTATTTATTGTGGTTACATTTAGAATGAGTTAGTAAGAAGATTAAACTACTATAAGGAGTAACATGGCCTAAAATATTTTCCATAAACCATTTAATGGTAATATTTATACCTTATATATTCTATGGTTTAAAAATGATCCATTATTTATTATTTCCAAATTTGATAAAAAAATTACACTTCATTTGATTCAAAAATTATGTGTATGTCCTTTCGCCCACATTTAAACGGACACCCCTTTTCCACTCCACTTCACACTTGGGAACCCATTTTTTCAATGAATAACTACCCAAATCCATTTCATAATTAAATATAAAATTTTTATTTTCCTTTTTTTAATTAGTAAATCTATATATGATTACTTTAGTTGTAAACATAAATGAGTTCTCTCAAGAAGATGAATAGTCTGGAAACATCACTTTTCATTTTCATTATTATTATAATTCCTTAAAATATTTTTAAAAATTGATGGAATAATGGAATATTTATAGAAAATATAATTTTATTTTAATATATTAATTTCATGACCTAAATCTCAATCCTCTTTTTTCAGGTGTGAATCAAAACTGTTTATCATTTGCACAATGACCTACCTCCTCACGAACCGATTTAATACATTTTCCATAACAACCACAAATTGATGGATATAATGTTTGATATGAAACATACATATTAAATTCATGACATAATTATATTTTTTGAATTATAATATCATCTATAACTTTAACATTTTATTATGTGTGAATATAATAATTTCACTCGTGTGTACAAAAAACAACTGCCTCATGAAGTGATGTGATTCATTCTTCAAATAAGCATTATAAGAAAGGTAATAAATAGATATTCAACAAAAATATGTTAGATATAATATAGAATAATTATTTTATAATTTTAATATATTATTATCTTTTATTTCATTTAATCTTCTAGGAAAATGGAAATAGTGTTCATGCATATATACGATCTACCGTTTCTGTGAACGGAGTAATTCATTTTATTTCTCTATCATTTACATATTAATATATATAAATATATATAAATAAATATATATATATGTATAATTTATATTATATTTATAAAATATATAAAATTATATATATTATGTAACCATGATCAAAATAGAAATACCAAAAATATAAAATTGAAAAAACATATGCAAAAAATGAATCAGATATTACCAAAAACATGATTTTTTGAATGAATTGTTAATATGCAGGTAATAAAAGGTAGAAAGTAAATAATATATGATATGATATATATATATATATATAATTATTTTTAATAAATATATTTATAACAAAAAAATTTATATTATAAATTATGGTCGACCATGTATGATGGAATTTGATACTTAAGGTAAGGGATTTTTAGCCTCCCTTTTATTTTTAAGAGAAATATGTAAAATTCCTCACTACATTCATTTTTTGGTGGTCTATATACTACCCATGAATTACATTAAATATAATTATTATGATAATTATTAAATGGATGGTATTTAAAAAAAACCTGACCAATTATCATTTCAAAGAATCATTTTTATGTTATAAATATTTGTTTTCATGAAAATTATTTTTACAAATTTTTGTGAACTTTTTGTTTTAAAAATAATATTTTCAAAGTTAAATGGGTTTTTACCTTGATAAATTTTCCTTGTGATCTCTTAAAAACAATTTTCTATATATGAGGAATATTTTTTTATTCAATATGTATTAATATGGATGTGACATAATAATTCCATATTTTTTCTTTCTCTTGATGGTCTAAGTTTATGATGACTAGATCATTATTAGGCCTATTTATTTTCCATGGATTATGCTATTATTAAATTTTATATATGAAATATTTGATTCAATGAGTAATAATATGATTTTTTTTGTATTATCTTATGTAACACTAATGTATGTTTTCTATTATGTGATTGTAGTAACATTATAACCTTAGATGATTCTCATATTATAACCAAAGATGGTTGGGACCTCTATCTACCTCCAATTCCATGGGTAAATTTTTAAATCTCATGAGATAATAATGAATTTATTTTTGATATTATTATTACTCTATGGGAAACAACATGATTTTGTTGATCCATAATGAGAAACATGTGATAAAACCCGATCCATTATGAACTGGGAACAGGGTGTTGATTCCTAGTCCATTATTATTTGATGGTCTTGGATGTTTCCGTTTAGCTAAAAATAGATTCTATACGTATGATGGGACCATATTTATATTATATGAACTTGTAGTCCATGATTTATATAAAATGATTTTCCATACTATAAAAAAACCCAATCATTGTGGGTTATTTTTTAGTTCATAGGGGGTTATTACTCACAAAAATATATTAGTGGAAGCTATGACGTACCCACTTTAATGTGAACATCTACTGTTACTAGAGATAGTTATCTTTAACTGATGTAAAATTAGTAGCTAATCTATTGTTGTTTATATAATAATTAGTTAACCCCCCCCCCCCACTAATTTCACCATATAATTTCATTATAGAGGTGGATTTAACACCCTATAATTTATTTAGTAAATTATAGGTTGTTGTAAATCACTACTAATTGATTCGGAACTAACATATTAGAGGTTGTTTTGGGAACTATGTATATTTAAGGCTGAATTAGGGGGGGGTTAACCACCTCTAATTGAGCCTCATGCCAAATTTTATATGTAGTTTCAAAACTAAATCTAATTATTATAATATTTTAAAATACATTCTTCCTCATTATAGGTCCCACTCCATTTCTATTTAAGCCCAACCCATCCCATTAATCCAGCCCATTTGAACATTCCCCCTCCCCTATCACTTTCTTGTTTGTGAGAAGCCCCCCCCCCCCCCCCTCTTATTGTTGGGACCCCAGCTTGACGTACATGGACATTACATTACTTATTCGGAATAATTAATACATAACAAAAATAGACACCCAAGGACTGTAATAGTTTAGCTTCTTGGGAAACTCGGAACATAATCTTCTAATCAAAGTGAAAGATCTTCAACATCTCCCATAAAGATCTTTTCCTTTTTCTTTTCTTACCTAAAACGTTTCATTATGTCTTGGGGAATAGAAAAAATAGAAAGGGTGACCTCGATAGCTTAGTAAGGGTAAACATGGAGAACATAAAACAATTCATAAAAATTTTAATGTAAAAACATGAACATAAAATTTAAAAATCAAAATCTTGAGCAATGACATAAAACATGGAAATACATAAGTTGTGGATCATACATGACTATCAATCATGATAAAATAGCATGGAAATAAATCATGGAGTTGTGGAAAACCATTATAAACATAATATGATTTCCATAGTAGCCAAGGAAATACAGCCAAGACTATCCTAGTGGACGAAGTCCATTACTGAACCAGATTTACTTGTCGTTCTAGCCTTGTATTACTGAACGAAATTTACTTTTCGTTCCATACTTGTCTATATCATGAGATATAAATCTTTACCCAATGTATTTGAGAGAGATATGGGTCCCACACATCTCATAATTAAATCATTCTTTCGTGTGCCACAAAATAATCATAAATCATTCATCATAACCCAATGAATAAAATGGGTTTCATAAACATCATACCATCATAACATAATCCATATAAAACATTTGATATAATATTATCATAAAAAAATACAACCATGTAAATAATATAAACATTATTCTTGAAACATAACCATATTTAAGAATCTCATCATATATTGAAAATAGTTTTGATAAAACACTTGAAATGAATTCTTGAGGAAAATATCCTTTCTTTTTTCAAATCATTTTCTTTTCTCAAAATGACGTGCAATTTTAAATGAAATAAATTTTGTTGAAAATAATAATGAAATATTTTAGAAGAAGCTTTATATAAATATGGAGTTATCAAATCCTAAAATTCTGTTCATGCTATATAAGTTAAAAAAACAAACTCCTCGTACTTTTTCCAGATATGTCAAATGTACCTCCTATGGTAAACAAATGAAAGCTTCCTTCCATACAACACAGTAAAACTCAAAACGATGTAATGTTGAATTTAAAAATACACGGAAGAATAGTATCAACTTTATGAAAATATTTTTTATAAAACATGGACATGGATGATAAATATAACCCTAGTAAGTACTTATGAATAAACAATCTCAGATAGTAACGAGATTGAAATAATTATCTCTTACCTTAAGTACAATATCTTTCATATGTGTCTGAACCTCTTATATAATGATTTTAATAATGTCATTGACTTATTCAAGATTCATAGTAATGTTTATGTTATCATATATGATTCACTTATGAATTTGTATTACTCGTTCATCTGTCAATTCCATGCTAAAGCGGCGTTTTGGGTAATAATCGTTTCATTTATCGTACATGTCTTGACTAGTAGTTCTTGATATTATTACTTATTTCAGGATTTACTTACTTATAGAATGAAAAAAAAAATTATATATCATATATATATTCAGTATATATATATATATAATAGATATATAAAAGAAATGAAATACATCGTTCATGGAGACAGTAGGTTGTACTAACGCATGAACATTCTTTTACATTCTTTATAGACTTGAGTGCAAGTAATTAGATGACATATATATATATATAGTATAATTATTATGTCATATATCTCAGAATTATTTATTACATATTCTTCAATATAATTTTTTAATGGTTAATATGGAGAATGAATCTCATCGCGTCGTGGAGATGGTAGTCTGTACGTACGCACAAGCGATGATATCATTACCATAATTATTGAATGGAAATTGGAGTGGAAGATATAATATCTCATAATTAGTATCATGTTATAATAATTATATATATTTATTATTTCAAACATTATACCCATCCATGTATGGTGGTGGTGGAAAAACCGATTACACCACGGTGTGGGGATGATATTCTGTACGTACGCACGTGGAGTGATTTCGATTTTCATAGGACAGATAGAAGTTGAAATAGGGTTGTTTCATATTTATAATAACATATAAGTATATGATTTATACTGAGGTTATTGTTTTATAATGAAACAACAAAATTAGGGGAAGTCGAAGAAGAAATAAATTTGAAAGAATCGGTAGAAGATATTACCTCTTTCTCGAAGTGCCTCCTTTAAACTTCCTCTTAGGGCATCAGAGTTCGTATTTTGATAAGAAAAGAACCACTATAATGTAAATAGAGAGAATTATAAGAGTAATTTTCAGGTTTTGGATGATCTTTAAGGCTAAAAATTGAGTTAAGAGTAGAGGGAAAGAGGTTCCCTTATATAGGAGAAGAGAGGGGCACTTTTCGGATCCTCAACAATATTAATTTATAATAAAAAACAACCCAAAATAAAAACCTCAGAATTTACTCAACTATGAAGATGAGATGAGATAAGGTGGTTATCTCATCAACCAATAAAATGTAGATATGTTTGGAATTTATTTTACACATTACCATTTGGATTTATCCTTATTTAATCTATTTGATTTTATTTTTGGTAATAATATTCTAAATTTTAAATGGTTAGGAATGAATACATATGTGTTGTGAATTGTCAATAGTTAGATAATTTATGAGAATGACGATCATATAAATTTAAATTTGTAATTTGTAAATAATTCTTTGGATTTTTAAATAATTTAATAATATGGAATTTTTATGACATACCAATAGTGTTAATTTGGACAATATTTATTTATTTAAATTTAAATAAAATCCATACATAAGATATATTCGAACCAAAATATTTAATATATTCGTAAAATGTCTTATTGTTCTAGAAAATTCGTGGAGAACATTGATTAGTTTATATAATATTTATATTAATATTTTTAAATCCATTTTATTTGATATTTCTCTTAATAAGATAATTACTACTACATTTTTTATAATTATTTAATATAGATTTTTTAGCATAAAAAAAATAAAATACATTGATGAAGATAAATCTAATATATTTCATAAGTATACTTTTAATCAAATTTATCATCTTAAATTCACAACATTTAAATTGTTATATTCATTAAATTATGAAGGTGACAACATTGACATCATTTAAAATAAAATAATATAAATATCCTAATCTATGTTATAAGGCTCAAAATGGTCCACATTTCGACAAAACGGTGCTTATGGTGTAGATATACTCTACAAATATGTTTTGGTAAAGTTTTTGGGTCTTTTGATGGGTATTATTATTTTAATAAAAACTATATTTTTGATTTTTCACTAAATAAATAATTTATGAATCATTAATGTATAAGATATTAAGGTAATTATATATTTCTTAAAAATTAAAAATAAATTACCATTATAAATAAAAAAAAATTATTTTTCAAATGAAAATTTATAATCGAATTTATATTATTTATAACCTTATATTAGAAATAACATGATTATTAATTTTTGAGTGAAACATATTTCACTTTCATTTAAAAAAAATAAATTAAAGGCAATAACTCATCCATGTGGGTTACAAAAGATAACATTTAAACCCATGTATATTATAGGACAAAATATAATCATCCAATTATATTAATAAAAGTGTTAGGGAAATTTTATAATATTATTTTTACCATTAATTACCCGATTTATCTTTAATTGTGGAAAATAAAATTTACCGTAGTCACTATTCATAATGACCAAAAATAAAACTATCCTATTAACATAATTTAAACCTACAAATTCCAATAATGGATCCATTTTTCCAAATTCAAGACACAGAATATTCAGAATTTTAATTTAGAATTAATCATGTTGTCGAAACAAAATAACTTTTTGTTTTAAAACATTACAGTAGATTTGAATGATTTTACCTATGAATTCATTATAAAATTAATGGTAATGACATAAATTATATTAAATGGTATTAATATATTCAATTTATACATTAAAAAATTTTAATATTTTAATTTATCCATATAAATTATCTCGATTAAAAAAGTTTCTTTTAAGTAAAATTCAGCATATTTTTATTGTTCATCAAAATATGAAATTTATCATAAAAATATAAAAAATTAAACCAAAGTAAATTTTTATATCGTGATTCAAAATAATTTGTTTATTTTTTTAAATTGGACTTAAAAATCTGTCAAAAATTATATTTAAAATTTGTGCGCTATCAAAAGGTAGAAAAACTGCATTTTTTTGAAAAATACTTCCTTTATAAGAAAAATTGATTTTGTTATCATACCATGTTCTAGAAAATGTATAAGATTAATTATAATATTTTAAAATTAAAAATACAATTATTACTATTCATAATGTCTAATTAATAATAATATTATAACAATATATTGTGGTTTAGTAAAACTCAGTATTGCGTACAACACACGCTATTGAGGATGGTCTCTCTTGCATGCAACACTAGACAAGAAGAGTGTTTCATATAATACAAGCTAATACATTGTTTTGTATAGAACAATCTAATATTGGTGTAGCGTACAACTCAAGACATCAATGAAATTAAAAAGAATATTTCTCATAAAATATCGGGGTGTTACAGTTATTTTCTAATTATTCTCCCCTCCTATCAGATTCATACGATTCTGACTTTCCCTTCTTGTTCTATCATTTGTCGGTGTGAGCACCACCCACCCCAGCGGCTACCCCCAACTCCCTCGTGCCTTATAGAATTTAGGTGGGTGGGCATCAAACTTGTGAGCACCACATAATCTCCCATGTTCATCTACCACCATGGAGAAGGGAATTACATAATATTATTACACATTACTTTATTTATATACGTTAGAAAGATGATTCGAATAAATATTATTTGAATAAATATTGTAATACATATAAATATATAACCTATATATATTTATATAAATTAATATAAAAATTATTATATTATATATTTATGTTTTAATATTATAACACATTTATATTATATTCAATTTATCCATTTATATATACTATATATTTTATATGTATATTTACATACATTTGACTAAATATATTTTATAATTATATTTATATTAGGTATACGCATATATATTTATATATTAATGACTATATTAATCTAAATTATTTATATACATAAACAATAAGTTATATATTATATGCATGCTTATTTATATAATATATATAATTGTTTTTTAAATATATTTATATAATTTTTTAAATATATTTATATAATTTATTTCAATACATATATTTGTTATTATGCACATTAATATATATAAATTTTTATAATATAACATATAATTAATAAATAATTATTATTATATGATATTTATATATATTATATAAAATTTATAAAAATTGTATTTATGAACTGATATTTATAGAAATATTTGTAATGTTATATAAAATAAGATTTTATATTATATATAATTAATATATATATTCTATATAATTAATATTTTTATTTTATATAATTAATAGGTATACTTATATAATTGATATATATATTTTATATAAATAATATTACATAAGAAACAATTTATGCAATCATATAATTAATATTATATGGAATACATCAGATAAAAATATTTATATAATGAATTTAAATATATATATATAATTATTATTATGAACATGAATATATATGTATAACAATAAATATAATTGAATAATATTAGGTACATTAATATAAATTTACATCCATCAATATAATTTTTTAATATTATATACATTAATATATTTTTATTTTTATATCTTCAATATCATATAAAATTAATTATATAGAACATAAAATCATAATAATTTGATTTAAAAATATATTTATTATTATTATTATATAAATTATAAAAATTATAAACCTGGGTTTTTATATGATATTATTTTCCAAAAAAATAGATTTCGTTATATATTTAGATAATATTTTTATTCCTTTATATTTTATATAATTAATATTATATAAAATAAAATATATAAGTATATATATATACATAAAATTATACAATTATATTTTTTTATACATATATATACAATTTTATATAAACATATAAATATTTTATATAATATTTTAATAATGTATAACAAATACTATTATATATAGATTTCTAAATATAGATATATAAATATTATGAAATTTGATTTTTAAAATATTGAGGGTTCACAAACCCCTTTAATTAATGATATTTGATAGGGTTTTGAAACCAATCTAATTTAATAATTTATAGGGGGTTTTGAACCCCCGCTAATTTAAGATATTATTGTGGGTTGTGAAAAACTTCTATTCTCAATGAATTGAAGTTTTTCTAAACCCCATAAAAATCCACCTATATATTAAAAATATAATATTAAAATGTTTATAAGGGGTTATTAATCCCAAAAAATTTGAAGATTAATGAGAGTAACACATATCCCCAAAATAGTTTACTTATAAAATGAACTTTGAAGGGGTTGATAACCTCTTATAAATTATATTTATAGAGGAGGGTTGTTCATAACCCCTCTAATTAAATAAAAAATAAATTTATAGGGGGTTTTGTGTAACCTTTTATAAATAATGTCATCTAATCTGTTATTTTTGTTTTTTTGTATTCTGGTGCATATATTTTGAATTGATAATGTTGAATTCCATCCTTACATATTTGAGTAATGACCAAGAATTTCATAGGATAATCCTATAATGTATTATACTAAAAAAATTTGTCCTGATTTCGACATCCAATGCATGATTTTCTAATGATTATATGGATTTTCATTACGAATATTGTTGCTCAAAGTATACTTTTTGGTATTATTCAATATATGGATTCAAGAGCAATCATGTCCATATTGAATGAAATATATAATTTAGTGATTATGAGCAAGAATATTGGATGTTTACTTGAGGGAAATTAATCATTATATTTCTTAATCAGTTATCATGATATATGATTTACAACATGCACATTGATGAGGTTCATAATATGTAAAAAAGTGGAAGATGTGATTTAAATAAATATCATATGGTAATGAACATAGAATAAATCACATTTTGATTAATTCATTTCTAGAAGGAGGAAAAATATCACCTAGAAGAATATCTCGAATATAGGGTGATATTTTTTCTATGCCAAATTGATGGTCATAGAGAAATGAATTTTCATGGAAATTGATGTATTATATGTGAGTAATTTTGTCATTATCTATGTTAATTCCCTAATATATGGGGTTTCCCCTAGTCAAGGAAGGTCCAATATTATTCAAAATAAATTTTGTAAAAGGGATGAGGTATTTTTGCATTCGGATTCACGATTTATGTTGTGGAGTTATTTTAACAATGGTATTTTTATTATAAGAATAATCAAACATCATTGGATTGTGAAAATTTTCTAATAATATTTTTATTCATGGATGATTAAATTATTAGTTTTTGATAACATCATGAGTATTTGATTTTATGTTTAATCATATGTTTAAATTATTTGACACCCTTTTTTAGGTTTTATGTGATGGTATTTTAATGCAATTAATGGAATTTTGGGAGGTATTTTCTTATAATAACGAATATATAAATTTTAGGTTCAACAAGTTTTGTTATTTTAGGATGAACAGTCATATCAAAAGTATAAAGGTATTGATAACCATAATTGTTTATATCTAATTTATGTATTAAAGTTATTTAATGTATGTTTGTCAGATTTATGGTGTAATTATTAGAATTATATTAATATTTTATAATTAGAAGGAAAACGTGTGATATCTGGAATGGCCATAGGGATTGAGGCCACAACTCAAGGGAGATAATGTTAAAAAACAAACAACGAACTGTATGATGTCCTGGTTAGTATAAATTATACGAAATTTAAATCATATGTTGATTTTTATAACATATTTTTTATTGATAACAATGGTATTTAAGAATGATATGGTTATTGATTAATCCTCCAAACAAATGAAGGTCCCTAGGAAAAATTACTGAACTCAACATTTGGGGTTATCCATGGTAAATTTGTCAATGATATTATACAGGTATTATTTTTATAGTAAATGTTGTGATATATATAATGATCATATAACATTAAATTGTATATTCAAAAAATGAATTTGAATATTCACAAGAGAAGATCATTGGTACTTATTTAAAATTTTGATTTCCTAATACATTATCACCCATGGAAAGTGAACAAGATAGTAGACTATTTACTTCCAATGGGACTTGATATATTTTCTTTGATGATGATCACAAAAGATCATAAATTAATGTATTTTCAAAGGATGGATTGGGAAATCATATATTATGGGGATAAATTGTATATTTCTAAAATAAGTGTTCAATATTCTAGAAATGTTATTATTAATTGGGGATAAAAATATGATGTATAGATTCATGAGAAAATTAGAAATTTTCCTAAGTTTATACTTCATTATAAAATAATGATATGATTTAGGAACACTGATTTATACATACCAATCGTGAATAAGGATCTATTAGAAGATGCTCATAATTCTTTACACTCTATTTTTCATGGAAGAACAAAAATATTTTGGGGTTTTGGATATGTATTTATAGTTGGATGGAATGAAGATAGATATTACAGAGTAAGTATCTCAATGCAAGGTATGTCAATAGGTTAAGTCTAAAGGATAAATGTCTAAGGGGATGTTATAAACATTAACCATACAAAAATTGAAATATGGAATAATCACCATGGATTTTATATTCAGACTCCCAATCATTTCAAAAGGGAATAATTCTATAGGGGTTTTAATCAATCATCATTCAATTTCAGTACAATTCATCTCTATCAAAAAAAATTATCTCCCAATCAAATTTATTTGATATAGATTAATAAAGTAGTAATATATCATGGAGTAACATATTCTTTAATATATTATCATGATATGTTGTTCACCACTACATTTTGGAGAAGTCTTCACTTGTATATGAAAATTGAGTGGAGGCTCAACACTATTTATCCTCATTAAATAGATATCTATCTTGCTAGAATCATACGAATCATATAGTAAATTTTTTTATGTCATTATATGTATTTCAAATGTAATTGGGATCAATAGCTCCCTCTAGTTATGTTTTCTTACAACAACTGCGTTCACATGAGAATTCATATGGTGCCATAGAAATCCCATAATAGAATTACGTGAAGAAATACAATGTAATGGGATGAATTTGGAAAATAAATTATATTTTAACATTAAATTTATGAATAAATATAAAATAATGTTAGATTCATTAAGCAGTATATAAAGGCAACATAGAGTCAACAAAAATTTATAATGAAAATCATCAATGTGGTCAATAATTTGAGATTGGTAATAATATGTTTCTAAAAATTTCTCTATCAAAGAAGGTAATGATATTTTGAGAGAAGTTAAAAAATAATACATAGTTATATTAGTCCCTTTGAAATTATTAATCATTTCAACATAATATCTTATTGATTGGCGCTTCCACCAACCTGATGTCATTCCCATGATGTGTTATATGTATCTCAACTGAGGAATTACGTACCTAATCCATTAAATGTACTGAAATTAGATTTTTCATCAGTGTAGAATGATATTTTTTATGAGTAAAAATGAATTGAGATTCAATATCATATAGTGAAGATTATACAAAACGTATCTACTAACCTAGTAAATTTTTTTGGTGAAACCACCATCTTGAGAAAGGTATGTGGGAATATGAGGATGTAATGAAGTAGATGTATCTTCAGATGTTGTACCATTGTAGTAAAATTTCAAGGGTATAATTAATTTAATATGGGGTATAATTTAACAAAAAAATATTTTAAGAAATATTTTTTTGAAAGAAATTTAATTTCTTCAAAATCATGTATTACATTAAACAATTATTTTAATGAACAAAAATTTAATGTTAATATTATTAATTAAACATGAATGATATGACTGATCCATTAAAATTATAAATATTTATATAAATATATATTCTTCAATTACTATGTGTAATAGATTTATATAATAAATATATACTTATAAAAATGTAAATAATTTTTTGTAAAGTCTTTATATGTCATGAAAAAAATATTTTCTCAAAAATGGTTTTCTTACTTATAATAAAAAAATAATAAAATTTCTATACAATTTTAAAAAATATATTTAATTAAATAATAATAATTTATGAAATCTATATGTAATTATTATCTTTGAGTGTTTTTTTAGAATTTTCTGAAATTATATTTTATGAATAATAAAATAATAATGATGCTTATTATAAAATTCATTTTTTATTTAATGAGTTTTATGTTTAATTTTATATTAAAATGGTTCTTAAATATTCATTTGTTTAATTATATTTTTATTAAAACATTATAGGTCATTCAAATAAATTTTATAATGATTTTTTTGCATAAAACATTATGTATCCATTAACATATTCTCCATTGAAAACCACTTTTAGTTGTATATGTAGATTTCTTTGTTAAATTATATGTTTTCAACTCTATAAATGGAAAATTTAAAATTTTATTAGATATTTGTAATCAGTATATTTGATTTTATATTATTATTTAAACTTAATTTTTTTAAATGTGGAGTAAAGACACAAAAAATTAATTACCACACTTAAGGTTAAAACTAGTTTACCATGGGTAAAATTAAAACATAAAGGGGTAAAAAAAACTAAAAACTTCCATGTTGAAATTTATGGGCATATTTGGACCGTATAAAATTTAAAGATCTTACTAACCCATTTTGGAGCGCTTTGGAGTTTTAAAAACATTGGTACACATTATTATATTAAATTAAATCATGGCTGTCTTATCCCACACTAATAAAAGTCCAGCACGAATCCTCTCTTATTTACACGTCAAAAACACATTGAATCATATAATAAATACACTAATTCATTACATAATTATATTTTAACTTCATAGAGTCCTGGATATTATTTGGAAGCCTTCTTATGTATTCTTTTGGTGTAATCAAAATGAGGTTCTTTGAAGAAGGGGCATATTCTTGGACCATGAATTTTCTTTTTATTTCTTCCACTAACTCCATAAATTAATATTAAAACAATTTTATGTATTAAAATAATTATATAAATAATTTTTATATTTTATTATGTTATATTCATGAAATATATCTTTCTCCTCGACCATCATGATCAAAATGAAACTGAGAGTCATTTTTATGGTAGAATACCACCATAAGAACTGATGAAATAGTTTTCCACCACCACCTGTCATGACATTATATAATGATGGATTTAAAATATTTTTATGATACTAATGAAATAATTATACATCTAGATCTATAATATCATAAATACTCAATTAAATTTTATTTAGTGGGACAACAATAGCAGCCCTTCTGTGTATTGCGAATTATCGCATTACGAAATGATGTGATTCTTTTTTCACCAACTAAATAAGTGGTAGGTAAAAGTATATATTTACAAAAAAATATTTAATATATAATAGATACATGATTCTATCATTTTAATGTATTATATTCCTTTCTTTTTTTTCATCATTCAAGATAATGAAAATAACATTCATTTGTACATATGCTATAAAATCTCCATGAAAAAATTAATTACATTTCTTACTCAATCATTATTTGAGGACTATATGTACATATATAATCATTTTATATTATATTTATATCATGATTAATATTAGGAAAATTTGGAACCATGATAAAAATAAAATTACCAAAAATACGAGAAAAACAAACATAGAAAACGAATCCATTATTATCTAAACCGATATTTTAATAAGGGATTGAGAATAAAATAATAATAAAATGTATTAATTAAATAATATTTGGTATTATATATATATATATATGTTTTTTGTTACATAATAACTTTATAATAAAAATCTATTTTATTAAATATATTTGAATATCTACAATGGTATTTGAGACTTAATGTAAGAGAAATATAATCTCAAATTTATTTTGGTGAGACATATTCCATATTTACCACGTAAATATTTTTTTATGGAGTATATACATACGATGAATGAATTTTATGATAAATATAATGATAATTATATGATATAAATATTTATATAATATTTTTTTTAATGGGTATTATGATTGAAGCGCAACTATTATGAAAAAGGTTTTAGGTTACAATATCATTGTTTTCCAGAACTGTTTATGATCATCCATTGGATGATAAAATATTTGGATATAAAAATCAAAATACTAATGTTTATTATCCAATTTTTATTTCATCAAAATAAATTTTTACCACCATTTGACTCTTTATTTGTATTAAGGGTATGAAAAAATATTTTTATTGAGAACAAACTAATGTCTCTATTTACTTGAAAAAACTTTTTCTTACAAGTAAATGTTTTCTAAAAATGATATTAAAAATGTTTTTACTATTCTAAAATAATTTTCTAATGATATTTTCAACAATGTTTTGTTTTTGATAAAGTGGGGATAATGTAATCATTCCAAAAAAATTTAAAAAAGTTGCATTTTTCTTACCTTGAAAATTTATATAAAATCATTATTTCAACATGTATAGAGTGAAAAATATATTACACCATCTAGAACACTAAATTTTTTAAATGTTCCATAATAAGATGGAAATTTTCATTTGGAATAAAAGGATTTCCAATTTTTTTAGGAAATTATTATTTTAAAATATTGATTTTCAATGTGGAAAAGTAAATTTCCTCGGGGAAAAATTCCAAGTGATTTATCAAAATTTATTTTAAATCTATGATTATATACATGGGAATTATATAATGTTTATTAAGGATATGATCCAATAATTCCATCATTATTAATTTTTTTGGATAGATTATGTCAATGATAAAAATATTTTTATAAGATTCATTTCATTTTTAAAGGTTTTTCTATAAATAATGGTTTAATGAACCACGTTTCATTTTCCTGGGTTAGGATATAATTAATATTTTATTAACTTTTCAAACAAAAATATATGTTTTTAATTATGTAACTATAGTTAAATTTAAACAAATTATGGTGGCCTCATTATATGTAATGATACATGTGATGCATTTCTCCCTCTAAAGTATTAGGTATGGGTTTTTATCTCATGAGATACCGATGGAAAACATAATGATGTAGATTATATTCTATGGTAAGGGGCCTAATGGGTTTAATCTAATATAGGAAACACATTGTGATATCTGATATATTGTAAAATGGGAAAAAAATTGATTCTGGATCCCTTTATGATTTGATGATCTTTGATGAAAAACATGATATAAAAAATTGTGTCTATACATATGGTTGAGGCACCCTTATGTGACATAAAAATATGGTTCCTTATGGATTTATAATGATTTATCACTGTTATGGTTCATGTATTATAAAATGTCAATGTTTTATTCCAATAATCAGGTTTATGATACATTAAAATTTTGGTATGAAATTTTTGTGTAATTATCATAATATTAAAACCTTTTTCATATCTTTTGGATTCATGTGATCATCTATTAATATCTATCCTAATAACCCTTATAGTCCATCTATTATCCTTTATTCATATTTTCTCATTACTTAGTTCGTTATAAATTTTTTTAGTATAATATATCTATACTTTATACTAAATAGAATGAAAAGTATTGCAGATATTGAAGATCCTTCATTATCTAAGAATATTGGGAACTAGGTCTTCAAAGTCACTAAACCATTATGGTCTTTTGGTGTTTATTTATGAAATAAATTGAAAATTCATTAATACAAGATTTTATATTTATGAATGAGAAACTTGGTTCATTATAATAATTCAAGATTCATACAAAAAGATTTTAATAATACATATTTGTGTGGACTGTGAAAGAAAGATTAAATAATCATGATCTATGAAAACATTACCTAGATTTGTTTCAACGTTATAGAATAAGAAATAAATAAAACAATATTTTTAATATTAATCAAATAAAATAAATAAACAATGAGTTTACATAGGGAATTATATCCATGTCACTCTTATAATAACCAATAGAATCATCTCTAAAATGGAATAAGTTAACTTTTTTAATTACCAAAAAATAATCAGATACTAATGTATTAACAATGAATTAGAAAAATATATCCTAGGAAAATCCATAATAAAATTTAATTTCCAATAACTATACAATGAATAAAAAACCCTATATTTTTCTATTGAATGAATAAAATATAAACATTAAACTATTAATTATATGAATTCTCAATTAACCAATTAAAACAGGATGGATTTAAAAATGAGATAACCAATTCACTATTGAGAGGAAAATGAATGTTAAATTTATATATTTTTTGAAATCAACAACATGATAATAAATACTATTCCTATAAAACAATAGAGATTGAATTTATGGGAAAATATAAAAATATATAATTCAATGTTCTATAAAATCCACATTAAATAATTGGTAACAAATATTCTAAAAGAAAATTTAACAAACAAATGGGCATACAATTTTATGTTGATGTAAATGGAAATGTGAAAAAATAATTTATTAATGAATAATGGACATGATTGCATTAGAATTCATTTGAAAAATAGGTTTTAAATAACTATTATGTTCACAGTTTACTAAATAAATTATAAAATAACACATATGATAAATGCAGAAAACATTTATTTTTTAAAATTTCTAAATAAACAATAGGATTGTTTAAAATTACATAAAAAAATTTATTTATAGATAACTAAATCATTGAAACATTATAATTAATATAGAAATAAAGGATAAGGGTTAATATAAATTCTAAAATACCTTTAAGAATTTTTTTAAATAAAACAACCTATTGATTTTTTAAATCCCAATACCTTAAATGAATAAGCATGAAATTTAATTTTATATTCCATGAATATAATTGAAATATGAATGGGGATTTTTATTAAAATGCTGTTGGAGATTATATGATATTTAATGTTTTTGATTTATTTAAACATGCTACATGTCACATCCTCTAAGTTAACATACATATAGATCCTAAGAATATTATTGAGTGAATATTGATAATAACTACTTAGTCTTCAATATATAGACTAGATCCAATATTATATTTGGGGACATAGTGGTATACAAGCTATGAGGATAGTTTATAGTATCAAATTTATTAAATATTTTTGAAAGCATTGATAGGAATATGAATATTTCCAACTATTGTATTCCTAAGATTGTTACATGGGGTGTTCAGTATTTTCCCATTAGTACATGATATTACTCATTTTATAAATATCATCATTTTTTATTCCCTGGTATGATTGGCCTCAAGGGATTTATGCCTCATTTTTATGAGGTTCCCTGCTAATATTTTATTATTTATGATATTAGAATGATTTATTCAAAAAAAATTAGAAATAACTTAATGTTTTATGATCATAATGTTTTTATAAAAGTTAATTTGAATGAATGTTTTAGAAAAAAAAATTATTCGAAAAAATTAAATTTTGAATTTATTATTTACATTTTGTAAAAATAAAGGTTTATTAATGATTTATATATGTGGTGTTGAGGATTGTGTTATTTTAGAATAAAAATATATATTAATATTGTATTGTAAACTATAAATAAATGATTTTCATTTAAATGTAATAATATAATCTCTTTGGTTAAATATTATTCTACTTGGTTTTTATCACACCCTATATATAACATATAGTGCCTGCAGATCACATGGTTTCATTTTTGGTTCTGTGGATTTGGTATTTTGGTTTTGAATTTTCAAGTTATTTTTAGTGGTTTTACTGGGATGTCTTGATTGTACATGGTGTCATTTGGTTTATTCATATGTTTACTATTATTTTGTAATTATATTAAATGTTATTTTATTTATTTTTATGTTTCCAATCTATTTTCTTTATTATGATTCTGACTCCAATTGGATGATTTATTTTTAGACTATTTATTATTTGTATAGTTATATCAATTAATTTTAATTATTATATTTTCCACCATAGAACTAAAATTCTTATCTTGGTGATTAGTAATGTGCCTCTATACTTATCATATTTCTTCTTGGAATCCATCTATAGGGGTCGCCAGTGTTTTTCAATGACAAAAATTATGTCCCTAATGAGCGTCAAAATAAGTGTAGACTTAGGCCCTCTTATTATGCACTAAGTAAAGAATATGTTAATACCCAACCAACTATTTTCATGGGTTATTTACCTTAGGTACAACTGATCTATATCCCACAACCATCTGTATTATCCATATATGAATAGTTTTTTTATCAATCCATAAATTATTTACCTCACGAAATTTTAGGGCGTTTTCCAATATATAGACTTATCCCGTGTTTTTCTGCTAATTGTTTCTCATCCAAATGTCAAATAATTATTAAATTAAAATATTTATTATTATCTATTAAAACATTAATTCATGGAAATATATAATCTTAGAAATAACTATTAAACATTATCTTGAAAAAAATTGATCATATATACTCTAAAAGATATGTTAATAATATCTCAAGATAAACTGCATTATGCTGTCATCAAATAAATTTTCAATAGACACATACACCTCAAAATTTTATTTATAATGTTAAAATAAGGATAAACCAAAAAAATATTAAAAAATTCTGATATTCAAAACTCTTAAATTATTCTCATTTGACAACATCATATCCTCTAATGATATTTTATATTTTTTCAGTAATACCAATTTAGATACCTATGACTCATAAACGAGTATTCGATTTTAGAATCATATTCCGTTAACACTAGATCTGATATCAACCTAGGTGTCCCAAATTCATTCATTCCTAATTATAATATCAATAAGAAATTTCAATAGTTTATTTATAGGTGATTATGTAGTCATAGAATTTCATTTAATCATTAAATTAATTTTGACTAATGAAACTCATAACATTATCATTTAATGGAAATTGTATTCATTATACCACGAATTTCATGTTTCTTAATATGTCTCCAACATCTCCAATAAAATAATTATCATAGGATACAATTATATGCATCTATTACATAACAAAACTATTTATATCCAAGGGAAGTGGAACTTAGGGATGATGGGATCAAAAAAAATTATGTGTAATCATTGGATTTAATATTTGGGATTGTAATTGATAATAAAATTCATATGTGTTTTTGAGAATATAATCAATATATATTAACAGTGTATAAATAAAACATACCAAATAAAACATGGATCATAAATCTTGAGTCTTATCATGAATCTCGGTGTAAAATATGAATAAATGGATAGAAAATAAATAATTAAATAATCATGGGGCATACAAACATTAAATAGATATTTTTCATCTTATTATCTAATTCCCTTTTAAGAGATAAATGAACAATAAATATATAAAATTGGTGGAATTCTGAAATAGGATGAATAACAAAGTTCTTATAAATAATTAGACATATAGATGATAGAAAAACATAATAACCTCATTTGTAATTTTTTAAATTAAAACCACATAAATAATTATTAAATTATATTCTAAAAAAAATTCATAAAAAATGGGAATATGATTTTCTGGGATAATTCTTGAACATTTTTAACATAATATTGTTTATTATTAAAATTCATTATATAAGGGTAATTAGTTCATAATAAATACATTAGAAATACATGCGTTTAAAATTTTTTTTATAGAAAGTCAAAAAATAATGCATATAGAAAATGTTAAAATGATTAAATTTTTAACCATCAAATGGAAATAAAAAGAATCATAAAAATTTCCATAATAAATTAATTATTTATAATGAAGAAAATTCTAATATATATATATATATATATATAGAATATATAGGATAATTACATGGGAAAAATACTTAAAAACAATTAAGGAAAATCTTTTAAAATAAATCCCTTATCGATTGCAAAATAAAAGAAACCATTAATTAAAGAAAATTATAATTAACATTAACTTCCATGAATAATTTATAAATCGGATATAATTTATCAAGGGGGAAATATATACATTATATAAATTAATATAAATCTATAATAATAAAAAATTATTACATAAGAATAATTATGATGAAAAACCCTTACATGTGTGGTGAACATTGAATGAAAATATCAAGAAGGAGATAATTTAATATATAAAATTAGATACCATGAATAAAATAGTTAATAATGGTATATAATTTGAAATTGGAAATAGATACATGATATTAAATATAATAGATTCATATAAAAATGGAGTCTTAATGATGCAAAATTTATAGGATAACGATTTATATATTAATTGATTCAACGACCATTTATGAAATGAAAATTTATTTTTCTTATTAATCACATGAATTACTTGAAAACATAGTGTAACAAATTCATGGTTCTCTAAAACATAATAACATCATATAAAAGGAAACACGGTACACAACATGAATCATGTCTCAATGAATTGAAATTGAAACATGGAAAGCCTTACCTCAAAATTCATAATGTTCATTCATCCTCTAAAATTAATATATAATAAATTATGATTTATTATTATTAAAAACAATAATTTTATTCATAAATATTTATCTTTATACCACCAAAATATATATACTTATTAACAGTTTATTTATTATTTATTTTAAAAATTGGCATTTGTGTGTTAACCATTCAATTTCCTTTACATGTTGTGGTTCAGATATTTTGGACCCTATTTCGTTTTAAAATATTTAAAACAAATTTTTTTTATTATAATGTAATAACTTTTTAGGTAAATTTTGTTGTTATTATATCTATTTCAGGGAACTTGTGGTAGAAATTCACCAGGAACGCTTTAAAAATCCCATCTATAGTGATTATTGAATTAATAAAAAAATTGATTTTTTATCAAAATATAATATTATATATTACGAATACATCATTCTTATAACATATTAAATTCCCTTACATTGTATATTATTACTATTATAAATTTTCCCTAACTCATTCATGGTATAAAATATATAACATCATCTTGGTTGGTTATAATGGAAACCCCATCAAAAATATGTTATAATTATTGATTTAGTATAAACCTGTTTTTTATACTGCTAATATATATTTTAAATAATATTAATGACTTTTAAATCTTTTTTTATTTTTATTTATAATATTCAATAATAATTAGAAAACAAATATAATGTAAATATAAGGATTATAATTTTTTACTATCAAAGTATCCAAGCCTACTCATTCTAGGTGGTTACGTTTTATCGAGACGTTTTATTGTTAGTATTATTAATAGAATAAAAAATTATAAAACATATAATTATTTAATAAATACAAAAATTATTCAGTTTATTAATGTTTTTCCTCATCCATGTATGTTGGTGATGAAAAATAAAATATGTTGTTCATGGTGGAGATAGATCACAAATAAGACAAGTAACATTTGCATTGTCTTATAGATAACAGAGAAGAATATTATCGGTTTTCCATCACTGTAATTACATTTTATTAAAATAATTGTTCTTATTTCATTTTGATAATATTATTGTAATATATTGTTAATATTTTATTGAATAATTTATCATGAAAGAACTATATTAAGATAATTACCTCTTAATTGGATATCCTCCTTTAGGTTACTCCGTAATCCCTAACAGATTAGTCTTTTGGTGAAATATAAACCTATAAGAAGTGTGAAATAATGTTAATGAGATTCAATAGAGGATTTTGGTGGGCCTGGGAATATTTTAATGTTAAAATATGTGGGGAGGTAAAGGAAACTTTTAAAAGTTATTGGAGTGGCACTTTTGTTCATACTTATTTTCTTAATATATATAAAATGTCATTCTCAAATAAAGTGGAAGAAAATTATACCCATTTCTATGATTGATCAAGGGTTGTAAATAATCTATATATCTTATCAAAATTGGATAACCATTTTTCATATTTTTTTCCTTATCCTTTATATTTACCCCCCCCCCCCCAATCAATTAACCTTTACTATGATGACAAATTTTTTCGTGGAGGATATTGTGACTTATCCAGATTCACATGCTAGGTAGAGGATCAAGCCCAGTAGAGTTGGTCATGTCGATTTCTGACTCTACCTAGGGTCATGAATGGATAGAGGATCTTGCTCTGGGCCTCTCGGAGGGATACCGTCTCTATCACAGAACATCCCGATGAAGGGACCATACTCATGTAGAATCAAACAATGCTTGGCCTTAATGGGAATGAGAAGAAGGGGAACTAACACAATCAATACATTTCTACGATATGGTGGACAAGCGGACCATACCTTTTTTTCCAAAAGTACACAGCCTGTACTAAAGTCAGACGTTGAGTCTTATGACCCCGAGAACTGCCTGTGTACAATGGCCCTTGTTGAAAGGTTGGTCGTGTTGAAAACGTAAGTACATGGCGTGTGAAAAAGAGTACACAACGTGTCAGAGTGACTGGGGTCAGCTCCATGTACGCTGGCCATGTGCCCAAACATAGCTTCAACCCATGTATTCCAAACCGTGTAATCAATACATGGGGTGACCCATGCTACTGACCTCACTTGTTCGTGTGGTGTAGTACACGGCCGTGTACTACACCCTTTGTCTTTATATCCATTGGATACAAGTTGAGTCCCACGTAGCAGCCACTACCATGCGGCATAGAGAGTACACGCCGTGTTCTGAAGTCGTGTAGTCCATCTCGTGTCTGTGCACTTCCCAAAATAGACGACGAGATTTGGGGAATTTCTAACACACCGTGTGACCAGGGTCACACCCCATTTGATTCCTCTCTAACCCCCAAAACCCTATCCACCGTAGCCAGTACTACACGGCGTGTTCTTTATATGTACACGCCATGTATCCCATAATTTTCCAGAAATAACGCTCTTCGCCAGCATGCATCCTATGCCGCCCCATTCGTCAATCCGACCATATTATCACCAAAAAACTCCAAAATATAGGTCCCCCCAATGTCCCAATGTTTTTCTTGTTGATATCGGTCCTCCGATTGGCCCCAAAAATGCGTTTTGATCTTCCCGAGTGAAGAATTCTCCAAGAATGGTAATTCCCAAACAATGTTGATTTGTCTGCCGCCGTCACTGATGCACCTCCACTAGGTGTCATGATGTCGGATTCCCATTTTGGGATCTTCTCATCGCAAAATAGATGTGAAATAATCCTTTTTTCATCACCCCACGAAGAACGTTAAGAATGCATGAAAAGAAAAGGGGGAGAAAATCCAAAAAAAGAAATCGAGGAAACAACATCCACCATCATTCGTCACTGTGTTAATCTGCTCCCGTTAGTATGATCAAACAGAGTAGGATCAAAATAATAAACAAGAAGTTCAGATTAATCCCCAAAAACATCCCAATGAAAACCATCACATTAGAATTCATGATATGTGGATCAACATGTTCGTGGGTCGGTCCGCATTCGGTGATTAAATCGAAAAAGGGGAAAAAGAATTTAAATAAAAAACCCCTACCTCAAAAGGGGTCAATTGCTAATGGAGAGATCATGACTCTGTCTTCGTTCATCATCGATAGTTTTCTCCAAGACTCCCTGGATTCACTAGCGTTTTCTCACAATTTTTCTTCAATGACCATTGTTCGATTAACCCCTTAAAAATGGAAAGTGTGTCTTGGAATTCCATCATGATGTGGCATTAACAAGTCAATTTGTCATTTTTGAGTAATTATGACAATGAATTAATTATTAAAAAGCTACCCATTTTTGTGCTTTAGAGAATGTATCCAAATAAAAAATAAATAAACATTTCCATTTATTTTATTTTATTTTACTGAAAAAGTCTGAAAATTAACTTTTTCCCTCGACCCATTCCAGTCAAGGTTAGTACCATTCTTAGGTAAATTCGTCGTCCCAGAGGCAACTTTGTTCTCATATTATTAGTCCATGCATTTATTTGGAAATATCCACCACTGTACACAAGTTCCGACTCACATAACATAAAAAAAGTTCAAACCACCATTCAGGGCTCACCGGGCCTTAGAATGGTGTGTCATCTCTACGCCTGATCTTGTAATAATTCCATATAATATTTAAAAACAATTCACTGAAAATCTGAAAAAATACATTCTCCCCACCATGGGGCTTTGCGTACTCAAAAATCCAAAGCAAGACTACTCAAACAGATGTGGGTACTGGGAACAAATTTGATCCTCCTGCTCCCATGTTCTCTCCTAAATATTCTCATGCTTCCACCAAATGAAAACAAATAGAATCGATCATCTATGAAGGATCCTCTCCTTCTGATCCTCGATCCCCAATGGGTACTCAGGAAAGGTCACTTCATCCTCGATGTCAATCTCCCCCCAGTCGATGACGTGCGAAGTGTCATGCACGTATATCTTCAGCTGTGACACGTGAAAGAAATCATGTACCAGATGAAGTTGTGGTGGTAGAACTAGGTGGTACGCCACCTCGCCAACTATACACAGCATCTGGAAAGGTCTGATTAACCTTGAAGATAACTTTTCGCCTCATCCAAATCTCCATAATCCTTGACGAGTTGAGACTCGAAGAAAAACGTGGTCTCCCTCCTCAAACTCTAGTGGTCTCCGTAGTCTATTATGAAAAGAATTCTTCTGTATCTATGCAGTCTTCATCTACTCCCGGATGACCTGCACCTTCTCAGTGGTAGCTCACCTGAACTGTGGACCCATGAGTGTTGACTCTCCCGGATCAGTCCAGCAAAGTAGTGACCAGTAGGGTCTCCCATATAAGGCTTCGTACGGAGCCATACCAATGGTGAAGTGGTAGATATTATTATATGCAAACTCTACCAGTGGTAGGTGGTCCCCCCAACTGCAAATGAAGTCCAAGATACAGGCCTAAAACATGTCCTCCAGAACCTAAATAGTCCTCTCTATCTTACCATCGTTCTAGGGATGGAACACCGTGCTCAAACGTAGTTGAGTCCAAAAAGCATCCTGAAATCCCATCCACAACCGGGATGTGAAGCAGGCATCTCGATCAAAGACAATTATCGAGGGGAAGCCATGAAGCCGAACTATATCCCGCATGTAGAGGTGTTCCATGCACTCTACAGAATTCTGCTCCCTGATAGCTAAAAATTGGGCTGACTTGGTGAGTCGGTCAATGATCACCTAGATGGAATCATGACCCTTGGATGTTCACGGTATTCCTATCATGATATCCATTGATATTCCATCCCACTTCCACTATAGAACCACTAGGGTTGAACTAATACTGCTAAAACCTAGTGTTCACTCTTCACCTTCTAGCATGTAAGCCATCGAGATGCGAACTCTGATATTTCCTTCTTCAAGACTGACCTCCAAAACTGTCATCTATGATCCAGGTACATCATTTCAACTCCTGGATGTACAGCTAAAGGGAATGTATGAAACTCTCTCAGGACCTCTTCCTGCAACAATACCATTACAACAGTGCATCATCTAAAATAAAGTACATGATCTCTACCTTTTGAATATCCCTCAAGAGAATTTCATGTGGATAACTGAGCACGTAAAGCATCACAATAAAAAATCCCAAGTTCTGCCTCCCTAACTGGTTATAAGAGTGGTGGGGTAGAAACCATCAACTACAGGTAAGTTGTATCATCCCCATCCATGAAGGATAACTACAACATGACTAAATGCTCTGTCACCTCACTCATCATCGGTGAGCTCGAACTTCTACTAATGCATCTGCCACCTTGTTCCCCTTCACAGGAGTATTGATGATCTAAAAATAATAGTCCTTTAAGAACTCTTGCCAACTCCTCTACCTCAGATTCCGATCCATCTGTGAGGAGATGTACATGAGGCTCTTGTGGTAAGAGTAGATGATGAACCACTCACCCATAAGGTAGTGTTGCCACATATTCAATGTGAAGACTACCGTATCCAACTCAAGATCATGGGTCGTATAGTTCGGCTCATGTTGCCTAAGCTGGCGCAAACAATAAGAAATCACTACCTGCCTCTGCATCAAGAAATAGCCAAGCCCAATCCATGATGCATCGTAGAAAACTAAATAATTGAAACCCTTATATTGTAATCTCAAGATTGGGGTGCTCGTCCAACTCTATATCAACTTCTTGAAATCCTGTTGGAACATCTCCATCTATACAATGGGTTTCTTCTTCCTGGTCATGTTTATCAATGGTGTTGATATCTGGGAAAAGTTAGGAATGAATCTCCAGTAATATCCTCCCAACCCTAGGATGCTCTGCATCTCCATCATGCTCCGAAGTGGCTCCCATGCTAAAATTGCCTCCACCATGGATGGTTCCATAGCTACTCCATTTGATGAGGTGACATCCCCCCAGAATTGGACCTCCTTAATCCAAAACTATAACTTCAAGAGCTTCTCATAAACTTGGTGATCTCAGAGTACATCTAGAACCATCTGTAGGTGTCTCGTGTTCTCCTCTTTTGACGCCGAGTACATAAGGATGTCGCTGTTGAAGACCACTATGAACCGGTCCAAGTATGGATGGAAGATCTAGTTCATCAGTCCCATGAACATGGTGGGAGAATTTGTCATGCCGAAAGGCATCACCAAGTACTCATAGTGACCGTAGAGGAATATGAAAGTCGTCTTCTGTATATCCTTGTCATGTACTCATAACTAGTGATAACCTAATCAAAGGTCAACCTTTGAGATCCACTTTTCTTCTTTCAGTTGATCGTAGAGGTCGTCCATTCTTGGTAATGGATAATTGTTCTTCACCGTAACCTGGTTCAGGAGCCAGCAATCCATGCACATCCTCAAACATCTATCTGCCTTTCAAGCAAACAAGACTGGGGCCACCCAGGGTGAAATGTTGGGTTTCACGAAACCCTTTCTCTGCAAATCCCCCAACTACACATTCATCTCGTTAATCTATGTGGGAGCCATCCGATACGATGATGAAGAAATCCATGTCGTCCCGAGGTGTAAGTTGATGCAGAAGTCAATTTACCAGTGGGGAGGTAGTCCTATAACATCTTCAAGATAGACGTCCTCGTACTCTGCCACTGCTGCTGGGAACTGGGAGCTCATCACATCGATTTCTCTGAGGGAAAGGCTAGCATACCCATGAATGACCAGTTACACCCTCCTATGAATGAGCACATTTTGTACTTCCTGGGTGTCCTTTTCTCTGACAATAGAAAACCTCGTCCCATCACTGAGGACACACTACACTCTTCACCAAAAATAATCAATCTGGTCATGGACTGAAGACAACCAATCCATATAGATAATGATGTAGTTAGGCCTCGATGGTACCACCAAGAGATCCAGTCGAAACTCTCAACTCCATGGGTAAGATCACACTGTCTAAAATGGTGCCTGATAGTCAAGTATCCTCCTGTAGGTGTCTCCAAGTGTAAGGATCTAGTCAACAGCTCTACCAAAATCTCAAGGATTCACACAAGACATGTGGTGATGAAGGATTGATAGTAACATTTTTCTATAAGTATGAAATATAAGGTAGAGAAGACATAGATCGTACCTCATATCCTTTCTGGAGACCCTGGGTCATACGCCTCAACCTAATGCAGCTGTCCCATCCCCTGTCCCCCAGCTCCCTAAGCCTGGTGCAGACTTCCTGGGGGTGGTGGTGGAAGTATGTCGAATTGTTCGCCACCACCTATAGCTCTCCCTACTCCTCTGCGACTTCATACACCTAGATGGTCTTCCTGATCCACTCTTTGCCTTTTCCTCTGTGGTCCATCCACCACTTCCCTATCAACAGCTCGACTGGTCAGACAATACCTAGCAAAATTTCCCCTTCTGTCGCATGAGTAGCACTGTTTTTACCTAGGATGATTGGATCTAGCCTGAGAGCCTTGGACTATCAAATCCCTATCCTGGGTCCTCCTCTGACCTCTCCCATGTCTTGATCCCTATGTATGATGTCAACTCCCTGATTCCAAGGTCTTCGGACCTACTTGCCTACTGCTGATAGTCGTCAGTTGTCTCTGCTCTTCCAAGAAGCTCTCGATCACCAAGACTCACTCGAGCCCTCCATAATAAGTCTAAATTCATATAGGAATGACAGTAGCTCAGATGTCCCATCATAAGCCTCACTTGGTGGTATGATCATTGAGGTACAGATCCCTAACCATATCCATCAAGTACCTGGAGCGGTAGGTGAACATAGATGAATAGTCGTCTACCGTCATACTACCCTGTTGGAGCTGATGAATCTTTTGGATGCGTACTGCTCTCAGCGTAACCAGAGTGAACTCCTCCCTGAAGAGTCACTCAAACTCTGTCCATGAAAGAGTCTTCTCATTTTGAGTCTGTGTGGTCAGACTCCACCATCGTCCCTCCAAACCCTTAAGAAGGCTTGTTCCTAGGATCACCATCTAGTATGCTGGTGTCCTCACAAGAAGAAAAACTCTAGTAGTAACCTCAATAAAGTCCTCAACCACCTGAGGGTCAGGCTCACCTCATATTCTGAGGTGTCTCTATCTCTGGAACTCAGGGAGCGCGCTAAGCATGCGTTCCTCGTTGGTTGGTACCAAAGGTACCACGGGATGCTCCACTAGTGGTGGAATAGCAGGTGCACCACCTGGTGGAAACACTGGGGGAATTGGTCCCTGTATTGAAGCCTTGTCACTAAGGGGGTCATCCTCGTGATCGTGCTGCTGAATCCAAGTGGGTATGCATCGCAGAGGCCTCTGGTATGAAAACAAGATGTACCTTGGTTAATGAGAATATCTGGATTGCAGACACAAGGACATTACAAACACAACCCATTCTTATACGATTCATGTAAAATTATTTTATTTCCCTGAAACTAGTTTTTTCAGGTACCGACTTGAAATGAAGGTTATCAGATTCCTTGTGTATGGATACGTCAGCTGCCCGCACAACCACTGGTGTCTTTGCCCTGAAAGCCAAACATGAAACACTTAACAATGTTTCCCCAAACCAAACTCATAGACTCATGGTCCTAAGTTATAACCGACCACCTTTGATACCACATAATCACGACACATCCAAATGGGGCTTGCGCTGCAACTCCCCAAGCTCGCATCCAATAGGCCAGCGGCTGGTGACTAGCACCGAGTATGCATATTACTAACATGAGAGACATTGCCTAAGAACTTGTACACATGCACACATTTCCAAGCCCACAAATGATGAAATGAAAAAACACTTAGTAACAAAATTCATTCATACAACTAAACCATACCAACAGAGTACGATGGAAAGCAATGTTTTGAAAGTAACCTAGTACAAAATACAAGACCACAAAAAACAATAGTCCGAAAACTAAAAATTCCAACCTGTAAACACAAAGAGGTAGTGGGACTACTGCTCATAGCCATAGGAATGCCTTGTCCAGTAGGGAACTCAAAACTCTCAGTCATGTCCTAGTCTTCCTTGGACACTATCAAAAGGCTTCTTGTCTGCACAAGACACTACACATGCGGGCAAAGCCCGTGCAAGGGTTAGTATAACAATACTCAGTAGAGGACCTTAAAAACAACAAAAGAAATACCAAAAAGAAAGGCACAGTAATCTATACATAGTATAAGTCTACTAAACATATAATAAGAGAACACAATCTAGATATACTCAAAACCCAAACCCGTAGTCTAGAGACAAGTCACTCAACTGCTTACCCCTTCTAGTGATTTAGATCGATGATTCCACGAAGCACTCATTTCAAGAGAACACTCTCCATGAGTCTGGTAGCTCTGATGATGTCCATCCGAGAATCACTAGTTTTCAGGAAAATCTAAGAGATATAGATACACTCATTACGGGAGAACACACTCCTGTGTGGGGAAAGATCACGATACAACTATGAGGATCACTACCAGGGACATAGTGAATACTGTGACTCATCCAGATTCACCTACTAGGTAGAGTATCAATGCCCAATAGAGTTGGTCATATCGATGCCTGACTCTACATAGTGTCAAGAATGGATAGAGGATATCGCTCCAGGCCTCTCGGAGGGGTTTCAACTCTATCAGAGATAGTCCTACTGAAGGGATCACACTCCATTAGAAGGAAGTGATGTATAACCTTCGGGGGAATTAGAAGAAGGGTAACTAACCCAAACAAAACATGTCCTACATACGATGGAAAAGAGGACCTTGGCATTTTTTCATAAAGTACACAGTGTGTAGAAAATTAACATGTCGTGTCTTATGACCTCGGGTACTGCCCGTGTACAGCGGCCCATGTCGAAAGGTTAGTCATGTAGAATTAGTAATTACACGACATGTGGAAACCAGTACACACCGGGTCCGAGTGACAGGGGTCGGCTCCGTGTATGTTGGCCATGTGCCCGTACACGGCCTCAACCCACGTATTCCAAACCATATAATTGGTACACAGGGTGACCCGCGATACTGGACTCACCTGGATGTGTTGTGTAGTACACGACCATGTACTACACCCTGTGTCCATTTATCCCCGGGATACATGCCGAGTCCCGTGTAGCCGCCTCTGCCATACTACATAGAGAGTACACGCTATGTTCCAGAGTCGTGTAGTCCATCCCATGTCTGTTTACCATCCAAAATACACGTCAATCTTCAGGGGAAGTCCAAAGTGTCGTGTGACCAGGGTCACATGTTGTGTGATTCTTATCTGACCCTTGAAACCCCTACCTCCACCACCGGTACTACACGGCGTGTTCTTCGGATGTACACACCGTGTATCCCAGAATATTCCTGAAACGGCGCTCTTTGCCGGCGGGCCTCCCGTGCAGCCTCGTTCAATGATTTGGCCATCCGATTTCCATGAAACTCCAAAATCAATGTCTCCCCAAGACCCCAAAGTCATTTCCATTGTTTTAGGACCTCTTATCGGCCCCAAAAATGTGTTTTGATCCTATAGTGCGAAGAACGGTGGAAAAACAATAATTCTCAAACCATGTCGATTTGTCCACCACTATCGTCATCAAACCTCTGCTTGGTCGTCGCGATGTCGGATTCCCAATTTGGGATCATTGAGTCGCAAAATGGACGCACAAGGATTTATTTTTCATCACCCCAGGAAGAACCCAAAGAAAGCATTAAAAGAAAATGGGGAGGAAATCCAAAAAAAAGAAATTGAGGAATGAACCTCTTCCTTCATTCGTCACGACATTAATCTGCTCCTGTTAGTAGGATAAAATGGAGAAGTATCAAAATAATAAACAAGAATCATGGATTAATCACCAAAAACATCCAAATGAAATCCATCCATTGGAACTCATGATCCACAGATCAACATGTTCATTGGTTTGTCCACGTTTGACGTTTAAATCGAAAATAGGGAAAACATTTAAATAACAAACCCCTACATCAAAATCTATTGATCGCTGATGAAGTGGTAGTGCCACCATCGTCATTCGTCGATGAGAGTTTTCCCCAAGGCTCCACATGTTCTCCAGATTTTTCTCTCAATTTTCCAACAATGACCATCGTTCGATTAAACCATTAAAAAGGGAAAGCGAATTTTGGAATTCCATCACGATGCGGCATTAAAGAGTCAAGTTGTCATTTCTGAATCATTATGACATGGAATTAATTATTATAAAGCTTCCCATTGTTGCACTGCAGCGAATGTTTCAAAATAAAAACAAAATAAACATTGCCATTTATTTTATTTTATTTTGCTGAAAACATCCGAAAATTAACTTCTTCCCTCGACCCACACCGATAGAGGTTAGACCCATTTTAGGTAAAGTCATCGTCCGAGACGCAACGGTGTCCTCATATTTTTAATCTGAGAATTCTTTTGAAACTGCCACAACCGCGCATAAGTGCCAACTCACGTAACATAAAAAAAATTCAAACCACCATTTCAGGTTCACCGGGCCTCATAATGATCTGTCGTCCTTACGCCTGGATTCGTAATAATTCCATATAATATTTCAAAATAATAGATGAGAAATCCGATACATTACAAAAAATAAATTCTTAACATATTTTTTCCTTAAAGGTCATAAAGTACCTTGTTTGAAAATTGACAGAATGATTCCTTTCAAAACATAGAAGTTCAAAAAAGGGTATAATTGAATTTAACCCATATTCTTTTACATAGTAAAAATGTTTTGAAATATATTTTTATGAAAAGACATATGTGGATGATAAAGAGGTCCTAGTAAATGCTTACATATTAACAACCTCGGATAAGAAAAGAGATTGTAAAATTAACCCTTATATTGTATGTTTCCATGATCAAGGGTATGTTAACCTCTTGTGTAATAGTAAAATCATTGTAATTAAATTATACATGAACTATATACATAAATTTGATATCATATATGATCTTATAATATTTCTTTCTTAATAATGTTTTAGAACTATCATCGTTTCATGTGTTAATTGATTCATTTTACTTTATATACATGGTTACATAAGTCATGTTTGATTCGGATAGAATGTATTTGATTCATATCCATAATTTTATTAGATTCTTAAAAAAAATTAATCATAAAAAGAAAATTATTCTTGAATGGTTATAATGTGGAATGAATTTAATCTCATTCGTGGAGATGATAATCCATAGATACGCATGAGGACAATATCATTATAATTATGGTGAAATCATATATAATTGGATATTATATCATATATATAGAATAATTAACATGTTATATTTATTATTTATATCAGTTATTCTCATTATTATACTCATCCAAATAATGAAGTGTTTGAATAACAAACTACACTACGATGTGGAGACGGTAAGCCGTACGTACACATGTATGGTGACTTGTCATCATAGGATTTAGAGAATAATGAATATGGTTGTACCAGATTAATATTAACATCATAGTATGTATATTCTACCATTGTTATTATTTTGGTATGGAAACAACCAAGAAAGAGGAAGTGGAAGAAGAAAATAACTTTGAAAAAGGGTGGTGAAATTATTACCTCTTTTTTGGGTGTTTCATTTTTGAGTTGATCAAAAGGGATCCTTATGATGGATTTATGTTAAAGTTAAGGACTATATGTAGAATTGAGGGTACTCGGGATGATATTTGATTAAGGTTTTTCTGAGAAAAATGGCGTTGTAGGTGTGATTTTGATAGAAGGGGAAGTACCCATTTATAAGTGTTGTGAGGGTAACAATAGGAAAATATTGAAATATTATTTTATTATACAATAATATTCAACTTATAATTCATATAAAATGATTTATTATAAAGATAAGGTGGGTATGGGTCGAAAACCTTTCAACCAATAGGTTTTAGATAGGTTTAGGCCACCATATTAACCTTATATTTTAGATATTACTTTTGGTTAAATAGTTTAAAATTTACCATGTCTTTTCGTATTTTTATAATATATGGTTAATAAACATACTATAAAATTCCAAGAGAACCCCATGTGGTTAATTAATGAAATATATATTATTATATAAGTCCTTTTACCGAACCTTATATTTTTAGGACTACTATACCATTTAATAATATAGTATTTTTTATAAAAACTCATTTATGTCAATGTTGACACTATTTGATATTTTTTTCATAAAGTCAAAACAACATGATTACATCGAAAAAATAATTGATTCATCCCTAACATGTTATGTTAACCATGAAAATTCATGGAATGCATCAAAATTATCAGTTTAAATTTATTTGGATATTTATAATATCAATTATTTAAATCTTTCGTTAATAAGGTAATTACTTCATCATCATTGTGGCGTAAATATATTTAATTATATAATGTCTAAAATTTATAAATAAAATACCATTATATAGGAAATATTTTTAACATTATATTGAATATTCATAGTCTATTTTATCTTTTGTATAACCCTATATTAAAATAGTTTTTATAATGAAAACGTCAATTTAAAACTTTTCTCTCTTCAATAAATTAAATAATAATAAATGTCCTAATCTTATACAAGTGGATCAAAAGAATCATATTTTTTTATAAGGTTGTTTTCGGTCAAAATAATATTATCCAATAGAACTAGGACATGTGTTATTGTATGTACAATATCATTTTTATCTTTAATTATCCTATTTACTTTTAACAGTGGTAAAAAAAGTCAGAAGTCACTATTCACATAAAATAATTTTCATCTTATTGAACCACATTTTAATTAATGATATCCACTTTTTCTCTCATATTTTTTTATTTCTATTTATAGAAGTGGTAAAATTATGTTTTAATAAAATTTTCAAATGTTCCTAGAAGGTGGGTAAAGGACTGTAAAAAGATCAATAAAATTTTATATATCTAAACTTACTATAAAATGACCCACATTGAATGAAATTATAATTATATAGGTATAATGTATCTATTTTTAATTATAATAATTTTAAATAAAAATATATTTATTTAAATAAAAATACTGTTTTAAATAATAATGCAATGTTTTTCAGTATTCATCAAAAATTGAATGTTTTTATAAAAATACCAAAAATTCACCCTAACATAATTTTGATATTCTAAATCCAAAATTGAATTCCATTTTGAAAAATAAAATTTATAAATTTCCAAAAGTAGGTATTACTATTCATAACAACTAGTTTAATTGGTATTGGTGTGTTAAAACTCCATTTTGTGTACAACGCAAGCTATTGAATTATTCAAAGGGAAACGTACCATGGAAGCTTGGGATGTCACATTATTCTTCCCTTTAAATAATGATTTCCAAAAAATTTCTAGAATAATACTATGTAAATAGATTCAGGTGGTTCTTCATCATATGTTTGTCTGGTTCCCACATGGCATCTTCCATTTTATGGTTTCTCTATAGAACATTCACGAAATGAATCATCCGATTTATCAACAGTTGTTCTCTTGTTTCAAGAATTCTGATAAGATCTTCGCAATAATACAGGTTGGGTTTTAGTTCAATTTATTCATATGGGAGTACATGCATTGGTTCAGGCATATATTTTTTCAACTGTGATCTGTGGAACACACCATGAACTTTAGAGTGACTTGGCAGCATTGCCAAACGATAAGCTACAACTCCAATTCGTTCTAAAATTTTGAAAGGTCTGATGTACATTGGACTCAATTTAACCATCTTAATGAAATTTATAATACTCATCCAAGGAGATACATACAATAAAATATGATCTACTATATGAAATTGAAAATCTTTCCATCAGTTATCAGCATAGACATTTTTCCTACATTGAGCTGCTTGGATGTGGGTATGGATAATCTTACCCTTTTTCATTGTTTCCTCCACATGTTCTAGGCCAAGGATTTTTCATTCACCAAGAACATCCCAACAAGTTGGTTTGAGACATCTCTTTCCATATAACACATCATATGGTGCCATTTTAATACTTGAATTGAAGCTATTATTATAATAATATTCTACTAGAGGTAAATATTGATCCAACATACCATGAAAATCTAGTGAGTAAGATCAAGAAATGTATTATAAGGTATGAATGTTATCTTCTAATTGTACATCAGTTTGAGGGTGGTAGGTAGTACTCACATGACATTTTTATCCAGGGCCTTCTGAGTACTTTTCCAAAATCGTGATGCAAAATTGGAATCATGGTCAGAAATAATGGATAGCGGTACTCCATGAAGTATTACATGTTCATTAGGTTATAGTCTTCATAAATATTCAATTGGTAATTATTCTCTTATAGGAATAAAATGTGATTACATGGTAAGATGATCAACAATGGCCCATATTTCATAATTCCTTCTAGGAGTCTTTGGTAGCCCCATAACAAAGTCCATCGTAATGTCATCCCATTTCCAATCAGGTATGGGAAGAGGTAGCATGACTCTTCTAGGATGTTTTCTTCTTACATTTACCTCTTGAAAAACCATACATTTTAACACATAATCATAAATCTCCCTCTTCATTTTTTCACACAAAAGATGTACCTTCAAAGCTCAATACATCTTAGTGCTACCAGGGTGTATAATGAAATTGAAGTTATGAGCATCATCCCACAACTCCCTTTTTATATTAGGTATGTCAAGAACACAAAGTCTCATACCAAAATATCAAAATTCTATCTTCATATATGAATTCAATCTATCTCCAATCATTCATTGCTCTAATTTTTTTTGAAACAACCCTTATTTGTCAGAGAACTTTTTATCCTTTCTAATAAAGATAGTTCGGAAACCATTTGAAAAATTATTGTTGTTTCACCTTCCATGATTATTCGTTTATACATTTATACTAGATCCATGAACATAGGATCCCTTTAAACTCCCATATTGATCAATACTTCATGATCCTTTTTTATCAAAGCATCCGCCACCTAATTTTCCTTCCTCGGGTGCAGTGTATAGTGCAATACTAATCATTGTATAGTTCAAGACATAGTATTTTCCTCGTATAGAGTTCTTTATATGAGAAAAAATATAATTCAAACTCTTGTGATCGGTATATATCTCACATTATTTAAATAGTGATAGTGTATACATATCTTCAAAAAAATATTACAGATCCTAACTAGTTTTCATGAATGGGATATTTTTTTCTTGATTTTTTAGTTGTCATGATGCATAGGCAATAACTCTATCATTCTGCATATGGATACAATCTTTTCCTTTCTTTTAAGCCTCAATATAAATAAAAAATCCATAATTCCCCAACAGTTGATTCAATATGAGATCATTGACTAATATTATCTTCAGTTTTTCAATGCATTCATCACACACTATTTTCCAAACAAATTTAACCCTTTTATGTGTGAGCTTGGTTAATGGGTTAGCCAATCGGGAAGAATTCTGGACGAAGCGTCGCAATTAATTTTCTAAACTAATAAAACTCCGTACCTTAGTTATACTCGTCAATGCTGGCCATTCTTGTATTGCTCTTTTCATTGAAGGGTCAACATAGATTCCATCCTTAGAGACAATATGTTCAAGAAAAGAAATCTCATGAACCAAGAATTCACACTTGCTAAACTTCCCATATAATTCACTTATTCTAAGATACTTTAGAATAATACACAACGGTTTGTCATGATCTGCTTATCATTTTGAGTTTACCAAGATATCATCAATAAATACCACTAAAAATTCATTAATATATTACTTGAAAACTCTTTTCATTAGATCCATGGAAATAGAGGGTGCATTAGTCAGTCCAAAAAGACATTATTGTAAACTCATAATGCTTGTAACTATTTTGAAATGTTGTTTTCAGAATGTCTTCATTCTTCACAGACAACTGATGAGAACCGTATTGAAGGACTATCATCGAAAAATATTTAGATCCATGATGTTTTCAAATGAATCATCAATGCTAGGTAGGGGATACATGATATTTTTTGTTATAGTATTGGTGTCCCTATAGTCAATGCACAACCTCATAGATCTATCTTTTTCATAACATAAAGAACAGGGGCTCCAGAGGGAGAAAAAATAATTTGAATAAATATTTTATTACTAAATTACTCTAGTTGGTTCTTTAGTTCCACTAATTACACAGTGCCCATTCTATAAGGGGTCATCAATATGGGCCTTGAACCAGGAATTAAATCAATGGAAAACTCAATTTCACATTCTGGAGTATTTCCAGGTAAATCCTTTAAAAACACATCGACATATTCTTTCTCAATAATTCCAACCTATATTTGAAATTTCTTTCCCTCACCCATAGTTATTTCACTCTCTTATTACCCAATAATTTATTTTAGTTAAGCTACTGGGGGTGGATCTAGATAAGAATATAGTGATGATGTTTCTAATATAAAGATAGGGTAACCCTTATCGTTATAGAAAATTGTAACCTCGTTATTATTATAACAAATTTAAACATCATGTTCTAAAATCCAATCCATACTAAGGATTATCTCAAATTCAATCCAGGTTATGATGATGAGATCAGTAAATAAAGTACATTTAAATTCCATAATGGGGACTGATTAACAAAAATTTGTTGTAATGATACTTCCCTTAAGATTTTTGACTGACAATTCCCTTGTAAAATCAAATTGGAAATATCAAATTTTTATAGTAAACTGATAAGATATGAAACAATGCGATGATCCAGAATAAAATAAAGCATTGGCTGAACATGATGAAACCATTAAATTACCTTCCACAACATCTTTCGAAGCTTCAACCTCAGTAGTAGTGATCTTATAAGATTGGCCTTGATTCTTTGTCCTTTTATAAGATATGTTTCTCTAACGCTTAAGACATTCATTTTTGGAATTCCCAATTTCATTAAAATTGTAGCATTCAACATTGATAGCCTCTTTCTTTCCCAAGAAATCACAATCTTGGTGTCTTTTTTCACCACACATGTAACAGACACCCATTCCCATCAGGCAATTACTGGGGTGTTTCTTCCCACATTTACTACAGGATGGATATTCAACTTTTCTTACATTCCTTTATATCCATTTCTAGAGTGTTAATTAGATCTCTACATCTATTTCTTTTATTTAATGTTGTAAGATTTATTGAATTAATTTTATATCTTGATAGAATAGGATACAATATCTTCGTACAATTATAAGGATTGTGTGACTAGTGTTTGATGGAGAAATGTTTTTAATCCATCAAATAATTGATCAATCTTACTCATTGGGTTACGTATATAATCTATTTCATGCCTTCTTAACCTAGTAACGTTGGACTCAAACATTGTTACATTCTCATCCTTGTTTTTCCTAGGAGAAAAAAATGTCATTCCATATCTTTTTTATGGCCATTAACAAAGTATTTATTTAATAAAATATCATTAAACTCCCTCCATTCCCTATTTGATACTTCTTCATCATCTTTTTTGTTTTGAATTAATTACCAACATTGATATACATCTCTAGTGAGGTGATAAAATACTATTAAAACTTTTTCCCTTTCACTGATCCCCAAAGCATGAAATATTTTCCATAAGGAACCTATCTGTATCTCAACTACAAATGGTTTTTTAGTCCCATTGAATTTTTTTGGTTGTTTCCTCATGAAGCAGTCTAACATTTATCCTCCACATTGTGGATCAGGTTGCTCTATATGGGTAAGGTTATTATTCATAACCTGAGTGAGTAGTCCCAGGATGGTGTTAAGCTGATCATCACAAGTTGCATCACCAGCTCAACTATAATTATCTTCAGTATGAGAGAAATACCTACATGGATTATGTGTGTAGATATGGTTTTGATTCCTTCCACTATGAGCAATTTCTAAACAATGGCATACACTAGATTTGTTTATAATTCTCATTACATAATTCCAAACTTGTAAAACACTTAACATAAATTGAACAGCTTATGGATATAATCCAAAATAATAATAATGTCTCCATTAAGGAGGTATATAATTATAAATCCTTTAAAATAGTTTGTAAGTAAAATTTGAATTATCCTAAGAATATACCCCAGGAGTTTCAAAACCAAGAGTGCAAAAAGGTTCATTGTCGTGTACTAGGATACCCCAGTTCGAGCCTAAAACACCTTATTAGTGTTTTCACTCCTAGGTACATTTGTGCCCGAGCCTCCTCTACCTTCTCGTATCTAGACAGATATGTATTACATGGAAAACTCAAAAAATCACTACATTACCGAAATTCGAGGAAGTTCTTCAATACTGATCCTCAAAGTCTATCTTAGGGTAATGTTCTCTAATCATAGTTTTTCTAAATATAGTTTCCTATGTTTTTACAAAACATTATCTGATACTAATTGTAATTCCCCGAATCTAGTTATCTAGAGTTGGTGCATTATTACATAAATTTGGAATGATCGCAAGGGATCAAATCGCGAATGACTGATCAGTTTAGTATCCTTGGAAGAACATGAGACATTAATAAATTTTACATTACATTATAAAATTAAAAACAATAACAAAATTGTCTCCATTTTCCACATTCATATCCCATATACTATCCCTTAAATCCATTCATAATATAATTCCTCACATCCTAGGAAAAATATAATATAGAAAGTGGTGAGCACAGATGCTTAGTAAGGATAACAATATAGTGGAAACTTTCATAAATAAACAAAAAACATTTTTGGAAATGTATATGACTAAAAAAAATCCTTCTAAACAAAATCTTTAGCATAATATAACAATTATAAATAAAATAAATCCATTAAATTATTCATAAGGATATTATACATGTAGAATAATCACATATAATATTTATATCCAATTTCATAATGATGGAATGCATAATGCTGGACTTCATAAACACATAGTCAAGAAATATTTCCAAGAATACATATAAGATTTGTTCATGGACTTGTGAAAAAATACTAGTTTTTCTCTTGAGACCTAAAAATCCATCAAGAAGCTATATCGGGCTCCACCTGTCACATACTAAGTCCAATTCATTCTTCATATGAAAGGTTTGGAACATACCATAATCATTATTATTAAAACTAGATTATGAAATGTTAATACTTTAACCATAAACCATGAATGGTATAAAAATAACACATCCACAGTCAAACATATCATAAATATTTCAATATAATATTTAATATTTGTATCATAATTAATCAACTTCAAACAAGTTTAAAATCCCTCAAAGGATGTTGACATTGATGAAATCAAAACTATTTGAGTGAAATATCTATTTTTTAATAATTAAAAAGTCAAATAATTATAAAAAAACATTTTTTTTTAAAAAATTTTCTTATAATATTGTATGGTAATCTTCGATGATGTTATAACCTCCCAAAATAGCTGCACCCATCCTATAAGATAAAAAAGACATTCTTACATAAATTTTGTCAAAATGGACATAATGTACCTTGTTAGGAAAATGACGGAAAGAATCCTTTCAAAACAAAAAAGTTCAAACAAGGGTATAAATGAATTTAACCTATATTCTAGTAAATAATAAAAATGATTTGAAATGTATTTTTAGGAAAACACGGATGTGGATGATAAAGAGGTTCCCGTAGATTCTTACGTATTAACAACCTATTATAAATAAATAGATTGTAAAATTAACCCTTATGATGTAATTTTCATTGGTCACAGGTATTTTAACCCATGATATAATACATAAATTATTGTTATCAAATTATAAAATAACCATATACATAAATATGATATCATATATGATATTCTAATATTGTTTTGTTAATAATATTTTAGTAGTATCATCATTTTGGGTGATAACTAATTAGTTTTATTTTATATGATTGGTTATGTAAGTCATGTTTGATATGGATAAGATGTATTTTATTCATATCAAATTATATTATGTTCTAAAAAAATTAATCATAAAATGAAAATTATTCTTGAATGGTTACGAAGTGGAATGAATTTCATCGCGTTTGTGGAAACGGTAATCTGTACGTAGGCACAAGCGATGATATCATTCAATTTATGGTGAAATAGTATGTAATGGGTTGGTATATCATATATACAGAATCATTAACATGTTATATTTATTATTTAAATTAGTTATACTCATTATTATTCCCATCTGTATAATGAAGTGTTTGAATAACAAACTACACCGCGACGTGGAGATGATAAGTCATACGTACGCATGTATGGTGACATGTCATTAATAGGATGGATAAAATAATGAATATGGATTTACAGTATTTATAATAACATTAATTTATGTATAAGGTACTTTATTTCTTATTTTGAGATGAAAAAAACAAAAAAGTGGAAGTGGAAGTAGAAAAGAACTTTGAAAAGTGTGGTGAAATTATTACCGCTTCTTTTGGTGTTTCCTTTTGAGTTGATCAAAAGGGCTTCGTATGATGGATTTCTGATCAAAGTACTGACTATAGGTTAAGGGGAGGGTAGATTGGAGGATATTTGAGTAGGGTTTGTTCGAGAAAAATGGCTTTGGATGCGTGATTTTGAGAGAAGGGATATACCCTTTTATAAGAGAGGTGAGGGTCACTTTAGGAAAAGCTTGAAATATTATTTTATTATACAACCATAGTTGGTTTATAATGGCTCAAAATGATTTATTTAGAGAAAAAGGTTGATATGTGTCTAGACCCTCTCATATTTTATGTTTTAGACTAGTTTAGGTCACCATATTAACCTTATCATTTAGATATCACTCTTGGTTAAAAAGATTATCATTTACCATGTCTCCTTGAATTTTTATATTATATGGTTGATAAAAACACTATAAATTGCCATGAGAACCCCATGTTTTTCATTAATGACATATATATTATTATATAATTATTTTGGAAGAACCTTATCTTTGTTCGGACTTTTATATCATTTAATAAAATAGTATTTGTTTTAAATACTCATTTTTGTCAATTTTGATACTATTTGGTTTTTTTTCATAAAGTCATAACAGCATGATTACTTCGAAAAAAAAACTGAATAAACCATAAAATGTCATATTAACCATGAATATTCATGGAATGTATAAAAAGTATCAATTTACATTTATTTGGATATTTATATTATCAATTATTTTAATCATTCATTAATAATGTAACTACTGCATCATCATTGTTTCACAAATATATTTAGTTATATAAGGTTTAAATATTATAAATAAACAACCATTATGTATGAAATTGTTTATGATTACTAATGAATATTTATAGTCCAATTTATCTTATGTATTACCCTATATTAAAAATGATTTAGTTATGAAAACATGAATTTAACACTTTTACCTCTTCGTTAAATTAAATAATAATAAATGTCCTAATCTAATTCAAGTGGACCAAAATGATCATATTTTATTCTTAAGGGTATTTTTTTCTTCAAAATACACATATCTAAAAAAAACTAGGACATGTTTTAGGTAAGTATAATATCATTTTCTCCATTAATTACAATATTTACTTTTAACAGTTGTAAATAAAAGTTAGAAGTTACTATTCACCAAAATTTATTTTCATCTTATTAAACCAAGTTTTACATAAAAATATCAATCGTGTCTCTCGGATTTTTGAAATTAAATTCATAGAAGTGGTAATATTATGTTTTATGCATATTTGCAAATGTGCCTAGTATGTGGGTAAAAGACGAAAAAATGTTTAATAAAATTTTATATATCTAAACTAATTATAAAATGACTCCAATGAATTGTAATGAACATATATAAGTAATATGTATCTAAATTTTCATAAAATAAGTTGAAAAAAAACTTATTTAAATAACAGGTCAGTTTTAAACAATAACGCAGTGTTTTTCTCTATTCATCAAAAAAATTATTGTTTTCAGAAAAATACCAAACATTTACCCTAAGCTAACATTGATATTTTGATTCTAAAAATGAAGTCCATTTCAAAAAATAATACTTATAAAATTTATAAAACTTGGTATTAATATTCATAATGGCTAGTTTGATTGGTCGTGGTGTGTTAAAATTCCATATTGCGTACAACGCAAGCTATTACATTATTTAAAGGGAAATGTACCATGGATGCTTGGGGTGTTACATACCCAGTAGGAATCCCAAAAAATAATTAGGGGAGAAATATTATACATGAAATAAGTAGTTCACTCAACCCAAATAAATATTGAAATGATACCCAAAAACATTGATATATGCTCATATAAAAATCCCATTCATGATAGAAAGTGTATATCCATATCACAGGCTAGCCCAAGATGATGAGTCTTCCTATATATCTAAAGGTACAACAATGGTTTCCAATATCACATGGGTCTATCAGAATAAGTCACCATGTGGTGGACCCACATTATACCATTATGAGACACTACAAGGGAAGAACATTCTCCAAGTACAATATCCAAACTTTAGTGTTATGAGGGGTTTCACTCGATAGATAGTTAGAGCACCAATTCCCTAGTGAATCAAAGGGTACCTCTCTATAGGTAGAAGAAACACACCCTAATCTATCATGGGGTACCACACAGTAGGTATATGACACATGTTTGAGTCCATTAGGGGGTACCAATTAGTAGGTAGAAGACAAACAAACTCGTTTTTCAGGAGGGGAATGACATGGTATGTTGAGGAATTTCACACTAGTTCTTATGATGGGTACCCCTAAAAAGGTAGAGGACCCGCACCCTAGTCTTTCAAGGGGTACCACACAATATGTGGAAGATCAAAGACCTATATTTTCAGGGGAACCACTCAGTATGTATAGGAACCATGCCCTTGTATAAATGGGATGTACCACTTGTTAGGTATATGACCCATGCACAATTCCTTCATGGGCTACAACTCAGAATGTATAAGACATATTCCCTTGTTTTTAAAGGGGGTGCCACTCAATAAGTGGAGTACCCTCACCCTAATAAATTAAGGGGTACCACTCAGTGGATAGAGTACCCATTCCCTAGTTATTTAGTGGGGGGTTCCACTCAGACTAGTGTAAGGAGTATGGGGTACCGCACCCTAGTACAACATAAGAGTTTCCATCTCTAGACATTCTTTATTTATCATATTCAATCACATCCATCATCGAGCATATTCTAAAAAAGAATATTTCATGGAAAATAATTCATTGTATATCAAAATCCCTAATAAAGGTCATCAGCACATTATATGTGGAAAATAATTCAGGATATGTGAATTATATTCTAAATTAGGACTTAAAAACATGATATATGATAGGTATAAGTTTTATATGATGTACATTGCATGTATGCTGTCCACACAGTGTTTGATACCATATAATCACATGGTAATGTCTCATATGGACATACCGTAATGTCCAAGTCCTTGAACATGGTGTACATGGGTCCAACATTATCTACTTTAACAAGTTGGGGCCTTCAAGGGTGATCTTTATTGTGCATGTGTCCCTTGTGATTTTCCCACATACCTGGTCATGTTTGGGTATCATCCCAATCTCTTCTACCTAACCATGTCCAAGGGTCTAGCCATGCCCATGATGATGTATTCTAGAGTTAATTCCAAGACACCTTTACTGAGTCACACATCATGTTAGGGTCCCACATGGAATTTGATATTTTTCTTCACTGGGAAAACCTATTTTTTATAGCATGTGTACTACACAACATGTTTTTATCCCATTACACTCCATTTAGTATGACATTTCTATGTAGGTTAGATTTTTCCCATGAATATGAGATCTACCGCTCTTGATGGTGATTATTAATCCAGGTTGATTTACGCTCAATCCATTACAGGTGGACGAATACTGACCACATAAAGCCTCACTCAACTCTACATGTTTCCATCATGACCACCTATAGAAATAGATCTTTAACATGATATATGATCCATGTATAAATCACTACAAATCTAGTAAATCAACATGATCTATCTGAAAATCACATATCAATATGTGTTGAACATATCCACCATTAATCCATAGGTATACTTACACCCGAATCCATTCAAAAATTCCAAACCATAGCCCCATATTTCATTTAAAAAAATCAATAATTTATGAGGGGTGTATGACAACATAATAATGTTCCAACAATCATTGTCCAAGAATTCCTGTCTATTGATCATGTATCCAGGATATTCGTTGTGAGAAATATGGTATAATCAATATTAAATTGAATAAACTATTTGTTTCAATACAAAATCTCATGAGAAGGATTATATTAGCCACATGTCAAATAATATTAGATAAGTACATGCTAAATATTTTAATCATGGTCATAAATCAATATATATGAGAACTTACTCAATATTAGACCAGTAAATGTTGATTAACACCTTCACTGGTGATATCAATAAACCATTATATCTTCTACCTATCGATTCAGCACAATCTAATCATTGGTTGTTTTCTGATCTTGACTTTTCAATGAAGGATGATGAAAACTCATTTCAAAAATACTATAGTTACTCATCTACCCCTAAATATTTTCAATAATAGGATATTTGAATAGAAAAATGGTCATTGGAAGAAAAATTATGTAACTAAATCACATAACATAATGGCCAATTACTTCCTCATAAGAATGTATAGTGCCAAACTACCTTTTGGTCACTCCTAGGTTATACCTCATTCTCCAAAATCAATTGTGGTATACATTTTTTTTAAACATGTTTCTTTTCAGGATTTATTCTATTATATCTATAAAATAGACATATATGACATAAAATATTTTTAATATTTTTGTAAAATTATTTTTGGGATCACTGGGCCACAGAATCTCACATACTTTCAGAACTAGGATCCCAAAATATTAATTTATTTATTTCAATTTATTACTTTGGAAAACAATAATATCTACATTATCACTTTCGTAAAATCATTTCATCCCTAAAAATGTAAACAAAGAAAAAAGGAAGGGATATTGAGACTGTATCTATCCACTCCACTCCTTAGAGTTCGCATGTATTTTACCATGCTTTTGCAGCTAATGAACAAAGGTAATAGTCCATAATCATAGGGTCATCTCATGTAGATCCTTGTTCACCACAAATAACTCAATGAAGGTGTCCCCATCCTTAATTTTTAGTTATCCTTAGTTATTAGAAAATAAAGGATGATTTATATGTCTCCTTATTTGCAATACATGGAAGAATTCTTGAACTCTATCTAGCTATGGGGGTAAGCCTAGGTGGTATACAACCACACCCACACACTACTTGATCTCAAAATTCCTGATAAACCTCATCTATATCTTTCCTCTCTAGCCTTGTCTCTCGAATAATCATCATGGGGAGAATTTAAATAAAATGTGTTCTCCTTTTTCAATTTTCAAGTTCCTATGCCATTGATTAGCATAAGATTACTATTTGATATAGGAAATCGACATCCAATCATGGATCCAAAATCACTTATCCATTGATGAATATACCATATTAATCCAAATAAAAGATGCCTCATTGATAGAAGTTCAACATATTGTAACCGACATGGTTTTCTATACAAGGACTTGAAATGTACCATACTGATAGTAGAGTGGTATATATTATTATTAAAAAACACTACCAAAGTTATGTGATACTAAAATCTCTATAAAAACACCAATACCCAAGCCATAAATATATCCTATGACCCCATGATAGTGTGTTCATTTTTCCAAACCATATGGGATTTAAATTATTTACTGATCTCAAATTAGATCCTCAAAACCTCCTATAATACTAACTTTTTCCATGATATTAACCATGAATCATTTTCAGAGACAATCATGGAGGTAGCCCCATGAAATCGTACATTCTTAGGCATGTACATTTTCCATAAACAATACACCAAACTATACTCCGTGATATAAGGGATGTTCATCAACTTGTAGAGTAATAAAGCAATTTTCCTATTGGAATCGTGGCCTATCAATATTTATAGAAGCCCTGCCACAAATGATATGTTAATGACATCCCATTTCCACTTTAGGATCACAATAGGCTATAAAAACAACAACAATCCACCTCACCTTCCAACACCAAAACTACAATTAATGGTTTTTATGCATATTCCCTATACTGGTATGTAGAAATAAACGAGAAGCATGAAACCACCTCATCACATCCTCTTAAAATGTGACTTGAACCACCATCCCTCTCTAGAAATGGCTGAGATTATTACATCCTTCACAGAATATATTTCTTAAATCTCATGAGGATATATAGTCATATAGGACCTCACATTCCATGACTCTTTTCTGAGCCTCCCTTTCTCTCTAAATATGTAGAGGATTCAACACCATCAACAGATGATTATCTGCACCCCTCTCTACCATAATGTCTATTTGTAAGGATTATAATTTCATAGATGTCTAATACACTGATTGTTAATGGGACTTCATGTTGAAGGAATATCCTCCATATTAACCTTCTAATGGGTCTTGATTATCTCAAATTTAAAGTCCTGTAGGAACTCCAACCCCATCAATTTTAATTAGATTATATCTCTCTTCATGAAGACATGCATGATAAATTTATGGTATAAGTAAAACACATATTACTCCCCCAAATGATATTGCATCCATATCCTCAGAGATAAGACTACTATTACCGACTCCAGGTCATGAGCCACTTATTTTTTTCTCATCAGGACTCAACTAACTCAACATATATGTGATCACTACCAATATATTCATCAACACATATCAAATCCCATCTTTGGAGTAATAACAATACACTATGTACTTTTTTCTCTCCGATGGTAGTATAAAAAATGAGCACTCATCATCCTCAGCCTCAACTCCAAAAAGTCTATCCGTAAATACCTAGGTAAAGGATTACACCTTCCACATAAAGGTGGTTAATGTGAAAGGAATCCTAAAGTAGTCCTCCAAAAAAATTTACCCCACCAAGACAAGAAAACATTTCACCTATGATGCACTCTTTGGTGGATCCTAAGAAATCACTACATCAATCTCCATTGGGTATACAACTAATCCACGCTTAGAAATGGCATGCCCCATAATGTGAAATATGTAATCCAAAACATGAACATCTGGAGCATACCATAAATTATTTCTCCCAATGTAGGTCTAGGACCATCCCAATGTTCTCTTCATGATCCTCCTCTAATATAGATTAGATGTGTATTTAATCAATGAAAAAAACCATAATTTGGTCCATATATGGCTATAATATCTAGTTCATGAGATCCATAAACACGACACCATAATTTTTCATAATGAATGGAATTAAGAATAACACACAATGTTTGAGGAGACAACATAATTACACTTCATAATATCTTCCACACAAACTATCAGCCAGAGGTAGTCAGAGCTAAGGTCAATTTTCGAGAAGACTCATTTTTCTTACAAATAATCAAAGAAGTAATCAACCCATGGAAGGGTGTATATATTCTTTTTCATGGGATGGTTCAAGTGATAATAATCAACCGAAATCCACAAGATAACATCTAATTATTTTATAAAAAACATAGGAGCATCCCAAGGGTGCCCACTAGGACTAGTAGTACTTTTCTCCAAACTGTCCTTTAAATTTTCCATCACCTCCAATTGCTCGGTACAGGACATCCAATATGATGTAGAATATATTATAATAGTCGTGAGGTACAATTCAATAAAAAAATAAATCTATCACCTTGGTGGTATTAATCATAAATAAATAGGTACTAGTAGTTAGACCATGAGAATATTGACTCATTATACATCAATGTGACTAGACTCCACCAACACTAAACCACTCTAGAGAAAGAACTCATTGTTAGCAAAAATATCTAATCTGTTAGGGTCAACACATTTTTGAAAATATATATCATAGACTCTAGAAAATTATCTGTTGTTTGGGGCTATATCAAACCTCATAACCGCAATGTCCCCTCGTACTGCAACTCATGGAGTGCACTAATCCTATAGGCATCCTCATCCTACATATCTAGTATATATTGTTACTCAAAAGGTATGGGTACTTCTACCTTCTCGCATAGATGAAAGATATATCCTGATGTACCGTGTATTCAGGCTCCATCACTCATTAGATCTGTTCCATGATCTCGAATCAGTATCCTAGATTGATTTCAGAATGGGGGCATCTTGAAAATTATTCAAGATATAACATGGTCATATGATCATATACATATTGGAAGATGACTCAATAAGGATAAAAAATGACTCAAACCTACATGATTCATGAAACAAAGTTCCCTACAAGAAATTTTATGTCATTCTGAGTTGACATGAAGGTACTCATAGTCCTCCTGAATGGATACATCATTTAATTCAACAACACTGGTTTCCATTTCCTAAAAATTAATTTCATGACACTTTGACAACATTACCCAAAATACCCAATGAAACTTCATATGGGTAAAAAAATCAAACACCATCTTGATATTGAACCACCTCTTACAAAAATCAATAATGACATAACCATCTAGGGATCACTTAAGCATTATAATAATCGAACTACATAACCATAATATTCTCACCATATTCACAAGGTCATTGACATGTGTCGGAAAGGAATAACTAAAATTGAAGGTGTTTTCCAAAATTATATATATATATATATATATATACATGAACCCAACCATCTCCATAATTAACTGAGGTTAAATAAGAAAATAAATCAAATTTAATGTAAAAAACCAAACTTTAGAAAACTCTAGGGAATACCAAAAGGGGTGACAGAGTAAACAAATATGAAAATCGAAAAATACATGATAAAGCAAAAAAGTGGTCCCAAAATGATAACAGTTGGAGGAAAAATGCTAAGTGATACTGACTTAATATCCCCATGACTGACCATAATATATTTTTTAACACCCTGATATTGTTTATACTGATATGAAATCACCATCTAAAACTCTATCATCTACATAATAAATTACACATGTGGGTAAATACAGTGTTGGGGTGAGTATATACATACCATGTAGGATTCATCAAAAACATGAGGGGGAGTAACTGGTAACAAGATAGAGGTTGTAAGATCAACCTAAATGAAAAGGAAAATTAAAGAAAAAAACATATATATAAGATCATATAAGAAAACCAGAAGAGAGGCAAAGGGGATCTTTGGCTCCTCGCCCAACCCATGAGGATGAGTATTCCTAAAAATACACATGGTCCGTCATTGATTCTCAACATCTCATGTTTCTATCTGAAAAAGTCACCATTTATATGAACCACAATACTCCACTGTGATACTCGGTCATGTGGGGTAAATATCAATGTATATAACACCCTCCACCATGTGATAAGGGGGTCCCACTCAGAAGAAAGATAGAGGACCTAGAACCATTTTATTTTTGGGGAACCACTCAGTTTTTTGATGACAGATTCCCATGTATGTTAGGTGGTACCAATCGGTAGGTACATGACCCACATCCTATTCCATTAATGGGTACAAATCAGTAGGTATAAGACCCAAAACTGATTCCATTATGTTTAACCACATAGTTGAGAGAGGGACCACACCCTAGTCCCTCTGGGGGTACCACTACGCATGTATGGGGCCCACACCCTAGTTCTTCTTGGGGTACTGCGTAGTATGTAGAGATCCCAAGACCTAGTCTATTATGTGGTACCAATAATTAGATTTAGGACTAAATCCCTAGTATATTCATTGGGTACTACATAGTCAGTAGAGGACCCCTACCCTTTTCCATCAAGGGATTCCACTATGTGGGTTGAGGACCCACAATGCAGTCTTGCAGAAGGTTTCAACATAGTAGAAAGAGGAATCATAACACATTCATTGAAGCCATTACTACTCAGTAGGTAGAGGACACAACACCTATATCTCTAGATGGGGTCTACTAAAATTAGTGTGAGTATTATGGGGAACTGACACCATGGTAGGTCGAGGGGAAGCCAACCATGAATACTCTTTATCGATCCTTCCCAATAATTGTCATCATAGAGAAACAAAAAATATATTCATTACTCTTGGAACATATAAAGTAATATAACAATATCTAATAAAAAATAAACAATCACATTCTTTATTGAAAAAACACTTAGGATAGTCTACTCATAGTCTACAATTGGGGTCAAAATGATGGATATAAGATCTGTAAAATTTTCTTAAGATGTACATGTCTGGTAGGGGGTCCACACAGCGCTTAACCCTACCTCGTCATTTAGAAAAGTCTCTTATGGAATCATATCATTGAACATGTCAATATACATGGTGTGTATTGTTCATACAATATGTGTCTCGACCACTCAGGTCCTTCCCATCTAGTCATACCTATGCTAGTAACATTATAATTGGTCCTGTGTACAAAGCCTTTTCATCTGTCTTTTTATTCTTGTTCCCATGTACTCCTAGAGACCTTGTTTTCCTATTGTATATGGACACATGGTTTTTGAATTTCCCATATGGTGTTTTATACTTATCTCTATCTTGAGACTTTGGTCATTACAGCAAGTTTACTAGATGACATGTGTTTCTCCCAGTACATGTTGTTTAGTTAAAATTTTTGTAGGCAATTAGATCATTCATTGTGATTCTAGATCCATTACTCCCATCACCTAATATACTAAAATCCACCATGAATCTCTCTGGGATGTGTGTACCTATTTAATTTAAAGCATGATCCATCACTGATGGTAGGATTCCCTTCACCTAAAGCCTCACATTACTCCACCTGTCGCCGTCATGCTCCAAACATGAAAGAAGAACATATAGAAGATTTCAGATATGTGATTCCATCAACTCTGCTCCCACAAAGAATCAGGATCCATATGTAAAACACCAATCCAATGATTGTCACAAATCTACATTGAATCAAGGGGTGTGATCATTCTTAGACCTTCTAGGTAACGTCAAACCATGACCCCGTAGCCTACCATCAAAGAACAAAAAAATATTTGGTTTAAATACAAAAAAGGTGCCTCATTCATTGGAAAAGTTTCCAGTCCAATAATATTTGATCAGGGATAATCGGGGATAGGAACATGGTAAAATAATGAATAAATTGAAAAAAAAATTTAGTTTCTTACACAAGATCATGAAAAAGAAAAGGAATAGAAGATATGAACATGGTTAATGTATTAATCATGGACAGATACCACAATTGATGTGACCGAACTCATTATTGGATCAATAATTAGTTAATAAATAATTCACTAGTGATGAGGATAATTTTCTATGTTTTCTTACTATCCATTAACCTTGACCCAATAACTAGTCATCATTTAATCTCAATACATCATTGAAGAATGATGATACATACAATAAATTGTCATAGGGTTATGATTATAACCTTGTAAATTTTCCATAAAAATCAATTTAATGAGTAAAAATATTTTTCTGCATTTAATGGATGAACACAATAGAATAATTTCTAAATTCACATAATGTATCCACCAAAAGAATCCTAATATGATCCTCTAGTTACGAACAACCTTAGGTCAAATATGGGGTAAACCATGTATTCAAAATTAAACTGTGGTATCATATTTTTTATTTGGTACTCCATTTGAGATATTTTACATTATTTTAAAGAAATCATCTGCCACATTATATAAAATAAATTTAATATTTTTATAAAATTAATTATGGAATCACCTGGGCATGTAACATCACTCTCTCTCAATTTATATCTCTGACAAAATTTTGTTATATATTTCACATCCTATAGGGAAAAAAGGTTGTCCCTAAAAATATGTATAAACCCATCTTTTGACTTGATGATGTGATTGATATGGATGACAGAGAATGATGGTCATATGTTGTCTATACTAGGGGATATATGACCACACCTAGTTGGATATATGATATGGTAGTGGTGAATTATGATCTGTGTTTCCTAAAATGTGAAGTATCATTTGGTAATGATAGTCTATGTGACAGGAATTGGTATATAAAAATATGGTACATTAACCTACATTGTCCTGACTTGGATGCCTAGGGACTATATTATTATTGAGCGTCATCAATTCTAGATCCTTTATTTGTAAAATATTTGTGGCCATTTCGGCATATCCTCATTCATCATTCTATAATGGGTTTGATGTATGTATTTTCAGGGGTTTTTGTTTGCTTGGTTAGTATAGAATAGGTCTATAAGTGATTGGGTTTTATTATGATTATTTATACACTTATTGTTGTGATGGAATACCTAGGTTATACACGTTCACATTTTATAAGGATAATTTCATAGTTTCTTACTAGGATTTATTACTCACACCCTACACATGAAATATTCTTCCCATGTAGACATTATTTATAATGAATAGAGAAAGGGAAAGGGGCCAGTGGATGATGGTTATGCGGGGGGGGAGAATGGATAGGGGTGTCATATGTAGGTAGACTAAAAAATATTACCACTATTTAATTTATTTACTTCCAACTTTCATTATTATTTAATTTTTCTTCTGACTTTGTAATCTTGGATACTTCTTGTATGATTGATATTTCATCTAGATAGTTTCAAATGTCTAGTATGATTAATTTTTTATTTTATTTTATTTTATATTACTATTTATCCATGTATTTATACAGAGGATACATTATCTCCACTTAAGGACGTGGACCATCAGTTCTAACTAGTATCCTCTTGCATACAGGGCGGTGTGTATGAGGTATGGTAGCCATCTGGTTGGGATGTTACATTTTGGTTCAATATGTTATAATTTTACACATCTTCCAAAATTCTCTTCTCACATGATCCCCATTTTTACGTATCATACATAATACTATTTTTAATAACCGCGGGAATGGAAACATAAGAAAAGGGGATATAATATGCTCAATAATGGTTAACATAAATGATATCAATCGATGGTCATAAATAAGAATAAGATATGAACGTGTGTATGAGGCCACAAAAAATATTTATTGTCATATCATAAGATAATCTTACCCAATAAAACATATATCATAAAACATGATTTAAGGAATAAAGATTTTATCATAATATAATACATGAGTAGTAGTAGAGTGGAAAGGAGTTTCAATATCCCTGATACATTAGTACACAACATAGATATGTTACATAAAATTAGGAAGTAAAAAACATCGAAGATAAAAATAATTAAATATATCTAGGAGAACCACCAAGACATAAAAATCATAATAGGATAGGCTATATACCCTCCCATAAAATAGTGATGTTGGGATAACCATTCAAAGATGATAACATATTGGATATATGACAACCACCTGCAACCCTTAAAAAATATACATGGGCTAAACACCCTCATCCAATAATAATATAATGGGATAAAAAACAGTAAATAATTATCTTTAGTCTTATAACTGGCCCATATTTCTAATAAATAAATACCATATGTATGAGTTCAATAAGAAGATGAAAATGTTCATAATTCCACCATAGCTCAAATAAAAAATAAAAAATAAATAGGATACTATAAAAATCCCCCAAAAAATCCTAAGCCATGAACAGAAATAACTTATATGTAATTATTATAAAATTATTAGTGAAGATTAAAAAACATTAAATTGTGTTCATTTAGATGATAAAATCTTTTAAAATCATTTAAATTTTATTAGATTAAAGAGAATAAATTCAGTTTATTTTTTTGGTATAGTGAATAAAAATATATTATAAAATAAATGGGAGAGTTATTTATTTGAAAACCCCTAAAAACATGTATAGAATCCTTCATTATGTAAAATCATTATACAATTTGGAAAATGTGTTGTCACATAAATTATTAAGAAGGTAATAAATCCCCACATTCATAAAGACAGTCATAGATGGTGGAATACAACCATGTATCATATGTTATAACAAAACTCCATTTAAAATGAAATTCCTAAACATTGAAAAATAAATTAATGAATCATTGAAATATATATATATATATACATCAACAAAGTATTATAGATAATATGAAAATTGAAGAGACAAATCCCCCATTAAAAAGAAACAGTATGGTACGTATCTCTTACAAGAATAACATTGATTGAATTATGAAACAATGGTGAATTGAAATCCTAAGATGAAATATATAACTCAATAGAAACCTATGTAAGAGTTTTGATGTTGTTTTATATGTATTTATCTCACAATTTCCCCAAATGGAAACTTTAATATAAAAATCATGAATTCAAATTAATATTGGGAAGAAAACTCTAACAATATTGATAACATTTGAATTAAATGAACATGAAATATAAAACAAAATATAGATATTTAAATAAAATTAATTTCATGTAAATAATTTTGATACCCATATATGTTTTGAATATACACTACAAAAAATAATATATTTGTTCAATATATATCATATCTCAATGAAAGTAAAATTGAGACATGGAAACCATACCTTTTCCTTAAAGTATCATGAATGACAGGTAGCATATTTTATAATAAAAATAGTCACGAAAAAGAGTTATTTTAAAATTTTAATCATTTATAATGATTATTAAATTTATAAATTATAATTGATCACTACCCTTGTATTAGTTAATTAAGGTTTATCTTTTTTAGTTGATGTTAGTAATTTAAAATTGTTCTGTACAAGCTTCAAAATGGTGATTTTAGTACCCATTAATTGAATTAAATTTCCTTGACAAAATATTAAAAAATTTATTCAATAAATAAATATAAATTATTTTTTTATTCCAATATTCCGTTAATCAATATCATTAGAATGATTTTCACAAATGGAATCCATGAAATATATTCAGGCAGTTTACTATTAACAACGAGCTACCTTATATTGATAATTTATTTTGATTTCATTATTTTAGAAACACATTAATGGCATGTATTACTTCATAATATAGTAGATTAAAAAATTTAATATTTTTATTTTTATTATTTTTGAAAATGGTGGTGTTGGTGTAGCATCATTCATGAATGTGGTTCAACTAATCCAAACAAGAACATGGTATAATAATTAATGTTCAAGAGTTTTGATTTATAAAATAGTAGAATAAAATTAATTGAAGAATAATGAAGTTAATATAACCTAAATAAAATATATAATAAGATTTAAAAATATTAGAGATGATGTGATGGTATAAATTTTAGTGTATAGTCTATACCATTGAAAAATTTTATCATTCTTGACATGGGTTCCATTGGAATGAAGGATTTCAGATACCTTCTTATAACTAAAATATATAAAATATATAATAATTTTTTCTGAGAAGAGAAATTGGTAGCGTTTAAATAATGAAATTAAGGAGTGAATAGTTTGGGATGGTGTAGGAGAGATCACCTTTTGGTATATTTTTAGTGGCATTTTCATAAATTAACATTACCTAATGTGTATTGTTGTCATTTTAAAACGAATGTTAGTAAAAAGGAAATAAGAATGAAGCAAGGATATGTATTGTGGATAATTACATAAAAACCATTAACTATAGTTTTCTTTGATATTTTATTCTTTTCTTATTAGTTTATTCCCTTTTCACCTCATTTTAGCTTTTCCACAGTAACTCAATTTTTTCCTTGGAAAAATATATTTTTGCTTAAGATTGATATTTAAAAATAGAAATAATTTCTTCATGGTTATTATAAATTCTTAATCCATTGTTGTAATTACACTTATATATATTTTATATTAATATTTAAAAATGAAAAAATGAAATATTAAAAAACAACTTTTATTGAAGATAATCATTTAAAACATTTTTATTATTTAATCCTTCATCATATCAATTATAAATTAAATGAATGTTAATATATTAATTGACTCATTGATATATTATATAATATTTTATAGTAAAGGATATCAATATAATTTATTAATTTTAAAATACATTGTATTTAAAAAAAGTAATCTTTGATTTTTATTATTAATTGTTTTTAACTAAATCATGTTAAAATTTATTATTTATTTCCTATGAAATTTATTTAATAAATTTATTAGTATTAAATAAAATAATCTAATTTTATAAATACATAAAATCATTCAATAATTAGAAATATAAGAATTATATATAAAACAAAAACATTGAAATAAAATTTTATAATTAAATATTATCTTTATTAATTTATTCAAGAATTATATTGTTGTGAATTTTTAACTAAAAAGTAAAAAACATCAATATATAAATTGAATACATGAAAACTCAATAACCATATATATAATGACAATATTTCAATTGACCATATTTTCAAAGTCTATATATCTAACGATGTTATTTCCAAGGACAATAAAATATAACATTCATATTTAATTCCTATATATTTTATTTTATACATTATTAAAATAATTCATCTCATTAATTTTATTATAACATAAAATATAAATTATATTATTTATTATAGTACTTATTTCTATAGTTTCAATCGGGGTGATGATCTTCAATATAGGCCATGATGTTAAGGATTAAATTTCTTATGTCTTTCTATCGATATCTATGTTTTTATTCTTATACTTTTCTCAATGATATTTCATGTTGTATTTCCATAATGCGTTTCTTTTCTTCATTCATTATAATATGTTTTCTAAAAAATGTATCATCATTAGTTTCATTTTAGTGTGACATATGAAATAATATATTAGAAATTGTTTATTATTTACAGTAATAATTAAATAGTAAATAATGGAGTTTTAGAGCTTGGATTATCTCATGTTCCACTTGTAGAGATCAAATATATCTTGGAACCATTGAGACGTGGTGATCCAATGGTTTACTTCTTTTCAAATTTTGGTTAACTCTACCTCTTAGACTAGTTATTGTCAATTTCCTTTCAATCTTGAATTAACTCAAAATCACCTTTATATAATAGTATATAATAAAATTACAACACTCAAGGATATAAAATGCCCATTCAAAAAATAATACTTTTTTATTCTATTTATTAGTCACCACAATCATAGATTACACAATTCAATCCTATTTGGATTCACTAATGAAATTAAGAATCATATCAACATAGAGTCCCATTATGTTCCTTCTATATATTTTCACATGAATCAATGTATTCCCAAAACACAATACAACTATGTGATCCAAAACAAGAACGATATTAACCTACATTGGGGTTTTTCAACCCTACGATTTTTAAATATTCCTCCAAAAACAAAATATATTGATCAACTGATCTATATATGTACTTCTATTAAACACTATAGCTATTGATTATGAACTATTACTATGATACCCATAAATATCCTCTATAAATAATCAATTATAATTGTCTCTTATCATTTCTAATACTCATGAAAATGGGTATCATCCTTCTTCAATGGCTCCCCTTTTTCACTTTTTTTTATATTTTACTGTATATGGTTCTTTGTATCTTAGTATTTCCACAATTCTGTTGTTTTTTATCATATTTTATGTTCAATGATTGATATTTTTAATATATATTTAAAAAAATGGAATTTTGGAAACTATATGATTTTATGTAGTACAATATCCATCATTTAACTTATCAACAGATTGTAATTGAATTTTCTCATTCAAAATAATTTAATTACTTAAAAGGGATTCTAATTTAAATATCATAAGACTAATGAACATTCAACACTTAAACAAACAATAAATAGTGTTTACATAAACTCAATTTGAATTTAATCAATGTCTTTATGAAATCATGTAGGATTTAAAAATTTATATCCTCCATGAAATATTAATTTTATCTCAGATACCAAAATCTTACTAAAATATTAATGCAATAAACCCATGTAGAATCATCATCATCGTAATGTTATAATGATATTTTAATCATTGGACATTACAATAGTAGCATCATCATATTTTCTCATGACATTTTAAAATAATCAATTTTAAATTTTTTTTTGATTTTTCTCATAAACATGGACTAAAAATTCTTCCATGATGTGTTCTTCAAGTAGACCCAATAATGTTTTATTTCCCTATTTATTGTTTTGAAAACATAATTCTAAAATTTTTTATAGTTATCAAAAATACCTTATAAATAGGTGTCCATGAGGGTACCCTTTTAATCATTGGGTACCTTTTGATTTCTTTAACATATAGTTGATGTACCCAATTATTCTATCTTTTACCATATAATGATTTCACGTTTGGTTAAGAGTTATACCCAATAAATCTATTATATTCCATATTGATGTACCTTAAAAAGTAACTGCGTACTTGTATTAACCTTAATATAATTATTTTCTATAATTTTTAAGACATATTTAAGCCATTAATTGCTTGTTATCTCAACAATATGAGATATATGAGTTATCCATATTTTTTCACCAAAAACATAGAAACAATACTAAAAAGCCTCATTGGATACACAATACTTCTTCAATAATCTTTAGAAAATCAAATGAACTTCAATCGTCATGAAAATATTCTATTCTTACACGTAAATCATTTTAATGAACATTATCTAAAGCCTTATCATTTATGAAATAAATTGATAACTCCCCCACTAACTAGAAACATCCAACATATATAAAATTTTCTTCATAATACACTAACCATCAGACATTCAAATATAACATGAATCATAATTCAACAAAATTCATATTTTAAGGAAACTAAATTGATGTTTTAAAGACCTGTTGAACTAGAATTATCACATATAATATTCATTCCATTAATTAATGAAGCCACACATCCATATAATACATTGACTATTCTACGTCACAATCGTTTTGAAAAGTAGTAACATACAATTATTTGGTAGCTTTATCATAGATACATAAACAAGAGGCTACCACACAATCACCCAGATATTCTAAAAGTTTAGGATTTCTTATATTGGATATATATATTCATGGGACCAAATTATAGTGCCTCTATTGTTGTATATAATCATCCATGATATATATATTTTTATGACTTTTAATTCCATGATAGAGTCATATCATTTGAGAGTGGTTTCATGTAGAGATGAGTGATCTGGATTCTCATTCACAAGTGAGCGGTATCTTCAAGAAGGATGAGTTATTTTATCACATGGGATATTAATATTGGTTTCATAATAGTTTTTAGAAATTTTTTTATTTTCTAAACATATAATAGAGTAATAAATTCATGTAGTTGTGTAGGTGTACAAGCATAATTTTTTAAATATAACCAAGGAATTTCCACTTTTTTAGTGATTTTTTGTAAAATTTCATAGTATGACCACATCAGTATCTATAACTACATTCTATATTGAACATACCTAAGGTAGGGATCTAACATAAACACTGGATATCATTTTTTGTAACAATTTTATCAAGATAGATGTATGACTTAGGGTATCCCTCATTGTGCTTTCTATAAAGGGAGGTGTATACTTATGGCATCAACAAAGAACCACCACCTAAAGAAAGTGAAAATTAAAAAAAAAACTAATAAAAATTAATGACTTATTAAACATATTAAATCATGTTAATTTTTTTTATTATATTTACCATATTTTTTAACATGATCAACTTTTAATCCTATAAGAGGATAGTAAGAAGGTTCATTCATTTGTTCCTATATGTCACAATATTTTTTAGTGGTGTATTTTGGAATGACTAATACAATTTATATTGATAGGATATAAAAAATATATTCAATTAATTTATTAACTAACTCTTTATGGTATTTAATCATAGAGTGCTAAACTCCTTATGTTCATCAGATACACATAATTATAATATGACGATTGTCCATGGCCAGTTTCATGATCACTTGTAATATAGTAAACATTGTATAGGAATAATTAGTATTTAGGCATCTAGATTTTAGTGAAATTCCTATAATATGATGTAGTAGAATTTGGAAACATTAATATTAAATTTTAATTTATTGAGAGTCACTAACCATGATTTTATTGTTGCATAGTATTCTTAGTTTTTATAGGAATTGGAATAAAAATCAATGAGGTATTATCAAATATTGTATAACCCATTTGACCCATGAGGTGTAAGATATTTTACAAGATAAGTAATAATTTTAAAAGTTACATGGTTTAATGATTATTGAAGTATGGATTTGAATACATGGTTTCATCGAATTCATATAAAACCTTGCATTGATCCCAGCTAATATAGAGAAGTTCAATGATTGCATATGGGTATAACCAACAATTAAATCGATAAAAAATGTGTATCCCTTGGATTGGACCACACTAAATTAGTTTTTTTACTAATGAAATTGATACATTTTATTTTGGTTGAGGGAATATTTTGGTCTATACTAATCACAATAGTATCATCTATATCGTCTCTTAGTAATATATAAACATAAGAAAGATGTGATTGCTCGAAAACCTACCAAAGTAATACATTTAGCCAATTTTTTAATCTTGTATTTCATATCATGGTAGATTATTCACACAGTATTAAATTTAATGAATACTTATTAATGGATGCATATGAGGTGTTTCAATAGATGAATATTTATCCTGAACATTTTTGGGCATGGTGGATGAAGGGTGACATCTCCATCTAGAATCATGTTATAGTGTCCCCAAAACATCTAAAATGTGTGAGTGATTACCATTTTGAAGATATTTTTGATGTTTTATTACTTAATGGTTTTTGAAAATATATAGATTATCATAAAATTACTAACTAATATAACCCAAATTCAACCTATTTGAGAGTGTATGTTGATAGAGATCTTGAAAAATGTATACATTATTGGGATCATATAGGTATATGGGGTGGCCTTAATGATAATTTCTATTCATGATTATTTATTAAAATTTATGTTACAAATATTAATGTTGTAATAAATTGTTACCAAGTTTCCACTAAGTACGGTAATATATCTATAGATAGAAATTATGACTAATATGTTTATTCATATCGTCAATTGAGTGATTCTAGCTTGTGTGATCGACTCCCAAATAGGTTGTTATGATAGCCTACCTGTGTAATAGTTAATGTACTATAATATCAAAACCTCTACTAAAAAATGAATATTTTATGGGATCTTATGTGAGACCCTATAGATAAACACATTCTTTTATAGGGAATAAATATTCATTATGGATCGGGATAGATCATGTATATTTGGTGATGTAAACTTTTCATGAAATCCATTAATAGATTTGGGAAGATTACAAAATTTATAAAATCTATATATATAAATGATATGGAATTAAGATTATAAAAGGGGAGAAAATGTAATCATAATGTTCATTACCAAATTTTGTCTGAAGTAGTTTATAATATGGAGAATGTTATTATTGAGGTTAATGAGGCTATTTCGGACCCTAGGTGGGGATGGTGGGGTTGTTCAACACCTGCTATTAACTTCACTATTACATCAAGTGTACATCATCCTCCATGTATCCATGATATATATGAATATTATTTTTCCATCACACATTATCGACAGTTCATGTTGGATGTTAAGGATTTTAGAGTTCCCAGTTCATATCGAGGATGGGTTAGAGAATATTTTTTATGGGTGGGTGATACCATTATTAGTAATCTAGTGGTACCTTGTAAATCCTCAATAGATCTAATGGTAGTGTAAAAAAATATAGAATCTCTATACCAACACGTTTTTTATGTCATGATTTTTGTATGAAATATAATTTATTTTGGGGAGGATGAAGGGACCACTATTGTTTAGATACATTAAATACATTTATTAAAATTTTAGTAAATTGGCCACATGGTGAAAATTTTTAAACATGTATATGGCTCTGAAAAAATAGTTTTTGAAGAATATTATTATAAAATAATCACCCATGAGTGGGAGAAATATACAAAATCAAATAACTTCTAAAAATTTCAATATATACAAAATATATCATTGATGTTATAGTTTTAACATAGGGTTTATATAGTGATATATATGATTTTCATTTGTCTTCTAAGACATTAACCACTCCAATTTTAGTATTTTTAAAATATAAAGATGACCTTTTATATTTAAATTAAACTCTAGTATTTTAATATTACTTTTTCCACTATTTATATATTCCATGGAAGTGGAAGAGCTATACATTTTTCATATAACCAATTAAAAACGTTTTTTATGGTTTTATGTCAGAGTAATAATTATTTTCCATAAGATAAGGGTTTTATTTTAGCTTTTTTATCTATTTACATTGTACCGTATTATATTTTATATTTTTATTGGTGCATCAAACATAAAAAACTTATTTTTATGTATTAATTATTTATTTTCCATTATGTATTGTGTATTATATGATATGTGGATAGAAAATTAAGAATTAATGTCTAAACCATCATTATCCATTTCCATACTCCCCCACATAATAGTCAAGCATCATGTAGCGGTGCACTCATGTAGGTACATCCATCATTCATCATCTCTATATTTCTTTGTTGTTAGGAAACATTATCCACTTTAAATTCAACTTCACTCCCATATCTACCACTCTCCCTCTCTCTCTCTCTAAACAATTATATTTCCCACGATGAATATGTAATTTCCCACTTGTCTTCAAAATGGACATTTAAAGGAACCATGTGGTATGGTGATGGAATGGGTCGTGGATCATGGCCTGACACAAAAAATGGACATCAATGGGGGACTCATAATGTGTAGTATAAATGGGTTGATGGAGTGGTATATGTAGCCTCAAATTATGTTTCTAAAAATGTAGATGAATAGGATGGTTTCAGTAAGGGTGGTTATTTATAGGGATAAAAATGTAAATATTAAGAGGGATAACCCTGGTTAATTAGATTGATGGAGGATGAGTGACTAATTTTTCTATCATGTGGAAGAAAAATAGATTTGGTAGTTTAGACACACTAATTAGCCAATAATTAATTATCCTATCACCAGGTTAATATTCATTAGTCAGGACCCTAGAAGGTCCACATTGGTTCCCATTTCCTACTATATTTCTAATAAAACACTAATGGATCATGAATAATTATGTGTCTTAGGTTTTATGTTATGGTCCCTAACTCTACATCTCAACATTCTTTTCCCATTTAGTGCAGCTAATACGATGGGTGAGTAGTGGGTCTCATATTCTGTCATCACCCACAACACCCGACGTCATGTTGGGGGTGAACATCTTTTCATTCCCATAACCATACACACATTGAAAGCTTCATTCTCATTGGGCCTTTACCTACCTTTTAAAACCTTGTGTCTCATCTCAATGTATATTGTGTGGTTCAGTACTTGATCTTTATGGAGTAATTCACACATTATAGACCATGTACTAGAATATGGATAATTATTAGTCCACTATAAAAATTTTCCATTATATATCAAAACCACAGTATTCTCTTTTCTATAATTGGAAATTTCTGAGAATTTTGGTCAATTTTATTATTTTATCACCCAAATAATAGCCACTATGATCATTATAGATGTCTATAGAATACATTTATATAATATTTATTTCTAATTTTTCACCCAAAAAATTAATATAAATTTGTACACCTATATGGACATGAGGTGTAGTTCCACTTTTTCATGCATTGAGAGAGGAACACTATTAATTGTTACCCTCATGAAATGGTATGTGCCCCATATATAGTATGTTTGAGAAATAAATAACCTATAAAATGGGGTATTTGTCCTCTATTATCAAAATTTCATTACATTGACCATCTCTTTATCCTCTATGAGGCCCAATTTATCTATTGGAGTTCGTTCTCACATGATTGTCCCACTTACATTGGAGAGGTTTGGGTCCCAAATAAACATTAATATGGTTGATATTTTTTAAGAAATTTAGTAAATTTGAGCCTATTGAGTATAGTTATTAACAAATTCCTTTGTTTTCCTTTTATATATGATATTAATGGGCTACAATAGTAAATTTTAGCAATTTTTTTATCCTTGGTTATTTACCACTAAAGAATATGTTTATCTTTATATTTATCTTCGGTATTAAAATTATTAGACATTAAAATCCAGTATTTCTATTACTTCATGTTATATTGTGTTTTGTATATACACACTCATTCATGCAAATTACACCCCACATGAGTTTGATTACATAAATAACAACTATTTCAAAAATGAACTTAGTGGTCATGGAATTGGTTGAGTTAGTGTATTGTAGATCATGGAAGGGATATTTTGATACCAGTGTTCATGTTGAAATTTGATTTAACAATGACCAATATTTAAACCAATATTAGTTATACAATTAAATTGCGAAAATATTCTATGTTATTTAGTAATACTTATAAAAAATTTCTACAACCATTTTATAGAATATATGCATCATCCACATGCATATTATAAAATTATTTGGATGATTTGTCTTGTATCACATTGATGAATGGATTCACAAGGGATATAAATATATAATTCATAATTAAAGGACCATTAGGATAACTCATCACAATAGTAGTATGTATTATTCATGTAAGTATATATCCCATATCTAATTGGAGATGTTCTTTGAAGGGGACACTTGAACAACTTTTAGTCAAGATAGGGCCCTAGGGAGTTGAGCCATGTCAACAATATTAAATAGAATAATGATTTTTATAATTATCTATCTCATGGTATAATGTTAAATAATATATTGATCATATCAGAAATAAATACATTACAACTAACCGTTTTATGATTCTCTTCATGAAGGTTCGTCATACTACATGGGATATTCCTCAGGTATAATATTTTTTTAATCATGATAAAACATGATTAATGCTCCAATTACATGCAAACCCCATCAAATGTTCGGACAAGCAATGAATCTAATTATTTTCTCATTAAAATTTCCCTTATATTATATAAATCTATCCCCTTTATAGGATGATTAACCAATGTATTATTCCAATTAGTAAAAAAATAAAATGAAGTGAAATATGATAAAAAACATAACTTAACAACTCTTTATAATAATCATACTTATAATAAAAAAACATTTTTTAATGAACTCTTCATTTTTCCTTTAATGTAATTTTCATTGAAATAAAAACAATACTATGTTCCCCATTTTTTTATTTCATCTTTTTTTTAAATGTGAGGGTTCGGGACCCGTTTTATTTAAATAAAGAACAAAGGTACAAAGATAGAGAAATGGGGAGAGCCATAAAGAAAAACATACAATTATCGCCCAAGATGCTTCCTGATCTATAGGCCAATCTCACGCTCTTTTTCACACAGATCACCCCAGTTGATTCCACGTCCAAAGCCACACCCACGTCCGTGCCCTTTTCATTGAATCTCTTCCAGCTCTCTTGATTTCCATTTTAAGTCATTCAGAGATTTCCAAAAGATCTGCATTGATGTGCACAATATTTCCCTTTCTTCGAATGGAAGAGTCAATACCTCCTTTGAGACACGCAAATGAGTGAGAACTTTTGGCCTCCTTTTGCACTACATCTGTAATCTCTCCAACTGTAGCTTCTTTTCTGTGGTCGCAAGAAGCCACCACTGCTCCTGAATGAACCTCGGCAGCAACCTTCGTGACTGGCCGTGGGTCCTTTGTGCTGTTCTTGACCTCCACAACCGTGGTCTCTTGGCCAGCTGGGTCGGGCATAGCCGTTGGTTTCACAATTCTCCCGCCGCACCCAACATAAGTCGCTGCCAGTTTGTAGCTATCAAAATGGCGAGGGAGGAGAAATTCACCAGCCATCATCACCCAGATCAACAGAATCTGTGTTTGTAACAGCCGCACCAAAACCCACCACGAACGCCGGTTTGGGAGCCGATTTGAATAGAATGCAACCTGTGGGGGATCGCAGCGCCACCACACTGTATCTCTAGGTGCGCTATGTTCTGGGATGACGGGAAAAAGAAAAGACTTGTGTATGAAAGCGTAGCTACTCCAAAACCTAGATCTTTCGAGTTCTAGAGGAAGAAAGACACCATCGCCGCTCTGATCTACAAACGCCGAAGAAGAATTGAAGAATTCCGACTGTGGAAGTAGCGTTGTGCCGCCGCACGGGAGCCCTAGTTCCGCCGTGGTTTAGAGAGAGAGGGTGACCTCTCTCATCATGCGCCTCATTTTCTCAATAGAGTAATTTATATTCATAATAAAATATTTTATATATAAAACAATTCACCAATGATTATTAATAATATTTTCTGAAAAATTGATTATATCTTAGTAATCCATTGAAATATTCACTAAATAATTTACTACAAACCTCTGAACATTTTTTTCACATAATAAAAAATGTTAATGTTTTTTCATATGAGGAATTATATTAATCATATTTATATTTTCTTAATGTTACTAATCATTAAATCATATAATCATAAGAAACGTGTATATCTCATGTAATAAATATTATTCCATATCATACATAATAAAAAATATCATCATGTTTGTCAATATACAGAAAAACATAATTAACTAACCTAATATAAAACACCATAAGTTTTTTTTTAAAATTTTGAACAAAATATAACAGTACAAAAATATATTTCTTTAACACCTTCTTGTAAAATTGGATCAATATCTATTTTGAAAACTCTATTTCGTCTATAGTATTCCGAACTATAATTAGAGTTCTATCATTGCATTGTTATTATATAAAAAACATCATAAAAACCCTTATAATAGTATTCATATGATTTAAATATATAATATATTTTATTTATCCTATAATCCCAAAAAATTTATCTGACTAATCAAATACATTTAAAATAATTATATATTAATTGTAAAATAATTACTTTTCATCACTTTTTTTAAGAGAAACATAAATTCATATTAAAAAAAATGACTGAGTTTTTTATTTCAAAATTGTGATATATATATATTGATATTAACCACAACTTAAAAAAATTTAATGATCTTCAATATATTTTTAAATTGATAATACAATTCTCTTGGTGCTCTTTACTGTTAGGACATTGTTTTTGGGAAGTGTTTTTTTTGGAATTTAAAATAGGTTTCTATTAAAAGTATTCTTTTTTTTAAAAAACGATTAACTTTTTTATAATTGATGATCAGAAAAAAAGGGTTAATGGTATTTTAATTATCATAATATTGGAAGAGAAATTCATAAGAGACTCCATCGGGTTGTAAAAATAATTTCTGGGAGAAAGGTTCATCAGACTCACTTTGGTTTCGAAATAAAGGATTCAATAATATTGATAAAGTGTATCAAATAAAGAATGTATATATAGTAAATCGAATGATGCATTATTGATCTTGATTTTCTAAAAAACATAAGTTGTCTAAAAATCTTGTCATGCATGCCTGATGAACTAAATGGGGATAAAAAGTGTTGTAATTTTGAAAGAGGTTTGATTGGAAAGAAGGAAGTTCTAAAAGGATGTGAAGTTATAATACTTTTATTGTTTGTGAGATGAATCTATGTTGTTCTTAAAGTTATCAATGTCATTAATAAGCTATGATACAAGAATGACATTATGTAAGATGATATTTTGAAGGCGTAGTCTTACATTCTCAGTTATTCAGTGTAAAACCATAGGACAAAGATTTTTTTAGAGGAAGTAAGGTTTTGATTATAATGTGAGCAGTCAAAGATGATGGTTTTTAGTTAAATAAATATGACACAAATTTAAAATATTTGAATGTATAATTTTTAGAAAGTTGGAACCTTTTCTGTACCATAATCAAAAAAGGAAAGAAGTTGCTAAAGTCAACGGTGTGGTTACAGGTTCATCAGATGCAGTGTGCACCAATCAATTGGAGGATGAATTATTTTTGTTGGGAGTTGTTGGGTCCAATAAAAAAAATATAGTTTTTTGGGACATTTTTCTGTATGAAATTTAGAGGCTGATCAATTAGATGATGTTCAATAACGTAGTGAATAATTTTCACCAGGTTGATTAGTTTTTCATTTTGGTTAAAAATGAAATTGGAACACTAATATGTTTAAAATTGGGTAATGTGTAATCAGACATGAAGTTGTTCTAACTCATCATATTGATGCTAACACTGATCTATCATAGTGAAATATATAATGATCCATTTATTTAATGATAACAATGATACATCATTAATCGTAGGATCGTTGGAATAAGGAAGTTGTTGAAAAATTATAAAAATTATGAAATGTTTTTAAGATATTTCAGAATTGTTTACAAGGGGTATCATTATGTTAGTTTTAGGAGTTTGGAATAATTACTAATATTATGGTTGTTGAATATATTATTGAAGTAATTTCAAGAAGTGTTGATATTGATATAAGTTTTAAAAGATCATAATTGGTCATCCGATTATAAAATCGGATTGTGATATCTTGACTATGGTGGATGTAGCATAGAATTGTTACTGTTATATTCTAGAAAACAATAGTATTCAGTCTAAATAATTAGACTAGGACATTGGATTGAGTATCATTAATATGTTATGAGAAGTTATTACCCTATTCTTGGTGGGAGAGTGATCATTTTGTTACTATTACCCAAATTAAAAGTTCATAAGGTAGAATAATGACATGTTTGGAACTAACAAGTGAATGTTTCATTTATTATTTTATAAAAGTGTATTCAATAATTTCATGATACTTTAAGAACATAAAATATTTTATTGATCATAGTGCAACATAAGTGTAAGGGTATATCCTAATTTTTTTATCCATAATAAATATTGTTTTCTAGTAGATTGTGTTTTATTGTATTGTTTCCAAACCATACTAATGATGTAGCTACTCCTGTTATCTAGTGATCCTTAGTAATTAATATATTCATGTAGATGCATGATTATTTTGATTTTAGGACAGATAAATATGATTAATAGAAAATAATACGTAGTATTAAAATAAAGGTACATAAATGAAAAAAATATCACTGATTCACCCCATCCTCTTCTAGAGGATATATTGATACTATATGTGCAATATCATTTGTTTAAATTGAAGGTTCCCCTCCATTAAACTTTTCTTCTATATTTTGAAAAGAATTTGTTCTGTAAAATTGGAATTATGTGAAAAATACAAGGATTCAGGTCCGTGATGGTAAGAACTACCTTATATGTAATGATATAATAGTTCATTATATTATGTCTCTTAGGTATGATTTTTTTAAATAAGATATATAATGATATCCTTCAATTGATGATAAAGTACTTAAAACAAATTTGTATAAGAATAAAAATTATAACGATGAAAGATATGAGAATTATTAAATCCCATCACATTACAAATGTTAGCTTATAAGAGTAAATGGAGTAGAAACTACCAAAGTTATCTGGGAAAAGTTAATAAATTTTTTTGAAGGAAATTCAAAGGTGAAGAAATCCATGTTAAAAATATTAAGGCTAAAGTTGGATGATATAAAAATGGTTGAGTATGTATATGTTTGTGAATTCCTTAAATGTATGAATGATATTATAAGAAACATAACAATTCTTGGTGAGAATGTTGAAGACTCAATTGTTGAGGAAAATAATTCAGAGTTATTCCTGATATATTTGATTTCAATGTTTCATCACAAGAAGATAAATATCATAAGACTATATATTTGGATTATCTTTATAGTACTGTAATTACAAAATATATGAGATTGGATAATGTTACGAAAGAAAAATAAATTAATTGATAAATTTACATCAAGGAAACTAATGATTTAAAAGATAAGAATGCTCTTGATGAAGAAGAAGAGGTTGGGGTTTTATATTCTCAAAATGAGGTATGTCAAAATATTGATTATTTTTTTATCTTTATTAAAAATTTCGAAAAAAATTTATAGTCAAGTATAAGGGTAAATTTTCTTTAAAATGTTTTGAATATAGTGCTACTGTTAACTTTTATATTAATTGAAGTTAAAGAAAGAAGGAATAAAATAGATATAAATGGGATATAATATAGAGAATATTATGGAAGAAATTTGGTGATAAGGCTAAATAATATTCTAAATTTAATGAATAAAGATTCTCTAAATAAAAAAAGAGATTATTTTTGTCTAAATATGATGAAGTGGAAGACATAATATATGAATCCAAAAAATACTATTGAGAGTACTCAAGAAAATATTTTCATTACAATAGTAAAAAATGAAGACTTCAGATGTAGTGGTTCTGAAGAAGAATAAAATTGATTATAATTTCATCTAAAAGAAGAGCTAAAATAATGTCTGAGAAATATTATAATCCTTGAGAAATAAATCATGAAACTGAAGAATGAATGTTCCTCAATAAAAAATCAATAATGTTTTATTGAAGACATAATAATTCTACAGGAATATATTGATGAGATGAATAAATCTATTGAGAATGAAAATAATTTAAATTAATATATATAAGATAATTTGATTGAGAAATAATAAAAAATGGAATTTTTTCAACAGAAAATTTATAAAACTATATATAGTGTTAAAATTTTCATGAATTCTATTTCTATAGTAGTCAAAATATCTAGAATGGATATATGTGGGAAAGATCAAAACATTGCTTCAATATTTATGAATGAAGATTCTTTTTTTTAAAGTAAAATGATGAGAATATTATCTACGTGGCCAAAATCAATAAAATGTTGAAATAATATGATTTAAGAATTCCTGAGTCTGAAAATGTTCTTATAACTTTTGGTTTTGATAAGGATAAAATAAAAAATGAGCTAATGATGAACGGTCCAGTTGAGAAATTAAATTTAGAGGTTAAAGTGGTTCTAATGTGAATGAAAATATTATTTTTCAGAAACATTCTCTCCACACCATGCATTATGAATGTCACCAAGGTAAATATTCTTTTGTTGAATCCAATGGTATTTTGGTGGATTTGAGTGCTTGAACACTATATTATACATTAATATAAACAATTACAACTATCCCAACATTTATAAAATTTAATGTTTAAGGGGATTCAATCCACTCAAGGAAAAATTATGTAAAGTATTTCGCGAAGGAATATAACAAATTTGGTATTAAATATGAACATAGATTCCATAATTTTAAATTTTTTTATTGAAATATGTGAACATCCTATACATATTGATAACAGATTCCTTGTTCTATTTCTGATGAAATAGTATTCTTATAAAAATTCTATGTCACAGAATGTGAATAAAGATAAAGGGAAAGAAATGATAATGTCATATAAAATGATCTCAAAGATAAAAAATGAGAAGAAACATGTATCTTGTATATTAGATCATTTTCTCATATCATAGAAGTCATAAAATTGTTAACTAATGTGAAAGACATCAAAGAACCGTCAGTGACATTTGGAAATGATGGATCCATCATAATCAAAGGTCTTGAATATATTATTATTGGGGAAAATTTTAATATCCATGATACTTTTATTAGTTTAATGAGTTGAAATACAAGATTCAATGTTATTCATAAATATCTAATTAAATAAATTATTATTTTTTCAGAAAAGATAATTTTATTGTGAATATAAAGGATGATGGAATGTTATTTTCAGTAAGAAAATTTATAAAATGAAACGTGTTCCATGTTGCTAAGGATAATAACTCTTATTACATAATAATGATAAAAGAGAATAAATTGTGTCACAAAATTCAATGATATATGTATAAGGGAAACATGAGATAGTTATCAAATAGAGATAGTTTCCATGGAATTCATTATATGTTAAGAAAATGAGATTGTAGTTTTATAATATTTCGGAAGGAAAAAATTTCAAATTCCATGTATAATAATTTTATCATTTGTTCAAATTACCCCTATAACTAATTAATTATAATATTTAGTGGCCAATAATAAATTAATCAACTCAAATAGGTATGTAATTCATTACCTTCATTGATGATTTTACTCACATTACATGGGTTTTTTATATCAAACATTAGTTAGATTATTTTTAAATGCATTATCATTTTTGGAGAATGAATGAGAAGGAATGTAAGTACTCAGTGATGATGTTAAGAACATAAAATTGTTGTGAATAAATAAATTTTTATTTTTAAATTATTTTTTAGAATGATGAAATTCAGGATGAGCTCATTACATCATAAAATCCTATAGGAAAATGTGTCCCTGAATTGAATAATAGTAGTTTGGTTGAAATTGGGAGAACTATATTACATGAACATTGTATCTATCATTACTTTTGGAGTCAATACATTATCAATTATAATAATATGAAAATAATATATTTATATAGTCCATGTTTAGATATGACTCCATATAATTTTTTTTGTCACAAAACTCAATTTTAGAAACAATTATCATATTTGGGGAGTGCATGCATCATAAATAAGAAATTAGGAATCCTAGAAAAGTTTTAATATTTTAGTGAATATAAAATTTTTCATGGATATTTTTAGGATGGATACGGATATAGATGATTCCAAATATATACAGGAACATTACTTTACCATAATGATGTATATTTTATAAAATAATAGAGGATTTTTAAAAAAAACTCATGCAGACAAGGAAGATGATATAGATTAAAAGTTTTTTGTAAATAGTTTTGATAATTATGAAAACTATTTTAATCCTACTCAAGAAGAATAATATGACTCATCTAATTCAATTTATGATGATGAATCAAAAAAAATATCATCCTAGGATAAGGAAGCAAGTGGAATCTCAAAACATAATTGTTGATCAACATCATAAGGTGTATACAATAAGAACATAAAAAAATATAAAGAAAAATTATTAATATTAAAAAGTCAAATTAAAATATGTGAATGAATCTTTTGAGCATATATAATGGGTTATTTCTATGAATTAAGAGTTTTATAAAATCTAGACGAACGATACATGGTAAGTCATACCTTTGAAAAATGAAAAAAAAAATATTTTTGGTACTATGTCTCTGTTCCAAATAAAGTTGAATATAAAAGGTGATGTGGAAAGAAACAAAGAAATGTAAGTGTGAAAAGGTTACTCATAGATTTAAAGTATTTATTTTGATGAAACATTTCCTCATATCTATTGGTTAGAAAAAATTAGAATCATTCTTTCTATTATTTGAATATGAAGTTAAAATTTTTTTTATATAGATGTGAAGTCTTGATTTGTGAATAGAGAACATCATACAGAAGTATATATGGAACAACCATGTTTCTTTTCTGTTAAGATGGATGAAATATATGTGTGTAAGTGGAATAAATCCTAGTATAGGATAATGAATGTTCTATGGGAATGGTATTCTAAATTGGATACCTGCTTATGAAATATGAGTTTTAATAATGGAAGAGTTAATAGTAATGAGTAAATAAAAAAATACATGATTTTTCCTTCATTGTAATTGTCTATGTTGATGAAATTATCATTCATATTAATGGTGATAAAACTATTGATACATTTTATGCAAATAGGATATTATTTGAGATTTAAATGCTACTATAAATAAAATGAATTCATTGGTTACAAATTTCACAATAGACAAAACATATAAATCTCTGTCAATATTTTTTTTGAGAAACTCTTTACGATATTTAGCATATAAAATTAAAAACCTAATTTAACACAAATTTCAGTGGAAATTAGGTTGAATAAAGATGTATATGGTATGTAAATTGACTCTAAAGAGTTTCAAAAGCTGATTGGAGGTTTTTCATATTTGAATAAATGAAGATGAGACATTATTTATGTTGTTTTCTTATGTGGAATATTTCAGCATGATCCAAAATAATCACATCTATTTGAGGGAAGAATAAATCTTACATATTTTAAATTCATAATATATTATAGAATTATTTATTATTTCATGGATTTTTTTATACAGATTAATCTTATGTAAGAAATGTTGATGATAGATGATCCATATCTAGTAGAGTTATTTTTGGGAAAATTTGGGAATGTTGAAATACTAATAAGCAAGATTCAGTAACTCTTATTAGGGTTGAATCTCGGTATGTTTCTACCACCAATTTTTTTACCAAACTTATGTGTATAAAGACTCTGTTGGATACTTAATTGAGGAAATAATGTTAACATTTTTCTTGAGTTTTGATAATCAACGTTTCATTAATCTTACAAGAAACCAACTATGTAACTCTCATTCGAAACATATTGATATCAAATATAATTTTATCAATGATCACATGGATATGAATTAATTAATGATATATTTTAATCCTATTCCATAAGAGGTTGATGAGATATCCATAAAAAACTTTCCAATTGAATCATTTTTCATGATGATGTTGAACATGGGTTTCCATCCTCTTTATGTCTATGTTTTTGGTCTATGATTATCTCCCCTATCTAATTAATTATTTTAATAGTGTCATTATGGTGGATACTGGTTTTATTAAACTTTCCCTTGATATGTGAAAAACCTTTTAAGAAGGCATGTATGTATGGGGTGTTGTGGGTAAAATGTGAACACAATATGTAACTATGTGAGAAATTATAATATAATTCTATAGTGGATATTAAAACATGTGTTAATTGGAATGTTGAATAAGTAAGGGATTATGTGAAGATGAGATGATTATGTTTCATGAGTCACTAATTTTGTAAATAATGGTTTGTTTGTTAATGGTTTTTATTTCATACAATGATTTAGCTCATGTGAGCATAAAATTTTGGACATGTAATCCATTTCAGGAGGTTAAAATTTTCAATGATTTATGGACCTTGGTTGAAAAAAATAAAATTAATGTGATTATATAGACCATGTTAATTGGAATTTGGTTTTATAAGCTGTAAATAAGTTTATACTAACAGTAATGTCTCCTGTTTTCAATAAAATAATTCAATTCATGTTATATATATTGATGATCAGATGATAAGAATGAAAGGTTTTGTAATAATAATACCATTATATTTAAAATTCCTAAAAATGTATGTCATTTTGTGATGAGTGTTTCCTATAGAAAAGGTTCATGAGACTCAACATGTGTCTATAATGGATGTTTCAATCAAAGTGGGAAATTGCATCAGAGTTTGAATGTCTCCTTATTAAATATGATTATGCTTTTTTTCCTCAATTTCTCATAAATCATATCTTTTTTAAGAAACATTTGATTAAATCCTTATCAATGAAGGGAAAGAATAATTACTCCCTATCATCATGGGGTTTTGTGGAAATAAGGAAGTGTTAAAAGGATGAGAAGTTTTAATACATTCCAATTTAAATAAGTTGATTCTATGCCAATCCTTAACATTTCAAATTCATGAAGAGGTCATGATACAATATAGATTTCATGGGAGACTAATGTTTGAATACGAATCCATTCAATCTTATATTATCTTTGTGACACGACTAGATACTGAATTTTTGGAAGGATGGGATGTTTTTTATGTAATGTGATAAATCAAATAGACTAGTTTTTAGTTATACCAATCAGACAGAAGATTAAAATCATTGTATACTGATGTTTTTTAATGATGGAAGATTTTTGTACCATAATCATAAAAATAAAAAAGTTTCTAAATTCATTGTTTTATATAAAATTCTATCTGATAAGGGATTATATAGATAAATTAGAAGAATAATTAAGTTATTTGGGAGTTTTTTTGAACCAATGAAATAGAAAAGAAGTAGATTTTGATTGGACCAATTCATGAATGAACGTCAGAGACTAGTCTACTCGATGAATTTCGACAATATAGTTAACCGTTCTCATTAGGTTGGGTAGTTTTTCTATTATTTTCAAAAAGGAAAAAATTAAATTTGATATATTATCAATTCGGTTATGATTCATCGGTCACGAAGTGGGGTTTACTCATTATATTGATTCATACACTGATCCTTCAGAGTGAATTAGAGATTAATCCATCAAATTCATGATATCATCGATGCATCATGAAATATAGGATCATCATAATAAATAAATTGTTGAAAAACTGAAGAAATGATGAAGTATTGTGAATTTTTTGAAAAATGGTATTCACGGAGGGTCCCATTGATATTTTGAAGAGATTATTGGATGTGTATGTAAATTTGGTTTTGAATCTATTTGTTAGGTTCTTCCAAGAAGTGATGATATATAAAAAAAAATATTGTGTCTATGGTAGAATGGTTTCGTGGTTTTTTTACAAGAGGTCATCAAAATGGGGATTATTATGTTCAAATTTATTATAATGATTATAAAGAATATCAGAGTGACCATATTTATTCATAATTATGAAAAAACCGTAATGGAAATTATTATTGGGCTAATGAATTATTAAAAAATTTAATCATAGATAATGAGGTGATAAGATTTGATAATTTGGAATAAGAATCGTGAAGAGTTGGGAAATGAAGAATATGTCAATGTTGGATTAGAAATTATTGGTAAATTTATGTTTCGGGAAATTTTGTTAAACAATAAAACTTTTCAGATTCTCTTCTAAACCACTTCTGGCACACCAATAATAGGGAGAGCGTAAATTATACATTATGGAAGATCAAAACACTACAATAGATGAGAGAAAGTTTTTGAATTTCATGTGATTAAAGGATTCTGGATAGAGCATTCCTGAGGAAGTATTCTGAATAGAAGAAGATGAAGGAATATCATATTCATTGGTTATTAGGTGAGAATAGATCCCAAAACTAGAAAAATTGAATGAGATTTCAAGAATGAGGTTGAAGAAGTTCAGAATTATTTTAGTAGTGTTTTGGTATAATGATATTTTTAGACTGCGAAATCAGAATAAGAAATCATATATGGACATCATACAGAGTACCATTACAAAGTCTGTAGAATATTTTACTATTGGTGGGTAATAAATTGAAGAACTGATTTGAGGATAATAAAAATAAAATTTTTATTGGTCATCATAGTAACATTAATGGGACTTACATATAAATGTTTCTTTACTTGTATCACATTCATTTATTGCATCAATTGGTTCTACATGAATCTCTTGCAATGTGGTATTGATCCTAGTGATATACAAGTATAAGGGTATATCCCACTTCTTAGTATCCACAGACAAAACAATATAGTGGATTGTGTGATATTGGATTTCTTCCAAACCATACAATGGATATAACTACTAATTTTGAGTATTGAAATTATTAAATACTTGTATTCTTGTGGATGTGTGATTTATTATTTTTAGGGAAGTGATAAATTTGCAACATGATTTGAAGGGTGTCTCAAAAGAAAGGAAACATCAAAAAAATTCACTAATTCACCCCTCCACCTCTCAGTGATACATTGATCCTTGTCGGTAAATATCATTTTTTTTTCTTGGAGACGTTTTTTATGAAAAATTCATAATTGATATTGGTTAACATCATGAAAAGGTAGTCTTTTTTTAGTTTCCACTTCCACATAAAATTTTATTTTAAACATTTTTTTCATTACATACATTTGTAGAAAAATAATTTTATAGATATTATATCATTTTAAGATCAAAAATTATTTTATGATATGAAACGTGAGATAAACATTCGTGAAGATTAATTACCACATTTTTAAATAAATCATTGAATAAATCATTTTTTCATAATTCATTACCCATTTCATTGAATTTATTCTAAATATACCATTTATACCAATTATAATAATATTGATGTAATGTTACCTGAATTATCCCTTTTCATTCTTCTCAACCTTATTTTACTAATTCATTATTACTATTATAAATTCCCCATATTATGACACATCATTATAACTATTTCATTAATCCATTGAATAAAATATTGAGGGATTATAATTTCACAATAATATAATTTTTTAAACACCCATACTATTATCTCCTATTATATTCACAGATTAAATAGGTTTTTATGGTTTTAGAACATTAATCAACCCCATTCCCATCAGTCCTTGTAAATAAATTATAATTAATTGATATGGAAATTTCATAAACCAATATCTTCATTTAAATATATCATAACATTTTTAAACAATTTCTTCTCGATAATATTAAATCTCATATTTATTAATTAATTATTTTAAGGACATATAGTAAACACATTGATATTTTAAGGTAATTATTAAAGAAAAAAATCCCCCTCCCACTCATTTGTATACCTTTGAAATATCCATTTTATTCTTTATTTATTAAATATTCTCATGTTTCATCCATTTATTCTTATGTTACATGGTCTGATGATAAAATCCAATACACAAGGTTTTTTATTTATAAGAATCACCATCTGATAAGATGTGTTAATGAAATATCATAAAATTTTATAAAAATTCAAAATATATATCCCAATTTTATGGATTCTACCAATAATAATTTTGATGTTTCCTCAAATAATGATTATTCTATATTTCAACCTCCTAATGATAAATTCATTTTTTTAAATCCCTTATTCCCACTATCAAATAGTTAAGATAAAAATTGGATATTTATTGAGATCCCATTAGAAAATAACATCATTTGATTAAAACTTTTTAATTTATAAGTATTACAATTAAAATTCTATTAACATTTCAAGAACCATCATTTTTTAATGTGATATCTTCGGAATCATAATTTTCAATATAAAAAACAAAAATTTAAACTTTTTTTTAGTTTTATAATATTAATAAAATAAAAATTAATATGTCTATTGTGATTTATCCATTTCAAAATTATTTATTAAAAAATAATTGTTTTAAATAATTCTTAAAGAAGATTATAAGAATTTGAAATTTTCAATTTAAATAATTATATTGACTATAAATGGTATCCTACCTTCATCAAATAAAATTAATAAAGTTGAATCAATAATTCACCCCCGTCGATGGTTCAATTAAAATCCATACATGTGAAATATATATTCATTTGTCTATAATATTAATTAGACATTATTTTTTCATGGATTTATGTGACAATATACATTATTGTATAAAGAATAAATATTATTAAATGAACATCATTTAAAAGTAAAATTCATAAAAACTGAAACACATAGAAAAAGTGCATGAAATTAACCTCCAAATTCATGGGATGGTTCATATTGTTGATTGGTATACCATAACATTGAGATAATCTGTCACATTAATTAGATTGTAAAAAATATAATTCAATAAAATGAGATGAGTTACATATTATTTTAAAATATATTTCAATCCCAAAAATAATCCTAGAAATTTGATTACACATTCTATAGAAAAAATTGAATCAAACTAATTTTATAAAAATTATGTAGGATATTATTTTGAAAATAATGATTTAATAATGCAGGAAAAGTATGTGTGATGATTTATAAATAAATAATATCTATCATTTTTAAATAAAATATATACACTTTCACTCCTATGAAATTTTTTTATTAGGGTGACAATAAAAAAATCACGATCACACCAATGAAAAAACATAACAATGCCCAAAACATTAGTTGGTATTATTATTAATAAGTTACACATAAAAAATGTTTTTTTAATTTCAAATAGGTACATAAATATATAGAAATAGTAAATACATGTCAGAATATTTCAATACTATAAGTATGATTTTTAGTACGACTATTTTTCATGTCATGGTTTTAGATACATTTCTTAGTATTTTTTATCACGGATATAAGGGATTATGCTATGTGCCAAAACAATTACTTAAATATCATATCCCAAGGTGTAATAAACTAATATTAATCCCAAGGATATATTTTAAACATTGAGATATATTAATTAAATATCTAATTCATAAGAGGAACCCGCATATCGACCAGTAACATAAGTGAATCAATAAACATAGATCGGGGAGAAATGTATTAGGAAGGTTTATATCGAATAGACTGAATTAAATGAAAAAGACACAACCAATTTCATTACTTTTAAATGTTTATATAATTACTATATGATGGAAAAATTAATTATTTATATGTTTTTAAACCTTGATAAAGTAATTGAGGAATATATAAATATGTATTCTTATATGACAATGTGAGAATTTCGTAAAAGTAAGAAAATTATGAGAGGTAGTATATGAAATATATTTTATGATGAATATATATTCTATTAAAAGTATATATATATATATAGTAAAATCATAAAAAAATAAAATCATAAAAATGGATCCTTGTTTATAATAGTGGGAGCATGATATGTTATTTCTATCCGTATGGGATGAAAATATTTGTGTTAAATAGTTGTTATCCGCATAAAATAAAAGCTCTTGGAACATTTTTTTGAAAATGTAAGGTGAATTTTATTTCCTTATGAATAAACATGATGCTACTATATACCCATTTTTTATAAATGAATAAACATTAAATCATTATATTAAATTATTGAACTAATCACGTGGATTCTTCAATATGTTCATGAAAAACAAGAATTCTTGTAAGAAGGGATATTTAAAAAAAGAACACAATAGTATGGGTTTTATGTATTAAATATTACAAATTATGATAATTTTAGATTGATACACATTATACATCATATGGTGCACATTATTATAGAATAATTATATTTCAATATTGAGAATAAATAATTATTTTATATATTTTAACACAGAAAATGTAAATAAATTGTTTCTATGCATTCTTTCATACTTTTCCAATGATAGAAACATATATTTAATATAATGTAATAAAGGTATATTCTATTATAAAAATTAAACATGATAGAGTGATTTTTATAAATATTAGAAATAATGGGATGCATCATTATTGGATAAAGAAACTTGAAATAAATAATTATTATTTCGAAGATAATGTTTTGTAATGTCTATTATAATTAGTAATGTTGTTTAATAAACAATATATGATGGATAATATGTTGGTGGTTTAATCAAACGAATTTTCTTATAGGTAGAGGGTGTTTCATTGAGTTGAATCATATTAATACATTTAATTGTTTAGATATGGGACCACCACTCTCATATAGACTGTTTTTATTCTATGATTTTTTATAAAGATGAATCACTAACTAAAAATTTGATAGTGTGTTAAAATTACCACTATATGGTTCATGGTAACCAATTTTTTATATATTTAATGTCTTTATTGAGTTAATAATTCCTCATTACATCCTTACATAGTTTTTCTCTAGAAAATATTAATAAAGTGGATAAGTTCTCTTATCTAGTATGGGGATAAGGTCAAAATCATTGACTATTTTATAGAAATTTAAATGAAACGTTCTTTTCCCAAGAAGTGATTTAAGGGTGATATTTCCCATTGTTAATTATTAATGGAGCGTTTTATCAATTAATATCTAAGTGGAGTATATTGATTGGGAATGATATAAAGATTTGTTAATGGTGTCATAGAAAATGGCTGGTAATTATTTAAAGTCATCTCATTGAATTATAATTAATAATTAGTTCACTAAAAAAATATCATACATATCATTATTATCATAAAAGTACTTAATCTTAAGATATTATATTTACTCCATTACATTTATTTTATACAATATATATAATATAAATATGATGGAATGATATTTCTTTCATAGATTAATGTTTAAGTGTGAATTATTTTCATGGAACCCATATTATTTAACTTTTATTTACCATTTATATATGGATTAATTTATTGATAAAAATAATATTAATAAATTCAAATAAAAATTAAATCGTTATAAAATTATTATATGTTGTCCTTTTATATTCAAAGAATGGGTGAAAATTCCTTAATATTATGGGTACTTATAATATGAGAAAAGATTAATTTCTCACAATAGTGGAGAGGATGGTCTTTAAAACATGTGTTGGAATAAAATCCCATGGGTCAGAACCTCTAAAAAGTCCAATTTTGGAAATGGAATAAATTTCAAAAGTGGGTTTCGAGTTTTCATAATTGTCTTAGGGTTTGGGGCCTATTGATTGGGTTTTTAGAGTTTTATCAAAGGAAATGTAGTCATTTATAACTGTCAACCACAAATATGTGGCTTAGTTACTAAATGGGAACAGTTTGCTATACCATGATGAGGGAAAAAATAATTAAATGACTATAAACAAACTAAAAAAGTCCATGCATGATTGGGGTATAGTATCTAACACCATTCAATGCTTTTAAATTTCATAACAATAATCCCACCTCCTCCCACCCATGTTCTTTTATGTCTCCAGCACCAGTTTACGATACTCTCTTGTGTGCACCCCCCAATGGATTCATCCTCTTCTCAACATCATCCACCATTGATTTTGGGTAATTCTAGATCATTTATTCTGTATTTTTAGGTACAGTCTAACATCTATTGGTTTTTTTCTCTTCTTCTTACACCTCTCTAATTTTGGAGTTCCCCGATTTTGGATATTGATGAAGATTCTACCAATGCATTGTGGGATCATCCCTTTATCATGTAGATTTTTGTGCGATTCTATAGGAGAGAACCAATAATGTTTTGTCATTCCGTCTCATTTAAATTTCATTGGAGGTATGTTGCACCATTAATTTCATTCATTTTTGTCATAATTTCAATTTCAATATTTTTCTTCCTTCAGACTGTTGGTCTTGGAATTATCCTAGAATTTGTTCTGGTGTAAAAGTTATTTATAAAGATGTTTTCATCAGTCCTATTGTTTATTGATGACCCAATTGTTTTTCTTGAAATTATTCCATGTTAAAAATTAATTAAATAAATAATGATATTTTTTATAATTAGTTAGTTATTTTTAAAATGATGCGATGGTTGATTTTAGGATGTTATAGAGAGTATTTTTGAACAGAAAGGGGTTATGATGATGATTGGGAAGGAGATCTAAAAGCTACATGGCCTTAAGAATATATAGAAAGTATTTTTTTAATGAGGAGGGTCATCCAATATCAGTTTCCTATGGTATTTATAATATTTTTCTACTATATAGAGAATGTGATATAACATCAATGGGTATTCCATTTACTTATTAGGTTTATGAAACTATTTTTGGTTGTGAAACGATTCCTCAAACCACTAAGATATCCCACTAGGTCCATCAGTTATTAGGATTTTGAATATATAACCACCAATGGGGTGTGATCCTTCATAAATATGGAAAATTGATTTAAAATAGATAAATAGTTAGTTAAATGCTTAAAATTACTATACTAGTTGTTCAAATTTATAGTATGTAAAAAATAAGAACCATGGTATAAATTTTAAATAATGTTTCATTTCATGGAATGATTTCGAATTGTTATTTTTTCATGTTATAAGTATTTTAAAATTTTCTTTACGTATTTTTATATTTTTTTAGTAGTGTCCATTTGATTTTTATTCAATTTTGGTTTCAAATTTTTGAAAAATATTCTTTAAATAGATTTTTATTTCATAAATGTGTCCTTCACCTCTATTTGATTCAAAATAAAAAATTTATATGAATTTATAATATTGATTTGAAATGCCGGTGTGGGTGAAAGTAAAATGGTGCCTCTTTTAATCATTTTGATGCGAATGATGAAATTACTTTTTTTATTAAATAGGAATAACCGTATGTTAAATATTGATTAGAAATTTTTTAAATAGATATGTGATTTCTATAATTTTTAAGATAAGTTTTTGTACTTGTGTTTCATGATATGATAATGGTTTTGAAATTCCATATTTTTTAATGGTGTTAATAGACAATTTGGACGTCTATATTTTGTTTACTTGTATTAGATTCATACTAACACCCCAGGAATCTATGGAATTTTTATGGTTGTCAATGTTGTACTTGATTCATTGTATCTGTGTTTTGCGATATTTCACAAGATGCTCTATATCAATATATTAGGGTGTTTATGATTCTCTACACACATGGATTGGGAATTTTGACATTGTTCTCCTCACCCATCATTGGGATATTGTACTTGACTCTATATATCTATGGTTTTGGTAATGGACTTACGATTGGTGCATTATGGATTTTGAAACATGTTATCGGTAGATAGGACTATGAAAGCATACTAACATGAATGTGGTAACACTTGAAAACCATTTGTTTACATAAATTATTTCTGAACCAATGATTTTATGGATTAGATGATATTTTTTGGAAAAAAGATCATTGGATGGCCCGTGTGTCACATTAGGACCTCAGGAACAACAAGTTATATTATGAACCAACCCAACATGGATCGAGAACAACCACCGCAATACCACCTCTAATAGAACCATGGCATTCCATCTAGCACTAATTAGTAATATCACACAAATGGGAAGTCTTTTTCTATGGTACCTGTACAAACCCACTAACGAACACCTCTATAAAACAGTACAGGGATAATGTAAACTTTAAGTAAATTCATGTATACATGTAATATGGGGAAGTGCTACTCCATTTATGAAGAACCTCGCCCTATAATGACTTGGGAGTACAACTTAGTAGATATTAGAACCACTCCCAGGTATGGATGGGTAGTAAAACTATATCTCAATTAGAACAACACCAATTGGGGGACCCTCACCCTGACTCGACTGGGGAGTACCAACACTGGGCAAGAGGACCATCACCCTGGTACATAATCGTAGCAACAACACTACCTAAATAATCCTGTATAGTGTACTCACACAGTAGTATATCATATGAGTACCTACTCAACGTATAGAGTACCCACACTCTTATGGGATAGTGAGGTTCCCACTTTATCTTTACATCACATATGGAGGACCCACACCTCTGTCATTGGGGATTACTGACTCCAATGATAGTGGACCTAAACCCTGGTATGAAAAGTGATTGCTAACTATATCTACATGGATCAAATTAAGGATCCATTCCCTAGTGTGATAGGGGTGTAATAAGTATATGGATAGAGGAACTACACTCTGGTATATCTATAGAGTACACACTCTATATATACAATGAGTATGTGAGAATCTCACATTGGTCTAACATGGGAGTACCCACTCCAACATAGATGTTGTTATCTCTAGATCAGCTGTGGAGTACTAAACTATCATCTCAATGAGTTTTAGGGCCCACTCCCTATCATTAACTGATATCTATCTCTATATAATTGAATTATATAGGGAACCTAGACCCCATTCCCACAAGGGAGTACTTTACCAGGAGATCTAATCCAGTAATAGAGGACCCATACCCAATTTACGGGAGTTTCATATCTAATAAAATGATATTTAAGGGAAACTCATTCCCTAATATGTTATGGGGATACCAATACAAGGTTCAGTTTGGCCAACCAAACTTATCTCACATTCTGATCGGGCATCGCTCATAGGAGTTCCACCTATATCATACCTCATGTTACAACATAACCACTGGTGTGGGATATGTGCCTTGTTATGGTAGGGGTGCACTACTCTACTGGCCTAAATACTATAGGGGATCCTCTTCTTGAGATGTTATGGAAGGGTAATGATCCTAACAACAACCCAGTTCTCCAACTTGATCACACTTCAATGTCCATCACCACTACTATAGTGTCACACTCAAATCACACCAAATAGTTCCATACATGAAACTATAGAGACCTCCATTGTGTCCTATGAAGAAAAATTCATATTATATTCTACTTAAAAAACTAGATCTGTGCATTGTATAATGAGATGTACTAGTCATATGATCCCAAAAAGATCTCGTGAAAAGTACACGATATGCACTAGGGACCACATGATGTGTAAACCCACCAAAGGATATGGTCGTGTCCTCAACATCACATATTGGTTGTCCATGTAGGTGTACATGGCTTGTACAGGAAGTAAAAAAACGATTTTTTCATCCCATGATCCTTGTGTATTGTTTTTCCTCCACAAAACACGACCTAACATATCTCCCACATAGCGTGTACCCCGAGTACACAACGTGTCCAAAGACATATCCACTTGGTCATGTATTTTACTTATCATGATATAAATAACTTGTTTCCCATTTTCCTTGGTCGTGTACATCAACATGGTCATGTACCATCACACATTTTCCATGTAAGTGTCTATTTTAAAAAATACCTTTGGTCACTACATTACAAGTAACCCTAGCACTCAGAGTGTAGTCCCACAAAGTAAAATTCTTACCTGAATAGGAAGAACACATTGAATGTGACCCTACACAACACAACATGTGATCAAGAATTAAAATGGGGTTTTCCCTTCATGTATCCCAAATCCCCCTGGATTTCCAGGAATCCTATAGATCGACCTTGAAGGGTACTCTATTAGACATATAAAGGAAATAAACCCTTAAAAATTGAAAAATAACGGGGAGATAAATCTAAAACTCAAATCATCCAACCTAATGAATAAATATTGTAGATTCATATCCAAAACAATGCATGGAATGGGTATCTCCTCAATCTGATGAATATTGGTGAAAAAAATTGATCAACTGAACCCTATCATCTCATTTCGGTTTATGTTTGCCCATATATCTGAAGGGGGAGGGGGGAGTTGAACCTTTTCATGCTTTCATGTGAACCAAGTGCCTAAAAGGGTTATTTAATTTCATTAAATCAATTAAACTCTTCTTAACAACCCTCTTCCAACATGCCTCTGAGAGAACTCATTGCACTGAAAAATTTTGTGTCACGCCTAGGCCCAAAACCATGTTCTACTCTTAGCTATGGTATCATATTTCAGATTAGGGACACTATAGAAGAGTTATTCATTATTTCAAATGAAAATTAACATTCATACTTCAGTATATTTAATAATTTTAATATCACTGCACAAACAATATTTTGTCCTGGTAATGTTGTGCCGACATCGTGCTTAGATTTGGAAAAATTATTAGAAATATTCCAATTTTTTATATATCAAAGCCAATATCACTATATACTCCCAAAATGAAATATTTTATCCATTGAAAATAATAAATCTAGTACTGGGGAGAAACCTTGAGATATCCACTAGGACTCCCACACCAATAAGATCACCACATGGTTATCATGCAACTTAGAATCACGTACTTAGGGAAAACACAAAATCCGAATCACACCCATTTCTAGAAACAGCTACGTCACAATCATGCAACAAAATGGAATATGTTTCTTCATTATCTATATGTGGAAAACCCCAAGAACCATGGTCTAAATATTTTCCTAGGGCCTAGTGGTGAAACACCTCACTTTCCCGACACAGATACTGATGGTGCACATCAGTTCCCATCCACCCAAGGATGAACTGATCCATGTCCTCCTAAATTATCTAGCATACATAGTAGAAAAATAGAATATGAGGGTAAAAATGAACAATACAGGGCTTTTAGGTGTAAATTCTTGTTCTTATCGGGTCCTATGTCAGTGATTCTCCAACTTCCACACCAACTACAGGTAGAAAAAATGAGCATTCATAGTATGAAACCAATCCACATTGGAGAAACATCATTGAGTCTAACCATGTGGTTATGAAATTGTTCTATGTGTTTCTCTCCCCCATAAGTGTTTTAAAGCATACAGGTTGAGTAAAAGACTCCACCTGTAACACCAAAGGCCTTCTTTGACACTATTGTATAAAACTAAGCCCCAAACAAATATTTCAAATGAACTTTTCTACCACAAAATTACCCAATCTTCATTGAGTGGAACTGAATTGGTATATGGTTTTAATCACATCTCAAGAACATGTCCTGGTTGTGAAATTTTTCCTCTTCCACATGATCCCAAAGTACACATTGAAAAACCCCAACACAAGGTTATACTGATTCATTGTGTCACCCTAAACAAACCATGAGTAATTAGTGGGAAGAAAATAATAAATCAAACTACTATATATAAATACAAATATATAAAGTAAAAATGGAAACATAGTGTACTTATTATCATTATCAAATAATCTGGGTCAAAGGAATCTTTGGATAGAATCTAACATCACCCTTTTACTTTTAGCACATTATTCCAGGCTTGGACTAATTGGGGGTGGGTAGTGGAAATATCACAAACATTATGTCACCTTCTACTTCTCTACTCACTCCCCCACAACATATTCCATCATTCATAACTCCCATCCCCAAACACTACCTCATATAGGGTGGTCTATTTACCATCTCCCTCTTGACATTAAGTAGTTTTGAAATTTATAAAAAGATGTCTCCATCCAACGAAAGCATAGCACCACATATATTGTGTGTGAAAAAATCCAATGTATATCACATGTTCTATTGGCCAACATTTCTGAGCAATGGAATGGGTATGCCTCTGGCACCATGAGCCTGAAAAATTCTATTTTTTATCTAATAATAATACCTCAGCCCCATGAACAACACTTCCAACCACATGTTCTTGAACCTCTACTACGAATCACTATACTAACAGAGCTCGTTCAAGTACCCCTGCATAAGAGGGAAGTCACAGAGAGACCACACCTACACATACATTAGCACAGATCCACTAATCAAATGTTTTTACATGAAAAAAACAGATCCCTAACCATATAAAATGAATATTGTGAAAGTTATGTGATCTGTATCTAACCCTATGTCACGAAGATTCTATCCGTCCAAAGGTATAGATGATTCTGCATACGCACATATTTCAATATGGATGACTAAAACTTTTCCCAGAAGATCCATTTGAATTCCACCCATGTGTGTGTGGCCTCATCATGGGACTGCATCAAGAAACCTAACAATCACCTGTAAGATCCCTTAAAAAGCCTCTCCAGTAGGAACATAATCTAATCAAGAGGTGTCCTCACAATGAAAAAAACATGTCTCACTTCCCCAAGATATTCATTAGTTACATAGGCATCTAGATGACCCAAAATCCATATAGTTTTCGATATATGGAACACATTATGTTAACGAAACCTATGCACATCCTCATCTTAAACTACCGACATAACCACCATCTTACTGGGTGGTGGATCACTCGATGGACCACCCAAATGTACTACCTTAGGACCAATGCAATTCACTCAAGTCTCATAACTATGTGGTCAGTCACCATAGTATCTATATAGAACCTTGTATAGATGTTTTCAAAGTGGAATAGTGAAGTAGAATCAAGACACACCATGGTCAAATAGTATATCTTGGGAGTTGACTCAAGATGTATAGGAAAAACTACACCCAATCCTATATGATACATTTCACAACATTTCCATATGAATATTACCATAAACAAATGAGTCATCAAGTAGGTTATTAGAATCATGATGAATTGATTTTTCATATACCACACAAATTCTAGAGTCTATTTCCAAAAATAAAAACATGAAACACTTCTGCTAAAATAATTTATAATAAACACACAACTCTACCATCTCAAATTGGAACCCTATCTAATATCACTCAATAATGACCTGACCCAATGTTGGTCAAGCTACAACCACCCCATGAATGTCTCCAAAAGGGTTCTGTCTTGTGTATAGTGCCAATTAGTCATATCACACAAATTATAGGTCTTAGACAATATTACCTATACTCAAATAACAACAAAGATCTTTATGAAACATTATATAGATGATGTAAAATGAAAATAAATTCATGCATACATCTATCCAAATACATGAGTATTAAAGAAGTATTGAAATAATAAAAGGTATAAATTAAATTCCCCCCACAAACATAAAAAAATTCAACCTACTCAGAAGGTGGGGACCTTTTTCAAATCAAATTGCTAGAAAGATTCTCATCCATGATCCAGTAAACACCTTGGTATGTCTTGTCCAATAAACTCTTCTCGATCAGGATATGTTGGTGACTCCATTAAATGGCCAATATTATTCACAAGACACATCATGTTAAAAAAATCCCATGCAGGATTATCTATAACAATACTCAGTAGGTTTCTTAAAACCCAACAGAAAATGAAGTGACAGAATGAATATAATCTTCTCAACCATGCCATAGGGAACCCTAATGACCATTAAAATACATATCAATCCATCCTAGTCTACAAAAAATGATAAAAAATTTCCCACATGGGGTTTCACCTAAGAAATGTGGTAACACTTCATGGACTCATAGAAACACTAATAAATAATAATTTTAGACTCTAATTCTCTGGGGATTCTAAGCTCATATTGAGCTATTTGATTCTACATGACTATTTAAAGCTATCACAGATATGGGAGAACACACTTCATGAGATTATTCATCCTACATGAAACTCATATGACAGATAAACTCCCTTGGGAACAACCCATATATCTCTGATATCCCATCTTATAGAAACATGCTTCATTGGGAACCACTCAACGTCCAACACTTGTGTCCGACAATGGAGGCCCTATAAAAACTACCTTGCACCCTGTGAAAGACCATTGCAACCAAATTTGGGAGACCATTCCATATCTACATCACACAGTTTTGGGGCCACTTTTCATGACCATGAACCTCATGCATATTCTCTATAGATAGAGTGAACGAACCCCCAACTCGATGTAGCATTCCAAGTTAGGGAGTAATAACTCCTAACCTTCTTGAGAAACCTTTGTTGATTTCATATGGAGAGGAACAAACCCAACTCCCTTGAGGGATCAATAACTCACAACAAGGTATAATATCTCACAAAAGGAAGGTTCCATGTCCATGTAACTACACTACATAACTAAGGTGAAACCAACTCCCGTGGAAGGCCTACTACTCGTCGATACAAAAGTTGGGTGAGTGCTTCTCCATAGTGGAGGACCCACACCGTGGTACAATAAGGGTGTACCACATATTATATAGAGTACATGCACCCTAGAATGGAAGGGGAATACACATACATAATTAATAGAACAACCACTATGGGGGAATCACATCCAAACGTGACAAGGGATTACAGACCCCAAACACGAGGAACCACATGGAATGATAGGGGAGTGATGAATCTTCTTGAATAATGACATAAGGAGGATTCACACATTAGTTATAAAGGGAAGTATGTAATACAAGGATAGTGTAACCAAATCCTAGTACTTATTGGGTGTATCCTTTCTATCTATATATAAAATAGATAGGACTCACACCATGTGCCATAGGGCAGTACTGGCTCGGAGGATAGAGGACTCTCACCCTGGTATGACCAGGGAGTACCCACTCTACCTACACAAATCATATGGAGGACTCCCTCCCCAGTGTGATAGGGGAGTACCGACTCCATGGATATAGGACTCACACCCTAGTACATTATTAGAATACAAACTCTATCTACACAATCAGTATAGGAGGACAAACACATTGGACCAACAAGTGAGAACCAACTCTAAATATAGAGGACCCACTCCCAATCTTAATTATGGATTGATACTGCCGAGTCACATTTATTATGGAGGGAATAAACCATATCACAGAAGTGGGTTTATGTATTTGTTTCCACAAATGATATGGGAACACACTACCTGGTCTTAATGAGGAGTACAACCCTGGAAGAACTAGTTTCTGAGTAGAGGACTTGATCCCACTGTGGTGGAGTTCATTCTCTACTAAATTGGGAGTTAAGGATAACGTGCATGCTAATATGTAAGGGGAGTATCTGAAATAGAGTCTCTATAATCAAACAAACTAATATCTTATGTCGATGGAGTGTCTCTCGAAGGAGATCCTCCCATTTCATACCTAATTTAGGAAAACTACAATGGGTATGGGGACCACTCACTTTTATGATAGGGTATAAATGAACTATCAGTATAAAGAGTCCAGGGGGCCACATTATAAGATATTAGGGAAGGATGATGAGACCTAAATGAACCTAGTTATCCACCCTAATCACTGTCAATGGTCAAACACTACTACTATAGTTTCATCTTCAATTCATAAAACATCATATCTCTCAAGTTACTATGGAGGCCACCATCATATTATATATGAAAGACTGCTCGGGATAGAATACATTCATGCCAAAAACCATGACACAAATAAGGATGTATTATTGTCCTTAGGTCCTAGTAAGATCCCAAGAAAAGTACACAACGTGTAGTGTCAACCACATGGTATGTGAAGCTACCTGAGAAGTATATAATTATTCTAATACAAATGTTTGTTGTCTATGTAGGAACACATGGTGTGTATAGGTAGTACATGAAGATTATCACCTCTCTTGGGCCACTCCTTCAAGTTCTTCTGCCACATGGATTTGTCATCCATATCTCCCACACGGCGCAACCAGCCATGTCTCCTACAAAGAGTATACCCTAGTACATAGTGTGTTCTAATGACCAGGTGACATGAATATATCTTTTTCTCATGCTCATGTTCAGTACCCCATTCACATGTAATTTGGTGACGTTCTTCCACATTTAAATGTACCACCACATGGCTTCCCTAGCGTTGACCATTGGCCAAATGAATAAGGATCACTACAGAGCATGTAACTCCAGTACACAGTGTATAGACCCCCAAATTCTTCTTTTTCCTTGAAAAAGAAGAAAACATGTTGTGTGACCCTTTAATACATGTTGTGTAATTTGTAATTTCAATTATAATTTCCCTATGAGTCTCATAAATCACCCTGGTTTTCCCAGAAACGTATAGATCAGCCTCTAAGGGATCTATAGTAATCATATAAGGCCTCTAGAACCATAAAACAACACATGAAAATGGGATCCATACTTAATACTAAAATTCTCCTACCTCTTGGTAAAACTACAATTCTTTGTGTTCAATACAATCCTCAAATCATGATTCTCTTCAATATAATGATGATCAGTGCTGAGATTAGGGATCAATGAAACCTCATCACCTCATATCGGCCTTGGTTAATCTATCGCTCCAAAGGTGAAGGGGAGGGTAGCTCTTACATATTGTGGAATGTTCACTGAATGGGGTAAGAGGAGAGAACTAATTGATTATATTTCATTAAATTAATCAACCACCACAAGACACCCCACTACCAATTCCCCTTTGACCTAACTCATATCACAGAGAAATTATATGTTGTTCCTAGAAAATAAACCACATTATAAACTCAAAGATGGTCAAATATTTTATATTTGATACTCTATATGGGATTTATTCTAGTATTCCAAAAAAACTGAACACATGTAATATAATATTTCTTAAATAACCACATAGAGGCTCTCTGGGCCCTATAATCACATGCCCACTCAATGCCCTTCTACATAATTATTCATAGTAATATTTCAATGTTTGACATGTCAACACCCAAGTAAATAAAATTTAACTAATAATTTTTTTAAATATAACATATTTTATGATATGTTTGTTATCCCAATGAATATATTTATACACTATTCTTAGGATGGATATTTATTTAGACACCATTTGTGGTGGCATACTTAGTGTAATCACATATTACTCAGGACACCACTCCACAAGGGTAACCATGTTTCTCTAAAATTTTTATTATTGGAATATGCTGGTCTGATTCCAAGATGAGTTTAAATGATTTGGAATGATATCTCATATGGTTTTATGGGACAATAAGTGACTCGTATCAAATATACAGTGGACCCTTTTGATGTTTTTAATGTATTTGTTCTGTTTATTTAACTATCTTGGTGATATATCATCTACACATTGTGGATGACTATTAATGTCTTTATAAAAATTCATTTTATTGAGCCTTATTTATATTCCTCATATTCTATTTTTGTTTTATTTTTTTATTTATCATCTCTATTATTTGATACTTATCATTCGAATATAATACATTGTAATTTAATCCATTATTATGAACTATGATCCAGAAGTATAGTCTCCCCACATTACAACCCTAGACCCCCTCATCTAGTCTGAATAATCTAGAGTAATGGGATGTGAACCTAAATTTTTTCGGTAAACCGGTGAAGTTAATATTTATAGAGTAATAATATGTGGGATGATACAAACATATATCATTAAATTCACTCCTTTTTTTCTTACAATTTTGGGATATTAGAGACTTTTTTTAATGGATATTTTGAAACCTGAGATGGAAATTAGGTTGGGGAATTGAGAACACCTATTTTGGTAATTATTACATTTTACCATGGGGTTATATTGATGTTTATGCTATTCATTATTATAGTATTATATGAAATTTTTCTTTAGAGTATTCTCATGTGGTTTGGATTTATTTTATTTTTGATAGATTCCTAGCTATTGGACTATAATAAAGAGGTCACTGATTTGATTTTTACTCATAAAATATGAAAGAAAGAGTCTCTTCCAGAATCATGTTTGGAACATAGGATACACATGTTATAGGAATTCATGTGTGTGATTTCATTGATTAATGAGCTGTAGTTTTTTAAATTCTCAAAAACTAATTATACTAGGTTTTCTAATATAAGTATATAGTGGGATTATAATATACTAAGACTAAATTTATTTGGACACATTTTTTATCGTTGTTCATTTGGACCTATGGTGAAGCACTCTATGAGGAGGAATACAGTGGTGTCGTCCTCATTCATAGGATAATTAATGAACCTAAAGGGTTATCATTGAAATGGTGCATAACCATTGGAATATAATTGTAATTAACTGAAGCCAAAGGTAATCATTTACCTGGGAGGTATTATTGATCAATGATCCTGGTAATAGATCTTGTAGAGAATACCTATTAGTTTCTTAAACCATTTATATTAAAAAAAAATTATATATTTTTTAGTTAATGTGTTCTGATCCTCTAATGAGTTCTCTAATGTAAAAATTATCGGAGAAAACAAGTTTCATTGTTTTGGGTGACCGTTTTTGAGATTGATTCCCATTGTATGTGAGATATCGTAGATGGTTGTTTATAATAGTGATGTGATGTGATGTTTATATGGGATTGTGCATAACAACATTGGATATTTCAACTTCTATGAGTTCTTAAAGACCTTGTTTTTCGTTCCTAGTGACCAATCTTGAGACATGACTAGTTGGTCTATGAGGGAGATCGAAGTGACCTTGTTTTATGTGACTCAAGTTTAGGGGTGTTATAACTATGTGAAAATAATGGATGTTTTTGGGTTAGTAAATATGATTTGTGAGTGCCTTTGATTTCAAGACACAAAATTTGATATTTTTGACATTTGAAAATAGTTTATAAAAGTTATTACAAATAATGGGGTTAGGCACATGTGACACCTTTTTCTTTTTATATTGAGCACTGGTATGATATTTCTTTATCCGTTTTGGTATTTCCTTGAGGGGAAGGATTTTTTGACTTCTTATCCCATGTAACTGATATTTAAGAAATATTTTCCTAGTGTTTAGTAGCAGTATTGGGGGAATATAATGTGATTTAGGGTATGTTATTTTAGGCAGGCGAGTTTTCATTGTATTGAAACCATACTATTGACATAATTCCACTGTGTTTGAGGATGAGTGAATAGTTGTTACCTATATATTAGTACATCATTATGGTGTGTTTTTTTATGTTTCATGTGAAAATTTCTAGTTTCCATTTGATGAAAGTAACTTGTTGTGTTGATTATTCAGTAGCACATTCTATTTCAAAGTTATGGAACAATTAATTTGAAAACATGTTAGTATAGAGGAAATAATTAGGAATATGATGAATGGTTAACTGAACCCAATATATTTTTTAATGGTTATTTTGTAGTGAGTGATCATAAAAGTGGTTTTTTGGTGAGTTGTATCTAGTTTTTGGAAGAAATAAGTGTGTTATGTGATGCAGATATGGGTATGTGGGAAATGCAGTGATAGGGGGATGTGTTTTATAGGACATGATATGATAGATTTATAAAAATCTTTTATGGTTGGGTTATGATATAAAATGTAATTTTTAATCCTGGTTGGTATCATGGTGTCACCCTTTCACGATGAGATTCTATGTTTCAAGATTGGTGGATTGGAAATAATGGAATAATATGTCGTAATGCTTAAATTATGCAAAACAAAGAGTGTATGGATAGAAAATGTAGGTGTGATGATGTTCCTAATACTATTGTGACCCGATACACTCTGGTGAGAATCATGTTGTTCTGGGATTTTGAATGAGAACATTGATGTATATGTTGTGAATGAACCACCAATCTGCGTTGAACCACATTGAGAACTTTATAGGATGACATTCTATGTAAGGAGAAATGTATTGGGGGGAGTGAAATGTGTATGGATTCAGTGATAACATATGATATATTTATCTAAAAAACATTTGAATATGAACCTATTAGTGAAGAGTACACCATTGGTCATTTAAAAGTGCGAACATCGTCTTTTTTTATGGTTTTATGATGTGTATCATAATTGAAGATCTTGCAAGATGTGAGACAGATTTGGCATACATTATATTAAATGATCAGGGTGATTCGTTATATATCCAATGGGAATATATGTTCAGTGATAAATAGAATGACGTTCATAGTGGTAAGTAGATCTTAAGGGGAATGATGATAATGAAACTCCAATGGTGGTGAGTGGGGAATCAGTTGAGAGTGTATGACCCTCAATTTAGAAGGTCCACATGTATATAAAATGGCCTATTATATCGTCTTTGTGTCATCTATATGCTGGTAAAGAACCAATGGGATACATATTTAGATTCAATAGGGAATTATAAATGATAATTTAGATGTGGTGTCAACTAGTGTACAAGAATTGGAATCAATTTTAAGAACGAGACTAAATGGATGCCCCTATGGTGGGGAGTGGAATGATGTGTGATACTGATAAATATATTATCATTTTGGTGTTTGGTTAGGTGAAAATAATTTGAGCCTAGTACATAAAGATCCCACATTGAATGAAAATATATGAATCTGGCATGATGGAAAATTGGGTTTAAGTGTCAATCTCAGGCTGTGAGGATTTTAGGTTACCTAAATGTGATTTAGTGGATTGGGTTTTAATTCTAATAGTATATCACAATTGTGAAATGGAATGTTTTTGGATCAACTATGGAATAGAACAAAAAGTAAGGTATGATCTTAATTGGGTATTTTCAAGTGATCATATGATTCCACAATGCATGAAGGCGTTTTGATCTGGTAATTTTGTGATGTGATGGATGTGGTAGCTAGGAATTTTTTGGAACTTTCACCCAAGGATATTCCAACTTGGATTAAAATATATAATGTATGTGGTATGTTATGAACCATGTTTGATTTGTCATTTTTTGACCAATAATTATTCTTTATAAAATTGTATAGTATTTTAAGGAAAATCATGTTAGTTATTAAACCATAAATGGATTTAGAGTATAAATCACATATAAAAATTTTATGATGATGAATATGGTTGATGTAGATTGATTGGTTTTCCCATGGATATTAGAATGAATAATTATAGAAACATTGTCTGTTGTATTATTGATGTGAGAGTTCAAGATTCCAAATTGCTGTTTTGATGGAGGAGGTACCAAAAATCAAATGATTTTTCATAAAATATGAATTTTATAATGTGAAGGACCATAGGGACAATGGGTAAAATAATTATAACACCATTAGTGTTTCTAATAACATTAATAAAGTTATAAATTTCTTCGGGTTTTAGTTCTAACAATGGATGTTGGTCAAGGTTTTTGTGGTTTTAGAACCTTGAGATTGTGGTTTTTCTATGAATCTCATCTAGGTATTTAAATGTATAATTAGGTCATTGGATATTAAATAAAAAAATATGTAGGTCAATAGGTGGATTGGGATGCAAACTATGATTTCTTAAATATTCCATGTATTATAGAGGTGATATTATAAAACCTCTATTCACATTGGTTCGCAAAATTTTAGAAAACAATAAATTTTATATATGTTGAATGATACAGTCCTTAAAACAGAAAATTGAATGAAATTTGGAGGATAAAAACCTCTCAGAAGATCTAGTGTGGAAAATGAATGAAGTTATATATTGATTCCATAGATTTTGGGAGGGTCTCATGGATTCAGGGGGAGATTGGGTTTTTTATGATATTCCATCGGGTGCACAGTTAGCTCAATTATTGGGCCAACAAATAACCTAGACGACATGGATTGGATTCTAATGATTTATGGTTTGTTAAACCTTATAGAGGGTCATTAAATATTCTGATTATATATAGTTATTGGGAGAGGTTACCACATAGTTGGTGCACTATTTGGAAAATAGGTCACAAAAACTGAATGATGTAGTGTGCCTCATGGGATATATGGATGCCCAATTGGAACATGATTTGGAAAATAATTACTAAAAAACATGCACACTTTAAAAATTATAGGATGGAAACTCATCCTATTATATTTTATGTCCTAATCATTCATTTCTCCCCCTCCTATTATTCCCACGACCCCCTGTAGGTCTCTCCTCTTCCCAACATCAGTTATTTTTGTTTTCAAAAAAAAATAGTCTTTATGATGTGATCTAGGACTTTGTGAATTAATTTCCTATTATTCATCCTCATATCAAATTTTAGGGTCCTCCTGATTGGGTTTTCAATTTAAATTACACCAGATCATGGTGGAATATCCTATTTATCAGTTGTATTTCGGTTGGATTACCAAGAGGAGATATTGAGATTATGTATGAATTCCACTATATGTCATTTCATTAGAGTTATTTTGAAAAAATATTTTTATTATATATTTTTCTTAACATTGGTATTAAATTATGTTTGTATGGGAATCATTGGTTATATAATTTTCATGGAATGTGGTTAGGGATATGTAGTGGTTCTTTGAAGAGTTTCTGGTTTCAATTTCGGTGTGATGTGTGACTTAATGAGTTTTATAAGACTATAATTAGTTTAAATATAATTAAATATATAATTATAATTTTTATTGATAATTAATTATTTTTTCTTGATGAGATATTGTTTATTGGGTGGTTAATGATTTCTTTTTTCGACATCGAGGAGTTTGGACAAGTATTTAGTGGGCCCTGACCATGTTATCGGTCCAAGGTAATTAATGGTAATTATTTTCTATTAGGTAAAATTCTCAAATATTTTCCCCATAGTATTGATATTTACATTAATATGCATTTATTACGTGTGATAGCTCCAATTATTTGTTTTTTTCTTCTTGGGTTTACAAAAATAGTTTTGGACTTAATTTCATGAATTATACCTTCAAAAAATCATATCAGATCTATTGGTGATTATGATACCAAACCAATACCTACACATTGGTTGTGCCAATTCCTGATGGTGTTTATGTGGGACATAAATGGTGAAATGATTTTTTATTAGCATTACCCAATTTGGAATGTTTTCTGGATTTAGAGTATTGTAAAAATGGGATATTTGGTATATATGGGAACTATGTTTCATGACATACTAAGATGTTGAAATGGAATGTTTTCAAGTGATATAATTTTGAAAGAAATACTTTGATTGGTTTTCAACTTGTTTTAATAGTGTATGTTGTATTTTGATATTGTTATGAAATTTAATGAGTTAAAATAATGTTTAAATGTGGATTTTGATTATAGATGAGTAGTTGACCACAATATTTATTAGAATATAGTTCTCAGAAAAATATTAGTTGTTTATTTTATATGAGGGTGTGCTTACCCATAGGTGAAAATTATTTGATGGATATTTTTGAGGATTTGATGGAAATGGTAGATTGGAATTTTTTGGTAGTTAAAGAAGAAGTACCATATGTAAATCATAGATCAGAAATATACACAATGGGTGAATTATTTTTTAGAATCTCCAAATAAGTGTCTAGTTTAGTGTTTATGATATGAGAAATTGATCTATATTTTGAGTTATGTTATGGTATTGAAGGCCCGTTATGAACTTGGTATCTTATGTAATAGTTTTGAGGTCGTACTGACACACCTGGAACCCGTTGAATTTTATGTGGTCCGGGATATCATACATGACACTCATCATCCATGGTTTTGGATATTTTATATGATTCTCATCATTCATGTATTTTAATAACATACATGATGCTACAAACACTTTATTTGAAATGTTATAAATGGAATTGTACACTAATGGCTAGGATGTTGGATATTATTATCTATATCCATGGTTTAAGTGGTGGGTTTATACTCCTGACCTTATTCACATGGAAATATGGTAAGACTACCTTAAATAATATGTCTCTATATAATAATAAGACATATAATGAAAATAATTCCTTTACATTAATTCTGTATCACCCTATTATTTTTTTCTCAAATGGAGGGTATTTTCCAAAATAGTGTTTGTTGGTTTGGTATCTAGTTTATAACCCAAGGGACAAGAGGGTATTTATTAAATGGAGGTTTGAACATGTATATTATTTACTATTTTTTATTTCTATTTATATCTATATAGACTATACCTAGACTGATTATTGCTCTAGACATGGTTGGTAGTGACATACTGAATTTTACTCACACTCTGCTTTGGTATCAACTACTCATGGGTACTTGAGAAATCCCAAATAGTTATTTCTATCATAGGTTTGGTTGAGGATCATGTTGATTTTATATGATCGAGCATACTTGTTTGTATGTTTTTAAGAGACTGGATAGGGTTTGACTTACATAAGCAATGGATCCTTTGGAAGGGTTTATTTTAATTTTTTATGTTGATGTAAACATACCATTGGTGGATTAACAGTAAAATTGGAATGTTTGTTTGATCCTTCATTTTAATTCACCTTTTTGTTTGGCCCTTTTTATATTTAATATATTTTTTTGTTTATCATGAGATAATATCTATTTATTATTCCAACAGACTCTGATGATTATCATTTATATATGATAACTACAGATTTTACCCATTACTGTTACTCTTATCAGGGTTTATAGTCTCCCTAAAGTACTTATAACAACTTTTGGTTCTAAAAGAACACTATTTTTGGTAGCGTATACAACACATAACCCCATGATTTAAAAAACAATGAAATATTATGAAATTATGAAAATTATAACATACACATAGAATGAATAGTAGTGATTATAATTTAAAATAACTAATATATATATGTATATATTATGAACCTAATTAATAAACAATTAATGATATTTTTTTTGGAAAAATTAACTCTATTTTTTGTAAAAACATTGTATTCTTCAAAATACATTTTCATCAAAAATGATTGTACTTTATTTTTATAAGATAACATTATAATAAAATGTTTACCTATAATAAAATTTATTTTATTAAATGAATATTATTTATTAAATCATCATTTCCAAATTATCATAGTGTATTTTTTTGGAGTTTTCGGAAAAAATTGATTTTTCAATGAATGATGAAAAAAATAAATTTTATTGAGAATTTTCTTCTATGTCAATAATTTAAATTGTTGTATTATGGTTTATATTTAATATATTACATGAGTTATATTATATTTTTAACAATACAATGATGTTCATTTTAACATTATTAATTGTTTAATTTGGTATAAAAACATTATTATACTTAAAAATTCAATTTTATAAAAAAACTTATTTTTAATCAGGTATTGTAGTTATAATATTAAAATAAATTCTACAACATCTGTGAATTGAATTTTATATAATCTATTCCATATTTATAGTTATTATAGATAATATTAGGTTGTAATTTTAGCTTTATTTTTGTTCAATATGAATTGTTAATATATAAATTATTTGTTTCCATAGCTATTATAAAATGGATTATTTATTTTCAAAAATAATACGATAATGATTAAGGAAGATTAAAAAAATATTTTTTTTAAATTCAATGATTCAATATAATTTATAATCGTAAAATATTTAAATGTATGACCTTAATATTTTATTTTTCATTGATTTTGATCATTATAATATTTAAGAAAAGGATAAAATACAAATGAAACTTTCAAGCTTTCAATATCCATAATACTTTTTGGAAGAGATTAAAACAAATTTTATTTTAATTTTAATTTTCATTTTAATTTTTTATAATTATGATAATATTTCTAATTTTTTGTTGTTAAATAATTACCTTAAATTGTTATGAAATTCCAATACAGTTCTAATGTATGGAATAAAAAATAATTTATTTTAAAAAGTATGAATGTAATATTTTTTGGGTGATTCTAAATTTCACAAAAATAAATAAGAAAAATATAACAAATTAAAGGTGTTTCAATGGTTTATATTATAATTACATTTATTTTATTTTCTTAATAAAGTCAAATGTTTAGAATAGTTCTTAAAATTACATTAATAATATTTTAAGTTAATATTTTTTATTAATTGTCTAAAATATAAATAAAAAATTAAATAGGACAATTAGTTTTCTTAATGATCATAAATTTCATACCTTATACATTTATTAATCTAATTTTTACCTTATATGTATAATTTTGAAAATTATTATTAAAAAATACATTTCCATGGCTGTGATTAAAATTGGTTAACTAAGGGGTTAAACCAAATGATACTGTTTAAATTGATATATAAACCTACCAAATTTTGATTGGATGATTATATCAAGACTATATATTCTGTATATTTTAATAATTTTTTATTTTTAATAATATTACATTACTAAGAAACCTATTATATTATAGAATTCCGGGACATTAAAAAAAATTATTGTTATTTCATAATAAAATATATTTTATGAAATGATTAAATACTCTTAATTTTTTTTAATGGTCTAAGTAAATGTTATATGTTTGAAAATATTACCCATATTCAATTTATTGGTCGAATTTTTTTTTTATGATAATTTTTATGATCCCTGATGTGTAAAAAAATCGATATCAATTTAATTGTGAAAATACTTATTGTAGAGTTAAAACTAATATATAAGGGTAAGAACATAATAATAAATTTTCCAAATTTTATTTTTACCTGATAATTTTTACTCATTATAATATTATATCTTTTATATATCAATTTTGGGAAATTTGTTTATGATAATTAATTGATATTAATTTAATAATTTATCTAATTTAAAGAATACCCCTCATATCACTTAAATGGGGACCTATTATCCTCTCTTCTATATACCTTTAATATATTATATCTAAACAGAAACCATTAAAATTATATTTTACACATACATATTAATTAATTATAGGTTTTTATTTTTATATGAGCCTATTCCAATTTTCTATAAGATGAATTATAAAGGAGTCATATAAAAGAACTCGTAATCATCTTACCCGACCTCTTTCAATTTATTTGATTTTATTCCTCCACTAAATAAATGGTATCCATTATAATATAATATATTAATTAAATATGATATAATAAATTATTATCATGATATAAAAACCACAATCTTCCTTCTTTCCATCTGTTCAAAAATGATAGCATCACTCATCTATACATGTGGATTACCACCTCCATGACTCGGTGTGATTCATTTTACATTTCAATTTTTTATTGATAGTATTAAGGATATATTTAATGAAAATATAATCTATATAAATATATATATAATATTAATGATCCATTAAATGTGAATTAGTATTTAACTTCCATTTAATACATCCATCAATAATTGAAAACAATGTTTGTGTGTACACACAGCCTACCGTCTCCTAGAACGCTGCAATTTATTTTTTATCTCTATCTTTTATGGATGAATCCAAAGATATATATTTATATATAAATAATTAATACATATAAAATTATATCATGGATAAAATTATTTATATTATGTAATTATGCCTAATTTAAAAGGATCATAACTACCAAACAACAACCTTAATTAAATATGAAATAGTTAACACACAGAAATGATGATTTTAATAAAGAATTATTAATAAATTAGAGTCAATATGTTATAAGTGGATCATATGTGATTTTAGAATTATATAAAATATTATGTTACATCATTATATAAAATTAAAATTCATTACCCTGGGGCATAAATAACAATCAAAGTAATTCTAACATGACGTAAGGATTTGTCTTCTCACTTTTATTTCTGTAAGGAAAATTCCATATTCCATGATTATTTCCATTTTTGGGGTACATACATCCCATATATTTATTTTTAGATTATAAAATGAAAATTATTTGTTTTTATAAAACCATATAATTGTATCCCTTTTATGTTGTTTATAATAATGTTACAAAAAAGTAAGGGGTCAATGTTAAAATCACATTATTCGTCATGATTTTTTATGATATTGTTTCCAATGATGATATTTTTTAATCTAAATATCAACAATATTTTGGATTTTATTCTCCAATATGAATTAATTTAGATTAAATTTTTTCATTTCATTTTCCTCTATTAATGTATTTCACATAGTAAAAGAATATTTTTTTGGAAATCTGACATTATTTCTCAATTTGGCCAAAAACATTTTTTTTGTAGGCCCATGATTTCAAAAAAATACATTTTCAATCATTTATAGGTTTTTTCAATAATTTCTAATGTCAAAATTTAGAATTATTTATTATTTAAATAGTTTATTAAATTTAATCTTCATGTCATTTTCTGAATGAGGTTCTTTTTACTTATACTTATAATGTGATGGAATATTGATTTTAATGTACAAGAATAAATGGAATTTCCCATAATAATGACCAATCAATATTTTAAATATTCCATTATGTTTTTATTATTTGTTTTAAAAGAAAATATCTTCCAAGCTATTTTGAGAAAATTTTAGTTATAAAAATAACTATTTATTATGAAAATATTATTTTCATAATGAAATATTTGAAGGGTATTTTAATGACACATTCATTTATTATAACCTTCAATGAAGGTTCTTTTTTTACAGTGGATATAATACAAGGATACAATACTTATTATTTTACTATATTGTCAATGAATATGATTGTAATATATTCATGAAAGATGTTTTTTTTCAATGTGTTATGTAATGATAAAATGTTCAAATGTTTATAAAACACATTTCCTTTACATGGGTCATGATATGATTTATTTTTATGATATTTTTGAAACATCTATATGATTTTCATTAAATTATTGTTGTTTTTTAGAAATATATACCCCTACAGTTCATTTGGTAAATATATATATCTCATTATATAACAAGTACTGGAATGTGGAATGAACCCATTTAATTAATCACCATTGTGCACTATTTTAGTCTTGGGAGTGAACCTTGACTATGGTTATAATAAAATTCGGAGTGAACCTAATACTATATGATAGTATTGGTAGTGATCCTAGACTAATAAATGACTTTATATTTTTTTTATATGACAAAACCTCAGGTATTTTTCCATTTCAATTCTATCATGGAACATTTTCTATTATGACTTTGAGATTCATGACTTATGAACTACTAAGATTTATTCCAAAACTCATGATTATAATATATGGTGTGTTGGTTATGAATTTTTTAAAATGATTAACTAACGTTCTAATAAATTTATGATAATATTAATCTTACATCTGGTCATCAATTTATTTCTCTCATGTTTACCCATTTTATAATATGATATCACACATTCTTATGTTTCATTTACCAATGTTATAAATGAAGGTTTTATAGAAGTTAAATCAAGTAAGTGTTCTACATGTGTTTATATTTGGGGGAGATATTGATGAACATTCATAAATAATATATTTATTTGTATTGTCTCCGAATTCTTTAAACTATGAATTTTTTTTGACAATGATTATAATTTTATATAGGGAATATTGATCTAAAAGATATAATTTTTATTTATGAAATGATTGTTTCATTAATGTTGGTAATAAATTATTGTTTATTCAAAAAATTTGAAATTAGTAATAGATAAATGTTTTAAAAACTTTTTTATAATCCTATGTATATCATAAAATATAGAATTTATGTTAATATAGAGATTACTGGATTTCTTGTGCAATGAATCTATATCCGGAAATCATATGTGGTCATGGTTTTGGTACAATGTAATCTATGATTTCTAATCCTAAAAATATTTTGTTTAAATATATCTCAATATTCATTTTGGGTAATGGTCGGTTTTATTTTATTGTGTACGTAGTTTTACAATCTTATGGGATATTCTAGAGCTAACATATATATTCCCTAGAAACCATAAATTTAGGATTTGAATATATGATTACCAAGGAAAGACAACATTAAACCTAATGTATCAACGATTGAAATTATGGTTTCATGATTTAGAAAAAATAATAATGATTTTAAATTATTATGTGATTCCTCACTATAAATATTATTTTTCACACTAGAAGATTTTATTAAATGTATATAATCAAGAATATTTGGGTTAACATATATTGTGATAGACACCATAAATATTTTTATATTGAGAAACCAAATTAAACTGGGGATAGAAGGAAAAAACAAGAAATTATTCCGTAAAATATTTCTCAATATATGATTAAAACTCTCAATTGGGTTGATTTCCATAACACACCTAATAATAGAAGAATTGGGTTTCAGGAAGAACATGGTGGGATGAAGATTCATCTTGATATATGTTAATTATATTGGAAGAAGCAGTCAACAAAATTTTTACTCTAATGAGATGTTATATTATATAGTGGACAGAATAGAATTGATCTTTTAATTTTTGAGTAAAAATAAAAAATTTCTTTTGGAGTGATATAAATCACATACTAATTTACTATTTCTATTTAAATGTATTATTTTTAAAGATTATGTATTCTATCTAAGACAATGATATGATCCAAGGATTAACTTCTAGACAACGGAATTTTTTTTTATGAAAATAATTTAAGAGAAATTACATTAGTTTTTATATTTTTTTATTTTATAATTATATTGTACAAGATCAACATCAATGATATTCTGAATTTTGAAATCTTGAATTGTTTATTGATTGTTCAATTTTAATTCTCATTATGGATTTAAAAACATTTTTCTTATGGTACTGATGACCATGGAAATTGATTTAGTGGTATGATGATAATTATTTGTCCAAATAATTAGATGATCAACATTGATGATGTAAATCGGAAAGTGTTCATAATATTGAAATTGGTTATTGATTTAGGTCACAGTTGAATAATTTTATTGTATTTTTAGATTTTTAGAATATATTCAATAGTTTTTTATTTTATTATAGGGATAAATATTATGTTAATTTTTAGATGAACATATTATTTCACTATGTGTTAACATAATAGTATTTGATAACATCATGGTTTTATATGTTTGTGGTTGATCATTAGTTTAAATGCATTAATACCCCTTTTGATGTTTTAAGTGCTGGGACTTTTAGGTGATTTGAGACTTTTACATGGTTTTAGGAAGAATAATCAATTGAGTTTTAAATAACCCTTTGTGTTAGTATATGATTTAATTTTATGCTAATTATGATCTATTATGTAGTTTTATATAGATAATATTGATATTTTAAAAGCGATTCATTGAAAATGTGATATCTTTTAAGGTATTTTTGATAATTGTTAGGATTTACTTTCAGGATTGAATCTAAATTTCATTCATGATATTTTTATGAATTTAAATACATTTAAAGATTAAATAGTAATTTTTCATGGTTTTTAATTATATTTTGTGAAAGTTTCACTAGGCTGTGGTATATATAACCATTTTGGTTAAAATGTGTTTTGATATGAAAGATAATTTAGGACGAATGAAAAAAAATGGATGTAAGATGAGAGGAATGAAATAAACATTGATATTAAAAAAAATCATTAATGATGAGGTTTGTGTGGTTAATTATGATATCGTTTTATTTATTTGTGTCACAAGAAATGATGAACCTTTTACATTATTGTGAAAATTTTGAATTAAATTGTATTATGTATTTATATGAAGGTTTATTCATTGTGGTTATTTTCTTAACATATGATAACCCTGTTGGATTTATTAAAAATAGTACAAATATCATGTAATTATTTAGGGGATTTCATCATCTATTAGAAGCTTATTATAGTTCTTTGACATCGACATGAAAACATAATCTTGAAATCTCATTAATTGGATTAAAAGTTGAGATTATAATGGGATTTGAATAACAGGTGATATTATAAATGTCAAGTATGTATATTTCCTTATATTCTTAGTCTAAATGGTAAATAATACCTCAAATTTAGGAAAAGGATCTTGAAATTAAATTATTCTCCTATTACACTCATTTCAAATGGATTTATGTTCTTTTTCAACCATCGTTGATTTACAGTTCGGTGGTCATTAATTTTTTCATAATATTTCACATTATTGTGATAAATATTCACATTCACACTCCATAATTATTTGAAGATTAGTTTTTCATCTATGTATATATTTTCACATTACACTAATGTTTTCCAATCTAGAAAATTATTTATGTGTTATTCTATATGATCTTCGTATTTTCCTTTCCCTATTTTGAAGTGAATGTTTTATTAACACTTTCTATGTTATGAGTATTGACTATGATACTTTTCAAATATCCAAATCATGATTACCATGAAATATATAATATTTAATTGATGAAATTTATTAATTTAGGGTAAATCTAACACCCAAATATCTTAAATTAACACAATGTTTGATAGAGTATAGAAAATGCAACACTGATATTTAACGAACTATAAAATATTATTATTTTTTGACTTTTATAACATGATTTTAGAATTGGATGGTATTAATAAAATAAAAAAATAATGAAATATATATAAAAATAAAAATAATATAAATTTATTGATAAATCATGAGTAAATAAGCACTCAATTTTTAGTAATGTAAATTTAATTTTCAAAATATGTTTTCTTAACAAATTGTTTTTATTAAATTTTTTGGGAGAATATTATAATAAGTATATAGATATTTTAGAAACATTATTTTATTAAAATAATATCATTTTTTAAATAATCATATCAAAATTAGAATAGAATTATTTTTTTTGAGAATTCTCTAAAAATTGTGATTTTTCTATGTATAATGAAACAAATTACGTATTTTTGAAAACTAATTTTTTTTATTAATTTAAATATTACCATTTAGCTTTATGGTATCAAATATAAATATGTTCTTTTATATTCTTAATAATTCTACAATGTTCTCTAAAATCATTTTATAACAAGATTTGGTATTAAAACATTTCTGTACATAGAAATTACTTTTTCTCAACAACAATTTTTCATTGGGTTTTAAAAATTTTATTTTAAATAAAATTAAAACAATTTAAGGAATTTAATGTGATTTGATTATTTTAAATATAGAAAATCATAAAAATTAAAATTATAAAATGATTTCATCATAATTTCTTTCAACATGAATAACAAGTATAATAAAGATTTATTTCCATGATAAAGGGAAAATAAGTTAATTAGGGTTAAAACTATGGCATAAAATTCATTAAAACACATTCCTTTATTTCTTAAATTTTTTTAATTTAATATATTTTATTCTAAAATTAAATAATATGACGTTTTTTTGTTTATTGATTTTGACATTTATAATATTAATGTATTAGAAAAAGTAAAAAATATAAGTTTATTTATTTTATTATCAATAATAGTTTCTGACAGAGAAAAAAAAATTATATTTTATTATAAACAGTTTTTTTAATTATCAGTAGCTTTTTTATAATGGTAATTTATTTTATTATTTTACTCGTCAAATAGTTAAATAAATTTCTTATTTAATGGAGACATAGTTCTTCTGCATGTAGTAAAAAAATAAATCAAAGGATTTTTAAACAAAGATGTAATATTGTTTTTCAATATTTAAGGAGTAAAAAAATTGAAAATTAATATAACATATTAGATATGTTTTGGAGGTTTTTATTTTTATACCATTACTTCCATATTATTTTCAAAGTAAGATCTTTTAAATATCTATTAAATGACATTGAATGTATTCCATGATAAATATATATTCTTAAATTATATAAAAATGATAAAAAATCAATCGGAAAATTAAGATTGGAAATAATCATAAAGTTTATAACTTTTCCATTTATTAGATAATTTTTATTATATATATAATGACCCATAATTCTATCAGTGAAATTTCCCTTCTAATGTGTCATAGATAGTAAATCACATGCACAAAAAGATAAAACCAAAACCATTTTTAATTTATATTTTAAATTAAATTTTTTGAATAAAAATAACCCTAATAATTTAAAATAGTATAAAATGACTAAAATATATAAAATTAGATAACAATAATAGGAAAATTTTAAACTATCTGATCCACTAAGATAACTATTGTCATGAAAACCACTATAGAAATGGAAAAATTGTTTTTAATGCAATATTAATTTTAAAAATTAAAATATATAAACTTTATATAAAATATTTGTTAATTAATAGTGAATAAAATATAATTAACTTATATAAATTATTAATCCCATATGGCCATTAAAAATATGAATTCTTGAATAGAAATATGGCCATTGGTATTTTAACCTAATCATTGGAATAATAGTGTGAACATTGTGAATAGTTAAATGATCATTTGAATAGACTCCTCACCCTTAAAGAAATTAATATTAATTCATATTATAAAATTAATATATTTCATATTTATGTGAATATACACATAAATATATATTTTAAAAATTCAAAAATAAGTGTTTCTATTTTGGTAAAAAAAATAAATGGTTTAAATTTAGTTTTCTTCAAAAAATAATTATTTAAAATGAATTATATTTTTTCAAAAAGGTTTTATAGTGATTAATATGTTGTATTATAGAGATACTATAATTTTATGAGTCCTTTTGTATTTTTTTCAATGGGGCATAAAATATATAATAATTTTTAAAATGACAATTTTCTAACAAATGAGTATTTTATTTAAATATATATATTTAAATATATATATATAATTATTTTAATAAAATGGATTTATTTATAAAATTTAAATGTTTAAAAAATTTATGTTGAATTTTTTATTTTTCTAAAATTGATCGATTTTTGGTGAATTGTGACAGTTGGAAAATTATAGTATTTATTATTATAATCTAAATACATGACTTTTTGAGTCATGGATGATATAATATCCCATTTTTTTAATTAAAATTTACTATTTTCTATAAATAGTCTTTATAATTATTACTATTGGTACCCTTGAGTCAAAATAATAAACTGATGAGTATAATATTAAAAAAACCCCTCTCCTCCTTTTATAAATATCATCTTTCACAACACCTTCTCATCACAAATACTATTCCATTGATAATGGAATATTTCCTCTCAAAATTATCCTCACCTATAAATGTGTGTCCCTATGGGTATTTTTCTTCTAACACTCCAATCTCAAAGTACCCAAAAAAGTATTTCCAGTGAAGACATTAGAGAGGAATTAATCATTAATCTTTTACTTTTAATTATTGTATTCTATTACATTCTCCTTAGGTAGCTTATACAATACAGAATAATGATTCTAGTGTTTTAATTATTATATATTATATTATGTTATATTAATATCCACACTTAACCTTCATTCATTTGATTCTAAAATTAAAACATTGTTAACAAAATGGTTGGTTCATCTCCTCCATGAAGATATTACGTCATTTCTTTCCATCGTCATCAAGGTTGGTTATAAAAAATTTATTTATAGAAATATTTCATGTTAATAATAATAATATATCTTATATAAAAATATATAGTTATTTGACAATCATTTAATAAAATAATATGAATATATTTCGTGAAGGTAGGAAAATGGGCTAAATGGACTTTCCATATTATATTAAGATTTTTATGAAAATATTAATCTCTATATATAAAAAATAATGAGTTTTTGCACGAAATGATGTTTTATTAAGGACATAAATATTTTCTCATTTTACGTATAATGTTGCAGTCCCATTTGAGAAGAACATCAATAATTAGACACATGTGAATCAACCTTGGAACCATGCAACAAACAACGATGGAAAAATGAAATTAACCATTATATCACATGGAAATAGTTATAATTTAACATTATAAAATTAATATATATCAAATTTAGATATAAAATATTTTGAATTAATTAATTAACTAATTATTTTGATTATATGAGATATTAAGTGCGAGCACCGATGATTCTAGATACTAAGGTACAAGATCTATACAAACCACCAGTTTTTGTGTTATTTCCTTTATCTCTCTAACTCAAAATCTCTTTCTCATAGATGATATATAATTCTTATAAATTTGGTATATTCTTATATCAAATTTATAACATGATTATTCTCTCTTTCTTTTATGGAGTAATAAATTCATTGAGTTTATTTCTAAAATTCCATATGATTATGCCCTTTGAGTGATTTATGTTGTGGCACATATAAACACATATATATTATGTTGGGTGTTCCAATATATAAAATCAAATCATTGGATAGTTTTTTTAATCTAATTATACAATATATATGGGATTATGGAGATAATTTCATCTACTATGGGACTTTTCCGACTATGTGTTCTTTTCTAGGCGATTAGCCTAGACTTTGACTCGATTTATGTTTTATATTGCTTCCAATTTCCTATATTTAATTGGAATTAAGATAACATGTTGTTTATGTTACTATCCTAATTGATTATTCATTAACCTTATCTTTTATTATATTGTGTTACATATTTTGACACACATGTTATGTTGTGTTTTCAAATTTATTCTGCAATTGGTTTTTTTGGCTCAACCCTTTGTTTATGTATTTCCCTGAGTTACCATATAAAGTTTTAGGATCACCTTAAGATATATGAATTTATTATAGAGAAAAAATAAATAATAATTATTTTAGTTTCATTTTGATGTCTTTTGGACCATGTATTATAAAGAAAAAAGGCCTCATAATCATTGGGACATATTTATTGGATATTTATATTTCAAATACTGAAAATAATATCTGTAAAAGACTTGGGTAACAATATTTCTTATCAGAGTAAGGTCTAGTTATTTTTCAAGAATAAGAATATAATAATTTATTAACAACCCATGGGATAAATTTATTTATAATATAATATTCTTCAATTTTTTTGAATTATAGAGTGAGTAGTTTATAATAAATTAAATATTTTTCGGAACACTAAAATTGTATATGGCCTTGGCACAATTATTCCAAGGGTTAATAAACTAGAAAAAGGAATATTGGGCATTAATTTATTTCTCACCTGGAACAATACAAATAGGACTTCTTTCACACCTAGTATAACCATATCAAGGTATATGTTTTGTAAAATTAAAAAACACTTTATGAATAATTGTGAATGAATTGGGAAGACTTTTATATTAAAAATATATAATAAGAAAATTACTATGTACATATATTATTAAAAAATAAAGACTTGAATGATAGTATATAAATCTTATTTATATGTTATCCCATAAATGTACATTGATTCTCTTTGTATATATGTTTTAGTTAACATAATAACATTCAATTTCTCCTTTATTTTAGTTAATGATTATGAATAATTGGAATATTGGAAAAAAATAACATGATAGGAAATGTGATGATTTCCCTAATGATATAGATAAAATTTTGTATGTGGGAGATTTGAATTCAAGTATTATTGGATAAAATGGTTCAGGTTAGGAATAATAACTATTAACATTTAGAACACCCTCTTTATCTAAAGAAAGATAATGTTGTCTTAGAGTACATTAAGAGTCAAAGGCCTATTACCGTTAATAAAAATCTTAATCCCCTCTTCATGTAATAATGGATTAAATATATTAAGAATATATTCTACATCCTTAAATTTATAAAAAAAGAGAACATTATATGGATAATAAGTCTTTAAGTAGAAGTTGATATTTAGAGGACACTCAACAAGAACAAAAATTCAAAAGACACAACTGATTACATACAATGGGAAGGATTCAAGAAAATTGGTTTAAAAAATATTTTACCCAAACACTCAAATGTAAAATAGATATAGTGTTCCTTAGACTAATAAAAAAGGAATAAGAGTCTTTTAGGTCGTATATGGAAAATTTCACAAAGCTTGAATAGTACGCCTTCGGCTTTTTCATCAACCACAAATGTAATGTCGAGAATTTATTTAGTTGATAAAAGGAGAGTGTATTAAAATATTTAATAATTTTTTAATATGAAATTTATGAAGTGATCTTTTATTATTCCCTTAAGTTTGAGTTTGTAATTCGCGACTCTCAATGATCTTGTCGACCTGGATAAAAAACGTGTAAAATGAAGTTATCTTCAAGAGGATCAAAGTATAAATCACATGGTAGTATAAAAACCCAACTGTCCACTTGTTAAATATCTCAGAAGAAGTATCATGAAAACATTTTGATGAGAAATAATATGTTCCTCAATTATGTAAAATAGGGGAATCAAGCTAATCAATATAGAAGGGATATGAATAAATCCAATAATATCATAATGAAAATAATGTTTAGATCAACACTAAGCCTTTGTATAGTTTTTCAAAAACATGGAACATGAGAATTATGTGGTCAAATGCTCTAATGTAAGGGTTTTAAGAGACAATCAATTACAACAACCTTTATGTCCTCAAGAGAAGTGAAGGAAAAACGTTACCACAACAGCAGATAAGGATCCCAACAATGTTGTGGTGATAGCTATATAGGTTATATATTAATGAATTGTGAACTAACTTTTTTATTAGGATTCTACAATTTTTTTTATATATCTAATGTTTAATAGAACAATTTAAATGGCACAAAAAATTATGGGGCATGATATATTTATGAGAACATCAAATCGTGAAATTAATAAATTCCAATTAAATAACTCATCCTCAGTTAATGTTTATAGAATAAACCTCCTACCAAATATTATATACCTAAACATAAATATATGAGTTTTTATATAAACTACAATAATACTATTACTTATATAAGGTGGACCTTTTTCTAGGATATCACCAACTAAATGTGAATATGAATGATATTCTCATGAATTTCATTTTCATAAGGTATAGAAATTATAAGTTCACAGTGATTCACTTATGACTTACTAATTCTTTAATTATATTTATGTACATACTTAATAGAGTCCTTAGAGATTAACTAAATTTATTTTTGGTTGTATTTGTAGATGATGTTATTAAATACTCTAAAATAACGGAGGTGCAGAAAAATGAATTAGGATACCTTGCTAAAGAATTTATTAAAAACAATTTTGTGAATGTACATTAAATATTAGTTCTATATACAGGATATATCAACATTCGAGAAAATTTATCAATATTAAAATGGTATATATATAACCTTATATGAGGAATGAAATTGAGGAGTCGACCAGACCATCATCAATAATAGAACTCTTTTGTTTCCTAGGACAGCCTAGGTTTTATCAATTAATTGTGTGAAAATTCTCATTAATGTCATACTTTTTTTCTAATATGACTTAGAAGAGATTAATTATTTTCTAAAAAAAATCAAATATAAATTCAAGTAATGAATTCGGATTATCACTATACTAATATTGATGATACCAAGAATGGTAGATCATTTCATAGTCCAGTGATGCTTCAAATATGGTAATGTGATGTGAATTGATACATAATGATTACTTTATAGACTATTCCTCAAAGGTGGTTAAAAGTTCCTTTAAAGAACTATCCATTAAATTATTTGGACTATTATGAAGTGATATTTTCTTGGAAAATTTGTTATAATTACCTATAAATTAGAAGTGTAAACTATAAAAAGATCATAACATCGTCATTTATATATTAATAGAGATGGAGAAAAATATGTTCTACTGAATATGTTTAGAGGTGATCAAGGAATATGAATACTCAATACATTACCATCATAGGAAAGGAAATAATATCATTTATGATATAAGTATAAATGATCTAGAAACTATAACACTATTTATAATTACCATGGAATCAATATTTTTAGACATTCCACGGAAGGAAATTAAAATCATAAAAGAATTTCATCATTCCATTTATAAACTATTTCTCAAATATCCCCTCAATAGAAGAAAATGGATTACAAAATAGATAATTTCTAAATATAGAATAATGTGGAAGCTATACAAGTAGAGAAATCCATGCTGTTCAAAATTTATGAATATGGTAATGGATGATTTGGAAAAACAATATGTGTGACATCTAATTTTGAGATAATTAAGGAGTTTCTGAATGATACACATAGCTCGACCATCTCAATATACATAAAGAGAACTAAGAAGTGTTGAGATCTAAAAAAGAAATATTTTTAGGAAAATATGAAGAAGAAGATAATATAGTATACATAAAACTCCCTAGTATGTAAAAAATTGATTGATTAATGGAAAAAATTAAAGGACTGATAAAACCATTAACCTAAACTACATTGAAATGGGAAAGCATCACAAGAAAACTTTTGAAATGTAATTCAAAATAAATCACGAGGAAGTAATGCTATATGGGTTGTGTGGGATCATCTTATGAAGACTTCCCACTTCATTAAAATTTTAGAGGACTTCCCCCATGATTTAATTAAAAGGATATATATTAGATATGTGGTGAGGATTCATGGACCCCCATTATCTATTTCATGTGATAAAGATTAGTGATTTACCTCCATGTTATGAAAATGTATCCACTGATATCTAAATATAGAATGGAACTTTTTGCATATTATCACAAAATAACTGAGGTCCAATTAGATCAGACAAACTGGACACTTGAAGACTAGTCTAGAAAATTCTCGAGGGACTTCAATGGATGATGGGATCAATATCTATCTTTGATCCAGTTCAAGTATAATAATTTTTTCCATTCAATAATCAAAATGGGTCCATGCAAGTCCTTTTATGGTAGGCTATGTAAAAAACTAATTTCCTTGGATGATTTTGGTTAATACAAGTTAATGGGACATAAAATGATTATAGAAATAGTGGAAAATGTTAATACCATTCAAGATCACATTAAGGATACTCAAAGACAACAAACGATCTATAATGGAAATCATCAATGTGACATGGTGATTGAGTCAAGATATAAAGTGTCTGACTATATATATATATATATATATATATATTTGTGTGTGTGTGTAAGAGAGTTATGAGATTTAGGACTAATGGAATATTAAGTCCCATTTACATCAACCCCTTTGAGATTTATGATTACAATAGAGTTGTGCTCTATCGAACGACACTACCACAAACCCCATATCAATTACATGACATATACCATGTATCCCTCATTAAAAATTACATACCAGTTCCCTAAAATTTACTTATATAAGTGGTGGTTAACCTAGAAAATTATTTATCATATAAGGAGAATCTGATGAAGATTTTAGACCATAGAGATAATGTTCTATGCAACAAGACAACTCGCTTTGTCAATGTAATATGAAAAAATATATATATGAGAATGTGACATGAGAACTACAAGAATTGATAATGAAATATATATCCCAATTGTATTTACATTAGCATTAAAAATTAAACTTTTATGTTGACATTTCTTATGGGGGTAGAGTATAACAACTCAAAATTATATCAATGGAATTTCCCTTCAAAGGTATCAGATTTCATAAAGAATAAATACCAAATGATAAAACCAAAAATAATTGTACAATATTAATTATAAATTAAAATAATATAATATAAATTTATATTGGAATTGAATGTATTATAATGTAAATATTTTAAAATAAGAGAACAATAATCCGAATGTTTGGATATGCTTGATCTTCTAGAATGACTAAACTAATAGACATCACTAATGAAGTGAAAAAGAATTCTATTAATTTAAAATGTCTCTTGAAAATAAAAATATATAAACTATGTATAATTTATAAGTGATTGAATAAAGAATTAAATGTGTAGAATTCATAGAAGCTAGGTATCTCCTATAACAATTACAAGACTAGTCCTTAGAATGTTTATCAGACAATTGAAATAGTAACCTGACCTTTGGAATAGTAATGTAGTTGTGATGAAAATTAACGTTGTTGTTAAATAGTATAAAAAAAATATAAGTAAAAATTAATATTTATGAACCTTATAAAATAAATATTTGACTTATTTATATCACTATACAAGTAAATAAAAGATTAAAAATGATAAGATGAGTGTTTGATTTTTTGTAAGATATGTGAATATTTTTTTAAAAACGATTTAGTAGAAAATTTAGTTTCATAAAATGAGTTTACAAATTAATGTTATATTTTATTATAATAATAATATAATTTAATGAGACCTTATGTAATTTTACATAGTGTTATAAAATTGATAATAATATAAAAATTGATATAATTTAGATAAATGTGTATTTTAATTGAAAATGAAATTTCTCTTATTTAAAAAATTATATTCATAAATTGGATTTTATTTTTATAATATATTCATATTTAACATTATAGGGTTACTTTTAAGTATTTTTCTAAAATTGTTGATTTTATTTGTGAATATTGAAATAAGATAAATTACAACATTTAACAATATATATCATAGAAATCGTTATAAATGGAAATAATAAAATAAAAATAAATCAAATATAAAATTAAAATATTATTAATTAAGTAAATAATATATTTAGATTGATTTTCTAGGATATTAGTTTCATGTTCGTAGTGACTCTATAACATATGGGAAGGGATCTCTCATAAAATCCTTTTTCTTTGGGTTATTTCCTTTATCACTATAATTTGTAATCGCTCTCTATTTTATGTTTCATATTTATTCTAAATTATGTATATACATTTAATATATATAAATATATATATATAAGTAGATTATTCTACCTTATATTTATGCATTAATACTTTTTGATGTTTTTTCTCAAATTCGTTATGATTATGACTTATGAAAATATCTTACGATTAATTTCCTTTGTGGTGAACATAAGAAGGAACATGTTATTATGGGTGTTCCTAAAATGTTATCTAATTCATGGGTAATTATTTTATAGTTAGATGATAATTATGGGATTAGGGAATGAACTTAATCAATTATGGGACTATGTACACCCTGTGATGTTGTCTAAGAAGTTAATCGTGACTTATGCTTATGTAATATTTTATGGTGCTGAAACATTCATATATTTCCTTGATCTTAAGAAACCCTGATCTTTATGTTGTTCTCCCATGTGATAATTCATGATCCTTTTCCATAATTTTATAACGTTATGACATTTGACTCACATGCTATGATTTATTATCATTTATATTCCAGTAGTTGGATTTTTGAACTAAACCATTTGTTTATATATCTCCTATGTTTTTCCAATGTAATTTTATTTGATAATTAGGATATAAGACCTCATTATGTGTAATAAAAGAATGATTAATTATTTTAGTTTCATTTTGATGTATTATGAATCTAGTCTTCCAAGACACTAGGCCTCATAATCTATGGGTTGTTTTTATTATATATTTTTCGTTAAAAATATTGTAATAATATGTGTATAAGTCTTGGGTCATTATATTCTATGTAAAATTATAACGATTTCATATAAAAATAATCATTACAATGGTAACGATTAAAATTAATTAACCAGGGGTAAATTAAAAGATAATGTTTAAAACGATATATAGATCTATTCATTTTTTTATTATTATACTAATAATATATATATTATCATTTAATCCATTTCAATTTGTAACCATTTTACATGATATAATTACATATTATATTATAAGAATTCATAAATTTTCAAAAATTAAATTAATAATATTTTATAATAAGAAATATTTTAGTAAATGTTTTAAAAATCATATAAATATTCTCCATACCCATGTTAATGGGATATGGTTTAAAATACCAACCATTTTCCATTTATTGGGAAATTATTCATTTTATAATTACATTTTGACCCCTAAAGAGTAAAAAAAAATTATGTCATGATAATTTTCAAAAGGGTTAATGTAGAGCAAAAACTAATATATGGGTGAAAACATAACCAAGGATTATAAAAATTTTATATTATGAGAGTATTTTGACTCAAAATAATATTAAATTTTAATTATATACATTTCATTCCATTTCTTCATTCAACATTAATTTATATTGATTTGATACTTTAATTAAATCCAAAATTTCCCCTCCCTCACATATAAAAGGGAATATGTTATCCTATCTTCATCGTGCCTTTAGGGAAATATAGCTCATCCAAAACCAACCCAATTATCTTATCAAAATCCATATTAATTAAATATATGTACTATTATTATAAAATATCCACACTAGGTTTCCTAAATAATGATCTAAAGGAGGCCTACCGAAGAATTAGTATTCATCATACCCGACCTCTTTCAATAATTCCTTCTTCAACATCCTATAAATCTACAGGGTCCATTATAAAATAATAACTTTATTAACATAAATATAATTATTTATTATTATGATGGACTAACCATATTCCACCTTTTTTCCATTATTGGTTAAAGATAATGTCTCTCGTGTGTACCGGTAGATTACCACCTCTATGGAGCTTTGTGATTCATTTATAAAAAAATTACATTGATTTTAGAAAACTATTTAATGTATTATATCTATATTATAATTATTATATATGGAAGGATAATTATTATTTACCATTAATTCATTCCATCTCTCAGAAAATAAAAACCACATTCATGAGTACACATGGCCTACCTTATCCATGAATGGAGTATTTTATTTTTTATACACATATTTTATGGATGAATCGACATATAATGAATATATATATGTGTGTGATATTTATTTCAAGGATAACATTAGGGTAATGATGGAACCATGATCGGTTTTCAAGTACTGGAACTACCAACAAAAAACTCCCATGAAAATTGAAATGGTTAAAACATAGAAATGATGATTTTAATAATGAATTATTAATAAATGGGAGTTGAAATTTTATAAGTGGATCATAAATGATATTATAAGCACATAAATTATTCTAGTATAGAAGTATAATTAATTGATATTTTATTATACTTAAGGTTATATCACATTTGTGGAAAGTTAAACTTGTGGTAATGATTTATCATCTCACATTTATTTTGATGAATCTTATATCATATTCAAAAAAATATTCCATGTGTTGTATATAATTCCCATGAATGTATTTTATGATTCTATAATTAAAATTAATGAGAATTAAAAATACGTATTTGATTACAACATTTATAAGGATTTGATAAAGTGATTACAAAAGCAATAAGTGTTTTATGTTATTGTCTCATTGTTTAATGGGTGTGTTTATGATTCTGATTAAGACGAAGAAATTTTACAATCTAACTCTATATTTTTTTATTAATTTTATTCTCCTATAAAAATTTCTATATATTACATTTCTTTCTAATCAATTTTCTCCATTTATGTAAATACGATAAAGAAATAATATTTTCAATGAAATATTACATTATTTCTCTATTCGGTGGAAATTCCTTTTCCTACCTGGTTAATGATGTAAAAAGGTGTTTTCAAGAATGTTTTATTACAATCATTCGTTTGTTTAAATTAATTGTTACCCTTGAATTACCTTTTACAAAATTATTTAAATGGAATCTTCTTATTTTTTTAATGTGTTACTTTTTAATTTTAACAGAAATGTAAAATTAATCATTGTTTTATCATATATAGTATCACTAGAATATCCCACTATAAATATGACACAATGATTTTAAGAATACTTATATGTTTACATTTTTACATTAACAAATAATTTTTACAGAATATTTTAGAAATTTTTTATTTTTATATAATTAATTAAACATGAAATTTGAATTTTCCTCAAGAAATATTCCTTGTGTAATTTTAATGGAATTTTCATTAATAATAACATAATTTGATTTTAATAATTATCTAATGGTAATATGATCCAATTATACCATCCATAATATTTTTATGGATGGTATATGATTATGATGAAAATATTTTTATAAACAAATTTTTCCTTGGGTAATGCTAAGATGATATTTCAAATGATTATAAAATCTATTTACATTCAACGAGTTATGATAGGATGAATTTTGTATGACATCATGTTACACATATGAATGATATTATATAATTTATGCATGGGAATCATTATATATATATATATATCTCAAATTAATTGGATAAAGGTTGATATCTCATGAGATAATAAGGTCTATAATGGGGAGTGAACCCAGATTAGTAAGTGAATTTTTCTAAAATGATATTATTACCATTGAAACATTAATAAGGATATGATGGAATATAAATTGAACCCAATTAAAATTTATAGTTTTCACAGAGATCCTTGACTACTAATATAATTTTCTATGATTATGTGTATTTTACCAACATAAACATGTGCTAATGTTCTACTCCCATGGCTTAGTTATTGGATTAATTTGTTATTTATTCCTTATGAACTATCATGATTTTTACCTTGAATCATTATTATGTTCTATGATTTTTTGGGAATGTTTTCATTAAAATATTTTTATTATTCTCTTATACCTTTTTTGTTACTTTATTATTTCATATGATAATCAATTTATATCTCTCATGTGTACCCTAAAAAAAATATTAGATCACCCTTTATTATGAATCTTTTCTCTAGGTTATGAAGAAAATATTTATGTAAGGATCTGTCTAATGAAAATTATATATATGAAGTTTATTTTGGGATTTGTTGAAGATCATTCGTGAATAATATATTTAGTTATCCAACCACCAAAGTCACTAAACTTTTATGTTTCTAATGCGGATCATATATACCCCTGATGTTAGTCAGAATCCTCTTGAAAATGGGGTGACATGTCTAAGGTCTTGGGGTAAAATGATTTAGTTACTATTTATTGATCCATTTGTGGTGAAACAATACATAATTTTAAAGGATGTTTTATTGATATTTGGTTAATATATTGATACTATGATATGTCTATATGCACTATGTCATGGTTTGGGAATTTTTTGATAAAAATAGACTAATTGGATTAATTTCTATAGTTTTTTATCATACAATAATATATCCACCAATAATTTTTAACATTGTATAGTTGACCTCATGAATATCACAAATGATTGAAAAATTAATTGATGGAGTGAAATATTCCATTATTGAGTTTTTTTTATTTTTTATGTAATCTTTAGTATTGGTGAACATTTTTATTTTTATGTTATATCACACTTAATATTGATTATATTTAAATACATACTTGTTTTCTATGGATAAAATCATTTTCCATAATTAAGCAAGAAGTTTTTAAAAATCCAATCATACCATGGGGATAAATTCATTATGGGACGAAATCATATATTCTATGTAAATAAATATTTTTTCATGGCTAGAAGTAAGAAAATATAATCATAAAATGTTTGAATTAAATAAAAATATAAAAAATATGAAGTGTTTAAAATATCCACTCACTCTTTTTTCCAAGTGGGAACATATTCAATGATTCATCATTCTAATATATATTCATCAAAATTTTCTTTATTACATATAATGGGAAATGTATATAGATAAATAACATAAATTTAAACTTTAGTAAATTATAAATAAAAACACATGAATCTATCATAGAGTAGGCATCTATATCGTTCCCCATGCACCTCCCATGATAGATCCAGTGTGTACCCTTTTTCTTCTCATCATTCATTATTTATTTCACTCTGGATTTATCTTTAGAAATTTGTGGTTTTATTTTCAATGGTCCGTCATAACATTCTACGATAATATGAAAATTTTTATGAAGAAATAAGAAATTTTATTTAACAATTTATAGTATTGTATTATTACAAGTGAACACCGTAAAAAATAAAGGATAAATTTTAATACAAGGAAAAATGTTCTAATATATTCCTTAATTCCACAAGAATCTATCATCAATTAGAACATAATGTATTTCCACCTGTAAGAAATCTTTTAGATAGAAAATTTCCTAATAAAAGCCATTAGTTTACTTTATAGTATTTTCTAATGTATTATTGAGAGAAAAACCCCATAAATTATAGTATAATAATTAATATTCTCTAGTCTAAACATTTTTTTAGTGGTTTTATTTTATAAGATAATTTTTTAATTTAACTCTGGAGTTCCCTTATTCAATATAGATTTATGCTTTATTATTCAGTACCATAAATATTTCAAAACTATAGCTATATATTATGGTGTAGCAAAAGAATATTTATTATGTTATAAAGAATCAAGATGTAATCACTATACCACTAATGTTATTTATAAATTGATTATTATATATATGAACACACTTAATACCACTTTCCCATTGTATTGTAAGAAATACCTTATAATGGATTGACTTTCCAGAAATCTAGAATATTTATGCCGTACATTTACGAAATCCCCAATGAAATTATATCTCATCCATGGGAATTTAAAATGATAAATAAATGTCAAAAAAATATCACACATCATAGATAAAATAATATATAAAATAGACATAGAATAATCCAATATAAAGCATTAAATAAATCCCACATCATTATGTATAATAAAGATCTCTTAGAGTTCATTAAAATTATTTTAAAAATGAATACAATATTGAAATATCACAATTCAATTCCACATAGCTCCCCCACTATCAAATCACCCTATAGAGGGATCATTAGTATGCATAGTTTAATCAATATTCTTACCCATATTTTTTGAAAAAATTTTATAATACCCCTTTATCTCTAATTTCATTCAATAATATAGATGAATTATCCCCTAAAAAGAAGCCCCCCTAATCATCTTACCATGTGATTAGTGATCGGTTTTAGGGGTTATCATTATAATTAATTTATCTATAACAATGCATTAAATCTATACCAAGATAAATCATGAGATTACTAGAATAGAGTAAAAAAATTATGTAATGGAATAACGACCTATAAAATATCTCAATATTTATTGACATTGAGATTGACCATGTTCCATTATTAACAACTTTTGGGTTATTTCCTCCAATCATAAGAAACATCCACTGGAATCATTTAACACTCTGGTAGGAAATCATCAATGAAACATAGTTATAACCATCTCTTTTTACCAAAATGGGGAGAGTTTATTTTGAGAGTGTTTAACATACAATGAGGGAACACCTATCTTAAGATAAGGAACACACAACTCGATTTTACAAGAATCATTTATTGCAAAATGTATCCACATGGATTAATTAAATCTCATTAATTATGAAATGGATGAAAATATATATTCTACTATTGAAACTATTTATATCATATATATAATTAGTGAACCTGATTCCCAAACTCATTTAATAATCAATTTCATAATTACATGATGAGTTATTTTTTGATGGGGTATTATAATCAACTTATGATTTTATTTTAATGGCATCCTATATAATAGAACTAGATAATAATGACATGGTAATATATACTATAAGAAGACACTCACAATGAAAAGGTGACTATCAATAGAACATGGGGAGGGAAGTTTTGAAGAAAATAAAATGGTCTTATTATTATACTAAATAATTAAAGAATTTATGAAAAACATAAAAACTATTTTGAAACCCATCAAAACTCTATTATACATTATTATAATAAAATTTATGATATATTCTATAACCACTTTTTTCTAAAATTTATCCTCATTTGATAGGCTTATGTATGATCATATATAATGTCTTAGAAATTTCATGTATTTATTTTAATTATATGGGATTACTGAGAGACCAGACGCTCAAATGGAAAATGATTCCAAGGCATGGTGAGCCCGAAATAAATAGTTTAGCTTTTTTTAGTAATTTAAAATAGTGTGTTTGTGTGTTTTTGGAAAATCTCAAAGGGTGCCTAAATTACAAATCAGAGGGAACCATTGTGTATTGAAAGATGAGTTTACCTAAGGACTAAACCTTGACCAGTGCTGGATGAGTGTAAAAGTGTATTTTTCAGAATTTTAATAAAATATATACTAAAATTATAAAATTTTATTTTATTCAATATTTTTCTACTGTAAGGAATCGTTGAGAAGGCTTTTCATTTCAAAAACAAAACATCATAATGAAATTGAAACTAATGTTTAATAGGATTTCTATTTAATCACCAAAATGAAGTAGCATAATGGTGAGACAACGTAGTGTGACACAAACACATAAATAAGTGTCATCAATTAACAGTCTGACAGGAATTTATGAATGTTTCCATGATCGTGGTGGTTTTATTGGTGGCTCTAGAGAATTACTGTTGGTGAATGATTGATTTCCCACGATTAAGAACAAAATCCTTCCTTAATTACTCCCCCATTAAAAGAACTCACCATTGAAGAGAGTTGTAGGTCTTGAATCGATGAATGATGGGAGAACAACTCTTTTCTTCAAAGAAAAATGATCCATTTTCCATGTAGGGGTGTAATTCTAAATTAATTCCTTTTTTCATCATTATTTGATTTTCTTGAAAATCACAAATAAACCCACCAATAGGTTGACCCATGAATCGATCATGTATTCTGGTACGATTTTGACTTAATGCTTTTAAATTGGAGTTACACATGTTTCTATGTGATCCATGATTAGTAATGTTATTCTCACATCCACGCCGAATTTTATTTATAATGTGTATGAATCATCATTGGCATGAACAAGGCCAGGATCCATCTATTTTGGGTGTTCTGTGTTCTCCTTTTCATTGTGGAATGATGATCCATGTTGCCCAATCGATGTCCAGTAGTGATAGCAGACTATGGTCCATGTAGGACAATAGTGGCAGATCAACCAATGGTTGGAGGCCCAATGAGAGGGAGGCACCATGTGATCAACCGATGGCTTGGGATCCAATGGTGTTGGATGGTTATGGCTAGGTAGGCTACTTCCGTGACAAATGGCCGCAACATGGAGGGCAGTTATGGTGGCATGGTCCATCCCCCCCCCCCCCCCCCCGGGCTCAATGGCCGGCAGCGGGGTGCTCCCCCACAACCACCGTTTGAGGCAAATAGGGGATTCTAGTCGGCAGCTGGTAGAGGGATTCAGTGAATGTAGCAGAATTCTGCATCATGTGGATGGAGATCCATGGTCTAGCTACACCATGTTGATGTCTGTGGTGGTTCGGTGATGCGGCACCTACCACATCCCAGAAAGACAAAACTGTCGCAATCATGTGGGATGAGTGAGGAAGTTGGGTCAGCCTCAGGCTGAGTTACGCTAACATGGTTATCCAGGACTAGCCGGTCTGTGCCTGACTGGGCCCATCCGGTCTGTTTCAATCGCAATGGTCAAGGTCAGACCAAACATAGACCCCACCAACCCCTTTTAACAAAAATCCTCATAACATCCAAACCGTGTATCTAATTGATGATCTGTTTGTGGCTTTATAACCCCAATGATTTTGTGGTTCTTTTGATATACTCTATAAGGGTTATTGTGGAATTTTAGATATGTCATAGGGCTTGAGTATTAATTTCTCTCTGAATCAAACTTGCTAAGTTTGGGACTCCTATGCCAGGATGTGATGAGAAGAATATAAAGAGTGGGGAGAGGTGACCCTAAAGGTCTATGTTATGAGTGTGACTTGGTTTCCCAGTAGGGCTATGTGATGATCAGGTCTAGGTGAACTAGTAAACCTAAGTGGGGAGTGGGTCTAGATGATGCAGTGGGCCTAAGTGACTCATCATGGATGAGTGCCTCAATTGTAAAAGGTGTTCAGTGTTTACAACTGATATTCTTATTTTTCATACATTAGTTTATACCTACATGAGAATAAAAATATTTTTCTGTACGTTCCATTGTGATATTACATTTGTGTTTTTGGGTTCTTATTATGTATTGTGTTACTCACCCCTGCACGAGCTCAGCATGTCTGTGTTGAGTCTTGTGTCGGTTGTAGATACTTTTACAGAGACCTTTGAGGTCCTAGAATAAGTGGTGCTGATTAGCCACTAAATGAGGCTAATATTAATTGTTAATATATATAATATTCATTATATTTAATATTCATAAATACCATTTTAGTGCGTTTTACACTTTGAACATCATTTCACATTATGATTGTAATACCATCTTAAAATGCACTATTATGTGGTATATTTTGTTAACAACATTTAATGTACCCAATGATTAACCTAATTTTAAGGAATCTAATTTTACATATTTTAATTATATATTTTTTTTAAATTGATATACACTTAAATATCAACATGTTTGATTCAGGGATCAATGGATAATTCATGGAAGAAGATGAGGATATTTTGTGATGAAAGGAAACAATTCTGGAGAAGTCAGATTGGACACCAGGACACTGATGAGACTTTGGGGCCCACCATATAGGCCCAATGAATCCCAACTTTCTTGGGATGCTAGAAGACGTGTAGAGGAACAAATAACCCTGCATGATCCAACGCTAATTAGGCCTCCATTGTGTCCATTTATGCGGCCCAATTTAGAGATAAAAGTCTAGGCAAGATTCTGCGGCCCAGAAAAACAGAACACTAATCTGATCATATATCCTAATATACAACTCTAAATGGTACCCTATTTTACAGAGGGTTAGCCGACATCTGGGGATCTATTTTATTCTTTTATGGCCCACTCTGATTCGTCCATCTAAAATTCCATCCAAGCGCGTCTGTTCGATGGAAGCAATCTGGATGCCACCTAGGGTCAAGGGTGGAAAAGTCTCCTCTCCCTTAATTTCCACCACCCTAGGCCTACCATAATCAAGTGGGATATTTTGTACTATTTGAGGATCTACCCAAGGCTCCCAAAATTCCTATTTATGGAAGTGGTGGTGAAAGAGTTTTTCATCTTTGTAGCTTTGTTCAATTGTAATGTTATGCTTCAATTTTGTTGTCTCAAATTTGTCTTTCACATGTAAGTTGTTCGATTAACATTAGTTTCTCAATAAAAGTTCTTATTATACTCTTATTATGCTGTTCATAATATTAATTTTATACCATTGGATCAAGGTGTGAATTTATTCACACCAAACCTTGTGAAATTATTCACACAACGGTGGAGTGATCATTTTATTTTTGTTGTTTTCTTTACTTCTCCATTTCCTCCCTCATGAGTCTAATTTCCGCTTCCATTGAAACCATGGGATCAATGGAGGGATAACCCACTTATGGTTTGATCTAAGGGAGTAGCAAGTGGCTGGATTGGATGTTATTTATCACACCATTAATGTATAATCACTTCTTTTAAATGATATTTTTATTTGATGAATTTAAACTCCATCGTCCTTGTCGAATTTAAGGCCACACACTTAATGTGCTAATACTAACCTTTATATTGAAGTGCTCAAAACATTTATCCTTCAAGTTTATAGGTGATTAGTATTAAAGGGTGTAGTAATTAAACCAGTAAGTGATGATGTTGTTTTATCTTCTTAAATGAATCCATCTCAAATATAAGAAATTGAAAACATTGAAAAGGAAATACGTCCAATCCACCCCAAGTGATAACCTAGGATCAACTCATTCTTTTAAATTGAATTCAATTAAATCAGTTATATATCTTTCAAACCCATATAAAATCAATACAATTTGGCCACTTCATAGCCGAAAATAGTCCATATAATGTACGTGTCTATAGGTTTCTTCTTATGTCTCCGAGGATTCGATAACCCAAGCTAAACTACAAGGACTGTTCTACCTTCATCTCTTGGGTAAATTTGAGCGAGAATAAAATTTTGGTGCCGTTTCCGAGGACCCAAGTAAGTAATCTAAACACCCATTCTATTCTCCCAGATTTCTTCTTTTCTTGTCCAAATTCTCTTATCTTGTCCCTTTCTCATTTTTTTTCTTTTGGTGCATGTCCGCCTACACCCGCGATCAATCAAACCATCTAGTTAGGGTGGATAGTCCTGGGGTTGGGGAGTCAAGTACACCAAGGTAACTCATTCCATTAGATCCTGATCTTCCTAATACTATAGAGTCTAAAATTGAGCCCATTTCAATGGAAGTTCTTCAAAGAAACCAACTCATAAACCCGGGTGGAAACCAAAATGGAAACCCGAATGAGGTAACCCCAAACATGGGGAATGCGGTCGATCCAACCATGAATGACTACCTCACACCTTCGTGGACCAATGCCCGCTCATGAATTAGACACAATTCCCTCGGATATTCCAACTACATCTTTAAACCCCGTGTCCTAAACCATCTTCCCACATTCCATGGAATGGAGTCTGAGATGCCCTACCTTCACATTAAGGAATTCAATGACATTGTAGAAACCATGTGTCCCCCACATCAACTAGAATTAGCTAAGATGAGGCTATTTACTTTTTTTAAAGGACCGAGATAAAAATTGGATAAATAATTTGATACCATCATCCATCAACTCATGGGACCAACTATAAAAAGAATTCTACAAAAAATACTTTCCCCACTACAAAACAATTGCACTTAAAAAGAGCATCCAAATATTTTTTGAAAAAGAGGGAGATTCATTCTATGAAACATGGGAGAGATTCAAAGACACTCTAAACATGGTTCCACACCATGGTTTTTCTATTTCCGAACAAGTGAGAATTTTCTATGAAGGGTTGGGTTCGGGGAATAAACAATTCATTGACATGATGTGTAATGGAACCTTTAAAAACAAATCCGCAAATGATGCTTACGAGAATCAAGAAAGCCTTTCTGAACAAAACCAAACATGGGGAAGTTCACCTTATTATGAGAAGCTAAAAAGAAATGCTTGAATTCGTACACTCATAGAAGAGGAAAGCCTCAGGGCTAAACTTGAAGCACTCTCTAGGAAGGTTAAAGAGATAGACCTTAGGAAAGACCATGAAATCCAAACTGTTGACCTTGTTTGCACAATTTGTGACAAACATGACCATAAGACAGACAACTACCCAAACATTCAATCCATCAATGATGTTTTTTTAGGATGACCCCATGCAGAAGTAAATGCTTTGAACTTTCAAAATCCTCAATACCAAAACAACTTCAACCCAAGGAATAATGACCACCCAGGATTCCATTGGAAACATAACCAACAACCTAGCCAACCATAGGGACAAAATCCTTACCCCCATTAGAACTACCAAACCCATAACCGATTCAAAAACCCAACCTATCCAGTACCAACAACCACCAGTCCATTTTCAACAAACCATCCCACATCCAAAATATCATCCCGGGATAATCCAATATTCTCAAGCACCAACCCAAACTGTTCCACAAAGCCTACTAGAACAATTGTGCAAACAAATGGAGAGGATGAACTCAAAAGTCTCTTACCTAAAACAAGATCTTGAAACCATCAAAACTAGAAAGGCACCCATTCCTACTCAGGCAGTTCCATCCTCAACTTCAAGGGGAGAGTCAAGTTGTGCTCAAACAACACATGAACAACTAAAGGCTATGACTGTTTTAAGAAGTGGGAAATCAATTGAGAAACATGAACAAATAATTTAGAACCCACCTGAAGATTCAAACATGGATTAAAGTTCAAATGAACCCCAAGATCAAACTGAGGAAACTGATAACAATGTGAATGAAACAACTCTTCAACAAACAACCCCACAACCTGCACCATTTCCACAACACATGAGGTGGAAACCCAATCCTGAACTATGTGAAACATTGAGGGAAATCTTTTCACAAGTCAAGTTGAACATACCCCTTATCGATTCACTACAAAACATACCATCCTACTCAAAGTACCTTAAGGACTTGTGACCTTTTAAAATAAAATCTTCACATAAAAACCAAGTCCTTTTGGCTGCTAATGTGAGTACCACCATTCAAGGGACCATTCCTCCTAAGTTGAAAGTCTCATGTTGCTCGTACATCAATGTTGAATTAGGAGAAAGAAATGTTGTCAAGGCCTTGTGTGATCTAGGTTCTAGTGTCAATCCCATCCCCTATGCCGTGTACTGCTAGTTAGGCCTAGAAGAACTCCAACCCACATCTGCCACACTTCAACTTGCTGATCGTAGCATTAGGGTTCCAAAGGGGATTTTAAAGGATGTTCTGGTAAAGGTTGAAAACTCCATCTAACCTGCTGACTTCATTGTCCTTGACAACTATCCAAACATAGTAAATAAGGAAAAAACCCCAATCATCCTTGGCCATCCTTTTCTTTCAACAATCAACTCTGTTATCTGAGTCCGAAATGGGAACATGACCATCACCTTTGGGAACATGAGTCTAGACATGAAAATCTATAATGCAAGCTCACAAATAGGGTATGACGAGGAAATTCATGAAGTAAACATGATAGGAAGCATTAAAAATGAATCCATAGAACATCAAGGAATATTTGATTAATGTTTAAGTCAGGATAAGATTGATTTCCTTTTTTCATATAAAGGAAGTTTATCTCCTTGGATTGAATCATTTTTAAATTGTTCTTATGATGAAGTCTTAGGTCCAAAAATCAGTGAAACCTTTCAAGAAACTGCTTTCATGGAGACCAATCCAAATTCCTTCCCTAAATCTGATCAAGACAATATAGCAGCTGAAAGTTCTATATGTGGGGAATCAATACTATCTGAAACTCTAAAAAATGAATTGAACTTGATCCAATGTCCCAATCTTCTATTGAAATTCTGAACCATCCTGATCTTGAATTGAAGGAACTTCCCGCTACACTCAAGTATGCTTTCCTAGGGTACAACCAAACACATCCTATTTTCATTTATTCTTCTCGTGAATCCAATCATGAAAGTATTCTTCTAGATGTCCTTAGGAAGCATAAGAAAGCCATTGGTTAGACCCTTTATGATATTCCTTGGAGTATCCCACTTATCGGGACTCATAGGATTGTTCTGGAATCTAATTCAAGGCCATGTCGTCAACCTCAACGGTGACTCAATCCTAATCTCATGGAGGTAATAAGGAAAGAACTTATGAAATTGTTAAAATCTGGTATCATATATCCCATAGCTGAGAGTGAATGGGGAGCCCAATACAAGTGGTTCCAAAAAAGGCTGGAATCATAGTGATAACCAATGACGATTGATAGATTCATCCAACAAGGGTGAGTAGTGGATGGAGGGTCTGCATTGACTATAGGAAGCTAAACTCATTCACCAAGAAGGACCATTTCCCCTTACCATTCATTAACCAAGTCCTTGAGAGAGTGGAAGGTCATGGATTCTACTATTTATTAGATGGGTACTTGAGGTATAATCAAATTGAGGTCTCCCTAGAGGATAAAGGGAAGACTACATTCACATGTCAATTCGGTACCTTTACCTTCAAACGCATGCCCTTTGGTTTATGCAATGATCCTGGAACCTTCCAATGGTGCATGATGGGAATCTTCTCAGACATGGTAGGGGATTTTCTAGAAGTCTTCATGGATGACTTCTATGTGTTTGGGGATACATTTGAGGGATATCTTTGGAATGTAGAGGGAGTTTTGTCAAGATGTGAATAAAATAATCTAGTCCTAAACTTGGAAAATTGTCATTTCATGGATAAAGTGGAACTAGTTCTAGGACATCTGGTCTTAGGTAGGGGGATTGGTGTTGATAAATCCAAGGTTGACATCATTTGTCACCTTCCATCACCCAAAATTGTCAAGGAAGTGAGGTATTTCTTAGGACATGCTGGTTTCTATAGAAGATTCATCAAGGAATTTAGTTCAATATCTTGTCCCCTTTGTCCTCTCCTAGTAAAGGATGCTCCATTTGTATAGACAGAAAGTTGTGAGGGTTCATTCTTAACCCTCAAATCCTATCTCACCTCTCCTCCCATTATAAAATCTCCAAATTGGAACCTTCATTTAGAACTTATATGTGATTCCAGTGACTTTGTTGTAGGAGTTGTGTTAGTACAACATTGTGATAAAACTCCTTATGTCATTGAGTATGCAAGAAAATCCTTAAATTCTACCCAAATCAACTACACCACCACTGAAAAGGAGTTACTTGATATTGTGTTTGACTTATAGAAGTTTAGGTCCTACCTCTTAGGATCTCCCATCATTGTGTTCACTGACCATTCTGCACTAAAATACATCTTCCAAAAATAATATTCTAAGGCTAGATTGATTAGGTGGGTCATTCTCTTACAATAATTTGACCTCACTATCAAGGATAAAAAGGGCGTTGAAAATGTTGTAGCTGATCACCTCTCTAGGATGGAATTCAAAGACAACTCAAATCACCTTTCTGTGTCTGATTCATTTCCTGATGAACACCTATACTCTGTGAGTGACTGCCCTTGGTAAGCCGACATAGTCAATTTCTTAGTTATAGGAGTCATTCCAAAATTACTAGGGACTCAAGATCGAAGGAAATTCCTTTATAATGTTAGACACTATGTGTTTGATGATCCATTCCTCTATAAGTTCTGCCCTGACCAAGTCATTAGGTGGTGTGTACCCGAATCTGAACAAGAGTCCATCCTTAAATTCTGTTATAGTGAGGCATGTGGAGGTCACGTTTCCTCTATGAAAACATCTGCTAAGATTCTTCAATGTGGACTCTTCTGGCCCACCCTCTCAAGGGACTTTTACACATTTTGTCAAAGTTGTCCTAGGTGTCAACAAGTTGGGTCCATCACAAAAAGGAATCAAATGCCACTCACTCCCATCTTAGTGGTTGAAATATTTGACTGTTGGGGAATTGATTTCATGGGTCCCGTCCCAAACTCTAGGGGATACCTCTACATACTCTTTGCTGTTGATTATATCTCAAAATGGGTTGACTCAATTCCCACTAAGTCCAATGATCATCAAGTTGTGATTCAATTTCTAAAAGGGAACATATTTTCTCGATTTGGAATTCCTAGGGCTATAATCAGTGATCGAGGAACCCATTTCTGCAATCGACCATTCTCTTCACTCATGTATAAGTATGGTATTTCTTATAAAGTTTCCACTGCATACCATCCTCAAACCAATGGTCATGCTGAGTTACCAAATAGGGAGATTAAGCAAATTTTGGAAAAAACTGTCAACCCCTCTAGGAAAGATTGGTCCGAGAAACTCTTGGATCCTCTTTGGGCATATCGTACAACATTCAAAATCATCCTAGGAATGTCACCATATAGGTTGGTTTATGGAAAATCATGCCATTTTATCATTAAAATTGAGCATAAGGCCTTTTGGGCAATTAAGAAAATGGATTATGACCTTTCATTGGTCGAAAAAAAAGGAAATTAGATCTCAATGAACTGGAGGAATTAAGGATGGAGGCTTATGAAAATTCAAGGATCAATAAAGCTAGAGTTCGAGCCTACCAATCTAGGAATATCAATGTCAAACATTTTGAACCGGGAAAACATATGCTCTTTTATAGTTCAAAACATCATTTACACCCGAGAAAGTTAAGGTCTAGATGGTCAAGACCTTTCATAGTGCAGCATGTATACCCCCATGGGGCAGTAGATATTCAAGATCCCACATGTGGTTACATTTTCATGGTCAATAGTCAAAGGTTAAAATCATTCATAGAATCATTCAATAAACAGGAAATATAGGTTGAGTTAACTGAGCCAACCTATGAACCAGGAATAAATTGATAGATTTAGGGTCCATGTTAGGATAACGACGTCAAATAAAGCGCTACATTGGAGGCAACCCATGGTTTTCATATTTCTTATCATTTTGTTGTTTTAATAAAATTTAAATTTTAAATAGGATTAATTAATCATTTTTATATACAAAAAAAGACTGTTGACCTGTTCTTCAATTATGAGTATGGATGGGTATGAAAGGGGAGCACCGTATTCATCCGTGTCACGCGGTGTGATCCCTGAGTAATACCTTACCCAGAAATTTAAAGTAGACAATGTATCATTAGTTTGATTTAAAAAAACAGAAAAACAGGAAAAAATAGAAAAATGATGATACATGGAATTAAATAAGTCGTTGTGTTTTTTGTTTTTTCTGGTTTGTTCTTATTTTGGTTCAGGTACTATTCTCGGTGAAACATGTTCAATCAAGGAGGTACCTACACCCCCCAAGAGATCAAAGGACTAATTTGGAGCAGCATAAACTTCAACTTCAACCACCATGTTATTTCATTCCATGATCCTCAGTTTCAATTTCCTTTTTTATCTGCCTCTACTCCTTCTAAATTTTCATTTTTTCAAACACTGGGGACTATGTTGTTTTATGTTGGGGTGGGGAGGTAAAATAAAAAAAATGATTTTGTGTCAAAAAAATGAATGAGTTGAAAAAAAGTGTGTAAATTGAAGGAAAAATTCCTTTAACTTTGAACATTGTAATACACATTTCACATTTTGAAACTGAATATCAAATAATTTAGAATACCCTAATTCTGATTTTAATCCTTCTATAATTTCTTGTGCATATATTTTGGAAATTGTGGCTATCCAATGTGATATTTTATCGTTTATTTCATCCAAATAAAAAACAGATCACAATGCACGTCCTTTGGATAGTGGGGTAATAGTTTCAGTTCATGTGGTCCCCCAAATAAATAGCATATGTTTGGTGATCATTTTAGTTTTAATATGAGTATTCAATAAAAAAATGAAAAAAATAATAAATTTGCGCATAGAGAAATGAAATGACTTAATGCGTGGCTTTCGACACTTGGGGATCATGACTCCATAGTTATCTAGCCCAAAGTTAGTAATTTTATCTCTATTTTTGTTAATTTGAATTTGTTTTTGACTGAGTTAACTTGAGATGAGGCCCGAGTCTGTGGTCTTCACTTGCTTCCCTAAGTTCCTTGATCCTGGGAGTCATCAGCAAAGTCTTGCTACAACGGTTGACTATTTTGGGTGCAATTTCAATTACCTTGTCAAAATTGCAAAAAAAAATCAAAAAAATAATACTATTAAAAAAAATTGAATACTCATCTTAATATTGAAATGTGATTCCACATAGCACTTCCATCATTTCCCCCTTGAATAAAGATGAACCCCCATGTCTATTGTGATGCACAATACATCCTCATACTTAATTGATATTGGATGAAATATGGCAATGAATTTGAAAAAAGGAATGGGCTTGGGATTGGGATCTGCTTATTAAATTATCTTGTATTAAAATATTTTGATGGATTTCATGATTTTTTGGTATATGGGTTTCTGGTTATCATTGTGTATTAAAATGTTTTTGGAAAAGGGAATTCGAATATCATATTGTTGAGATATATTTTGCTGGGGACTAGCAAAACTCAAGTTCGGGGTGTGATTAGCCCCTAAATGAGGCTAATATTCATTTTTTATATATATAATATTCATGTACTTTAAAATTAATAAACACCATTTTAGTTCATTTTACACTTTGAACATCATTTCACATTATGATTGCAATACCTTCTTAAAATGCACTATTATGTGGTACATTTTGTTAACATCATTTAAAGTACCCAATGATTCATCTGATTTTAAGGAACATAATTTTACATATTTTAATTTGATATGTTTGGAAGTTGATCTACACTTAAATATGAACATGTTTGATTCAGCGATCAATGGGGAATTCATGGAAGAATATGGGGATATTTTGTGATGAAAGGATACAATTCTGGAGAAGTCAGATTAGAAGCCAGGCCACTGATGAGCCTGTGGGGACCACCATACAGGCCCAATGAATCCCAAATTTCGTGGGATACTAGAATACATGTAGAGGAAGAAATAAATCTTCAGGATCCAATGCTAATTCGGCCCCATTGAGTCCATTAATGTGTCCAAAGTTAGAGATAAAATTTCGGGACAGATTCTGCGGCCCAGAAAAACAGACCACAAATCTGGTCATATCTGCAAATCTACAACTCCAAATGGGCCCAAATTTACAGGAGGTTAGGAGAAATCTGGGATCCATTTTAGTATTCTATGTCCGAATCTAATTAGGCCATCTAGAAGGTCATCCAAGCACGTCTGTTCGGTGGAAGCATGCTGGCTGACACCTCGGGTCATTGGTGGAAAAGTCTCATCTCCCTTACTTTCCACCACCCTAGGCCTACCATACTCAAGTGGGATCTTTTTTAATGTTGGAGGCTCGACCCAAGGCTCCCAAAATTACTATTTAAGGTAGTGGTGGTGAATGAGTTTTTCATCTTGGTTTTTTGTTCAATTGTAATGTTATGCTGCAATTTTGTTGTCTCAAATTTGTCTTTCACATGTAAGTTGTTCAATTCACTTTAGTTTCTTAATAAAAGTTCATCTTATACTATTATTCAATTTTTCTTCATATCACTTTGATACCTTTGGATCAAGGTGTGAATTTATTCACACCAAACCTTGTGAAATTATTCACACAACGGTGGAGTGATCATTTTATTTTTGTTGTTTTCTTTACATCTCCATTTCCTCCTTCATGAGTCTACCTTCTGCTTCCATTGAAACCATGGGATCAATGGAGAGATAAACCACTTATGGGTTGATCCAAGGGAGTATCAAGGGGCTGGATTGGATGTTATTTATCACACCATTAATGTATAATCACTTCTTTTAAATGATATTTTTATTTGATGATTTTAAACTCCATCGTCCTTGTTGAATTTAAGGCCACACACTTCATGTGTTAATACGAACATTTACCTTGAATTGCTCAAAACATTGATCCTTCAATTGTATAGGTGATTAGTATTAAAGGGTTTCGGAATTAAACTAGTATGTGATGATGTTGTTTTATCTTTTTAAATGAATCCATCTCAAATATAAGAAATTGAAATCATTGAAAAGGAAATACGTCCAATCCACCCAAGTGATAACCTTGGATCAACTCATTCATTTAAATTGTATTCACTTTAATCTGTTAGATATCTTTAAAACCCATCTAAAATCAATCCAAGTTGGCCACTTCATAGCCGAAAACAGTCCATATAATGTACGTTTCTATAGGTTTCTTCTTAGGACCCTGAGGATTCGATAACCCATGATAAACTACAAGGACTGTTCTACCTTCATCTCTTGGGTAAATTTGAGCGAGAATTAGGTGCCCAGTGGGAACTGATATTTAACATGTAACTTATATGGCTTTAGGATGCATCCCCCTTCACCTACCCTTTAGGTAAGGATTACCATAGACAGACATCAGGAGCATGTTCCTGCATTTATTTGGGCTTCTATTCTGGCCCCCTTTACTTTCAGTATTGTAATGTTAATCTTAGTGGTTTTCTTAGTGGAATGAATGTTTATTTTTTCAGCATTGTGGGATAGATATTTGTATTGTTGTGTGTACATAAACTCAGGAAAATGGATCCCACTTGTGGGATAATACATTTGGTGCTAGTCTCATACCCCTGTCCTTTAAGAGGGGTGACTAGGATAGTCATGTAATGGGCCCCAGTGGTGGGTCCTAACAGAGTGGTATTATAGGATGCTAGTTCTACCTTAAGGACCAAGAGTCTAAGGATTTGTTTTGAGGAAATAGTGTTGAACGTTTTGATTTTGACATTCAGGCTTGGGTAGACAAGTGTGGTTGTAGATGTTGACGTATTCATACACTGGTACCGTCAATTCTCCTTTTCAACATGGTAGGTGAAATCACTAGTAGCATGCATCATATAAGAATTGAAATTGCTCTCTTGTCCCTCTTGATTCAGATTCAGATCACTTGGATTCACACCCTAACAGTTATATTTATATTTATTTTATTATTTTATGGCTTCAGTTAATATCCTCGAGGTGAATGATGAGTGTTGGTCTAATTTGTTTTTTACATTTATTAGTTTTAGTGAGTTTCTAACATGTGCGCCATCACCATATGATGGGGGGAAGCCGTGCAGTCAGACCGATTTCCCGCACAAATGTCTGACGATTAAAATAAAAAATATTATTTTAAAAATGATATAAATTTTTGAATCCTAATAATAGTAAATCCATTTTTTAAATAATAATATTTTTATTATTAAAGAATTTTTGTTGTTATTATTATTATTATCAAAAAATTTGTTGATATTGTTGTATTGAATAATGAAAATAATTTTTTGTGATTAAAATAATAACAAGAGATTCTATATTAATGATTTATTAATTATTAAGTAGATTATTAATCTTGTTAATATTTAAAATCAAATGAATAATAATAATAATAATATTATTATTTTATGTGTTATTATTATCATTGTTATTAGGGTTATTTTTAAAATCTATTATTTATTATTATCATTAAGGAAATTAAGGTTATATTTATGAATATATATCTATTAATATTGGTTTAAAAGTAGTCATTAAAATTTTATTATTTTTATTATTTTTAAAATGATAATGATAATAATGATAATGATAATAATAATAATAATTATTATTATTATAACTATTAATATTATTAGTATAAATATTAATATTATTATAATAAAATTAATCAAAAAGTGGAGTGGATGAAAAAAACCCTAAGGGGCACATCCCACTTCTCTTTCTACTGTGTGAGGAACACCCAATGCCCCCTCTAATTTTCCCCATAGAACGATGTGCCCTCTTCTTTCCCAATGGCACGACAAGCCTCCCCATGTCTCCTCCTGTGCACACGGATAGCTTTCCGGCAAGCACCCTTCAGACCTCCCCCACCCTCTCCCACTCTCTCTCCCAGTGGTAGCCTGAACCCCATTCAATAGTGTGCAATTTCCTTGTCCATCCATCCTCTAGTGTGAGACTCGACGAATTCTTCCCTCTCTTACTCCGGCTAGCCACGTTATACTCCGATGAACTCGGCCCCAACAAACTGATGCTCCTCCACATCTAACATCCCTCCATTTGGTAAATTCCTTCCCCGGGTTTTGGGTTTCTTTTTAATTTATCAAAACTATAATGATTTAGCTATGTTTTTCACATTTTCATCATTGTTTTATGGTGTGCGATTGTCTGTGGGGCACTGCTCTTCCTTCAATTAATGTTTCATTCCAATCTCAAAAGTTTTCTATATGAGTGTCCATCCCTTTACATAAAAAAACAATCAATTAATTATCATTTTTTTTTCAATTATTATTTTTACTTTATTTTCAACTTCATGGTATAACTAACTAGTCTTTTATTGTATATTTTTAGAACTGGATAAAAATAGCTATTAAAGTGTTCACTGTTTATGTTTAAGAATTCTTATGTCCAATGTGTTGGATTGAGTGGTTAATCTGGTTAAATAAAAATTTTCTGTATGGTTTTCACCCATGTATTGGAGTTAGTAAATTTATTTGGTTTTCCTATTGATCAAATAATTTGTTAATTTTTTTTGAACTAAATCTTCAATTTTGCTGGTGTTCATAGGTGTCAAATGTTCCTAAGTAAATGCATATTGGTATTTGATAGTAAAATTAGATGATTTTTGTGATATTTCTCCTTTTAATTGATATGTTTAGTTAGTATGATTTTGATTTGTAATTTAATGTTAAATATGTTGTTTTGTGGTGTGTATTGTATGTTTTTTGGGAAATGTTAGCATTTCATTAAAAATGTTAATTTAAACATTTTGAGATTAATTTAAAGTGATGGGTTTGGTGAAAAGAAGTATTGGTTTTAAAATTAAATTGTTTTTTTGTTCATAAATGTAATTTGGAGGCTGTCATTGGATGACAACACATCCATGGGTGCACTAGGTGCACACATTGATGTGAATTCAAGTGAAGATGACACTTTAGGACAATTCACTTAGTGCGGCTTAGTTTCTAAATTGGTAATTTAATCCTAAAAATTCATGTGTGTGATGTGTCATGTCATTTTGAATGTATTATTTAAAACTTGGTTCATTTTGAAATTGAAACATCATTTGTAAATGTTGGAATCAAGAATCGTTGGGTATATTTCATGAGGTTCCCAACATTATTCAGAGATAGGAAAGGGTTTTATAAATGTATTAGGATTTTGATATCGTAAAGGCTTGTTTGGCATTGGAAACATTGAAATGGTTTTTAATGTTGTTTTGGTGACATTTGGAAAATGTTTTTGGTTTGGAAACCGTTATGGAACATTTTTAATTTTAAAGTTAAAATTGGTGGTTGGTATTTTAAAAAATATATTTGGATTCTAAATAGTGTAAATTCTCGTTTTGAAATTACAATGTCTTTTATAACATGGCTTTGATAATCAAATTATTGATAGCCCTATTGAAACTTTGTATGTTTGACATGTGTTCATATATATAAGTATATCTAGCACTCTTATCTTTTGAAACCCTTTAGGGGTGAATGCATAGTACGTGTCTATGTTTGGGGTTGGTACGTGCATTGATGACTAGTGAGTTGAGTCACACATGCGAGGGCCTCCTACAAACATAGTATTATGACCACCATTGGTTATTGAGAATCTTTTAGATGATCGATTTAAAATTACTAATCAACCCTAATTAGATGAGTTGGTACCCCCTGGATTGGTTGTTTGGGAAAGTGGGATTTGCCACTCCATTTGGTCTGTTTTAGGGTGGCCAATTGGTTATACACTTAGTAGCTTCACCATATGTCTATTGGTAGTTCTGAACTGAGTATATCTAGGTGTCTTCTAGGTATGTTTAGGAACAAACATGGTTACATTATATATATATATATTTATATTACCTTCTATTGTTTTTTGTTTTTATAATTCACCTTTCATTTATTCATTTATTTATATATGTATCTATCTATTTATTTATTTATTTACTTTCACCACAACCCTTTATAATTCTGATTAAATATTTGGTTTAGTTTTCAGTATAAAAAGGAAAATAGGTTTTGAATAAAAAAATTGGTGTTTGTTGGGTTTTAAGAAAAATTAAGAAAGACTAGGTTTGTTATGAAAATTGTGAAAAATAACCTTTTTTTATATCTATATTTCAAACTCACATTAATAGAATACTTAATAGAAGGGAATGTATGAATTATATGCTTATTATCTACTATGAATTGTGGGTCTCACCCCTATGTTATCCTTTTTAGTTTCAGGTTTCATTAGTGATGGATCACTATCGAAGAGAACATGGTTCTGAGTTGGATGGAGACCTAAATGGTCACATGAAGGTATGTGAAACTTATTTCCTTTCTATTGCTAGTTTCATTTTTATCACAAGTTTTTATTTATCTGTTTTACTTTTCTTTGGCCCAAATCATTCCCAATGGTTATATTTTGATTCTCGACACTTGTTTATATCCCGTGGGGATCGGGAATGCCCCTCAAGACATGTCACAGAATGGATCGGGTGATCGGTTCAGGGATGACCCATGTTATTTTATGAAAAAATTGTATCATAGGAGGCCCTATTTATTTTTGGTGTCCTGTAGATTGATATTATGACTATCAGGACACTAATGTTTGTATGGGAATGACATCATGAACCCTCTGTCATTCTTACCCTCGAGTCACTAGGGGTAGTTCGGGAATTGAGAAAATTTTCTATTCTCATTTGTTTTAGATTAAGGGATAATAATGGAGGTGATATGGTGCCACGTTGTGAATTCAGATGGAGTAATGACCCATGTGATATCCAAGTACCTGGTTCATGATCCTCATAGTGTTATTGCCTTCATGGGTCTTAGATCACTACAATGTCATCGAGTTGGAAATAAACACAAGTCACTCTCCCCTGTAGTTTAGTGCAATTGGTGTTTTCTCTTGGCTATTATTGGTGTAATTCTGTTTTTGAAAATGAAATGGATTTTTCGAAATGATAATTCTATCAATTAAATGGTTTTGGGAATGGCAAAATTGGTTTTAAAGGAAAATTTTTAGGATTTATAATTTGGTAGATGTAAGAAATTGGTTAAAAAATTGAATGTATGGACAAAAATGTGATAATTTTAAGGGATTCCATGGGTGTTTATTGGAAAATTAGGTCTTGAAATTGTCTTAAAATGGTATTTTTACGGGATATTATTGGTTGTGTCTGTATTATTTTGGTTTTTGAGTTGGTTGTTTTTGGATGAAGGTTCTTTCATTGCTGTTGTTTTGACTTGATTTTGAATTTGGATTAGTGTTTGATATGTTGTTTAGAAAATATGAAATCGAAAGGTCTCCATGGTTTCTGATAAGTCTTGCCCAGTTTCTTTTCATTCTCTTATGTTGCATGTCCTTGATGGAAATCAGAGTCCATTAGTGTTCATAGAGTGTCTTGAAGTGGTGGACCCTGTCTTTATCATATTAAGAACTGCCGAAGCTCTTAGAGTGTGTTACATTTTGGCCTATTTGAAGATCCATATATGGTTAAATGGGATTCGTTGGCTTCATAATCATCACATGTTGGGATAATGTTTGATTTAATTAAATCCATCTTTTTCTGATGGTTCATACCTGAATAGGTGAAGAAGAAGAAAAGTGAAGAAATTTTTCACGTTCAACAAGGCCATCAGACAGTGTAGACATATGTTTACCATTTCAATGAGGTTGTGTCCTTTTATATGGAGGTATAATTATATGATTTAATGAAGACTCCTCTCTTCATCATGGGTCTTCATCAAGAGATCAAGAATTGGGGCCTCCCTTCTAGGGACCATCATTTTAAGAATCTGGTGGATGAGGCTTTCTTAGATGAGTTTGTCTCCCGAGCATAGATGGTTTGAAATCCAGCGTATCTAGTTGCTAATGAAGTTTCCCCATCTTCCAAGAAGGGTGAGCTATAAGGAAATATTTCTAATGTGTCCTTTGTAGTGTTTCTAGATTCCAGTTCATCAAACCATTCAATGGTGTGCCATTTGTGTAGACGTTTAGGGAACACGAAGCCATCATATTACACCCCTCTGAAGACGTGTCATCATTTTAGCTGTCTTGATCATCTGGAGAAGTTTTGTTGGATGTTTTTCCTGAAGAAGACACCCCTAGTAGTACGACTTGGGGTGAAGCTCACGCACATTCAGAAGTTTCCGGTGGTGTAAAACCTTTTTCTGGGTTTTGTGTTCTGTGTTGGTGGTGGAACATTTATAGTTTTTTCGTCTTTTTTTTTCTGCTATTATAGTAATGACGTTTTAATAAGTTAATTTTTTCCTCATGATGTTATTATGTACATTATCTATTGTAATCAAAACAATTTCATCTCTCTGATTATGATTTTTCAAATCATGTTTTTTTCAGAGTGTTTGAACCTTGTGTGGGTTGATCTCAGTTTAACTATGTTCGTTTGCAGATGTAGGATCCAATGGAAGAATCGACACTTTAGTTATTCTTAGGATTACTTATTGGGATAATTAAATCTTGTATCCTTTCTCTAGTTTGGGGGGTTTTTTGTATGGGATGAGAGTTCCATGTTATAGAGTATGTGTTGTTTTCTCCCTCTATATAAGTTAGTTTGGATCAATTTAGAGTTCAAGCATTCCATCCTCCCTTCCCAGGGAGGTATGTTTGCGTGTTATATTTTTTCACTAGTTGAGTTCATGTGGTTGGTAGAACCCTATCTTATTCTCTAATTTCTCTTGTGTTGTGCTTTCTTTCGGTTTTAATTGGTCATGAAATCAATTTTTGTCTATTATTTCTCTTGGTGACTTTCTTAGAGAAAACTGCCTTTGGTGGGGAAAATTGTCACACAAAGATATTTAAATTTATTTTTATTTTATTATTTCATATATTTGGTTAATCTTGTTGAGGTTTGGGTTGATCTCGGTTCTAAAAGTTTTGACAGTTAATAATTTTAGTGTGTTTCAGACCTGTGCACGGTCACCACATGATGGGCAGTTGCTATGTGGTCAGCCCGTGTGCCCACACAAATGACTAAAATTTAAAATAAATAATGATTCATCAAAATAAAATTAGTCAAATGTTTAAATCATTACAATAATAATGATATTGTTTAAATACTATTATTATTATTGTTAATGTTTTTTTGTAATTATTATTATTATTATCAAAATTGTTATTGATATTGTTATATTTAGTACTGAAACGAATATTTTAAGTTAATAATTATAACAAGAGTGTCTTAGTTAATATTTTATTAATTATTAAAAATATTATAAGTGCTATTAATATATCAAATCAAATGAACAAAATTATTATTATTATTATAATTATTTTCCTTTTTTTATTGTCCTTGTAATTATATTTATTTTTAGAATAAAGTTATTATTATCATCATTAAAGAATTTAAGGATAAACTTATGAATATATAACTATTAATATTAGTTTAAATTTTTTCATTAAAATTTTATAATTTTTATAATTATTGAAATGATAATGATTATAATTAAAATAATAATAATAATTATTATTATTATTGTTATTATAAAATCAAAAAATAGACAAGTGGTGGAAAACCCCTAGGGGAGTCACCATCTTCCCTTTCTCTTGTGTGAGGTGCACACCCCCTCGTCTTCTCCCCACGGCGTGAGGTTCCCTCCTCCTTTACTACGACACTGAGAGCCTCCCCTGGCTCCACCTATGTGTGCGGCTAGCCTCCGGGTGAGTGCCACTCGGACCACTCCATCCCTCTCTCAGTCCTAGAGGTGACCCGAACACCTAGCACTAATGAACATCGACCTTCTTCATCCAGCCTCTCGTGTGTGACCCAATGGATGCCTCCCCCTCCCGCTCCAGCTGGCGGCAGTCTTCTCCGGTGAACTCGACACCGATGACCCACAACTCCGCCCCACATAACAACCCACCCTTTGGTAAATTTCTTTCTTAGTTTTGTATTTTTTCTTCAAATTTTGGAAACCCATATGCCCCAGTTTTGTTTTTTTTTGTTTTCCTCATTTTTATAGGGTGTGATATTATTATGCAGGGTCTCGTTCTTCCTACTATTTAAGTTTCATTCCATTCGTACGAGGTTTAGATAAGATTTTCCATCCATTTCCATTCTAAAGCAATAAATTAGTGCTCATATTATTTAAATTGTTATTTTTACATGATTCAATGCTTCATATTATAGATAACTAGTATTTTATTTTGTTTATATACTTTTAGAACTGGTTAAATTTAGCTCTTGAAGTGATGCCTTTTATTTTATAAATTCATAAGTCTAATGTGTTGGATTAAGTGGTCAATTTTGTTTTATAAAATTATGCATATGGTTTTCACCCTATTAATGCACTTAGTATATTTGTTGTGTTGTTTTATCGATAGTAAAAATTTTAAAAAATATATTTCAATTAAAATATTCAATTTTTCTTATGTCTTTGTGTGTTGATTGTTATTGTATAAATGAATATTGGGTATTGATATAGAAATTAGATTATTTGTGTGATATTTCCCATTTTAATTGTTATGTTAAGATGATAAAATTTTGATTTTGGATTTTATGTAAAATATGGTGTTTTGTGGAGTGGACTATATATAGATATGGAAAGATTCCCTCCTCTTTAAAAATGATCATTTTCACCTCTTGAGATCATGTGATATTAATGGGTTTGGTGAGAAGAAGTTTTTGTTTAAAAAAAAATTGTTTTTGATATTTCACTGAATTTGGGGGGTGTAAATGGAAGAAAAAACGTCCATGTGTACACTAGGTGAACACATGGATGTGAATTCATGTAAAAATGACAGTTTATAACAATTCTATTCTTGCACCTTAGTTTCTCACATTGTATTTTAATCAAAAAAATCCATCTTTCTGATGTGTCATGTCATTTTGAATGAATTATTTAAAACATGGTTCATTTTGAAATTAACACGTTATTTGGTAAATGTTTGTATAAAGGATCATTGGGTACATATCTAGAGTTTTTCCTCTTTATTCATATACTGGAAAGGGTTTTATAAATGTATTTGGATTTAGAGATCTTAATGTAATGTTTTCCATTATAAACATGTAAATGGTGTTTAATGTTTTTTTGGAGTTGTTTAAAAAATGTGTTTTGTTTGGAAACCACTAGGGTCCATTTGTAATTTTATTCTTAAAAGTGTTTTTCGGTGTTGTACAAAAGAAATTTGGTTTCAAAATAGCATAAATGCCTAGTTTTCAATTTAAATGTATTTTATGAAGTGATTTTTAGAATTAAAAGATGTGATGACCCTATTGGAACATTGTATGTTTGAAATGTGTGCATATATATATATGTGTGTGTGTGTGTGTGTATGGGGTTATTATTTCTAGGGTGACCCTTTATGGGTGAATTCATAGGAAGCTTCAGTTGTTAGGGTAGGAAAGTGCGGTGACGACCTGTGAGTTGAGTCACATGTGTGAGGAACTCCAACTTATACAGTATTACTACCACCATGGGATCGTTTGCGTCTTTTAGATGATTGAGTGATGGTTTTAGATCAAACATGAATAGACAAGTTGGTACCCCCTAGATTGGTTGTTAGGTTAGGTGGAATTTTCCATGAGATATTGTTTGTTTTAGTGTGGAATGTTGGTTAAAGGCGTAGGAGCTTCAACATGATCCATTTGGTGGTTCCTAACTGAGTACATCCATTGGTATTCTATAGATTTTTATGATCGCCCATGGTTATTATATATATATATATATTCTTGTTTAATTTTATCTATTTCTAAATTTTAGCATGCACTGCTAAACTATTTATTTAATTATTTATTTACCTATTTATTTATTTATTTTTAACACAACCCTATATCATTATTATTATGCATTTGGTTTAGTTTTCAGTATAAAAAGATAATCGGTTTTGAAAATAAAATGTAGTTGCTGTTGTATTTTTTAAAAAAATAAATGGAAAGACTATGTTTGCTATGAAAAATGTGAAAAGACATATTTTTATATCCTTTTTTAAAACTAGAATTAATGAAATTTTCCATGGAAGGAATGGTTTGGACTCTGTGGTGTTTTCATACTGAGCATTTCGATGCTCACCCCTACATTATCTTTTCAGTTTCATTTCTCATTAGTGATGGATCGTTCTCGGAGCGAACATGGTTCTGTGTTGGGTGGTGACCTAGATGGTCACATGGAGGTATGTGCAGGTTATTTTCGTTCTGCTGATATTATTATATTTATTGTCAATTTTTCTTTAAAATTTTATCATTTTTTCATGGTAAAATTTTTCCCAACTACTATATTTTAATGCCTAACACTGGTTTCCATCCCCTGGGGATTAGGAATACCTATTAGAAAATGTTGTAGACTGGCTCGGGTGACCGGTTCAGGGACGATTCAGGTTGGTTCATGACACTAGGTACAATATATTGATTATGGATCATCTTGAGATGTTACAAGATGCCACCACATAGATATCCATCCCTGATTCCATTGTGTCACTGATAATACAATATTCCTAGTGAATAGATGTCAGTAAAGGGAACGATATCATAGGTAGCCCTATCGGGTGGTGCACTAGTGTTACCACTACTTGTAGGTCAGCAGTTTCTACCCGCACTACCGATAGAGGATGAACGCAGTCTTAGTTCCTTACACGAGTTCCAGAGGTAGATACCTTCCAGGTTCTGGGGTGATATTGTTCCCCATAAAGTATAGGATTGGATGGAGGTGGTCACATGTTTCTTCCATCTTGGGAGGACATTGCCTGATCAAAAAATTGTCCTAGTTGGGAGCCTTCCACAGGTCTCCACTTGATAATGGTGATTTGTGATATAGACATATGACGAGAAGACTTTCATGTGGATAGATATTGAGTTCTAATTCAAGGAGCAGTTCTTTCTGAGGGAGTTATTCTATGATCGCATCTAGGAGCTCCTATATCTATGCAAGTCATCCAGATAGTAGCATAGTACTTATTTACGTCAAAGATAAAGGTTACACGGAATATAGGGGTTTAGCGAAAATAATCTTTCTCCACAATTCCTATATCTTTTGTGCAAGTTTAGGTATTGCGTGCAAGTGGGATGTTATGATTCTGACAGGCTTTTGATTATCCGATTTGTGTTATCAGTGACATAAAGTGTGCCAATTCAGAACTTTGATGAAATTAGTGTCTCGTGATGAACAAAGACAAATACTTCAATGAAAATATATTGATGAGACCTTCATGTTGTTAAACTGAGTTTGACTTCTCTGAAGTCAGTGTGCAAGGGGGAGTCGAGGGAAGTGATCTAAGGGATGGAGTGATCTTTTAATCGTTAAACTAGTAATGATTAGTAGATTTAGGCACCAATGAAAAACTGTTGGAATATTCTCCTTGGATGTAGCACTTTGTGGTGAACCTAGTAAAAGTGATGTGTCATCACCCTACATTAATTTTTTTGACAGATTCAACAAGTTCCTACCAACGTGGGAAAAAGATCAACATTTTTGAAAAGAATAAGTTGACACCCTAATTTAGCTCTCTTCTCTCAGGGTGTTCTGATTTCCTTCAGACCCATGAGGGTTAACAATTTTAGGGGAAGACCCTCAGACACAGGGTAATATGTATGAAGATTATATGTAAGAGGGCGTTAGCATAAGAGTAAGGTGTGCTACTCAAGTGGCGGTCAGGGTCACTTGACTTTTGATTTCCCGAATCGTCATACATACATCCTGCATATGGACATGGGAATTCCAAGGAAGAGGCAGAGTGTCATGAAGGGAGGTCTTCATGGTGATATAAGTGGTGGGGGAATAGGTAGAGCAGTAGGTGGTGGATGGAGGTTCGAGGTACTACCACCACCACCCCTTGGTGGTCTTCCATGGTCTCCAGGAGCTAGTGGACAAGGGCATGTTTAGCTTTTGGAAATAGAGGCCTATGATCCTGAAACTCTAAATATGATTAGAGGTAATATATGTGTCTTCTCCACCTAAGCATCAGTTCTTATAAATGTAGGTTCTAGTCACTCTTTTCATTCCATAGACCTTGTTCTGAGCTTGGAGATTATAGTAGTGGATTTTTCTCAAACCATACAATTAGAGACTCCTACGAGAGGGGATTCTATGATGACACATAGGTACCAGTAGTGTGAGATTAATATTCGAGGCGATAGCTTCGACTGGTATCTCTTAATAGTGATGTTGAGGCATTACAACGTCAATCTTGGTATAGACAAGTTCTCTACAATCAATGATTAGATTCACTATTTTAGGCATTGAGTGTGGTGTGTCTGTGGATATGAGACCAGGTTCTCCTTTTTCGGAGAAATGTTTACTCTTTCAGCGCAATATAGACATTTACGGAGGAGGGTGAAGTCGATCACTCACCAGTTCACTAGGCTTACCCTCAGTGTGGTGGATGAGAGGTGTAAGAAATATAAAGCAGTGGTGGATGAGTACGAGGACATCATTACTGAGCATCTTCTGAGATTACCATATCATAGGTAGGTTCACTTCTACCTTAAACTATATCCCGAGATTGCACTGATATCCACACCAATATATCGGATGGATCCTGGTGAGCATCATGAGTTGAGGGTATAAATTGAGAACCTATATAAGAATGTATTTGTAAGGCCCATAGTTTCAAAATGGGTTCCTTAGTTATATTTACATGAATGCATATGAGATCATGAGAGAATGAGAGGACTATCGGTGCCTAAATAAGGCGACCTTGAAGAAAAATATCCACATATAAGAATCGATAACCTATTTAAAAACTGGTGGGACTGAGGTGTTTCTCGAAGATAGACCTGACGTTAGTCTATCATCACCTTCATGTACAAGATGATTATGTTCTGAAGATGAAATTTTGATGTTGGTATGTCCACTAGGAGTTCACTGTGATTCTTTTTGGTGTAACCAATACCCCAACACAGTTCATGGGACTCATGAACAAGATCTTACAGCATTAACATGACATGTATTCTTTGGTATTCATTAATGATATAATGGTTTGAAAGGAATTAAAAGAGGAACACTTGACACACCTATGGTTTTTCCTGAATGTACTCTGAGAGATCCATCATTATGGGAATATCTAAAAGTCACATTTCTAGATTCAGGAGGTCCACCTTTTAGGAGATGTCATTTCAGAGGCTGGAGTTTCAGTGGATCCAGTGAAGATAGAGGCGGTTCTTGCTTGGGAGCCACCCAAGATCATGAATGATGTGTGGATATTCATGGGTTTGGATAGATACTATAAGAGGTTCGGGCCCAAAATTTTCCAGGATGAAGCACCCTTATCACCTTCGACACATAAGTGATGGCCATTTGTGTGGACTGGTAAGTGCTAGTAGAGTTTCCTGGAGTTATGGAAGAGACTAATGAGTGTTCCCATCTAGAGACGGCCAGAGGAGGGCATTGGATATGTTGTGATTTTTAATGCATCAATGACTGGACTAGGTTGTGTCCTGATGCAAGGGAATGTGGTGATTGCCAATGGTTCATGATAGGTAAGGAAGAATGAGTATAACTACACGACCCATGATCTTGATCTAGTAGCAGTGATATTCTATTTGAATATTTTGAGGCACTGATTGATGGGTGAGTGGTTTTCAATCTACTCTGACCACAATTGTCTCAGGAATATCTTCTCTCAGATGGACCTCAACATGAGGCAGCGGCAGTGGATACAATTTCTACAGGAAAATTATATCGAGATATTCAATAATCTTTGGAGGAGGAATGTGGTGGTGGAAACACTCAAAAAAAGCACCGGGTTGCAATTTCTGGGTGAGGCATCAGAGCAATCATCCATGATGCAGATATTCTTCAGGGATGTTGGTGGAAAAACATACCTTCATTTGAGGGTTGGCACTCCCGCATTCTTTCAAAGTGTTGGGGAATGATATATTAGGGATGTCAATTAGGAGACCTTATGTGCTCAATTATCCGTAGGGTTGGACCCTTATAGATATTTGATAGGTGGGGAGCATTCCATCCTTTTTAGAGGGTGCACCATTGTACCAGTGGTGTTGCAAGATGAGGTTCTATCGGGTTTCCACACTCCCCCCTTGGTGGTGCATCTGTGAGTGGAAAATATACACCAGTATCTCTGACATCAGTATTGGTGGTTGGAGATAATGAAGGCAGTGGTGTAGTTAGCTTCTCAGTACCTCACTTTTTTTCAATTGAAGGCAGAGCATCATTTTCCTTCAATATTTTCTCAACCACATGATTTTCCAGAGTGGAAGTGGTATGGTATCTCGATTGACATCATGGAAGTTTTATTACACACGACCATGGGGAATGATGACATTTAGGTGATCATGGACTGACTCACCATATCATCCCACTTACGTCCCATATGGGAGTAGGGTTCAGAAGAGTTCATAGAACACCTCTACGTTTAGGAGATAGTTCGGCTTGAGGGGGGCCTTCGATGATCATTTCATACTATGAAACATGCTTCATGTCACATCTATGGAAGGGACTGAAGGAGTACTTTGTGTCACATCGATGACTTTTTTTAACGATTTTTTTTCATTTACTTCCAATTCATTATTTTTTCTAGGGTTTTCCATGCATTATTTGGAGGAAATGATGAGTTTTCTATATTTGGCCAGAACCACATGCCCATTTCCAGAATTAAAAACAAAATTTTTTTGTTTTATATCACCTTTAATTTTTTACCATTTTTCACCCATTACACATCTCACATGGTATCCCCTAACCTATTCAATCCACCATAGCCATTTGGACCCCTTAAGAATTCATTATCATTTTAGATTTTTGTGATTAATTTCCGGATTGGGCTAAACCATGATCCCAATTCTGGTTTTATAATTTTATTTTAATTCAATCATATCATATTCATTTGTTTCTCTTTTTAAGTGATTCCACCTCCTTCACAAATCAAAATACTTGAGGCTCACCCACAATATTTATTTCTCCACATTAGAGCTCATTTTAATTGATAATTAAGGAAAAACCTCTGAGTGTTTCCCAAATCGTTTAGATTTGAGAAGGTAATTTTATTATTTCACAATCCGTTAAATTTTCACCAATTTTCCTACATTTTAGTCTCCATTTAACCTACTATACCTCATTAGATCCCCCCTCCCAGTTTTGGTTTTTTTTAGATTCAATATTTGAAGGATTTGGGAATATTTCTAAAGGATCTCTCAATTAAGTGAGTTTCCTCTCATGTTCCTCCCATTTGATTAGGGTTTCTTCCACTTTTTTAGGTTCTAAAAGGTCAAGAATATATGGTTCATAATTAGGGATTGATTTAGTTTAATTTTGGAGAAAAATCATTATTGGGGATTGATTTCACTTCCTTGTGGTGCAGCAGTGGTGTGATTGACATTTCGCACAATGGTTAGGAGTTTTTTTGAACAAATGGTAGGTGATTCTATGTGTAAGCATTACTAGATTAGTTAGTTTTTATTGATTTATATTTTTTAAATGATTCTCTTCCACTGTGTTTGGTTTATAAATTATATTTGTTAGAATATGTTAAATGGTAGGTTTTAATGTGTCATTTTGTGCAAAATGAATATATTATGTGTGTATTCCATGTTGTCTTCATTGGGGTTATTTTATGATTCATGGAATAGTTTCATTAATTGATATTATGGATTTCAATTCAGTTTTTTTGTGATATTGGTATTATTTTGGGCTTAAAAGAGGGGTTTTATAAAAAATTTATGTGAAAAACATGGTTATACTACTTGTATTTGTATTGTGATGGTTTTAAATGGTTTCATGATTTATTTAAAAGGGGAAACTATGTTTCCAAACTATTTTAATAGGAGTGTGCTTTTCAAATGGACTTTTTTATTATAAAAGGTATGTTATGTGATTTCTACTATCTTTCAAAGGATTTGAAAAAAAAATTAAAGGAGTTTTTGAAATGTGAAAGAGAGGTGAAACATGATGTGGGCTGTTTTTGTGTGAGTTTGATTTCCAAAAAGAATTGAAATGAAAAGGTGGATCATGTGAAATGGGTGTGGTATGTTTGGTTTGTGTGTGACATGGATGTGGTATTTTCCAGGGAAAATTTTATTTCATGTCTTGTGGAACTTTTTTAGGAACAAGATGCAAAACATGAGTATCTAGGTGGGTGGACGAGTACATGTATGTTTATGATCCCATGGGGTTTGGCCACTATTTCACGTAGCAAGATTGACGATGACAACACTAACTACACTATGAAGATGATGTTGTTGGGAGACCAATAGGTTATAGGTATGATCCCTACTAGTGGATTGTGTGCATGAGAAAGGGTATTTGTATGGTTACATTCACCGAGTACAAGGTACCATTGATCCACAACAACTTAGTGCCTATGGTTGTGTTTTACATTGATAGTGCTCATTAGATATTTTATACTTACAATAGGCATATGATATGTTTGGCTAGAGAAATTCAGTATATTTTTATTCTATTTAAAATTACTTATTTCTTATAATGTATCCCACATAATAAGTAGTTTTATTTAAAATTCCATATTTTGAAATTGTATCTAGCATTTAATGTTTAAATAAATTTCATTTTTTTTTCTTATAATGATTATCACATGGAATATTTTTTTGGTGGAATCCTATTGGGATTTCGATCACACCATATTTATACACCAGTGTGTATGTAGACTAGGTTATTTTGTTGCAGGGTTTGGGTAACTCTTTTAGTGCTAGTGGTTTGGGTTTCTAGCGGTCCATCTTCGTGCAATGTCATGGAGATGGCTTGAGGGAGGTTTTAATTACAATGAGGAGGTGCTTCATATTTTCTTTTTTAATTTTTTTTAGTATTTGAGTTTTGTTCAAGATTATTTAATTCAACTATGAATTTGTTTAAAATATGTTTTTGTTTGAATAATCCAGATTTGGATAATTGGATTTGTTTGTTTTTTTATTTTTATAAACACGGGGAAATCATTCCCAAAATTCACTTTTTCTACCTGGGAACTTATGCTAGTCGGTGGGGATTATGAAATCTCTTCAGGCCATGCCACATGCCAGGTTGGATGATTGTTTTGATGGCATCCAGATTTAGTTCACAAGAAAATGGTATCAAAGTGGGTCTTCTTGTCTCTCTTGGGTCTTATTATTTGAGGAAGAGTTGGTATAGTCCAGATATGGGATTATCGGGACATGGAATTATGATTACGAGTTGGGTGCATAGACAACACACCTCATGACATGATTCTAGTCACCATGGGAAGTTAGGTTTTATCTGATTACATTTGTTTTCATGGGTCATCGATGATTGGGGAAATGAAAAGACAGATGGTTCAATGGTCTTTGTGAGCTCACAGGGCATGGAAATCCATGTGGAGACGAAGATATTTTCATAGAACTCTCTCTGAGATGGTGAAGTGATTGGCATATAGATTCCAATCATATGTCCAATTCACCCACCAAAACTAGTTTCCTCTCGCACTGCCTTGTTTCCTTTTGTTTTGGAATCTTGGAAGCTTGGATTTAAAATAATAAGTAATTCTGTATTTATGAAATATGAACATTTATGAAATTATTTCTCATTAAAGCTGATGCGGCTTGATTTCTAAAATTGTGGAAATGGATTTTCAGAACAGATTTTAAATGGTAAATGGTGTTTCTACACATCTTTTAAAAGTATGAATTATGTTTGGGGAGGGGTTTGAAAATCAATTCCATATAAACTTTTCTGAATTATTGAAAAGTGTTGTGAGTTGAATGAAGTGTATTTGAAATTTATATGTGGAGCTATAAGAAATTTTTTGATTTAGTTACTAGTAAGTATTTGAAATGTTTTAAGAATAATTGTAATCTTGTATAAATAAGAAGAGATAGGGTATTAAATGAATGGTTTTTGATGAAATGGAGTTTTTTTATTAAAACATGGACTGTTTTGAAATGGGATGAAATGTTTTGAAATTAATGTATTGAATGAGAGTGCGATTTTATTTGAATGGTTGGGGTTTTCTTAAATTTTTTATAATATGTACATTATTTTTCTATTCTGTGGTTAGTGGTTTGGAGAAAAAGGGGACTGTCGTTTAAATGTTTTGGTATTGAAAAGTAGAAGCAATAATTTTTTAACATTTTGTATTTCCTTGAGCGACAACATTCATGGGGTTATATGGGATGATGGATGGTTAATTGATATAATGTATGAGTGATGGGATGGTTATGAGGAGGGTTCTAAGTGTGTCATGAAAACATGCTTCTGTGAGGCCCATAGGATACCATCAGTTTGTATGCTAACCACTGAACTGTTTATTTTCAAACAAGTGACTTCATTTAAATGAAAACATGATGTATTGATGACTGGTTTTGGTAGTCTGTATTGTGTGTTTTTTGATGTGGGATGTATTGAGTTCAAGAACCCCTCGTGTTAGAATGATGTTTGGGGTTTGGGTTTTTTTGAGTATGTTGGGGTGAAGGGCAGGTTAGTGCTCTCTTCTGATAAAATTTTGGGAGGCCCTTATGGAAGATCCCCTCATGTGTTCGGCTTTGACTAGTGATTTTTTCAACCAATGGACCAGCTTGGATGATTCATTGGGTTCTCTCATTCAATAGAGTATGGCCCCATAATGATTATATACATGACCAAATTGCATCCCAGATTGGTTCTCTATTGGAAGGGCCTCACATTGATCAATTAATGGAGTCTTTTTCTCATTAATTGGAGATTTATTCCACACCATTTCCTTTCATGATTTTTTGGATCATCCTATAGTGGGAGAGTAGTCATGGAAGGTTGAATGAGGACTTAAATCATTAAGTTACCTATGTGGCCAATGTTGGAAGTGGTCAGGGGTTGTCAGTGTAATATGTTGTCTAAAAGGGCCTCTAGGTCTTTCATCAATCTCTCTAAAATGCACAATTAGGACAAACCCTTAGTTTGGAAAATATGGTCAAGAGAGGCTAATTTGACCATTTTTAAGAAATCATGTGATTTTTTAGACACAGAAAAAGTTCCCTATCAATATATCATTTCTATTAGTCACAAGGGTCATGTTCTATAACACCTTGTGAGGCCATGTGCTCGTTTTACTACAAAATAGAAGGTTGTGAAATCTTCTAAGAGTCTCTATTTTTGTCGGAAGAGTGCCTCCCATATAAAAATGAATACATCCTCTATTTAGATGTAGGTGTTCTTATAAGTCCTTTCCTCTTTCCATTTTTCATCTGAATAAACAATGGGTGATGTGTGTGCATTTTATAAGCTCTTATTTCGGAAAAATGTTAGGTTTTGGTAACGTGAGTTTGCATTGTGTTGTGTCTCGTTGAACCAATCAGTGAACACAATGTAGTTTTTTCTGGCAGCAAAAGAAGAATTCATGTTCGGCGGTTTCCCAAGGCCTAATTATTGGGATGAATATGGTTCGATCATTTGAGCTCCAGCCATTGGCCCCGGAGTGAAGCTGGCGTGTAGTTAGAGAAATGCTAGGGTCGTTAAAAAAAATTCTTCAATTTCTAGTCCTCAGAATGAAACATGGGAATAGTTTCCACCTCTAGTAATGTCTCCATTCTACAGTTTTTCTTGTTTGGTGGAAATAGTTCGGGAATTTCATTCGCACATTATCTCCTAAGTTCATGACTTTCCTAATTTGGTTTCATTTGAGATTTTAGAAAAAAGTATGAAATTTTGGCTAGGTAGATGGTAGCACACATTTTTCCCATAGTTATTATCAATCATCTTCTAAACTAGGAAACCGTGCAATAAGAAAAAGTAGCTACCACACAGTCTCCGCATGCACATGCGCCTTGGCCCAATTTACAATGAAAAGTTTCCCATTTGGACAGAGTGCTTCACATGGTTATCCCATGGTTTTCTTAACTGTTTTGACTAACTATGCGGTCGTTCCAACCCTTTAAATTTTGGGTTCTTTTCGTGTTGTCTCATGAAAGTTAGTTATGATGGTTGCTTCTTATGGTGGAAAACCCACTATGGGTCTTATGTATGTTATTTTGGGAAATTATAATTAATTTTTACCAATTACGCTAGGGAGTCTGTTCAGGCCTCCCCCTATTAGTGTCCCGATTCATCCTAGGAAAACATTTAATTTGTCTCTTATGGTGGGGGTGCCTATTTGTGTCTCCCCATACCAGTAAAAAGGTTTTTTCATTGGTCTTATCTTGGAAATCAAGTTTCTCATTTGATGATATTTAACCACCAATTCCTTCTTGGGTAAAAATTGGTATTGGAGTGTGCCCAATGATTTTTTTGAAATGAGACTGGGGTAACCCTATTCGATGTTATTATTCATTCGAGGAAATTTCTTGAGTCTTGTTGTGTTCATTGGTATTGGAGTGTGCCCAATGGTTTTTGTAAAGAATTAATATTTTGGTGGGTATTCCTTGTTTTGTTCATTGGGGTTGTTTTATGATTCATGGAATTGTTTTATTAAATGATTTTATGGCTAAAAATTCTAGATTTATGTGACAATGGTATGATTATGGTCATCAAATAGTATTTTATTAAGGATTTTATGTGCAAAACATTGTTACACTCCTTGGATTTGTTTTGTGATGGTTATAAATGGTTTCTTGATTTATTTATGAGGAGAAACTATGTTTCCAAACACTTTTTTTAGAATATTACTTTTGAAATGTTCTATTTCTTCATGAAAGGTCTGTTATGTGATGTGTACAATGCTTTTGAAAACTTATTTCAAGAATTTTTTGAAGTGTGAAAGAGAGGTTAAACATGTTGTGGCCTGTTTTGGTTTTTGTACGATTTCCAAATTGAATTTGAATGACAATGGATATCATGTGACATGTGTGTGGGATGTTTGGTTTGTGTGTGACTTGGAAGTGGTATTTTCATTTGAAAATTGTATTTCATGTCTTGTGGGTATTTTTTGAGCTCAAGATGGCAATATCAAGAATCTGGTTGGGTGGACGTGTACAAGTATAAAAGTGATCATGTGGGGTTTTGACCCTATTTTATATAGCAAGGTTGATAATGACAACACTAACTAAACTATGATGATGGTGATGATGGGGGACCAATAGGTTATGGGTATGATCTATACTATTTTCTCGTGTGTGTGAGAATAGATTTTTGTATGGTCATTTTCACCAAGTAAGAGGTACCTAGGACCCATATTGAGCTAGTGCCTATGGTTTTTTCCCATTGCTAGTGCTCATTATATATTTTATAATTATCATCAGCATATGGAATTTTTGTATGGAGAAATTCATTATATTTTTCATTCTATTGAAATTTTTTGATTTCATTCAAGGTATCCCACCCGAAATTTGTTTTTATTTAAAGTTGCATATATTAGAAATTGAAACAAGCATTTCTTATTTATAAATCATGAATGAATTTTGTCTTATAATTATGATAACATGGAATATTTTTTTGGTTTCATTGTATTGGGATTTGGATCACACCATACATACCCCATTTTGTTGTATTTAGACAAGGTTATTTTGTCATAGGTTTGGGTAAATCATTTAGTTCCAATGGTTCATGTTTCTAGTAGACCATCTTGGGGTAGTGTTGTGGAGATGGCATGAGGGTAGTGACACTTTCCATTAGGTGGTTCTCGGGTGGAAATTTTTTACTTTGTTCATTTTTTATAGTCTTTGTTTTTTTCTATATTATGTAATTCAATTCTTATTTTTTTTAAAAAAAGTCTTTATTAGAAAAATACATATTCGGTTTATTATAATTGTATGTTGTTTTATGTTTATAAACTCGGGTAAATCATTCCCAAATTTTATTTCATTACACTTGGGTACTTGTTCTAGCCCGTGGGGATATGGAACACCCTTCAGGCCTTGCCACGACCCGGGTCAGGTGCCAGTTTTGATGGATACCATATTCCATTAATGATATTTTAGGACTCTGCAACATTTTAGCTAGAATTTCACCCCTAGACGGATGCCTTGATGTAGAGGACTATCTAGGTTTTGGAGGAAATGATTCGTGCTTGAATCCTGGACATTCGTTGTAGTTGGGAGGAACATCTACCACAAATGTAGTTTTCATACTACTACAGCTACCACTCCACCTTTGTTATGGCACCATTGAAGGAACTGTATGGGTGACCATGAAGATCACTGTTCTGCTAGAAATGCCTACGGGAGTCACCACTCATCGGTCTGGAGTAAGTACGAGCAACCACTGAGAAGGTGCCAATCATCTAGGAGTAGAGGAGGATAGTATAGATCAGGTACAAAGATAATTCTGATAGGATCTAATGGCCCTTGATGTTCAAGGAGGGGGACTATGTGTTCCTTTGGGTATCACCACAAAGGGGATTTAAGAGATTTGTCTAGTTCGGCAAGTTGTCTCTGAGATTCATCAACATTTTCGTGATTCTGATCAAAGTTTGGTAGGTTGTGTACACCATCACTCTTCACCTATAGATACATTGGGTGCATAATGACTTCCATGTGTCTCAAATGAAGAAGTATGTGATTGACCCATCACACGTAAATGACTGGGGTGATCTAGACATTGATAATGGGGATATATTTTTTATGTTCCCTGTGGAGAATGAGGATCAATATGAGAAGGTACATCATGTTTGGTAGATTCCTCTAGTGAGAATTTGGTGGCCACATGGGAATATCCAAGAGGACACTTTGAAGTGAGAGGACCAAATTCAAGATCAATATATAAATTTGTTTTTTAGCCATTGTTTTGGATTTTTTGGGATGTAAAACCCTATGGTTTAGAGAATGTAATTTCCTAGAAATTCAATATAATTTTTTTAACTATTTGGGATAATTGAATGGCCATGTACACAGATGTAACATGATTCCAACGCCCGATGAGTCCGGAATAAATGGTTCAACATTTTTTTTAATTTAAAATTGTATATGTGCACAGCTCTGGAAACTCCAAAATGGGTGGACTGATTAAAATTTTGAGGGAACAATTGTGTCTAGAACTATGAATTTTCCTATGGAAGGACCTAACCTCGACCATCACAGGTCGAGGGAAAATTTTAATTTTTGGCATTTTAATGAAAAATAAAACTAATATAATAATGTTAATTTTATTCAAAATTGTTCCACTATGACACTACATTGATCCATCAATTCCATTTCATAAATTAAATAGCATAAAAAAATTCAAACTAAAGCATAATATGAATTTTGTTTTATCTCAAAAATGAAACTGTGTATCGGCATGGAAACTCAACATAAAAAAATGCTACAGTATGCGTCTTCAGTTAATATCCTAATGTTATTTTTTGGATTTTTCCATAATAATTGAATTTTTCTAGGGGGCTCTATAGAATTATCATTGGTGAGAGACCACATTCCCGCAACAATGAACAAATTATTTCCATCCTCCCTCTTGGAAGGATCTTATCATCGATGATAGTTGCTGGTCAATGATTGATGAACGATGGTGGAACGACTTTGTTATTCACTGAAAAATGTTTCTTTTTCCTTTTTGGGGCTTAATTCAATGTGAATTTCTTCTTTCCACATACATTGATTTTAGAAATGATCATGCATAAAACCACAAAAAGTTTAACCTACTAATTGATAACATATGTAGGATGGTTTTGATTTTGTGTTTTTGAATAGGGGTTTTACATGTTTCCATGTGATCCATTCGTAGATATGTCATTCTCTCATCACCACAGAATTTAAATTCTAATGTGGATGGATCAAAGAATACATGATCATATCCCATATCCATCATATTTGGATGTTCTGTGTTCTCACATTCATCATGGCACAACAAATCATGTCGTCGACTCAATGAATGGTGGAAACAGAAACATGCAGTCTAGGAGGGACCATTGTGAAAGATCAACCCACGATAAGAGGATGCGGGAGATTGTGGTGGTAGCTAATTGATTGATGTAATGGGAAGTGGTAGTGCCGTAGGGTCGTGACAAGGCATGTTTCAGTAGCTGCAAGGTCCTCCGACTTGATGATCATTGGAGGGGAGCCCACAACCTCTATCATGGGTTGCAGACAGGGGCCACCAACCAGTGATGGGTCTTAAATGATGTGGTAGTGAGCTAGGTCATAAGGCTGGAAAGCCACGGTCCAGTTGGACCATTTTGGTAGGACCCCATGGCGACCCGTAGGGTGGTTCAGAGATACGGCGCCTGCTACCTCCTAGGCGGAACAAACCAGTCCGCTTTAGCCCACCGGGCTTGGCAGGCATGCCATGACCATTCGACCAGGTCAGCCAGATGGGATGGTCTGACCTTGCCGGTCATCTCAATGCACCCCAGGCCTAGTCGGGATGGGTCAGTCTGATTAGGTCAGACCAAACTCGAACCCAACCATCCTCTTTTCACAAAAATAAACATTACTTCCAAATCGTACAAGTAATTGATGATATGTTTCAGGAGTTGGTACTGTCACGACATGGAAGTCCTTTTGATATACTCTAAATGTGTTTTTTAGAATTATAGATTTGACTGATGGCTTGAGGAAAAAATTCTCACCTAATCTGGTGTGCTATGGGCGAGAATCTGGCTCTTGGCTGGGATGAGAAGACTATGATTAATTGGTATAGGTGACCCAACTAGCCTATGTGATGAGATATTCTAGGTGAATCAATAGGCCTAAGTGATTAGTTGGTCTAGGTGACCTAGTTGTCCAAACTAACTCATTGTGGATGAGTGCCTCAGTGGTATATGGTTTTCATTATTTGTGACTGATATTCTTTCTTTACATACTTTAGTTTATACCTCCATGAGATGATAAGACTTTGTGCATATGTTCCTTTTTCATGTTACCTTTGTGTTTTTTGGGTACTTGTTGAGTATTGTGTTACTCACCCCTACTCGGGCTCCACCCACACGGGTCCTGTCTTGTGCAGGTGAAAGACGATTTGACTAAGACCTTGCAGGTCTGGGACCTAGTGGTGCCCAGTGAGATCTAACATTCAAGGTGTAACTATAAATCTTTAGGTGGAAACCCCATGCGCCTACCATTTAATTAGGGATTTCCACAATTGGACTTCAATAACTAGTACATGGCTTTTGTTGGGCTTGTATTCTATCCCCTTTAACATTAAATATTGTACCATCAATCCTAGTGGTTGTCTTAGTGGAATGAATATTTTTTTTACTGTGGGATGCGGATTTGTGTGTGCATGCATATAGTTACTTGGTAAATTCCTACCACATTCAGGATAAGTCTTTCGACACTAGTCACTATCCCCTGTCCTTTGGGAGGTAGGTAGGGGGGTAGTCATGATACGAGCCCTAGGAAACGGGTTATGACACCATATCAGCCTTCCTGATGTTTAAAAATATTGTGAATCCCCTAAACACTAATTATAATCAGTGGGAGGAATATAGAACAATTTCATTTAAACTCTAGCTATAATTTAGTCTAAAATTATCATGATCAAACACAACCATATCTCCACTTGAACATGTCCAACACAATATATATCTATCTCAATATATCATATTAATTATTGTATAATGAATTTTTCTAACCCATTAAGTTAATATTAGATATATTATATAACAATTTAGTATAATCAATCTTATACAATAGTTTTTCTTCTAAATAGACTAAAACTCTAAAAACTATACATCACATGTCTCGTGTTAAACATAAATTGGCTAAAACATTCATCAGAATTATTTATTCAAGTATCTAATGGTTATACATTATATTCAAAAGAAAAAAAATCTTGGTTAAATTCAACTAATAACATTATAATTTAGATATCCAACCACGCCTATATAACATTAACCTCAATGATAGTGTATTTAACATTTCAAAGCATGATGGTTCACATGATAAATTTATTTTGAACCACTAAAAATAATGATGGATAATAGGTATTCACCCTTATGTATATAAATAATTATATGATACACTATGATTGTAATCGATTATATATATCTCAGTGTCATAATTTTATGGGATTTTATTATGAAACAATTCATTTATTATATGCATCACACATGAATGAATGATAAAGGAAATTTATTTTATTATAATATTATGGTAAAACAACATTGATAGGAATGATTAAAACAATTATTTAATGTATCAAATACCTAGAGACTTTAAATTAACCTTATCATTATATTTTCATATATTTAATTATATATTTGATATATTATTCTCAAAAATGACTCAAAAAAATAATTACATCAGACATATCAATGATCTCTCAAATAAGATGGTATTTTTGAAGGATTTTTTTGAAACTATTGGTGAGACCAAGGATCCTTAGATTCACTTTTAACTCTATTATTTTCTTATTAAATATCTATTTGTCCAAAAATTATTGGAACCACCCAATGTATAGTAATGAAATTATTAATCCATACAAAAATCTTTATGAAATATAATATATTAATGTTTTCATCCTCAGTTGTTGAGACTTACATATTAGATTATTTGAAACTCTTGAAAATATTGATCCATCATAGAAGAAAAAAATGAATGTAGAATTATATATAATATATTTCTATTTTTTATAATCTATAATCAATTTAACACCTCATATTGAACACTTCATCAGCTCCAAAAACTAAAAACATATCTTTAATTCTAGTAAACTACATACGAATATTATAGAAACAAATTCACTGTCTCTCACCAAGATTAGATAGGTATCTAATACTTATACGTAATGGAAAAGAGACTTTGGGTGGATTATATAACATTTCTTACATGATAGATCTTATAGAAGATCAATATGGAATAATATTTTCCACATCTATCTTTTTATAAGGATATTGAATCATCTTATGATTCATTCCATGAAACACTCATAAATACCCCTTTAGGGAATTCTTTATGATAAACCACTTTATCCCATTAAAAATATATGTTTTTGAGTCATTTTAGGTAACCTATTTGATCTATAAATATATGAATTCATTCCAAATATGTATGCTTATTCACCCACATACTTCATCGAGAATCACATTCTTATCCACAATTTTACAAATAAAATATCATGATATCATTTAAGATATGAATTATGTCATCCTTATACAATAACAATAATGTCATAAAACTCTCAATGATCCACTTGTATACACATGAATATTTTATCTTAATGATGAATCCATACTCACTGATTTCTTCATCAAACTATTCCTTCCAACCATGAGAATATTTTTTTAATATATATATTTATCATTTTATACTTCAAATGCTTGTAGAAAAATTTGTAACCTCAAAAAAATTTGGATGTATTATATATACATCCCAAAAAAATTAATATTAAGGGAATTAGTTTTAACATATATTGGATATAACTCAAAATAATAATGATCTACTATCACAATAAATATATAATTGTAAATTATCAAGGTAAATATAGAAAACATATGTTCATACTTGTTATGGTAAACTTTATTGTTACACTTTTCTTTCAGATGTTATTTATAGGTAGACATTTTATCATCTATATTATTTTTCTTGACGTAAATCCACTATCATTAAATAGATCTCACCCCATAATGTTTCTCAAATATGTGAGAAGAATTTTTTGTTTATATTTATTACATTTTAGATTTCATGAATTAAAATCATTTAATTAAATCAGAACTCCTAATAGCCTCTTAGTTGGTACTAAGTACATCATATATGAACATTAATTCATCATAATTAACCATATAAAATATGTCTCTTATGATCCCCACTAATCATAATACACATTTCATATTATTGTTTAACTAAGTATGTTCATATGTATCCCTCTATATAATTAGCTCAAATTCCATCTTAGAAAAAATTAATGGTTTGTTGTCTTGAACTTTACCATGTTCATATTTCCTTCTATTAAAACCTTTATTAATATAATCTTTTTCATGGAATTTATAAAATAATTACATAAATATGTTTTCATTAGTGGGATGTGGAAATAATATCTCATTATTTCTTTATCATTACTAAAAATAAGCATTTTTCCTATTCAATAATAAATTCATTAGAATCAAATAATTATATGTATTGTTCCTAACCCCAATTATTAACAATTATTTTTGTTACTTTAAATCTATATATTATAAGTTTATTAATAAATTATTTATACGGATCACTGTTATATCTGAATTAATTAGTTTCTACAACATATTTTTTGAATAATATAATAATTCTAAACTGATTCATCATTAGTGGAACCATATCCTATATGGTAAAATATCTATTCTCACACCCAACATACCAAATTGGTGATCTATAACACCCCATGGTTTTTAAATAATTACATTTTTTCTAAATCCTTTAAGAAACACAACACCAAGATTTGAAGAAAAGATATCACTTGACTCTTAATGAATTTTTTTAATAAATTTAATCTTTTTGATGCTAATGGAACATGCAACACAGAGTCAAAATTAAACCATAATATATTATACAAATATACCATAAACCATAAGTTTGATGGTATAAATAGTACTAAATAAATTATAAAAACTATGTTTATATATTAATTTGAAGTAATATTATAATCATTTAAAATTAAAAAAGTAATGTTTTCTAAAAACCTATATTTTTTCTAAAAGATTGTTTAGTCATGATTTACACACATAATTTAAAATAAATTTTTAACACATGTATACAATTTATTTTAAAAATTATTTATGAAATGAAAATATCAAATATATCTTACACTGAGTCTGTGGTATATTTCGGAAATGTTTCATTTTTTTAATTAATAGAAAAAAATTAATGAATTTTAATTGAAAGTCGCATTTTCATTTAAATTATTTAAAATGTTATTTTTTAAAAAATGGTTTAAAAGTAATATTAGTTTAATTAAATATTTACTATTCCATTTTAAATCATTATAATGATTTTTATATTTTTTTAGGATATAAAGACATTGTATATATTTGAATATTTTTCCTTTGAAAACCTAGTTTCTCCCCGCATCTATGTGATTGATTTAATGTTAAACATTGATCTATATATGAATGGAATTTGTAAAAATGGAGTTAATATTTTTAATCATCATAATTTATAATTACTAATAAGTTAATATTTAATTTTCACCCAATTAAATAATGAAAATAGAAAATATAATTATTTTGGTTTTGGAGAAAATGTATTTTTATGTGGTTAAACTAAAATGATAAGTGTTAAAGTGAACTGAACAATAATTTTAAATCTATTATATGACCATATATCAGTCCTATCATGTATAATTCTCTATAATACTCAATTTTGTACCCTTTTCCTTAGAAATATATGGTTATGTATTATTTTTCAAAAATTACAACTCTTCCACATACCTTACTTAGAAAAGTGCACCCAATCTCCACTCTTCTTCACAAAATCACACCATTTTTCCTCAAAAAATACCTTCCAATATCATATTAAAACATAACTACCCTTATCCTAGAATCCTTATTTTTGGAATAAATTAATCTTTTTAAGGATTTTTGGAAATACATGTAGAGGCTATAGGAAAAAGATGTATCATTCTTCAATGAAGATTTTTATTTTATTTCTTCTTCAAGCTCCATAAATTGATATTAAAAAATTATTATATAATTAGCATAGTATGATACATATATTTTAACTTTTTATGCTATGTTCATGACCTAAAACCATCTTTACTTCTATGAAATTTGTTTCAAAATCATCATTCATGTGTACAATGGACAACAACCTCATGAATCGATCTCAATAATTTATTCATTACCAAACCCCTTGTATGGGTATGATGATGGATATATGGTATATAAATGGTATTTATAATATAATTATAAATATAGAGTCTTTAAATTATATATAATGTTATAAAATTCCATTCTATAAGTGATACAATAACTTAGCTCCTCTGCATGGCAGTCTACCTCCTTGTAAAGCGATATGATTCATCTTTCACTAATACTTAATGTGTAAGGGGATAACGAAAATGTTAATGAATATATTTTAAATAAATTAAATAATTATTATATTAATAATATATTTATCACTATTAGAATATTATATAACATTTTTTATATTGAATATTGATAGTAGAATTTGTGTATGTTTGGACTGTTGCTTTCACAAAGAGATGTTACATTCCATTCAACACTGAACCACATGTATGATATAAATAACTATATTGAAATAAATTATATAGTAAAAAATATATTTTAATAATTTTATAAAGATATAATATTAATTAACATATTTCCAACATGATCATTGTAAAATGGAATCGATACTCATGCGTACATACAACCTACCACCTCCATGATTGTCATCTAGTTAATATTTCATAACCATATTTCATTATTTGTTTTAAAAGTATAATTTATGTATAAATATGGTACTTATTTAAATATAATCATTCTTTATTTGTTTAAATAATTATCACTTTGACCATATCCAACCCACCAAAGAATTTTTTCACACAAATAAAAATAGCATTAAAACATGGGACATAAAAATAATTTAGTAAGAAAAAATTAAAAATCTAGGGATAAATAAAATAAAAGGAATAATAAAAATAAAAAGTATATTAAAAATATAATTTACTGACATTTTTTATTATTTAGTAATATAATAAATGTATACAATTATTCTGAGACAATGTAAGGGTTTCTCGCCTAATTTTATCTTTCATGGGACATATTCCATATTCAACAATTATTTCATTTCTATATATTATATAATATCCTTTTTAAAGGTTATATCAGGAAATAATTTATCATCGTGGTATCTAATGTTTTATTTAATTTTATTTCATCCAAAGGTCTTATAAAAAAATTACCAATGTCATTAGTGATTAATTTACAATCTCACCATTATTCAGGATTGTCTTTATTTTATGTCTACCTAGGGAGAATTATTTTATATTTATCGCATAAAATAAATCTATTTTATTATCATGTTGTTATTACATAACTATTTAATGTATTCATAAAATTCACCCCTATATGGTATATAAAATGATTTAGAAAATATATTTAACCGAAAATCCATTTTCTTCCAAAACAATGTTTTCTAAAATGGTTTTAAAAAAAACTTCCATAACTCTCAAAATTTATTATTAAATAAAATTTTAACCAAGTTCTACTTTTTAAGAAATTGTTTGAATGTAATCTATCGTCACTTTTGAATGAGGAACTTTTCTAAACTTTTATAGTAAAAAATGACTCTTACTTTTAACTTATGTTTCATGTACAAAACTAACTACTACCCTAGATGTAATTTCATTGAAGATTCTTTTAGATGTTTAAAATTATATCCTTAATGAAAAAAATTCTAATTATATTTAGGAAATTCATGGTTTTAAAAATTTCATTTCATAGAATAATATTTTGAAAATATTTTGTGAATTTTCTAGTTTTAAAATAAAAGGGTGATTTCCAAAAAAATGATTCCTCAATAATTGATCCAAGTTATTTTTAAAAATAAATTTCCATATTATAATAAATTATTTTATGTTACTAATACATTAATAGTCATATAATTCAATGAAAACATCCTTATTATTTCTATAGATCGTTTATGGTGAGTTTTTTGGGGATATAATATGTTGATACCATTAATTTTACTATGGATGGTTTATAATTATGTTTATTGATAGTGAAAAGTTAGTAATTTTTTTATTCTAGTTTATAAATGAATGTTTATATTGTTTATTTTTCACCCCATTTATGTGAGGATAAAATTGGACATTATATGTTATGAGTGGGGACCAGTAAAGCCACAATATGTATCATTAGGTCTCATTAGACAAACAATATATTGTTTTGGATGATTACTTACCCATTTATATAAATTCATGGAACAATCCTCAATAGTATTATATTTCTTGGAGTAATCACTGATGGATTTAGATGTCTTGGACCATGCCTCAACTGTATTAGATTTCTTCTAACAGGCCTTGACAATATGTTTTATATGTAAATAATTATACATTACATCATTATGAAATTAACAATTTATATTCCATGTCATTATTTGATTATTTGGAATATTTGTGGTCATTTTTCATGGTTAGGTGATTTTTATGCCATTATCTAGTCAGATTTTATTCATTCCATAGGAAGGACATGTAATTGATTAAATAGATTTCGGTTCCCCTAGTTAAATTTTCATATTGATTATCCCTTATTTACACTTGGATTCTAATGCACTCTTACCCTTACTGTGAATCTCATCTCACAACTTTCACATGTTATATTTTTACTAGGATACCGGGGAGTAATTTGTGATTAGTACGTAGGGATAATCTAAGGAAAATAATTGTATTATCAAATAATATTATTTGGGTATTTTATATTTTGAAATTTAATTTTAATTCCATTATATATCAATGTTACCAAGAGAAATAAACTATATGGTCCATTAGGTTATGATCCCACTAATCTAATTCGTATTTAATAAAGTATACACCATCTCTGGGATACTAGGGTTGGGCTCTATAGTTGGTATCTACTAATATTTAGTATAACTATTGGTAACTATATTTAGAAAAAAAATAGATCATGGAACATAACAACATGATAATATTTGAGGATATATATAAAAGAACATATTAATGTTTTCTGTAAGGAACTAATTATTTTATTTTTCTGTAAAATAAATTCCTTTATAGATATAATAGGTAGATGTTTTTCTTGGACTGATGTGTGTTTGTAAATAACTCCAAAATGGGTGCATTGGGGATTACATTATCATCCTTAGTGCATGAATATAGGCATTACTATGCACCTGGTCAGACACTCCATGGGTATATTCTAAGGGTATGTCACATTTTCATTGCAATCAATTATAAATTTGTTGAAAATAAATATATTTCAAAGAAACCATTTTATAATTATTAGATTATCTAATTTATGTGCTTCATTAGTTTTTGGATAACATATTATGTTTCATAATTTTATGATCTAATATATTGTATGTCAATTTTTATAAATGTATCCAAATAGAGTGAATTAGAACCATATAAATTCATATACCCAATTTAAGGATTTCCCTCTTGTAGAAGATAAGGAAAAATGAGGTGGAGCTACATAACAAATTGATAAAATTATAACCATATTAGGATAACTATAATATTTTATGAGTAATAAGCATTCCAATATGGAGAATTATACTAATCCACCTTTCGGTGTAATAATGTTATACCACTTTAAGAATTAGAAACCTCCATCAATCAGTGGGACTGAAAATCTATTTATAGATGAGTAACAGATAAGTTCATTAGAAAATATTTTTCTCACTCACGGAAGTAGTGAATGTGATAATTTTTACATGGTTTTTTATCATTTCTTTTCATATTTTGATAAATAGTTTTTGTTTGTTAAAAAACACTAATGATGAGGATGAAATAGAAATAATAGAGTAGAATCATTTTAGTAGAATAATTATAGAAAATACATTCTTTGTTAGAAGTGAGTAGATATGGAGTGAAATTTATACAATATTTTGAAAAAATAAAATTAAAATGTTTCTAACTATGAATACAACATTAAAATATTACCATGTAATGGTGTGGACTGTGATTGTAATAAATAGAGAAAGATTGACCATTTTATATGGTCTTAAGAAAATCCTATGAAGGTCACTAGTATTCATAACATTGTCATAATATGAGGAAATATTATCATTTGATATCATGAAAAATATATAGGTCTATAGCGTCTATAGATTCATAGTTAAGAAATAGAATAAAAAGATGGTAGAGAAAGAACATATAAATATAAGAAGGAATTGATGTATTTTCAATTATATCATACTTGTGTTAGTAAATACCACGGTAGACGATTAAAATTAAAATGAATTTTCTTTTTGGTGGAAAAAAAGGCCACCATTCTCTTAATTTTAAGGGAATGAATGAATCCTCCAATGTGAATTTATTACAATGTATGGAAATAATGAACTATGAAAATTAATACCTAGTAAAAAACGGAAAATACCTCAAAAAGAGATAGGGGTCAAGGATACTCATACATTATTATAACTGATGAAGTGGAATGATTAATGATCTTGTGTATTTATATCCATGAAATATGTTAAAAATCTATTTTATTGTTGGAAGTTTCAAAACATACTTGGATTGTACAGTATTAATTTTTTATTATGGATTTGAGAATATATTTTGAACGGTTTTAATGATAATAAAATTATTATGTAGAGTGTTAACATCATCGAAAATGAAAGACTGATAGAAATATGACCCATAATATGTTCCTAATGTTGAAATAATATTTTTGGGATAAATAGAAGATTGATATAGATGAATTAAAATTGATTGAACTAAATACATTTGAATTTATTTAAGATAAGATAATTTTGGAAATTCAATAACTTTTTTTATAATGTTTTAGATAATAATCATTTGGAAGAGACATAAGGATAAATATTTATGGTATGGTGAATGTCTAACTTTTGTTCTGGTATTGAAGATTAATTTTTTAGTTCACTATTTGGGGATTCATGAATAATGGATAACATGGGCTAACCATTTTTTATAATAATAACTAGAGACCAAATGAATAACTTATCAGTCCATAATATATATATTAAAACCCATTAAAAATAATTTTTTGTGATTCAAGAGTAAAACAATTTATTTTTGGACTTTCATTTCATATTTTAAGAGATAAACGGTAAATCTATCGATGAACAACCAATGATTAAAATTATTCTTATAAAATGGAAACATATGATATAAGTAAATATCTCTATAATCTAATATCGTATTGTAATTTATAAACATATGAAAATGGATATATAAAAATAATATCCTATTACTTTCATATATTATGAACCATATGGCCTTGTATATCATTAAAAATTTATGGTTTTGAGGTCCATAACTATTCATAGATCATTCACTTTAATGGGATTAATGTCTTTTTTCACTCTCTATAATTAATTAGGAATTTTATTCATGTCAATGGTATCATTTACAAACTATATTCTGCAACATGAACACCTACTTATTTGTTATTCTAGATGAAAATAATATTTTATTTTTCTCTATTATTAAGATTATTTTTATTATCACTTTTACAATCTGCGTTTTAAAAAAATTGTTTTTCCAAATGTGAAACCCTTGATTTCTAAGATCAAGATTAAATTATTGTGATTAAATTTATTAAAGTTTTATAGAATGTAACACCCAAATATTTAGACCCTTGATATCATGTCTGAAATACGTCACCAATAGTAGAATAAATGATATCACCCATGACTTTATGAAACAATTGTTATTAAACAAATTAAATCTCTTTGATAGATTCCAACACCTGAAATCCTGAGTAAAAATAAACCATAATATAGTATACTATTATGAGCTACATATTAAGATGATATATATCAAAATTAAAGAATAAATTATGAATAATATTTTGATTTATTTATTATAATTCAAATAATAATCATTTAAAAGAAACAAAAGAAATATTTTTAGAAAACATTATTTGTTCTAAGAATCATTTTAGTTATGATATGAACACATACGTTAAAATTAATTTTAAATTAATTTATAAAATATATCGGAAAAAATATAATTTAATTTTGAAATATGAATATCAAAATTATCGTGGGGTGAATTTTGGAGATTTGCTTGAAATGATACATTTTTTGATGAATAGTCAAAAAAATTGAATTTTAATTGAATAGTACATTTTCATTTTAATTATTTACAAAGATAAATTATATTTTTTATTCGATTGAGTGTACATTATTTATATTATATATCTAATTATCCAAATCATTTCATTGGAATCATTTTTTTATTGAATATTTATATGAAAACATGTTATAATTTTGAACCTTTTCCATTTAAAACCCAAATTCCTCGTTACATCGATGGGATTAATAATATATTAAATTTTGTCACTTTTGGGAATTTAATTTTAAAAAATTGGATTCTATATTATGAAAATTAATATTTAAAATTTTCTCATAATTTGATCTTATTTTTTGGCCAAAATGAGTATTTAAAATAGAAAAAATTATTAACCATGGTTATGGTCAAAATATATTTTCTAGGGGTTAAAATAAAAATATATAAGATATTTTACATATGAAAATTTATAAAATAGAATTTATTTAAATATGTAGAAACTATTATGTGTAATTATCTATAATATATATTTTTCAATTTTTTCATGTTAAAAAAATGGGCAAACCATTTTCTTTCAAAAAATTACAATGGCCCATTTCACATCATTTATAAAATGCCACCCCCTCTCTACTATTTTTTAAACATTTAAAACCAATTTTATCATAAATTCCCTAACCAAATAACATTAAAAATTCCCTCAAATCATTTTACAATTATTATTTTTTCATAAATCCAATCATTAAAGGATTTTCGGGAAAACCAATAAAGGCTTCCTGATGAAGATGTAATGCTCTTCAATGAGTGTTTTTATTTAATTTCTTCCTCCATCTCCATAAATTATTATTAAACCATGGTTATATAACAAAATTAGTATATTACACATAATTATCAATTTTTATGTTAAGGTAATTACCTACAACCATCCCCACATCCATCCAATGGGTTATGAAAACATTATATGTGTGTTCAGGGGACTACCTCCTCAAAAAATGACGTTTATAATATTAAAATTACCACCTCTATCATGCGGTTAATATGATGGATATATAGTATATGCAGGGAACCAGTTCATTACATTTATAACTCTTCTATATTTCTATATATATTTCTGGATCTTGGTGCTAAGAAGGCATGTGATTCCCTGGCATGGTCTTCCCGGAATTAAATTTATGAAAATTTTAAATATGATTTATACTATGCTTGTGTGTCCTATTAATTAAAAGAGGATAATTCATGAAAGGTTGATCTTATCAGTAATTTGAGACCGTGGTTGGGTCTATAATCCTATTTTTCCCTAGTAATGACATAAACTGAGATGTCACAGGATGTTATGACCCCTAACTCATTATAGGTTTGTTATGATGATTCATTTAAATAAATAAATAAATAAATAAATTTAATTTAACATATAGTTATTTCTATAAATATATTGTTAAAGGAAATCATTTAAGGATGTCCATAAAATTTATAGAATACATTAGTTATATCTCATCCCTCTTTTTTTGGTCGATAGAGATGAATGATGATGAAATGTTTGATCACACCAGATTATGACGTAAAAAACACATTGGCTCCTTTTAGTCTTTGTTTGGGAATGTTCTTCACCAATGATCGAACCAGAATTGAGGTAGGACTCATTTTATGGTGTTTTTACATTATTGTAATAAAATATTAGTCATATCATTATTTATTTTACAATCTAAATTTTTTATTTCCTTTTCATGACCTGTGTACAAAATTTCAAATTGTTTAGTCGATATTATATCCTTAGTGTCACATTTCTGATCACCATTAAATGATGCTTCTCTGGTGAGGATTAAAACTATGGTTTATTGTTCATTTGTTTTTTAATTATTTGATTTATTCACTAGTTGTATCCCTATAATCCCATACTCACATTTTTGGGGGGATAGAAGGCTCAATCGATCCCATGGATTTGAGACTGTTCGACGATGAAACAAAAATTTGGAGAGTGAATCACAGATATGGAATCATTGCGGTATAGGGATTCTTGACCTGTTGGTTTTAGATATGATATATATCATATAGTATACAATATATGATATTTGAGATATAAGATATGAGGTTCAAGATATGACATATTATATATGATATATAACATATAGGATATGAGATATAAGATATAAGATATAAGATACAATAAATGAGATATAAGATGTAAGATATAAATCTGGGTTAAATTATCATATATTGGTTATATCATTTAATTGATGCATGCATTTCATGAACCATCTGTAAAATCATGATCCTATAATTGACACCTAAATTTTAATACTGATGTTGGACCTCTTTTAAAATTGTGTCTCAGGTCAACGAAACACCCAATATAAATAAAATTACTATTATTGTGAAATATTTTATCCAACATATCATTCTCATACAGAATCTGAATGAAAAAATCTCTACAATGTTGTGACCTCGAAATTTAAGAGGATGTTTCAACAATAATATTATTTTTTTTTAATTTGGACTCATGATCTAGTCCCATTGGACCACATTCGAGTATTATGTGGTGAAATGTGACATTTTCACCGGGGTCTGATTGAGGCAAGTGAATAGCCTATCTCCAGAATTTTTCACTATAGAATGTGATGGTTCCCTATATTGTGGATTTTAAGATATGATATATTATATTATTATCATTCTTTATAAAGGTGACACTCGATGGTGGAAGCAGTCATATATGATCCTTAGAGAATTTAGAGCTTACCCTATATGGGGGATGGGTAGTGGCATTCTACAATCTTTCTGAGTTGCCTCCAGAAAGGCTGGGTAGTGGAGTTTCATGATATTCTGGGATCACCCATCAATAGGGATGGGAAATGGAGTTCTATGAAAACCTTATCAGGCTTACGATCTATTTAGACAAGGCAGTGGTGTTACCCGATGACCTTCCCTGGCGGTACCCTCTCATAAGACATGGTAGTAGAGTTCCTCGATGATTATCATAATATATCCCTTCTGTTGTACTGGGGAATGGGTTTTTTAGCTAGAATTTGTTTCCCCTGAATACGAGAACAGTTACAATACTTGATTTGATGTGGATTTGGAATCAAAAGGAAGTTTAATGTTTTCCACACCGAGACACTTTCTTATGGCGCAATAGAAAATTTTGCGGGAAAGTTAGAGATTCCCAAATATGATAGTATTAATTTGTGGTGATAGATTACCTTATAAATTTTTGTCTATGGAGGATATGTGAGATATTGGGAATTGTTGATGGACTTCTTTTTAAATTTTTGGTGACTCTTCTTCTTGGGATAAGTTGCGAGATGGAGATCCCCTAACTCTTCTATTTTAGAATCATTGATTGAGAATAGATGTGTATTATTTCTTCTAGATTCACACTTTGTCTTTGGATACTCCAATTCCATGAGAGGAGAAGACACATGAGCTATGACATGTTATTTATGTTTGTCTATTATCATGGTTGTATGGGTTTAATATCATGTTCATTGTGGAGAAGGATCGATTGGTAGTTCATCTTCTTATCGTTTTTAGCCCCTTGTTCTTGGAATCTCTTGCATTCACTTTGTTATTGGGTACAATATTACTCTTATAATGTACATCATTATACAACTAATTACCTATTCAATTATATATCTTTATACTCCCCCTTCACCCATTTCGTGGTGTTCTACTGGGTATGTATATACTCACCCCTACATGGGCATTACCCATATGTTTCGTTTATTTCACAAACAATTGACTGGTTGAATATGACTTTAGAGGATCATAGGGATACATGGTGCTTAGACCACGTATGTTGGTCATAGATTTTGATTTTGGAGAGGGCCTTTCTCAATTACTTACTCTTTTCAATTGTTTTTAGTTTGGGACATATTTCATGTCATACATGTATTTTCCACCTTTATATTTAGGTTACACTAGTGTACTTTTGTATGTTCTAGAGGTTCATTAATGCCTAGTTTATTTTACATAATATTTTCATAATTTCTATTATCCATCTTCACTTTTCCATTTTGGTTGTTTTGTGTGTGTATGTGTAAAGGTAGTTAGGAAATGGGCTCCCTAGTTAGTTATCCCTTTCTTTATTGTCACCACCTCTGGGATATGGAGGTGGGATTAGGATAGTAAGGGCTCAATCCATGTCTTTGGTTGGGTTATGACTAATTGGTAACATAGTAAGTTCATTCCTTCAGATATTTTTCAGATAGACCCCCTAAAATATGATATGATAGGTTCAGGTAAACAGTTTCCAATTGTATCAAGTATGTCTCTTATGCTAGGGAGTCTAGTGATGGTACGAGCGACCACCATTACCATTCACCAGGACCTTGACTTTATTCATGCGGACTCATCAAGACAAGACATTTGTTATAGGGATTACTGGTACAAGAATCATATAGTATTGAGTCATTGAATTTCATTCTCGATTAATATAATCATTTTGGTAATATATATGCATATATGTTTTTCTGACTATGGTACTCTCTGATAACTATTAGGATGCCTCGGCAATGACATCTATCCAGGATACCATATCTGGTTCATGAAGATGACCCTACGAGTGATGGGTCATAGTTTAGGTTCTATAATGTGATCCCCTTTCCTCCCGTGGGTAGTTAGATTCCCCTCCACTTATTAAGAAACAAAAAATCCTAGAAAATAAGGATGAGGATGTGTGTAGGCTTAGTGTGCTCCCCATGTTCCTGTGTCAGAGACCCATGGGGTTCCACAGTTAGCCAAATCCTGAGCCAGTAAGGGATTGGTCTAAGTTAGTGGTCTACATCTTCATGATTTTGTGGAAACTGATGGATCATATGGTGGTGTTGTCATTTAGCCTTTTTAATGGACCAACTATGTGTTAGTGGAGCCTAGTTACACAGATTCACAATGAGTCAACACTTACATGGTATAACTTCCAACAGCTAATCTGTGAGGAGTTCTACCCCTCCAACATAATATCATTTTGTATCCAAGAACATCTATAAATTATGTAGCATGGGATGATGGTTGGATTTTACACATGGTAGTTCCCAAAACGTACACAAATAGTGTAACCTATCTCTGGTAGTTCCAGAAGAGGATCTAGCACCATAGTTTCGACCTGAGATTCTTATCAGGTATTATACTTCTGTATCATTCATCTATTAACAGTGTGACCCATCTCTGAGAAAATAGTTATTCATGTGTGATATTTTTTTCATCACAATAGAACCTTATGAAATCATCTTAGTTATGGATTAGTATTATATAGTATGATCCCATATTTATTGTCACCATAGATAATCCAGATGCCTATGCACTAATTGGACAATATTCTTCTTCTCTTTTGAGAGGGATCTAATTTCAATGTATGTGTGCTCAACTAGCAGAAGGTTGCATCACATCACCCATTATTTGTAAATTATATCCCTTGGTGATGTAGTGTCTTCATACATATTACTTCCTTCAAGTTTGTAAGTTTTTATTTAGGTATTCCCCAACGATGTTATTATTTTAACTTCATGGAATGAGATACTATTTTTCATTAACATTCAACATGTGAATGCCCCAATATTTTCCTCCACATATCGAATGTCACATACTGAGCTTCATGAGATATGGTCTTAGTTGGAGGACCATCATCATAAAGGCTTAATCATACCAAGTGTGTCCCCCTAGGACTCTCCAATGTTGTTCATGAAAAAGGTGGATTGGATCTTAAAACATTTAATGGATTATTGCTGCATTAACAAAGACAAGATAATAAATAGTTATCCCATCCCAAGAATTCAATACCTCTTGGATCAGTGGTAAGGAATGAGATGATTCACTACAATTGATCTCACATACGGATACAAATATTTTGGGGTTATTCAGGATGACATTCCAAAGATTGAATTATGATGTCTCTATCGACACTATTAGTTTCTAGTGATTTCATTTGGTGTGAGGAAATACCACATAATGTTTTTGGATTTGATAAACCAGTTCATCCAACCATAAATGGAACAGTTTTTTATTTTCGTCATTGATGACATACTCATATACTAAATGATATATGAGGACTTTTGAGAGAACCTAAGGATAGTCCTACACATTCTTAGAGAAAACCATATTTTACAAAAAGATCTCAAAGTGTCAGTTTTGGATATATAAGCTTCACATTCTATGGAATTACATTTCTGAACAAGGATTAGTTGTAGGACTAGAAATGATCGATGTTTTTATTATATGGGATACAAGAAATAATTTGTTTGAGGTACGAAGCTTCCTTGTCTTGGAAGTTAACTATATGGATCTTGTAGAAATGTTCTATAGAATCCTAGCCTATTTGACAACCATACCTTTGAAAGGTTAGTTGTTAACATGGTATGAGTAGTTATAAAGGACCTTTGATTAGTTGAGGAATAGTTTGAAAATTACTCTAATGTAGATAACACTTGAGGAGGTCATGGAGTTCATCGTGTATTGTGATGCCTCTAGAGCTGGACTCGGTTGCATGTTGATGCAGAAATAAGAAGTTAAAACCCCATTAGTATAACTACACAACTAAGGACGTATAGAATTTAATGGTATTATTATTACTATGTATGTAGAGACACTCTCTTCTATGAGAGAACATTATGGTTTACTCAGACCATCAGAATCTTAGGTCTGTATTCACTTAGAGAGACCTGAACCTGAGAAAATGAAACTGGTTGGAGTTCCTCCTGGATATAAATTCAAGATAGACTATAATCTAGGTAAGAGAAACATTGTATGTGATTCAATTATCAAGAAGTCTCGAGATCACATAGAATAGGATGCTTCAGTCACTACATCTGACCCTAGTGGAGAAGTACGATACACATTTTACACAATCGATGGATTTTAATCATTCTCTCCTTGAGCATGTGAGATATTCCTAGATAGTAAATATCATCTTTTAGGTATTACATTATTAGATATCCATAATAAACACACTATATGAATATTATGAGTGAGGGAATCACATTATCCAGTTCCAAGGGTGAAGAGTGGTTCCAATCATGATGTGGGAGAAGGTGATTTGAGAGTTCCACACGTCTCCCCTACTAGTACATCCTAGTGTGGAGAATATGTACAGAGACCTTTAATGACATGTTCTATTGTCCGACATGAGATATTGAATACCTGGGTTCATATCTCCTTGCCTCACCTATCAGTAAGTCAAGGTTGAGCACTATGATCCTACAGGTTTGTGGCAGCCCATTGTGATCGATGAGTGGAAGTGGAATGGTATATCCATGGACTTTTTATAGGGATTTGAAGCATAGACAAGTGAAACGATCCCATATGGGTGATTTTTGACTCACTAAAAATGTTTCCCACTTCTAATCCATCAAGTAGTAGAGTTATGATGGAGATTTTGTCTAACATTACAAATGAGAGAGCATTCTCCGTCATAGGGTACCCTTGACTATGATCTCCGATCATGATGTATGGTTTACATCATGATTGTGGAGTGCCCTATAAAAGGCATTTAGTAACTAGGTACATATCAGTATATCCATTCATCCACTAGATGAATGGAAGATCGAGTATATTATCATGGTTATAGAGGATATACTGAGGTGATTCATGTTAGAATACTTTTGGAGCTGTTATGGTCTCTTTTTTTTGGTAGAGATGCATACAATAACAAATAATTTTATACAATCAGAATGGATCATTTTGAATCTCTATATATAAGACCTTATATCTCACCCTTGTGCTGGATAGTGGATGGTGAGACGTCACTTGTGGGCCCATAGTTGGTGAAGGAGACAATAGAGAAACTCCCAGTCATCGGGGAGCAGATGAGAACAACCTAGAGGAGAGAGAGAACCTATGTAGACCTCCATCATATGCCCTTGGAGTTCATGAACAACGATCATATTTTCATGTGAGTATCCATATGATGAGGATTTTGATATTAATCCATGGAGGAAAGCAATATTTGATATTCATTGAGTCAATCTAGATCATGTAGATAGTTAAAGAGGTTTACAAGCACCTCGCCCAACCCCCATAGATAGAGCGGGTTCATGAAATCTTCATTGTGTCGTAGCTAAAAAGATATGTTCATGAACCTATGCATATAATCAACTAGGTCTCGCTAGACATAGAAGATGGATCCACCTTTGTGTTGTACCCAATGCTGACCAATGATCAGAAAGAGAAAGCCCTTCATCGAAAAACCATTCCTTTGGTTTGTGTGTTGTGATAGCACAAAAAGTTGTAGGAAGGTTCTTGAGATCATGAGTTCCAAATTATGGTTCAGTATCCCATGTTTTTTTCATTGATTTTTCTTTTTGAGGAAGAAAATATTTATGGAATGAATGATGTAGAGACATGTTTGTTCCTTGTAAGACTTTGAAATATATATATATATATATATATATATATATATCCAAATCTAGGGGTTGAGATGGTGGGTGCTTTTGAGGCCCGATGTATCCAGAATTTATTTTATAAAAATATTAAATATAGTTTATATTGTGTGATTCTGTTTAGTTAAAGATAATAAGATACCTTATTATTGGTCTATCAGATTAGAAATATAAGTCCATGGTTATGGCTAAAAGATAGTTTTTTCTCTAATAACAAACTAAATTGAGTCTTCACAAGACGTTTGGACACCTCAATCATAGGCAGTGTGTTAAGTGGGTTCATTTAATTATATAAAATAATTAATTAAACTCATTTGACAAAAAATGATGTCTATAAATATAGAAATATATTAAATTTTTCTGAGATATAATCATAATTTTTGGAATCCGATAATGTGAGATCATCTATCCTTTTATTGGATAAGCGATATGATTGCTGATGGAACATGATATCAGATTGTATCAGGATGCAATAAATGCATCAGCTTCTTCCAATCATTTCACGAGCCCATTTTTCACCAATACTTTATCCGGAAAAGAGTTAGGAAACTTCTTTTTTTTCTTTTTTATATTTAGATATAAATGTATAGTGGATATTTATTATTTCTTCTATCTACATCATGTTATTCCCTTTACCTAATCCCACGTACTAGATTATATATTGTTTAATCAATGGTATAACAATAGTTCCTCGTTCTTCATCACAATCTCGGAACGATTGATTTGTGATGTTTAAAATTTTCATTTATGTTGATTTTCTCCCTCAATTATTCATATTATTCACTTGTGGGATCCCCTTAGTCCCATTTCAATATTTATGGGGACACTAATCTCAATTAAAAAGTAAAATTAATGGTATATTTATAATGCGACAATGTTTTTGTGAGAAAATCATAGATCTTGAATTGTTTTGGTACATTGATGATCAATATGTTGGTTTTAGACCTGATATATAAATCATAAAATACAGGATATGAGATTTAAGATATAAAATATAAGATACCGGATATCATATATAAGATATAAGGTATTAGATAAGAGATAAGGGATATATGTTATAAGATATGAAATTTGAAATTTAAGACCTGAGATATAAATATTTGTAAAATAATCTCATATCAATTATATCATTTAACAGAGGAGTATTTTTGATGGACTATTTGTAACAACATGATCCTAAAATTGATAAAATGAATTTAATACCAAGGTTGGATTCATTTTTTGAACTATTGCCTTAGGTGAAAAAACCCAATATTAATAAAACTGTGATTATTAAAGAATATATTATGTGGAATATCTCCCTTGTAAAATCTTGGATTGGAAAACCATTTAGTGATACTACAACCCTAAAATTTAAGAAAACAATTCAGGACCAATATTTGGTATTTAATGTCACCTCATGGCTTGGGCCCATGACTTTCCATTCGATCATGATGTAGTGAAATATGTCTTTTTTATCAAGTGTCCAATTAAGGCATGTGAATAGCCTAAATCGAGTTTTTTTCCACATATATATTAATGGTTCCATATTTTTTTCTTTTTAGAAATGATGCAAAAAGACCCTATCATGATAAAATAAGTTAACACCTGGTGATAGAAGAAATTTTATAGGATCAGTAGAGAATTTCGGGCTTACCCACTATAATGGCTAGATATAAGAATTCCCCAATGAAAATTAAAATTTTTCCTCCAAAGGATCTGGTTAGTGGAGTTCCTCAGTATTCTAGGCTTATCCGCTAAAAGGTCTGGGTAGTGGAGTTCCTAAGAGACCATATCTGGCATGCCCTAAAATAGGATTTGGTAGTGGCGTTCCCTGATAACCATCTTGTGTTGTACCCTCAAGTGGGAAAAGATATTGGGGATCCTTGATGACTATTAAAGAGGGAACCCCACTATTACATGGTCATGGGATCCATCCTTAGAATTTGTGGGACCTCGACTGTGTGGTATAGTAAATATACGTGTTTCGACATGGCATTAGACTCACAAAGAAGATAGATGATATCCCCACCAAGATGTGTTCCAGTAACATGACCAAAAATCATGAGGTTGCGTTAGTACCACCAAAATATGATAGTATCAAGGTGTGGTGATTGAGTCCTTATGATTACATTGTTTGCGGAAGATGTTAGAGATGATATGAATCATTTATGGACTTATTTTAGAATTGTTGGTGACTCTTTTTATTCGGATGAGCTGTGATATACAGATCCCATTTCTGTCTCATTTTGGATTCATTTACTTAGCATATATATATACACACACACACACACACACAAATATTATTTCATCTAGATTCAAAAAATTTCTTTTAATACTATACTTCCCAAAGATGTGAAAATGTGTGGGGTATATCACATGATTTCTATGTCAAGATTCTTATTGTTGGATGAGTCTACACTCTTCCTATAGTTGGTGAAGGCTTGATAGGTTGTCCATCAACTCACCGTGGGCATCCCCTTATGCTTGGATGAGAATACATTAAATCTTTTGTTGGGTTGAGGTATACTATTTCATTGTGACTTGTTATATCTGCTTCTTCCCTATTTATTTTTATCTCTTACTGCAACCTTTTCACCCCTTTTGTGGAGTTATAGTGGTTTTTAATATACTCACCCCTACATGGTATTTTCCAACACATGTTGTGTGTTTCAATGATAATGGACATGTCGACTATGACCTCAAAATATCTAAAGGATACTGGGTTCTTGGATAGTGTATGGTGGTTATAGGTTGATATATAGGAGATGGGCTCTCTCAATTGTTTACCCTTCTCTATATTGTTCATGTTGGGGCATATTTTTGGTTCAGAATCTATTTTTCTCCATTACATTTAGTTTACAAAATTTTACTTTTGTAATGTAAAAGGGTTCATGAATACCTAGTTTATTTTGTAAAATTGTTTCATATTTTTCCATTCCCTCTATACTTTTTCATTTATTTGGTTGAGTGTGTTAGTAATGGTACTTATTGAATGGCCCCCCAAATTTACTTATTCCTTTAGTGCTTGCAGCCACCCCTAGTTGATAGAAGTGGGATTGGGGTAGTTGTAGCTCGAGCCCCAGCTCTGGGTGGGACATGATAGTATTTATACGATATTTATAATATTATTATACACTAGGAGTCATTATTTCATATATGATATTTTATTTTCCATTTTATAGGGAATATGATAATTTGGATAATGTGTACGGTGGACTACTGCCTCACAAAGTGATGTAATTTGTACTTACTCATGCATTACATGGAAGGTGATAAGAATAATTTTAAAGAATATATGTTATTTAAATGTAATAATTATGATATTAATGACACATTTATCCTTATTAAATTATAATGTATCATTTCTGACACTAAAAAAAGATAACATCATATGTGTACGTGTAGACTTCCACCTTCACGAAGAGATGTGACTCTCTTTTCATCACCCCTCTATATGGATGATATATCAATATTCTTATAAAAAAATAATATTCTATAAATTTTATTATGATAATTTATGGAAGATAAAATATTTCATATCTTCTTTCCATAATGATCTTTTAAAAATGGAAACGTTAAACATGCATAAATACTGCTTATAACTCCATGATATTAGCATTTTTCCTTTTCCATTTTCATCATTGATGATTGGTTTTAAAATTATAATTGATGTATAAATATTATAATTATCACTCTATTATCATTCTATAGATATTTAAATAATAAATTCATCTACCATTGTCAACCTATTAAAGTCATTTTGGACATATAAGCATAATGACATCAAAATCATCCAAAATAAACTTAATTTATTATGTTACCATATATAATATGGTAGTAAGTTAATAAAAATGAATAATACATTTGATGATTTTTCATAGTGAATTAAATAATTTAATAATATAATTATTCTGGAAGATAAATAATGTATATGGAGACACTGAATCAAGGTATGGTTTTCTAATATCGCTTTTACTTCCATGATACATACAACATATTCAAAACTTTTTTATATTAGGAAGTGAGTATTCGGCCTTTTTCATTTTATTTCATAAATTGATATAAACTCATGGTATTCAATTTTTCATATATATTTATTTCATCCATGGGAATTTTGACATAGAATTTTAAAAAAAAGTGGTAATGGAATATTTTATAATCACATTAATATTAAAGATTTTTTTAAGTCTCCATTAAGGGAATTATTTGATATTTATATATCAATGTAAATGTACTTCCTTATCATATATTTAATTATAATCTATTTCTTGTAATAGTTCCATTTTCCTTTCATTTTTACTTTAAATTATTAAGTAATTTATTTTAAGATAATCAGACTTTATTTCTCTATTCGATCGAAAATCCTTTTTCTTCCAATACATTATTTTCTATAAAAATAATAAATTGTTTTAAATTTATCCAAATTTATTTATTAATAACATTTTTACCCATTAATTAGATTTAAAAAATTATTTTATGTGAATATTGTTTTGATTGTGGAAATGTGGAATTTTTCTATTTTTTATAGTGACAAATGAATGTTATTTTTAACATATATTCCATTTATGAAATCACTTAATGTCATTTCAATAATTTAATTCAATATTCCATTAAAATATCATATTTTAATTTATAAGGAAAATAACTTTCCAAATATTCATGATATTTTTAGTACATAAAAGTCAACCTCAATGAAAATGATTTTGACAATATTTTTTAAATTTTCTATATATAAGGTGTTTGGGGTAAAATTATATTCAATCACACACGAACACACAACATATAGGCTGGAAAAGACGGAAATATCCCCAACCCCATGGTATATCCCACCCATCAAGCATTGTTTATTATTTAGCACATGGATCATATTTCTAATGGGATTTAAACACTTTAAATGGAATGTATACTCAATACATGATCATGCATGCATCATCCTACCCATGTCACCTAGCCTACATAGTATAGAAATACTACCTACACCCAACAGAACTAGATACTTGGACCTCTTGTATTCAAAGAGGGAGTATTTACCACATCATACCTCCTAAATTTTCTTGTTTTTAAACAAATATTTTCAAAGGAATGTAATTTTCCTCATGAAAAGTTCCAAATTATACTTCCAAAACATTTTTCATATAAGAATATGTTATATTAATGTACATATTATTTAATGTTGATATACTTTAATGAAACCATGTTTATTAATTATAAGGATGGTTTATGATCATTTTGAAAGAGGATGTACAATGTTGATACCATTTATTTTACACTAGATTGTTTATGATTATTTTTTAAGGAATTTATTTACATCTCATATTCTAGTTTGAATATGAATGTTTATGTCGATTATGTTTCACCTCTTTCATTTTTGGAATTCATTGGACATTATATGTGATGGAGGGTCACACGATCTCCCCTTGATATATTTTTAGGTCTCATGAGACAAAGTATATATGATTTTGGATGAGGCCTTACCATTTATATAAATATCATGGAAAAATAGAGGACAATATTTCATTTCTTAGAGCAATCATCAATGATAATAGTTTTCTTTGAACCATCCTCATTGGAATTAGATGTCTTGGAATTATCCTCATTTAATGTTTTAGATGTCCAACATTATACATTTCATCTCTATAAATTTTATTATTGATATACTTTTTTATTATTCGATTAGTTATAATATTCATGGTCATGATTAAGGATGATTTTATTATTTATTTGTAATGATTTGATCATCATTTATTCCTGTCATATTATTATTAGGTTATTTATTAAATTGAAAGTTTTTTATTGATTTAACTCTTCATATTGAGTATTGCATATTTATTCATAGCTTCTCATTTATGATTACCCTTACTAAAAATATAAACTCATAGTTTTATTATTTTTTCCCTTGGATACCAGGAATTATTTTTTGATTGATATGTAGGGACACAATATGATGTATAATGTTATTATCAAAGAATTTTTTTTGATAATTTTATGTTTTAAAATTTAATGTGAATTTCAAGTATGTATCTTTTTTCCAATGACTATTAAACTATTTGGTCATTTAAGACATGATTCATTGTATCTTATACCTATGTAATTAATTGTACATAGGTTGTAGGATACTTTGTTTGGGGACACTACATATTTCTTGAGGTGTGTGATGGGAAATAATTTCCTAATAACTCAGATCATTCATAAATAAATGGATCATGTATGAACATTCATTATTAAATTAGATAATCTTAATTCTTTTTTTAGTTTATTATGTTCATAAATTTTAATAAACTTTTATTTATTACAAATTTTAAACATGTGTTTCATCATAAAAACAATACCATATGGAATAATATCATTGATAAAGGTTTTATAGTACTTATTCCCACCACTTTATTTACTCTTAGGTCCATATACATATCTATGTATTATATCAAATACATCATTATCTATCACACATTTAATAATAAAAGGTTATATACATATTTTTAAAAATAAATATGATTCCAAAATCACAAATTATTGATAATGTAATTAGTCTAAAAATAAAACACTAAGGATTAGTTTGATGTGTTTTTTTTAATATGACCACGGAACAATGCCAACGATTAGTAGTGTTTGAATCAATATAAAACTTTTTTCTACATTGATCTAGATTTCAGTGTATTTTTCTATTATGTATAAACCATTCATTATATTTAAAATTATATAATAATGTTCTTTTATAAATATAGAAAAACTCATATCCTTTAAAATTAATTAAAATACTATCTTATTAAGATATGATATAGAAATAAAACTTATATTCAAGACAATCACATATTAATAGTTTTATAAATCTAGAACTAATCACATCGATATAAATAAATTATAAACAAAAATATAAAATATATAAACTCATTCCCCATTTAAAAAAATAAAACTACATTTACTTTTATTTATTATCTCGTATTTCCAGGTCAATGTAAATAATAAAAAATGTGGGATTCATTCCTGATATCTAATAATCATTATCCAAAAATAGAGAAATTTATTTCAATAAAATTTATGTCTATATTATTTTAATTCATATATTTAATAATAATTCTAAACCTTATATAGTAATATATAATTACTTTATTGGTCATACTTATTGCTATCTCCAATTGATATTCATGATTATTTCTATAATTTGTACTTGTGACATGTCTAGGTAAGATTTTCATGTTATATATTTTTATTATTTAGGAACTTTAATGAAATTACTCCAACTAAATTGTAGACCAAAAACAACATATCCATTTAGTAAGTGAAAATTCATACTTTTCTATGTGATGATTTTACCTTGGCATTCCTATCATTGCATAGTTATATATCTAGGCCGTCATTCCAATCATATATAAAATTATACATGGACTATTTATTATAAAACTCATTGTTTTAAAATATCATATATATATATATATATATATACACACGCACACAATATTCCTCTGTAATCCTAACTATTAATTTTTTATATAAGAGTCAGATAAATATCATATTGTGATAGGTTACATAGTATTCAAGGTAAGGTATATCCACCCTTCCTAGAACATGATAATGAATGGGAATCCTCCTTTAGTTGAACCACCCTCGTTAAATGATTGAGGTCCTGATTGGTTTTTCTTTTGGATTGAATCTTACACATAATATTTGAGGGGATTTTCTTAGTGTCGCTAGTTAATATATATCACATGCATATTAATTCCATAACTATTATGTCTTTTGAAATCATTATGATCACATGACTATCTTTGTATGTATGTATGTTAAGGTAATTTACAAAAAGATATTTATCATATAAATTAATCAATTCAAAATATATAAACCATGTAAACAATTTATTCATGAATATTTAAATTGGAAAAATAAAAAATAATCAAATCATTTATTTATCATGACATATATAAACTAATGAAAAAAATATTTTCAAAATAATTTTTGAAAAGATTATATAAGACATGAAGATTCAACATTAGAGCACATTTATAAGTATTTATATACATCACATATTTCACTAAGGTAGTGTAATATCATTTAAATAGTTATTTACATTTAATGACACTCCATGAACCATGATTTAGTGATTTTTTACATGTTTTTTTAACCATGGATATACAGATAGTCTAAAACATGTCCAGAGTATTATAGATGTAATTTTATTTATCAGTATCACCAATAAAAAACAATATATCCTTATTCCCACCATGACATTGTTGGTTACCATACTCTCATTGACCACAAAAATATCATGCTCTACAATTTTTTTGGATTCCTTGAATAAATACTTAGTTTATTTTTTATAACAAAAAATAGCGTTTTCACCATATATGTCACAACCCGTCCTCGGGGCCCATGCCGTGACTACCCCAAGCCCGCCTTCTATAGTCCAGGGGCTGGCAACTAGCACCAAAGGCGTAAATCCCGATAACTGGGAAGGCATTGCCTTTATAAAATTAAACAAAACACCACAGAGTACAAGCGGATGTAAAACACTAAGTACAAAGAGAAGTGCTGAAAGGTAAATGGGCCAGAATACAAACCCAAATGAAAGTACAAATACAAATTAACAAATTACAATAGCTGGAAGAACGGAAGCGGCTCCTGGGTCGTCCTCCTCGGATCCTACCTGAAGGGTAGGTACAAATGTCGCAGCTCCTGGATCATCCACCACGTATCCTACCTGAAGGGGAGGTACAGATAGCCTCCACAACGCTCTCGCCCGTCATCCTCCTCCGAGTGTCGTCTCACTGTGAAGTCGACCACTGGATACCGTCCAGTCCTCGAACACTTGGCCTCCGTCAGCACTGCCCGTCGTTTGCATCCAACACAACGAGGTGCGGGCATAGCCCATGTAGGGGTGAGTATAACGATACTCAGTAGGGACCCCGAGACCCTCAAGGTCTCACTAAAACCAACAAGGATAACCACAAAGAAGATCTCAATAGATAACCTCTACTTAGGTATATGCTCATAAATATACCATAGTTATCAAGTAACCCATCTCAATCATGAGGAAACACAAAGATCATGAAATCAACGGATAACCACTACCTAGGTATATGCCCATACATATACCTAAGTTATCAAGTGACCCATCTCAATCAAGAGGTAAACACAATGTTCACAAGTCTCAGCTCAAACCTGGATTTTCATTATCGAAACTGCAACTGCTGAAGAGCCCCGTCTCTGGAGTGTATATTGGTCCTATCACAACTCTGAGGTACTGATCACTAATCCAAGTCTCTGAGGTACTCCTCCTGTCGAGTACTGCGGCTCTGCTTCCAAATACTGGGCACTCCGTCCGCTGTGGGTCTGCCGCAAAATACCGGGCGCTCCCCCTAATAGCCTTCAAAGGTACTCCTCCGGTCGAGTACCGCGGGTCTGCTGCCAACTACTAGGCTCTCCGTCCATCGTGGGTCTGCCGCCAAATACCGGGTGCTCCGTCCACTGGGCTAGTTGACTCACTCCACGTCGAGTCTGTCAAGCAGTCGTCAGGTCTCAACCGGCTACACGGTCTCCATAATCCGCACGCTTTTCTCTGGGAGGGTTCGCTACACGAGCTAAAGGTCGATAATCCACGTATCTCAAAGTCCCACGAAGAAGTATCTCAAAGGACCGCCCTGTCATAGGGGTCTCAACACAACAGACGTCACATCAATCGGACGCCCGGTCTGTGAGTTACTACCCTTTTCGTCCGAGGGGCCCGGTTGGTTTCGAGTGCGAACCAACCTGGCCGTTTCTCAAATGTACCCTAAACTCTCATAGGGTATACTCAAAGGGACTGTTTCTCAACGTGATCACCAACGCCGCTGACGGTTCGTCAAACTGATGTCCGGTCTGAAAGATATCAACTTTTCCGTTCCATGCGCCCGGCTGGATTTCGGGTATAATCCAACCCATCCATACTTCAACAGCATCCAATCCTCGGGCAAAGAATTCCAAAAGTTATGTATCATCAAGAGGAAAACAACGAGACAGACAGCGCGTCAATCGGACGCCCGGTCTGTGAGTTATTGGCCTTTTCGTTCCAGGGGCCCGGTTGGTTTCGTGAGCGAACCAACCCGACCGCACTCCGACGGCATCCAAACCTCGAGCGGAGTAATCCAAAAGTTCCGTCTCATCAAGAGGAATTCAACGAAGTCGACGGCACGTCAATCGGACGTCCGGATCTCAAGATATGAGTGTTTCCGCTCCGAGGGGCCGGTTGGTTTCGGGTACGAACCAAATCGGCTGATCCCAAAGTATTCTGAAACCTTGAGTGTGATATACCGAAATGACTTCCTCGATCCAAGGATCGAATCGCAACTGACGGTGTGTCGATTGGAGGTCCGTAGCCCAAGTTATGGGTGTTCGAACAGAAACAAACCGAAAAGGGGGGTCTGGGCCCGGCCCGGCCCGGCCCAATCCCCCCCTGGGCCAGCCCGAACCGGGTCAAACCGACCCGGGTCCGAGTCTGGCCCACCGCGACTCGGCCCGCGTGGCCAAGCGGAAGCCGCGGAGCGGGGGGGGGGGGGGGTGCGCGGCTTCCTCGCCGTTGATTGAAGCCGGCGACGGTTTGCGCCGCCGCCAATCCTCTGGGATCCCGCGCGGCCGCGGGATCCCCCGTGCCGCACCACCGCGGCAAGCCGGAGTGGTTGTTTCCTCCGGCGTCGTGCTCAGGCGCCGCCGCCTCCTGGCGGCCGGACGGCTCCGGCCGCCGCCTCCTGTAGCCGGCGGTGCCGCGCCTCTTGGTTTTCTGCGGGCCACCGGAGTTGCTCCGGTGGTCTGTTTTCAGAACCGTCTGTGCCGACATTCAACTCGGGTCTCGAACTTTAATGCGGAAGCTTAAAAAAACCCTACAGCCCCGTTTTTCATCGCCCGCCAATCTTCATGTCAATTAACAAATTGCGTCGTCTTCGTGGTTCTCTGGCGCGATGCAATGGTGTCGCGCCCCTTCGCCGTGGCCCGACTCCGTCCGTGGATGTCTTTGGGTTTCTACGACACGGCGCGACGACATCGCGTCCTTGTTCTTTTTCACGGCGCAGCGCGACGATGCCACACATTCCTTGCCGCACGATTCCGTGCGGTGCGACGACACCGCGCCATTCCCGTTTCAATCCACAAAAGAAACCAACATGGATAAGGAGGAGGGTCATCCGTGTTTGTGAGGTCCGGCCCCCTATCGTTAATTAATAGCAATTGGTCATATTTCATGAAGAACGTCAAGGTAATAATAACGAAAAAATTAAATAAATAAACCCCTACAATTTTCCCTCAAACTAGAATTCCCAACCCGCAACATATTCTTCGCGGATCAACTAGATGATTAGTTGATCCACATTCTTCGATTTAGAAGGAAGTAACATCGGGTTCATTAATATTCACAAAACAATTCCCTACCTCGACGTTTCTTGAACAGAGGTTCGTCGAACGAGGATTCATCGTGGAAAGAGACGTCGCGAAAGAAGACGTCGTCAGCGTCGCAGTAAGAGGCGTCGCGGAAGGAGACGTCGCGGAAGGAGACGTCGACCTCGGAGGAATCCAGCGTTCTTCACGTTCTTCATGTTCTTCGTGTTATTCAACGAAGAAGATGAAGAAACTCAAGTCTCCCTTAGATTTTCTCCCAAAGATCTCAAGCAACAAGCCTCCAACCCAAAATAAAATAAGTCCCTTACTTATTTTATTAACACAACTTAAGGTTTGAAATTCAAGAGTATGAAATTCAAACACTCACATTAAACACACTTCATTAATAACATAAGTTATCAAAACTTAAGTTATCAAATTAAAATGTGAGTTGAGGGAGTTAAGGAATGTGAAGGGGTTGGGTTCATGTGGGCCCCACCACTCTCATAACCTTCCATGGGAAATTGGGTAGTTACCCAACTTCCATCCAAAGCTTAATCCACATAGAGAAAATAAAAATTGTAGTTAAATTTTTATTCTATCTTCCACAATTTTTATCAACCTCTCTCATGAAAACATACACCGGAAAAGGTGTTTCTAAGCAATTACCGGCGCTGCGGTTTCATTGGTGCCCTCGGAATTCGATTCTGAGCACCGGTTCAAAAGTTAGAAAAACCCGCTTGTTCGTTCACTGAACGTACCCGAGCCAAACTTCAGAAAATGATTCCGGGAACACCGGGCCTCGGAATCAGGCGCCGTCAGAAACTGCATTCTTGTAAAATTCCAAAGAAAATTAAGAAAAAATTTTCCGTGGAATTTCTGGGTCTTTACATTACTCCCACCTCAGGGCTTTACGTCCCTGTAAAGCTTCAATACAAACTAGGGTCACAAAAGTGGTATTGAGCATGCATCCGAGCCTTCTGCTCCCATGTGCCTACCTGGAGATTCCCGTACTGACAAAGAAAGCGCACCCGAGGAATCGACCATCCTCGTAGGATCCTCTCCTGTTGATCCTTGATCCCCACTGGAACCTCTGTGGAAGTAACCCCATCACCATCGTCCTGCTCCTCATGGTCGATGATATGCAAAGGGTCGAGCACGTATCTCCTCAGTTGAGATACTTGGAAAATGTCATGCACCTGGTGCAACTGAGGAGGATGGGTCAAGAGGTAAACCACCTCACTACCCAGCTGAGGACCTAGAACAGTCCGTTGAACCTCGTAGATAACTTACCGCCTTGGCCACATCTCCGCAAACCTTTTCGAGGTGAGACCCGTATAAGGATGTGATCGTCATCCTTGAACTCTAGAGGTCTCCAAATCCTATTAGAACTGAAACTCGAATGACTGCTGCCACGAGGGTAAGGTTGAACGACTCAAGAGTAATCGGTCATGCCCTCATGTGCAAGAGTTTATCCTGTGCTGCCTGGGGTTTCCTTTTCGCCGACCAAGGAAAACCCATCTCGACGTTTTCCTAAAACCGTCAATTTGAGTATGAATAGTTATTGCCCATTCCATACTCAAACTAACATCGTAAGGCCTTGACGCTGACACCCAGAGATTCCAACTGAAACTCTCTCCTCGATGGTCTGACCACACTGTCGGTGTAAGTGTGATTATTGAGTCTCCTCCCAAGGTATCTCCAGACGTGAGGGTCAGGTCCACGGCTTACCGGAAACTCTAGGTCTGGAACAAGATTTGTGGAAGGAATGATTCGTATCAACGTCTGTTACAACGGAAGCTATTAGTGGAAACAGACTATCCCTCGAATCATTAATAGATCCATTGGGTCACTCTCCCTGACCGCATGCAGCTACTCTCTTCTCCTGCCCTCCAGCTCCCGGAGCCTGGCAGTGACAAATAAGGTGGGTGGTTGTAGTATGTTAAAACGTACACCACCACATGCTGCTCTCCTAGCTCTGCCTCCATGTCTGCTGCTTCGCATACTCATCTCTCCTTAAAGATTTCACTTCATGAATCATTTAACATGCTCGAGTCTCTAAGACTGGCGCCGGTTTCCTGTTTCTTACTGCACTTTGCAATCTTTATCCGCTCCTGGATGATCTGCACCTTCTTTGCCTACGATCTGAAAGAGATGCTAAAATTTCTCCTTTATCTAAAAGAGAAACTCAGTCTCATCCCCTGGATGAACCACGGCCATTGCCTAATACAGTCAATCCTGACATGAATGAGGCATTCATTCCATTGATGAAGTTGTAAGGCCTCGACGTAACTACTAAGAGATCCAAATGTCACTCTCGCCTCCAAGGGTCGAGTCACACTGTCGGCATCCAGTGAGATGGTCACTGGGTCTCCTCCAGTAGAAATCTCTAAAGTGAGGGTCAAGTCAACAGTTTTAACCAGGACCACTCAGTATCAGCCAAACAAAAGGACAGGAAAGAAAACATCACAAAGATAAGTGTCTTTTTATTATTGCAGCTCATAGTACAAAGACACAAAGCAACTACAAACAAACATCAACAAAACTAGAAGCAACATGATCAATAGCCTCCAGGTCTGGAGATAGTCCCGCTCCCGTCCATCTGCTTCTGGAGCTCCATGACCATAGGCCTCAGCTGCCCGAAGCTGAGCTCTCCCATGTCCTCTTGTTCCCGGAGCTCTACTGCCTTGTCTACTGCTTGGCTGTTGCTCAAGCACTCGTCGCTGCTTCTGCCTCGGTGGCTCCTCCAACGCCTACAGATCGACAGTGCGGGGGATCGAACAGTCATGTGCCAGGTGACCCTTCCTTCCGTATTCATAACACTTCCTTCTCCTCGTAAGGCTGGCTCTGACCCCACCCTGGGTGCCCCACACCACCTGTCCTAAAACCCGAGACCACCCAAATGCTGGTCTGGTCCTCCTGGACCTCTGCATCATCTGTCTACTGCCCATAGATGACTCGGCTACTGATCGAAAAACACGCGGCAAAGGCAGCAGCTCCTGAACACGCTCGGGGTTTAGAGCTACTGGCACAAACTCCACCCTGAAGAAGGTCTCAAAATCTTCACATGCGATGGTCATCCCATCGCAAAACTGGAACAAGTGGATCCACCACCTTCCTGCTACTGCCTGAAGAAGGCTAGCAGCAAAGATCACCATGAACACTTCCAGCCTCCCCACTAGCCTGAAGACTCTCACCACAGCCTCCAGCCAATACGGAGCCACCTACGGGTCCGTCTCTCCCCGAAACCTGGGTGGCCTCTGGCGCTGGAACTCGTGCAGCGTGCTCAAGTGGCGTTCATCACCTACTGCTGGGGATGGTGGCATCGGTGGCCCAATTTTTGGTAGTACCGTTGGTGCCTCCGATGGTGCCTCAACTGCAAGAGGGCCCTGTACCGAAGCCTCGTCGCTCGAAAAGCTATCAGTACGCACATCCCTCTAGGCTCTAGCTGGTCGTCCATGAAAAGGCATCCTGATAGAAACAACATGACACGGTCAAATGATTATACCTGGTGAGCTGACCTGGTTTGAGATGACATTTAAAAACTTCTGGAAACAGAAACGAAATCAGTGTTTTCGTGCAGAAAGTCGGAAATCAGTTGTCAGGGTCTTGGTGTATGGATACATCGGCCGCCCGCACCAACACTGGACTCCTTGAATTGAAAACCACACTCGGTACTCATAACACTATTTCTTCACAGAAAGAAAATATCAGAGTTATATGTTCTTCTATATAATCGACTCCTCTGATACCAGTTTGTCACGACCCGTCCTCGGGGCCCGTGCCGTGACTACCCCAAGCCCAACTTCCATAGGCCAGGGGCTAGCAACTAGCACCAAAGACTTAAATCCCGATAACTGGGAAGGCATTTCCTTTATAAAAGTAAACAAAACACCACAGTTTACAAAGCGGAAGTAAAACACTAAGTACAAAAAGACGTGATGAAAGGTAAATGGGCCAGAATACAAACCCAAATGAAATTACAACTTCAACTGAACAAATTACATCAGTTGGAAGAATGGAAGCAGCTCCTAGGTCGTCCTCCTCAGAACCTACTTGAAGGGTAGATATAGATGGCACAGCTGCTGGATCATCCACCACGGATCCTACATGAAGGGTAGGTACAAATAGCCTCCACAACTCTCTCGCTCGTCAAACTCCTCCGAGTTTCGTCTCGCCGTGAAGTCCACATCTGGATACCGTCCATTCCTCGAACACTCGGCCTCCGTTAGCACTGCCCGTCGTTTACAACCAACACAACGAGGTGCAGGCATATCTCATGCAGGGGTGAGTATAATGATACTCATTTGGGACCCCGAGACCCTCAAGGTCTCACTAAAACCAACAAGGATAACCACAAAGAAGATCTCAATAGATAACCTATACTTAGGTATATACTCATACATATACCTAAGTTATTAAGTAACCCATCTCAATCATGAGGAAACACAAAGATCATGAAATCAACGGATAACCACTACCCAAGTATATGCTCATACATATACCTAAGTTGTCAAGTGACCCATCTCAATTAAGAGGTAAACACAAAGGTCATAATTCTTAGCTCAAACCAGGATTTTTATTATCGAAACTCTAACTGCTGAAGAAGCCCGTCTCTGGAGTGTACAGTGGTTCTGTCACAACTCTGAGGTACTGCTCACTAATCCAGGTATCTGAAGTACTCCTCCTGTGGAGTACCATGGGTCTTCTGCGAAATACTGGGTGCTCCGTCCGCTGTGGGTCTGCCGCCAAACACCGGGTGCTCCCCCTAGTAGCCTACAGAGGCACTCCTCCGGTCGAGTATCGCGGGTCTGCTGCCAACTCCCAGGCACTCCATCCGTCATGGGTCTGCCGCCAAATACCGGGTGCTCCGTCCACTGGGCTAGTCGACTCACTCCAAGTCGAGTCGGTCAAGCAGTCGTCAGGTCTCAGCTGGCTACACAGTCTCCGTACTCCGTATGCTCGTATCGGGGAGGGTCCTCTCCACAAGCTACAGTTCGATACTCCAAGTATCTCAAATTCCCATGAAGAAGTATCTCAAAGGACCGCCTCGTCATAGGGGTCTCAACGCAACAGACATCACATCAATCGGATGCCCAGTCTGTGAGTTACTACCATTTTCGTCCGAGGGGCCCGGTTGGGTTCGAGTGCGAACCAACCCGACCGTATCTCAACTGTACCCCGAAATCTCATAGGGTATACTCAAAGGGACCTTTTCTCAACGTGATCACCAACACCGCTGATGTTTCGTCAAATGGACGGCTGGTCTGAAAGATATCAGCTTTTCTGTTCTAGGGGCCCAATTGGATTTCGGGTACAATCCAACCCGGCCATACATCAACAGCGTCCAATACTCAGGCGGAGAATTCCAAAAGTTCCGTCTCATCAAGAGTAAAACAACGAGACAGACGACACGTCAATCGGATGCCCAGTCTCTGAGTTATTGGCCTTTTCGTTCCAGGGTCCCGATTGGTTTCGTGATCGAACCAACCCGACCGCACTCCGACGGCATCCAATACTCAAACGGAGTAAGCCAAAAGTTTTGTATCATCAAGAGGAATTCAACGAAGTCGACTACACGTCAATCGAACGTCCGGAGCTCAAGGTATGAGTGTTTCCTCTCTGAGGGCCCGGTTGGTTTCGTGTACGAACCAACTCGGCCAATCCCAAAGTATTTCAAAACCTTGAGTGCGATATACCGAAACGACTGCCTCCATCCAAGGATCACATCACAACTGACAGTGCGTCGATCGGAGGTCCATAGCCCAAGTTATGGGTGTCTGAACGGAAATGAACCGGAAATGGGGGTCTGGGCCCGGCCCGACCTGGCCCAATCCCCCCCTGGGCCGCCCCAAACCGGGTCTACCAGACCCGGGTCCGGGTCCGGCCCATCCGGGCACGGCCCGGCACGACCGGCCCACCGCGGCTCGGCCAGCGTTGTCGAGCGGAAGCCGCGGAGTGGGGGGGGGTGCGTGGCCCCCTCGCCGTTGATTGAAGCCGATGGTGGTTTGCGCTGCCGCCAATCCTCCAGGATCCCGTGCGGCCGCGGGATCCCCCGTGCCACACCGCCATGGAAAGCCGTGGCGGTTGTTTCCTCCGGCGGCGCGCTCGGGCGCCACCGCCTCATGGCGGTCGGACGGCTCCGGCCGCCGCCCCTGGTTGTCGGCGACCCGTGCCTCCTGGTTTTTTGCGGGCCACCAGAGTTGCTCTGGTGGTCCATTTTTAAAACCGTCTATGCCGGCGTTCAACTCGGGTCTCGAACATTACTGCGGAAGCTTAAAAAAAACCCTGCGGCCCCATTTGTCATCGTCCGTCTATCCGCACATCAATTAACAAATCGCATCATCTTCGTGGTTCTCTGGCGCGACGCGATGGCGTCGCGCCCCATCGCCGTGGCCCGACTCCGTCAGCGGATGTCTTCGTGTTTCTCCGACGCGGCGCGACGACGTCGCGTCCATGTTCGTTTTCACAGCGCGGCACGACGGCGCCGCACATTCCTTGACACACGATTCCACGCGGTGCGACGACACCACGCCATTCCCGTTTCCATCCACAAAAGAAACCAACATGGATAAGGAGGAGGGTCGGCTGTGTTTGTGCGGTCCGGCCCCCTCTCATTAATTAATAGCAATTGGTCATATTTTACGAAGAACGTCAAGGTAATAATCACGAACAAATTAAATAAATAAACCCCTACAGTTTTCCCGCAAACAAGAATTCCCAACCCGCAACATATTCTTCGCGGATCAACTTGATGTTTAGTTGATCTGCGTTCTTTGATTTAGAAGGAAGTAACATGGGGTTCATTAATATTCACAAAACAATTCCCTACATCATCTTTGCTTGAATGGAGGTTTGTCGAACGAGGATTATTTCTGTAAAGAGATGTCACGAAAGAAGACGCCGTCGGCGTCGCGGTAAGAGGCGTCACGGAAGGAGACATCGCAGAAGGAGACGTCGACCTCTGAGGAATCCAGCGTTCTTCACATTCCTTGCATTCTTCATGTTCTTCAATGAAGAAGATGAAGAAAATCAAGTCTCCCTTAGATTTTCTCCCAAAGCTCTCAAGCAACAAGCCTCCAACCCAAAATAAAATAAGTCCCTTACTTATTTTATTAACACAACTTAAGGTTTGAAATTCAAGAGTTTGAAATTCAAACACTCAGATTAAACACACTTCATTAATAACATAAGTTATCAAAACATATGTTATAAAATTAAAATGTGAGTTGAGGGAGTTAAGGAATGTGAAAGGGAGGGGTTCGTGTGGGCCCCACCACTCTCATAACCTTCCATGGGAAGTTGGTTAGTTTCCCAACTTCCACCCAAAGCTTAATCCACTTAGAGAAAATAAAATTTGTAGTTAAATTTTTATTCTATCTTCCACAATTTTTATCAACCTCTCTCATGAAAATGAAACTCTGGAAAAGGTGTTTCTAAGCAATTACTGGCGCTACGGTTTCATCGGTGCCCTCAGAATTCCTTTCCGAGCACCGGTTCAAAATTTAGAAAAACCTGCACGTTTGTTCACTGAACGTACCTGAGCCAATCTTCGGAAAATGATTTCGGGTACACCGGGCCTCAGAATCAGGTGCCGTCAGAAAATGAGTTCTTGTAAAATTCCAAAGAAAATTAAGAAAAAATTTTCCTTGAAATTTCCGGGTCTTTACAAAATATAAAATCTTCCATTGGAAAAAAACTGACTATGGAATTGTGGTGAATTTTCCACACCCATTTGGAGGAAAAAATTCTATATTTTGGTGTATCAACGTGACTCTACTATTATACTTGATAAAAATCTAATTTAGGTTTACAAAAAAAGAATTATTCTAATAAATTTATCATAAGGCTATATTATGATACCAGTATATAATTTCTTAGTAAATTATTATATCTAATTGTTGTTTGATATTTCATGGAATTTATTCTAATATAAACTAACACAGGAATTAACATGATGAATAAAAAAATCAAATTAAGTTTTATTTTACATGATTAAATATGTCAATAATAATTGGAAATGAGTACGATTGGGTTACCTTAGAAAATATTAATGGGTTATTCCCTTCTACGGTATCAACTACTGTCTAAAATCACTAAAGCATCTAGTAATAACACTTTTGTAAAAAAAATGTTATAGAACCTCCTCCTTGAAGTAACAATGAGAGAGGATAGATTTTGTGAATTTTTAGATGTCGATAATCAACACATGTAATAAAATAAATCTCCATAACTCAACATTATATAACAACTTCATTGAATAAATAATCATCCAAGAGTATTTTGGTTCTATATTATCTGAAATGTTCGAACTTTTTCTTTCACCATTAAAAAATATTATAACTAATATTTTATTATGTAACCTAATATTTAAATTCAATTAATATCAATAACTCTGCCCCTAGTCCCAATAGAGACAAAAATAGTTTGATAATTACCTCCAATGACGATTCGAATAATATAATAAATCATTTCATATGATCATCTTGATGCCATATGATAAGACATAAGAAGAAACTCACTATGAAATTATAACTTTCATCATGATGTGGTGTGGTATTTATTCATAAATTAATATTAACAGAGTTTGTCACCATTTACATTATGATCATCCATTATGGTCTCCTCTTTGTCAAAAAATAAAATTTATTGAAGGGTTACAATAGATTAATTAAATAAATCTATAATTAAAAGAGAATGAATTTCTATATACACACTTTAATACATGATCAAAACATTTTTAAAATGGATTAATCATTATATTCATTACATAATCACTAAATTATACTTAATCTAATTGATATCACAATATTCCAAAATCTTACTGATGAATATTTATTTGATATAGATATGGTTAGGCAATGAATTATGCACCTTGTAAATTTGAAAATTTACAAAAAATTGGGTTTCACATTTAATCATCAATGAATATATGTTATATATCATCTTGTATAAATGTTATGATTTGAAAAAATAATAGTTTATTTTGAGGTTTCAGATATCACCCTATACAGTTTTTTAATTTTTATAAACACGACATGGTTTTTCTTTTCTAGGTGGAATGAAACAGATCAACATCCTTATAGGAATGAAACATGAGAATTTTTCATTTAATTTCCAAAAATAATTACACAATCATAACATGAAAAGTCATAATTGAAAAATTATTTTTTATTGTTATTCCTGAATAAAAAATTGTGAAATCATTTATCATATCAAATGATATATTTGAATAAAAAATAATGAAACTACATCATGTTTTTTTGAATTCAATATAAAGTGTAATTGAAAATATTTTTTCTAGAATTTATATTTTTGAGTAATATAAGATTTCACAATTCTTTATTACTAATTTTGATATATATTCCTTTATTTTTAATACACTAAAAACATAATTCCTTTAATGACCTGAGTTGAATATTCTCTCAAAATTTCTTTTAAAAAATCATTAGCAACTCATTATTTTTTTCATTAAATAGAAATATATAATAAAAATAATTAAATACCTAGAGGATAAAAATGAATGTCATATCACTTATAATCGATATATGTAAGTGAATTTCCAATTAGGAAGCAATTACATCCTATGTCCTCAACTTATTTTAAGTAAAAATAGTATAACTAAATACATAATCCTAATGAGTGATTTTCTATTGTTCCATTTAAATTATAATTTGTTACATCCATTTCATTTCATGATTTATGTTTTAATTAAGCTACTTTATGATAATAATGGAAGCCATTGGAACTTTTTATTCCATAAAATATAATTATAAAACATATACAGTCGAGAACCATGAAAATCAAGAAAAACCCTCAAATTTATCAATATGAAAATCGTATTCATGTTATCATTTTATTGATTTCATACTAATCGGTTCACACACATCCTAAAGGATTTATATAAGTGGTTTCTTAATTTCTATATTCTAAATCAAAAGAATATTATTTAAATTATTATTATTTAATCAAATAATGAAAGTGTATAATTTGAAATATTAATCATTTATAATTTTTATAAACATTCGTATTTGAAACATTCACATTTTTTTTATTGATCTAAAGCAACTTTTAATATATTAGAATTATCATTATCCTCATTCAGACATAAAATAATATTTTCATCATTAAAAATATAAAATATTTTACAACTTATCAATTTCTTATTAATTAATTTTTTTCATTCGTTGATACTTACAATGATGCATTAATTAATATCAAAACTCACCTCATGCCCATCCTACGAATTGTTAAATATAGTTTTGAGATTGATTCTCAGTCAAAAAAATAGATAATTTCATTTGATTAAAACATATTCCCAAAATAATTAGTTATTTTACTACAAGTAACAATTAAATTATAGAAATTTTTGAAATGGGTGGATAAACAATAAATCTTATAGGTTGAAATAAAAATATTTTTTTATTTACGTGTAATAAGAATACATGATACAATATCTATAGATTCATTCCATTTTTAAGAATTATTAGAAAACTAATCCACCATAAAATAATCATGGTCACTCCTCTCCATAATTTATTTTAATTTACATTTCTCTTAAAATTTAAATCTAAGACACCTTTTATAATATCCATTATATAATTAAACCATAATTTCATGATTTATAGAAATGATTTAATTTACATACATTCCCATGAAATTTTAGGTTTATAGTGTCAGATATTTAGTAACACCATTACATTGATAAATCTTATACTGACACACAATTTATATTTTTTCCACAAATATATGTTTTAAATTGACCTTCATATTTAATTCATAAAGATATTTATTTGTTCAGGTTGATTCTTCATAGCTAAAATATTGGGATGGATAGATTTCCTACCTTCCTTTAAATCCAAAAAAATAATTTCTAAATTTTTGTTAATCATAAAACTCTCAGTATGGGATAAAAATTGAAATAATGTTGGTTGATTTAAAAACATGAAAACCCATCTTAATATTTATCATTTTGCATAATAACAATTTATCTCAAAAAGATATTTTCATACTAATGAAATCAAATTAATTGCGCATATATTTTCATAAAACATCTCACAAGATACCATAATGGAAAAAAATTAATCCTTAATGTTACATGGACCATCATATTAATATCAATTTTACAAAAACCCTCACAAGAACCCTTATAATGGAATAAACTATATTGTTAAGTACATAATATTTTCTTTTTAGAATATATCATTACATAATCCATTTGAGATATATATCTGACCCACCCATAATCATAAAGAATTATCGAGAACCATATAATAAAAATACACATAGGGTCTCACACATTCATAATAAAAGTCATAAATCATTCTTTTGTGACCATAATATTTATCATTTATAGTTTTTACATGAAAGTAAAAAGAAATTTCATTTTCTTTAATAACATTTTCATCCAAAAAAATAAATAAATAATGTGAATTTCATTGAATTTGGAAACCCCTAAAGTCATTTAAATAATTAAATATAATGAATAATGGTCATTATGGTTGGAAAATGATGTTAATTGGTAAATGATAAAAACCATTATTTTCATTCCTTCATAAAAAAGTCTAAAAATACAAATATGGAAAATATTAAAATGATTCATTAATAAAACTTAAATATGAAAAGGTAATAGAATGAAACATTATTAATTCATTAAACAATATAGAATACCCTTTTTAAAATAATATGGAAATGGATGAAAAGTAATTAAAAGGAAATCATTAAAAAATTTATTATTAGGTTTAATATAAAAATCACTTACTTTGAGTCATCACGTTCATTTTATGTCCTCTATCCTCCTCAGTAATAAATTAAAAATTTTATTTACCTATCTATGAAGACTTTTTGTAATCAATACCTAGTTATTATTACTATTATTTTCTTTATTATCATTTTCCATTTATTTTTTTGTTGATAAAGTTCACATTAGTTATTTTTGGGTCATTCGGTTCATAATCTCAATAATGGACTAGGAATCAAAGAAATGATAAAAAATCCTTGTAATATGGATAAATAATATCTATACTCATCAATTTGTGTTTTCCATACCATTATAGAATCAAATGATACAATATTCTATGTATTAGTTAAAATTTTGTGAAACATCCTTGATAATATTGTACTTTATGGTTTAAAATAAGGATTATATTTTCATTTAAATTCCATTTATATGATGGATTTTTCAACATTATAAAAGATTCATGAGTATTAACTAAATATTTTGGATATATTTATGGAGTCTAATGTTCATTTAATTGAACATATGTTAATGGTTCTCTTGAAACACTTAATAATATCTATTATTTAAAAATATTCATTTCATTAGTATAATTTATTTTATTAAAAAAGTATACTACGTTATGTTGAAATTATTTAAAAATAAAAACATATTTAATTTACTATTTTTTATATAATTTTACTTTTATTTATGTCTCCTTAATCAATAATGACATAAATATTATAATTCCATTCATGAAGGTGGAAAAATCGAGACAAGGTAGAACATGTTATAATGATCAGATGAGAAATAATAGAGTATTATATAGTAATAAATTACCTTTTTACTTAATCATTATAATTTCAAAGAAAATATATTAATTTTATAAATAAAATTAAAAAGTTGGTTGTTGAAGAATATAAAAAAGAATGTGTTTTGAAGTAATTATATATAGACTGTCTTAGTATTCTTGTTTTAGGCACTTAAAAATTATGATAGTCATTTATTATTACTAACTTTAAGAGAGTGTTGAATTTACATTTATTTAACCTTATTAATTCTAAAAATTTCTTATTAATTTATTAAATTAATTTTTTTATACCATCCATGTATGATGATGATGAAAAATAATAAATGTTATTTTATGTGGAAGTATTTCACGTGTAACACATGACATGTTTTCATTTTTCAATGAATAGAAGGGAGGTAGATATTGGTTGAGAAATAAAAATATTAAAATTACATCATAATAATAATAATTATGAAATTACATAATTATGATTATATCAAATATTGTGTAGGTGTATGTATAATTAAACTTGAATGTACTTGAATAAAAAATTGAAGGTTTATTTTATATCCTCCGTTAAGTATCTCATTAATCATTATTTTTTTGGTATATTGGTGAGACTAGAACCTTAGTAAGTAGGTAAGTTATTTTGAGAATTGATTTAGTATGTATTGTTCTATCTAAGGTAATTAATGATTTTTCAGAAGTGAGGTGGATAATGGGTTTTTTATAAGTGAAGGGAGTGGAAGTCTTGTAAGTACTTGTTTTATTAATATATAATAAATTTCATACTCAATAAATTGGAAAAAATTATTCCAATTACATGGATATATAAAGGTAGGTTGATATTCCACTAATCAAATAAAAGTGATACATGTTTTATTGATATTAATGGCATTTTCTATTAGTATAACCATTTACTATATTTAACCGTAATTGTAGGGACAAAATTTTCACCAAGGTAACTTATTCTAATTAATACAATGGAAATGGGACTTATTACCTAATTTTAAAACCTTTATTACAAATATTAAAATTATTTTACTCTGTCCAATTTCTATAGGTGGTAAAATGTAATTTAAATATGTATGCACAATGGAAAAAAACATGTTTTTTAAAATGCATTTTAATGAAAAAATGATTTTATACACTTTTATTACCAATAAAAAATAATTGACTAAGTGTTTATTCATTTTTTAAATATTAATCAATATTTATATTGAGAAAATATATATTATAAGAAAAATATAGCTTTTAATAGTTTCTTATAAAATATTTAAAAAATATAATGTTATATTGAATAATATTTTTAACCAAGAACAATGAATGTAGAACACCTTTTAATAATTTAATTTTATCATGTTTTTGTCATGACCCATCCTCGGTGCCCGTGTTGTGACAAACCCAAGTCCGCCTTCTATAGGCTAAGGGCTGACGACTAGCACCAAAGGAATAAATTTCTATAAAAAGGGAAGAGATTGCCTATATATAAGTAAAGAAACACAATAGAGTATGCAAGCTGAAGTAAACACTAAGTAAACTAAGTACAAAAGTAAGTGCTGGAATGTAAATGGGCCAGAATACCAACACAACTGAAAGTACAGTACAACAGTAAAGAATGAACTTCTGCATTAAAGTAAACCAGCAACCACTAAGTCGTCCTACGGATATCCCACCTGAAGGGTGGGTACAAATAGTCTCCTCAGCTCCTCGGGTCCAGACTTCCGCTCCGTGTATGACCCTCCAAGTGGTCCACCTCTAGGTACTGCCCCGCTCCACAAGACTCCACCTAGATCGGTTTTGTCTGTCGTCTGCATCCAACACAACGTAGTGCAGGCATATCCCGTGAAAAGGTGAGTATACGATACTAAGTAGGGACCCCGAGACTCCCAAAGTTCTCCCAGAATCCACAAAGGATAAACCACAAATGAAAGATAAAAACACGAAGTATCAACCAAATCTATTTAGGTATATGCCCATACATATACCTATGTCATCAATTCTAGTTCGACTCCAACTCAAGAGCCTAAGAATAACCCAGTCCATAGAAGAAAGCACAACCCAATCCACACTAGAAAGCAAAACCTAGTCCACACAGTAAATTAAGTCAATCACATCATTGATAATGACTGAAAGCCAAGACTCATCTCACATAGGTATAGTACTCATGAATAGGGGTGGAGATGATAGATGTAGCCTCTGAATCATCTCCCCTGCCGAACCCACATAGGATCCAAGTACAGAAGTCGTCATTGTCGAACCCACGTAGGATCCTAGTACAGTATGCATCGCTGAAGAACCCACATAGGATCCAAGTACAGTTGTCATCGCTGCCTAACCCATGGAGGATCCAAGTACAGTTGTCCTCACTGCCGAACCCACATAGGATCCAAGTATTGTCGTCATCGTCGTCAGAGTCGTAGCCATCTCTAGGGATCACGCATACAGCACGCTCGATTCTGGGAGGGTCCGCTCCATGAGAAAAATGGGGTCGATACATCAAATATCATGAAGTCTAGAGTTGATTTATCTTGAAGTTCTGTCTCTTCAATGGGAACTAAACGCAGCAGACGGTGCGTCAATTCAACACCCGGTTTGAGAGATATTGGCTTTTTGTTATAGGGGCTCGGTTAGAAATACACTCATTTCTAACCTAGTATATATCATTAGTCATCCAAAACATACTTAGAGTATCTAAAAACAACCGTCTCGTCAAAAGGGTCATAGTGCCGCAGACGGCGCGTCGGTAGGACGTGCGGTATTTAAGTTATTTCCTTTTAAGTGATTAATAGGTCCGACCCGTTTAACTGAATGGACGGACGGGTCAGGTTGACCCAGTTTGACGGGTCTGAACCAGAAGGGGTTTTGGACCGGTCCGAATAAAATACTCAACTCGGCCGGAAGGGACGCGGCCCAGGCTGAAGTGGCGAGGCCAGGTCCGAAGTGGTGCGGCCCGGCCCGACCCACCGTGGCTCGGCTCGGCCCGGCCCTGCCTGGCCCGGCTCGGCCCAGACCTACGCATGACCCGGCTAGCTCTGCCAACTGGCTGAGCAGCTCGGTCGAAGCTGAGCGGGTTCGAATGGGGGGGGGGGGTGTCCCCGCCAGTTTTCCGCACCGGCGGTGTCGCCCATTCCCAAACCGGCCAGCTAGACCGGCCGATCTACTGTACACGCGGCCCGAATGGGCGGGCCGCCGGTCTTCCAGCGCGACGTCCTATTGGCACCGCGGTCCAGCTCCACCCGGCTAGCTGATGGGTCAGCCGGTCCTCTAGCGCGGCGCCCTACTGGCGTCACGACTCCTTTTCACCCGGTCGGCCGACGGGCCGGCCGGTTCTTCCGCCGAAGCGGCCCGTGTAGCAGGCTGCTATTCTTCTTGCACAATAGGCATGACAGCGTCAGCCTCCTTTGTCACGTTTCCGGCACGGTGCGATAGCGTTGTTCCTCCATTTTCGCATTCCCAGCACGGCGTGGTGGCGTTGTGCCTCCTCCGCCATCGATTGCCGATTCTATATTAATTAAACAAGAACAACAGAGGGTTGTCGGGCCGTGTTTTCTCGCCCCACACCCTCCACGTAAAATGATAACAATCAGCCATATTTAAACAACGATTTCCAATGAGTAAGGGGTATGTAAACATCCAATTTCAAGAATAATCCCCTACATCAACAAATGATGACGAACGTCGGCGCCGCGTTTGACAGCGTCGCGAGATAAGGATTCGTAGACGTCAACAGAGAGTGTCCGAGGAGGAAGCGGAGTCTCCCATTTTTATCATAGAGAGAAGAAAAAAGGTGTGACATTGTTGGTGAGTTCCCACTTTGGTGTCTCCTCCCTTTTCATGGAGGAAGAAGTGGATTTAGAATTTGGGGTCACCGAGTCGAAGTTCTTCATTGGAGAGTTGGCGTTCTTCAACAAAGGAGATTAACCATTCTTCAAAACTCAAGAGCTCTCTCCCCAAAATTTCAACACAACAAGACAACCAAATATAAAATAAGGCTTCTACTTATTTTATTAAATCATGCCATGAATTCAAATTTAGAAAATTAAAATTCCAATTCACTTAATTAATTAAACCATGAGTTGTCTAATTAATTAAGTGATAGGTTGGCAAGTTTTAATGGATTGAGAGAGGGAGAGGAAGAGTCCTCATTAAAGAGGAGTTAATATGTTTAAAGGGGGATGTTTAAGGAGTTTTAGGGAATGTGAAGGGTTGGGGATCCTGTGGGTCCTACCTCAATAATATCCTCACATGGGTAGTTAGGGGCCCACCCCAACTCCCCCATGTAGGATATAACCACATAGAAATATAATAAAAATTGCTTCACATTTTTATTCACTTCTTATTTAATCCACAATTTTAACTTCTCCTTCAACAAAAATGAAACTATGGTAAAGGTCCCCTTAAGAAATTACTGGATTTGTGGATTCATCAGGGCCATCTGATTTCAATTCTAAGTACCGGATCAAAAGATAGAAAAATCTGATCGTTCTTTTACTAAACTTACCCGAGCTAAACTTCGAAAATTGATTCCGAGCACACATGGCCTCAGAATCAGGTGCCGTCAGAAGCCGTGTACTCGTAAAATCCAAAATAATTTAAGAATAAAAAATTCCTTGAAATTTCTAGGTCTTTACATTACTCCCACCTTAGGGATTTACGTCCCCATAAAGTTACATCATAAACTATGGAAACAAATGTGGGTAATGTGCATGCATCTGAGCCTCTCGCTCCCATGTGCTCTTTTGAAGATTCAAGTGCTGCCAATGAATGCATTCCAGAGGAATCGACCATCCATGTAGGAACCGCTCTTATCGATCATCGATGTCTATCGGGACCTCCGTGAATATCTCCCCATCATCAATGTATAGCTCCCCATGATCAATGATACGCATTGAGTCATGTGCGTATCTCGTCAACTGAGATACGTGGAAGACATCGTGCACCCGGTGCAACTGAGGTGGAAGGGCCATGCAATAAGTCACCTCGCCTACCTTACTGAGAACATAGAATAGTCCGATAATGCATGGAGATAAATTGCCGCCCCGGCCGAATCTCCGTAATCCATGTTAAGGAGAGACTAGTAAGAAAACGTGGTCGCCATCCTCGAACTCCAGTGGTTTACATCTCCTATAATCATAGGACTTCGGTCTACTCTGTGTAGTTCTCATCCACTCCTGGATGATCTACACCTTCTCTGTCATAGCCTGAACCATCTTTGGTCCTACGGGTGCTGACTCCCCAGGGTCTGTCCAGCACAGAGGTGATCTGCAAGGTCGGTCGTACAATGCCTCATATGGTGCCATCCTGATGGTGGAGTGGTAACTGTTGTTGTACATTAACTCCACCAAAGGTAGGTGATCCTCCCAGTTGAGACCAAAGATAAGGACACATGCACGAAGCATGTCCTTGAGTGTCTAAATTTTCATCTCTATCTAGCCATCCATCTGAGGATGAAAGGCAGTGCTCAGGCGTAGCTGTGTCTCAAAAGCCTCCTACAACCCCTTCCAAAGTCGGGAAGTAAAGCTAGCATCTTGATCGAAGATGATAGATGATGGAACACCATGAAGCCTTTCAATCTCCTAATCCTAGAGGCATCCCAGGCTCTCCACTGAGCCCTGCTCTCTGATAGGTAAAAAGTGGGCCGACACGGTGAGTCAGTCGACAATCACCCAGATGGAGTCGTTTCTTCTGGAAGTAAGAGGGCACCCCATCACGAAATCCATAGATATCCCGTCCCACTTCCACTCTGAGACCTCTAAGGGCTGCACTATGCCTGCTGGAACCAGGTGCTTCGCCTTCACCTACTGGTAGGTGAGGCATCATGAAACGAACTCTACCACAACATTCTTCATACCCGGCCACCAGTGCTGTCATCCGAGATCCTGGTACATCTTCGCTACTCCTGGATGTACCGCCAAATGGAAGTGTGAAACTCCCTCATCACTTCCTCCTGTAATGCAATTTTTACCTTGGTACATCCCATGAAGAGGATGATGTACTCTTCTCCTACAGAAAATCCATCAGGTGCCTGTCTTATGGATATCTGTGCATTACGCATCTCACAGTCAACATCCCCACGTAGTGCCACTCTGACCCATTGATGTAGTGAGGGAGTGACTATGAGTGACTATAGAAAGGCTACTCCATCTCTATCCATGAAGTATATCTGCAACATGGCTAGATGCTCTGTCGCCTCTCCATGTAGCTGGATGCCCGATCTCCTACTGGGACCATCAGCTACTACATTCTCCTTCCTAGGAGTATAGAATATCTCAAAATCATAGTCCTGGAGGAACTCAAGACATCACCATTGTCTCAGGTTCAGGTCCTTTTGCGAGAAGATGTACCTAAGACTCTGGTAGTAAGAGTAGACTATAAAGTGCTTTCCCATCAGATAATTCTTCCACATCTTCAAGGTGAAGACCACTACTGCTAACTATAGGACATGGGTAGCGTAGTTTTTCTTATGCTACCTCAAATATTGTGAACCATAAGAGATCACTGCCCTCTCCTTCACCAGGACAAACCTGAGTCTGGTCCCTAATGCATCGTACTAAACTACGTACCCTATGCCCTCCTCTAGTTTCCTCAAGATGGGTTCACTGGTCAATCTCTGCCTCAGCTCCTGGAATCTCTACTGACATCTATCTGATCATATGAAGGGTTTTCCCATCTTCGTCAATGTTGAAAGTGGTTCTGCAACTCATGAGAAGTCTGCCACAAATCTCCGATAGTACCCAGTTAGAACTAGGAAACTCCGCACCTCCGTCACGCTCCTGGGTGGCTCCCAGGCAAGTACTACCTTGATCTTCTCATGATCCACAGAAACTCCCCCTCAGAGATGACGTTCCCCAATAAATGTACCTCTTGAATCTTGAACTGGCACATTTAGAGCTTACCATAAAGCTGGTGCTCTTGGAGTGCGTCCAGTACAACTCGCTAGTGGTAGGCATGCTCCTCCTTAGTAGTCTAGTAAATCAATATGACGTCGATGAAGACTACGACAAATAGATTGATGTGTGGATAAAGGATCTTGTTCATGAGACTCATGAACACTGCTGGATCATTGGTTACGCCGAAAGGAAAAACCAAGAACTCATATTGGACATACTGACACCTAAAGGTCATCTTCTGCATATCCTTGTCTCGAACTCTGAGCTGATGATATCCTGACCTGAGGTCTATCATCGAGAACCGTCGTGATCCCTCGAGCTGATCAACGAGGTCGTATATCCTCGGGAGTGGATACTGATTCTTTAAGGTCACCTGATTTAGGCGACGGTAGTTAACACATAGTAATAAGCACACATCTGCCTTCTTGGTGAATAAAATTAGATAAGCACAGGGTGAAACACTAGGTCAGATGAATCCCTTTCCCGGAAAATCCTCCAACTGTACCCGCAGCTCACGAAGCTCGGCAGCAGCCATCCGATATGATGGAGTAGATATCGTGGCTGTCCTGGGGTATAGGTAAATATTGAATTCTACCTATCTGCAATGAGGTAGTCCTAGAACGGTGTCAGGGAAAACGTTCGCATACTGATCCACCACAACAGGAAAACTCGGACTCTGCACATCAACTAATCCTAGAATGAGACTACCCAAATGATTTGTGATCGGCTGCCCTCTCCTCTGCGTAAGTACATCCTGCGCTGCAAAGGATCCCTTCTTACTAGTGAAGGTGAACCCGCTCCCATCTATACGGACACACTTCACTTTGTGCATAATACAGTCAATCTGGGCGTGGACTGTAGATAACATTTCCATACCCAAAATGATGTCGTAAGTACCCGACGCCGCTACAGGAAGATCTCATCCGAAGCTCTCGCCTCCTAGAGTATGATCACACTGCTAGCACCAGTGTGTAATCATTGAGTCTACTCTCGTAGGATTTTCTAGCCATAAGGATCGAGCCAATGGCACTGTCGGAATCTATGAGCTCCGAAAAAGGGCAGTGGTCATAGATGAATGACTCGCTCCTTTGATAATAAGAACTACATCAAGGGTGGAGTAGACACAGATAGTACCTCAAATCATATCTGGTGCTCCGTGGTTGTAAGCCTCCACTACTTGAAGCTAAGATTGCCTCTGTCTGCCAACTCCCTGTGGTCGGGGTGGACCTCCTGGTGGTGGTGGTGGCAGAGCCTCAAAGCGTCGGCCACCACCCGCTGCTCAGCCAGCTCCTCTGCCTCATCCGCCTGCTCCTTGCAGACCGACACGATCGAACCTCTCCCTCTACTTGGGTGGTCACTCAATTGTCGGCTTCTCTTCTTCATGGCGGGTCAGGCAGTCACGAGCCATGTGGCCATGCCCGCTACATGGATAACACTACCTGCCTATCATATGACTAGCTCTACTACGTGTGCCCCGCACCTCTGAACCAATATCCTAAGGTCGCCCACCTAATTTCCTGGTCCGCTTGGACCTCTGCGACATCTGTCTACTGCCGGCTGCAGAAGACTCTGCTACGTGTTGCCCTGTGGTAGGCCTCGCTTCTGGCATAGGCTCAGCATGGAAGCTCTTCATAAGTAGGGCTCGCTCCAGTTATCCTGCCTATGTCGGGATGCTAAGGGAGATCATCGAAGACCTGATCTCATGCCTTAGTCCCTGCTCGAAGGTTTGGGCCCGAAAAATTGGCTCTCATACCATGGCCATGGAGTAGCATGAGAGGTCGGTAAATCTTGCCGAGTACTGGGCTACTACCATGTTCCCCTGCCGTAGCTGTAGTCACTCTTGTATGTGCACCGCGCGGAGGGTGGCTGGAACGAACTCGGAGCAAAAGATGCTCTCGAAGTCTATCCAAAGTAGAGATGCATCGTCGTGCACCTGGAGCATCCGGCTCCACCATCTACCTGCTGCTACATGCAGCAGTCTCACAGAAAGGATCACCATAAGATCTGTTGTTGTCCATGCCAATCTGAAGACTCAGACAATATCCTCCATCCAATCATCGACTGCCTGAGGGTCCGTCTCTCCGCTGAACCTAGGCGGCCTCTGTCACTGAAACTCGTGCAGCGTACTCAGGCAGCGTGCACTCTCCACTGTTGGGGATGGTTTTATCGGTGGGCCAGTGGGTAGAGGTACCACTGGTACATCTGCTGAAATGAGGACCTGCACCGAGGCCTCGTCGCTTGGTGGGCTGCCATCTCGCACATAACTGGGAACCCAAGATGGGTGTCGTCATGGGGCCATCCTGAAAAGAAACCGGTGCTCCACGGTTAATACAGAATACCTAGGGAGCTAACACAAAGTAATAACTAAGAAAACATTTTGAAACACACATGCAATCAATGTTTTCATGCACCGAGTCAGCAATTAGAAGTCAGGGTCCTGGTGTGTGGATACGCCGGCTGCCGCACCAACGCTGGACTCCCTGGACTGATAACCTCACTCAATACACTTAAAAATATTGCTTCACGTGAAGAAATTATCAGAGTCCTATGTTCTGTGGTAGAACCAACTTCTCTGATACCAATTTGTCATGACCTGTCCTCGGGGCCCATGCCGTGACTACCCCAAGACTGCCTTCCATAGGCCAGGGGCTGGCGACTAGCACCAAAGGCATAAATCCCGATATAAAAGGGAAGGCATTGCCATTCTATATGTAAACAATCAAAACAGAGTACACAAGATGAAGTAAACACTAAGTAAACTGAGTACAGAAGTATGTGCTGGAAAGTAAATGGGCCAGAATACAAACCCAACTGAAAGTAAAGTACAACAGTAATGAAAGAACAACTATAGTAAAGTAAACCAGAAACCACTAATTCATCCTCTAGATATTCCACCAAAATGGTGGGTGCAAATGGTCTCCTCATCTCCTCGGGTCCGGCCGTCCGCTCCGTGTACGACCCGCTAAGTGGTCCACCTCCAGGTACCGTCCCGCTCCACAAGACTCCACCTCGATCAGTGTTGTCTGTCGTTTGCATCCAACGCAATATAGTGCAGGCACAACCCATGCAGGGGTGAATATACGATACTCAATAGGGACCCCAAGACTCTCGAAGGTCTCCCAGAATCCATAAAAGAAAAAACTTCAATGGAAAGATACAAACACGAAGTATCAACCAACTCTACTTAGGTATATGCCCATACATATACCTAAGTAATCAATTCTAGTTCGACTCCAACTCAAGAGCCCAAGTACAACCCAGTCCACACCGGAAAGCACAACCCAATCCACACAGGAAAGCATAACTTAGTCCACACAGGAAAGTAAGTCAATCACATTGAAGTTAATGACTAGAATTTACGACTCATCTCACACAGGTATAGTACTCACGAAGAGGGGTGGAGATGATAGATGTAGCATCTGAATCATCTCCCCTGCCGATCCCACATAGGATCCATGTACATACATAATCACTGCCGAACCCACGTAGGATCCTAGTATAATAACCATCGCTGCAGAACCCACATAGGATCCATGTACAATCATCATCGCTGCCAAATCCACGGAGGATCCATGTACAGTCGTCCTCACTGCCGAACCCACATATGATTCATGAACAGTCGTCATCGTCATCGCAGTCACAGCCAGCTCTAGGGTTCCCACACATAGCACGCTCGATTCTGGGAGGGTCTGCTCCATGAGCCAAGGGAGGGTTGATACATTTTATTGACCTTAAATAAATTAAATATGGGTAATTTTTTTCATTGAAAAAATGTCATGATATTTTTTCTCATATCCATTCCAAGGACCTATGTTTATTAATTAATCATATAGATTTTACAAAAAAAACCAAGTTAGTTACTTTATATCACAATAAATACACTCTATGTTCCTGAATATAAATATAATTTCCATCACAAAATGATTCTCAATTATGTATACCACTTCATAGATTAATACATCTGATACATAAATTACAAAATAAATTTAAAATGAAATAGGAAACACATCATATACATGCATTGACAAGTAAGAAACACTGATTGATAAGAATGTGATCCCACACTATCAGGAATTTCAAATAGACCAACAAACTCAAATCATGATTTCCCCTTCTTTCCAAAACACATCTCATGTTTACATAGAAATAGTTGAAGGAAAATATGATCCCCTACTTGAAAAGATATATTAATCCTATGGTCACATATATTATCCATATGTTGCACTCATATGATGTTGGTAACATCATATTACCAGATTTTAGACAATTCTATGTATTTTATATCCTCCATTTTGGATCTTGTTTCAGTTTTTTTCAATTTAATGAAATTTTTGGAGAATTTTTGGAATTTTTCTTGTTTGGAAAATATATTTGAAAAATAGTGTGGGTTCACCCTTGAAATGGGGTTTCTTATCATGAAGTTTTATAATGGGGGAGTGTTTATATAAAACCAAAAGTGTTCCTCCAAAAAACACATAACTTATATTGTGGGGGTCATGATTGACACATGCTCTCCAAACCCTACCACCTTTTTCTATTTACCTAGGAGGGAGCACGTGGTTGGCATGATGTTTATCAAACTATGATAACTACCCATAAACAACTCTCAATAGTCCTACTTATGGTGTATGGTTCGGTGAGAAATTATATTTATATTTGGTCCCTAAATTGGAAACTATGTAAGTTATTTTCAAATACTCTAGGAAATTTAATTAACACTTGAAACCCATGTTATAAATTATTAACTCCTAATTTTATCTCTTAAATAGACCCTTCAGAATATAGAACATATCTACAGTGGATATTATCTCTGAAAACCTCATTCTTCTCAAATATAATTGTTGATGGATTTGATTGAAAAATCTATTGTAGGTGTAGTTTTATTGATTTGGTATCCTCTTTTCTTCTCCTATATCCTCCTTCAGAGTGTTATATAGTCATGTTATTAACCACACTAAACATTTTTTGGATGGATTTTAATTTTTTAATTCTTTTTTTATCTCACCTGTCTTTGAATATTCTATTACTATTTTCCATTTTGGGTGATTTATTGATCACGTGACATTTGTTTTTTGGGTTTATAAGGATTTTAACTACACACGAAACCAAGACATATTTATTTCATAGAAATTTTTTAAAATTTATTTCAAAATATTTAATTTAGCATATATTGTTTTATATGAAGAGGTATATATTTTTGAAACATAACAATTTCTCAAAGGATTTTAATTTATTTAAAGTACTTGAGAATATATGACTTAAAATGTAAACATATTTGGTTAAATAATTTGATATCTATTATTGATAAACATTGATTTATGGAAAATAAATTTTTTAAATGAATGAAAGCCATAAAAACATGTGATATGATTTTGAAATAGAAAAGTAATGTTGAAACATTATATTATTCATTTAAAATAGGAATAATGAATTGAATTGAAAATAATAGTTTTCATATGTTTGATTGGTTTAATGAAATGATCCAAATTAGATATTTTGTGATTAATACAAGAACACAATGAATATGACCCCATATAAGTGTATGGATGATAATAATAATATCTAAACCAACATTGTCCTGATTTTCACCCACGGGGGGTTAAATGATTCTATCCAGACTGATTGAGCCGTAGGGATGTGTGAACACCTAGAGTCATGATTGAATCATATATTGGTTCAAGGATACTAAATCCAAGGTAAAATAACCTCATGTTATATTACTATTGTTATTTATTTATTATAATAAATTAGGCATTATAGAACTATCATTAGTCATTCCCATATGTTAATTTAAATTTTTTATTTAAGAATGTTTTTGATATAATTTACATCTACATATCTTGAAATATGGTTTGAAATAAAATAGTAAAATTATTATACATTCCATTACATAAATTAAATTGATGAATATATGGTTTACATATTATAGAACTGTGTATATAGAGTTTTTTGGAATCCTAATGTGCAGTTTTGATCACAACATACCTTTTCCTTTTAGAATTTGAAAATTTTATTATACTATTTCTATGAAAAAGAATTGAGAAACATGGAGGTGTAATGTGTTCTTGATTCCTAGGACCCTGTGATATAACAAGGAAAAATAAATATGTGGTCCACTAATTTCATGGAGATTCAATGCCTTCCTCTTAAAGGATGTTATTTCATTCATTTAGATAATGTATAGTTTGGATCATTACTTATATGATTCTAGTGACTTCTTCTGGAAGAGTGATTAGAATAATAAATGTTCATAATTTATCATCCACTCTTAAATATAAATGTTTGGTTTCTATGACTAGACAAGTCCCAATGACGCTTTTTTCACCTTGGGGAATGTCTTAATCCTATGGGGATCGGGAATGCCCATAAAGTCAAGTCAATATTAGGTTAGGTAATATTGTACCTGGTTATTTGTATTGTTTCATTATAAAATACTATTAGAGTTTGTTTAGTGACTTTACATGATATCACTATGTAGTGTGTAATTGATTAGTTTAAAAGATGTATTATTTTTTAGACTTGTGGGGTTGTTCCTAAGTGAATGCCTGTAGAAATATCATCATATTAAGCCTTTATTCACCATGGGTGTTTGGTAAAAGTGTCATTCAGAAATCATTTAATATAATTCTAATAATTATAAAAATTTTATCAATATATTTTGAAATCAAAAATAAATGTATCACCACTGAGGGAACAAATATTCTTGAATCTCTTGATTGAAATGGTAAAATGAGTATTCTTGATATTTTTTCATGTTTACTATTTATTTTTTAAAGTACCATTAACTCAAGAAATTGTTTTAGTTGAAATTGGGATTGAGATATTGATTATCCAATGAAATAGAACCCTCTATTTTATCAGATCCTCTTTCAGATAGTGATGCATACATTCAAAGCTATGAGATAGGTATCTACATATATTCTCATTCAAGATCCCATAATAGAACCACAAAGGGATGAAACTAGATATCATTCATGGAATTTTCTATACTAGAAACCATTATATTGACAAGGCCTGAATTTTCTATTGGAGGTAGAGGAATAGTTGAAAAAAATTGACATGATTTTGTTGTTCATGGAAATTTTAGATTCAATACAGGTTAAATGTGTTACCTTGAAGCTTAAATGGTCCTAATAAAAGTTTGTGGGATTATATGGTTATGTTTAAGAAAGAAGAATTATTAAAGTGGAACCAAATTGCATATATTTTAAAGGATATTTCTTTCCAAATGTGATGTTTTTTAAATTATATGGAATTACTCACCCTCCAACATAGTTATAAAACCGTGAAAAAGTATACAAACAGATTAATTGAACTTATTCAATTTTATACTATGGTTATATAAATTGTGAAGTGGAAGGCCTGAATATTTTAGATAGGAAAAAAATTTGATAGCCGATTTTAATAATTCGTGATGAATCTCACAACATATGTAGATTTTGTGGATAGAGATTCGATGATTGAGCTTTTCCTCGCTGGTATGTCATGGATGGTAGTAATTCTTATATCTTCTAGAAGATGTTATGTTAGTTCATTTATGTGAAAGATAAATAATGATGATTATCATGGTGGATCATGATAAAATACATCATCTGAAACATATTTTGTTTCTATTAATATCTCAGTTACTTTCATTCAATGTGTATATATTATCCATTTGAAGTAGGTTTGTTCTAAGAAAGTAAAGATTTCTGGTTTGGAAAGTCACTAGTGTGACTTGTAAAAGTTATTTAGTTTTTTTCTACCCCAAATAGTGACCATTGTATCATCATCAGATAAAGTACTATGGGGTATAAATATTCATAATTAAATAAGGGGTTCATCCAATAGAAATATAAAATAAATCTTATTTGAACAGTGAATGGTCCTCTAAAAGAAACTGATGTTGGATGGGAACCGGTAAGAGGTACCATCACTGTAGCTTCATCTTTAGTGAGTGATATATTTAATAGCAAGTAATCTCATTAATTCATTTTAAATTTTATCTGTAATCTATTAAAACATCTTACAGTTCTTATGTATTATGATATTGATAATTTTGTGCCACGAAAAATATAGAGATGACAAGGTCTATGATTCCCCTCTTGTACCTACAATTTTTTAGATATCAAGATAAAATAGGGATTTTTGGTTCTTAATTTAAACTATTTAGATATCCTTATCTGAATGGATTAGTTGATTGATTAAAAATCTAGGCTTCAATTGTATCTTTGGTTGGACAACTTTACTTCCCCCAATGGGGACTATTGTTTTTTACGGGAGGAGAGTGTTGGATCTGAATCTACAGATTATACACAAGAGGGGGGGGGGGTGAATTGTGTCTTTTGCAATTTTTTAGTAACTCTTTGAATAAATGAGTTATGTACTCTATACTTTAATAGATTTTATCGTGCAGCAGAATAAGTAAAAACAAGAACATAAATATGTATAGAGGTTCGGGGAACAGAAGGCCCCTAGTCCACTCTACCAACGCTCAACTCCACAAGCTTGGTGATTTTCACTATCTGGTCCTCATTTCAACAGACCAGTTCACAACTGAGTACAGGTAGTTGACACCATTACAATATTCAGGCTAATCAAAGCCTTCTGGTTCAAACAAGAACCTATACATCTTAGTACAAGAAGCTGGTCACTAATGATGAAAAGTATTTTAACAAAATCTTTCTAGTTGATCTTTACAATTGCAACAGAAATCAATTGACAGAAGATGGATTGAAGTCTCTAGAAATATTGATTTTCAAGTTGAAGCAGTTCTGTGTTGATCCAATTATAGTAGATATGGAGATATAGTTCACAACATCAACAGTAGTAGATCCACAGTAGATATTCAATGTGGAACAAGTGAATCATCTATCGAGTTCTTTCATCTTATGCAAACAGAGATTTGACGCTCCTTTTGAATCAGCAGAACTGGATGCTTTATGCAGTCTCATTTATCCACCTTTTCATAAAATATTGATCACTATACACATGTTTACCTATTGTTTCAGAGAGAACATATATTATAAAGCTGAGCATATCTCCCGCACATTTAGATTAATAAAGGTCACCTTTTTATTCGTGATATTCATAGATTTGAATTTACAGAGAAGTCATAACATAACTTAAGACTCGACATAAATAGATCATTTTAATTAGATCTAAAATATATTGAAAAAATGCCTTTGAATCAGTCAAAGTCGTATTTTAAAAATGACTTTAAATCCGGCTTGAAATTCGCCCAAAAATCAGCTTACTGACCGCTGCATAAAAATATCATCTTCCAAAAATTTTGACGCCAAATGTAAGGATGATGACGTGGCCTCCAAATGTAGGTTTAACAATGTGAGGTTGATCATAGCCTCCAAATGTAAGGTTAATCATCCATACATTTTCCTTCAACTCTCAAACGAATGGTAAAAGATCCATACTTTTACTTGATCCATACTTTTCCAAGAACGTATGGTTGTTCACAAAAGTACGGTTGATGAACCATACTTTTTAGAAACAACTATAACATTTAGTACTTATGTATGGTTCTCCTTCCATACTTTTCTGATAACGTATGGTTGTTTAACCATACTTTTCTCTTATCTCAAAAAGTATACATTCTTTTCATCCTTACACTACGTTTATCCACGTAGGGTATAAACAGTCCTTCCAGGACGCGCTAAGATAGATTCCACGATACATTTATCCACGTAAGATATGAAAAGTTATTCCAGGATGCACTAAAGTAGATTCCGACCAAGTAATAAATTCTCATTATTTCAAGAATAAAACAAATTAATAAATTCTGGCAAAATACTAAATGAAAACATTAGAAAATAATTTAGGGTATTTGTGAGCATCAAAATCATAATAAAAAGACAGAGTATTGTATTCAATAATCTCCTCATTTAAATAACATTTTTATGTATTGTTGATAACAATACTTTTCTCAACAATCTCCCCCTTTTTGATGATCACAAAACCCATAAAATAATTAATGAAATCAACTTTACAAAATTAATTACATATAGGTTTTTAAATTTTATTGTTCCAAATTTCTCTTTTAATTCTCCCCCTAAATAAAATGTTGATGTTTTGATGTTGTGTTTATCCAAATTCTCCCCCTTTTTGTGATAGAAAAAAGAATGAAAAATCGTGGATTTTTACACTTTTAATATTGCATTGAACTGTTAGTTAATGCTATTATAAACTGTTTAATAGTAAATGTATAATATATACTAGAATATGTTAACTTAAAATAGTAATAAACAAATAGAGAAAGAAACATATAAAAAATGAAGGAAATTTTCATTCAAAAATAGTCGTATATACATGACAATGATATACATAGGAATCAATGTTTGGGTAAGATAGGAAACAGTTTCTATCTCCTCTGGATTTCAAACTTGATTTCTGTAAACTTTTCCTGAAGTCTCTTCGTCATACCATCTCCATGTTTGATAATGAGCTCTCTGTTCTCTTGAGTCATATGAATATCCTTAATTAAATTGACTTTGAAAAACTCACGCATCCTTTCCTCTTTTCCAAAAAACACTGACAACTTCTCTAACAATTGATTTAACAGGATTCTGATCGATGGATCACTACATGTCAGTTGATCCACTAAATTTTTTTGATTTTCCAGAAAAACTGACAAAGGAGAAATGTTACATTGAAGATCTTGTAACGTGTCATTCATGTTGCTCATAACAGTTGTGATATCTTGAAACCATCTGATTAAATCAGGTGAAGTACCTGATCCACTAACAACATTATTTGCAACTGATGCAAATTGGTTCTCCATAAACAACGTCAGATCTGATAAATCTGACTTCATAACCATTTCAGATTTCAATTGTGCAACTGCAGTCAACATATCTTATTTAAACATTTCAACTTCTTGCCTTGAGATTGTATAGTCCTTCAGCTTTTGAAACATCAAATGTTCTAAGTCTAAGGCATTTCTCAGAATGACATTATTAGATTACAACTGAGATACTTTTCTGTATAGTTCTTCAATTTCTTCTTTCCTTGAATCAGAGGCACCATGTGCTTGATTCACATTCACATGTTCTAGTTGATCCATAAGTACCAAAGGTAATGATTCAACAACAGATTTTTCTTTTTTCTCTTCCCTGAGAAGGTTGTTCCACATATTTTTCCTTAGAGTTTTCATACTCCTCCACAGAAAAAATCTCTTGATGTACCTATGTGTGAGCTTCAGTAGCATTCTCACCACAAACATTAGCATCTAGGACTTCCACTGGGTTTTCAAGAATAATATCTTTAGTAGTTTCCAGAGTTCTAGTCACTTCTTCACCAGGCACTGCCTCCATCTCTTGTTCCTGTTGAAGTGAAACTTCAACATCAGCTACAATCTGTTGCTGAGTCTCCCTTAGAGCTTCTTCTGGAACTCCTGACCCCTCTAATATTGTTTTTCTTTCAGTAACATCTTCCATGGTCTTATCAACAACAACATCTCTTACAAAAGTATAAGATAATAAAGCTTCTGTGGCTCCCAATGCAGGGGAGGTAATTTTCTCATTGACAGGTCTCTTTATTTTTTATTGAAGTCCCTCCTGACTTCTGTCTTTCTCAACATCTTCCACTTCAAAGAGAATCCTTCTTGCTACATTTCTGACTCTTGATTCAGCTTGTCCCTCCTTGGACTTAGCAGGTTGAGCTTGAGCACTCTCTGAGTCTTCCTCAGCTCATACTGGAAATTTTTTTCCTTTAATAGTGCTCCAAAAATATCCAACCTTCCTTAATGTTCCAGCATTTAATGTATTACTATGATGATAGTTTACTCGGGCATGCACTAATCTCACCATGTATTTCTTAAATAGCAGTTTAGAAATAAATCGACCGAAATGGTAGAAATTCATCCGGGCATCACTTTGACATCAGTAATTGAGATACCTTATCATATATCTTGGGAAGTTTAACTTAATATCGCTTAATAGAAGAAACATTATATACATATCAGGGTACAAAATCAACTCCATTTCTACCATTCTTGGAGCTATTCCAGTCTGAATAAATTTGACCAAAAGTTTCTGATCAGGGTCCAAATCCTTGACAAACATTTTCTTTATATTCTTAGTACCAAAAAGAAAAGACATGATGTCCGAAGATTTGTGCACAAAATCTCAAATATTTTTCAAATCGATATGAAAAACTCCCTCATGAGGGAAGTTGAGAATCTGACCAATCTCTACTAATGAGATTGAGAAATCCATATCCTCTATTTTAGCCAACATATTGTCATTAGTATCTCCCAGACTAAACTGTATAGATTTAAAGAAGTATCTATGTTCTACTTGATACATAAATTCCATATTTTCACTGTTGAACATCTTTTCATGACTCTGAAATGACAACGCTTGCTTCAACAGCAGATTTGTTTTAAATAACCAGTCGAGATTGATTACCTTGCCCTGTAAGATTTATCTTCCCTCAGATCATTGTCTCTTGGAATTACTTGGCTCTGCTTCACTGGCTCTTTTAGTTATTAACATCTTTGTGAGAATCTATGAAGGTTTGAAGATTAGGGTTTCAGAGCTTCGAAGATTACGGTTTAGGAGCAGAAGTGCGGTTTGCAGGTTCGAAAAGGTTTCGATAGAATTGAAACGGTTTAGTAGTCGAAAAGTCTCTGATACTTTGTTTCCCGTGTAATCACTAATCATTACATATATTTAAAACAAATAAAATTTTCATATGGTGAAAGAAAAAAAATCTTAAACAGTATTCAATAAACAAAATAAAATATACAAAAATAAATAATTGTAAATAAAAAAAATATTTAAAATTAAATAATCCTAGCTCCCCCTTAATAAAATCAAACCTTTCAGTGGGGAGTGGTTTAGTAAAAATATCAGCTAATTGAATTTCAGTATTTATAAATTCTAAAAATATATCCTTTTTAATAACATGATCTCTTAAAAAGTGATGCCTTATATCAATGTGCTTAGTTCCTGAATGAATTATAGGATTTTTTGAAATATTAATTGCACTTGTATTATCACATAAAATAGTTGTATTATTAAAATTAAATCCAAAGTCCATAAGATTGTTTTCCATCCACAACACTTGTGCACATCAGCTGCCAGCAAAAACATATTCCGCCTCAGCTGTTGACAGGGAAACTGAATGTTGTTTCTTAGTAGAATATGATACTAAAGACTTTCCTAAAAAGTTACATGTTCTTGATGTTCTTTTTCAATATAATCTATAACTTCCAAAGTCAGCATCTGAATATGAAATCAAATTGAAATCAGAAATTTTAGGATAAAGAAGAGACTGAAAAATAGTTCCTTTTAAATATCTAAAAATTCTTTTAATAGCAGTTAGATGAGATTCTTTAGGATTTGATTGAAATCTAGCATAAAAACATAATAAATAAATTATATCTGGCCTGCTAGCAGTAAGATATAACAAACTACCAATCATACCTCTATATAACTTGTTGTCAACTGATTTTCTAGTTTCATCCGAATCAAGTTTTATATTAGTACACATAGGAGTTGTAAATGTGTTGTTGTGTTCAAGTCCAAATTTCATAAGTAAATCAGTAATGTATTTTCTTTGATTTAAGACATTTCCAAAATCTTTTTGATGTATTTGAATACCGAAAAAGAAATTTAATTCTTCCATCATAATAATTTTAAATTATTCTTGCATTAATTTTAAAAATTCATGACAAAGAGTTTTATTAGTTGATCCAAAGATTACATCATCAACACACATTTGAACTAATAAAACATTATTTTTCACAGTTTTCTTAAAGCGTGTTGGATCTTCCAATCCAATAGTAAAGTCATTTTTCAATAGAAAAGAACTTAATCATTCATACAAAGCTCTAGGTGCTTGTTTAAGGCCATAAAGAGATTTAGTGTGTTTAAAAATAGAATCAGGTTTTTGAGAATTTCAAAACTAAGAGGTTTCTCAACATAAACTTCCTCCATTAAATAACGATTTAAATAGGAAGATTTAACATCCATCTGAAATAATTTAAAATTAATATAAGATGAAATGGATAAAATGATTCTAATGGATTCTAACCTAGCAACAGGTGCAAAAGTCTCATCATAATCAATTCCTTCTTCTTGATTATATCCTTTAGCTACTAATCTTTCTTTATTTCTAGTTATTGTGCCTTGGTCATCTTGTTTATTTCTAAAGACCCATTTGTTTCCTATTACAAGATAATTCTTTGGTCTTTCCACTAATTCCCAAATTTCATTTCTTTTAAATTGGTTTAATTCATCTTGAATTGCTATTACCCAACCTTCATCATCTAAATCTTCTTCTATAGACTTGGGATCTTGTTGAGATAGGAAGGAATATAATTCTTCAAGATTTCCTATATTTCTTCTAGTTTGAACACTAGTTTCTAGGTAACCTATTACAGTTTCTAAAGGGTGATTCTTTAGGATTATATACTGTCTAGCTAATATATTTAAAGGTTCTTCAGTATCATGTTCCTCTGAACTGGACTGAGTTTCTTTTATATCATTTACAAAATCATTCTTTATGTTCTAAAGTCTCATGTTATCATTAGAGTCAAGTTCATCCATTTGATATGTCCTTTTCTCAAAGGGATCAGATTCATCAAATTTCAAATGAACTGATTCTTCATCAATCATTTACTTCTTATTATAAACTCTATATGCTTTGGAGGTAGCAGAATATCCTAAGAAAATACCTTCATCTGATTTTGGATCGAACTTACCATGATTATCCTTGTTGTTTAATATGTAAACCTTGCATCCAAAAACATTATAGTAGTTAACTTTAGGTTTTCTGTTATTCCATAGTTTAAAGGGTGTCTTTTTCAAAATAGGTCTAATTAAAACTCTATTCATTATATAGAAGGCTGTGCTTACAACTTCTTCACAAAATTAGGTAGGAAGGTTGTATTCATTTATCATAGTCCTAGCCATTTATTGAATAGTTATATTTCTTCTTTCTACAATAAAATTCAGTTGAGGTGTTCTTAGTGTAGAGAAAGTGTGTTTAATACCCATATTTGTGCAGAAGGAATTAAATTTATTATTCTAAAATTCTCCACCATGATCACTTCTTAATGAAATTATTTTAAAACTTTTTTCATTTTGAACAGCTTGACAAAAACTATCCAGTAAGGTAAAAGATTCATTTTTAAATTTTAAAAAGAAAATCCATGTAAATCTAGAATATTCATCAACTAAATCATATAGATATAATTTACCAGCAAAGCTTGCTACTCTAGAAGGTCCAAAAATATCTATATGAATAAGTTCTAGAGGTTTAGATGTAGCAATTTTGTTAGCAGATTTGAAGGATGATTTGTGTTTCTTGCCAAGTTGACATGCATCACAGAATCTGTCACATTCAAATTTGAGACTAGGTAAATCAAAAACTAAATGTTTCTTAGATAATTTATGTAAAACATATATATTGAAATGTCCAAGTCTCTTATGCCAGATCCAGGAGTCACATAATATAGCAGTCAAGAAGTTTACTTGCTTTTTATACAAGTAATTTAAATCCAAAGTATAGACATTATCAGTTCTGGGTGCTTTGAATTTAAACAGTTTATCATTAGAAAAAGTACAACAATTGTTAGTAAAATCAACAGTATATCCATCATCACAGAGTTGAGAGATACTTATCAGGTTGTGTTTTAATACTTGTACAGAAAGTACATTTTTTATTGAGACTGTTTTGGGATCTCCAACAGTTCCAATGACAATGATTTTTCCATTGGCATTGTCACCAAATGTGACTAGACCTCCTTCCTTTTGAGTGAGTGAAGAAAAATTCAATGAGTTTCCACTCATATGTCTTGAGAAGCCATTTTCCATGTACCATATATCTTTTCTACTATGGTGGCTTGCTACTGAGTACATAATGAGTTGAACTTTTTGTGAAAATATGAATAATAAATTAATATATATATGATATGAAAATATATGACTTTATTTTGTGATAGATCTTAAAATTTCATCAATATAATCATAATTATAAATAATCTTGATAAACAATTAGACAATATCATAAAGCCCTTGTCACTTTAGTAACATTAACTCATATTCCACAAGAAAAAATATAATACAATGAAACATAAAATATAATGACAATAAATAAATTCAAAATATTAAATTTCATGATCTCTTTATATACACTGCATAAAGTAAGCTAGGTTCATAACATAAATTATGTATCAAAGAAGGTAAATTGAGAAAAAAAATACCTTACCATAAGTATTCCCCTCTTTTTTACACGTCAAAACCTCATTTATAATAAATATATTTTTATTATAAATTTATTCCATAACAATAATAATTATATCATACCATATAAAATTATTTTTATTACATTTTTTACCTATTTATAAATATTTCTATGTAAAAAACATGTTTCGGGCAATGGCTACTTTGTTTTTCATTATGTTTGATATATTATATTAGGTCCAATTTCATTAATAATTTTTACATCGTATCAATAATTTTAACAATGATATAAACTAGTACCTCAACCGTGCATATGCACATCGCTATAATTCAAATCTATTTTTCAATGGTGTTATAATAGTTAGAGTATTTAATAATGAAAATGACTTAAAATATGATAAACGTACAACCTTAATGACAATTTATAATGAAAATAACTGAAAAATTAGAACATTTATTCAAAAATATATATGAAAATGAAAGAAAAGTAAATAACATGATGTAAAAAGATATATAAAAACATGACGTATCATTAAGAATTTAATGTTGTGTCTTTGAAAGGTATTGTAGTAGGGAGATCATATTTTTAATCTGTCATAACAATATGTAAATGTCATTTTTTGATTAGAGAGATAGATGAAATTGTAAGGAAAAAAAGGAAAAAACGAAATGATTGAATGATGTAAATTAAGTGATGAATAGAATTCTCAGAACTATATTGGGGAATTTATGGAAGCAGAGGTGTAAGTGTAGGTAGTGGTGGAGGTATAGGTAGAGTTGAAGGCCAATGCAGAAGAGGTGGTGGAGGCCAATGAGGAGTATGCACATAGGGAGGGGGATTATCAGTATAAAATTAAATTCTTAAAGAGTTTACTAACCCATCATCAAACATCTATTTTTGTATAGAAAACATATCAAGATAGAAATAAGATTTCAAAAATTTAAGAGAAGCATTAGAAAAAAGAATGAAAATAAAGTAATCTATCTCTATTTCAAAGCAAAATTACTTTTGGAATACTTATTATGAATCAACATTTTATTGTCTAAAACACAACCTGACTAAACTACAACACTAAAATAAGAAATTACGATAGTAAAACTCCATTGCACCAATAATCCTCAATTTTTTACCTTTTAGTAAGATAAATCCACTGTAATGCATTTTTCAAATCCATTATAATGAATAATTCAATGCTCAAATATTGAGTTTTTTCCCTCACACAAACCATCCAAAGAATCATTACAAATTAAATACGAATCATTAAATGAGCATAAAAAGGAAACATCAACGTGGAGGTCGCTGCAAAACACTTTGGGCTATTATTTGAACCACTAGATCTTTGTATGAGCCTTTATGACCAAATCTCAATACATGTCCTTCACTGAATGACTATTATAATCTGAAAATTGAAATAGTGATATTAGGTTATGAAATGATCTTCATGATGTGTTCCATGAAGTTCAAAATGAATATTTACTGGATAATGACTTGTTATTAGATGTACACATCAATGGAAATATAGATACATCAAAATGTTTGGTGCATTTCATAGGATTAATTTTCACCTAGAACATTTCCATGATTTCATCCCATCCAAGGGAAGGTTATTCAAAGAGAAAAAAAATATAAACATGTATAAATTTTTTTAATGGAAATAAAGTATAATACTCATAAAATAAAATATTTTTTATACTGAAAAAATAGTGAAAAATCCTATAAAGGTTAATCTGTTAAAATTGAGAAAAAATTATGAAATCATAATCTGAGAAATCAAAATTGCTGGAAACTATCATTACATCAGAACATGGATTATCCGTTTTGTTGTATATAATTTTCATTTTAATAATATTTATTTTGTTATTTTATTATTTCAATACAGTGCTTTAGTAAACTACATAATTTGTATATATAACAGTAGAGAAATATTTTGTAACTAACCATTTGAAACAAATAGATTGTAGAAAATGTGTTTCCAAAATGGATATGTACTGCAAATAAATCATTTCGTCAACTTCGTCTATTTTTTCATTTAGTTATCCTTAATCCAAATATGAATATCAGTGGAATCAGTTGTTGGTGGTTTGACCAGTTTAAAATTTACAGAATAAAATTCTTTCCAGCCAAATCAAGTGACATACCTCCTTCATCATCCCAACATCAATATCATATCTACAACTCATATTCCATCAAGAAATTATTGATATTAAAATAATGATCATATGATGACAAAAAAATGCACCTTGTTTACATGTATCTAAAATAATGAGAAAACGTTCCTCTAAAACAATGGGAATATTAAGATAGATAAAAATATGTACCTTGTATACATGAATTAAAAACAATGAGAATATGATGACAGAAAAAAATATAAATTTAATGTAAAAGAATTTTTTATTTTGGAGGATGGTGAGTTTGAATCAACATCAAATGCATTTAATGTAATCGAATTTCAAATTATGTGTCTGTATGACTCTACTACTACTTCTAATAATATTGGAGAAAAGTTCCAAAGGGGTGAGAATAGAAAATCCGTTACTAAAAATGGAGTAAGAAATCCATTTTCAATACTGTCGAAATTGCATATTATATATAGAATGAACTAATTTCTGAAATAAAAATGGATTGTATAGTCCGTTGAATACAGTATTTGAACTTCAAATGGATTGGATAGTCCCTATAATAGTCAAAATACATGTTCAATTTCATTAATTAATTTTTAAGGTAATGAAAATGTATTAACTAACAAAATTCCAGTTCATTTTTTTATTCACTACTACATATTTAGTAACTAATATGTGAAATGCATAATTTTTTGAACTTATCATGAACATTAATTGTGTAAGAACCATCCCAATGAACTAACCAATCCATTTTGAGAATAATTAATCTGTTAATTGAAAGTAATGAAAATGAATGTTCATTTTGTTGTTCACAGAAAGGGAATATCATATTTTGTTTGGCCCCAAAATTTTTTGGTCACACACAGGCTTTATATACATTCTTTGGTAACACACATGTTGTTCATGAAACCTAAAAAATTTCCAGTAAGACCAAATTAATACTATCTATTTATACTATTTTTTAAATACTGTACTTGAAAACCTAAAATAAGAATTATCATGTTTTGATACCAGCCTATATTAGATGAAATTATATAGCATACATTATATCTCAATGTCCGTCACCTATTTTATCTGCATGAAAAATAAATAAATAATGTGACTAATAGATAAGTAATGATTTTATAGGACATATTATTTATATATTAATATTATGTGCAACTAATTATGTCTCTACCTGACTTGATTACTGGTTTTGAGAATATTGGATTCAGGTTCTAGAGGGGTGAAAATAGCAACTCCATTACTGAAAATGGACCAAGCAATCCATTTTTAGTAATGTATGAACTGCATATTGTATATAGACCAAAATACTGTCTGGACTACAAATGGATTGGCTATTCTATTGTGTAGATTATTTGAACTGCAAATGGATCGGTTAGTCCAATGAATAGAAAAAAATGCACGTTCATTTTCCATAATAAATAATTAAAAAAACATTATTTTATGAACTAGAAAAATGAATGTTCATTTTATTATTATGTACTTTATATTTAAAGTACCAAACTAATATGTGAACTGAATAATTTGGTGAAATTAAAATGAACATTCATTTTATATGAACCATCCCAATGGACTAAAAAATATATTTTTGAAATAATGACTCTGTTAGTTGAAAGTACAAAAAATGGACATACATTTTGTTGTTCACACATAGTGCATATCTTTTGTTGCTTGGCCCCAAAAATTCGTTGTCACACACAGACTGAATATTCATTTTTTTCACACACATCTTGTACAGAAGATAAAAAATTTACTTCCAATCCAACCAATTCGACCAACATAAACATATAATTTTCCATCATTTCATTAAATACAATACTTCAAACAATGTGCATGTATGATAACCACTGAAACAGAGAATTAGATATGTAAAAAGAGACTTTTCAGATCCTGAAATGAAACACTAACCAGTTTGATTAGTAAATTATGATCAGAAATAGACAATAGTTAGATCATAAATCCATATAGGATTTATGTTCATATTGATAACATGAGTCTTCTATTTCTAAATTGAATAATTAAATATTTATATAGGAGAATAAAAGTAAAAAGGTTGATAATTGATAAAATCTTTGGTCTCCATTTGATCTAGTACAAGGCTCGTGACTCCATTATAAGAATCTATGAAATCAAATCGGATGAGGAGGAAGACCAACCTGCTTTCCCATATTGATGACAACATAAGGGTGTCTGGTGTGAACATATCTAATGGAAAGATTGATTCCCTTCTGGACCCAACCCCAAATGAGACCCATGATTATCTCCACCATGGATGTCGGGCAGATGGTGGGGGACGTTGTCATCTCAATCCCTACCATCCCCTAAAATCATTCAATAGGAGAAATCATTTTGTAAACAGAATGAAAACTTTGAAACACCTAAAGACATGATTTACTACAACAACATGAGAATATTAATATAATCAAACATCGTTTGTTACCAAAATCATGGGACTTTTCAATATTCTTTCAAATAACAGGTTTCAACATAGTTAAAATAAATGTAATGTTTTTCTACACAATATAATGAAACATGTCTTCCCACTATTCTCAAACTTCATTTCTGTGATAGTAAGCTTAAATTATATACAAATAGAAATTAAAATTTATTATCAATAGGTTAAATAGAAAACATAATGCAATGGAAATTTCAAATAATAAAAGTCATTAAATTAAATGAAAGATTAAAGTTGAAATAGACATGGTAATATAGTAGATTATATTTTGAAAACATGTAAAAAGAAATCAATGATTGCACATATGGGTGCATTTTAAAGGTGGGATTAAAATATGATAGTATCTACAGTTTTTAACAACACCGATGACCCCTTCAGATTCATAATATCAGAATCATGTTGTGTTAGTTATATCAACCCAATAGTTGTTTTTTATGTTCATCCATTGGACCAGCACTACTGGAGGTTGGTTGAGAGTAATATGGTTTCCTGCTGCACTTAAGTAATGTTTAGAAAATAGTAAATGGAAAATCAGTTCACTTTACATTATATTCTTAAAAAAACAACATTTTAACATAGGAGGAAGAAGAGTATAAGAAATAATAAAACAAGTTTTATATGGTGTTGAAATGAACCTGTGGCTAAGCTTTCCTATTTCTGATCAGTGGACATTTATTCTCTATTATTAGAGGATTTTGTAAATAAATGCTGGCATTAAAAAATGTAGTAGTTCCCTAATTATTGTATCAGGAATAGAGATGGATTGAAAATGGATTGTAATACGTTATTAGAAAATTTTATGAATAGATTCTAATTAAAATATTAATACTGGAGAAATTTTTTATAAAGTAGATAGGCATACAAAATTAATGTATGTGTGATGTGTTTGGTAACAGGTTGAAACTTTATAATGGGGAAATCCCAACCTTTATTTGTGAGCTATGATGGAACAATTTTTTTTTATTTTTTAATAATATAGAATGTCCCAACTACCTCAACCCATAAGTAATCACTTCTTGAATCCACATCAACATGTATGTGATCCCAACTCAAAAGAAATTTAAAAATAATGCTTACTTAACTCCCTAATCTTGTAGTCTCAAAATAGAATAAATGTTCCAAATCTACCTCATATCCTCCAAAAATCTATGAAACATGTCTTCCCACTATTATCAGACGTCATCAATGAATTATTAAGCACAAATGATATATGAAGAGGAATTAAAATTTATTATTAAAAAATTTAAATAGTAAACATGAAGCAATAGACATTTCAAATAAGAAAAGGCAATAAAATCAATGAAACATGAAAGTTAAAGTACCCAATATAACATAATAGATTTTGTTTTGAAAACATCAAAATATAAATTAATTTATCATGGAAACATGCAAGGTGAAGTATCCATTATAACCAAATATATGATGTTTTGAAAACATTGAAACAGAAATGAATGTTTGCAGATATGGGTATCAAGTCTACTAAAATAAATAAAAATATAAACAATATCATAAAATATAAATATATAAATACTTATAGAAATATAACCTAAAAGGAATTCATTGTATTACCCCATGCTTCCACGGTACGTTTACCTTTGAATAATGTAATAGCTTGCATTGTACGCAACTTTGAGATTATGACACACTACGACCAATCAAACTAGCAGTTATAAATAGTAATGCCCAATTTTTTATAATTTATAAATTTTATCTCTCAAAATGGACTTCATTTTTTGATTTAGTATATCGAAATCAGCTTAGGGTGAATTTTTGGTATTTTTCTGAAAACAATCTATTTTTTAAGAATAGTGAAAAACACTTAGTTACAGTTTAAGACCGAATTTCTATTTAAATAATTATTTATTTTATTTAAATTTATATTAGTTCAAATTAGATACATAATACCTATATAATTTCAATTTAATTCATTGGACTTAGTTTATAATAATTTTAAATATATAAAAATTTTATTGAACTTTTTAACCGTCATTTACCCACCTCTAAGTAGCATTCACAAATTTGAATAAATCATATTTTTACCACTTCTGTGAATTGAATATAAAAAATCTATGAGAAACGGTTGATATAAGTAACTAAAATGTGGTTGAATAAGACAAAAATATTTTTTTGGTGAATAGTAACTTTTGACTTTTATTTACCACGTTTAAATGTAAATGGGGTAATTAAGGGTAAAAATGATATCATTATTACCCAAACTCATTTCCGAATTTTATTAGATAAGTGTAATTCGACCCAAAAAAAACTTAGGAAAAACATATTATCATTTAGGTCTACTTTGATTAGATTAGGACATTTATTATTATTTAATTCAATGAAGAGTTAAAAGCGTTAAATATAATGTTTAATAAGTAAACCATTTTTAATATAAGGTTACACATAAGATAAATTCGACTATAAATATTATTTATAAATCTAAAAATATTTCCTACATAATTTTATTTTATTTATATTTTTTAATCAATAAATAATTAAATTTATTTATGAAACAATGATGATGCAGTAATTTCCGTATTAATGAATTATTAAAATAATGGATATTATAAAATACCAAATATATTAACTTTGAAATTTTGTGTGAATTCAAATACTTTTCTAGGTTAGTATGAGATATTATGTTTGGTTAGATGAATTTTTTTTGATGTAATAATGCTTCTATAAATTTAGAAAAAACAAAATACTAAATAGTGTCAAAATTGAAAAAAAAGAGTTTTTAAAATAAATATTATATTATTAATTGATATTCAATTCCTAAAAAATCTATGTTTGGCCAAAGGACTTATATAATTAGTGGTGTATCATTAATGAACAACTTGGGGTTCTCATGGAAGTATATAGTAGGTTTATTAACCCTATAATATAAAAATATAAAGAGACATGGTAAATGTCAATCTATTTAACTAAGAGTTAGATCTAAAAGATAAGGTTAATATAGTGACCCAACCCTATCTAAAACCTATTGGCTGAGTTTTTTTCGACCCATCTCCACCTTATCCTTTATATAATTTAATTTTGAGACATTAGAAAACGAAAATGATTTTATTATAAAATAATATTTTTATCTTTTCCTAGGGTTCCTCTCACCCCTCTTATAAATGGTCACTCCCCCTTCTATTTAATTCACACCTTCAAAGCCATTTGGCTCGCTCCACCTCTTCCCAAATATCTTCTAAACTGTCCTCCCTTTATCATAGAGGCTTTCCATTAGTCAGAAGTCCAACCTATGGAGCCCTTTTGATCAAATCAAAAGGAAGAACCCAAAGTATAGGTAAATATTTCGTCACCTTTTTCAAGTTCCTTTCTTCTTACACTTCCTATTTATTTGATGTTTACATTCTAAAATAATAAATCCAGTATCTTATATCTACTACGATGTTATTATAAATATGGTACAACCATATCCATTATTCTACCCATCCATTGAATGACATGTCACCATACGTGTGTACGTACGACTTATCATCTCCACATCGTGGTGTAATTGTTATTCAATACATTATTATTTGGATAGGTATAATAATGATGTGTAATTGAGGTAAATAATAAATATAACATGATAATTATTCTATATATATGATATACCATCCAATTATATATTATTTTAATATGAAAATAATGATATTGTCACTCGTGCATACGTATGGATTACCATCTCCATGAACGCGATGAGATTCATTCCCCATCGTAATCCATTCAAGAATAATTTTCATTATATGATTAAAAATAGATTTTAAAGTGTAAATATCATTCTGATTATTAATAATATACATCCTATTTATAACAAAACTTACTTACTTAACAAAGAATATAAAGGAAAACGAATCAGTTAACACCCAAAATGACGATAATACTAAAATATTATTAACAATGCAATATTAAAAGATCATATATGATATCATATGAATGTATATGATTATTGAATAATTTAATAATTATTATTTAACCATTATAAATTAGTTTAACCTACCTTAAACCAAGGAAAAGTACAAAGTAAGGGGTTTCTTATCTCACTTTTAATTCCGTGAGATTTCCATTGTTTGCCACTTATTTATTAAATGTGGTGTATTGTGTACTATCATTTGATATATATATATTATCATGATTCTATTTATATTAATGGTATTCTATGATTCATTTGGTTTTTATTAACTTTTTTCCATACTGCATGATTGATTACAACGAAGTAAGGGTTTTCATCTCACTTCATATTTCAGTGAGATTCATGCCATTCTGCCACTATTTACATTTTTGTGTTGTATGTACTACCCAATGATTGTATTCTTTTTGTAATATACTTTAATTTATGAGTAATTACATCTTCATTTTATGATCCATATTTCATGGGATGTTTGTTTCATATGTTACTAGATTGTTAAGCGAATTTCAAATTTCAATTTCCACTCATTCAGCTTTACGTATACTTCATTGATTATTTTACACCATGATTATGTGTGGAATCACTATTTATTATTTCTGTAGTAATTTCCACTCCCCTTTCTGTGGATATTCTTTTGATACACAGAATCACTCGATTGATAAATTCTCAATTCATTGATATGAACTTCATAAGAGTAATTTTAACTCAATATCCATTTATTGAGTTAATCAACCAATTAATTGGTTTTGTTTTACAAGAATATGTGTGAATGTCCTCTGATTGATTTACACATAATATCCAATAATATTGAGTGTATTTATATTTTTCACAAATAATTATGTCGTTGATTTATCCTTAACCTAAGGATATGGTATTTATAATAGATTTCATCTCAGTTTAAATTTCATCGAGACTTGTTTGTTATTATACACCAATTCTCTTTTATATGGTGTATATAATGTACTTTGAAATAGTATATCATGAATCCCTTTATTCTCACAATATTATAATGTTTTTATTACCTCAATTATTTACGTTCAAGTGTCTCTCTTTTGGTTAGGAACTCTAAATAAAACATAATTTTAAATGTTTTAATGATTTATTATTCTAAATCTTTCTCATTAATGTCCTCGTTTTAAAATTGGTTTTAAAAATTTATTTATATGCATATTAAAGTTTTAAAATTAATATTCCTTTTAAATTTTTCAAAGTCGTATGGGACACTTTAATTCAAAAATCTAATTTTAAACGGCTTCTTGATAAATAGTTTGACTTTTGAATGTTTTCATGAAAAAAGGGGATATGTATCTCAAATAGTATTGATGATTATTTTAATCTATGTAAATATCCTTCATTATTCTCGATTGAGGTTAATCTATTACAATACAGTCTTCCATATTGTATTGAATGAGTTATTCTTGACTGTGGATGTGCTATTTTTATACAATTCGTGGTTTGTGGATAAAGTATTGGCATTTCGTATGCTAGTTTTAATAACAATGTTTATGTTATGTTTCAAAATTAACATATGTGGAATGCATTAGACTTAGTAAGTGATGGGTGGATCCTGCTATAGCTCCTCAAGGCATCGGTAGGTCTCATGAGACAAACTAGTGTCTTGAAACAAGGCCTTGACAAAATCTTATTTGTAGTTTTGGCACAAGGCCTTGACTATGTGGTTATGAAAGTTTGGCATTATGAATTCCATAATTATGAGATTAGCTATTGATATTTCATGTGGTTATTCGGCATGTAGAATACCCATGACTATGTTTTGTTATGGAATTATTTACTCATCTCATATTCCTCCCATAAAGTGCACATGTTTATTATTCGATAAGGCATGTGTTTTCAATTACCCACCATGACTAATGTTTATGTAATCTTCCACTGTATTTATTACTCTTACTGAGCATCTGAGCTCACCCCTTTTCTATGTTTTATTTTTCCGAGGATGCGAAGATGTATTTTATGACTCACCTATAGGGATAGTCTGATGGGACATGAGTGTGGTCTATGGAAACAATGTTGTTGTAGTTTTTCATTTTTTGATGTAATGTAAATCTTTTTAATTTATCTAGTATTTCCAAGGATACTAAACTAATTGGTCTTTCAAGACTTAATCTTTTGTTCTCTTCCCAATGATAAGTAACAATGCACCAACTCTAAGCTTCTGGGGTCAGGGCATTATAGTTGTCATGAGAGGAAGTTTAGTACAACCCTTGGAAACTAGATTTAGATAAACTCTAATTAGAGCACATATCCCTAAGATACAATTTGAGGATTTGAATAATAGAACTTCCTAAAATTTTGGTATTGTACAAATTTTGTGGGTTTTCCAAGAAATACATCCCTTTCTGGATACGAGTAGGTAGATGTGGCTCTGGCACTGATGTACCTAGGGGTTAAACCCAAAAAAACCGCTTTGAGGTAGACTCAAATGGGAACTGCTGCACGACAACGGGCCTTACTGCACTTTTGTTTAGGACACACCTGGGGGATATGATTAAGATAATTACATTTTATTTACAAACCAATTTTGTATGATTTTAATATATGATGAGAATAAATGACCATGGTTAATCTTAAGATGTTTCAAATTGAATATATGGTGTCATGATATTCTCTAAATGATTTTATGACTACTGTTACCCACACAATGCTTTCTGGTTTTAGTCAATGGCTGGATTCCATGGAAGTCATAGTAGCATTGGGCATGATGTAAAAGGTGGGAATGGTGGTGGAAATGAGCAACAAAATGGATTGTTGAGAGGTGTAAAAGATATTGTGTTCCTGCCAAATCATTTTTCTAAAAATATGATCAAAAACATATATATTAACCAACTCCCATACTCAACAAAGAAGAGAAAGGTGATGAAAGATAAGAGCTCCAGCATTGGAGACCATGGAGAACAGAATCCTCAATTTCTATCATGCAGGAAATGGGGAAGGAGACACCAAAGAAGTATCTCAATGGAACATAGAAATGATTTAACTGTGAGAAAGAAGTACATAAATTAAATAATTGCAGAGGAAAAATGAAGAGTTCTATGGAAGAAAATAAAAATTGTCCCAAGAATCCTTTTATAGTCATTTTCCATAAATATTGGGGACATGGCCATTACCCGAGTGAACACCATATTCTATAGGATACTTTCTTGGTCAAAGAAGAAGCTATGTGGAAATAAATGGTTGGAGAAATGTTTAAAAGTATTAGTGTTTGTTGTTGATGGGATTAAATTAGAATAATTTTCTCTTGTATTTGTTACCGTGTAGTTTTTCATGTGAAAATGATATTTAAGGAAGAATCACCCTTTCTCTTTTGGATATATTTATAAAAAACCATTTGGCTTTATATGATCATTGGGTTTGTGGCAGTTATAAGTTATTATATTTTGGAATGAAAATTCATAGTATGAGATAACATATGTGGTCAAATAATGTTATGGTTATTTTGAGGAATTTATCTCATTTTTCTAATGTTATAAAATATATTTTTTATAAAAGGACAACACGCAGACTGTGTGACAACCCATCGCTTCTGACAAATCTGTGGGAATCTCACCCACAACCATAGTTCGATTTGGATTTATCGCCTACCACTGGACTATGTGAAGTTCCTGGTAAGTGTGACAAATTATTTTTTGTTAAATGATTTTATTGATCAATAATAATTTGATTTGGGATGTTATGTATTATCAATTGAAAACCCTTAGTATAGAAAAATGATTTGGTGATTAAGTGATAAATGTTCTTTTGGAAGACGTTCAATATGTTGGGAACACTATAAGTATAAGGAAAATAGAATACTATAAGATTTTATTTGAGGAGTACTGGTGGTTTTTTATCTATGATTTTATTGTGGATTTGTAGGGATTTGGGTTATTTATTGAAATGATTAACCTATAATAGAGAATATGTGATTAGGTTAATTACATTTAAGTATGCGACTTTAAGAGTACTCGATGTCATTTTGAGATAGAATTTAACGTGGAAGACTATATAACCAAATTCTTCTAAGTTTTGGGTTTCAATATTAGTTTGGATTATATTGATGGATTTAAAGGAAAATTTTTTATTTAATCGTATTTATTTATATTTGGGGTGATGTTGGTTTAATTTTTGAAATTAAGATTAGTGTTTATTTCTCTAATGGAATATCCTTTTGGGGATCATTTTATCTTGTACTAACCGTTTTGGTTGTGATTAATCTCTAAAGACAAGATAAATATATAGCTTATCCTTTGTGGATAATGCGATTCTCTAGAAGTTGATTCTAGCTCTTCTGGTGTGACCAAGTCATCTTGAATACTCATCATTTGAAAAAAAAAATGAGTTAGTGGTAGAAATTAATTAAGGAATGAAACTCTACTAAAAAAGTAAGTATATCTATTTGTGTTCTTAGTAAATCTCATAATTAAATTCCTCATCTTTAATAAATGTATCTTAAAACAAAAAAAACGTTGTCCGTTTTCTTTTCCTACTGGGATACTAATGACCTTTTGTCCCATCAGAAGTTTTTGGTTTTCTTATTTGTAACATTCTTTTAATCATGTATTCTATCACTCTCTATCAGAACCTGACACTTAGTTTATCTTCTACATCTATTTCTTCCTACATGGAATCCTAATATGGGTTATCTTAGATGACCTTTGTATTTCTCTTTCATTATTTTAAAGTGATAGTTTTATTGACTCTTTTTCCGATGTGGGCCTTTCAATTATGTTCCCAAGCCAAATTTTAAAAATTGCGAGGGTGCAATTTCCAAAACAATGGAAGAATGTAACAACCCAAGCTTCCATGCTACGTTTTGCTTTGAATAATGTAATAGCTTGCATTGTACGCTACTTCGAGATTTTAACACACCACGACCAATCAAGCTAGCCGTTTTGAATAGTAATACCAACTTTTTAAAATTTTATAAATTTTATCATTCAAAATGGACCTCATTATTGGATTCATAATATTGTAATTATTTTAGGGTGATTTTATTGGTATTTTTCAGAAAACATTCCATATTTGATGAATAGTGAAAAACACATAGTTATAGTTTAAAACTGATTTTTTATTTAAATAATTATTTATTTTTTTTAAATTTATTTTAGGTAAAAATAGATACATAATAACTATATAAGTTCTATGTAATTATTTGGAGATAGTTTATATTAAATTTAGATGAATAAAAATTTTATTAAACTTTTTAACCGTCGTTTACCCACCTCTTAGGAGCATTTGCAAATTTGAAAAAAAAAACTTATTTTTACCACTTCTGTGAATTGAATTTTAAAAATTAGAGAGAAACTATTGATATTCGTATGTAAAATGTTGTTCAATAAGATGAAAATAATTTTTGGTAAATAGTTACTTCTGACATTTATTTACCATGGTTAAAAGTAAATAGGGTAATTAAGGGTAAAAATGATATTATTATTAACCTAAAACATATCCAAATTATATTTTATAAGTGTAATTCGACCAAAAACTACTTTAGGAATAAAATATGATCATTTAGGTCCACTTGGATTAGATTAGGATATTTATTATTATTTAATTCAAGGAAGAGTTAAAAGTGTTAAATTTAAAGTTTATTAACTAAACCATTTTTAATATAGGGTTACACATAAGATAAATTCGAATATAAATATTCATTATAAAGCTAAAAATATTTAATAAAAACGGTATTATATATATATTTTAGAAATTAAATAATTAAATTTATTTATGACAAAATAATGATGCATTACTTACTGTATTAATGAAAGATTAATATAATTGTTATTATAAATATCCAAATAAATGTAATTTTAAACTTTTTTTAATTGAACTAATTTTATAGGTTACTATAACATATTAGAGTTGGTTAGATGATTTTTTATTATGTATTAATGCTGTTATGAATTTATAAAAAACAAAATACCAAATAGTGTCAAAATTGACATAAAAGAGTTTTTAAAACAAATATTATATTACTAATTGATATTCTATTCCTAAAAATCTACAGTTCATTAAAAATACTTTTATATGACAGTGGTTTCATTAATGAACCACTTGGGGATCTCTTGGAAGTATATAGTAGGTTTATTAACCATATAATGTAAAAATACAAAGAGATATTGCAAATGTCAAACTATTTATCTAAGAGTTAAATATAAAAGATAAGGTTAATATAGAGACCCAAAATAGTCTAAAACCAATTGGTTGATAAGTTTTAGACCCATACCCACCTTATAATTTAAATAATTCAATATTGAGCCCTTAGAAACCGAAAATTATTTTATTATAAAATAATATTTCTAGCTTTTCCTAAGGTTCCCCTCACCCCGCTTATAAAAGGGCACTCACCCTTCTCTTTAATTCACACATTCAAAGACATTTGGATCAGCCAAACTCTGCCCAAATATCCTCTAAACTATCATAACTTCATCCTAGAGGCCTTTCTCTTTTCATAATTCCAACCAAAGGATCCCTTTTGATCAAATGAAAAGGAAAAATCCAAAGAAGATGTAAATATTACATCACCTCTTTCCTGTTCCTTTCTTCTTCCACTTCCACTTTCTTTATTGTTTCCGTTATAAAATAATAACTCTATTATCTTCAATATAATTTTGTTTCATTATAAATATGGTACAACCATATTAATTTTTCTACCCATCCTTTAAATGACATGTCACCATACGTGCATACGTACGACTTACCGTCTCTACATCATGGTGTAATTGTTATTCAATACATTATTATTTTAATAGGTATAATAATGATGTGTAATTTATGTAAATAATAAATATAACATGATAATGATTCTGAATTTGTGATATACCATCCAATTATATATTATTTTAATATAAAAAGAATGATATTGTTGCTCGTGCATACGTACGGATTACCATCTTCATAAACGCGATGAGATTAATTCCCCATCGCCATCCATTCAAGAATAATTTTCATTAGATGACTAAAAATAATGTTTAAATACTAAATATCATTCCGAATATGAATAAAATACATCCTATTCATAACAAACACTACTTTCAAAACAAAGCATATAAAAAAATGAATCAGTTAACACCTGAAACGACGATAATACTAAAATATTATTAACAAAGAAATATTAAAAGATCATATATGATATAATATTAATCTATATTATTCTTTTATAATTAAATAATAATTATTTCACCATTATAAAAGTTTTTAATCTACCCTCGACCAAGGGAAAATACAAAGTAAGGGGTTTCTTATATCACTTTTAATTCCATGAGATTTCCATTGTTCGCCACTTATTTATTAAATGTGGTGTATTGTGTAATGTCATTTGATATATATATCATCAATATTATCTTTATATTCATGGTATTATATGATTCATTTGGTTGTTATTAACTTTTGGCTATATGACTTGATTGATTACATCGAATTAAGGGTTTTCATCTCACTTCCTATTTCTGTGAGATTCATGCCACACTGCCACTATTTCCTTTTGTGTGGTGTATGTATTGCCCAATGATTGTATTATTTTTATAATTTTCTTTTCTTTCCTGACTAATTACATCTTCATTTTATGATCCATATTTCATGGGATGTATGTTTGATATATTACCAAATTGGTAAGAGAATTTCATTTTTCATTTTCCACTCATTCGACTTTACGCATACTTTATTGATTATTTTACTCCATGATTATGTGTGGAATTAATATTTATTATTTGTGTATTAATTTACACTCACCATTATATGGATAAAATTTTGATAGACATAATCAATCCATTGATAAAATCTCAAGTAATCTATATGAACTTGATAAGAGAAATTTTAACCCAATCTCCATTTATTGAGTTAATCGTCCAATTCATTTGTGTTGTTTTTAAAAGAATATGTGTGATTGTCCTCTGATTGATTTAAACTGAATATCCAATCATATTGAGTGTATTTATATTTTATACACATAATTTTGCCATTGATTTATCCTTAAACTATGGATACAGTCTTTATTATAGATTTCATCTCAATTTAAATTCCATCGAGACTTCTTTGTTGTTATACACAAATTAAATTTTATATAGTGTATATAATGTACTTTGACATATAATATCAGGAATATCTTTATTCTCATGATATGATAATTTTATTATTACCTCAATCGTTTGTATTCATGTGTCTCTCTTTTCGTTAGGAACTCTAACTAAAATATCATTTTAAATGTTTTAATGATTTTTATTCTAAATATTTCTCATTAATGTCCATGTTTTAAAAATGGTTTTAAGGATTTATTTATATGGACATTAATTTTTTAAAATTAAAATTCATTTTAAAAGTTTCAAAATGGTATGGGACACCTTGATTCAATAATCTATTTTTAAATGGCTTCTTGACGAATTTTGTGACTTTTGAATGTTTTCAAGAAAAGGGGGATATTTACCTCAAATAGTTTTGATGATTATTTTCATCTATGTCAATATCCTTCATTATTCTCTATTGAAGATAATCTATTACAATAAAATCATCCATATTTTATTGAATGAGTTAAGTTTTATTGTGGATGTGCTATTTTTATATCATTCATTGGTTGTGGATAATCTATTGACATTTCTTATGCTAGTTTTAATACAAATGTTTATGTTAGGTTTCAAACATTTCATACGAGGAATTCATTGGACTTAGTAAGTGATGGGTGGATCCCGCTATAGCTCCTCGATGCATCTGTATGTCTCATGAGAAAAACTATTGTCTTGGAGAAAGGCCTTGACTAAATATTATTTGTAGTCTGGACACAAGGCCTTGACTATGTGGTTATGAAAGTCTGGTATTATGCATTCCATCATTAGGAGATTATTTATTTATATTTCATGATGTTATTTGACTAGTATAATAACCATGACTATGTTTTATTATGGAATTATTTACTCAGCTCATATTCCTTCCATAAAGTGTTCATGTTTATTATTCGATAAGGCATGTGTTTTCAATTATTCACAATGCCTAATGTTTATGTTATCTTCCGATTTATTTCTTACACTTACTGAGCATATGAGCTCACCCATTTTCTATATTTTATTTTTCCCAGGATGTGTATATGTATTTAATGACTCACATGTAGGGATAGTCTGATGGGACACGAGGTTGGTCTATGGAAACAATGTTGTTGTAGTTTTTCATTTTATAATGTAATGTAAACCTTATTAATGTATCTAGTACATATAAGGCTACTAAACTAATTGGTTTTTCGAGAATCGGTCTTTTGTGATCATGCCAATGATACGTAATAATGCACTGACTCTGGGCTTCTAGGGTCGGGGCATTATAGTCATTCTGAGGAATTATTGATTAAAATATGTACAAGACTGATATCCACCGATAATCTGTTTAAAATTTTCATGGACCACAATAACCTGAAAGAGAAGCTTGAATCTCTACTAAATAATAGACATAAAATTAATTATGACATTATAAGAAATTCTCAAATATATAGATTATGAGGCATTAAACAATGATCCAAAAAATAAATATAAATACAATAAACAATATGATATAAAATTAAAATTGTAAAATAGTGGAATGAATAAAAAACATGACTATATGTATTAAAAATTTAGTGATATTACCCTCAACAACTTCATTCTTTACATGCCTTCGTGACATTAATGTACGATTTCCAGGAACCATTAATAAAAAAATAAAAATGTAATGATATAAATAAACAAAACAATGGGATAAAATGGATGATTAACCACTAAATGAGGCTAATATTCATTGTTAATATACATAATATTCATGTTCTTTATTATTCATAAACACCATTTTAGTGCATTTTACACTTTGAACATCATTTCACATTAGGATTGTATTACCTTCTTAAAATGCGCTATTATCAGGTACTTTTTTTAACATCATTTGAAGTACCCAAAGATTCATCTGATTTTAAGGAATCTAATTATACATATTTTAATTTTATATTTTTGTAAATTTATCTACACTTAAATATGAACATGTTTTATTCAGGGATCAGTGGAGAATTCATGGAGTATGATGGAGATATTTGGAAATGAAAGGAAGCAATTCTGGAGAAGGCAGATTGGACACCATCCCACTGATGAGAATGTGGGGCCCAACATACAGGCCCAATGAATCCCAACATTTGTGGAATGTTAGAATACATGCATAGGAACAAGTACCTCTTCATGATCCAATGATAATTCGGCTTCTATGGTGTTCATTAAGGCGGCCCAAGTTAGAGATACAATTCTGGGCCAGAGTCTGCGGCCCAGAAAAACAGTCCACTAATTTTATCATATCTCGGAATCTACGACTCTAAATTGGCCCCAATTTTTCAGGAGGTTAGAAGACATCCGGAGATCCATTTTATTATTCTATGTCCGACTCTGATTCGGAATTCTAGAAGGTCTTTCAGACATGTCTGTTCGGTGAAGGAAAGCTAGCTGCCACCTCGGGTCAAGGGTGGAAAAATCAACTCTCCCTTACTTTCCACCCACCTATGGCCTACCACAATTAATTGAGGAGACTTGGACTATTGGAGGCTGGAACCAAGGGCTCAAAAATTCCTTTTTAAGTCAGTGGTGTTGGAGGATTTAGGAATCTTTGAGCTTGTTTTCATTTTAATGTTATGCTGCCAATTTCAATTTGTAATGTTCTTCGTTCACATGTAAGTTGTTTTAAATCATCCTTGTTTATTAATAAAAGTTCTTCTTCACTTATTATTCTGTTCTTGTCCTTATCACTTTTATACCGTTGGTTCATGGTGTGAACTTGTTCATTCCAAACCTTGTGAGATTATCACACAACGATGGAATGATTGTTATTTTATTGCGTTTTTTTACTTTTCCATTTCCTCCCCTATGAGTCTACATTCCGCTTCTATTGAAACCATAAAATAAATGGAGGGCTAACCCAATTATGGGATGATCCAAGGGAGTAGAAATGGGATGGATTGGATATTATTTATCACCTCATTAATGTATAACCACTTCTTTAATTGAGATTTTTATTTGATGGTTTTTAAACTCCATCGTCCTTGTTGAATTTAAGGCCACACACTTCAAGTGCTAATACGAACCTTTACCTTGAAGTGCTCAAATATTTGATCCTTCAAGTGTATAAGTGATTAGTATTAAAGGGTGTAGGCATTAAACTAGTAAGTTATGATGTTGTTTTATCTCCTTAAATGAACTCATCTCAAATATAAGAAATTGAAATCATTAAAAAGGAAATACGTCCAATCCACCCCGAGCGATAACCTAGGATCAAATCATTCTTTTCATTTGAATTCACTTAAGTATCTTAGAGTTTACTTAAACCCATCTAAAATCAACCTAAAGTTGGACACTTCATAGCCAAAAACAGTCCTTAGAATGTGCGTGTCTATAGGTTACTTCTTAGGTTTTTGTGGATTCGATAACCCAAGCTAGACTACAAGGACCGTTCTACCTTCATCTCTTGGGTAAATTTGAGCGAGAATCAAATTTTGGCGTCGTTGCTGGGGACCTAAGTAAGTTATCTTAGACACTATCATTCTTTTTTTTTCATCCCACTTCTCTTATCTCATCCCCAATTTCATTCCTATGGAAAACCCTTTTGAACAAATCCAAACGTGGGGAACCTCTCCTTACTTTGATCACTCAACCCCATGTATGATTTACAATGACCATCCTAATTCATACTTGTGGGATCATCAAAAACCTACTGAACCACAATGTTTTTACTCCTATGATCCACAAAACATTCCAAAATATAATGAGTTTCAATCCTCACAATGCCAATTTTATCATCCTCCTATGGAATTCCAAAAACATAATTATCCACCTGGAATTGAACATCTTTCTGTACCCCTTATCCATCCCAATCCACAACCATTACTTGAAAAATTGTGTCAACAAATGGAGATAATGAATTTTTTGGTTTCATCATTGATGTTATAACTACACATCATTAAAAATTGTGAGGAACCCATCCCTACACAAATTGTCCCTTCCATAACCTTATGTGAAGTGTCTAGTTTCCCACAAACATCTTATGAATTTACTGAAGAGAATACCTTTGGATTTAAGGAATATTAGGAGGATCATATAATTGTTGATGGGTGTTTGAGTCAGGAGGAAATTGAATTTTTGGATTCACAAGAGGGAAATTTGACATCGTGGATTGAGTCTCCTAAGTATAACTCCATTGATGAATTTTCAAAAACACCAACCATTGAACCATTGGGAGAAATCACAAACTATGAGTCCATAACCATTCCTGAAATTGATCTTTCTAATTTGGTGGTTGAATCTTCTATTCAAAAGGAACCTATTTTGTTGAGAAATTTGGAATATGAAACTGATTTGGATTCCAAATCTCAACCTGTGTTTGAATGTACTATCCAACATGAGCTCAAAATTATTGTCCTTACTTCCATTATCAAGTATCCCTTTATAGGATATAACCATGAACTTTTAGTTGGAATTCATTCTTCTCTTGAAACCGAAAAAATTGGAATGGCCATTGATGTATTTGGAAAAACTACAGTGGAAATTGGATCAACCATTTCAAACATTCCTTGGATTTTTCCACTCATTGTAGAACATAAGTTTGTACATGACACAAATCATAAACATAAAATAAATATAAAACTAGAATAAGTGGTGAAACATGTGGTAATTAAAATGTTTAAAGTTGGTATTGGGTAAGTTAGGGGTGTTCATGTCAGGCTAACGACGTTAAACAAAGCACTTCATGGGAGGAAACCCATGGTTTTCATGTTTTTAAACTTTTTGGAATCATTTTTTTAATCATTTTGATATTTAGAAATAAAAAAAATAAACTGTTGACCTGTTCTTCTATATTGAGTATGGATGGGTACAAAAGGGGAGCACCATATTCATCCGTGTCACGTGGTGTGATCCTTGAGTAATACCTTACCCAGAAATTTAAAAAGAAGACAATGTATCATCAGTTTATTTTATTTTATTTTTATGTGTTTGTTGGTTAAAATGAGAATACAAAAAATATATATAATAATAATAAAAAAAGTCCACATCGTAGGTCGTGGGGCAAACCCCGTCACAATCGGCGAAGCCGCGGGGATTCGAACCCGAGACCGAAGGGAGACAGGGGCGCACACTTAACACGAACCTATGGCCTTTTTTGCTTCCTTATTATATAATTTATATATATATATACTTATATTTTACTTTCTTTATTATATATATATATATATATTGTATTTTTTTTTCTTTTCATTTTTCTAATAGGTAACTCTACAAGTGACATGGATATCAAAGGATTGAAAGGAAGCAACAAGAATATCAACTTCAACCACCAGGTGACTTCATTCCATGACCCTCATTTTCAATTTCCTTTTTTAACTTTCATTCTCTACCTATACCCGCTTCTAAATTTTCTTTTCATTAAACACTGGGGATAGTGTTATTTCATGTTGGGGGGGAGACAAAATAAAAAATGCTTTTGTGTAAAAAAAATGATAAATGATTTGAATTTTTTTTTGTGAAAATGGAAGGAAAAATTCCTTTAACTTTGAACATGGTAATACACATTACACACTTTAAAACTTAATATCAAATAATTTATCATACCCTAATTCTAATTTGAATCCTTGTATAATTTCATGAGCATAGATTTTGAAAAGTGTGGTTGTCCAATGTGATATTTCATCATTTATATATTCATCCAAATAAAAAAAATCACAATGCACATACTTTGGATAGTGGGGTATTAGTTTAAGTTCATGGGGTCCCCTAAATAAATAGCATAGGTTTGGTGATCATTTTAGTCTAATATGAGTATTCAAATAAAATGAAAAAAAATGCGCGTAGAGAAATGAAATGACCTAATGCGTGGCTTTTGGCACTTAGGGATCGTGACTCCATAGTTGTATGGCCCAGAGTTAGTAATTTTATCTCTATTTTTGGTAATTTTAATTTGTTTTTGACTGAGTTAACTCGAGATGATGCCTGAGTATATGGGCTTCACTTGGTGCCCTAAGGTCTTTGAGCCTGGGAGTCATCAGCAAAGTCTCGCTATAGGGGTGGACTCTTTTGAGTGCAATTTCAATTACCATGGTAAAATTGAAAAAAACAAAAACAAAAAAAAAACAAAAAAAATATTATACAAAAAAATGAATGCTCATCTTAATAATGAAATGTGATTCCACCTAGCGCTTACGTAATTGACCCCTTGAATAAAGATGAACCCCCATGTCTATTTTGATACACAACACATCCTCATACTTAATTGATATTGGATTAAATATGGAAATAAATTTGAACAAAGGAATGGGCTTGGGATTGGTATCTGCTTATGAAACTATCTTGTATTAAAATATTTTTATGGGTTTCATGATTGTTTGGTATAAGGTTTTTTTGTGATCATTGTGTATTAAAATGTTTTTGGAAAAGGGAATTCGAATTTCATTTCTGATGAGATATATTTTGCTCGGGACTAGAAAAACACAAGTTGGGGGGTGTGATTAGCCACTAAATGAGGATAATTTTCATTGTTAATATACATAATATTCATGTTCTTTATTATTCATAAACACTATTTTAGTGCATTTTACACTTTGAACATCATTTCACATTATGATTGTAATATCTTCTTAAAATGCGCTACTATGAGGTGCATTTTTTAACATCATTTGAAGTACCAAATGATTCATATGATTTTAAGGAATCTAATTATACATATTTTAATTTGATATTTTTGGAAATTTATCTACACTTAAATATGAACATGTTTTATTCAGGGATCAGTGGATAATTCATGGAGGATGATGGAGATATTTGGAAATGAAAGGAAGCAATTCTGGAGGAGGCAGATTGGACACCCGCCCACTGATGAGACTGTGGGGCCCAAATACAAGCGCAACGAATCCCAAATTTTGTGGGATGCTAGAAGAAATGCATAGGAATAGATAACGCTTCATGATCCAATGCTAATTAGGCCTCTATGGTGGTCATTAAGGCGGCCCAAGTTAGAGATACAATTCTGGGCCAGATTCTGCGGCCCAGAAAAACAGTCCACTAATTTTATCATATCTCGGAATCCAAAACTCTACATGGGCCCAAATGTTACAGGAGGTTAGAAGATATCTGAAGCTCCATTTTCTTCATCTATGGCCCACTCTGATTCGGCCATCTAGAAGGTCTTTCAGACACGTCTGTTCGGTAAAGGAAAGCTGGCTGCCACCTCGGGTCAAGGGTGGAAAAATCAACTCTCCCTTATTTTCCTCCCACATATGGCCTACCAAAATTAATTGATGAGAATTGGACTGTTGGAGGCTGGAACCAAGGGCTCAAAATGCCAATTTAAGGCAGTGGTGTTGGAGGATTTAGGAATCTTTGAGCTTGTTTTCATCTTAATGTTATGCTGCCAATTTCCCTTTGTAATGTTCTTCCTTCACATGTAAGTTGTTTTAAATCATCCTTGTTTATTAATAAAAGTTCTTTTTATCTTATTATTCTGTTCTTGTCCTTATCAATTTGATACCTTTGGTTCATGGTGTGAGCTTTTTCATACCAAACCTTGTGAGATTATCACACAACAGTGGAGTGATTGTTATTTTATTGCGTTTTTTTTACTTTTCCATTTCCTCCATCATGAGTCTACTTTTCGCTTCCATTGAAACCATAAAATCAATGGAGGGCTAACCCACTTATGGTTTGATCCAAGGGAGTAGCAAGGGGCTGGATTGGATGTTATTTATCACCTCATTAATGTATAGTCACTTCTTTAATTGATATTTTTATTTGATGGTTTTTAAACTCCATCGTCCTTGTTGAATTTAAGGCCACACACTTCAAATGATAATACGAACCCTTACCTTGAAGTGCTCAAAACATTGATCCTTCAAGTGTATAGGTGATTAGTATTAAAGGGTGTAGGCATTAAACCAGTAAGTTGTGATGTTGTTTTATCTCCTTAAATGAACTCATCTCAAATATAAGAAATTGTAATCATTAAAAAGGAAATACGTCCAATCCACCCCGAGCGATAACCTAGGATCAACTCATTCTTTTCATTTGAATTCACTTAAGTTTCTTATATTTCACATAAACATATCTAAAATCATCCCAAAGTTGGCCACTTCATATCCAAAAACAGTCCTTGGAATGTGCATGTCTATAGGTTACTTCTTAGGTCTCTGTGGATTCGTAACCCAAGATAGACTACAAGGACCGTTCTACCTTCATCTATAGGGTAAATTTGAGTGAGAATCAATGGATTATGAGTAATGTATAAATATTCATTGTTATTAATCAGAAATTTGAACACATTAAAGTAAAATTCAACTACTGTTAATTCAAACTCAAGAAGCACATGATTATCATTGTATCATTAACCCCTTGAGTTCTACAAAATACAAAATTGATGATACCTTAAACATAAATCAAATCCAAATGAATAATTAGTTTCAATGTGACAACAAGATCAAACCTCTTTGAGACATAAATGATATGAATCTATTATGTTTGTCTTCCTTCATCCATGTCTATCGAAGACATTAATTCCATAATTTGATGGAGTTCTTGAAAGAGTTGATATTAATAGATAACGTGCCATCGCTGGTCAGAAGATACTAGTGGAATAAATTGTAGTAGTCTAAATTTAGGATTAAAGAATCGATTATCAAAGGGAATCCCAACAATGGTGATTGAGGGAGGAGAAATGTCCTGGAGGAGCCGAGCTGCGCTTTAAAAATAGAATTTTTCAATATTTGATGATGGAGAACTATGACCACCAGCACGGTTTTCTACATTTCCATAGAGCCATGTATAATGGTAGTGAATGAATCATAATTTACAAAATTTAGGGTGAAGTATTGAAACACTGACTGAAATCACAAGTAATAGGTGGCTCAAAGTGATGGTTTCATACTATATTGAATGGGGAATGATGTGATGGAGGGAAATCATGAAGAAGTTCTATCACGAGTGGGAAATGTTGACTGGAAATTCGAGCGTGGAATCATGAGTGTGAGAGGGATAGGGAGAGGGAGCATGAGAGGTTCTCAAGGAAATTTCTAGTGAAAGAGAATAGGGGTACTTTTAAATCAGCAGTGTGAAATCACGAGCGTGAAATATCAAGAATAGTGGCTCTGAAGTAAATCTAGAGCTGGAGAAAATATGATAGAATTAGTGAGCAGGAGAAGGAGGGTGATTGTATTGGGATGAAATGAATGGGGAACAATGTGAAGGAGGGTTGTAATAATACATAGCCTAGAGATATCTATGGGAATCCTTGGAGGACTGTAGGACATTGGGGTAAGGATGACGATGACAGAGGGGGTTTACAGAAACCCCAGGTTGCCATGATTTGAAACCCAAGAAGGACAAGGAAGACCACATAGAGTTAGGTTGAAACAAGGAGAAGAAAAATGTCATAGAGGGAGGTCGATGGAGTGCGAGTTGACCAGGAGAGGGAGGAAAAAAAAGGTGGTGGTTTGAGGAGAGTATAGTCTGTTAAGCGCGAAACCCTCAGTAGAAGCACCCGACCACGAGCAAGTGAGGGAGGGGTAGTAAGGGAGGGCAACCGAGTGGAGGGAAGATGTGGAGTAATTGAGGAATGGCGCATATGAAAAATATGATGTCGAGGAAGGTAAAAATGACATGTGGATGTGGATAAAGCTAAGATTAGTATATTTAGTAGATATCATACAAGTTCAATATATATTTATTTATTCAGTGTAATCTATAAAAGTTCGAGATAGAATATTAAATAGATTGTTTATAAAGATAGTATGTCATACGTACACATGAATGTTGTCACCATTTTCAGGGAAGATGAAATGAATGAAAGATAAAAAAAATATTAAAATTCTAGAATTATTTTTATTTCATGTATATCAAATTTATTCATTATATTTTACCTAATTACATTTCATTCAAAAAATTAGTAAAAGAAAATCACATCACTTCGTGAGGTGGTAGTTTGACATTCAAATGAACGATGTTATCATATCCCCAACATAATGGAAATTAATAAGGTATATATGTAATAAAAATTCCTGAAGTATAATTATGATAAATATATCATATTAAATCAATTAATATATCCCTATTACCATCTACGTAAAAAAATACAAAACACATCACATTGGTTTGTGAGGTGGTAGTCCACCGTACACATGAGCGACGTTATTGTTTTCCAATTGGTTGGGAGGAAAAAAGATAGATGTGGAATTATAATTATTAGGGTATAATAATATAATATATTTCATATATATTCTTTAAATTCACAATTATATCTACATGTGATAGGTGGTGATGGAGAATGTATGGCATCTGTTTACAAGTTAGTAGTATGATATGCACATGATCGATGGTTTCATTACCTATTTAATAGAAAAACATATGAATATAGGTTATACCATTAGAATAATAGAATATTAGTTTATGTTATATAATGATGGTATTTTATAATTATAATTTAATATAATTTTAATGATGTGGGAGGAATAAATATAAAAACTCCAGTTTTGGAAATTTTACTCGTTCTTTATAGTGCCTCTTTAGGATTATACCGAAAGACATCAATTGAGTGGTTCATAATAAATCAACTGAATATTTGAAGTGTAGAGGAAATTATGGAAGATATATTTTGAAGATATTTTCTAAACCAAATGTTTTTGGATTTTTTTATGTGGATACAAGAAGGGATACCCTTTCATAAGTGGGGTAGAGGAAAAATTAGAAATTATTTAGAAGAGTAAAGTGCATCAATGTTTTTCACATTCCACAAGTCTCCAAAATGTCTCATTACTGAACCAAATAAGTTATATTGTATAAATAAGTCCAAAATTTAATATTTTATGTGTTTTTAGGCTATCTTATATCGTATATTTTTAAGTTAAACCTCGGTAATCTCATTTTAGCATTAATCATAGTAATTGATTTTTACTGTTTTTACAATGTAGTTTGGTAACAATATTTGTTGAAAATATTATATATTATTAATTATTATAAATCAAAAAATCGAATAAATATTCCCAAATTCAACTCAAGTAATGGTAAAATTTTATTTAAAAATTAAACCAACATATGCAATAAGAAAGGAGCCCTCTATACATAAGATGTTGAAGAATTAAACATGGTTTTATATCAAAATTAAATATATAAATCATTCCAATGAGCTAAATTTGATAAATAGATATATAATTTTATAAATTTTATTTTTAACACAAATTTTAATGAAAATAATTCTTTTAAAATATTTTAATGAAAATGATTTTTTTTAAAAACTTGTATTTTTCATTATTCACTGAAAATTTTATCTTTTAAGAAAAACGTCATATGTTCACCCTAATATAATTTTGAAATTTTAATTTCAGAATTAATTTTTTCTTCATCGAAATAAATTTTATAATATTTTATAAATGAAATATATAATTTTTTCTTAGAAGTCATTTTTTATAAAAATAATATCATCTACTCATAAATAATCATTTATAAAAATTATGATTTATTTTATCAATATGTTCTATTTATATATAATGATTATTCGTAATATTTTAAAAAAAATATTCCTATTAGTTATATAAAATTTAATGGATAGATGACAATGGTCGTGTTTAAATCAAAATATTAATAGTTAGTCAGGTTTCATTAAAACTCTGTGTTTTGTGTAACACAAGATACCAACAAAATTAAATTTATTTAAAGGGAGAAAAAAATTATATTTCATAAAAACTCTAATTTTTTTATTCCACCCCCATTAACTTTACCATTGAAATTCATCACTCAGATAAAATCAAATAAGGATACTTCTATCTCCTCACATCTTTAGGTTCCCACAAATCATCCTCAAGATTGAGGTTTCACCAAAAAAATTGACTTGGTGAGTGGAATTTTTTAACAAAACATTATATTTACGATCCATAATATCATCTAATTTTACATTATATGATTGATCAAGAGCCACTAATCCAACCTCAAATATTAAAACATTTGAAGAATCATGTATGTACATCCTTGGGAGAGATACAATTAACACATATTGAAATTGGGTGTCATTTAGTGGATGAAAAAAATCAATACGCTACCATCCTGATATGATAAAAAATTTCAAAGTAATCGATATACCTAGGTAGTAGATTTACTTTTAATCATAAACATAATTTCCTCCTTTTTTTATTTATTGACATTCCAATTTTTTTCTTACATCAAGGAATGAAGACAGATTTTTATGCCTAAATACCTAATGGATCACAAGATCCATGATGTAATGATAAGTTATTCCTTCAATCTCTACGTATCATCATAAAAACTAGGTTAGAACAAGTTATCCAATATTCATAAATCTTCATAGAGTGACGTAATACAACAATATGTAAATACTTATCCAAATATTAATTGAAACACTTTCATAATTGGTTAACCTTATCATCCTTCCCAAATTCAAAATTTATAAATAAGGTCATTAAATTTCTCAAAACCAAATAAATTAAAACCCCCCACATATCATCAAGTATATCATAATGGACACATGCCAACTATTTGAAAACCTTAGTGATGTATTCATTAATGGAATTGTAATAAACCTAATTACTATAAAATCCAAATTAAAACACACATGATTCCTCATTACCCATGTAAAAAAATATATTATTTAATATATTCCACAAATCGAAAAATTATTTAAACTACATAAATGATAAAATATGCCACTTTTTCAAAAAATCAGTAATAAGTTCCAGGGTTATAAATACTATCATGTTTAATATTTTTATATTAATAATATCTTTATCCAATCAGGACACCTTTTTCTTAACGTTCAGACCATATTATTTGTTATATTCCCATAATATTGTGTTTTCATAAAATATCAATGTGATATTAATTTTGATTTCTATTTCATCATTACTATTCAATCTATTTTTGAAATCATTAAGTAAAGAATTGTATAGAACAAGCCATATATATTTTATGATTTATATAACCTAATTCATGAATTGAAAAAAAAACTTTTTAATCATTCCACTTTTTTCATAAATCATTAAATAGGGATCATCATCTTATTCCTCAATATCCATTTACTATAATATAAAATATGAATCATGTATTTACATTCATTAACCTCAATTTAATAATTATTCTTATTTTTAACGTAAAAAATGCTATTAAAATAGCCCATACACATTATATGTCATTTGTGGTATCTTTATCATCAGTAGTATGACCATAACTCACTACGCCGTATTGATTATCATCCGGAACATTCCCCATATGAAATTAATTTTTATAGTTCCCATACTTTACACAATTAAAACACTCAACTATATATGACACCTTATGTATACCATTATTCTCATCCCATTCATTATCTGAAAATTTAATTTTTTCAACTATAATTACTTTCTTTGTGTAATTCTTTTACAATAAGAAAATCTACTTATTCCACTATGATAACCACATGGGTTATTTATCCAAAATTTTCAACTCAAAGTAAACTAAATATTATCCACTACATCTACCTACAAACCAATCTCTTGGAGAAAACTTTCATTCTCATCTTTGGATAGTATGAGGGTTGGTTTTGGGTATTTGTTTTAATCATATATGGTGATAACTGATTTTGTATAATCAATATACCCTTTACTCTAGTCACCACTAAATTTGGTGTCTCATAGAAACATTTTTTTTATCAAATTCAATGCTAACGATATTCCATCTAGATCCCACTATTCAATAAAAACAAAATCCATAGTGGGAGAAGAAAAAATCATAGTGGGGAACCACATAATAATGAAAAATTAATTATAAGATGACCAACTCATGAAACATTAATTCCAATATATGACACCTTAAACGTAAGTGAGTTCATTATTCAAATATTTAATTATTAATCATAAATAATTTGTTAATTAATTAATCATATCCCAAGAGAGTGTTAAACTAGGTGTGTAGTATATCATGTTTTCATATACCTTGTAATACATGGGTCAAGCTAGATGTTCCTTTTTTATAGTTATTTAACTAAGTTATATATCTTCCAGAACCATGTCTACTTCTAATATGCAGATTAGGATGTAATTTCATGATAACCACTCTCTCTATTATTCACCAACATTCTAGGATATTTTCTTATTCATATAATTATCCTAAAACATATAATAAGAGATATAACTATACATATGTATAGACATATACCATAGTATCTCACTAACTTTTCCTCATCCTAGATTTCTGGGGTTTATTAAACCCTTATCTATTACCAACTATAGAGACACCAAATTTATCATACAAAAATATTACATCTTAAATAATGAATATTCATTAAACAAAAAATGATTCATGCAATAATTGTTTAGTTTCTCTGCCTTTGTAAAAATTGATAAATAATAAAATGGTCCTTATGTGACATAAATATTCTCCCACTAAGTTCCTCTTATCAATAACCCTTCTTATAAAAATAATACATAAAATATTATTTCATACCATGGGGAAGAAAACATAATAAAGGCTGAGATCATGTTCTCATTATGGGTAAAAATGGGATATGTTAACTTGTCATGAGATTAAGGGTATGATAACATGAGAATAAAATTTCAAATCCGTACCCTATATATCCTAGATCATAGTATAGATTCACAGAAAAAATCAGGGCAATTCATAAGACATGTTTAATTATTCAATCAATTAAATTTATCAATAAGATAATAACATTAGAATAAGAAATTTATTTTGGTATACACATAATTATAGAATATCATTTCATTAGAAATTGAAACTCATTTAAAATTATATCATAATAGAATGGGTTCACAACACAAACCATCATAGTAGTCAATGAACCCACCAAAGAGTATCATAGTGTATAATTTTTTTTATTAATATAGGATCAGTTCCAATTCCATAATTGGTTACCTCGTTAGATATCAATCATTACCAAATGCATTATAGTGAGATATATGTCTCAGCCATCACATAATGAAAATCATAATAATGTGCACCTCAATATCATAAGGAATTCAACGTATCATAACCACTGAATAGAAATGGGTTACATAAACATTTTATCATAATATAACCAATGGAAAATGGGATTTATAATAATTTCATCATTTCACCATAACATAACCCATGTAAATAGTTACTGGTTTTATAATAATTTTATCATGTTATAACCCATGGAAAATAAATGTTTTAAAAAACCATTTATCATCATAAACATAACCCCTATATGGGAAGAATAAAAATGGTATCTCCTCCTCATATCCCAAGTAAAGAATAAGTGACATCAAAGGATTTTATCTTTGATAGAAAATTATTTTTAAATATCACCTATTAATTATTGAGGAAAAAAGTATTTCCACTGTGAACATAACATTTGAAATCATAAAGTATTTTCAAGATCCTTTTCATTTGAAAACAATTATTAAAATATAAAAAATCATTTTATTTGGAAATAATGTCTAAAAATTATATAGAAACATCGAAAATAATATAAAACATTTTTTGAGGAAAAATACCATTTCCACGTTGATTTTTTTAAATATAATATAATTTCAAAATCTGTTTTTTCTAAAATTAACCATGGAAATATATACTTGAAGCTTTAAGGATCCTTTAAAACATTTTTTAACAAAAAAAATTTCAATTGTAAATAATTTATTGAAAATTTTAAAAAATATTAAGGAATCGTATTTTAAAAAAAATTCAGAAATTATATGGGATGCCTGAAATAATATATTAGTCGTAATATTAGAAAATAAATTTTATGTCATGAATGATAAAATAAATATTCCTTTGATATTTTATGTAAAATTCAACTGGGTCATCTGTGGAAAAACATAAAAATTCATTTTAAAAAACATTTTAAAAACTCAGTAATGGGAAATAAATTCATTAATAAATTATTTGGAAAATTTTAAATCCTTTTTTAAAATATTTATAGAAAATATGGATATGAAATAAAAAGGGTTTTCATCTAAAGAGATAAACAAAGATGATTTTTATTGGAAACATTATTTTGAAAAATTGAGTACATAAAGTTGGGAAAATGTAATTTATTTTATTTAATTAATAAACATATGAGGAAAATTTTATTAATTTAATGAGGGATAGATTATAATATTTCATCATTGGAGGAATAATTATAAACAATCATGATAAAAATTGTGACTTTCTCAGAAAACCCTCTCCACTTTGGTAACATTATTTTATAATCCCCATAAAATAATATTATTAATTTAATGATAAAATATAATGAGAATATATGAATTTATGTTATTACATGTTAAATTTTTAATATATACTCTACATAAAAATAATATATGTGCATAACAAAACATATTTCTCAAAGAAAGAAAATTGAGAAAAAAACTCTTGCCTTATGTATTGACTTCTTTTTTAACTGATAGAAACCCTAGTAAAATAAATATAACTTTATTATAAATATATTAAACAACTATACATATATATATCATACCATATAATATTTACTTATTACATTTTACTACATGTTTATTATCTATTACTTGTTAAAATCATGTTTCGGGAAATAGCTCCAATGTATTTCCTGTGCGTTTTTATTTTTTTCACTGTACTTTTTCTTTTAACATGGAACCATAATCTATACAGAAATTAATCCTGATAAAAAACATCTTATATATTTTTAATATGTTAATTTATATTGATGTATTCATGTTAGAGACGGAAAATGAAATACAATATTCACGTAGATGTTAGGTCGTATGTATACAATAACATTATTCCAATTTTTACAAAGGATGAAATGAAAGAATGATAAATAATATATTAATACTCCTGAATATTTGTTATATCATATATATCACGAATATTCATTTTATATACCCAAATTTCTTTCCATACAAAAACTTTAGGGAAAATGTATCACATTGCTTCGTGAGGCAATAGTCAACCGTACACACGAACTATGTTATTGTATTCCCCACAGAATGGATTATAATATGGTATATGAGATATCATAACTCAATAAGTATAATTATTTTAATTTATTAAATTAAATAATTTAATCTATCCTTACTACCACCAATTTAAATCATAGATGGAGAATACATCAGATCAGTTCATAAGGCTGTAGTTTGTTGTATATATAGAAAATGTTTTTATTTTCCATTGGGTTGGGAGGTAATAATTTATATATTGTATTATAATTATAGATTTTTATATTATCGTAAATATCATATATACAAATTTAACCATCATTTTATCCATCTTTTACATGTGATGATGAAAACTAAATATCATCATATCGCGGGCTGGTAGTCTGCATCACACACATTTGGTTGTTTAATTTATCATTTACTGGAAGTAGAGATAGATATAGGTTATTAAATTATCATAATAATATCATATTATATGGTAAATAATGTATTTATTTAATCATAACTGAAAAATATTTTAAAGATGTGGAGGATGAAACAAAACAAAACACATGTTTAATAATTTTACCTCTCCTTTAGAGGGCACCTTTAGATTTATACATAAATAATTCATAGGAGGGGTTCCATATCAAACTAAGGACTCTTTAAAGTGGATATATAATTAGAAAATAAATATTATTAATTTTATGGTAGATAAAATTAGTTTTTGAACTGTAAAAAGGAGAGAAGAGGTGGTGGCATTTTTATGTGGGAGACATGACACACATGATTTTTTAAAAAATAATAATATGTACTCATGTCTTCAACATTCCAACAGAATACACAATATATCTTTATGAAACCTTATATTTTATAATATCTAAATATAGACATAAAATTGTATTTTTATATGTTTTTAGTTCACTTTACACAATATTGTTTTAGTTTAACCCCCAGTAAAAACATTTTAATGAACAATGATGTAATTAATTTTTACAGGTTTCACTATCCATTATGGTTGAAAATTCCATTGAACTTCTCAAATATTATTAATTATGATAATTTCAAATATGGGTTCATTTTTTATAAATTCAATTCATCTAATTGAAATATATAATTTATAAATTAAATCACATATGCAATTAGAAAGAGGATTATAAATATCGAAATGTTTAAAATATCAAAAGGTTTTTGTATCAAAATTCATTATGAAGTTGATTCCAATGACATAAATTGTTTTAATATATGTATATATATATATATAATTTTACTAAATTCTATTTTGAATACCATACTAAAATAAAATATATCTAGTAAATTATTTGAATGAAAATACAGTTTTTTATATAAACCATCATTTTCCAATATTCTATGAAACTTGTATCATATAATAACCTTAAAAAAAATAAACCCTATGATAATTTTTAAATATAGTTTATAAAATGAATATATGTTTTGAACTAAATTTTTTAAAATTTTAAAAAAATTACTTATTATTTTTTTTATAAAAATTATAAATATTTAAAAAAATAGTATTTTCAAAACATATAATGACATTATTAAAAATTCAGTACATTTTTTAGAATATGGTTTCATTATTTAAAACCATTATAAATAATATTTTTAACTAGGTTATTCTTATTGATTTATCCATATTTATTTCTTTGGTAATAATAATCATGTTTAAATAATAATTTTTATAGTACGTAACAACTAGTTAAAACTAAATGTTATGTGTAATGAAAGTTATCAAATAAATTCGGTTTATTTAATGAAACAAACAATATTTCAAAAAAACACTCAGGTTGTTACATCATCTCATTGATATGTATTCTTCTTGGTAGGATATTTGGGGTTACATTTTTCTTTTGTTTGAGAGATTATAACATCATATTACCAGCTTTCTGGTACTTATAACACAATATTTTGAATCTTCATTGTTTGGACCTTGTTTGAGGTGATTTTTTGAGCTTTTTAGTATTCATTATATATATATTTTTCTATTAATGTATGAAAAATTATTATGTAAACCATACTGGTTTACTAAGAAAACTATATTCCTTATTATGATGTTCTATAGGGGTAATAGTTTGGTAAACCATGTGGCCTCCACTTAAAATCTGGTATCTTAAGAGAGTCAGTAGGGAATATTTAGCACACATTCTCCAAACCATGAAGCTAAATATTACACAATATATTCATTAGGAAAAGAGGGAATTTATTCTTAGTAAATAGTTTTTTCAAACTGTGTGTCCTAACAATGAATTAAAAAACATAAGTCCAGTACAGGTTCATGGTAGGTGGATTGATAGTTTTAACCATGTTCCCTTACAATAGAAAGTATTTGAGAAATTTTTTATCCACTAAAACATTTAATTAAAGAGCTTCAACCCCCATTTTAAATTTCAAAAACATTTAAATTGAACTGAATTTGACTCTATGTATTTTAGAGACACTCTATAGAAGATTTTGTCTCCTAAAAACAATTTCTTCTCAGATCTATGTGTCGGTGGATGTGATTGATCCCTCTCTAAAATTTTTAGCCTCTTTGATTTGAAATCATAAATTTTTCACTACGCGCCTCATTTTAATGTAATGGATCCACATTTTTTTATGGTTCCAATGCATAATTTCATTCCTTTTAAATCTACTTATTCATATTTGATATTTCTTTCCTTCTAATTTTCGTTTTTTGTTCCACATTTTTTGTGATTATTTTAATTTTTTTTACTAGAGCTAAGAAATTCCATGACTATTTTCCTTATATATAAACACTTGATTGTTTTCATGATTTTAATTTTAATTGAGAGGATTTTTATGGTTGATTTTAAAAAACATGCAGTTGTTCTACAGACCCTTTTTCAATGGCTCTGAGATTATTGTGTGTAATTGATACAAGATGTCCTGAAATGGAAATTTTTAGAATTCAAATATTTGAAAACGATTATTTAAAAATTTTAATTTGAATAAATGATTTTTTTAATGAATAAATTGGATTGAAAAAAATTGTTTGGGTTTAAAATATAAATTGCATGTTGAAACATTAAATGTCAAATTTGAATTATAAAAGTTGAATTTAATTAAAAAGAGTTAGTTTCCCATGATTGACCGATTTAAAACACTCGTGATACTAAGTAGTAAATAGTTAATTAGAAAAATAAGACTAAGACCCTGACCGCATATAAATGGATTTACAATGACAACTCTAACTAAAACACATTTATAATTAACGTCTTTTAATGAATTTTGATTGATTCAATCCAGATAACTTGAGCATTAGATATTTGTGCACACCTCAATGCATAAATGAATGACTATGTTGTGTTAGTATCATATATCCATTAACTAACTAACTTCTGGGAATATAAAAAAGGTTATTTGTTTTTCTTTTGATAATTACATACTATTGGTCAAAGAATAGTTTTTTTCATTCCCTTCCATTTATTGAAATGTTTTTTAATGATATTATCTAAATAAATTTTATATAATTGACATGAAATACCATTTCAAAAAATTAAAATGATTAATCATGTATTTTTTTTAATTAAATGGATTCCTAAATTATATATTTTTTATTGAACTACATAATGACCAATTGTTAAATACCTAAATGGGGTTTTTTCACATGCCATACCTTTTAATTAATGTATTTGTAGATTTTTTTATACTATATCTATAAAAAGGAAAACATCCAATCGCAAGTTTTATGTGTGCATGATTCATGGATCTTTGGGTAAAAGTAGTGACATATGAAGCACTTATCCACATCATTTGTTGAGATTATGAAATTTTGTCTTGATTTATGTTTGGATAATCAATTGGTTGATGCATTATTTTTATACTTGTCTACAATACATTGGTAATTTATCCTTGATGGATATTTCTATATTGGATTTTTATTATTTATCATTCTTTATTTTTTTTATTTTTTTAGGGTAAATGCATTCCCTTTTTCCATTTAACGATGTTCAGTCACTAATCTCTAATATGTATGGATAAAAAGTATAATTTTATCCATGTTTGTTTCATCTCAATTACTCATGTAAAAGTTTATTTGGGTGGGTTAATTATAACACAAAATCAAATATTCCTTTTCAACCACCTTTCTAAAAATTCATGGCATAATAACGTTCCCTCCTAAACTTCCTCCCAACATATTATAGACTGACAATGCCTTAAATATAATTCCCCAACTAGGTACATATAAATACTAGAATGTAAATTCTATTTATAAATAAATTACACTAATAAAAGGTGTTGATCCCAACCTCCATTACATAATATTATGAACTCCAAAATCATATCAACCAAACAATGAACATTCTACTACAATTTACTAGCTAATAGAAGATGAAAAACTAGACCAAAACATAACTCAATAACAAATAAATTATGATGTTCCTTGGGAAAATTGGTTGTGAACCATATATTGTAATCATATTTAATATTCATTGGAACTTCTTGTGACTAAAATATCTCATTTAGATAATGAAAAAATATTATCCAAAAACATGTCATCATGAATATGTTAAAAATGTCGATTCATAGTGAAACCATCAAAAATAAAAAAAACTTGATTATTAACCAGATATGTATTTGGTATTACCACAAAGAAATATATTTATAAATTCTTCAATTACTATTTTATTATTGATAACACTTGAATATTTTCCTATAGTAGTTTTCATTTATCATTAATGAATTGTAAAATAAAACATTAGAAGTTATTATTATAAATAATTTTTTCAAACATTCTCAGCAATATTATATTTAAAAATCTATTCAAATATAAGTGACACCTATATGAATAAAATTTAGAAAATTTAGAGCCTCACTCAATAATTATTTTCAAAATTGAGTGTCTCCTATTAAACATGATCTCTTTAAAAATATTAAATCACATTATTTGAAATAATTAATATAAGGAAACATTTATCTCTTAACGTGTTCTATCATACATTATAAACCATGATATTTTTTCTAATAATATATTATAATTCTTGTAAATATGATTGAACATATAATTTATTCAAAAGAAAAGTGGTTTCTGAATAAGAAACATCCAGTTCACCCACTATTAAATAATTAATTATTGTGTAATGTTCAAATAATAACATGTCTAATGATATTTTTGGCATCCCAATGTTATAATTATATAATATTTAAGATGTTATTATTGGAATAAATTAAATAATTTTAATTTCTAGACAATGATAAGTTAATTTATATAGTTTAAGTAAAAATAAATTAAAAACATTGATTTTTATAGTATTTCAAATATAATTGAGGGTATATATAAACTTAACTCATTTGAAAAATTGTTGGAAATGAAACATACTGTAATTGAATCCAAAATTTTTTATGGGGAGTCACAACAATTTATAATTTATTTTTAATCCCCAAAGTCTCAATCCAAAAAAAACATTAGCACACATAGAGTTATAATTGTGTTGGTTTCCTTAAAGTTGGATGAGAAAAACAAACATGCCTTTATCAAGAACAAGAAAAAAAATAGAATCTTTATTCCTTTTACAAATTTTGAACCACCCATATATACCTTTTGTTTGATGTGGTATAACAATATAATAATAACTTTAAAAGGTGATAAAATACAATGCAGTTAGTCCTAGTGAAAAAGAATTAGAATATTTGAAACGACATTACCCAAAAATAATAGTGAGATATGGAAGTTCAGGCTTCTTGATCCCTCCAACAGGATGTTGTTTCATGATTGAAGTAAAACTGTTAGTTTTACATTAAATTTTATAGTTGGTTTCCTATTATACAATTAGAAATTATCCTTAACCTCTAAACCAATATAATATCTTTTTCTAACTCCTTTAAAAGAGTTCACATTTTCTTTTCACATTCATTTTTTCCATTTATCGTTTTCAAAACACCACCTGCAGATAACATAAATTAAAAAATTTATAGTATTATATTGTTTTTCCTATAAAATTATTCATGAGAATTATATATATAATTCACATGTAAAACATAACCATGTGGTCTCACATATATAGTATAAAAAATGAAAATATTAATTCAGAGAAAACATTATAATAATTAATATTCTAGTAAATATTAAATAGAAAATAAATTTAATAGTCAATAAAACACTCTAAAATATATCAAGTAAATAAATATATATATATTTCAATGTATTACAATTTGAATCTCATGCATTAAAAATTCTAAAAAAATTGAACATGTATGGACCCATTTAATAATCCATTAAATATTCCTGAGAAACATCCAAAAAATTTATATGGAATAAATGTGATTAATATGTAATCATAGAAAAATTGAAATATTTAAAATATCATTGAAAACATAATGTAAAATAAAATATGAAAAAATAAAACAAGGGAATTTAGTTTGGATAAATTCCTTATGTCAGATCTATTTTCTGGAAGTTGCTTCTATTCAGTGGGACTACCGTTGTAATTGGTCACTCCATGCGGTAGGTGAAAACATTAATTATTCCATCTATCAATATTTATCCAGTGATCAATCAGTATTTAACATGTAGTTAATCCGGGGTTTTATTGAAATATATTTCATGAATTATTGAATTATATGGCTGATTAAAATTTTGTGTGTGGTCGATCTGATACTCATGGTCTGAATGGCTAGAAGGCTTTATATTTTTTTTCTGATAATCCTATGTTTAACTAGGTTGAGATGAACCAGTTATTGATCAAATACACAGAAATGTTTTTGCTTGACTATGTATAATTGTTGGTTCTCTAATCTTGTGATTTTTACTTGATCAGTTTTCTATTTAATTTGATTAAGGATGTTTATTCTATCCATTGTTCTTAAATTTTATCCAATCATTAGCTATTCAAAAAAATCATGCCATCTATAAATGAAATTGATCCATTTTTTATTTGGTTTATTTCCTTAGGACAGTCTAGTATACATACCTAATGGTTGATCTATATGTATATATATTTTTTAAAATAGAATAAAATAATATTAAATTTCAACCCCTATTGATATATTTTTCTCCAAAATCAGTTAATAATGAATGTGATGACATCATAGGATAAATCATGATATTGTGGATAAAGGATTTGTTAAAATCTATGAGAAAATATAATTATAAGGAAAACATGTATTTTAGTTATAAAAACATGAATAAAATAATGTGTATCAGGGGGGCACATCAACATTCTACCCCTTTTTAATAAATAAAAAAAATTAAATACTAAAACTTTTACCCCATATTGAAATTAATCAAAATGATTTTATTATACAGAATAAAATTTCTCCCTCCATTAAAATATCAACTATTTATAAGAAAATGTGAACCCCAATTTATAGAAAATAATTATTTGGAATGATATTAACTTTTTTATGGTTAGAAGAAAACACAAATTAAACTCATCCTAAAGATTACTCAGAATAAAAATAAATTTTCTAATACTTTAATTGAAAAAACAAATTAAGATATCCCTAAACCAAATAACGAATAAATTCAAAAATAAATCATTTTAGAATGATATTTTTTGTGGAATAAAGGGAATAAAAAAATAAATGTACTATAAATTGTATATATAAGTTGTAGAATATATTTAGGAAAACTAGATTACAGAACCTGTATTAATGATCAACTAAAAAGAAAAAATATATTTAAATAATAAGCTCAAATTAGTAATTTTATATTTTCATATTCATTAATTTTACATTTAAATTTCAAAACTCCCCCAAAAAACATATAATGTACAAATTGATTTTACTACCATTATTCTAAGCATAATTTTAATTTTTTTCAAACATAGAGAAATCCAAATATTAATAAATATTTCAACTATATAATATTCCAAAGAAATAGATTTTATAATAATATTTTAATTTAGAACATGTTCCTTAAAAAATTTAAATTTAACATTAGACTGTATAAACATATAACATTATAAATGGTTTTTTGAAGTTGATATAGCAATGTTATTGTCAAAATAATTCAGATCTTATCTAATATAAAATTGAAATCAGAAAAAAAATCCATACTGAATTTGAACAGAATGATGCAACATTAACGTACCCACTCTTAGTAATTTATTAATCTACTGAATTTTGTTTAGTTGAACATCATGGGACTATTCATTTATATCGAATGTGAATCCAATATGATGTTATTTTCATATATCTCTCATACCCAAAAAAATATAAATCACTATAATTGGTTAAATTTATGGAAGTTCCAGAAGGATAATATAATCTATGAGTTAAATATACATGAAAATAATTTATAATAATTTAAACATTAATAAATGGATCTCATTATGATTAATTTTAAATCTAACACATATGAAAAATAAAAATATCAAATCAATCAGGGAATCCTTTTAGTATACTAACCATATGATCATTCCTCTAAACTTTTTTAAATCAATAGAATTTTCATATTCATCCTTATCAAGTTTACAAAAAGGAATATTTAGATTGTTATTACATTTACAAGATTCGAAACCAGATATTTTTTTTGAAATCATTAGCATAAATAAATTGATAAAAAAAAATATAATCATTCCTTTAAGAAAACTAAACACCAATAAAAACTATTTTGTCTCCCATTAATCTCATATAAAAAATAATTTTTTAATAAATATGATAATTTTTTACAATATATTAGTAAAAGATCTAAAAATAATATTATATACCTGAATTTTTAGCATTAAAATATGTCATAAAATCCAAATAATTAAAAATGTAAGGTCATGTATTCCTTCTCAAAAGATGTTTTCAAAATAAAAGTTAGTAGTCTCTCACACCATACTCGAGGAGCTTGTTTTAAACTAGATAAAAATTTAGAAAATTTTAAAATATTGTGTGGGTATTTTTCAATTTTAAATGTTGGGGGTTATCTAACATATACTTCTTCATATATATAACTATTTGAGAATTTATTTTAACATTGATCTGAAATAATTTCTATCCATTAAAAAAATGAATATGTAAATAATATTCCAATATATTTCAAACTAGATATTGATAAAAAATAATTCATAATATTCAACACCTTCTTGTTTTGAATATCCATGGGAATCTAATATGACTTCATTTTTAATGATTCACCATATACGTCGATCTTGTTTCTAATCATCCATTTAATTCCAATAATTTGATAATAATTAGGGTTATTAACTAAAGTCCAAAAATTATATCAAGTAAATTTATATATCTTATCATTCATACCCATCGTCTAATTAGAATCATTAATAGAATCATCAATATTGTTTCAATAAAAATCATACATATAATTTATATAAGAATAAAAAAAGAGAGAATATATCCTAGTTTGAACGTTTTATTCATCATTTCAAATGATATTATCTATTATAATATCTTTAGGAATTCATAAGATTTACTTATAGGGATGTTTCTTCACCTCAATTGGTTTATTCAAATAAAATTTTTTAGTCTCTCTAATGTTAAATTCTGTAAAATTATCTTTAAATTAATATTCATCAGTTAATATATTATATATACCACTTTAAAAGAATTTAACATGGAAATTTATTCAAAACTTATAGTTCAATTATTAAATATTTTATATTCCTTTACAAATTTGTAGTAACATAATGAAATAAATTCATCATATTTTTAATTGAATTTATCTAATACATCCTTATTATTCAAGATAAATACATTACAACCAACGACTCTAAAAATTCAATTTTATGATTCTATATCATCCCATGTTCATAAGGATACATTTTCTATATAATTTTTAGTGTAATTATATTGTAAATATAGAAATTGGATTTTATAACTTCCTCTCAGAGTAATTTTGGTAAATTGTAAATATTTTATATGGTTCAAGATAGTCTTTGATGTTTTTTATTTTTCCTCTCTATAAAAAAAATTTATTTTGGTGCACTTGGTGAAAGTAATTTTTTTAAATATAAATTTTCATCAAAAAATATATAAAATTGTAGATGTTGAAATATATTCCTCAATCTAATTACATTTATATAATTTATTTCCATTAATCACCTTCAACTATTTTAAAATATTTATAAACTTTATCTACACTTTCATATCTATGTGTAAAAAAATAAACCCATGTTATCCTAATAAAATAATATACAATGAATATAAATATTTCTTTTTAGATAAACAAGAATGATTAATAAATCCAAATAAATCTAAATGTAGGAGTTAAAAATGTCTTACAGTACATATTTTTTTTATATGTTTAAACAATTTTTTTTATCTTTTATACAAGAATAACAAACATAGTTGTTGTCCTCCTTGAGTTTAGGGAACTAAAAAATAGACTAGTTTATGGATTCATTGTGTGAAACCAGAAATTATCAGAGTCTAATATTTTATTACATAAAATTTCATCATATTTTATAGAATTTAAAAATAAAAAATTGTGGTTTTCCAATTCATAAAAATGGATTAAATCATTATTTTCATTTATATTTTTATATGATTTTACAGTTTTATCAATGAAGAAAACCCAGATTTCATTTTGAAATATAAAATCCCTTCCATTATCATTAAGATAATAAATCATTATAAATTATTCTTTAAACCCTCAATATATATTAAATTTTAAAATGAAAATAAAATTTTAAAAAGTCTAAATTCTATAAAACATTTTAACTCTCTTTTATTTTTATCACCAAATGATACCCTACCATCAGCATATTTATTTATGTATTGAAAATTTGAGATATCAAAAGTAATATCACATGATGTCACAAACCAGCCTAGGCACCCTGGTAACCCGATAATCGAGCCGTCCCTGACATAGCCCAAAGGGCGTTCCTGATCCCCATGGTTCAACGACTAGAAACTGGAATCGTACAACATACAAGTGGGAATGATTTTTCCACATGAATACAGAAGCAAGAGTAATACAAATAGTATGCATAACAAAAGAAACTCCACTAGGAGTGATGTACCAGAATACAAAGAGGCATAAAATGCCAAAGTACAACAACCCAAGTAAAAAAAGGGAAAACAGTCCCAAGGACCCAAAGGACAAAACTCACCATGTCTAGAGATCAACAACTAGATCCACCTTTTAGAGGTCCCTTCCCTTTGCTCGATCATGGAAGAAGAAAATCTACAAACACCTGAAGGAAAAAGTTGGGTTTCAGCCTAAGCCCAGTAGGATATCACCAAATATTCCATAACGGATTCCAAATATAGATTATCAATGTAAAAGCTTTCAATTTTCAAATAAACAGGTTTGGAAATTAAAAAGAATACTCTATAAAACCATGCTATACATTTTCAAATGATGGAAAATTCATCAAGAAAGTATTTAAAATGAAGGAATATTTCTAAAACAGTGGCTTAATTAAAAATAGTTACATAAAATAGTTTATCTAAATTCATCAGGCATGTAAGCAGTTCAATAGCATTGGCATATGTTTATATCTCATATATAAATACACAAGTGAGAAACATGGTCATCTACCAAAAGGTACGATAGTAATAAGCAGCTATAGGATTCCGAACTCCCTATGTGAACTCAAAAAAATTTGTATTCACACGTCCCTATGACACTGGCCAAAGGTGAATCGTCACCAACCCGTCGGGGATGTGACCCGCTGCAAGTATGATTTAGAACGTTGTCATAGCGTAGAGTGTATCCAAATAACTCAGTAACTACCTAAGACTTGAATGAGCACTTACATTATGGGCGAACTATTATATGAATGTTTAAAAATATGATCATTACCATTCATCCATTTCTAAAGTGCCAAACTCATTTCATTTAAAACCAAAACATGTTTTATTCAAAACAAGCCTTTTTTACAAGACAAAACCAATGGGTTTCAATCAAATCATTTTAAACCATTTCACCAGTTTGAAAATCCATTCAAAACCAATTCCATCATTTCACAAATTCATTTCCACAATTAAATTCAACAATTTAATGGAAATCATTTACATGAAATCCACCAATTTAAATTAAACACTTTTAATCGGCCAAATTCTATAATCACACCAAATTCAATGGAATTGGGGTTTTACAAATATTAATTCCAAAGCTATTTTAAATATACTGATTCAATGGAATCGAGTTTTGATCATTTTATTAGAAACCAACTTGAGAAATTGAATTTAAATCGTCCATTGAAATAATCCATGAAATACAAGGATAATCAATTTGGAAAGACATGATGGAACCACCTACCTTGAAGGTTTTCACCAAAACCACAACGGTGGAGAACACTCAAGAAAACCAGGTTTCTTTGCCAAGAACCTGCCTTAGACCTCTCCTCCTAGTAAGACCAAGATCAAAACTCATCAAACATGGTACCACATACTTAGATCTACCCATAACGGGAGTAGATCTAAGAAACCGACAGAAGCAGAGAAGTAGATCTATGTAGATCTAAGAAACCGATCAAGAACGATGAAGAACGACCACATACTAAAGATTCCAGCCTCAATTCACCAAGAGGAGCCTTTTCATTGCCTCTGGAATGATGGGAGAACCTTCTCTGACCTTAGGATAAGAAAAATCCCGAGTTAGGGGCCGCTTAAGAGGAAAACGAGGTACTTAGAGGCAAAACCGAGCGAGATCCACAATTTAAGGACCTTATTTAAGTGGAAGAACGATTTGGCCGCACATTTTGAAAAACTGTGCGCTCACAGTGCATGAGCTACTGCCTCATCTACCCTTCTTGCATGGTTTTTCTGCACAGTTAGACAGACTATGTGACACCGATGTGGAAGCTACTACCCAGTGTTTCACGGTTGGCACAGTTTGGTCGCACAGTTTGTCAAATCATGCGCAAACCATGCACAAAATATTGTCCTTTATATTGCTTTAAATGTTCACCCAAACACACCCAAAGTTGCTACTCCACAATAGAGGTAATTAGAAACAAAACAAAGTTCCTTAAAATGTAACGTGATGTTACAACCTCCCCACCATTAGACCTTTATGTCCCCAGAAAGCCTATGAAGAAACATCCACGTCAAAAAGATGTGGCCACTGATCTTTCATTATGCCTCCCTTTCCCACGTCTCATGAGAATCAGAACCATGTGGCCATAGAACATGGACTAGAGGTATCATTCTCCCATGACGTACCTTGGTATCCTGATCAACAAGCCTGACTGGTCATTTAGTAACAGATAAATCTGGTTCAATCTCAGGATCACTCCACCCCACAACATAAGATGCATCAGAGAGATACATTTGCAGCTGCGATACATGGATCACGTTATGTATCGACGTCTGTTGTGGTGGTAGAGCTAGATGGTAAGCAACTTTCCCCACAAGACCAATAACCTAAAAAGGTCCCACAAAATGAGGATCAAGCTTTCCGTGCCTCCCTATCCATCAAAGACCTAATCGGGGTGAAACATTAAAGAACACCTAGTCACTAACTGATAATTCTGATTGTCTACGGCGACGATCAGAATAATACTTGTACCGACTCTGTGCTTTCAACATTCTCTGACGAATAAAATGCATCTTAATTGTCGTCTCTTAGACCAAACTCGGTCAGACCAAAGAGCTTTCATGAATCTCTGACCAACATAAAATATATTTATAAGGACAGACATACAAAGCCTCAAAATAAGCCATTTTGATCACAGATTGAAAACTTTTGTTATAAGAAAACTCAACTAGCCCCAGATGAAGATCCCAAGACCGACCAAAGTCAAGTACACAAGCGTAGAGCTTATCCTCAAGGATCTGGATTGATTTTTCTGTCTGGCCATCTGACTGTGGATGGTAGGCCATGCTCAAACGAACCTGAGATCCTAGTGCCTCCAGAAGAAATCTCTAAAAGTGAGAAGTAAACTGAGGATCCCAAAAAGATACTATAGCAGAAGGAACTCCATAAAAACAAACAATTACTTTCACATAGATATTTCCCAACTCTTCAACTTTGGTTGTATCTCGAATAGGTATAAAGTGAGCAAACTTGATCAGCCTGTCGATCACAACCCATATTGCGTTCCTCTTCCTCTAGGTTTGAGGTAACCCAACCACAAAGTCCATAGAGATTTCATCCCACATCCATGTAGGGACTGGAAGTGGTTGAATTAAACCTGAAGGATTCTGGTGCTCATATTTCACATACTGGAATGTATAGCAACAAGATACAAACTCAGAAATGTCTCGTCTCATCCCTGGCCACCAGAACTGTCACCGCATATCATAGAACATCTTCGTGGTTCCTAGGTGCACAACCCACTGAGAGTTAGGGAAATCCCCCATCAAATCCTTCCTTGCCGATAACGGCACAGCGTAACGGTTTCAATAACACAGAACACCCTCTTTGGAGAAAGACCACTAGGTGTCAGTCTCCCCACAATAAAGAGAGTCCATAATGCTATGGAATTCATCATCCAATTGTTGTTCCTGAAGAATTAACTCAAGGAGAGAAGAAGTCAACTGAATACTGGGTAATGAAATTTCATTCCCCTTCCACTGAACTCCAATATGGAACTGAGAAAAAAGTGACATCAAACTCCACTCTTCTAAAGATTATTTCATAGCCTGTGATGGATGTTTCCTACATAACGCATCTGTGACTACATTTCTTTTCCTTGGGGTATTGGCACTGTTAAAGTCAAATGATTGTGGGTACTCCACCCAACGCCTTTGTCGAAGATTCAAATCTTTTTGAGAGAAGATATAACTCAAGCTCTTGTGGTCTGGATACATAGTAAACCTTTCTCCATAAAGGTAATGTTTCCAACACTTATGTGGGTGCATAAAAGCAATAAGTTCAGGGTCATGGGTAGGATAGTTTTTCTCATGAGGCTTAAGCTGACGAGATCCATAGGCAACAACATGATTACTTTGAATAAGGACACATCCAAAACCTGGACCTGATGCATCACAGAAGACCACATAACCTATCCTGGCCTCAGGAAGATTTAACACCGGTACACTAGTTTAGAGACACTTCAGCTTAACATAATAACTCTGACATTTATTGTTCCAGGAAAACATCACTCCCTTTCTAGTCAGAGCAGTCATTAGAGAAGCTAACATTGAGAAGTCTTTAACAAACCTGCGATAATATCCTACTAAGCCCAAGAAGCATTAAATCTCTAAAACAGTTCTTGGTTGTTCCCAAGTCATAACAGACATCACCTTCTCAGGATCAACTGATATACATTGTTCTGACACGACGTGTCCCAAGAATTTCACTTCTCAAATCCCGAAATCGCACTTTGAAAGCTTGTCATAAAGTATGTGATTCTTTAGAAGAAACAGAACTATTCTCAGATGATGCACATGATCCTCCTCATACCTGGAGTATTCAAGAATATCATCCACAAAGACCACCATAAAAGTATCTAGGTACTCATGGAAAACCATGTTCATCAAATCCATGAAAACCACAATGATAATTTGTTAGGCCGAAGGGCATAACAAGGTACTCATAATGTCCATACCTACTCCGAAAAGCAGTCTTATGAATGTCTTGTTCCTTTATCATCAACTGATGGTAACCAGATCAAATATTATTTTTTGAAAACCAATTCTCCCCTTTCAATTGATCAAACAAATCATAAATTCTTGGTAACTGATATTTTTTGTTTATCATAACTCGATTGAGTTTCCGATAATTAACACATAAGTGAAGAGAACCATCAGCCTTCTTGGTGAAGAGAACAGGTGATGCCCATGGTGACACACTCGGGCATATAAATCCTTTCTCAAGAAGATCGTCTAACTGAGAATATAGTTCTATTAGTTCAGTTGGAGACATTCGGTAAGAGGGAATAGAAACCGGTTTAATACCATTCATTATGTTGATAGAAAAGTCAACCTCTCTTACTGGTTGAAAACTAGAGAAGTCTAAAGGAAACACGTCGGGAAACTCAGCGATGAGTGGAGGAAGATCACCACACATTGAATATCTCTCCAGATCAAAGGCAAACACTGATATAACTTTCCCCAACTCCGGATAAGAGGGTCCATCTCTGCTTGACCTTGGGTCTTATTCTCCTTGAAAAACAAGAGGCGCACCACTGGGCGTAGTAAGGTAGACCGGTCGAAGATAACAATAGATCTGGGCTTTATTGACAATGAGCCAATCCATCCCAAAAATTACATCAAATGATTTCATGTCAAGAACTAAGAAAATCAAAGCATGATAAACATATGAGAGAGAGAAGATACAAGCAACACTACGAAGACCCTTCTCTCTCTTTACACCAAGGTGTGTAGTAATATCCAGCGCACATGATAAAAGATCCATAGGGAGATTTAAGAGAGTAATAATATGGGTTGAAATAAAAGAGTGAGATGCACCAGTATCAAAAAGAGTTGTCACTAAAGACGAAGCTATAGTAATTATACCTCTCACAGTTACAGGACATGCATCAGCTACCTCTGGAAACTCTTTCACTGCATGAAGAAGCTTTGTTCCGGATGCCTGTGGCTGGAACCCCTTTGTACGTGATGAATTTGATTGCCCTATAGTTTCTAGAGCTGCTGATGATCATGTTCCACCACATGGAGTAGATAAGTGATGGAAGAATCTATGCAAGTGCCCTAAACGTCCACAAGAGATACAGTTCTTGGGTGCCTAAGTGAAAATCCTCTTAGAATGTCCTGGCTTCCCACACTAATAGCAAGTCAAAGAAGCCCCTCATGTTGTTAACGGAGGTCCAGAATGACTTTGTTGTCAAGAACTTCCATATGAAATGTCACGCTTCCATTTTCCATTAAAGGAACTCACACTGCAACTAGGAGGGAAAAGAACCTCGTTTAAACCTGACATTCCTGCCAAGTCCATCTCAACCATCATCGCCCTATCTAGCACATCAACATAAGTGGTTAGGTTCAGTAAGAAAACCTCTGAACAGATATCTAATCTAAGTCCCAACTCGAATCATCGAGCCTTCATCCTCTCATTAGATACAATCTCAGGGGAAAACTGTACCAACTCAAGAAAGTGATATGAGTACTCAGTCATGGTTTTTTTGGCCTGCACAATCTTGAAAAACTCTACAGCCTTAGCCAACACCATTGATCCTGGATAGAACTGATTATTGAAAGGAACCCTAAAGTCTTTCCACTCCAAACCCTCATGTTTTCCAGCCGTCACCATTGTGTCCCACCATATCCAACTTGGTCCCTCCATTACGACGGTGGAACACTTCACCTTGATCACCTCATGTGTCTCCATGATCCCAAAAAGACATTCAATCTTACTCAACCATTCCTCAGCATGTTGAGGGTCAGTGGAGAATTTGAAAACGGGTGGCTTCTGGTGTAGGAACTCTTGAGAACGACTTTGGAGAATATCACTATGAGGATATATAGCTGGAGTCTGAACATGAACTAGAAGTGGTGCTTGTCCTACAGCCTAGACAGTGCAAACAATCAACTCAACCAGACTCAGATCCATAATAGGACTCGCTTTCTGTGGTTTAGAAGCAGCCTCTTTTTGGATCTGAGCTTCACGTCTTCTCGGAGGCATGATTCTACACATCATAAAAAGATATTTGATTAACACTCAAACAGAGTAACAAGAAATACTATTCTTAATAGAAGGGATTAAAATGATTTTGATTCCACTCTATTCCAATAAGAACTGGGAAAATACTAGAACTAAACCACAAGTTGTATTTCCCAAACCAACCTTGGTGACTTATGGTTCACTGTGGTGAGAGATGGAAAGGCACTCAATCACAAATACCTCCTAAGTCCCAACAAGAAAACTCAAATTCATACTGTCATCGAGGAATGATGTTTAAATTTTCCATTGATTCCACTTTGTCACAAACCATCTCGGGCACCCTAGTAACCTAATAACCGAGCAGGCCCTGACATAGCCCAAAGGGCGTTCCCGATCCCCACGGGTCGGCGACTAGCACCTGGAATTGTACAACATAATAGTGGGAATGATTTTTTCCCATGAATGCAGAAGCAAGAGTAAAACAAACAGTATGAATAACAAAAGAAACTCCCCTGGGAGTGATGTACCAGAATACAAAGAGGCATAAAATTCCAAAGTACAACAACCCAAATAAAAAGAGGGAAAATAGTCTTAAGGTCACAAAGGACACAACTCACCAAGTCCAGAGATCAACAACTAGATCCACCTCCAAGAGGTCCCTTCCCTCTGCTCGATCCTAGAAGATAAAATCAACAAACATACGAAGGCAAAAGTATGGTGTGAGCCTAAGCCCAGTAGGATATCACCAAAGATTCCATAAAAGATGCCAAATATATATTAACCAAGTAAAAGCTTTCAATTTTCAAAAAAACAGGTTTGGCAATTCAAAAGCATATTTTAACAAACCATGCTATACATTTTCAAATGATGGAAAATTCATCCTGCAAGGATTTACAATGATGGAATATTTCTATAACAATGGCATAATTAAAAACAGTTACATAAAACAGTTTATGTAAATTCATCATGCATTTAAGCAGTTTGAAAGCATTGGAAATCATTTATATCTCATATATAAATACACAAGCGATCAACATGGTCATCTGCCAAAAGGTACGATAGTAATAACTAGCTATAGGATTCAACACTCTCTATGTGAACTCAGCAAAATGTGTATACACATGTCCCTATGACATTGGCCAATGGAAACTCATCACCAACCTGTCGGGGATGTGACCTACTGTAAGTATGTTATAGAACGTTGTCGTAGCGTAGAGTGTATCAAAATAACACACTAACTACCTAAGGCTTTCATGCTCTCTTACATGATGGCGAAATATTTTAAGAATGCTTAAAAATATGATCATTCCCATTCTTCCATTTCAAAAGTACCAATTTAAATTCATTTAAAACAAAAACAGGATTTATTCAAAACATGCTTTTTTACAAGATAAAATCAAGGGTTTCAATCAAATCATTTTAAGCCATTTCTCCAGTTTGAAAATGCATTCAAAACCTATTCCATCATTTCAAAAATTCATTTCCACAATTAAATTCAAAAATTTAATTGAAATAATTTCCATCAAATCCACCAATTTAATTTAAACAATTTTAATCGGCCAATATCCATAAACACAACCAATTCAATGTAATTGGGGTTTTCCAAATATTCATTCCAAAACCATTTCAAATATCTCGATTCAATATTATCGAGTTTTGATCAATTTATTAGAAAGATACTTGAAAATAAACTATTCAAATAAAACAATCAATACAAGGATAATAAATTTGGCAAGACGGGACGAAACCACCTACCTCGAAGGTTTTGACCAAAACCACAATGGTCGATAACACTCATGAAAACCGGGTTGCTTCATCATGAACCCGCCTTAGACCTCTCCTCCTAGTATAAACAAGACCAAAACTCATCAAACATGGTACCACACACTTAGATCTACCCATAACGAGTGTAGATCTAAGAAATAGAGATTATATGAGATGTAGATCTAAGTAGATCTATGAAACGGATCATGAATGATGAAGAATGATCACATACCTCAAGAGTTCGACCTTGATTCACCAAGAGGAGCCTTTGGATAGCATTTGGAATGATGGGAGAACCTTCTCTGACCTTAAGAGAAGACAAATCCTGAGTTAGGGCCGCTTAGAAGGAAAAATGAGGCACTTAGAAGAAAAACCGAGTGAGATCTACAATTTGAGGATCTCATTTAAGTGGCCGCATGGTTTGGCCACATGGTTTGAAAAACCGTGTGCTAATCGTGCATGAGCTACTGCCTCGGCTAACCTTATTGCACATTTTGGCTGCATGGTTAGACAAACAATGCACCACCCATGCGGAAGCTACTGCCCAGTGTTTCAAGGTTGGCACGGTTTGGTCGCATGGTTTGTCAAACCGTGCACAAACCGTGCACAACACATTGTCCTTTAGATTTCATTAAAAGTTCACCCAAACACACCCCAAGTTGCTAATCCACAACATAGGTACTTAGAAACATCAAATGTACCATGAAACGTAACGTGATGTTACACATTATCATCCTCTATCCTTGTGAAAAGTTTCCTTTTTTAATCATCCAAGACATAATTATATCGAAAACTGATTTTTTATTATTTTAGTACCAATGAAAGTATGTGTCTAATATGGTAAGATTTTTTTTTTCGGAACCGAAAATGATTTCAATCATTTATTATATTTAATAAATAGGATAATAATGTAGGGATAAAATAATTAATGTAGAAAATATATTATATAAATCCCAAGGAACAATAATTTTCATATAGTACATTTATTAGACATCTAAAACATGTAAAACTTGAAAATATTTATTTGAATATTTAAAAAATAAAGTATTATATGTTTTGGGGAAAATATTATCAAATCCAAGAACAATTGTATATTTATTAAATTTTTTTAAACTCGTCATTTTATCATATATCACTCTAGTTTAATAGAAATTAAAAATATTTTTCTATGAATATTGTATTTCAATAACTAGATTATCATTATATTCCAAAAAAACATTGAACCAAATTTCCTAATCTTTATCACACATAAATTTATAATCCTTGAGTTTGAAATTTTCAATCTTAACTTCTTTCATGTAATTACAAAATTACCATTGGATATTGAAGGATTTTTTTTCAAATTTATCATTTTATAAATTAAGATTTTGAAGTTTAAAAAATTTACATTTACATTTTAAATGATATTAATTTAAATATGAATGACTACATTACTAGATTTTTTCATTTTAAGTAAGAATTTTGTCATTTTTCATGACAATTTTCTGAAGTTTACCTTTGTGATTCATGAAACCCAAGAAAAAAATATGATATGTAATACATTAATCTCATGATATAAATATTAAATATAATTAGCATCGTCACAATTAAATGAAAAAATCATTCAGTGTATTGTGGATAATCATTATAAATAACTTATTTTATAGAACTTGAAAACTATTATCTGTAATTATTATCGTTTGGATTCATTATATGAAACTAACATGATGCAATCAACATAAAAACCTAGGTAATTTAAACATAATAAAGGGTTGTTCTCAAATGCCCAGTGAGGTATAATAAATATCATAAAAGATTATATCATTAACATAATGGAGAAAATTAAAAAGATATAAAAATAAATTAAAATCAGTAAATCCCATAGATAATTATCATAAACATTATTGTGGAAAATAAAGACTATACATAGACCATTAAAGAACCCTAAAAAAGATGAAATGTCTTAAAAATATCAACAATAATAAAATAAGATATCATGATATAAAAGTGTAAAATAAATTAAATATATGGTATTTGAATTAAAAAATTTCGTAATATGATAATCAGCTTCAAAATGTATCATAATAATTACTAGAGGATATCTTATTCTTAAGAACATAGATACTCACCAAAACATTCACACATAAAATTATTCATAGAAATTAAGGCCTTCACACTCACCCTTTGTGAACCTAGAGACTTCATAACTTACTCATATGAAAAATTTGTGTATAGATTATTTCAACCACACTCTCCCTTTTTGATCCTAGAGACATTCTATCCTTTTCGCACCTAAATTTGTGAGTAGAGATTAATGCCATCAAACTCGCACAATGTAAACCTTGACAGTTTCTAACCTGTCCACACCACATTACTATATCATGGGATATAATCCTTTATATAATGAATTATAGGGAGATATTGGTCACACTAGTCTCATATTCCATATTTTTATAATTCGTATGAAATCATTTGTCATCTCAAAAAATAAGTCGTATAAAGAAAAATGGTTTTTTGAAATATCCAAATAAAGGCATAAAGAACATATAAAAATAAAATGGTTATAATATAATATCCAAATTAAACAATTACATTTTCGTATAAACATATAGAATAAAATGGGTCTCATAAAACATCCAAAGATCACCATAAATTGAATCTATTGAAATTGAAAACATTATCACCCAAAATAATCACAAAATAATTGAAGAGTATATGGTAAATCATGTAAAAAACACAGTTGGAGATAATTAATTTAATGATATATTTCAAAAATAATCAAAATATAATTTTCAAAAAATATATATTTATCATTGTAAAAGACATGATTATGAATTTGTTGTCAAAAAGTATCTTTTGTCAAAAAAAATTTAAACAAAAACCATTATTATTATTGTAATTTGTTCAAACAAAATTTGACCTAATGTAAAAAATGGAACATCATTAAAATTGGTATATATTGGAAAAGAATAAGTTCAAATAATAAACCATAAAAATCAACGAAATTAGTTTGATTTATCATGTCACATCCATATGTCATCATTAAACAATTAAGGGAAGGAGAAGAATTTTAAATCCATATAACAAATATTTCTGAATAAAATGTAATTGAAAATATATATTCATTAAAAAATTATCAAATTAAATAAAATAAAAAATATTACTCTTAAAAGAATCATTATTAATGGAGTCTTGAGAAAAACCTAATTTTTGAAAAAAATTAATTTTGAAAAAAGTAAAAACATTTAATTTTAAAAAGAAAATTTTATAATGAAAACCAAAAAATTACCACAGTTATTTTCAAAATAAATTGCATAGTGTATTATTAATGTTTTTTATTTTTAAAATATGGAAATTTTTTGTAAAAAATCTAAAATAACCTTGTTCAAAAACATCATTATTAAAAATTATATGTAAAAATTATTTTAAAATAAATATAAGATAATAAAATTATATTTTGAACATTTTTTTTGATATTAAACAAAGTATATGATAGCATTATTTTTATGTCAAATACATGAAAATTAAATAAAACCCCATTAATATAAATGATGAATTATTTTTAACAGAAATAAAGTTTAAAAAAAAATTAAAAACATCAAGGAAGAAAAAATTGGTGTGGAACCTGATTTCCCCCAAGAGAAGTTTTCAATAAATAAAATAAAATCCTCATAATTTATAATATTTGAATATTTATATATTGTTTTAAAATAATAGTGATTATAAACCAATGAGGATATTTTAGTCCTGAATGTTATTTTCTTCCTATGTAACTTTTGCATTAAAACCCCATGACATGTATAAAATTAAATACATCACTGAATATAATTAATTATTATAGGATAATTTATCAAAATTATAATACGTCAAAATTTATGATTATATCTTAAACATGTCTCAAGGATATCAAATTTGAAACAAATAAACAATTATAACTTGAGAAGTGAATAGATTAAAAGGAAAATGTTGGAACGATTATAAGATAAACATTTATATTTAATAAACATGGTTAATATATGGATAAAGAATTCATTTTTGTAGTATATATACCATATCATATAGTAATTATTCAAAAAAATGAAATAATTCCTAACTGAATGTTAACATGAGACAAAAACCCCTTAGTTTTCTTCCATTCTTAGTTGATGACACTATATACTATTATAAAAAAAATTATAGATAATTTAATAAACTATTTCCAAAACAGAGTCTAAAATTTTGAAATATTAATATAATTCTTATAATTATTTATAAGGAATAAATTAATTAGTTTTTTATATTATGACTGTTGCGTGGTATGAATTTTAACTATTTTACATTGCTTTGATAATTCTGATATTTTATTAACAAAAGCTTTGATAATTCTGATATCATTACACACAATTTGATAATACGATAAATTTTGATATATATTTTAAATTATTTAATATATTAAATATATCTATTTTAAATTTTCATATCTTTTTCAATGTGCATTTTGGTTATGTTTTCTAAAAATAGAAATGATAATCGATTATTTTGGAAATTTTAATAAAATAAAATATTACCTTAAAATTAAGTTAAATAAATAATATAGTGTTCCTAGAATGGTATAAAAATAATTATTAACTAGATATATTATAATAATAATTATATATTCATGTTCCCATAATCGTCGATTATAATATTTTGAGGTATTGTGATCATAGGTGGTTAAACAGACACATACTTGAACATGCTCTAACTAGATTGTTGATTATGGTTATAGATATATTTATTTTTTAAGTAGAATAATTATATATAAATAGTAATGATATTTATTTATTATTTTTAACCATATTTTATGATTTTAGGGAATTTTTTAAAATATATATGAATTAAAAGAAGATTCGTCGTAGAGGTGGCAATCTGCACATACCCACGATAACTTTTCTTATTTCTTAATGTACGACCGAGTGCGATCAAGGATTCAAAATTTACAATTAAAAATCATAATAATATTTTACATATAATATTTATTCATCATTACCACTACTATAAACTTCCATCTATGTTGTTAATGAAAAAAATGGCCTCACTTCGTGTATGTGGTAGTCCGCTCAAGTCACTAACGATGTTATTTTTGTTTTTTATGTGCATGGAAATGAAAGAATAAGGGTTTTATGATTAATAATAAAACATATTAGTATAATAATGATAATTTAATTATAATATTATTATGGTTATATGTTATTTGTTAGAATAATATTATGAATAATTACATAAGATTTACATAATACTTACATTGGTGACTTGATTTTTCCCTTAGAAGTGCCCATGAAATTAAAGAGATTGGGATAATTATGAGTGAGTAGTTAATTATTTTAGTGGAATAGGATTATAGGGAGAGTAACATGGTATATTATTATTTATTAAATCAATGGATAATTTTATCTTTTATGGTTGTTATTCACATCCTTTTATAAAGGGGTAAAATGGGGACATTTAAAAACACTCGACATTTTTCAACAATTCCATGTCACTATTACAAGGTAAATGCAACCAAAGGATCTAAATTAATTTTATTTTGTTTTATTTTGGTATATAAACCTTCCAAAATGAGTCCTTAAAATTTATTAATTTTCGAATGATATTAATTTTTCATTATCTAGTGAGGCATGCAACCACAAGTTTATACAAAATGTGATACTCTAGTAAAATATTATTTAAAAATGAAATTTTAATCTAGAAGTTAAATGGGAGGGTATTAAAAGTAATAAAAAAATTTATAAAAATTTATACTTTACAAATTTAAATTTTTATCAATTTATTATAAATAAAAATAGATATCACTTGGAAGGAAAAAATGATTTCAGAAAAAGTATATTTTTAAAAGGTTTTTTGTCTAAATTTTTCACAAATAATTTCAAATTAATTTTTATCACTTTCATAAAATATATTAGTTAATATAAAATTCAGTTTTCAAAATCCTCACATCAAAACTACATTACAGGGAATATTTTGGATTATTCTGAAATGTTTCATTTTTCGGGGGATTAGTGAAAAATAAATAAATTTTATTTGAAAACTATGATTTCATTTACATAATTTATAAATATAAATTATAAATGAATTTTGATTTAATGTAAAATTAGTATAATTATAAATGTATATAAATAATACAACGTAGTTCATTGGAATCATTTTCATATTGATTTTTTATATAAAAAGTCTAAAAACTTTTGATCATTTTATCATTGAAAACCAAGTAGCTCATCACAACTGTGGGGTTATTTTAAAATTATATTTTTTTCACTTATGTTAATATCATTAGAAAAATAATGTTTTCAATATTCATAATCAAAATAATTTATATTATCTTATATCTTCAACTTAATTTTTGACCAATAATTAATAAGAAAACACAGTTATTTTGGTAAAAGTAAAGGTGGGTTAATTGGTGGTCAAACTAAAAAATATTGCTTAGAAAGACCTCAAAACTAGCAAAAATAAATTTTAAATACATTTTGACTCTACAATATATCATAATTTTTAATAATAACTTTTTTTCCCTTGTGGAATGTGTAGTATATGGGGTTTCCATTTTGTTTTCGAAAATTACATGTCTGCCACTCACCGCACTTATAAAAGGCCACCCCATATCATTTTATTTTACACTATAAATACCTTTTGGTTCATGAAATAGCTACAAAACTCATATCCAAACTTATGTACCCTCATAGTATAAGAATTTTTTTAGTCAAAAATCCATTATAGTATTACATTATGTATAATCTTAAAGAGTCGGTCTGAGAAGCGGTAATATTTCTAACTATTAATTTTTGTTTTATTTCTACCTACACATATATTAATTATTATTAATCCATTATGGGATAATAAACTCTATATATTACATATAATTATGTTTTATGTAATTTTCATTACTTAAAACCTTCCCAACTTATATTAAATTGGTTATAAAATCACCATTCGTGTGTACGGTGGACTACCACCTCATGAACTGATGTAATTCGTTTTTCCATAACAACCAATCATGGTTGGGTGTGATTATGAATATAAATTATATATATGATATTTATTACATAAATATTCCTATAGATTAATTATATCATATATACCATTATACTTTTTGATTACTCTATTTTAATATATATACATATATATATAAACATTGATAGGTTTTTATCTAGGAATGAATATAATTTGTAATTGATTAATGTTTTATTTCTTTTAATATATAATTTTATTTGGTATTATTATGAAGGACCAGAATTTGGATAAATACCAAAGAAATCATTTATATTAAGGAACCTAAACTCACTTCATGATATGCTACAAAGATTGGTGGTGTGATAATGGAAAATAAAAAGGAAGTTATGGTCATGGATTGACACCAAAGAGTTCAAGAGAGATTTTGGAGGAAACAAACTGAAGAATAAAGATGAAATAGTGGTTTAAACACTCATAGTTAAAGATTAACATCATATATATTTTACCCAACATGTAATTATACATTTCAGGAACAATTTACATCTCATGAGAAGAATAAAGAAAGACAATATTGGAGAATTCATGAGTCATGTTGTGGCACATATCTTTCATGCCATGACAGAAGTCAAGAATTTCCAGAGAGTTTTTTCACATCATGAAGATGGTTTTAAAAGATTAGTGGATCCATATTTACACTTTATGTACAAATAACATCTCATATAATAGTCAGACATGATAAACATGGTTATTTATCTCAAATCATTAATTAGAGTATGATATTTTGACCGTATTGACCATTTAAGTTTATATTTGACATGTTGAACCGAGGGGATTATAGAAACCCTTTATTTTCATAAATATACATTACATTACAATGGATGAATACTTAAAAACATTTTACAAACGGATTCTCAAATACAGTATTACTATAGTTCCTTTGGAAACCTGGAAACGTAAACACTAATACATAAGAAAGAATCGTTTTATCACATTAGGTTCTCTAAGATGATCCCACTTTTAGAAATATCATATATGAAATATATATTCATAACCTAAGGAAGTAAACCTAAATTTTTTTGATCTCATATGCTTAGTAAGGGTAAACATGGGATACATGTAAGCATAACCATAAACATATGGGTATGAGAACGTGATAAAAACATTAGATGATCAAACCCTGCATATCAAATATCATAACCATGACTTATTGGACAAATCTTGTATGTCCATAAAACTTGAATCATAATGAAATATACATCAGGATCCATGAAATCATAACTAAGGAATACAAAATATAATTTGTGTCATACATGTAAGAATATAAATTTTTTTGTCAATCCTACCTACCAATTACTTTTTAACATGTTTGTCTTGGGAGACAACCCATGTACCTACTTCAGACATGTGGCTAACAATCCATGTACCCTCTTACTTTTAAGAACAGGAAAAAATAAATGCACGTGATTTTTTTAGGATTGGTCGACAACCGAAGTACCCTCTTACACTCATGCTTGGTCTAGAACCCATGTACCCTCTTACATATAGGCTTGGGATACAAACCATCTACATTTTGGTTTTAAGGCCTAGGATACTACACATGTACCAGATTTTTCTTGTCTTGGGATACAACCCATTTAACCACTAAGCTCATATAAACCATATCATTACCCAATTATTTGGAGGAAGATATAGGTCTCACCCTTCTCATAATAAAATCGTCCAACTAAGTTCCACAATATAATAAAACTTCCATCATATCATGACCAATAACTAGAGATACGTTTTATAAACATCAAACCATTTCCTAGGAAATGAAATGGGAATAATTAAAATTTCATGGCATAATAACCTATGAAAATATATAAATTTCATAATCACTTCATGATATTATGAACAATGAAAGGAAGTGGGTTTCAAAAGCATAAAACAAATGTAATTTGAAAGGGTGTCATATGAATCATTCCATTAAAACAAAATCATTATTGAAATAATATTAATGGAACAATTGATTGATTTTCTAGAAGGGAATTAGAAAAATTAAATTTTGTTATCATAGAGTTAAAATAACACGGACATAAAATTTGAATACATTTATTGAGGTAAATATAATTTATTCTTTGAATAACACTTTTTGAAACAGAAAACACATTTGAAAAACTTTTTCTAAGAAAATGTATTTGAAACATTATAATAGAATACTTGAAAACCATAAAAAATATAAAATCATTTTATATATCAAATTTATCTTCAACGATCATTTGATATAATTTTTCAAAACATTTTTCAAAACATCATTTTTTTAAATAAAACAGATTTCTAATCAAAGAGAGGAATATGGTAACATTTTTCTTAACAATATTTTCATAATTATATTTCGTAAAAAATAGTGTGAATAATGAAAATACATTGATATACCCCGAATTACCAGAAGGGAAGAAAATTCATGATTGTTCTTGAGATATTGATCATAACATTTCACTATTGGAAGCACTATTAGAAACAATCTCAACAAATAATGAGATTGTTTCAATAAACAATTATAACTTCGTAAAATGGGATAATGCACTCCATGTATGATATTTAAGTTACATAAAGCATAAAATATCATTGAAATAATTATATTCAAGATATAACATGTAAAATTGAATTGTATTCAGTTCAAAAATTTATGTAGGTTCATAACAAAACATGTGTCTCATATAAAGATAATTAAGAAAATAATCTTTCAAAATTGGTAGCTCTGGAAAAATTACCCCGTGAAGTAAAGTTCATATAATGGATATTTAAATAATAAAAAATGTAATTATAATAATAATTTAATATATCCATGGGATGTATACAAACCACCTAAATGGAATGGGTGGGGAATAAAACAAGTTTCCAATGAAAATAAAAAGTGAGATGAAATCCCCTTACCTTGTGTCTTGACTCAGGTTTTACTTGTACAAGAATCCAATAAAATAAATTCAATTTTATTATGAATATATTAATAAATCATATTATTATATCTAGTCTCTTAATTTTTTTATTATTACCTAATATTACCATATTGTTAACAATTATATGTTAAGGATTCACTTCGTGTAATATCTGCTTTTTAGGTGAATTAATTTGTTTTTTCTTTGATATGTACACATATATAATGATTTATAGAATAGAACATATGATATAAATATAATTTTTATTCAGTATATGTGTATTATAATAATATATAGAATATATATGTATGAAATTATATATAAGGTTCATGGCGAAGGTATGTAGTGCGTACGCCTGAATGTTCATTCCATTTTTATTGTTATCTTGAAAGAATGAAATAAAATTACATACAAGGGTATATTTATGTAAATAAATATTATTTTATCATTATTAAATCATGTATATCATATAAGTTTACTAGTAACATCCTTAACACAATCCAAGAAGTGTTTGAACGAATCACATCACTTTGTGGGTCTGGTAGTCAACACTGCCTCAAAACAAATTTTTGTATTTAAACCAAATGGAATGTAAAAAAGATATGTGTTGTAAAAGGAATATGAATGATAAAAGAGATAATAAATTTAATTTTTGAAATATATAAACATAGTGTTCATAATAATTTCCTCCCTGAGTGTTTGTAATGGAATGATGAACAATCATCGTTTAGTGAGGTGGTAGTTCACCACACAACTAACCAGTATGTTTGTCACCCATTAGATTGAGGTGTGTGTACGTTTTGAAATAACCCTTAACATAATAATATTATATTATATTTAATAATGTTTTTTAATAAAATAAGGGAATAAATAGTGTGTATGGGGTGGATAATGAAAACTAAAAGATGGGATCTTGAGAGAAGTCTTTACCACTTAATCGGGTTACTGTTATTTGTTTGTACCAGAAGGCTTCATTGGATTGATTTTTTCCCAAGGTAAGGATTCTAAGAAGTTGTTATGGATTATGGGAAGAGGATTGAGAATATATTTTCCAAACCTATTTTTTTAAATAGGTCCAAAGAAGAGGGAGAGTTAGTGGCCATTAATAGATAAGGGAAATGAAACGCTTGGAATATTTGGAAAAAACATTCGGTTTTCCCATATTTTTACCTAAAAAAGAAAAAACCCCCAAAACAACTCAATAATGAAATATTTATGCCCTAAAAATTTCTATTAGATGCGGTTCTTACATGTTTATATGTCATTTTGTTTCTTAAATGTAATGTTAAGTACAATATTAACCAAATTTTTCTCTTATCTATAAAAATTAATTTAAAAAACATTAACAGATAAAATTTCTCAAAAAATAATGTTGACAATATTATAAATTATAAATTATTCATATTATAAAAATTTAATCCATTTTTAATAATTATAATTCCACTATTGGATGAAATTAAATTACATATACACACCCCCATGGGAAGATGGTGTGGTTTTTAATGTATAAACATTCACTCTTTTTCTATGTTTTTATAACCAATATTAAATTTAAATTGATTACAATGAAGTAAATTGGTTTAATTGATAAAACTGATATCTGATTAAACTTTTAAACAAAATTAAAATGTAATTAATCAAATTAGATAAACTAGAATAAAAGGATGTTTTGAATTAAAATTCAGAAATTTTCACTATTCATCCAAAAAATGATACTTCTCAAGAAAAATTAAAAGAATTATCCCTTACATAACTTCAACATTATAAATTAAAAAATGATTATTATATTATCAAATTAAATTTCTAATCTTTGATAATATTCAATATATTATATTTCACATAAGTACATGAACAATAGTTTTTTAAAAAAATTGTATCTTTTAATATATAAGGACTTTACAAAAAATTATATCTTCCATTAGCAATATTTTTTATTTTTATAAAACCATTATATACAATATTTTAAAATTAGTTATCACTATTAAAATTACTATGCTTAACTTCTATATTATAATTATATCATTTAAATAATTATAACAATAAAAAGATGATTTGTTGAAACATAGTGTTGGGTGTAGGATATGCCACGTTGGGGTTGTGATTGTGTAATCCAGGATAGTGTTGTGGGTAATAAAAACCATGTTTAAATATAAACTAGTTGTTCCATGTATATCAAGCTAATGATCCAGTTGTGTGTTTGTATTTATTAATATGGTGTTGTTTATAATGCAATCCAAACATCATGATTTATTATGAAATAAACTACTTTCAGTGTTGCGAGAAATAAAAAATATCACAATGGATAAATTAATTCAAAAAAATTAAAAATTCTCAAAGCGTTACATTCTCCCCCACCCCCAATGAATTTCTGCCTCAAAAATCATCTAGGTTATCAATAGTGTAATACATGAATGTTTTATTTATAGAATCCCACATCATAAAAATAGATACTAAATCTTCCCATAAAAAGGGAATGCTTGAACCATAACGGTTACCCAATGTGACATATAACTAGGATTACACATAGGAGAACATAGTTAGGGAGTGAAAAGTGTACATGGGGGAATGTATAAATATTTATAGAGAGTGATTGAGGTCATAAATCACATGAAGGAGAATGATATTAAAAAATATGAGGTCCACGAAGTCATAAATTTGTGAAAATTTAAAAGACATATATTCATCAAAATTAATGTATTATTATAACCAATTATCTTTTGATTATAATCCTAACATTGAGAAAAAAATTTATTGACCAACTATATAATGAGATATAATTGATTTATATATTTATATAAAAAATATCATTCTTTACTTTTAATTTTATCAATTTCAAATTCATCCATTACATAATTTAATGGACATACAGAAATTAACTTTCATTCCTAAAGTTCAAAAATTCACTACTATCATATCTTAAGGACCATAAAGGAATGAAAGTATAACTATTTATCTCTAACTATTATTCAAAGACAATATAGTTAATACACTAATCATTACACATAAAAACTAACACTACTCATTCATCATTAATAATTAGTCTACATAAATAATTAAACATTAACCAGGATATCATGTAGGAATGTTGTAGGATCGAAACCCTTAACATCATCCGATCATAGGTTCATGACCCGATTCCCTGCATGATTTTATTGGTTGTCCCCAGACATACAAGATGTCCTTTTCTAAAACCACAATAATATAATTTCCAAAATCTGTTGTAAATCATTGACATATAGCCAATCACAATCTATAATTTTAACTAAGTATTTTAATATAACCTAAACACAAAAATACATCATTCAATTTTTAACTTAAACATTTCATGAATGGTTAACTTTATAACCATTATGAATGATGAAAAACCAAAAAAGTAGAAATAAGGTCATTAAATAAATATAGCATTGATCCACCATGTGTCATCACATACCAAAAATGCGAATACATTCGTCATATATCCTATTGAAAACTTGTTCATAATTTAAATTTCCATAAATCCTTACAGAAAACATACATGCTTCCAAAAAATAATTCCCCCTTTATTCCATAAATATGATCATATCCTAAAAATATTTTTCTATTGGAAGATTGGGTTCATCCTTGTAAATCTATAAAATCAACAATATTTTTTAATCCAAAATTCATTTAAGTAATAATATTTAATTCTAATAGTCATAAAAAGTTCCACTAAATTATAAACTATACTTTAATTGATCTTATTTTTACAAAATACCACAGAATATTTCCTACAATGGAGTTCTCTAATTTTCATGGATCACTACATCCACTGTGATTTCATATAGTTTCCCTCTTTCCATTGTCTTAGAGGTTTTTGGAAATGAACAACATTATTATCCCTTGGATTTGGTAACTTTTAGGATAAATTCCCCAACTATATAAAATTTAATCACAGTAGTGTGAGAGGTGCACCCTTAGGAGTTTATCATTTTTCATATACTTAAATAACTTTTTCAATAATTTACGCATTAATACACTCTATTTCCTTACTTTCCTCAGATAAAATATTTAGTATTGCCATTAATAAGATTCACACCATGATTCTTTCAACACATAGAGAAAAATGAAAGTATCATCTTCTAATATCCATGGTTTGTTGACTATTAATTGACCCACATCTTACTCTTCATGTTAAAACAATGATATTAATACATAAATATAAACTCTATTTGTACTTTTATTATATAATTCATAATCTCTTCAGTGGAACCAATGTCACTTAAGTCTAACTCCATTTTGAGACATGGATTTAAGGCACTAATGAACCAATTAGCCTGACCTTATGGTTGGATGATAATTATTGAAGTGTACCTTGAATATCATAAAAAATTATTTTCATAGGATCCGAAATATTAATCAATCTTTTGCTTCAACTCAAGGAACTCATTTTCCATATTCATATGAAGAACATGAAGAAATTACTTACTAAAGAATAATTTCATGATCTCATCCTAATCCATGGATTCAAATGTATCATTATTCATTTCCTTCTTTATTAGAGCCCAACACTGGCCTTCTTTACATCATACTCATAATAATCTACAATTATAATCTCATCATATGAACACTAGGGAACATAGAATAAATTTTATGTGGTACTGATCCATTGTTCACGAACAAGTGGATTGGATGAAATTATGAAAGAAGGTGGATGTTTCCTCAAAAAGGACTCAACAGAATGTTGTTCCCTCCTTCGATCATTAAAATGTTCATCGTGATTCATAGATTGAGAATGTTGTGTAACCATATCAATGAGATTATTCATTACACCATCCAAATTGATGTGATACATAAGAGAAAAATAATTTAAATTTTCATTAATTGTCAATATTAATGTGGTTTGATCAGGTTACATCCATTGACAGAAGTGAAAAAATAGAGAGTGAAAAAAGGAACATATAGAGGGACCACATTGTCATGAAAAGTCACATATAAAATGTCTAAATTATTATCCATAACTTGATATATAAAACCGTAGGTTTATCTATGGTATTTCATATAAAAACTCACTTTAAATCCATAATGATGGTTCATAGGGAGTTTGTGAATTCCCAAATCATATCCACCAGGGAGGTTCAAATGAACAGTGCCGCAAGGCCCTTTGTTAAGAATCAAATTACCCCAAATCAAGCACAAAAAAATTATAAGAGTTGTTACCCCTATGTACATATGTGCTAAAGATACATCATCTTTTGTTATCCATGCATGGATGTATTGAATAGAAACCACTCAATTTGTCTTTCACCAAAATTCAATGACATTTCCATATACATTTTCTATGTCATAATAATTATCCTTAGACATTCCATCAAGGTTAACAAAAAGGATTTCTCATCCTATCATCTAAAATTTAACTAAAATTTTTTCGGATTACAACTATATAGACCCTATTTTTTCATACATGTAAATTACATATATTTTTTGGAATACTTAAAAACATTTTACAAATAGACTCTAAAAGATGGTATTAGTTTTGTTCCATTTGAAACATGGAAATGTAAACACTGTATCATAAGAAAAGCTACATTTTATCATACAACGTTAGGTAAGACTAGAACCCCTCTTGGACATATCTTGCATGAAATATATCATTATAAACTAGGGAAGTGAACCTAATAATTAGTGAGCTCAAATACTCCGTAAGGCTAAACAAGAAGACATGTATGAATTAACAAAAACATAGTGGCTTTATAACATAATCATAAAAATAGAAGATCATACCCTACATATCAGAGATTATGAACATGAGTGTTGGGATAATTCATGGTAGTTCATAAAAAAATAATCATAATGAAATAAACAGCTTTATCCATGAAATAGTATCTATGGAATAATACATATAATTTCAGGTATCCATGTATGAATATAAAATATTATATCATCACTACCTACTATGAATTTTATGACATGTGAGGATTGGTCTCTGACCTGTTTACTTGCTTTGATCTTGGGCTAACAACTCGTGTACCCTCCTAATTTTAGCTTTGGAAACAACCCATGTGCCATCTTGTATTCTGGCATTGCCTATAACCATTGTATCCTCTTATTTTTAGGCTTGGGCTACAACCCATTTACAATATTACTCTTAGGATTGGGCTACAACCCATACACCATCTTGTTTTTGGGTTTGGGCTAAAACCCTTATATTCTTTTGTTTTTGGGAATAGTCTACAAATATTAAACCTTATAATATCATATAAAACATATCATTACCCATTTTATTTGAGGGTAATAGAGGTCACACCAATATCATTATAAATTCATTCATACATGTACCACATGATAATATAAAATTTATTATATCATGAACCATTTAACAAAATAGGTTATCGTAACCAATGAAATGAAATCAGTACCATTAACATTTCATCACTTCATAACCTATGAAAAGGGGTAGGTTTCATAATCACTTCATGAAATCATAACCCATTAAAATTATTGGGATTCAAAAGCATAAATCTCATGGATGCTAAATGTGTGTCATAATCCTCATTCCATAAAAACAAAAACCATTCAAGAAATAACATGAATTGAACCTTTGGATCACTTCCTGTAAGAGAATGAGTCATATAAAAGGATTTTTTATTCATTGAAAATTATCATAGAAAAATATTTTTGAAAACAATTCTTGAGTTAAAAATCTATTATTCATTGAAAAACACTTATTAAAACCTAAAATATTTACAAAAACATTTTTCTTTGAAAATATTAACACCCCATGATTTCATAGTACGCTATTTCTTTAATATAATTCAATAACTTTCACTATGCAGAACACCGAGTTCAAGTGCATCACAACATACCAAACTAGCTGTTCAAAAGTATTTATGAATAGTATTACCTGAATTTTGAATTTTATATAATTATTTATAATTTTATAATCCATATTTTTAGTTTCTTGGACCTAATATAAGAACAAATTCATTTATCAGATAAAAGAAGAATTTTTTTAAAATGCAATTTTTCCTCTTTTTAATGGAGAACCCTTTTTAAATCCAATATATGAAACTTTTATATATTAAATTTTACAAAATAAACTTCTTCTTTATAATCGGGATATAAAAATTTAGTTTTGATAAATTTTTGGTGTTTTTCGGATAACATTTATATTTGGATGAATTGTGAAAAATACTAAATTTTAATTGAAAACAAATTTTTTAATCAAAATAATTTATAGTGTTCAACTATAAATATAAATGGTTTGGAAGTATAAATAGATTATATTTTTACCATTTGATTCAATGTCTGTCATTGGAAGTAATTTCACTTTTAAATTGGACATAAACAAGTGTCAATATTTTGGTAGTAATTATTTCTTAAAAATACAGGTTTTGGTATTTCACAGGGGGTAATTATTTTTAAATTAATTAATGAAATTTATATGTTCTCATTTTTAAGTATAAATAGATTATATTTTTACAATTTAATTTAATTTTTGTCATTGGAAGTAATTTCACTTTGAAATTGGACATAAACAAGTGCCAATATTTTGGTAGTTATTATTTCTTAAAAATACATGTTTTGGTATTGCCAAGTGGAATTATTTTTAAATTAATTTATGAAATTTCTATGTTTTGAATTTGTTAAAATAGACTTCATTTTTGAGTTCAGAATATCAAAATTAGCTTAGGTTGATTTTTTGATATGTTTCTCAAAACATTCAACTTTTGATTAATAGTGAAAAACACTACGTTGTTGGTTAAAACTGACATTTCATTTAAATAATTATTTATGTTATTTAAATTTAATTTATGTCAAAATATATACCTAATACCTATATATGATCAATTTAATTCATTGGAGTAATTTGGTAATAATATTAGATATATAAAATTTTATTGGACTTTTCACCATCTTTTACCCACCTCCTTGAAGAATTTGCAAATTCACATAAATTTTTCTTTACTTCTTCTATGAGTGGAATTTCAAATATCTAAGAGACATGGTTTATATTAGTATAAATAATTTGATTCAATAAGGTGAACAAAATTTTGGTGAATAGTAACTTTTTACTTTTTTTACCACGGTTAAAAGTAAAAAGTGTAATTAAGGGTAAAATGAAATTATTCGTACACTAACAAATGTAATAATTCTATTGTATAAGTGTAATTCGACCAAAAACCACATTAGGAATAAAAATATTGTCCTTTAGGTCTAATTGGATTAGATTAAGACATTAATTATCATTTTATTTAAAGAAGAGTTAAAAGAGTTAAAATCAATATTTAATAACTAATCCATTTTTAATATAGGGTTACAAAAAATATAAGTTCGACTATAAATATTAATTAAAAATCTAAAGAAATTTCCGACATCATGTTATTTTATTTATAATATTTATACATTAAATAATTAAATTTATTTATGACACAATGATGATACACAAATTACTTCATTAATGATTAAATAAAATAAATTGTATTATAAATATTAAAATAAATATAATTTAAATGTTTTTATGACATACACAAATTTTCTAGCTGAATATGACATGTTAGGGTTTATTCAATGTATCGAGTTAGAAGAAATCAATTTGTGATTGCTTTCAAAAAAACCAAATATCAAATAGTATCAAAATTGACCTAAATTAATGTTTAAAACAAATACTATATTATTAGTTGATATAATATTTTTCAAAATATAAGGTTAGAAAAAAGGTCATAAATAATTCTATATATGTCATTAATGAACCAATTTAGGTTATCTTGGATTTTAGAGTACTTTTATTAACCATATAGTGTAAGAATACAAGAAGACACGGTAAAAGTTAAACAATTTAACAAAGAGTTAAATAAAAAAGGTAAGGTTAAAATGGTAACCTAATCTTGTATAAAATCTATTGGTTGAAATTATTTTGACCCATAAAAACCTTATAATCTAAATTAATTATTTTTATCCATTAGAAACAGAAAATAATTTTATAATAAAATAATATTTCAAGCTTTTCCTAAAGTTACCCTCACCTCCCTTAAAAAAGGGAACTTCACCTTATCTCATATTCACACCTCCAACACAATTTGTCTTGACCAAACCCTATCCAAATATCCTCCCAACTTTCCTAACTTCATCCTAGAGGCCTTACTTTGGTCATAAAGCCAACCTATGAAGACATTTTGATCAAATCAAAATGAAGAACCTGAAGAAGAGGTAATGATTTCACCACCCTCTTTCAAGTTATTTTCTTCTTCCACTTACTCTTTCCTTGTTATTTCCATACCAAAATAATAACTATAGTACCTTATATATACTATGATGTTATTATAAATATGGAAAAACCATATTAATTATTCTACCAATACTATTAATGATAATGTCACCATACATGTGTACGTATGGCTTACCGTCTCCACGTCGTGGTGTAATTTGTTATTCAACACTATGTTATTTGGATGGATATAATTATGAGTGATATGAATATATATAATGAGAATAACATTATAATGTCTCTATAAAATTAATATACCATCCAATTCCACATTTTTAGGGAAATTATATTGTCGTTCGTGCGTACGTAAGGATTACCATCTCCACGACGCGATGAGATTCATTTCCACAATCACCATTCATCGACAAATATGAAAATATATATTACTAATATATATGTAGTATATGAAATTATAATTATACATGAGATATAAATATTTATATATATGTTTATTTATGTACTTAGATATATCTTATTCACTAACTTCCATTCAGTAAGATATGAAAACAGAAACAACGTTTATGCGTACATATGGCCTACCGTCTCCATAAATGGTGTTTTCAATTTCAGATATCTATCGATTATAAATATTTATATTCTAAATATGTATGATATATAAATAATGGTATATATTCTGAATTTATTTAAATCATGATCTAAATTATATGACCAAAAATAACATGTTAAAATACGTACGATAAAGAAATCGATTATTACCCAAAATGTTAATTTAACATGAAAATAATTATTAAATGGGTAGTATAAATTCATAAATAAATTATCTATGATATAATAAATATGAATATTATTCTTCTATAATTTAGTAATATACAATGGTCATTGTACAAGAGGTTAAACGTACCCTCAACAAATGGAAAGTGCAAGGTAAGGGTTAATCCCCCAATCTCATTATTATTTGAGATTTTTTATGTGTATGTATTTTCTAGGGAATATTTATTATCCATGTCCATGTTTCATAAAATACATTTCAAAATTATTCTTTTAAGAAAATCTTAAAATATAACGTAATTAAAAATGTTTTAAGTATTTATTCTTCTAAATCATTCTCATTAATTTCCATGTTTTCAAAATGGTTTTAAGGATTTATTTTTTTGGACATGAATGTTTAAAAATGTTAATTCCATTCAAAAGTTTCAAAGTGGTATGGGAAACATTGATTAAAAAATGTATTTAAATGTATTCATTTTTAAATTGCGTGACTTTTAAATTTTTCATGAGAAAGGGATATTTCTATCATTGAGTTTTACAAATCATTTCCAACAATGTCAACATACTTTTTTAATATAATTTTTGATTGATGTCGATTTATTATAAAAACGATATTACAAATTGTATTTATGAGTTATGATATGTTTGATTATGGATGTGTTACTTTTATACCATTCATGGTTTATGGATAATGTATTGACATATTGTATGCTAGTTATAATACCAATGTTTATATTATGTTTCAACCTTTTCATACGAGGAATGTATTGGACTTAGTATGTGACGGGTGGAGCCTGCTATAGATCCTCGATGAATCAGTTGGTCTCATGAGGCATTAGACGTGGTATTGGATGAGGCCTTTCTCAATTTGATATATGGTTTTTTCCTAGGCCTAAATCATTTTTAAACATCTTGGTCGAGGCCTTGAGAAGATGTTTCAGAATATCCGGCATTATGCATTCTCTAATTATGAAATGAGCTATTACATGTGATTATTCGACTAATAGAATATCCAAATACATGTTTATATGGTAATGTTTGATTTATTTTTTCCAAATTATATTCATGTTAATGTTTGAAAGACTGTTGTTTTTATTACACATCTTTCCCTAAAAGTTTATAGCTTCGACTAAATTTTTTACCCATACTAAGAATCTGAGCTCACCCCTTTCTTATGTTTTATTTTTCATAGGATATGAAGAAGATAGTTAAGAGTGACTTGCAGGAATAATCTTGGAGGCTTGGACATTTCGAATAAAAAAATTGTTTTTATTCATGTTGTGATGTTGAACTTCATGTATGTAATCTATTTTCCAAGAATATTAAACCGATCGGTGTTTCGGGACTTGATTCCTTTAATCATGACAATGCTATGTAATAATTCACCGACTCTGGGTAACTAGTGTCAAGGCATTATAATTGGTATTCGAGGAAGTTTATTACAATCATTAGAAACCGGATATAGATAAACTCTGATTAGAGCACATCATCCTAAGATATAATTTGATAATTATTATAGAAGAACATCCTAGAATTTGGTACTATATAGATTTTGTGAGTTATCCAAGAAATACATCCATGTCTAGATATGAGCAGGTAAAGGAGGCTCTGGCATAGATTTACCTAATGGTAAAACCTGAAAACATCACTTGGACCTAGACTACAATGGGAACTAGTGTATGATAACAGGCCTTGACACACTCTTTGTTACGACACTCTCGGGGGATATGCTTAGGATAATTCTCGTTTTCTTTACAAACCACTATGAAGGGTTTATGGGTATATACATCCTCAAAGATTTTTTTATTATTATTATGGATTATATCCATGAACTGTTCGATTTATGTTAACTGTTTGACATGTTTGTAATTATGCATTGAGATTCATAAACTAACATAGTGTATGTATTTGATTAAAAATGGCACACAATAGATGGAATGAGACCTCCAGAAATACACATGATCCAAAGAGTAAGAAGGATCATATATTTCATGGTATTAAGCTAACATTTTGAAAGGAAATAGTCTCCCACGTATTATCATCATATTAATAAATAGTATCATGTGTTAATAAGATATGTAATGAAATTTATGAGTCATATGGATTTGAAGGGAAGCCAGAGAAGAAAGGGATTGTAGAGAGAAATATGGATAAAGGGAATAAGAGAAAGATGGATTTTCCCGAATGTGATAAATATGGAAAGAATCACATTGGTAAATGCTTGAAGGGAATGAGAGTTTGTTATATGTGTGGGGAAAAATAACACCAAGTACGTGATTTCAAGGGTGAGAAAATGGTTTTAAATATACAATGCATAATCTACAAGGATTTGGGACACTATGCGAATCAATGTCCAAATCATCAAAGTATACCGAAAATGCTGATATTGGATAATGATAAAGTTATGATACTACCGAAGATAAAGAGGAATGATTAAGATTTATTATATTGTTATTAAAGTATTGTGTCATTTGAGTATATTATTAATGATGTATATGTCAAAATAATTATATAGTATGTAAGGATTGTACTCAATTACTATTTCATTAAGGACTTGAGATTGTGTAGAACCAAGAAAAGTGACTCAATGGTAAGTTAAAAGTTTTGTAAAATAAATGGTTGAAGGAAAAAAAAAATTAATATGGTCCTCATACCGAGGTATTTATTTTGGAATAAGAGATAGTTGATTTGGATAAATTATATTGGATATTCTTGGCTATCTTGAACTGATTAATGGTTTGTTTATTTAATCATTGTGGTAGTATTCAAAATTTTTGGATATAAGGAATATATCTATTATTCAATAAGAAATAAGGTATAATGAATGTAACCAAAAAGGTTTTATGGTAATTCAGGCTATTACCATATTTTAAAAGAATACATGATGATGGTATTCACATGTTATTATGTGGAAAAAAGGATCTTCATTCTATTTTACATCTTTTTAAATTTTGGACTGTGAGTTTGCAAAGAAGCATTTGGGATAAGTCTAAAGGTTGGAATGTATTATGTTTGACATTGGATTCTATTGTTAAAGTAAAATCATTTATTAATATTATTTTTTTTATAAAAGGACAACCCAGAGTTTGGGCAACAACAAGTTAAGTCTGGCAAGGCCTCGAGACTTGAACCCACAACGGAAGGGCGAAAAGGGTGCATCACCTAACACTGGCCTACGTGATGTCCTTGATTGTATGATGTAGTTTTTTTAAAAGGTATTATTGATTAATTATAAATTCATTTCATTGGAACCATATACGATTAGGACAAATAGAGTATTTTTTATATCTTTTATAGTGAAAGATGAGTTTGTGGTAGAAATTAGTTACAGGATGAAACTCTAATTGTCAAGTATATTTTTTTCACTTATTCTATGAGGAAATTAAATCTTAAACATTAGTTAAGGGATCTTAAAACCAAAAATGGTTAATCATAATACCATATGTTTTTTTGAACTGATATTATTTTAAATCATCATAGATAGATAACATTGAGGCCCACTATTTTACACTTGTTTGTTATTGATGACCACAATGACTCAAAATAATTATTTACATTTTCCCTCCAATTATGTTTTTCTTATTTCCACCAATGTTCTCCTAATAGAGATCATAATTTCGTGGTGACTTTTTCATTTCTCTTTCCCTTTTATTATGACTAAATTTTATTAACCTAATTTCTGATGTGGGTTCTCCACAAAGATATTTTTCTATTTTTAACATTTTATTTTAGATGAACAATATCAAATTTTGAGGACTTAGCTTATTGAATTAGGGGAGAATGTAACACCCCATTATTTAATAGTATGTTATTTCTTCAATGTAATTCAATAACTTCCACTACACACAACATTAAGTTCAAGCGCACCACGACTTACCAGACTACCCATTCAAAAGAAGTTATGAATAATATTAACTAAATCTAAAATTTTATATTATCTTTATAATATTAGAATCCATATTATATGTTTTTTAGAAATAATATAAGAAAAAATTCATTTTTCAGAGAAAAAAAGAATTTTTTTAAAAAGAAATTTTACCGCCTTTTAAAGGAGAGCCATTTTTAAATACAATATTTGAAACTCTTATATATTAAATTTGACAAAATAAACTTCTTCATTAGAATCAGGACATAAAATTTTAATTTTGATAAAAAAATTTGTTTTTTTGATAACTTTCATATTTGGGTGAATTGTGAAAAATACTAAATTTTAACTAAAAACATCTTTTTTAATCAAAATAATTTACAGTGTTCAACTATACATATGAATGTTTTAGAAGTATAAATAGATTATATTTTTACAATTTAATCCAATGTTAGTCATTGTATGTAATTTCACTTTAAAATTGGACACAAACATGTTTCAATCTTTTTGTAGTTATTATTACTTAAAAATAAGCTTTTTGGTTTTGACAATAGGAATTAATATTAAATTAATAAATGAAATATCAATGTTTTGAATTTTTTAAAATATAATTCATTTCTAAATTCGTAATATCAAAATTATCTTAGGGTGTATTTTTGGTATGATTCTAAAAAGTTTCAATTTTTGATGAATAGTTAAAAACACTACGTTGTTGGTTTAAACTGATATTTCATTTAAATAATTTTTTATTTTATTTAAAAAAAATTTAGGTAAAAATAGATACATAATACCTATATTTTTCAAATTTAATTCAATGGAGTCATTTTCTAATAATATTATATATATAATGTTTTATTGAACTTTTCACCGTCTTTTACCCACCTCCCAGGAAAATTTTTAAATTTTCATCAAACATAAATTTACTGCTTCTGTTAGTAGAATTTCAAGACCAAAGAAACACAGTTGATATTACTAAGGAATATATGGTTCAAAAAGATGAAAATAATTTTTGGTGAATAGTATCTTTTTTCTTTTATTAACCGCGGTTAAAAGTAAATATGGTAATTAAGGGTAAAAATGATATTATTCTTACACTAACACATGTCCTAATTCTATTGGATAAGTGTAATTCAGCCATAAACAACCATGGGAATAAAATATGATACTTTATTTCCACTTGGACTAGATTAAGACATTTGTTATTATTTTATTTAAAGAAGAGTTAAAAGTGTTAAAATCAAAGTTTAATAACTAAACCATTTTAAATATAGGGTTACACACAATATAAATTCTACTATTAATATTCATTAGAAAGCTAAAAATATTTCATACATCATGGTATTTTATTAAAAAAAATTATACATTATATAATAAAATTTATTTATGACATAATGATGATTCATTAATTACTTTATTAATGAAAAAATCAGATAAATGGTATTATAAAATTTAAAATAAATATAATTTCAAAGTTTTTATGACATCGAAGAATTTTCAAGGTGAATATGACATTTTAGGGTCAATTCAATGTCTCCTTTTTGAAGAAATCATGTTGTAATTACTTTCATAAAAACCAAATATCAAATATTGTAAAAAATGACATAAATTAATTTTAAAAACATATACTATTTTATTGGTTGATATAATATTCCAAAAAAATATATGGTACGGCCAAAAGGGCATAAATAATTTTAAATATGTCATTAAAGAACCACTTTAGGTCCTCTTGGATGTTTATAGTATGTTTATTAACCATATAGTGTAAGAATACAAGAAGAAAAGGTAAAAGTTACACTATTTAACTAAGAGTTAAATCTAAAAGATAAGGATATAATGGTATCCCAAACTTGTCAAAAACTTATTTTTTGAGATTATTTCGACCCACAACCACCTTATACTCGAAATAAATCGTTTTTGAGCCATTATAAACCTAAAAAGAGTATATTATAAAATAATATTTCGAACTTTTCCTAATGTGACCCTCACTTCTCTTATAAAAGGGAACTTCCCCTTATCTCAAATTCACACATCCAAAGCCATCTGTATCTGAAAAACCCTTCCCAAATATCTTCCCAACTATACTACATTCATTATAGTGGATTTTCTTTGGTCATAAAGCCAACCTATGGTTTTCTTTGGATCAAATCAAAAGGAAGAACCCGAATAAGAGGTTAGGATTTCACCACCGGCATTCAAGTTATTTTTTTATTCCACGTACTCTTTCATAGTTATTACTATTCCAAAATAATATATCAAGTACCTTATATATTATGTGATGTTATTATAAATATTTCACAACCATATTCATTATTCTATCCATCCTATGAATGAAAATGTCACCATGCCTGCGTACGTACCCCTTACCGTCTCCATGTCGTGGTGTAATTTGTTATTCCACACTATGTTATTTGGATGGATATAATGTTGAGTAATATGTATATAAATAATTAAAATAACATGATAATGTCCATTTATAATTAATATACCATCCAATTCCACACCTTTAATGAAATTATATTGTCACTCGTTCTTATGTACGGATTACCGTCTCCAAGACGCGATGAGATTCATTTCCACGTTTAACATTCATCGATGATTTTAAAAATATATTACTAATAAGTATGTAATATATGTCATAATAATTCTATTATATATATATATATATATGTACTTTCATATATCTTATTTACTGACTTCTGTTCAACACGATATGAAAACAGAAAAAGCATTTATGTGTACGTACGTCCTACCATCCCCATAAAGGGTGTTTTCCATTTCATATATCTATCTATTAAAAATATTTATGGTATATAAATCATGGTTTATATTATGAAAATATTTAAATCTTGATCTAAATCATAAGATCATGAATAACAAGTTAAAATACGTATGATAAAGAAAGCGATTGTTACACAAAATTTTAATTTAACATAAAAATAATTATTAAATGGGTAGTATAAATTCCTAAATGAATCATGTATATTATAATAACTATGAATATGATTCTGGTATAATATAATAACATAAAATGGTCATTATATAGGAGGTTAAATGTACCCTTGACCAAAGGAAAGTGAAAGGTAAGGGTTAATTCCTCAATCTCATTATTATCTGAGATTGTTTATGTGTAAGTATTTTATGGTACATGTTTATTATACATGTCCATGCTTCATAAAAGACATTTACAAATTATTCTTTTAAATAACTATATAACTAAAACCTAATTTTAAACGTTTTAATAATTCATTCTTCAAAATCATTCTCATTAATGTACATTTCTTCAAAATAGTTTTAAGGGTTTATTTATATGGACATGAATGTTTTAAAATGTTAATTACATTAAAAAGTTTCAAATTGGTATGGGACACTTTTATTCAAAAATGTCTTTAAATGTCTTCATTTATAAATTCTGTGACTTTTAAATGCTTTCATGAGAAAGGTATATTACTCACAAAGAGTTTTTCCAATTATTTTCAATTATATCAACATCCTTTTCTAATATTATTCTTGATTGATTTTTATTTATTATATATACAATATTCAATATTGTATTGAATGAGTTATGATATGTTTGACTTTGGATGTGTTATTTTTATACCATTAATGGTTTATGGATAAATTATTGACATTTCATACGCATGTTTTAATATGAATGTTTTACTATGTTTCAACCTTTTTATATGAGGAATGTATTGGACTTAGTATGTGGTGAGTGGAGCCCGCTATATCTCCTAGATGCATCGGTAGGTCTCATGAGACAATTATATGTTGAATTGGCTGAGGCCTTTCCGAATTTGATATATTGTTTTGGTCGATGCATAAATCATTTTTAGGCGTCTTGGCTGAGGTCGTGAAAAGATGTTTCATAATTTCCGGCATTATGCATTTCCTCATTATGAAATTAGTTATTACATGTGATTATTCAACTAGTATAATATCCATGTGCATGTTTATATGGTAATGTTTGATTTATTTTTTCCATATTATGTTCATCTTTATCTTTTAAAGGCTGTTATTTTTATTACACATCTTGCCTTAAAAGATTATATATTCCACTAAATTATTTACCTTTACTGAGCATCTGAGCTCACTCTTTTCCTATGTTTTATTTTTACCAGGATATGAAGAATCTTGTTATGAGGGACTTGCAGGCATAATCTAGGAGGCTTGGACATTTAGAATGGAATAAATTACTGTTTTTTTTCTTTTAAAGTTGTAATGTCACATTACGTGTATGTAATATATTTTCCAAGATTACTAAATTGATCGGTCTGTCAGGACTTGATTCCTTTAATCATGCCAATGCTATGTAATAATGTACCGGCTCTGGGTAACAGGGTTCAGGGCATTACAAAAATAGATTTTAAAACCTATATAATAAAATATTAAAATAAAAAAATTTAAAATCGTATTTACATTAAAATTATATACAAGGATTGTATGAAATAAAATTATATTTTTTTTAAAACGTGATTTTTAAAAAAAATGTAGATTTTTTCCCTAAGATAAAGACACGTTCAGATTTTTCTTAAATTTTTTCAGAAAATTATCTTAAGTAAAAAAGACTACAAAATGGTACTAATATATGTATATGACATGAATAAATATAATATAATAATCTTCATGAGGGTTCTGGAGATTTGGATTATAATATTCAAATGAAAGAAGCATAATCATAAACTATTTCAATGAACGATGAAATTTTTTCAATAAACTCTTTTCATATGGTAACATAGTATTATTATCTCCATGTAAGAAAACAAAGTTACATGAAGATTAAAATATCATTAAAATAAGGATATTGATTATATAATATGTGAAATGAATATAAATACCCCTCTAAAAATAATGTAGGTTCATAAAAAAACGTGTGTCTCAAAGAAGGAATATGGAGACAAAACTATCTTACCGATTTGGTAGCTTTTAAAATAGAAACTCCATAAAGTAATGATCATAGAATTGATTTGTAAAAACCCATAAATTTAATTATAATAAACATTTAAAATATCCTTGGAATGTATACACACCACAAAAATGGACTAGGAGGTCAATAAAACATGTATCTCTCAAAAATAAAAAATGAGATGAAATCTCCATTCCTTGTGTCTTGACAATCGTTGTACTCATAAAATAATCCTATATAATTAATGTAAATTTATTATAAATATTTAAATAATGATATTAATATATATATTTACAAACATGGTTTTATTATAACTTTATATTTACCTCTTTTAAACAATTATATGATAAGGTTTCACTTCGGGGAATATACACTTTGCATGTGTCTTGATTTATTATATCATTGATCCTTATACGTATATAATTATTTAAGGAATTTAGATATTGATATAATTTTAATTTAAATTTCTTATATGATCATTATAATAATCTAAAAAATATATCTGTAAAAAATTAAATGCATTCTTCATTGAGATGGTAAGTTGTATGTATGCATGGATGTGGTTTCTATTTTTATTGTTGTATTGAATGAAATAAAAAATGACATATATGTACATATGTATATGTATATATATATATCAATATTCCAATAAAATTATCATATCTAATATATCACATTATTTCAGTAAAATCATCCTTAATATATTCCTCGTATTATGTGAATGAATCACATCGCATTGAGGGGGTGGTAGTCTACACTTTCCCAAATGAAATTATCTTATTTACACTAAATGAAAATAAAATACAATATGTGTTGTAAAATGAATAAATAATATTTAAGACAAAAAATAATATTTTAAATATATAAATAGAATGTCTATCATAATTTCTACCATGATTGGCGGTATAATAAATATGAATAATCCTCATTTAGTGAGGAGGTAGTTCACCGCACACATAAATAGTATGTTTGTTTCCCATTATATGGAGGTGTGTGTATGTTTAAGTCAATACCATAGCAAAAAAAATGATTTATTATTTCATATAATTTTGTTTTTATAAAATCATGAAATAAATATAGTGTAGTGGAGGAGAAAGAAAACAAAAGAAATGAGATTGATAGAAGTTGTTACCTCTTAATCGGGTAACACCTTTTGGTATGTTCCAAAAGGCATACTTGGAATTCTTTATTCCTAAGGAGATGATTCTTAGATGTAGGTACAGATGCTAGTAAAATTATTGGGTATATCCTGGAAAACCATATGTGGTTAGAGGGATATGAAGAAGAGGTAGAGGTGGTGACATTTATAGGGATGGGAAATGATACATTTTCCATTTTTGAAAACAAGTAATGTTTGCCCACGTTTTACCACTAAAAAGTCATAAAACCAAAAAAACAATAATTTAAGATTAAAGGATTAATAAGGTCAATAAAATTGGTGTTTTATTAGGTTTTTTTGGGTCATATATATATGGTTTAGTGCTTTATTAGGATCATTTTTCTCTTAACTGTTGTAATTAATTTTAATCTCCTTCACTAATATTTTTAGTAAAAAACGAATTTTACTTATTAGACATTATAAATTATTATTAATCCAAATATGTAATCATTTTTTTTCTAAATTCTACTAACATAAGTGGAATAAAGTAATTAAAAGTAGTCTCACTGATAGGATGACACTACGAGTTTGTAAAGTAACAATGTTAAAACATTTACTATGTATTTTTACCCTATTTAATCATGAAATTGATTCCAATGACCTAAATTGAATTAATTGATAAAATATGATATCATTAAACTTCTAAACCAAGTGAATTTTTAATTTATCTTTATAAATAAATTACATGAAAATTAAGTTTTGAAGTAAAATCCAATATTGTCAATATTCATCCAAAAAGAAGTTTCTCACAAAAATCCAAAAAAAATTCCATAAGATAATTTTGACATTTTAAATTAGAAAATAAATTCTAATTTATCAATTTAAATTTTTAAATATTTCCAGAATTAATTTTATTTATCATTAAATAGGGACATGAAAAGTAGTTTATTTGAGAAAACAATATTTTTAAACATAGAAGGATTCACCAATAATTTCTTATTTCATTATCAATATTTTTTATTTATATAAAACCATTATAAAAAAACATTTGAAAAATAGTTATAACTATTAATATTACTATGTTTAATGGAAATATTTTAATTATTTCATTTTAATAATTATAATAATAAAATGTTGTTTCATAAAAACATAGTTTTGCATGTAATGTGTTCCACATTGGTGTTGAATTTTGGGTATTAAAAGTTGTTGTTGTGTGTAAATTACACCAAGTAGAATGATATCTTCATTGTTCATTATAGGTAAAGATGAAATTTTTGTTGTGTTTAGTTCATGATTTACATGGTTTTGTGAATAACAAAATCCAAACATCATTCTTTAATATAAAATAAACTATTTTAAGTGATTTGCGAAATGAATAATATCAAAAAGGATAATTTTATTTGAGAAAAAATCAAAAAATATCAATGTGTTTCCTGGATGACCGAGGAGATTATAAATGTGTATTTTAGCCAAAATATTTATTCATTCTAATTCAATCGTGAGGTGTAATCATTGGGAGTCTTCCATAGGGTTTCGACCCACCATTTCTCATAGACAGGTTTCAATTTTTCTTTTCATTTATTTTATCATATTTGATGTGACATTGGATATATCCATAGTTTTATTGTAATATCTTTTATTTATTCATTATATTTCTTATTTATTCATCCATAGCTACATTATTTATTTTTTTCATTGTTCAATTTTGTTTCTAATAAGTTTTCTATAGTCTCACTTATGTATTGCCTTATTTTGAATTATTTTATAATTATGTCAAACATGTCATTTGTTTATTTTTATTTAATCAATTATTTCATCATTGAATAGACAACATGGGTTTAGTGGTTCAGATTATAAGTTTTTTTGAACCTAATTAATCTCTATATTGACCCATGGTAAATCTATGTTTAGTAATTTGGATAATAATAAATTTTCATTACATCATTTTTTACAACCATTGCCATGGAATTTGAAATTAAACTAACTAAACTTATTGGAGTTTTAAAGTTCTATGATAATTTTCCTCTAAATATGTATACATAAAATCTAAGAGTAATGCACCTTTTTCATTAGCTATACCCAGGCCATCAAATAGTTTCATCATAGGTAGATCCAATTAGTTTGACTAAAACCAATTGGTGGACCTTTCATCACTTCGCAACCAAATCCATATGACTACCCAAAGTGAGATTTAGGATCATCTTTATATTATACACTAAAATTTTTCCATGATCCATTATTTTCATTCTTGATACATTTTATTTTATTGATTAATTATTTTAATGATGTAAACTAAAATTGGAGTGACCCAACCATTGGTCAAGAAGTTTCATTCAGGTTCCTTGCTCTTTATGGGTTTCACAACATACTTACACATTACAACACCATTATAGTAACTATTGATCAAGATAAAATAAAATTATCATTAATTAGACCTAACTGAAATAAAAACACACATTAGTATTATTACTTTCCATCCCATTTCTAATATGATAATGTAACTCTTGTGTACATCAGACTATCGCCTCTCTAAATGATGTGATTTTTTGCTCACTCACACATTGAATGGAAAGTATTAAGTCTAAATATTTTTATTATATATTATAAAAATTAAATAATTATAAAATTTATTACATATTTAAAAATTTTAAAATATAATATATATTTTAATTTATTACTTTTTCAATCACTGAAATATCATAATGTTTTTCTTATACTTGTAGACTATAGTCTTCCCGAAGCAATGTGACTCCCCTTTCATCACCACAAAACAAAGATGATATATATATATAATTACATTTAAATAAATAATATGATATTTTTTATATTATTCTCATTTATGAAATATGAAATAATACATTCCTCATTTCCATATTTATCATTGGAAAATGGAATTGTTACCCATGCGTACAAACAACCTACCATCTTTATGATCTTAACACACTTAATTTCCTATAAAAATATTTCATGGTTGGTTTTAAAAATATAAATTATGTATAAATATATAAATTATTTATTTATTATTAATCATTATAATTGTAAATCATTACCACTTTGACCATTGTCAACCAACCAATGTCATTTTAAAAAATTAAGCCACATCTCCTCGAAAGATTTGATATAAACATAATTTATTAGGTATTAACATATAAAATGTTAATAATTTAAATAAAAGTAATAATAAACTTGAAAATTATATTCTGTAATAAAATAATTAGAATAAGTATATTATTATTGAAGATAGAGATTGTCTGTGGTGAGTCAGACTCATGTCAAGGGACTTTGTACCAATTTCCCTTAATTGAAGAATATTTTATTATTTTTCACCAAAATAACTCAATTTTGTGTATATACTTCTCCTCTGACATTTGATTATATTATTCATTCATTATCCATGGTATTTTAAGTTTCAATTATAATTATTCCATCCAATAGGATTTGAAATGAAAATTACATCGTGGTAAATGCTATTGTACAATCTAACATTATTTTGTGATTGTTAACAATATCTTAAATAGTAACTTTCTTATGATCATTTTAATTGGAAATTACATGGCTATTAAATATCCTTTTTTGGTATGTTTGATATTATTATTTCCTAAACTATATAACATTATTTTATATAGTGCACACATTAAAATTTATATAAAAAACAATGTAAATATTGATAAATATGTATCCTTTACTCAATATGGATATTTTTAATATGGAATATTATTTAGGAATTAAATTAATTATTTTATATATGCATAATTATTTTGAAATGCATTGATAGGTGCGGACCAGAATTATATACCCCCTTCATTCATAATTAGGCCTGATAAGAGGAATTGTTTGGACAAATTAAATGGATTTATATGTATAGTTTTAAGATACCTTGTGGATGACCATTAGAGTGGAGGTAATATGATTCCTGAGATCAAAACGTACAATAATTCATAATTATTCTATTGGAAATTTAGTTATTATTATCCATGATATTTTCACAATGATATTTTCTCTTGATGGATTTCATTTAAATATTATTAATTAAATAGAATGTGAATTAATATATTTACTTTACATATTTATTATTCCTAAAATTTTCATGACATTAAAATTATTTAAATTACATATATGTTTAGTTATATACCTTTTCATGTTGGTTATCATTATTTATTCGTGATATCTTCCACGATACATACAACTTACTTCTCATTTAAACCCACATTTATTCGGTTTACTTTCCCCAAGATATGTAGAAGAATTCTTGGAATGACTCTAATGATGCCAAAAAATTTCAATTTCTATAATTTTTATTTTATATCTCTATGAAAAATGGGTATCACATTTGTAGCTAGTTCTAAAAAATATATAGTTGTTGGTCATTCCAAATATAAAGGCTTGTATCTGTGATAATGTAATAAAGTATGCATTGGATATATGTTATTAGATTCGAGGTCATTATAGTTGGTATGAGTGGAAGTTTCGTAGAATCCTTGTGAACTATTTTTAGGAAAAAATATATTATAGAAAATAACCCTATGATATAATTTTTGAATAATTATCGGAAAAAATTCTATTTTTTTTCTTGGAAAAGATATTTTGTGAATTATCATTGTAATACATCTTAGATTGGATATTAAAAGTGGATGTTGTTCAGACACAAAGGTATAGAGGGTTAATAATTTTGGAAAGGATGTATTGGGCACGACCCATGAATCACTTGCTGCATGAAATTAGACCTTATTACAAACTTGGTTTGAAGCTCCTATGGGATATGTTTTATAAAATTTACATTTTATTTTCAAGCCATTAAAAAGGATTTGGAATAAATATATCCCCAAATAAGCCCTTATTATGATTATGAGATTATCTAGGTATAAATATTTCATTTTATGCTAGTTTTTTCACTATTTATTAAATGATACATTATGTTTCCCAATTTGATGATCTAATCTACTCTATCCCATTTTTTAAAAGAAACCCAGTGTAATGAATGATAACAATGTCAATTCACATAATTGAAATATTAACAATGATCATTTCAATGATGATATGAATCCTATCATTCAAATGAAACTAATTTCCCAAACATTGTCATCATATGAAAACATAGTATCATGCTTTATACAAAAATAATTATCTAAGTATTATAGCATCATAGGGAAGAACGAGAAGAAGAAAATGGAAGAGAAAAAGATTAGGTGATGAAGGGAAATAAGATTTTTTACCACATGTGAAAACTATTGAATGAATCACACTGGTACATTCTTTATAGGGATGAGAGTTTTGTAAAATTTTGTTGTGAAATTACACTATGATCATGATTTCAATGGTTATTAAAAAGATTCCAATATTCAATGCTTCAGTTGTAAAGATATGGAGAACTACACAAATAAATTCCACAATTATAAAGATATAATGGATTCTTATAAAGTACCTTATAGATAATTGTCACAATTAGGTCCTAACAATAAATTAATTAGAATAATTCATGTGCAAGGATTTGGAATCATATTTTATGTTATATGAGTATTTAATGAATTATATTATGATTATAAGAATCATGAAATGTATAAGGATTATACTATAGTAATATTTCATAATGGATTTGAGAGAATAAGTTAAATAGTAACAATTACCAAGAAAAGTTATTCAGTGAAAATTTAATAAAATTTTAAATAACAATATTGATTGAGGATAACCCTTAACATATGCCCTATATTGAAATAAAAAATATTAATATGTGATTATATGATGGTAGTGGTAACCATGAAGTGGGAAACTAATAATTATATTTCCGGATTTTTTGTTTTTAAACAATTTAAATATATAAGGAATCATCCTACATGAGTCAAGAAATTTATTCATGTTCCTATTTGGAAAAGAGATGGCATTACTATGGACTTTTTCCAAAGAATACCAATGAATTAAAGAAATAATGATGAAATAGGTGTTATCATTGATCACATAAAAAATCTGTATATTTTCTCACTATAAGAGAATATTTATCTCCTAATCTCATAATAAGGAACTATATTATTAATGTTTTAAGACATCATGGAACATGTATTTTAATTTTGTTAAATTAATAGTTTTATTTTACATCAAAAGTTTCGAAAATACTTTAAAAGGATTTGAATAATGAGTTTCAATTGTGTTATTCCTAACACCCTCAAACTAATGTATTGTTTGAAAAGAATATTAAAATAATGGATGATATGTGGAGGTTTTTCTCACTTTTCATTCATGGTATGTGAGATCATTATTTACCAATTGAATAATCTTTTTATAGTAATAGTTTTCATTCAACTATTCAAATGGTTCCATATGAATTATTTTATGGAAAATGATGTCGTACTCCATCTTGTTTGGAAGAGGTTTGTGAATACAAAAATGATGGACCATAAATTCATGATGATACAAAAAAAGTAAAAGGATATTAAAAATTTAATTAATGTATCTCAGAGTAGGAAAAATAATTATGATGATAATAGAAGGAATGATTGGGATTCAAAGTGGGTGATCGTGTTTTCATAAATGTATCTCTTTGAAAGTGTATTATAAGTTTCATAGATAAAGGATAAGTATTCCCAAGGTACATCCCACCCTTTTAAATCCATGAAATAACCAGATATGTTGTTTATCATTTGTAAATACCACCAAATCTCTCAAAATAACTTGATCAGTTCCATATATCATTATTTGTTAAGTACATACCAAACCAAACACATGTACTCACCTCTTATGAAATATAATTGGAACATGGTATATCATACTTTGAATATCCCATTCAGATTCTAGATAATATAGATTAATTATTGAGTAATAAATTATCTTGTCTGGTAATGGAACATTAAAGAAATCACAACATTGAAGAAGCAATGTGGGAACCAGAGGATGTTACAACGGAGAACTACCTTAATCATATTATAAGGTTAAATCTATTAAATTTTAAGGATGAAATTTTTTATCACCATAATAATGAAATTACTAAACACATTACAATATTATTATTTTAGAATAAATTTATTTTCTTCTATAACTCGTGTTTCATTCAATAATGGCTATAAACAAAACACAATACTTCATTTAAATATTATTCAAACATGACCATATTAGCATGTGCATCAAATTTTAAAGTACTAATTTGACTAACTAAATTATGAAAAATATATATCTTAAAAACATATATTTTTATCTATTTATAATAAATATAAATAAGGATCAATTGGAAGAAAAATAACTTTTTTTCTGAAAAACTATGTTTTATCTAAATGGTGGTTTAGTCACGCTTTGTCCACATAAAAGAAAATTAATTTTTAACAGCATTAAAAAATTTATATTATAAAAAAAATAAAAAAAAATATAATATAAAAAAAATTTGTAGGGTTAATTTTTTGGATTGTTTAAATGTTTTATTTTTGGATGAATAGTGGAGAAAAAGAATTTTAATTGAAAAGGGATTTTTTGTTTAAATTATTTACAATGTAAAATTGTGTTTTAAATTTTATAAAAATTTAAACTATTCAAATTTTAAATATATATATATATATTTATATAATTAATTTCATTGGAATCATTTTGATATTGAATTTTTATATAAAATTATTTTATATATTTGAGCATTTTCTCTTCAAAATCCTTCTTTCTAATCCCACCTATAATATTAATTTGAAAAAAAAATTAAAATTTTATAAATGTAAATAGAAATAATTTATTCCATATTTGGAATAAAAATAATTTATATTATCTAATAATTCCAACATAATTTTTACACCATAATGAATAGTAAAATTTAATTACTATTATTAATGTAAAAATGGGTTTACTATGGGTGATTAAACTAAAAAGATATGGGTTAAAATGACCTAACAACTCAACAAAATATATTTTATTTACATATTATGAACATATAATGTATAAATCTCAATAATACTCCATTATTTACTATTTTGTAAAGTGAAAAATTGGGGAGCACATTTTTATTTTAAAAAATTTCATGATTTCCACTCACCTCATTTATAAAAGGAAACCCCATCTCCTCTCTTCTACACACCATCATACAATTCTAGATCAGTTGATCCCAAAAAAATAAATTTACTACAATTATAACCTAATACTAGAATAATTTTCCTATTTGTAAATTCATTCTATCCATAATTCAGATATAATCCTGAAGTGGTTTTCAGAGAAGAGGTAAAATTCCTAACTATGATTTTTTGTATTATTTATTCCTCCACTCATTAAATTCTAAAAAAACTATTATTACATAAAAATTAATAATCTTAAATATACATATAAATTTTTATGATATGATAATTATATAAAACCATCCCTACTTCCATCAAATGGGTTATAAAATCATCATTCTTGTGTGTGTTAGACTAATGCATCGTGAACTGATGAAATTTAATTTCCTATTACCACTGTAACACCCTAATATTTTATAAGAAAGATTATTTTTAATTTCCTGGATATCCTATTTTTTACGGTACAAAAATATTAGCTTTCAATGTACACAATAATATACTTGGCATGTGTGATAGGGAAAAGTAGCCTTCCTCGATAGCTTTTGTGGTACGCAATACCGAGTTTCAATAAATAATGATATATTATAATATTATTATGAACAAGCTTTTATGAATATTATTAACCAAATTTTAAATTTAATAACATTATAATTCATCTTACACATTTTCTATAACATGGTATGAGAAAAAAATTAATTTTTTGGATAAAAGAAGTATTTTTTTTAAAAAAAATGCAGTATTGTCACCATTTGATGGCGCACCCATTTTAAATAATTTTTTTTACAATTTTATATGTTTAATTTGACAAATTAAACTTTTTATTTTGAATAAAGATATAAAAATTTACATTAGATAAATTTTTTATATTATTCTGATAACCTTCATATTTTTATTAATAGTAAAAATACGATAAATTTTAATTAAAAACAACTTTTTTTATCGATATTATTTATACAGATAAATTATAATATTTAATGATTTTAAAGAAAAAATATAATTTTTTTTACCATTTAATATAATTTAAATCATTAGAATTAATTTTACATTGAATCCATAGGTAAAAACTTTTCAATCTTTTTCAATGTTTTAAATTTTAAAACATGTTTTCTCGAAAACGGTATTAATTTTAAATTAATTACTAAAAATTATGTATTTTGAATTTAAAAAAATGGATCCATTTTTGAATAATTAGTTAATAATTATGTTCATAAGCATCTTTTTATTTTTGGGCATCATGAATAGTAACTATGGTACATTTTATTTACCAAGATTAAAGGTAAATTATGTAATTAAGGGTAAAGATAATATTATAAAATTACACTAACGCGTGTCTTAATATATGTGGATGATTATATTTTGTCATAAAATATACTTGGGTAGAAATTTAATCTATTGGAACCCACTTGGATGAGATTAAGACATTTAATTTCTTTTATTTAAAAGAAAGTGAAACATGTCCCACTCAAACATTAAAGATTAAATTATTTATTATATAAGGTTAAACGGAATATAAATTCGATTATAAATATTCATTTGAAATAAAAAAATTGTTTTTTATCATGGTAATTTATTTGTTATTTTTACTAAATATATAATTCCTTAATAGCTTATACATTAATGATGCAGAAAAAATTTATTTGTGAAAATTCAATAATATAGATTTTATTAAAATAAAAATATGCATAAAAAGGCCCAAAAACTTGACTAAAACTTATTGGTAGAGTATATATACACCATAAGAATCCACATTTCTACTTCGGGACCATTTGGAGCCTTATATAACAGATTATGACATTTATTTTGTTTATTTTAAAGGATGTCCAAGTTGTCACCTTCATAATTTAATAAACATATCATTTTATAAGTTGAGTGTTTTAGAAGATAAATTTGACTAAAAATGTTCTTATGAAATCTATTTGAATTATCTCAATTATATTATTTTTTATATGAGACATATAAGTTTAATATTTAATTATACAAAAGTTTTGTAGTAATTATTTTATTAAGAAAAATATCAAATAAATGGTTTTAAAATTATTGAAATAAATATTATATAAAATAATTAATGTTCTCCAAAAATTTTGTAAATAAATATAACACGTTAGTAATCTATTACATATTTTGGTTTGAACATATCTTCTGGGTGGATTTTATTTAAATTCAAATAATTGAAGAGTGTCAAAATTGACACTATTGGTATTTTATAAACATAACATATAATTAAATTGAATAAAAATAAAAAAAATATTTAAAAATTACAAATTTAAAATTATACGGTCTAAAATTTCATAATGTATGTAATTATGGACAATTATAAACACATAATTAAGTATTTATAACATTTTAAAATTTAGAATATTACAATAAATAAAATCAAATAGATTAAATAGGGATAAATCAAAATGATAAGGTTTAAAATAAATTCCTAACATGTATAAATGTGATTCGTGGATTAGATTAAAACCATATATTATAACATATTATAATTTGAGTCAAATTATTAGTTTTTATGTGGGGTTTGTGTTTATAATAAATTAATATTTTGGAGGATTCCAAAAGTGCCCCTATACTCTCCTATAAAAGGGAACCTCCTCCCTCTTATCTTCATTCCATTTTGTGCTCTAAAACTCTGCCAAATCCTACCCATTTCCTTCTCAAATTACCTAGAAACATACTATAGGTCCTGCTCATCTTCAAAGACAATCTTTAGTGCCCTAATATGAGGTTTAGAAGAGGTGTGTTGAAGAAGAGGTAATATCCTTTACCGATTCATTCAAACATAATACTCATTCTACTTACTCTATATGGTTTGTTTAATTATTAAGTAATACCCCCCATATCACTTTTATTCTGATATGTTATTATTAATATTAAACAACCATATTTCAACTTCTATCCATCCTATGAAAAACAAAATCACCATGCGGGCGTATATACGGCTTACTGTCTCAATGCCCTGGTGTAATCTGTTTTTCCACCACCACCTTACTTGGATCGGTATAATGGTGGAAATAATAACTATATATGATTATTATAACATTATAATAATTATTATATATTATATCATCCACTAAAATTCCATTCAATAATTATGGTAATGATATCATCGCTCGTGCGTACGTATGGATTACTGTCTCCACGACGCGATGAGATTCATTCTCCATGTTGACCATTCAAGAATGATTATAAAGTATATATAATAAATAATATTGAGATATTTGAAATAATAATGCTACTGTATTTATATATATATATATATATATATCATCTACATCCTTCCATTCATGTTAATAAGGAAAGGAAAACAGCGTTCATTCGTACGTATGACCTACTGTCTCCATGAACAGTGTATTTAATTTCATTTATCTATATTATATATATATATATAGATTGAATATATATATGATATATAAATCTTGTTTTACATTCGAAAAGTAATTAAATCATGATATAAGTAATAATATCAAGAACTATAAGTCAAAACACGTACGATAAATGAAACGATTATTACCCTGAACATTACATCAACATGGAATTGACAAATGAAAGGGTAATATAAAGTCGTAAGTGAATCATATATGATATCATAAAAATTAATATGATTCTTGAATAAGTCTATGACACTATTTAAATCAGTATACGGGATTTTCAGACACCTACATAGGAAATTGGACCTAAGGTAAGGGATAATTATTTCAATCTTGTTCTTATCTGAGATTGTTTATTCGTAAGTATTTACTGAAGTTATATTTATCATCGATGTCCATGTTTTATAAAAATTGTTTTCATAAAGTTATTACTATTCTTACATGTATTTTTTATGTTGTGTTTACCTCTTTTTAAATTTTACTATGTGGTATGGATGAAATATTTCTTTTGTTTACCTTATGAGGCACTTTTTGACTTTTCCTAGAAAAGTACAAAAAGGGTGTAATTTTTAACTTATACGGCGTGAACGGATTTTTATGATTTCATAACTCTATATTTACATAAATATTCCTCTTCAAGATTTCATGATTATTTTTAACATAATTATTTTCTTCTTAAATTGCACTTCATTTTTAGAAAAGAAAATGATTTAAAATAAGAAAGGATATTTTCTTCAAAAATTCATTTCATGTGTTTTATCAAAATTATTTTACATATATGATGAAATTATTTAATATGGTTATTTTTCAATAATAATTTCTCTATTATTTACATGGTTTTATTTTTTTTATGATGAAATTATATCCATTGTTTTATATGGATTATATTATGATGGGATGATGTTTATGAAACCCATTTTATTTGTTGGGTTATGATAAATGATTTATGTTTATTTTGTGCCACCCAAAAGAATGATTTAATTATGAAATTTGTGGGACCTATATCTCCCTTAAATTCATTAGGAAATTATTTATATCTCATGAGATAGACATGGATGGAATGAAAAGTAAATCTGGTTAAGTAATTCACAGCTAGAACGGCACGTAAACCAGGTTCAGTAATGGACTTTTTCCACTATGATGGTCTTCATAACAATGACTTGGCTAATATGGAAATAATATCATGTACTTAAGGGTTTTCCATAATTACATGTTTTATTCCCATGATATTTTATCATGATTAATGTTCTTTTGTGATCTATGCCTTACATACTTCCATGATTTATTTCATGACTCATGATTTTGATGTTTAAACATTATGTTCATGGTTTTATGTTTAAATGTATATATTTTTTTATTTTCTCCATGCTTTCCCTTACTGACCATTTGAGCTCACCCTTTCTATGTTTTCATTTCCCCTGGATATAAATAAATTTTTTAGGTAATAAAACAAAAGGGGAAAATCTTTATGGAATATGGTGAAGATCTTTTACCATTATTAAAAGATTATATTTTGAGTTTCCAAAGACACTAAAAAATTACGGTCCTTGGGTGTCTATTTTTGTTATGTATTAATTATTCCTATAATTTAATGTAATATCCATGTTTTTAAAGATTTGGGTCTCTATAGTTGGTATCAAAGGAAAGGTATAGTTAACCTTTGGAAACTAGTATGTGCAAACATTAGTGTGATCCCTAATGATATTTCTATGTTATGTCTAGGGATGTCTGTAATGTTAAGTATAAATTATAGGTTAAAATCCTAGAATTATGATAACGATTTTGAATAACCTAGAATTAAACATAAAATGTTAGATATTTAATGTACTCCCCCTTGATTATGTTGTTTTCCTAGTATGACTTTTTCCTCTCACACTATTCCATTTGGGTTTTAGGTAAAGGATGGAACCCGAAGGAACCATGTTAATGATCAATGAACTGGGCAATGGAATTATTTTCCTCTTGAACAACCAAATGTTATGAGAAATGGAGTGAAAAATCTTATTACTATTCTTACACAAGCTAAGAATCATTCTGGACATCCAAATGAGTAGAGAAGAAAACAATATTCTATTGAGTCCTTCTTGAGGCAATTTCCTCCTTCTTTTAGTGGGTCTTTTGATCCACATGTTTCTGAAAAATGGAGAAGCACCATTGAAAAGATATATTTCATACTTCACTGTTCAAAACAAGAAAAATTAATTCTAGTTGTTTACCATTTAGAAGGTGAAGCAGACTCGTGGTGGACTCTAATTAAGATAACAAGGCCCTAATATGAAATTGAATCCATCAAATGGGATGAGTTAAAAAAATTATTTTTCAAATAAGTACTTCCCTTATATTCATTGAAAAATGATGGAAAAAAGTGTTCCTTGGGATTAATCAAAAGTATAATGAATCTATTGGTATATATGAGTTTAATTTTACAAGCCTTTCAAGGTATGCATCTGGGTTTTCATCCAACACAAAAGTAAAGTTGAGAGATTCTTTAGTGGCTTAAAACCAAGTATTTGAAGGGAATTAGCTATAAGAGATGTTAGTAGTAATAAAGAAATTGTGTGTTGTACTATCATGGTAGAACTGGATATTTGTGTTACATATCAATCTCATGGTTTTGACCGAAAATGAGAAATGGAGTTCAAGGAAAAATCTCAAAACAATGGTGAAAAGAAGATGAATGTTTCGTTATGCTCAAATTGTGGAAAGAAGCATGGTGGATATTGTCTTAAAGGGACTATAAAATGTTTTTTGTGTGGAAAATAATGACATTAAGAAGCTGAGTGCCTAAGTAATGGAAAAAATGTAGCTAATGATATGAATAGAGAAAAGACTATAGAGAACGCACCACTAACAATTCAATGCTACAGCTGCAGGGAAATGAGGCATTACGCTAACCAATGCCCTAATCCAGGGGTTAATGTTGATAGACATGAACAACATCTTATGTTAATGGACAAAGGGAAGTCACATTTGATCATTATTGGCAATGTTGAATATGATAATGAAGTGGTGGAATGATTAAGTGTTTATGTAACGCGAATCCAAAATAGTGTCGTGGAATCTCGTGTATAGTATCGTGGAATATTGGAATATCTATCTATCAGTTTATTGAGGTTTTCAATAATTATATGGTACCGGTAAACATGAAATGTGATTGAAATATTTTTGGAAAGAAGATGGTATACAGATAATTAAGGGATTAAGAGAAAATGATATGTTTCAAAGTATTAATGAGATCATGACTGATAGAAGGACAAAGGGATATCATGTTTTGAGTATATACAAATTTTAGAATTTATGTATGTGGAAAGAGTTAACTTTTAACATTATTCATGTTTTCACTAAGGTTATATGGTAATTCATGATTCAAGAGAATACATGATTAAGGTATCCACATGTTTGAATGTGACTAACTGGATATATCTTATAATATATGGGGGATAAATGATGGTATTCACATGCTTGGTAGATGACCTTTATAGTAATCCTTTTCTTTGAATAATGATATTGTACATAAGTATTTTGGATAATCCTAAAGATTGGAATGGATTATGTTAGACATCAGATAGTATTGGTTAAGTCTTGAACATTTTGATATTATTTCTGGAATGTTATAATAGTATATTTTTAGAAAAAGAACAACCTTCAGGACAGGTGAGAACCTGTCGCGTTAGACAATGCTATGGGAATCGAACCCACAACTGATGTGTGACAGGCCTTTATCTCCTACCACAAGCCTACAGGAGGTCCCTGGTTTGTATAAATTAGATTAATTTTATTAAGCAGTATGATAGATGAATTATAAGTCCATTTTTGGAATCATATAAGGTTAATCTCACCATAGATGGACATATGTATATTTAATAATTTGTGCTAAACTTTTTGTGATAAAGATGGATGGAATGACCTATCATTCTAATGCATGATATGATGACACTTCAAAAATGAAAATATTCAACTTAATTTCTTTAAATAAGTGATGAAGTGGTAATTGATCCTGTAATGACAAATGATCATATTACACTGAAATCAAGTAATTATTTATCCTTATGAAAAAATTCATCAACTTTAGGGAAATGATATTGAAAACCAAAAACATTATCCTAGTACCCTCATATAAAATAAATCATATGGTACCTAAGATCATAACAAATATATGGATTTGTGATTATTGGAATTTTCATATCCATGTTCTCTCCCACTCTCCATCAGAACTTCATGTTTACATTTCTCTTCCATATCCATGTTTTCACCAATGTTCTCCAATGTTGAAACTTGTTGATGAGTTAATTTGGATAACCAATATATTTCTTACATTAATTTTTAAAATTATGTTTTAGTATTGTTTTCTCAATTTTGTTTTTGATGAAAGAAACTTTCATGTATTAAACCATTTATAACCCTGGAAAATTTCGAGGGTGAAATTCATTTTAAAGGGGGTAAAATGTAACACCCTGAAATTTTAATGAGAAATATTATTTTTATTTTATTTGATATCTTATGTTGTATGTTACACCAATATTATCTTTCAGTTTACACAACAATATATTTGGCTTGTGTTACACGCAACAACGACCTTCCTCGTTTGCTTGCGTGGTACGCAATACCCAGTTTCACTAATCAATGATATATTATAATATTATTATGAACTAGCCATTATGAATAGTATTAACTACATTTTTAATTTTATAACATTATAATTCATCTTACAAATTTTTAATAACATGGTATGAGAACAAAATTATTATTTTTGGATAAAACAAGTATTTTTCCAAAAATGCAGTTTTGTTTCCTTTTGATGGAGAACCCATTTTAAATATAATTTTTTACAAGTTTATATTTTCAATTTGACAAATTAAAATTCTTATTTTGAATCTTGATATAAAAATTTACGTTGGATAAATTTTTGACATCATTCTAATAACATTCATATTTTGATGAATAGTAAAAATATGATAAATTTTAATTAATTTTTTTTTCATCGAGATAATTTATTGATAAATTATAATATTTAATGTTTTCAAAGTATAAATAGAATATATTTTTACTATTTAATATAGTTTATATCATTATCATTAAGTTTACATTGAATTCATAAGTAAAATATTTTCAATATTTTTCAATGTTTTAAATTATAAAACCTTTTTTCTCAACAACATGATTATTTTTAAATTAATTACTGCAACTTATCTATTCAAAATTTGGAAAAATTTATTCCATATTTGGAATCATTAGGTACAAATTATTTTAATAAGATAATTTTTATTTTTGGTCATTATGAATAGTAAGTACGAGAAATTTTATTTACCATAGTTAAAGGTAAATCAGGTAATTAAGGGTAAATATAATATTATAAAATTACCTTAACAATTGTCTAAATATAATTACATGATAATATTTCGTCCTAAAATATACTTGGGATGAAATTATATCTATTGGAACCCACTAGGATTTGATTATGACCTTTAATTTATTTTATTTAAATGAAAGTGAAATATGTCTCACTCAAACTTTAATGAATAAATTATTTTTAATAAAAGGATAAACAGAATATAAACTCGATTATAAATACAAATTTGAAAGATAATTTTTTTATTTATCAAGGTAATTTATTTGTAATTTTTATGAAATATTTAATTACTTTAATAGCTTCTACATTAATGATGCAGAAATTATTTATTTAGTGAAAAATCAATAATATCATTTTTATTAAAATAATAATACCCATAAAAAAGCCCAAACACTTGAACAAAACTTATTGTTAGATTATATATATGACATAATCATAAAATTTTGTATTTTTGGACCATTAGGAACCTTCTAAAATAGATTATGACATTTATATTATTTTATTTTAAATGATGTCAAAGTTGTCACCTTCATAATTTAATAAACATATCATTTTAAATGTTGGGTGTTTTAAAGGATAAATTTGACAAAAAGATATATTAGGAAATATATTATATTTATATTAATCATAGTATTTTATTTTTAATTTTTATGCAACAAATAAGTATAATAAATAATTATACAAAAATGTTGTAGTAATTATTTTATTAAGAAAAATATCAAATAAAAAGATTTAAAAATATTGAAATAAATATTATATGAACTAATTAATGTTGTAAAATAATTTTATAGATAAATATGACATTTTAGGAATATATTAAATATTTTAGTTCAAATATATATTTTGTCTGGATTTTATTTAAATTCAAATAATTGAGTAGTGTCAAAATTGACACTATTGATATTTTATAAAAATTACATATTATTAAATTGATTAAAAATCAAAACAATATTTAAAAATTTCAAATTGAAAATTATATGGTCTAAAATTTAATAATGTATTTAATTATATTCAATTTACAACACATAATTACATATTTATAACAATTTTAAATTTAGAATATTATTACCACAACTAAAATTAAATAAATTAAATAAGGATAAATCAAAATCATAAGGTTTAAAATAAATTCTAAACATGTTTAAATTTGATTGGATGATGATATTAAAACCCTATAATATCTCATATTTTAATTTGAGTCACTTTTTATGTTTTCATGTGGGCTTGGAGTTTATTATAAATTAATATTATGGATGTTTCCAAAAGTGCGTCTCTACTCTCTTATAAAAGGGAACCTCCCCCCCCCTCTTTTCTTCACTCCATTTGAGCTTAAAACACTGAAAAACCCTTCCCATTTCCCTTATCAACTTACATAGTAACATACTAGAGGTTCTGGTCCTTTTTAAAGACCATCTTTAGTGCCCTAAGAGGAAGTATTGAAGAGGTGTGTCGAAGAAGAGGTAATATCCTTTACTGATTCTTTCAAACTTATTACTTCTTCTACTTCGTCTATATGATTTGTTTCATTATTAGGTGAAAAAATATTGTATCACATTTATACTGATATGTTATTATGAATATTAAATAACCATATTTCACCTTTTATCCATCCTATGAAAAACTAAATAATCACACGTGCGTACGTACGTCTTACCGTCTCCACGCTGTGCTGTAATCTATTTTTCCACAACCACCTTACGTGGATGGGTATAATGGTGGAAATAATAACTATTTATTATTATTATAACATGATACTAATTATGAGATATTATATCATCCACTCTAATTCTATTCAATAATTATGGGAATGATATCATAGCTCGTGCGTACGTACGGATTACCGTCTCCACGACATGATGAGATTCATTCCCGATGTTATCCATTGAAGAATGATTATAAATATTATATAATGTATAAAAATTAGATATATTACATAATAATTCTACTATATTATTTATATATATGTATATGTCATCTACTTACTTACATTCATATGAATAAGGAACATAAAACAGCGTTCATGAGTACATACGGCCAACCGTCCCCATGAACGGTGTATTTCATTTCATTGATCTATCTATATATATATATATAAACTGAATATATATATGATATATAAATATTTTTTTACATTATATAATAAATTAAATCATTATATAAGTAATAATATCAATAACAACAAGTCCAAACATGTAAGATAAATGAAACGGTTATTACCCAAAATGTTGTTTCAACATGGAATTGACAAATGAACAGGTAATATAAAGTCATAAGTAAATCATATATGATATCATAAAAATGATAATGATTTTTAATAATTCAATGACATTATTTAAATCAATATATAGAAGTTTTGGACACGTACAGAAGAAATTGGACCTAAGTTAAGGGAAAATTATTCCAATCTCGTTCTAATCCGAGATTGTTTATTCCTAAATATTTTTTGGGGTTATATTTATCATCCATGTCTATGTTTTATAAAAAATGTTTTCATAAAGTTTTTACTATTATTACATGTATTTTTAAAGTCATTTTTACCTCTTTTAGACATTTTCTTCATTGTATGAAAGGAATCTTTCTTTTTTTTCACCGTATGAGGTATTTTTTGACTTTTCTAGAAAAAGTACGAGAAGGATGTTATTTTTAACTTATTTAGTTTGAAAAGATTTTTTCATTTAATAATGCTATATTTACATAAATATTCCTCTATAATATTTCATGATTATTTTCAACAAAATTATTTTCATTTAAAATTTCAGGTCATTTTGAAAAAATTAAATGATTTGAAATAAGAAAGGCTATTTTCCTCAAGAATTCATTTCAAATGTTTTATCAAAACTATTTTCCATTTATGATGTAATTATTTAATATTTTTATGTTTCATGAATAATGTATCTATTATTTACATGGTTTTATTTTTTTATGATTAAATTATATCCATTCATTTATATAGATAATGTTATGATGGGATGATGTTTATGAAACCAATTTTATTCGTTGGTTTATGGTGGATTATTTCTGTTTATTTTGTGGCACACAAAATAATGATTTCATTATGATATGGGTAGGACCAATATCTCCCTCAAATTCATTGGGTAATGATTTATATCTCATGAGATAGACATGGATGGATCAATAAGTAAATATGGTTCAGTAATAAAGGACTGGAACGGCAGGTAAACCCAGTTCAGTAATGGACTTTATCCACTATGATGGTCTTGGAAGCAATGCCTTGGATACTATAGAAATCATATCATGTGCTTAATGGTTTTCCACAATTTCATGTTTTTATTCCCATTCTATTTTATCATAATTAATGTTCATTTGTTATCTATTCCTTACATACTACGATGATTTATTTCACGACTCAAGATTTTGATGTTTAAACATTATGTTCATGTTTTTAGGTTCCAATGTATATGTGTTTTTTCATTTTCTCCATTCTTACCCTTACTAAGTATTTATGTTCACCCTTATTAGGTTTTCTTTTCCCTAGGATATAAAAAAAGTTTTAGGTAAGAAAACAAAAGTGGAAGATCTTTATGGGAGATTTTAAAGATCTCTCACAATGATTAGAAGATTATGTTCCGAGTTTCCAAAGACACTAAACTATTATGGTCTTTGGGTATCTATTTTTTTATGTATTAAGTATTCTGTAAAAGTAATGTAGTAACCATGTACATAAATATTTGGGTCTCTACAACCACCTCTCAAGGTTTGGGGTTATATTGTATTTGATTTAAATATATTATATTTATAACATAATTATAACATTTTATTAATTATATCACATATGACCATTTAATTTTTATTATTTAGGGGAGACGGTAATGTCACTCATCTGTATGAAAGAATTCCACCTCATTAAGTGATGTGATTTTTTTAATAATGCTTCCCATGGATAGTAATAAGGTTAAATTTAGTGATTATATAAAATATACCTAAAATTATTATGTAATCAATGATATATTTTTTAATTTTAAAAGACAATATATGATATTATTTCTCACATTTTCACTCACAGAAATATGATAACATCATTCTTGTACTTGTGGAGTACCACATTTATGAAGAGATGTGATTCTATATTCATCACCACAACACATTGATGTTATATTAAAGTACTCTTAATAAATTAATATTTTATTTGTGATATTATTAATATTTATATATACAAAATTAATTACCACCCCTCTATAATGGTCATTGATAATTGGAAATGATGAAAATGTGTACGTACAGTCTATTGTCCCCATTATCTTCATATATATATTTTATCATAACCAACATTAATGATTGGTTTTTAAATGTACATTTTATGTATATATATGATGAATATGTCATGATTAGTATTCTATTTATTTTTAAATAGTGCTATCTTTGACAATAGTAAACTTACCAAAGTCATCATTGACACATATGCCAAATATCATCGGAACATCTGACACAAAACTAATTGATTAAGTAATAAATATAACATGGTAATAAGTAAAAAATAAAAATAAACATAAAAATTATTCTTAATAAATTAAAAAATTAACATAATTTTAGTATTTGATAAAATAAATGATTTATATGATTATTCGGACTTAGTGTAAGGGACTTCGTCTACATTTCCCTTCATTTAGGCATATTGTAATATTATGAACCTAATTTTAAATAAATGGCTCGTATAATTCACCCTCTACATGTAATATAATGATTAATTAATAATTCATTATTTTATAAATATTAATTTTAATTATTTTTTTCTCATGATATTTGACATAAAATTTATCAAGTGCTGAAGGTAATTTAATAATCTCATTATCATTGGTGATTGTTAACATTATCTTCAAACAACAACATTATTGTGTTGATTTTTCATAGGAAATTAAATTTATCTAAAATATCGATATACTTGTGTGATAGAAAATATTATTAGTAAAACCATATACTATTTTCACATATGGTGTATACCTTCCAATTTATTTGATAAAATGGGGAAATATTGATAAATTTGGGTCGTTTACTTAATATAGATATTTTTTGATAAAGAGAATCATTATAAAATTTAATAAATTATTAAATATATGGGGAATTATTTTTAAATGCAATTGGGGGTTAGTCCTCGAATTATTTAACCCCTAGATGGATTGTGAGGTCTCGTGAGACAAATCCTCTTTCCAAATTAAATTGGTTTCTATATGTAGTTTTAAACCATCTTGTGGAAGGTCTTAGATGTATAGGTATCATGATTTTTGAGATCTTCAATTAACATGTTTAATTATTTTCTTCATTTAGAATTTAATTATTATTATTTTCCATTATATTTTCACACTGTAATTATCTTTGGATGTATTTTATTCTCATATTATTGATTAAATGTCATTTATGTTTAATTATATACAATTACATATTGATTATGATATATCTTTCTATGATAGTAAGGTTATTTAAAGTGAATTATTTTTTAGTTATTTACCATTCCATGTTATTATACTTATCAATTCATGATATCATCCTCCTTAATTAACCCTTAATGAGCATTTTAGACCACCCATTCTATGTTTCCTTCCCCTAAGATATGAAGAAAAATTCCTCGAATGAGTTAAAGAATGACAAGGGTTTACCATTTCTATGTTTTTTATTTTATATAGTTTTGTAAAATGGGTTATATGTATATATGGTTCCTTAAAACCACTAAACTGGATGGTTCTTTTGGTATTTTGCTCATTATATCTATGTGAATGTAATAAATTGGGAATATGCTCTAGGTTATTGTAGTCACCATCATTATAATAAAGGCCTAAAAAGTTATTCCAAACATGTATAAAACATTTTATAGAGTTTTTAGGATCAAGACTTTGGTTTTTATATTATTCATTAATACTATGAAAATTGTTTTTAACTATGGGATTTATAATTTTATTAAAAATATAACATAACCCTTATAATCATATTTTGGTGTGATAAAACCAAATTTAAACTATATTTAACCCAATTAAATTCTTAAATATTTTAATATTATATTTTAAATTAAATGAGATAATTTGTAGAAAATCTATTTTAGTAGAAAAAATCATTTTTATAATTATGGATTCTTAATCTTATTAAAAATTATATGAGTCTTAATATAATTAATTATTTGTTTTTAAATCACATATGATTAATTATTTAAATAAGTTACATTTAATTTATCTTATACAAATTGACTGATATTAATAAATTATTAACTTTTAAATAACTATTTCACCATTATCGCGGTAACTAGTATTAATCCCATTAATCTAAATTTTAAATCTAAAAATGAAATTTCGCATCTTAAATATTATGATAATTATTATCTAAAATATAATTAATATTATATTAAACTAACATTCTATGTGTATGGGAAAAAAATTTAACACAAGTTCTTGTGATGCACAAAAAAACCATGTTTACAAAATTTTTAATTTTTAAAAAATATTAGTGATTATGATAAAGTTATAAATTTCATTGATTACGATGAGTTTATAATAATTATTATAATTTTAATAAATTTTTGTTTACAATTAAAATAATTCAAAAACTTCATTTCATGATGTTATAATTAATTTAAAAAATATATATGAATTTTTTTATCATTCATCCCTATATAGGATTTCTAAATATGGAGAATGATTTATGAATTTAACATAGTATTTAAAAAATATTTATAATAATTTATGATCAATAAATTTATGTGATATATTTTCCAATTAATTAAATTTTTTAATTTAAAATCCAATTCCCTCTATATGACGACATTAATGAAATCATTATTTTCATTATTGACCATGAAAATTGATTATTTTGAAAAAAAACTCCAAATTCATCCAAAGATAGTTTTTTTGACGAATTTAAAAATAAATTTTTCCTTATAAATTTTACATTATAAAAAATTTAAAGATATATATTTGAAAGAAAAATTATAATTTTAATAAATTTGGTCTTATTGAAAATAATATTTTTAATATTAAATCATCTTAATTATTTACCTCATAATGGAAATAAATATTGATTGTTTACCATATTAGGGACTATAATTTATTTCATAATAATTTTACCTAAATAGGTTGTGGGGTATTTATGTTGGGTGTATGGTGTGTCATTGGTTATAAAACATTGTTTATATTTTAAAGCATCTAAAATATTGGATCGTTATATTCTAACCCCATAAATAAATTGCATCTTTACAATTTTAGATATCCTTCACTAAGGAAAGAACTTGAGAAATCCATGTGAAAATAAATATATTTATTCTAACATATACTCAACATTAACCATTGTAGGACTAGGAAATTACATATCCCAAATATATTTTTTTGGAGTCCCTAGGGAAATAATATTCAAAAATTCATTTTCATGATCATGATTCAATATAATTATAAAACAAAAAAGGTTATGATAAAACCCAAAATAATTATATTTTTTATGTAAAACAATTTAATCATACTATGTATTCCCTAATTAAACATTCATTTCAACATATAATACTTTCATTTAAGCTATTTCAGTCTTCATTTATCCTATAAGGATCTTTTCTCAAGATAAGTTACTTTATGTGGGGATATCTTGTGATTTGTCATAATAATTGTCCAAAATTACTAGGAAATTAATCATTCATAGTGGTTTGAAAAATGAATTTGGTAAACCAAATAATATCTATCAGTAGTTTCAAAATATGAACATATTAAGGGAGCACTCACCATTCCTTAGAATGATTTTTGTGGAATACTAAACCGAATATTTTTTGAATTATTACCCCTAAATGAATATCTTCCAAAATGATATCCACATTTAGTATTATTATTGAGGTATAATTATATGAAAACCAAAATCGAACAATATTTTAAGTGTATATGGATATCATCAATTACACAGACTCACATCTAGATTTTTTTCATAGTTTATGTAACCCTAACACCAATGTTAACATAAATAGTCTCTAAAAATATCTAAATTAATCTCTAAAATAACTAAACACTTCTCTAATAGATACTTAAGAAACCCAATATAAACATGAATTAATTATTAAAGTAATATAATTATTTAATCAGTACATATTAAATAGTCACATAATCCAATTACAAAAATTTATAGTTTCATTAGGATTAGCTACATAAATAACTTATTTAACAACACTTAAAAACTTTTATCCATAATCATGATCCAATGGACCATTTCCTGATTTATAACATGACACAATGATAATAATATCCTATGGAAAAGAAATATAGGTAGTATATTATCTTAAATTATATGTTGGGTAATAGATATATCATGAAAGAATAAATCATAATAATGAATGAAAATTTCAAAAATACATAAATATCTGAATAAAAGCTAAAAAATAATTGGATAAAAATCATAAAGCATGATGAAAAAACATATGATCATAAGAAAATTGTTATGGAACCCTAAAATAATTGACTATGATTATAATAAAATATCAATAATCAAAAAACATCTATGTATGATAAAAAAGTGCATAATACATTAAAAATAATGAGAAATCATGAAAACAGGGCCTAACTTGATAAAAAATCTTGAAAAGGTGGGATAATCATAAAAAAAATGATTTGTTATCCTTGTAAACTTGGCCACTCTCCAACCTATTCACATATAAAAATATGGGCAAATATCAATGCCTTCACACTCACTTTATGTGAAACTACAGACTTCTAAAATTGTTCAAATGAAAAAATATTAGTTGGGGTTAATGCTATCACACTAGATTTTAATTAATCCATTAACTTCCTAACCAATTCAGATGTAAAATTTTGAGTAGATATTAACATCATCACACTCATCCTTTGTGGATCTAGAAACTCATATACCAATCCACATAAAATTTATAAATCATTAGACATAAGACTTTACCAAATGAACTGGAGGTAGATATTGGACCCACCTATCATATGATCCATAGTTTTATGTGACACATGAAAATAATCATCACATAAAAAAATAACCCATATAAATAAATTGTTTTTCATGGAATTCCCAAAAAATTACATAGAAAAACCATGAAAATAAAATTGTTTATTGGAATATCCAAATGAAAATCATTAAATTTTTCTGAAGAACCCCTGAATTAAAGGGGGTTTCTAAAAATATCCAAATAACATCATAAATTAAATTTACTAAAACAAAAAATAAAATTACAAAAAATAATCACATTGTGACATAATAATATAATGTGAATAATGATACATAACTCCCATAAGGAATACTCAATAGAAGATAATGGAAACAAATAATATACATATAATTTTTAAACATTTTTTATTTCTTAATGAAAGAAAAATGGTTACAAATTATTTTTCAAAACGTATCCATTGTTTTCAAGAAAAATGAAATAAAAACAGTTTGGTGAGATGGAATGGGTTAAAAAATTATTTTCTTTATAAGTAAAATATAGAACATCGCTTAAAAGGGAATTTCTTGGTAAAAATTATGTTTAAATGATAATTTTATAACATAAAAACGGATTTTTTGTTACCAAACCCCTTATAATATTTTTATTTCAAGGATCAGGGGAAAGATAATGAATTTGAAAACAATATTATTAAGAGTTACATGTTGAATATAATTAAAAATAGATAATTTTTTAAAAAATTATAAGTGAAAAAAGTATCATAACATTAAATCTTAAAATAATCTTTAGTAATGTATACTTTCGAAACATAAAAAAAATCAAAATAATGGATGTTGAAATTATTTGAAAATTATTAATTTGGAAAAATAATTCTTAATAATAGAGCCATTAAAATTAAAAGAAGGTTATTAAAACCACATTATAGAGTTCATCATCGAACCAATTAATTTTGAGAAGGAAAAAACCATTTAAACTTTTGGAAATAACCATCATGACTCATCCTAGTTTGGCCTGTGCCAAAACTCCCCTAGCCCACCTCCAATGTGAAAGGGGCTGGTGACTTGCAGTGAGTTGGAATACCACTAGGATCAGAGGAATTTCCTTTGCACATGTATACCCACACACATCTTCAAGCCCACAAAATGATGAAATGTGAAATCCACTAAGTATATAATTCATGCATACCACTATATCCCACAACCACAGTATGACAAAATCTAATGTAATGTTAAATACCCAGAATACAATCCCAATAAAAAGAATTTATATACACAAGTCCAAATTGTAATAAAAACTAAATGGGACGGTTATTTGAATCTGAAGGAGAACACCTTGTTCTTTTAGGTCTCAAAAAGCACTATCTTTTCCTATTCCTCATGGGACTCTGTCAAACATTCAATCCTCTCCACAAGACATCACATGTGTGGGAAAATACCTTTAAGGTGTGAGTATAATAAAATTATAAAGACCCATCTAAAAAAACAGTAATAAAATGGAAAGATATCGTAATCTCTACACATGTATATTTCAAAAAACATATTGAAATAATATCGAGATATACTCCACCAAGTCACATAGTCTAGAGGTAATTCACAAACATTGTATACCAACACTAGGAATTAAATGTATAGATTACAAGAAGAACATATCTAATAGAATTTACTCCTAAGTCTGATAGCACTGATGATATCCGTTCGAGAGGTGTTGGTCATCGGGTCTCTCCATGAGAAAGATAAACAGATTGATCTAAAGAGAGAGATATGATAAAACAAATGAGGAACACACCTAGGGCCATGTGGGGGTACCAAAAACTCAATATGGATTAACCCACCAAGTATAGGATTGCATCCCACATAGTGTTGATCCTGTCGATACCGAGAATTACACCTAGGGAATGGATAATGAATATAGGATCATAATCTAGGCCTCTCAGGGTATTCCCACAACTCTTTTGAGGAATTCATACTAAAGGTATCATAGTCCTATGAGATGGAAATTATTCACACCTACATTCCGTGAAATGATAAACATAACTAACCCTAACTAAACATCTCTAGGATGTGAAGGAGAAGAAAAAAATCACATGTAACAAGGGGGTACATGGAATTTAGTATAGTCACACTCCATGTCTTGTGTCCCTACGTACTACACTTGTTCAATATCCCATGTATTTAAAGCATTTCATGTAGAATATGGGTACATGGCATGTAGTAGGAATCATATTATGAGTCCTTCAATCTGAGCTCTACCCATGTACCCTAGTCGTGTTCTGGTATAGGGAGTCCACCCATGTACCAGTACATAGGGTAACCCATGTATCTGGTTCAGGCCATGATGTGTGGTGGAGTACACCTAGTGTAGGAAACCCATGTACTCCACCCCATGTTTTTGTAGTCTCTATTTTACATTTTAACTGGTCCAATGAGGAACACGTACTATGTAGTCGGGACTACATGATCTGGGTTCTAGAATTTCTAGAAGCTTGTGTTCATCCTCCAAACACCTCATTTGATCTCCCATGTTTTTCTTTGATGCTTGGTTTTCCTCAAATATCAGTATCCAAATTTTTTTTACAACCCTAACACCAAAAATATGGGTTTTAGGTCTTGAATCATCTTGGAAATTCATTTTCATCTATTCTGACACAAACTACTTGATGAACGGTTTCTCCTAATTCACTTTGATTTGTCTAATGATGTCATTGTTGCACCTCTATCGATTTGTCTTGATGTCAGATCTCAAAATTTCCTATTTTAGTGCTAATAATAATGGTAATAATGAATGATTTTACAAATATTTTGTGAGGATTTAAGAACATATACCATAAATGCCAGCCATTGGGGGAGAGAATTCCAATGGAACATTGTCTGAGAAATGAACATCATTAATTGTTCGTTATGGCCATGATTAATTACCATAAGAACGAAAAATTAGTCAAGAAATTAATCTCAAGGAACAAATCACTATAATCCCTAAAATATCATCTCATCTCGCATAAATGATTGATCTAGGGTTCAATATTTTTTCAAATTAGTCTATATTCATTATAGAATCCATAAACATAAAATATTAATTGAAATAATATATCCTACATAGATTTTGAATAACTCTATAATGAAGATATATTTCTTCATCGTCACCATTGGTGATATCCTCCAAGAATGTCATTCATCGATCTTTGATCTAATATTCTATTTTTTCATACCAAAATAATTCTCTATGTTTTTCTCTTTAAGGACAAAAGAGGATTCCACAATTGTGAACCTAACCTTGTATCTCGACTAAAGATTTATTTAAAATAAAAACCATCATACTGTAACTACACTGATGAAATGTAAATAAAATAAATAAATTTTATGAATTAATTTTATTCATTAAAAGTTCTCATAGCATTGTTACACATCCAAATCGCATAGAACAATATTAAGTCACTCCTAGGGAAAATATGAGGTTCTAAACCCAACGGTTCTCTCGTATTTCTGATATGGAATCCTATTTAGCAGTAATTACACTTTTTAGGAAAACTAATGGTTAATTCTATTTAATATTTTAATATTTTTCAAAAAAAAATCTCGGCACATCGGGCCTCGAATTTACATGTCACCTTAGCTCTGAATCTCAAATTTAATCCATATAATATTAAATAATAATACATATAAAATATGAGACATTACATTCTCCCCACCATGGATATTCGCATCCCCAAAAGTACAAAAAAAGGAAACATGAAAAAATGTGGGTACTGAACATGAATATAAGTCTCCTACTCCCACGTTCTCTCCTAATGATTTTCATTCTACCAACACACATCCACTAAAGGAATAAATCTCCCATGATTATTCTCTATTTATGATCTTTGATCTCTACTTGGTACTTATCAAAAAATGTTCCAACCTCAATTTCAAGCTTTCCCCAATCGCTGACGTGTGATTGGTCTTGTACGTACCTCCACAGCTTCAACATGTAGAAGATTTAATATACCTGGTCAAATTGATGGGGTATGGTCATGTGGTATTCCACCTCGTCAACTCTACAAATATTCTAAAAATATCTTATAAAACTCAAATATAACACATCACCCAAAAATGCATGTAATGTGTAAGACCCATAAAATTCAAGGAAAGTTTTTTCTTAATTTTCTTCGGAATTTTACAAGAACGCAGTTTTTGAGGACACTTGATTCTGAGGCCCGGTGTTCCTGTAATCATTTTCCGAAGTTTAGCTCTGGTACGTTCAGTGAACGAATGAGAGGGGTTCTCTAACTTTTGAATCGGTGCTCGGAATCGAATTCTGAGGGCACCGGCGGAATCGCAACGCCGGTATTTTCTTAGAAACACCTTTTCTAGAGTTGCGTTTCCACGGGTGTGGTTTTTAATTTTTGGGGTTAAGTTAAGAAATAAAATAAAAGTGGTGCGACACTTTTTTTTATGTCACTTAAAGCAACTTAAGCTAAGTTAAATGGATAAGGTGGAACCCACAATATCCTACCCACTTGGTAGGATATTTGTGATGTGGGGACCGTACAAGCCCCACCGTTTCTTCCCTCCTAAGTAAAGCACCAACAACCCCCCTTTTTAATGAAAGTCAAACCTTACATTTTTCTGGTTAAGAAACACGTCATTAAATTGAGTGGTTAAATCGTTACAATTAATTCTTTGAATTAATTGTTCGTTTCTTATCTTTTGAATTTCAAAAGCTTAGGTCGATAATAAAATAAGTGTTGAGCTTATTTTATTTCGTTGGTTGGGTTGTGTTGTGTTAATGGTTTGGGAAAAAAAGAGAGAGGATTCTTCGTTCTTCGACGAAGAACGCGAAGAACGCTCTACCGCCATCAAAGAACACGAAGAATGCTCTACCTCCAACGAAGAACGCCGACCTCCGTCGGCGAGAGACACCTTCCTCAGAGATCACCTAATGCCAGTGGCGATCCTCTTCTTCTGTCGCGAACCTCTTCTTCCGCGACGGTTAATTCGGCGACGAACGCTCGTTCGACGACAACGTTGAGGTAGGGGTTTTTTTTAGTTCTTGAAATCTTCCGTCGCTTTCTCTTTTTCTTTGAACCGCCGGTTATCATGATAACAGGATGAGGTCAGACCACACAAACATGGCGGACACTCCTCCCATTTTTTGGTTGTTGTTTTTATTTCGGCGATCAAGGCAATGCGCTGCCGAAGCACCGCGCGAAATTTTTGATAAGGAAAGGGGGAGAAGCGCAGCGCCGTCACCACACGCCATTGAAGACGAACTAAGACGCGGCGCAGCCGCGCCACGCCTTTGAAAATGAACCAAAGATGCGGTGCCATCGCATCACACCGGAGAACTACTAAAGCACTGCGGCCGGAGCCGGGCTGCAGTGGAGGGGCACAGGGCCGTGGTGCCATGCAGAATGAACCAAGGCCGCGGCCAGTTACGGGCCGCGGCGAAGCAGCGGAACCGGCGGCCGGTACCGGGCCGCCGGCGTCGGAGCAAGGGGACCGACCCTTGTCGGTCCCGTGGTGGCGCAGCGGGCCGGCCGGTGCGGGCCAGCCCGTTTGAGGAAAATGCCGGGGGTCGTATCCCCTGGCCGGCTAGCTGAGTGGCCCCATAAAGGGGTCATGGTTTCCTTCACGCGGGGGCAACGCCCCCCGCACCCGAAACGGCTCGGCCGTTCGGCCGAGCCTCTGGCCAGCGCGCCGTGCGCTGGACAGCTGCCCTAGCCCATCCGCCCAACCGGGCCCGCCGGTTCGGGCCGCGCCCCGGCCAGATCCGGCCCTGGGATGGGTCGACCCGGTTCGGGCCAACCCTGGGGGTATCGGGCCGGGTCGGCCCGGGCCCGAACCCCTATTACCGAACCTTATTCGGTCTGTTTCCCGTAACTTGATCTACATGCCTCCGATCGGCGCATTGTTAGTTGCGATGCGATCCTTGGATCGAGACAGTCATTTTGTTATATCGCACTCAAGGTTTCGGAGAACATTGTGTTCGACCGGGTTGGTTCGTACACGAAACTAACCGGGCCCTTAGAGCGGAAACGCTTATAACTTGAGCTCCGAACGTCTGATTGATGTACCGTTGATTTTGTTGGATTCCTCTAAGTGAGATGGATCTTTTGGCTTACACCGCCCAAGGTTTGGATGCAGGTGGAGTACGGTCGGGTTGGTTTTGACTTAAAAACCAACTGGCCCCCTTGGATGAAAAAGCTAATAACTCTCAGACCGGGCTTCCGATTGACGCGTCGTCTGTGACGTTGAGTTCCTATTGACGATATGGAACTTTTGGATACATAAACTCTAGAATATGTGTCAGTTGATGTATTAGCCACTTGGCTCGTGGAGCGGACCCTCCCGAACGAGCTTGCTGTGTGCGGGAACCCTAGAGCTGGTTGTGACTGCGACGACAACGATGACTGTTCAGGGATCCTCAGTGGATTCGACGACGAAGACTACAACACTCAGTGATCCTACATGGATCAGTGCTACCGATCCTATGTGGGTCCGATCTTGTGAGGGTCAGCGCTCAGCGGTCTTGTGTGGGCCAGCGCCTACAGATCTTGTGTGGGTCAGATCCTATGTGGGTCATTGCGGGGGTTAGTTACCTATCGATCCTGTGTGGGTCAGATCCTTTGTGGGTCATTTCGGGGGTTAGTTACCTATCAATCTTGTGTGGGTCAGATCCTTTGTGGGTCATTACGGGGGTTAGTACCTATCAATCCTTTGTGGGTCCGATGGATTAGATGAATCAGTGGCTATATCTGATCATCTCTATCGTCATACGAAGAAGTATACATGTGTGAGCTGAATCTTGACTTGATATCTTGTGTGGTTTACATTATGCTTTCTTGTATGGATTGCGTTGTGTTTTCCTATGTGGAATGGGTTATGTTTTCCTGTGTGGACTGGGTTGTACTTGGGCTTGGAGTTGGAGTGAACTAGAATTGATGACTTAGGTATATGTATGGGCATATACCTAAGAAGTGTCGAATGTTACTTCGTGATTGAATCATTCCTTTTTGGATTATCCTTTTTGGATTTTGGGAGACCTTCGGGGGTCTCAGGGTCCCTACTGGGTAGCTTATACTCACCCCTACATGGGCTATGCCCGCACTATGTTGTGTTGGTTGCAGACGATGGACAGCACTGATCGCGGTTGAGGCTTGCGGAGTAGGCCGGTACCCCGAGGTGGACCACTGGGCAGGACGTACTCAGAGTGGACGGCTGGACCCGAGGAGCTGTGGAGGCTATCTGTACTCACCCTTCAGGAGGGACTTCTAGTGGACGGCTCGACGCTGCGGCTTTAATTTTCAGTTGTTGTTTTCTCTTTCCAGTTGTACTTTACTTTCAGTTTGGGTTTGTATTCTGGCCCACTATCTTTTCCGCACTTACTGTTGTACTCAGTTTTTACTTAGTGTTTACTTCTACTTCATGCTTTCTTTGTGGTGTTTTTTTACTTTACAAAGGCAATGCCTTCCCTTTTTACCAGTATATACGCCTTGGTGCTAGTCCCCAGCCCATGGCCTATGGAAGGCGGGCTTGTGGTAGTCACGGCACGGGCCCCGAGGACGGGTCGTGACAAATTCGTATCAGAGGAGTTCGGTTCTACCACAGAACTTTGGACTCTGATCTTTTTCTAAGTGATGAAATAGTGTTAAGCGTATCGAGTGCGGTTATCAGTCCAGGGAGTCCAGTGTTGGTGAGGCAACCGATGTATCCGTACACAAAGACCTTGACTTCTAATTTCCGACTTAATGCACGAAATCATTGATTGCATGTGTGTTTCAAGATTTCTTTTTGATTACTTTTGTCAGCTCACCAGGTATACTGTTTGACCGCGGAACACCTGTTTCTTTTCAGGATGGCCCCACGACGGCAGCCAGCTAGGGTTCTGATATTTGTGCGCGACGACAGCCCACCGAGCAATGAGGCCTTGGTATAGGGCCCTTTGACAGCTGAGGCACTGACGATACCTTTACCTGCCGAGAAACTGATGCTTCCAGCCCCAGACGCTGACGATGCACGTTGCCTTAGTGCACTGCACGAGTTGCAATGCCAGCGACCACCCAGTTTCCGTGGGGAGACAGACCCCCAGGCAACTGAGAATTGGCTGGAGGTAGTGGTACGAGTTTTCAGGTTAGTGAGGACACCAGTAGACCTCATGGTGATCCTCGTAGCGAGCCTACTGCACGCGAAAGTAGGCAGATGGTGGAGCTTGATTCTCCAGGTGCACGACGAGGCATATCTCCTCTCGATGGACTTTGAGAGCCTCTTTCGCTCAGAGTTCGTTCCAGCCACCCTCCGTGCAGTGTGCATCCCGGAGCTTTTACAGCTGCGGCAGGGTATCTGGACGGTCGCCCAGTACTCGGTGAGATTTACCGATCTCTCGCGCTACTCGACCGACATGGTACGAGACCCATTCTTCCAGGCCTGGATCATTGAGCAGCGATTGAGGCATGAGATTAGAGAATCTCTGATCTCCCTCAGAATTCTGACTCAGGCAGGAGTACTGAAGCGAGCCCTTTTGATCGAGAGATTTCTTGTTGATTCTACATCAACAGCCAGACCTACCGCGGGGTGGCACGTAGCAGAGTCTTCTGCAGCAGGCAGTCGACGGATGACTCAGGGGTCAAGGTAGACCAGACCCTCAGGAAGACGGCCTTAGGACACTGGCTCAGTAGTACGGGGCACACAGCGCGAAGCCAATCTTTCGAGAGGCAGACAGTGCTACACATGTGGCGGGTAGGGCCACATGGCTGATGACTGCCCGACAAGCCGTTCCGAGGAGTAGCATGCGGTTGAGGGGCCACCCAGGCATAGGCAGAGGGTCGACTGTGGCGGTCCGCACAGAGCAGGCGGACGAGGTAGAGGAGCTGGTCGAGCAGCAGGTGGTGGATGATGCTTTTAGACTCTACCACCACCACCACCAGGAGGTCCACCCCGACCACAAGGAGCTGGCGGGCAGAGATAGGCACAGCTCCAGGCAGCTGAGGCCTATGACCACGGTGCCCCCGAGATGATTTGAGGAAATATCTGTGTCTATTACACCCTTGCTGCAGTTCTTATAGACATAGGATCAATTCATTCTTTCATAGTTGTTTCCCTTGTTCGGCACTCGGAGTTCCGACAGAGCCTTTGGATCGATCCTTACGGCTAGAAACTCCTACGGGAGTAGACTCAACGATTACAAACTGGTGCTGGCAGTGTGAGCATACTCTAGGAGGTAAGAGATTCGGCTGGGATCTTCTTGTAGCTGCGTCGAGGCCTTATGAAGTCATCTTGGGCATGGATTGGTTATCTACAGTCCATGCTCAGATCGACTGTATTAGGCGCAAGGTGCGATGTGTATGCACCGACAGGAGCAGGTTCACCTTCACCAGCGAGAAGGGAGCCTTCGCAGCAAAGGATAGACTCTCGCAGAGAAGAGGACAACCCATCATTCATCATTTGGCTAGCCACATCCTAGGAGAATTTGACGTGCAGAGTCCTAGTTTCCCTGCAGTGGTGGATCAGTATGCGGATGTCATTCCCGACGACGTTCCAGGACTACCTCCTCACAGAGAGGTAGACTTTTATATTGATCTGTACCCCAGGAAAACCCCGATATCCACCCCAACATATAGGATGGCTCCCGCTGAGCTTCTAGAGCTACGGGTACAGTTGGAGGACATGCAGGCCAAGGGATTCATCTGACCCAGTGATTCACCCTGGGCTTCCCCGATTTTGTTCGACAAGAAGGCGGACGGGATCTTGAGACATTGTGTCGACTATCGTCGCCTGAACTAGGTGATAGTGAGGAACAAGTATCCTCTACCTAGTATTGATGAACTCTTCGATCAGCTCAAGGGAGAACGGTGGTTCTCAAAGATAGACCTCAGGTCAGGCTACCATCTTCTCAGAGTTCGGGACGAGGATGTGCAGAAGACGACCTTCATATGTCGGTATGGCCACTATGAGTTCTTGGTTATGCCCTTCGGCGTAACAAATGCTCCCGCAGTTTTCATGGGCCTCATGAATAGGATCTTTCAGTCTTAACTTGATCTATTTTTTGTGGTCTTCATCGATGAAATTTTGATATACTCGACGACTGAGGAGGAACACACCTACCACATGTGGGTTGTACTAGACACACTCCGAGAGCACCATCTTTATGGAATGCTCTCGAAGTTTCAGTTCTGGATACGTGAGGTCTGCTTCTTGGGACACGTCATCTCTGAGGCGGGAGTTGCGGTGGATCCTGTGAAGATCGAGGCAGTGCTAGCTTGAGATCCACCCAAGAGCGTGACGGAGGTGCAGAGTTTCTTGGGACCAGCCGGATACTATCAGAGATTTGTGCCGGACATCTCCAGAGTTGCGGCACCACTCTCAGCTCTTACGAAGAAGGGAAAACCCTTTGTGTGGTTAGAAATATGTACGCAGAGCTTCCAGGAGCTGAGACAGAGATTGACCAGTGCACCTGTATTGAGGTTGCCGGAGTAGGGAGTAGGGTACGTAGTCTATTGCGATGCATTAGAGACCAGACTCGAATGTGTCCTGATGCAGGAGTGGGTAGTGATCGCCTATGGATCACGTCATCTGAGGTAGCATGAGCATAACTACGATACCCATGACCTGTAGTTAGCAGCAATAATCTTCGATCTGATGACTTGGTGGAACTATTTGATGGGCGAGCACTTTACAGTCTTTTCTGACCATTAGAGTCTCAGGTACTTCTTCTCTCATAAGGACCTGAACCTGAGACATTGGTGATGGATTGAGTTCCTCCATGACTATGACTTTGAGATAGTCTATACTCCTGGGAAGGGGAACGTGGTAGCCTATGCTCTTAGTAGGAGGACGGTCATTCAACTACTTGGGGAGGAGACAGAGTAGCTAGCTGCTTTGTAGATATCCTTTGTGGATAGGGATGGAGCATCCTTCCTCCAGTCTCTCACAGTCACTCCTCCACTACTACAGTGGGTCAGAGAGGCACAGCGTGGGGACGCCGACTATGAGACGCGGCGTGCGTAGATATCCTCAGGACAGGAACCTGATGGATTCTTTGTAAGAGGAGATAACGACTTCCTTTTCAGAGGACGTACCTTGGAACCAGTTTCTTTATGGGAGGAGGTTCTGAGAGAGTTTCACACTTCTCCCCTGGCGGTACTTCCTGGAGTGGAAATTATGTACCAGGATATCAGACGACACCACTGGTGACCGGGCATGAAGAAGGCTGTGGCAGAGTTTGTTTCTCGATGCCTCACCTTCCAGTAGGTGAAGGGAGAGCATCAGGTACCGGCAGGCTTGGTACAACCCTTGGAGGTCCCGGAGTGGAAGTGGGATGTGATATCTATGGACTTCGTGGCTGGTCTTCCACGCACTTCTAGAGGTCAGGACTCCATTTGGGTGATTGTCGACTGACTCACCAAGTTGGCTCACTTCTTACCCATCAGAGAGTAGGGCTCAGTGGAGATCTTGGGACGTCTCTACGTTCAGGAGATTCTATGGCTTCAAAGTGTGTCATCATCTATCGTCTTCGATCGAGATGGTCGCTTCACTTCCCAGCTATGGAAGGGGTTGCAGGAGGCGTTCAGGGCGCAGCTATGTCTGAGCACCGCCTTTCACCCTCAGAAAGATGGTCAGACGGAGAGGACCATTCAGACTCTCGAGGACATGGTCCGCGCATGTTTCCTCGACTTTGTTCGTAGTTGGGAGGACCACCTACCCTTGGTGGAGTTTGCGTACAACAACAGCTACCATTCCACCATCGGGATGGCACCATACGAGGTGTTGTAAGGCCGACCTTGCAGATCTTATTTTTACTGGACAAACCCTGGGGAGTCAGCACTTGTGGGACCAGAGATGGTCCAGGCCACGACAGAGAAGGTCCAGATCATCTAGGAACAGATGAGGACAGCTCAGAGTCGACATAAGTCCTGTGCTAATTGGAGGCGGAGGCCACCGGAGTTCGAGTATGGCGACCACGTCTTCTTGCGGGTCTCACCTCGACATGGATTACAGATATTTGGTCGAGGCGTCAAGTTGTCTCCACGCTTCATCAGACCATTACAGGTCCTCAGCAGGATTGGTGAGGTGGCTTATCGCCTTGCTCTACAACCTCAGTTGCGCCGCGTGCACGCCGTCTTCCACATATCATAGCTGAGGAGATACGTGCACGACCCGATGAATATCATTGACCATGGGGAGCTGAACGTTGATGATGGGGAGACTTTTATGGAGGTCCCTTTGGAGATCAAGGATCGACAGGAGCGAGTCCTACGTGGACAGACTATTCCTCTAGTGCGCATCAGATGGCAGCACGAGAACCTCTAGGAGAGCACTTGGGAGCGGGAGGCTCAGAAGCGTGCACAATACCCACTTTTGTTTCCCTAGTTTATGATGTATCTTTACGGGGACGTAAATCCTTGAGGTGGGAGTGATGTAAGACCCATAAAATTCAAGGAAACCTTTTTCTTAATTTTTTTTGGAATTTTACAAGAACGCAGTTTCTGACAGAACCTGATTTCGAGGCCCGGTGTGCCCGAAATCATTTCCTGAAGTTTAGCTCGGGTACGTTCAGTGAACGAATGAGCGGGGTTTTCTAACTTTTGAACCGGTGCTCGGAATCGAATTCCGAGGGCACCGGTGGAATCGCAGTGCCGATATTTTCATAGAAACGCCTTTTCCGGAGTTGCGTTTCCTCAGGTGTGGTTTTTAATTTTTGGGCTTAAGTTAAGAAAATAAAATAAAACTGGTGCGACACTTTATTTTATTTCACTCAAAGCCACTTAAGCAAAGTTAAGAGGATAAGGTGGAACCCACAATATCCTACCCACTTGGTAGGATATTTGTGAGGTGGGGCCCGCATGAGCCCCATCGTTTCTTCCCTCTTAAGTAACACACCCGCAACCCCCCTTTTTAATGAAAGTCAAACATTACGTTTTTCTGGTTATGAAACCCCTCATTAAATTGAGCGGTTAAATCGTTACAATTAATTCTTTGAATTAATTGTTCGTTTCTTATCTTTCGAATTTCAAAAGAATAGGACGATAATATATTAACTGTTGAACTAATTTTATTTCGTTGGTTGGGTTGTGTTGCGTTAAAGCTTTGGGAGAAAAAAAGAGAGGATTCTTCGTTCTTCGATGAAGAACGTGAAGAACGCTCTACCGCCAATGAAGAACGTGAAGAACGCTCTACTGCCAACAAAGAACGCCAACCTCCGTCAGCGAGAGACGCCTTCCTCGAAGATCACCTAATACCAGCGGCGATCCTCTTCTTCCGCGACGATCCTCTTCTTCCGCGACGGTTAATTTCATAACGAACGCTCATTCGACGACAGCGTTGAGGTAGGGTTTTATTTTATTTGTTAGTTCGTGAAATCTTTCGTCGCTTTCCCCTTTTCTTTGAACCACCTGCTATCCTGATAATGGGAGGAGGTCGGACCGCACGAACACGGACGACACTCCTCCCATTTTTTGGTTGTTGTTTTCGTTGTGGCGATCAAGGCAACGCGGTGCCGATGCACCGCGCGGAATTTTTGATAAGGAAAGGGGGAGAAGCGTGACGCCGTCGCGCCGAGCTATTGAAGACGAACCAAGACGCGGCGCCGTCGCGCCGCGCCATTGAAAACGAACAAAAGATGTGGTGCCATCGCGCCACACCAGAGAACCACTAAAGCACCGCGGCCGAAACGGGGTCGCGGCGGAGCAGCGGAACCGTTGGCTGGGATCGGGCCGCTGGCGTCGGAGTAAGGGGACCGGCCCTTTCCGGTCTCGTGGTGGCGCAACAGGCCGGCTGGTGCGGGCCGGCCGGTTTGAGGAAAATGCCGGGGGTTGTATCCCCCGGCCGGCCAGGTGAGAGGCCCCATAAAGGGGTCACGATTTCCTTCACACGGGGGCAGCGCCCCCCGCACCCGAAACGGCTCAGCCGTTCGGCCGAGCCCCGTGCCAGCACAACTGCACACCGCGCGCCGGGCTGCTACCCTGGTCGGTCCGCCAGACTGGGCCACGCCCAGCCGGGCTGGGCTGCGCCCTGGCCGAGCCGGGCCGGGCCGCGTCAGTCGGGCGGGGCCGCGCCCATGCGGGCCAGACCCGGACCCGGGACGGGTCGACCTAGTTCGGGCCGACCCTGGGGGTATCGGGCCGGGTCGGACTGGGCCCGAACCCCCTATTACCGAACCTTATTCGGTCTGTTGCCTATAACTTGAGCTACGGGCCTCCGATCAACGCACCGTCAATTGAGATTCGATCCTTGGATTGAGACGGTCGTTTCAATATATCACACTTAAGGTTTTGGAGTACTTTGGGTTCGGCCAGGTTGGTTCGTAAACGAAACCAACCGGGCCCTCGGAGCGGAAACGCTTATAACATGAGCTCCGGACGTCCGATTGGCGTACCGTCAATTTTGTTGGATTCCTCTAAGTGAGATGGATCTTTTGGCTTACTCCGCCCAAGGATTGGACGCAGGTGGAGTACGGTCAGGTTGGTTTTGACTTAAAAACCAACCGGGCCCCTGGAACGAAAAAGCCAATAACTCTCAGACCGGGCGTCCGATTGACGCGCCGTCTGTGACATTGAGTTCCTGTTGACGATATGGAACTTTTGGATACATCAACTCCAGACTATTTTTCAGTTGATGTATCAGCCTCTCGGCTCATGGAGCGGACCCTCCCGAACGATCTTGCTATGTGCGGGAACCCTAGAGATGGTTGTGACTATGACGACGACGACAACTGTACAGGGATCCTCAGTGGATTCGACGGCGACGACTACAACACTCAGCGATCCTACGTGGATCAGTGCTATTGATTCTATGTGGGTCCGATCCTGTGTGGGTCAGCTCTCAACGGTCCTGTGTGACCCCGCGCCTACAGATCATGTGTGGGTCCGATCCTATGTGGGTCATTGCAAGGGTTAGTTACATATCGATCCTGTGTGGGTCAGATCCTTTGTGTGTCATTACGGGGGTTAGTTACCTATCGATCCTGTGTGGGTCAGATCCTTTGGGGGTCATTGCGGGGGTTAGTACCTATCGATCCTTTGTGGGTCCGACGATTTAGATGAATCAGTGGCTATATTTGATCATCTCTATCGTCATACGAAGAATTACACATATGTGAGCTGAATCTTGACTTGATATCCTGTGTGGTTTACGTTATGCTTTCCTGTGTGGATTGGGTTGTGTTTTCCTATGTAGAACGGTTTACCTTTTCCTGTGTGGATTGGTTTGTACTTGGGCTCGGAGTTGGAGTGAACTGGAATTGATGACTTAGGTATATGTATGGGCATATACCTAAGCAGTGTCGAATGTTACTTCGTGATTGAATCTTTCCTTTGTGGATTATACTTTGTGGATTCTGGGAGACCATCGGGGGTCTCGTGGTCCTTACTGAGTAGCTTATACTCACACCTGCACAGGTTGTGCCCGTACTACGTTGTGTTGGTTGCAGATGACGGACAGTACTGATCGCGGTTGAGGCTTGCAGAGCAGGTCGGTACCCGGAGGTGGACCACTGGGCGGGACGTACTCAGAGTGGACAGATGGACCCAAGTAGCGGTGGAGGCTATTTGTACCTAACCTTCATGTGGGACTTCTAGTGGACGGCTCGACGCTGCGACTTTACATTTCAGTTTCTATTTTTCCTTTCCAGTTGTACTTTAGTTTCATTTTGGGTTTTTATTCTGGCCCACTTACTTTTCTGCACTTACTATTGTACTCAGTTTTTACTTAGTGTTTACTTCTACTACTTGCTTTCTCTATGATGTTTTTTTTACTTTAAAAAGGCAATGCCTTCCCTTTTTACCAGGATTTACGCCTTGGTGCTAGTCGCCAGCCCCTGCCCTATGGAAGGCGGGCTTGGGGTAGTCACGGCACGGGCCCTGAGGACGGGTTGTGACATAATGCACATTGAGGTGAAACCCCTCGGAACATGTGGTCTACTTACTAAAACTCCAAAGGCCATTGTCACATTGATGGATAAGACTTATGTGGTCTTACTGAAGTCTTCATCTATTCCTGGATGATCTACACCTTCTCTTTGGTAGCTCGTACCGAATCTAGGCCCATGAGTGTTGATAATACAAGGTCGGTCCAGCAAAGTGGTCACCTATAGGGTCACCCACACAAATCCCCGAATGGTTCCATATTAATGGAGGAATGGTAGATCTTGATTCATGAAAAGTCCACCAGTGGTGTGTGATCCTCCAAACTATGGCCGATGTCCAATATAAAATCCCATAGCATTTCCTCTTAAACCTGAATGGTCATCTCCATTTTCTCATCTTTCTGTGAGTGGAATGACGTGATCATGTGTCATTGGGACCCAAACACCTCATTAAATCCCTTACAATACCATTTTCTAAAATGAGCATCATAGTTTGAAATTATCACCGATGGAACTCTTTGGAGTCGAACTATCTCTTGAATGTAAAGGCATTCCAAGATCTCTACAGAACTCTACTCTCAGATAGCTAGGAAGATGGATGACTTGGTGAGTCGGTCGATGATTACCCAAATGGGATTTCATCCCATATATATATGTGGAAAACCAATCAAATTGTCCCTTGATATTCCATACCACTTCCATTTTGGAACCTCAAGGGGTTGATCTAAACCTGCTGGAACTTGGTTCTTAACCTTTACATACTGACAAGTCAGGAATAAATAAAATAACTATGCCACTACGTTCATCATTCCTAGCCACCAAAACTAACATCTAAGGTCCTATATCATTTTCACCACACAAGGATGTACCCCCAAATGGTATATAGAAAATATCTCAGAACCTCCTCATGCAACCCCAATATCTATACTATATGTCCTCATAAAATAATGGCATTCTCCCCACCTTTTTAATATCTAGCTAGAGAATTCCATGTACACATATGAGCATGCATGGCATCATAGTCAGTATACCCCTGATGTGCCTCCCGGGCTCACTATAATTGTGGAGTGGTTAAAACCATCGACTGGAGGTACGATTCTCCATTTCTATCCCTATAAGATAACTACAATAAGGCTAACTCATCTAATGCCTCATTCAATTACTGAGAACTAGATCTCTTCTAAGAGCATCTTCCACCTTGTTCCCCTTCCCAAGAGTATAGATAATCTTAAATTCATAGTCATGGATTAATTTTCACAACCACCCCTATCTCAATTGTATATCCTTATGAGATAATATACACTTGAGAATCTTGTGATTATAGTAGATGATAAACTACTCACCCATCTGGAACTATCACCACATCTTCTACGCGAAGACTACCCCAGCTAACTGAAGATCATAGGTCAAACCATTCTTCTCATGTTGTCTCAACCAACATGATATATAGGAAATCACCTCTCACCTATCCATCAGTACAAAAATAAGACATGTTCCAGATTCATCACATAACAATAAGTACATTATACTATCCTCTAGTAATTGCATGATCATATTGTTCATCAAACCCTACCTTAGCTTCTAAAAAATCCTTTTAAAACTTCTCTTTGCACATTAAAGGCTTATACATTTGAGTCAAAACTATCATAGGTGATGATATCCTAGAAAAATAAGGTATAAATATATTATAATATCCTACTATCCCAAAGAATCATTGTACATCCATCACATTATTAGGGGTATCCCTTGATAACCCTGCTTTGGCCTTAGTTGTGTCCACTGCCACTCCATATGATGAGATAATGTGTCCTAGAAATTGGACTACATGAAACCATACCTGACACTTAATGTTCATCCAATAAATCTGGTTCTCTCATAGTACATCCAAAACTATCCTCATGTGGTATTTCTACTCCTCCTCATATGTCGAATACACAAGGATATCATTGATGTAGACTTCCATGAATAGGTCCATGTAGGGATGAAAGATTTGGTCCATGAACCCCTAAACATTGTTGGGGTATTCATCACACCAAAGGGAATCAAAAAATACTCATAGTGACCATAATGACATCTTAATGTTTACTTAGATATATCCTCATTTCATACTCTTATCTAGTGATATGTTGAATTGACGTCAACCTTTGAGAAACATTGTGCTTCTTTCAACTGAACAAAGAGGTCATCAATTCTTAGAAGTGGATAATTTTTCTTCACAGTCACCTGGTTTAAGTGTCGATAGATCAAAAAATACTCAATCTCTCTTCTTCTTATTTGGAAAATGATATTTGGGACACCTAGGGTGAAACACTGCATCCCAAAAATCCATTCCTCTAAAAGTCCCCATCTGCACCCACGTCTCATAAAGCTCTATGGGAGCCATCCGATATGATGGTGAAGATATCAGTGTCATACAAGGGTGTAAAAAAATTTATAAGTCTACCTCTCAATAGAGAGGTAATCATTGAACATCGTCTAAAAATAAGGCCCTGTACTCCGCTACCATAGTTGGAAACTAGAAGCTCATAATATCAACCCCACTAAGGGTTAGGCTATACCACTAATGAGTAATCGTCTACACCGTCCTATGTATGAGTCCATCCACTACTATCTAGGTTTCCTTTTCACAAAAAAAGGAAAACCACTATCCCTCATTTTAGACACATTGTACCCATTACCTTAAACATTCAATCTGGGCATGGACTATGGTAACCCATCCATGCCAATAATTACGTTGTAAGGCCTCAACACTGCCCCAAAAAAGGTTCCAACCGAAACTATTGCCTCTAAGGGTCAGGTCACACTGTCACCATAGATGTGTGATCATCGGGTCACTTCCAGTATGTGTCTCCAAGTATAAAGGTCATGTCAAAGGTTCAACTAGAATCTCATGGTCATGAAAAAGATATGTGGAGAGAATGTAATGAAATGTACATGTGTCTATTATTACTACATCAAAAGTAGAAAAGAAACATTTCATACTCGAATAATTCCTAGATCCCATGGGTCATATTAATCAATCATATGTATTTGTTTCCTCACCTATCCTCCCACTCCCTTATCCAAGCGTGGACCACCTGGGGGTGCCGATGGCAGCAAGTAAAAACAACGACAACTTCATACTACTCTCCCATCTCCTGTGGTATGTCTACCACCTTTCAGATCTTCATGCTCATGTCGATATCTATATCTTAGTTTTCCATACATAGTCTCCCAATGATAAGCTCTAATATTTAGATAATTTTGATTGAGATGTCCCATACTATTACATGAATATAAATGTCTATACCTAGGCTGAATGGCCCAACCCTGGTGAGCCCTAAACTATAGATCCTTTCTCTCGGGACCTCCTCCAGAAATGTTTCACATGCCCATGTACCTAGGATTGATGTAATCTCTCTACTTTTATGATTTATGTTCTTGAATATCCATTACTGACTATCTCGGGCTGTATCATCTCAACCCAGAGGCTTTAAAACAAAAAGTCTCACTAAAGTATCCCAACAGAAGTCTGAAGTAATAGAGGGGTAATACTAGATTTGATGTCTCTATGAAAACCTCATTGAATGTTCTGATCCCTGATGTACTTATATCTTTCCATTTCCATCAAGTTCCTTGAAAGGTTGGTGAACCTTAATGAATAATTCGACTCTATTAGTTTACCTTAATGGAGTTGAAGAATATCCTGTATACACATAGCTCTCACTATAACTTGAAATAACTCCTCCCTAAAGAAGAACTCAAACTCTATCAATGAAATAGTTTCCTCATCATGAATGTAGATAGGGAAACTCTATCATCATCCCCCTAATCCATATAGAGGGATCGCCTCCAAGACCACCATCTGATCCACTAGTGTTCTAAATAGATGGAAAACTCATGTCACCACCTCAAGAAATTCATCATCCTTCAGAGGATTGGGATCACCTATGAACCTGAGGGGTCTCTATCTCTAAAAATCAGGAAGCATGATAAACCATTGGTCCTCATATGTGGGTATTTTTGGGTACATTGTGTTTCTCTACAGGTGGAGGTATGTTTGGCCCACCACCTAGAGGTATCATTTAGGGAACTGGTCTATGTATCGAAGCCTCATCACTGAGGGGGTAATCCTGTGATTGATCTACTAAATACTACTTTCTATTCATCATGGAGGCATCATGGAAGTAAACATGATGTGCCATAGTCAATGAGTATATATGGGGAGATGAATTAAGAAGTAAATTTAAACCAAAACCCATTCCTATATGATGTATGTACCATTATTTTGTCGGCAACCAATTTTTTTCATGTACTTGTTCGAAAAGAATGTTATTTTAGTCCTGGTGTGTGGATACATGAGCCTCCGTACTAACACTGGAGTCTTTATACTGATAGATAAACTTTAAACACATGACACTATTTCCCCAAACCAATATCACATACTCTTGGTCCTAAGGTAAAACTGATCACCTCTAATACCACTCTATCATGACTTTTCCTAGTGGGACCTGTTCTGTGATTCCCCAAGCCCACCTCCAATAGGACAAGCTCTAGAGACAAGCACTGAGTAGAAATCTCACTAAATGGGAGGCATTTCATATGTACATGTATGCACACACAAATCTCTAAGCCCGCAGAATGCAGAAATGTAAAAACCACTACGTAAGAAATGCTTGCATACCACTATATCGCACGACCAAAGTACGATGAAAAGTAATGTAATGTAAACATGGAAGAATGCAAGACCATTAAAAAGAGTCTATAACTGAAAGTCCAAAATATATGAAAAAGGTACTATAACTATTGATTGAAGCTATAGGAACACAGCTTGGTATGTCTGGTTTCAGAAAGAAACATCTGGTCCTGGACCCCTTGGGACTCCATCAAAGGGTTGATCATCTACACCATACACGACACATGCAGGAAAAGCCATTGCAGGGGTGAGTATAAAAATACTCAATTGGACACCACAAAACCACAAAAAAAAAATATAATACGGGAATGATACAGTCATCTCTACACATTTATATGTCTGTTGAACATATAGAAAAAATATTCATATATACTCAACGAAGACACACAGCCAAAAGGTAAGTCCCAACCAATGAATACTAACAAAAGGAATTCATCTCAAAGATTCCAAAAAGCACTCATCTGGTAGAATACAATCCTTAATATGATAGCACCAATGAGGTTCGTTTGAGATGTGCTTCATGTCAGGTCTCTCCATGAGAGAGATACACTAATAGATATGAAGAAGGAGATATGGTATAATAGTTAATGATAACAGCTTGGGCCATGGGGTGATTCCAACTACTCGATCTAAGTTAACCCTCCATGTACAGGATAGATTCCCATGTAGGGTTGGTCATGTTGATATATATAACACCACCTATGGAATGTAGATTGAATAATGGATCTTACTTCGGACCTCTTGGGGGATTCGAACAACTCTATCCAGAAAGTCCCACTAAAGTGATCATAGTCCTATGAGTAGGAAATGATTCTCACCTACATTTATAGTAACTGTAATGGTAACTAACCCTAATGAATCATGTCCAGAATATTGAGGATAATTAATTCAATCCATGTAGATATGGGTAAACTGTATGTAGTAGTGTCACCCGATGTGTCCCGTGACCCTTGGTATTACCCACGTGCAGTGTCTTGTGCCTTTAGGAAATGTAATGTAGATGATGTGTACACGGAATTTAGAAGGATTAATGCAATGTGTTCTTTCATATAAAGTCCTACCATGTACCCTTGTCTTGTGACAATATAGGGTTTCAACACAAGTAACCTTTCACAAGTACCAGTTCGTGGGTTATCCCATGTATCTTGTGTAAGCCATGCCATGTGGTGGACTACAAACCATTTAGGAAACTCAGGTACTCCACCCAGTGTATTTTTACTCTCCATAGTATACATTGAGTGGTCCATTAACAAACACACTCCATGTAGTCAGAACTAAAAGCCTTGTATTATTCAATTTCTAAACGGTTCTGTTCTTCCCCTTCCAAAATCGGTGGATCTCCTGGGTTTCATTCTAGTGCTTAATTCACCTTGAAACTAATTATCATAGTTTGTTTCACCACCATAACTCCCAAATGAGGGGTTTTGGGTCTTAAATCTTCTTGTAATTTTTTTAAAATTTATTCTGATGCAAACCACTCAAATAACGGATTCTCATGATTCACTACAGTCATTCTACTATTGTCATCAACTCAACTCTATTGGGTTGTGTTGATTTCAGATCTCAAATTATGAATTGTTACCAAAGAATCGGCGGTGTAATGATTGACTATTAAATCATTCAGGGAGGAATGATGAATGCATATCTAGAACATCATAAATTGTATGATAGAAAGCCCAAGTAAAGAACTATGATGAAAAAACCTCAATCATTGTTATACTGGCATTGATTCCTTCCTGTAAAAATGAAAAAAAAATCAAGAAATTACTATCGAGGAAAATTTCATCAAAATCCTTGTAAATATCACCCCATAATTCATATATGGATGATCTGTGGGCTAATATGTTTTTTGATCAGTTTCTATTCATTTTTGGAATTAATAACGGGCAATAAAAATCAAAAAAACATATCCCAACATGATTTTGTATTGGTCATTGATGGTTATCAAAATTTGTGACGTCATCATTTGTGAGATCCATCATGAAAGGAGTTAATCTATCTTTGATCCATTGTTCCATCTTCCATTATCAAGATAGTTCACTAGGTTCATCTATCAAGAGCCTTTAGTGGATTCCACAGTTAAGATATTAACAGTGCATCTTTTCTTAAAGATTTATTTAAAATAAAAAACATCACTACATCACTATGTAGACAAAATGGAAATATAATAAATATTTCATCAATTTATTTTATTCATTAAAATTGATCATATCAGCTATCCACAGTTGCCCCATGCCAGAAAATGTTAGGTTACCCTAGGGTAAAATAGATGTTCTGAATGCAATGGTTCCCATGGGTTTCTGATCTGGGCACCTGTTTAGATTTTATTCAACTTTTTTAGGAAAGCTATGTGTGTGGGAAATTTAATATTTTAATATTTATAAATAATTATTTATGGAAAATTAGGCCTCATAATTATATGAAGTCTAATAATTTAGTCTTTAATTTAATCCATATGATATTTAAATATAATATATAAATATTCTGGGAGATTACTATAACATTGTTCAAACCCCATTTTTTTAAAAGATATTGAAACAATGTTTAAGATACATTAATGTGTAATTAAATGAAATTTTTAGATATGAAATATTTTTTCTACAAGTAAATGTATAAATTTTATTATAATTAAAAACATGGAAATAGATGAAAATTATATTAAAACTTATCGTAATTATTCTTAATTGAAATTCATTTTTGAAAAACATTAAAATAATAATTGAAGAAAGAATTAGTGTGAACCTTGATTGTTTATATAGAGAGAGTATAAATAAAACATTATGTCATTATTGGTTATAATAGACCAATCATGAAATATTATTGTCAAAGAATATATATTTTGATCCATGGAATATATTTGTGTCATAAAAATTCCAAAAAACATTTGTAATTTTTTTATTTAAACCCCGAGAATGGTATTAAATTAAAAAATCCATTGAATATCATGAAATAAAATGGATTAATCATATATAAATTTATATAGGTCATTATTACACCACATAAAAGGAAACATGGTGGATAACATAAATATGTCTTATATAATTATATTTTGAGACAAACAAACCCTTGAAACTTGAGAAGTGAATTGATTGAATGAACAAGTTTGGGATATTTTGAAATAAAATTTCATATATCCTAAATAGGGGTTATTTATGATTAAATAATTCATTTTTAAAGTATCTATACAACATTTAATAGAAATAGTTTCATAATGAGAAATCATTCCATAATGAAAGAGAACATGAGACAACAAACTCTTAAATAGATTCCATACTTAGTTCATGAAACTCTAGCCTTATGTAAAAAAGAATATCTAAATTAATAACTAATTTAAGAACATTAATCATAAATATAAAAATTTTATAATCCATATTAAAATTATTTCTAATGGTTACATTGACATGGTATATCATATTATAGACATTGGGTGTCAACAACATTAATTTTTTGTGCTGGTTTAATAATTTTGATATCATTTCCCATAATTTGATTATAATTTATGTATTTATATATAATTTATGATTATTTAATATATAAGATATACTGAATTTAAATGTTCACCTTTCATCGCAAATTATTCTTTTATGTAATGTAAAAAACAATTGATAAATACATATTTTTTGTTATTTTTATCTCTTGGGTCATGTTATCTCATATACGGGAGTATCAATAGACCTAGAGAAAGTGAGATTGGTTTTTTCCTAGGAGAATAGAATGAAAATATTTTATGTTCAGAGTTTTTTGGGGCTGGATGGTCACTACATGTTCTTTATATAGGACTTTTCATGCTTAGTATCTCCACTGACAGGACCGACTAAGATGGGTGAAATGTACTAGTGGAAAGATTATTGTGATTAATCCTTTCATGAGCTAAATGAAAGATGTACGTCATCAATAATGCTTGTTTTTTCAGATCTTGGAATGAGTTAAACTGTTTAGTATGATACATCAGGTATCAGGATGGGAGCAATGCTTATTCAAAGGTAAGGATTCATTGTGTACGGGTCTTGGTAGTTAAGGCTACATGGGAGGAATTACCTGATACATGATCTTGATTTGGATGAAGTTGTACATGACTTACGATAATGTAGACATTATCTTTTGGGAGATAGTGTTATGGTATTCACTAACCCCAGAATTCCCTTGTATATCTTTACTCGGTGTAATCTGAATTTGAGACAACGAAGGTCGGTTGAGTACCTTAAGTCTTTTTACATTGATCTTGCCTACACACCTAGGAAGCGAAAATCAGTGGGTGATGTGTTGCATAGAAGGACTCATATATAGGTTGTTAAGGAGGCTAGTAGTGAGTGGCTTCTTATGGATCTGTTCTCTGTGATTCATTTTGAGGTTCAGAAAAGTCATGGGTCGACGTTTATTTCTTCTATAGCTATTACCTCTACTATACTATACGAAGTGAGAATGATGTAGATATCAGATTCTGAAGGCCAAGTCATATAGGAGGGTATGTTAGGAGAGGACCCTACCCCTGGGTGGATGGTAGATAGTGATGAGGTCTTGTGTTTTCATGGACACGTATGGGTGTCAGTAGACATATGTGAATATTCGAAGCATGATTTTCATTCCTTTGTTTAGGTAGTTCATCCTAGTGTCACCAAGATATATTAATATGTACATCGTTGGTATTGGTGGTCGGGTATTAAGAGGGATGTTGCTAGTTTTGTTATGGGATGTTCCACCTATCACTATATGAAAGAAAACCATTAGCAACACACATAGTTTTATAGTAGTTACCAATTCTGTAGTGGAAGATGAATGATGTCGTGATGGATTTCATGATGGGGTTACCGAGGTCATCACTAAGGAATGATATAGTTTGGGTTATTGTTGATAGCCTCACAAAATTTTCACATTTCATTCCAATCAAGAAAACCTTCTGTGTTGATGAGATTATAAGGTTTAACATCCAAGTGATTATACGTTTTCCTAGGGTTCCTCACTCCATCTCTTAAGATAGGGATTCCCATTTTACTTCTCCTTTATGGAAAGGACTATAGAGGGATTTGGGTATATAGAAACTTCTAAGTACAACATAGCATCCCTAAATAGATGGCCAGTCTGAGAGCTTGATTTAGGTTTTGGAGGAAATGCTACGAGCATGCATCATGGATTTTGGGGGTTCTTGGGAGAGACAGATAACCCTGGTTGATTTTCCTACAATTATAATTTTCAGGTGACGATTCAAATGGAACCATATGAGGCGTTGTACATTTGGCCATGCCGACCAGCCATATGTCGGATGGAGGTGAGAGAGGTAGCTATGATTGGACCTCGTCTTGTCTAGGAGAACGTTCAGGAGTTGGAGTTGATTCAGAATTGGATGGCTACTGAACAATCTCGATATAAATCTTCTGCTGATCAATGTAGATGACCTCTGGAGTTTGAGGTTAGAGATCAGTTTTTCTTATTTATCACACTGAGGATTGGAAATCATCATATTAGAAGACATGGAATGCTATCACCAAGATACATTGGTCATTTGAGGTTTTGGAGAGAGTTGGTCCGGTTGACTATTGGTTACAGTTACCTCATAGGTATAGGGATATGCATGAAGTCATTCATGTTTTTGAGCTATGATGTTACTTTTCTAACCCGTCTCACATTTTTTAACCTGGGGAGATTGAGTTGGAGGTGGATGTGTCATTCGAGTAGAATACTATTCAAACTGTGGATCACAACATGAAGGTTCTCTATGGCCAGCCCGTTCCACTGGTAGGGGTACTATGGTAGCATGGGCGAATAAAGGATGAGACATGGGAGAGGGAGGTTGACGTACAGTCCCAGTGGCCATATTTTTTTGATGTTTTTTCTTCACCACCCTTGGAAGGGAAATTTGGGGATGAATTTCTTTAAGGGGGAATTTTGATAGAACCTAGAACTTCATTTCAGGTATAGAAATTTATTTTGGGATTATTTTCAGAAAAAATGAAGAAATGGTAAATTTTATAAGTACACTTTGTTTACTTTTGAGTACACATGTGCACCCAGTTTCAGCGTGTAGCCATGTACTGGCCGTGTATTGGCTGAGTACATGGTCAGTTGGGTGACCTATCAGACCACCTAAAGTGGGATCTTGTTAAGGCTAGTACATAGAATTTATATTAAACTAACATTCCATGTACTTTTCTTTTTAATGTGTTAATCGTAGAAGTGTCACATCTTATCTATAGAACAATTTTATTATTCACATGTTTCTCACAGGAGAGCAACAAGACGAAGACTTGGAAACACTTTAACTGGATTGGAAAATATTTGTATGGTGGAGTTTATTTTGACAAAATATAATTATAGTTGAATAAAAAGTATATGATTAATTTTTTAGGATGAATAACCCTATTTTATGAATTTCATATAAGTTATGAAAATCATGATGTAAAATGAAAAATAATTCCTAGAGTTGGTATTCCGCACATACACACAATTTGTGTTCCAATTTATCTACAAATGATAGAGTGAAGGTGTATATTAAATTAAAAGTTAATAATCATAATTATATGTGATATTTCATATTTATTCATTATTACTATTAATATTACCATCTATTAAATGAGGTATATAAAAAACGATGTCACTCTATGGAGGCACTGGTCCGCACAACAGAATAAAAGTTTTCTTTTATTTTTATGATTAGATGGAGATAAATAAAGGTTGTATAATAAATATAATAACATATAATTATAATAATGATATGTAATTCCTTATATTATTATAGTGATAAGGTATTTTGAAAATTAATATTATGAATTAAAACATAAGATGGAGATAATACTTATATTGAAGACATGCTTTTTTCCTTGGATGTTCACTTGAAATAGAAGGTATTAGGAAAACATAGAGTGAATGGGGGATTATGTTTTTCATAGTGGGTTATTTATATAGTATGAAATTTATAGTTTCATACTATAATTCAAGGGATAGTTTATTCTTTTAAGGGTTCAAGAGGAAAAAATTTATAAGGTGATAAAGTGGGTACTTTTGGAAACACTCATCGTTTTCCAATAATTCCATGACACTTTTAAAATGTTAATGTATCCAAAAATTCAAAATTATGGAGTTTCTAGTGTCATTGGTTCGATTGGGGAACAAAATTTTTATTTCATTCATGTTTTAAGAATGTTATTGATTTTCTAACCTTTAATCAATTTTTTTTATTTTTTTCAAACAATGAAACTTTTTTAACAATGTGGCTTTCTGTTTTATTAAACACATAACATGACCCATAAAACCAAATTTGAGTGTGATCAATGAAATTAATATTAACATAATTTAAATAAATTTTAAAAATTATATAATTCACTTTTAATTTATAAACAAATGTTTACAAAAAAACAACTTTATTAGAAAAATTAATTTCGACCATTATCATTTCAGAATCCTATTTAATATTGATTAAATATTATATGTGTGATAAAAAAATAGTTTCATTTATATTTTGATCATTATTATTATTCCTAACAATCCAAATTTCACAAATAAAAAATAAATTCAAAATGTAAATAATATAAAATTTATTATTTAAAATATGAGAATAATTTTATCAAATTTATTCATTATTTGAATGGATTGTTAATTTTAACACAAGTGAATGTAACATGACAACCCCCATTTTTATAAAAAAAAATTTATGAAAATTGATATAGGATTAGGGTAGAGATATCAATACCTTTAATTCAATTATTTTTAGAAATATTATTATTATTTAAAAATTATTTATTTAATAATAAAATTTATCATTTTACTCATTTTATCATGTTATAATTAATTATAAAACAGTTGAATAAAAGTTTTCATTAGATCACAATATATATTTTTACAAATTTCAGCATAGATTTATAAATTTAACATTTTATTTTTAAATGATTTATCATAATTCATAATATATATTTTCATAGTAAAAGGATTCAAAATATGAAAATATATTCATATAATAAAATAATTTCATAATTTTGGCAGCACTAATATAATTTTTATTTCCATTATACACAAGAAAATAGATTATTTTATAAAAATATGAAAATATTAATTATAAGATAATTTTACTCTTGGGAATTCAAAAATAAATTATAATTTACTATAATTAAATTCTATAATTTTTAAATATAATTTTTTAAACAAATGTCTATAATATAATGGAAACAACTTTAATTTAAAATAAACTTTTTCCATGATAACTCTTATTAATGTTATACCTATTAAAGGAAATAAATATTAATTTTTTTAATATTAGTTTTTATTAAAGAATTCTCAATAATGTCTTGTTAATATATTATCATTTATCTATTTTGGTTGTAGCATATGACACAATATATAGAACATTCTATGTATTTTAATGGATCCAAAATAATAGGTTGTTATAAATATCATTATGTAAACCTAAAATATTTTCATTCTCAATATTTATTCTTTTTATTAAATTAAAAAAATTAGATTACCTTAATTTTTTAATTAGGTTCTGAAAAAAATAATAATCATTTCCAATTACTTGATTTTATTATTCTAATAAACATTGGTTTTCCACAACCTTTTCAGTGCTATATTTTTATGTGAACTAGAATCATTGCTACAATTACACTCAGCAGACATGGATTTCTTCTCCTTCTAATACAATTTTCTCTTGTCCATATCATTCAAGAGCTGATGGATTTCATATTACATATGAAAACTTTTTCTACACTCATAGAAAATAATATCTGATGCATTATAAGACATATTATTATATTTCATCCTTACAATATCATCATTACAAGGGTAATAAATTGTATATCTTCTATAATAGATTTTCACACTTCTTCATTATGAAACATGTAATAATTCATCCCTTCCACTACTTTTTAAATCAAACTCATAGGAGAAAGTCATAAAAAGTGTTATTTATTAAAAATAAATCCATTTTTTTCAAACTAACTTTTTTATAAGTATTTCTAAATTATAAATTATATTTTAAAAATTATTGAATGAATTAATCTATGGTATATTATTTTAAATTTTCAGTTTTCTCAATTACTACATTCATAACATATCCTTTTTAGTAAATATCTTAAAACTCTTTCATATACAATTTAATTATATATAGTTTATCCTAAACAACTCATATCAACTATTATAAAAGTAAATTAATGAAACATCTTATTAATAGCCTTTTTATTTTTGAAGTTTAGTTCCCTGATATTCCTCCATTATTATCCTTAGATTTATTCTTATTAACATATTATGACCATGATGAGTAAGATGAAATATTTCAAAAATATGATGATCGATTTAGTATATATAGGATATTCTTAAAAAATTTATTATAATATAATATGGTAAAATGTTCATTACCTGGTAGGTAAGAATGTATCTAACAGTATCATTACTAGTTCATGTATCATGATCAACATTGGGTTTAGGTAAGGTGTGATTTGATACTCCAACTATAAATTAATAAGTTCTTATCGTAAAAATAAATTTTTTAATTCCAATATCTATAATATGTTTCCTCACATAATGGACTTCATTTAATATTCTATTTAATATTTTAGAATGTTTCTTCCTTCTCAAAATATTATTTCCCCTTGATAATTAAGTCATATTTTTTTAATAAATTATCAAATATATACCATTCTAGTGATAACATTCTAATACCAATTTTTAGTCCCAATATGAGAATGAAAAAATATTCAATTGGTTAGATAATTTAAAAAATTAAATAATTTTAATGTCATATTAGATTTATTCATATTTTTTATAATAAACAAAACAAACATGAACAAAATGAGTTTTATAGTATTCTTGAACAAATGAATCCTACGTCTAATCTTAACATATCACAAATGAATTTTGAAAAGTAACCAACTATAATAGAGTCTATAACATCTAATATATATTAACAAGAACTTATAATTCATTTTTAATCCTATTAGGATTCACCCATTATTACCTTTTTCACAACTACAGTCATAATCCAGCTTGCTTCCGTTTAAGTTAGAATTAGTAACCAAAACATACTTTATCTGAATTGAGTCACAACTAAATCCCCCAGGATTATACAAATCAGGAATAATTTTCATGTAACCATTTTGGGGGTTTTATAACAAAAAAATACTCTATTTTAAATTATTTATAACCAAATTTAATTAGGCACACATATAAATAATTTTGAAATTGAAGGAACAATCCAAATCATATATTGTGAGAACTGAACATTCAAGTGACATTATCACTAAAAATAAATTGATATTTAATGATTGAATTTATATAAAGCTATTATTGTGAATTTAATAAAATTTTGTCTTATAGTATATTTGGAATTTATCCTCCAAATTTTAAACATTTCACTAGTTCTCCCAAAATCCTTCTAAAGAGTTCCCATTTAAAAAAAACAATAATATTCTTATGTCCACTGAATTTATTTTTTCCAAATCAACACATTCTTGAAACATCAACAAACTACATAAAAGTTTCATGGTGTTGGTTTTTCATAAAATTAATCTTGTTTACTCTTCATTTAATGCCCATGAAAAACATACCCATGTGATTTCACTTTTATAATTTGTAAATAATAATTAAATTATACATAAGATTCATTAAAAAAATTAATGCAGTAGTAAATATTATAGAAAAAAATTATCTAATAATTCTAAGAGTAATACTGTATATATCAACTTGTAAGAACCTAGATCTTCATTTTATTTGTGGATCTTTATTTTGGGTTGTTTTATAGAAAAAATGAAGAAATGGTAAATTTTCTAACTACACGCCCGAGAATTTTGAGAAAAGGATGAATACCTGATTGTTGCGTGTAGCCACGTACTGGCAATGTAACTTCCAAGTACATGGCTGTGTGGGTCACCTGGCAGACTACCTAGAGCAGGGTTCAGTTGAGGCTAGTACACGGAGTGTACAATAAATAAACACAGTGGTTAATTTTATTTTTAATTGATTAAATGGAGTGGGTTCAGATATCATCTCTAAAACACATTTATTTTTTCTATGTTTCATCTAGGAGAGAGACCAGATCAGTGAGAAACATCGAGTTATCCCCAGTTCATCATCAGAGCTCTGATTGAGATGTTGTCGGGTGTGTTGGATTCCTACTAGTGAGTTCTCTCTTTCTCTAGAGAATATCTTCTGGATTTACCACCTCCCATGAGTTATTCAAGGTTGAATGATTCTGACATTTTTATAGATCTACGATGTTCTAGGCCAATTCAAGTGTCAGTGTTCTATATTTTTCTTCATACAACATCAAGGTAGGTGGTCTGTTCCTTTATTTGGGTGTATTTGGATTATATCTGATAAATGTGTCGAATATCCGTGTTTTGGGTATTGTGTGTTATGGAATTGAAACCAATTTATGACCTTTTAGGGTGTGATTTATTGATAAAAGTTTATTTCATATGCATAAGTTTTAATACCTTAATTGTGGGTGTGTTTTCCCATATTTGATTGTTTAATATTGGTGGGTATAGGAATCATGTTATTCTTGCTTTGTTTCTCATGCCTAGTGTAGTTAGAATAGATTTTATGTTTCTTTGAGATGCATGTTGTTCACATTGTGAATGTATGACCAAGGGGAAATGACTATGAGAGCATCCTAAGGTAGGGTCTATTATGTATGAATTGTGGTTAGGTTGACTCAAAGTTATTGACTGGGAGAGATACCTGGAGGTTATAGACCATAGGGGTTACACCATGAGAGTTCCCCAAAGGGTCGTTATTAAATGAATGTTGGACCAAATGGCAATGACTGTGAGAGCTGCCAGGAGGTTATTATATTGTATTGACGCTATGCAGACCAAATGGGTATTGACTGTGACAGCTACCCAGTAGGTCGTTTGTAAATGATTAGTGCTATGTTGGACCAAATTGGTTATACTATGTGAGCCTTCCCATCGAGTAATTATTTATTGAATTTATGATATGTTGAACTATAGGGGTTATACTGTGAGAACATTCCCATAGGGTTGCTTTCAAATGATTGAATGATTATTATGAGTCTTCCAAGCCAAACAACAAGCTTGGACTCTGTCTTACATGATTGTTTAGTTGGTCTTTTGATATTTCTGTGTGTTATTATTATACAGGGGGATACGATGCTTAGGATAGATCCCGAGGTCACATTATTCAACTGAATGAATAAATTACAAATGAAAATAAATGTAATTGAAAATTGTAGTACTGTTTACTTTTGATTACATCATAGTTTATTACATCAATTCTGCATATTACCATATATATGTATTCATTGATAGTTAGGCACAGTTATTTTGGTGTATGCCTATTGGGATTCATCTCACACCCCATATTTGTGTCATGATTTTAGACCCAAACAGATTATATTGTTGTACGTGTAGATAAGGGAAATCTCCCTTATACATCAGGTACATGATTGCGGATTGGAGCTGTAGAGCATGGGACCAAGATGAGGCTAGAAATGCCTTTGGAGTTTACTGATGTCTATACATTGGTTTTAGTTTTTAATTTCAAGCATTGTGACTTTTTTGACTTATTTCATAAACATATATTACATTTATCATTTATATATGGGATCAAATTATTATTTACTATCAGTCCTCTACTGTTTACTTTTCTTATATGGTATTACGACTTTTTTTATTTGTTTTATCATTTTTTATTCCATTGTGTATACTCTTCTTATGATGGCCTAGTTTCCCAAATGTCATACCTTCACCCTTACTACTAGTTGGTAGCCCCTAGAGATTGTTTAAATGGAATTGAGTTTATGTGACCAACTGAGTTCAGAGCACCTTTGGCCGGCACCCGTAACTAGGACGTTACAAAGTAGTATCATAGGTGTTTTATATTCATTTTTTTCTAAATATTTGGTGCATATAGATAAGTATAAGATGGAATTAGTAGTGTGTAATAACCAGTTCCTTGGATTTGATAACCCATGTACAATGAAATTCAATGATACCTAGAATATTGAATGTTTTCTGGTTTTTCAATTATTAGAGTTGATTGAATTTCACCATTGGGGTTTCACTTGTTTCTTCCTATTATTTTTGATATTATTGAGATTATATTTCTTTTTCAAACTGATGAGATTAGTATATTCAATCTCATTAATCATATCAGTAATAGATAGAGAATACATGTCATGCAATCATTTCATTCCATTTAGGGTTCATTAATGATTGCATGAAGTTGTGATAGATGTTGTGCTATATATACATCATGTTGTGATAGATATCATGATATTATACCTGTTATTTTAGTAGTGTATTGGAATATTTAATGTTTCATTTGGATGGATTCCAATCTTTGGTCCCTGAGGTGTAATGAGCCCTCTTGGATCAGAATTTGGTGGATTGTGTTTGAACATTAACTGAATTCTGTCAAGATGGGGTGTGAATAAGGATTCCAAACATTGATTTGTGGGGAGTATGGGCTCCAATGGGTCGGAATTTGTAATTCCTTAGAAAAATTTAATGTTTTTAACTGTTCTAGATAAGTGTCATAGGTTTACTATCTTGGAAGGTAGAGAACATGGCGTGTGATGTTAAGAACACACACTAGGATTTTTTCTATTCTGGAGGAAATAACATTTCATAAGTACACAATTTCTACTAGGGGTACATGCCACGTAGTACTTGATCGTGTGACAGACAGTGTGATCAGAGACATGGGGTTTGGAAACATCTGGTAGAACACGCCATATATAGATTGTACATGCAATGTGTATAGAACAATGTATCCAACCATGTGACCAACGACATGGGTGTATGAAACATATGTGTTACACACCGTGTCTATTTTTTACACACGTTGTGGAGTCAACCATGTCTCTGACTGTGTGAACAACCACATGGGTAGAAGGAACTAAACAAGTACACATTATGTCTAGGGTGAACATGCCATATAGTGTAAACCATGAGAGAACCGTGTAGTTCTAGTTTTGTATATGTAAATGGGTAGGTGGGAAGATTCATGTACATTTTGTTTATTAGGAGGGACATTTTGTGTGTATGGGTGTCACACTGCCAGGTTTGGAAGAGGTACACACAATGTTTATTTCTTAAGGGAACACACCTTGTAGTGGTAATACAAGTTGTCTAACCTTTTCTGTAAAACTAGAATGTTTTCATCCCCTATTCCTTCATTAAATTATTAGTAGTTTTCTAGGATAATTTTGAATTGAGGTGTGTGCTTGACCTTGTAGAGTCATTCTACCAAGACTTCCTCCAATTGTACTCTAGGTGAAGGGTGATGAAAAGACACTGAAAAATATACATCATGGACTTCTACCAGGTCCTATCGTTGTGCATGTTATGGCACCAACTATTATACCGGACATAGGTGATGATTCATTGTTCTTTGAAGGATTCTTAAGGTTGTTTCTGAAATTTTACGGAGCACTACATCCTTCCACATTGATGGCACTGTCGATTTGTGTGTTCTCAGAGTATCATCCTCCCATATTTTCTAGGGATATAGGGCCACAAGATGAAGAGTCGTGGTTGGAGGCTGTGCTTTCTATCTTTGAGCATCTGGAGATGCCTCCGGAGTGGAGGGTGAAGCTCACGAAGTACATTCTACATGATACTGCCAACAGATGGTGGGATTTTATCCCATAGGTGGGGCATCATTGATATATGTCTTGGGAAATGTTTTAGAGGACCTTATTTGAATACTTCTATCATAAGACATTGTGGGCCAATCGATCATAAGAGTTTATGCATTTGTAGCAGGGCTCTCTTTTAGTGATGGACTACTCTTCTCGTTTTACAGAGAATCAAAATTTCTCACCTATTCTGGGAGGTGAAGCGTTATCTTTGTCATAGATATTTGAGGATGGTCTCAAATATGACATCTGATCATAGTTGAATGACATCTGGATAACATAGGTGACTGATATTGTAAATTAGGAATTGATTACTAAGCACAATCCGAGGGAGTTGGGAGCTGTGTTCCAGGGTGGTTTAACATCCATGTCTAGTACTCCATCAACAGATAACAGGATGTTCCATCATCATCTTTCACGTGATGTTTCTTCCAGTATCCAGGTGGTATGATACTAGTGAGGGATGTTTGGGCACAAGTGACCACATTGCCTGGTATACCCAGTTGAGTGATGATCTTATAGAAAGATGGTTCAAATTCATCATTTTTCTGGTTTTTCTTTCCATTAGCTGGTGAGTGGGGATCATTTATGACTCCACATTCAGGAGACGGACCACCAGTTTCTCCTCGGTTAGGGAACGAGAGTTCGTCAAGACATCCAGACCTAGGAGGTTGTTATGACCATGGTACAAACATGACAAGATTTTAGCGATAGTAGTGTGTATCAACTAAGGTTAGTCAGGTAGGGTTGTTGGGCTGCTGTGCATGTCAGACATTTCCAGTAGAGCAGCCCCATGAGGAGCATCATCAAAAATCCTATAATGTTAGAGAAATAATTTTAGTAGCCTTAGTTTTAGCTTCTGATGTTTTTGAAATATGGGCATCTCGTAGTTTCATATTTGTTGTTGTTATGGAGATCCTTGGTCTCTGTATCTTTACTTATGATGATGTTATAATTCTAGAAACTAATTTTGGGATTAAGATGGCTAGTGTACATCATTTCAAGGAGTTACCTCTGGAGGATGGAGGTTGTCACTTCTAATGAATCCCTATGTCTTAGAGATGAAAATCCTTAATGTCATTCTCTGAATGGACTAGTTAGTCTTCTTTCAGTCTTTTCTTGACTACTCCCTCCATAGGGTGAGTTTCAAATCACTATAGGGAGGGTCTTTTTTATAAAAGGGTGAATTGGATGTCCATGAAAGTAGAGATGGACCTGAGCATCTTGGGTTAAGAGGAATTATAGCGCAGATTGATATTTTATATCTAGATGACAAGGGTACTTCACATATTGGATTTCCTCTAGTGGTGGATCACTTCAGGGATGTCATTCCAGATGAATTTTTTGGATTACTTTTTGAGATAAAGGTATATTCCTCTATTGAGCTTGTGCAAGGAGCTTCACTGATTTTCATTCCTTCTTATTGGATGGCCAAACCAGAGTTATTGTTGCTCATGATGTATTTAGAGGAGTTATAAGTAACGTGTTTCATCCGACCCAGTAATTCTCCATTGGCTTCCCATATCCATTTTTTGAAGAAGGTGGATGGTACCCTCCAACATTGTTTGGATGATCAGAATCTGAACTAGTTGACGGTCAAAAACTGATATCCCATGCAAAGGACTAATGATCTCTTTGATTATCTTTGAGGAACCCGGGTGTTCTCAAATATTGATTTGAAATTTTTTTTTCATCAGTTTCTCATTAGGTCATCCGATATACCTCTTACAGCCTTTCGGAGTAGGTATGGTCTATTTGAGTATTTGGTTTTTCCATTCGGTCTCATGAATACACCATTAGTTTTCATCGAATTGAAGAACCGAGTGTTCCATAATTACATAAATTCTTATTTTTCAGTCTGCACAGATGATATATTGGTGTTCTCTCACACTCGACATGGCCCTGAAACCCATCCTTGAGATCCTTTTGAGTATACAATGAGAGCATGAGTTATATGTTGTGCTCTCAAAAATAAACTATTAGATGCACCATATTTACATCTTGGGTCATTTTATCTCAGAAATGGGAGTATCAATTGACCCATAGAAAGTGAGAGTGGTAGTTTCTTGGGAGCTTCAAATTAAAATCATTGAGGTTCGGATTTTTTTTGGGGATGGATGGTTACTACAGGTTCTTTATACAGGACTTTTCATTCTTATTATCTCCAATGATGGGTCTGACTAGGGTGGGTGAAATGTAGTATTTGAATGATTATTGTGATTCATCCTTTAAAAGGATAAAAGAGAGATTGACTTAATCACTGATACTGGTTTTTTCGGGGCAAGGAAAGAGTAAAACTATTTAATGCGATACATCCAGTATCAGTATGGGAGCAGTGTTTATTCAAAGCGAAGGAGTCGTTGTGTACGTGTCTCGGCAAATGAGGCTACATGAGAGGAATTACCTGATGCATGATCTCGAGTTGGCTAAAGTTGTACATGCATTACAATATTGGAGACATTATCTTTTGGGAGATAATTTTATGGTTTTTAATAACCAAAAAAGCCTCATGTATAAATTTACTCAGTGTGATCTGAATTTGAGGAAATGAAGGTGGGTTGAGTACCTTCAGTCTTTTGGTTTTGATCTTGCCTACACAACCAGGAAAGGAAAAGTAGTGGCTGATGTGTGGTGTACGAGGACTCAGATATATGTAGTTTAGAAGTCCAGTAGTGAGTGGCTTCTTATGTATCTGTTCTCTGGGATTCATTTTGAGGTTCATGAAAGACATGGGTGGCCGTTTCTTTTTTCTATAGTTGTTATCTCTACTCTACTAGATGGAGTGAGAATGAGGAAGCTACTAGATTCCAAAAGCCTAGTCCTATAGGAGGGCTTTTTCGGAAAGGACCCTACCCTAGGGTGAGGTCTTGTGTTTTCATGGACACGTATGGGTGTCAGTTGACATATGTGAAGAGTTGATGCAAGATTCTCATTACTCAGTTTGGTTAGTTCATCCTAATTTCACCAAGATTTATAGAGATCTAAACTATTGATATTGGTGGCCTCGTATAAAGAGGGATGTTTCTTGTTTTGTTTTGATATGTTTTAGATATCATTAGATGAAAGCAGACCATTAGAGACCAAATGGGATTTTACAGTAGTTACCCATTCCCTAGTGGAAGATGAATGATGTCATGATGGATTTCATGATGGGGTTACCAAGGTCATCTTGAGGGAATGATGCAGTTTGGGTTATTGTTGGCAGTCTCATGAAAGTTTGACATTTCTTTCCGATCAAGAAAAACTTCTGTGTTGATGAGATTAGAAGGTTGTAAATCTGTGTGATTATATGTTTTAATGGGGTTCCACAATCTATATCATCAGACAGAGATTCCCATTTTATTTCTCATGTATGAAAGGGACAATAGAGGGATTTGGGAATACGTGTACTTCTGAGTACTGCTTACCATCCCAAGATAGATAGCCAGTCTGAGTGCACGATTTATGTTTTTGAGAAAATGCTACGAGCATGTGTCCTAGATTTCGGGGGTTCATGGGAGAGAAACATACCCCTAGTTTATTTTCCTATAATAATAATTTTCAGGCAATGATTCAGATGGAACCATATGAGGCTTTGTACGGTTGTCCATGCAGATAACCCCTATGTTGGCTAGAGGTCAGAGAGGCATCTATGATTGGACCTCATCTTGTCCATGTGACTACTGAGTAGTTGAAGTTTATTCGGAATAAGATTGATACTACACAATCTCAATATAAATATTATGTTGATCAATGGAGATGACCTCTGGAGTTTGAGGTCAGAGATCAGGTTTTCTTATTTGTCACACCGATGTTTGGACATCAGTAGATTAAAAGACAGGGAATGTTATCACCGAGATACGTTGGTCATTTGAGGTTTTGTAGAGAGTCGATTTGGATTGCCTATTGGTTGTAGTTTCCTCAGAGGTCTAGGGATATGCATGAAGTCATTCATTTTTTGGAGCTACGATGTTACTTTTCTAACCTGTGTCAAATTTTTCAACCCAAGGAGGTTGAGTTGGAGTTGGATGCATCATTCAAGGAGAACCCTATTCAGATTGTGGATCACAGCACGAAGGTACTCTATGGCTGGTCTGTTCCTGTAGTAGGGGTACTGTGGAATCATGGGTGAATATTGGATGACACATGGGAGAGGGTGGTCGACATACGATCACAATAGATAGAGGTTTTTTATGTTTATTCTTCACCTCCCTTTGTAGGGAAATTCAGGGTTGAATTTCGTTAAGGGGGATGTTTGTTAGAACCTATAACTTCATTTCCTGTATAGACCTTTATTTTATGTCTATTTTGAGAAAAAATGACTAAATGATATATTTCGTATGTACACATTGTGTTCTTTTGAGTACACACTGTGTACCCAGTTTTAGCGTGTAATCGTGTACCCACCGTGTATTGGCCGAGTATATAGCCTGGTGGGTGACCTGTCAGACCACCTAAAGTAAGGACTGGTTGAGGATAGTATAGATCATGTACATTAAATTAGCATTCCATGTACTTTTCTTTTTAATTTTTTAATTGTAGAGATTTCACCTCTTATCTTCAGGACACTTTTCTTATTCTCGTGTTTTGTACAGGAGAGAAACAAGGTGAATACATGGACCCAATTTAACTTCATTGGAGAATATTAGTACGGAGGAGTTTATTTGGACACAATATCATTATAATTTAATAAAAATTATATGACTATTTTTTAAGGTGAAGGACCCTATTTTATGAATTACAAATAAGTTATGAAAACCATGATATAAAATGAAAAAATAAATCTCCAAGATGTGGTATTCTGCACATACAAACAATTTGGGTTCTAATTTGTCAACACATCATAGAATGAAGTTGTATATTAAATATAAAGTTAATAATCATAATTATATGTGATATTTCATATTTATTGATTATTACTATTAATATTACCATCTATTAAATGAGGTATTGGAAAATACGATGTCACTTTGTGGAGGTGATGGTCCGCACAACACAATAAAAGTGAACTTTTATATTTATAATTGGATGGAAAAAAATTAAGGTTGTATCATAAATATAATAACATATAAGTATAAAAATTATATGTAATTAATTATATTATTATTGTGATCAGATATTTGGTTGATTAATATTATGAATAAAAGAAAATGAAGGAGATAATACTTGTATTGAAGACATGATTTTTCCCTTGGACGTTCCCTTGGAATTAAAGGTACTAGGAAAACATAGAGTGAACAGGGGATTGTGTTATTCATAATGGGTTACTGTTATAGAAAAAAAGGTATAGTTCCATATGGTAATTCAAGGGATAGTTTATTCATTGATGGGATCTAGAGGTATCATTTTGTAATGGGATAAAGTGGGTACTTATGGAAACACTCATCATTTCCAACAATTCCATGACACTTTTACAATGTTAATATATACGAATATTCAAAATTATTGAGTTTCTAGAGTCATTGGTTTGATCGGAGCACAAAACTTTTCCTTCCATTCATGTTTTAGACATGTTATTTATTTTTTAACCATTAATACATTTTATTATAATTTTTTCCTTTTAAACAATGTAAGTTTTTGTTAACAATGTCATTTTTTATTTTATTAAATACATAACATCTCCCATAAAACGAAATTTGAGTGTGATTAAGAAAATTAAAATTTACTTAATCTAATTAAATTAGAAAATATTATATAATTCACATTTAATTTATAAACAAATGATTACAAAAAAATATATTTATTAAGGAAATTAATTTTGACCATTATGATTTCTTAATCATATTGAATATTGAATAAATATTATCTGTGTGATAAAATAATAGTTTCATGGATATTTTGATATTTATTATTATTCATAACAGACCAAATTTAATCAGTAAAAAAAAATTGAAAATGTTAAATAATATAAAAATTATTATTTAAAATATGAGAATAATTTTGTCAAATTTACTCTTTGTTTGTATGGATTATTAATTTTAACACATGTGAATGTAACACGAAGACCCATGTTATTATAAAAGTTTTTAAAAAAAAGTTATTTAGGATTAGGGTAGAGATATGAATACCATTAATTAAAATGTTTTTAGAAAAATTAATATTATTTAAAAATTACTTTTTTAATAATAAAATAAATCATTTTCTCATTTCATCATGTTATAATTAATTTAAAAAATATTTGAATAGTAGTTTTCACTGGATCATTTTTTATATTTTTATAATTTTGAGCATTGATTTATTAATTTGACATTTAATTTTAAAATGACTTATCATAATTCATAATATATATTTTCAGAGTAAAAGGATTCAAAATATGTCAATGTCTTTATATAACAAAATAATTTTATAATTTTGAGCGCGTTTATAAAATTTTTATTTTCATTATTCACATTAAAATATATTATTTTATAAAAATATGAAAATAATTATTATTATATAATTTTACTCTTGGAAAATTCAAAAATAAATTATAATTTATCATATTTGAATTCTATAATTTTTGAATATAAATTTCAAAATAAAATTCTATAATATAAGGGAAACAACTTCCATAGAAAATAATATTTTTCCATATTAACTCATATTAATTTAATACCTATTAAATGAAATAAATATGAATTTTTTCCCAATTATTTTTAATTATAGAATTCTAAATAATGTATTGTTAATATATTTTCATTTCTATATTTTTGTTCTATCATGTGACACAATATATTAAACATTTTACATATTTAAATTTACCCAAAATTGTAGGTTATTATATGATCATTATGTAAACCAAAAATATTTTCAGTCTCAATATTTATTCTTTTTATTAAATTAAAAATTTTGACGTCATTAATTTTTTTAATTTGGGTCAGAAAAAAAATAATAAGCATATTCACTTACAAGATTTAATGATTCTAATAAAAATTGTTTTTCCACAACCTTTTTAGTGCTATATTTTTATGTGAACAAGAATCCTTGGAACAATTACACCTAGATGACATGGATTTCTTCTCCTTCTTATAAAATTTTCTCTTGTCCATATAATTTAGGAGCTGATGGATTTCATATTACATATGAAAACATTTTCTACACTCATAAAAAATAATATATGATGCATTTTAAAACATATTATTATATTTCATCCTTACTGTTTTATCTTTACAGGGGTAATTACTTTTATATCTTATTTAATATATTTTACAACTTATTCATTATGAAACATGTAATAATTCATCCCCTCTACTAATTTTCAATTCAAACTCGCATGAGAAAGCCATAAAATGTGTTATTAATTAAAAATAAATACTTTTTTCAAACTATCTTTTTTATAAATATTTCTAATTTTTAACTTATATTTTAAAAATTATTGAATGAGGTAATCTATGGTATATTCTTTGAAATTTTTATTTTCCTCAATTTCTACATTCATATCATTTTTTTGGTAAATATTTTTAAATTTTTTCATGTACAATTGAATTATATATAGTTTATCATAAATAATACATATCAATTACTATACATGTAAATAAATAAAAAATATTATTAATAGCTTTCCTATTTTCAAATTTTAATATCTTGATATTCTTCTATTATCATCCTGAGCTTTATTATTATTAACTTATTATGACCAAGATGAGTAACATGAAATATTTCAAAAATATGATGATCTATTTAACATATATAACAAATTCATAAAAAAAATTATAATATTATAATAATGTAAAATGTTCATTACTAGGTAGCATAGAATGTATATAATAGCATCATTACTAGTTAATGTATCGGGATCAACATTGATTTCATGTATGGTGTGACTTTGATACTCCAACTATAAATTAATAATATCTTATAGTAAAAGTAAAATTTTAAGTTCCAATATCAATAATATTTTTCCCCACATAATGGAGTTCTTTTAAAATTATATTGAATATTTGAGCATGTTTCTTCCTTCTCAAAATATTATTTCCCATTGACAATTATGTTATATATTTTTGACATATAAACAAATATATACGAAGCTTGGGATCACATTCTAATATCAATTTTTAATCCCAATATGAGAATGAAAAAATATTTTATTGGATGGATAATTGAAAAAATTAAATAATTTTATTGTCATATTAGATTTTATCATATTTTTTTATAAAAAAAACAAACATGAACACAATGATTTTTATAGAATTTCTGATCTAATCATTCCTAAATATACTCTTAACATAACTCAAATGAATTGAGAAAAGTAACCCACTATAATATAGTCTATAACGTCTAATCTATCATAACAAGAACATATAATTCCTTTTTAATCCTTATAAGATTCACCCAATATTACCTTTTTCAGAACTGGAGTCAAGAGCCAGCTTACTTCCATTTATGGTAGCATCAGTAACCAATCCTTAGTTTATCTGAATTGAGTCACAACTAAATCCCCCAGGATATTAAAAATTAGGAATAATTTTCATATATCCATTTTTTGGGTTTTTATAACCATAAAAAACTAACTTTTAAATTTTTTATAACCCAATTTAATTAGTAACACATAAAAATAATTGTGAAATTGAAGGAATAATCCAAATCATGTATAGTGATATGTAAGCCTTCAATGACATTATCACTCCAAATAAATTTACATTTCATGATTGAATTTTAGATAAAATTATTATTGTTAATTTCAAAAAATTATGTCCTATATTATATTTGGAATTTATCATCAAACTTTTCAACTTTTCACTAGTTCTCATAAACTATTTCTAAAGAGTTACCATCTCAAAGACACATTAAATTTTCTAAATCCACTACATTTTTTTTCTCTAAATCAACACATTCCTGAAACATCAACAAGATACTTAAAAGTTTCCTGGTGTTGGTTTTTCATAAAAGTAATCATGTTTACCCTTCATTTAATGTCTATGAAAAACATACCCATGTGATTTCCCTTAGATAATCTATAAATATAAATTTAATCTATACATAAAAATAATTAAAAAAATAATGAAACAATAAATATTATATAGACAGGTTTATTTAATAATCCCTAGAGTATTACTAGATATATCAACTTGTGAGGTCTTGGATCTTCATATCAGGTGTGGATCTTTATTTTGGGTTGTTTTATAGAATAAATGAATAAATTGGAAATTTTCTAACAACATACCAGGTACTTTTGAGTAATGGTTGTATACCTAGTTTTTTCATGTAGCTACGTACTTGGTATGTAACGGCCATGTAAATGTCTATGTGGGTCACCTGGCAGACTGCCAAGAGTAGTGTTTAGTTGAGGCTAGTACGTGGAATGAATATTAAATGAACACGGTGGGTAATTTTATTTTTAATTGATTAATCGGAGTCATTTCATGTCTCATCTCCAAAACACATTTCTTTTTCTTGTGTTTCATCAAGGAGAGCGATGAGATGACTGAGAGACATCAAGCTCCTACCAGTTATTCATCAGAGCTCTAATTGAGATGTCTTCGGGTGTGTTGGATTCCTACCAGTGAGTTCTCTCTTTCCCTATGGCCTCTCTTCTTGATTTATCACCTATCATGAGTTATTCAAGTATGAATGATTATTAAATTTCTATATATCTAGGGAGATCTAGGCTGATTTAAGGGTTGGCATCCAATATTTTTCTTCATACAACATCACGGTTAGTGGTTTGTTCCTTTATTTAGTTGTCTTTGAATTATATATGATAAAAATTTTAACTATCCATGGTTAGGGTATTGTGTGTTATGGAATTTAACCCTATTTAAGACCTTTTAGGGTGTGATTGATTGAGAAATTTTTATTACATATTCATACAGTTTAATAACTTGATTTTGGGTGTGTTTTCTCATGTTTGGTTATTTATGGTTTTCCGGTATAGGAATCACGTTAGGCTTGCTTTGTTGCTTATGCCTAGTGTTGTAAGGATAGTGTTTATGTTTATTTGAGATGCATGTGATTCAAATTGTGAATGTATGACCAAGGGCATTTGACTGTGACATCATCATGAGGTAGGGTCTATTATGTATGAATTGTGGTTATGTTTACTCAAAGTTATTGACTATGAGAGCTACCTAGAGTTTTTAGACCATAGGGGTTACACCAAGGGAGCTCCCCAGAGGATTATTATTAAATGAATGTTGAACCAAATGGCATTGAATGTGAGATATTTTAGGGGTTTATTATATAGTATTGTCCCTATGCATACAAAAGGGGTATTGACCATGAGAACTACCTAGTAATTCATTTTAAAATAATTTGTTCATTGTTGATCCAAAGTAGTTATACTATGTGAGCTTTCCCATCAGGTCATTATTTAGTGAATTAATGATATGTTAAACTATAGGGGTTATACTGTGAGATCTTTCCCAGAAGGTTGCTTTCGAATGATTGAATGACTCTTGCGAGTCTTCCAAGCCAAATAAGAAGCTTGGACTCTTTCTTAGTTGGGTTTTTAGATGGTCTTTTGAGATTTATGTGTGTTATTATTATATCGGGGGATACAGAGCATAGGATAGATCCTGAGGTTACATTATTAAATGGAATGAATAATTTATAAATAAAAATGAATTTAATTTAGAATTTTAGTATTTTTTACATTTGATTACTTACTAGTTTATTTCTCCATTTTTGCATATTACCTTCTATATATATTCATTGACTGTTACGCATGGTTCTTTTGGTAGATGCCTATTGGGATTCGTCTCACACAACATATTTGGGTCATTCTTCAGGACCCAGACTGATTATATGGTTGTGGGTACAGATACGGGAAATCTCCCTTATAAATCAGGTATATAATTGTTTATTGGAGCTAGAGAGCATGGGACCATGCTCAGGCTTGCAATGCTTTTGGAATTTACTGCATTCTGTACTTTGGTTTTAGTATTAAATTTCAAGCATTGTGACTTTTTTGGATTCTTTCCTAGACATATATTACATGAATCATTTATATATGTGCTCCAATTTTTATTTAATATCAGTACTCTAATGCTTACTTTTCTTATATGGTATTACTGCTTTGGCTATTTTTTATCATTTGTTATTCCAATGTGTATACTATTACAATGATGGAATAGTTTACCAAATGTCTTACCTCATACCTCGATACTAGTTGGCAGCCTCTGGATTTTGGTGAAATGTACTTTAGGTAATGTTACCAACCGGGTTCGGAACACCTTTTGCTAGCACCCGGAACCAGGACAATACAAACTTGTGTCAAAGGAGGATTCATTTATTCGTTGTCTAAATATTAGGAGCATATAGACAGGGATGGGAATGAATTATTAGGGTGTAATAACCATTTCCTTGGATTAGATAACCCATGTACATGGAAATTCCAATATACCTCAAATATTAAAATTTTTCTAGTTTTTCAATTGTTACAGTTGATTGGATTTCACCATTGAGTTTTCACTTGTTTCATCCTATTATTGTTTATAGTATTGAAATTATATTTTTTTCAACCCGAAGAGATGAGGGTATTTAATATCATGAATCATATAGGCACTAGAGAGAAATCACATTTCATGTATTCCTTTCATGCCATTTAGGGTGCATTATTGATTGCATGCAATTATGATAGATGTTGTCCTAGACAAGCATCCTATTGTGATAGATGACATGATATAATACCTTCTATTTTTATAGGGTATTGGAATAAGTAATGCTTCATTTGGATGGATGTTGATATTTGGTCCTTGAGGTGTTATGATCCCTCTTAGATATAAATTTGGTGGATCATGTGTAAAATTTTACAGAATTTTGTCAAGCTGTGATGTGAATAAGGTTGTAAAACATTGATTCGTGGGCAGTATGGGCTCCAGCAGGTCGAAGGTTTTAATTCCTTGGAAAAAAAATTAATGTTTTTAATAGTTCTAGGGAACAGTTAGATGTTTACTATATAGAAAGGTAGACAACACAACGTGTGATGTTATGAACACACGCCATGAGTTCTTCTATTCTGGAAGAAACAACTTTTCGTAAGTATACACTATGTACTGGGAGTACATTCCATGTAGTACATGACCGTCTAACTGACAGTGTGAGCAGATACATGAGTTTTGGAAACTACTGGTAGAACACGCCCTATCTAGATTGTATATGCTATGTGTATAGAACCATGTATCCAGCCGTGTGACTAACTTCATGGGTGGATGAAACTTATGTTGTACATGTCGTGTCTATGTTGTACACACTGTGTGAAGTCAACCGTGTATCTGACCGTGTGACCAACCACATGGTTAAGTGGAACTAAACTAGTACACACTGTGTCTAGGGTGAACATGCCATGTAGTGTAAACCATGAGAGAACCATGTAATTATTGTTTTGTATATGATCATGGGTAGTTGGGACGATTAATGAACACATCATGTCTCAGGAGGGACATTTCGTGTGTATGGCTGTCACATGACCATGTTTGGAAGAGGTACACCCCATGTTGAATGCTTAAGTGAACACACCTTGCAGTGGTTATACATGTTGTGTATCCTTTTTTGTAAAACATTAATTTTTTCTTCTCTGAATTCTTTCATTCACTTATAAGTAGTTGTCTTTGATAATTTTGAATTGAGGTGTGTGCATGACCTTGCAGATTCATTCTGCCAAGAGTTCCTCCAGTTGTACACCTAGTGAAGGGCGATGAACAAACACCGAAAAATATTCATCATGGACTACTACCGATCCCCTTTTTGTGCCCGTTCTAGCACAAATTGTTATACTAGACATAGGTGATGATGCATAGTTCATTGAAGGATTTTTAAGGATACTACTGACATTTCCGGGAGCACTACATCCTTCCCTTTTTATGGAAGAGATGATGTGGGTGTTTCTGTAGTATCATCCTCCAGCATTTTCTAGGGATACAGGACCATAGAATGAAGAGTCCTGGTTGGAGGCCATGCTTTCTGTCTTTGAGCATCTAGAGATGCCTCTAGAGAAGAGGGAGATCCTCACGACGTACATGCTACATGATACCACCAATATATGGTGGGATGTTATCTCACAGGTGGGGTATCATTAATATATGTCTTGGGAAAAGTTTTAGAGGACCTTCTATGAATACTTCTATCATAGTATGTTGAGTTCCAATCAAGCTTCAGAGTTCATGCATTTGAAGCAGGGCTCTCTTTTAGTGATGGACTACTCTTATCCTTTTATAGAGGAATCAACATTTCACACTTGTTCTAGGAGGTGAAGAGTTATTTTTGGATAGGATATTTGAGAATGGTCTTAGGTATGACATCTGATCATAGGTGAATGTCGTATGGATCACTTTAGTGACTGATATAGTAAATTTGGCACTGATTACCAAGCACAATCTGAGGGAGTTGGGAGTTGTGAGCCAAGGTGGTTCAGCATCTAGGGCTAGTACTCCTTTGACAGATAACATGAAGTTCATTCATGAGTATTCATGTGATGTTTCTTCAAGTATCCAGGAGGTATGATACTAGTGATGAAAGAGTGGGCACACGAGACCTCATTGCATGATAGACCTAGTTGAGTGATGATCATGCATCAATATTGTTAATCATCAGCATTTTACTGGTTTTTCTCACTAGTATCTAGTGAGAGTGGATCATTTATGACTCAAAATTCAGGAGACAGACCACAATTTTCTCCACAGATAAGGAACTAGAGTTTTTCAGGAAAACTAGGCCAAGGAGGTTTTCATGGACATGGTATGAAAACGACAATATTTTAGTGAAAATATGGTGGATCAACTCAGGGTAGTCAGGAAGAGTTGTTGGGACGCAGTACATGTTTGACTTTTGTAGTGGAGTATACCCAATAAGAACAGTATCACAGACCCTCTACAGTTAGAGGTGTGATTCTAGTAGCCTCGGTTTTAGATTCTGATATTTTTGAAATTGGGGATTCCCATATATTCATATATGTTGTTGTTGTAAAGATCCTTGGGCTCTGTATATTTACTTATGAGGATTTTATGATGTTGGAAACTCCTTTGGGGATTAGTATGGATTTTGTATGTATGTTCAAGGAATTCCCTCTTGATGTTGGAGGGTTTCACTTCTTATGAGTCCCTATTTCTTAGTGATGATAGGATTTGATTTCATTCTCATAATGGACTTGTTAGTCTCATTTCTGGACTTTATTGACTTCTCTCACCATAGGGTGAGTTTCAAATCACCAGAGAGAGTGGATTTCTTATACAAGGGTGAATGGGATGTCCATGAAAGCAGTTATGTACCTCAGAGTCTTGGGTTAAGAGGAATTACATTGTAGATTGATAGTTTATATATAGATGACATGGGTACTTCACATATTGTCTTTCCTCCAATTGTGGATCACTTCAGGGATGTCATTCCAAATGACTTTTCAGGTTTACCATTAGAGAGAGAGGTATATTTCTCTATTGAGATTGTGCCAGGAGTTGCACTGATGTTTATTCCTCTTTATTGGATGTATAAACTGGAGTTACATGTGCTCAAGATGTAGTTAGAGGAGTTATAGGAAAATGGTTTCATACAAACTAGTATTTCTCCATGGTGTTCCCCTATCAATTTTTCGAAGAAGGTGGATTGTACCCTTAAACATTGTTTGGATTATCAGAATCTAAACCAGTTGATGGTCAAGATCTGATATCCCTTTCCAAGGATTATTGATCTCTTTGATTACCTTCGAGGAACCCTGGTGTTATCAAAGATTGATTTGAGATACAGTTTTCATCGGTTTCATGTTAGGTATTCAGATATACCTCTTACAACCATTCTATTTAGGTATGGTCTATATGAGTATTTGGTTTTTCCATTCAGTCTCATGAACACATAGGTTTTTTTCATGGAACTGATGAACCGAGTGTTCCATACTTACATAGATTCTTATTTGGTAGTCTTCATAGATGATATTTTTGTGTGCTCCCACACTAATAATGTCCATGAAACCCATCTTGAGGTCTTTTTTAGTATACTCATAAAGCATAAGTTATATTCTAAGCTCTCAAAAAGCCACTTATGAATGGACAAGATTTACATCTTGGGTCATTATATCTCAGATATGTGTGTATCAATAGTCCTAGAGAAATAGAGAGTGGTAGTTTCATAGGAACATCTAAATAACATCTTTGAGATTTGGTGATTTCTAGGGTTGGATGGTTACAACAAGTGATTTATACTATAATTTTCATGCTTAGTAGCTCCATGGATGGGTCTGACTAAGATGGGTGAAATGTACTAGTGAAACGATTATTGTGATTCATCCTTTGAGAAGCTAAAATGAAGATTGACTTCACCACTGATACTGGTTTTTTCGGAGCTAGGAATGAGGTATACTACTTATAGTGATACATCTTGTATCAGGATAGGAGAAGTGTTTATTCATGGGGAAGGAGTCATTGTGTATGGGTCTCGACAATTGATTCCACATGGGACGAATTACCTGATGCATGATCTCGAGTTGGCTGAAGTTGTACATGCATTACGATATTGGAGACATTATCTTTTGGGAGATGATTTTATGGTATTCACTAACCACAAAAGTCTCAAGAATATATTTATTCAGTGTGATCTGAATATGAGACAATGAAGGTGGGTTGAGTACCTTCAGTCATTTGATTTTGATCTTGCCTATACACCTGAGAAGGGAAAAGCAGTGGCTGATGCATTGAGTAGGAGGACTCAGACACAGGTAATTCAGGAGGCCAGTAGTGAGTGGAAGCTTATGGATCTATTCTCTGAGATTAATTTTTAGGTTCATGACATACATGGGTGGATTTTTCTTTCTTCTTTAGCTGTTACCTCTACTATACTCTATTGAGTGAGAATAAGGTAGCTATCAGATTCCAAAGGACTGGTCTTATAAGAGAGTGTGTTAGGAGAGGACCCTACACCTCGGTGGATGTTAGATGGTGATGAGGTCTTGTGTTTTCGTGGACACGTATGGGTGTCAGCTGACATATGTTAAAAGTCTATGCAAGATTTTCTTTCCATAGTTTTGGAATTTCATCCTAGTGTCACCAATATGTATCATAATCTACATTGTTCGTATCAGTGGCTAGGTATGAAGAGGGATGTTTCTAGTTTTGTTTTGATATGTTCCACCTGTTAATAGATGAAATTGGACCATTAAAAACCATCATGTCTTTTATAGTAGTTACACATTCCCCAGTGTAAGAAAAATGATGTCATTATGGACTTCATGATGGGGTTACCAAGGTCATCTCAAGGGAATGATGCAGTTTGGTTTATTGTTGACAGTCTCATGAAAGATTTACATTTATTTTCGATGAAGGAAACATTCTTGTGTTGATGAGATTAGAAGGTTGTACATCTGAGTGAATGTATGTTTTATTGGGGTCCTGCACTCTATCTCTTTATATCGGTATTCCCATTTTACTTCTCATGTATGTAAGGGAAGATATAGGGTTGTGGGTATATAGGTACTTCTGATTACATCTTTCCATCCCTAGATAGATGGCCAATCTGAGCGCACGATTCAGGTTTTGGAGGAAATGCTACAAGCATGCATCATGGATTTCAGGGGTTCTTTGGAGAGACACATACCCCAATTTGATTTTCCTACAATAAAAATTTTTAGGGGACGATTCAGATGGAACCATATGAGGCCTTGTATGGTTTGCCATGCCAATAACCCCTATGTTGGCTGGAGGTAGGAGAGGTTTCTATGATGGGACCTCATCTTGTCTAGGAGACCGCTAAGCAGTTGGAGTGGATTCATAATAGGATGTATACTTCAAAATCTCGATATAAACCTTATACTAATCAACAGAGATGACCTCTTGAGTTTGAGGTTAGAGATCATGTTTTCTTATTTGTCTCATCGAGGTTTCGACATCCACAGATTTGGAGACAGGGAAATATATCACTGAGATACATTGGTCGTTTAAGGTTTTGGAGAGAGTTGGGATGGTTTCCTATTGGTTTTAGTTACCTCAAAGGTATTGTGATATGCGTGACATCATTAATGTTGCAGAGCTACGACATTACTTTTCTGACCTGTTTCACATGTTTTAACCCGAGGAGGTTGAGTTGGAGGTGGATGCATCATTCGAGGAGAACCCTATTCAGATTGTGGGTTGTAGCACAAAGGTTCTCTATGGACAATCTGTTCCTCTGGTATGAGTACTATGGTAGCATTGGTGAATACAAGACTATACATGGGAGAGGGAGGTCAACATATGATCATAATGGCTAGAGTTTTTTGATGTTTATTCTTCAACACCCTTGGAAGTGAAATTCGAGAATGAATTGCTTTAAGGGGGGTGATTGTGAGAACCTAGATCTTCGTTCTAGGTATAGACCTTTATTTTAGGTTGATTTTGAGAAAAAGGAAGAAATGGTAAATTTAATAACTACACATTGTGTACTTTTGAGTACACACTGCGTACCTAGTTTCATCGTGTAGCCATGCACTGGTCGTGTATTGGCCGATTACATGGCCATGTGGGTGACCTGTCAGACCGCCTAAAGTGGGGACTGGTTGAGGCTAGTACACAACATGTACATTTAATTAACATTCCATGTAATTTTATTCTCAATTTATTAATCTTATCAGGGTCACCTCTTATCTCCATAACACTTTTCTTATTCTCTTTCTTCGTAAAATAGAGCAATGAGATGATCGCAAAATTTGATGCACCTTCGCGTTCTTCTTCCAAGATCCGATTGAGATATTGAAAAGTGTGTCGGATTCCTGTAGGTGTGTTCTCTATTTACCTAGAGCCTCTCTTCATTATTTCTCCTCTCTCATGAGTTATTCAAGGTTGACCAATTTTTACCATTTTGTAGATCTACAACGTTCTAGGATGATTCAAGGGTCAACGTTCAAGTTTGTTCTTCATACAACATCAAGGTAGGTTTTTTGTGACTTTATTTGGTTGAATTTGTATTATATATGCTAAAATTGATGAATACCCATGTCTAGGGTATTTCAAGTTATGAAATTTAACCTTATTTAAGACTCGTTGTGGTGTGTTTTATTGAGAAAGGGATATTGCTTTTGTGTAAGGTTTATTACCTTGAATATGGGTGTGTTTTCACATGTTTGACTGTTTATGTCTATTAGGTCTAAGAATCATGTTAGGATTTAATTTTTTCGTGCATAGTTTTGTAAGGATGGAAGTTTTGTTTATTTGAGATACATGTGATTTACATTGTGAATGTATGACCAAGGGGATTTGATTGTGAGAGCTTCCCATGGTAGGGTCTTTTATCTATGAATTGTTGTTATGATGACCCAGAAGTATTGACTGTGAGAGCTATCAGGAGGTGATAAACCAGAGGGTTTACACCATGAGAGCTACCCGGAGGGTCATTATTAAATGAATTTTGGACTGTAGGACATTAAATGTGAGAGATTATAGGGGTCATTATATTGTATTGTTCCTATACAGACCAAAGTGGTATTTACCATGAGAGCTACGGAGGAGCTCATTTGTAAATGATCAGTTCTATATGGGACCAATGGGGTTAAACTATGTGAGATTTCCTAGAGGTCCATTATTTATTATATTGATGATATGTTGAACCAGAGGGGTTATACTGTGGAACCTTCCCTGAGGGTTTCTTTTGAATTATTGAATGATTGTGACGAGTCTTCCAAGGAAATGCACAAGCATTGGACTTGGTATTAAATTATTTTTTAGATAGTCTCTTGAGACGTCTATGTGTTATTATTATAAAGGGGGATACAGATCATAGGCTAGATACCAAGGATACATTATTCAATGGATTGAATAATTTATAATGAAAAAAGAATTTAATTTAAAACCAGCGGATTTTTTACTTTTGATTACTTCCTAGTTTATTGCTTCATTTCTACACATTACCTTCTATATATATATTCACTGATATTTTGGCATAGATCTTTTGGTGGTTTCCTACTAGGATTCACCTCACACCCTGTTTGGGTCATTATTTTGGACCCAAACTGATTATATGGTTGCAGGTATAGATAAGGGAAAGCACCCCTCTACAAGAGGTACTTGATTTCTAATTGGAGCTGGAGATCATGGGGTCATGCTATGGCTTGCGATGCTGTTAGAGTTTACTGCTCTTTGTACTTTTTGTAGTACTTGTTATCCAACATTGTGACTTATTTGGATTCTTTCCTAGACATATGTGACAAAAAACATATATATATATATATATATATGTGCTCCAGTTGTAATTTACTATCATTCCTCTTCTGTTTACTTTTGTTTTACAATATTACTGCTTTCACTATTGTCTATCATTTGTTATTCAACTGTGTATTCTTTTCAAATGTGGTCATAGTATCCCAAATGTATTACCTTGTCCATCACTGCTAGTCAGTAGCCTATGGCATTTGTCGAAACTCCCTTGAGGTTATGTGACCAACAGGGTTTGGGGAATCATTGGGCGACACTCAGAACCGGGATGTTAGAGGACTAAATAACACTCTTCAAATTCTAAAGTATTCAAATTTAAATCTCATTGAGTAAATATTCCCTAAGAAAATTTCACAATCATAGTCCTCATTCTTCATCATTAAAATATGGACAAATACCTTTAATAAAATATCAATTTGTATAAATTTGATTTACATGTAATTCAAAAATAATTATAAATTAAAAATAGTCATTAATAAAATGAATTAAATCAAAATATAAAAAAAATTAAAAGAACTTCATATCTATAGGGTGAAGTCTTTACTGTAGATTAGTCAAGCGGTAGGTTTATCCTAGTATTTGGATAGTCCTTATTTTAGGATAGTCCCTTAATTAGGTCCTTTATTTCTTCATTGGTTCAATCGATATTTATTATTAAGTAAATTGATATTCACTGTGTGGTAGATCCACAACATTGCAAAAAATTTATTCACTACTTATTGAACAATAGGGTCATTGGAAACTCATTATAGAGTGAGTCCAACACATAGTAAAATTTTAACTAACTGTATGTAATGGTCACTTCACTGATATTATTGATTTGACATGGTTTCTTATATGTTTCAGTTTATTGACGACTTATCCTCAACTCATTTTTTATAAAATTGATTCATTTTTCATATGATTTATTTATTTTTATATGATAGATACATAGAGTTAATTCAATAAGTATGTGATTGATTTCCTCATGATAAATCATGTATATATACATCATAATAGATTCATACATACAAAATGTTTTAAATATATATTAATAGTGGTATAATGTCATACCAAATACCAACCCATACTGATGAATTTTTCTACAAAATCACTTCCCACTGAACATAAAGATATTATAAGTTAACTCATGTTAGAGGGAATAATGTATTAATCAATGGGTGTAAAGTTTATTAGTATAAAAATTATGTATTGTTATTATTGAAACAAAAATAATAAACGTGTATCCAGAATCCACTTTCCCATTATTATCCACTCAATGAAAAGTATATACTACTTTATTTTCATTACCTAGATGATAATGGATTATGCAATCATAATCCTATATCCATTTCAATGGTCTTCTTTTTATCATGTCTATCCCTTTTATTGAATATATGCATTCAACTTATACGATTCATCTATATATATATATATCACATTTCGTCCAATTTAACGGACGCCTCTAAATTTATAAAGAATAAATTACATCAAAAATATATAGATCTTGTGTTGGATAATTTTTATCACTGGGTTTTAACTATATTGATGAATTTGATATGACTCACTCATTTTGAAACAAAAAAACTATCATGACCCATCCCTCGGGGGCCCGCACACTGACTACCCCAAGCCCACCTTCCATAGGCTAGGGGCAGGCGACTTGCACTGGATAGGCATATCCCTAAAACCATGAAGGAATTTCCTTTATAACTTGTAAACTCACAAAACCAAGCACACAAAAATTTATGAGCACAAAGTGAACTGTATAGTAAACAGGGTGTGTACAGAAAGTAAAGGGGCCAGAATAAAAGCCCAATTGGAATGTACAAGTAAAACATGAAGCACCTCCTCTGATCAACCACCAAGGATCCTACCTGAAGAGTAGGTAAAAATCTCGAACGGTCGTCCCTACAGATCATATCGTCTAATGTCTACCTCCGATAAGCATCTAGTCTGGTACACTCAACCTCGATCAGTGTTATCTGTCATCTGCACAAGAAACAGAAAGGTGCGGGCATAGCCCGTGCATTGGTGACTATAACGATACTCAATAGGGACCCCGAGACCCTCGTAGGTCTCCTAGATTTCAAAAATTTAAAAACCACAAAGCAAGAAGAAATAAACATCAACTCTACTTCGGGATATGCCCATACATATACATAAGTTATCAAGATATACTCATTTCACACAAGAGGGAAGAATACAACAAAGGTATCACCACAAAGGTAGAAGTACCACACAGGTAACACAATGAAGGTAGATGTTCAATACAGGTAACACCATGATGGTTGAAGTACCACACAGGTAACACCATGAAGGTAGTAGTACCTCATAGGTAATACCACAAAGGTAGAAGAATTATCTCACACCAGATATAACATAATTAAATAAGTACATATGATTAGTCATAAGGTTATTTCATCTTATTCTGTGAGGAAGCACTACTTCTAACCCACACTTTATTGAATGGTAACTAACCCTGCTGCATCACAAAGGATCGATAGGTAACTAACCCCCACTAACCCACTCAGGATGGACACTTAATTAACCCCTGCTGACCCACCCTAGATCATTTGTTAACTAACCCCTACTGACCCACAATGGATCGATTGGTAACAAACCACTGCCGACCCACATAGGATCTGACCCACATAGGATTGGTATGCGCTAACCCACACAGGATCGCTAAGCACTGACCCACATAGGATCTGAACCAAACAGGATTGGTATGCACTGACCCGCGTAGGATCGCTGAGCGCTAACCCACATAGGATCTGAACCACATAGGATTGGTATTCATTGAACCACACATGATCACTGAGCATTTACCCACATAGAATCGATGTTCTTTCTTTGTGTTACAACCATCCACTGGGTTCCCGAACTAAACATGCTTGATTTAGGGAGGTTATTATTCCCATGCCATAGGTTGATTTATCAAGGGTCATAAAATCCCATGAAGAATAATCCCAAAGGACTATCACGTCATAAGGGACTCAACACAACAGAAGACGCGTCAATCAGATGCCCGGTCTATATGTTATTAGTGTTTCTGCTCCGAGGGCCCAGTTGGACTTGGTTAGATCCAACCCCACTGTACTCCTACATTATCTAAAACTCAAATGGATTATACCAAAATGAAAATCTCAATCCAATGATTCTGGTGTCATAGACGTTATGTCAAATGGATGTCCGGTTCTCAAAATATGGCCACACAGGCATATTTAGGTCAATATGGGCTAGGGTCCGGTCTGACCAGGTTGGACCGACTTAGCCTGACCTTTTCTGGTCTAAACTGACTTGGTCCTGGTATGGCCCAGATGGGATGGGTCGTGGCTGGCCTGGCCCGCTGGGCCATGGTCAAGCCCTACCCGTGAAAGGGGCGGCCCGGCCCCGCCTGTAGGGCGCGACCCTCTACGAAGCATCCCACTACGGTGTGGCCCACTCGGAGTGACCCGTGGTGCGGCCTTTGGTCGGGTTCCATGCCATGGTGGGGTCCTCCCTAGCCAACACCTTGGGGGAGGTTCCCCATAGTATCCTGAATGGTCCAAGGAACTATTCGGCTAGTGTGGTGCTGGGTCGGCATAGGGGACCCGCAAGAGCGGTGCTGCTCGACGCGGACGGCCAAATTCTCTGTTGGTCCTCCTCCCAACGTCACGACGGTATCGATGTCCACCCATGACCAGACGAGGGATGTCCACCCTCCGGCCACCACTGCGGCCAAGCGGTTGCGGTATCTAACTTCGGCAGCGCGGACGTACACCACTGCTTCGCCTCGTGGTCGGGTGGATGGCAGCCTTCTCTCTGCTCAGTCACGGCCGACGGTCTGCAACCTCCTACTCAAACGGTGGTGCGGATTCATGTCGCCCTATCTCCATGCGGCCGGCCGGGTGCCGGCCTCCGTCCTATTTTACTGTGGCCAACGGGTCATGGCCTCTTTCGGCGGCCGACCAGAGTGTCAGTCTCCACCTTCGGCCCTGCCAGTGTCGGTCATCATCCTCCTCCGCCACAATTAATGCATCAACAATGAAGATGTAGAGTGATCATGATGTGTTCATTTGGCCCGTACCCTCCCTGTTAGATCGATAGCACGCGTCTTGAAGAGAAATATTCAATGTAAAAATTAAACAAGAATAATCATAAACACACCCCTACCTCGATTGTTCGTTGGAGGTTTCGTGAGGAGGAAGATGAGGACACCGACGTTCATTGCTCCCGAAACATGTTTCTGATCCATGCTCAGGCGTCATCCTCATTCCTGATATAGAGAATGTTCTTTGTTGGAGGATTTTCTTCGTTGGAGGATTCTCCAGCAAGGGCCTCCTCTCCCCTTCCCCAATAGAAAAACAACCCTCAATTCCCTAAAGAAGAGTTAATAAAATAATTCTTAAGTAAAAAGTTGTTTCATTAATTTTGATATAATGACCCCTGTTAATTAAAGAGAGTTTTTGTGACATATTTTTTTTGACTGAGCATTTAATCCCCAGAATTAAATTCCCTACCAACCTCGTGTGGTCCCCTTCTTTATGTTTCAAATTAAATGTTTTAAATATAAAATAAAATTTAATTATTTTATTTTATTATTTTTCTAACCCTCCCACAAAAAAACAAAAAACTAACGTATACCCTTCAACTAGTGTGGTCGAGGTGAAGTTATCTATAAGTGAATATCGACACTGCAAGTTCAACAGCGCCCTCAGATTTCAAATTTGAGCACAAGTTCAAAAGTTACAAAAAGTCGCTCTCGTGTTTACTGAACATACCTAAAAAAAGTTCAGAAATTCATTCTGAGCAGTCAGGACCTCATAATCACGTGACTTCAATTTTTCCGGACTCATAATATTTCTATATAATTAAAAAAATTACATGGAAAATTCGGGTTCATTACATTCTCCCCACCTCAAGGTTTTGTGTACCCGAAATCCACGACACAATCTAAAGAACCATGTGGGGGTACTGAGAATGAATATGAGCCTCTCGCTATCATGTTCTCTCCTAGAGGTTCTTCTGCTACCAACGAACATGCACCAGAGGTATCTGCCACCCACGAATGACCCACTCTTGTCAATCATCACTCTCCACTGGAACCTCCAAAAATGTCACACCATCGTTGATGTCCTGCTCACCCCAGTCAATGATGTGTGAAGTATCATGTATGTATCTCCTCAGCGAGGATATTTGGAAAACGTCATGCACCAATTGCAACTGAGGGAGAAGATCTAGGAAATAAGCTGCCTTCCTAACTCTGTTGAGGACCTGAATGGGTCTGATGAACCTCATAGATAACTTGCCTCCTTGGCCAAATATCCACAAACCTCATCAAGGTGAGACCAGTAGAAAGACATGGTCACCTTCCTCAAACTCTAGAGGTCTCCGTCTCCTGTCGGAATAAGAATTTTTCCTACGCTGTTGTGTCTTCATCTATTTTGGATGATCAGCACCTTCCTAATGGTAGCCCATACCATCTCTGGTCCCATGAGTACTGACTCCCTGAGGTTAGTCCAGCACAGAGGTGAAATGAAAGGTCTCTCGTAAAACGCCTCGAATGGTTCCATACCGATTGTGGAAGGATAGCTATTGTGGTACGCGAAATCCCCCAAAAGAAAGTGATCCTCCCAACTGCAGCCAAAATCAAGGACGCAAGCATGTAGCATGTCCTCAAGGGTCTGAATGGTCTGCTCTGTCAGACCATCTGTCTGAGGATAAAAGGTGGTGCTCAACTGAAGTTGTGCCTCTAACGCCTCCTATAACCCCTTCCATAGAGAAAAAGAAAAACTAGCATCACGGTCAGAGACCATTTTATATGTTACTCCATAAATCCATACAATATCTTATATTTAGAGGTGTCTCAATCCCTCTACTGGTCCCTACTCTCTAATCAGGTAGGAAGTGGGCCGACATATTGAGCCATTCAACGATCACCCATATGGAATCATTCCCCTTGTATGAGTGTGGAAATACTGTCAACAAGTCCAAGAAGATTCCATCCCACTTCCACTCTAGCATCTCTAGGGGCTGAACTAACCATGCTTGAACCTAGTGCTTTTCCTTCACTTACAGATAAGTGAGGCACCGTGAGACAATCTCTACCACACATTTCTTCCTTCCCGACCACCAGTGCTGACGTCGAAGGTCTTGGTACATTTTTTTCATTCTAGTATGTGCCGTTAGAGGAAACTTATGGAACTCCCTCCACACTTCCTCCAGTGGTGCCACTGATACCCCAGTACATCCTCTAAAAAGGATGACATGATCCCCACCATTGGAAAATTCATTTGCTATTAGTCCTCTGGAAATCTGAGCATGTTGAGCCTCACAGTCAATGTCCCCAAACTGTGCCTCCCTAACTAACTGAAGGAGCGGTGGAGTGACTGTTAGAGACTGAAGTTAATTTACTCCATCTCGACCCTTGTAGGATATCAGTAAAGTGTCTAGATGCTCCATCTCCTCACTCAGCAAATGTATACCATATAGATTGCTGAGTGCATCTTCTACTATGTCCTCTTTCCCAAAAGTATATACATTCTCAAAGTCATAGTCCAAGATGAACTCATGACAATGCTGATGTCTTAGGTTTCGGTCCTTATGAGAGAAGATATACCTGATACTCTTTTGATCATAGTAGACTATAAAATGTTTTCCCATCAAGTAATGTCACCACATTTTCAAGGCGAAAACCACTGCTGCTAACTCTAGGTCCTGGGTAGCATAGTTCTTCTCATGCTATCTCAGCTGTCGTGAACCATATGTGATAATTTCTTGCTCCTTCAAGAGGTCACATCCAAGCCCGGACCCTAATGTGTCGCAGAAGACTATGTACCCATCTACCTCCTCTATTAGACTCAATATGGGGGAACTAGTCAATCGTTGCCTCGGATCTTTGAAACTCTGATGTAATCTCTCCAACCACATGAAGGGTTTCCCCTTCTTCATCAATGGTGATAATGGTGCTGTAACTCTGGAAAAGTCAGGCACAAACCCCCCATTGTAACCTTATAACTCCAGGAAACCCTGCACTTTCGTCACACTACTGGGTGGCTCCCAAGAAATCACAACCTCAATCTTCACAAGATCCACTACAACTCCAGCCTCTGAGTTGACATGTCCCAGAATGTGATCCTCTCATATCCATAACTAGCTCTTTGAGAGCTTAAAATATAGCTGGTGCTCTCAGAGTGTGTCCAAAAATATCTACAAATGATAGGCTTGATCCTCCTCTATTGGTGATTATATCAAGATGTCGCCGATTAATACTACCACAAAGTGATTGAGGTATGGCTATAATAACTTGACCATGAATCCCATGAACACTTCTAAGGAATTGGACACGCCTAATGGAATAACCAAAAACACATAATGGTCATACCAACATCTGAAGGCTGTCTTCTAAAAATCCTTGCCTCATACCCTGAGTTGGTGATAGCCTGATCTGAGGTTTATCTTTGAAAACCATCGCGTTCCCTTAAGTTGATCAAATATATTGTCAATCCTTGGGAGTGGGTGCTTGTTCTGCACTGTCACCTGATTCAAGCACCGACAGTCCACTCAGAGTCTTAAACTCTCATCTACCTTATTGGCATACAAAATCGAGGCTGCCCAAGGAGAAACACTATGCCTAATGAATCCCTTTCTCTGCAAGTCCTCCATTGGTACTCATAGCTCTTGAAGCTCTGTGGGGGATATCCAATATGCTGGTGTAGATATTGGTGTCTTCCATGGGTATAATTCGATGTAAAATTCCACCTCTCTACGAGAAGGTAGGCCCAAAACATCATCAGGGGAAACATCAGCGTACTTGTTTTCCACTATAGGATAACATAGAATCTCAACGTCAACTGATCCATGGATAAGGCTAGACAACTCATGGGTGATTAGCTACACCCACCTCCGAGTAAGTCCATCCTACACTGCAAAGGTTCCCTTCTCGCAGGTGAAGGAAAACCTAGTCCCATCCATGTGGACAAACCACATGTTGAGCCTAATATAGTCAATCTGAGCATGGACTGTGGATAACCAATCTATACCCAAGAAGACGTGAAAAGTCCTTGACGCTGCTACTAGAAGATCCCAGCCGAAACTCTCTCCTTCTAGATTAAGCTCACACTATCAACACTAGTGTGTAATCATCAAATCTTCTCCTATTGGATTCTCTAAAATTAAGGATTGAGTCAATGTCTTCCCTAGAATCCTCGAGCTTCGAATGAGGGATGTGGAAAAAAAATGAATGACTGACACTTATGTATACAAGTACTTCAGCTAAGGTAGAGTAGAAATAGATCATACCTCATATCATCTATGGACAACCATTGTTGTAAGCCTCAGCTTCCTAGAGCTGAGCTCATCCCTATCCACCTATTTCATATGGTCAAGGTGGAACAACTGGAGGTGGTGGCGGTAGAACCTCAAATCACCACCCATTTACTACTACATGGCCAGTAGCTCTTCCATGTCCGCCTCCTACCTATGATCCTCCTTGATCGAATATTTTCCTCTGCCAGGTGGTCCTTCAACCATCTGATGGTCATCTTTATGGAGAGTCAGGCAGTCGAGAGCCATGTGACCATGTCCGCCATATGAGTAACGATGCCTACTCCTTTCTTTCCCTACACTATCTCGAGAGCTCCACACCACCGACCATGTATCATTATTTCGTCCTCTAATAGGTCTGGTCCTCTTAGACCTCAAAATAATTTGTCTACTACCAGCTACTGACCACACTTCTACGTGAAATTCAATGGTGGGTCTCACTGCCAGTGACTGCTCGACAAGGAAACTCTCCACTAAGAATTCTCACTCTAACATCCCCTACCTCGGGATGATGAGAAAAATCATAGAATCTATATTATCCTATCTAATATCCTACTTGAAGGTTCGGGCCCTAAATAAAGGGTCCCTCACCATGTAAGTGGAGTAGCATGAGAGGTTGGTGAACCTCACTGAATGCTGAACCACAGTCAAGCTTCCCTATAGCAAGTGGAGAAGCACATGTATATGCACTAAGCGTAAGGTTGCAGGGATTAAATATTCCATGAAAATGCTCTTGAAGTCCACCTTGATAAGAATCACCTCGTCGTGAACCCGGTGCATCAAGCTCCACCATCTTTTCGCTGCTTCTAGAAAAAAGATTGGCTGCAAGAATCACCATGAGATCAGCTGGTGTCCCTACCAGTTTATAAAATCTAACCACGGCCTCCAGCCAGTCCTCAACTGCCTGTGGATTTGTCTCTACTCAGAACCTCGAGGGCATTTGGTTCTGAAACTCGTGAAATTCACTCATGCGGCATGCACCCTATGCTACTGGGGATGGTGACATCGGGTGCCCAATGGGTAGTGGTTCTACTACACCACCTGATGGTACAACTGTTGTAAGGGGTCCCTACACTGAAGCCTCGTTGCTCAGTGGGTTGTCATAATGTACTCTACCTGGAACCCTAGTTGGCTGTCTACAAGGAGGAATCCTAAAAAGAAATAGTTGTGCCAAAGTCATTATGTTAAACCTAGTTAGATGACTCAATGTGGTCATAAAGAAAACATTTCAAAAACACACACACAATCGGTGTTTTCGTGCACTAAGTCAGAAATCAGAAGTCAGGGTCCTGGTGTATGGATACGTCGACCGCCACACCAACACTAGATTCCCCAAACTGAAAACCACACAAATCAAACCTTACACTATTGTCGAATCAAAATATCAGAGTCCATGTTCTTTGGTAGAACCGAATCCTCTGATACCAATTTTTCATGACCCATCCCTCGAGGCCCGTGATGTTACTACCCCAAACCCGCCTTCCATAGTCACGGGGATGGTGACTAGCACCAGAAAGGCATATCCCTAATACTGGGAATGAATTCCATTTATAACCTATAAACTCACACAACCAAGAACACAGTATGTTACGAGCACAAAGTAAAATATATAGTAAATAGGGTGTTTACATAAAGTAAAGGTGTCAGAATACAAGCCCAACTGGAAAGTACTTGTAAAACTAGAAACAGCTCCTCCGAACACCCACCAAGGATCCTAACATAAGGGTAGGTATAGCTCTCGAACGGTCATTCCTCTAGATTGTCTCGTCTAATTTCCACCTCTTATCAGCCTCCAATTGGGTACCCTCAACCTCGATCAGCATTGTTCGTCATCTACACAAGACATAGGAAGCTGTGGTCATAGCCTGTGTAGGGGTGAGAATAACGATACTCAGTAGGGACCCTGAGACCCTCGTAGGTCTCCTAGAGTTCCACAAAGGAAAAACCACAAATCATGACGAAATAGACATCAACTCTACATTGGTATATTCCCATACATATACCTATTTTATCAAGATATACTCATCTCACACAAGTGGGAAGAATACCACAAAGGTATCACCATGAAGGTAGAATTACCACACAGGTAACACCACGATGGTAGATTTACCAGACAGGTAACACCATGAAGGTAGAAGTACAAGAAAGGTAACTCCTAAAGCTTGAATTACTCACAGGAAAAACAATGAAGGTAAGAGAATGAGCTCCCACCAAATATAACATAAGTACAGAAGTAGAGATGATTAGTCATAAGGATAGTTCATCTTATTCTATTAGGTAGCACTGCTTCTTACACACACAAGATCGATAAGTAACTATCCCCCACTGACCCACATAGGATGGATAGGTAACTAACCCCCACTGAACCACATAGGATCGATAGGTAGCTAATCCCCGTTAGCCAACCGAGGATCGATAGGTAACTAACCCCTGCTGACCCATAAAGGATCGATAGATAACTAACCCCCAATAACCCACATAGGATCTAACCCACACAGGATTGGTAAGCACTGACCCACACAAGATCGCTGAGAACTGACCCACACTGAATTGGTATGTGCTGACCCACATAGGAATGCTGACCACTGAACCACATATTATTTGACCCACACATGATCGGTATTTTCTAACTCACATAGGATCACTAAGCGCTGACCCACACATGATTGATGTACTTCCTTCACGTTACAGCTAGCCATTGGGTTACCGCAGTAAGCCTGCTTGATTCTGGGAGATTACGATTCCCAAGCCATCAGTCGGTATTTCAAATGTCTTGAAGTCCCAAGAAGAAGTGTCCCAAAGGTCAGTCACGTCATAAGGGGCCTAACGCAACAGATAGTGCGTCAATCGGACACCCAGTCTGTATGTTATTAGCGTTTCCACACTGAGCTCCCGGTTGGATTCATGTTTGATCAAACCCAGTCGTACTCCAACATTATCCAAAACATAAGTGGAGTATAACAAAATGACCATCTCTATCCAATGATTCTGGTGTTGTAGACAGTTTATCAAACCGATGACCGGTTCTCAAGATATGGCCACAAAGGTGTATCTGGGTCCAGATGGGCATGGGTCCGGTCTGACCCAGTCAAACCGACCCGGCCCAACCCGGCCTGGGCCGAGCCGACTCGGTTCAGGTCGACCCGATATGGTCCAGGTCTGTCTTAGAGGGACTGGGCTATGGCGGGCCCAGCCCGCCAGGGCCATGGTCCGTCCCAGCCCGTTGCAGCACGGCCCGTGGTCGGGTGGCCCACCGTGGCGGGGTCTGCCCTAGAAGACACATGGGGGGACCCCCCCAAGTATCCTGAATATTCCAATGGACTTTTCAGCAAGTAAGGTGCCGGGTTGGAATGTGGGACTCGCCGGAGCGGTCCCGCTCAACGCTGGCAGTCATAAGCTCGGACGGTCCTCCTCCCAGTAGCATGGCGGTGCCGCTGTACAACCACAGCCAACCGGGTGCTAGAGGCCCTCCAATCACTACTGCAGCCAAGCGGACATTGTCTTCAGATCCGATAGCGCATACACGCGTCGCCACATCGCCTCGTGGTCGGCTAGATAGCGGCCGCCTCCCTGATCCACCACGACTGATGGGCTGTAGCCTCCTACTCAATCGGTGGTGCGGACGCATGCATCCCTACCTCCATGCGGCTGTTCGGGTGCCATCCGTCATCCTCTTCCTTCGCGGCCTCCTCTGGTGGCGCGATTGTGCTGCTTCTAATGTCTGTCATTGTCCTCCTCCACCATGAGGAAAAAATCAACAATAAAGATGCCTAGGTATTGGGCCATGTTTGTTTGGCCTGTACCCTCCACGTTAGATAGGTATCACATGGCTCAAAGAGAAAGATTCAATGTAAAAATGAATGAATAATAATCATAAACACACCCTAAACTCGATCATCCATTTGAGTTCTTGTGAGGATGAAGATAAAGACGCCAACGTTTGTTGCTCCCGCAACACATTTATCATCCGGGCCCGGGCATCATCCTCACTCTTGTTCCGGAGAATGTTCTTTGTTGGATGATGTTCTTCATTAGAGGATTCTCTAGTAAGGGCCTCATATCCCCTTCTCCAACAGAAAAATAACCCTCAATTCCTTCAAGAAGATTTAATAAAATAACTCATAATTAATAAGTTGTTTCACTAATTTAGATTTAATAAACACTATTAATTAAAGAGAGTTGTGGTTACATATTTTGGGTAACCATGCATTTAATGCCCAGCATTAAATGCCCGATCACCCTCTTGTGGTCCCCACATTTATGATTCAAATGGGAGGTTTTAAAAATAAAATAAAATAAAATTATTTTATTTTATTTTTTGTCTACCCTCCCACATAAAATTTTAAAAACTAACTTCTACCCTCGACCTACTATGGTTGAGGTGAAGGTCTCCTCAAGATAATATCAGCACTGCGAGTTCAATGATGCCCTTAGATTTCAATTCTGAGAACCGGTTCAAAAGTTACAAAAATCCACTCTCACATTTACTAAACGTACCTATGAAAGTATAGATATTCATTCTAGGCTCTCTAGGCCTCAGAATCACGTGTTGTCAATTTTCACAGACTCATATTATTTCCATATAATTAAAAAAATTACATGGAAAATCTGGGGTCTTTACGAAAACATTCAAGGCTCGTCAATGAATTATCACCATAATGAAACAATACCCATTTATTGATGGTAAGGACTAAATAAGATCATTAACCAATGTTGTCATTAATTCTTAAATACAGTCATCACATTACATTGTTCAAATGAATCTAACTCTCATTTAAGATATCTTGTTTAGTTTTTTAGATAATTGAGAATAAATTTAATAAATCATTGATAATTACCCACTAGTTCATGAAAAAGTTAATCTAATCGACCTTATTTATAACATATTAGACCTTATGGACTATTAATTTTCCAAAAAATCTGATTTTTTTAGATTTTTGGTCGTATTAGTAGGTTTTTATGGGACATGTGAGTCATTCCAATGGTGAGTCATTTCAACAGTCTTCCAAATTTCCATTTTACAACGGTGAATCATCCTGGTGGTGACGCATCATGAGGTGACTTATCTGCCAGTGACTTGCGTGGTGGTGAATCATCTGGTTGGGAATCCTTTATTGGTGACTTTCCTTGATGTGACTCATCTTGGTAGTGGTGCATTTCAATTGTTTTCCATTTTCAATTTATTTTCCAGTTTTGGATAAAAATTCTCGAAATACCATTTTAAAACTTTTTATGCTAAAAAATTAATTTAAATGCCATAAAAAGGATTTTAAATCCATTTCAAAATAGTTTAATATTATCGTTAATTTTATAAAAGTTTGAATGTAAAGATCCGGAAATTTGAAGGAAATTTTTTTCTTAATTTTCTTTGGTTTTTTACAAGAACGTAGTTTCTGACGGCACCTGATTCTGAGGCCCAGTGTGCCCGAAATCATTTTCCGAAGTTTGGCTCGGGTACGTTCAGTGAACGGACGAGCGGGTTTTTTCTAACTTTTGAACCGGTGCTCAGAATAGAATTCTGAGGGCACCGATGGAATAGCAGCGCCAGTACTTGCTTAGAAACGCCTCTTCCAGATTTGCGTTTGCTCGAGTGTGGCTTTTAATTTTCGGGATTAAAGTTAAGAAATAAAATAATTGTACGACAAACTTTATTTTATTTCACTTAAGCAACTTGGAAGCCACTTGAAGCCACTTAAAGCGGCTTGAACTGATTTGATGCAGATAGGGTGCTATCCAAAAATATCCTACCCTCTTGGTAGGATATTTGTGGGGTGGGGCCCGCACGAGCCCCACCGTTTCTTTTCTGCTAAGTAACGCACCCGCGAAAACCCATCATTATGAAAGTCAACTGACGCGTTTTCTTAATTTCTTAACGCAGCATTTAATTGGGCGGTTTTCATCGTTGAATTAAATGGGCGGTTTATTCGTTGAAATTAATTCTATGAATTAATTTCATTCGTTTCTTAACCTTTTTGAAATATGTTGGTGTAATAATAAAATAAGACCAACGCACGACTTCCGGAAAAATGTTCATTGAGTGGATTTGATAGAAACCAAGAGTTCTTCATTCTCCTTCGCGAAGAACGCGAAGAACGCGAAAAACGCCGGCCTCCGACGAAGAACGCTGAACCTGTGGAAATCGATGATGTGACGCCGTGTGCCGCGACGCTGACGTTTCCTCTTCCGTGACGTTCTTCTGCGACGTTCCTTCCTCCGTGATAAAAATCCCTTTGATCATCCATTGAGGTGAGAGTTTGCGATTTTTTAAATTCCTTTGTGGATTTTTAACTCATGATGGATTTAATTATTAAAATTAAATCTGTTGTTTCTTAGACCTCAGAGTTCATCGACGCAACACCAGATACCGCAACGACACGACGCCCTTCCGCGAAGCGATGATCCCCACCTTCCGTGATGATCAATTCCGCGAAGAACGAGCATGCGAAGACTTGAAGAGGTAGGGGTTGTTGTGAAATAATCTATATTCCCGTGATTATTTCTTCTAAAATGAAGAACCGGTTTCACAAGAACAATTTTAATTTATTAAAATTGTTATGTGTGATGATTTTTCTATGTGTTGATTTATCCTCCCGATTGATACTGTCTAACACGGAGGGTGCGGGCCAAACAAACACGGCCCGACAAACCCTCCGTCGTTCTTCGTTGTGGCGCAGATTTGGCGGGCGACGACAAAACATGCTGCAAAGGCAATTTGATGTTTCCGTAGTGAAGAATGGAACCCAGGAGGAGCACCGGCACAGATGGGAAGGAAGACGGACCACCAGAGAAACTCCGGTGGCCGGAGGCGGCGGCGCCCCGGCGCGCCGCCGGACAGGACCGTCGCGGCTGAAGTCGCGGCGGTAGTGGCCAGCGGACCCGCATCCGCGCGGGTCCGGCCCTCAGGCACGGGACGCAGCTATGACGCGTCCGTTGACTCCAGCGCGGCCCCACGTGGGGCCACGACACTTCCAACCCGCGGGGGCAGCGCTCCGCGGCTGTCTCGCTCGGCCACTCAGCCGAGCCGAGCTGGGCCGGGCCATGCCCTGGCCGGACCGGTTCGTGTCAACTCGGTTCGGGTCGACCCGGTTTGGCCGTCCTAGGGTGGGGGGGGGGGGGGGTCGGGCCGGGTCGGCCCGGGCCCAGACCCCCTGTCTCCGGATGTTTTCTGTCTTTCGCTCATAACTTGAGATACGGGTCTCCGAACGACGTGTCGTCAGTGGAAACACGATCTTTGGATCGAGACGGTCGTTTAGGTATATTGCAATCAAGGTTTCAGAATACTTTGATTTCAGCCGGGTTTGTTCGTTCACGAAACCAATCAGGCCCTTGGAGCGGAAACACTCATATCCTGAGCTACGGACGTCCGTTTGACGTGCCGTCGACTTTGTTGAATTCCTCTAAGTGAGAATGATCTTTTGGCTCACTCCACCCGAGGTTTGGACGTAGGTGGAGTACGGTCGGGTTGATTTTGCCTTAAAAACCAACCGGGCCCCTCGGACGAAAAAGCCAGTAACTCTCAGACCGGGCATCCGATTGACGCACCGTCTGCGACGTTGAGTTCTTATTGTCGATACGGAACTTTTGGATATATCAACTTCGGACTTTGTGTAAATTGATGTATCAGCCTCTTGGCTCGTGGAGCGGACCCTCTTGAACGAGCTTGCTGTGTGTGGGAACCCTAGAGCTGGCTGCTACTGTTGTTGTGACGACGATGACTGTACAGAGATCCTCAGTGGATTCGACTGTGACGATGATGAAAATCGTACGGGAATCCTCCATGTTTTCGGCAGTGACCAATATGGTGCATCTTGGGGTACATCAACTCCGGACTACATGTCAGTTGATGCATCGACCTCTTAGCTCGTGGAGAGGACTCTCCCGAAACGAGCATGCTGTGTGCGGAAATCCTCTAGCCGGTTGAGACTTGACGACTGCTGATCGAACGACTCGGTGTGTTACGGATGGCCCGGAAGTGGAGCTCTTGGTTGTAGCGGTACACGGGAGCGCTTGGTTGTAGAGGCAGACCCAAGACAGAGGTGCGCTTGGTTGTAGCGGCACAGGGGAGCGCTTGGTTTTAGCGGCAGACCCACGACGGAGGAGCGTTTGGTTGTAGCAGCACATGGGAGCGCTTGGTTGTAGCGGCAGACCCATGATAGTGGTGCGCTTGGTTGTAGAGGCATAGGGGAGCGCTTTCCTGTAGCGGCAGACCCACGACAGAGGTGCGCTTGGTTGTAGCGGTAGAGGGGAGCGCTTGGTTGTAGCGGCAGACCCACGACGAAGGAGCACTTGGTTGTAACGACACTAGGGAGCGCTTGGTGGTAGCAGCAAGCCCACAGTACCTGATAGGTGGAGAACTACAACAGTCCAAGGTAAGAGGGAAACACTTGGTTGTAGTGGCATAACCACTACACTTGATGGAGAAGGAGTTTCCCAATAGCTTTGGGTTCAACTTCATGATCGAACCTGTGTGAGCTGAATCTTGTTTTCTTTTCTGTGTGGATTGTGTTGTGCTATCCTGTGTGGATTATGTTTTTCATTACTTTGTGGAATATGTACACATTCCTGTGTGGACTAAGTTCTACTTGGGCTCGGAGGTTGGAGCGTATTGGAATTGTTGACTTAGGTATATGTATGGGCATATACCTAAGTAGTGTCGGTTGTAACTTTGTGATTGTATCTTTCCTTTGTGGTTTATCCTTTGTGGATTTTGGGAGACCCTCGGGGGTCTCGGGGTCCCTACTGAGTAGCTTATACTCTCCCATGCACAGGCTATTCCCGCACTACGTTGTGTTGGTTGCAGATGACGGACATCATTGATCGTGGTTGAGGCTTTCAGAGCAGGACAGTACCTGGAGGAGGACCACTGGGCAGGACGTACTTGGAGCAGACGATGGGACCCGAGCAGTAGTGGAGCGATCTGTACCCACCCTTCAGGTGGGATTTCCAGTGGACAGCTCGGCGTAGCAGCTTTTACCTTTCAGGTGCTGTTTTTCCTTTTGAGTTGTACTTTCGAATTGGGCTTGTATTTCCGGCCCCTTTTTCTTTCAGCACAGCTTGTTACAGTTTTTACTTAGTGTTTACTCTTCCGCTTACTTACTCTGTGGTGCTTGTTTACATTACAAAGGCAATGCCTTCCATTTTTACCGGGAACTACGCCTTGGTGCTAGTCGCCAGCCCCTGGCCTATGGAAGGCAGGCGTGGGGTAGTCACGGCACGGGCCCCGAGGACGGGTCGTGACAAATTGGTATCAGAGGTGGTCGGTTCTACCACAGACTCTGATCTTCTTCTATGTGAAGCAATAGAGTTTTGCATATTGGGTGTGGTTATCAGTCCAGGGAGTCCAGTGTTGGTGCGGCGGCTGACGTATCCGTACACCAGGACCCTGACTTCTGATTTCCGACTTAATTCACGAAAACATTGATTGCATGTGTGTTTCAAGTTTTCTTTGTGATTACATTATGCCACCTCACTAGGTATACTGTTCTGACCACGGCGCACCTGTTTCCTTTTCAGGATGGCCCCATGACGGCAGCCAGCTAGGGTTCCGAGAGACGTGCGTGGAGAGAGCCCACCGAGCATCGAGGACTCGGAATAGGGCCCTTTGACAGCTGAGGCACCAGCGGTACCTATACCCGCCGAAACACCGATGCTACCAGCCCCAGCCGTTGACAATGCACGTCCCCTTAGTGCACTGCATGAGTTCCAGTGCCAGCGACCGCCCAGGTTCCGCGGGGAGACGGACCCTCAGGCCACCGAGGATTGGCTGGAGACAGTTGTACGAGTTTTCAGATTAGTGAGGACACCAACAGACCTCCTGGTGATCCTCGCACCAAGCCTCCTGCACGCGGCAGCAGGCAGATGGTGGATCTTGATGCTCCAGGTGCACAACAAGACAACTCTCCTCTGGACGGACTTTGAGATCATCTTCCACTCCGAGTTCGTCCTAGCCACCCTCTGAGCGGTGCGCATCCAGGAGCTACTACTACTGCGGCAGGGCAGTATGACAGTGGCCTAGTACTCGGCAAGATTTACTGATCTCTGGCGCTACTCCACAGATATGGTACGGGATCCGTTTTTCTGGGCCCAGACCTTCGAGTAGGGACTGAGGCACGAGATCAGGGCTTCGATGATCTCCCTCAACATTCTATCTCAAACAAGGGTGTTGGAGCGAGCCCTTTTAGTAGAGAGTTTCCTTGCTGAGCAGTCTCCAGCAGCAGGACCCACCACTTGCCGGCATGCAGCGGAGTCTTCCGCAGCGGGCAGTAGACAAATGGCGCAGGGGTCCAAGAGGACTAGACCTACAGGTGGTCGACAGCATGACTCTAGATCGTTTGTGCGAGGCACTCAGGGTGGACAACGACTTGCCATGAAAGGGCAGTGTTACTCCAGCGGCGGGATTGGTCACATGGCTCATGACTGTCCGACCCTCCATACGGATGACCAGCAGATGGACGAAGGGCCCCCCAGGCAGAGCTAGAGGTTCGATCAGGGCGGGCCACAAGGAGCAGGCAGCCATGGCAGGGGAGTTGGCCGTGCAGCTGGAGGTGGATGACGCTTCGGGGTGTTTCCCCCACCACCACCAGGAGGTCCACCCCGACCGCAGGGGACAGGAGGACATGGGAGAGCTCAGCTTTAGGCAGCTGAGGCCTACGACCATGGAGCTCCGGGAGCAGATGGACAGGAGCAGGACTAGCTCCAGACCTGGAGACTTTTGTTCATGTTGCTTCTAGTTTTGTTGATGTACGTTTGTAGATGCTTTGTGTCTTTTTACTTGAGCTGCAGCAATAAAAGACACCTTTTCTTGTGGAATTTACTTCCCTGTTCTCTCTTGTGTTGTTACTAAGAGGTTCCAGTTTAGACTGTTGACTTGACCCTCACTTGAGAGGTACCTACTGGAGGAGACCCAGTTACCACACACTGATGCCGACAATGTGACTCAACCCTTGGAGGCGAGAGTAACAGTTGGATCTCTTGGTAGTAGCGTCGAGGCCTTATGACGTCATCCTTGGTATGGGTTAGTATCATCCATGTCGGGATTGACTATATTAGGAAAAGAACGTGGTTCATCCAAGGGATGAGACCAGATTTATCTTATCGGCAAGGAAGAAATCATAGCAGCTCTTGTGGGACCAGAGGTGGTCCAGGCCACGATAGAGAAGGTCTCAGTCATCCAGGAGCGGATGAAGACAGCTCAGAGCCGACAGAAGTCTTTCGCTGACAGGAGGAAGAGGCCACTAGAGTTTGACGATGGCGACCACGTCTTCATGCGGGTGTCACCTAGACGTGGATTATAGAGATTTGGCCAAGGTGTAAAGTTGTCTCCATGCTTCATCGGACCCTTCCAGGTCCTCAGCAGGATTGACGAGGTGGCTTATCGCCTAGCTCTACCACCTTTGTATCCATAGTATGTGTTGAAGCTTTACAGGGATGTAAAGCCCTGTGGTGGGAGTAATGTAAAGACTCGGAAATTTCAAGGGAATTTTTTTTCTTAATTTTTTTTTGGATTTTTACAAGAACGCAGTTTCTGACGGCACCTAATTCCGAGGCCCGGTGTGCCCGGAATCATTTTCCGAAGTTTGGCTCGGGTACGTTTAGTGAACGGACGAGCGGGGATTTCTAACTTTTGAACCGTTTCTCGGAATCGAATTCTGAGGGCACCGATGGAATCACAGTGCCGGTACTTTCTTAGAAACACCTCTTCCGGAGTTGCGTTTGCTCGGGTGTGGTTTTTAATTTTCGGGCTTAAAGTTAAGAAATAAAATAATTGTAGGACAAACTTTATTTTATTTCACTTAAGCCACTTGGAAGCCACTTGAAGCCACTTAAAGAAGCTTGAACTGAGTTGATGCAGATAGGGTGCTATCCAAAAATATCCTACCCTCTTGGTAGGATATTTGTGGGGTGGGGACAGCACGAGCCCCACCATTTCTTTTTCTCTAAGTAACGCACCCACGAAAAATCGTCACTATGAAAGTCAACTGACGCGTTTTATTAATTTCTTAACGCACCATTTAATTGGGCGGTTTTCTTCGTTGAATTAAATGGGCGGTTTATTCGTTGAAATTAATTCTATGAATTAATTTTATTTGTTTCTTAACCTGTTTGAAATCCGTAGGCGTAATAATAAAATAAGACCAACGCACGACTTCTGGAAAAATGTTCGTTGAGAGGATTTGACAGAAACCAAGAGTTCTTCATCCTCCTTCACGAAGAATGCGAAGAACGCCGGCCTCCGACGAAGAACGTCGAACCCGTGGAAATTGACGACGCGACGCCGAAGATTCCTCTCCCATGACGTTCTTCTGCGACGTTCATTCCTCTGTGACAAAAAAACCTTCGATCATCCATTGAGGTGAGAGTTTGCGATTCAATAAATTCCTTTTTGGATATTTAACTCATGATGTATTTAATTATTAAAATTAAATCTATTGTTTCTTGGACCTCGGAGTTCGTCGACGCAACGTCGGATACCGCGACGATGTGACGCCCTTCCGCGACGCGACGATCCCCACCTTCCGCGATGATCAATTCCGCGAAGAACGCGCGTGCGATGACTTGATGAGGTAGGGGTTGTTGTGAAATAATCTATATTCCTGTGATTATTTCTTTTAAAATGAAGAACCGGTTTCACAAGAACAATTTTAATTTATTAAAATTGTTTTGAGTTATGATTTTCTATGTGTTGATTTATCCTCCCGATTGATACTGTCTAACACGGAGGGTGCAGGCCAAACAAACACGGCCCGACAACCCTCCGCCGTTCTTCGTTTTTGTGCGGATTTGGCGGGCGATGACAAAACGTTCCGCAAAGGAAATTTGATGTTTCCGTAGTGAAAAACGGATCCCGGGAGGAGCATCGGCGCAGACGGGAAGGAAAACGGACCACCGGAGCTACTCCGGTGGCCCGCAGAAGCCTCCGGCGGCGCCGGCGGCCGGAGGGGGCGGCACCCCGGTGCGCTGCCAGACAGGACCGCCGCGGCTGAAGCCGCGGCCGTGGCGGCCACCGGACCCACAGACGCGCGGGTCCGGCCCTCACGCACGGGACGCTGCTATGCCGCGTCCGTTGACTCCAACGCGGCCCCACGCGGGGCCGCGACACTTCCAACCCGTGGGGGCAGCGCCCCGCGGCTGTCTCGCTCGGCCGCTCGGCCGAGCCGAGCCGGGCCGGGCCGTGCCCTGGCCGGACCGGACCGGGTCCAGCCGGGTCGGGTCGACCCTGTTCGGGTCGACCTGGTTCGGCCGACCCATGGGGGGGGTCGGCCCGGGCCCAGACCCCATGTCTCCGGATGTTTTAGGTCATTCGCTCATAACTTGAGCTACGGGGCTCCGAACGACGTGCCGTCAGTGGAAACACGATCCTTAGATCGATTCGGTCATTTCGGTATATCGCACTCAAGGTTTTGGAATACTTTGAGTTCGGCCGGGTTGGTTTGTTCACGAAACCAACCGGGCCCTTGGAGCGGAAACGCTCATATCTTGAGCTACGGACGTCTGTTTGACATGCTGTCGACTTTGTTGAATTCCTCTAAGTGAGAAGGATCTTTTGGCTCACTCCGCCCGACGTTTGGATGCAGGTGGAGTACAGTCGGGTTGGTTTTTTCTTTAAAAACCAACCGGGCCCCTGGGACGAAAAAGCCAATAACTCTAAGACCGTTCGTCCGATTGACGCGCCGTCTGCGACGTTGAGTTCCTGTTGTCGATACGGAACTTTTGGATACATCAACTTCAGACTTTGTGTCAGTTGATGTATCAGCCTCTCGGCTTGTGGAGCAGACCCTCCCGAACGAGCTTGTTGTGTGCAGGAACCCTAGAGCTGGCTGCTACTACTACTGTGACGACGATGACTATACAGAGAACCTCAGTGGATTCGACTGCGACGATGATGAAAACCGTACGGGAATCCTCCGTGTTTTCGACAGTGACCACTAAGGTGCATCTTGGGGTACATCAACTCTGGACTACATGTCAATTGATGCATCGACCTCTTAGCTCGTGGAGAGGACCCTCCCGAAACGAGCATGCTGTGTGCGGAAATCCTAGAGCCGATTGAGACTTGACGACTGCTGATCGAATGACTCGGTGTGTTACGGATGGCCCGACGGGGGAGCTCTTGGTTTTAGCGGCACAGGGGAGCGCTTGGTTGTAGCAGCAGACCCAATACAGAGGTGCGCTTGGTTGTAGCAGCCCAGGGGAGCGCTTGGTTGTAGCGGCAGACCCACGACGGAGGAGCGCTTGGTTTTAGCAGCATAGGGGAGCGCTTGGTTGTAGTGGAAGACCCACAACAGTGGGGAACTTGGTTGTATCGGCACAGGGGAGCGCTTGGTTGTAGCGGCAGACCCACGATAGAGGTGTGCTTTGTTGTAGCGGCACATGGGAGCTCTTAGTTGTAGCGGCAGACCCACGACAGAGGAGCACTTGGTTGTAACGGCACGGGGGAGCGCTTGGTGGTAGCAGCAGGCCCACAGTACCCGATAGGTGGAGAACTACAGCAGTCCAAGGTAAGAGGGAAGCGCTTGGTTGTAGTAGCATAACCACTACACTTGATGGCGAAGGAGTTTCCCAATAGCTTTGGGTTCAACTTCATGATCGAATCTGTGTGAGCTGAATCATGTTTTCTTTCCTGTGTGGATTGTGTTGTGCTATCCTATGTGGATTACGTTTTTCTTTTCTGTGTGGAATACATATACATTCCTGTGTGGACTGAGTTGTACATGGGCTCAGAGGTTGGAGCGTATTGGAATTGTTGACTTAGGTATATGTATGGGAATATACCTAAGCAGTGTCGGTTGTTACTTCGTGATTGTATCTTTCCTTTGTGGTTTATCCTTTGTTGATTTTGGGAGACCCTCGGGGGTCTTGGGGTCCCTACTGAGTAGCTTATACTCACCCCTGCACGGGCTATACCCACACTATGTTGTGTTGGTTGCAGACGACGGACAACGTTGATCATGGTTGAGGCTTGCAGAGTAGGACGGTACCTGGAGGAGGACCACTGGGCAGGACGTACTCGGAGCAGATGGCGGGACCCGAGGAGCAGTGGAGCTATCTGTACCCACCCTTCAGGTGGGATTTCCAATGGACAGCTCGGTGTAGCGGCTTTTACCTTTCAGTTGCTGTTTTTCCTTTTGAGTTGTACTTTACAGTTGGGCTTGTATTTCCGGCCCCTTTTTCTTTCAGCACAGCTTGTTACAGTTTTTACTTAGTGTTTACTCTTCTGCTTGCTTACTCTGTGGTGCTTGTTTACTTTACAAAGGAAATGCCTTCCCTTTTTACCGGGAACTACGCCTTGGTTCTAGTCGCCAGCCCCTGGCCTATGGAAGGCGGGCTTGGGGTAGTCACGGAACGAGCACCGAGGAAGGGTCGTGACATTGAAAGCCTTATAAATTTTAAAAATCAATGGACTTAATTAGATCTTCATTAATGAGAAGTCAAAACTATATCTAATTCTGAACATTCATGATCAAAACATTCTAACGCAATGATTATTCCTTCTCTCTATAGGTCTGGAATTCACTTAAGACTGAAAATCGAAAATGTTTATTCCATGGATTTTTGTAACCTGGTTGTTTTAGTAAGGCCATGTTTTCTATGGAGAGTTTCTAGTTGTATGTGCATCTCTATTTTTGGTGCAATAAGGTTTTATCGATCATGTTTCTTCTAGCTAGTATTTCCTTTGTATTTAGTTATTTTTTTCATGTGGGATGGATATATAAATGTTTTTTCTAGTGGGGATAATTATTTATGAGTTAAGTTAGATAATATAATTCATCTAAAATAAATACAAAGAAGTTGGGGAATTTGATGTTTGATAGAACTATTTCATGGAAAGTGATTGATGTAATAAATTTTATGGGATTATTGTCTATGGAAAATCATGGGCATTGGGGGTCCATGATTGAGAACTAGTAAATTGATTCTAGAATTAATTCCCTTTATGTGGCTATGGGAATAAGTGATTTTGTAATTTTTTAACAACGTATGTTTAGTTCATAAAATGGATTCCCTAGGATCATATGGTATATGTGATAACAACCTTAATTTACAAAGTGAAATTGAGTAATAGATCTGTATATAAATATAAAAGTATGTTGTGGTGTGGTGTTTGATATGACATTTATGGGGGGAAGTGGATGATATATTGTTGTGTTATAGAGTTGTTATGGTTGTGATGTGGTTATGTAGCCATAATATGGTAGATGATAGATTTATACTTGTCTATTGGGTGTTTTCTACACTGTATTGTTTATTTTGTTTTGTGATATCTTAGTTTCTTGGTTGGTATGGATTTCTAAATGATTAATAATCACAAACTGGAATTATTACATGATAAATATTTAAATATCATATTTAATGGATGAATTCATAATGAGATTTAAGTACAAATATATCTAAAAGTTTAATGGAATAGGTCAAAAAAGTAGAATCTCAAAAATGAATTAATTATAGTTTGAGACTGAAATATAATGTATGGCTTGTTTTTTTTCTTATATGGTGTTATGTATTTACAGGTGGTAGCACAGTGGTGAAGTCGTGAGTAGGTTGGTTTTTTGTTTGTAAACACTATAAGATGGTCTTGTGTTATTTTTCTATATATATATATATATTCACGATATATTATTTCCACTTATATATGCACCCCATCCATGAATAGAACCATTTGCTGAAAACCACATAGTCACATGGGAGGGTGTCTTTCCCAACATCCTAGTGGAGGATAGATTGTTGGCCACATGCTCTTCCCTGCTCCCTATTCCAGAAGATAATGTCTAGAGTGTCTTTAGGTGGTTCGTAATGTCATGTCTCAAGTTTCTATTGGGTGAGTTGTGATGTGGTGTCATGGGTTTCTTCAGGTTGAGATGTGATGTGCGAACTAGGTGTGTACAGGTGGGATGTGATGTGATTTGTGGCTCAGGTGTGTACATGTGGGACGTGATGTTATATATTCATAAGGGGTGGGAGCACTAAGAAGATTTAAATTGGGGTGTGTGAGTGTAAAATTTGTGGTAATGTATGGAATTCATCATTTTTATTACATAAATTTTCATTAAATTGTACAAATAGAGGATCTATTAATTTTCAATTTCTTATACAAAAGGTAAAAATTACATGAGACCATAAAAATTTATACTATTCCATGTGAAAGGATTATTCAAGGATTATACTAACTAAATTTATGGAATATCATAACCAGGGGACATATATTAAATAAAAGGGTGACCATAGGGTCTATTATGTGAAAGCAAGGGAAACTATTTACTATTGATCATGATAATTATCGAAAAGAACTTGATAAATATAATAATGGAATGTGAAAAGGAAAGAATAGAATATAATATTGTAAAAATAACATTAATAATAACATGTAAATGTGGCTAAAACATTTAATTGAGACATTCATAAACATATCACGTTGTTTTATCCCTAATTTGTTATAAAACGTACCAAATTTATTCACAAAGGTAATGTAAAACATGTCATCCTTATAGATTGAATATTTCACCCAATAAATTGGAGTGATATTAGGGAAAACCCTTCATATGAATTAATTAATTTTAGATACATATAACATAATTAATCATTTAATTAATAACCCATGCAGTATAAAATATAATGGTTTAATATTAAAATCGTGGATTTTTATAGAAATGTGCTTAACGATAATGTATTTATGTCATTATTAACTCATAAAAAAATTGGATTTCTTGTATATTAATCCCATAATAAAATAGGCAATTTTTACATATATGTCAAAAACCCTAGAAAATAATTATTTTTGGATTTTTGAAAAAATAAAATAGGTTAATTTCTTGAGAGAAAAAGCGAAATTTTGGAGAGAAAATCTGGTAGTATAACAGGTATGAAACATCGTTTTAGAGAACATTAAAAAGATAGTGGAAATTGTACTAATATTAATAGAAGTATCTTAATATAGTAATGGGATAGAATAAAATGGAATTAAGAATATATTATATAAATTTTAAAGACATACCACACAAAAATTGAACATTAAAGGGAAAGAGATTTTAAGATTTCCATTACCTTGAAGAGTAACTCCTTAATCTAGAATATTGAGACCATTGGAGATTAATGACACTTTGGGAGGTAAAAAAATTAGAGATTCATTAGGGGTGAATTTATAATGAAATATAATGGTGAAATTGATGAGTATTTATAGAAATTAGCAGGATTTTTTTTATTTATTTCCTTGGACTCCTTGGTAGTGGTATGTGAAAAACCATGGCCTTTACCCCGGTATTTCACACATGGGACACATATTATGACATTTTAATCCATAATAGTTGATCATAATTTTATATTACATATTAAATCATTATCAAGTAACAAATCTTATCAAAAACTAAAAACTATATTTTTACTATTCACTGAAAAACAAAATATTTTAAAAAATTACCATAAATTCACCGTAACCTAATTTCAACATGATGATTTAAAAAAATTATTTTATCATAATAACTTTTGAAATATGATATATTTAACTTTAAATATAAAAAAACTTATTTACTATAAATAATAGTATATTGAAAATGCATAATAAAATTTCTGATATTTGAAAAAACAATTATCATTTATATTTGAATAAGTGTGTTTTAATCATACAATTTTATTAAAATATAAATTAACAATAATTTTTTTATTATAATTATTATATATTTTCTGAAAAGTACAATTTCCGTCTGAAAAAATAAATTTATCAAAATTATTATAATTTTAATAAAAATTGAACTGAAAATAAAAATAATGTAGCAAAAATTTTATTTATATAATTTCATTACACTTTCAGTAACTAGGGCATCAAAACATACCCTCTTATCACGCCCTTATATTATCTGAGATTATGGTGTTCAATAGTGGTAGATTCAGGGGGTGGCTTATCTAACATTTCCCAAGTGGTTGTTTTCACTAGATTGATCTTCTCCCATTGGTGATTTCATTCAATATCAACATGTTAATCCTTGGCTTCTGCTTGGACAAGAGAGAAGACCAGTGAGGTTACCTCCTTCCCTATATCTAAAAAATGGGCCTCATACTACATGACTCTACTGGTTGAGGAAACCTATTCTCTATTATCCATTAATTAACCATTATCATTTATAACACTTATTATAATGTTAAATTTTTTATTAATATTATTGTTTCCAATAGTCATATTTACCAACTATCATATAACAATAGAAACATTATGGTCACATTTCAATTTATACTTATAATATTATTAATAATATATTTTTTTGTGTAAAAAATATTATTACACAGGTTTTCATGAAAAAATTATCATTCAAGAAGTTCGAGTCATTACATTATTACACTATTAAAAAATCTCATCCAAAAAATTTCTACTCGTTCCCTCATTTGAGAATTGGTTTGGGTACTTTTTCCTCACTATCTTCTATGGGTCCAAACATTTCTTCTTCATATCTGTTGTTCCTACAAAATAATTAGGCTAGGTGGGTAGTATTGTTTCATAGAATTTTTTATCTATTGTCCAATATCTCTATCAGATACTCCTTATAAGAGAGTTCATGTCCTAGTTGTGCCAATTCATGATTCAATGCATTTGAATGGTCTGGAATGTACTTCCTCAAGAGTGATTTGTGGAGTACATCATGAACTGGAGCTCAATTTTGTGGAAATGAATACTGATAGGCCACCATTATTTTGTGGTAAATGATTTCATAAGGTCCAATATACCTGGGGATAAGCTTCAATTTATTCCTAAACCACATGACTCTCTTACAAGGTAAGATTTAGAGGAATAATTTGTCTCCAACATCAAACTACAAGTCCCTTCAATAATTTTTATCATAACTCTTCTTTCATCTCATGGAATCCTTTATGAGTTATTGGAAGGAATGAACCTTTTCTTTCATCTATTGCACAAGATCAAGTACAAGAATATTTATCTCACCATATTTATCCCAACAAGTAAGAGTTTTACAATTATTCCCATATAGAGCTTCATAGGGTGCCATTTGAATTTTCAAATGGAAGTTTTTGTTTTATAAAAACTCAAATAATTATATATGTTTATAAAATACACCTTTAAATTCCATTGATAAAGTTATTGTCATGTGATCAATATTTTAAATAGTCCTTTTGGATTGTCCATCAGTTTTGCGGTGATAGACGGTACAAAAATTCAATTTGGTACTCATTGCATGATGGAGACTTCTCCAGAATTTAGAAGCAATCCATGTGTCACGATCAGATATTATAGAGACTGGTACTGTAGAGACCCAAATCATGACGTACATATAAATTAAATTACTTTAGCGGAATACTTAATACATAACAAAAAACAGACACACAAGGACCGTAATAGTTTAGTGTCTTTGGAAACTTGGAACATAATCTTCTAATCGTGGTGAAAGATCTTCAACATCTCCCATAAAGATCTTCACCTTTTTTCCTTACCTAAAACCTTTCTTTATATCCTGGGGAAAAGAAAACATAAAAAGGGTGATCTCAAATGCTCAGTAAGGGTATGCATGGATAAAATAAAACTTACCATAAACATTTGAACTGAAAAACATGAACACAATGTTTAAACATCAAAATCTTGAGCAATGACATAAAACATGGAAGTACATAAGGCATAGATCATATTGGAACATAAGACATGATAAAATAGCATGGGAATAAAACATGTAATTGTGGAATCCATTAAGCACATGTAATGATTTCCATAGTAGCCAAGGCATTGCTGCCAAGACCATATTAGTGGACAAAGTCCCTTTCTGAATCGAGTTAACTTCTCGTTTCAGTCCTGTAACACTGAACCGGATTTACTTACCATTCCAGCCATGTCTATCTCATGAGATATAAATCTTTACCCAATGCATTGGAGGGAGATATAGGTTCCACCCATCTCATAGTGAAATCATTCTTACTTGTGCCACAAAATAAACTTAAAACATTCATCATATCCCAAAGAATAAAATGGGTTTCATAAACATCATCCCATCATCAAATAATCCATATAAAACAAATGGATATTTCATCATAAGAAAATTTAAACCATGTAAATCATAGATACATTATACTTGAAACATACACATATGAAATAATTTCATCTTATATGGAAAATGGTTTTGATAAAACACTTGAAATGAATTCTTGAGGAAAATATCATTTCTTCTTCAAAATCAATTTCTTTTCACAAAATGTCATGAAATTTTAAATGAAAGAGATTTTGTTGAAAATAGTCATGAAATCTTGTGGAGTAAGCTTCATGAAAACAATGCTTTATAAAACCGTAAATATTCGTTCGTGCCGTATAAGTTAAAAAACATTCTTTTCGTACTTTTGCAGGAAAAGGAAAAAAGTACCTCGTAACGTAAAAAAAGAAAGATTCCTTACATACCATATAGTAAAAGTCAAAAATGGGTAAAAAGGACTTTAAAATTACATGAAAACACTTTTATAAATCATGGACATGGATGATAGAAATAACCCTAGTAAATACTTACAAATATGCAATCTCGGATAAAATTGAGATTTGAAAAATTATCCCTTACCTTATGTCTGATATGCTTCGTATGTATCCGAAACTCCTGTATAATGATTTAAATAATGTCATTTACTTATTACAGAATCATATTCATTGTTATGATATTATATATGGTTCACTTATGACTTTATATTACCCGTTCTTTTGTAAATTTCATGTTAAAAAGTGTTTTGGGTAAAATCATTTCATTTGTCGTCTGTGTTTTGACTTGTAATTATTCATATGATTACTAAGTTCATGATTAAATAATTCCAGAATATAAAACATGATTTATATATAATATATATTCAGAATATACATATATATAATAGATTGATAAATGGAAAGAAATACACCGTTAATGGAGACGGTAGGCCGTAAGTACGCATGAACGCCGTTTTCGTTTCCTTATTGAGTTGAATGGAATTAAGTAGATGAAATAAATATATAAATAAATCCAGTAGCTTTATAATGTCATATATTTCATTATTATTTCTTATATATACTTTATAATCATTCTTAAATGGTTAACATGGAGAATGAATCTCATCGCTTCATGGAGACGGTAGTCCGTACGTACGCACACGCGGTGATTTTGTTTTCCGTAGGATGGATAGAAGGTGAAATAGGGTTGTTTCATATTTATAATTACAAATCAGTATATTAGTGATAATGATGTTATTACTTTATAATGAAAAAACTAAATAAGAAGAAGTTGAAGAGGAAAGAAGCTTGAATGAATCGGGAGAAGAAATTACCTCTTCTTCGATACGCCTCTTTGAAACCTCCTCTTAGGGCACTAAGATTGGTCTTTAAAGTAGACCAGAACCTCTGAGATGTTTCTAGGGAAGCGGAGAAGATAATTTGGATGGGTTTGGCCGAGCATGAAGGCTCAAATTAGTGTGAGGAGGAGAGGGAGGAGGTTCCCTTTTATAAGGGAGGAGAGGGGCACCTTTGGAATTCTTAAAAATATTAATTTATAATAAATCTAACCCCACTTAAAAACCTACAAAAATGACTCATATTCGAATATAAGATGATATAGGGTTATAATATCATCAACCAATAAAATTTAGACATGTTAGGAAATTATTTTAAACATTATCAACTTGATTTATCCTTACTTAATCAATTTAATTTGATTTGTGGTAATAACATTCTAAATTTTAACTTATAACAAAAAATTACTTATTTTTTTGTCAATTGTCCATAATTGGATACTTTATAACATTTTAGACCATATAAATTTAAATTTATAATTTATAAATATTTTTGTGATTTTTAAACAATTTTATAATATGTTATTTTTATAAAATAACAATAGTGTCAATTTTGACACTATTCATTTATATGGATTTAAATAAAATATATACAGAAGATATGTTCTAACTAAAAGCTTTAATAGATTAATAAAATGACATATGTATCAATAAAATTAGTGGAGAACATTAAATAGTTCATATAATATTTATTTTATTATTTTTAAAACCATTTATTTGGTTTATCTCTTAATAAAATAATTACTACAAATTTTTTTTATAATTATTTAATATATTTATATGTTGCATAAAAATTAAAAATAAAATCCTATGATGAAGATAAATCTATTAAATTTTACAATAATACTTTTACTCGAATTTATCATCTTAAAATAACAATAGTTAAATTGTTATATTTATTAAATGATGAAGGTGACAACTTTGTCATCATTTAGAATAAAATAATATAAGTGTCATAATTCCTTGTATAAGACTCCAAATGGCCAAATATTCAACCGTTGGATTATTATAGTTTACATTTACATGAAAAAAAAGTTTGGGTCAGGTTTTTGTGCCTTTTATGGACACTATTAGTTTAATAAAAAATATATTCTTGTTTTTTCACTAGATAAATAATTTCTACATCACTATTGTGTCACAATTAATGATAATTATTTAATCCCAAAAAATTCTAAATAAATTCTCATGATGTAGATAATTTTGTTTGCTTTCTGTAGACTATTAATTTTAGAAGTTTCATGAAGTTTATCAATAACTTAAAATTACTATACTTATAGTATTTAAGAGAGTGACATGTTGTCACTTTCTTTGGTTTTAATAATAATTAAATTATTTTCATGGAAAAAAGTCCATTAAATGAATCTAATCCGACCCATGGGTGATATGGGTCGACGTTTAGTCATCCAATAGGATTTTTCCAAGTTTTATGGTAATTTTATAATCTTATATTTACCCTTAATTACCCGATTTACCTTTAACTATGTTAAATAAAATTTACCGTAGTTACTATTCATAATGCCCAAAAATAAAAAGTAGCTTATTAACATAATTTGGACCCACTGATTCCAAATAAGGAATACATTTTTTCAAATTAAATACAGAAAAGTTTCAGAATTTAAATTAAAATTAATCCCGTTGTCGAAAGAAAACGAGTTTTTCTTTAAAACATTGCAAAAGATTGAATTGATTTAACCTACGAATTCAAGGTAAAATCAATGCTAATGACATACATTATATTAAATGGTAAAAATATATTCTATTTATACTTTAAAACCATTCAATATTATAATTTAACCACATAAGATATTACGATGAAAAAAGTTGTTTTTAACTAAAATATAGAGTGTTTTTACTATTCAATAAAATATGAAAGTTATCAGAATAAAATGAAAAATTTATCCAAAGTAAATCTTTATTTCTTAATTCCAAAGAATAATTTTATTTTTTCAAATGGTACTTATAAAAATTTAAAAAACTATATTTAAAGTGGGTGCACCATCAAAAGGCGGCAAAACTGCATTTTTTTAAAAATACTTATTTTTCCCGAAAAATTTATTTTGTTCTTATACCATGTCCTAGAAAATGTGTAATATGAATAATAATTTTATAAAATTAAAAATTTAGTTAATACTATTCATAACGTCTAGTTCATAACAATATTATAATAATATATTGTTGTTTAGTAAAACCCGGTATTGCGTACAACACACGCTATCAGGGAAGGTCGCGATTGCGTGTAATGCAAGCCATGTCAGGGTTGCGTGTAGTGCAGGACTCCTTTGATGTTGCGTATAACAGAATCCAATCATATTTTATTTATACATTGAATATATATATATATATATATACAGTCAATGTTGCGTAGAATAACTTCTATCAAACGAACTTGAAATTGTGTGTAACACGAGCCAAGAATAGTGTTGTGTATACTGCAAGCTAATACGGTGTTGCGTATAGCGCAAGGTAATCTTGGTGTAGCATACAAAAAAAGACATTAATGAAATTAAAAGAAAATTTTTCCTAAAATCTCGGGGTGTTACATTCTACCCCCCTTAAAATGAATTTCGCCCTCAAAATTCATCGGGGTTATAAATGGTTTACTACTCGAAAGTTTGTTTAATAGAAACCCAAATCGTAAAAAGGAATACCAAAACATGGCTTTAAAAACTAAAGTATGAAATGTAACGGTTACCCAAATTAACTCATCACTGGGTTTCCACGTAGGAGAACATAGGTGAAAATATGGATATGGAAGAAAAATCTAACCATCAAGTTCTGATGCAGAGTGGTAGAGAACATGGCTATGAAAAAGCCAAAAATCACAAAGCTATTGATTTGTGATGATCTAAGGTACCATCTAATTCATCGGATATAAGGGAACTAGGATAACATTTTTGGTTTTCAAGATCATTTCCCTAAAGTTGATGAATTAAAAGAAATACTTGCATGATTTTGGTACAATCTCATTGTTGTTCGTGAATTGAACAATTTCCACTTCATCCCTTAAAGAAATAAAGTTGAATTTGTTATTCGTGATGTGTTAATAGATCATGTGATAGAATGATGGGTCATTCCATCTCTTTCAAACAAAAGGTTAGTAAAAGTTATAAGTCCATCTTATGGTTAGATTAATCGTATATGGTTCCAAAAATGAACTTATACTTTATATATCATACCCCTTAATAAAATAAAACTAGTTTATACTAACTAGGGACTTCCTGTAGTCTAGTGGTAGGCGATAAAGGCTAGTCACACTTCAGTTGTGGGTTTGATTCCCACGGCCTTGTCCGACGCGATGGGCTGTCGCCCGTCTTGCAGGTTTTCCTTTTTCTAAAACTATATTACTATAACATCCCATCAATAATATCGAAAAAACTTCTATCCTTAAACAATACTAACTTATGTCCAACATAATCTATTCCAATCTTTAGTCTTATCCATAATACTGTAGTCCACTCTTATAATATAGTGAAAACGATTACCAGAGATTTAATACCATCGTTGATCCCCATATATCATAAGATATGTCTTGTTGGTCACCTTACAAACGTTCGAAGGCCTTAATCATGTATTCTCTCGAAAAATGAATACCCATTGAACCTTAGTGAAAACATAAATGCAGTTAAAAGTTAACACTTTTCACATACCAAAATCCTCAAAATTCTATATACTCAAACCATGATATCACTTAGTTCTTATATCAATCATGAGCTCATGAATACAATCAAACATCTCATTATCTTCTCATTCCTTCATTATGCGCATATCATCTACTTTACAAAAATATTTGAATAACCTTCAATGGTTACTGGTACCATTCAACATATACTTTCAAATACATTTAGAAAAAACAATAGTGTAACAATCTTTAGATGATTCTTTATTCCATAGTACCATTAACTATACAACATAACTCTCAATAAACATACAATCATTCCACTATCTTCTAAAACAACAGACTGAGCTTCAACAATTCTTTCAGCTCATATGTCATTTGTAGTCTCCTCATCATCATCCACATAAATACTACCCATATTACCATGCTGATTCTCTTCATGAGATTTTCTATTAGGGAATTGGTTTGCATAATTCCCGTACATTCCACATTTAAAACATCTAATCATTGTTGATGTCGTAGCAATACCATTATCCTTTTCCATGGTGTTAACTGAACGTTTTCCTTTGCACTTACTAGCTTTGTGTCCTTCTTTTCCACACCCAAAGCATCTTCCAGATCTTTTGAAACAATCTCCCTGATGCCTCTTCCCACATGATTTACATGAGGGAAATTGAACTTTCTTTCCTCTATGATCATCTTGAAACTCTATCTTTCTCTTATTATCTGAGTTGGGAAACTTACCAAAGTTGAGATTATTGATCATATTATGAGATTTCGGATTAGGCATAATAATGATGTTTGGACTTCCAAATCCCGTTTCATTTGGTTGCTCATGAAGAATATCATTCCATTGTCTGTCATATTCTCCATTATCGTGAATCTTCCTGTTTCCAGCCATTTTCTAAAACCCAAAAAGAATAGTGTGAGAGGCAGAAATCATGCTAGAAAAAACACCATTGTAAAGGGGGATTACCCTTAATATCTAACATCTTAGGTTAAATTCTAAGATCATTAGCGCAATTCTAGGACTATAACTTACACGTATACATAACCTCAGAGACATCCCTAGACATACCTTAGAAATATCTCTAGGGATCTCACTAACGTTTTCGCATCCTAGTTTCCAAAGGTTGACTAAACCTTTCCTCTAATACCAACTGTAGAGACCCAAAGCTTGACGTACATGGATATTACATTACTTTAGAGGAATACTTAATAAATAACAAAAACAAACACACAAGGATAGTAATAGTTTAGTGTCTTTGGAAACGTGGAACGTAATCTTCTAATCGTGGTGAAAGATCTTCAACATCTCCCATAAAGATCTTCCCCTTTTTTTCCTTACCTAAAACCTTTCTTTTTATCCTGGGAAAAAGAAAACATAAAAAGGGTGAGATCAAATGCTCAGTAAGGGTAAGCATGGATAAATTGATATTTGGCATGGCTGACGCATGATTTTAAAACCATTCAAGCCAACTCTTCAAGGTTACACCTTGAGGTAGTGTCCAATTCATGGTTATTGCACAATTTGTCTAACTATGAAACTAACCGTGCATGGTTTGGAAACAAGATCCAAAAATCAAATATCTTAGTCATATTAAGCCATTAACCCCTCAGTTTCCCCAAAAATTTCCAAAACATGGAATTTTTCTCTAAAAGGATGGATAAAATCTCCCAATAAAATTAGAAGCGATCCATATGCATTTCATGGTGAGTTGAATCTCGATTCTTGCTGTAAGTCATCGTTCTTAGTGGTTTTGGGTGGTTTTTTAAAGATTTACTTCTTCATATCTATTATTTTCTTAGATATACATCAATTTTGGATAGATCTAGGATATTTTAAAACAAATATGATTATATTTGGCTTTTCTAGGATAGGGGAAGATATATAAGTTCTGTTTTTGGATATTTGACACGGTTCCATTGGTGTTTGAGTGGAATTCATTATTTTCATCATAAAACCATAGGTAGGTCGCTTCACTCTTGAATCCTTTATTTTGAACATCAAGGGTGAATTTGAAGTTGATTTTTTATTTAAATTAGATTTGTAATTTTTTGGACTTTATTTTTTGAGCCCCTCTTTAGTGATGGATTATATAATTTTCAAAGTTTAGGATTTTTTTGAAATTTAAATTTATAAGTTGATTTTAAAATGATGTTTATATTGTGATTATTTGGTTTTGTTATGTTGTTAAATGTTTTCAATAAAAGTTTAGTTTTATTTAAATGGGTTGTTTAAAAGGTTTTCAATAGAAGTATGGTTTTATTGAAATGGTATAAATGGTTGGTTTGGAATTGGGTTTTGGCATAATGGTTGTGTGTGTTCATATGAATTCAAGAAAGATAGGAGTTACGAGTCACCCCCAACATATGTGGGATGGATAAGGGTCAAGGCTCTCCCCCATAAAATTTTTCATTAACTGACATCTTAGTGAAAAGATGACTCACCACTCATGAGTAGAGGGAGGTCCGAGTTACCATTATGGCTAGACGTATAGATATGTAGAACATATGGAGTTATGCAAAAATGGAAATTGTGAAATGGTTTTAGAGAATGTTTTTGTTGATTTCCATGGAAATTGATATTGTTTTGTGAAAACTATTTGTTATGGAACTTTTTGTATTCTTATATAAACCGTTTTAGAAATTGTTTTGTATAAACTATTTTATATACATGTTCTAACATGTTCTATCCTAGTTTTTTAAGTAAATAAGTAATTTGGAAAAAAATTACTAAGTTTCATTACTAACCCTTACTTTGTAATGTTGGTTCTTTTCTCGATGTTGGTAATCAAGGCATGGGAAAAGGTAAATTATCACACTTCCATATTAGTTTATAGTGATACCTGGGTGGTTTTTTTGAGTAAAACATGAATTAGGTTGGATGGTTGCAGTGGTGGTTGTCTTTGATTTTTTTGGTTTTGTCTTTCGTTGTGTACATCAAAGTTTGTAGTCATTCATTGTGGTACTCTTTGTAGTTGGTTTTGATATATATGAAAATTTTGAGTTGTATTTCATTTTTAACATGCATCATGTATTGGGTTATTTATTTATGACATTTTTTGTTGTTTGTATTATTTTGAAATTGAAAATAATCTTCGAACTATTATGAATACTGTAGAATTTATTTCCATCCTCTGGAATTATATGGATGTTTCTTAAGGACAAGTAATGTCCACTGGGATTCTCCAACCAATAATAAGAAGTGGAATGTTAAAATTTACTCCATTTCTAACTATCACTGGGTTATCCATGTCTAGGTTGTACCCAAGATTACCAGGTTAACTTTTACAAATAATTAAAATAAAGAGTTAGTTCTAATGAGAGTAAAAAAAAGTTGGTGAGTGTTCATATATTATAGGAATCTAAATCAATCCACTCATAAAGACTATTTTACACATCCATTCGTTGGCCAGAAGCAATAGATATTTATAGGTTGTACACACTATTTCTTCTTAGATGATTTCTCTATACATTATCAGGTTATGATTATAGTTAAGAACCAAGATTTTAGGACATTCACCTACCTGTTTAGCACATTTTCTTACATAGGGATGCTATTTGGACTCTATAATTCCCCATGCACCTTCCATAGATTCATGGTGACTATATTTTCATATTAAATTTATCATTTCATTGAGGTTTTTATATATCAATAATATATATATATTTCCCTATTTGATGAGTGTCTCCTGGGTTTGGGTAATGTGTTGGATCACTATATATAGAATAATATGGTTTTTAACTTTTTAAAATTCCATTTCATGGTACAGAATGGAATTATTCTAAGTCATGTAATGTCAAAATATAGAATTAAGGTTGAAACATTTGAGGTATATATCATTTCATCCATTCAATTTCCAATATCTATGAATAATGTTCAATCAGTCCTTAGACATTTTGGTTTTTATGGATTCTTCTTCATTGATTTTGGTAATATTTCTCTATATTTATCTCAATTTCATCAAAAATATTTTCACTTATTTTATTATTTTTGATGTAGGATATCATTTGGTAAGCTAAATAAGAATTTAAACACTCCACTAAATGTACAACCCCCATAGTCAGGCCTCCCATTTGAGCTTATGTGTGATGCTTAAAACATAGTAGTTGGAGAAGTCTAATCTCATAGGGTGTAAGGGTGGTCACATGTTATTTATTATTAATAAAGGACATTTTATTCATCCTATGAAAATTAAATCACAACATAAAAGGGTTTTCTTATTTTTATATTTTCATTAGAAAAAAATTTCTTGTTTTTTGGGATCTAAAGTTGGTGTTTTTTATGACCATGTAGCTTCAATGTACCTCTTGATGATTCCAGATGAAAATACCAAAATTATTCATTGGATTCTCCTTCAAAAGTTTTACTTCAAGATAAGGACTATGAAGGGTATAGAAAACATGGTGGTTGACTTCATGGAAAATATCACTCACTTGTTAAAGCATGATACCACAAACCATGTACCACTTTGGGAGACTTTACCTAATGATAATATTTATGTCAGCTTAGGTACGCATCCTTTGAATAAATATTTAGTGAATTATGGGGTTTCTTTTGAATTCATGTAAACATAAAGAAACACCATGTTTAATAATTGAATATTGAATCTTGGTTTTATTTGTGATATTACCCGTAACTTTGGCACATTTTTATTGACCAGGTCATTAGGATATGTGTTCCTGATCATGAGTTCGAGTCTGTTTTTCATTTTTTGCACCTGATTATTTTGGAAACATGGGATCCTAAAGTATGTATAGGAATGTATTAGACATAATATTATATTATCCTTCCCTGTTTCATGATAACCATGTTTTTTAATGTCATTATTTCATTTCCAACACACTAGAAACATTCTGATAAGACACCAAAATCACCAATACCAATATTTTTTTTAGATTTTGGATATATGGGGAATTGATTTTATGGGAATTTTTCCAAGATCATTTGATTTCATGTACATTTTTTTCACCTTTGAATTATGTTAGTATATATGTTGAGGCAAAGTCCAAAAATATTGATGATTCTCGTGTTGTAGTGGATTTTTGAAAAGGCTCAAATTTTCTATAGGTTTGGAGTACTAAAGGCTATCATCGGTGACTAGAGGAACACATTTTAAAAAAAAATGGCTTCCCTCCATCGAGATTATGAATAGAGAAACAAAGCATCAACACCCTACCACCCCAAAAAATATCAAGAAGAATTTTGAAATTGTGTGTTGAAGCATATATTGGAGAAAACAGTGCATCCGTATAGGTGGGATTTGAGTAAGCACTTGGATGATAGAATATGGGCTTAAAGGATTGCATTCAAAACACTCATTATCATGTCCCCCTATCAGATTCTTTTTGTGAAGTAATTTTATATTCTTATAGAGGTCGAGGATAAGGCATATTGGTCTATATATAACTGCAACTTGGATTTCTCATGTGATGGAAGTGAAAAGAAGTTAAAAATTCAATATAATGATGAGATTAGATTGTTATCATAAGATAACTCATGGCTCTTCAATGAATGACCAAAAGTGTCTTATGATATAATGGTCAAAATGGGACTTTCATGTTGAAAAAAAATTCCTTCTCTATAGTTCATGACTGAAGCTGATACCCATTAAGTTGCATTTCAAGTGTTTTAGATATTATGTTGTATTTTATATTTTTACTTAATGTGTACATGATATCACTAAAGAGGATATTAGAAGGATATTAACATTACATGGTAAGATATTGAATCATTACATTGAGGGATTACCTACACATGAGGTTGATGCCATAACAATATAAGAGACTATCATCACTTCAAATTACCAGATGTCCCTAACCCTTTTTCATTTATATTACCTTTCCTATTTAAAATTTAAAATTTCATATGCATTTATCATATCATGGTATCACATTGTGGAAAATGAAATATTTTACAAGTGGGGGAGACAAAAATATTTCAGGGTAGCTTCTTTAGGTTTTTTTCTTTCTTTGTTCTTGTGTGTGTGTTTTGTGTTAATTCTAAGAAAACACCATTTAAAATGATTATATAGATTGGAATGATATAAAAATGTGTTTTATAAAAAATTATTTGTAGCATATTGATTATGAGAATTATTGTTTCATTAAATTTTGGTTTTAATTTTATGATTTCATTGATGATATGATTTTTTATGTCAATATAAAACCTTTTATATTTAGACACCATTCTTTATGATATGTGATCATGGTATGTTGTGTCATTTAATTATAGTCAAAATATTTCACACAACCATGACATGTTAATTTTTTCCTACTCAATTTTAAGTAATATCCATGTTTGATAAAAAAATATTCTTCTAATAATGGTTGATCTACGCATTAATTTTTCTTCTGATTAGTTTTATTACTCTACTAATTTGACTTATGTGTGTGTACTTGATATCAGAAATTTTGACTCCCCCAAATAAATATAAAATAAATAATAAAATAATAGATTATCTTAATAATTATGGGAGTGATGAAATGTAAAACATATAGGGATGTATAGGTCATGAGATTATGGTTTGACTTTTGAGAATTATTAAATGTGTGTGTCTTGAAATTTGATTACAAGGGAATGTATAACAAGATCGGTGGGATTAAATAAGGAAAGAATAAAGGTTTTACCTAACCTATATAGAGAGAATAAAGGTAGGGGTATGATATTCAAATTTTTGGCACACACCATCATGGGGAATTAATGGCATACTTTACCCTTAACTTGTTTCTCTATGACAAGTGTCATCAATGTCAATATATTTTGTTTTGATACAATTTATGAGGAAATGAATTTAAATTTTAATTATATTTAATTGTTTTTGAGATTTTTTATTTACCTATATTTCCACTATGGATTGTAAAATATCAACATGCGTATATTATAATAATTTTTTAATTACATGATTTGCAGTTTTACACATGAGTGAAATAGGGTAAGTGTGAAGGTGTTAATAAAACACGTTTCTATTTATTTTTTTCCTGAAAATAAAAGAAATAACATCCCAATATTATGCTAAATATATTTATTTAAATAATATTTGGAAGTGGATTATTCCCTTGAAAATTTGATGGAAATTCTATTTTTAACCATTTAAATTTAATATTTGTAAATTAGCCATAAATATTATTCTATAGCTTATTCGACCTTGAAATTTTGTAAAAAAAATATTTAATTATTTTTTACAACTTTTATTATGATCATATAAGCTATATCATGCATTGTTTTGGATTGAAAGGTCCATAAACATAAAGTTGTATTTGACTATCCAGATTGAAAACCAAATCACCATTTGGGCCATATCATATTAATTTGACCTTGGGTTGGGCTCAAATTTTCATAGAATTTTAAATAAATAATTTAGAAAAATAATACCTCTTGAAGGACAACTAATTAAGGTGTTTTTAGGTCAAAAACTCTAGTAGGAAGATGAGGAGGAAAACAATGCAGCATAAGTCTGTTGGTGGAATATAATCCCCTTCTGATGGAGGTAATGAGTACATGAGTATTGAAGTAGTAGATGATGCCTCCCAAGAGCTTTCACAAGGGCCTCAAGTGGAGAAGGATACCGAACAAGGTTGCCGGTGCGCATAGAGGAATGTAGGCCTGAGACTGGATTTGGGACAAGGGTGGCCGTGATTTTGGTGCTTGAGCTTGGTGTGAATGCCTGAACTGAGGGTAACATGGAATCAAAAGAGATTTTTGGGAAGATGCATTAGGTGTCAGTCTTGTGATCGAGGAGAAATAATCTCCCAGTGATGGTGAAAATAATTCAAAAACTCGAGAAGAGATTATTAAACTAAAGGAGACGCTTGGCATCCAAGGAAGGTGGGATGATGTAGAGGATGAATCCCAAAAAAACCTATAGTTAGGTTTTTTTTCAAATGAAAAAACATTGTTATGGATGAAGAAGATTTTCAACCTATTCCCCCAAAGAAAGTAGGTCATAGGAAAGAATCCTCGTATCTGAAGCCAACTATGATTACCAGGTCTCATGGTCCTCGAGATTATGATTCCAATTGGTATGGTGATTCTGAATGTGACTTCAACATTTTAGTTTCCTCTAGTTAGAATTGGATCGCGGGAATTATTTCTTGTATTACCCCAACAAACTCTCCTTTTCTTTTCTTTTCCTTAATAAAAAGGGATCTTCCCTAACCTTTCTTCTCTTATTCACACTTTGAATTTCCTAAAACCCTATCCCCCCAAACACTATAAATGTGTTTTTTTTTAATTTTTAGGGGGGGTATATGTGCATTAAAATGTTTTGGAAGGAGTATAATATTTTTCACCCTAATAATACAATAATTTCCAGAGGGTTGAATTGTGAATAAATTATCCCTTCATTAAATCCTTCTTTTTGATTGCATGGTAATATTTTTGTTTCTATAATAATCACACATTTCCTCGCCCATTTATTCTGTTATTATCTATTTATTTATTATATATTTTTCCTCTTTGGGATAGAAATCCATTGTATAAATGTGATTGATTCATACCATTTCAAAACCTTTTCTAATGAAATTTGTTTCTACAATGACTACACTACCCATGGAAGAGAAGTTTTTTTAGTATCTCATATACCTATAACCTTATTAATTTATTTTTTTTGAATATATGAGATAATTTAATTCCCATAATATAATATATTTATTATTATTTTAAGATACATGAAACAAAATAATAAATATAAAAAATAACAGAAATCACATAATTTTGAGTAATGTATGAATTTTGAGTGTGGGATATTAATTGGTAAAAAAACCGGTTAAATTTTTAAATTTCACGTAAAATACAAAAACTAAATTAATTATCATTTAAATAATTTATATGTTCTATAATATAACATTGTCCTTAATCTATCATTATAATTACAATAAGATCAAGGTTCTATGATTTCAGGTTCCAAAGCTAGCATATGGTTGAATTAATTTCATTTTTTTGGTTTAGTTTACTCTCGCAGGGTTCGAGGGTTAACAAATTGGTGGATGAAAATTAGGTAGAGTATAATTTAAATTATAAGGATTAATCTGTAACAAAAGATGTAGATTTTGATCAATTAAACCTTATAAAAATATTTTCTAAAAAATAATTCTCATTGTTTTTTATTAATAAAATTTCAAAAAAGTAAAAAAACAAAACAAAATACAATAGTCTTCCACCATATATCTTCTAATTTTATAAAAATAAAAAAAATCCAATACCTTTAGTTAGTATGTTTATTTTTTTATAATATACCTTTAATATATTGTTTTAATTGCATGTTCCTTTAAAAGACATCCATTTCCAGCCACTCTACTACACATAAATACAAAAAAACAACATATAATTTGGAAGAACCCACAAAAATGTCTTTTGATCACATCTATATGATGGTAGTTGGAGTCGAGAATTTATTCTATATTTCTTTGTGGAATCAAGACCAAAAACTATATTCTTCTTTTATGGTTGCATTAGATATTTTGGAAAATTGTGAATCGAATACTAATTATATCTAAACAGTAGATAATTCAGAGTGCACCTTGTATGCACTAAATATGTTGGATGTTTTTATTTTATAATCTATTGATATACATAGAACCATGATATCTTCAGTGAATGATATGGTTTTACATTATTTTTTTATACTCATTTTATACACAGTTTAATATATCATGCGTGGAATATCATTAAAATAGTTAATAATTCTATTTTTCATGCTCTAATAATTGTTGTTAGACTCTAACAAATACCTTATCTGGTATCAAGTGGATTCCAAGATTATTTTTTATGATAATTTTTATTAAAATGTGGAATAAATAAATAATAGTGCATTATTTTACATCTATAGAAATTTGTTTTCATAAATGGTTTACCATTATGTAGTTTCAATGTGTTATGGTAACTAGGTCCTTAAAATTACACAGCTGATATGAGGAATGGTAACCACAGAATTAACATTTCAGAGAGTGGTCAATGTAATGGTCATCACTCATTTCATACCTTCTTATAGAATAATAAATAATTGATAGGGAACAGGCTCGGGTGACATGGCTTAAGGAAGGCACTAAAAATATTTCCTTCTTTCATGCGTGCATTAACGAAAGGAATTGGTCCAAATATACCAACATTATCCTTGAGAAAAATCCTTTTACCAATGACCCTCAGGTGGTTGGTGGTAAGGCGGTGACTCATTTTTACTCTTTACTTGTGGATGTTAACCCTGGTATTTTGGATGGTTATCCTAGAGGACATGATGAAATTTTTGACTCTATCCTACACATGGTATCTCATGATGTTAATGGGGGAATATGAGAGATCCTCATATGAATAAGTGGTGTGGAATTAAATTAATGATCTGAACTCATAAAGTCCTTATTGTTCATTTGGATTTATATAATCTTTATATAATAAAACCTTAGATATCATCAAACATGAGTTTATTGGATACACTCAAGATTATTTTTTTGTGGAAACCTTACTCGAGTGGCCTCTACCACCACCCTTATTATCATCCGCAATGTGAAGAAACCTTCTACTTTAATTCAATAGAGGTCGATCGAAATGGGTAATTTTTTTTACAAAGTCTTGGATCCTATTATCAATTGATGCCTTTCAATGTACCTTCACAAGTGGGTCATTGATGAGCAGCAAGGTTTCTTTCAGGGACTCTCGACTAAAATTTCCATTTCCTTGGCTTAAAAATGCTCGGAGAAATCAAAAAGATATTCCATAGTTCAAATATTATCATAAATCATGATATGGATAAATCATAAAACTATGTTGACTGTAGATTATTTATAAGATTCATGAGGTAGATGGGTTTCTCATAAGTAGCGATTTCCATCCATTTAGGTGTATTAGGTCTCATTTGTTTTTAGTTACCTTTATGTGGAAGAGTTATAGATTATTTAAATAAATCTAGGGTATAATATAGGGGGCACCCCCTATCCCATAGATTCATCATTATGTTACAAGATTCCTTTAGTAGATATCTGAATAAATTTAGCTCTAATGGGTGGGTTTAGAATTTCTGGTTCAACATTAATTTCCCCATCATTACTCACCACTTATTTATATATAGACTTCTTATTTTTTCAATGGATTTAGTAGAAACTTACAAAATATTAAAATCTTTCTTGATGTCTATTTTAAATGGAGTGTCCATATCATTAACCATGGGAGAAGTGGTGTTTATCTCTCAAGGAATTCTTTACGAGCAAATAGTAAGAGAATTGAAGAAAAAATGGGGATCACTAAGAGACAACTTCTAATGAAATATATAGGATCCCAAAAATCCCTAGGTATGCTCCATATATAGAACTTTGATTTTACTGTGAAAAAAAATCACTACTCGAATCCTCAAATACAAAAACTTCTTTCTCTATTTTCGGGACAATTACCTTGGTTAATAGTGTCTTAACCATTATCTACATGCATGTTATATTTTTCGTGATATTTTATAGTCTAATACTTTATAAAAAAAATCCTTAAATAGTTTTATTTGGGATGATCAAGTAGAGGGTAGATATTATTAGGCCTCATGGAAAAGAATAGGACATGATTTTTAGGAGGGGGAATCAATCTCTAGAGTGTATCAGCCACCATGATCTGCCTATAGGAGAAGCTAGTGTGGGATGTTCTTGAGAATAATTTACTTTGGGGAAGGTTTTCCATCAAAAAATATGGGACTCAGTTTGATGTGGAAAGTTTGGGATGTTCTAAACTATGGAATGTTACCCATCAACACATCCTTACAATACACCACTTCTCAAGATTGATTTTTGGGGAGGTTTCAATTTGTTTTTGGATAGATATTTTTTTAGGAATATACATTGTTTTTCTATGCATCCCAATTCCCAAAATTTATTTCCAACAAGAAAAATTTCGTCCCACATTCATCCAGGATTTCATGACCTCTATACAATAAGAAATGTTCAAAAAAAATTTGTTTAGCTTATTAACTAGACTATGTGGTGTTCATCAGTTCCTATTCTGGATCCTTTTCTTCGAAAGATTATAATATTGTTCTGCATGTTAATTGTAATCAGGATTATTTGGGTGTGGTTAATTGGTGCAATGATATCCCAAACATATATAATTTTTTTATTTTTGTAATTTAACTCTCCACATGGAAGTAGGGGTTCATAAAAAAGGATTCTACCTTATCCCTAAATGTATCTCTTGTAATAGGCCTAAAGAGTTGTCTGTGACCCACCTCTTATTTGAAAGTGAGTGGGATTATAATATATGGAAGTACTTATGTGTTTAAATCCATGGTATATGTAGAGTCTTTCATATAAGGGGTATCTTAAATCCTAGTTTAACGGTGTCGGGGGTAGTGTGTAGGAGAAAAAGTTGAGTTCCCTTTTATGGGTAATTAGGTGTTGGACCCTTTGGTCCATGCACAACCAAGCCATTATTGACAGACTTCCCAACTCCTGTTCAGTTTCATAAGCTAAATTGAGGTCTCTTTCATTATATCTAACCATGCTACTCAGGCATGGAGACCAATATCATATTTATTGAAGTTTCTTGGAAGACAGAGGTATTGGATTTTTGGATCATTATTTGTCCCCTCAAGGAATGTGGGTTTGCTGGTAACCCCCAAAATTTGACTTCAAATTAAATGTTTATGGATATTGTATGAATGGTTACATGAGGTCTAAGGGATTAGTTCAAGATCAATAGGATACTATGGTCCTTGCTATCAGTTTTTTTCTAGGTTCGAAGGAATCTCTCATTCAAGAGGCAGTCTCCTTGTTGAATGAATTGAAAGTATGTTTCTCCCAAGACATCATGGTCTATCAGGTGGAAAATTATTCTATGATTCTTCACAACTCAATTCAGGTAACATCCACTACTCTTTATGTTATATCTGGTTATTTTTTTAATACCACAGGCCTTCTCTATAATTTCACCAGTCTTACTCACTCTTGGTGTGAAGGAAACAAGGTTTATAACTTCCTATAGTATTTTTCTTTTCCTTCCACCCCTTTTATTATTTCTTTATGTATAGGATTCCTTCCCCCAAAAGTACATTAATTTGGTTTGGGATGATGGTTTGGGTTTGTATTATATTATACCATCCTAAAAATTTTCAGTTTTTAGTCTTCTTTCTATAAAATTTCTAAATGATGGATGGATGGAGTTCCATAATAGAAACCAATATGAATTTCATTTTTTTAGAAAAAACTTTTTCTGTAAAGGAAACCCTAGTTTACCTTTATAAAAGTAATGAATCCTATGTATTTCTTTTCTATGAAGGGTTGAATTTATGTTGGTCTAGATTATGACCTATGTATAATTGGTTTTCATAATGGTATTATATAGGGATATTGTACCATCCCAATTAATTATAGAATTGTACATTTTCATATATTTTAATATTTGTGACAAATATATTAATTTTACATTAAAGGGGATTCCTTTTCAAATGTTCACTCAACATGAAACAACATGTTTCACTAAAATCTTATATTGCACACAACACTGAGTTATACCGAAAAATAATACAATAATATTAATATTATTTTAAATGGTAGTTAGCACCTAGATGATGTGTTGTAGATAATGAATTGAACTAACTAAAATATGATTAGAAATTTTTGTTTAATGTTTTTATATTTATTGAATAAATTTTAGAGGCTTAAAATGAGAATGAATAAAATTTTAAGCATAAAATACTCTAATATTTTTAAAAGGTCATTTACCACCATTTCATGGAGAACCCTATTTAAATATAGTTTTGGTCACTTTTATATGTTCTATTTGAAAAAATAATCATTTACTATTGATTTGGTACATCAAAATTTACCTTGGTTGAAATTTTGACACTTTTCTAATTAAATTCATATTTTAATGAATAGTGAACAATATTGCATTTTAATTCAAGTTATCATTTTCAACTAATTTTTTTATATAGTTACATTATCCTTTTATTTCATTTTAATGTGTAATTGTAATATGATTTTATCATTTAATCCAATTTTATTTCTTTGAAAGTAATTTCTCTTTTAAATTTGACATATACACATGTCAATCTTTTGATAGTTTTGACATCATTAAAACCCACTTTTTAGTTTTGACAACTAGAATAAATTTTATATTAATTACTAAAATTTATACCTTTTAAAATTGTAAAAATAGATTTTGTATTTTTCATCAAAAGCTCTAAATTATAAAAATATTTACCTCATATTTTTTGACATTATGAATAGTTACTTCAATATTTTTTTATTTACCATGGTAAAAGGGTAAATTAGGTTAATAAGGGTAAAAATAATATTATTATAATACAAAACAACCCAAAAAGTTACCTAATATTATTTTATGAGTCATGGGTAACAAAAAATCCTTAGGACTAACTTTTAAAATTTGGGAGCCACTTGGGTGTGATAATGACATGTTATAATAAATAATTTAATGTAAAGATAAATATATCATAAACTTGTAAATTTTTACTCAAATAATTTAATTATAGTATAAGATAATTGTTCTCTTTAACTATAAATATTAATTACAATTAAAAAAATATTTCCTATATCATGGTATTTTGTTTATAATTTTTATACATTAAATAAATAAATTTATTTATTACATAAGGATGATGTAGGTATTGCCTTATTAAAGAATGATTAAAAAATATTCTATTATAAATATTAAAATAAATGTAATTTGAAAATTTTTATTACATCGACAAATTTTATGGATTATTATAATATTTTATTTTTTAGTTGATTTATTTTTTAATAATGAATCATGTTTTTATGGCTTTAAGAAAAATCAATTACTAAATAGTAAGAAAATTGATATAAATGGTTTTTATAACATATACTATTTTATTAAATGATATAATAGTCATAAAAAATCAAATATTCATCCAAATGACATAGATAATGTAAAAAAGTTTCGTTAATGATCCACTTTATATTCTCAATTAATTTTATAGAAACTATATTAACCCTATAGTATAAAAATACAAGAAAACACTGATAGAGTTAATTTATTTAACTAAGGGTTAAAGATAAAAGATAAGCTTAAATTTGTGACCTAAAATTTTCTAAAACCACTTGTTTGAGATTATTTAGTCTCATAATCATATTCTCTTATAGATATATCACTTATTTGATATTATAATTCGAAAATAAATTTATTATAAAATAATATATCAAGACTTTCCTAAAGTGCCCATCCTCCCTCTTATAAAAGGCCACCACCTCTACCCACATACTCACACCTATAAATACAATTGTATCTCTCTATTTCTTCTCAAATAATCTCTCAAAATTCCTTCCTTACTCTTATAAGGCATATTTTTTGAATAAGACAACTCAAGAATGCCTTTTGGTACAAATCCAAAAGAGTTACACAATTTAGAGGTAACATCTTCTCTTAAGCTCATTTCATTTAGCTTCCTTATCCAACCTTATATACTCTAATTATAAAATTTTGGTATAAAAAAAAATTATCCTCAATATACTAGGATTTTCTTATTCTATGTTTTATGCCTACACATACATACGCCTCCATCTAACAGATATAGAACATATTCTTTCTGTGTACGGCAAACTACGGCCTCACAAAACAATGATTGTTCAATTTTCTCATAACACCTCTCATGGTTTCCATTATGATGGAAATTTATTTATATATGATATATATTATATTTATATTGTCTCTATGCTTCTGTAATTTTTATTTAATGAATATCCATATTCATTCACTAATGTGTAAATACGATAATTTCATTTGAAGAAGTGTGGACTACCGCCCCCTAAAAGTGATGTGACTCGTTCATGCAATACATGGAATGTATAAATTATGGAATTGATGAAATTATTTTACATAAATACCATATTTATTATAATATAATTATAATATACCCGATATAATTTATTTTGTATTCAATTAATATGAAAAAGGAATGAAAGTAGTGTTCATGCGTACGCACGACCTACAACCTCCATAAACGGTGAATTTCATTTATTTTTTCAAATTATTATAAATCATTATAAATAAAAATATAGTAGATTTATATTATATTTAAATAATTAATACTATTCTGGAGGTACTTTACTTTTGACCACATGGAAAATTTGTAATTATAACAAGTTCATATTTGACTCATGTACCGAACATCGACAAAACAACAGATATGAACTCAAATTATTAACTAATTGCTATAACATGGTAATAAGTAATATAAAATGAATGATAAACATGAAAAATTATCTCATGATAGTATAAATTAACCTACATTTATTGTTCAATAATATAAAGAAGAAACGAGGAAATTCGAACTCGATGTAATGAAAATCTTAACTCAATTTTCTTTCATTGTGTTAAATATCCATGCCATTAGTTTTGTTGTACAAGGATATGTGTGACTGAACTCCGGTTTTTATACACTAAATATTCAATAATATGGGTTTTATTTTTATTTATTAAACATAATTATTTCATTAATTTATCCTTAATCTAATTATATGATCTTTGTAATTTACTTCATATAAATCTTCTTTCATTGAGATATATCATGATATTTTTCACCTTTAATATTATATAAGGTCTATAAACAACCATTTTGACATGTTATATCATGAATTAATATAGTCTCATGATTTTAAAATATATCTTTAAATTTATTATTTAATTATTTTTATTCAAGTGTTTCTCAAGTGGTAAGGTATTCTTTAAATAAAACATCAGTTTAAATGTTTTTATGATTTATTCTTATAAATTTTTCTAATTAATTTTCATGTTTTATAAATGGGTTTTAAGGATTTATTTATATGAAAATGAATGTTATAAATTGTAAATTCCTTTAAAAAGTTTCAAAGTGGTATTGGACAAATTGATTCAAAACTATTCTTTTTGAATGATTTAAATTAATTGATTATGTCAATATCTTGAAATGTTATCTTGTTATTGCAATGTGGAAATGTTATTTTTCCATTATGATTTTTTATGTGTTATTATGATGTTATGGTTCTTAGGAGTTGATTATATATATGGGTTGTTTCATTCTAAATTGAAGGTGGGTGAGCCTGTGATATCTATCCAATTCATTAGGTAACATTACGGAGGTAAATGTTAAGGATTCTCATAAGAGATTTAGGGAATATGTTGTGATTGATATTCTAAATGTAAATATGACAGTTACTCTATATGTAGCTATGAAAGCTACAATGTAAGTATGATATGTATGACATAAGTTACCTTTATCTTTTATTATTTCTATGATGGTTTGTATGAATCTTATGATTAAATGATGTAACCCAAATTGTTTCTGTTTTATTGGTGAAAAGTATGATTTTGTGAAAATGTTTTGATGGGTTTTAAATATTCATGGACTAACAATTTTATTCTTTATTTTATATTCCTTGTAGAACTTTTTATGCTCACTTATTGTTTTTTAAAATGTTTCCACAAGGTATAAGGATGGGTAAGAGAATGGAAGAAGTAAATATGATTTCTATAAAGATAAAGAAATAATTTTTTGTTTAAAGGGTTTTATTTGGAGGAAAAATTATATAATTAGTGTAACTATACCCATGTAATGTCTAGTTATATTATGTAATAGTTATGGATTAATTATATAAAACTATAATCCTCAAAAAATCATCAATGTCAATTATTGACTTAACCCATGATTATGTATGGTTTAAGGATATGGCCTTATAATTGGTATCAGAGGTCAGTTTAGACAATATTTGGGATTATGAGTTTTGGTTAATCATATGGTAACATTATATGTCTATTATTCTTGTTAAATACTTATTATATAACTTTTTTATATCAATGAATGTCTATAATAAATGGATGGTGGAGGATCTCAAACAATATTATTATCTCTTCCTGATCACTTTCTTGGAATAATTATTGCAAAGTCGTGTCTGGATGATCATGTAACTTTTTCTAACATACAAATCAATTGTTAGAAATATTTTGAGATATCAAACACCTCAATTATACCTCTATACCATCATGGATCATGTTTCATTTTTAATAAAATATTATTTTATCAATATTTTTATATTTTCAAAAAGGGAAATATTATTAAGGAATTTTAGATATTTTAACTTATCAGAAGATTATGAAGCATATTATGATTTTGAAAAATATGCTGAAGAAGGAGACCCTTGTGAAATATATTAATATTTTCATTTAAAATATAGTCCTTCAGTACATACAAATGGTATTTTAGAAGGAATATTGATTGAATTTTTCAACTCATACTCAATCCGATTGTTTTATAAAAATCAATTCGTATTTGATGTTTTTAATGTTTATGTCATACGTGATTATTTTCCACAAATATTTCTCTACAAACACCCCTAAAACCCAAGTTGTGCAATGTGTATTTCAAAAAATTAAGATAGTGGTTTTGAGGAATCTATAAATAATTTTTCAATTCATGGACCATCTATCCATGTTATCAAAATAACTTTGAAACCAGGTGTACACCATGATTGACGTATGATGTTATTTCTTTTGGAGATATTTTTATTAAATATTTTGGAGGTGAAAAAAATTTCTATATATATAAGACTTTATGAATTAATATGTTGAGTTCATTATGAGTTGGGATAAAAATTAAAGTCATAAGAAAAAATTAACGATAAAATATGTTATGGTCTTTTTTTGAGTTTTATAAAAAGGGACAACTCGCAAGATTTGTGACAACTTGTCACATACGAAAAGGCCATGGGAATCAAACCCAAATATGAATCTTGATAAGGTTGCATCTCCTACCACTAGTCTATTTGAAGTCTTTGGTTAGTATAAATTTCTGTTTTTAGTAAAAAAAGATTATTAAATAATAATAAGTTGATTTTGGGAACTTATGTTTTATCAAATTGATGTCCTTAGTATAAGGAAATTATTTGGGGATTAAGTGGTAAAAGTTATTTTGGAAGACATTCACTATTTTAGGAAACCTATATGCCTAAGTAAAATAGAATAATATGAGAAATTTTTTGGATTAATGGTTTAATTTTATTTTGGAATAATCTATGATTTTATTGTGGAGTTATGGTGATTCATATTATTTATGGAAATGATTAACCTAACAAGGAGAAGATGTGCTTAGGGTAATTATGTTTTGGTATGAGACTTTAAGAGCAATTGATTTTATATGTATATACATGTTTACATTTATCTACAGGGACTATGTGATCAAATCCTTATGAATTTTGGGTTTTAATCTTAATTTGTATTATTTAGAGGAATTTTAAGGTTATTTTTTTGTTGAATGGTTTGTATATAACTTGGTTATTATGGATGAATTTTGGAGATTAAAAGTATTATTTCTACTTATAAAGGGTTATTATTTTAGTGTATTATCTGATCTTGTACTAACCATTTTGTTTTTGGTTAATGTTTCAAGATAGGATGAATAGATAGTTAATATTTTGTGGATTATGTGATTCTCAATATTTTGATTCTAGTGCTTCATGTGTGAAAAATTTATTTTTAATACTCATTGTTCAAAGAAAAGATGAGTTTGTGGTAGAAATTTATTATAGGATTAAATACTTCATGACAATTAAGAATGTTTTCTTTTTTTTCTTAGTCAAGATCATAATGAAATTCCTCAAATTTTTGAAAATCACCTTAAAATCAAGATGTTGTTTGGTTACTTTTCCTACTGATAAATCAAAGACCATTTAACCCATCATAATTTTTTCATTTTATGATTATTAAAATTCTCCTGATTATGTTTTCTATCAATATACATTAAAACAATATGGTTAGTTTTTCACCCATATCTATGTTTTTCTGCATGGAATCCTAGTATGGGTTATCTTGGGTGACCATTTTACTTCTATTTCATTCAATTAAGGTGATATTATTATTGACACTTTTTATGATGTGGTATTTTTATTGATATTACTAAACACAATTTTAAAATTCTAATGATGCAATTTCCAAGTAACACACTAGAAAAAGGCATATTTCTACATTTCAAAATTGTGGAAATAGGCCCCAAAACCGTGACTGTATGTTACGGGCACGATTTTGTCCAACCATCACTGCAATCTCCTTGGAAGTAGGTCACAGCCTATTGCCACAGTTTTGAAAACCATGTCAATAGGCCCCAAAATTCTCCATCGTGGAGGTTAACCTATAGCGATGATTTAAACCATGACTATAGCCTTGGTAAACTGTGGTAACAACATAAATAAAAAATGTGCCAACAGAGTTTTGATCCTTACACCTCCAATTTTCCCACCTGCAACGCTAACCACTCAACCTATGAATGATTCACGTATATATGTATATATTATGTTATATATATTAATAAAAACTATGGAAATAGAAAATAACCCATGGAAGTATCCCTTACCATAATTTTTTTTGAGGGAATTTTATTTCCTACGGAAGCACGAGAACCCTATAGCCACATTTTTAGAAAACTAGGTCTTTAGACCTTAAAAACAAATAGAATATATACACAGTTTTGAAAACCCTTGATATAGGCCATATAACCACTGATATAGCCACCTATATCAATATTTTTAAACCTATAGCTATAGCAACCTATAGCCATAGTTTTAAAACTGTGGCTATAGGTTCGTGGAATTCGATTCATTTTCTAGTACTGTGAGCAGAAGGATGTAGCATCCCAGTTAATTGTAGAATAAGTCATCTCCATATATATTAATATTTATTAATAAGATATTAATTTTATGTTAAAGGGGATTCCTTGTCGAATGTATTACTCAATAATCAGCAACAGTTTTCTCCGAAATATTATGTTGCACACAACTCTGAGTTATATCGAAAAATAATAAAATATTATTATTATTATTTTAAAAGGTATTTAACGCTTAGACATTGTATTAGAGATAATTAACAGAAATAACTAAAATATGATTAAAATTTGTTGTTAAATATTTTTTCATTTATCCAAAAAAATTGGAGGCATAAAATGAGAATGAATCTATCTTTAAACATAAAATACTCTAATTTTTTAAAAGGACATTTTACCTCATTTTGCTGGAGAACATTTTTTAAATATTTATTTTTTCAATTTTATATGTTCTATTTGAAAAAATAAACTTTTTATTTTTAATTGGGACCTCAAAATTTATCTTGGTTGAAATTTTGGTATTTTTTTGATAAAATTCATATTTTAATGAATAGTGAAAAATACTGCATTTAAATTCAAAACATCCTTTTTCTCTATTTCATTTATATTGTTAAATAATTCTTTGAATTGGTTTTAAGTTTTAATTAGATTAATTTTTTTATTTAATCCTTTTTTGGTCCTTGAAAATGATTTCATATTTAAATTAAACATAAAAACATGTCAATCTTTTGATAGTTTTTACTTATTACAAACCTACATTATCGTTTTTACAATGGTAATTAATTTTAATTTAATTACTAATATTTAAGAGTTTTAAAATTTTAAAAATAAAATCCATATTTTGGAATCATAAGATCAAAATTATGTAAATACGTACTTTTTATTTTTGGGAATTATGAATAGTAACATCAGTATTTATTTTTATTTACCATGGTTAAAGGGTAAATTAGGTAAATAAGGGTAAAAAATATTATAATAATATAAAAATACCATAATATGTTTGTTAATCTTATTAGATGAGTCATGGGCGATCAGAAAAATCTGTAAGCTGACCTTTTGGCATTTGTGAGTGACTTGGATGCGATAAATACCAGTTATAATAATTAATTTAAAGTAAAGAGTAACATAGCTTAAACATGTTTATTTTTACAAAAAAAATTAATATAGGGTTATGTAACTGATCCCTTTGACTATAAATAATAATTATAAATATATAAATCATTACTAAATCATTTTATTTTATTTATAATTTTTAGATATTAAATAAATAAATTTATTTATGAAACAATGTTGATGCAATGATTACCTTATTAATGAAAAATTCAAATAATTGGTATTATAAATATTAAAATAAATGTAATTGTAAAATTTTTATTCCATATATGAATTTTATGGACAATTATGACATGTTATATTTTATTTACAGTAGTTTTTTTAATGAATCAAGTTGTTATGGCTTTAAAAAATCAATTATTAAATATTGTCATAATTGATATAAATGAGTATTTAAAACATATAATAATTTATTAAATGATATAATAGTAATAAAAATCTATGATTCAGCTGAATGACATTGATAAATTTAAAAATTAAATTAATTATCCACTTTTGGAAATGTTTTCATTTTATAGTCACTATATTAACCATATTTTGTAAAAATACAAGATGAAAATGTAAGAGATGATTTATTTAACGCAGGGTTAACACCAAAAGATAAGGTTACATTTCTGACTAAAACATCTCTAAAACCTAGTGGATGAGATTATTTCAAGCAATAATCATCTTATTCTCGAAATACACCACTTTGGATCTATTATAAGTCTAAATTAAATTTATAATAAAATAATATTTTGAGACTTTCTTAAAGTGCCCCTCCTCCCTCTTATAAAAGGCCACAACCTCTTCCCACTTACTCACAAATCTAAATCCACATTTATCAACCACAATATGATCAAATAAGCACCCAAAATACCTCCCTTCCTTCTTTTATCCTTAAAATTGTTATAAGTTAACTCAAAGAAGCCTTTTCACTCTAATCAAAAATAGTTACTTGATTTAGACGTAACATCTTCTATTAAGCTCCATTCATTTATTTTCATTCTCCATCCCCCTCATATATATTTATTTAATTATTTTATAACAACACTAGTATCATAAATATACTGGGATATTTTTACTCTATGTTTAAAATATACACTTACACACACCTCTATCAAATGGATAGAGAACATTCTTTTTTTGTGTACGGAGAACTACTGCCTCACGAAATGATAATTTTTCAATTTTCTCATACCAACTCTCATGGTAGAAATTATGATTGAAATTTATTTATTTATGATATATATTATATTTAATTTATCTTTATTCTTCTTTTATTTTTTATTTACAATATAACTTTATGCCTTTCATCATGTGCAAATACGATAATTTCATTTTAGGATGTGTGAACTACCGCCCCCAAAAAGTGTTATCACTCGTTCATGCAATACATGAAATGTATAAAGGATAATGTTAATGAACATATGTGAATTATATAACATATATATTATACTAGAATTATATTATACCTATTTATCATTTATTTTTAATTCCTTCAATATAGAAATGAAATTAAAGTATCATTCATGCGTACGTACGGCCAACCGTCTCCATGAATGGTGCATTTCATTTCTTACCTCAAAATATTTTGGATTATTATAAATACATATATATTAAATATATATGATATATAAATCATGAATACTATTATGGAGATAATGTACTATTGACCAGATGGACAATTTTTTATTATAACAAGTTCATTTTTATTTCATGTACCGAACATCAACAAAACGTCCGATATAAACTCAAATAATTAAATAATTGATATAACATGGTAATAAGTAATATAAAATTAATAATAACACTGAAAAGGCTTTTAAATAATTATTAATTTATCTATGTTTTTTATTCAGTAATATAAATAATAAACAAGACAGGTCAGACACGAGGTAGGAGAAATTTTAACTCAATTTCCCTTCGTTGAGTTAATTATCCATGTCATCAGTTTTGTTTTTCCAAGGATATCCCTGAAGGAAATATGTTTTTTTACACTTAATATCAACTAATATTGGATGTATTTATATTGTTCACACATAATTATGTCATTGATGTTTCCTTAATGTAATGATACAATCTTTGTAAGGGACTTCATCTCAATCTACATTCATTGAGGAATATCGTGATGTTATGCACCATTATTATTATATAACATGTATATACATCCATTTTGACATTTTATATCATGAATTAATATAGTATCATTACATTTAATGTTTTTTTAATGTTATTCTATAATGATTTTTATTCATGGGTTTCTCAAGAGGTAAGGAATTCTTTAACTAAAACATCTTTTTAAATGTATTTATGATTTATTATTCTAAATCCTTCTCATTAGTGTCCATGTTTTCAAAATGGTTTGTAGGATTAAATTACATAGACATGATTGTTTTAAAGTGTAAATTACTTTCAAAAGATTCAAAGTGGTATGGTACACTTTGATTCAAAACTTTACTTTTTTAATGTTATACATGAATTTATTATATCAATATCTTATAATTATATCTTGTGATTATAATGAATAAATGTTATTTTTTTATTTATTTTTTTTTTATATGTTATGATTATATAATGGTTCATGGGAATTTTTTGTGTATATGGGTGGTTCCTTGATAAACCTATGGAAGATGAACTCGTAATATCTTTCCAATGCATTGGGAAACTTGACAGAGTTTAACATTATGGTTTCTCATAAGAGATTTAGAAAATTTAATGTGATGGGTATTCCCAACATAACAATGAATGTTACTCCCTTTGTAGCTATGAAATCTAAAATATAAGTATGATATGGATTCCATGTTTCACCTTTATGTTTTATTATTTATATGAAGCATTGTAGGAATATTATTATTACATGGTGTATGATAAATAGTTTGTGTATTATGGGTGAAAGTATGATTTTATGAAAATGTATTCATGGGTTTTAAATATTCATGTAATAATAGTTTTATTCCTTATATTAGATTTATTACTGAGGTTTTTATGCTCATCAAACATTTTGTAAATGTTTTCCATAGGGTATAAGAATAGGTAATAGAAAAGAAGAAGTCAATAATATTTTTATCATGAAAAAAATCATGTTTTCATCAAAGGGTTTCCTTTAGTGTAAAAAGTGGATACATAGTGTAAATATCCATATGTAATGGTGGGGTCTATTATGTAATAGATATGGACTAATTCATTGAAACTATAAACATGAAAGGATCCTCAATTTGAATTCTAAAATTAACTTGAGATTATGTAATTTTTAAGGCTAGGGCATTATATAAATTATGTTTCTTACCCTTATGCATAAATTTCACAATATCCTATATTTACACAGATTTGTTTTTTATAAAGGTCTCACAGAGTTAAACTTATTCAATGAGTCATATTTAAGTGTCATCACAACATCTCATGTGGTCAAAATAAGGGTTATTTAAGTATTTCCCTTATAGAAAAGTGTACATAGTGGTAGAGATGTGTTTTAAGTCCCTATACAAAGGTAACTGATATGTTACCTTCATATAGCTAGAAGTCAACCCTTATACTGCATATACAAAACAAGTTTTACCCAAATATGAGTGTTCTAGAAGGCTAATATGATGGTAGAAATAGATTTATACCTATGTAAAGTGTTTCTATAAGGGTAAAAGGAACATTCCCTTATCTATAATGGGTATTCTTCATAACGGTAAATAGAATTGTTTAAAAAAATGTTAAAAACTGTTTTCGACATATAAAATGATTTAAATGGTTTAGAAAATGATTATAAATCATTGTTAAAGGTATTTTGGGGACATTTTTTAATTATTAAATGGTTTACTTATTAATTAAATATAGAGGATTTCTAATTTATTAATAAATATTTATGAAACATTTATTTTTAAATATTAAATGTTAATATTTAAAAGATTTTTTAACCAAATTGTAAAGTACATCTTATAATATAGATATAAAAGTTTTTATTTAGAAATAATAACAGATATTCTAATAATGATTGTAAATTAAGAAATAACGAAAAATATAACTTTCATATATTTACATTAACAGAATTTCATAATTAATTCATTAAGAATTGTTCTAATTAAAGGGGTTTTATTTGGATATTATTTAATCCTGATAAAAATAATTGATGACTGATATTGTCGTGGTTTAAATAATGACTATGTATATGATATTTATATTTATTAAAATGTTTTACAAAATAGAAATTGGGATATAAATAATTTATAATTCATATAATATTATATATTCAAATTGGAAATTATATATAAAGATAACTATAAAAGAGTTCATATTGGAATGAATTTAAATTTTTTATACTCAAATTTATGGAATTCCCATAATGTTAGATATGAAATTATAAAAGGTTTTATAGTTATCTTTCATATAGGAATATTTCATGAATGATTATCTTATGTATAAATAAGTGAACTGTTCTTTTATTTAAAAGGTTTTTAACAGATATATTCATGTTCAGTATATTATATATGAAATTTGAATATTATGTATGCATTATAAAAATTTTTAAACTAATAATATATAGATCCATACATTACCTTCTAGGGTTAAAATGGATTTATTATTCCTTCTACCTCCTATTATGTCTGTAAAATAATTTATTAACATCTATTTATTTTTTAGTGTTCTCTATGAATATGAGGTTTTATACTTATGATGAAGGAAATTATCTCTTTAGATGAGAAATAGTATCCCTTGATTGTGCATTATTATATTATTATTGGTGTTTGCATTATATTACACTATCTTGGAACACTAATATCTATGATATCATAGGAAAAGATTTGGGTTTCTCTTATGATGGATTGGATGAAGAGTTTTCAACTCAACGATCCAAGATTCATATATGATTTAATTGAATATTTTTGTCTAAAAGATAGAGTCATGGATTTTTTACATGATAACCAATGGAATTCATGGTGAAATATAGATCCTTTCCAGCTATTGGATATGTTGGGTTTTGAAAGGGGTTATTATTTTTGAGGGATCCCATTTAATAAAATCCCTTATTGAATAATTATAAAACATGACACTCATCAGATAATTGGTTTTGTTGTAGATGAATAAAATCTTCATAATCAATTTATATATAGAGAAAAATCCTTTAAAATAATAATTTTAATATAAGGTACTTCTAAAACTAGTAAGATAAGAAAATAAATCCTTAACAACGATTGGTGATTTAAACAAACATTCTATGTGTTATATATGTTCTTTCCCAATTAACAAAGTGGTAAAATTATTTTGTAAGTTAATATTTGATATTTATATAATCATATATTGATTCATTCTATATCTCAAAGGAATTAGAAGAAGGCAATTAAAGTGATCTAATTATCCACTTTATACTCATTATGATTGACTGCGTTAATTTTTTAAGGAGTTGTAGTCTCATATATTAAATATGATAGGGTGAATAAAATTATATTCAATATGATTGAATATGTTACCTAAATTAGTGAGAATAAATGATTCCTTAAATAATTATTAGCTATATATTTCAATTATATTTTTATTATAATTATATGAAATTGACTGTAGGATTTAAATTTTTTGTCTATATATAAAAGTTTAGAAAGAGTAAAGAATTCAAGTTTGGAGATTGAAGGTTACATTCATCTAAAGGAGAAAAGTCATTTATGTGTTTATAACTTGGATGCTTCAATATTGGATAAAGTCATCATATGGTGGGTATTTTATCTCATTTTTCTCTTTTCAAGTCCATGAAAACAATTTTTGTTTAATATAATCAGATAAGGTTTTTTTAAAACAAAAAATTATGACTTTCTATGTTCTAGAACATGATTTATAGGGAGACATAAAATGTATTGTTCTGGTCAGATAATTTATCCAAATTTCATCTATGAAATTTTTTTTATAGTATTAATGAATTCAAAAATATTTACTTGATATACTCAATGTATTGGGAATATATAAGATCTAGGAATATGATTTCTAGGTTCAAAAATACTGTTTAAAAAGAATAAGTATGTGAAAGTTCAACCTAAATGAAGAAACTATTGTTGAAAAGTTCAATAATGTTTGATTAAGAAGATAATCATGGTTATTGAAACATAGGGTTGTTAATAATGTTAATTAACAATTAAATATTATTATATTATCCAATATAAACCTGCTGGAGTTTTTGAATCTCCCTAAAATTTCCATGTCATGTATGGATGTTATAGGAATTAATTAATTAATTTTCAAATGCATAACAACCAATCACTATTTTAAGGTGTTCCTAAACACCTATTTTTATGGATGTTTTGTTGGGCCTTATTTTGAGATTAATTCAGGTTAAAATGTTCAGAGTTTTGAAAATTCTGGGTAACTGCATGGTTGAAGCATTGTTTTCCCGAACTATGTGCCCCATCAGAGAAAATCATGAAACACATGTAAGTGGGATTTTTCACCTTTTGTGCATGGTTATTCAGGATATGGACCCTCTTTGGAGAACCATGTGTACCTTTTTTTACTATGAATAACGATTCCGCATGGTTTTTCTAAATGGTGGGCCTCTACCAGGGAAACCATGGGGATGGGTTTTTAACTGATTGGAATTTTAATAAAAAATTATTAAACCCCTCTATTAGGTCCTTAAAAACTAATATGACACCAAACCTATTTCTCCCTTACATAGAGCATCCATGAAGAGTTTTTTTCCTGGATCCCCCTCGTAATTGATTCATAGCTTGAGGAATTCCCTTGGATCTTATTCTAGTAAATTGTTTTTTTTTTCACTCTCATTCTCCTTCAATCTTTATTATAATCCCTAGGGTTCCATATATCCTCATGTTGATTTTTGTATCTAATACCAACTATTTTGGAACTAATCCTAGGTTTGATTCATTGATCCTCAATTTTTTTCATTCTTTTTTTTGGAGTTTTCCATGTAGAGATTTGTGATTCAAGTTCTTTTCATCCACGGGTTGGTGGTTACATAATGATGCCCAATTTTTGTTAACCCTAAACTGATTTTTTTAATTTATATTGTTTGAATAAAATTAAATGGTCTTGATTTAATTTCCCATCGTTTTTCGTACTTGAGAACATGAATGCCTTAGGTAGTTGGTGAGTTATTTGGATAGCACATTTGGATAAATACTGTTTTAAAACCATATATAAGTACATCGCATCCATTAGACAATGGTGGTGAGTCTTATTTAACTATTGTTCAGAGGTACTTATGTCCATACTATAGTCACCATGAGAGTGGGTTCCCTATATACTTGAACTGCCAGACCTTATAAGGCATATGATCATGTTTTTCTCATTTTTGTATATCAAATTAATATATTCCATTGTTTTAAATCATTTGGTGGGACCTTTAAATTTATATAATTTGTTTTATATTAATGTGTTTATTTAAGACAGTTATGAAAGGTTACATTGGTGTAAACCGCCATTTGTGAAATTATTTCCATCAATTGAAATGTGACTGTTTTTTAAAGTATTTCAATCATTTTCAATATAAATATATAATTTTTTATATGTTCCATTTATATGTAAAACCTGTGTATTTGAAAAATTTGAAGAACTTATTTGGTAAGCTTGATATTTTCATCGTGTTAGGGAATCCCTGGTGAAACCCTAATATGATTTTAGACCTCACCCTACCTGTGCCTTTGCATGTGTATAGATTACATCTTTCTAGGTTTGAGCAGGGGTAAAGCATTTCTTAGTGGTGGTTCTATCTATTGACCCATGAACATGGTGATTTGCATCTGATTCAGTACTTTGGTAGGCTTTCTTGTTTTCTATTACTTTCTTTTAGTACTTAGTCTTGTTTATGATTGTTTGACTTCTAGTACACTACTCTCAGTGGAGTTTACTTTTTTATACATACAGTATTTCTTCTTTTTCATCTAAAATATTTATGGTAAAATATTTCCCACATTTTTGTTTTATTCTAGGTGGCAGTCTTCCACTGTACAGATCAGAAATTACCTTTGGGATATGGCAGGATGGATCAATTACCATGTTTCCAGGGTACCCATGTTGGATTATAACAATGTGGTTTCCAAGGTTCGGGTTAAACTTCTTGTCTTGAAGTTGTTATAAATTGTGAGATCTTTTCGGGACACAAAAGGTAGTTGTGATTGTGTTCCTAGCCAGCTATAACTGCAATGAACCTTAAGTCACCAGGGATGGTTAGGGAATACAGTTTTGTGGATTAATTCTACCATTCACTATGATATGATTTCGATAGAGTGAATGTCAAATATTATTTGTTCTCTCTGGTGGGATTAATTTCCCTTGTAACTATATTTGATTTTTTATCTGATATATTCCATATTTCCAGTCGATGTTATGTATCATCATTCCTCTAATAAGATGAGAAAATTAAATCCAGTATGAATCAGTTGTTGAACCTCAATGATTGAATCCCATCCTAGATCTGAATCTTCTTGAGGTGATTTTGCACACTGTCCAAGATCTGGGACAGGAACCCCCTTTAGTTCCCATTCAAGATCTAGTTGTGGAACCTTAGAGGGACATTCTCAATATTATTTCTAATGAGTTACTCCACTAGAATCCATGAATGTTCAAAGGCTCAAATAATATTTAAGAAGCTAAATAATGGTTGAGTATGAAGGATCATTTTTTTGAGTTCATAGACACACCAAATGAAATCAAATTAAATTGTTCCACCATTGTATGGGAATGATAATAAAGAAGATATTGGGACACAATGTTAATGACGAAGAAGAATGGGGTCTTAGAGTGTAAGGATTTAAAGGTTCTTTTCACTAACTATTTCTATCTAGATTAGATGTTTTATGTAATGGTATGGACCTCTATGGTCCATTCCTTATTGAAAATCCGGTGTCTGAGTTGTTCTGAGAGGTCAAGGTCACTTTTCCCCAACACATTACCAAATTTCCAGTTCTTTGAATAGTGTTACCAGTTCTATGAACAGTTCCATCAGTGAGGTTGATGTGAACAATTCCACTTTAACAAATTTCCAGTTCATTGAATTGTGTTTCTACTTCTATGAACAGTTCCATCAGTGAGGTTGATGTGAACAATTCCATCAGTGTGGTCGATGTGAACAATTACATTGGTGAGGTCGATGTGAACAGCTCCATCGATGAGGTTGATGTGAACAGTTCCATCGGTGAGTTTTATGTGAACAATTCCATCGGTGAGGACGATGTGAACTGTTCCATTAGTGAGGTTGAGGTCAAAAGTTCCATTAGTGAGGTTCAGGAATAGTAATTCTAGAACGGAAAAGTTTCGACAGATAGGTTTCAATGGTGAGGTTAACGAACAGTGTTTCCAGAATGTTGAGGTTCTAACGGTGAGGTTTCAATGGTGAGGTTCATAAATAGTGTTTCCAGAACAGTGAGGTTCCAAGGGTGAGGTTTCAACAGTGAGGTTCATGAACAATGTTTTTCCTTTTCTAAATTATGAGTACTTGAATTGTGTTTTTAGAACTGTGAGGTTCCAATGGTTGGCTCATTCTCTTTCCAAATTTTGTGTTCATGCAAAGGTTTTCCAGAATGGTGAGCATCCAAGAGTGTGTTTTCTATAGTGAGTTTCATGAACATCATTTTTTTTTCAAATTTCAATTTTAGGAATAGTGTTTCCAGAATGGTGAGGTTCCAATGGTATACTCATTCCTTTTACAAATTTTGTGTTCATAAACAGTGTTTCCAGATTTGTGACGTTCCAACAGTGAGGTTCATGAAGAGTGTTTTTCATTTTCCAAATTTTGAGTTCATGAACAGTGTTTCTCAGTTCCTATAGTTTTGTCCATTTAATGTTCCCTTTGACATAAAATGCATTTAAAGCCTCATGTTAAGGAATCTAAGGCCAATTCAAAGTCCATAACTCTTACATTAATTTCCTTAAGGCTCGGGATACTTTTACATGGTCAAAACATGTGGTTCAATGCGATCATATTTTAATTGAAAATCTAACTTATCTAAAACAACTACTCTATTAAATCTTCTAAAGGGATAAGATATCTTCCTCCCTTATCCTTCCTCCTTGATCTTAGGTGTGAGACTCTCAAACCTTCCATTTCATCCCATAGGAGTTGTGCAGTCAAGATTTCCTCCTTGGATTGGTTCCCCTCTGTTGATGCAACCAAGCAGTATCGATCAAAATTTCATATAAGTTGTGATTTATCGCCATTCATTTTGGTTTCATCTCCTCATATTTCTCCTTTCCCTTTAATGGAATTCTATCTCTATGTTCCTAATGGACTTTTTTTGGGTGTTGACTGGTGTGGTGGTGTCTTTGCATCCTCGGGTGGATATAATTGTCACGGGGGGAGGAGATCATAACCCGTTGTGTGGCTCGTTCTCATATAAAGAATGATAATAACCTTTTGAGGTAGGGGATTTGTTTCTTCTTTTTACTTATACGCGAAACTTTATGGTTATCATGATTTAACCCAATGAATCACACTGGAATTGATAAAATAAAAATTTGAACCGGCCAAATAAATTGATATTGGTCATTTTCTATTGCTTCTTGTTTTTCTAGATAGTATTATATCAATGATTTCTTTGTTTAGATTTTAATTCTTGATGGAAATTGGTAATGAATTTAAATCTGATATTAATTGATAATTGTTTGGATAAAGATAAAGAGTCATGTAAATGAATCTAGTTCTTGTTGTTGTAATTTGGTGTTAATCAAATTGGTATAGTAAGCATCTTTAATTATTTGTGATAGATTACTGTTTAGGTTTTTCGAAGTAGGAACCTACGAATAATAAATATCTTAATCCATGATGTATTAATGAACTGGTTGTTTGATAAAAGATAATTCCTTGTATGGTTATGAGTTACCCTCTTGCTTGTTTAAGGTCCAAGAGCCTAATTGATATGATGGTTTTTTCCTGCTTCTTGTGTTGTGATGTGAGCCTGGAAGGTTGTTGTGATATATATGGGGGTAGGGAGGACTATTGGTTGTGGCATCAGTTTATGCTAGAGTGGTGAGATGCATCAGTTTATGCATGTGGATGTTGGGGAGGACACTGGGGATGATGGAACGGGTTGGATGTGAATGTTCGGATGCTTGCAGATCTTGTGGGTTGTTTATCTGCTTTACTTTCCCCACTAATCAAGGCATCTGGTCTTTCTTACCCTTATTCCAAAAGAGGCAATGAAACGTGGGGACTTCCACATGCTTTCTGTGTTTTTCTTCTCGAGGGAGTATGGGTCTATGCTATTTCAATTGTTGGAAAAGACTTGACGAGTATTTCATCTACTCAATGAGTTGATCCCCCTTGTGTTTAGTATCTTAGGATGTTTTTCTAAAATGCCGGGGAATATAGGAAATTGATAATTCTTTTAATAAATGATTGAATAAATTATTTTAACCCATGGTTTTGGTGCATTCTGGGATGAAATGATGAGGTTACAATTTAAAAGGATAGTGGACTCTGTGTGTGATGCTAATGAAATTTAATGTTGAATTTTAAATGGTTAATTAGTGTTTAAATAATTAACTAACATAAATTAAAACTGATAAAAATGGAATGATGTAATGTATTACATCTCATTAAATGGCTGTGTGCTTATAGGATACCTATTCATAGAAGTGGCAGCCAGAAGTCCCAGAGACATTAGCTGCAGTTGAGTCTAAGATAAGGTTGTGCCCATAGTGTGGTTGTGAGATATAGTATATTCTATACTTTTTGTGTTTCTATACGCTACTCCACGCCGTCAGCTAGGGAAACTGACATCCTAGAGATTCTGAGCCCTGGGGGGTGTTTTTCCCAACATTTCGGTGGGAGGATGGATGGCTGACTACCCCCATTGGCCCCACTCTCTTATCTTGGTAGTTACTTGTGCTGGTAGGCACAGTGGTTAGTTTTTCCCATATATGTGTGTAGAGGACTATAATGTCATGTTGTTATTCACACACATATATTTTGGATATAGTTTCATATAGACTACTATAGGTGTAACATGTATAGGATATTATGGTTTGAGGATCCTTACATGGTGTATGTGCTATAATGGCTTGAGGTTTAATTCCCCATGTATGATACACGTTATTCATGTTTTGGTGGATCCCAGAAACTACATGGTTACTTTTCTTATGTAGACATTGTAGTTTTTTTGCATGTGGAGCATGTTTTGGTGCTTCGCCCATGTGTCTGCATGCAATCCTTTTTTGAGAGAGATGCTTAGGATGTGTGACGTTGTGTAAAAGCGGAAAACCAATGGAGAAGTAGTAGTGGGGTACCCTTGATATTATTTATTATATTATTTACTATTGTATGAGATACTTGGTGAGAGTAACCATGGTGAGGATGGGAACATAGTATACCTCTTTAGGTGATGAGTTAGTTTTACTTCTGGTTCACTGTGCTTTAGCATGATTTCTTTACTTTTTCATGAGAGGCTATGGGGAGGATCCTACTAATTATACTCTTATACTCACACTATGTAAATATAAACTGTTTTTTGGTAACTTGGAGAAGGTTGGAGGTCAGGCTGGTTTCTACTATATTGGGGTTGCAGGAGCTGTTCAGGCTTATGGTTATTGTTGTTTTTTCTTTCCTTTGGTATTTTTAGTTTTTTCCCCTTTAAGTTGTAGACTTTTTGCATTACATTACATATGTTTACTTGGTAATTCATATATATTGTTGTCTGAGTTGGATTTGGTTGGATTCTATCTAATCTCTCTATTTATCATGTGTTCTCTTAGAGGTTAATGCCTCATATTTGTGTGTTTACTATATCATAGGTGCTAGTCACCAACCCGTGGCCTACTGGAGGCGGGACTCAAGGGTCATTATCTCCCTTCTCACATTGCCGGCCCTGGAGGTGTGCACCTAGTGAAGAGGGGGTCGTGGAAGAGTGGTATCATAGGGATGCTGAGGGATATGATGAAGTTTGGAGTTAGGCATAGGTTAGGTTTCATTGGTTGGTTGGGAAACAGTGTTAGTCAAGATTAGAAAGTGATGTAAACACTAGAGACCCACTGAGACATAGACGTTTAGGTCCCACTATGATCTTATGTACGGACCTTCATGTTTCAAATGGCTACTAAACAAGGTGATATTAGTTGTACGGTAGAGACCTCCAAAAGGATCAGGCATTATTCTTCCTTGTACCTATGTTTGAATGGGTAGACCTTGGGATAGGGTGACCTAAAATGAATAAAAGAAAAAAATTATTAATTAATGTCAATTCCCCGTTATTCCAGGTTTAGGAGCTCTAACCTTTTGTTATTTTACAAGTATGGAACCAGGTCGACGTCCTTGTTAGGATTGCATAGAAGATGTCCAATAGATTGTGCCTGCAGATCGCTGTAGGGTAGAGGTAGATGATGACGACACTTATAAGAGGACAATCTGAGAGTTTTAGTGCCAGAGTATGCAGAAGTGTGAGAAATCCATTTCAAATGCAGTTTGGAGGAGGTTGAGATAGGATTCAGTTTGATTTGTGCACGGAAGGAGCATTGTGTGTCCTTGGTTGTGGCGATACTGCGTGGAGCAGTGAGGTAGTGGTTGTTCTTGTTCCTCAGGGATTGTGAGGAGTCAGCGATCTCATGGGAGGAGTTATGAGACAAGTTTAGAGCCGAGTTTCTTTCATCAACCATGAAGGTGTCTAGTCACCAAGGGATTAATACCCTTCAACAGGGGAGCTCTAGTGTGTGAGGGTTTTTAATACGTTTTAGGAACCTTTTACTATATGTTCTAGACCTGTTACCAGATGAGGAGGCTAGGGCGAGGCATTTCTAGGAGGCTTTTCATCCAGAGATCCAGCGCCAGGTCACCCCATTTATACTGAAGACATATCTTGATGTACTGGAGAGGGAATATGTCATTTAGGGGAAATTGGCTAGAACTAAATCATCACGAGAGGGGAGCCATCATGATTCCTCACAAAGCAGATCTATTGTCTGGGGTTCCCAATTTTTAGGGAAGAAGAGTTTATATTCGGCCGAGGGTAGGCCTCATTCCTCAACATCTAGTTTCTCTAGGGACAACATCTCTCAGGCCTATGCCAAGGGATCAAGCGCTTGTTTTTCATGTGGTGGTCCGGGTCATATCCCATGAGAGTGCCCAATCTTTTGGAGAAATCATCATGCACCAGGTTTTCGGCTCTAGGTTCCTCCGTTGAGGCAGTTCCAGCCATGGTAGAAGCAGTAGGTTGTACCATCTTTAGATCAACAAAGGTTAGATGGGGCAGGAATAGGAAATCCATGTGACACTCCATTTCCCCAGATAATATTGCACAACCATGTTGGTGGTCATCATCAGGGTCATAAAGACTGTGGAGGAGGTCATGGATAGCTTCATGCTTTAGTGTTTCTAGCACCAGGTGAGTGAGATGTCGTTCGAGGTACCCTTTTCTTATTTTATACCTTGGTGTATGCCTTGTGTGATTCAGGAGTGACACACTCCTTCATATCATCTACCCTTTTCCATGCATTGGGACTTCTGTTTGAGAGGCTTCTAGTGACCTTGGTGTTGATTACGCCAGTTGGAGGCCGAGTTGACTTGTTTGAAGTATGTAGAGGCTGTGATCTAGTTCTGGGGAAACACCGCTCTTGGAGATATTTCCTATGTTTACAAATACAACTACGTGATTTCATCCTCAGCATTGATTGCTTGTATTCAGTGCATGATATCATGGATTGAATCAGAAGGTAGGTTTTGTTCTTCGATGTGGATGGAGAGCTGGTGGTGTTCGTTCGCGAGAAAGAACCCCAGATAGGTCATAGGTGTGTTCTATCTTCATCATCCATGATGGCTAAGCTAAGGACGAGTTCTTCAGAGTTTCAGCAGTTGGTGTTTCCTAGGGTTGTAGAAGAGTATCCTCATGTCTTTCCAGAAGAGGTTATAGCATTACTCCCTTGATGAGAGATCGATTTTGGGATCGAACTACAATGAGGAGAATCTCTTATCTCTATGTCTCCATATTGTATGGCTTCTTCTAAGTTACTAGAGCTAAATATAAAACATGATGGTCAGTTATAGTGCGGTTTTTTTTGGCTGAGTGTGTCACCATGGGGCGCACCGGTTTTGTTCGTAAAGAAGGTTGATTGCAGTTTGTGGTTGTGTGTTGATTATTGTCACTTAAACAAAGTGAATGTGAAAAATCGCTATCTTTATCCACAGATTGAGGATTTATTTGATCAACTAAATGTTTAATGTTGGTTCTCAAATATCGACTTGCATTCAAGATACCATCAGTGGAGTGCGGAGGATGATGATATCCGGAATAATGTTTCTATAGTCAACTTGGTCATTATGAGTTCGTTGTAATGTCATTTGGTGTTATGAATGCTCCAGATGTATTCATGGGATTGATTAACGATGTGTTCCATGAGTTCCTGGACAAGTTCGTGGTGGTTTTCATTGATGACAAACTTTTGTACTCCAAATCTGAGGAGGAGCATGTAGAGCAACTACACACTGTTTTGGGAGTTCTTCGTCAACATCAGTTGTTTAGGAAGTTGTCGAAGTGTGAGTTTTGGGCTTGAGAAGTCTGTTTATTCGAGCATGTTGTGTCCCAGTAGGGAGTATTTGTGGATCCATCAAAGATAGAATTAGTTGTGTCTTGGGAATCCTCTAATATAGTGTCGTAGGTGCGAAGTTTTCTTGGTCTTGTAGGCTACTACAAGAGGTTCGTAGACCATTTATCTTGAGTTGCAAATCCTCTAACAGCTTTGACCTAGAAGGATCAGGTGTTCATATGGAGTGATCTGTGTCAAGAAGCTTTCACGTATCTAAAGGAGAACTTATGAAGTTCTCTAGTTCTTTGTCTTCCAGTAGAGGGAGTTCAGTTTGATGTTTTATGTGATGCATTGCATCTAGGGTTAGGTTGTGTTCTCATATAGTAGAGATCATTTTTTATTTTTTGGTCTTGGTAGTTTCATCCCCATGAACATAACTATGCCACCCATGATCTTCAGTTGGCAGATGTGGTGTTTTCTCTAATGTTGTGGAGACATTACCTCATTAGAGAGCACTTTTTGGTTTTCACCAATCATAATAGTTTGAGGTGAGTTATCCTCTTGTGGTACATGAACTTATGACAATGTCTATAGATGGAGTTATTATAGGAATATGACATTGAAATATCATATACATCTTGAAAGGAGAATGTTTTAGCTGATACACGGATTTAGAAGTCACATAGTGATGTAGTACGTGAATCTGGTGACTCCTAGAGTGTAATGGAATAACTTTCAGCATTACATCATGAAATGGGAGAATTTGGGGGTAGAGACGGTCTTTTTCAGATTATGGTGCAGTCATATCTAGTGTAGTAGGTGGAAGAGTCCCATTTGGGGGATCTAGAGGTGGAGGTATGGATATACTGAGTTGTTTGTGGCGAGGCCCCTGATGGTTGGTGTGAGGATGAACAACACTGAGTGTTGTATCATGAAAGGATATTTATTCCTTTGAAGATGCGAGATATGGTTCTCAAAGATTTTTATTTTTCTCCTTTAGCAGTGCATCCTGACATGAAAAATATTTACCAAGCCTTGAGGAACCATATTTGGTGTCCTGGGATGAATTGTGCAGTTGCGGAGTTTGTGTCTCGATGTTTCGTCTTCCGGAAGGTGAAGGCCAAACATCGTGTTCCTGGTGGTATTCTCCAGCCATTAGATGTTACTCTGTGGAATTGGTAGGACCTCTCAATGGACTTTGTTACCAGTTTACCTTGAGCTCAAGAAGGACGTGACGCTATTTGGGTGGTAGTGGATCGTTTAATAAAATCTTCCCACTTCATAGCTTTCAAGGAGTCAAGATCAGTGGAATTTATGTCGAGGTAGTATCCGAAGGAGGTAGTGATACTTCATGAAGTCCCAAGGAAGATCATTTGACATTGAGATACTCATTTTACCTATAGGGTGTGGAGAGGTCTCCAGCATGATTTTGGTTCTCAATTATGCCTTTGCAATACTTTTCATCCTCAAACGGACAGTCAGACAAAGAGGACCATCCAAAATCATAATGACACGTTATGCTCTAGTGTCCTGGATTTTGGAGGTTTGTGGATGAGAAAATTACCCTTGCTGGAGTTCGCTTACAACAATAGATTTCACTCCACCATTGGTATGGAATCATTTAAAGCCTTGTATAGCTGGACTTTCCGTTCTCCATTGTGCTATACTGGGTCAGTGAGTTAGCAAGTCTTAGACCGTAAGATGTGTATAATACAATATAGATGGTTCTGTTGATTTGTGAGAGGCTGAAGACAGCACATGATCATCAGAAATCATATGTTGATCAAAGGAGGAGACCCTTAGAGTTTGATGTTGAGGATCATGTGTTTCTGAAGGTGAATCCCTATCGTGGTCCGCGATGGTTTGGTTGTGGGAGTATTCTTTCTCCCTAATTTTTTATGAATTTAGAGGTGTTATCTCGAGTTGGAGTGGTGGAATATCAAGTGGAACTTCCCCCATAAGTGATCTAGATACACTATGTTTTTCATGTGTCACAGCTCTACTGTTATATTCATGATGACGATAACGTCATCGATTGGGGATAAATCGATGTTCGGGATGATGCGACCATTGAGGAGTGACCTTTGGAGATCCAAGACTGCAAAGAAAAGGTGTTGTGTTGGCGTTCTATCCCCATGGTTCATGTCTTTTGGTGACACGGTGGCATGGAGGAGAGTACCTGGGAACGTGAGTCATAGATACGTGCTCAGTACACAGAGTTGTTTTATGTTTTACTCTTTTCATGTAACGATGTCCCCTTTGTGGTTATAGACCTTTTGTGATTATGGGATTCTTTCTTTGGTTACATATTGTGGCTTGCTCTATTTTTAGAGGTATCTCGATGGTTGTTTGTCTATACAACTTTTATGATTCCTTTTAGGTTGGTTTTGAATTCTATAGGACGAGAATGTTTTGAGAGGTATCTAATGTAATGGCCCAGACCTCTATGGTCCATTCCATTTTGAGAATATGGTTTCTAAGGTGTTCTGGGTGGTCAAGTTGACTAATCCCCAACACCTTACCAAATTTCTAGTTTTGTGAATAGTGTTTCCAGTTCTGTGAACAGTTCCATCGGTGAGGTTGATGGGAATAGTTCCATCGGTGACGTTTATTTGAACAGTTCCATTAGTGAGGTCGATGTGAACAGTTCCATCAGTGAGGTCGACGTGAATAGTTCCATTGGTGAGTTTGATGTGAATAGTTCCATAGGTGAGGTTTATATGAACAGGTGCATTCATGAAGTTGATGTGAACAGTTCCATCGGTGAGGTTGAGGTGAACAGTTCCATCAGTGAGGTTGATGTGAACAGTTCCATTGGTGAGGTCGATGTGAAAAGTTCCATCGGTGAGGTCGATGTGAATTGTTCCATCAGTGAGGTTGAGGTGAACAATTCCATCGATTAGGTTCATGAATAGTGTTTCTTAAATAGTGAGGTTGCAGTTGTGAGGTTTCAATAGTGAGGTCCATTAACAGTGTTTCCAGAATGGTGAGGTTTCAATAGTAAGGTTCATGAACAGTGTTTCCAGAAAGGTGAGGTTCCAACAGTGGGGTTTCAACAGTGAGGTTCGTGAACAGTGTTTCTAGAATGACAAGGTTCCAACAGTTAGGTTTCAATGGTATGGTTCATAAATAGTGTTTCTAGAATGGTAAGGTTCTAATAGTGAGGTTCATGAACAGTTCTTTTCCTTTGCCAAATTTTTAGTTCATGAATAGTGTTTCTAGAATTGTGAGGTTCCAATGGTAGCCACTTTCCTATTCCAAATTTTGAGTTCATGAATAGTGTTTCTAGAACTGTGAGGATCCAACGATGAGGTTCATGAAGAGTGTTTTTCCTTTTCCAAATTTTGAGTTCATGAATAGTGTTTCCAGAATGGTGAGGTTTTAATTGTATCCTCTTTCTTTTGCCAAATTTTGAGTTCATAAATAGTGTTTCCAGAACAGTGAGGTTCCAATGGTGAGTTTCATGAACACTATTTTTCTTTTTCTAAATTTCGAGTTCTTGAACAGTGTTTCCATCTTCCTATAGTTTCGCCCCTTTAACATTTCCTTTGATGTAAAATTCATTTAAAGCCTCGTTTTAGGGACTCTATGGACGATTCAAAGGCCATAACTCCTATATTAATTTCTCTATGGGTCAAGGTTATTTAACTTGGTCAAACAACATGCTTCAATGCGATCTTCTTTTAATGGAAAAACCAGTGTATCATAAAATATTTCTCCGTTATATTTTCTAAAGGAACAAGATATCATCCTCCCTAATCATTCCACATTATTCTCATGTGTGAGATGCTCAAACCTTTCATTCCTTCCCATAAGAGTTATGTGATCAAGATTTCCTCCTTGGATTGGTTCCCCTCTATTTTGATGAAACAAAGTTGTATCGATCAAAATTTGATATAAGGTTTGATCTATCGTCATTCTTTTGGGTTCAACTCCTCTTGTTTCTCCTTGTTATTTTATAAAATTCTATCTTCATGTTCCTAATGGACTTTTTTTGGGTTTTTGCTAGTGTGGTGGTGTCTATGTATCCTCGTGTGGATACATTTGTCACGAGGGGAGGAGATCGTAACTCATTGTGTGGTTCGTTCTCATATAAAGAATGTCAAGAATAGTTTGAGGTAGGGCATTTGTTTCTTATCATTACTTTTACCTGCAACAATATAGTTATAATGTTCTATTACACTGGATCAAAAATGAAATTGAAAAAATAAATATTTGAACCAGATAAATAAATTGATATCAATAGTATCTTATTGCCTCTTGTTTTTCTAGATACTATGACATCTATGCTTGATTTCTTTAGCTATTCGTTCTTGATGGAAATTGGTAAAGAACATAAACACAGAATTAATTGATAATTGTTTGGATAAAGATAAAGAGGCATGTAAATGAATCTTGTTCATCTTGTAGTAATTGATGTTAATCAAATTGTTGTAGTAAGAATGTTTAATTATTTGTTATAGATCACTATTTTGGTTTCCCAAAGATGTAACCTATGAATAATTAATCTTTTAATCCAAGATGGATTAATTAATTGGTTGTTTAATAAAATATAATTCCTTGTAGGGTTCTGAGTTACCCACTTTCTTATTTAAGGGCCAAGATCCTTATTGATATAATGGTTGTTTTCATGCGTTTTTGGTTGTGATGTGAGCCTAGAAATATATTGTGATATGTGGGGGAAGGGAGGACTATTGGTTGTGGTAGTAGTTGATGCCTATAGTGGCGAGATGCATTGGTTTATTCATGTGGGTGTTAAGGAGGACATCAGGGATAATGGGAAGAGTTGGATGTGAATTTTAGGATGCTTACTGATCTTGTTTGTTGGTTATTTGTTTTACTTTATCCACTTCTCAAGGAAGTTTGTTTTGCTTACCCATCTTCCAAAAGGGGTGAACAAACATAGGGTATTCCACATGCTTTCGATGTTTAGATTCTCAAGGGAGGATGGGTTTATGCTATTTCTATGGGTGGAAAATAATTTACGGGTAGTTCATCTACTCATTGAGTTGATCCCCCTTGTGTTTAGTATCTTAGAATGTTTTTATAGAATGCCTGGGAATATGGGAATGTAATAATTTTGTTAATAAATGATTGAATAATTTATGTTAACCCAATGGGTTGGATCTTGTTGGAAAAAAATGCTGAGGTTAGAATTTAAAGGGACAATGGACTTTGGGTGTGATGCTAATGAAATTTAATGTGGAATTGTAAATGGTTAATTAATTTTTAAACAATTAATTAACGTAAAGTGAAACTGATAAAAAGAAAATGAAGTAATGTATTATTGATCTTTATATGGTTGTGTGATTATAGGATACATTGTCTTAGAAGTGGAACTCGGGAGTCTGAGAGAGGTTAGCAGTAGTTGATTCTAAGACTAGGTTATTCCCATAGTTTGGTTGTGAGCTATAGTATATTCTATACCATTTGTGTTTCTATACACTACTCCACCCCGTCAGTTAGGGAAACTGACACCCCGAGGATTCCAATCCTTGGGGGTGTTTTCCGAAACATTTTTATGGGAGGAAGGAAGTCTTACTACCCCCACTGGCCCTGATATCTTCTCTTGGTAGTTACTTGTTCCGGTAGGAATTGTGGTTATTTTTCCCCATATATGTGTGTAGAGGTCTGTAATGGCTTGTGGTTATTCACACACATATATTCTAGATATAGTTTATTATGGACTACTCTATGTGTAATGTGTATAGGCTATGATGGATTGAGGATCCTTACTCGATGTATGGGCTATAATGGATTGAGGTTTAATACACGACATATGATACTTGGTATGTGAGCTGTGGTGGCTCCCAGAAACTACGTTGTTAAATTTCATACATGGACATGGTGTTTTTGTTGCACGATATTCAAGTTGTGGTGCTTCTCCCATGTGTCTGCGGGCAAGCCTTTTTGTAGAGAGATTCTTAGGACATGTGATGCTGGGGCAAAGTAGTAAACTAGCAGGGAAGTATTAGTAGGATACCCTTTATATTCTTTATTATATTATATAATCTTGTATGAGATACTTGGTGAGAGTATCCATGGTGAGGATTGGAACTTATTATACCTATTTAGGTGATGAGTTAGTTTCACTTGTTGTTCATTGTGCTTTAGCTTCCTTTCTTTACTTTTGCATTAGAGGCTCTGGGGAGGATCCTTCTAAGTATACTTTTATACTCACCCTGTGTATATATAAATTATTTTTCAGGTCACATGTAGCAGGTTGGAGGTCAGGCTAGTTACTACTAGCACGGGGTTGCAGGAGCTATTCCGGCTTATGGTTGCTGCTGTTTTTACTTTCCTCTGGTATTTGATGTTTTCCCCTTTTAGTTGTAGTAGTTTTTCATGAAATTACATATGTGTACTTGAGAATGAATTTATATAGTTGTCTGAGTTTGAGTTGGTTGGTTTCTATATTATCTCTCTATTTCGGATGTGTTCTCTTATAGGGTAATGCCTCCCATTTGTGTGTTTACTATACCTTAGGTACTAGTCACCAACCCATGGCCTATTGAAGGCGGGACTCGGGGGTTATTATCTCCCTTCTCACGTTGACGGCCCAAGAGGTGTCCACCTAGTGGGGAGGGGGTCGTGACATTTTATGCCAAGGCTATTGAGTTTTTCAAACTTGAGAATGTTGACAAGACTATAATAGATTATGTAATGCAATTTATTGAGATTGTAAATTTCACACCTGAGATTGTGTCAAATGAGAATTTGAAGGCTCTAAGGTTCAATTTGGAACTTCATCAAGATATTTGTTCTAATATTTTCTTGCTAGAGTTTCTTAATTATAATGATTTTCTAGATAGATTAAAAATTGTTCAAGTAGACCTATCGGACAAGTTAGGGTTATTGGGAGTTTCTCTCTCTCTCCTAGTGATAACGTGGGTTCCTTCAAGTGAAATGGAAGTGTGATGATTCTCATGGTATTTATCTACAAAAGGGTCATTCTAGACCTCCTTTATATCATGGAATAAGTCATTTGACTTACTAAAAGTGTGTAAATGTAATATATTTTAATAGTTTTTTCACAGAGGAACCCAAGGTATGTTGTCTATATAAATGTTCCAATCACTTTTAGAGATTCTATCAAGTTTACACCAGTTTTCATAGTGGAATGATATCATCACCTCCTCCTAAAAATATGGTGAAATTAAATGCTTCACGTAAAAAATGGTTCCATCTATAGAAATCCAAAATGAATCTTTTTTACAAAGTGTAAGAGTCTCCAGAGGAAGATGATACAAGAACAATGACTATTAGAGGTACCATTACTACAACATTATCATTAGTGAATACTATATTTAATACTAGTGCATATAATTCATATATTTTAAACTATATTTTAAATATGCTTAATATTCTTATGTATTTTTTATCTTTAGAAACAGATATTACAACACCTCTACGTACGAAGAGAGAGAAAGATTTTTGTAGTCCTCATTATGATTTCTTTCTATCTTATGAGGATGTTTCTTGGAGATTTATGGTTCTTTACAGAAGACATATTAACATCATATTCGATATGGATTTGTTAACACCCCATGGTTTTGAAAATAAATATATAATGCAATTTTTCCTCCTCTATGTTTTGAATTTCATGAAATGGTTATCTAGAGTTGTGTTCAGTAAGTCATTTGGAGTCTGATAGAACAAACATGATTTTTGGGTAATAGTAACATACCATTATGAATATTAATATTAATAGTAATATAAATAGTAATATGACCCTTTAATAGTAAATAATTATATTATTTTACTTTCTTAAGGCAATATGATAATGGGATTTTATGTAATTTTTCAATGTCTCATACAACTAACTGCACTTCAAGATTGTTATTTTTTGAATTAACTATTACATTACTTAAAAATTAAATTAATAATATTTAGAAAATTATTTTTGTAAAATGTATTTCACTTTCTAATTCTATACATAGAAAAATGGAAGGGTGAATTTTTTGGATTTTTCTGAAATTCTTGAATTTTTGATGGATAGTGAAATACGATAAAATACTGTATATTCAATTTATCAGTTAAATACACTATTTATGACATCATAGGTGATGTAAGGCCACTTGATTCAATATCACATGATCTTATTACTATTATGGGTCACATGAAACAATACTATTGGTTTCCTTGATGGAAATAATAAAATAATGAAATTAAATATTCAAAATTTACCCCTCTCCTCCACTATAAAACCCCCCCAAAACTACCTCTTCTATTCACTTGTCTAAGCCTTGAAGAACCTCAATGTTCTGCCCAATTAACCTTACCTAGTCACTCCCCACGACCAGGAAGCTCTTAGTCTTTCAAAAACACCAAAACCCCTTCCCATAAGGAGTTTCTCAAGGAGGTTATTTCAAGAGGTAAAGACCCTTCTCTCTCATTTGGTTTTATTTTACCTAGTTTTGTTATCCTATACTCACCTCATCTATCCAAATGACCATGATAACTCCAGTAACATATATATACTTGATTTATATCATTTGAATGGATGAACCGTCATAAATATTCTTACTCCATCCCTTTTATTTTTACAAATGATATCGACGTCCATGAGGTTCTCATTTATAACCTTCATGGATGAAGTAGTTTCATTCTTCAGTTTATTCTTCATTATTTTTAATGAAACCATATTAATGTTTGAACCAGACTATAATATATGTGGTATAACCTAATTAATATTCATTAACTAGAATATGTACATATAATTAAGTTATATGACAAAACTAGTTCATAATATTCCAAATATCACTGAATAATCGAAGTGGTTATCATCTAATGATTCATATTCATTCCATGTAACCAAATGATAGAAATTACCATTATAAATTATTTATATTCATTACTAATATATACTTCCAATCCTAGAGATTTATAACCATTCTACATGAACTTCATTACTTAAAAATAAGTGAACCGAATATGTAAATAATGAAGACAAACCCTCCAGAACGACGAAATTCAATACAATAACTTCTCAATAAAATCATCAATGAACTAAACAGAATTATATTAAACTAAATAAATGTATAATAGTTTCTTAAATAAGTTATTAAAAAGTATAATTTCATATTCCAGAAGCTTTAGTTCAAGATAGGAACATGTTCAGAGATATGGTAAGGGTTTTTCCACCCGAACATCCACTTTCATTCGGGATACTTTCATTCTCTAATTACCTCAATGTAATTCTTCTTTATTGTTATGTACTCATCATATGTTCTGTTTTAGTATCATATATATGTTTAAAAATCATAATCCTTCCTTATTTTATGGATAGTTACACGTTTTAAAAGGAACTTTCAAAATTGTTCCAAAAATACAAGCCTAATTCAAGGGAATTACTCAAATTTTTACCTTTTTTCCAGGGCACTCTATAATCTGTTTTTGGAAACCATTATCTTTATAAAATACCTCATTTTTTTTAAAATAATATCTTACTTTACTTATGGTTTTATACAAATATTTTTTCAAAAGAATTCTTCTTTTCAAAATAAAAGAGTATTTATCTCCGGAATTGCTTAATTATTTTATAAGAGTGTTTTAATCTAATTCAACACTTTTGTTGATTCCATGGTATTATTGGGTTTAATCATTTATGAAGTCATATAACATATTTTATGACCTATCAAAAAACAATTCACCATATTATTCTGAATGGTTAGTGTTTTATGTTTAATGATTGGGTAAAGATAGTTACATTTCATATGATAGTTTCAATATGAATGTATTTGTTGTTTATGTTTATCCTCGCTCATATGAGGAATGCATTGGACTTATTATGTGGTGGGTGGGGCATGCTATAGCCCCTCGATGCATCGGTAGGTCTCATGATACAAACTGTGGTCATGGAACGAAACCTTGAAAAAATGATTATTATATGGTCCTAGCACGAGGCTTGGACGATATGGTTATGATGTCTGGAATATGCACTTCCCTCATTATGAAGCTAGTAATTGAAAGTTCATGTGGTTATTAGACTATTATAATACCCATTATTATGTTTTATTATGGAATTATTCACCCAGCTCATATTCCTGTCATAATGTGTTTCATGTTTATTATTAAAGGCTTGTGTTTTCAATTATTCACCATGTCTAATGTCTATATTATCTTCCTTTGTATTTCTTACTCTTACTGAGTTTTTGATCTCACCCCTTTCTTATGTTTCATTTTCTCAGGGCATGAAGAAGTAATTTATAAAATACTTTCAAGCATAATCTAGGAGATGGGTTGTTTCTAGTGGAATAAATTAGTGTTGTTTTTCATTTCCATATGTAATGTTGAACTTATGTATGTATCTTGTTTCCAATAATACTAAACTACATGGTCCTTTGGGATTTGTATTCCTTGTATGTATTCCAACGTAATCAAATAAGTCACCGGATCTGGGAAACTGGGGTCGGGACCTTAGAGTTGGTATCAGAGGAAGTTTAGTAGACTACTTGGAAACTAGATTTAGAAAATGTTGAATTAGGGAAGTGTGCCTAAGTAAGTATTTCAGGAAATACATACAATAACATACTGGTATTTTGGTAAGGAATAGATTATTTTTATCTTTCAAGTAATACATCCCTGTCGGGATATGAGCAGGTAGAGGTGGCTCTGGCCCAGATGTATCTAGGGGTAAAACCTGAAAACACCGCTTTGAGCTAGACTTGAATGTGAACTGGTGCATGACAACAGGCCTTGCTGCACTCTTGGTTGCGACACTCCTAGGGGATATTCTTAAGATAATTCACATTTTATTTACAAGCCATTATGAATTATTGAAATGTAAAATATTCCTTAAATAAACCATATTTGTGAATATTGGAATATCCATTCATAGGATCTCAATTTCTCCGGGTATATATAAGATAAGATTATACATTATGATTCATAACCTAATATAGTGTATTTCATTGTCTAGATATGGCACCTAGCGGGTGGATTCGAAATCGCATGAATGCAACATGTCCCCTATAGGGATTTTTCTCCAACGCAAGATAAGGTTGTTGGATCTGGTGTTGTGACTGGTGCTAAAAAACTCATAACTATACTGGGACAACTTACTCAGGTTATAAATAATAACATTACCTGTATGTATCATCTGGATACACCACATGGAAAATCCATGCGAGATTTCTTTATGCAACAACAACCTCCATCATTCAACGGGACTACAGACCCATTTGTAGCAGAGCAGTGGATATGTTCCCTTGAGAATATATTTCTTTTCATGGGATGTAATGAAAGAGAGAAGGTTTTCATGGCAGTCTATCGTCTATCGGGAGATTTGGATCAGTGGTGGTCCTAAATCCAAAACACAATGGAGGAGGATGAGATATAAGAGATGGAATGGAGGGATTTTAAAGAAATCTTATTAGAAAAATATTTCCTTCGTGAGCAGCGAGCAGACATGGAGAGACAATTCTTGAATTTGAGGCAGAATAAAGATGATAATGTTGCAAGGTGTGAAGATAACTTCACAAGATTAGTAAGAAATGATGTATACTATATACGAAATCTAAAGAGAAAACTTGAACAATTATTTGATGGCCTAAAGCCATTCCTCTGGTGGGCACTGGTCTCCCAATGTTTTTTATCATATGAGGATATAGTTTCATGTTTCATCAAAGACAGAAAAATAATTCTCTAAGTCTTATGACTTTAAGGGAATGAATGCAAATAAGAGGGCCTCTGAAAACCCTGGGAAAGGAAATAGGGAAACAGGGAAGAAGGAAAGAGTTGAATTTCCTCCATGTGAAAATTGTGGAAAGAAACACCCGGGTACATGGTTAAAAGGAAAAGGAGTATGCTATAAATGTGGTCAGAAAGACCATCTTGCTAGTGATTGCAAAGGGAAGAAGGAAGCCAATGATTTTCAATGATATATTTTTCAGGAGATGGGACACTATGATAATTATTGTACAAAACTTCAAGGAAATATGAAACAGAAAAGGCCAAGGGATCAAGGACAAGCTTATGCAATCACAACTACAGAGGTTGAAGTTCCTAATGATGTGGTGGAATGTACATTAATTATTTCATCCAGCTTAGACAATGCTTTATTTGATTTTGGATCATCACATTGTTTCATATCTTCCCAGTTTGATAAGAAAATTAGATATTTCAAATTTGATTTAACAAAGGAGCTATCAGTCAAAACTACTAAGGAAATTATCATTGCTACAATGATCAATGAATCAGTTCTCATTAGGGAATATAAATTTTCTTTATCTACTGATCTCATCATCATACCCATGATTGAAATTGATATAATCCGTTGTATAGATTGACATTGAGACCACGATTCAAAAAAATATTGTAAGAAGAAGGATGTTAATATTTTTGATGATGATGATAAAGAACACCATATCTTTAGAGAATAATCATCACCACCTGATTCTTATCTAGATCCACCCCCAGTAGCTCAAATAAATTCAATTTTTGGGGAGGAATAGAATGAAATAACTATGGGTGAGGATTGGAATGTTCAAATATAGGATGTACCTATTGTAAGATAATATGTTGATGTGTTTCCGTAATATTTACCTAGACATACTATAGAATGAGAAATTGAGTTTTCCATTAATTTAATTCTGGGTTCAAGGCCCGTATCGAAGAACCCTGATAGAATGGACACTATTTATTTAGTGGAACTAAAGAAACAACTAGATGAATTGTGTAATAAGGTATTTATTTTCCCTATTTTTTCTCCATGGGGAGACCCTGTTCTTTTTGTTAAGAAGAAAGATGGATCTATGAGGTTATGTATCAACTAAAGGGAGATCAATGCTATTAAAATAAAGAAAATGTATCCCCTACCTCGCATTGATGAGTTATTTGACCAACTGCATGGAGTTCAATGGTTTTTGAAGATTGATCTTCAATCTGGATATCATCAGTTGCGTGTGAAGAAGGAAGATATTCTAAAGACATCATATAGGACCAGGTATGGGCATTACAAGTTTACATTAATGCCTTTTGGATTGAATAATGCACCCTCTATCATCATGGATCTAATAAACAGAGTTTTCATGGAATATGTTGATGATTGTTTAGTGGAATTTATTAATGATATCTTGGTATACTCCAAAATCGATAATGATCATGAAAATTACTTGTGCATTATCCCAAAGACTCATTGAAGACATGAATTATATGGGAAGTTTAGAAAGTGTGAATTCTGGGATCAGGAGATTTGTTTTCTTGGACATATTGTCTCTAAGGATGGAATCCTAGTTGATCCTGCAAAGACAAAGTCAATTAATGATTGGCCCATGCCAACAAACATAACTGAGGTACGTAGTTTTATTGGCTTAGTAGGTTATTATAGTCATTTTGTGTAGAATTTTTCCAGATAGGCTAACCCGCTAACGAAGCTCACATGTAAAGGGATTAATTTTGTTTGGAAAAAATATTTTGAAGAATGTTTCAAATAACTGAAGAGAAGATTAGTCAATGCTTTTATATTGAGTCTACTATTGGGGAATGACGGGTTTATCATTTATAGTGATGCATCAATGAAAGGACTTGGTTGTGTCCTTATGAAAAATGGTAGGGTTATTACTTATGCATCACGACAGCTAAAAATTCATGAGAAAAACTATCCTACTCATGATCTTGAGTTAGCTTCAATAATATTTACTTTGAAGATATTAAGACATTATCTCTATAATGAAAATGTTGAGATTTATACTGATCCCAAGAGTTTGAAGTAAATTTTTTCATATAAATAACTTAACATGAGGTAATAGAGATGGCTTGAACTACTCAAGTATTATGATTTCACGATACACTACCACATGGGGAAGGAAAATAAGGTGGCAGATGCCTTGATCAAAAAGGATCATGATGTTTTGAACAAGATGAGAGTTGAAAGAGATCATATTTTCATGGATCTAGTACAGATGGATATGGGAATAAACATGGAAGTTGAAACATCATTGCTTTTTCAAATGGTTTCCAAACAATATTTACTAGAAAGGATAATAATTTCTCAAGCTGATGATGAGGATTTTCAAAAGAAGATTAAAGATGTGAATGATGGGAGATTGAGCGACTTCGTATATGAAGATGGAATTTTAATATTTGGGGAGAGACTTTGTGTTCCCGATATACCTTATCTAAAAAGGGAATTGTTGGATGATGCTCATAGTACCAATTTTTGTATACACCTTGATAGTACTATGATGTATAGAGATGTGAAGGAATATTTTTTGTGGAACATGAAGAATGAGATTTCTGAATTTGTGTCAAGATGTATGGTTTTTCAACAAGTGAAAGCTGGAATGAAACATCTTGGAGGAGTATTTCAACCACTTTCTATACCTGAGTGGAAATGAGATAATATCATGATGGACATTGTCATGGGACTACCAAAGACTCTTAGAAGGGACGATGTAATATGGGCCATTTCTGATTGTCTTACCAAGTCATCATATTTTCTTGCTATAAGAGAAGATCTACCACTTGAACGTCTAGAAAGACTATATATTAATAAAGTTGTGAGACTTCATAGAGTACCCATTGAAATGATTCTAACTATGATCCACGTTTTACATCAAGATTCTTGAAAAGTATTCAAAAAGCCCTAGATACTGATCATCTTTTGAGCACTTCCTACCACTTGCAAAATGATGGACAATCATAACGGACTATTAAAACATTGGAAGACATGTTGAGGTCTTGTTCACATGATTTTCAAGGCATGTTGGGTCATTATTTACCTCTCGTAGAATTTTCCTACAAAAATAGCTTCCATTCTTGTATAAATATGGAACTCTATAAAGCATTATATGGGAGGTGATGTCGTACACCAACATGCTAGGATGATGTTGGTGAAAGAAAGCTCGTGGGCCCAGAACATGTTAAAGAAACAATGGAAATGGTAAAGATTATCTAGAACCATATCAAAATATCTCAAAGTAGGAAAAAGTGTTATGCTGATAACTGAAGGAATGATTTTGAATTTCAAGAATGTGATCACGTTTTATTAAAGGTATCTCCATGGAATGGTATTATATGATTCGGTAAGAAGGGAAAATTAAGTCCCAGGTACATCGGACCTTTTCAAATTCTGGACCGAATTGGAGTCGTTGGTTACCGTATCGTAATTTCGCCAAGTCTCTCCAAGGTTCACAATATTTTCCACGTGTCAATGTTAACAAAGTACAAGCAAGACCCAACACATGTACTCACTTATGAATAAGTGGAACTTGAGCCCGATCTATCTTACTGTGAAGAGCCTATCAAGATTCTTCATACTAGAGAACAAGTATTGAGAAATCAGATGAATCTTCTGGGGAAGGTTATATGGAGGAATCATAAGATGGAGGAAGCAACATGGGAGCTTGAGGAGCTTATGTTAAAGACATACCGAATATTTTTAGGTAATATTCTGTGAATTTTGAGGATGAAATTTTTTAAGGATGGGAGAATGTAACACCCCAAGGTTTTGAAAATAAATATAGAATGCAATTTTGCCTCTTATATGTTTTTAATTTCAATAAATGGTCATCTAGAGTAGTGTTTAGTAATTCATTTTGAGTCTTATAGAACAAACGTTATTTTTTGTGAATAGTAACATACCATTATGAATAGTAATATGAATACTAATATGAAAAGTAATATGACCCTTGAATAGTAAATAATGATATTATTTTATTTTATTAAGGAAATATGATAATGGGATCTTAATTAAATTTTCAATGTCCCATAAAACTAACTACACTTCAAGATTTTCATTTTTTGAATTTACTATGACCTTATCTAAAAATCACATTAATAGTATTTGGAAATTTATTTTTGAAAAATGTATTTAACTTTTGAATTATACAAATCAAAAAATGGTGGGGTGGATTTTTGGGATTTTTTTGAAGTTCTTGAATTTTTGTTGAATAGTGAAATATGGAAAAATACCGTATATTCAATTTATCAGTTAAATACACTATTTAAGACTTCATAGGTGATGTAAGGCTACTTTATTCAAGCTCATATTTTCTTAATACTATTATGTGTCACATGAAACTATATTATTGGTTGCCTAGATGGAGATAATAAAATAATGAAATTAAATATATAAAATTTACCCCTCTCCTCCACTATAAAACCCCCCACCACTACCTATTCTATTCACTTCAATAAGCCTTGAAGCTCCTCAATGTTCTGGCCAATAACCCTTCCCTAGTCACTCCCCACGACCATGAAGCTCTTAGTATTTCCAAAATACTAAAACCCATTCCCTAAAAGAGTTTATCAGGGAGGTTATTTCAAGAGGTAAAGCACCCTTCTTTTTCATTTGGTATTATTTTATCAACTTTTTTGTAACTCCCCGACCCCAGTTACCCAGAGTCAGTGCATTATTACATAACATTTTCATGATAAAAAAGAAAGATCAAATATCGAAAGACCAATTAGTTTAGTGTCCTTGGAAACAGTAGATATATTCATAAAGTTTTACATTACATTATAAAGTGAAAAACTACTACAAAAACATATTGTCTCCATAGTCCACACTATTATCCCCTCATAATATCCCTACCGGTCATTCATAATTTACTTCTTCACATCCTGGGAAAAATAAAACATAGAAAAGGGTTGAGCTCAAATGCCCAGTAAGGATAACAATATAACGGAAACTTTCATAAATGAGAATAAACATTTAAGTCAATGTATAACTAAAACAAAAGCCTTTTAAATTTGAACTTCAACATAGTATGGAAAAAATAGAATGAAATAATGTTATTTACTTATTCACATGGATATTCTACTAATCGAATAATCACATGCAATATCAATAACCACTTTCATAATGATGTAATGCATAATGCCAAACTATCATAACCACTTAGCCAAGGCCTCGAGCCAAGACTAAAAATAAGATTTTGTCAAGGCCTTGTGCCAAGACACTAGTTTGTCTCATGAGACCTACCGATGCATCGGGGAGCTATAGCGGGCTCCACCCGTCACATATTAAGTCCAATTCATTCCCATATGAAAAGGTTTAAACATAACATAAATATTCGTATTAAAACTAGCATATGAAATGTCAATACTTTCACCATAAACCATGAATGATGTAAAAATAGCACATCCACAGTCAAACATATCACAAACCCATCAATAAAATATATAAGTTTTTTATCATAACAAATCAACTTCAAATAAGCGTAAAATCCATCAAAGGATGTTGACATAGATGAAATCAAAACTCTTTTTAGAGAAATATCTCTTTCTATTTTGAAAAAATTGAAGAGTCATATATTTATAAAATAAAACATTTTCTTTGAAAATATTCTTATAAGCTTTTAAGGGAATCTTCGACAATTTTATAATGGCGGAAAATAGCCGCACCCGCCGTATATGGTAAAAAAAAATTCTTACCTTAATTCTGTCGAAAAGGTTAAAAAGCACCTTGTTTGGAAAACGACGGAAATTTTCCTTTATAAAACTCTTATAAAATGTCAAACAAGGGTATAAATGACTTTAAAAAATATTCTTTTAAATAGTAAAAATGTTTTGAAATACATTTTTAAGAAACATGGATGTGGATGATAAAGAGATCCCAGTAGATTATTACGTATAAACAACCTCGGATAATGAAGAGATTGTGAAATAACCCTTACCTTGTACTTTTCCATGGTTGGGGGTTGGTTAACCTCCTGTATAATGGTGAAATAAATGTTATTAAATTATTCAAGAATCATATACATTAATATGATATCATATATGATCTTTTAACATTGATTTGTTAATAATAACTCAGTATTATCGTTGTTTTGGGTGTTAACTTACTCATTTTCTTTTATATGTTTTGTTATGTAAGACGTGTTTATCATGGATAGGTTGTATCTTAATCATATAAATAATGATATCATGTCCTTAGATATTATTATTAATCATCAAATGAGAATTAGACTTCAATGTATATGATGGAGAATGAATCTCATCGTGTTCGTGGAGACGGTAGTCCAGACGTACGCACGAGCGACAATATCATTCTTTTGATATTAAAATAATATATAATTGGATGGTATATCATATATAAAGAATCATTATCATGTTACATTTATTATTTACATTAATTACACATCATTTTTATACCCATCCAAATAATAATTTATTGAATAACAATTATACCACGACGTGGAGACGGTAAGCCGTACGTACGCACGTATGGTGACATGTAATTCAAAGGATGGATAGAATACTGAATATGATTGTAACATATTTATAATAACATCACAGTATATATAAGATACTGGAGTTATTATTTTATAATGGTAATAACAAAGAAATAAGAAGTGGAAGAAGAAAGGAACTTGAAAAAGGGTGGTGAAATCATTACCTCTTCTTCGGGTTCTTCCTTTTGATTTGATCAAAAGGGCTCTTACGTTGGCTTTCTGACTAAAGTAAGGCCTCTATGATGAAGTGAGGGAAGCTGAGAGAGTATTTTGGCAGATGTCGGCTGAACTAAAAGGCTTTGAATGTGTGAGTTAATGAGAAGGGAGAGTTCTCTTTTATAAGAGGGGTGAGGGGCACATTTGGAAAATCTAGAAATATTATTTTATAATAAATTCATATTCGGTTTATAATGGCTCCAAAGAGGATTATTTAAATTTTAAGGTGGTGATAGGTTGCAAACCACTCAACCAATATAATTTAGACAGGTTTGGGTCATTATACTAAAATTATCTTTATGTATTAACTCTTAGTTAATTAGTTTCACTTTTACAATGTCTCTTTGTATTTTTATATTATATGGTTAATAAAATTACTATATACATCCAAGATACCCCCAAGTGGTCCATTGATGATACAACTATCATTATATAAGTCTCTTGGCTGGACCTTAGATTTTTATGAATTTAATATCAATTAATAATATAATATTTGTTTTAAAAACTCTTTTATGTCAATTTTGAGACTATTCAATAGTTGATTTTTGTAAAAAACATAACAGAATGATTTCTTCGAAAAAAGTCAATTAAATAAATACTAATATGTCCTATTATCCTATAAAATTAGTTTAATTCATTAAAAGTATAAAATTTTATTTATTTTGTATTTATAATATCAATTATTTTAATTTTTTACTATTATCATAATTACTGCATCATCATTGTGTCATAAATAAATTAAATTAATTAATGTCTAAAAATTATTAATATAATATCATTATGTATGAAATCTTTTTATATTTATAATTAATATTTATAGTAAAAAATATAACATATATAACCCTATGTAAAATTTTGTTTTCTAAAAGATATATGCTTTTGTCATTTTTGTATTCATTTTAACTTAATTAAAATAAAGTGTCCCTATCACTTACAAGTGGCACCATGGGGTCCCAAAATCGACCCAAAGATGACCATGGTCGATCCTGTATCAACCAATATGGGTAGGACACGTTTTAGGGTAATTTGTTATTATTATAATATTATTTGTTAACCCTTATTTACCGGATTTACCCTTTAACCATGGTAAATAAAACATTTAACGAAGTAATTATTCAAAATGTCTAAAAAATAAAATTTACCTGTTTACACAATTTGAACATCCTGAATCCAAATATGGAATCCATTTTTCCAAATTCAAAACACAGAAGTGGCTGAAATTAATTTAAAATTAATTTCCGCTTTCAAAACAAAAAGCGTGTTTTTAAGATATAATATCTATCAAAAGATTGATACTTGTTTATGTTTGGTTTAATTGTGAAATTATGTCCAATGACCAAAATTGTATTAAATGGTAAAAATATATTCTAAATATACTTTAAAACCACTCAAATTAATAATTTATCACTATTAATTATTTTGATTAAAATGGTTGTTTTTAATTAAAATTTAGTAATTTTCACTATTCATCAAACTATTAAAGTTATCCGAAAAGTACCAAAATTTCACCTTAGGCTAAATTCGATACACCGAATCCAAAAATTAAGTCCATTTTGAGAGATAAAATATTAAAAAGTAGGTATTACTATTCATAACGGTTAGTTTGATCGGTTGTGGTGTGTGTTAGAACTTGATGTTGCGTACAACACACGCTATTGCATTATTCAAAGAGAAACATACCGTAGAAGCTTGGGGTGTTACATTCTCCCCTCCTTCAAATTATATCATCCTTGAAATTTATCCAATACCACCGCATGAAAATACTCGGGTGGTTCTTCATCATAAGTTCCTCGGGTTCCCACGTTTCCTCTTCCATCTTATGGTTTTTCCACAAAACTTTTACCAGACGCGTCGTCCAGTTTCTCAGTACTTGTTCTCTCATATCAAGAATCCTGATGGGATATTCTCAATAAGACAGATAAGGTTCTAGTTCTAATTCCTCGTAAGTGAGTACATGTGTTGGGTCAAGAATTTATTTCCTCAATAGAGATACGTGGAACACATCGTGAAATTTCGAGAGTCTTGGTGCAATTGCCAATCGGTAAGCTACAGCCCCAATTCGTTCTAAAATTTCGAAAGGTCTGATGTACCTAGGACTCAATTTACCTTTCTTACAAAAACGTATGACTCCCTTCAATGGAGATAACTTCAGGAAAACATGGTCATTGACTTGAAATTCCAAATCCTTCCTTCGATTATCAGCATACCTCTTCTGCCTACTTTGAGCTACTTTGATGTGATTTTGGATTACCTTCACCTTTTCCATTGTTTCCTCCACCAGTTCTGGACCTACAAGTTTTTTTTCACCAACTTCATCCCAACATGTTGGTATACGACATATCTTTCTGTATAATGCTTCATATGGTGCCATCTGAATACTCGAATGGAAGCTATTGTTATAGGAAAATTCTACCAGAGGTAAATATTGATCCCACATACCCTGAAACTCAAGTGAGTAGGATCTCAACATTTCTTCTAAGGTTTGAATAGTTCATTCTGATTGTCCGTCTGTCTGAGGGTGGTAGGCAGTGCTCAAATGAAGTTCAGTATCCAAGGCTTTCTGGATACTTTTCCGGAATCTTGAAGTAAAATGGGGATCACGATCAAAAACAATCGATAGGGGTACTCCATGAAGTCTCATAACTTCATTAATATATAGTCTTGCTAGACGTTCCAGTGGTTGATCTTCTCTTATAGCATGAAAATTTGCTGACTTGGTAAGACGATCAACAATAACCCATATTGCGTTGTTCCTTCTATGAGTCTTTGGTATCCCCATGACAAAGTCCATGGTAATATTGTCCCATTTCCACTCCGGTATGGGAAGAGGTCACATGACTCCTCCAGGCTGTTGCCTTCTAGCTTTCACTTATTGACAAACCATACATCTTGACACAAAATGAGCAATCTCCCTCTTCATGTTGTCCCACAAAAAATGTTCCATCAAATCTCTATACATTTTGGTGCTCCCAGGGTGTATAGAGAAATTGGAACTATGAGCGTCATCCAACAATTCCCTTTTTAGATCAGTTATATCAGGAACACAAAGCCTCTTCCCGAATTCCAAAATTCCTTCTTCGTACACAAAGTCCTTCAATCTCCCATTACTCACAGTTTTAATCTTCTTTTGAAATTCTTCATCATCGGTGTGATAAATCTTAATCCTTTCTAGTAAATATGGTTTGGCAACTATTTGAAAAATCATTGATGCTTCACCTTCCCTGGTTATTCACATGTCCATCTTCATAGATCCATGAAAATTGGATCCCTTTCAATTCTCATATTGTTTAAAACTCCATGGTCCTTTCTGCTCAAATCATCTGCCACCATGTTTGCCTTCCCCAGGTGGTAGTGTATCATGAAATCATAATCCTTGACTAATTAAAGTCATCTCCTTTTCCTCATGTTGAGTTCTTTTTGTGAGAAAATATACTTCAAACTCTTGTGATCAGTATAAATCTCACATTTTTCACCATAGAGATAGTGCCTCCATATATTCAAAGAAAATATCACAGCTGCTAACTCGAGATCATGTGTAGGATAGTTTTGCTCAAGAATTTTCAACTGTCTTGATGCATAGGCAATAACCCTATCATTCTGTATAAGGACACAACTAAGTCCTTTCTTAGATGCATCACTGTAAATAACAGATCCATCATTCCCCGATGGTAGAGTCAATATAGGACCATTGACTAATATTCTATTCAGTTATTAGAAACATTCTTCACACTCTTTTGTCCAAACAAATTTAACCCCTTTACGTGTGAGCTTCGTTAATGGGTTTTCCAATCGGGAAAATTTCTGGACGAAACGTCGATAATAACCTTCCAAACCAATAAAACTGCGTACCTCAGTTATACTCATAGGTGCTGGAAATTCTTGGATTGCCTTGTTCTTAGAAGAATCAACAAAGATTCCATCTTTAGAGACAATATAGCCAAGAAAAGAAATCTCCGGAATCCAGAATTCACATTTGCTAAACTTCCCATATAATTCATGTCTTCTCAGAGACTTCAGGATAATGCCCAAGTGACTTTCATGATCTTCATAGCTTTTAGAGTATACCAAGATATCATCAATAAATACCACCACAAATTCATCGAGATATTCCTTGAAAACTCTATTCACTAGATCCATGAATACAGAGGGTGCATTAGTCAATCCAAAAGGCATTACAGTAAACTCGTAATGCCCATACCTGGTTCAAAATGTCGTCTTCGGAATGTATTCCTTCTTCACACCCAACTGATGTTATCTAGATCGAAGGTCAATATTTGAAAAGTATGGAGCTCTATGTAGTTGGTCAAATAAATCATTAATGCGAGGTAGGGGATACTTTTTCTTTATTGTTATAGCATTGATCTCCCTATAGTCGATACATAACCTCATAGATCCATATTTCATTTTAACAAAAAGAACAAGGTCTCCCCATGGAGAAACACTTGGGCGAATAAATCCCGTATTACTCAACTCCTATAGTTGTTTCTTTAGTTCAACTAATTTTACAGTGTCCATTCTATAAGGGGTCTTTGATATAGGCCTTGATCCAGGAATTAAATCAATGGAAAACTCAACTTCTCGTTCTGGAGGATGTCCAGGTAAATCTTCCAGAAATACATCTACATATTATTTCACAAAAGGTACATCCTCTATTTGAACATTCCTTTCCTCACCCACAGACATTTATTTCTCTTCCTCCCCAACAATTGAATTTAGTTGAGCTACTGGGGGTGGATCTAGATAAGAATTAGGTGGTGATGATTCTGCTCTAAAGATAAGGTGTTCCTTATCATCATCATAAAAAATCATAACAACCTTATTCTTACAATAAATCTTCGCATCAGGGTCTGAAAGCCAGTCCATACCGAGGATTATATCAAACTCAATCATAGGTATGACGATGAGATCAACTGATAAAGAACATTTATGTGCTATAATGGGGACTGATTCACAAAACTTTGTTGCAATGATACTTCCCTTAGGAGTTTTAACTGACAACTCCCTTATTAAATAAAATTGTAAGTATCTAATTTTCTTAGAAAACTAGGAAGATATGAAACAATGTGATGATCCAAAACCAAATAATGCATTTTCTAAACATGAGGAAACCATTAAATTACCGGCCACCACGTCTTTCAGTGCTTCTACCTCAGCAGTAGTGATAGAAAAATCTTGGCCTTGATCCCTTGGCCTTTTTTGAGGTAAGTTCCCCTGACGATTGGGACATTCATTTGCATAATGTCCCATCTCCCTACAATTATAGCACTGAACATTGGAAGCTTCCTTCTTCCCTTTACAATCCCAATCTTGGTGGCCTTTTTCACCACACTTGTAACAGACACCCATTCCCTTTAAGCAAGTACAGGGGTGTTTCTTCCCACATTTACTATAGGATGGATATTCAACCTTTCTCTTCTTCCCCTTATTTACATTCCTAAATTGATCAGCAGATCTATTCTTCTCTTTCTTTGCTTTAAAGTCATAAGACTTAGATAATTCCTTTCGGTCTTGATAGCACATGAGACAATGTCTTCGTACGATGAAAAGGATTGTTAGACTAATGCTCGACGGAGATATGGTTTTAACCCATCAAAGAAATGATCAATATTACTTCTGGGGTAACGTATATAATCACCAATATACCTTTCTAACCTTGTAAAGTGATCCTCATACTTTGCGTCATTCTCATCCTCCTTTTGTCTCAGACTCAGAAATTACCTTTCCATATCTGCTCGATGGTCACGAGGAAAGTTTTTTTTTCTAAAAACAGATCTTTGAATTCGCTCCATTCCATATTTTATACTTCATCATCTTCCTTCATGTTTTGAATCAATGACCACCATTGATCAGCATCTCCAGTGTGGCGGTAAACTGCCATGATAACCTTTTCCCTTTCACTAATCCCCAAAGCCTAAAATATTTTCTCTAGGGAATTTATCCATTTCTCATTTACTAAGGGATTTGTACTCCCATTTAACATTGGTGGTTGTTGCATAATTAATCGATCTAACATTGATCCTCCATGTTGCGGATCAGGGTGCTCCATACGGGTAAGGTTATTATTCATAACCTAACTGAGTTGTCCCAGTATAGTGAATAGCTGATCGGCACCAGTTGCAACACTAGCTCCACTATAATTATCTTGAGCAGGAGGGAAATCCCTACATGGAGTGTGTGCATTGATACGGTTTCCATTTCTTCCATTAGGCGCCATTTCTAAACAATGGAATAAACTAGATCAGTTTATGAATGAAAATACATAATCCCAAACTTATAAAACACATAACATATATTGAACTATTTATGGATATAATCCATAATCATAAAAAATGATTTCTTTGAGGAAGTATATACTCATAAACCCTTTATAATGATTTGTAAGGAAAATGACAGTTATCCAAAGAATATCCCCCGGGAGTGTCGTAGCCAAGAGTGCAGCAAGGCCCGTTGTCTTTCACTAGTTCCCGTTCAAGTCTAGCTCAAAGCGGTGTTTTCGGGTTTTACCCCTAGGTACATCTGTGGCAGAGCCGCCTCTACCTGCTCGTATCCAGACAGGGATGTATTGCTCGAAAAACTCACAAAATCTCTACAATACCAAAATTCTAGGAAGTTCTTCTATACTAATCCTCAAAGTTCATCTTCGGTCTACGTGATCTAATCAGAGTTTATCTAAATCTATCTTCCAAAGTTTGTAATAAACTTTCTTTGATACCAACTGTAATTCCCCGACCCCAGTTACCCAGAGTCGGTGCATTATTACATAACATTGGCATGATCAAAAGAAAGATCAAATCTCGAATGACCGATTGGTTTAGTAGCCTTGGAAACAATAGATATATTCATCAAGTTTTACATTACATCATAAAGTGATAAAATACTACAAAAACATATTGTCTCCATAGTCCACACTATAATCCCCTCATAATATCCATGAAGTTCATTCATAATTTACTTCTTCACATCCTGTGAAAAATAAAACATAGAAAAGGGGTGAGCTCAAATGCCTAGTAAGGATAACAATATAACAGAATCATTCATAAATGAGAATAAACATTTAAGGCAGTGTATAACTAAAACAGAAGACTTTTAAACATGAACTTCAACATATTATGGAAAAAACAGAATGAAATAATTCCATTTACATATTCAGATGGATATTCTACTAATCGATTAATCACATACAATATCAATAACCACTTTCATAATGATGGAATGCATAATGCCATACTATCATAACCACATAGCCAAGGCCTCGTGCCAACTACAAATAATATTTTTTCAAGGCCTTATTCCAAGACACTAGTTTGTCTCATGATACCTACCGATGCATCGAGGAGCTATAGCGGGCTCCACCCGTCACATATTAAGTCCAATTCATTCTCATATGAAAAGGTTTAAACATAACATAAACATTTGTAATAAAACTATCATACGAAATGTCAATAATTTCACCATAAACCACGAATGGTATAAAAATAGCACATCCACAAGAAAACATATCAAAAAACCTTCAATACAATATAGAAGTTTTGTATCATAATAAATCAACTTTAAATAAGCGTAAAATCCATCAAAGGATGTTGATATAGATTAAATCAAAACTCATTTTAGAGAAATATCTATTTGTATTTTGAAATCATTTAAGAGTCATATATTTATAAAATAAAATATTTTCTTTGAAAATATTTTTATAAGCTTGTAAGGGAAGCTTCGACGATTTTATAAAGGTGGAAAATAGCCGCACTCGCCGTATAAGTTAAAAAAAACATTCTTACCTTAATTCTGTCAAAAAGGTTAAAAAGCACCTTGTTTGGAAAACAACAAAAAGATTACTTTATAAAACTCTTATAAAAAGTCAAACAAGGGTATAATTGACTTTAAACCATATTCTTTTAAATAGTAAAAATGTTTTGAAATACATTTTTAAGAAACATGTATGTGGATGATAAAGAGATCCCAGTAGATTATTACGTATAAACATCCTCAGATAATGAAGAGATTGAGAAATAACCCTTACCTTGTACTTTTCCTTGGTTGGGGGTAGGTTAACCACCTATATAATGGTGAAATAATTGTTATTAAATTATACAAGAATCATATACATTAATATGATATCATATATGATCTGTTAACATTGATTTGTTAATAATATCTTAGTATTATCATTGTTTTGGGTGTTAACTTAATTTAAGCCGTGTTTTTCATGGATAGGTTGTATCTTAATCATATCCAAAATGATATCAAGTCCTTAGATACTATTATTAATCATCAAATGATAATTTCACTTGAATGGATACGATGGAGAATGAATCTTATCGCATTCATTGAGACGGTAGTCCATACGTACGCACGAGCGACAATATCATTCTTTAGATATTAAAATAATATATAATTGGATGTTATATCATATATAAAGAATAATTATCATGTTTCATTTATTATTTACATGAATTACACATCATTATTATACCCATCCAAATAATAATTTATTGAATAACAATTACACCACGACGTGGAGACGGTAAGCCGTACGTACGCACCTATGGTGACATGTTATTCAAAGGATGGATAGAATATTGAATATGATTGTACCATATTTATAATAACATCAAAGTATATATAAGATACTGGAGTTATTATTTTATAATGGTAATAACAAAGAATGAATAAGTGGAAGAAGAAAGGAACTTGAAAAAGGGTGGTGAAATCATTACATCTTCTTCGGGTTCTTCCTTTTGATTTGATCAAAAGGGCTCTTAGGTTGGCTTTCTGACTAAAGTAAGGCCTCTATGATGAAGTGAGGGAAGTTGAGAGAGTATTTTTGCAGAGTTTGGCCGCACCAAAAGGCTTTGAATGTGTGAGTTAATGAGAATGGAGAGTGCCCTTTTATAAGAGGGGTGAGGGGCACCTTTGGAAATGCTAGAAATATTATTTTATAATAAATTCATATTCAGTTTCTAATGACTCCAAAGTGGTTTATTTAAAGTTTAAGGTGGGGATAGGTCGAAAAACACTCAACCAATAAAAGTTAGATAGGTTTGGGTCATTATAATAACCTTATCTTTAAGTATTAACTCTTAGTTAATTAGTTTCACTTTTACAATGTCTCTTTGTATTTTTATAATATATGGTTATTAAACATACTATATACATCCTAGATACCCCCCAAGTGGTCCTTTAATGATACACCTATCATGATATAAGTCTCTTGGACGATCCTAAGATTTTTAGGAATTTAATATCAATTAATAATATAATATTTGTTTTAAAAACACTTTTATGTCATTTTTAAGACTATTCAATAGTTGATATTTGTAAATATCATAACAGAATTATTGCTTCTAAATAAGTCAATTAAATAAATTCTAAGATTATATATTATCCTATAAAATTATTTTAATTCATTAAAAGTATAAAATTATATTTATTTTGGTATTTATAATATTAATTATTTTAATTTTTCACTATTATGGTAATTACTGCATCATCATTGTGTCATACATAATGTATATTATTTAATGTCTGAAAATTATAAATAAAATATAATTATGTAGGAAATTGTTTTATCTTTCTAATAAATATTTATAGTCGAAAATACAACATATATAACCCTATGTAAAAATTGTTTTTCTAAAAGATATATGCTTTTGTCATTTTTGTATTCATTTTAACTTAATTAAAATAAAGTGTCCCTATCACTTACAAGTGGCACCATGGGGTCCCAAAATCGACCCAAAGATTCCCCTGGTCGAACATGTATCAACCAATAAGGTTAGGACACGTTTTAGGTTAATTTGTTATTATTATAATATTTTTGTTTAACCCTTATTTACCGGATTTACCCTTTAACCATGATAAATAAAATATTTACCGAAGTAATTATTCAAAATGTCTAAAAATAAAAGATCCATATTTACACAATTTGAACATCCGGATTCCAAATATGGAATCCATTTTTCCAAATTCAAAACACAGAAGTGGCAGAAATTAATTTAAAATTAATTCCCGCTGTCAAAACAAAAAACGTGTTTTTAAGATATAATAACTATCAAAAGATTGATACTTGTTTGTGTTCGATTTAATTGTGAAATTATGTCCAATGACCAAAATTGTATTAAATGGTAAAAATATATTCTAAATATACTTTAAAACCACTCAAATTCATAATTTATCACTATTAATTATTTTGATTAAAAAAGTTGTTTTTAATGAAAATTTAGTAATTTTCACTATTCGTCAAAATATTAAAGTTATCCAAAAAGTACCAAAATTTCACCTTAGGCTAAATTTTATACTCCTAATCCAAAAATGAAGTCCATTTTGAGAGATGAAATTTCAAAAAGTAGGTATTACTATTCATAATGGTTAGTTTGATCGGTTGTGGTGTGTGTTAGAACTCGATGTTGCGTACAACACACGCTATTGCATTATTCAAAGAGAAACGTATCATAGAAGCTTAGGGTGTTACATTTTGTTATCCTATACTCACCGCATCTATCAAAATGTCCATGATAACTAAATTAACATGTATATACTAGATTTATATCATGTAAATTTAAGAACCATCATAAATATTTTTACTCCCTTCATTTTATTTTTATAAACGAACTCGATGTCCATGAGGTTCCGATTTATAACCTTCATGGACAACGAAGCTTAGTTCATCACATTATTATTCATTACTGGTCATGAAACCATATTCATAGTTGAACCAGAATATAATATATGTGTTATAACCTAATTAATATTTAGTAACCATAATATGTATATATAATTAAGTTATATGACAAAACAAGTTCATAATATTCCAAATACCACAGAATAATTGAAGTGGTTGTCATCTAATGATTCATCCTCATTCCATGTAAAAAATTGATAGAAATGACCATTATCTATTCTCTATATTCATTAATAATATATTATTCCAATCCTATAGATTTATAACCATTGAAAATGAACTTCATTACTTTAAAACAAGTGAATCGAATATGAAAATAATGAAAACACACCCTCCAGAATAATGAAATTCAATACAATAACTTATGAATAAAGACATAAACAAACTAACCAGAATTATGGTAAATTAAATACATGTATAATAGGTTATGAAATAATTTATTAACAAGTATAATTTCATATTATAGGATCTTAATTTTAAGAGACGAACACGTTCAGAGTTAAGGTAAGGTTTTTTTCACATGAACATCCACTTTCATTCGGGATACTTTCATTGTCTAATTACCTCAATGTAATTCATATTTATTGTTATGTACTCATAAACTTTTATGTGTTAGTATCATATATATTTTTACAAATCATAATCCTTCATTATTTTATGGAAAGTTACACGTTTTAAATGGAACTTTCAAAATAGTTTCAAAAATACAAGCCCGATTCAAGGGAATTTCTCAAAATTTTACCTATTTTCAAGGCACTATATAATCTGTTTTTGGAAACCATTATCTTTATAAAATCACTCATTTTGTTATGAAAATACTATCTTACTTCACTTCTGGTTTTATACAAAGACTTTCCCAAAAGAACTCTTCTTTTTAAAATAAAAGAGTATTTATCTCCAGAATTGCTTAATGATTTTATAAGAGTTTTTTCATCAAATTCAACACTCTTGTTGATTCCATGGTATTATTGGGTTTAATAATTTATGAAGACATCTACTATATTTGATGATCTATCCTAAAACCATTCCCCATATTATTATGAATGGTTAGTGTTTTATGTTTAATGATTGGCGAAAGATACTTAAATTTCAAATGATAGTTTCAATATGAATGTATTGGTTGTTTATATTTATCCCTGCTCATATGAGGAATCCATTGGACTTATCACCTAACGGGTGGGGCCTACAATATCCCCTCGATGCATCGGTAGGTCTCATGAGACAAACTATTGTCTTGGCACAAGGCCATGACAAAATGATTATTTTATGTTCCTAGCATGAGGCTTGGATGGTATGGTTATGATGTCCGGCATATGCACTTACCTCATTATAAAGCTAGTAATTTAAATTTCATGTGGTTATTAGATTAGTATAATACCCATTATTATGTTTTATTATGGCATTATTTACTCAGCTCCTTTTCCTTCCATAATGTGTTTCAAGTTTATTATTAAAGGAATGTGTTTTCAGTTATTCAATGTGTCTAATGTTTATATAATCTTTAGCAGTATTTCTTACTCTTACTGAGCATTTGAGCTCACCCCTTTCTTCTGTTTCATTTTCTCTGGGAATGAAGAAGTAATTTATGAATGATTTGTAAGCATAATCTAGGAGACGTGATGTTTCTAGCGGAATAAATTATTGTTGTTTTTCCTTTCCATATGTATAGTCGAACTTATGTATGTATCTTGTTTCCAATAATAATAATATACTTGTTATTCTGGGATTCGTATTCCTTGTATGTATTCAAACGTAATAAAATAAGGCACCGGATTTGGGAAACTGGGGTCGGGTCCTTACAGATTTCTCCATTGATAATAAATACCATATTGGCTGTTATATTCGATGGGTCACCTTTATAGTGATCAATGGGTTTTTTGAAATATTCCAAGGAGAATGGGACTCATGACCAAGCAGATTCGGGCCTTCATATCATGATTTTACGGAAAGTGATATGTTTGTTATCCATTGATTTTTGGTGGTATTCATTGAGTGGAGATCTCCCTCTGGTTATCCTCGAGTTTCCCAACATGTTTCTTTCTGACTTCTCTGGTTTTCTATTGTTAAGGGAGGTAGAGTTTTCTATTGAAATAGATCCTAGTGCTCAACTAGTTTATATTCTCTCTTACAACATGGAAATATCATAACTAAAAGAGATTACGTCTCTATTTGATAATCTTATTGAGAGAGGCTTTGTATCCCCAATTGTGTCAACTTGGGTGGTGTTAGTTCTATTTTCTAAGAAAGACAATGGTTCACTTCACATATGTGTTGATTAATAAAATCTCATTAGAGTGATGGTAAAGAACAAGTATCTATTTCCACTGATTATGATCAATTTAATCATTTTAAAGGTGGTAAGTGGTTCTCAAAGATTGATCTTCACTCTAGTTACCATCACCTAAGGATAAAAAAATTAATTCATAAAACCTCCATTCAGAGTAGGTATGGCCATTATGTGTACCTTGTTATCCCCATTGCTCTAACCAATGAAGTTGTAGCCTTAATTAATTTAGTGAATATTACTTTCAACAAGTATCTAGATACCTTTTTGGTAGTGTTTGGGGATGAAATACTCACTTACTCTCAGTTCAAGGAATATCATGTGCATCATCAGAGAACAATTCTTAGTTATCTAGAAAAAACACCGACTTTATTCCATGATTTTGAAATGTTATTTCTGGATATAGGAATTGATTTTCATGAGATATGTGGTGTCAGAACATGGAATATTGATTGATCCTAAGATGTTGAAGGATGTTATGAATTAGGATCAACAACAAAATGTATTCACCATATAGAGAGTCTTTAGATTACATAGATATTATCCTCAGTTTGTTAAGGGCTTCTCGAAGATGGATTCTATGATGAATTATCTACCTTGGAAGGGAGTAATGTTTTCATGGAATGAGAAATGTTAGAGTAATTTTTTTGAGTTGGAATTACTCTTGACTACTATGTGGGTGTTGACTCTTATAGCACCTTGGAATGTCTATGTGGTCTTTTTTGATGCATCAGGTTCAGATTTGGGAATTATTCATATGTAATATGATCATGTTGTTTCTTAGAGATATCGTCATCTTAGACCACATGAGAAGAATTATATGACCCATGAACTTGAACATACGGTTTTGATTCGTGAACTTAATAGTTTCTGTCATTACCTTAACAGAGAAAGGTTTTACCATGTATTTAGACCATTAGATATTGAGTTATATATTTTCTCAAAAATATTTTAATTTCCAACAAAGGAATTGGGTGGAATACCTGCAATATTGAAATTTTAACATTACCTATAACATTGGAAAATTGACTTTTATAAAGGATTCTTTTACCCGTAAAATTCTAATATAGGCAATGAAAGAATCATATTAAGAGTGGAACTTGATGGATCTCTTGGAATAACTTCATATAGGAGTCTAGGAATCTGGATCCAAGGTTTCTTTATCTATTGATCAATTGAAATTTAATATTCTTTAAAGTATTCTTTTGGAAAAAAATATTGACGATTAGTTCTTTAGGATTATGTACTGTCTTAGTGATTGGGAAACCGTTCTTGATTTTTTGTTCTCCAAAGAGGGAATTATATGGCTTCGAAATTGTTTTGTTGTACTGTCTTTAATAAAAAAAACTATTATAGGGGGTTTTCATATTTTCTAATGGGAAGTGAACCCAAGAACTATGATATTGTTTTATGAAATTAGGTGGTTGTTCTGGTGTCCAGGTATGAGATAGGGAATCTCCAACGTTTTCTATCATTGCTATACATGACAACATGTGATGGTCAGGCACTAGAAACATTCGATTTTCCTTTATCCACATCCAGTCCTGACTTTGAAGTGGTATGAGATCTATGTGGAATTTTTGGTTGGCTTTCCACCTACCCATATAAAAAATAATGTGATATGGGTTGTGATTGATAGAATGAATACATCATCTCACTTTGCACCCATTCCTGATATAAATAAAGTTGAGAAGTTGGGAATATTTATGTGAAATAGATTATTCATTTTCATGGAGTCCTGTATATTATAGTCTCCATTAGGGATCCTCATTTTATATATCATTTTTTGGGAGGCCTTCCAGAGTCATTGAGATCTCATGTCTAATTGAGTACAGTATACCATGCCCATTTATATTCCTAGAGAGAAAGAGATATATAGATTCATTAGGATATGATTCACTCTTTTTTTCTCAACATTGGTGGGTCTTGGGATGAAATGTTGGGGCTATTTGAGTTTTCTTATAACAACATGTACCAATATAAGATTAGAATTAATCCTTTTAAGGCCTTGTATTCTTGGCCTTACAGATCTAGGTTGTGTTTGTTGGAGGTTGGTGAATGTTCCATGGGGGTTTCGATCTTGGTCCAAGAGATGACAAAAAAATATCTCGTTGATTCATTAGGGAATGATAATGAAAAAGAGCCAATATAATCATTATGCTGATCATCTCAATAGACCATTGGAATTATCAGTTGGTTATCATGTGTTCTTGAATATTTCACCTCAGTTGGGTCTTTGACGGCTTGGGATGTGATGGAATATTGCTTCTCATTTATTGGTATCTTTTCAGGTTTTTGAGCATATGGGGAATGTTTTATATCCTTTATCACATTCACCTCAACCGAAGTCTATACCAAATATATTACATTTATGAATGTATCTTTCTAATCCATATCAAGTTTTGTGTTTCCATGATATTGAGGTTGGAAATGATTTATCTATGACTGAATGGCCAGAAAATAAAATTGATTTTGAAAACAAGATACATTATTGGAGGATGATACCTTTGGTTTTTGTGATATGGAATCATGCTTCTGAAAATCAAAAGACATGGGATAGAGAGGAATTTTTGAGAGATAAGTGGCCATATCTTTTTGGTAAGAAAGCTTCTGAGTAAGATTTATGGGGAAAAAAGTTTATATGGTGGAGAAGTTTTAACATAAGGTTACTATTTTCTAGTATTCCTAAACCCCTCTTTTTCATGATTTGTTTGATTCTCATTTTAGGACTAATTCATGTTAGCATTTTAATAATTTTGAGAATTCTGGGATAATCCATGTTTAGCATGCAATTTTCAAAAATTGTGTGCCCTATCAAAGAAAATCATACAATTCAAGGTAGAAGGACTTTTCATAGTTTATTCATGTTTAGTTAAGATATTATCCGTATTAAGAGAACTATGCATCCCATTTAAAATAGGTTCACATCTTGCATGTGGTTTTTAGAAATAGTACGCCTCTCCCCAGAAAACTATGCAGATAGGCTTTTAATTTATACATATTTTAATTAAATATTCATGAACCCATATTTTAGGTCAATAAATGAATGGTATGAACTAAAACCAATTTATCCCATCCTTGGAGCTCTAAAGAATTGTTTTCTCCCCTCAGATCCTCTCGAAAGTGATTATACGCTATAAGAATACCCTTCAATCTTCTTCCAATTAGATTAATTTTCCTCTTCCTATTCTCTCGCGATCTATCTTCTCCACCCTAGGGTCCCTAGATCACCATATTGATTTGAGGATCTAATACCCACTAGTTTGGATCTAAACCTAGTTTCGATTCATATATCCTCATTGTATTCATTATTTTTTGGTTTTTTTATATGTATTATTTATTCATGTAATGTTGATATCGAGGTAGGTGATTCCATCATGATGCCCAATTTTTGTTCAATGTAAATTTCATTGTTTAATTTATATTCTTGGAATTAAATTAAAATTAATATTTTTCATTAAATTTCATTCAAATGTTTTCTTTGGAAAAACCAAATTTCCTTGAATAGTGGTTTTTAAGAAAAATGGGGTTTTGTAATGAAATTATAAAATTCCCAATTCCATTGAATTCGGTTTTCTTTATAGAAATTGTTGAGATTGGAATTTTTAAATTTAAATTTTGAAATTGTTTTAATTAAAGTTTTGAGTTTAATTGGGGAAAAGGATTTGATAGAAAATTGTGAAAAACCCCAATTCCATTGAATTGGGGGTTTGATATGAAATTTATGGAATTGTTTGGGAAAATAAGTTGTCGAATTGAATACTAAAATTGGAAAATCAAATTGAATGGTGAATTTATGTAAAATAATTATTTTTAAAAATTGTTTAAAATGGTTTTGATTTAATACATAGGGGTTTATTGTGGTCAAAATTTTTGTTTTGGATTAAAAATGTGATGATTTTTAAGGGTAAATTCATTAGTTTTAAATGGAGAATAGGACGAATTGAATTTTAAGTTTTCTTGAAATAAATTTCTCTTCTTTAGTTTGTACATGATAACATGATAGCCTTAGGTAGTTACTGATTTATTCAGACCAAACATTCTAAAACCTAATATCTACACATCACATCCCTTAGGTGATGGTGATGAGTCCTCTTTGTCCTTGTTTCAAAGGGACCTATGTACATACTACTGTTCACATTGACAGTGGGGTCTCTATATCCTATAAATATCATACGTTATTAGAAATATGACCATGTTAATTATTTTATGGTCTTTAAAATGAATATATTACATTACTCTACACTTTTTTATGTGGCTTGGGAATTTATATAAACACTTTTATATAAAAGTGTTTATTTAATATAGTTATGAAATGTTCCATTAGTGAAAATCACCATTTATGAATGTTGTTCCATCAATAGAAATATGAATATTTTAATTAAAATTATTTCCATCATTTTAAATGCATAGCATTATTTTTTTTTAAATATTCTATTTATATTCCAAACATGTTTATTTGAAAAATTGGAAGCACTAATTTGGTTAATATGATACTGGCATCTTGATATGGAATCCTTGGTGAGACCCTACTGAGATTTTATTTCTCACCCTACTTGTTCCTTATAGTGTTTTTAGATTACTTCATTCTAGGTTTGAGTTGGGGTAAAGCAACTCTCGAAGGTGGTTCTCATTTTTAACCTATGAACATGGTGGGTTTCATCTGAGTCGGGACATGGTTAGTGTTTACTATTTTCTAGTACTTTATTGCAGTACTCTAGCTTGTTTATTCATATTTGACATCTGGTATACAAATCCTAGTGGATCTTTTGTTTTATTCAGAATATATTGTTTATTTTTATTCTTGAATATTTGTGGAAAAATCATTACCAATTTCTTTTTCAATAATTCTATGTGCTTGTCATCGACCCATAGGGACTCGGAATTCCGTTCAGGCTATGTCAGCGTTGTCTCGATTATCGTATTACCATGGTAACTGGGCTGATTCATGAAAAAATGTATGTGACACCAAGTTTTTATTTTAAAATGTATCATAATTATATAGGATTTTGAAATCAAAGGAAAAATTTATTAAGATTTTATTTTATATTCATGAGATAAATAAAATAGTTAATGCATAAAGTATTTGAATATAAGATATTATTTCCATATCAAATAAAACTAAGTAATTTATATGCATCTTCATCTCATTTATCTTATGTCATAAGAAATTATATTTTATTAAAAAAAATTCTGAAAAACATGAGAGGTTTACTTTAATGAACAAGGATTATGATTCATCGTTTTCTATAACATGTTTAGAGAAGAAATTTTGGTGAAAATATTTATTGAGGATAAATGATTTTATCCATTATTTGTTAAAATATGATAGAATGTGTTCCCACCCCTCATTAGTATTATATTGTAATAAAGTATTATTTTCAAATGAAATTATTTCAAAAACATGGAATACCATATATGATATGGAACAAATAGTTTATTTATTTAATATTCATATTGAAAGGAAATAAATTTTATTTATTAAAAAATGACTGTGTATCATTGAAAGATACTCTAAGAGGAATACAATTTCTATGAGTCTAGTGTACGTATGGTTGAACTTAAATAAGTCAATGCTAAAAAATAAATTATTTATATAATATTTAGATAATCTGATTTACACTTAATAACCTATAATCTTTAGGAAATGAAATGGTGAATAAAATTGTAAATTGTTACCTTTAGTTACCATTTAAAAGTGAATATCATTATTTCCTAAAGGATTGTACCATTCTAAGATTATTTTGTTTTCAATTAATATCCTAAAATACTTTTGGATATATAATGATAAATAAAAAAATGACATTTAGTTATCATGAAATATTAAAGACACTATTTCTGGAAAGATTATACCAGTCAAAATGAATATTCAATTATACTTGATATCTAAAAATAATCATGATTATATAACTATAAATGTAATAGATTCTTTTATATAACATATTAATGTTATTTATACTTTATCCTATAATATTATGGGGGTCAAAAAATAATAATATAAGTAGTCACATTATTTCAAGGAAACACTTGATGAAATAGGGTTTTAGGGATGATAATAATTAATAGATAAAGAGTTTTAAGTGTAAAATGAAGTTTACATCATTACATTTGATGTTGAAAAGTTAATAATATTGAATATGTTTAAGAATTAGAAAAATTAGAAATAAGAATTATAAGTCTCACCATTATTCACACTTGCTTAGTTTATAGATGTTTCTTCTTAAAGAGTTTCATGGGAGGGTTTTATCAAATGGTCACATAGAGATGTGGAAGGAATTATATATAATGTAATTACATAACATTCCAAGAATATGTAACAAATATAAGGTTAATCGTATAGTTTATCATATATTATATAATAAAATAGTTCTAGTATTTGTTTTATTAAATAGAATTAAAGATTTTTAGAATATTAAAATGTGTCGTATTAAAGTAAACCTCTATTTTAACATTATTTCAAGTTAGAAAAATATATTTATATATACATATACAGTTTATTATTTGTAATCATAATTTACCTCTAAAATTAGGACTTTAGGGTTTTCTTTATTTTATGTTCCATGATGCAGTATTATAGGTCATATAAAAATGATAATTTTAGAATGAGTCTGATTCTTTTATAAAGATATAAAATATTCCCATGAGAAAAAAACAAAGAATATGGTTTTTTGTATTCACTAGATGAATTACTAGTTATACAATATAGATTTCAATATTTTTTGGGAAAAAATCTCTGAAGATAACATTATAGTATTTTTGGGTTGAATGGGTTTGATGAAAAAGAGGGTTTCCATGGTAAGTTGTGGAGTCTAGAGAGATTATTAACATGGTATATTGAAAAATATCCAAGATAAAGGAATGAATTCCTAGGAAGTGGTACATAAAATTGTGTACACAAGGTGATGTTTATTCCCTGTGTTTGACAAATTTCTGGGGTCCAAAATTTGGTGTTTGGATTTCATCACAAAGTATGGATTTTATTTAATTTCATATTAAAATTTGTTAAAGGAATGAATTTTGTGAATATGGGGGTCATGAAGAGTGTTTCAAGAAGGATCAAGGAATGTTGATGGTGATCTACATGAACTTGGATGACCATCATGAATGGTGAAGGTGAGGAGCATTACGAGTAGAGCATCACAGAGCCGTGAAGGTTTGATGGAATTATTAATGATTATTATGAGAATTTAAAATGAATAATTGTACAAGAGCTTCATGAAAAAGGGTTTTTTTTGAAAGAAATGGAGGTGCTTCATGAAATGGCGATGACATGGCCTGGAAGGTTCTGGAATCAGTTGAAATTTTGGTAAATAGCCATCTACCGTTTTGTGTAGAGTAGTGAGGCTTAATAAAAATATTAAGGCTATAGAATCATGAATGGAGTTCCATATGGGTGGTTCACAAAGGGTTAATTGGGAAGGTTATATGAGAAGAAATCCTTGAAGGATATAAACCAACTAAATTCTTTAATCATCGCAAAAGTAATGGAATTAATGAAGGCTCAGTAAGCATTAGAAAAAGAGAGGAGCATCATGAAGGCCAATTGAGCTTCTCTAAAGAGGTTTGATTTGCAATGGCTATGTTAGATTCATCAAAGGAGGATCTTCGTGAAGGAAGTGTTCCTTGAAAAGGTGTTTTAAAAGGGATTTCCCACTGAACTGTGGTAATGTGGTATTCATCAGTTGGATGAAAGTGGAACTTCATCGAAGCATATACCCGCAAATGATAATGTATGAATTCATGAAAATGAAGGTACCTACCTGCCCATAAACGATGTTTGAATCCCTTCCAAAAGTAGTGAGTGAAGGAATATGAAGATTGTGATCCTTTTCACTAGCAGTGAGCTAGATAAAGATACATAGAGAGTGACCCTTGGTAATGAAGTGAGATGACCCAAAACCTTATAAAGTTAGTGAGCCTGGGCATATAAGTGATCTTTCATGAACCTTGTAAATAGTAGTGTGCTTTTAGTGGATTCGGTACATCGACATATTTTCATTTTTTTTCTCTATGGACATAGCATAGTGATGTTGAACAAAGTAAAATCATTGTGTCTCATGAATGATTTAATTTTTGTTCATATATTGATACAAGAGAAAGATAGAAGGAAGTTTTTTTAATGACAAAACAAGATCTAAAGGGAATGTAATTTTAATTTTTCCTACCATGATTCTCCCCCACCCCCCCACCCCCCACCCCCCTCAAGTTATTTGACCTATTGAACCTAAAAATTGGTATTTTAGTGAAAGGTTTAAAGTCAGTGGTTCTCTCTCACTAGAAGAAATGGAGGTATTCAATCACAAAGAAATTACAATCTTTGACAGAAAAAATATTCAACTATGGATGAATCGAATGAAGCACTACTTCCAATCATTATGAATGGATGACTTCATAGCATTTATGAATGGAATATTAGATGATATCAATAGTAGTTATTATGTGGAATCTGAATGAAGTGAATTAGTTTTCTGTATTAAAGGAATCAATGTTTTAGGCGTAACCCTTTCCAATGAAATTTATATGAAAGTGATATCAAGTAAAACATCACATTCTATATGGGATATTGAATATATATTACGGAGATTCAAATGTCAAAGAGGCAAAGATGTAGGTTTTGTAGAACAAGGATGCTGATTTGAGAATGAACCCAAATGAATATATTGATACATTCTATGATAGGTTAAATATTGTAGTGGAATACATTTGTGGTATTGGAGAAGTCATTGAATATATAAACATTATGAAGAATATCATAAAGAAACTTCAACCTCATTTTAATCTGAAAGTTTTAGTATTAATGTAAAAATATATAAAGGATATAACAAACTTGTATAGTACCCTTGTGGCATATGAAATTAGAAATGATGACAATGATATTGTGGAAAAGGTTAAATCCAATGAGTTGTAATTCAAGGCCGTGAGGATGCTCTCTACTGAGGATGGATAGGATGATGAAGAGATAGATGTTGTGATTTTATTACACTCCTAAAATCTCTAAAGAGGGAAAGAAATTTTCTAAGGGAAACACACACTTGAATGCTTTAAATGTGGAATGGTTGGACATCATGTAGAAAAGTGTTTGAAGATGTTTCCAGAAGATAAATATGATGAACTTGAAATTAACATGAATAACTATTCTTCCTTTGTGAAAGGTATGAAATATTTTAAGTGAAATTTTATTAAAATTAAGAATCATATTTCAGGAGATGATGACTGTTCAAAAGAATATGAGGCAAAAGATTTATAGGATTCTATGGATCATGAAGTCATTTCTATGATGTATGTTTTCATAAATTCTATAATAAATGATGAATGTGGAAATGAAGAAAGTGAATTTGATGTAAGAGTTGACCTTCATGTTAAACTTAAATCTTCTCTTGAGAAAATTGATGTTTTGAGATCCAAAATGAAGAAAGACAAAAAAGTGCTTCATGATGACAAACATTATATCAAGCAGTAGGAAGAATAGAATTCTGTTCTAAGTGAATAAATTGAAAATTTTATTTCCTTAATTATTGAAATACTTAATATGGTTGTTGATTACAAGCTCAAAATTAAATAATAGAGAAGTGAAATCAATAGTTTGCCTAAAACTTGAAACGGTCCAATAAAACATATCAATGAACATGATGAGGAAGTTTCCATCCTATGATGAAAATTTAAGTATCATGAAAAATTGTTTACTACCAGTATGAAATAAAAAATTAGATCTTATAAGAAACATGAAATGTGAATGTGGGTCATAGTGGTCCATTAGAACAAAAGAAACAATAAAATTCAATGTATAAGGGTGGTATGAGGCTTGATCAAAAATAGAAAGTAGTAATGGTTGAAGTTAGAACACAAGAAACCACTCTGAGACTGAGGATTTATTTTGGAATGAATAAAAATTATATGATTTAGAGAAATCAAGGGACATCCAGTGGTTTTTTATTACCACAAAGAAATTTACCCCACATGATCTGTTATTGTTGTAAAAAGATGCGACACTAACAAAATTCCAGTTCTATATAAAAGAGGTACATATGGATCTAATACAAACAAAGGAATTCATATAGATCTCAATTATCTAAATTGTCATTTGATAGTCATTATTTCAAGTGTATAGGATTTGGAAACCTGGAATTAGATTTATCATCATCTATACAGAAGAATGTGTTGAAGAGAAATGAATTTGTTCAAAAGTAGCATCCTAATGTATCATTAAATGAGTTAAAAATTAAAAATCAATCTGTAGATCCATGAGATGATGTTGGTCCATCATACACCGAGGAAGGTTAAGATTATCAATCTCTATAGGGTAAAAATTCAAAGAAAAGGAGGAAAAAAGAAGAATATAGTTGAATAAGAAGTGATTGTATACATTTCCTTTAAATCATAAGATTGCGTTGGTATATGGATTATTTACAGTGGATGCACCTATCATATGATAGGTAACAATGATATGGTAACCAGAATCAAGTACAATGAGGATGGTATCATGATATCTAGTAATGATGAAAAATAAAATATTTTTGTCTTAGGAAAATACATGTTTGCTGGAATAGACATGAGATATATTGATGTCTTAATTGTTGAAGGTCTCAGTCACATTTTTATTAGTGTCATTCAACTGTGTGACTTGATACATTCCTTAAATATTTCAAATAAATTATGTGCCATCAAGAAAAATGGTGGTGTAGTTTTTTTCAATGAAAGAGTATGAAAGGAAATCTCTATATTGTGAGTGGAGAAGAAGTTATGTGCTTTCTTTCCAAAAAAGAATAAGAAATGTTATGGCATAAATGTCGTGTCCACTTAATCCAAACATCCTTGGAAGACCTCCTAAAATAGTATGGTCCTCGAGACATCCCAATATTATCATGTGATCATACCCGTACATGTGAGTCTTGTCAATAGGGGAAGATCATTCGAAACACATATAAGGAAAAGGGGAAAAGGTAAAAACAATTGAATTAGTTGGTACATATAGATGTGTGTTGACCAATTTCATCATTTTCTATTGATTTAAGGATATATTATGTTTTCTTCATTGACAATTTCAGTAGAACGGCATGATTTTCAATCATCACACACAAAATATAAGCTGTTCAGTTGTATAGAAACTTATCAAAGGGAAGTTAAGACGATGTTCAGTCAACCAATCAAGAAGATCCCAAAAAATAATGAAATAGTGTTTATAAATATCTAGGTAGAGGATTGACTTAATAATCATGGGATAATGCATAAAAATTCAATGGTAATAATTCCAAAGTTGAATAGAGTAATTGAGAGAAGAAAGCGTACTGTTAAAAACATGGACATAAAAATCTCATTGAGAAAGACTATCTTGAAAATTTTTGTAAAGAAGGAATGATGAGAGTAGTCTACACTTGAAAATGAGAATTAATATGTCTGAAATAATATAAGACTCTATATGAGTGGTGAAATGGAAAGAATACTTCATTTAAGTACATTAAAATCATTAGAAGTTAGTGTTTCATTCTTAATAAGAAGAATCAATGGAAGTTTGAATCTCATGGATATGAAGGGATATTTATTGGATACTCAATGAGAAGGAAATCATATAAATTCATCAATAAGTGTTTAGGATTTGTAGATGAAAGTCATGATGTAACTATTATGGAGAATGAACAGAATATTAAGAAAATAAATGATCAGTATCATGACGATAGTGAGGAAGAGATAACTAAATTAGGGTGTGATCCCGTTCTAGATACCGATTCAGAAGAAGGGTCAGATGATCATAAGGACGAAGTTAAATAAGTATGTACACAAAGACCAGTGAGAAGAGTTGAAATTGATTAAAAAAACATAATTGTTGATCAGACAACACTAGTGCAAACACAGTGTATGAAGACTCTATAGAAAGCATCATACATCTTATAGTTAGAGAATAATGTTTTGAGTAAAGTAGCTGGAGATGATAATTTTTTCATGTTATGAATAAAGGTCTTGACTAAATTGAAAATAATAAGGCATGTGAGATTTTTTTGAGGCAAACATATAATAATTTCATTAGAAAAATGGGTCTTTTATAATAGAATGAATAAATATGGTGTTGTGATTTGAAACAAAGAACAACTAGTGTGAAAAGCATACACCAAGATTCAGGGTATTGATGTTAATGAAACATTTTCACCTATTGTAATGGTAGAGATAATTTGAGTATTTTTTTCCATATTATTGCAAAGAATGTTCAAGGATTTTTAGATGGACATCAAGTCATCATATCTAAATGGGGTTATAGAAGAAGATGATTACATTGAGAATCCATATGGTTTTCTTATTCATAAATATGTTAATAGAGTATGTCAGCTGAAGAATGTGCTATATGGTTTAAAGAAAGCACCAAGAGCATGGTATTGAAGGTTATATCAGTTTTTTAAGAAGCTCAGTTTTCAACATTGCTGCATTTATTACAATATTTATATCAATAATAACAGTAATAAAAGGATTATGGTGCTGATTTATGTCGAGGACATAATATTTGGTTGATCAGATGAAGCGCAGTGTATACAATTTTTTGAAATCATGAAAAGTGATTTTGAAATTTCAATGATTGGCGATCTGATGTTTTACCCTAGTTTATAGGTGACACATGGAATGAATTGAACATTAATTTCTCAATTTAAATATTCCACGGAGGTTTTTAAATGGTTTGGAATGGATTATTACAAAGATATGAAGACTCTGGTGGCTACCCAGATTAGAAATTCTTTGGAAGATTATGGAAAGGTATTTGATATCAAAAAATATAGGAAAATCATCGAATGTTTATTATATCTGAGAGTGACAAGACCTGGTATTGTCTTTTCTACAAGCCAAGTAGTGAGATATCAAAAAATACCAAACAAAGACAAATTATTGAAGGGAAAATAATAATTAGGTATATCAAGGGACCTGTGGATTTCGAATTGATGTGTAATGAAAAATATTAGGGATAATTATTAGGATATACAGATGCATATTAGGCTGGATCAGCAGATAACATATTGTCAATGTTAAGTAGTGATTTCTATCTTGGTTGTTTGTGTATTTATTGGCTAATAAAGAAACAAGATTTCATTTCTACGAGCACTCTGTATGGTAAATATATTATATCTAATAAATATTGAACAAAACTATTGTGGATAAAGAATTATCTTGACAATATGGGAGTAGAAGTGAAGTCTCTGATCAGAATCCATTTTGATAATTAAAGTGCTCAAAATATGAGAAGAAATATTTTCCATCACTCAAGGAAAAATTACATTGAAATTATATGTCATTTTTTCAAGGAGAATGTATATAAAGGTCTTGTGATGTTCAAATTTGTTCCTACATAACAAAAGTTTTTAGACATTCTAACAAATTCCTTACCCAAATAATTATTTTAAAGGCATCTGCTGGATTTTAGAGTTTATTCTATTCCTGCACTTGAAAAAGTGTGGATGTGGGACACCCTCTCCCCATGGTATGGTGTGTTTTTATATAATGTTATAATATTTGTTCATTACTCTATTTCAAACCTAAAAGGAATCGTTGTGGGGTTAATTAACAAAGGGGGAGAATTTGTGCTAATAAAATGGATAAAATGTCAAAGGGAAGACACAGGGAGAAGCTGTGACATGTGAAGCAGTGAGATAGGGGGAGCAACAATATAGGGGGAGTTTTAAATTTTATAATGATAATATTTATTTATCAAAGGATATATATCATGAAATATAAGGTTCATTATAAAAGCAATAGTGGTTATGAAATGAAGTGGTTCATTGATGACCTATTCATATTACTCATGTTTCTGACACCGATCACTACTCATGTTGGATTAGAGTGTGTGTTGAGTAAATCAATGATTTCCATTAGAATATAAAGAAGAGAATAATTATAGGAGATGGAAGAATCTTCAACAATGTGTCAAATAGTGAATGATTTTTCAACAAACCCAGAGGGGGGGATTGTTGGGAAAAAATCTATCAAGTTAACATTATAGAATTTTGGGTTGATTATGTTGCTTGAGAAAGAGGGTTTCCATGGTTAGTTGTGGAGTCCAAAGAGATTTTTGACAATGCTTGATGAATAATATCCAAGATGAAGTAATGGATTCCCTGGAATCTATATTGAAAATATTGAACACAAGATAATTCTCTTTCCTAGTGTCTGACTATTTTTGGGGCCCAAAATTTAGAGTTTGGATTTCTTCGCGAAAAGTGGATTTATTGAAGGACTATTTAAAATATGGTGAAGGTATTAATTTCATGAATATGAGATTCATGAACAGTGTGCTGTGATGGATCAAAGAATGTTGATGGTGATCTATGCGAACAAAGTAGAGAATCACAAATGGTGAAAGTTGGGAGCACCATGAGTGGAGCATCGCGACACTACAATGGTTTGATGGAATTCTCTATGATTATGATGAGAATCACGAATGAAGATTTATCCTAGAGCTTAAAAAGGATTCCCAAGAAGGAAAAGAAGTAGCTTCATGAAATAGTGATGACATGGCCCTAAAGGTTCTTGAATCATTGAAAATACCTATAAACATGCCTCTACCTCTTTCAAAAGTGTAGAAAGAATTAAAAAATATTAATGCTCTCGAATCGTGATGGAGTTTCATGAAGTGTGCTTTATGGGGGTTGGATCACGAAGGTGATATTTGAAAAAGTTTTCAAAGGATATATGCCAACTGAATGATTTGATCATCACAAAAGTAATGGAATTCAAGAAGGCAAAGTAACCTTTGTGGAAATAGGGGAGCTTCATGAGCACTAGTTGAGATTTGTGAAATAGGTGCGCTTCATGAAGGCTATCTAAGCTTTGTTAATTGAAGAGCTTCACGAAAGAAGTGCGAATCAAAAAAGTGTTTTAAAATGAATTTCCCAGTGAATTGTGGTAATGTTGTATTCATCAATTGGATGAATGTAGAGATTCCACTAGGCATCTATCTAAAATTGAGGATGTGTGATTTCATGAAAAAAGAAGGGACCTACAAGTCCATATAATGTTTTTTAATCCCTTCCAAGAGTAGTGAACGACGGAATAGGAATTTAGTGATCCTTTTGACCAGTATTGAGCCATAAATAGAGACATAGGGAGTGGACCATGGGAATGCAGGGAGAAAATCCAAAACCTTGTAAAGGCAGTGAGCCTAGGCATAGAAGTGATGTAGCCAAAACCATGTAAACGGTAGAGTGGTTTTAGTAGATTTGGTATATCAAAACATTATTTTTTATGCTCCTTGTACATATCTTGGTGAGGGTAAACTAAGTAAAATCTTTGTTTCCCATTAATGATTTAATTTATATTCACATATTTTGATGAGATAAAGAGATAAGTGTGTTTTTTAACCGTAAAACAAGATTTGAAGGGTTTGTAATTTTAATATTTCATACCCTGATTCACCTCCCCTATCAATGTAATTAACCTATTGGACCTAACAATACTATTTTTATTGCTATATTAGTGGTTCATGGATCATATTTGAGTATGTTTGTGACTCAAACATCTCATACATATATATTACATCTTTTATATGAATATTCATTTCATTACATAAATAAACACATGGAAATTATAAACATATAACGTCTATGGAAACATGGAAACATAAATAACTATTCCATAAGTGAGCTATATAATCCCCCACTATGTTCTTCATAAGTATCACACATCTTATACATATGATACGTAATATATTTCACTCTAGGATTTGGAAAGTAAATGAAAAAAGTGTGAGACAATATGCTCAATAGGGGTAACAAAGATTGATATCAGCATATCTTGAGAATATGGGTATTATAACATGGTAATAACATTTAAAAACCATACCCTTCATATCAAAGATCAAAAACATAATTCATGGAATAAATATTTTGATTTTATAAGACATAAATTATAATGGAATCAAATAACATGCAACATCAGATCATAACAATGGAATAAGACAATAATTTTTGGCATACACATAAGAATATAAAATAATTTATTTATTATTTAATTTATCTTTACCAATAATATCATAGTAGATTAGGTTTACTCCCCAAACCATCATATTAGCTAAGGTTCACTCTCAGAATATTATAGTGGATAGATTCCCTAACTGAATGGGGTTTACACCACATTCTAGTCTAGTTTATCTCATGATATATAAATCTTTTCCCAGTTAATTGGAGGGAGATATATTCCCCACCAATCACATAATGAAAATTATATATATATATATATATATACACACATATATCTGTGTGTGTGTGTGTGCTATAAGATCATAAACCATTCATCATATCAAAACCCTTTAAATAAAATGGATTTCATAAATATTTCATCAAAATATGACCTTTGGAAAAGAAACTGGTTTCAAAATCATTTCATTCTTTCATCAAATCACAACTCATGGAAAAAAGTGGGTTTCAAAAATATTTTATCATGGTATAACCCATGGAAGAGAAATAGATTTTATAAAAATCATTTAATCAAAAAATATTCCATTAAGATAGAGAATAATAATGGTATCTTTTGATCATATCCCTAGCAAATCATAAGTAAAATCAATGGATTTCATCTTATATGAAAAATGATTTAGACTGAAAAATAACGTGGAATGTTTTGTGAAGAAAATATCAATTCATTAAAAATCACTTTTTTTATTAAAAATATATAAAATAATATTTAAAACCTTATCTTGAAAAATATATATGATAAATTATACAATAATCCTTAAAATTTATTTAAATAATTTATTTATGAAAATAACATTTTCACTTTGAAAAAAAAACTTTTTGAAAAAACAAACATTTTAAAAATAATTTTCTTTGAAAAATACTTTTCAAAATTATTATTTAATATTCAAATAAAACAATGGTCATAATAGTGAATTTTTTTTCATGTCGTATAACTTTAAACAATGATTCCATTAATATTTTCATTAAAATCTAAATGAGAATTGTATGGAAAATGACATGAGGATTTCGTTCAAAAAAAGAGTAAAATTTAAAACATGGGTAAATATCTATTTGCTAAATAACTTTTAATATTTAAAAAAATTAAAACTTTTTTAGAAAACATGATTCTAGAAGACTATGATTTTCATCCAAAGAATAAAATAAAGACATTTTTTTAATAAGAACATTCTTTTGAACTCATGAGTGCATAAAGATGATGGAAATGAATAGAAAACTTGTAATATTCATAAATAACGATATGAAAAGAAAATTAATATTTTTATTGTGATATATATCATAATTTGTTTTCATAAAATGGACAACTAGAAACAATCTCAGTGAATGGTGTTATTGGTTCATTAAACCATTTACAATTTCATAACATTGAACTGTTAGCCTGTGGAAAATAAAATAGAATGAAATGTAAAATTTCATGAATATAAGTGTAATAATTATATAACATTTCAAATTTCCATCATATACACCTCATAAAATAATATAGGTTCATAAAAAAACATATGTCTCAAAAAAGGATGATTAATACCAAAATCCCTTACCGGTTTGGTAACGTTTAAAACATAAACCACATGAAAAAGATATCCTAGAATGGTTATTTAAATCCCCATAGTTCTCTGGATAATAATAATAAAATACATTAATGTTGATTTTTTACCCCACATAAAATAAATTGGTGGTGAATATGCCATGTGTCCCACAACAGTAATAAATTTAGATAGAAGTCCCATTCATAAAGTCTTGACCTTCATTGTACATGTTCAGACCTCCAATATAATAAATATATGTTTATCATTAATATTTTAAAAAACCATACATAAATAAATATATCATACCATATATGTTTTACTTATCACCTTTTATTACCCTTTTATAAACAATTCCATGTTAAAGTCATGTTCTGAAAAATAACTACATTATTTTTATTGTTTGTATTGATTTGTTAATTTTTTGTCTTTAATTTGATCATGATTATTTGTATCAATATTTTTAACCATGATATAAATATAAAATATACATTTAGTATATTTTTATCAAGATTGATCTATAAAATCTCAATATAAAAAATTAAATACACGATTTATTGAGACGGTAGGTCGTACGTATGCAGGAACATTGCTTTCATTTTCTAAAAAGATTAAAAGAAATAAAGGTAAATTATATGTAACAATTATATAAATATTTATCTATCATATATATCACATATTTTCATTAAACCCATACTTACTAACTTCCATGAAAATCTTGAACGAATCACATCATTTTGTGTGGTGATAACCTGTCGTACACATGTGTGACATTCTCTTATTCCCAAAAAATAAAATATAAGAATGAATATTTCATATAATAATTTAATATGTAAAATAATATCATAAATATATTATATAAACATTTAATACATAATTATATCAATCCATGAGAGTTGGTGATTGAAAATGAACAGTAGTGGTTCTCAAGGATTAAGTCTTTTATACACCTGAATGATTATTCTACATCCCAATTGATGGAAGAGGAGAAGGATTTAGGTTATTAAAATAAAATAAAAATATATCAGTATATTTAATATAATTATTTCATTTTATCACAAATTTTTATTAATATTTGAAGGAGGCAGATTTAATTTTTTTATAAAATTCTCGGTTTGGGACGTTACATCTCCTTTGGACAACATTGTTTGGTTTTCACCAAAATGATTATTAGGTTTCATTATAGCCAAAATAAGTCATATAAAATGAAATTTTACAATTAAGGAAGTTATTTGGTCATTTATTTTCTATGAAAATGTTTTTTATGTGTTAATAAGAGATTAGAAGGGGTGGCCTTTTATAAATGAGGTGTGTGATATACTTTTAATTTTTAAAAATAATAATGTTTATCCCTATTTTTCACATGCCACTCGAATCCAAAATAGACTAATATATATATTTCTAAATTTGAAGATATAAATATTTTCATATAATTTCTTTGGGTATGTTTTAGATCATTTTTAGAAATTATCATTTAATATTCACCCCTGATAAACCCATTTTTACCATAACCCTGAAAAATAATATTTCTTATTTTTACTTTTCTTTATGGTAATGTTTAAGTTGAACTTATTAAATAAAAAAAATTAGGATTAGTACAAATATTTTACAAATTTTTAAAAATTAAATTCATATAATTTTGAAAAATAAATTTTTCATTAATCCTGCAACCGTGAGAAGAAAATGGGTTTTCAAAGAGAAAATGTTCAAAAGAATAAAAATTTTATATATAAAACTTATATATGAAACAGATTCCAATTACCAAAAATTATTAGTAGATGTATAAACTAACTAATTATTCATTTAAAACCATATTATAACAATTATTTTGTTTTAAAAACATTAAAATAACTGATAATTCTTAATAAAAACCATTTTTATTTACTATTCATCGAAAAATTCATCGCTTCATAAATTTATCCAAAATTTAACCTATTAAAATTTTTACATGTATATTTTAAATTTTAGTTTATTTTTTAAAATGTTTTTTAAAAGTTCAAAAATTAACTTTTTAAAAATGTAAAACATGTGACAAAACTACTTTTAAGAAATAGAGTTTTAAGCATAATGTTGGATGTTTTTTCATATCTCTATTCTGTAAAATATATAAGATGAATGTTAAACATTTTATTGAATATGTAATATATAAAATTAATTAACAATAATTCAACAAATATTATTTTTTTAATTTATTGAGGTAAAACATGTTTTTGTGCATAAAATTATTTTTTTATAAAAATATTTCCATTATTTTCAAAGAGTTCATATTTAATTAATAATTACTTATTCACCAAATAATTAATTTTATATACGTATATAAACTATAAATTTCATAATTTATTTTATCCAATTCATATAGCTAATTCCAATGACTATGTGATAACTATCATATTATATAATAACATTTTAATATTATGAAATGTCTTGTTTAAACTTGGTGTTGCGTGTAACACAAGCTAAACTCATTGTAGTATGTAATAAATGAAAAACTCAGGTTTATGGTTAAATCAACATAAAATCAATGTTGATTCTGATGAAAAATATCAAAAAGATTAGAATTATTTGAAATATATATATATATATATCATAAATTCTCTGGGTGTTACATTATATCCCCCTTAAAATGATTTTTTCACTTGAATTTCATCACTATTGTACCAAAATTAGAGGATAGTTTTTCCTCTTTACATCCTTAGGTTCCAAAATAACTTCCTAAATCTTGTAGTTTGACAATAAAACATTGTCCAGGTGACTGGTCTTTTTTTATAGAACTTTCTCTATATGATTAAAAATTTCCACTAGTTGTTCCTCATAAGAAAGATTATTATTCAATGGTTTGACCTCTAACTTTTTTACAACTAATGGATAAAGTATGTACATCCTCGTGATAGATATATGGAACAAATATTGACCATAAGATAAGTTTGGTGTAAATTCTATGTGATAAGCTATGGTCCTGATACCATCAATAATTTTAAAGGGATCAATATAGCTTGGGATTATTTTTCCATTATTTCTCCCATAGAGAAATTCATAGAAAGGCCTTCTCCCAAAAATTAAATTCAAGAAAATGTCGATGATTTTTATCCTAACAATTTTGTCCACATTTTGATTTCAATATGTGTTTATAAATGGCTCTAACCTTCTCTTCCATTTAATAAGTTATCTCATGCTGTAATAACATTCTTTTTATAACTTCATTCTTGTAATTTTTAGTTTTACACTTCTTTACATAAATGAATTTATAACGAGACATCTAAATTATTTATTGAAATATAATTTTATATTAAAACTCAACTAGATGGAGGTATTGATCCCAAACACCTTTGAATTCATTAAAAAAGATCTTATCATATCCTCTATTGTTTGAATTATTCTCTCAAATAGACAATCTCTCTAAGGAAGATACATAGTGAAAAAACTCAAAAATGTATTATTATCTTAAAAAAGACTACCAAAACATAAAGGTAAACATTGGTTCCTCATTACATACAATTGAGTGTGAAACTCCATGCATTATTATCACTTCATTAATGTTTATCCAATAAAAATTATCCAAATGAAATATTATCTGACATAGATAAAGTGCACTGACATCATATGGAGATAAACTATAAACCATTTAGCATTATTTCTTTTATATTTTTTTGTGGAGTCTAATGAAAAAACCCTTCGTGTTGTTTTCCCATTTCAATTCTTGTATAGATACGTTTTTTTAGAAAACTGTAATACATTTTCCTCTCTTACTTACCTTTCTAATATACCAATTACTAAGATACATACTCAATGATATCTATATTCATTTTTTCCAGCTATAAATACTCGTTCACATAGTCCAATGTTAAGCATTATAACCTTTTCATCCTTTTTTTGTGAGTTCAAATCCCACTACCATTCCAGATGTGACAGGTTATCACCTGTAGTATGGGTTATCCTTTTTACAAAACTATATTAAAAAAATTCCAAAATTAATATAACCCATATTTAACTCAACATAAAGGATGTGATAAAAACTAATGGTTACCATAAACCTTAATCATATCCCCCAAAATTTAAATTCACTTTTCCTAAAATAATTTTTCCACTAAAACATATAAAAAACCAGTGGGTTGTATTTTCATAAATGTCTCCCAAAATATCATTAATCCTAAAAAACTCCCACAATATGAAAACTCAGGTTAAGGGCCTATGATTTTAAACTTATGACCTTCCATAAAATTATAAATTCATGAGGGTATCAATAACTCTTATGTTAATCTGACATGGAAATTTATAAGCTTCCAAAAATAACACAATCCTTAGATGTTTGATGATTTTTTTAACAAAATTCATTTGGTAAAATACTTATAAAACATAATTATTTAATAAAAATACATAAACACGTCAACAATTTTTGATAATTTGGTTTTACATATGCCCTTCCTTGGTTTACAGGTTAACAATTAGTTTTGGAAGTTATCTTGGACAATTCCTAAGTTCCTCAAATATAATACATTGAATTCCATAGAAATTCATTGCTCTATGACCTTCATTTCCACATTGAAAATAACTTCCCCTCTATTTTTTATATTATTCTAGGTACATATTCCCAACTTCTTGACATGTAGTAATCTTAATATTTTTTCAACATTGTTCATTACCATAGGAAGATTCATAAAATATTATCTTCCACTTATTTTATGTGTTTGGAATCTCACCTAATTTCATGTTGCTAGTCATATTTTGGGATAATTGATTATATATAATCTGAATATCATTCACTCCAATCATCATCAAAATTAATTTATCATAATAAACATGTTTTTTCATCACTTTTAATGTTTAAATGATTCCTTTTAGTTCTTTCCATTGACTAAAACCAAAAATCATAGTGTGAGTAACTCTAATCCTAGTATAAAACCAAATAATAAAAAAAATTACTTATAGGATGTCTAAATCATGACACATTATTTTTAATATATGAGATTTCAAGTTTATCTGATGTCATTTATAGTCATCATCTATTTAAATCCTTCATTATGGTTAAAAAATGTTTTTGATTTTATAAATCATATCCTCTTAGAGTGTCGAACCATGTCTATAGAAAGGCCCTTTTTCATACACCAGGTGATGATCTGTCCCACATCAATTTTCCCTTTTGTGTTTATTACTCCAATGTACCTCTATACCAGATCCAAATCCAATTTTAATATCCTAATAAGGATGTAGTTTCTTGGAAACCACATTCTATATCCTTTACCAAAATTCCAGGATACTTTCCCACACATTGACTCGTTCATATACATAATCTTAGACATAACCCTATAAATAACAATAATCATATCTATATGGATCTCGATAAATTATTCTCTATCGGGATTCCAAATGATATCTAAAATTTTTCTTTAAAATGAACTCTAGCGACCCCAACTCCTTATATATATATATATTACAACTTTTCAAAAGAATATTCATTATATTCCGTAAACACATTCTTGAGCATCGTAATGGTATAGTTCCATTGGAAACTTGGAAATATAAACAACTAGCCCATAAGAGAGCTACATAATCTAACATTATTTTATTAATAACTAGAAACCATTATAGATATATCTTCAATAATAGCTTTCGTCATAATCTGGGGAAAGGAAACATAATAAAGGGTGAGCTTAGATGATATGTTATGGTAATCAAGGTAGATACAAACATACCATGAGAAGAGTGGTTTGATAAAATGATTATAACATTTGAAAACATTAGTATGTATATCATAGATCATAAACCTGATTTATATCATAAATCATTGTAGTTTATAAGATGTGAATCATAATGGAATCAAATATCATGAACCATGATATCAAAATATTTTTGTAATACATAGATTTGTGGAATAAATATAAAAATACAAAATAATTTACTTATAAGTTCTAGGAAAATTTCAAGTAATAGCATAGTCGATTGGGTTCACTTCCAAACTCATCATAATAGTTAGCGTATACTCCCAAGACAATTATAGTGGATAGGGTCCCTTACCAAACTAGGTTGACTTCCCAATCTTGTCCTATTTATCTCATTATATATCAATATTTACCCAGAGCATTGGAAGAAGATATAGGTCCCACCAAACACAAAATTAAAATCACTTATATGTCTTAAAAAATATCATAAAACATTATTCATTTCAAAACCCATGAAATTAAATGGGTATTATAAACATTTCATCATAAAAAAAACTTATAGAACAGAAACATGTTACATAATCATTTCATCATTTCATCAAAGTATAACAAATGGAAAAAATCATTTTTTTCAGAATAATTTTATCGTGGTTTTACCTGTGGAAGAGAAATGGGTCTCATAAATATCTTTTCCTCATAAACACAATATATTAATAGAAACAATATGAGTGGATTCATTTTATTATATCCCTTAAAAATAATATTTAACATCAAAGAATGTCATATTAATTGTAAAATGATTTTGAAATAAAAATAAATTGGAATATTTCTTGAGGAAAATTTCATTTCTTTTATAATAACCTTTTTTATCAGAAATTCATTAAATGTTAATAAAAACACTCACATTGAAAATTACCTTTAAAACTAATAAATGAAATATTCAAAATCATTTAAATCATTTCTGGAGTAAAATAACCTCTTCACTTTAAAAAAAGATTTTTTTAAATATATAACATTTTGAAAATATTTTTATTTGAAAAAACAATGAAAAGATATAGAGGAATATTTAAAGAAAATAATGGGCATGATGGATGAAATATTGTTCATATCGTACATTTTAAAACAAATATTCATATGACATTTTCAGTAAAACCCAAATACGTATTGTTTGGAAAATAATTTGAAGGTTGATTTCAAAAAAATAATAGTTAAACATGGTTAAAATATATTTAATAAATAATTAGTAATATTTTAAAAAAATAAAATATATTTGGAAGACAAGTTTTTGGATGAAAAATGATTTTTGGCCGAAGAGGAAAATAATGATGATTTTTTTAAAAACATTATTTCGAACTCTTGAGTACATAAAAGGGGAAAATGAATTAATAAAATTTATTGTTAATAAATTTACATAGGGTATGAAAATAAATTATTTTATTTAGAGATGGATCATAATATTATATAATCAAAAACATAATCATAAACAATCTCAATGAATGATGAGATTGTATAATAAAATTGTTACCACTTGTGTAAAATTGAATTATAATAACCATGAATAATAATATTAATTGAAACATAAAATATAATTAATATAATTTTATTCATGATATAACTTTTCAAAATGGTATTATATAAACCTTATAAAATAATATATCTTAATAACACAACATACTTCTCAAATAAGAAAAATTGTGAAAATAAATATCGTACCACATTGGTAACTTTTGAACCATAAATGCCATGAAAGATAGATGGAATATGGATATTTCAATAACCATGATTTTTAGTATAATAATAATAAAATACATTCATGAAGATTATGTATACCACATAGACAAAATAAGTGGTGAATATGTCATGTGTCTCATAGAAGTAAAAAAGCGAGATGAAAATTATTTACCATAAGTATCAACTTCTTTCGCTCACATTCAAACCTCATATATAATAAATATAATTTTATTAAAATTAAATTAAAAATTAAAATATATTGATTTATATGTATATATATATCATATCTTATGTGATTTACTTGTGACCTTTTTTATCAATTTATTAACAATTATATATCAAAGTCATTTTTTAGGTAATAACTACTTTTTTCGTTTATAAATTTATTTGTGATTTTTTAGCCTCTTTATTTTACCATGACTCCATAGTATAAAAAATTGTAACCATGATATAAATATGATATATATTATTTTTATATGTATTTATATTAATCATTAAAATTTGTAGATTGAAGATGAAATACATCATTTATGGAGATGGAGGGCCATACATATTATGAACTTTGTTTCAATTTTATTAAAGGATTAAAAAAATAAAGGTAAATAATATATTAATATTAAATAATAAATTATATTTCATATATATAGCATTAACCATCTTTATTACATTCCTTGTAAACAGATAACAAATCAAATCCCTTCATAAGGCGGTAGTATGTCGTACACATGAGCGATATTATCATGTTCCCAATTAATAAAGCATATCTGATATAAAATTTTAAAAGTTATTATAATATCATAAATAAAATATATAAACATTTAATCCATCATTATATAAATCCTAGAGTGGTTTTCATGGAAAACGGAATAACACTGGTGCACAAGGTAGTAGTTCATCATAAACACGATTGATGATTTTGTTTCCAACTTGATAGTAAGGGATTAGTATTTAGTTTATTATATTAACATAAAAACATATATGAATATTTAATATATTGAGGTTGATATATCTGAATGTATTAATAATAATTGAAGGATTTGGGTGAAGAAATGTAATAAAGCACTTTGTTAGGGAAGTTACCTCTTCTTCATACAACTTCTATTTGGTTGACTCCAAAAGGCTTCTTAGGTTGGATTTATGACCAAAATATTACTTATCGTATGATAATTTGGAACTAAGGAAGTTATTTGGTTATTTATTAGCGAAAAATGGGTTTTTATGTTTTTATAGGAGTGTATAAGTGGTGTCCAATTATATGTGAGGTGAATGACATAGTTGTTGTTTTTGAAAGGAAATATGTGTACCCAAGTTTCTTACATAACAAAAGGATACTAAAAAAGTCTATTATCAGGAATTATAAATTATAAGGTTTAAATATGTACATATAATGTATATTAAACAATTTTTGGGTGATTATTAACCCTTATCCTTTCCTTTTAACCCACGTGTAAACACATTTTTCCCTTAACCATAATAATTAATTTTTATTATTTTTACAAATCATTCTGGTCAAAATTTTATTTTATCTTACTAGATAATATAAATAATATTAATTAAAAAAACGGAGTCTATTTTTCCAAATTATCTTCAAAGAAGTTTAAAATTTTAATTTAAAATTGATCCCATAGTAGCAATGAGAAACGTGTTTTCCAAAGAACAAATGTTCACAAGTTTAAAAGGTTTTTTATGAAATTTAAATATTAAATTTATTTCAGTGAACAAAATTGTATTGAAAGATATATAATAGAACTAATTTTACTTTTCAACCCATATTAAATAATTTTTTATGTTTTAAGATAATTTAAATGAAATGAATATTCTTAATAAAACCATTATTTTTCATTATTCGAATAATTTATCTCTTCTGAAAATTCTCAAAATTTTATGATTATTTTATTTTACATGTAGATTTAAAAAAAGAATTATAATTTTTCAAATAAATTCTATAATACTTAATGAATAATTTTTTTTAATGTTTTTATAATACGAAAAAAATATTTAATATAAAAATATTGTTTTTATGCATCAAATTTAATCAAATCATATCCCTTTTCTAGAAAGTACATTAGATGAACTGGAAACATTTTATTGAATAGAAAATATATAAATTTCATTAAAACCATTCAATTTTTTTTAAAAAAAATTAATTACTTAAAAAGTGTTTGGGATCATAAAAGTAGTTTTTCATAAAAGATTTATTTTATATTCAAATAGTTTTTATTTTCATTTCAAATTAATTGGTCAATAAAGAATTCATTTTTAATACATGTGTAAACTATATATTTTATAATCTTATTAATTTTATTATAACTCTACATTCCAATGAATATGTGATAATAATTATATTATATAATAATATTTTAATCTGGCATGTTTTATTTAAACTCATTGTTTCATGTAACACAAGATAAAATTGCTGTTTCGTGTAACATAAGATAAACTATGAGTTTCATGTAATCCAAACAAAACTCTGAATTGTGTGTAATAAAAAAATAAAAAAGATTAATTTTTTCTTAAAATATATATATTAAAAAAATATTAGGGTGTTACAAGTACCCATTACTTAATAATTGTGAGAATACATTCATAAGAACATTCATACTTTGATACCCTACTTATGAAAGTCAACATATTGACATAGCTAATATGTTGGTGGTTGGGTGTGTTATTACTCATGTTTTTGGTTATATCTTAACCAATATGGGATTTTTCCTACCGTAAGACTAGTATAGAATCTGGAACCCTTATTGAGATAAATTGTATCACTTTTTAGTCACACAAAGATATTATTTATCTTTCTAGATAATGGACATGTGTTGTGATTATCCATATTGATGGAGAACATGTGATATATTTATCTTTCATATTAGTATCCACTCTAAGAATCAATAATAGATGATTTGGATATATGAGATTTACATGTTCTATTTCACTTAGTCACTTGATGTCTTAAAAAGAAAAAATATGATAATATTCATTTTAGTATGTTGGAAATTGGTTGAAAATGTATAATGAAACATTTGTTTATTAGACATCATGTCAGATCCCGTTATAAATTTAGTAGAATATAATCTTTTCTAGAGGCCACTCTATTCATACATATATGGATCCAAAGATTTTTATTTTTTTCAATTCTATAAAAGCATGCGGGGTAACACATTGTGGTTGACTAAATGGGTATTTATTTTGACACATTATTATAATTTAAAAGTGTTTTAGAGTTGATCAATATGTGTTTTTCATGGTTATTCACAATGAATTTAATGTTTTGTGATTCTAGGTAAATTTAATGATTGACTTAAAATAGTGTATTGGAAGATATATGTCATTAACCAACATGGATACCTTAGTACACAGATACCTAGACCAGTCTAGAAATGGTATGAATTGCATTCCCAATCCCCGTAGGATAGTGACTAGCTACTAGAATTATCAAAAAGTAAAATATAATAGATTTACCACAATTATGTAATTAAAATGGAAGATAAAACATACAACACTTGGTATAAAAAATACACCTCTCAGATAAAAGTACAACAAGCAGTGAGATAAACAACCTAAAAAACATCATCCAAAATATAATGCAACATCCATCAAAACAATTCTACCAAATCCTATGAAACGAGAAACACTAGATCCACTACTCACAATCATCACTATTCAAGCTAATAGATCAATCACAAAAACCAACTACATGTGTTATTTCCCATTCCATGTAACTATAATAATAATATCTACAAAAAACATTAATGTAAAGGATGGGTGCAAGATAAATATAATAGTAGGGTCTCATCAAATGTTTCATAATCGATAACTTAATAATTAATCCATTTATGCTTTCAATTTAAATAGAAATATAAATATCTGGAAATTTTCTACTTTTAAATCCAAAAAATATTTCAAATAAAGGGATATTAGATATATAAACATTGGCTCAAATGAACTATTTATATAAAATAGTTTTATAAAATAGTTGAAAAGAATATAAATGGTTCTAAAAATAATGGAATGTATAATCACACCAAAAAGAATATAGAATCGTGGTCATATTCCCTGAGTTATTTTAGTTTTAGGCTATAGGATCTTCAGACTTCTCAATCACCATCCTGAATCAAGAATGTTTTCACACTCCATATGTCTCAAGGAATTAGGATTTTTAATCAAACCCCAATTTGGGTGCCAATCATAGGAAATCAAACTGAACATGGTTTAGTTAGTGTTGGAATCATCAATTCATTTTAAGGGAGTTTTTGTCCTAGCATTATTTTAATAATATTTTACTAACAAATAGGGCTCAAATTTACTAAAATCAATCAATCAATCATTTATCCATTCTTTTGAATATCATTCATTTCAAATCAACTCATCACTAACAATTCAATCTCACAATTTCATGTTCAACATTCCTTCTGAATTTAAAATCCAAATGATGGGTTTTCATCAAATTCATGTCTTTTCAAACCATCCTACATTTTAATCCAATTTTATCCAGAATAATCATCAAATAATATTTCAATTCAATGCATACTTTTTCTCAATATCCACCCATAAATTTCTATTCCATTGAAATTTTTGGTTTTATAATTTTCATTCACATTATAAATCACACATCAAATAATCTAAAGCCTTGGTATTCAAATCAATTTAAAACTCATTTAAAATAAATCAATTAATTTTTTTTTGAATCATAGAAAAATGTATTATGTTACCACATACATTAAATAAAACAATCAATCCAATTAAAACCCACATGAGGAAATTCCAAAAAAATAACAAATGCAATAGAGATTAAGTGACCAAACTAAGAATCAATATCCATAAAATAAAATATTATATCCATCTATAACATGATGTTTTAAAACTCTCAAAAAAAATTTATGGGAATATTAGAAGAAATAAAATGATAATAATTCCACTTACCAGAAGGTGATTGAATGAAATAATCAGTTCTTAGATATGCATGGATAAGATTTTGGAGGATTAATTTCTCCTCCCTAGAGAATATAAATACAATGGAATAATTTCAGGGTTACATATGGGTGATAATTGATAAAACCATGGGAATCGTGATTTTTAAATCATTTTTTGGGGGATTAAAATCATGCATGTATAGTTTTCTGGGTTGGTCCTCATGATTAGTAATAATTATTTTCCCTAACTATTATCCCTAATTTGTATTATAAATATAGTGCATTATTTTCCTGCATAGTATGTTTAACCATTCTTTAATTATCCAAACCCCCACAATCCAAGGGTTCATGGTTTGGATGGGTGGCCACATAGTTTGGAAAATCCCCCCCCCTCCCCTTCCAATGGATCTTCATAGGGCATAATGTTAGATGGGATAAACTAAATGTTTTCTATTTAAAACTTAATGGTTTTATATAACTATTAATAAACCTCCCACAACACCCAATACATACAAAAAAATCATGCATCACTAGAAACAACCCGAGACAAGCCCAAAAAATATGTAGATCCAAATAAGGGATATAACTTCCTGAATGAATGTAATGAGATGTTACAACCTCCCCACCATAGAAACTTTTTGTCCCATGAATGTACATCAAGAAAATTATACATCAAAGAGATGATTATTCTACTCTCTCATCAGTTTCTCAAACTCCCATGTCTTACACAAATCATAACCACTCCACCATAGAACACTAACCAAAATAACACTCTTCCAATGAATAACATTAAATATCATAATCACAGTCAATCATAACATTAAATAAAACATTAAATATCATGAAAATATGGACACTTGTGATATAAAATATCAAATAGTAAGTATATACACCTTAAAAAATATGATAGTTGCATATCACAAATGTAAGTCCCAAGGAAATTCAATTTGAGATGAATAACACTTAAAAATATCATATCATTGAATATGGAATTAATCAATGAAGGGATGGTGTGTAATAAATTTAAATACATACAATACAAATGGAAATAAAACCTAAATAAAAAAATGCCCTTTCACACATAATTTGTAATATATAATAAATTAAGAAGTGATATAACCTAATTAAATAAATTTGAGTTATGAAATTATTACCACATGCCCTTGTTTTTATGTCATTATGTTTGGTGATTGTATCCAATATTTACAATTGATATATAGATTTTTTTGGTTGTTTGGGCGTGTCCATAATTTGGTAATGGTTATGAAAACACATGATCCCTATGATGATAAAAAGTAAAGGGCACATTGTTTTTCCAAACCTTGAAGCCACCCCCACTAATTCTTATACCCTTAGATAGTGGGGGTTTTCATGGTTGGTGAGATATTAAACTAATAATTTGTAAAAATATATCCCCATATAGAATCCTAGAAAGGTAAAATGGTTAGGACGTATGGTTACTACTAACTTTACATCCCGATCCCAAAAAAAATATCAATTCGGTTTATAATCAGCAAAAAAATATTTTAAATATATCGAGACCCCCTGATTTAACCCCTTATCACCCCCATTCGACCCTAATTTGATTCCATGGCCATTGGAGGTCTCCAGAGGTAAAATTTTCCACTCCAACATCCTCTCCTTATGGATCAAATAACTGGTTATTATTTTTTATGTCTTTCTAGTAAGTGGATCTCATTTACCTTGGTTTCTAATGATCTTCCATTCTCTCCTTAAGAAGTGGTATATCATCATTTTATTGATGTATATAATCATTGATTTAAGGATTATTGATTCTATGTTTGGTTACTTGATCTCAATTACCTTCATTCATAATTTTAATTTCTCATTGTGGATATTGATTTGATTTTTCATGTGATTAAATCTAGGAGGTTTTGTAAAGTTTTCCCCTAAAATTGAAACTCAAAATTGATTATTTAATTTGAAATTTGATTTTAATTTATTTTAAAAAAATAATTTTAGATGATTTTTTGTATGATTTGAAAAGGGTGTGGAAATTGGTAACCCCCCCCCCCCCACAACTTCAATGAAATTGAAATTGTAGTGTGATTCTGAGCAAAATGATATCTTGATTTTAAAGTTTATTTGATGAAATGATTTTATATTTAATATTAATAAAATTATATTAAAATGAAATATGATTTGAACATTTTGTAATTTAATGGAAACCAATTATTTGGTTTTGAAATTGAGAATGCATATTGAAATTAAAATTTGGAAATTGAATTATTAGTGATGAATTAGTTTGAAATGAATTATTTTCCCATTAATTAATGATTGATTAATTAATTAATTGAATCACATACGAGCCTTTGTAGTTAGTAGGTTATTATTATAATAAAAAATAGTCACTAACAACCTATCAAAATATTAAATATGATAACACTAACTAAATATGTTTGGAATGATTTCATATAATGGTTCCCCTAATGGAGTGTGGATTGAATTTCGTGATGGATTGATCCTTTGGGAGGGTGAAAACATACATGAGTTATGATGATGATTGAGATTTGTGAGAATCATATAGTTATATTCTAATATACATCAGGTTATCTGACCATGGTCATTTATTTATGTCATTATATATTCAATTTTTTATAGAACTATTTTATTTATGCCAAAAAATTACATAAATTCCTTATACAAAATTCTCATTTGATCCTATTTGGATATATCTATCATCTATTATTTTTTTAAAATTATTTAAAAAATTAAAATTACCTTCCAAGATATGTTTTATTTAAATTTAAATCATAAATGGTTTAATTTTTAGGTAATTGATTATGGAACATTTAGTTAAAACCTAATGGATTTTTTTATCTCAAACCCAATATTTCCCTATATGTGTTTGCAGATATTTTTAGGGAAAGAACAAGGATAGGGAAAGAACCACTTTAAGGTGGTATTTTTTATTGATCTATGGGACTCTAGAGTGATGATGGTGACTGGTGGATCTATGGTCCACTTTTTCCCTAGATTTTGGGATACATTGTCTTGTTGTCTGTTGCATTTTATTTTGGATGAAATTTTATTTGTGTTTTGGATTTTAGTTGTTGTGGTTCTTTTCTCCTTGATGAGTGTTTGTAATATAAATTTTGTGATATTTTTTCACATATTTGTGAGGAAACCATTCCATTTAACTTCTTGACGATTCCATGTTCCATTCATCAACCAGTGGGGATTGTGATTACCATCCAGGCTATGTTAGGACTAGTTTGGGTATTAGTGTACAAGGGTATCTAATAAGTTTTATGAAATAATATTGTCAGAGTGAATTTGATTATCTTTTCATTAGGCCAGTATATAGTTTTAGATGACTTGGTATATGGGAGTTATGATTTATAGTATTAAGAGGATGTTACGAGTGAGTGTCTTACATTCTCTCATCATAGTGAACCTTAATTCTTCATAGGTGTTTGGGAAAAGTGTTTGTGAGGAATAACTCTCTCGAATTAGAGTATTGTTTTTTTCAAAATTGATCTGAGTGTTTTGAAATACCAATGTTTTGAATTCCATTTTGATGGTGTAAATGTCATTGTATATTTTTATCTAAGTAACTAGGCTGATGTTTGATTATTTCCTATTTTTGTTGTGTTTCATCATTCCACTAAAAATATATTTGAAAATTATATAAGAGGAAGCTTTTGGTGAACCACAACAAGTGAATACTCTAGTCAACTAAAACCTCATTGAGATTGTGGTACATGTTATCCATGCTCTGTGAAAGGTACTGGCACCCATTCACATTCTAGATTCAATAATGTAACCTAAAAGGGATGAATCTAGAGATCATGGTCAATAATTTATTTATAATAAGACACCATATTTATATGTATCAAGTGATCTTAAATATTCCAGTGATTGGTTTAAAAGGATTGAGTTTCTTTCTTTAGTTCTTAGAAACACTTGATTTACTCTAGGTGAAGTGATCTACCATCAAGCAGGAAGGGCATATTAATAGGTGGTGGGTTTTGATCTTTATGGTATAGAAACATGAATTATTATAGTATGTGGACATATGATACCCATTTATAGTACATATATATCTATATTTTATGGGTTTAGTAATTTCCATGGTGTACTTTTTCCTCTAACAAGGTGATTGGAATGTGACTCAATATGTGACTCATTTGGATGATCTTGATTAGTTTTCCCTTGAGGTAATGATATATGATACGATAAAAGCTTGGAGATTTGGGATTGTACTTTTATCTGATTTTTTATCTCACAATTTCATGTTGAATCTAACATCCTATGATGATGTGTTGGATAGATCATTGATAGCTGATCTTCATCATAATGTTTTTTCATGGATGATGGATGTTACTTTTTATCCTAGTAATAGTTCTATTAATTACTCTAATGGAAAGGGAAGAAATGATGAGTCTAGTAGTGGTCTTTGACATCAGGCTTCATCCAAAAATCCAACAGTTAGTGTAAGAGGATCCATGAATTACTTTCAGTGCTTAATGGATAGGCATTCTAAGTGTGTTTTCATTGAGGTTCCCAAGATCTGTTGTACATGTAGTCGGTCAGGCCACGATTATAAGTTTGGTTTTCTATTTTATACCTTTTTATTGACATGTTCTCATTAGCAGAAAAAATATTTTAAGTGAAATCAGATTATTCATGTACTAAGGGGATCCAACCATAAAATTTCATAATTATGTTTCCTTGCATAGAGAAAGAGTATCTAGAGAAAGCCGATGTAGGTCCATTGATTGTGAAAGGTACCATAACTATAGATCCATCATTAGTTACTACTTTATTTGATATTGATACATCTCATATGTTTATATCAACACATTTAGAGAATTAGATAAATCATCCTAAGGATCTTTTGACTTTTGTGATAGATATTACTACACCCATCGAAATAATGAGAGGCATGGGTCTCTGATGACCCTATTGAGTTTTCTCTCTATTAGAGATTGAGGATATAATGAATTTTATGGTTCTGAACATAAAACCTCTTGATTTCGTTACCAGTTTGTATTGGATTATTATTCATGAAACATATATTGATTGTTATCTTTAGTGGGTCTCTTTTAATGTGATCGATTGTGTTTTCAATGTTTTTTTTAGAAATAATGGGACAAGAGTTCAAGTGGAGATGGGTATCCTTTTTGGATTTGGGTAAGGTAATTTCATCACATTGTTTAGATCTATAGTAGTATTCTTTGAGTGATTATCTCCATCTAGTTATCTATGATTTTCTCAAATTTTTTTGATCGAACATTTCTATGTTCTCGCCAATATGAGAGATAGTGTTGTCAATTGATTTAGTAATGCATATCCAACATATCTATATTCCTTATTAGTGTATTGAACCAACTAAATTGAAAGAGTTGAATGTATAGTAATATGAACTACTATACAATGGATTTATATTTTTAATCATGTAACCTTGGCTAGCACCTATTGTCTTTACAAAGAAAGGTGTTGGGACACTTCTCCTTTGTGTTGATTATCAAAAACATTATCAAGTTATGTTAAATAATAAATATATTTTCCATTGATTTATTATATTTAGGATTATTCGAAGGTGATGATTTGGTTTTTGAAGATTTATTATTGTTTGGGTTACCTAAATTTGAGAATTAATGAATATGACATCCTGAAGACCACCTTCTAGAATAGGTATAGACATCAGGAGTACCTTGTCATGACTTTTGGTCTAACCAATGATCCAACATTTTATATACAATCGATGAACATGATATTCCACGTGTACCTATATTTTTTCATGGAGGTTTTTATGGTTGAAATTTTTGTTTACTCTAAAACTAATGAAGACCATATGTGACATTTGAGAACATTAATTCGAATTTTGAGTGATCAAAAATTGTATGTGAAGCTTTCAAAATGTTATTTTTTTATTCAATATTTGAATTTATTATGACATGTTGTAATAAAACACCATAATTAATCCAATCATGAGAACGTGGAAATTTTATGACATGGGAGAAACTATTTAATTCCTTTTTCATTCAAATATTATTAGGCTTGAGTGGGTTTTATTATAGGTTCATTAAATATTTCTCAAATATGGATTCTCTAATGACTTCTCTCACCCGAAAGTGAGTAAAGATCATGTGAGATATTTAATGTCAAAATTATTTTTATGAGTTTAGACACATTTTTAATTATATAATGGTGACTCTTAGTCAATATTGGGAGGGAAATTTTGTCTTTTTCTATGAATTAGGTTTAGGTTCGGGTTATGTTCTCATGTAAGATGATCGTGTGGTGGCCTAAAATTCTAAAAAGCTTAGGCCACAAGAGAAGAATTATAAAACCCAAAATCTTAAAATTACATATGTAATGCATAATATTAATATTTCATAAATTAACTTTTTATAGAAAATATTATTGTATATTCCAACCAAAAAATTATGACTTATATATTCTCACAAAAATCTTTGATTCTGTGAGAGTTTAATTTTGTGTAGTAGCTATACTATTTCGATTTCTATAGTTCCTACACCTTGGGTAAGGGGAATTTCATTGATAATGATTTGAGTAGTGATATTATAAACAATACTATTAATAAATCATCAACATAGTGGAATATGGTTCCTCACTTTTCTCTTATGCATTCGGGAGTTCATAAGGAAAAATACAATATTTTTCTAACAAGTGTTTATTTGACCTCCTCCCTTCTTGTGATTATTATTCATATTAAGTATATTTATCATGAGTTCCATGACTTTATGAACTCTATTTATGATGGGTCGAACATTGATGAGTGGTCGTTCTCTTCCAAGGGTGTCCTATTCTGCAAGAATCAGTATGTTGTTCTATCCTCCATACGTAATGATGTGAAGGGAGAATACTATAGTTTCTGGGAGGTAGTAAAATCGAGAACCAAAAATATATTAAATTAAAATATATGATAATCCTTGTTTCTAGGTATGATATGATAAATTTCTATTTTTTTCCATTGTTATTCTTGTTTTTAGGTCATGATGGAGCATCAGATATCTTCAGTTTTTCTTTACCCCTTTTTATGCCCACTTGGAAGTGGGTTGAGATTACTATAGAATTTGTGGTTGGGTTTCCATGTACCACAGGAGATAACAATTAAATATGTGTAGTTATTAATTGGATAAAAAAATAGTCTCACTTTAAACTCATTTGATATAAAAAAACAAAGTTGACGAATTGGGAGATGTCTGCATGACATATATTGTCATCTTGCAAGGAGTTTCATCTGTTAATGTTTTTTATCAAGATCAAAGGTTCACTTCTCATTTTTTGAGAGGCCTCCAGGAGTTTTTAAGATGAAAGGTTAGTTTTAGTATGGCTTATCATCCAAATTCATATGACCTAAAAATAATCTATATATATTTTGTAAGATATGCATCAAGCCTGCATTCTTAATTTTATTGGATCTTCGGATAGCCACTTGGACTGGTCGGGTTTTCTTATGAAAACAACTACCATTCATCCAATAATATGGAACCCATTGAGGCCTTGTATGGACACCAATGTAAATCCCAATTTTGTTGGTTAGAATTATTAAAACTTCTTTAGTAAGACCTATTTTTGTTCAAGAGATGACATAAAAGATCCAGTTGAGTCATCGGAGGATGGTGAATGAATAGAGCTAGTATAAATCTTATGATGATCATAATAGATTTACTTTGGTGTTTAAAATTGTTGACTAGGTTTTTCTGAGAGTTTCACTTTAGTTGAATCATTGGAGGCTTAGGAAACATGGGAATATTTTTATTGAAATATGTGGGACCCTTTTAGATTTTTGATTAGATTGGAATGTTGAGTTACCTCTTGGTGCTTCCACATAAGTTGACTTCAATTAATGACTTGTTTTGTGTATTTTGGATTTGAAAGTGTTTTTCTAACCCTTCTTATTTTATGACCTGGGAAGACCTTAATATTGAGCCTAATTTATCCATAACTTCGTATCTTGTTTAGATTGTTGATTATGAGATAAAGGTTCTTCCCTGATAGACTTTATATTTGATACTATTTTTTCACAAACAAACTCGAATACCATGGTTCACTAATAACCAAACCAGTCATGACACGATCCGTGGGGATTGGAAATTCACTTTGGGTCATGTCATCATCAGTTTGAGTATTAGTGTACTAGTTTATATTGGTTAGTTCATGAGAATATCTAAAAGGGTTCATATATATGATTTCAAAAATTATTGCATATGATATAATAAAAGTTTTAATGGATCAATGCCTTTTAAGATTTAGTTTAAGTGGAAGATTAATGTATATATTCAATAAATCCATATATATTTGTGTTTCAATATTATTATGGATTTCCTGAAAATTGGTTATTTTTATTTCGAACTAGTATTATGTTTTACACAACTTATTATTGTAGTATTTTCTAAGAAATTTGATCACACCACAAGGATATCATTTATTAAGGTCTTAAATGAGATATAATTCTAGGTAGTAAACTCAGATGATGCAGTCATACATTCATGAACTACCCATTGAATTTACTAATGTTTTTAAACACATGAATAAATGTAGATTCAAGTAAGGATCATCTTTGATTGAAAATATAAACCACTAAAATGTGATGGTAGTGGGCGTAGGGTAAAGATTTCAAGTTTCTTATCCAAAACTTCCAAAGACCCAAAACTCTAATCTTCCCCCTCCTTTGCGTATGAGCTTCCAACATATCATGAATGCAATAATAATACCATTTTAATTTCACATGATTGAAAAAAACACATGGAAATAGTATGGAGGTGGGGATATTTTTTATCACTTTATTTATCTATATAAAACATATCAAAGCAATATGTATTTGGTGAATGGTATGATTTTACAGTATCTATTTAATTTGGATTTATATATAGTTTCAAATATTGTGCATGGGATATTATTAAACTATGGTCTAAATAAATTATACAAGATCTAGTAATTATTAGTATACCCTAAAATAACCCTTCACATATTTGATCACTTACATATAATAAATCTATATGTGGTAAAAATTTAGTATAAAATCTCCACATTGAGTAATTAATGGTTATTCTGTATAGTAGAGAAAGATTTCTACATCAGATAAAAACTATCCTTAAAAATATACATTAGAAAAAACATAATTATGAATAGGTAAAATCGGGACATCACGCATCACTGAGAACGTGAAAATTATAATTTATAAAACCTACTTCCTACCTAGTACAGTCGTAAGACATGTTCATACTACATGGAAGGACTGAGTTTGTGCTTAAAACTGAAAATAAAATAAGCAAAAAAAACCCCGAAACAAAAAAATACAATAAACTATGAATGGTATTGTTGATGGTTTGAAGTAACCATGAAGTGAATGAATATTTTTGTGTGAAATGATTGTGAACCTATGTGAAGACAAAAAAAACTAGTAAAAAAGTAAGAATATAAGAATCCGAAAGGTAGTGGGAACAATAAATTTGATGGAGGGGGAAATTATCTATAGAATTACTAAACTAACATTCCCTTGTTCATGTATTAAATTCAGTCATATAGAATTGAGTGAAAGTGTCTAATCGGATTTGTCGTCTAGTTGACTTGAGAGATTTTGACTTCTATAGTTTATCACATGCAGTAATCTTATTATAACCAATTAAAAAATAAAAAAAAACATTGATTTCAAATTCTCATAAGATCTTAGTGAGTATCTCTCTCCTGATCCCGATTCACTTTTTAATTAAATTTGTAGATTAATGAAAATTTTATTTTAGACTTGATCAAGATAAGTTTTCATTGATTCATGGGGTTTTGAAAAATAAATTTGTCTCAAGAGTGAGAGATAGAGAGAGATAGAAATATTCTAGTAGAAGAAATTCCATGAACGAAGGGAAAATTCATATTAAGAACCAACTCATATTATTACCCATTGAATGAGATTATTTGCGAAAAGTTGAGTTCATCATATCTAAATGTTTAGAATCAATGAAGTTCATATTAAAAGAAAATATAGCAAAAAGATTAAATGTGAAAAGGAAATCTCTTGCTCTCCCTAATTGATATCCATATCTATAATTGTCCAATTCTCACCGCTCGATTGGTGACTAGAAAATTATGGAATGATGTTATCTTGATCTCCCACCCAAGGGATCTGGAATTAGGGGATGATGATTCACTTATCTTAGATTTTTAAGAATAAATTTATGTGCTCTACCAATCCGCAACTCTTGGTTGTGGAATTCATCAAGTCTAAAAGTGTGGTAGTCGAAGAGTGGTGAAGTGTCCAGATGGGGGGTCGTAATCTCCTCCTTATACTCACCAATTCTCTAGAATGTGTAGTATGTGGATTATAAATTGATTTTCCCACCACTCTTTTTTCTAGAGTCTTCACGATTCTCCTTGTTAGTCGTGTATCACTTCTCAGGCCTCCACGGTGTATTTTTACAATGCCTTCTCCTCTTCATTCACGACTCTAGTAGAAATTCCTCAACTGAATGATAAAGTCCTATGCAGCATGAACCCGCTCATCTGCTTCAATAATAAAAACCATAAAACAGAAACCAGTGAAATAAATAAATGTAACATAATTAGACTGAATGTTTAATTTCATTATTAATTATAAATTAAATTTAATATTATTCAAAAAAACTATTTACAAAAAAATAATTCTTATCCATGTATTAAAAAAACAATTAATATTAGTGATAATAATAAAAAAATCAATTAATATCTATTTAATTATTTTTATAATTATTGTTATTAATATGTTTATTAAAATTACTTAAATAATATTATTATATTATTATAATTAATGAAAATTTTATATTAGAAAATATTTAAAATGAAAATCAAAACAAGAAAAAGTAGAACGGATTGGGTGTTCGGATTGGGATAGAGGGGGAAGAGGGTAAGAAGGGGTGTCTTGAGAAAAGTGTTGTGGGACATAGTGATGAATCAGTGAGAGGGGGAGATCTCACCTAGAATATGGGAATAATCAGGGACTACAACTGCTTCGTCCGGTTCAGATCTGGCTTCTGGTGGTGGTTCTGATCTGGTTTACAACGGTGCACCGCAAGGGTTCCAAATCAACCACTATGAGACGAGCAGAGCTCATTTTATTCTAGGTTCTTATATGGGTATTTCAATGTTATTTGATCTAGGTTATGATGATGGATTTGTTTGATGTTTCTGTAAAATATATTTACTACTGAGGATGTGTTTGATATTTATCCTACTACAGATAAATTTTCCATACTGTTATTTCTTTGAATTTGGTTTAGTTTCGAGTCATGTTGATTAGAAACAGTAGGTCAGAAAGGATGGATCGATGGTGTAATTAGGGGGAGGCATTGAGTCTCTAAGAGGATAATGGTGAATCTGAGTCACCATTGTGCTCGGTGGAAGTAGATGATGTCGGCTATGGTTTCTGGAGTGAACAGGATATTCGTAATAAAAAAATAATCTTTATTTAAACAATATAAAAAATTTATATATCATGAATATATAAACTCAATAAAATTAATAATATTCCATTGAAAATCAAAAAAAAAGTAAAACACGAAAATTCATGGTGTCATGGTCACCAAGAAATATCACACATGTAAACAACATTTTAAATAGGAATCAAAACATTATAAATGTGGTTGGAAACTTGAAATAGATATATTAACATTAATGTAATAGAAATTGAATTTTGAATGAACCTTAAAGATTCATTTAAATGGAATTAAAAGTTAAATATGAACATTTAGTTATAACTTAATAGTTAGAATAGTAAAATGGTCATTGGAATACGTACAATGTCAATAAAATAGTAACATGATCATTATAGTACAAAAATGACTTATAAATAAAATTTACCATTAATATAATAAGTATGTACATATGATATATATTAATTATTCGAACCATGTAACCTGAATAAAATTTAAGTGTATATTTTTAATAATTAATATTTTAAATTATTTTTAAATAATATTAATTTTTCTTTAACAATTATTTTTTAAAAATACATAATTTAGAAATTTATTATAAATATATTATTTTTATTTTTTGAATCGGAATGTGACTATTATCCAAGATTTTTTTAAATAAATTTCTCAAAAACTTGATTTAAAAGGTAATGATTAAATATATAGTTTTTCAAAAATGGTATGTCTTAGGAAATTGTCTCTATTTACTAATGGCCAAATAAATTATATAATGGAAATATTTATCAAAAATATCTACAATAAGAATAGTTAAATATATAAAAAATATATATTTATAGACCTAAAATGAAATTCTAAAATTATAATGATATAAATTATTTTATTAGAAAATTAAATTTTTTATTCATTTCATTTGTATAAACTAATAAATTAATTTTTCTAAGTGATTAAAATTCACAAAAACTTATAGATTAAATAAATTTAATCTTATCCACAATGAATACTATTATTGAAATTCATGGAAAATATCTTCTTAAATGTTTTCCATTGAAAACTGTTTACACAATTTTCTTCTCCTAGTCCTCAATAAATCCTTGTAGTCCAACTTTTATCACTATGCTGCATGTTCTCATGGCCTTTGAATCCTGAAAAAGTGTAAACATCAAATATGAGGTGGAATTCTTTACTTATTTTCATTTAAAAATCCTTCTTTTATTCATCTACTCTTCTATTTATCTTTAAATAATTCCTCTTAAAAATTTAATTCACTTATTAAGACTATATTAATGTTATTATACTTTAATAAAATTATTATGATATTCTTAAATAGATAAATATATATTCATTCCTATTTTTTTAAACATCCCATTAATGGTTTTCATTATCCTATTATGAATACAATATCAATTCAATATTGTTCAATTCCTTTATGACATTTTATTATGAATTTTATATCTATCTCTACGTTTGTTTGTGGTTGTGTGTTATTTTAATTCTCAATAATAATTATAAACTATTTATAATATATACTTATCTTTCTCCCTCTTTTTTGGAATTCCATGTTAATGGTTATTTTAAACCTCCTACAAGGAAATTATCAATTCCTTAATTATCACCAATTTATTAACTATTTAATATATCCAATAATATATATATATATATAGGAATTTGAAGGTATTTTGGAAAATGGATAAATTAAAATGAATCAAAATTAGGCAATCCGAATGAAAATAGTATTATCCTGACAAGCCTGACATTAAACAATATTATATCTAATGAAAATCTAATAAATAAATATAAGTGTCTATAATTAATCTAAATATACATGATTGAAATTAAAATAATTCTATATTGAAGTTATAATGAACATAAAATTAAAATAGATTTTATCTAAATGTGATGAAATAAAATGGGACTTAAGGTGCGGGATCTCACAATCTCTTTGTTTTTACATTTGTATTATCATATTTTCATTAAACATTCTATATGATTATTTAGTACATCAATAAATACCTCATAAATTTCTTTTATTTAATTTTGGCTCTATTTCTTCTATGTATAATCTTTCTTTTTTATTTCAATGGCATAAATTTTTAGTCACCTATAATGATGTTGGCAACGTATTTATTTACCATTCAGACCTCAAATTGATTATCCAATTTTCATTTCTTCTATATTTCATAATATATAATCATATATTTGTTACTTCCCTTGAAATTTTAAAATTGAATTATCCCCTTTTCATTTAGTGTCTTTAATGTTTATTCATAAATATATTATTTATGAAATTTCAATAAAACTCATTCATTTCTAAAAATTTACATCATTTTTATACTTGATATATATTTATATTTTATGTGGAAGACATCTTTATGACAATATTATGATGTAATGGGTGGTAAAAATTATATGTCACTATAATTAATTAGGTATGTACTATATCAAATGAGATCATTATGTTTATACATAATTTATCTAGCATTGTCTACAATTTTATACATTGACAATATAAAATTAGCATTTTCCAAAATCCAATTATGTCCTTATATTAAGACATAACTTATTTTTGTGATGTTACATTATTATGAGTATTATATATTCCATGTCCCTTTAAAATGAATTTCATATGGTTTTTATTGTGATATTACTCTTATTATTTGTGGAAAATTGTTATAATCATCAAAGAACTTATATTGATGTATGTTACATGTTTCTTCCTAATATTCATCACCTCGATATGACTTTTATCCCACCCTTTATTTTAGGTATCTCGTTTGGTTATCAAAAGTATTGATGATATTATTAAATCCTATAGCTGGACTACATAGAAGGATTCAAATAATATTTAAATTTATATGTATATTAATTTATTATGAGAATTATTTTCTCAAGACAGTTAACCAATAAATTTTAGAATATATAATATCAAATATGTTCATCTTAAAAATATTGTAATCACTATGTATGTAATATATGTGTCACTATACATATTTCTTTGATACACACATTGTGTAAGGGGAAACTTTTGTACTAACAGTAATTTGAGGGTGATTATTAACATCTAGGATGTTATTATTATGGAGGATCTTGGTATATTAAGAACATAATTTATTTTGATTGATGATATTAAATAAGCATGAGAATAACGTGAATGGTTACATTGTACCCATATATTTTCAACAACTATTTACCAAAATACACTAGTTTATTCCAAAAATTTTAGGGTTGATCGAATATTTGAGAAAGATTTACCTAAGTATTAAATACATATAAAACATATGTATCAATAAAACATCTATAGAGACCACATCTAATTAGTCAAAACATAAATAATTTTAAAAAATTAAAATTTTGCCTTCTTTATTTTTCACGTGGAACAAAAAATAATTACATATTTATTATAAAATTAGTATTAGAACACAACAATGTGGAATAACATATTTATATTGAGATGAATGACACCATGATGTTAGTGTATAAGACAACATATATTATTGTTATTAGAAATAAATGGGTCTTCAAAATAAACTAAATATTAACAGATAAGTTTCAAAAAACAAAACTCATCCAGTTTACTATGGTTATTGTCAATTAAGTGTGTAGAATATGATGAATCTTATATTCTATTCAGAACACATCAAATTATACATATTTTTCTTAACATATATTATAAAAAGAAACTATAGAGTATTTAAAATGGATGTAAAATCAACTTTAATTAATAGCTAACTTTAAGAGGAGGTCTATATTGAACAATTAAAATATTTTTACATAAAAATAAATGTCCTTAAGTATATAATAGGAATAAAGTATTATCTAATCCTATATAATCACACTAAATATGGTATTCTATGATATACAATCACATTAAAGGAAGATATGTCCAAAAGGGAGACATAGATATCAATCTCAATGCTAAAATATACAAAATAAATTGATTGTCCCAAGAGAGAGTGATCCACCACTAACTAGGGGTGAGAATTAGGGGTTTCTAATACACTAAATCTCAAATATTTATACCATAACTAGACAATTTATAGGACCATGAATGAATTTAAATTTTAATGTTAGATAAAGTTATATATAATGATCATAATCCATTAATTTTTACATGATATTCACATTTATTTTCTTAAGTAGTTAATCCTTGGTGTCTTATAGTTTCAATCATGTTGTGTTCATTATTATCTTATTATCAACAAAAAAAGGGAATATATAAGAAACATAGTCATCAAATCTAAATATAAAAATGTTATAGATGATTTTTAACAATTTTATTAATCTTATACTCGCATTATCTTGTAGATCCATTTTTTAATCACGTACACAGATTTATTTTTCTCCAAAAAAATTCCCTAATTTTCTCAACAATTATCACTGGAAGGTTTTTTCAAAAAATGTAATGTTTCATCATACCTTCTCACTAAGGACACATCTATTTTTAAAGACACAACATGTATTATGGAATCACAATGTTCATTTTGGATTGATTGTTAGATGTTAAATACATATACTATATCTCAATCTAAAACCTATGAGAACATAATAATTTTTGTTAAACTTTATGAGGCAGTATGATGAATTTTGGTGCGGTCCGGATACTTACATGGAAATAGTGGTGCTTTTATATCTCTTGGTCTTGCATCATGTAGCTTGATCTACTCAGTTGTGGTACGATCATTAGCTTGTAATGTAAGATTATATAGATTCGATAGACATCCTCTAATAGAATAAACATGGAATCGCCATTAATTATTAATCCTTATTCAAGAATGATAAAATGATTCCTCAGAAACCCATCATGGTTTGACACATAAAAATTTCACTGTGATTCTCACATAAAGGTTAATTATTCTTCTACATGACCAAATCATGGTTTATTGAAATCTCCTTAAAGTCATAGTTTTATCTAAATCTTATAATATCATTGCAATATATCCAAACAAACCCCAAATATCTTAAAACTCGTCAATGAGTATTTTTTCAGTAAATACTACATGATGTTTCCTCTAAAACACCTGAATGTATTATATTGATAAACAAGTTATATCATGTTTCTAATGTGCAAATTATATGAATGCTACATCATAGAATGGAATGATTTTTTGAGATTTCTTTAACACTACATTTAATTATCAATGAAATATTTACAATTTCTATGTCGAGATCAATTCATAGATACCCCTTTTTCAATTATCTTCATTAGGGATCCTTGATCTAATAAATAAAATAATATACCCAATCATCAAGTCATCCAAAATTTACAATTTTTTATATATTATCATCATCACAATGACACATGATATTTTATACAAGAATTGTCTACCAAAAACTCATATCTCACTATGAAATAAAACCTATCAATTTCCCCCTTCTAAATTACACATGAAAAATAAATATAGTCCCTCCTCCATTCCATGAATAGTATTGTCTCCATTTTTTAACTAATGAATAAAAATAAGGATATAAATTAAATAAAAAATATACATGGATTTTGGGATAGAGTTAACTACCAACAATACTCTCATGTACAGGAATAAATCCTTCATTTGGGGCTTCATCATTATATTTTCAATATGATCTTTAGTTGAAAAATATTTTAATGAATGATCTACACATTTCATCATATCATTGATCAATTAGTACATGATTTGAATATACATAAACCATTAATGTTACACCAAGTTCATTAATATTGTTATTACACTTTTATTTTTATACCTAAACTTCAATGTGTGATATAAATTCACACTCATGTATTATAGATTTCATTTCATACATATTATTATATTTTTGGTTATAGTGAAACAATTAATTTAGCATCTATTAAGATCTTAGAGAATTAATTTTTCATCATAGAGTGTCAAAAAAGTATTCCTTTAATACAATTAATACCTCCCAAATTTGAATTTTAATAAAAAAATATGCATTCCCAACCCACATAAAAAAACATAAATAATAAAATAGAAAATACTTTTAATACCTAATCTGATAGTCAAGACTTAATTTAATTGTATATATGATATGTTTTTCTATTGTAAAATTTCACTCCTTTGGGTCAAAATGGAATCCTGAAAAAATAATAACTATAACAATTATATTTGGTCAAGATTCAATAAAGATGAGTAGGATTATAATAAGCCTACAGAACCCCTTTTGATCATTACTCCTCTATTATTAAAAAAGGATGAATTTTTCAGAACTATTTTATTTTTTATACATATTTTTATTTATCTATTTGAATCATTGTTAATAACTCATTAGCATACCTCTCTTCTAATAGAAATATAAACCCTTATATTTTCATGACTTGATCGCCCAAAACATAATATCATATCATTGATCTTAAGAATATTATTTTTTCCTCATTTAATAAAAAAATTCTTCACAAGTTTCCTCTATGAATTTGGTAAAAAAAAGTTTCATTATCATACACTGTCTTAATTAGTGAGTTTTTGTCATGTATCATTAAATAAATATTACAATCTACCTTGGATTTAAAAAATTGAAGCTATTTAAGGTACTATCAAGCATTAAATACAATTATTGAGGATATTTTTTAGGCCCATAAATATATTTCATCAACTTATAAACTCAATAAAAATTACGGTTAAGGAAAAAACATCTAGTTATTTAATCTAAACCTCTTCCTCATGTTCACCATTATGTAATTATAACTTCCCATATTTTTATAGAATTGATCACATTTATTTATAAGTTTTAAAATATATTCAATCCTTTCAACTACATATAAGGTCTCATAAAAAAAGATCAATATGAGAGTGCCACCTACAAATATGACATCCCTTATTTTATGCTAATTCTCCTTTCATATTGAGATTATTTCTAAAACCACACTCCATCCCACTAACATTATTGTATTTGGGATATTATAGTAACTCCAAACGTTCATTATCCTTATTTTAATTCTGCTCTAATTATTTCACTATTATCTACTCATTATGTTTCAATACCTCTTATACACTCCTCGTATTGAATTGTATAATCAATCTAGTGTGATACGAAATTCTAAAATATCTATAAATTTGTACAAAATTTTCCCTGTCTCCAAGGTTTTCTTTAGACTCAACATGTTTCTAATTTTTCTGGAACTTAGAACCACTATGCTATATGACTTCCTTATCCTCCAAATTTTTAGAATCATTAAATAAATTCAGAAAATATTATACATCATTCATGTTCGTCCCATTCCATCCCACATTTACTCCTCAAGTATATTCAAATTCATCATAATTAGGTAATGATGTTGATAGTGAATTTTTATTTTTATAAAAAAATAACTTATAAGTCTAAATAATATAATTTATAATTTTTATAGCATCAGTAACTCCTTCAACTAATTATTTCTCTAAAAAATCTATACTTATCTTTTTCATTATGTATTACCAAATCCATTTATTTTATATTAATTTAATAGGTTATATATAATAAATTTATTCTTTTATAATTTGTTTTATTCCCACATTACATCTTATTGGGAATAGTTTATTACCTACCATCATCTGAAGCCCTCCTAGGTAAGTAACGAATAAGTGAGTGACCCAAATTTCCACCACTATTATTCAATGGGTTGGTGACTAGAACAAAGTGTTTAAAGAACACATATTGGAGTCAATATCCTCATAAATACCAAGAATAAATAATAAAATAATCCAATAAAATACAAAAAAAACATTAAATATCTCATAGTCCCAAAGTGAAAAAAATATCATACATAATCAAAGGTATCTAAAATAAAATACCAAAATGAAACTTATATGTTAGTGACTCCAACCCTAATCACTAACAACTCCCTCCATATAATCTATGAATAAAATTGTGTGTGTGTGTGGTAAGTGGTGAGAATATAGGTATACCATGTTATACTATACCTAAAAACCTTTTTGTAAATAGGGAAGAATCATATTTATTAATTCTTGAATAAAATTCTAAACCAACGTTCACCTCTACCAAGTAAACTACTGCTCATAAATTGCAAGGAAACTCTCCCGATATTTCCTAAAAGATGATAAAAAAATATTTAAATGAATAAATGAGAATTGTACCCCTCAACAACTTCACTATTGAACTGGCAGACCTCACACCCAAATGGGAGATGCCATATCACTCACATCCCTTCTATATTAATATAACCGCATAACAGTTACAACAACATATTCATAAAGACATAATAATTATAACCCCATATAAGATCACTGCAAATATTTAATATCATCACAACATATATATGGTTAGGTTCATAATCCTGAGGTACATCATACTCATTCCCTCTTCCTTTGATGTATGACCCCACCATGAAACCACATCACAACCACTCTGTCATGTTTCATACATGGGCCATTGTAGCCAATAAAATAACCTCAACCAATTATAGCCTAAACTATTTCTAAAAGAGAGAGTGATAAAGGGGTATTCAATTATCTATGTCACCTATATCTTAGATGATATGGATAAGATTCATAACTTATATCATAATTTAGGTGCATCTATGATTTTCAAACACAAATGTATTGCATAAGAAATAATAAAATGAAAACTTTATATAATAGAACACACAATCCCAACATAATGGATAACCATAAAATGCATTATATTTATTACTAATATCCATAACAATCACTTGATCACCACTACTGTTATAATATCTTGATATTTAGTGTTTATAATTTTCCACAAAATAATATTGAGTTCTATATATTTATTCACAGGCACTAAAATGAAGGTCACGATACATTTGTAAATTAAAATATTCATTTTTAAGATGTAATTTATCATAAAATATAAGATATATATTATGTAATATTATAAAAATTTAAATTATAATTTTTTTATGAAATAAAATTAGAAACACTTAATGATTAAGATGTTCATATTTAAATACAAGCATTTTACCTTTATTTTTTTAATTTTATATTAAAGCATAAATATATATTTTTAAAAAATATAATAATATAAAATAAACTTATTTTTGATCATAGAATATCATTATTTAATTATTATTAAAAAAAATTATGAATTTATAAAAATATTTATTTTTAGGTGAAAATTAAATTTAAGGAAAATTATAATTATCATGAGTTTATCAACATTTAAGGATCACCTATAAGGTAGAAATAACATTTAAGTGATAAAATTTTAAATTAAGAAAAAAAATTACATTTTAAAATATTATTTGATTTTATAGAACCCATGACTAGCATTTTTAGAACTAAAGTAAAAGTATGATTTAATAAAGAATTTTTTATATTTGAATTATTTTAATTATTTAATATTTTTTTTAAAATATGTTATGTATTAATTTTTATTTCATGGAACTATTATTTGACTTATAATAAAACAATTTAGGTTATAAAAATTATTTTTATTTAGATTTTTGACTCAAAAAAAATTATGCTTAAAAAATTATAATATTATAAATTGTATTTAAGAATTAAGTTTGATTATTTTAAAATTTAATTTTATTAATCATATTACTTTAAATTTATTAAATTTATTTCATAAATAAGATTATTATACTCAAATTAATTTTTATCATCAATATTAATGAAGAAAAAATTAAATAATTGATATGGGAGGAAGTAAAATATTTCATGGAAACAATTACACAAGGGAAAAGTGAACAGTGATATTAAAAATCAATAAATCACTAAAATATATTACTAAATTGAGTATATGTGGGGATTTTTTTCATATCATCGAACATAATCCATAATTACTATGTAAGGCAGTATTTGAATTTAAATAGTGTAAATAAATAATTCAATAAGTGAATGTGTTTCGTAAAATATTTTTTCCAACAATTATAAAATGGAGTGCTCACACCCCATCATCGTACATACCTTCCATCTATTTCCAAGCCAAAACTCTACTAAATAACTCTTCTTAGTACCCCCTCCCATGAACTTAACACTTTTTTCTTATTTATTTAGATTAATAATTTCATTTATAAGAATAATTATAAGGAAAATCAATGTTATCAGAATTGTTAGTGTGTAAACAACTATGTGGGGAAATAAGGTCATGAATTTTTGTCTCAGACTCACTTCATTAAGGAATATTTAACATTATGAAACAATTTACTTTTATATATGGTGTATATGATGCCAAATTTTTATGATATCATAAAATATCTTTAATTCATGGAATTTTTGTTTCAATTTCAATATCATTTTTCCTTCATGGGTTTTTATTAAAATGTTACTCATGTCATACTTTTTTATTTGACTGAAGCCCTTTTTTCTATGAGTCATCAAAATATCTTCTTGATTTTTACCATCTAAGCCTCTTTTCCTACCGTTATCTTTATAGATGGTATATTTACATTTTTTTAAAATGGATATTGATCCCCTTCATTAATATCCTTCCCATTGATGAAATTATTCCCCAAATAAAAACATGATGTTGATAAGAATAACTTCTATACATTTTAATTGATAGTTTATCTCCATGTTCAAGTTTTACCTATCAAATGTGTAACATATAACCCAAATGTTATTCATCTAAAGTGTACATTATTCTTCGCTTCACATATTTTTAAATGAAATTTTCATTATAATTTTAATGATGGGGATTTTATAAAATATTTTAATGTATTTTTAACACTTTCTACATTATTTTTTTCCATAAATAATATTTTCTTTTAAACAAATGATTTAATTTTTTAATAAATTATTTCAAAAATATTTTTTAAAATTTATTTTCAACTCTGTTGAGTTTATATAAAAATAAATTAAAATAAAATCTTTTTTACATTTTCCACATTGATCGTTTTCAATGGAAGTAATCTCTTTTACATGTTTCCTTGTGAACATATCATTTCAAAATATTTTTCATTTTCTAAGTGGCTTCTTCTATACTCTTTCATATATTAAAAAAGGAAATTATTTTTATAATTTTTTTATAAAATATTAATTTTAAAATGTATTCAATGGAGAAGATAAACACTTATTTTAAAAGAAATTTTTTGTATACTTCTAATAGTGTTCATCAACAATGTCTTCTACTTGATCATGGTTTATTCATAAAATGACACTATACACCTTCATTGTGAGGATGTCTTATGAAACTCTTTATACATCTATGGTATTATATATCACTACTTTTTCCTTATCTAATCATCCAATTTTATAGGAATTATTTTATACTAATTCCATTCTTATGTGAATACCATAGGTTTCATTACCTTGATTTAAGGGTGTTCACTATAATGCCCAATACATCGTTTGATCAGGAATTTGTTTTATAAACTATATAACCATTTACCCTATAGTTTATATACCATATGTTTAATAATATTTATTTATTTTTATTTATGTAAAATAATTCTTAAATTCATTGGATACCGACTTAGTTACTATGGGTTTTATGTTCCATGTTAATTGATGAATTCGTGAATGTTATCTTTAGGAACCACTTGAAATGTATATAAAACCCATTGTATTTACATGGGTTTTTATTATATGTTTATTGAAACCATGATTCACACATATATGTGATTTTTAATAATTTTATGTTTAGGCTCAGAATTATATATCCCTCCAATGAATTGGGTAATGATTTCATCTCATGAGATATGATGGTGTGTGGGTACTGAGCTTAGCCATCTATGGTGCGACTATAATGAGCATAAGAAACTATGGACCATGGGACATTATCCTGGCCAAGTATTCTATGTTAACAAGGTGGGAAGACTTGACATATTATTTAGATTTCATGATTGTGTTTTCACCACATTACTATGATTTCATGATGTTATATTTAAGTCATTGTTTAATCCATGAATCTATGATAATATCTCTTTACTTTATGCTCTCAAGTTTATGATCACTCTTAATATGATATTATGGTGTACCTTGTGTCTCTCATGTTATTCATTATTATTATTTTTAACCTAACAAAGTGTTTGAGCTCACCCACTTCTTATATTTCCTTTTCTTCAAGTTTTCAAATAAATTATGAAGAATAGTAAGAGTAGAAGAGTATCATATATGGAGAATTTATGGGTGATTTTAAAGAATCCATCTAGATTAATTAAATTCCTATATATTGGGACAAATTTCCATTTTTTGAGTATTTTAGATTTAGTATTTTATTATTTTTCTTAACTCTCTATATCCTTAAATTTAAAGGTCCTTGGATTGTAAATTCGTGAAAGATATTATAATTATATATGTGGATCAAATCAAGTGTTGTATGTTATGTGTTTTTTGAACTATTTCAAGGAGAGTAGGTCCAAGGGAACTATATTTGGTATCAAAGTAGTGGTTATATAAATTTAGAGGTTAATTTGTTATTATTAAGGGATGATTTAATATTTGGGAATGAAATTAATTATTGATGAATTAAGGATGATCACAGTTGTATTGCTATAGATAATCCTTTGGTATATAAAAATTGAATAGTTTTTTTAGTGACAATGATAATAAAAATTTAGCAGAACCCCTAGTTAAAAGTATAATTATAGGAGAACCATATCTAATTTTGGTAAAGTAGATATTGTGTGTTTTTTCCAGAAAATAAATACATGCCTGTATTCTAGAAAGTGGTTATGGCATTGGAATGGATGTATATAAGAGTAACAACTGCAAAAAGAGTTGTTCAAGAATATCTTGGTCATTATTCTGGCGAACTATGAGTGGGTCCTAACTATGGACCCAGATAAACACTCCCAATGGATATTATTGGGGTAATTAATATATTCTTTAAACAAAATTATAAATTATTTTGACACATTATTTTCTGGAAGTAAACTATATTAGAGAACCCAATAGTAAAGTGTCCATAGATAACCTAGGCTGAAGCTAAAGACTCATAAGTTAGGGTATGCACATAATTTATGAACTTTTACTTCTAAGATCATATTTTTTCCTTTATACATTTATTAATTTAACTAAACTACTACAAAACATGTGTTTAACTGTGCTGGTATTAATCAACACTAGAAAAAAGCACTGATAAATGTCATCTTTATCAGTGCTAAAGACAGTGCTGATAAAGTTATCCACTTTTTAGTGCTTTATTTGTAGCAGTGATAAAAGTTACCTTTATGGGTCCTTTAATTTTAGCGCTGAAAAGGATACCCTATATCTTTACATTATTTTTAGTACAGATGAAGGGTACCATTTATCAGTGCTATATTTTTAGCACTCATAAAGGAGTCCTTTATAAGCACCTTTTTAGCACTGATAATGGTCTGAATAAATAAAATAAAATAAATAAAGAAGTCAATAATGATTTTACTATAAAACATTACAAGTTTTATTAATTAAATTATTATTGATAAAAATGAATAAATTTATTATACTATATTTAAATTATAAATAGAAATAAATAGTATGTATTAAATATGACGATATGAAAAATGAAAATTAAACAAAATAAAATTAAAAATAAGTAAGTTGATAAAAATATTAATCCTTGTATTAATTATATGATTATTGATAATGTTAATAAATTTTATATATTAAATATATAGATATATATTAATGTACATAAATATGATTTATATATTACAAAATATTTATGTTCTTTACATTAAATAGTCATATATTTAGTAAATAATATTTTATAATTAAAATATAATATTATTTAAAAATACATACTAATTACGTAGAGTAATTGATATATAATTGAATGTTATTGGATTTTTCAATTTAACATAGATAAAATTTGTTATATATTGATTTTACATGTACATAATAAATGCATTTTTATATACAATCCAAAAACAAAAAACATATCCAATTATTCAATATTATTAAAGTGTTATTATTTTTAATTTATTCAATTTCACTCATTTTTTAACACGCATGCACTTAAAATTATATATTTATTATTAATTTTAAAAAAATTATTTGAAAAAAATATATTTCTAAAAAATATTTTTAAATTAACATTTTTATAAACAAATATATTTAAAAATGTACATACTATATATATATAATTATATATTTATAATTATAAATAAAAAAATTTATTAGAATTATTTATATAATTATAAATAAATAATTTTTTTCATTTAATTAGTTATTAAATTTTTGATAAATTTACATAAATAATGAATATATTTATTATATTTATATTTATATATATTTATTATATATATAAATATATAAATATATATAATGATATAAATATTATTTTTAAAAAATATTTATATAATTATAAATAAATAATTATATATTTAATTAATTATAAAATTATAATAAATATGTTTAAATAAGTAATATATTTACTATATTTATATTTATATATATATATATATATTATGTATATATATATATGTTTACAATTTTTGTTATTTGAAATTATAATTATGAATCCTTTATCAGTGATTAATTAATAAGCGCTGATAAATGAATTCTTTATCAATACTAAAAAAAAGGGTGATAAAAGTCATATTTTTTAGCATTGTAACTTTTGTGCTAATAAATATGGACTTTAGCTACACTTTTTTAGCACTGATAAAGACCTACCTGTATCTATGCCAAAAAATAGCTGATAAATATGTCTGCTATCAATGCTTAAATAATAATCACAGATAAAAGGACTCTTTATTAGTGATTCAAATAAAAGTTTCCCAATCTAATTAAAAAACCTAACCTTTTATGAACCCCGTAATGATATCAAAATCTTTCAATAGAATCCACACATTTTCATTTCCCCTCAATGAATCGTAGCTTTAATCACAAAACCCACTCGAATCACAAAAACCAACCACTTCATGTTGCTCAAACATCATATCTCATCTAGTATTCGGTTGTAGTTAGGGTTTCTGATGAAAACATTGATATCCATATCCATGTGTATCATATTTTCTTCAACCTACTGAGGTAAGGATATATTTTATTTTTTAGGATTTGATTTTTCTTTCTTTTTTGAGATCTGGATCTGAGGGTTTCCAATTTTCCATTGTAGGATCTGATTTTCTTTCTGTATTTGTGCTCTGATTATTGTTTTTTGTTTTTATTTTGTTTATGATTCATTGTTTTCTTGAATAATGTTTTGGATATCTTATTTTGATATTATTAAAATGATGTTTTGAATCAATTTTCTTCACTTTCTACATTTATACCCCATCTTGTTTCACTCTTTTGAATCAATTTCCATTGCAGATTCTGATAAAATTGATTTGTCATACCAATTCTAAGTTTGATGATGTTGCGAAGCAGAAATAGAATATGATTTTATGTGATTCATGTAATGGAATTCATTTATTTACATTTTATTTTTATATTATTATGTAATAGTTTTTCCTAAAAAATTTATTTTCTCAGAATTGGGTGGTTTTATTTTAATATAAATCTTAGCAAGGGTGATACCATATTTATTTTTTTCAAGGGATATCTACTTTCAAAATTAGTATGGCTTTGTATTTATTATACTATGTTGGGATATTCTTCTGTAAGGGTTTCATATATTTTAATCATTTTTTTTATTTTATAAATATATATATACATATATAAATATAGGTTAATATTTATATATATCTACCTACTTATATGTGTTTTCAGAACATATAATGTAAGGGTGATTTTATAATTATTTATTCACAAATTATGGTTCTATATTTCCAAATTAGGAAGGGATTATATTTATTTTTATTAAAAATTTATGTTTAAATGTGCATTTTTTTTGTAATTATGTGTTTTATAAATTCTATGATATATATATATATATGTTTGTGTGTGTCTTTTTAAATGTTTATGGGATAAATGTTGTAAGGGTTGGTGTGTTTTTCTTCTTTGTTTCTGATATATCATATTTATGTTCATTATTTCTTTATGCCAACTTCATGATGGACTTCCCTAGAATCTCAAGGATGGGTCAATGCGTATTAGATGTCCTTCCAAGAATCTTTATATTATTATTTCATTTTCTCCAAATATTGTAATGGAAGTTATCAAATTCTTAATATTAGAAATTATTTGTTGGTATTCATCATTTTATGTCTCTATATAAATTATAGGAATATATATATATTTAATTAATAGTAATATTATTTATACTTAATTATCCAATATAATATTGTAAACTCATGTCACTTTCAAAATAATAATATTAGGTAACTATATATACATTTTTAAAAATAATTAAACTTTTAAATATTTAAATAATTATATTTTATACACAATTACGCAAAATAATTAATATTTTAAATTAATATAATGTAAAAATTTTATTAATTGATTTTTTTTTGTTTCATTGGAAAAAATATTATTATATATACATTGAATAATATATTGTATATTTAAATAAATTTAAATATGATAAATAATGTAAATATATATGTAATTATATTCAAATAGGGTTACTAATATAATACATAAATATATATACAACACACACACATATATATATATATATATAACTTAAGTATATTCACGTTATTTATCTATGTATCAAATAAAGAGTGAACTCCATTTTAATGTTTCTGACTATAGATGGTGTGAACTTCATTCAGGTTTATTGGTTATCGAGGTAATTATAAACCAAGTACACACCTCTATCAACCGCTTTTTCCAATCATATAAAATAGTATCATTTTTTAAATAAAAATAAACCTATAAAAAATAAATTTTATTTTAAAAACAATATAAAAACTCCTCAACCATTTTTTTATTAACGTTTTACTCAGCTCCTTGAGGATAAATTCATGGATAAAAATGAAAGCAATTAATCATTAACTCTACCACTACATAAAAACAAATAAAATAATTTTAATAATATTAAATCATTATCTATAATTACAATATAAAAACCCAAGACCCCTAGGCTGCACAACATTGTAGTTGTGTATTTTGATTCTTCCATCTCCACCCCCTCCATTTCATTCTTTCCCTTTAATCTATCATTTCTTTGGTTGTGTGGAGCTTTCCTATGGAATGAGTTTCTAGAAATGGAGGAATCATGTTAATAACTAGTTAAATGGTTTAATTCTTACAAATGGGAGGCATTTACCTTTTAGAGAACACAATGAAGTAAATGTGAGGCCTTTCCCCTAGTACTTCTTTGCATTCTCTAAAAGGGGCAATGCCTCTGATTTGTGATAATTAAGCCATTGAAAGTAGTTACTAACTCGATGCCTAAATTTACACCAACTAATTCCAGGGAAAATCTCCAAAAAAAATAGATAAACAATAGAGTGAAGGACGAGATAGAAATGGAGAGGGTGGAGGTGGACGAATCAGAATACACAACTGCAATGTTTTGCAGCTTGAGGTTCTTAGGTTACTAATGTGTAATTTTAGCTGTCGAGTGTATCTTATTAAAATTAATTTATTTTATTTGATGTGGAGGAATAGTTAATTATGAATTAATATCATTAATATCCTTTAATTTATCCACAAAAATATGAATAAAACTTTAATAAAATAATTGGTTAAATATTTTTTTTATAATTTTTTTACAAAAAAAATTGTTTTTAATAGGTCAAATTTTATTAAAAAAACATAGGGTTTTATATGATTGGAAAAAAAATTATGTAGGTTTTTACTTCATTCACACTTATATAAACAGTCCTAAAATAATTTGAGACATGTAGGAATCAACCACACCTCAATTCGACGCACGGTGTGACCGCTATTACTTAATGTGTATGTTATCAGTTTAAAATGTATAATTTAGTTCAAAAAAGTTCACTCACTAAAAAAATACGTTCATATTTTCATAGTAATTTATTAAATATATTCATAATTAATTTTTGATGTGTAGGAGTTGGTCTCACATAAAATTGATACATGATGTGATCAGTATAGGTCAAAGTGTGTGTTTCTAGTTTAAAATTATATTTTAGTAAAAAAACAAGTGACATATTCAATACTGGGAAACTCATTAGGATTTATTTTATACTTTAGTAAAATTATTCATTATTCATTTTAGATTTTTAGGAATTTTTAATACCTCAATTTGATGCACGGTTTGACCGGTATGACTTCAGGTACATTTTTATTTAAAAATGACATCAATTTTAATAAAAAGGAACAATGACTGAAACAAACTCAAGAAAACACATTCATATTATTTTGATACTTTACTGAAAATATCCATAAGTCATTTTTCATGTTTAGGAACAATTTTTACCTCAATATTATGCATGGTGTTTTCGGAATGACTCAATTTATCCGCTATAAGTTTAAAATCAAAAGTTTAGTTCAAAACCTGTCACTCAATAAAAACAATGAAAAATCATTTGTATTGCATGGATAATTTAGGAAATTTATTTATATGTAATTTGTGACATGTGGGAATATATCTCATGTCAAACGAGTAAATTATGTGATTGGTATGAGTCAAAGTGCATGTTTCCAATTTAATGTGACATTTTAATAAAGAAAGACAAGTGATGTACTCAAACCCAAGTAAATACATTCAGATTGTTTTGATAGTTTATGGAAATGATCCATAATAAATTTTGGATGTGTAAGAATTATCCACACCTCAATATGATGCACTATTTGACCGATATGAATTAAATTGCATCTTTTTATTTAAAATTAACATTAGTTTTTGTTAAAAGGGAAACTCACCTACCCAAAACTAAGAAAACATATTAAAATTGCTTTGATACTTGAGGATAATGATCTAGAATTAATTTTTGATGTGTATGAATCATTCTCACATAAATCTGATTCATAGTGTGATTTATATGACTATATGTTCATTTGTATAATATATAACTATCGTTTTAGTTTAAAACACACATCATATATACAAAACAGAGAAAACGAGACTAGATTGTTTTCTCTTCATTTAAATTTTGTATTCAATGAACAATGACCCTTTAATTGGGACATCACAAATAGTTCACTCTGGTGTAAATGTGGAAAATTTCATGTACATTATAGGGGACCACAAAGATGGGATTTGGATTCTCGATAGAGGAACCAAATCCTTGACTCCATTAAACAAAATAGAGTTTAATGATAAGGTAATTTTTCCAATATATTATGTTTTCTTGATAATATTATATATATTATACTACATTAAAATTATCTAAATTAAATGTTTGACAACTCATGAAGGCGATGACTTCTACACATGATGATGTTACCAATCCCCCAGAAGAACAAACTGTAATGAAGGAATCCCATTGGAAAGATGTAAAGGTAATCTTACGATATACTTTCTCTATTTTACTAAAAAAATATATAATGAAACATTGAGTTAATTTTAATTATTTCTTGTAGAGTTTGTTTATTTTAGAATAATTCTATCCATGTTTAATGACTTTGTAATAAGAAAAATAACAATCTCTCTTTTCAATCATAGAGCTAATATTGATATTTTCATTCTAAAATCATTTTCCGTAGAATTAATGTCCTATTTAATATTTATGTTTTATTTATTTCTCTTCCATATTACTCATAGAATAATTGTTTTCTCAAATAGGTGGATTATTTTTTACAATTTGGGGTGGTATATCCATCTTTCATGCCTTTCTACATAAAAAATTCCACATTTTTTTTTCTCCATCAAAATATTTTCATCCCTAGAGTGTTGCATTTATGACTTCCTTTCATGTTCCCTCTACTTATTTTTTAGTAAGTGCAATGACGTTTCCTCTGCTAAATTACAATGGTAATCTATATGTTTTTAGAGTAAAATCATTGTCTATACGACTAATGTATTTTTTTCATATTTATGTTTAATTTATTTCTTTTTAGTGTTACACACATAATAATTTTTTATTATAGAGATGGATTATTCTGTTCGAGTTGAGGAGATCTATACATCATTCATGCCATTATAAACCAAAACATCAATAATCATCTTCTCCCTAAAAACCTTTTCTATGGCATCCTGCCTTTTTATTACATAACTTTTCATTACATTTTACAAACAGAGGATCTTTAAAGTCCAGTGTCTTGGAAATCAGGAACAATAAAACATAAAAACATAAAAAAAAACTTTTAAATAACCTTGAAAAGCTTCTTGAAAAGTTAATCCTATGTAAAATTACTATATCTCATAACCTGGATACATACATCAAAGAAAAGGGTGAGCTGAAGGCCCAGTAAGGAAAGCAAGGGAATCATTTTACATGTGATATCAATAAGAACATGATGAAAAACATAAGACACGAGCAATAGAAAAAGAGTCTTATCATAATAAAAATAACATGATTCATAACTTGAATATGTGGCTACAACATTTCATTTACACATTAATGAACATATCACCAAGGTTTATCCCAAGGTGTCATAAAAAATTTACCAAGGTTATTCACCGAGGTATCGTGAAACTTGTCATCTCTAGATATTAAATTATTTACCCAATGATTTGGAGTGATATCAGGGTAAACCCTTAATATTTCATTATTTTCTTTTGATCCACATATATAATAATCATACATTTCATAAATATCCCAAATAGTGTAATATAAATGGTTTTCACTACAAAATCGTGATGTTTTATAAGTGCTACAAAAAATAGGACCATTATGTCATTTAGAACCCATGGAAAGGGAGTGTGGGTTATATGTATGTAAATTCTAGAATAAATAATATAATTTTTATGTATTTATCAACACCAAAAGAGACGAAATAGGTATGGGTATTCACATAAATAATATAAGAGAATTTATTGATAGAAAGAGAGAAATTTCAGAAGAAATTTCTTCAGTATAATGGATATATAACATGGATTTATAAAATAATAAAAAGAGAGGGTACAAGGGTCCCCATACATAAATGAATCATTTTACATTTTAGGGATAAAATAAAATTAAAATAAGTTAATGGTGTGGATATTTGAATAACATAACACATGAAAAAGAAAACTTGAATGACAAGAGGAAATGCAATTTCTTTTACGAAAATTTGGCACCCTAACAGCGTCACTTAAAAATTCAGAAAATCAATTGATGAGAGTGGAGAGGGTATATCATCATTTAAAAATTAAATGGAAATAAATAAAGATATATAATAACATACCTCAACATAATAATATGGATACTAGAAGACATAACATAAATGAATTCATGACTTAAAAGAGGAGGGTGAAAGGTAACTTTACCTTGAAGAGTGACTTTGAAAGCAATAAGGATGGAACCTTGGGTGATTTAGGGCACCTTGGGATGACTCCTTGGGTGGAAAAAAGACCAGAGCTTTGTTGAAGATGATTTTGGAATGAAATGAATGAGGAATGGCTTGGTATTTATAAGAAAAGTGAGGGAATATTTAATTAATTTATAAGGGACACCTCATTGGTGGTATTTGCAAAACCATTGGCTTGCCCATTGTATTTTCCCATGGTATTGGCCACTTGAGACACCTCATAACATATATTACAATTCAAAATTCATATAGATTTATTACATCATTATTACATCATGAATGATTTCATTAAACACCAGAAACTCAAAACTATATTTTTACTATTCACTGAAAATTCAATTGTTTCAAAAAAATCCCAAAAATTTACCCTTACCGAATATCGATGCTCTGATTTTAAAAATTAACTTCATTTTATGAAAATAATTTTCTAAATATTTTTAATTTAATTTTTAAATAAAATCAATATTTATTCAAAAAACAACTCTAAAACTATAACTTCTTTTGTGACACCTTGAAAAAGTAATCAATGTCTCATAAAAATATTGTATAACCATAAGAAAATAAAGTAACAATTTAGGATTACATTTTACGAAAATAAATTTACATTTTAAATTATTAAATTAATTATAAAATTGTAAATAAAATATTTATGACATACAAAAATACCAAAACATATACTATTACCATTTTTTCACTTTTAAGATGTCTAAATTGAATTTATACATTTATGGGAGAAGTTTCTATTTTTTGGATTCTTTAATATTCATTACTATTCATAAGGGTATGTTACTATTCATACTTTACTATTCTCTTAAAAAATCAAGTTGATCTTATTAGATTATAATTTTCTTACTGATCACAATTTTAAAAGACCATTTTTTTAAATCATTTCACATTATTAATTATTTAATGTTTAAATTATTATTTTAAAATAACCTTTTTCTTCCATAATTCATTAGTAATATAGAACTATAAATTTATCCTAGATTTATCAGAATTTTTAAAATTTACCAACTTTTCCATAATAAGAAATAACATTTTTACTTATCAAAAAGGTTTACACAAGTAACTGAGGTCGCGTTACATGGCCCCTTATAACCCCTATATAGGACAAATGTGTAAGGTGTGTTATGGTGATAGAATCTTGGGGAGGCTCATACAACATTGACTGAGTGGTTGTTTTAATCATCTTGAACTTAACCCTTAGGCAATTAATTTCATGATTCACATGTTGAAGCTCAGCTTGGGATTGGTCTAGAGAAAATCCCATAGATGCTACCTCCTTTCCAAGCTCTAACAGATGGGCTTCGTATGACCAGAGTCTACTAGATGAGGCTATCGACTCTTTATTCTGTATTAATTAACCAATATCACTTCTATTTATAAACAATAATTATAATGATAAGATTTTAGTTTCTAACTGTCATATTGACCAATGGTCATATAACTGTCGAAACCCAACGATCTCATTTAATTATACTCACTTTATTAATTAAAGGATATAGTTTTGTGGAGTGTAAAGTGAAATAACAGACAAATTTAGGAAACAGTTATTATTCAAAAGTTTGGTTCGTTACTTTTTCACCCCTATAGTGGTTCATTTATCACTTTCAATCATGTTCCCTCAACTACCATTTCAAGAAGAGAAATGATGCTTCCTCCACTCAATTTCAGAGGTAATATATATTTTAACATAGTAAAATCATTGTCTATAGATTTAATTTATTGTTTCATAATTTTGTTTAATGAATTTCTTTTTAGTATTACTCACATTACAATTTTTTCCTTATACAGTTGGATTCTTTTGTTCGAGTTGGGGTTCTTTATCCATCTTTCATGCCATTATTCACCAAAACTATTATATACTTCTTATACCTCAAAACCTTTCACCCCATTAGTTTTCAAATTTGTCACTTTCCCCCATATTCCCTCTACTAATCAATCACAAAGGTAATCTCGATATTTTAATAGTAAAATAATTATCTATAGAATTAGTGGATTATTTCATATTTATGTTTAATTTATTTCGTTTTAGTATTACTCATAATAAATTTTTTCTTATATAGGTGGATTATTTTCTTTGAGGTGATGTGGTTTGTTCGAAGCTACTAATGCAGTTTTGGTAATTTGACAAAGAAATTAAATGGAAATCAATGTAACATTGATAGATAGGATGTTTTTTAGAATTTAGGATGTGTATGAATCAATTTCACCTTAATCCGACACATGATGCCACTGATATGACTCCAAGTAACTATTTTTATTTAAAATTTACATTAATTTTTATAACAATGAAAACTAAATCAATGTGACTATTATCAGTTTAGAATCAACATTTGATATTAAGAATTTCTACTCAATAAAAATTAAATATAATCACATAGATTTTATTGATAATTTAGGGAATCTATTCATAATTTTTTTTTGAAATTTAGGACATCATCTCATGTCAAATCGATACATGATGTGATCTGTATGAGTCAAAGTGCATGTTTTATGTTTAAAATTACATTTTACAAAAAAAAGAAACTAATGTACACAAATCAAAAAAATGAATTCATATTGTAATTATACATTAGGAAAAAATCTATAAGTTATTTTCAATGTGTATGAATTAGTCGTACCAACATCCAATGTGTAGTCTGACCGTTACGACTCATCATGTGTATTTATTTAAAATTGACAACAATTTTAGTAAAAAAACTAACTGACCTACTCAAAAACCAAAAACTCACATTCATATTATTTTTATATTTTATTAAAACTATCTATAAGTGATTTGAGATGTTCATGAATCAGTCTTACCTCAATCTGATGCACGATGTGACTCGTATGACCCCAAGTGCATGATTTTTTTTAAAATTGACATCAATTTTCATAAAAAGGCCAAATGACCTAGTCAAAATAGATAAAATTCATTCAAATTGTTTATATTCATTAGGAAAATAATCTATTAGTCATTTTTGATGTGTAGGAATAAGTCGTATCTCAATTTGATACACAATGTGATCAATATGAGAAATGTCCATGTTTTAATTTTAAAATGACATTTCAGTTAAAAAGACTTGTTATGTACGCAAAACTGAGAAAACACATTCATATTGATTAAATACTTTAGGAAAATGATGCATAAGTCCTTTGGGACATATAAAAATCTACCAAACCTCAATATGATGTGTGGTGTGATTGGTATGACTCAAAGTGCATCCTTTTATTTAAAATTGTCATCAATTTCAGTAAAATGAACAAACTTCCATCTCAAAACCAAGAAAACATATTCAGATTGTTTTGATATTTTATGAAAAGGATCTATAAGTCATTTTTGACATGTAGAAATAATCCTCACCTCAATCTAATACACTATGTGATTGGTATGACTTAAAGTGTTGTTATCATTTTAAAATCGATATTTCAGTTCAAAAAGTGTCACTCATTGGAAACCAATCAAACAAGCATGGATTTTCAGGATAATTAAAGACAATGATTCATAATTCATTTGTAATGTTTAAGAATATATTTCACATCAAGCTGGTAGATAATGTGATCGAATGATTCAAAAGTACATAATTTGAGTTTAAAATGACATTTTAGTAATAAAAACTAACATACTCAAAATTAAGAAAACACATTCATATTGTTTTTATAATTTAGGATAATGATCCAAAATTCATTCGAGACATATTGGAATCATCCTTACCTCAATCTGATGCATGGTGTTATGGGTATGACTCCAAGTGAATCTTTTTATTTAAAATCAACATCAGCTTTAGTAAAATTAAAACTTTCTGTAAATTTATGTCACTATATTACTACCAAAAAAATTGTTTCCATACACAGGTTTGTTTATTTGTTCATGTAGGGGTGGTTTTTGTGGAAATATCATGAGTCATGTCAGGATAAAAAGATAAAGTAATATTGACTTTTTTAAATGTAGGTAACAATTTGTATTTATGTAATTGTATAAACCAAATTTGAAAAGTCTAAAATATAGTGTTTTTTTGTGTTTGTGTTGTAAATTTCTTTTCATTAAAATACTGTATTTTAACATATTTTTGTTGATATCTGGTGTCTTTCTGGGGTTGTGGTGTGCTGTTACAACACACACCAGTATGGTCCTTTATCAGCACTTTTAAAAGCACTGATAAAGGACACATTTATTATTACTTTTATAAGCATAGATAAATGTATACATTATCATCTTTTCTAATAAGCACTGATAAAAACCCATTATTAGTTCTTTTTCAACACTGATAAAAGACCAGGTCTTTTATCCTCACTCATGTAGTCGGTGCTTTTCTAGCACTGATAAAGGACATTTCTAGGATTGCTAAAGGCCTATTTTGTTGTAGTTGTATTTTCAGGGCTAAAATTTATTTTAATGTAATATTTGGATTAATATGTAACTGAGCTAACAATGGAGATATGGACAATGTGTTTATTGTCACATACCGAAATATATTGGGATAAGAACTAGGGTTAGAAATTTTATTATTATGCCAAATAAACTATCAGGTAATATAGATAAAAATGTGAACATTGTAAAAGTCCAAAACAAACCAAATATAATAAGTATGGAGTCTTATGAATGATCAATTGATGAATATGATGAAGGAAAAAATGTTTGTTTTCCATCATGTCAAAATTTTGGGAATAAATACACAAGGTAATTTCACAAAGTAACTAGAAAACCATTTATGTGTGTAAAATGAGTACATAGATCAATGAGATATTAAAGGAAAACTCATAAATTAGTTAACTAGATAGAGGAAGAAGATTTTTTTCTTATTTTTACATTAGATATTAATATTTATATTTAATTTGAAATTTTATATATGTAATGTATAGATTTATTACATCCTTAGTTAATTTATTTGTAAACATTTGTTATTAAACAATTTACTTAATGAGGGGAAAATTTAACATCATAATATTACAAAATATATATATATATATATATATATTTCCTATAAATAATACTAAGGTTTATATATTTCTTCAAATCCACTAAAACAATGTTCATCATAGATTAGTAAATTAAAACAATAAAATTTAAAAAAATTTATGAAAACATATAATATATATTAATAGTAAATAATATATTAAAATTATTTAAATTAGAAAGTTTGGGTGATATAATAATATAAACACTTAATGTTTAAGATTTTCATTTTTAAATAAAATAGGTTTATCTTTATTATTTTATTTTTAATTAAATATTAAATATATAATTTTTAGAAATATAATTAGATAAATTTATTTTTATTTATTTTATTTAGAATATCAACATTTACTTAGAATGAAGTTTTTATCATTTTTTTAAATTATTTACTTTTAGTTGAAAATGTGGTTTTATAAAAATTATATTTTTCATGACGATATCAATATATATAAATGACCTAGAAGATCGAAAACTATTTAACTAATCAAATAATTAATTAAGGAATAAAATTATTCATTTTAAAATATTATTTGAACATAAATAATATGTGGTCATCATTTTTATAACTAAATAAAAAGGTTACTTTATTAAAGAAAACATTTATAATGCCTTTCCTTTCAAGTAATAAATATATTTTTAAAATTAATTTATTCCGTCATTTTAATCTCCCATAACCTTAATTTTATTTATAATAAATCAGTTTAGGTCACAATAATTATCAAAATTAACAATTTTATCTCACACATAAATTTTATTCATAAAAACATGATTATCTTAAAATTGTTTTTATGCATTAAGGGAATTTAGTTTAAACTAATCTTTTCTTAACCATTGTAATTTTAATTGATAAAATTTATATCATATCATGGATTATAAATAAGAAAATAATAGTTATATAACTACTAATAGAAAAAATTTAATTAATTAAAAATGGTTAAATTAAAATTTATCTAGGAAAAAATTAAAGATTGTTAATGTGAAATGTGAAACTAAAAATACCTAAATGACTCATATATGTCTCTAACACGAGTGTATGGGAGGAGTTTCATCCATATCATGGACTATACTACATAATTTCAAACTATGGGGGGTCTTTTTCCCTAAAAAGTGTAAATAAATAAATTAATAATTGAATTTGTTTCCAAAACTACCCATTACTATACTTATAAAAAGGATCACTCCAACATATTCAAGGCACACACATTCCTTTGTCTTACCACCTAAAAATCTTCTCAATTCATCCTCATTTAACCCTCTACCTTAATCTTAAGATTTTATCATTATTAATTTATATTAATCCTTCCATTTCCAAGGAAAATTCCCAAAAAAATCATAATTCCTAATGAAGTAAGAGTGTGATCAACTATGTAGGGAAATATGGTAAGCAGTTTTTGTCTAAAACTCCCTTTGTTGAGTCCCATTTTACGTTATACAACAATTTAATTTAATTTTTTTATATTGTTCCAATTTTTATTTTATCATGAAAAATATTTTATTCTTAGTATTTTTTATTCATTTTCAATAACCTTCTCCTCCAAGGGTTTGGATTAAAATATTTCTCATGTTGTAATTGTTATCTCAAATCAAGTCAGGTTACCCATGAGTCATGAAATCTCTTTTTTATTTTGATCTTCCAAGTCTCTTTTCCCTACTATTATCTTTTCAAATGATTGATTTCATTTTCCTCTAGGGGTATTAATTTACTTCATTAATATCCACCCTTTTGATGAAATGGTTCTTAAAATAATAGCATAATGTTAATAAGAATAAATATTATAATTTTCAATGGATATTTTGTCCATGTACTTGTTTTACATATAAAAAGTTTAATATATAAAAATATTATTTTTTTATCTCAAGTGACCTTAAATTTTCACTTCACCTCTTTTCAAATGGATGTTTTGTTTTAATTTTTATGATATGGATTTAATAAAATGATATTAAATGATTTCTACTATTTTCCATATATATAGTTAAAAATGGTTTCCTTTAAATTAATATTATATATTTTTTAAAAAGTACTTCATAATGATTATTTTAAAATTATTCTAATCTAAATTATATTTCTGTAAAAAAATTAGAAGAAAATATGGCTCACATTTTGCACATGGGTGGTTTTAAATGGATATAATCTATTTTAATAATTTTCATGTGAATATATCTTTCTAACAACATTGTTGTCTTATAAGATACTTCCTCTATAAATATTCATTTTTTTAAAAAAGGAAATTCATTTCCTTGTGATTTAACAAAATATGCCCTTTTAAATGTTTTCATAGGAAAAGGGAAATTATTTTTTTCAGATATTTTCTTAATGCTTCTAGGAGTGATCTACATATATGTCACATGTCTTATCAGTGGTATTCTTCAAATGATACCATCCACATGCATTATTTGGATGGATTATGAAGCTCTTTTTTACACCAATTTCATGATCCATCAATAATTTTTTCTCACCTAATAATTCACTTGTATATGCATAAATTTCTTCCAACATCATTACTATATAAATTCCCTGTGTTCCATTAACTTGGGTGATGTATGTTCACCAAGATGCCCAATACAAAGACTGATTTTTGAAAAAAAATTATCAACCATTTATCCATTTTGAGTACAATTATAATTCTATACGTGTAATCATATTTATTGAATGGTATTTACCTATAATGACGAATAAATTCATTATAAAACCAATTATTTTTTTACGGGTTTATAATTCCATATTTTTTAGTGTAATCATGAATTCTTCCTTAGGGAACCACTTCAAAAGAATATAAAACCCAATTTATTTCCTTCGGTTTTTAGGATCTGTTTATTAAAATCATCTAGTCTAGATATTTATGATGTTAATTATGTGATTATTGGGGTCTTAATTATATATTCCTCCAATGTATTGGGTAAATATTTCATCTAATGAGATATAATTGTGCATGGGAAGTGATCGTAGAAAACTATAGTGTGTGAGAAATGATCCTAAACAACTATATATGTTAGTAGATAGCATAACCAACCAGGTTATATTAACGAGGTAGGTATCGTTGACTTATGGTTATGATGTCAGAGTTATATAGTCTCCACATTCCTATGATGTAATACTCTTATGTTATGATAATTTTTTAATCCATGATTTTATTATATCATCTCTTTAATCAATGATTTTATGATTATTATCATTCTCATTATCATATCATGTGGTGCCTCACATATCTCATTTTTTTATTTATTATTTATTGGCCATTATTGAGTGTCTGATCACACACTCTTATTATTTTTTCTTTAACCAAGGTTATGAAAGAAAGTATTAAAAGTTCTATGTGTAGAAGGTTATCTTGTGTAGGGAATTTATAGGAAATTATTAAGACTCATTATGGATAATTTAAATTTTTATATGGGAGCAATGTCTATTATTTATGAATACTTGAGATTTAGTAGCATATTATTTTTTTCTCAACTCTCTAAAACCCTAAACTTTAATTTCCTTGGATTGTTACTGTGATAAATATATTATAATCCTTTATTTTAATCACATACTGTGTTGTGATTTATGTCTTTTCAGCACCAGATCTTAGAGAATGGTTCTTAAGGAGATATAATTTTATAATAACAATAGATACTATAACTAACCCAACTCTATATAAATGTGCATACACTACATAATATCCACAGACATAAATTTCAACTTTCCACTTCCTAACATTGTTACCAATTTTTAAATAATCTATTTTATAACAACATAACATTTTTTTAACCAATTATTATTTCATTAACCACTTCCACTTCCTTATTTAAATGTCTATTTATCACATACAAACTACCCACCAATTCAATTTTTAATAACAAAACCATTTATTTATTTTACAAACCCAATTACAAATAATAATTTTATCAAACCATTTTTTTCTATATTTCTACGTAACAATGATAAAACCCCACAAAAATCACTCCCAACACAACATCATCCCCCATAATATACCATTAAAACAGACTCAATAATCAACTCCACCACCACTTCAACACTATCTAATTCATCTCCACATAATCCATTCCAACCAACCACTATAATAAAATTATATCTCTGAACCCAATACTCGACCATAGTAAGTATAATTCATATGAATTATAAGTCAAAAAAATGCTATAGAGTTAAACCACATAAAATCTATATAAAAAACATCATATATTTTATTTTATTCACATTTTTTTATTACATAATTTTCTAACAAATATCTAATGTCAACATTTAATTTTAGATCTCTATAGATCCATTTAATTACAAATTTTTACTATTATCCAATTATGAAAGATATAAGGTATTTCAATAACAAAAATATTTGTAAAACATATCAAAACATATTAATCACTAATGAAATGAGTTATATTTAATAACATTAATCACATTAAAAAATGAAATACACATATTTCCCTTAAATTTCATTTTAATGATTTATTATTTTCATCAGATAAACTCTACACATATACACATTGAAATAATATTCATGATAATTCTATATTCACACATAAATTATGACAATATATATCTTTAATCCCTAAACTCAATCTAAGATTTATAAATTTATACATGAGAATGAGTGGAAGAAATATTATCAACCCATCAAGTATATTACAGGAAACAAATAACAAACAATATAAAATTAACTCTTTTTAGCACCATCACACATAAAATTAGGGGATTACCAAATAAGTAAAGACTTCTTATAATCTTTTATTCGTACCTTGTTCAAATATGGGAGGGAGTGAGTTTCCACAATCATCATAGTAGTACTTTATTAGCTACTGTAGTAGTACTATAATACTGTAGAAATATGGGTACTATAGTAGGTAATATAAAAGTAGTAATATTAATACCTAATGTAATTTTGATTCACAAAAATAGACCTTACAGCCATAGGGCCTTCAGGTCATCAAAAGCCTTCTGGCCACATGGCATGCAATTCATGAAGTATCACAAAATAACATGATCGAGAAACATATGGTGGAATGAACAAAGAAAAAGGATTCACAGAAGAAGAGCCAAAAAACCCCAAGGATATAAGTAGGGATACTTTGGTCATGGAATTTTCCTATGTAGCTCTACAAATGGGTGTTAAAATATTAAAGAAAATATATGTTGGTGGGATTGATGCAAACATGAAGTACCGGGAAGGGGATTATCTAGTGTAGTCAGGCTATAAAATAGATTTAATGTCCTAACCCTCTAGGACACCTGGAAATTGAATTCATGATTTCTACCTCTGGTCCATCAAATCATGCTAGGGTCCCCTCTCAGCCCAGTAAAAATAGGGAATTATCTAGGAATAAAAAAAATAAAAACTAGGGCTTTTGGGACATCCATCATATACCATCACCCAAATCCACCAATATTAATCCAATAATATTATATCATCCTCCTCAATATGAAATAAAAAATAGGTAAAGATAATTATACATTGTATTAAAATATTTCGTTTATAGAAATCCAAAGATAAAGAGACTCTAAAGGATGACCAAAGGGTGCATTATGCTCATAAAAAGTTAGGAACTATAACGGATTGTGAAGAGATGGAATCAAATAATGTGTAATATAGAGTAAAATTGATATAGATGGTAACTCATAAAATATCTATCCAATATAGAATTTTAAACTCCATGAAATGAACCTAAATTCTCATTATTCTTCTTTCTCTTTGTAACTGATAATGAACACCTCTATTAAAACACTCATCCTTATATCAAGGAGGAAGAGAGATATCATAGTTTTTTACTTTTATTTCTCCATATCCTCTTTCTTAACCAACAGCCAACTGAAATTTTAGTTAATGATAACATATAGATCCTTTATTACTTGTAATAATTGGAAATATAACTATGAATATTTTCATGGAATGTCACTAAGATGGCTTGTGTTTTCGAGGCCCGGTGTGCCCAAAATTAATTTAAAAAAAATAAGAATATTATTTATTGTATGCACATTGTTTTTCATATGAAATGGAATAAATATTAATTTTAATCTCAAATAAAACATTTCAAATCATCAATTAATTTAGAATGTGAGGAATTTCCTAGGTGTGACTTAGCGTTTTTTGGTGTAGGGTGTTAGAATATAGTAATTGTAGGTGGGTATGTTTAAATTAAATTAATTGATTAATATAATTATTTAATTTATATTGCCTTACTCTAATACAACTATAAATAAGATATTATAGAGTATCTCCAAGGTCAGCTAACTAACCCTTAGATTTTTGAGAGGATAGATCAACCCACTTTTGTTGGGGAATAGATAGCAGACGACAACGGGAAATATGATCAAGGTAATGTAAAATCAATGGATCTTCCTCCTTCATTAGTGAGCATGTTATTTTTCATCAAACAATCCAATCTTCAGGTAGGACTCATCATATTTGGATTTATTCCCATATTATTAAATGTCTGAGCATGATCAATTTCTTTCCTTTGATTTGTGTTCTTTGAAACCAATCCAAGTGCCTTGTCAAATTAAATTGGGTATTTACTTTTTTTCCTTGTTAAGCCATGTTTCTCAACCAATCTTCCCCAATTTGTATTTTTTGGTCAGAAATTATTATCCAATGATTTTTGCATCTTATTTATTATTCCTTTCTCCCAATTACTCTTCCTATTATTTATCATTTTCTAATAGGGCCATGGTTCGAAATTACTAGGAATTATCGAGCAAGATCGAACCCCCAGGTATACGACGGATTTACGTACGATGAATGGATCAGTGATTCAAGGATGTATCGTAGAGTTTTATAGGTTCTGATTAATTACTCCAAGGTTTTTGAGATATTGTACAGAATATAGAGCCTCTATTGGTGATGTAAATGTGTGTGTCTTCGAAAGGTGAATCGTAGACCTGATTTCTAGCCATCGGAAGACTGGAAAATAAAGCTGGAGGAGGTTCCCACCAATCCAAGGATGTCAAAATGATGGATTTGTGGTATAGGAGGAATATTTAGAACACGTGGAATAGATCTAGATTTCTGGGAAATAAACCCCAACTACATGACATGTAGTCAAAATAACACATACTATTTAGGCCCATTGTTTTAGTGGACAGGGTTTCTGAGTGAGTAAAATACCACACGTTGTTTGGGACCCCCCACATACGGTGTGGCCTGGTACTGGTGACTTGACCAATACTCTATAAGTACATGGACTTGGGAATGGACAGGCGCACATGCATTATACATAGACACGGAAAAGGTACATGTCTTGAGTACACAACCAAGGTACATTGACTTGACTATGATACATAGACATAGGCAGGAGCACAAGCAGAACCCCGGGAGGATGAGACACACAATTTAGTCCCATTACAGATCATGTATGGATAGGTGGGTAGTGATCCATGTACTAATAGCAACACGACCAAGTATCAGGGTGGGACCATACACTTTGTGGGTTCCCTTATACGATGTGTACACTCCTTTTTAAGATACATCTACCTCTCACATCTTCGTTGTTCGGACTTGGATTTTTTCCCACAAATATAATACATCATGTTTATTTCTATAAATAATGTGGTTGGAAAATATGATGTAAATTTTGGGCTACGATGAGATATGTTACTAGTGTGATGCTTCCTTCGGAAGCACTCGACAATGAGAGAGATTATACAAGATCATCAGAGTTTAACCCTCTTGCTGGGAAAAGGCATGGGTACTATATGTATGTATTATAACCCTCCTACAATGTATATTAATGGGCCTCAACCACTAGAGTTGAACCCTCATGTGCTGTCATGGCATGGTCCCTCTACTACTAGAGTGAACCCCTCTTGAAAAGTAAGGGAATTGTTCATGTACCACTAGAGTGGAACCCCTCTATGGTATCAGGGCATGGGTCTTCTACCATTAGAGTGGAACCCTCTTATGATATCACGGAATGGTTCCTCTACCACTAGAGTGGAACCCTTCTAAATATTTAATTCATAGTTCTTCTAGAACTAATGTGGAATTCTCTGATAGTGTTAGTTCATGGGTCCTATACCACTAGAGTGGAACCATACTATAGTTTTAGGCCATGAATCCTCAACCACTAGAGTGGAACTCTCCTGCAATGTTAGGGAATGGGTCATATACCACTAGAGTGGAATCCTCCTATGGTATTAGGGCATGGGTATTCTACCCCCTAGTGGAACCCTCCAATAGAGTCCGAGAATTAGTCCTCTACCTATAGACTAGAGCCCTCCTATTGGGATTGGGAATTGGTCCTATATCTATCTGATAAGTGGAACCCTCTTGTTGTACCAAGGCATGGGTCCTCTACCAAGATATTGTGACCCCCCAACTACATAGAATATTGGATAGGCATTTCTCTACATGGATCTCTCTTTGGATAGACACATAAGATGATTTACATTATTCAAGGACCCTTATAAATAACGGTAAGTACTTATCTTTGATTAGGTTATGAGATATAGATCCCCTGTTTCAATCCTCAGGGGGTTCCTTTTTTGATCATATAAATATATATATATTATTGTTGTTAAATTTATGTTATCTTCTAAAATGGGTTGATATGTCTATTCATATCATGTCTCATATAACTCTACCCTTTAGATTTTTGGTTCCCTAATGGGTATGTATATTCTCTCCCCTACATGGGATTTTCCTACACCTTTCTTGTCTTATCTAGATGACAGATAGTTCATTAGATCATAGGCATACCCTAGTGAATTTTACCATTTATGGTGGTCGGGATTGAATATCTAGAGTTTGGATATCTCAACATTTATTTTTCTAGTTTTTCTATGTTGTGACATCTTTCTGTGTGGATGTGTATATCTCACTTTTTTGTTTTTAGATCATGCTTTCATACTCTTGTATTCTCTAGATGTTTTTATATTCATGGTTTACAGTCTAGAAATTTAATATTTTATAATTATTCTTATGTACTACATTATGGAGATGGTTGGTTTAGTGTATATAGGTACATTAGATAAAGGTATTCTATGTTAGTTATTCCATTTGACTATTGTTACCAGCCCCTAGACTATGGAAAAGGTCTTGGTGTAGTTGTGTCTTGTGCCTCCTTGGGTTATCTTGTGATAGATTTGTATTAAAGGAGTTTATTTCTTGGGGGAGTATTTAGAGTTATCCCTTTATAGTGATTTTTTAGGTGTTTAGTCCAAATAGTTCCAATGTGTTTCGAGTGTGTCTTTTAGGCTAAGAAATACTGTGTTATTGTGAATGTTGATGTATCCATTCACCAAGACTCTGACTACCTAGTTTTCAACTATGAATATTGAGACATTCTTTTCTAGTATCAATGGGGAATGAATCTTATAGAATTTAACCTTTTTGCATTCCTTCTTGAGTAAGATCCCCATATATTAATTCTCATCTGACTATGGTATGTCTTTATTAGGATGCCCCAATGAATACATAGAGAAAAGTTACTGATTTTGGATCATACCATCAATCTATTGAGTGATGAGGCCTCTATTCATGGTCCAACCCTTGAAATTATTCTTCTAGTTGGATAAGAAGAAACACCCCCACATTTTTAGAAATAGATCATACTAGTAAAGGAGGGTAATGATGTGTAGAGGCTTGGTGCACTCAGTGAGTTCCATTTCCAGAGGCTGCTATGGTTATATGATGATCTATATCCCCATGTGACAAATAAGTGTATAGATTAAATTATCCATGTTTTTAGACTTATCCCAACATGGAATGATTATGTTGTTTCACTAGAATCCATTATTTTTCATGGATCAACTGGGAGCTATTAGAGTCTAGTCATGAAGATGCATGAGGAGTCAATACTCTCTTGGACTGACTTCCAGTAGTTGTTCTGTGATGATCAATACCCCCATGCTTATGATCAGTTCATATTTATGATATTTTTGAGCTAAAATGGAGGTATTATAGTGGTTGAGTATGATAAGAGGTTCGTAGAACATATGTGGTACTCCCTCAACATGATTCAAGATGGCTACATCAGGGCATGGAATTTTAAGTGTGATATTTTTAGATAAATCTTTGACAATGTGGTACCCCTATGCATTAAAATTATGTTGGACTGTTAGAGAGGGAACTGGTGATAGATAGCTTCCTTTCATAGGGACAAAATTAAGCTAAAACTGATTATGGGCATCATGGGGATGAGTCGTCTGTAGTATTTAACAAGTTCAAGTCGGTATGGTCTCATCGTATGAGTTATTTTCATGACAAGACATATGCACATGGATGTATAGAATAGGGTCTGAACATAGTACTATAGAATCCATATGAGGGGGTCTAATGTGTGTGGTGTAAGAGATCACATATCATTTGATTCCTTGAACTAAAATTCTTATTAGGGAATCATGATTGCTGATGCACCAATACGACAGAGGCATTTCTATGATCCCGGGTCTCCTAGGTGATGGTAGGGGAGCCTTAGGAAGTTTTCTATTATGGTCATGGAAAAATAATGGTTGTGGATGTGTATGACCAAACAACACATGAAATTATTAGAGGTGTGATCTGTTTTTTTATAATATTTTATAACTACTAGTATACATAGGTGTGAGTCATTCCTTCATCTCTTTACTCCTGATGTGAGAGATATAGATCCCAATTATGGAATTATCCTAATATATTTGTCATGAGGTTCCTTTGGGGTAATATAATTCTATATATTATATTTTCCATCATTGTGAGTTATTTCTCGGTTGATAGATTCACTTATTTAACCTTTTGGTCATTATGATGAAACCATATGATATCATCTTGGGTGTAGACTGGTTTTCCATAGTTCGAGGCGAGATTTACTATCACTGCAAATTAGTTGGATTCCTTCGCACTGAGGAGATGATATTTTCCATTATTGGCGATATATATCTCATAGAGAGATGAGGGGTCCTTTCAAAAAAAATGATCACCTCATTACCCATCATTTAGAGATTGTATACCTTGGTATAATAGCCTCTTTGAGAATCTATATTCCTCTAGTCATGGAGGATTGTATGGATGTATTCCCTGAGGATGTTATGAGATTGCCTTTGAGTTGGGAGATAGTGTTTTGTATCCACTTACACCCTAGGACTAATCTTATATCCTCAATGGCATATTTGGTGGACCCTACTGAGCTTTAGGAGATGCAGTTTTAGAGGGAGGACATTCAATAAAAGGGATTTATTATACATAGTGTGTCCCCCTAGGTAGCTCAAGTGTTGTTTTCCAAATATAGTGATAAGATCTTATAGATTTTTTTCAGTAATCATCACCTAAATTAGGCCATGATAAAGAAAAAGTACATCTTTATGAAGATTGAAAACATATTTAATCAGTTGTGAGGCATGAGTTGGTTCACAAAGATCGATTTTAGTTCCATCTACCACCAGTTGAGAGTTTACGAGCCTAATATTCTGAATCTAGCATCCCATGGTCTCTATAGATACTTTTAGTTCCATGAGATTTTTTTTCAGCGTGATGAATTCCACCACTATATTTATGTATTTTATGAACTAGAAATTCTACTCATAATTTTACTCATTTATCATCCTATTTACTTAAAATATATTCTCATGGTTGGAATTATGGTAGGATCATGAAAAACACTTGAGTATGGTCCTAGATTTTCTTTGGGAGAACCATATTTATGGTAATTTCTCAAAATTCTGGTTCTAGATCCTTGAGATTCACTTTAGGTGGTATTTTGTTTTTGAGGAAGATTTATTTGTGGACTTGGTGAAGATTGATACAATTATTTCTTGGGATCCACCAAACAATGTGTCATAGGTGTAGAGTTTTCTTAGCATAGAAGGTTACTACAAGAGGTTTTTGAGATACTTCTACTAGAATATATAACCTTTAACCACCCTAAAATGAAATGGGAATCCTTTAACCAAGACTGATTAGTTCCAAAGATCATTCAAAGAGTTGTGGATAAGGCTCACGAGTGCTCTAGTTTTGAGACTACCTGGGGAGGATGTGGAGTACATTGTTATTTAGGATTCCTTTGCAATTGGTCTCAGCAATGTATTGATGTAAAGATAAGAAGTTATCATATATGGGTCGAGGTAGTTGAGACACCATGGGGAGAACTACATGACTCATTGCCTATAGTTTATAGATTTAGTCATCCCTCTAAGGATGTAGAGGATCTATCTTTGTAACATCTTCAATTATACGTGTATTATTTGTATATATTATATGGATTAATATCCACACAAATCATTAAGATGGAGGGTTATCTTGATGTTCGGAGTTCCAAAAAAATTCCTTAAATTTATTAAATATATTAAATATCATGCACATGGTTTTCTGAAAAAAGTTGAATAACTTCTAAATTATTTCCCAGATCAAAAATATTAGGGCACCATTGAACTCATAACGCGATGTTTACCCTAATAATGACTTCACACTAGTCAGTGTGAGTTTTTTGTTGAAAATTCATCATAGATGTGGATATGAATGAAATAATTCAAATAAATTATTTTTTTCCATTTTTTCAATTAAAATATTTACTCATCTTTAAAAAGAATTTTTTGGGGAAATAAGAAGGGTAGACACATAACCCTAGAGATGTAGGAGGACTATTGGAGGAAGCTCTAAATAATTCTCTCAATAGAATGGTGAGATGATCATGGATTAACAATCAATGCCTAACTAATTCGACATATATTTCAAATAAATGCAATAAAAAATCATTCTTCATTAGTGACTAATTCTAATTAAGGTAGGATGTATGTTTTAATTCATTTATTCCCCATTATTTATCTCTAAAATGAACATGAATCAGTTGAAGAACATATTGATTCAAGGATCACAGATATTGCAAGATAGGATTATATGTGTGGGGTTTTGATGGCAGATTAAACTTTGTGATTATTTTATTATTCGATTACAGTAATAAAAGAGAATATTCAATATCTAAATGAAAATATATCGATTTTTGTTCCTCTCTTTTTCATTGTTCTTTTCTCCCCTGATCCATCGTTCATCATGGGTGTTCTTCATTTGGTCTGTGACCTGACACATCCCGATTAATCGATCGTTGCACACCTGATTCTTGGTTCAATGATCTGATATCATAGATCTAGGATGGGCATGGCATAGTGGAGGTGTGACGATGGATATGGAGCTATTCGTATGATGGTGGATCATTGAATTCATGTTCATCAGTGTTCTCTAGCATAGAATAAAGAATAGCAATTTGATCTATGTTTCAAGTAGATTTTATGATAATAGGTGTTATTCAATGATAGAACATCATGGATGATATCAGATATTTTTTTCATGGTGAAAAGAACACCGAATTGAATTCGAAGGTTCTAGATCAAGCATAGAAGGAAGAATGATATTTTTGAAAAATCTCAAACAACACAACATTTAAACCATATTTACACACCTTGTGGGGTCCCTGACTAGCAGATAATGTTCTATAAGAAGTTAAACATCACAATAATTCTGACCCCTATCACACAATATGTGTTCCCTCCCCAGATACATGGTGTGTACTTAGGTATGTACACAGACACGGGTTGGAGTACACGGGTTTCCTACACAGTGTGTGCTCCCCCACACGACACAGCCAGGACCAAGTTCATGGGTGAATCTTTGTACAGGTACACATGCATACAAACATGGATTGAATCCATGTATTGATACATGGGTAGACTACACGGGTATTATACACTCTTTATAGTACTACATGGTAATTGTTTGAATTATACAGGATGTTTACACGGGAAGAACATGGGGTCAAGGGACATGTTGTGTACACCATTACATGTGGATTGAATCACTTGTCCTTCATATGTTGGAAAAGTTTCGTAAGGTATTTCCCCTAATCATTTCCCAAAAGGTATGTATGAATCTTTTCCTACTCCTTGGACTATGGTACCTTCTATGTGTATTCCTAGATAGAGTCGTTGGAATCCATCTGAGAGGCCTAGAGTGAGATCCTATATTCCACTTTATTCCCTAGGTGGAGTTATTGGTGTTGATGTGACTAATACCCAATCTTTTATCCTTTAATTATCATGGATAATCTAGTTTCAATTTATTGGTATCAACCCATTTATTTGGTAGTGATCCTAATCTATGTATCGTATTCTCTTCAGATATATCCATATATTCTTTCTCATGAATAAACACAATGAGAAGTACCTCTTGGATGGATGTCATCAGTGATATCAGACTCAGGAGTGTGTAATCTGGATGAGTTCTTTGTAGAATTTTCTAAGTAGAAACCTATGATGTTATACTATGGTTGTGGCTGTATTTTAGACCATGTGTATTAGATTTAGTATCTCGAGATATTATTTTTATATGCGTTTCAAAAATATAACTATATATAAATTATTATATTTAACCTTGTTATATACCTTCCGGTTTTGGGATGTCCTATTGAGTATTGTTACACTCACCCCAGCATGGGATTTTCTCACATGTGTTATGTCCTTTGTAGAAAAACGACCTTTTCATGGAGAACTAGGAAGACAAGGACAAGACCGTGCTTAGTGATATTGAACAGTCTGAGGTGTGTTCCTACAGATTTTAGATTGTAGTCCTAGTACCATTACATTCAGGATGGACATGTGTTACAGAATTCTTTTTGGTGGTCTTGTATTTGGACCTGTTTACTTTTTTACATTGTTTCACACTCTAGTTGTAGTATATATATGTATGTATGAATTGGTTGTTCATTTGTTTTTACATTTCATTATTCTGTGAACCTGTAGATGTGTCTATGTGTGTGTGTAAAATCACTTATGAAATGCCTCCCATGTTAGTGATATGCCTACATAGTGTCGGTCATCACCCCTAGCCTATTGAAGGTGGGTTTGGGGAGTTGCGGCATAGGACCCACTATGTCTGACCATGATAGAGTGGTATCAAAGGTGTTCGTCTATACTTTATGATAGAGATTATGTGGGTTTAGTTTGAGGAAATAGTGTTATGTTTTTCAAGTTTGGCATTCAGGTTAGGTACTCTACTGTTGGTGAAGCGGCCAATGTACCCATACACCAAGGCTCCAATCACCAACTTTTCAAGTCAATACATCAGAAAACTGATTATAGGGAAAATAGTAGTACATGTATCTTATAGGAATGGGATCTAATTATGTATCCTTCATGGGTCATCTCTCTAGATATACTCATTGACCATGGTACATCTTGCATATTTTAAGTATGCCACCACAATGTATGCTAGATAGGATTCAACTTGATGAGAATGAAGATGATACCCTTAGTGATGAGGCTTTGATACATGGACTTGTTCCCTTAATGATACTTCTAGGTGGTGCCCCATCCATACCACCTGTAGAGATGTATATTATAACCACAGTACTAGAATATGAGGAGTAGAAGTTGAGCGTGATTCAAAATTTTCAGTGGAAGAGACCCCTAACGCTCTAAGGAAACCCTAGACCATAGGTAGATGTGGACTAGATTAGGGTAGTGACTTGAATTTTCCTTCCATTCCGGACACCATTAAATTAGATAGTGATCCTGGTAGCAAGCCTTCGTCATGCATCAGCAAGGTGATGGTAGGCTTTAGTTACCATATCTTATGACGAGGATACTATTTCATGGACAGAGTTCAAGGATCTCTTTAGATAGGAGTTCTCACAAGATACACTGATGGATATCCATATCCAAGAGCTTCTTCATCTTCATAAGGGTATCATGACAATAGCTGAGTATTCATCAAGGTTTATCAACCATTCTTATTACTTGATGGATATTGTAATAGATTAGTTCTTTAGGGATTAGAACATTGATCGAGGTCTTCATAGAGACATCCAATCCATCATTATTCCTATATGAATTCCAACCTATTATGGGGTGTTAGAGTGAGCTTTGGTGATTGAGATTTTCTTAGATGAGTAGATACAACTGATGGATTTTTACAGTGGGAAAGTAGGTGAAGAGGCCTCGATAGTGGGGAGACAACGTTAGTCAAAGAGACCTTGAAATGGGATAAATTTCATGAGGTATCATGATAGAGTATCAACTTTTCAGGTCTCATAGGGTTGGTCCAGTAGTCCTAGAGAGAGTCGTTGTTACTCATGTGACTATAGGGGACACATCACCAGAGATTTTACAACCCACCGTACAACTGATAGAGAAAATTTAGATGGTCTATCGAGGTAGATACATTTATAGGATTAGGATTGATTTTAGGGTGGAAGAAGTTCCAGAAGATCTTGAAGAGAAGAAGGAGGTTGTCAAAGTTTTGACTTGTTACCACCACCACCCCCAGGTGGTCCATTCCAGGCTCAAGGAGTTGGAGGATAGGGGCATGGAAAAATTCAGAGAGTAGAGGATTATGACCCAAAGGCTCCAATAATGATTCTAGGTATGTTCTATATATTTTCTAATTTAGATGCCGTACTGATAAATATTGGTTCTAGTAATTCCTTTGTCTATGAATCTCTTGTTCAAAATTTAGAGATTGCGTTTTGAACCATTGACTTGACCCTTAGGCTTGGAGACACCTATTGAAGAAGACTCAGTTATCATGAATATACACTGACAATTTGATCTAAATCTTAGAGAAAATAGTTTCAGTTGGATCCTCTTAGTAGTGGCATCGGTTCCTTATGACATCATTCTGGGTATGGATTGGTTATCCCGAGTTTGTTCTTAAATTTACAATTTTAGGTGAAATGTGTGGTGTGACCATAGTGATAGAACCAGATTATCATGTGTTTGTGAAAAGGAAACCATGTGGCACAGGATGGACTCATGCATGGTAGGGGTAGCCGATCACTCATTAGTTGGCTAGCCTGACCCTTGGTGTAATGGATATTATGAGTTTCTGATTTCCTATAGTTGTAGAAGCGTATGAGAATGTATTCCCCAAAGATGTTTCAGGTATACCTCCTCGCTGAGAGAGATAATTATGCATTGATCTACACCCCATGATGACCCTAATATCTACACAAACATATTGGATTTCTCCTTTGAAGATTCATAAGATGAGGGTGCAATTTGAGGACTTGGAGAGGAAGGGATTTTTGAGACCCAGTGTTTCAACTTGGGAAACCCCGATTTTGTTATCCATGAAGGCATACAAGAGTTTTAGGTTTTGTGTGGACTACTGATGCATGAACTATGTGATTGTGAAGATACATTATCTACTACCATGGATCAATTACCTATTTGATTAGTTGAGAGGGGCATAATGGTTCATGAAGGTTGACATCATATCAAGCTATCACCAGCTATGAATACAAGATGAGGACATATCAAAGACGGAATTGATATGTCTCTATTGTAAATATGAGTACATAGTGATTCCCTTCAGTATGAAAAATTCCCCATTAGTATTCATGAGATTCATGAACCTGATCTTCTATCGTTTCTTAGATCGGTTCATGGTAATCTTCATCAAGAATATCATTGTGTACTCGATGTCTGAGGAGAATCACCCATGACACATAAGGATGGTTCTTGAAATACTCCAAGAGAAATAGCTATATAGAAAGATCATAAAGTGTCAATATAGATTAAGGTGGTCCTGTTTCTAGGAAATGTTATCTCAGTGGATGGAGTGGTAGTGGAATCAGACATGAACAAGGCATTGAATGATTTGGAAATACCTAAGAGTGTGATGAAGGTTCGTATAATCCTTGGGATGGTGGTCTAATAACAGATATTCACACCTGATTTCTCCAAGATATCAACACCCATGAAATATTTGACTCAAAAAGATAATCCATTTAGGTTGAAAGATAAGTTCCAATAGAGTTTTTAGCTATTGAGGAAGAGTTTGATGAGTTCTCTGGTATTGAGATTTTCAGAGGAAGGTTTTGAGTATGTAATGGCATGTGATGCAATAAGAACCAAGAATGGTTGTTTCCTAACACTGTAGAAAGCTGTGATTTCCTATGGTTCATTTCATTTGATACTAAATGACATGAACTATGTGACCCATGATCTTGATTTAGCAATGTTAGTCTTCACTTTGAAGATGCGGAGTCACTACCTAATGGGATAGCGGTTTGTAATCTACTCTAATAAAAAAAGTCTCATATAAATATATTATCATAAAAAGATCATTACATGAGGAAAATTTGATGTATATAGTTACTCCAAGATTTTTAATTTCAAATTTTTTACACTCCTGGGAAGGGTAATGTGGTAGCAGATTCTCTCAGTTGTAGATCTAGTTCGAAGTTACTGAATGAGGCATCTGATGAGTTAGACTCATTGCAGGAATCCTTTGTGGATGGAGATGGTGTAGCTTACTTCTAGTCTATGTTTTTCACCCATGCAATATTGTAGTCAATCAGGGAGGTACAACTTGGGGATACTGATTTCGAGACCTTATGTGATCATATATCTGCAGGGCATGCTTCTTATGAATATTATACAGGTGGGGAGCACGTCTTTATTTTTATAGGATACACGGTGGTACCAGTGAAATTGAGAGTAATATTTTGAGAGAGTTTCACCAATATATTTTGGTTGTACATCTAGGTGTGGATAATATGTACCATGACCTCCAAAATCAGTTTTGGTGGCTAAGGATGAAGAAACTAGTTGTATTGTTTCTCTCTAGATGCTTTTTTACCAATTGAAGGTTGAGCACCATGTTCTAGAAGGTTTAGCTCAACCCCTTAGAGATCCATAATTGAAGTGGGATGGGATATAAATGGACTTAATGATGGGATTACCATATATTTCAAGGGGACATGATTTCATCTTGGTGATTATATATTGACTCACCAATTCATCCCACTTCCAATACATATGAGAGAAGAAATCAGTAGAGAGCCTGAGATGCCTCTATGTTTAAGAGATATTCTGAATCCATGGAGTTCCATTGACGATTGTTTCTGATCATGATGATAACATTATATCCTGGTTGTATAAGGGATTACAATAAATGTTTGGGACCCAGTTACGCATGATCCCAATGTTTCACTCACAAAATGATTTCTAGACTGAGTGAACCATTTAGGTTCTGGAGGACATGTTGTGAGTTTGGATGTCAGATTTTTCACATAGTTCGGATGATCACATACCACTGAAGAAGTTTGTGTACACCATCAGATAACATTCCACCATCATTATGGAACTATTCGAGTCTTTGTACGGGCGACCTAGTAGGTCACCAGTTAGTTGGACTAAACTAAGGGAGTCATGACTCATGGGCCTAGAGTTGGTGTGAGATATAATAGAAAAGGTGTAGATCATCCTGGATAAGATGAGGACTACAAAAAAATATCAAAAGTATTATGTTGATAGGAAATTAATTCCATTTGATTTAAATGGAGAAGACCATGTGTTCCTATGGGTTCACCTCAACACGGACTATGGAGATTTGTCTAGGGTGAAAAACTGTCTCTGAAATTCATTGGCCCTTTTCAGATACTGTGGAGTGTTATATAGGTGGAATATTGCATAAATATACCTATGTAGTTAGATCGGTTACGTGACATCTTCCATGTGTTGATGCTAAGGAGGTATGTTCATGACCCATCGCATATTATTGACTAGGGCGAGCTGGGCATCGAGGATATAAAAACCATTATTGAGTACCATGTGGATATCAAGGATCGGAAGGAGAGGATCCTCCATATATGATCGATTCCTTTGGTGAAAGTCTAGTGGAACCATGAGAATATCCAAGAGTTCACATAGGAGTGTAAGGTTTTGATTCATGCTCAGTACCCATATCGTTTTTAGTAGCCCATGTTTTAGATTTTCAGGATGTAAATCCCCAAGGTGGGGATATTGTAACATCTCATATTTTCTTTGTGTTATTTGAAAATATTATATGCATTATTTTCAATAACATGAGGTGATACAACATGTTCTTTTGAGGCCCATAGTTCCATTAATAAATGTTCGAAATATATTAAATTTATTTAATAGAACGCCCAGGTTTTCCCAGAAAAAAGTGGAATATAATCTAAATGGGTTCCCAGATCAGAAATATGATGTCATAACTAAACTCATAGTGTGAGATTTACCCTATGAGGGACATAAAATTATTCAATAATTGTTGTGTTTGGAAAATTCCTCACAGACGTGGAAATGAATTAAATAATTCAAATTAATTATTTTATTCCATTTTTTCAATGGTGGAATGTACTCATTTTTAAAAAGATGATTTTGACGAGATCCTAGGTCTAGTAACATGAACCTAGAGATATCGTAATACTATTGGAGATATCGTTAAATAATTCTCTCAAGTGAATGTCATCACGATTGTGGATAAACAATCAATACACAATCGATTCGACAAATAGAGACAACAAACATGACACACCAATCATTCTATATCAATGACTAATCCAAATCAAGGTTGGGAATGTGTTTTCATTCTTTATTCCTCATTATTTAATTCTACATTGAACGTGAATCAATTAATGAATAGATTTATTCTTGTATCATGCGTTTTATGAGATGGGGTTATATCTGTGTCGTTTTGATGGGATGTTAATCATTTAGATTATTTTATTATTTTATTTTCATTCTAATTGCGACAGATTGAGATTGAAATGAACATGAACAGAGGTTAATTACCCTTTGTTTTTATTATACATTTCTCTATTGAATCATCGCTCATCACAAGCATTCATTTTTTGAGCCATTACTTAACACATCTCGGTAAATCGATCATTTCACACCTGATTCTTGGTGTAATGATTTGATATTCAAATATGGGATCATTACAGCATAATAAAGGCGTGATAATGGAAATGAGGGGATTCAAATAATGGTGGATCCTTGAATTCGTTTTCTTCATTTTTCTTCAAAGTAGAATGAATAACAGTGATTTGATCTATTTTACGAGTAGATTTGATGATGAAATGAATTGTTTGATGATGACATGGCTTAGATGATCTTAGATATTTTATCTTGAAAAAAGGTACATTGTATCATAGGTCGGAGGCATCAGATAAAATAGGGAAGGAAGAATGATATTTCCAAAAAATTCTAAACAACATAGTGTGTAAACTGAATCTATACGTCTTGTGACCCCCCAAAGTAGTGGCTAGGGTTATAGAGGAAGTTAATCATCACATGACATGTAAAACTTATCACACTTCATGTGGTCTCTCCCGGAATACTCGATGTTTAATTTGTGAATTATACATATTTGGGGTGGAGTCCACGAGTTTCCTACATTGCATGTACTCCCCCACATGGCACAACATAGACCAGGTACACGGGAAAAGCCATGTACTGGTACATAGGAAAACGTGCATGGGATGGAGATGTATACTGATACATTGGTGTACTACATGAGTAGTCTAAACACTGTGTAGTACTACACAGGCATCATTTGAATGGCATGAGCCATTTACATGGGTAGAACCTTGGGTCAAGGGATACAATGTGCATCCTTTATATACGTCATGTACTCCTTTTAACATGGATTTAATCCTTTGTTCTATGTATATCTGACATGTTCTGTCAGGGATTTTACCCATTATCATTTCAATAAAGGTAGGTATGAATCATTTCCTACTTTTAGAACTATGTTCCCTTCAGTGAGACTTTCTGAATACACACATTGGAATCCATCCAAGAGGCTCAGACTGAGATACTCTATTCCTTTTTATTCCCTAGGTAGATTTATAGGTAATGACATGAAAAATAATGCTCAAAAGATGATCCTCTACTTATTAGGGTTAATCCAGATTGAGTTTTTTAGTACCACCCCTTGGACATGGAAATGATCCTCATCTATGTATCATATTCTCTTTGAATCTATCAGTATATTCTTTTTCATGAAGAGACCCAAAGAGTAGTACCTCTCAGACGGTCATCATCAGTTCTATCAAACTCAGGAGTGTGTACTCCCAAATGAGTGCTTATTGGAATCATTGAGTTGAAATCTAAGGTTATTATTCTATGGTTGTGGATTACCTCTATATTGTGTATATTGATTTGACTATATCAGTATATTCTTGTTATATGTGTTGTAGACATATAACAGTGTAGATATGACCTTATTTTCCATTGATATATGATTTTTGGTTTCTGAGTTTCCTAATAAGCATTGTTATACTCACCCTTGCCTGGGATCTTCCCAAACATGTCATGTCTTGTGTTGATGATTATCCTTTTGATAGAGTCCTAGCCAGACCATGATGAGACAATGCTTAGTGAGACCATACAAACCGAGGTGCATTCCTGTAGCTTTCAAGAACCATTATTGGTACCTTTACTTTCAGGTTGGACTTGTGTATATTATATTTTATGGTGGGCTTGTATTTGGACTTATTTACATTATTTACTTCCTTTCACAGTCTAGTTTTGGGAAATCGATATATGTATTCATTGGTTGTTCATTTTTTCTTACATTTCATCATTTTGTGGTCATAGAGATGTGTAAGTGTGTGTGTAGGTACTTATGAAATTCCACCCATGTTAGTGATATGCATACTCATTTGTACTCACCAACCCCATTCCTATTAGAGTTAGTCTTGGGAATTAATGGATTCAACCCCACTAATATTGGTCATGAAAGAGGTTTTGGAGAGGAATTTTTGTTTACTTAAACAATCAGAGTCTATAACATGTCTTCGTGTAGAGATACTTGAACATAATACATGGGTTATAGTAGGAGATCCAAAAAGACTATGAATTTTAGATAGTATATACTCCGTGGAAGAGAAATTTGGTGGCATATCCCCCTAGAAAAAAGTCACAGGCTCATTTGGTGTTGGAGGTGTCAGAGTAGTTGGATTCTTTATAGGTGACCCCGGTTGAGTATGAGGGTGAATATTTTTTTCAATAAATTTTGTTGACTCTATATATTCTACATAGTATGAGATCATCCCATATGGGAGACATTAATTTTGAGGTCTTATGTTACCATACATCATTATGATTTTCACCAGATTGATTTTCTAAAGGAGGTAATCACACCATTCTTTTCCAGGGACAGACAGTGGTCCTAGTTATGATGTGGGAGGAGGTGATGGGGGGAAGGGGTTCACACATCTACTTTTTTAATACATCTATGTGTGGGGATTATTTACATAAATATTTAGAGGAATTTTTGGTATGATTTCCTAATACAAATAATGGATAAGATTATTTCTCAGTGTCTCACATGTTAGTAGGTGAAGGTTGAGCACCAGGTTCTGGAATGTTTGTTGTAGTCTCTTAAGATATTAGAGTGGAAATCTGACTGAATATTCATTGAATTCATGATAGGGATTTAGTTGATGGAAAAAGGTCATAAAACCATCTAGGTGATAGTTGACCAACTTATGAAGTCAGAACAATTCATTTTCATTAGGGAGTAAAGTTTGGTGGAGATTTTGGGGCAGTTGTTCATACAAGAGATCTTTCACCTTCATGGGGTTCCCTTGATGATTGTCTCCAAACGTGATGGATGGTTACCTTTATAATTATAGATAGGAAAACATGAGTCTTTTAAGACCTATATTAATATGATAATAGAATTTCAACCCGAGACATATGGGAAAATCAAGCACATTATCTAGGTGATAGAGGATATGCAATGGGATTGTGTTTTAGACTTCGTCCAGTGCATTAATGGTCACATTCTATTGGTAGAGTTTGTGTAAAATAATTGCTACAACATTACTATCGGCATGGAACATTTTGAGTTTCTATATGGTAGACCCTTCATGTTACCCTTATACTAGATAGAGATCGGAGAGGCATCTCGTGTTGGCACGTAGAGTTATAGTTGATGATAGATTGTTAGTTCCACTTTGTGTATAAGTTGTATTTTTTGTCAAAAAGTGTCAATAGTAGTCTTAATTAAGAAAAAATCCAAATTGAATGGATATTGGTTGAAGTAAAGATTCATGATGAACTTTTATGGATTCATAGCATTGGATTCCACACTTGAGAAATTCTCCATCTTGTTACACATCAGACGATTGATGCACTAATATTAAAGTTCAATGAACTTGTATCAAAATGTGATACATGGTTTATAACATTTAAGTATCATCCTATTGAGGATGATGAAATATTGAAATTTTTATCATGAAAAAATTAGAAGAAGTATGTGCATTTCATGAAGTGTAGAAGATAAGAGAATGAAGAGAAGAAGAAGGTTGAAGAAGAGGCTTGGAATTTAAGGTGTACATGCATGAGTTTGGTTTGTGTTTAATCATGGCCAAGATTTTTTGTGCATACTCGATTTTCTACCAAGTATTTTTATGTGGAATACTTAAAAAAATGGGGCCATCCCATGAGCTAGCTACGCATCCTCAACCCAAGGCACATGCGGGACCACAGCGTTCGACCATGCCCATGGGGAAGCCAAGGAAGATTTATCCTGAAATAGTCACATGTGGGACATATATAAGTCCAAGGGTGTTCATAGTGGGTTCTATGTGTGCTCCTAAGCAGGCAAAGTGGGCACTAAGTGTGCACCCCCAGTGAACTGGTGTTGGGTGGCACCATAAGGAGGAGTGGATAATTCTGAACCGATTCTGAGACAAGTAGATTGATAAAACATGGGAAACCTATGTCTCATTTAGATGTGGGAAAAATAAAAACAATTTCTGTTCACAACATAAAAGCATGAAATAAATCATGATCGCACATCTGATATTCATCCCTCGATCTAATCACCACCATTCATATGTCGTGCACCACGTTTTTTTAAACCAAGGCCATCCGATTCTCTGGCGGCATTTGATCCATCCCGTGTCGTCATCTTCAACCCCTTGATGCCACTATTACCCACCAGTGGAACTGCATCTCACTAGAGGTAATGGAGGATGACGTCTGGCCCACCGTGCCTTACTTTTTTTACACCACGGGGATCTTCGGACTGAACTGATACTATACATACAATATTTGTATTTCATGCATGTGATATCTCAACAAAGAATATTTGTTTGAGGAAAATGGAGTGGTTGAGGTCATGTGGGTCCAAGAGAGATTCATGCATGATAATCATGCACTCAATCTTGACTCCATGAATGAAGATAGGATCCCACATTGAAGAGGAAACAAACCAAGGATCTCGGCATATCTTCGCCTACAGGTTTGATGATTTTCAAAACCCCCAAATCTCGAGCATTCAAACCATGATCCCCACGGCTTGTCAAACAGTTTTTGAACACAGAAGAGGAAATAAACTTTCCTATAAAAGGAGGAACCCGAGATGAGAAGAGCTACTAATCCCACATACCCTAGATCTCCTGTTTTAGAAAAATAGAGCATCTTCCTTCACATCACATCATGAAGAGAAAGAAGAGCACTAAGAGACTTCAAGGCTTCGCAAAGAAGAGATCCTAAAAGCCATTGACAAGTGCTACACACCCTCAAATATCATTGCAATGAAATGGAACCTGAACATGAAATAGGTTTTGTAAAACCCTCGTTGTGCTTCACAAAGGCCACACCATCATGACCTAGTAGTTGAGCCTTAGTCTATCACTATGATTTACAAAGAGGAAGATCTATGATTCTTGTGCACGAACAAGAACTGTGAATCTCATGGCCTTCTCAATGATTAGCACCCTCTTTTTTGCATACTCATCCAATGTTTTGCAGGGGTTCATGTTTTGGTGAAGAAGGATGGGCTAGTACATTTTTCATGCACCTATGTGCAAAATTTGAAGAATACTGAGGCCTTGAAGTAGGATTTTTCACAAATTAAGGGTCATACCCATTTAGGTTTGAAGAATAGGACACATGAAGCACATTAACTTATGGGTATGATGTAAAGGCATCTGAACCAAGTGAAAAGTGAAAGAGATAATATGAAAAACAAGAGAAAGTAAGAGGCCATATTGGTGCCTAAATAACCACACCTATTAGGGTTTCACATAAAATGAAGAATAAGTAAGTGATTTCACTCATGCATGCACATGCACACGTAAAAATAATTGAAGAAAGAACCAAAATTGTTGGGCACATGTTAAAAGAAGAAAAATAAGTTTAGAAGAGAAGGGTTGAACCTAAATTCCATATTCATGATCACATGAAAACATGAATAAGAAGAAAAGAATTTACCCTAATGATGCCAAGTGATCTGATCCTCAATGTTTGAATAATCACATTGGTGTATGTGATTTTAGATAAAGAAATGATAAGATTATTGTAGTCATTTGTTGCACTAAGAAGAAGAAATAAGAATAACTAGTGAAGTTGGTCTCAATAGAAATAAATTGGAGAATTGATTTCCTACTCCTTTTCAAGTAATCATGTGAATATCAATTGAGAAGATCAAGAGGAGAACCTACCTTTTGAAGATAGAAGAATATTGTCTCTATGGAAAGTATAAAGAACTAGCTAGAGGATGCAAGTTGGAAAGGCTATCACTAGTCTCGGGAAGAGTATTGTTTCCCACCCTCCTCCAAATTTTATGGACCCATATAGACTGAAGGATTATTTTTTAGTCGATCCATTGTAACATCATATCACATTGTAGTGGAGAATCCATGCACTATTCATTCCCATGGATGGAAAGGATTTAGATTCTCTTATTGAGTGGTGAACTTTCTAAAAATATCATGTGCACATTTTTACTACTTTCTATAATTTCATGCAATAGGGAAAAAAGAATAAGAGTATCATGATCCTAACAGGTCAAGAGGTATAGGGATAAAAAGTAGGAATTTGTTTCAAAAGTCCCCACCACTGATTCACCCCCCTCTCAGTGTTAGGTATATCCCAAAAAGTTCACATCAATTGGTATTAGAGGGACTAGTTCACCTCTTTTGGGTTCTCTATAGTGATGTTATTCTCATTTGAAAATGTGAGTTTCTTTCTCGAGTTAATAGTGAAGTGCACTTTCAGTGAAGATTTAGTTATCTCTGGTCAAAAAGCTATATCTACCAAGACCATGATGAAAAGGAAAATGAAGGAGAATAGAAAGTTGACGAAGAAGTCCCTCTTATCTAAATAACAGGAAGCATTTAGTTCATCATATCTGGATGACATTCAAGACACACCAGACATGGAAAGTAATGAGAAGGTGGCTCAAGTCCCCACAAAGAATATGGATATCCTTCCTACCTCAACTGATCAAGAGGTATGTGTTAGTAAGTTTGGAAATTATTATCATGATGAAAATTCTAGAACAAGTGGTGATGATAAATCTACAACATCTCAAGAAATATCAATTGATATATTAAAACTGATTCTACATTGTATTCCTATTGAAATCACATCCCTTGTTTGTGGAGTATTTCAATGCAAGCGGGAAAATATCACTCAGTTGGAATAATAAACTGATGTTTTGCAGAAAGTCTTACAAGAAAAAATTGTTGAATGTTTAAAGCTCTCCAAACAGGTTGGAGCCTTTGAAGAAACAAAGAGGGCATTTGAAGTTAGTTCTTCAAATTGGTTCAAAAATGTTGATGAGAAAGAGGGAGTCAAAAAGACTCTGGAAGAGAAGATCCATTCACATGAAGGAGAGCCGAAAAAGAGAAATGAATTCAAGGAGGTATATTTATAATAAGACTCCAAGAAGATCAAAGAACTTGACACTTTGTTACAAAACAAAGTAAAGATGAATGAAGATGAAGTTAAAAGATTAAAGAAGGCTTGTGAAGAGAATATTACTATGATTAAAGACTAGGAAGTCATCCTCAATATGATATGACTATATTTGGAAGTTGAGTTGACCAATCTTGAGAAGACACATGTTGAGTCTCTACAAAAGATGGAAACATTTACTGCCAATACTCAATGATCACTGGAGGATTATACTATCAAAATTCCTTCAACATGTGATAATAAGATCATGTATTCACTCATTGATATATCATAATAAGCTAAGAATACGTTACCATCCATAACAACATGTACTAATGTTTCAAAAATTGATTCTACAATAACTATAGGTTGGAAGAAAAATTCAAAAAAGTATGGATGAAGAAAATTGAGGAGGTACCTATCACCATGTCTAGGGTTAATAGGAATAAGATTTTGGAAGATTGCTCCCCCCAAAAAACATAATATATCAAGAAGAAGATTTAGAATCCTTTTAAAGAAGATGGAAAAATTTCACAGTTTTTGGTCAGTTCTGGCGCTGTAATAGATTTGGTAATTGTGCACTGGATTGTTAGTACAACACCTTAAATGTAAAAGCACAGAGAAAGACCATATCAAGGGGGAGAAATCCAAAAAAGAATAAGTAATATCCATAGATCCAGAAGCATATGTATACTTCAAATAGATTTGGAATGTTAGATAACAAATGTGATTTATGCAATAGGAGTGGTCACATGAATGGTGCATGTTAATTTCAATGGGTACTCAAAGTTAAGAATTCCATGGATTCTAAATCCAAGAAGGTGAATGGTGATGCATCCAAAAGAACTACTAAGAAGGATACCACTTATAAGAAGTCATGTTGAAGATCCAATCTTGATGCCTCAGTCTTTAATGATATATTAGTGGTTTGGCCAAAATATTTTGAATGAATGAAGAAAAAGGAAGTTGCACTGGCTAAGTATAGTGATAAAAACAAAAATAAGGCTCTACATAAAGGAAAATAAATTATTTGTGTGAGATCCAACAAGGATGGTCACACTATTAGAAGATGCTTTGAATTTACACCAGCCAAACAAGAATTCCTCAAGAAGATGAAAGTTATACCATGAGATTACAGTGCTTTGAAAGATCCTAATCAAATAAGACTCACACACGAAGAGATAGAAGAAATATTGAGGATCAAACAATCACAATCAACATTAAATATCAATTGTGAAAGTGTGAAGAATGGAGCATCTTGGTTGAGGAGATCATCTCAACCTTGTTTTTCACATTGATGGAGTAAGAAGGATCCACCTTAGTCCCTTAAATCTTTGTATATTGTATTTGATATTATCATACAACGAATTGAAGATGAAGCAAGATATCAGGGGTAGAAACTGAGATTCAGGGATGAGAAGTGTTCCTATGAGGGGGAGGCATGAGGATATTTTTCCAGAGTCATTATCTCAATCAGTATCAAAATTAGTTGGTATAAAATTCAATTACACTGAAGGTTTTCTGAAGATCATGTCATTGGAAAATTTATGTTATTTCTAAATCTCTCATCCTTCGTTACTCAAAATAAAGATCATTCTACAAAGGGGGGGTAACAAAGTTAATAAGTGACATAAGAAGAGTGAATGTTCCAAAAGACCACTTATCCTTCCAATTGCACTAGAATGTTTTTTATTTTTTTATTAGAGAGAGTTTAGGAGTTTCAGGATGATTGTTTCATATCTAACATATTATCATAATCATGGAATGAAAGTGGAAATCCCTTGAAACAAGTACATGATTTCTCATCTCATGAGGTGTCATATTCAGTGGGTAATGGACAACTTTGTTGTCTAAATCAAATCTTCTTGTTTTCTACACCCAACATTGCTCAAGTGAACTTAGAGTGAAATGATTAATGGAACATTTCTTAAGTATGGAATGATACCATCTCTACCATGATATTCTTATTTGTCATAAATAATGGGAGAGAAGTTAAATGAATGTCTAGGGGAGATAAATAAGTAATTAGAGAGAGAATATTCTCATTTTGACATTGACACAGTCATTTTAGGAGAAGTATTAAGGTATTGAAAACAAAATACAAAGGGGAGGATTGTTAAGACCACTTTGTGTATAAGTTGTATTTGTTGTCAAAAAGTGTCAATAGTTGTAAAAATGAAGAATAAACTCCAAATAGAATTGATAATGGTTGAATTAAAGATTCTTAGAGAATTGTTATGGATTCATAGTATTAGATGCCACACTTAGGAAATTATCCATGTTGTTACATATCAGACGATTGATGTACTGATCTTAATGTTAAATGAACTTGTATCCAAATGTGATACATGGTTTACAACATTTAAGTAGAATCCTATTAAGGATGATTGAAGATTAAAATTTTGATCATTGAAAAATTAGAAGAATTGTGTGCTTTTCATGAAGTAGATAAGATGAGATAATGAAGAGAATAAGAAGGTTAAAGAAGAGGGATGGACATTAAGGTGTCCATACATGAGTTTGGTTTGTGTTTAATGGTGGAAATACATTTTTGTGCATACTTAGTTTTCTACCTAGTAATTTTATGTGGCTTACTTTAAAAAATGGGGCCAGCCAACGAGCTAGCTACCCGGCCTCAACCCGAGGCATATGCGGGACCATAGGGGTCGATTGCTCCCATGGGGAAGACAAGGCAGAGCCACCCCGCAAGAGGTGCATGGGTGACATGTATAAGCCCCAGGGTATGTATAGTGGACACTATGTGCAGGATCATAGAGGAAGAGTAGGCGTTAAGAGTTCACCTCTAGAGAACTGGTGTGGGGTGGCACCAGAGGGTGAAGAGAATTCTAAATTGATGCTGAGATGAGTTGATTGATAAACCATGGGAAACCAGCATCTCCATTTTATGTGGGAAAAATAAATGTGGTTACTATTCCTAACATAAAAAAATAGAAGTAATACTTTCCGCACATATGATCTACATCCCACGTTCTAGTCACCACCTCTTATCTGTCCTGTGCCACGTACATTTGAACTAGGGACATCCCATCCTACCACAACATTTGATCCATCCCATGTCATTGTCTTCAACCCCTTGACGCCGCTGTTACTCAATAATGCCACTACATCTCGCCAGAGGTAATGGATGATCACGTCCGACCCACTATGCCTTAGTATTTTAACACCATGAGGATCTTAGGACTGAATTGAGAACATTCATGCGATATTAGTCTTTCATGAATTCGATATCTCAATGAATAATCTTCATCCCAGGAAAACAGAGTTGTTGAGGTCACGTGGGTTCGAGTGAGATTCATTCCCAGGAATCATGCACGTGATCTTGACTCCATGAATGAAGATTGGAGCCCTCATTGAAGATGAAACAAACTGAGGATCTTGACATATATTTACCCGTGGGTTTGAAGATATACAAAACCCCAGAAATCCCAATAATTCAAATCAAGATCCCCATGACCTCTTACACAGTTTGTGAATGCGAAAGAGGAACTCCCCTAACCTATAAAAGTATGACCCTGAGATGAGAAGAGAGGGTCCTCCAACAGACCTGAGAGCTCCTATTTTTGAAAAACACAGCATCTCCCTTCACATCACTTTATGAAGAGCAAGAAGGGCACCACAATTCTTCAAGGATATGCAAAGAAGAGATCTCATAATCCTTCGACAGGTGCTACGCACCCTCGAATAGATTTATGAAGAATTAACACCCAATCATGTGTTAGGTTTGCTAAAACCCTTATTGTGCTTCATGAAGGCCACACCATCGTGAGCCAATGGTTGAGCCTTAGTCTATCACTCTACTTTACGAAGATTCAGAACTATGTTGCTTGTGCATGAAGAAGAACCGTGAATCTCACAGCCTTCCCAAAGGTGAGCACCCTCATGTTTCCACATTCATCCAATTTTTTAGGGGTTCATGTTTTGGGGAATAAGGATGGGGCACTATGTTTTTAATGAACTTATGTTCACTATTTTAAGAATCCTGAGGCCTTGAAGAAAGATTTTTCACCATAGAAGGGTCATACCCATTCGAGTTTGAAGAAGAGCACACATGTAACACATGCACTTATGTGTATATTGTAAAGGTATATGAAACAAGTGAAAAGTGAAGGATAGAATAAGACAAATTAAGGAAAGGAAGAGTCCATGTGTTTTCTTAAAGAACCACACCTATTAGGGTTTCAGACAAAATAAATAAGAAGTAAGAGAATAGACTCTTTCATACACATTCACATGTAAACACAATTAAAGAAAGAACCCAAATTGTTGTGCACATGTGAAAAAAAGAAAAATAAGTTTAGAAGAGAATATTTCAACCTAAATTCCATATTAATGATCACATGCATACATGAACAAAAATAAATATTTGACTTTGATGATTCCATGTGAGATGGTCCTCCGTGTTTGAATAATCACATTGGTGTATGTGATTCTAGCTAAAGAAAAGAGAGGATTAGTGTAGTCAGCTATTGAAATAAAAAGAAGAAGAAATAAGTACTAGTGAAGTTGGTCTCAAAAGATAGAAAGGGGTGAATTTCTTGCCTACTGGTCTGCAAGTAATCAAGTGAAGAGAACATAAGAAGATCAAGAGTAGAACTAACCTTTTGATGAAGGAAGAATACTTTCTCCAAAGGTAGTATAAAGAACTAGCTAGAGGATGTATGTTGGACTAGGCTATCACCATTCTAGGGAAGAGGATTGTTTCCCACCCCCTCCAAAGTTGATGGACCCACACTGACCAGAGTATTGTTTCCCACCCCCTCCAAAGTTGATGGACCCACACTGACCAGAGTATTGTTTTCCTAGTCAATCCACTATAATAGCATATCACATTATAGTGGAGAATCCATGCACTAGTCATTCCCATGCATGTAAAGGATGTAGGTGCTCTTATTGACTGATGAACCTTTTATAAATATTGTGTTCATATTTTTACTTCTTTATATTATTTCATGTAGCAGGGAAATAAGAATAAGAGAATAAATTTCGTAATAGGTCAAGAGGTATAAAAATAAAAGGTTGGAATTGGTTTCAAAATCCACAACATTTATTCCCCCCACCCCCTCTTTGTGTTATGTATATCCCAAACTGGTCCTCTCATAGTTAAGGTTGAATACATCTTTGAGCATACGAGGATAGATTAGAGTAGGTATGAATTTATAAAGATTGATGTCATATCCCCTTGGAGTTCGATAAGTGAGATAATGTTTTCTTGTTATTCTCCCTAAGATGAGGATTTTTTAGGCTCAGTCATTAATGAATTATGTCCCCAAGGCTCATCAGGTTGTTCGATATATTTTAGAGGATTTGTGGGTTTTCCTATAACCTCACCTTACCCCTATAGTTGGAGTATGTTTACTGTGTCTTTCATGTGTTATATATGAGGATACATGTGCATGAACCCATGCACATTATTTATTAAGGAATTTTGTACATCAAAGATGGGGCCACATTCTCAAATCACCTGGTGGTGGTCAAGGATCGGTAGGTGAAGACCCTACATTGATGGACCATCTCTTTGTTTTGTGTATTGGGGAATCAAAAGAGTGTATTGGAGAGCTCTTGGGAGTGGTAGAGTCAGATGTGCAATTAGTATCCACACCTTTTTTTCTTAGTTTATTATTTTTCAGGATGAAAATAATTAAGGAGGTAATAATGTAGATACATTGTTTTTTCCTTATAATACTTTGAAACAAATATATAAATATTTTTAAAGCTATGAAATAAGGTTGAATTCAATTCTGAGGCTCAGTTTTACTGGAAATAATTTTATAAAAATATATAATATATGTTATATTACACTCACAAAAACCTTGAATACAAATTGGATAATTCACAAATAGTGTGACTAATAAAAAAAAGGAGATCATAATTGAATACAAAACACATGTTTTACCCTAGGTGTGACCTAAAGTTGGCCAATATATGGTGTTCAGATATAGAGACTATTGGTGTGTGCCATTAAATTAAATTAAATGATTTATTTAATTATTTACAGTACCACCAAATGGGGAAAGGGAAGCTATACCCCTTTATCAGTGCTAAAAAATGCACTGAAAAAGGGGGGCCTTTATCAGTGCTAAAAAAAGTGCTGATAAAGGGCACATTTGTAAGTGCTAAAAAATGCGCTGTTAAAAGCGACTCTTTATTAGTGCTTTTTTTAAGTGCTGATAAAGGGGCCCCTTTATCAGTTCTTTTTTAGTAGCACTAATAAAGGGGGGTTTTACCAGCACACATTTTCCTAGTGCTGATAAATGTGTAAATTTCAAAAAAAAAAATAAGAAATAATATATTGATATATAAGAATATTTATATTGATATAAATATAAAAATTATTTTTTAAAATATGGTTTATATCGATTTGGTATGTCGTAGACCCAAAATAAACACACTGGAGCAGAAATTATGATCGTTTGTAGGGATTAAAGACCTTTTCATACCTTAAATGTAACACCTGAGACTTTTATGAGAAATATTTTGTTTTTATGTTATATACATCATCAAAGGAATCTTTCACTACACACAACACTATCTTGGCTTTCTTTACATGCAGTCGTGACCTTCTTAGATAGCTTGCGTTGTACGCACTACCAAGTTTCACTAAACAATGATATGCTATTAAAATAGTATTAAAACTAGCCGTTATGAATAGTAATACCCACTTTTTGAAATTTTGAAATTTTTATTTTTCAAAATGGAATTCATTTTTGGATTTGGAATATCGAAATTATCCTAGGGTGAAATTTTCGTATTTTTCTGAAAACTTTCAATTTTTGATGAATAGTGAAAACACTAGGTTACTATTTAAAAACCGAATTTTTATTTAATTAATTAATTATTTTATTTATATTTATTTTAGGTCAAAATTGATACATATTACCTATAGAAGTTCAATTTAATTCATTGGAGTAATTTCATAATAATTTTATATATATAAAAATTTTATTGAACTTTTCACCGTCTTTTACCCACCTTCAAGGAGAATTTGCAAATTTACAGAAAACATAATTTTACCACTTTTGTGAGTGGAATTTCAAAAATCCGAGAGACACGGTTGATGTCAGTAAGTAAAATGTGTTTCAATGAGATGAAAATAATTATTGGTGAATAGTAACTTTTTACTTTTATTTACCACGGTTAAAAGTAAATAGGGTAATTAAGGGTAAAAATGATATTATTATTACCCTAACACTTATCCTAATTCTATTGGATAAGTGTAATTCGACCAAACACATCCTTAGGAATAAAATATGACCATTTAGGCCCACTTTGATTAGATTATGACATTTGATATTAATTTATTTAAAGAAAGGTTAAAAAGTTAAAATCGAAGTGTAATAATTAAATCATTTTTAATATAGGGTTATACATAAAATAAATTCTACTATAAATATTAATTATAAAGATAAAAAGATATCCTACATAATGGTATTTTATTTGTAATTTTTAGACATTATATAATTTAATTTATTTATGACACAATGATGATGCAGTAATTATCTTATTAATGAAATATTGACATAATTGATGTTATAAATACCCAAATAAATGTAATTTGAGACTTTTTATGCATTAAAATAATTTTATATGTTAATATGACATGTTGGTATTGATTTAACTAACTGTTTTCGAACTAATCGTCATGTTTTGATTTTCACAAAAATCAATTACCAAATAGTGCAAAAATTGACATAAAATAGTTTTTAAAACAAATATTATATTATTAATTGTCGTCTAATTCCTAAAAATATAAGGATTGGCCAAATCACTTATATAAGGTTATATATATTAATAATAAACAACATGGGGTTGGTTTGGCTTGTTATAGTATGTTTATTAACCTTATAGTGTATGAACAAAAAAAGACACGTTAAAAGTAAAATTATCTAACTTAAAGTTAAATCTAAATGATATGGTTAAAATAGTAAACTAAACTTGTCCAAATTATATTGGATGAAAGTATTTAGACCCATCCCCACCTTATCTTCCAAATAAATCAATTTGGAGCTATTTAAAACCGAATATGGCTTTATAATAAAATAATATTTTTTTGTTTTTTCAAAGGTGCCCCACTCCCCCCTTATAAAAGGGAACCTCCTCCCTCTCTTTCTCACACCACGTTGACCCTTCATGCTCGTCCAACCCATGCCAATTTCTCCTCTCAACTTCCCTAGAAACATCCTAGAGGTCCTTCTCTTCTTCAAAGACCAATTTTAGTGCCCTAAAAAGAGGTCTGAAAGAAATGCTTCAAAGAAGAGGTAATGTCTGTTACCGATTCTTTCAACTTTATTTCTTCTTCAACTTTTTCTTCTTTAGTTGTTTCATTATGAATTAATAACATAAGTATCACTCATATACTGATATGTTATTATAAGTATGAAACAACCCTATTTAACTATCTGTCCATCCTACGGAAAATGAAATCAGCGCACGTGCGTACGTACGGAATACCGTCTCCACGTCGTGGTGTAATCTATTTTCCACCACCACCTTACATGGATGGGGATAATGGTGTAAATAATGAATATATATGATTATTGTAAAGTGATATTGATTCTGAAATAGTATACATACACTCTAATACGATTACATGATCATGGGAACGTTATCATCGCTCGTGCGTACGTACGGAATACCGTCTCCACGATGTGATGCGACTCTTTCTACATGATCTTCATTTGCATAATGATTATATAAATGAATTGAATGAATAAATATGATATATATTACACTAATACCATTCTTTAAATTAGGTATCTATAACCTAAAAGAAGAATAAGAATTTATTCGACAGAACACGCATAAGAACAAAAAGCAATAAACACTCGAATAACAAGTAACAATGAAAAATTACTAATAAGAAGCTAAGAATATGACCATATATGATATCATAACAATGAGTATGATTCTGTAATAAGTCAATGACATTATTTAAATCATTATACAGGAGGTTCGGACACTTACGAAGCAAATCAGACCTAAGGTAAGGGAAATATCACAATCTCATTTTCGTCTGAAATTGTTTATACTTTGGAATTTACTGGGTGTATTTTATCATCCACATCCATTTTTCCTCAATATGTAATATTTATATCATTCTACAATAGTGTATATCCAATTTTACCCTTTGGTGAGTTTTTAGTAAAAGATATGAAAGGAATCTTTTGTCGTTTTTCGTACGAGGTACTTTTTGACTTTTTCGACAAAAGTACGAGAAGAATGTTTTTTTAACATATACGGAATGAATGTATTTTTAAAACATTATTTTTAAAATTCTTCTTTTAAATGTTTTCAAATTTATTTTTAGTCAACATATTTTAGTTTAAAATTGTATGACATGTTAAGAAAGTAAAAATGTTTTTGAATTAGAAAGGATATTTTTTTCAAGAATGGAGTTTAAGTGTTTTATCAAAATTATTTTCCATCTAAGATAATATAGGGTTCGGTTTCTATCCCTATTATTACATTGATTTGATTAAGTTGTGATGGAATTATTTCTATGAATTCATTTATCTTATATGAATTGTTTTATGATATCACGATGTTTAAGAATCCCATTTTTATTACATGGGTCATGCAATGATGTATGATTTTTTTCGATTTTGTGGCACACATAAGAATGGTATAATTATGAGATGGGTGGGACCTATATCTCCCTCCAATTCATTTGTTAAAGATTTTATATCTCATGAGATAGACATGGTTGGAACGGAAGGTTAAACCGGTTCAGTGAAACAGGACTGAAACGAGGAATGAACTCGGTTCCAAAATGGACTTTGTCCACTAAGATAGTCTTGGAAATGAGTCTTGACTAATAATAAATGATTCTCTATGATTATGTGTGTATTCTTAAAAGGTTCATGTTTTAAGTGATGATTATTGTGATTACATTTCACTACCATGATTTATCCCATGTTATGAAATTATGATATCTTTTGCAGGGTAAGATTTCCAAAATGTTATGTTCTTATGAATATGATGTGATTGATATTTCTTTTGTTTACCCTTACTGAGAATTTGAGCTCACCCTTTTGAATGTTTTCTTTCCCCAGGTCAGGAATAAGGTTATTAAGTAGGATATGCCAAAAGGGACTCTAGATATGATGAAATAAATGGGAGGCAATGAAGATGCTTTATGAACCAGTTGTTTATGTTTCCCAGTTTCTAAAGACACTATACCTATACGGTCCTTTAATGGTTTTGTTATATGTTGTAATAAGAGTACTTCAATTTTGAATTACTAACAATGTATGTAAATTATGGGTCATTATAGTTGGTATCAGAGGCAAAGGAGGTAGGAATGTATCCGATCCTTGGGAACTCTCACATGGGAGCGTTGGATGAAGCATGGCTCTCCGCCCAAGGGATTCATGAGGTAAAGGTTGCCATTGGGGATGGTGGTGTGTCCTACCCATGGGGTGTAGCCGCCCATGGAGTGCCCTGATAGGTATCAATTATAGTCCACTGGAAGTAATTCCAAACCGTTATAGTTGGTATCAGAGGAAAGGTACAGTTAACCTTTGGAAAATAGGATGTGAAAGCCTTAGTAGGAATCCTAAGGATATGTCTAAGCATATAACACAATCTTAGTGTTCTAGAAATGTACATTAATAACCAATGGTAAGACCTTAAGTGTAAAATTTTATTCTTTATTATGTGTTTTTCCTATTATAATTAGTGTTTCTCACACAATTCTTCTTGGTTTTAGTCAATGGCTGGAACCTGAAGGAACCGTGTTAATGCGGAATGTGACGGGCAATGCAATGATTGTCCCCCTGAGCAACCAAACGTTATGGGATATGGAATGAAAAATCTTATAGCCATGCTCACACAACTTTCTCAAGATATGAACCATGCAAGAATTCCAAAAGAGCAAAGGAAGGAGGAACATTCTGTTGAATCCTTCATGAGGCAGCGTCCACCTTCATTCAACGGGTCTTCTGATCCATTAGTGGCTGAACAATGGATCATTACCACTAAAAAAGATATTTTCAGTTCTTCAATGTTCTGAACATGATAATGTCATCTTAGCAGTGTATCGTTTGGAAGGAGATGCTGATCAATGGTGGAATCTTATCAAGAATTCGAGGCAAAGAGATGAAATTGAGTCCATGGAATGGGACGAGTTCAAGAACATATATTTCAATAAGTACTTCCCTTGTATTCTTCGAACAAATATGGAGAAGGAGTTTCTTGAACTAAAGCAAAAGGATGATGAATCTGTTGGTACCTATGAAGCACATTTTACAAGACTTGCAATGTATGCTTCTGGTATTATTATCCGACCTGAGAGTAAGATCGATCGATTCTTTATTGGCTTAAAACCAAGTCTTCGAAGGGAATTAGCCATAAGGGACTTCAATAGCTATGAATAAATCATTCGATGTGCTCTCAAAGTTGAGATAGAGATTGGATTAACCCATCAGTCATATGGGTTTGATAAGAAGAGGAAAATGGAATTCAAAGGAAAATCTAAAGATCACACTGAAAAGAATATGAGTTTTCCTTTATGCTCAAAGTGTGGAATGAAACATGGAGGGAGTTGTCTTAAAGGGACAAGTAAATGTTTCAAATGTGGAAAGGAAGGTCATCAGGCATTTGAATGCCGCAATGATGGGAACAAGATGTCTAGTGATGCAAACAAAAAAAGTCTACACAAAGTGAACCTCCTAAACTTCAATGTTACAAGTGCAAGTAAATGGGGCATTATTCCCATCAATGCCCTAATACAAGGGTTGTTGATGATGATCGACGTCAACAAACTCTTAAGGCTAAAGACAAAGGAAAGTCACATGCAATTTCTATCAGCGATGTGGAGTACGATAACGATGTAGTGAAAGGTACACTTACCATCCACTCTAAAGTAGAAAATGTTTTATTTGATTCTGGATCCACCCAATCCTTTATTTTGGATGAAATTTCTAAGGGTATCACCGTATTACCTCAATAATTAGATGTTGAGTTAGCTGTGACAACCCCTAATGGCACAACAGTCGCATCAAAAGTTTATAATTCTTCTCAAATTGAAGTTTGTGGGAATGTACTTCCTGCAAATCTTGTGATCCTCCCTATAGTGGAATTTGATGTGATTCTTGGCACGGATTGGCTTTCTCTATATGGAGCTCATATCAATTTCCAAATAAGGGATGTCACATTTCATATTCCAGATCAATCTTTGATCGTTTATCGGTGCAAGGATGAACATAACCTTCCAGTGGAAATTTATTCCATCTTATGGGTCTTGATTCTACTAAATGAAGGTTATTTATCTCAAATGTTTTGTGAGAAACTCACGATTAAGAATATGCCAATTGTACGGGAGTTTGATGATGTCTTTCTGGAGGAATTTCCAGGTCTTCCACCAAATCGTGAAGTTGAGTTTTCAATAAAACTCGTACCGGGTGCATTACCTATTTCAAAGACACCTTATAGAATGGCCCCAATTAAGTTGCAGGAATTGTAGAAGAAACTCCAAGAGAATATTGATAAGGGGTTCATACACCCTAGTGCGTCACCTTGGGGATCACCAGTTCTGTTTGTTAAGAAGAAATGTGGATCAATGAGACTCTATATTTATTATCGAGAACTAAACAAGATCGCTATCAAGAACAAGTATCCTCTCCCACAAATTTATGACTTATTTTACCAACTACGCGGAGCTCAATACTTTTCCAAGATTGATCTTCGTTCAGGGTTTCATCAATTGAGGGTCAAAAGGGAGGATATACCAAATATGGCTTTCCGTACAAGGTATGGACACTATTAATTTATAGTGATGCCATTTGGTCTTACTAATTCCCCAGCTATCTTCATGGATCTGATGAATATAGTCTTTAGAGACTATCTTGATTAGTTTTTGGTAGTCCTTATAGATGATATTCTTGTATATTCAAAGATCAAGGAAGAAAATGAAGATCACTTGAGAATTATATTCAATATCCTGAGAAAGGAGAAACTTTATGCCAAATTTACCAAGTGTGAATTTTGGCTTCACAAAGTTTCATTTTTTGGTCACACAATCTCAAAAGAGGGGATATCTGTGGATCCAGCAAAAATAGAGGTTATCGAAAGATGGTCGAAACCAAAAACAGTAACTGAAATCCCAATTTTTCTTGGTTTGGATGGTTATTACCAACGTTTTGTGAAAATTTTTCACGATTATCTAATCCACTCACCATGTTGACTCGAATAGGAGTTATGTTCGTGTGGACGGAGGAATGTGAAGATAATTTCAAGGAGTTGAAAAGAAGGTTATCTAGTGCACCTGTTCTCACACTGCCTTGTAGTGGAGAAGGGTTTGTGATCTACAGTTATGCATCCATGAAGGGATTGGGGTGTGTTCTTATGAAAAATGATATGGTGATAGCTTATTCCTCATGATAGTTGAAAATCCATGAGCAAAATTACCCAACTCATGATTTGGAGTTAGCTGCGGTAATCTTTGCATTAAAGATTTGGAGGCATTATCTTTATGGAGAAAGGTGTGATATTTATACTGATCATAAAAGTTTAATGTTTATTTCCACACAAAAGGAGATGAATATGCGCCAAAGAAGATGGTTGGAGCTGATTAAGGATTACGACTGCTCAATTCATTACCACCCTGGGAAAGCAAACAAGGTGGTAGATGCATTAAGTCGACAAGACCATGCCAGTTTATCCATGATGAGGATCACAAAAGATCCAATATTTATGGATTTAAAAAGGATGGATCTTGGAATTATAATGAAAGGGGGAAAATCGTATCTTTCTCAAATGAATGTTCAACCATCTATACATGTGAAGATTAAAGAGGCACAGAAAGAAGATGTAGAGTTACAAAAGAAGGTGAGAAATGTTCCTGAATTCAACCTTGATTATGATGGGATAATATAGTTCAGGAATCGGGTTTGTTTTCCTCCCATCCCTGAATTAAAGAAGGAGCTGCTGGATGAGGCTCATAGTTCTTCATTCTTTATTAATCCTGGAAGCACGAAGATGTATAGGGACCTGAAAGAGTACTTCTGGTGGGATGGCATGAAAAGATATGTTGCTAAATATGTCTCTCGATTCTTGGTTTGTCATCAAGTTAAAGCTACGAGACAGATGTCTAAGGGGATGTTACAACCATTACCCATACCCGAATGGAAATGGGAAATCATCACTATGGACTTTGTCACAGGACTTCCTAAAACATCAAATGGCAATAATGCTATCTAGGTCATAGTTGATCGACTTACAAAGTCTTCACACTTCATTGCTATTAGAGAGGATTTCTCTCTGGATCATCTTGCTAGGAAATATGTAAAGGAAATGGTAATATTGCATGGAGTACCACTTTATATTATATCTGATCGGGATCTGAGGTTTACCTCAATGTTCTGGAGAAGTATTCAGCATACTCTAGATACATCGATGAGTTTCAGCACTACTTATCATCCTCCGACAGATGGTCAGTCTGAGAGGACAATTCAAACTCTAGAAGATATGTTGAGAGCTTGCTCTATAGATTTCAAAGGTGGTTGGGATCAACACCTACCTTTGGTGGAATTTTCTTATAATAATATATTTCAGTCCAGTATTCAAATGGCTCTTTATGAAGCTCTCTATGGAAAGAAATGCAGGACTCCAACTTGCTGGGATGAAGTTGCGGAAAGAATGCTATTAGGACCTGATCTTGTTGGTGTGATGGCAGAAAAGGTCTCATCTATTCAACAACACATAAGAGAAGCTCAGAGTCGACAAAAAAGTTATGCTGACAACCGAAGAAAAGACCTAGAGTTTGAAGTGGTGATAAAGTGTTCTTACGAATATCTCCTTGGAAGAGAGTAATGAGATTTGGAAATAATAGAAAGTTGAGCCCTAGGTATATCGGTCCTTTCGAAATATTGGATCGTGTTGGGAAGGTAGCTTACCGATTGGTGCTTCCACTGAATATCTCTCAAGTTCACGATGTGTTCCATGTATCTCTCCTGAGAAAGTAAATATCTGATCCTTCACATGTACTCGGCTCAGAAGTTGTACCACTGGAACAAGATCTTTCTTATGAAGAACAACAGATAGAGATTCTCGATCATAGTGAAAAAGTCCTACGGAACAAGACCAATCTCTTGGTGAAAGTTTTATGGAGGAACCACCAATTAGAAGAAGCTACATGGGATCTTGAGGATATGATGAGGGAGACGTATCCTCATATGTTTGTTACAATGTGACGAATTTCGAGGGAGAAATTCATTTTAAGGGGGGTAGAATGTAACACCCGAGACTTTTATGAGAAATGTTTTTTTTATGTTATATACATCATCAAATGAATCTTTCACTACACACAACACTAGCTTGGCTATCTTTACATGCAATCGCGACCTTCGATAGCTTGCGTTGTATGCAATACCGAGTTTCACTAAACAACGATATGCTATTAAAATATTATTAAAACTACCCATTATGAATAGTAATACCCACTTTTTGAAATTTAGTAAATTTTATTTTTCAAAATGGACTTCATTTTTTGATTTGGAATATTGAAATTAGCCTAGGGTGAAATTTTTGAATTTTTCTGAAAATGTTCAATTTTTTATGAATAGTGAAAACAATGGGTTACTATTTAAAAACCAAATTTTTATTTAATTAATTATTTATTTTATATATATTTTTTTAGATCAAAATTGATACATAATACCTATATAACTTCAATGTAATTCATTGGAGTAATTTTATAATAATTTTAGATATATAAATATTTTATTGAACTTTTCACCGTCTTTTACCCACCTCTTGGAGAATTTACAAATTTACATAAAACTTAATTTTACCGCTTCTGTGAGTGGAATTTAAAAAATCCAAGAGACACAGTTGATGTCAGTAAGTAAAATGTGGTTCAATGAGATGAAAATAATTTTTGGTGAATAGTAACTTTTTAATTTTATTTACCACGGTTAAAAGTAAATAAGGTAATTAAGGGTAAAAATGATATTATTATTACCCTAAAACAAGTCCTAATTCTATTGGATAAGTTTAATTCAACCAAAAACAACCTTAGGAATAAAAGATGACCATTTAGGCCCACTTGGATTAGATTAGGAGATTTATTATTAATTTATTTAAAGAAAGGTTAAAATAGTTAAAATCAAAGTTTAATAACTAAATCATTTTTAATATTGGGTTATACATAAAATAAATTAGACTATAAATATTCATTATAAAAATAAAATAATTTAATACCTAATACTATTTTATATGTAATTTTTAGATATTAAATAATTTAATTTATTTATGACACAATGATGATGCAATAATTATCTTATTAATGAAATATTGACATAATTGATGTTATAAATACCCAAATAAATCTAATTTGAGGATTTTTATGAATTACAAAATATTCTATGTTAATATGACATGTTAGTATTGATTTAAGTAACTTTTTTCGAACTAATCTTTCTGTTGTGATTTTCAAAAAAAATCAATTACCAAATAGTGTCAAAATTGACATAAAATTGTTTTTAAAACAAATATTATATTATTAATTGTTATTTTATTCCTAAAAATCTAAGGTTCTACCAAATGACTTAGATAAGGTTATATAGATTAATAATAAACAAATTGGGGTTTGTTTGGCTTGTTATAGTATGTTTATTAACCTTATAGTGTAAGAACACAAAAAGACACGGTAAAAGTAAAATTATCTAACTTAAAGTTAAATCTAAATGATAAGGTTTAAATAGTTAACTAAACTTGTCCAAATTCTATTGTATGAGAGTATTTCGACCCATCCCCACCTTAGCTTTGAAATAAATTAATTTGGAGCTATTTAAAACTGAATATGGCTTTATAATAAAATAATTTATTTTGTGTTTCAAAAGGTGTCCCTCTCCTCCCTTATAAAAGGGAACCTCCTCCCTCTCTTCCTCACACCACTTTGAGCCTTCAAGCTCGGCTAACCCCTACCAATTTATCCTCTTCACTTCCCTAGAAACATCCTAGAGGTCCTGGTCTTCTTCAAAGACCAATTTTAGTGCCCTGAAAGGAGGTCTCAAAGAAGCGCTTCAAAGAAGAGGTAATGTCCATTACCGATTCTTTCAACTTTATTTCTTCTTCCACTTCTTCATCATTAGTTTTTTCATTACGAATTAATAACATCAGTATCACTCATATACTTATATTTTATTATAATTATGAAACAATCCTATTTCACCATCTATCTATCCTACGGAAAACGATATCACCGCGCGTGCGTACGTACGGAATACCGTCTCCACGCCGTGGTGTAATCTATTTTCCACCACCACATTACTTGGATGGGTATAATGGTGTAAACAATGAATATATATTATTATTTTAAAGTGATATTTATTCTTAAATAGTATACATACACTCCAATACAATTACACGATCATGGGAATGATATCATCACTCGTGCGTACGTACGGAATACCATCTCAACGATGTGATGCGACTCGTTCTACATGATCTTCATTTGCATAATGATTATATAAATGAATTTAAGGAATAAATATGATATATATTACACTAATACCATTCTTTAAATTAGGTATCTATAACCTAAGAGAATAATAATAATTTATTCGACAAAACACGCATAAGAACAAAAAGCAATAAACACCCGAATAACAAGTAACAATGAAATATTACTAATAAGAAGCTAAGAATATGACCATATATGATATCATAACAATGAGTATGATTCTGGAATAAGTCAATGACATTATTTAACTCATTATACAGGAGTTTCAGACACTTACGAAGCAAATCTGACCTAAGGTAAGGGAAATATCACAATCTCATTTTTATCTGAGATTGTTTATACATTGGAATTTACTGGGATGTATTTTATCATCCACATCCATGTTTCCTCAATATGTAATATTTATATCCTTCTACAATAGTTTATATCCAATTATACCCTTTGGTGAGTTTTTAGTAAATGATATGAAAGGAATCTTTTGTCGTATTTTGTACGAGGTACTTTCTGACTTTTCCGACAAAAGTACGAGAAGAATGTTTATATAACTTATACGGAATGAATGGATTTTTAAAACATTATTTCCAAGAAGCATCCTTTATAAGTTTTCAAGTTTATTTTTAATCATATTCTTTTAGTTTAAAATTGTATGACATGTTATGAAATGAAAAATCTTTTTGAAGTAGAAAGGATATTTTCCTCAGGAATGGAGTTCAAGTGTTTTATCAAAATTATTTTCCATCTAAGATATTATAGGGTTATATTTCTATCCCTATTATTACATTGATTTGATTATTTTGTGATGGAATTATTTTTATGAATTCCTTTTTCTTATATGAATTGTTTTATGATATCATGATGTTTATGAATCCCATTTTTATTACATGAGTTATGCAATGATGTATGGTTTTTTTTTATTGTGTGGCACACATTAGAATGGTATCATTATGAGATGGGTGGGACCTATATATCCCTCCAATGAATTGGGTAAAGATTTTATATCTAATGAGATAGACATGGCTAGAATGGCAGGTTAAACCAGATCAGTGAAATAGGACTGAAAAGAGGAATGAACTCGGTTCAAAAATGAACTTTGTCCACTAAGATAGTCTTGGCAATGAGTCTTGACTAATAAGAAATGATTCTCTATTATTATGTGTGTATGTCATAAAGCTTCATGTTTTATGTAATGATTATTGTGATTACATTTCACTAACATGATTTATCCCATGTTATGAAATTATGATCTCTTTTACAGGGTAAGATTTCCTAAATGTTATGTTCTTATGAATATGATGTGATTGATATTTCTTTTTTTTACCCTTTCTGAGCATTTGAGCTCACCCTTTTGTATGTTTTCTTTCCCTAGGTCAGGAATAAGGTTATTAAGTAGGATATTCCAAAAGGGACTCTAGATATGATGCAATAAATGGGAGGCAATATAGATGCTTTATGAACCAGTTGTTTATGTTTCCCAGTTTCTAAAGACACTATACATATACGGTCCTTTCATGGTTTTGTTATATGTGGTAATAAGTGTACTTCAATTTTGAAGTACTAATAATGTATGTAATGTATGGGTAGTTATATTAAAGAATATTATAAGGTGTTACAATGGTCACTAAAGTGTAGGTCTGGTCGTATGATTCGATTTAATATGTGTTTGAGGGAAAACGGACACCCAGAGCACAAGCTATGGAAAAATGGACCCTCAGAGCCAAACTTTTGACCTTTTAGAGGGTTTTGGTATTTTTTTTAACCTTAAATAACGTGATAATGGGTTTCGGTGATCACCAGAGTGTGTAACATTTCACAAGATTCGATTTGATAAGTGGTAGAGCCAAAACGGACACTCGGAGAAGAAGTTATTGTCGTTTGAAATTTTATAACTTGTGTATCTCCTAAAAACCTAAGAAACCAAAAACTCGCTAAAACAGGCATAACGTCTGCTTTGGTTGTCCTTTTGAGTGTTGTAACAAGTCAAATCGAATCTCGTGAAATGAGTGACCACCATGTCTAGTAGAAAATGTTAGAAGATCATAGGAACGAATGATATATCAGTTATAGCATTCCAAAAAAAACGTCCCACTTCAAACAGTCATAACTTTCACTCTAGGTGTCCGTTTGGGCTCTACCACATATCAAATCAAAGGAAGCGGAGATATATATGAAAAAGGTTGACTCAAATAGAGTGCCAGTCATGTCTAGGACCTAAAAATCTCTAAAACCCACCAGAAGGACTCCAAAACTCAGTTTCTGTGTCTGAACCCTTGTCAATTTTTTTTAAAACAATCATAACTTCTAATTTGTGTGTCTGTTTGGCCTCCGGATTATCATAGTTCATTTTATGAGCTTCAGTTTGACTATTCATGGAGCTGAAACAGACTCCCGGAGAAGAAGTTATGTCTTTTTCAGTGACTCTGTGATTTGTTAGGTTTTTCGAGACCCCATTTCTATCCCTTTTGTATATACATAATAATATATAATATTTGTAAATATATATAAATATGTATAATTATACCTACAAATATATATATAATTTATATTTGGGTGTGTGTGTGTTGTATATATGTATGTATGTATTTATTTATGTATTTATAAAAACAAACATAAGAAAACATAGTTTATAAATGTATTTAAAACTAATCTTATAAATATATATTAATAAACAAATACATATACGGATAAAAAATTATAACTAAATATATATATTAATATATATTAATATATATTAATATACATATATATATATATATATTAATATAATTAACTATATTTATATATTTATATGACTAAATATATATGTATATATTAATGTGACTAAATGTATATATATATATATATATGTTTGTATATATATATATATATATATTAATATACAGATATATATATACTAATATAATTAAATATATTTATATATTAATATGACTAAATATATATATAAATAAATAGATATATTAATAAATGAAAAGCAAAGCAATATGATGGAGTGGTAAACGCTTAGGCACACAGGCAAGAGGTCTTGAGTTCGAATCCTGGGGGAGGTAGGTCATGCGTGCAGGTGTGGAGAATTACCTAGGATTGTTAAAGGTGGGTGGGGCTGGGTGGACCTTGCCTGGGACGTCTGTGGAGGCTACCATAGCGGTGGGCGCTATTAAAGGGGGGTTTCAAGCACTATTGAAGCCCCCCAAAATTGAAAAAAAAATATTTTTTTAACATTTTTTCAACTTTTATCAACGCTGATAAAGGCCATATTTGTAGTAGTGTTAATTCAAATAATGTAATTATAAAACCATTATAAGTAAAATTTTATGTAGGATCTCTAGGGTTATCCACATAACCCTGGGATTGTTGAGAGGATGTTTCCACCACCTTTCATTAACAAATCAACATAGGACTACAACAAGCAATTGGATTGGGGAAAATTAAAGCGCATTGAATGAAATATGTCTTCCTCATACATTGGAGAGCATGTTATTCATTATAAAATTGTACAATCATGAGTTATGATCGTTTATATGTCTATTTTATTCCATATAATTAAATCTTTTAGAATGACCAATTTCTTGCCTCTGATCTGTGTTCTTTGAAACCTTTCCTTGCGCGTTGTAAAATTAAATTGGTTATTAAATTTTTTATCCATATTAATCCATTTTTTTTCTTTTACATTTTAGATTATGCTATTATGTTGTTTTGTTCCCTAAAAGTTCTTACATATATTGTTTATTCTCTATATGTTTTATATTTTATTGTTATTCCAATGTGTATATCCAAGGAGATGATTGGGTAGTGTGTATATGTAAATTAGGGAAAGGAATCCCATATTAGTTATGCACTACAGTGCCTACTGGAAGAACTTGTACTATAGAGGAAATCTTGGGGTTTTTGTGTCCTGAGCTATTTTTTCTTGGTTCATGAAAAATAAGGTCTCAAATGTAACTTTTGTTGATGTTTTATATGAAATTACCCACAAACATCAAAATGTTAATCAAAAAATACAAATCACTAGAACTATCAATGGTCATGAATTCCACATGGAAACCATACTAGACCAAACCTCCTTTTAAATTCCTGATAAAAATAATATTTAAATAATCTAGAATAAGAATTCTAAGATCAACTCCCCTCTAGAAAAAATATTTATTTCAAATACAACATAGAACATACATCAATATCTTTACTCCATAATAAATTTTGATGATTTACTTATTGGGATGATATAGTCTATGGATTAATATTATCTCTCACCTATACCTTATAAAGTTCCAAATTATGTGTTGGGAATATATTTAGGGTGACCTAGAACTAGATTTATGGATAAAACACCTCCTCAAAATTCCATTCCCTAGATTCTTTATTAAGATGAAGTTCGAGAGCATAGAAAATGAGTTCCATGAATCTAATTCAAAGCTCCCACACAATCATGTTACCCAACTAAATAGAAAAAAACTATTATCACATAGACACCTATATCACTAAATGAAGGAACTCATCTTGAAATTTCTTAGAAAATTCATCCAATCAGACCTCAGACTCGTCAGACTCCTCAGTAAAAAGATCCACCACTGATCAGAAGCTCCCCTTAATAGAGTGATAACCAACATTATCAAATTCTCTTTCATTACATGGATAAAATTAAAACAAATATCACTCTCTACAAAGGTCCTATATATCTCTTTATCATAGAAAAAACCCTCATAATTTAGAGTTCTCTTGAATTTAATCTTAAGAAGCATATTCCTCTACGAATCATCCTACTCAAGGTCAACCCTTGGACTATCACCTAGGGAATATTTTTAACCCTCTTTCAATTAAACCACACATGGATTCCTTCTACCAACCATTTCTAAAAAACATGGATTCATAATCCCAAAATCGTAATTTTATTTGGATCATTTAATCAATTGAATTTATTTTCCCTCAAATTACCCAAATAAAATCATAGGAACAAATAATATGGTTCATGTACCACACATGTGTCTCTACCCCACAATCAAAATCATCATACATAGTTTGTTTAGTAATCTAAGACTCCATGTATCAGAGAACAGGGGGTTTTAAATTCCTATTTCTGAGATGGTATCCCTTTTTAAATTACATATGAAGTTTCACTAATATCATTTCCCAATAAAAACTATGCAGTCATCACCAGTTCCTTACTCTAAACTCCATGTTATCTCTCAAACATAGATCAAATACAACTCATTCATGACTCTCCCCAACTATAACCCCATGTGGGAAAGTATAGAAGAAGATAGTTTCCCTGGATGCCTATGTCTGAAGGTCATGGGTCATAAATTAGTCTTAAGGTTCTGAAAGACAAATTTCTAATCCATTACCCTCATAAATACTTGGAACATATAATGAAATTCACCAATAAACTCTATAACATAAAATATAGAATATCCCATAATCCAAGGATTTTAAAAATGTTATATATAGTCAAATAATTCTAAAATTAAATAAAATATGAATCTCCATTAGTAGAAACTCCAATATTGATCATGAAGTCCATGGGAAAGTACAATACTTTTTTATCATCAACAAAAATAGAAAAATAACAAATATATATATATATACACACACACAGAGAGAGAGAGAGAGAGATGTATACTTGGTATGATTCTCCCCAAAACCTCACATGTAAATGCCGAAGAATCCTACTAATAATTTACAGAATAAATAGGTGAACTAACTCATAACCCATACTAAGTAGACATCCACCCATTAATGCCAAGGTTTAATCTTCCAATATCACATTAAATATATTTATTTAATAATCCAAGGAATATATGAGTAAGATACCTAGAAACCACTTTCCCACTACATTATTCACCTTTACACCCCAATAGAATATTTCATGGCACCCTAATCTCAGCAATATTCATATAACTACATAACCACATCAAATCCATAACCACATCACAATCATATCTATATACCACATCACTTAATATCAAAAATCTAATCAAAACCTGTTTATTATAGGTTATGTAATCATTAAGGACATTAACTTTGTTCCCTCCTGCTTATTTAAAAGTCCACATTATCCAACCACATCACAACCACAATAACATGTACCAACCCAAGGTTATTATAGCTTATAATATATTCTTAGTAAATTAAATTCTATAGAAAATCATAAAAACTGATAGAGAAAGGGGAATTATTTATCTATTAGTGTCACTTATATTATAGATATTAGGGAGAACACCCAGAACTCTTGTCCTCATATAGGAATCGATAAGGTTATCTAATTCATAATGTGTGGTGTAAGAAAAAAATATAATTAAATGTATATATTAGAACACAAAATATTAACTTAAGGGTTAACCATAAAATTAATTACATTTCAAATCTACAACCACTTCTAAATCATACCACAAATAAAACATGCCACACTACCACTATATAATTGCAACACACATTAATTATAACTTCTAATATTATCATATCTTTAAAATTTTACTAATTATCCATTTACATGATATATAATATTATTTCCTATTAATTATAATATCATTTAAATACATAGACATCCTTATTTACAAATTCATTTATTATATAACAACTAATTATCAATTGATTTATTAATTTCCAACTGCTTTATTTATTAAATTATACCCCATTTCTGCTAATAATATCACTCAACCATTACAATCCATATTTTTGTGAAACTAAAACAAGAACAAATAATAATCTCTCCCAACATCATATCAATTAACACACTATCCCATCATAATTGACTCAATAATAAAATCCATCACAACCACAACATCATCCACTTCTTCTCCACGTCAACCATGCCAAACCATCTCCTCAAAAATATCATATTATCACACCCAAAAATGAACAAAAAAACAATCAATTTGAAACATTAGTGAGAAACAACTATTATAGTATACAATTACATTAAATCTATAGAAAACAACATCAAATATCATATTTTGATCATGCTTTATAATTTATTCATTACTTCATGTATAACCATTATCAATATTTAACTTTGGATTAAATGTAAAAATTTATTTACCATATTTATGTTCTTATAAAAGTATGAATTTCATAGGTCATATTAATAAAATAAAACATTCTCACATAAACATATATTAGTAAACAAAGAAATTAATTATAGGTAATAACAATGACCAAATAATACACATATGATACAAATCATCCCCTCCATTTTAAATTTAAATATTCAATACATTTATTGGGTCAAATTTAACCATCTATCCATTGAAAACATAGGCATGATAATTTCACATTCAGTTATAAATGAAGATAGAATATATCTCAATCCCCTAACTCAGTTGGCGATTCAACGATTTTCACCCATGAATGGGGATAAAATGATTATCATGCTACATATAATCATAGGGGAATCCCTAAAAACCTATAAAATAATCAAACCTCATCAAGAAGATAACAGAAAATCCTCAAAAATAAATTAATAATACTTATAAAACCTCATTAAAAGGAATTAAGTATAAATAAATAATGAGATAAAAAATTAACTACACCATGGAATAAAATATCACAATCACACAATAATCCCCCAAAGGATGGGCCAGGTACACACTTGATGAGACATGAGACACCTATGGTTCAATGAATGTCATAAAAATCTAAAATAATTTTAGTTAGCACTTAAATTTATATTAATAAAACTTCAATCCTAGATTACAATTTTGATAAGATTAATCAAATTACATTTTGGTCTTGGTATAGAAATCACTATGTGATCTCCCCAAATTTTATGGATTAAATCTACTTAAGATCAAAAAAACAATGAAAGGTTATGGTTAAACACAACCATAATATAATAACAATCATAATAATGGAATAACCAATAAAATTATAAAACTATGGATTCAAGAATTTAATGTATAATACCATGGTCCAATGGAAACCAAATAAGAGTAAACTAGAACCCTTGTCACGATAACCAAAATAATCATCACACAGTAAGAAAATCTTATAAAATTAGTGAAAAATCACGATTAATGTTTCAGATCATAAAAAACCTCATCATACATCAATTTCACATACTAATTTACAATTTAAATGTCCTAAAATAATCCTATCCATCATCTAACTTATCATAGTTCCAATAATTTTCCATGGTATGATATGATATTTTAGCATACATTTTACAAAAAAACTTCACTCCTACTCTACTACAGACATCTAAACTTCTACCCAACTCCCCTCACACAAAAAAACCATAATGTGGAGGGAAAAAACAATACTCTCTATAATTTTTTCCAAACTCAATAAATATAATCATTGATTCAAAATGTAGATAGCTAATATGGAGTCTTATATCCAAAGTAAATTTAAGGTTCTATACTTGGATAACATGGTCCTCTCTATTTCTTCCAAAATATAGTTATTTTTCATTGATAATATATTTTATTATGGTTTATAAAGAGAAAAATATTAATCAAATTCTCTATAGTTCTTAAAATTTCATTCAAAATCTTCATTCTTAAATTTCAATCTTCTTTTAGACCAAAAAATATTTTAATTGAACATAAATTTTTATTTTTATCATAGATCTAAAAGTGATTAAAAATCTAAAATATTTTTATTTAATTATCAAAAAATATTTATACGTTATAATATTATATTCAAAAATAAAAATAATAAAATAATTATCACTTTTAGTTGGTTTTAAGAACATTGGATCATAAAAATCCAATTGTATAAACTCCAAAAGTTTATTGGTTTTGATCTCCAACTTCCTCTAACTCATTTTCAACATTGTTTTTTTTTAACATGTGTCACAAGTGTTGAGTTTTACAATATTTATTTTTCTTATATTCTATATATTATTATATATGTAAATAATATATATTTTATTTTAACCCAAATGACATTTTATTCTGTTCTTGAGATTATTTACCCACATCACGCATATGAAATTATTATTCTGATCATCCAAAAAATAAAATAAGTTCCCATTTTTCAGTAGCAGTTTATAATAATAATTTAAAATACTAATCTATATTCTAAAAATAAAATAGTGAAAATTATAACTTTATTCACATTATATTAAATTTGATTGACACCCAATAGATTGGTTCTCATCCAATCAAAAAAGTGAGTATCACTAAATTCAAAATTCATATATTCAATTTTAGTGCTTCCAAAACCATCCAATTTTTTTAATATATTGTATTTAAAGTAAAATATCCATATTTATACCTTTGGATTTCATTCAAGACTTATTTATTTTCAAGAATGTGTGATGATAAATAAATTTCAAATATAAAATGCTTATCACATTTCTAAAAATTGTGTGTTAACTTAAACACCGTTGATATTTATTGATTACTTCTTCTCATGAAGGATTTAAAGTTTAAATTATTATTTATTATAACCAATAGGTTCTATAGAAACTTTATGGAATATTTACTAGGTTTATGTCACCTCCCTCAAGTATCGATATGAGAATCAAAGGAATTTTACAATTTTAATTTATCTTACAGATGTTTCTTTAGCAAGTCCTAAGGAACTTATACTTGATTACCCATAGACTCTTAGATTATCTTTTGTTGAGTGAGTGAAAAAACAATATCAATACACATATGATTTTTTTCATAGACTTTATTTCTCTAAAATTTTCATTCAAAGTGTTATCTCCTTAGTTAGAAATTATTTCCTCAAAAACTACTCAATGATTATACCATTAATTTGTACTCTACAACTTTTGATTAGATTTTTTAGTCTCAAAAGAAACCTCCTTCACATTTTATTTTACAATAATATGTAAATAGCCATTATTCTTTTTCAATGATAACTATTTTTACGAATTTTAATACCACCATATGATTTAACAGTGAATATATTCTCTTTTTAGTGATGTGGCCACCTTTTTTACATTTCTTATTTTTATTTTAACTAATTTTAATGATGTTTTTTGTTTATAATTTTCTATATCGTGGAAAAATTTTAAATTTTACATGTTTTATTATCATAATATTAAATTTATAATCTAATTTATAACTTTTACTAACTTATTTAATAGTATTTTTGAATTATATTAGTAAGAATTATTTAAAACAATTTTATGATTTTTTTTTAAAATTTTATTGGGAAAAATAACTTCCTTATTTTAATATATTAGATTTTATATGGTATCAATATTTGTAATTTCTCTTATATAAAATATTATATTAAAATAAACCATATTTCATATGACCTTTTCTTTCATCCCAATAATATCTTTGGACTATGATTCATCAAGATATATATTTAATGAATTGTTCTCACTTTTTAATGATTTATTTTATATATAATGCTTTGGGTATTCTATATTGTATAATATGATCTCAATCATTAATTAAAATACCTTTGTATTATCTTAATCACTTCTCTCCTCTTCAATGTTATCTTCTTTTTTCTATAGGAATTATTATATTTATTATATTTCTCTATAAAATTCTAGGTTTATTCATTCTCTAATTATTTTTCCTCTCATCACATGATATAACATAATATTTTATAATAATTTCATTTTTTTATTTTCTATTATTTTAAAATTAATGGAATTCCCTTTATTATTACCACTTACATCCTTTTTTCTCATATATGACATCTTAGTTTGGTCATCCTCTTCCTCTTGATCCATATAAAATTATTTATATAAAAAGTGTCTAATATTTCTATAATTAAAACACATTAATTTGATTTACCATAATTTTTAATATTCCATCAATTCATTCCATTTGAAAATCATAACATGAATTCATTAAAATTCTGGGAATATTATTTAACATTGTTTTTATTCTTAATATACCTTATAGATTCCATAATTTTGTACATTTTGAGTCATCGAATGTATTATCCTTTTTCAATTTTAATTTTTCTTTATTATTTGAGGTTGTAACTCTCCAAATATTATAGTTTATCAGTACATTTTTATGATTTTTAGTGGTCTGTTAATCCTTGTTTTAGTCCTCAAGAGGATAAATAATTAAATCATACTTATCAAATAAAATCTTTATTAGTGTTTATACTATTGTAGAAACATTATGAATACCTCCATAACCCTTAATTGTGTTAAAAAAATTGTTCACCCAAGTAAATAAGTCAGCTACAAAATCATATTCTCCCTGTAAAATGTCCTAAAATTTAGTTGAAAATATTTTGATCTAAGACTTCATGATATTCCAATCATCTATATGGATATCATGTAGTTTATTATAAGTAATCGGCTTTAAATAAATCCATCAAATTAATTATTTAGATAATAATTAATTTTCTTGCATTCCCAATGATATTTTAGGAATAAATTCTTATATAATTAGGTCACGTACCCAACATAAATAAACATTACTTGAAAAAGTGGGCACATCCACTCATTGTCCAATTTTTGTATAGTAAAAAAAATTTAAGATATAAAAAGGTTTTATTTTCATGACATATCTTCACGATTTTAATCTAAAATTTATTATTGACCCTACTAATTCTTAAAAATTTATTAAAAAAATTGAAATATGGGATGGGTATAAAAATGATAATTTAACATATAAAAAGGAATCAAGATACATGTTATTCCATAAATACTCATAAATATTATACTTTTCAATACAAAAATAGATAACAAAATAAAAATTTTCATACCCATTATATAAGTTTATAAGACGCAATAATTTCATATAACATTTAATAATAAATATTAATGAAAAAACTCATAAATTTTAATTTTCAATCAAGAAAATAATAAATAACCTTTTTCAATAATTTATATATTCCACCCATAAAAACTTTTATAAACATCCCTTTAAACTTAAGTCCATTATCATACCTTGTGAAATCATAATATTTCCATGAAAACCCATAGAAATTATGAATAAATAATGTAGGAAATTTTGGACATCATTTTAATATCAATATTACAATAACTTTAACAAATAGAATAACCTAACTGGTAAATTCCACTAATATCTTATGATAAATCTATAACTTGTTAACTTTATCCCTTTACTAAACTCATTGGAGTGCTATATTGGGCTCACTCATCATCATGTGATATATCAGGATTCCCATCATCATGAGATATATTGGGATCACCCATCAGAATAAAAAAATTATCAAGAACCATAACATAATCATAACACATGAAAGAATTAATTTCCTTCATCATACTAAGAAAAATATTCTTTTCACCCATAAGAAAAAAAATTCCAGATATCAAAATATCTATTCCATTTAAAACCATAATTAGGAATACCCTAAAGAAAGGGAATGAGGGTCTATCCTTGAAGAAAACATCAAATATTGTAATGTAATAATTACATAAAATAATGGTTGTGGTGGAAGGAAAAATTCATGGATGTCATATATGTTAAAAAAGAATATTCCTTTTTCTTTTTTAAAAATATTCTATATAAAATAAGTAAAGAGATTCCAATTATAATAAATTAAAAAATCAGACATAAAATATGCTTCATAATTCATTTATTTGGACATAAATACATCTATAAATTTAATTTAATAATTTTTACATGGAACAAAATGATTTGGATAATATATTATTTAAAATATTTATTATGAGTTTATTAAAGTAAAGTTTCCCTTACGATGAGTCTTACTCATCATCTGCATTCCTTATCATCCTAAAAAATAAACTTATGTTGATTATTTAAATACTCAATTGAATTTTTTATTTTTTATTATTATTTTTATTTTATTTATTTCTATGTTATATTCAATTAATTGATCAATTAAGTTAATAATGAATATTCTAATTATGTTCAGCTCATATATCAAAAAAGAATTCGGTCAGTTGACTTTTGTCAAAGAGGTCATTATTACATCATATCAAAGATTATTATCATAAAATAATTATCAATTTTATAAATTAATAATACTTTAAACCCCACCATGAAATATGGTTATGAAAAATTAATTACATTATAATCATACAGATGGTAGGTTATACATACACAAGAGCAAAAGTTTCATTTTTCAAAGAGCTTGAGGGAGGGAAGGTAAATATAATTTTCAATTTATAGATTGATTATTATATCATAATTATCATATTATATCATTAAATTAAAATATATATCATCCATGTAATGTTGTGATGAAAAACAAGTCACATCACTTTATGTAGATGTTAATCCAAATGTATGCATAAATGACATTTTCATTTTTCAATGGATTTAAAGGTAAGAAAACAGATGATATATTATCTTTCCATAAGAGGTAATATTTCATTAATTATATATATATATATATTAAAATCTATCATTATAACCATTCATGATAGGCGGTGATTGAAAATTACTTACATTGGCCCACGAGGCGATAGTCCTTGAAAACATGAATGATGGTTTGATTCCCATTTATGGAAGATGATATTGATATATTTTATTCCATTAACATAATACCACATCAGAATACAAAATATATTTATTTTATTATTTATAAGGGTTGAAAATATTTTATGAATTTATAATAATAAATAAAATAAAAACACATGGTTAATAATTACACCTCCTCTCCAGAAAACCTATTTTGGTTTATACATGAAGCCTTCCTAGGTGGTTTTTTTATAAAACCATATCATCTAAGATACATATAGAGAAGATAAAAATTTACATCAGTAGGGATTTTCTGATATAAAATATATATATTTGTGGAGAGGAGAAGAGAGGGGGTGACCTTTTGTAATTGGGGGATATGACCAACATAGAATTTTTTAAAATATTAAAACATATTAAAGTCTTAATCAAGAAATATTGTTCAAAAATGGACAATTTCCAATTATTAGATAAGATAGTGTCAAAAACTGTCCATAAAAATAGGTTTTATACATGTTTTTAGGTCCTTTTAACCATTGTCTCTTCATTTTTACACCCCAATAGATATTTTTTAACCTTAACCATGGTAACTAATTTTTATTATTTTTATTATTCATTTAACCAATAAATTAGTTGAAATTATTACCTATTATTAATTATAATTATTTATAATATAAAACCCATTTTATCAAATTAAATTCACTCTATTGGAATAATTTAATTTAATACTAAACACAAAAAATGCGACAAAAAATAAATTTTAGAAAAAAGACTTCTTAAGTATAAAAATGTTTTTATACCAAAATAAAGTATAGTGATGATTATAATAAAATTTATCTGATTAGTTTTAATCGAAATTAACTAAATAAAATTTTAAGTCTAATCCATGATATAATTTTAATCTTTAATTACATTAATAAAATGTAAATTTTCATTAAAAAGTATTTTAACTATTCATTGAAAAATAATAATTTTTAGAAAATTATCAAAAATTATTCACAAAATAATTATGGAATGATAAATTCAAAAAATAATTTCAATTCATCAAATTTTAAATATATAATTTTGAATTAAATATTTTAAATAAAATTATATAATGTATGAAATCTCAATTTCGTTAGAAAAAATATTTTTCCTTTTGACTAAAATGTTACCTAATATAATTATAATGAATATAAATAAATAAATTCTAATTAATGAATTTTAATTGGTAAATACATTAACATAATATTAAAATTATTTGGGGTTTTAAATTTCAATGAAATTCTTTTCACAATTTTTTTACATTATTCATGAAAATAATTTATCCATGAGGGATAAAAGTAATTCATTTATCACTCTACATCCTACTTCAATATTCTTATTTTAAAGAAAAGTGTATCTTGTTTAAAATTTGGTAATATGTTAACTTTATTGATGTTATAAATAAATCCCATAATAGATATAGAAGATATGAATCTATTCTCTCCTACTATATATATAATTTATTCCCATAAAATATAATAACTCCTTTGTTATATATGTTATTCAAGATATACAAAAATCACTTCAATCAAAATGTTGTTAGAAATATAGAATAAAATAATATTACTAGGGAATGATATAACTAATTTAATAGTCTATGATAAAAAATTATAGATTTAGGTGATAGTGAACAACCGTTAAGGGGGGGTGAATTAGTTGTTACCAAAACACCAACTCTCAAAAACATTTCCCATCATTGGTTCCTATATATGATCATAAAAATTAGTGATATGAGTTTTAGAGTTTAGAAACATTCGATCCATTTACCGAGAGTTGATTCATACTTTATTATTTCAGTAAAAGGTACGAGGGATCACATCACTAAGGATTATTAGTTTATAAGTATTTTAAAGGTACATATACATATGACTTCCACATTACATTAGAAATTAAAAAACATAGCATGAAAAAATTTCTTTCTTCCTTGAAAATCAATCAATTGTTCCTTATTCATATCCAATGGAAAGGGAGAAAATAATGGGGTGACTTCTAATTATTAGTTTTGGTATCATATAGATAAATCTATCATGAGTAAATAAGTTATAATCAGTAACATAGTTTATATAAAAACATGTGACATTTATTTATAAACATGATCTCAACATATATACACATCTAATATACACATAGAAATAACACGTAAAATAATAACTGAATTTTCAATGAAATAAATGAATAAATTCGGACATTCACGATCTTACAGTCAATACCTTATTCCAAGACATAATGAATCTTACCATCGAGGCCTTGTGCCAATATATATTTCATAACATACACTGGGAAGTTCCCATTCTTGTTTTTTTCATGAGACCTATCAATTCATATATGCGATATCAAGAACCAAGTCCCACCCAACACTTACATATTTCCAACTCATTCCACATATATTTTATCAACTATATATTTCATAATCAATATACCTTATAAATGAAAACTATCCTTATTAATTAGATAATAGGAAACAAAAATATTTCCCCAATAAATGAAACAACATTCTTTATAGTAATCACTCAGCTAACAATGTATATAACAATGTTATATGGTTATCAAAATATATAATTTATAAAAATATCTCTGATATTAAATAATGCGGATATAATTTCAAAATACCGAAGGATAATGATAGAAAAAAATAAGATTATTCTATAGGAAAAAAATGAGGTAAAACCAAAAATATGTTATGGATGTTAGGAGACCATAAATTACTTATAAATGAAGTATCTAAAGTAAAGGAAATACATTTTAAAATTTAAGAGTAAAATGGATGAATTTTTTTAAAAATAAATTTCCTTGAAAACACTGTAACATTATTATAATAATCAAGTTATAAATAAATTATAATATATTTTCCTAAGGTGTTAAATAGAATTTTAAAATATAATTCTCCATGTAATTTATAATATTTAAAATATAGTATAAAACTAAATGAAAATTAGGAGTGGAAGATAAAATATAGTTAAGTAATATGAAACCTATTTCAATCCTTTAGGAAAATATTTTCATTTTTTGAGAACCAACCCGAGCAGCCATCCACTTGGAACCCAAATAAACGCTCTAAATGACATGAATGGAGTTCTTGATCCTCATTGGATAGAAACTATTGTATGGGAATCAAAAGAATACCATTAGGAATGATTTCTTCCAAATCAGAGATAGAATATAGTGGAACATCAATTAAGAATAAAACATGGTCTATCCTTACATTATATTTCTATGTAACATCAATCATATATGAAACCAAAATATCCAAACATGGAAAAAATATCATGACCAACTATAGTGAAAAATATTCTTCACATAAATATAAAACATCCTCTATATATGAACAATACATTATATCATAATTTGATACAATAGACTAACTAAATGTAGCTACAAGGATGTCCATCATAGCCAATACTACTTTAGCTATAAATTTAAATAACATCAAAAATTTAAAGGCATGACCAAAATCATTTCTATTATCCCTATATTTCGTCACCACCACCACCCAACTCATCCTATATCACCCTCCAGGAGAAAAATCTGAATCCAAATGGAAACCTATGACCTGAAATATATAGGTGTGAGCTAAACAACCTAGTAAATAAATACCTACAAAGAGTATTCAATTCATTTCATAAGGAAATACATAATATAACGATTGAAAATATAACTAGATAGTAGGATTTCAAACATAAAAAGTGAAAAAATAACAAGTCCATGAACACATTTCAAAACATTTCAATTTTTTTCTCAAACATAAATTACATTCTCTCAAATAATTTCCACTGGAAAAATCCATTTAGAAATGATTCACCCATTAATAATTCTCAAAATGAACCCATTTTTTTATTTAAATAAAAAAACAATTAATAAAAATTTAACCATCAAAATCTGTACTTAAAATAAAACACCCATTTTGAAATAAACATTAAAAACCCAACACATAAGGATATGTAAAAAATGAATATTCTAATCATATTTGAAACCCATTTTTTAAAGGAAATGGAAAAAATACACATTGTTCAGTCATAAAAAATTCATGAGCCACATGTCATAAAGAATTTAAAACAAAACATGGGTTCCACAACAATAGAAGCTTGGGAAATGATAGAATTTATACCTAGATAAAAAACCCCTATTGTAAAAAACTGACCATGAAATAGAATCTATCATGGGATCTTCCCATGATCACTAATGTGATATGCGTCTATCTTAATTAATATCTCTCATAAACCAAAACATGGAATAAGCTCATTCCAAATCACCATCCATCAAAATATCCCAACACAAACCTCATTTTAATGTAAAACCCCCCACATTCCTAGTGCCAATCATGAGTGTAGGGCCACTAGATGTATGTAAAATTACTTGTGTAACATAAGAATCAACACCCCATGTTATAATTAGGTTCCCATGACCAATAGAGAAGTGAGAAGGCTGAACATGTAGCCTAAGATTAACACACAATTCATAAGAAATAACTATCACTCACCTCCCATAATATTTTAATTAATAACCCCATATATCCCATACATTCATGTCAAAAAATCACTTTGATTTGTTAAATATATGTTAAGGAATAAATCACAAGTGGTAAAATACACATTCATTCCAAAACAATATTTAAATATTCATTAATGAAACCCTTTTAAAATCACTTTGATTTGAAAACCTCATTTTAAAACAATTCCCACTTTACATAATAGTTTTCACTCATTAAGGACCAAAAATGAATCAAAATAAAACACACACCATTAATCCCATTTTAAAACCATCAGCATAATTTCACACTATCTTTGAAAATAAAAACATTCCATTTAAAACATCAAACCATATATTTAAAAAGAGAAAAACATTATGAAAATAATAAAACACATTGAAATGGTTTCAAAACATCACACGAGAATTAAATATATTCATATATTTATTAAAATGAGGTTTATAAATCATAAAAAAACTTTTATTTAAAAAATGAAATAGTTACATTTAAACACTTACCATAAAGTGGAATAAATTGAGACAAACTCCAACAAAATGGCTCACCTTCAATGATGAGAACTAAAACATGGATAGATATGCTATCTATAAACCCTATACAATAAAAACTCCAAAAATTAATCTATCTAGAACCCATAAACCATCCAACTGGGTTCTAGGGTTCATTAAAGAATCCAAAACCAACAGAAAAAAGGTAAGTGAGGAATAAAGGGGGGAGGAGAGGATTATTTACATTAGAATCAATTGAAAACACCAAATAAGATCCAAGGATCACGAGGGGAGGAGGTTGGATATCCTCTTTTGATCCCAATAGCTTGGTCAATGTGTATGTTGGGGGAATGGGAAAAACCACAATTTTAATTTACAGAGGTCATTCTGGTAATATCATAATATTTTAAATCATGGGAAAGTCTCATGGTTTGGAATCATGGTTTTCCAAACCATGAACCAGACATGCACTATCTACTTCCTAGTCCATGAACAACCACATGGTTTTTAGAGTAATCGACATGGTTTGAAAAACAATTTGGAATTTGTGAAAAATAGATCTATCCCCAGAACAAAACCATCCATATGGTCCCCCCATGGTTACCCCTAATCATGTAGGTAAACCGTGAAACACCCATAAATCCTTCAAAAATCAAAATTTCAACCCAAAAATCAGTAAGGCCCATGAATTCCTAGTATAACAGAAAATAAATAAAATTAATCACTAATGTGAAATATGTGTTTCAAAATTCTCTCCACCATGCCACTATTTTTCCTTAACATGTATTTTCTCAAAAACAAAATGTGAGTGAGAATTATAGAACCCAAAAGGACCTAACCAAATTTAATTTCTCGACTCATTCCAACCTTGAAATCAATCAACCAAAATCCTAAAATCATAAAAACCGATCATCGACAATATTCTTTAAATTTATCCAAGAAGAATTGAAAAAATAACTTCATATTGTAATTCCTAAGAAGAAAGGGAGACCTGACATTATTTCCAAAAAAAATAAAATTCCTATAACATGGTGAAACTATGAGAGAAATCACACTCAAAAAATGAGAAATTATTAATGAAATCACTCTCAAATAAAAATATATTCCCTACTAAATTAAATAAGTAAAACCCAATATGAGCCTCAAAATAATAACATGGGATATATCCTCAGGACATAACACGCATAAATAACCAAGTGTTAAAAACTAGATCATCCTTATATTTTGGATCCTGAATGGTCCAAGATAAACAACATATAGTATGTAACTAAACTAGGGAATGACCGGACCAAGTTATCCAATAATGCACCCAATTACATTATCATGTACACACAATGAGAACCTAAAAAACTCAATATAAAAAATGAGCACAAATCACCTTCCTCAAGAAAGTATCTCCAAACATATAAGGCACAACATAATAGTACTAACATTTAACTAAAAAATATAAATTTAAACCCAAAAAAATAATATATAAATCCATCCACAACGTATATCACAAAAGATTTTTCATCCACTAGATTCCAACCAAAAAATAGATGAATCTCCAATATATTGGCCCATATTAAAACCTATAAATTAAATTTCCCAAAACAACCCATTAAAAAAATGATCAAACCTATGACCTATTCAAAAATCCAAGCATAAAAAAACTGATGATAATTAATTGGACACAATAGAAGAAAAATCTGAGAGGATTAAAATAGAGGGTCTTATAATTATTTAGGTCCCCACACTAGAAGAATGAGAGAGATATTTTTCTTTTATGATAATAAACCTTATCCTCACACTCTCTAACTATAAAATAGAAATGTTTTTCCTTTCCCTAAATAAATAAAGATGATGAATCTATCAGGGAATATGAGGTAAACCTCAAAATACATTCAATTCCTTCCTTAGGCTTTGTCTTTACCCAAGAATGCAAGGTTTACCACTTCTTTGGTAAGCTAAAAAATAGTTTTAGAAAAACCCTGGTGATCCATGACATTGAAATATATAAGGAAATTGTATTCTGTATCCTCAAAGCTGAATTAGAGATATATTAATATCAAGGGTATCATGGGGATAAGAATCGTAAAGTGTAATTTAATTTTCGTGACCCAATGGAGAAATCGAATGGTGCTATGAAATTTCAACATCTCACTTTTCAATGGTGCTAGAAAAATCACCTCAGAAATTGAATAAGGGGAATGAAGAAATTATTTAGGTGGGGGAAGGAATAGAACCCAGCTAGAAATTGATGATAGGAGAAACCCACTTATGTGAAAGAGGAAAATAATTCTCCCCTCAACCCTCAAAGCATTTTTCATTACATCAACTACAAGGAATTATGGAACATTGTAAACTAATTCTCTAATATAACGGTTTTTAGAGACAACCAACCACCTCTAAGGCAGCAAGTGTGAAATGTTTCCTTTACAACAGCTTAGTAGATCCTAATAATGAAGTGGTGATAGGTACACTAGTTATTCATTCAATAACCAGACTTGTAATTTTTTATTCCAGTTCTAAAATTTCCATCATATCATGAATGTTTATTGGAAATATTCAAACACCACAAAAAATCATGGAAGTAGATCTATTGATGAAAATGAAAAATGGGGAATTATTTCATACCATGTATATAACTCCCCCCTATCAATGTTTTTGAGATGAACATGCTAGAGAACCTTTTCATATAGTATCTAGTGGAATTTGATGAAATTTTGGGTCTAGATTGGCTTTCCCTATACAGAGGCAACATAAATTTCCATGATAATGAAATCATTATCTATATTGAAAATCACCAACGATTCTATACAAGTGAAAGGATGGGGCATAATATTCTTTAACACCATAATTTAAATAATGAATACTATTAACCAATGAGAAAACGTATCTAGTTCAAATTATTGATTCTAAGGAAAGAAAAAAACTCAAAGACATTCCTATTGTGAGGGAATATGCTAATTTTTTTCCAAAGAAATTTCCTAGTTTTCCTCCTAGTAGAGAGGTTGAATTTTCAATCAATATTATACTTTTGGAAATTCTATTATCCAAGAATCCATATATAATGGCTATTGTGGAAGATGAGGAACCGATGAAACAACTACATGAGAATCTGGACACAGGTTTAATATTCCAAAATGCTTCACCATGGGGTGAACTAATCCTCCTCTTCAATAATAAGGATAGTTCAATTCAACTTTCCATTGATTTTAATTAGATCAACAGGATCTTGATACAGAACAATTATCTTCAACCTCAGATTGATGAATTGTTTGGTCTACTACGTGGATCTCAACACTTCTCCATGGTGGATCTTTGGTTAGGATATTATCAAGTAAGGGTGAACAATGAAGATATCCCCAAGAATGCTTTTTGTGCAAGGTACATGAACAATTTTTTCATAGTGATTTCATTAATAATCACAAATTCTCCATCAATATTCATGAAATTGATGTCTAGAGTCCTTAGATATTACCTCCAAAAGTTTATTGTAGTCTTTTTAGCTGATATTCTAATATACTATGAAATCAAGGAGGAGAGTGAGGATAATCTGAGTATAGTGTTAAAGACCCTACAAAAGGAGAATATTTTTTCAAATTACAATAAATATGAGTTATTCCTAAAGGAAGTAACTTTTATGGGGAATATCATCACCAAAAATGGGACATTTGTAGAACCTTCAATGATGGAATAAATTTAAGGATGGCTGAGGCCATCATCTGTGAATGATATCCTTAGTTTCTTTGGGATATCTGGGTATTATCATAGATTTGTGAGGACTTTATCATGATTTTAAAACCCTCTTACCAAGCTAACTCAAAAGGGAGTCAAGTTTTCTTGGACTGATGAATGTGAAGAGAGATTCATAGAGTTATAAAGGAGCATCATCACTCCACCATTGGTCACACTAACTACAATTGGATAACTCTTCTATGTAAATAGAAATTCTTCAAAGAAGTTATTAGGTTGTGTGTTAATGTATGATGACAAATTCATAGACTTGGATTCAAGGTAGTTCATAGTTCATGATAAAAAACTATCCCGTTCCTGATATGGAGTTGAAAGTAGAGATCTTTTCATTGAAAATATTGAGTAATTATATCTAAGGGGGAGAATTATGAGATATATACGGATCATAAAAGCCTCAAGTATCTATTCACATAGAAAGAGATGAATGTGTTCCAAAAAATAAAGTTATATATGATCAAGGATAATAAATATTCAATCCACTGCCATCCTCTCAATTTAATAAAATAGAGGAAACTCTAATTAGTAAAGATATTGTATCTTTATTAATGATGAAAATTGAGGAAGATCAAATATATGTTGACCTACAATGGATAAAAATTGGAATTATAAAGGAAGGAACATTATCAATCTTTTCACAAAGGATTTCTCAACTATCTCTTTAGGGAAGGTAAAATGATGCTCAAATAAATGATATGGAAATTTATAATAAGGTGGAATCCATTAGAATGGGGAAGTCCATGGAGTTTAAAATTTACGATGAATGAAATTTTATATTTTGGTCAAGACTATATCTTCCATAAAATCATGACTTAAGGAAAGAACTATTTGATGATTTATATAGTTCATCTTTCTCCATTTACCCTAAAATCCCAAATATATATCAAGATCTATATGAGCACTATTGGTGGGATAATACAAATAAGTAGATTACTGAATATAAATCAAAGTGTCTGGTATTCCAGAAAGTGAATGATTAAAGGTAGAAGTCTAACGGGTTGATGTAACCATTACCCATACCAATATGGAAATGGGAGAACATCACCGTGGACTTTTTCACCATATTTCCGAAATCATTCAGGGGAAATAATTCTATATGGGTTGTTATGGATCATCATAAAAATACATCTCACTTTATCTCAATTCAAGATGACTTATCATTAGATCAACTTGCCTGGATATAAATAAAAGAAGTGTTAAGGATTTCTAAAGTAACATTATCTATTGTATCTATTTGAGATCCAAGATTCACCTCTAACTTTTGGAAAAGTCTTCAAAATTCTCTAAACAATGAGCTGAACTTCAGTACATCCTATCATCCTAATACTGATGGCTATATGAGCAGACTTTTCAGACACTGGAAGGCATGTATTGATCAATTTATATAGACTTTATTAATATTAATATAAGGTATTAATAGTAACATAAGGTATGAGGTGTCCCAAGTGGCCGATACCATGGGAAAATACCATGGGAAAGCCCATGGTTTTTCCAATACCACCAATGAGGTGTCCCTTGGCCATTAATGCCATGTACCCTCACTTACCCTATATATACCAAGCCATTATTTCATCCTTTCCATTCCAAAAATCCTCCTCAATGAATTTCTGGTCTCCTTACCCCTCACGGAGTCCTCCCAAAGTGACCTCAATCCTCCCAAGGTCCCAAAATTCAAGATTTTGAAGTTACTCTTCAAGGTAAGGGATTCTTTCACTCTTCCCATTTTCAAAGTTCTACTTTCATGTCAAGTCTATCAAGTTCCTTTTTTCCATGCCGGTGTATGATCTCTATATCCATTATAATGTTATTTTATATTCATATGACGAGAGACCATATTTGATCTCATCAATTATTTTTTTGACGTTTTAAGTGTCGTTGTTAGGCTGCCGAATTTTCATAAGAGATATCTTATTTTTGTCTCCCTTCCATGTTTTTTCATTTCATATGGTATGGCTTTCAAATTACATTACCATGTTATTATATCCTTCATATTATGTCCCTATACTGTTTTATGGATCATTTATGGGTGTTTGACCCATGTCCCCTCTCTTTTCAATATTTTCTAAAACCCTGTAACATAGCTGGTATGCTGCAGAATTTTCATCTCAAAATGCCTCTCTCTTTTTCTCAAATTATTTTATTTTATTAAGTGAATAATCAAATATATTTCTTATATAAGGGTTTTCACATATATATCAAAATGTTCTATTTTAATTCTGGTATTTACATACATGAAACCCCCTTTCCTTTTTCTGTGGGTTTAAAGTGACATAAAGATCATGTCTTTAAAGCAGTTTTTAAAATGTTATGATTATGAAATGAAACCCATTTATTTTATGCTATTTGTGTTATTTATGAAATGTTTGATGATGATATATCTTTCTCACAAGGTAATAAAGAAAAATTAAGGGTGTGCCCTGATAGCACTCCAATGCATTGGGTAAAGACTTAATCTCTAGAGATGACCATTTTAATGACACTTTGGTGAATAAACTTGGTCATTTTTTACTTACACCTTGGGGATGGACCTTGGTGATACAAAAATGATTGTATAAGTTAAATTTTGTATCCACATCTTCAAATTATGAAATACGTTATTTTTATTATGATATGCCTCATTATCTCTTTCTCATTACATAATATTTTTTTCATGACTTTATCGATGTATCTCAGTTTCGTATGTTAAATGTTTCCCTTGTTTCCCATACTGGGCCTTCTGATCACCCTTTCCTTTGATGTATTCGTCCATGTTATGAGATGTTGTAATGAACTTAGGATGAACAGTGAATTATCCTTTCTAGTGTTTAAGAATAATTTTTTATGTCTTCATGTATTAAGTTCTTGGTTTCCAAGACACTAAACCATAAAAGATCCTCAGTTTTGTAAAATGTTATGAAAAGTTATATATTAAAAAGGCAGGATGTTATAGTTGGTATCAAAGGACGGTTTAGTTATTTATGAAAATTAGGATATGAAAACATTAGGAAGAACCCTATAAAAAGTTTAAATATAGGAAATATTCCTGTTATTTTGGTGAGGATAGAGTTAGTGGTTTATCAAACAAATACATCATTTTCTGGATACGAGTTGGTAGAGGTGCCTCTAGCACAGATTTACATAGGGGTAAAACCCGAAATCACCACTTTTAGCTAGACTCAAATGGAAACTGGTGCACAACAATTGTCATTTCTGCACTCTTGGTTACGACACTCCCGGGGTATATTTTTTGTTAATCGCAAGATTTTTATGAATCATTATGAAGGAATTATAGAGAAATATAATTGTTTAAGCATGACGTTTTAAGACATAGAATCTTTTATAGTTAAAAGATTCGTAAATGAAACAAGTTTCTCACTAAGATTTTATTCTTTTAGAAAATGGAGGGAAATAGGAGGATCTGTTCAAATGGTGACCGCAATGGACCATGCACGGACGGCCCTCCGATGGAAGCTGGAATGGAAACATTCATGCAAATGATGAACCAACTGACTCCAGTTATGAGTATTAACTTGAATCAAGCTGAGAGGCTGATATCACCAGAAAGTGAAAAACTTTTTGTTGAGTCCTTTATCCGCCAACGACCACCAAACATCAGTGGATCGACTGATCAATTGATTTCTGTGCAATGGATTAACTCTATAGAGAAGATCTTTTCTCTACTTCATTGTTCTGAACAAGAAAAAGTCACCCTTGTTGTTTACCACCTAGAGGGAGAATCTGATCAGTGGTGGTCACTGATCAAAAATAAGAATCCAAGAGGAGAAATGGAAGCTATAGGGTGGGAAGAGTTCATAGGAATATTCTTCAATAAGTGTTTCCCATGTTCGATAAGAACGAGAATGGAGAATGAATTTCTCAAGCTGAAGTAGAAGGAGAATGAATCTGTTGGAATCTATGAGATGAAAATCACAAGGCTTTCCCGTAATACCTCAAGCTTTTTCATGGACCCTAATGGGAAGGTTGATAGATTCTTTGGTCGACTATGACCTCATCTGTGGAAGAATCTAGCCAACATGGACTATGATAGCTATGAAGAAATAGTTCAAAGTGCTATGAAAGTCAAACTAGAGTTTGGTGAGACACAGTGGTCTCACAAATCTAATGAGAATAAGAGATCTCTAAAACCAATCCTGGGAAGGTGCATTGATCAAGAAAGAGGTGGAAAGAAAATGCAACTTGCTACATATAATAAATGTGGGAAGAAGCATTCGGGGAACTGCTTGATCGGAAGTGGAAAGTGCAACATGTGTGGAAGAGATGGCCATATGGCACAGAATTTTCATAGTGAGGTGAAGCCTCAACTCCCCAACACTAACGACCGAGGAAATATGGTTTTATCCCTCCCCAATGTTCAATGCTTCAAGTGTGGACAACTTGGGAACTTTTATAGTCACTGTCCAAATCTGAGGGCAGTGGAGGGGAATCACCATCAACCTCAACAAAGGCCAAGGGAGAAAGGTCTTGCTTTTGTTATCAAAAAAACTGAAGTTGAAGCTCCAAATGATGTGGTAGCAGGTAATCTTGGTGTCCTCTCAAAACTAGAAAGTACATTGTTTGATTCTAGTTCTATGCATTCCTTTATTTCCTCCATGTTTTCAAAGAATATAGAATCAATCCCTAAACTGCTAGAGGTAGAGTTTTCAGTCAAGACTGAAAGTGGGATTATCCATGCATCAATAGTGTTTAGAGACTCTAGTGTTTAATTTAGTGAGCACAATATTATCGTAATTCTAGTAGTCATTCCCATGATGGAATTCGACGATATATTAGGGATGGACTGGATCTCAAAGTATAATGCTAAGATTAAATGAATAAGTAAGGAAATATCAGTAGTCTTGAATGAACGACCGACAATTATCTTCCATGGAGAGATATCCTGATGTGATATTTGTCTAGAGGAACCTCCTATATCATTCTTTATAGATTTTATTGGTGAGGATGGTGAATAAAAAGGGAGTAGACAAATAGAAGAATTTCCGATCGTTCAGTAATACATGGACGTATTTCCTGAGAAGTTACCTGGACCTCCCCCAGAAAGAGAGGTAGAGTTCTCCATTAAACTCATACCTGAATATCAACCGATATCAAATACCCCGTATAGAATGGAGAAAATGGAGCTATAGGAGTTAAAGAAACAACTCCAAGACTTGTTGGAGAAGGGGTTTATCCGACCGAGTGTGTCTCCTTGGGAGCACCAATTCTCTTTGTAAAGAAGAAGGATGGATCAATGCGGCTATACATTGATTATAGAGAACTGAATGGGATCACAGTAAAGTAAAAATACCCTCTTCCAAGAATTGATGATTTATTTGACCAACTTTGTGGGGCTCAATTATTCTCCAAGATTGATCTTTGATCTGGTTATCATCAACTGAGGGTGAAGAAGGAAGATATTCCCAAGACTACCTTCCGATCAAGAGATGGGAATTATGAGTTTACTGTTATTCCCATCGGCTTGATTAATGCTCCTACTATTTTCATGGATTTGATGAATATAGTCTTTAAGGACTACCTTGATAACATTGTGGTAGTTTTTATTGATGATATTTTGATATATTAAAAACATCGTGAGGAGAATGAACATCATTTGAGGGTTATTTTTCAAACTCTGTGGAAGGAGAGGGTCTTTGGAGTGTTCATAAAGTGTGAGTTTTGGTTACAACAAGTGGATTTTTTGGGGCACATCGTAACAAATGAAGGAATCTCGGTTGACCCTGCAAAGAGAATGGTTGTGGAGAGTGGCATCAACCCACAACAGTAACTGAGATTCGTAGTTTCCTTGGTTTAGCAGGATATTATAAGAGGTTTGTGAAAAACATTTCAAAGATTTCTAATCCACTAACCAAGTTGACTCGAAAAGGGGTTAAGTTCATCTGGACAAAGTAATGCAAGGAAAGTTTCCAAGATCTGAATAAGAGATTGGTTACTGCACCTGTGTTAACAGTACCCTCTATCGGATAGCGATTCGTTATTTTTAGCGATGCATCTCTGAAAGGGATTGGGTGCGACCTCATCAAAAATGAAAAGGTAATTGCTTATGCATCTCGTTAGCTAAAGAAACATGAGTAGAATTATCCTACGCATGATCTAGAGCTGGCGGCATTTGTTTTTTCTCTAAAGATATAGAGTCACTATCTTTATGGGGAGATATGTGATATATACACCGACCACCAATGTTTAAAATATATTTTCAGGTAGAAAGAATTGAACATGAGACAAAGGAGATGGTTGGAACTTATTAAAGACTATTATTGTTCAATTCACTATCACCCTGAAAGAGAAAACAGAGTCGCAGATGCATTAAGAAAGAAAGACCCTATTGTTGTGGAAATGATGAGGATCCTAGGAGATCCCTTGATTAAAGATCTAGTAAAACTGGACATGGTAATTATAAGGGAAGGGACATCATCAACCCTATCCCAAATGATTTCTCAACCTTCATTAGTAGAGAAGATCAAGAAGGCTCAAAAAGAAGATATTTTGTTGAAGGAGAAGATTGAGGCTGTGAAGGATGGGAAGTTTCATGATTTAAATATTGATCAAGAAGGTGTATTTAAATTTCGTACAAGACTATGTGTTCCATCTATTCTAGAGATAAAGAAAGAACTCACGGATTAAGCTCATAGATCTACATTCTCTATACATCTGGGAAGCACAAAAATGTATAGAGACCTTCATGATCATTATTGGTAGGATAACATGAAGAGGGGGATTGAGGATTATACTACAAGTGCCTGTTGTGTCAACAAGTAAAGGCAGAACGATAACTTCTTAAGGGGGTATTAAAACCGCTACCCATACCAGCATGGAAGTGGGATAATATCACTTGCACTTTGTCACTAGTCTCCCGAAAACATCCAAAGGGAATAATGCGATATGGGTTAAAGTCGACCATCTCACCAAGACCACCCATTTTATCTCTTTTCTGGAAGATTTATCTCTGGATCAACTTGCCAAGATATATGTAAAGGAAGTGGTAAGGCTTCATGGGATGCCACTATCCATCATATCGGATTTTCATCCAATATTCACATCAAAATTCTGGAGAAGTCTTCAACATGTTCTGAATACTGAATTGAATTTTAGTATGGCCTATCATCCTTAAACTGATGGCCAATCTGAAATGGCTATTCAGAAACTTGAGGAAGTTTTGAGATTATGCTCAATGGAATTTAAAGGTGGATGGGATCAACACCTCCCATTAGTTGAGTTATCATACAACAATAGCTTCAATTCGAGTATTAAGATGGCACCCTATGAAGCTCTATATGGAAAGGGATTTAGAACTAATAATTGTTGGGATGAAGCTGGTGAGAGAAAGCTTCTTGGGCCTGATCTTGTGTAAGATATGACATAAAAGGTTCATACCATCCGATAACACATAAAGGCTGCTGAGAGTCAGGAGAAAAGCTATGCTGACAACCGTCGAAGGGACTTGGAGTTTGGTGTTGGGGATAAATTATTCCTTTGAATTTCTCCATGGAACAGATTCATGCGGTTTTGGAAGAAAGGGAACCTCATCCCTAGGTACATTGGCCCCTATAAAATCCTTGATCGCATAGGAGTAGTGGCCTATAGTCTAGAACTTCTAGCGAACCTAGATCAAGTTCACGATGGATTTCATGTATCTCTCTTGAGGAAGTACATACCTAACCCTTCCCATGTACTGAACCCAGTGGTGGTACAATTGGAACATGACCTCTCTTATGAGGAGCAGCATGTGGAGATCTTAGACCATAAATAAAAGGTTCTACGCAACAAGGCAACCCACCATGTGAAATTTTTGTGGAGGAATCATAAATTTGAATGAGCGACGTGGGAGCCTGAGGAAACAATGAAGCAAAAGTACCCTCACCTTTTCAACTAGGCCTTTGGATTAGAATTTCGGGGACGAAATTTCTTAATGGGGGAAAAATATAACGACCCAAACTTTTTGAATAATATATTAATTTACTCTTAACAATTTAATAGAGATGTTAATGGTTAATGAATAAAGAAGAGTCGATGGCTTCATCTAGTTGACTCGAACCTTATGAAGCCCATTTATCAAAGCTTGTGAAGGAGGTGGCATCTTTGGGCTTTGCTTTGGACCAAGCCCAAGACGAAATTCCGCATGTCAAGCTTAAACGGAATCTCCTACAAGAGAAGTTCAAGTTAGTAGAGTTGAATACTAGGGCAATGTTATCCGAGCCTCCCTAAGATTCTATCACCTTAGAACACCATACACTTAGGCAATATGATGGTGTTATAAGGGTCTATGTAATGAGACCGTAGCTACATTGTGTAATCCTTTGAGATAAATAAAATTGTGATTTCTTCCTATGGTGAAGTTTGTGAATTTTCAGATGTTCGGATAAAAATAGGATGTATCTTATGGATGAATTTTGAACAAAAATATATTTTAAAATATTTATGTAAACCCTAAATAATTAATGATGTGTAAGGATTTTCAAAAAATGGTCTTCTACAAATTCTTTTAGAAATAAATTTAGATTCTAATAAGATCAACTTAATTTTTGGTGGATAATAAATTATGAATAGTGATTTTACACTTAGGATTAGTAATTTGACCAAATTGTTTAGTAATCTCACTTAAATAAAGTATTAATATAATTTAGGCACCCTGATTAAGTAATTTAGTTCAATAAAATAGGTAAATAACTGTTTCAGGAATTATTAGTTAAGTATTAGTTTTTTTGGTTGAATAGTGTTTTTAATTTAAAAATTAAATCAAAAATATTTATAAAATTATTTTTATAAAATTGAGTTCATTTTTGATTTCAGAGCATCAATATTATTTTAAGGTGAATTTTTGGGATTTTTCTGAAAGAGTTGAATTTTCAGGGAATAGTGAATTTTCAGTTTAGAGTTTCGAGTGACATCATTAAAGATGTAATAATTATGTAATAATTCTGGTAGACTTATGAATAGTAATATAAGGTATGAGGTGTCCTAGGTGGCCAATACCATGGAAAATACCATGGTCAATCCCATGGTTTTGCCAATACCACAAATGAGGTGTCCCTTGGCCATTAATGTCGTGTCCCCTCACATCCCCTATAAATACCAAGCCATTATATCATCTTTTCCATTAAAAAAATCCTAGTAACCAAAGTTTTGGTCTCCTTACCTCCCAAGGAGTCCTCTCAATGTTCCCTCAAGCCTCCCAAGGTCCCAAAATTCAAGATTTCGAAGTTTCTCTTCAAGGTAGGGGATTCTTTCACACTTCCCATTTTTAATGTTCTACTATCATGTCAAGTCTTTCAATTTTCTTTTTTTCCATGTGGGGTTATGATATCTATATCCATAATATTTTTCTTTTATTTTCATATGATGAGTGGCCCTATTTGATCTAATCAATTCTTTTTTTTAAGTTTTAAGTGACACCATTAGGCTGCCGAATTTTCATAAGAGAAATCTTATTTTTGTCTTCCTTCCATGTTTTTCATTTCATATGGTATGTCATTAAAAATTCATTACCATGTTCTTATATCCTTTATATTATGTTTCTCTACTACTTTATGGATAATTAATGAGTGGGTGACTCATTTCCCCTCTCTTTTCAATATTTTCTAAAACCATGTAACATAGCTGTTATGCTGCAGAATTTTCGTCTCAAAATGTCTCTCTCTTTTTCTCAAATTCTTTTATTTTATTAAGTGAATACTCAAAAAAATTTCTTCAATAAGGGTATTCATAGATATATATCAAAATTTTCTATTTTAATTCTGGGATTTACATACATTAAACCTGCTTTCCTTTTTCTGTGGGTTTAATGTGACATAAAGATCATGTCTTCATAGCAGTTTTTAAAACATTATGATTATGAAATGAAACCAATTTCTTTTATTCTAAATAAGTTATTTATGAAATGTTTGATGATAATATATGTGGATCACATGGTAATAAATACAAATTAAGTCTGCGCACTGATAGCACTCCAATGCATTGGGTAAAGACTTAATCTCTAGAGATGACCATTTTAACGATACCTTGGTGAATAACCTTGGTAAAATTTTAATGACACCATAGGGATGGACCTTGGTGATACAAAAATGATTTTATAAGTTAAATGTTGTAGACACATCTTCAAGTTATGAAATACTTTATGTTTTTTATAATATTCCTCATTATCTCTTTCTCATTCCATAATGTTTTTTTCCAGGACTTTATCATTGTATCTCAAGTTCACATGTTAAATAATTCCCTTGTTTCCCTTACTGGGCCTTCTGCTCACCCTTTCCTTTCATGTATACTCCCAGGTTATGAGATTCTATAATGAACTTAAAATGAATATTTAAGAATCCTTTCAATTGTTTAAGAAGAATTTTTTATGTCGACATGTATTAAGTCCTGTTTTCCAAGAAAATAAACCTTAAAAGATCCTCGGTTTTGTAAAATGTAATGAAAACTTATGTATTAAAAAGGAGGGATTCTATAATATTCCCCTATTCTACTTCTCATACTACAGTAGTTTCCACTCAATAATTAAAATGTCTCCCTATAAATACCTTTTTGGGAAGTGGTGTAGAACATAAGAAATTTGGGATGAAGTTGGGGAATGTAAACTTCTAGGTCAAGAAATTGTCAAGAAAATGTTGGAAAAAGTTAAAACCATTCAGCAGCACATTAAGGCTACTCAGTATCGACCAAAGATCACTATTGGAAAAATGTGACCTATAGTTTGATGTTTGAGACATCATATTCATCAAATTATCTCCATTGAATAATGTGATGATATTTTAGATGAAGGGATCACTTATTCCAAGACACATCGTCCCCCTTGTGATCCATGATCATATTAGAGTAGTAACCTATTGACTAACACTCCCACCGAACCTATATCTATTAGATGATGTATTTAATGTTTCCCTATTGAGTAAGTACATACCATACTCCCAACATGTACTAAATCTATTGGTGGTATCATTGGAGAATGACCTTTCCTATGAAGAGTAGCTAGTGAAGATATTAGATTGTAGATAAAAAGTTCTATGAAATAAGATAATTCACCTTGTCAAAGTGATGTAGAGAAACCAAAAGTTTTAAGAATAAACAAGGGGACTGAATGAGGTTTTTAAATAGAGTTATACTCATCTGTTTTAGTGTGAGAAATGATAATTTTAAGGGATAAATTTCTTAAGGGGGGAATATTGTAATGACCTGAACATTTGTAAATAAAATTCCCTACATTGATTTATTTGAATCTCTCATCGTAAAATATTTTCATAGAAAACCCATGCACTTATTTTTTTATTATATCCTATTGGGTTGAAAATACCATTATCTATTATTACTATTTATAATATATCTATTGAATAGTGATCACATGATTAATATAAACCTAAAATTTTGACAAATCCAATTGACATAGACAAAGGATGTGACAACCTCACCCAATATGATTGTACCATATGAATCCCATTTATCTGAGCTTTTGAGAGATATAACATTTCTAGTATTTTCCATTGACTAATCCCAAGATGAGATTCAACAACTTTTACATGATCGAAACTATTTATTGGAGATGTTCATGCTCATAGAGATCATATCCCTAACCATGTTCAGTGAATCTCCCCATGAAAGTCCCACCATCACACACCTTAATCTTAGGTAATTTTTCTATTTTATTAAAGGAATATGTATCAATAACTTAATCATGGAGAAATGGATCAATTCCATCAAAACTATGTTTTCTATACTTCAATTTTCTGGACAAGAGAAGATTCTTCTAGCTGTTTATTGTATGTTGGGTGAAGCTGATCAATTGCGAACATTGATCAAGAATACGAAGCCTAAGGTGTAGATCAAAGCAATGGAGTAGAAGGAATTCCCGAAAATGTTTTTTGATAAATATTTTCTCTAAACCCTGCATCTTACAATGTAATTTTATTTCATTGTACTGAAGAAAAAGGAATATGAATCTATTGGGGTGTATGAGAAAACCTTCACTATACTTCCAAGATATGCCATTGGTTTTGTTGTTACCCCAAAATGCAAGGATAACCGCTTCTTCGGTGGGATAAAGCCTACCCTATGAAAATACCTATAAACATGTGACTTTGAAATCTATGAGGAAATTGTCTGATGTTTCCTCAATGTATAGATGGAGATCGGTGAATCTATAGGTTATCATTGGGGGAAAAGAGGAAAGTGGAATTTAATTATGTCTGTCTAATGGATAAATCCAATGATGCTAATAAATTCCATCACCCTGCTTGTTAGATGTGTGGAAAGAATCACTGAGGAAGTTGACTATGGGGATAAAGGAAATTCTTTAGGTGCGGATGAGAAGGGATCCTGGCTAATAGTTACCGATAGGAGAAACCCATAAACGTGATAGAGGAAAGGACTACTTTGGTTGACCCACAATGTGTTTTTCATTGCTAAATCGACATGGAACTAGGCAGTTTTTGAACTAGTTCCCTAAGCCAAGGGTTTTTAGAGGCAACCAATAACCTTCGAGGTAGAAAGAGTGATTTTTTTATCATTACCACTGAAGTGAATCCTGAAAATGAAGTGGTGACATGTATTCTATTTATTCATTCAAGAATAGTGAATGTACTTTTTTATTCTAATTCTACACATTATTTTATATCTTTAATGTATAGTATAATAATGAAAACTCCACAAAAAGAATGGAAGTAGTGATTTTTTTGAAAATAGAAAATTGGGAAATTGTTACATCCCATGAATATAACTCCCCACCATGAAATTTTAGGGATTAATCTCCCCAGAGAACATTTTCATACTTCCCATGGTTAAATTTTTATGAAATTCTAGGAATATATTGGATTTCACAATATATATTCCACATAAACTATTTTAAGAGATAAATCTCTCTCCATATGGAGAATGGACCCCCGATTCTATACAAGTGAAAGGAGGATGATGCATCTTCCTCAACATCATCATTCCAAACATGGATATTACTACCCTATGAGCATGCATATCTTACATAGATTATAGAGTCTAAGGAAGGAACCACCCTTGAATACATGCCTATTGTGAGGGAATTAACTGATGTGTTTCTCGAGGAATTGTCTATTCTTCCTCCCAACAGAGAAATTAAATTATTGATTGATCCTATACGTAAGAAATTTCCAATATCCAAGACTATATATAATGGATTTTGTGGAACTTGAGGAGATAACGAAACATCAACATGAGAATATAGATAAATGGTTTATATGCCCAATTGCTTCATCATAGGGTGCATGAGTTCTCTTCTTCAAGAAGAAGGATGGGTCAATATTCCATTGCATTGATTATCGTGAGATCAAGAAAACTACAATAAATAACAAGGATCCTTTTCCATGAATTCATGACTTCATCGTTAGATACATGGATACAATAATTCTCAATGTTGGATCTATGATCGGGATATTAAAAAGTAAGGGTGAGAAAGAGAATATCCCCAAGACTACTTTTCATACAAGGTGTGGGAATTATGAGTTCATATTGATGCCATTCAGACTCACTAATTATCTATAAATATTCATGGACATGATGAATAAATTTTTTAGATATTACCTCAACAAATTTCTTGTTGTCCTTATAGATGATATTCTAATACAGTATAAAACCAATGATGACTATGAGAATAATCTATGAAATGTTCAAAAGACCTTGAGAAAATAGAATCTCTATGAAAAGTACATCAAGTGTGTGTTCTAGTTGATTAAAGTATCATTATTGGGGCATGTCATCGAAATAAATGGGATATCTATTGATCCTTGTAAGAAAAATGAAATTGAGGGATGGCTGAGACCGACATCTATGATGGATATCCGTAGCTTCCTTGGGTTAGCTAGATATTATCTCTGATTTTTGAGAAATTTATCATGATTTTCAAACCCTCCTACCAAGATAACCTGGAAGGGATTAATGTTTTATTGTAATGATGAATTTGAAGAAATATTCATGGAGTTGAAAAGGAGGTTTATCATTGACCATGTTCTCACACTACCCACAAGTGGGGGGATTTCCGTAAACTTCAGTGATTCCTCAAAGAATGGATTTGGATGTGTGTTGATGAAAAATGACAAATCCATTACCTATGACTCAAGGTAGTTGCAAATTCATGATAAAAAAATCCCACGCATGATCTGGAGCTGGAAGATATTATATTTCTGTTGAAAATATGGTGGAATTGTCAATTTGGGGAGAAATATAAAATATATATGGATTAAAAAGTCTGAAATATATATTCATATAGAAAGAGATGAATATGAGAAAATGAATATTGTTAGATCTCATCAATTATTATGACATCTCAATCCACTTCCATCATTGGAATGTGAACAAGGTGGTGTATTATCTAAGTAGAAAGGACCCTTCAATTCAATCATTGATGATAATTGAAAAGGATCCAATATTCTTATATTTGATTAATATGGGCATGAGAATCATAAATAATGGAACATCATCAACCCTTTCACAAATTATTTTTCAACCATCACTTTTTGAAAGGATAAAGAATACTCAAAATGATGATGAGGGGATTCCAAAGAATTTGGAAACTATCATAAAAGTGAAATCATTTTAGTTTTATGTTAATGAAAAAGGAATTTTGAGATTTGGGTCAAGAATATGTGTTCCATTAAATATTTAGTTAAAGAAAGAACTTTTGGATGATGCACATACTATGAATTTCTCCATTCACCCAGGAAACACATAGATGTATTGAGATCTCCATGAGCCATATTGGTGGGATAACATGATGAATTAGATTACCAAATATACATCAAAGTGTTTGGTATGTCAGCAAGTGAAGGTTGAGATGTAGTAATTTAAGGGTATGATGCAACCAATACCCATACAAACATGGACATGGGAATACATATCCATGTACATTTTCACCGAACTTCCAAAGGCATACAAAGGAAACAATGCTATCTTGGTTGTTGTGGATAATCACACAAATACTAGACACTTAGTTGAGATTCAACAGGATTTCTCAGGGGATCAATTGAAACATATATGCATCAATGAAGTGGAAAGGATGGATGGTGTACCACTATTGATTGTGTTTTATTGAGATCCAAGATTCACCTCTATGTTTTGGATAAATATTCATTATGCTCAAGACACAGAGTTGAACATTTGTATGGCTTATCACCGTCAAAATGATGGCCAATCTATGAGGGATATACAAACACTTGAGGATATGTTGAGAGCCTTCTTAATAGAATTCAAATGTGGATGGTACCAGTATCTTCTATTAGTATAATTTTCTTACTAAAAAATATTCCATTTGAGTATCCGACTGGCCCCTTATGAAGCCCTTTATGGGAAGAGGTGTAGAAAATCAACATGTTGGGAAGAAGATGGGAAACTAAAACATTTAGGTCCTAAAATAGTCTATTAAATGGTGGAGAAGGTTAAGACCATACAATAGCAGACCAAAGATGCTAAGAGTCAACAAAATAGCTATGATAAAAATCCTTGATGTGGCCTTGAGTTTAATTTTAGAGACATGGTATTCCCCCAAATATCTCCATGGAAGAGATTAATGAGATTTGGGAATAAGGGAAAGCTTTTTCCAAGGTACATTGGTCATTTAGTTATCCTTGGTCACATCAGAGCAGTGGCCTGTCGACTAGAACTCCAACCGAACCTGTCTCAAGTACATGCATATTCCATGTATCCCTCTTGAAAAAGTACATACCATACTCTTCACATATGATCAATGCAGAGGTGGTACCTTTGGTGAATTACCATTCCTATGAGTTGCAACTAGAGAAGATCTTATATCATAGAGAAATAGTTCTATGAAACAATTCAATGCCCCTTGTCAAGTTGTTGTGGAGAAACCACAGGTTTGAAGAAGAAATGTGGGAACAATGGGAGATAATAAAACAGAGTTACCCACATCTATTTTAGTGTGGTAGAAGGAAATTTTGAGGGATAAATTTCTTAAGGGGGTATGGTTGTAACGGCCTAAACATTTATGAATAAAATTCCCCTTATTTTAATTAAATGCCTTTTGGTTATAAAAGAAATGTGAACTTTTTTTATTATATCTAATTGGATTTATGTGACCATTAATTATCACTAACATTGATAGTATAACCATTGAATAGTGATCACATTACTAGTATAAATACATTGTTTTTATAAATTCTTTAGACACAGAAAAAGGAAGTTATGGACTCAACCAGTTGGATCATTACCTATAAATCCCATTTACCAGAGATTCTAAGGGAGATAAAATTTTTGGTTATTTTCTTGGACTAAGACAAATCTGAGATCTAACAACTTAGGCATGAGAAAAATCATTTACGAGAGAAGTTCAAGCACGTCGAGATCACAACCCAAACCATGTTCACCGAATGAACCCATGAAATCCCCACTATTGTACAATTACTATTGGGGTGTATTCTAGTGTAATAAATATATATGTAACAAGAACCTAGAATTACTATTATGTATGTTATTTTTGTATATAATAATTAATATACTTTCATTATATCATTGTTACTTTGTAAATTATTTTTAAACAAAAAATATTATTTTTGGTTAATATTCATATTCAATTAAGAATTATATTTTGATGAATTAAGGTATTTTTGAAATAAATAAGATTCTAATAAATTATTATTATTATATTATATTTATTAAATATAAATTATCATATAATTTTTATGAAGTTAAATGGAATGTTTATTCTGGTTTAAAAACTGTTTTTCCAAAACCTATAAATTTTAAATAAATATCGGTTTTTATTTTACAAGTGAAAATTATCATATTTAGAAAATTATTTAGATAAAATTAATAATAATTTTGTAACCATGATGTTGAAATAATCCAATGGAAAATTTGTCATAATTTTCTGAGACAGTTGAATTTTTTGGTAAAAATTAAATATCATATAAATATACTGTGTTTTATGAGATCATAATGGAACAATAATTATTTAATAAATAATATAAAAGTGATAATAGGCCAAATATATTTTCCCTTTAATTCAATTTAATTTTATGTTTATTTTATTTATTTTATAAATCCTTAGGAAATCCTCCAAAACAGAAAATATATTTTATGATTTTAAAATTATTTCCTTGAAAGTATGAATCTCCTTCATATAAGAAAGGGAAATATTTTAATATATTCTACCATTATCCTTGTAAAATAATGAATACCACTCCCCTTTTCTAGAAACCATGGGAAAACCCCTATGATGGTTTATGGTTTTAAATATTTTATTATGTAGTGTCCAAAACCAAAATAATAAAGAAATCCCCCTCATTTCCATTACAAACCCACCCAAACTACCATTTATCTTCACTAAAACAATTTCAATATAGACCAACCTATCCCCCCTTCTCTCTAGAGTCCTCCCAAGGCACCCCAAAGCTCTTAAGAAGCCTCTCTCATGCCATTGGATTCACACATCCAAAGAAGGGATCTTCTACTCTCCTCGTTTATCAACATGTCCTTTTGTGATATAACTTTTAATTTCAATTTTCATATGTCGAGATATGTTCATACATACTCTCATTACTATAAATTTTTATTTATAAATAATTATAGCTTCCTTACACTCATATTAAACCATCCATGATCCATTATATACACCTATTACCATGTCAAAATTCTATAATGGTTTTCTCTCTCCTCATTCCCACTCAAGAACTTATTTTATATTATGCATATTAAATTCCATTTCATGTGTTGGGGTGTAATGTTCCATGATCCCCTTAATTTCCATTTCATTTATAAATTATTAGAGACCCATTTCTCTCTCATCAACCTATTTTATAAATTTCTATTTGACTTTTTTATGCTGCTGAAATTGAACTACCATTTTTTATTGTGTTGTGAATACCAAACCAATTCCTCTACCGAGGGTATTCACCTTTATGATAATATACTTCATGATTAGGGACTTAAATTTTTTTATGACACATTCCTTGATTGTGGAATTACTTATGATATTGAATGATTCAATGTTATATGATCTATTTGAAACACTTATTCATGAAATGAAATTTTTATGAAGGGTGCACCCAGACAGTGCTCCAATGCATTGGGTAATGTGTATTGTCATGATACATCTTGAGAAATGATGGCTTAATCATGTCAATTCATGTGAAATTAGAGTTTATTCATTCTAATTCACGTGAAATGAGGGTTTACTCATACTAATCCATGTACAGTGAGCCTTGACTCATGCTAATATCATGTTTTATATTGCTTCCACATTTCCACATTATGATTAGCATACTTATCATGCCTTTATGTTTATGTTCCTTTTATTCTTCATTGATATTACTATTGTTTAACATGAATTTTCTTCCCCATGTTATGCCACGTTCATTACCTTTCTAGGCATTATATCTCACCCTTTTCTAATGTATGTCCCCAGGTTATCCCATGTAGTGTTAAGTATGAATAAATTTTGTGGTCATGTAAAATAATTTTTCATTTAATATTCCATATTTCATGTTTTATGTTATTATGTAATGTTCCTAAATTTCAAATAAACTGTACCTCTAGATCTTATGAGTTTTATTAAGTTCAATTTAATGAAATAAATTGTGTTTAAATGTGTAATAAAGATTGGGGTTATCATACACCCATCTCGTGTGTCATGATTTTCCTAATGACCTTTGGTATAGAATTCCCAATAGTAACAACCCTAAAGTCATTTATATCATGAGAATTATCTTGCATTGGAATTAATTCAACAAAATTTTATTTGACACAATAAGGAACAAATTAATGAATAAATAATTCCCTCACTGCATTAATTACCTCAAGATGAACAATGCCCTAATAGAACATGAATAATTTGATCGTGATCCATTAGGACCTGAAAAATTATCCATATTTAAAAAGAAAAGATATGCCTAAATTTATTTTGCATTGGGAGGCACAATAATAATTTTATTTTTAACTTCATAAATGCTACATTCAATGCAATTGATCAGTTATTAGTGTTGTACACCCCATTATCTGAGTAGAGGTCCTCTAAATAACATGTCATATCATTTGAAATTTCATTTTCAGAGCTAAAAAAACTCCCATGAATTTTAATGTATGTAAGACTTATTCTTTCCTTTTTTCTCCATGTTCATGGAATAAAATAATTATGAGTTCTTACCCTCTTCCTTAAGCCACCTCATGTTAAATTTATTATGGGAAATATTATCTCTTAGTGTCAATATACCATCAATTTAGAGAGGGCTTGTATCTAATCCTGATAGGGAACTTCATGACTAGTGTTTATTTGCTATAAATAAACCATATTAGATTCATCCACATTTATATAACATTAAATATTTTATATTGATGAATTACTCAATTATTTATGTTTGGCCTTAACAATATTCATCTTGTTAGAAAGGATTTTTAGAGGGATCCCCAAGAATTTAAATTTCCATGTATCCAAAACAATTTCTCTATAACTTGGCAAAACAAGATAATCATTGTTAAACATGAAAGGTAAGTTAGATCACCCTAATTTATTGAAAAATAATAATAAATAGAGGGTTATGACTAGAATTAAATTTTGGAAGAGTGATACTAGATATATCCATGGCACTATTCCTCTCATCCACTGGCCCAAAACATCTATCAAATTTACTTGCACTCCCCCCATTTAATGTATACCTACTCTAAGTATAACCATCTCTAGATATTGATACTTCAACCAAGACACATTTGGAAATTTCATGAGAGAATTCAATGGAAGTTATTATATAAAAACTATTACCAAATTTTTCATCTAGACTCAAAACAGCATTAAAATCACCAAGTAAAATCAAACTATTACACATACTCTCTATGATGGATTCCATATTTCTCCCAATATCCCTTTGTATTGTATAAAGATATAAATCATAGACAAAGGTTACATAAAGAAAAATATTATTAATACCAAGGTAAATAGTCACTAAATGATATTCATTAGATCATGAACTAATATAGACACTATCATGCTTAAGAATTCACAAAGACTACATTGAATGATCAAAATTATTATTAGCCACAAAGGAATAGATTAAGAAACTCCACTTAAACGCCATCCAATTATCAAATTTCTTCATCGACTCAGCATGAACAATAATTATAGGTTGGTTTGTATTAATAATGTGACTAAGGGATTTGATCATGAGAGAATTCCAAAGATCAAGACTGTTCTAGAAGAGAACATTCTTTTCTTAAGAGATCTAAGCCTAGTTCTTGGCCAATCAAAATAGTTTTGTCGTGACTTCATAAAAATTCACTGGTTGTGTAATCCTATCACCATTATTTTTCACTTCATCAATAGGGTAGGGATCACATAGGCCATGCCCAGATAGTGAAAAATACACATCAAATTCATCTGATGATTCAAAAGTTAATGAAATCAACCTGTTGGTTGATTCAATAAGAATCAAATTAAAGATTTTAGGTAATTTTTTTCTTGCAGTTTTGGATAATGGGATATTGAAAATGAATCACCTGTGTGTTGAGTATCTACAAAAATCCTCAAGTCACCGATCAGTGAGTATTCTGAAGAAGGAGAAACAGAGTCAAGGGACAGACCATCTGCTTACAGACCTAGAAGTGGAATATGAGCCTTCTCAAATGGAGAAAAAATTTCGTCCTTAGTGTCAGAAATATAAGAATCCAACACATTTCCCTGAATATGAACATGCTCAGGTTCCATATTAGAGAGAAGATTGGAAAAACGCTCTGTTAAGGAAATAGTGTCATGTTCAGTGGACATGGTACCTGGAACAAAAAATAGATCATTAACATGATTAGATTGAGCAGCCTGCACATGACCAACATTCACAAAATAATCAGCATTGTGGGAAACAACTAAACAATTAAAATTCTTAAGGACAAAATTTGATCATCAGAGGGAGTACCCAAACTGATCACTTTATCTAAATCCAAAGGATCATAACTATGATCAACAACACCATTCAGATCAGCCTTAGTTTCATCCTCATGAGAAGGAACTGCAGGAATCTCCTTGGATGGACCAAGTTCAAAGAACTTATCACTAGAGGATGAGTAAATCCCTTTAAATTAATTCTCCTTTATTTGGCATCATTATTCCCATTGATCTTGAAAAAATTAAACTTTTTTCCATGTTAATGTTAGAGAGAACATTCCCAAATATTTAGAAATTCACCCAAAATTTTGGCTTTCCCTCATGGAAAATTTCAAGATTAATACTATCATACCTTGTGGTTAAAAAACATCTTTAGCTAGAGTTTTATACATATCAACCTCAATGAGGATCCTTTCATATTGTCTAAAACATGGATTATCTATATACCTATATAACTATATATGATTTGTAATAAAATAATAAATATCCCAAAGGATTTGTGGGTACCAATAAAAAAAAATTAGTTTATATACTTAGATCCAAGCCTGATCATATGTATTCTATAAATATTTGGGATCAAAATTTTGATCCAATTCTTGAATTTTTAGAAATCCATGTTATAAATAAAATGATCCAAAACACCAAGAACACCTTTTTCATTAATATGATGGAAATACAATGTGATAAAATCTATATCCCATTATCATCATCTTCAAATCATCAAATCCCTAGATCTTAGCAATCCAATAGATTATCTCATTAAATTTACAGGGTTTCTCCCTTTTTGGAATAAAAACACACGCGGTAATTGAAATCTTTCATAGGATCACATGTTCTACAACAAAATCTTGATTGGTCAACACATGCAGAATTCGATCCTTCTTAATTATAATTCTCAGGGGAGGTGAATCAAAGTCAAAGAAAGAAATACTCCATGCAGTATTAATGGAATACACAAAATTCTTATTCTCTATAGATCATTCCCAATTAAATATATATTATCTAATAGATTTGTTTTTTTATAGAGAGATAAATACAATCCTTGTGACCAATAAGCTCAAGACATTCATCATCCTCGATTTTTTTCCCTTGCTCTTCCTTCACATAAGGAACTTGTTGGCCCCATCTAGGGTCTTCAATAGTCTCCCATCCGTGCTTCGCCATCTTTGCCAATAAGGATTTTAAATAATCATTAATATTTGATAAGAATAATATATATATATATATATAATAAATCTGCATTTTTATCCATCCATGTATTTTGGTGACGAAAAATAAAACACATTACTTCATTGAGATAAGAGTCTGTATGTACGCATGAGAGATGTTTTTCATTTTCTATTAGTTGTAAGAGAGATCTAAAATAGTTTTACCATTAACACAAAAACACTTTAGTATAATAAATATACTTATTTCTTTATGATAATATGTTTGTTAAATATTTGGAGGAGGAACAAAATTAAAAGGAGTCAGTTAATATAATTAAATATTCCTTGTGAAACCTCTGTTGGCATACACATTAAACCTTATTAGGGAGGAATTTTTCAAATAAAATAAACTATCAGATTTGTGATAGGATTTTGGGAAGATATTTTTTTAGTTATTGGTTGGGATATTTGGCATGATATGTGTTGAGAAGTGCTAGGTTGGGGTTCCCATTTTTAAGTGAGGTGTGTGGAAAACATAAAATACTCGACATGTTATTATATAATATATCTATTTCTCAATATAACTGGCTCAAAATTATCATAATCTCAATTATAATAAATATAAGATCAAAATAAAACTTCAAAATTATATTTAAGAATATGTTTTCTATTTTTAACATAAAATAATAAATCCTTAAACTCACTATCAAACTATGAACGTAATTTGACTTCAATAAAATAAAAATAAAAGGGGAATTATAAATTAAATATTTTAACCATAAATAATTATTTATAATTATACATTAAATTTTTGTAACATCATAATTCATAAAAAAATATATTACTTTGGATATTTTTAAAATAATTTACTTGATTTTCAACTGCATGAGAAAAAATTATGTTGACAATGCTTATGTATTCAAGGTAATTATACCATCACCAAAATGTAAAAACAAATTACTATCATAAAAATCATTTATTAAACTTCAAAATAAACATTTATAATCATTAATAACACCATTTTAGTCTTATGAAAACAAATTAAATATATTAAAAGATGGAGTGTGACATTTTTCTTGTATTCTTTAATTAAACTAATATAAATGTCATTATGAAAGAAAAATGGCACCAATTTTTTTATTTTTGAATATAGTAGTTTTTTGTCTAATTTAACTCATAAAAATAAATAAATAAAGTTTTTATAGAATTTGAGGCCTTATATCATTATTTAAACCCTTTTTAACTAATTTTACCTTTTAATGACGTGACTAACTTTTACCCCGATTACTATTCATTATAAAAAATAAAATTAAAAGTATAAATAAATTTTAATAATATAATTAAAAATATTTAATTTAACCTCTATGATTAAATTTATATATGTATTTAAATTTAGTTTAATATAATTTCAAAAAATGCAACGTAAACCATTTAAATAAATTTTCTTTTTAATCATAAAATTGAGCATACACCAAAATAATGAATAATTTTTATTTATTGGTAATTAATTGGATTAAGTTAAATAAAATAATTTTTATTTGAATTTAAAACCAAAAAAAACATAAAATTTATCTTTAAATACATAGTTAAAATAGAATAACCAAAAAATAGTTTTTATTAGAAAAAATATTAATTAGATTTCCAAAATGTAAAAAATGGATTTATAAGTTCAAAATTATATTTTTGAATTAATTATATTAATTTTTGTATATAAATTTTATCTATTAAAAATATTCAAAAAATTTCAAGTCATTCTAATATCCTAATAATTTCATAAATTTGATAGTATTTGTAAATTAAGTACTTTTCACTATTCACCAAAAATCAACTATTTATGAAGAATAAAATAAATTCACTCTCTGATAATTTTGATATTTGGAAACAAAATATTAAATTATTTTTATAAAATTTTTATTTTGAAAATTTATAAATTTGTCTTTTAAATTAAAATAAACAATATATAGAAAAACCACTATAATAGAAAAATTGACCCATTTAAACATTAATTTGTCTTAACATTATGTGATTTCATTATTATAATTCAAACTTAAATTATATTTCATTGTAACTTATCAATTAATTTTTTTAAGAAAAAGTTTATCTATATTTTTTATAATGTAGTTACTCCAATTCATACTCCCCAATCCAATGGAAACATTCTGACGGTCATATTTAAATAATAATCTATCTACGATATATCATGGTTTTTTTAAACATCATATTTTTGGTATTAGAATCCATTACACATAGTGTTCATAAAATAAAATACAATTATGTTATAGAGATATATTTAATGAGAATGATATTTGAGTTTTTAAAAGGTATGCACAATCTCTTTATCAAGTGGCTAATCCCTAGTTTCTAACGGTATTAATCCCATTATCCAGGTTCTTTTCATATTATCCCCCTGAACACGGAATGGATTATAAATATGGTCCATAATTTCAGGTATAATAAATTTATTGATATGTGTTTACAATACTACCAATCCTTTTCTTCCATCCAGAAGTGACCCTTTGTTTGGATTATGTGTACTCCTTTATTCTTCACCTAAAATTTAGCACAATCCTCTCAAGGATGATCAATAGAATTTTTAATCGAATATCCCATTATTTCATAGTACCTTATCCTATGTAAATAAACTATTTTTTAATATCTCACATGCATCATGATGTGGTTATATGATTTTTTTTAATAATTGTGAGATAAAAAATACATAGATTGTATCTCTATCAAATTTCTAAATGAGACCTACAAAATTTATATCAACTCTGTGGCATGAATTATTTAATTCTTTCATTATATATATATATATATATCCTTAGTAACATGAGTGAAAAATTATTTCATGGAATGATATCTTGATGTATGAACTCCACAGTTACCGTGTGATCTTTATCCTATGGCATGGGAGTCTCTAACTTCCATTGAGATCCCCACATAGTTAAAACATGAATTTATCAGTACAGTGAAATTATCAAACAAAAAGACCATGTGACACCTAAAAAATAAACTTTTTCTAACTAATATAAATTATAGAGTGATTAACATGTTATAGAAAATTATTATTCAAATTAAATAAATCCTCAATTATACAAAATCTCAACAAACTATTGTATTTTTGAAAACCTGAATTTTCATTTAATTGCATCCAATTAAAATCAAATTGGATTTCTACTCATATATACATGTTTTTAATAAATAAAAAAAGATTTAACCTTCCTAAATCATCAATAAATTTATCGTGAATCAGGGTATAGAATTTCCCAAATCTTTATGTTATTTAAAATTCATAACATAAGATAGAATGATTTTCCTAGAGATCTTTGGAATTCTATATAAATATAGATACTATATTAACCATGATGTTGTGTGTATCCATTCTTTTTTATGTTAGTTTTAATATTTATATTATCCTCTATTTGTTTTCTGTTATACATTAATTAATTATCCTTTAATTATTGTTCAATAGTTCTTTAATTCTATTATACTAAATGTTTTTCATAATTGTTTGATTACATTTATATTAGTATCATATTTTCATGGTATAATATGTTTACTATTTAATTTGAATAAAATGGTTTATTTTTGTCGATAAGAATTATTTTCTATTTACTTAAGAAATTTCAATATTATATATAAGATAAATTTCTGATAATTTAGTGACATGTAGGAATAAAAAAAATACATGCCATTTGTAAAGATATTTCAGGTCTTGTGTAGGATATGTGAAAGTGGATCAAAGGATTCGTGAGAAGAACTATGTGAGGAATTATCCCATGTTTTTGTGAATTATTTATATAAAATAACACTATTAGGAATTCCTCATGATTAAATTATGATACCATTAAAATGGAAGCTATGAATCACCTTGAAAATTATAGATTTCATGTTATGACTTGATCGAATTAGAGGCTATGACTTAAAACCTTATACCATGATACAATTGATAGTGAAATTATTATATCAACAAAACAAAATATCACATTATAATATTACATTACATAGAATATTAATGTAATTTGGATAATTTCTCTCAGAAAATGTTTTATTATAATGTAGTGTTGAGGCATTACAACACTAGATAGAAACTGAATCCCATGCTAATTTTGGGGAAACCATGAGCATATGAACTCAATCCAATGTAACATGTGAAACAAAGTTCTAATTTTCATTCAATTTCAAACATCACTTGAGTGAATGTTAATATAGAACTAGATAATTAGGTTATATCAAGAATCAACTTGATACTATGTAGAGTGTCATGTCAAATATAAATAATGGATTTGAGGATACATTTGGCATTGACCATATTTTGAAAATAAGTTTCATGACTATTTTGAGGCCAATGTATCAATAATACATGATGAATAAATACATTAAGATAGGAAAACAACATCAATAAGAAGTGTGGAAAATTTTTATCGATGATTCATAATGTTTTAAAATACTATTAATGATTTCATTCCATGTATATTTTGTATATCTACATGTTACTTTATATTTAGACCATTGTGATGATTATGGAAGCCTTATGAAGTAATTATTGAATAGAATAATTTTCTAGTTCAAACTAAAGAAAAGATGCATTGCATATTTTTTTAGATAAAGGGGTCTTGAGCTATTTTAATAGAATATAATTCATACATATGATATATTGAAGTGTTAATCATTATTTATCTTCACATAGTTGCAATGCAATTTACTAAAAGAAACATTATGGTTTTTTGAATCTTGGTCATTCATAAAACACTAAAGGGTTGTGAATTCACTATTCTATATAATGACCTCATATTCTAAATTATCTGATTTCACTATTTTCTTTCTTTTTTTACTCATTTATTTAAGGTATTGGGGTCATAGGTAATGGAAACACATAAACACGCCTATTGGGAAAGAAAGACTTAGACCTCATCCATCCCAAAAAGATTATCCCACAGACATGATATTCCATTGTAACTTTTAAAGGCCCAAAGGTGAACTGGGAATTGATCTCATTACATAGAAAAAAAGCCCATTTTTCCAAATTCCTAGAGTAGATTCATTCCAATATAATTATTCTGACATCACCAGGATTGTAGCATGTTTGTAACACTGCATTACTTTATCATGCACCATGACTACATCACTACATACATGTGTCATCATCTGTGTCACTACCTTTATAATACTAGAACAATACCAGTGCCCATCTAGGCTTGAATTCATAACCTTCTAGATGTGAACTAAGGTGACTAACTATCCTTATTGTGTGAATTTTTTATGTAAATATTTTTATAGAGTTATAACTCAACTCGTACAGAGTTGTGCCTTTATAAATGATGACATTTAGTTCTGTTCATCTAACAAAAAAATCACATGAGTTGTTTATAAACCCGATAAAGTTAGTGTTGGGGTTTACCTCTAGGTTCATGAAAGGAAGATTTTAATGAGATACCACCCTCCTTAAGAAGTGAGGTATATCTATAAAATAATTATACTCTATGGTTTGATAGCATAGAGAGTAAGTATAAGATCTTTTTATCTAGAATTATATAATATTGGTGTGAGTTCATGATATTTAATTTATTATATACTCTTCATTCATCCATTGAATATTAACTTTATTGAATTATTTAATCTATTTCCAGAAAATTATTCATTACTTGTCTGTTTACACTCATTGTTTAGATTTAAAATTCACCCCTAGTACACACCCCCTAATTTATTATTATATCTATTAAGGGAAAAAAGGTAATAGAGTAGGAATATTTTAGATATATTTTTCTATTATTATATTTTTTTTTATTATATATTTTTTACAAAATTATATATTAGATTTGAATAAGACTAATTGAAATATCAATTTATAGTTATGGAAAAAGTGGAAGTGATTGATAAATTGAATATAATGAGATAATCATATTTTAATAGTACATAATATTTTTATTTTATGGAAATAATTGAGGTATTTATAAGACAATATGGGTGTTACCTCATTTCCATTTAATCTTGACACCAGTCAGTACTCATGATCTAACTTCATGAATTTCTGATAATTGTAAAATTCTTTGACTAGCCTCAGGTAATACGGCCCATTATTGTTTCAAAAGCATTCCAACCAGCCTTGAGTCTCTTTTGGCTCCAGCACTAAGTATTTGCTCGAGAGAAACCAATCTTCGCTTAACTCCTTTTCAGCCACAATCATTCTCTTTGACAGATGCAAGTTAACATGCTCTGTTGATATAGTACTACCACCGCTGGACTCGGCTCGGGGTCTCTTAGGCCTTGGTACATCACCACCATCAGGTGAAGGTTGCTTGACTCTATACATTGAGGTTTGAAGTGGTTTGAGGGTTCAGCGGAATGTTGGGGTTTAAGGATTTTGAGAGTAGTGGTTCAAGAGTGAGGAAAAGAGTGGATCAAAATGTGTTTTTGATCTAATTTTATCATTTAGGGCTCAAAAAAATAAAAATAATAATAATAATAATAAAATGGTTCATATTCCCGCATAAAATAAGATGTAACGGTAAATTCCATCTGTGAGGTACCCAACAGTGAGGTTCTAACTGTGAGGTCTAAACGGTGAGGTTCTAACGGTGAGGTTCTAACAGTGAGGTGCAACAGTGAGGTTCTAACAGTGAGGTTAATTGGTGAGGTTCTAACAGTGAGGTTCAACGTTGAGGTTCAATGGTGAGGTGTAATGGTGAGGTTCAATGGTGAGGTGCTAATGATGAGGCGCAATGGTGAGGTTTAACTGTGAGTGTCCCTATACTGTAATTAATCATCCCTAACTCATGTTTGATGTATTTTAACCTCTCTAGATTCAAGGGCTTTGTGAATATATCATCCAACTGATGTTCAGTGCCAATGAATTCAAGAGTGATGTCATCTTTTTGAAAATGATCTCTCAAAAAGTTATGTCTCACATCAATATGCTTTGTCCAAGCATGAGATGCTAGATTTTTAGAAATGTTAATAGCACTTGTATTATCACAATTTATTGAGAAATGTTTGAATTGATATCCATAGTCTAGTAAAGTGTGTTTCATCCACAGAATTTAAGCACAACAACTATCAACAGCTATATATTCAGTTTCAGCATTAGATATTGCAACAGAAATCTATTTCTTATTAAACCATGATACTAGTGACTTGCATAAAGGTGAAATGTTCTAGAGGTTCTTTTTCTATCTAACTTGCATCCAGTAAAGTCACCATATGAATAAATTATTAGATGAAATGATTGTCTTCTTGGATAAAATAGTCCTATCTTGGGTGTATATTTGATATATTTGAAAATCCTTTTAATAGCATTTAAATGAGATTCATTGGGATTATCTTGAAAATGAGCACACATGCATACACTGAACATAATGTTAGGTCTTCTAGCTATAAGGTAGAGCAGACTCTCTATCATACCTATGTAATTGGTTTGATCCACTGGTTCTCTCACTTCATCTACATCCAACATACAAGTGGTACTCATATGTGTATCACTACCTTTACTACCATCCAAAGAAATTTTTTTAAAATATCCATAACATATTTACCTTGATTTAAAACAGTACCATCTTTGTTTTGAAAAACAATAAATCCAAGAAAAAATTTAAGTTATACCATTAAACTCATTTCAAATTCATTTTGAATTATTTTTGAAAAATCAGTACATTAAGAATTTTTAGAAAATCCAAAAATGATGTCATCTATATAAATTTGTACTATCAAAACATCTATGGAAATTATTTTAATGAAGAAAGTAGGATTAGCTATTCTTTTGGTAAAACATTTTGAAATTATAAAAGATCTCTGCCTATCATAAAAAGCTCTTGGAGCTTCCTTTAAACCATATAAAGCTTTAGAATGTTTAAAAACATGATTTGAAAAATGGGGATTTGTAAAACCATGGGTTGTTCTACAAACACATCCTCAACCATATACCCATTTAGAAAATCACATTTAATACCCAATTGATAATGTTTAGAATTCAGATGAGTTGTATAAGCAAGTAGTATCCTAATGGCCTCTAACCTAGTTACGGGTGGAAAGGTCTCCTCATAGTCTATTCCTTCCTCTTGACTATACCCTTGTGCAACTAACCTAGATTTGTATCTAACTATATTTCTAGACTCATTAACTTTGTTTCAAAATACCCATTTAGTGCATATTGTCAATGTGTCCTTATGTCATTCAACTAGTTCCTAGACTTTGTTTCTTTCAAATTGATTTAATTTTTCTTGCGTAGCCATCACCAAAAATTCATCATTGATAGCATCATTCATAGTTTTGGGATCAAGCTATGAAATAAAATCTTGATGTTCAACCTGGTTTCTCAGAGAATCTCTAGTTTGTGTTTCTATATTCAGATCACCTACAACAGAATCTAAAGGATGCTTCTTTTGAGTCTTAATCTCTCTAGAAAGGGTCGAACTAGATTCCTCAAGGTTTTCTGTTGGTTCAGACTCAACAATTGTGGATTCTCGAAAATTTCCAAAGCTGGTCACCTTCACAGGGGGTTCACTATATTAATCATTAAGGTACAGAATTGACATATCTTCCTCAAGATATTCAAGAGATATTTTAGGTTTATGTGAATCATTCTCATTAAATTTGACATGAAAATATTTTTTAACACATTTGGTTCCCTTATTAAATACTCTATAAGATTTACTGGAGATTGAGTAACCTAGGAAAATTCTTTTATCACATTTGGAGGAAAAAATTTCAATATTGTCCTTAGTGTTAAGAATAATGACATTGCAACCAAAAACTCTAAAGTAATTAACCTTAGGCTTCCTATTATTTCAGATCTCATAAGGGGTCTTCTAAGGAACAGGTCTAATCAAGACTCTATCGATAATATAACAAGATATGTTAACAAATTCATCCCAAAAATAAATAAGTATATTATACTCATTAAGCATAGTTTGTGAAATCTCTTGAAGTGTCCTATTTATTCTTTCTACAACTCAATTTTGTTGAGGTGTTCTAGGAGAAGAGAAATTGTGAGTATAGTCATTATGAGAGAATAAGGAATCAAATTCCTGATTTTAAAACTCATGTCCATGATCACATCTCAAGGACTTAATTCAAATTCAACTAAGATTTTTTACATACATGGAGTATTTGATAAAATAGGTACAAGATTCAATTTTGTGAGCTAGAAAGTATACCCAAGTCTACCTAGAAAAATCATCTACAAGAACATAAACATAGTTCTTTCCATTTAAACTTGAAACTCTTGATGGTCTAAACATGTCCATATGAACCAATTCAAGTGGTTTAGAATTAGAAAATTCTTTCTTTGGTTTGAAAGAAACTTTGTGTTGTTTTCCCTTTTGACAAGGATTACATACTTTGTTAATAGGGGATTCCAATTTAGGTAAGTCTCTAATTAAACATTTCCTAGTCATATTCCTAAGTGAGTGCTAATTGAAGTATCCTAATATTTTATGCCATATCCAAGATTCCTTACGAAAAGTATTTAAGCAAGAAACTTTTTTTATGGATAAGGAATTTAAATCAATAGCAGGCACATTTTAATTTCTACCGGCAGTGAAAACTAAATCATTTTTGGAATTAAATATATTTCATGCATCATTTTCAAACTTGACATTAAAATCATCATCACACAACTAAGATATGATAAGTAAATTGTACTTTAATCCATAAAAAAAGATTACTTTGGAAATTAATATAGTATTTTGGTTACCAATCTGGCCTAAGCTGACGATTTTCCCTTTGCATTTTCACCAAAAGTTACATGTCCACCATGAACTTTGATTAGCATCCTAAAGAAAGAATAATATTCTATCATATGTCTTGAACATCCAATGTCCAAGTACCAAAAGGTCTTATAGGAACTCTTTAGGCAACTTCCTTGAAAAATAGATTAGGCATGGGGTAACTTTGGTTCCCAGATTTTCATGGGTCCAAAGAGGTTAGGAAGTAAAACTTTGAGAACCCATATTTTCATTATAGGATTCCTAACATCAGCATACATATTTGAACGCATAAATAATTTTTTAGGTCCTTTAGAAAATTGTCTCTCAAAAGATGGTCTAGAACTGGTACTAGCAGTGAACTTTCCAGATATTGGAACAAATTTGGTTTTGCTCATTTTTCTCTGTCCTTGTTGATATCCTAGGCCAGATGTATATTTTGGGGCAATCTATTTTTATAGAGACTGAGTCAATGTATCCCTACCAGTAGTAAACTTCTCAAGATATTTTCTTAATTACTCATTGGATAATTTTAATTCTGTATTTTCTTTTAAAAGCTGGGAGAATTTATCTTTTTCAATATCCAGACATGACTTATAATTTTCATTTAAAGAATGATGTTTCTTTAATGATTTATATTTTTCCTTGAGCTCATTAAAGGTATCCTCAATCATTTCATAGTATTAAAAAAATTCATCCTTAGTCATATCATAATCATTATGTGACTCACTCTTATTCCCAAAATAATAGGCATTATGTATAGGTGAATTACGTGTTACGTTAGATGTTTCTATCATGAAACATTAGTTGGAATGATTGTTTTGTTCACTATCAGAAGTATCGGATCCACTGGAGCTGTCTTCTAAAGTACTCTAAGTATCTTTCATATCTTTTTTGTAACCCTTTCCTTTGTCTTCAGATTTCTTCATAAATTTCATCTTGGGGAAGTCTGCCTTCACATGACCTTTTCGTTTGCACTCATAGAAGATTATTTCCTTTGAGTTGTTGTTCCATTTTCTATCTTTCTTCCATTGTCCTTTACTATCAAACTTTATCTTGTAGTTTGACTTCCTAAAGAATTTCTTCTTTTGGTAGAATGTTTTGAACCTTCTAACAAGATGATCCATCTCCTCATCACTATTTGAATCTGACTCTTCACTAGTTGAACTGTCTACAGGAACTCGATCCTTTTCTTTTTCGTTTCTCTTTGAGGTTGAAGTCTTCAATGCTACTAACTTCTTTTTTGTTCTTCATCTAATTTTTGATTCACTTTATGTTCTTATTCATACATCATAAGCTTTCCAATTAGTTCCTTTACTGGTAGTTTGCCTATGTCACAAGATTCTTGGATAGAAATAGAATTTCATCTCCATCTATCAGGTAGGCATCGAATCAACCTCATAATCTGGTCCTTGTTATCCACTGGTCTTCCAAGAAAACTCAAGGTATTCATTGTATCATTGAACCTAAAATACATTTCAAAAATAAGTTCATCAGGCTATATATTAAAATTATCATATTTAATAGTGTATGTATTTAATATCATTTCTTTAACATTAGTTGTTCCCTCATGAGAAATAGCTAAAGTATCCAAAATTTCATATGTAGTTTTACAAGCATATATTATATTGAATTACTCATCACCTAGAGAACAGTACAAAGCATTCATTACTTTACAGTTATTATTATATGTGTCTTTAGTCAACGGAGACATGTGTCTCTAATAGTACCAGGCAATATATGTTGTTCTTTAATTGTGTCTCAGATTTCAGGTCCCATGATCTCTAGATACATTTTCATTTTTAATTTCCACGGAGCATAGTTATTACCATTAAATAAAGGTGGTCTTTTAGTAGCATCACCCTCAACTCAAGTTTCTATAGTTACTTAGAATTTAAAGAACTAAAAATTTAGATATGATAGAAATTTTAATATCTTTAAGATACAACTAAAATACCATTTGAAAATAATTTGAACACTTGAAAATAAAATCATCTGATACAAAATGTTGGTTGGAGTGGATACTCAAGTGGATGGTGAATTTAGTTCCAATTAAAATATATGTTAAAAATATTATGATTAAAATACCCTAATTCAAAACAACCCAGTAAATTAAGCCAGTAGAGATACAAATGTTTTATTTCTCAATAAGTTTCTCTAAGGTTGATTAGTCCTTAGTTGAATCAATGTAATCACTAATTCAACTTTTGAAATAGGTTTACTGAATTAATCACATATACACACTAACCAAAACTAACTATCAGAGTGAATGTAAAAACAATTTTCTGTCTTTAAAAAAAATCTAAGAATTGAATAAAATAAAACATAGTACTTGAAGATTAAAACAAAAATGAAACAAGAGGTTCAGTCTCAAGCCGAGACTTAATCCTCTCCACTTGGTGATCACCTACCACTAAGCAGTTTGTGTAAATAAACATGATACAAAACTTGTATCGAGGTTTACAATAGTTTCTACAATATTTCCAGGTTCTACTACCTCTACCACAGTTCTACATGGGAAAACAATCAACCAAGCCACACAAAGATTCTTCCACAGTTATTCATGGGAAACAAGCAACCAAGACACCCAAGGTTTCTTCCATAGTTATACATGGGAAACAAATGTATATGAAGTTTGATGGGAGGATATATTGTATCCTCCGGTATAAGCACAGGAGATAGTGTGTGAGATAAATAGACACACACACTTCTCAGAAATGTAAAAAGGAAAGAAACACAATAGAGAAATTAGGATGAGAAAGAGTTTAAAAGTATCTATGTGTTTTCAGTACAACTCTTGACTCCTTGAAGTGAGGAATTTGAAGTTTGAGTCTATCTATGGAAGTTATCTCTAAAACAGAGTGTCACAACTCCAGGTATTAGCTTCCGGGAATTGAGTGTTTTACTTCATGAGTTTATTGAATGTTTATGAGACCCATAAGGAAGCCTCATGTTATTTTCCCGAAATTATATTCTTGGAGTTCTTGGGGTTCACAGTGAAGGTGCTTGAATGGTTCTTCCTTGTTCTTTATTGGTTTCTTTCTCATGCATTTAACTTCTAGACTCACTCATTTTGTTTTTCCCTGTACCTCAATATATCTTTCTTCCTCTATCCTCTTTTTTCATATTTGAGGTCTGACAAAAGGAGTAAGTACATCATGTTAAATCTTCCTCGTACCTCATACTGTCAAGATATGTTCTCCTGATATGTCTTCAATAAGCATTAATTAAGTCAAAAGCATTAAAGTTAGAAGAATATGATCGTTAGAAAAATATAAGAATTTAACAAAGTATAGAATATGTTATTTGTAGACTGGTAGCAGTAGCTTGTCAATCAGTATCATCTTCAAAATCAAGATTAATCAGCATTGGACTTTCAATAGTAGGCTTATATAGTAGTAGACTTGTCCAGCAGTAGACTTTACCAACAGTAGACTTGTCCAGTTGTACACTTTACCAATGGTGCACTTGTCCAGCAGTGGACTTTACCAATGGTAGAAATCCAGTAATAAGTCTGGAAGTGGACTTCTAACAGAAACTCTTTGTAACTGAATCCTTGTCACAATAGTGACCTATCACATTGACTCTACATCTATATGCTTCTATAAGTATTCCAACGGTGGGCTTTACAACAGTGACCATTACTGGTGACTTCCAACAATAACTTTATAAATGTAGTTCTTATAATGGTAACCTTCATCAGTAAGGTCTTTAATGGTGACCTTTTCACCAATGACTTCAAGCGGTAAGGTTCAGCTGTAGGTTTCTCAATGGTGACCGTGACAGTGGCCTAAAACAGTGACCTCTTACCAGTAAACTTCAACAGTGACCTTTGACATAGAGAATTTTTATACTGTAAACTAATTTTAGAAAAGTTGTGATATTAAAATAGATTGAAATAGATTTTCAAATAACTAACCCATTATTGAATTAAACATAATTTGGGATTATCAAAATAGGTGAGTCCAACAATTTCTTTTAAAACATTTTTTGATTGATTTTTTTCTGATTAGAAAACCTATTTTTCAAACATCAATAATTTTAAAAACCTTTTTCTTTTAAAATATTTTTGAAAACATATATAGGAAGATATAAAATATTTTTAAAACCTTTTTCTTTGAAAACACCTTTAAAACTCATAATGAAATCTTGAAATTTTTTTTTTTGAAATCTTTTTTCATTGAAAATAATTTGAAAACATATAAATAAGTCTTGAAATCATTTTGAAAAAAAATCCAAGAAAATATATAAAATAATATTAAATATATTTCAATCACTTATTAATCATAAAACATTTTTGAAATCATTTTTTTAAAACATGTTTTGAAAGAAAACAAATTTCCAAGCGAAGAGAGAGATAAAGTTGAATTTCTTAACAACACTTTCTTAATTATATTAAATTCCAAAAGTGTAAAAAAGGTAACAGTACATGAAGATATCAGGAATAAATATTGGATAATAATATTCATGAGTGATTTTATGATATGGATCATAATATTTCATCAATGGAATCATAATCATAAACAATCCCGATCAAAGATGAGATTGTTGCAATAAACTCTTACAGCTTGCTAACTTTGAATCACAAAGATATTGATAGAATAACATTACATAAAGAATAAAATATATTGAAATGAATTGTATTTCTAATATAAAATATAAAAGGGTAGTATATTCACCTCACATAAAAATATTGGTGCTTAACATGGCATGTGACTCAATGAATGTAAATTGAGACAAAAGTACTTTACATATTTGGAAATTTTTTAACCATAAACCCCATGAAAGATATATCAAAAAGAGGATATTTAAATACTCATAAATTTATGTATTATAATCATTTAATATATTCAAGTTCATTATATACACTGCAAAAAATAAACGTGTGGTTAATAAGGAAGAAATCTCAAAGAAATAAATGTTAGATGAGAAAACCCTTACTTTAAGTCTTGACTCTCTTCGTACTCATTAAAAACTCTTGTATGTTAAGTATAATATTATTTTAAATCTACCATATAATAATATTATTATATATTATACCATCTATTTTTTTATTATGGCCTTATATTACTCATTTATTAAAAATTCCATGTTTAGGTTTTGTTTTGGGTAATAAGAGATTTTTTTATCGTATGTTATTTGAATTATTATTCTTAGTCCTTTTTCTTAGATCATGATTTATTTATTTTAATAATCTAATACAAGTTATTAATATCATATATATTCAGTATTTATTTATTTATAATAAAATTTAAAATATTTAAATAAAAAATTGAATACACCATTCATGGAGACGGTCGGTCATACGTACATATGAATTTTGTTTCTATTTCCTTATCGTATTGAAAAAATGAAATTAATTTAAATATTTGTATATATATTTATTATAATTGTAGTAGAATTATTATTTCATATATATCATATACATTTAATAAACGCATCATCAATATAGTCTACGTGAAGTGTTAAAGAATCACATCACATTGAGGAGGTGATAGTCCACACGTCCACAAACAAATTTATTATATTTACAAAAAATATAATATATGAAGGTATGTGTTATATATAAATTCCATAAGAATAAAAGAATTATAAATATCATATATATCATATAATTTTACTAATTCCATTTTTAATACATTCAATTAAATGTGTGAATGAATCACATCGATTTGAGGAGGCGGTAGTCCACATGTCTACAAACGATGTTATTGTTTTCACACAAAATGGAATGCATGAATATATGTTTTATATATAATAATTATAGAATAATAAATAAATAATAAATAATATATATATATATGTAATATAAAATATATTTTCCATCATAATTCTGAACCACGATAGGTTTTAAAGGAAAAAACGAACAACATCGTTTCATGAGGTGGTACTTCACCGTACACAAGAATGGTAAGTTTGTTACCCATTTTATATATGTGTGTGTAAGTTTAGGTCAAAAAATTAATAAGAGACATATATGTATATTTAATATACACCATTTATTATTTTATAATATAATAATAATAGTTTAGGGGTGGAGAATGAGAATAATACAATGGAGCTCGAGAAAGGATGTTACCTCTTATTTGGGTAACTCATTTTGGGTGTTCACCAAATGGATTCCTTGGTTAGATTTTTTCCCAAATGGAGGGTTTAAAGAGGGAGTAATTTTGTAAAGTTAATTGGGATGATCTTTTCTAAACCTTATTGTTTTGATATGTGTGAAGAAGGTGGAGAGATAGTTGTCTCTTATAATGGAGGGAGGGGACACGCTTGGTATTTTTGAAAACAAGTTAGGTGTACCCACATTTTTACCTAAAAATGACATAAAAAAAGAAAATTAAATTATTTTAGGTTTATAATAGATATATTTTAATGAAATGTGTTTTTTAATATTGGATATGTCATTTTTGTCCATTAAGTTTAACGTTTGTTTTCTTATTAATCTTAATTTTACCTTAATCGTTGTAACTAATTTTAATCACATTAACTATTTTTTTGATAAAAAATTATGTTTTTAATTATAATATAAATATTATAATTATTAATAATATGTATATCCATTTATAAAAATTCAATTCATTGAAGGAGCAAAATTAAGTTTAATGTTAATCCCGCAGATGTGGTGAGAAAGTGGGTTTCTGAAGGCACAATGTTCTAAAATTCATTAAGCTTGTGTATCTAAATTAAATATAAAAACGATTCTAATGACATAAATTAGATTAAAAGATATATAATTGATACATTTTGACTTTAAAAACAAATTTAAATATTATTTAACAATATAAATAAATTATATAAATAATTATTTGGTAATTAAATTTTAGTATTTTCCAATATTCATCCATAAAGGATGTTTTTAAGAAAAATCCCAAAAATTCAACCTAACATATTTTTGAAATTATGAATTAAAAAATTAATTTTATTTAATAAAATTTAATTTATAAAATTTTCTAAAATTAATTTTATTATTGTTCACAGAAGTACATAAAAGAAGTTCTTTAAGAAAAATAGCATTTCCAAACTTGTGAAGACATTACTAAGAATTGTACGTCTTTTAATCAATATGTTTCATCAATATAAAAACATTATAAATTATATTTAAAATTTATTTATCACTACCCATATTACTAATATTAATTTATATGTTATAACTGTCATTTTTAAATAATAAGATGTTATTTTATAGAAAATCATTGTTGCATGTGATCCAAGCCGTGTCTATGTTTTGTGAAGTGAAAGATTAACTTGGTTTAATGTATAATGAAATCCAAACGTAGTTATTTGTTATAATAAAAATATATTTACTGTTTTTAAATAAAAAATATCAAAATATTAAATTAATTTGAAAAAAATAGTTCAAAAAATATAGGGGTGTTACATTAGTAGGTACATCCTCCATAGAGGAGCAATAATCAGTTAGGGGGTGTGGATTGAAAAATAATTACAGATGGTCAGGGTTTGTTGAATGAATATCTTGGCCCCTTTATAGTGTGAGGTTCAATTATCCTTAACTCTTCCCTTATAAAATTTTTAAACCAATTTTCCCATTCTTTTATTGCCTCTTCAGTGGTAAAATAACTTGTCTTGCCTATAGAAATTATGTATTTCATTATGATAATCATGAAACCAACTAAAACTGTAAGTAAAAGGGATTTAAATTTTTATCATGTTCCATCATCACATAAATTATTCCACTTTCTATGGGATTTTTATATCTTATACATGGATGTTTTTTATATCATCTGGGGAATGGATTGACTGGTAGAATTCAGGGATCACATTATCTTCTATGCTCAGAAAGTGACTTCTACATATCCTAAAGTAATTTTATAGTTATTTAAGGTAGATAAGATACAAATGAAAGAAGATGAGGATTCTAGTGAAAATGGTTGAAACCACCTCATATTAGTTTGTAGTAATCACCTTGGGGTCTATTGATGCATCTCAAAAATATAGATTTTCTCAGCATAGTAGAATGATTCCCTAACACCATTCTGGACTACTTCTCTAGACTAACACTTTAAATAAAATTTCAATTTCTTATCAGCCTAATCCTAGGAATTAATCATATTTCACTACCATAATAAAGAATATTTCCAATAGAATTACAACAGTTGAAGTTCCAATTGGAATAACTGGAAAGTAAGGGTCTTATATGATCATTTAATTCACCTTGGGATACTCTAAGTTGGGAAAGAGTGCATTCCCAAGATAGGTTTTAAATGTTATTAAAGCCACTATGAATATTTGGTCATGGAATTTGGTCTCACTAATCCATCAGCAGTCTTCATATAATTGATAAATAATATCATTCCTTGATACCTAGATTCCTTCATTGTGGGTTTTTATGACATCTTAGTGACTTATGGCATGAAAAATGTTAATGAGAGGAACTTAAAGATTGTACTAGGTACATTATGAGATCAATCTATTTATTCAAAATTCTAAAATTGGGGCTTCTATATTTAAGAAGATTGATTCCATTGACACATTATTTCTCAGAAATTAATATCAATTGATCTAGATAAAATTTAGAGTATTATTTCATGGAAAACACATAAGCGTGTGTTTGTGATAGTTATCCTCCTAGGTTTTATAAGATATTAATGATTCTTTGTCTATGATTTATCTTTCACTACTTTTACCATGACTACATTGGAAAGTAGAGGAACTCTTTTCTATTAGAGTTATGATTATAAAATATCTTTTGAAGATGTAATGGCTCACCATTATTCAGAACATATATTTATCTTATGTAATCCAAGTGAGGGCTATGTTGGATTTCAGGATGCATATAATTCTTCATTAATTTTTTTTATTATACAAGGAAATCGTTCTATAGTTTAAACACCAGAAAATTAAGATACATGAGAAATAATATCTAACCCATGATCTAGAATTAGCTATGGTGGTCCATACCCTCAATATATCGTTCCACTATCTCTTTGGTGAAAATTTTACTATGCTCAATGATCATGAAATATTGAAACACATATTTTTACAATGATACATGATCTTGCAATAATGATTTTTGATATATTATCATCATATGTTTGATTTTGATATGTTTTATACACCTAGGAATAGGAATTCATTAGATGGTGCTCTAAGTCATTAGTCATATAATTAAGTCATTCAAAAGGCATGGAACCGTTGGAAATTAATTGGAGTAATTTTTGAAATAAACATAGACTGTCTTAAGTAGGATGTGGTAATAGTATAGAATCTAGTTACTCTAATTCCAAACATGGATAAATTAGTCAAGAAGGATTAAGAATCAGACTATGATTGTCTTATAGAGAGTCTAAACCTTAATGTTGGGGAGATTGTGGATGGATATACAACATATTTAAATTTAGTGTTATAGTTTTGAGATCAGATCATAGTTCCTCTGTCTTTTCAACACCAATTTCTTATTGCATACCAAAATTCTAAAAGTTCAATCCTCTAAAGTAACTAATAATGTACATGGAAACAAATGACCATTTTTTTGGTCAAGTGTGAAAAGAAGGGTGTCTAAATATATTGTGAGTTTCCTATCTTTTTAGTAGGTGAATGTTGAACAATAATGGTCTTCTAGAATGTTATATGAATTTTCCATACTTTAATGGAAATTAGAGAAAATTTCCATATACATCATTTTTAGTCTATTGAGAATACTTCAAAAGCATGAAACTATTTGGGTGATTGTAGACATACTCATGAAGTTAGAACACTTAATTAAAATTTGAGAGATGAATATTGTATATGAATTAAGAAATCACTAGCTTCAATATATGATGAAATTACATGTTTTTCTAGTTTATATTATCTATCAATGAGACCCTTGATTCACCTCATTATTTTATAATTCCTTGAAAAAATGTTTTTGAAACCATGTTGACCATGAGAATGGAATACCATCCCTAAATGAATTTCTATTTAGTACATTTGATTTATAAATTAGTGGATATTCTCAAAGCTTGTAAGATGGATTTCAATTGTTCTTGTGAAGATTACTTATTTTAAATGGAGGTTTTATGTTGTAACAGTTATCTCAATATGATATGTATGGATATAATTGTGGAATTTTATGGTCATCCATGTCAATCTCTTCTATGTTTGGAAGAGACCGGAAAATCTTCCCTTATTATGCAGTCTTTGTCATGAGACAATAGAAAAATCCAAATAATTAAAAAACAAATTTCTATAGTAAAATTCCATTAAAAATCATACCTAAATAATCACCAAAGACACTTATTATTTACGTTAGGTGACTGTTACGTCTAGAAATTAGGATTACCATGTTTGTTTGAGGTTCAAACCTTCCAATCAGTTTCTAACAGGATTATTCATAGAACCGAAAACACCCAATGATTCAATTTCTTTTTGCACCTACATTCCAAAGGTAGGTTCTCATTAGTTGCGGACCGATGAGGCTTAAGAATTTTAATTGGTCGAGAGGATGGGAGGTCAGGCTTATTACATCTTTTTGTGGGGAATCGTTGCCTACTCTAGGACTCTCTTATAGATTTACTTTATGGTCATGAATCTTTATTAATTCACCAAGCATGAAAATGAGTTTTCCTTTAGATTTGGCAATCGATGATTGATATATATGGGATTTAGAGAATATTTTATATGTATTTGGGTTTATTCATCGATGGAGAAGCATCCATATGTATTATAGAATCTTATTAAATGGTATCCTTCAATACATTATATAGAAATATCTTGGTCATTATGCTGACCATACTGGTTTTAAAGCCACTCAGTGGGGCACTTGAAGTTTATTGTCATTTAGAAAGACATGGATTATTTCAGAGTTGGGATCGTACTCGTAGATGGGCTACCTATATATCCTCATTAAAAAGGAATCATAACCCATGTATTTCGATAATAAGGATATAGTTTAACGTCATATGGGACAGAAAAGAATTAATGAAAGATGGGATTGAACCTTAGAAAGGCATCCTACGTACTCTACTTTTAAGGCAGAGATCAAACTCCATGTAGTTTGGGTGAAGAAATATAGATCTTATGTATGGTTAGTGTCCCAAAAATTGATGTCGTGATTAATTTTACACTCTAAGCTCACGTGAGTCATGCTCGGTGTGAGAAACAAGAGGAATCTGTAAACCTGACGATTGTGCCATGAAATATGCAGTTACAAGAAATTATGTGGGGCTTACATATTTAGTACTTCCCAAGTAGATAAAGGCCAGGACTTACTTCTGGAAAGAAGCCCAGGAGCAGGTTCCATAAAGGTATTTTAACTTTATGCAGATTTGGAGTTTTAACTAGGGGATTACTCCTAAAGAGGATGCCCAAATTAATGGGGACTTATAACATGGGGCTTACTCCTGAGAAAGAGTCCCAAATTAAAGGATTTATGAGTGGGGCTTATTCTAGAGAAGGAGGCCTGAACCAAGGTAACTATGATTGTGGCTTACTTATGAGAAGGAAGCCCAGGTTAAGGGGACTTGGGGCTTACTCTTGAGGGGGATTCCCTAAATAAAAATATCTTCTCTTCTTAAAGGATGAGGTTATATGGAGGCAACCTCTAGCAATAGGGACATAAATCTTGTAATTCATGAGGTTTTGGGAGAGGTTCTCATAGATTTACTTTCAAATAATGAATCCAAAAAAGGAACCATTCCATAAATGGATTTGAAAATTGGTTCAAGGGATAATATCTTGAAGAGAATAGGTGAACAGAAGAGAGTCACACAAATGGAGTTGGCACGCAAGTGTAGGTTGCATAAGTAATTTATCACGCAATTATTGGCTGTGAAAGTGTACTTTCATGACAAGGGTTCACCTAGGAAATGAAGAATCTGTTGGTTAATACTTTGGTAAGACTTAACTCGAGCCTTTAGTATTATCCAAAGATGTTTCCAAAAGGGCGGCACATAAGTTTCATCAAAAGGGTAGGGCGATGCGCAAGTGTTTCCATTTTTAAGGCGGTCTGGACACTTAGGTGTGAAAGTGTTGAAGAATTCCAAACACTTAGGCCTTATTCTACTTCTTCAAGTCTTCCATTCTCAGTAAAAATGATACCTTAAAACTTTTTGGAATAGTTGACTTGAAGACTACATTGACCAGATCTTGAATTTGACTTTTGGAAAATCCGTCTATGAAATGGTGGCCCACATGGGATATTTATAGTCCACCTTGAAACTTGGGAGAAAATATAAAATAGGGTGTGCAAGTGAGTTGTGAGACCCATAGGTGGCTCGGAAGTGACTTGCGCGGCACGCAAGTAACTTGCACGCCTCACTCCAAATGGGCTTCTAGTTCATGCCTTCATAGATTTTTTTTGATGTTCTTCAAAGGGTGACCCACTTTTTGATGATTTTATTCCACTTATTCATTCATTAGACTCTGTGATGGAATGGTGCATCAAACAAAGTATCCCCCTCAGAGTTTCATCCAAAAAGAAAAGACGATCCGGTTCTGAGGTAAAGCTGAAGAAATTTGGCGCGCAGATGCTGGGGCATTCAGGTATGGCACACAGGTAGTCTGGATCGCCTATATATACAGGCTCACTCCTGCAAAAACTCACTCGTCTTCCAGTAACTTGATCTCTAGTCACACAGGTGCTTCTGTCTTTGGTGAATATCCCTTTGTGATTTTTTCACGCTTTTGTAGAAGGTATTTGACTTGTGTGCCATGACTAGGGCGGAAAAACATGCGTGATCAGTTTGACTTGCGTGCCAAGTTGGGACTTTCGCGCCTTAATGAGTTTTCCATTTTTTGATTTCATTCATCAAAATTTCACAAAACAAACTTACTTAAAAGCTTATTGTTTGATTTTTGTTCAGATTCAATGGCTCCTAGAAGAATTGGATTAGCTGATGAGGTGGTCAGCAAGATAATAGATGACATGATGAACGTCATCGGCCATGACTATTATGTTATCTGGGATAGCACTATCCCGGATTTTTCTAAGTACTTGGAGAAATATCATACCAATTTCCCACAGAGCATCTACTATCCTTTGTATGGCCATGGTCATACACAAGGAGTCAAAGTTCCAGAGGCAAAGAATTATATCCCTTATGCCTGGTTTCAGACCTACACCAACTTTCTTTGGCAAATGTCTCAGTTGCAGGATCATTTATCAATGCTGAGACAGTGGACAATGCATAAATAATTTATGATAGCCCATGTGCTCCAGATTTGAAGCCTCACATGCCTGATTTGTAGCTGCATTTTTATCCCTCTATTTTCCAAAATTCTCAGATGGACCAATATAAGGGATGGAAGAAGATTTGGGATTTCGGTCCTGGAGGAGGTGTGAAGCCGACTTGGATGTGGGAATATTGGGTATGAAAACCCTGTGTATAGTTTGTCGATGATCTGAATGGAGCTAAAATATATGAAGCTGTCTGGGCTTGGCAGACATATGTCTATAGGTATGATAATTTCGTGCCGGATTCAATCAGTCGTTGGAGCCCAGAAAAAAATTCTTTCTATCCGACTCATGGAGAAGTAGGCATCGGTTTTTGGGAAATCTACAAGATTTAAAGGGCTCCAATTTTTGTAGATATGTATAATCAATTCATCTTCCCCCCAAGGTGACCTGGAATGATTCGTAGAAGACTTCGGCGTTGGTTCGAGAGTTAATGAAAATTTTCTACAAGCATAAGAATACCACCACCACGAAAACCCAGTCCAAAAAAGATATCCATCCAGGGGAGTGGATGGATATGTTTATGATTCAGAAGAGAGAGGAGGGACCTTCCTGCACTCATCCAACTAGTTTCCCTAGAGCATCAAAGAGGGGTGGTCCTGGAACATTTTGGACAACTCTAGAAGTAAGAGAGTTTGATAGGTGGAGGTATGAAGTGAACCAGAAAATTCCAGTGAAGACCTGCCTGGTAGGCGTTTTGGCCTTGTGGCTCAGTTTTTACCATTTACCAGTTCGGGATTCAAAAGGAGGTGTGAGGGTGGGGACCTCTTTTGTTGCAGCCAAGCTGGATGAAAAGAAGATGATTGGAATGGAAACCCCATTTTTGGAAAAGATTCATAGGGGCTTACTTCATGTTTATATGGGTAAGTCTCCTCTAGGAATAGTGGGACCATTACAAGTTTTATGGGGATGGATCGCCACCCACTTCAGGACATATGTTGTACAAAGTGGGGTACAAATTCTTGGAAGTTTTTCCAGCTGTCTATTCAGGCCTTTTCTGGAATTTCTCCATTATCCCTCAATGCTTATGATATCAAAATAAGTCAGAGCATGTTCAAGGGGTTTCACTTCTTTCCTTATGGAAATCTGCCAACATGGAAATTTGTTGATGATAGAACAACTAGCCTAGAGTTAAGGGCATATATGCTGGCATGTAGAGATTGTACACTAGCCACAAGGATTGACGGAGAAATTATATGCGAGGCCTATGCTCTATATAGATTCACACTTCAATTCAAATGTCTGCAAAAAATTATTGCGTCCCCTCCTGTGCATGTTAGGTCAGATCAGCATCTGATGGTTGCTTGTCAACTATGGTTGGTGACATCTATGGGGAAGAGTGGGGCGGTATTTAATCTACCATCTCTCGAAGTGGCTAGTCGATTGACTACATGGTATGCCGGGAGCTGGGTAGCATCATACCCTGAAGAGGTACTGAATCATCCAGTCCCTCGGGTGGGGATAAACAAGAGAACCATTAGAAAAGAAGCACTTCATTTGGAAGGTGACTCTTCCTTACTGGGAGCTGATTCACCGGATTTCTCACCCGGATCCGATTCACCGGATTCCCAAGATGGGGATGATGAGGCTCAAAATGTGTCACAACGGCCTAATGCCAGATATAATCCACCTACCAGTTTCAAGAGACGTACTCCATTGACTATTGGTTCGTTGCATCATTGAGGCAATTTAGTCACGATTATTTTAAAGAGCAACAAGTTTCATTTTCTTATCCTTTATCTGTGATTACAGGAGTTGGGAATAAATTGAAGTCCTAGATTGTATGACCCTCCTCACAGCCTTCTGGTGCAAATTCTGAATATTTATGACCAAAGGATTTTCAGACATGGTGGAATTTATATTGTGATGTTGAAACTGCCTGGATGAGCTTATGCAAAGGGCTTCATATCCCTGGAGTGGGGAATCTCTGGGATTCCTCTGACATCCTTTTTGAGGAAAACACTAATGAACTTAGGGATTACATCAAAGAGCTGGAAATTCTAATATATTCCACTGATGAGTCAGTTTCTTTTCACCAAGGGAGTGAAGGAAATGATAGATTGTGGTACCACCGAGGGGATTGATCCTTCATTAGATGAATAGTGGCATGATTATGTGGCTCCTGAAGATTTATGTTTCCTTTTTCCCATATTTCTATTTTCATTGCAAATTGAATTTAGTCACATCTTTTTTATTAAAGGAAATAAGTTTCTTCATCCTACATCTTGTAAAGGAAAGAACCACTAATATCCCATCGCTGCAGTATAGCCCTAGTGGCACCGCCCTTGGAGCCACTGAATCTTCTCATGAGCTGGGAAAAGTATCTCCAGGCTAGGAAGTCATGGATGAAGACTTAGAAAGGGTGTTATTGTCTTCGATACCTGTTTGTAGAGATGATGACTCCAGTCCACCCAAAAAGTCAAAGAAGTATAGGCATCAAAGAAAGAAGACCACAGTAAAACTCTTTATCAGTAGTTGTCAGTCTTTCTGGTAGTCAGGAATCTTAACTTATGAAAAAGTGCTAAACCTTCTTAGTATTATGGGGGCTTCTTCAATTTCCCCTTTAAGGGAAAGGACTGAACATCCTCAGAGTACAACAGAGGGTTCTGTAGAATGACTGCATGTTCCTACTGAAATGGTTGTTCCTGAAGAGATACCGAGAGTAGATGAGCCGGTGTCTGTTCCCAGCACTGCTCTTGTTTTTGATGCCAGGAGAGAAGAGACTTCTGGTAAATTGACAACACATCATAGAACCTCAAATGAGACAACAAGTGACTTCTATTATATGATGTTTTAGGTTCAACACATGCACCATAACATTTGGAAACCACTGCAGCTGACCCCACAACTATCTTTGAAGAAGCTATCTAGGGTCATAGATTGCTAGATGAAAGTCATGAAGAAGACATGATGAGTCCTCCCACTAGTGATAATAACCTTGTATGTGGGACATAATTTGATATAATGATGATTCTTGGCATGTCCTTTGAAGAAATTTTAGAACATGTTAAATTACCATGTGATTTAGAAGATTTTGGACATCTAGTTATAGAATCAACTAGATGTGAGTTTCATCATTTTTCCTTTTAATCTTCTCATGAATTAACTTATAAACATGTATGGTTAAAAAATGTACAGTTCCATCTGAAGAAACTGTTGAACCAACAATGCTTGAAAGGGGTGTAGACATTGATGTCAACCCTGTAATTGTAGAAACACTGGCTCAGGTGGAACTTAGCACGACAGACCATCCTAAAACCCCTCATGAAAATATTCTTGAAGCTAGGAAATATGGGGATGAGTATTCACAATTCGGTGATCTACTATTAGGTAAAATATGATGATATTTTTGGCTTACTTAACCTACAAGACAATCAATCAACTTTTACTTTTTTGAGACTAATCATTCTTTCAATTGTCCAAAGAGGGATGTCAACTTCAATGGATAGATCTGGAGGTGAAGCCTTAGCCTCAGCCCAAATAGTAGTAGAAGGTGAAGCAACCAGTGTCTGGGATGGAGAAGAAGAGGGCACTTCCATAATTATATTAATCCCAGACTATGTTCCTCCCTATGATATGGATGCCGAATCAAACCCAGAGGTGAAAGTGGCGCTCCAATTCTCACATCGTAAGGCATGGAAAAATATCTAGAAAATAATATCTAAGGCGCCTCTTAAAGAGATGCCTTTGAAAATTCCAAGACTTTCATCCATGTTCGTCATGCTGGTACTTGGAGGTTTTGGATATCAAGAAATCCATGTCGTAGTGAAACAAGTCATTCGAAGGAGGGAACATGAGCAAAGGTGTCATCAAGACCTGATCAGAGCTAGATTGCTGACCAATATTAGTGAATTTTAGGCTGTAGTGTCCCGAACTGAGGCTTATCATGATGCAACACTGAAGGAGCTGAAGCAACAGATCAGGGAGAAGATTTTCCAGCAGTTTTACCTTCAGCAAGAGCTTGAAGCTGTTACTGGGGAGCTTTAACAACATCATATTTTGTTGGAAGAAGTCCAAGAGGATGGTATAAAATCCATTATAGATACCAAATAAGCACTTCATTGAGCTGAAGAGAGTGAAGTTGGTTGAGTAAATGAACTTCAAGTAGCTGGTGATGAATCTGGGGATGTAGTGAAACAGATGAGAAATCATGTTGAATGTCTTCTTCAATTTCTAAAAAAAAGAGAAGAGACTTCAGTTTATGAATGTTCATCTAATATTTTTAATCAATGAATTACAGTTCATCTTCAATCATCTGTACCTTCATTTTCTTGATAATTGCTCTTATTTTTACCTAAGCCAATGGGCCTAGTAAACATAGTTTGATTTTTACTAGGGTTATATAATCAACCCCACAAACATTGCATCTTTTAATTTCTCAATGTTTCCTAAATCATACAAAATGTACGTTTAGTGAGATGGGACTCGAATTTTGTTCAGATTACCCTTCATTGGTTCCCAATTTAATGAGTACCATGTCTTTTGTTATTGGCAGTTTAAATTCATGCATGTTGGACTATAAAAAGGTTACTATTTAAGATCGAATATCTTTGACCGAATGGATGATATTGACTCAATCCTTGATAATTTATTTGGAAACATAGTACCATATTCAAGTATGGAGGTGTAAAATTGTAAACTGGGACTTGAGAAATTTTCAATCTGAGGAATGACATGGAATAGAGCTAAAAGAAATTAGAGGAAGTCTTTTGTAAGAATGAAGTTACCACTACTTGAAAAACCTGTAACGCCCCGACCCTAGCTACCCAGAGTCGGTGCATTATTACATAACATTGGCATGATCATGAGAAAGATCAAGTCTCGAAAGACCGATTAGTTTAGTAGCCTTGGAATAACTAGATACATCCATAAATTTTTACATTACATCATAAAAAAAACATCTTGTCTTCATATCCCCTCATACTATCCCTGCAGGTCATTCATAAATTACTTCTTCATAATCCTGGAAAAAAAAAATAAAACATTGAAAGGGGTGAGCTCGGATGCTCAGTAAGGATAACATTATAGCAGAAGCTTTCATAAATAAGCATAAACACTTAAGGCAATTTATAACTAAAACAAAAGCCTTTTAAACTTGAACTTCAGCATAAAATGGCAAAGGTAAAATGAAATAATGCCATTTACTTACTCACATGGATATTCTACTAGTCGAATGATCACATGCAATATCAATAACCACTTTCATAATGATGGAATGCATAATGCCAGACTATCATAACCACATAGCCAAGGCCTCGTGCCAAGACTACAAATAAGATTTTTCCAAGGCCTTGTGCCAAGACACTAGTTTGTCTCATGAGACCTACCGATGCATCGAGGAGCTATAGCGGGCTCCACCCGTCACTTATTAAGTCCAATGCATTCCTCATATGAACATGTTTAAACGTAACATAAACATTCGTATTAAAACTAGCATACGAAATGTCAATACTTATACCACAAACCATGAATGGTATAAAAACAGCACATCCACAGTCAAACATAACTCATTCGATACAATATGGAAGATTGTATTGTATCACATTAACCTCAATCAAGAATAATGAAGGATGTTGACATAGATGAAAATAATCATCAAAACTATTTGAGAGAAATATCCCCCTTTTCTTGAAAACATTTAAAAGTCACACTATTTGTCAAGAAGCCATTTAAAAGTAGATTTTTGAATCAAAGTGTCCCATACCACTTTGAAACTTTTTAAAAGGAGTTTTGATTTCTAAACTTTAATGTCCATATAAATAAATCCTTTAAACCATTTTTAAAACATGGACATTAATGAGAAAGGTTTAGATGAATAAGTCTTTAAAACATTTAAAAATGGTATTTTAGTTAGAGATTCTTACCAAAAGAGACACTTGAATACAAATAATTGAGGTGATCAAAACTTTGTAATATCATGAGAATAAAGGGAATCATGATATACTATGTCAAAGTACATTATATATACACCACATAAAAGTGATTTGGTGTATATCATCAAAGAAGTCTCAATGGAATGTAAATTGAGATGAAATCTCTCATAAAGGTTGTATCCTTCAGTTAAGGATAAATCAATGACATAATTATGTGTGACAAATATAAATACACTAAATATGATTGTATATTCAGTGTAAAACAATCAAAGGACATTCACACATATTCTTGTAAAAACAATACCAACGAATTGGATGTTTAACTCAAAAAATGGAGAATGAGTTAAAATTACTCTTGTCAAATTCATATCAATGACTTGAGAATTACCAATGGAGTGATTATGTGTATCAAACTTATATCCACAGGAAGGGGAGTGGAAATTATGACATAATCAAATGAATAGTGATTCCACACATAATCTTGGGGTAATATAATCAATGAAATATGTGTAAATCCAAATGAGTGGAAATTGAAATCTCAAATTCCCTTATCGATTAGGTAACTTACGAAACATACACCCATGAAAGAAGTATCATACCATGATGATGTAAATACCCATAAATTAAAGTATATTACACAATGAATATGATCATGGGCAGTACACATACACCACATGCAATAATTAAGTGGTGATCAATGGAATTCTCACGGAATTAAAAGTGAGATAAGAAAACCCTTACCTTGTACTTTTCCTTGGTTGGGGTAGGTTAAACTCCTGTATAATAGTGAAATAATTGTTACTAAATTATACAATAATCATATACATTAATATGATATCATATATGATCTTTTAATATTGATTTGATAATAATATCTTAGTATTATCGCCGCTTCGGGGGTTTACTTACTCATTTTCTTTATATGTTTTGTTACATAAGTCATGTTTGTTGTATCTTATTCATATCCAGAATGATATCAAGTCCTTAAACATCATTTTTAAATCATTAAATGATAATTATACTTGAATGGATACGATGGAGAATGAATCTCATCGCGTTCGTGGAGACGGTAGTCCGTACGTACGCACGAACGCTACTTCCATTTAATTTTTTATTTTAAAAGAATCGAATACAAATGATACATAGGTATATTACTATTCCAGTATAATATAATATTTTATATATGTTACTTAAGTTTATTAACACCATCCTTTATACGTTCCATGTGTGGTATGAACGAGTCATATCATTTTAAGGGGGCGGTAGTCCGCACTTCCTCAAATGAAATTATCGTATGTATATACAACATGAAACGAATAATGGTATGAAATAAAATGGAATTACAGAAGCTTATATATAAAATATATATCATTAATATCCTATTTAATTATAGTGCCATCATAATGGCCACCATGAGAGGTGGTAAGATGTATTTGAACAATCATCGTTTCGTGAGGCGTTAGTTTGCCATCCACAGAAACATTATGTTCATCATCCATTAGATGGAGTTGTGTGTATGTGTAGTTTGAATACTTCTTATAACAACATCCTAGTATATTGTGGATACTTTTTTTGTTACAAAATAAAGGAAATAAAAAGAGTTTGGGGGTTGGATAAGCAAAATAAATGAAAATAATTTAAGAGAAATCGTTACCTTTAATCTAGGTAACTCACTTTGGTTGGAACCAAAGGACTTCTTGAAATGCTTTCTGCCTAAGGGGAAGCTTCAAGGAGGAGGAGAGGGATTTGGGGAGCTTAGTTGGGCAGAGTTTGGACGAGCCAAGTGGCTTGAGAGGTGTGAGGAAAAGAGAAGGAGGAGTGCCCTTTTATAAGAGGGGTGAGGGGCACTTTTGGAAAAGCTAGAAATATTAATTTATAATAAATTCATATTCGGTTTCCAAAGGCTCCAAAGTTGACTATTCAAAGTATGAGGTGGGGATAGGTCGAAAACAACTCATCCAATAGAATTTAGACAGTTTTGGGTACTTATATTAACCTTATCTTTAAGTATTAACTCTAAGTTAATTAGTTTCACTTTTACAATGTCTCTTTGTATTTTTATATAATATGGTTAATAAACTTACTATATACATCCAATCTACCCCCAAGTGGTCCATTAATGATTAACCTATCATAATATAAGTCTCTTGGCCGAACCTTAGATTTTTAGGAATTTAATATCAATTAATAATATAATATTTGTTTTAAGAACTCTTTTATGTCAATTTTGACACTATTCAATAGTTGATTTTTGTGAAACTCATAACAGATTTATTACTTCAAAAAAAGTCAATTAAATCAATCCTAATATATCATATTATCCTAGAAAATTAGTGTAATTCATTAAAAGTTTCATATTATATTTATTTGGGTATTTATAATATCAATTATGTTAATTTTTTACTATTTTAGTAATTACTGCATCATCATTGTGTCATAAATAAAATAAATTATATAATGTCTAAAAATTACAAATAAAACATCATTATGTAGGAAATCTTTTTAGCTTTCTAATGAATATTTATAATCGAAAATCCAACATGTATAACCCTATGTAAAAATTGTTCTTCTAAAAGATGTAAGCTTATGCCATTTTTATTTTTATTTTAACTTTATTAATATAATGTGTCCCTACCACATACAAGTGGCTCCAAGGGGTCCCAAAATTGACCCAAGGATGCCTATGGTCGGGTATGTGTCCACAAATAAGGTTAGGACACGTTTTAGGGTAATTTTGTATTATTATAATATTATTTTTTGACCCTTATTTACCGGATTTACCCTTTAACCATGGTAAATAAAATATTTACCGCAGTAATTATTCAAAATGTCTAAAAATAAAAGTTACCTATTTACACAATTTGAACATCCTGATTCCAAATATGGAATCCATTTTTCTAAATTCACAACACAGAAGTGGCAGAAATTATTTTAAAATTAATTCCCGCTGTCAAAACAAAAAACGTGTTTTTAAGAGATAATAAATATCAAAAGATTGACACTTGTTTATGTTTGGTTTAATTGTAAAATTATGTCCAATGACCAACATTATATTAAATGGTAAAAATATATTCTAAATATACTTTAAAACCACTCAAATTCATAATTTATCACTATTAATTATTTTGATTAAAAAAGTTGTTTTTAATTAAAATTTAGTAATTTTCACTATTCATCAAAATATGAAAGTTATCCGAAAAGTACCAAAATTTCACCCTAGACTAATTTTGATATTCTGAATCCAAAAATGAATTCCATTTTGAAATATAAAATATATATAATTTTAAAAAGTAGTTATTACTATTCATAACGGCTAGTTAAATTGGTTGTTAGAACTCGGTGTTGCGTACAACATACGCTATCACATTATTCAAAGAGAAGCGTACCGTAGAAGCTTGGGATGTTTCATTTTAAATTTTTGATGTCCCCATTTAGTCAAAAAGTTTAAAATATAGTATTTAAAAAGGGTTTACTATTATAGTTGATAAAAGTGCAATACTGAAAATGAATTTGTTCTTGCATTATATCTAAGAAACTCATAATATGGATTCTAAAATTATAAGGATTATATAAAGTTTAAAATTTAGTTAATATTATTCATAACCTTTTTTGAACGGCTTGTTTGGTGAGTCATGGTGCGCTTGAACTCGGTGTTGCGTGTAGTGCATGTTATTGAATTATTTTGAAGAAATAACACACTATGAAATCTTCGGGTGTTACAAAACCTGTGAGGGATGAGTTATGTAGGGCCAATTAGGGCATATGTTGCATAGTCAAATAGTAGTATATTTTGGCTGACAGGTCCGTTATGAAGAAAACTTATGCAAGGCCACCTAAGGGCATGTGTTGCATAGTTGGGCATAAGAACTCTCAGAAATTTGACTTTATATTTCTAAAAGCCGAAGAAAGTTTTATGGAGATTCAAATTTTCCAAAGCATAGAGACTAATTTATGGAGAAAGGTACTTGAATATGGATAGGATATTTCCAATCAGAATTTTCAATGAGTTGGAAGAATGTGACTTCTACAAAAGTTTGACCAAAACGTAGGAAAAAAGGTATTTGTGGTTTTAAATCATATGACTAAGACCAAATATAGAAACATTATACGACATATGGTCATGTGGTACAAGGTTATTTCATGTCTCTATGAACATTTGGAGAAGGAGGAAAATCTAATCCATAGACTTGAATACTTTTAGATCATGAAAAAGAGTATGGAACAAATATGTTAAGGATGGAGGTTTTTTTGCAGATCCCTACATATCGTCGTTAAGACCAATAGGGACAAAAGAGGCTTCTCCTAAGAATGAAGTAACCATTACTTGACAAACCCATTGTGGTGGTTGAATTATGAAGGGACAACTGGGGCATAAGTTGGATAGTCAAATAGTATCATCTTTTGGCTGATAGGTCCGTTATGTAGACAACTTATGCAAGGCCACCTAAGGGAACGTGTTGCATAGTCAGGAAAAAGAACTCTCAGGTATCATACATTTTGCTCCCAAAAGTTAAGAAAAGGGTTATGGAGACCATGAATATTATTTGTATAATCTTGTGGCTGGGTCCTGAATTGAGATTCTGGATGTCACTACGCACCTCATTAGGATGAGAATCAAGCCACATGTAGTTCTGGAAATACTGTTAAACGTCATGTAGGACGATAGCATGAAAGATATTAGTTTAGGGTCGTAGAGCCTGGACTATAGTGAGGGAGACACATCGTTCATTTGTTATAAACCTGATTTTAATAAAGACCAGGGTGTTCTATATCACACCATGTGCTCCAAGGGGGACTTTTCAGCCAAGGGACCAAAAGTTGAGTTTGGGGTTAGGCCCAAAGGCTCGGGGCTGGACTCGAGGAATGATCAAGCATTCCTACGTATCTCGTGAGGATGGGAATCAAGCTACATGTAGTTCTTGAAATACCCTTTTTATAGATTTGGTTCGTACATATGAGGGGTAAAGAGGACTTTATTGCAATTATGGTGGGACCCAAGATTAAAGAATTGGGTGTCACTATGTATCTCATAAGGATTAGAATCAATCCATACATAGTTCTTGAAACATGACATGGCTGGAGCCATGTCAATGATGATTCCTCTCGAGTGAGGGTATCGAGATTGTTGCAATTTATTGTCATACAGAAAAAAAGTGCAAATAGTTTAAGGTTATATGCATGGACCAGTACTATGCAGTTTAATGTCTTGTAGCAAGGAAAATGGGGGACTGTATTGTTTAACATCATATAGCTAAGACGATGGGACGTACACAGTTTAACGTCATGTAAGACGAAAGTGAACTGATATGAATAAGACAGTTGACGGGGCTTCACGGATCAACATCCTATGGGATAGAGGTGAATTTATGTGAAGAAAGTGGTTTTAGTCTAGAACCTCAACAGTATTCCTAAGTACTCGTCCTAGGAGGCAAGGATCAAAGTCCGCGTAGTTCAATTGAGAAGGATTCGGCAATTGGGGTGTACTTGAGGACAACAACCCAAGATGATGTTGGGACTTAAGCATGGTTATCAGCCCCGAGAAGATGTCATGGTCGAAGCTTACTCTAAGCTCACGTGATTCGTGCTTGGTGTGAGAAACAAGATGGAGAAATAGACCTGACGACCATGTCACGAAAGATCCGACCATGAAGAATGGTGTGGGGATTATGCATAGTTAGATGCCCGAGGCACGCATGGAAATAGAGTTTAAAATATAATTTCACATGCGACGATTATAGTTTAATTTCATGTGTCACATACATGGGGTGCTTGGTAGTTTAACGTCATGTAGCTTAGACGATTCATAGTTTAACGTCATGTTGGACGATAGAGGGGACACATTTTATCATCATGTTGGATGACAGACGGGGTTATGCAGTTTAATGTCCTGCAGCAAGTACAAGTGCCATTTGGTGGGGCCGTGCCCATGATTTTGAAGCAGACGGCATAAAATCCTCCATAGTCAAATAAAAAACTGGCTTTGACAGGATCTCCTCTTCTTCTGACTACTCTTCTTTCTTCAAATTATTCCACTATTTTGATGATTTTCCTTCTGATGAAGGGGGTTTTGGTATGGCAGAAATAGTAGAAGACACAATTGGTTGATTCAATTATGTTTATAAAATGGCCTAAGTTCGGTTCATCGTTTCCCTAACCATCCAATCATCATATTTCTATGAATTTTTACTTTTGACTTCGTGCCACTCACCTTCTTCCTCTAAATCAGTAGGAGTAACACATGCTACTTTGACTGAAGAACCTTTCAGTTTTTCTTGTCCGGATTCCATCATCTTTTGCAAGAGGTATTTGAAGACAAAACACTCTTTAATGGGATGCCCCAACATCTGATGAAACTGAAAATAGTTGGGGAGGGCTTCATCTTCTTCCTTTTTTGGAATTTTGGGCCTTGGAAAATGAACCAGATTGTTTTCTAGAGCCGAGATGAAGTAACCCGGAACATGTTCATTCTGGAAAGAATAAACTTTGTTCTTTAAATCCTAAAGTTTTTTCTTCCTTTGACCTATTTAATCATCTTGACAAGGCGGCCATTTTTTTTGATTCTCAGGAAGTGGAGCTCTTCGATATGATGAAGGTTTTGAAGTGGAAGCAAGTACAGGTGCTTGTTGAAGTGTAACAATAGCAGTCTCTACTTTCCATATTCTCCTTCCCGGAGCCGATGGAATTACACAAGTTTTAGCCCTAGTCTCCATAAGAGAGGCTTCTATCTACTGATCGATTGAAAAAAGTCTCAAAAACCTCCTGTGTATTTCACAGGGATCAATGGTGTGCGTAATTAATCATGCATATTTTCCACACAGATTGGCAACAACACTTCTTGAGGGAGTGCTAAACATAAGGAATATGTTAATCACATCCAGTGAGCAATGAAATCCGAAACTATTTCATTTTCTCTTTTTTTACAATTGGTAAGATCAATTAATGTCATCTTTGAGAATTTTGAGCTAAATTTAAGAAAGAATCTTTGATAGAGATATTCACACCCAGTAATTGACCGAGATTGCAAACATGTATACCAAACAAAATAAGGTCCTTGTAATGACTGCACAAAACACCTAATCTTAACTGCTTCTTGTTGTAGAGGATTACCCATCATAGGATCACAACGAGAGAAAAAAAGTGTTACGTGTTGTTTTGGATCTCCTGGAACATTAAAATTTGGGAATGTGTTATTTGCAAAATTTGATGGGGGAGGAATTTCATCCACCGATTCATGGTAAGCTCTCTTTTCCGGTTGAACTGGTGCATGTCATCCTTCCATATCTTCCAAACGAGCTATTAATGACTCAATGGTAGCCATTAATGCTTGAGAAACATCTGGTTGAGCTTGGACCTGAGCAGGTGCAATAACTAGAGTTTGGACGGGTGTGGCGATCAGTACTTCCACTGATGGTAGTATTGTCTGTTGCTATCACGTATGCCCCATAGGATTGGACCTGTGAGGGTGTACTTGTAAAGGGAGATATTCTTGATCCATCCCAATAGCTGCAACAAATTCCCTTGATTGATTAACTCCAGCATGCTTAGGAGGAAGACTACCTTGAAGTAGTTCTGCATTTAACCTCCTTAACTCCTTCATTTATTCTTCTTGTTGTGCGAACCTTCCCTCTAATGAGAGTGATTGGCATTATCCAGAGGTAGGGTGGGATGTAACCTAACTTTTACCCTTTTCCATGGCATGTGCTTTTATGGATTATAGAATGGTATTACACAAAGGAATGTCTTGCCTCTGGGCAACCCTCTGGCTAATGGTACACACACCTCCTTCATTTGTTATTGTGTGTACAGCCTCTTGAACAGAAACTTCTTCATCTGATTCCTCTGAGTGAGCCGCATGTTCTAGGGGATCAGTGAAAACTACATTGATGACATTTATCAATTCATAACTCATTGTATCCCTTCTGTCAGCGTTTCTGCGATACTGTCTTCTTCCATGTCCTTTACAAGACATTGCCTTCTGTTTGGTTGATCCCTCAAGAACTTCCTAATGAACCGTAATGTGGAGGCAATTTCCTGATAATTTGGCTCTTCATTACTCTTGTGGCTTCTTCCCTAATCGAGAGAAGACTAACATTCGTTGAGGAAGATATTAAGAATTTGAAAAAGTCCTCAGTCCGATGGACTAGGGATATTCCTATTTTTCCTACTCAACTCCTCGAATCCTGTCTGTTGATCCCGATGGTTGGATTAAAAGAATCCTCAGCCTGGAAAGCCGAGGTGGCTCTTCAGTTGCTACATCTAAAACTTTCTTAAAATCACTCCTGATTTTGCGGATTTTAGTCCGTAAATTAGTCGGATGCATCATCCTACATCCACTCAAATCACCTGGCTCAGATGACCACGGGATTATTTCTCACACCTCTGTCACCTAATGATTCTCATTATCTAAAAGAGAATCATGTTCGATATTCTCATTTGTTTGATGGAAGAGTAATTTGAAAACTTGTTATTTATAAGCCTGCCTTTGGGAAGAACTATTTGAGGCTTGTTCTTGAGCAAGAATTTGATTACAAACAAAACCAGTTAGTTGTGGATAGCCATATGCAATAACATTTCATGAGACCACTTTTGGCGGGCTTTGTTGACTGGAGACCATAGTGAAATGTAATGCTCCATGAACACCCCATCCCCTGATATGAGTACCATATGGGGAATTGGAAATTAACTGGCGCAACCTTTTTAATGCGCCAAGGCATGTACACTGAAAGGCTCTCTGATTCTTTTAAAACATTGGATGTCGGGAAACTGAGAGAGATGCCATGTCAATTTGGCATTGCAACACTTCTATTATCTTATCATGATTTTGACATTCATCATAAGGTAATATTTTATCTTTTAAGTGTCAAAGAGTATTCCATATGTTGAGAAGAATATCGTGAATACAATCTTCTGTCAACGTTTCTGGAATATCATACTGAGAGTCAGCAAAAGGCCAAAACATGACTGGTATTTCACCTTTCGCCAATTGTTTTCTCCTATTCATCACTTCCTATTTTTCATTTGATGAAGATTATTCTACCTTATTGGACCAAAGCTGGTGATTCTTTGTTGCTTCATTAGATTCAACAAGATTGGTAGAGAATTCATTTGTCAAATTAGAAGATGAATGACCTAGGGGTGGTTCGTAGAATGACCTACACCCTAGTATATCTTCTGATTGAGAAAGTATTTTACCTGCTAGTGGTAAGGTATTAAAAATGACTGGCTTTGCATTTGCAAGTGCCTCAAGATAAGAGGGTTTTCTCGTTACTGCATTTTCCATTGAAAAATTATATAGGCAATGTGAATTACTACTATGGAGAGGGCTTTCGCAGCTAAATTCATCATCATGGGGAGGACCACCATGGTGGGTTATAGTAAAAGATGAAACCTTTTGCTCAAGGGTCTTCTGGCCACGCAGAGGGTTATCGTGGCTCTCATCGGAAGATGATGCTTTGAGATTGACTGAATTGTTATGAAGAAATCCTTCTAGAGGATGTTTCTGATGAAGAACTTTAGGATTATTGTTTTTATTTCTAGGATTTGGAAATGAGAGAGTATAACTTTGAGTTGCAACAGATAATTGTCTAAGGGCTTTAAGAACTCTATCATTGAGTAATGCCTTATTGCATATTGGCTCTTGATTTTTTAACTATGATGGATGGGTCCTTTTCATGGATGCCTTCATACTCACTTTGAAAACCACTTGTTGAAAAAAGTGGTTGTTATGGGCAGGTGTATGTGCCTGCCCAAAATAAATGGTCAGGTTAGGCTGACTATCTCCATTTAAATCGGGTGTATGTTCCCGACTTGATTGTCCATATGACATGGGAATGTATTCCCCATGACACTCCAGTACTGGAACAGAGGTGTGTATCTGCTCTGGGGTGACCTGTTGATGAGTCACTCCACTGATAGTGATAGATTTATGTTTCATTCCATGTGATGTCATTGAAGTTGTTATAATATTCTGACAGGTTTCCATAATATTGTCAAGGATTTGCTTCTGCTCTTTCACCATTTTCAAAATGTGCTTGGTTACTTCTACTGCCGAAATGGGAATAGATAACCATTCCGTGTTTGGATCAGGTCTGTGTTCTTGCTCCTGTCCTCCTTTTCCTGTCATTGAATTCTAACAGTACTCGTGTGTGGGGGCATAAAGTTGTGTCTGCCTCTTGTTTGTCATTAGATATTTCCAATTGACATCTCCGGGTGCTAAAAAATGAGTCTATTGGTTAGATTGATGAATTTCAAGTGTATTTTCCTACTGATTGTTCTCCACCGAAACACCCAATCAGTTTCTAATGGGTTTATTCAGAGAACCGGAAACACCCAATGATTCAATTTCTATTTGGAACTACTTTCCAAAGGTAGGTGCTCATTAGTTGTGGACCGATGAGGCTTAAGAATTTTCATTGCTCGAGAGGATGGGAGGTCAGGCTCATTACACCTTTTCTGGGGGAATAATTGTCAACTCTAGGACTCTCTTATAGATTTAAGTTATGGCCATGAATCTTTATTAATTCACCAAGCATGAAAATGAGTTTTCCTTTAGATTTGGAAATCAATGAGTGATATGTATGGGATTTAGAGAATCTTTTATATGTATTTGAGGTTCTTCATCGATGGATAATCATCCTTATGTATTATAGATTCTTATTCAATGGTATCCTTGAATACATTATATAGAAATCTCTTTGTCATTATGCTGACCATACTGGTCTTAAAGCCACTTAGTGGGGCACTTGAAGTTTATTATCATTCAGAAAGACATGAATTATTTCAGAGTTGGGATTGTACTCGTAGATGGGATACCTATATATCCTCATTAAAAAGGAATCAGAACCCATGTAGTTCGATAATAAGGATATAGTTTAACATCATATGGGATAGAAAAGAATTAATGAAAGATGGGATTGAACCTTAGAAAGGCATCCTACGTACTCTACTTTTAAGGCAGAGATCACACTCCATGTAGTTTGGGTGAATAAATATAGCTCTTATGCATGGTTAGTGGCCCAAAAAGAGATTTCGTGATTAATTTTACACTCTATGCTCACGTGGGTCATGGTCGGTGTGAGAAACAAGAGGTATCTGTAAACCTGACGATAGTCCGATGAAAGATGCAGTTACAAGAAATGATGTGGGGCTTAAGTATGTAGGACTTCCCAAGTAGATAAAGACCAGGACTTACTTCAGGAAAGAAGCCCAGGAGCAGGTTCCATAAAGGTATTTTAACTTTATGGAGATTTGGAGTTTTAACTAGGGGATTACTCCTAAAGAGGATGCCCAAATTAAAGGGGACTTATAACATGGGGCTTACTCCTAAGAAAGAGTCCCAAATTAAAGGATTTATGATTGGGGATTATTATAGAGAAGGAGGCCCGAAACAAGGTAACTATGATTGGGGCTTACTTCTGAGAAGGAATGCCATGTTAAGAGGATTTGGGGCTTACTCCTGAGGAGGATTCCCTAAATAAAAATATCTTCTCATCTTAAAGGATGAGGTTATATGGAGGAAACCTCTAACAATAGTGACATAAATCTTGTAATTCATGAGGTTTTGGGAGAGGTTCTCACCAAATTACTTTCAATTAATGAATCCAACAAAGGAACCATGCCACAAATGGATTTGAAAATGGGTTCAAGGGATAATATCTTAAAGAGAATAGGTGAACAAGAGAGAGTCACACAAATGAAGTTGGCACGCAAGTGTAGGTCGCATAGTCATTTATCACACAATTATTGGCCATGAAAGTTTACTTTCACAACATGGGTTCACCTAGGCAATGAAGAATCTGTAGGGTAATACTTTGGTGAGACTTAACTCGAGCCTTTAGTATTATCCAAAGATGTTTCCAAAAGGGAGGCACATAAGTTTCATCAAAAGGGTAGGGCGATGCACATATGTTTCCATTTTTAAGCCAGTCTGGACACTTAGGCATGAAAGTGTTGATGAATTCCAAACACTTATGCCTTATTCTACTTCTTCAAGTCTTCCACTCTCAGTAAAAAAGTTACCTTAAAATCTTTTGGAATATTTGACTTGAAGACTACAGTGACCAGATCTTGAATTTTACTTTTGGAAAATCTGTCTATGAAATGGGGGCCCACATGGGCTATTTATAGGCCACCTTGAAACTTGGTAGAAAATATAAAATAGGGTGTGCAAGTGAGTTGTGAGACCCATAGGTGGCGCGAAAGTGATTTGCGCGGCACACAAGTGACTTGCACGCCTCGCTCCAAATGGGCTTCTAGTTCATGCCTTCATAGATTATTTTGATGTTCTTCAAAGGGTGACCTACTTTCTTCTTAAGTTATTCCCCTTATTCATTCATTGGACTCTGTGATGTAAAGGTGCGTCAACCAAGGTCTCCCCCTCGGAGTTGGATCCAAAAAGAAAAGAGGATCCGATTCTGAGGTAAAGCTGATGAAATTTGGCGCGTAGATGCTGGAGCATTTAGGTATGGCACATAGGTGGTCTGGATCGCCTGTATATACAGGCTCACTCCCGCGCAAACTCACTCGTCTTCTAGAAACTTGATTTCTAGTAGCACAGGTGATTCTGTCTTTGGTGAATCTCCCTTTGTGATTTTGTCATGCTTTTGTAGAAGGTATTTGACTTGTGCGCCATGACTAGGGCGGAAAAACATGTGTGATCGGTTTGACTTGCGTGCCAAGTTGGGACTTTCGCGCCTTAATGAGTTTTCCCTTTTTTTGATTTCATTCATCAAAATTTCACAAAACAAACTTACTTAAAAGTTTATTGTTTGATCTTTGTGAAGATTCAATGGATCCTAGAAGAATTGGATTAGCTGATGAGGTGGCCAGCAAGATAATAGATGATATGATGAACATCATCGGCCATGACTATTATGTTATCTGTGATAGCACTATCTCGGATTTGGATAAGTACTTGGAGAAATATCATGCCAATATACCACAGAGCATCTACTATCCTTTGTATGGCCATGGTCATACTCAAGGAGTCAAAGTTCCGGAGGCAAATAATTATATCCCTCATTCCTGGTTTCATACCTACACTAAATTTCTTCGGCAAATGTCTCAGTTTCAGGATCATTTATCAATGCTGAGACAGTGGAGAATGCATAAATAATGCATGATAGCCGATGTGCTCCAGATCTGAAACCTCACATGCCTGATTTGCAGCTACATTTCAATCCCTCTATTTTCCAAAATTCTCAGATGGACCAATATAAGGGATGGAAGAAGATTTGGGATTTCCGTCCTGGCGGAGGTGTGAAGCCGACTTGGATGTGGGCATATTGGGTATGAAAACCTTGTGCAAAGTTTGTCGATGATCTGAAGGGAGCTAAAATATATGAAGATGTCTAGGTTGGGCAGACATATGTCTAGAGGTATGATAATTTCGTGCCGGATTTAATCAGTCGTTGGAGCCCAGAAAAAAAATTCTTTCTATCTGACTCACGGAGAAGTATGCATCAGTTTTTGGGACATCTACAAGATTTAAAGGGCTCCCATTTTTAGAGATATGTATAATCAATTCATCTTCCCCCCCAAGGTTACCTGGAATGATTCGGAGAAGACTTCAGCGTTGGTTCGAGAGTTAATGAAAATTTTCTACAATCTTAAGAATACCACCACCACGAAAACCCAATCCAAAAAAGATATCCATCCAGGGGAGTGGATGGATATGTTTATTATTAAGAAGAGAGAGTAGGGACCTTCCTGCACTCATTGAACTATTTTCCCTAGAGCATCAAAGAGGGGTGCTCCTGGCACATTTTAGACAACTCTGGAAGTAAGAGAGTTTGATAGGTAGAGGTATGAAGTGAACCAGAAAATTCTAGTGAAGACCCGTCTGGCAGGCGTTTTGGCCTTGTGGCTTAGTTTTTACCATTTACCAGTTCAGGATTCAAAAGGAGGTGTGAGGCTGGGGACCTTTTTTGTTGCAGCCAAGCTGGATGAAAAGAAGATGATTGGAATGGAAACCCCAGTTTTGGAAAAGATTCATAGGGGCTTACTTCGTGTTTATATGGGTAAGTCTCCTCTAAGAATAGTGGGACCGTTACATGTTTTATGGGGATGGATCACCACCCACTTCAGGACATATGTTGTACAACGTGGGGTACAAGTTCCTGGAAGTTCTTCCCGGCTGTCTGTTCAGGCCTTTTCTAGAATTTCTCCCTTATCCCTCAATGCTTATGATATCAAAATAAGTCAGAGCATGTTCAAGGGGTTTCACTTCTTTCTTTATGGAAATCCGCCAACAGGGCAATGTGTTGATGATAGAACAGCTAGCCTAGAGATAATGTCATATATGCTGGCATGTAGAAATGGTAAACTAGCCACAAGTATTGACGGAGAAATTATATGCGAGGCCTATGCTCTATACAGATTCACACGTCAATTAAAATGTCTGCAGAAAATTACCGCATCCCCCCCTGTGCATGTTAGGTCAGAGAAGCATTTGATGGTTGCTTGTCAACTATGGTTGGTGACATCTATGGAGAAGAGTGGGGAGGTATTTAATCTACCAGCTCTCGAAGTGGCTAGTCGATTGACTACATGGTATGCCAAGAGCTGGGTAGCATCATACCCTGAAGGGGAACTGAATCAGCCAGTCCCTCGGGTGGGGATAAAGAAGAGAACCATTATAATAGAAGCACTTCATTTGGAAGGTGACTCTTCCTCACTGGAGGCTGATTCACCAGATTTCTCACCCGGATCTGATTCACCGGATTCCCAGGATGGGGATGATGAGGCTCAAAATGTGTCACAACGGCGTCATTCCAGATATAATCCACCTACCAGTGTCAAGAGACCTACTCCATTGACTATTGGTTAGTTGCATCATTGAGGCAATTTAGTCACGATTATTTTAAAGAGCAACATGTTTCATTTTCTTATCCTTTATCTGTGATTACAGGAGTTGGGAAGAAATTGAAGTCCTAGATTGTAAGACCCTCCTCACAGCCTTCTGGTGCACATTCTGAATATTTATGGCCAGAGGATTTTCGTACATGGTGGAATTTATATTGTGATGTTGAAACTTCCTGGATGAGCTTATGCAAAGGGCTGTATATCCATGGAGTGGGGAATCTACGGGCTTCCTCTAACATCCTTTTTGAGGAAAACCCTAATGAAGTGAGGGCTTACATCAAAGAGCTGGAATTTCTCATATATTTCACTGATGAGTCAGTTCCTTTCACCAAGGGGGTGACGGAAATGATAGATTATGGTACCCCCGAGGGGATTGATCCTTCATTAGACGAAGAGTGGCATGATTATGTGGCTCCAGAAGATGTATGTTTCCTTTTTCCCATATTTCTATTTTCTTTTCAAATTGAATTTATTCACAGCTTTTTTATTAATGGAAATAACTTTCTTCATCCTGCAGCTTGTAAAGGAAAGAACCACTGATATCCCTTCACTGCAGTATAGCCCTAGTGGCACCTCTCTTGGAGCCACTGAATCTTCTCATGAGCCGGGCAAAGTATCTCCAGGCTAGAAAGTCATGAATGAAGAGTTAGAAACTGTGTTATTGTCTTCAATACCTGTTTCTTGAGATGATGACTCCAGTCCACCCAAAAAGGCGATGAAGCAAAGGCATCAAAGAAAGAAGACCACAGTAAAACTCTTTATCAGTATTTGTAAGTCTTTCTGGTAGACAGGAATCTTAACTTATGAAAAAGTACTCAACCTTATCACTATTGTAGGGGATTCTTCAATTTCCTCTTTAAGGGAAAGGACTGAACATCCTCAGAGCACAATGGAGGGTGCTGTAGAATGACCGCATGTTCCTACTAAAATGGTTGTTCCTGAAGAGATACCGAGAGTAGATGAGTCGGCGTCTGTTCCCAGCAATGCTCCTGTTTTTGATGCCAGGAGAGAAGAGACATCTGGTAAATTAACAACACTTCATAGAACCTCAAATTAGACAACAAATGACTTATATTATGTGATGTTTCAGGTTCAACACATGCACCTTAACATTTGGAAACCATTGTAGCTGAGCCCACAACTATATTTGAAGAAGCTATCTGGGGTCAGAGATTGCTAGATGAAAGTCACGAAGAAGACATGATGATTCCTCCCACTAGTGAGACTAACCTAGGATCTGGGACATCATTGGATAAAATGATGAGTCTTGGCATGTCCTTTGAAGAAATTTTAGAACATGTTAAATTACCATGTGATTTAGAAGATTTTGGAGATCTAGTTATAGAATCAACCGGATGCGAGTTTCATCATTTTTACTATTAATCTTCTCATGAATGAACTTCTAAACATGTTTGGTTAAAAAATGTACAGTTCCATCTGAAGAAACTATTGAACCAACAACACTTGAAAGGGGTGTAGACATTGATGTCAACCCTTTAATTGTAGAAACACTGGCTCAGGTGGAACATAGCATGACAGACTATCCTGAAACCCATCATGAAAATATTCTTGAAGCTAGGAAATATGGGGAGGAGTCTTCACAATTCGGTGATCTACTATTAGGTAAAATATGATGATATTTTTGCTTCACTTAACCTACAAGACAATTAGTCAACTTTTACTTATTTTGAGACTAACCATTCGTTCAATTGTCCGAAGAGGGATGTCAACTTCAATGGATAGATCTGGAGGTGAAGCCTCAGCCTCAGCCCAAACATTAGAAGAAGGTAAAGCAACCAGTGTCCGGGATGGAGAAGAAGAGGGCACTTCCATAAGTTTATTAATACCAGACTATGTTCCTCCCTATGATAGGGATGTCGAATCAAGCCCAGAGGTGAAAGTGGCGCTCCAATTCTCACATCGTAAGGCATGGAAAAATATATGGAAAATAATATCTAAGGTGCCTATTAAAGAAATTACTTTGAAAATTCCAAGACATTCATCCATGTTCATCATGCTGGTACTTAGCGGTTTTGGATATCAAGAAATCCATGTCGCAGTGAAACAAGTCATTCGAAGGAGGGAACATGAGAAAAGGTGTCATCAAGACCTGATCAGAGTAAGATTGCTGACCAATATTTGAGAATTTTAGGCTGTAGTGTCCCGAACTGAGGCTGATCAGGATGCAACGCTGAAGGAGCTGAAGTAAAAGATGAAGGAGAATATTTTCCAACAGTTGTACCTTCAGCAAGAGCTTGAAACTGTTACTGGGGAGCTTTAACAGCTTCATATTTTTTTGGAAGAAGTCCAAGAGGATGGTATAAAATCCATCACAGATACCAAAGAAGCACTTCGTTGAGCTGAAGAGAGTGAAGTTGGTCGAGTAAATGAACTTCAAGTAGCTGGTGATGAATCTTGGGATGCAGTGAAATAGATGGGAAATCATGTTGAAAGTATTCTTTAATTTCTGAAAAAAAGAGAAGAGACATCAGTCTATGGATGTTCGTCTAATCTTTTTTATCAATGAATAACAGTTCATCTTCTATCATCTGTACCTTCATTTTCTTGATAATTGCTCTTATTTTTACCTAAGAAAATGGGCCTAGTAAACATAGTTTGATTTTTACTAGGGTTATATAATCAACCCCCCAAACATTGCATCTTTTAATTTCTCAATGTTTCCTAAATCATACAAAATGTATGTTTAGTGAGCTGGGACTCGACTTTGGTTCAGAGTACCCTTCATAGGTTCCCAATTTAATGAGTACCATGTCTTTTGTTATTGGCAGTTTAAATTCATGCATGTTGGACTATAAAAAGGATAATATTTAAGATCGAATATCATTGACCGAATGGATGATATTGACTCAATTCTTGATAATTTATTTCGAAACATAGTACCATATTCAAGTATGGAGTTGTAAAATTATAAACTGGGACTTGAGAAATTTTGAATCTGAGGAATGAGATGGGAAAAGAGCTAAAAGAAATTATAGGAAGTCTTTTGTAAGAATGATGTTACCACTACTTGGAAAACCTTTGGGGCTGAGTTATGCAGGGCCAATTAGGGCATATGCTGCATAGTCGAATAGTAGTATATTTTGGCTGACAGGTCTGTTATGAAGAAAACTTATGCAAGGCCACCTAAGGGAATGTGCTGCATAGTTGGGCAAAAGAACTCTCAGAAATTTGACTTTCTATTGCTAAAAGCCGATGAAAGTTTTATGGAGATTCAAATTTTCCAAATCATAGAGACTAATTTATGGAGAAAGGTACTTGAATATGGAGAGGATATTTCCAATCAGAATTGTCAATGAATTGGAAGAATGTGACTTCTACAAAAGTTTGATCCAAACGTAGGAAAAAAGGTATCTTTTGTTTTAAATCATATGACTAAGACCAAATATAGAAACATTATACGACATATGGTCAAGTGGTACAAGGTTATTTCATATCGCTATGAACATTTGGAGAAGGAGGAAAATCTAATCCATAAACTTGAATACATTTAGATCATGAAAAAGAGTGTGGAACAAATATGTAAAGGATGGATGTTTTTTTGCAGATCCCTACATATCGTCGTTAAGACCAATAGGGACAAAAGATGCTTCTCCTAAGAATGAAGTTACCATTACTTGACAAACCCATTGTGGTGGTTTAATTATGAAGGGACAACTGGGGCATAAGCTGCATAGTCAAATAGTAGCATCTTTTGGCTGATAGGTCGGTTATGTAGACAACTTATGCAAGGCCACCTAAGGGCACGTGCTGCATAGTCAAGAAAAAGAACTCTCAGTTATCATACATTTTGCTACCAAAAGTCAAGAAAAGGGTTATGGAGACCATGAATATTATTTGTGTAATGTTGTGGCTGGGTGCTGAATTGAGATTCTGGATGTCACTACGCATCTCATTAGGATGATAATAAAGCCACATGTAGTTCTTGAAATACTGTTAAACGTCATGTAAGATGAGAGCATGAAAGATATTAGTTTAGGGTCATAGATCCTGGACTATAGTGAGGGAGACACATCGTACATTTATTATAAAACTGATTTTAATAAAGACTAGGGTGTTCTATATCACACCATGTGCTCCCAGGGGGACTTCTCAGCCAAGGGACCATAAGTGGAGTTTGGGGTTAGGCCCAAAGGCTCGGGGCTGGACTCAAGGAATGATCAAGCATTCCTACGTATCCTGTGAGGATGGAAATCAAGCTACAAGTAGTTCTTGAAATACCCTTTTTATAGCATCCCGCCATTTTATAACATAAACTTTCATTTCATTACACGGAACTGGGGATCGTTAAGGTTTAGTGTCTTGGAAACAAGGATCATAATACATAAAAAAAACATAAAAACATTCTTCATAAACACTTGAAAGGCTTCTCCTTTATTTCATCCTATGTTCATTATGCATCTCATAACCTGGGGACATACATCAAAAGAAAGGGTGAGCAGAAGGCCCAGTAAGGGAAACAAGAGAATCATTTTACAAGTGAACTTGAGATACTTCAATAAGGACATGAAAAGAACTTTAAGGCATGAGAAAGAAATCATGAGGTACATCATAATAAAAATAATCATTTTTCATAACTTGAAGATGTGGCTACAACATTTAATATTGACAATCGTTTCGTTTCACCAAGGTCCATCCCCAAGGTGTCGTTAAAAATTACCAAGGTTATTCACCAAGGCGTCGTTAAAATGGTCATCTCTAGAGATTAAGTCTTTACCCAATGCATTGGAGCGCTATCAGGGCGCACCCTTAAATTTGTCTTTATTTTCATGTGAGCCACATATATCATCATCAAACATTTCATAAATAACCCATATAGCATAAAACAAATGGGTTTCATTTCATAATCATAACGTTTCAAAAACTGCTTTAAAGACATGATCTTTACGTTACTTTGAACCCACGGAAAGGGAAAGCGGGTATCATGTATGTAAATCCCAGAATTTAAAATAGATCATTTTTATATATATTTGAATACCCCTTTAGAAATAGGAGCTTTGAGTATTCACTTTATAACATAAAATAATTTTGAGAAAAGAGAGGCATTTTGAGACGAAAATTCTGCAGCATAACGGCTATGTTACAAGGTTTTAGAAACTTTGAAAAGAGAGGGAACATGGGTTGAACAATCATAATTGACCCATGAAAAGGTAAAGGGATAGAATAAGAATGATATATGGACATGGTGATGCAATTTCAAGGACATACCAATTGAAACGAAAAACATGGAAGGAAGACAAAAATTTGATTTCTCTTATGAAAATTCGGCAGCCTAACGGCGTCACTTAAACTTCAACAAAAATGAATTGGACAAATAAAATAGGGTCTCTCATCATATGATCATAAGAGATCAGTATGATAGATATAGAGATCATACCCCAACATAATAAAAAGGAACTTGAACGATTTGACATGAAAATCGAACTTGAAAAAAATGAGAAGGGTGAAAGAATCACTTAAACATTCGGCAGCCTAACGACGTCACTTAAGCTTTCATAAAACGAAATGATGAGAGTAAGAGGGGATCTCTCATCATATAAACATGAAAGGGCAGTAAGAGGAATATAAAAGAACATCCTCTCACATAATCACATGGAGCATAAAAGGAATGACATAAAAGAGATTACACGAAAAGAAAGAGAGGGGTCGGATCCCTTACCTTAAAATGTGACTCTTGAAACTCAAAGGATCTGACCTTGAGGGCTTGGGGGCACCTTGGGAGGACTCTTTGGAAGGTAAGAAGACCAGAACTTCGTTGGGGAAGAGTTGGGAGTGAAAACCAAGGGAGGAAAGGGTGGGTATTTATAGGGAAAGTGAGGGGACAAAGCATTAATGGCCAAAGGACACCTCACATGTGCTTTTCTCAAACCCATGGGCTCTCCCTTGGCATTTATCATGGAGTTAGGCCACATGGGGCCCCCAAAACAATAATTCATCACCCTTGGCCGGCCAACCCTCAAAAGATCTCATGACATCATCATGACATCATTATGATGTCATTAAACATACCGAAACCCTAAAACGGTATTTTTACTATTCACTGAAAATTCAACTTTCTCAGAATAATCCCAAAATTTCACCTTAACCAAATATCAATGCTCTGATTTCAAAAATGAAATCCATTTTATAAAAATATTTTTCTAAATATTTTTAATTTAATTTTTAAATAAAAACACTATTCATCGAAAATTCATTTTTTTCAGAAAAATCCCCAAAAATTACCTTAACATAATATCGATGCTCTGAGTTCAAAAATAAAGTCATTTTTATAAAAATAATTTTCTAATTATTTTTAATTAAATTTTTAATTAAAAAAACACTATTCATCCGAAAAAACTAATACTTGATTAATAACTTATGAAACCGTTATTTACCCATTTTATTGAATCACATTACTTAACCAAGGTGTCTAAATTATACTAAAACTTTCTTTAAGTGAAAATTACTAATCCATTTGGTCAAATTACTAATCCTAAGCGTAAAATCACTATTCATAATTTACTATTCATCAAAAATTAAGTTGATCTTATTAGACTCCAAATTCCTTAATGAACACTTTTGTAGAAGATCATTTTTTGAAAATAATTACACATCATTAGTTATTTAGGGTTTACATAAATATTATAAAATATCCCTTTTTCAAAATTCATCAATAAAATACCTTCTAAAATTATCTAGGCATTTGAAATTTCACAAACATCACTAAAGGAAGAAATCTCAATTTATTCACCCGAGAGGACTACACAAGGAAACTAGGGTCTCATCACATAGCCCCTTATAACACTGGCATAAGACCTAAGTGTAAGGTGTGATATGGTGAGAGAATATGAGGGAGTCTCAGATAACATTGCCCTAGTAGCAATCTCCACTAACTTGAACTTCTCCTGCAAGCATTTTCGTTCAAGCTTGACACGCTGGAGCTCGGCTTGGGCTTGGTCCAAAGCAAAGCCCACAGATGCTACCTCCTTCCCAAGCTCTGATAAGTGGGCTTCATAAGGGTTGAGTCTACTGGATGAAGCCATCGACTCCTCTTTCTGCATTAACCATTAACATCTTATTAAATCAATAAGAGTAAGTTAATATACTACTCAAAAAGATTGGGTCGTTACACTTTTTATAGATTTGGTTCGAACATATGAGGGGTAAAGAGGACATTATTGCAATTATGGTGGGACCAAAGATTAACGAATTGGGTGTCACTACGTATGTCATAAGGATTAGAATAAATCCATACATAGTTCTTGAAACATGCCATGGCTGGAGACCTTGTCAATGATGATTCCTCTTGAGTGAGGGTATCGGGATTGTTGCAATTTATTGTCATACAGAACAAAAGTGCAAATAGTTTTAGGTCATATGCATGGACCAGTACTATGCAGTTTAATGTCTTGTAGCAAGGAAAATGGGGGACTGTATTATTTAACATCATATAGCTAAGACGATGGGACGTACACAGTTTAATGTCATGTAGGACGAAAGTGAACTGATATGAATAAGACAGTTGATGGGGGATTCACGGATCAACATCCTATGGGATAGAGGTGAATTGATGTGAAGAAAGTGGTTTCAGTCTAGAACCTCATGATTTTTCCTAAGTACTCGGCCTAGGAGGCAAGGATCAAAGTCCGCGTACTTCAATTGAGAAGGATTCGGCAATCGGGGTGTACTTGAGGACAACAACCCGAAGATGATGTTGGGACTTAAGCATGGTTATCAGCCCCGAGAAGATGTCATTGTCAAAGCTTACTATAAGCTCATGTGATTCATGCTCGGTGTGAGAAACAAGATGGAGCAACAGACCTGACGACCATGTCACAAAAGATGCAACCATGAAGGATGGTGTGGTGCTTATGCATGGTTAGATGCTCGGGGCACGCATGGCAATAGAGTTTAAAATATAATTGCACATGCGACGATTATAGTTTAATTTCATGTGTCACATACATGGGGTGATTGGTAGTTTAATGTCATGTAGCTTAGATGATTAATAGTTTAACGTCATGTTGGACGATAGAGGGGACACATTTTATCGTCATGTTGGATGATAGAGGGGGTTATGAAGTTTAATGTCCTGCAGCAAGTACAAGTGCCATTTGGTGGGGCCATGCCCATGATTTTGAAGAAGACGGCCTAAAATCCTATAGAGTCAAATACAACATTGGCTTTGACAGGATCTCCTCTTCTTCTGATTACTCTTCTTTCTTCAAATTATTCCACTATTTTGAGTATTTTCCTTCTGATGAAGGGGTAATTGCTATGGAAGAAATAGTAGAAGACACAATTTGTTGATTCAATTGTGTTCATAAAATGGACTGAGTTCGGTTCATCATTTTCCTGACCATCCAATCATCATATTTCTACGAATTTTTACTTTTGACTTCGTGCCACTCACCTTCTTCCTCTAAATCAGTAGCAGTAACACATTCTACTTCGACTAAAGAACCGTTCAGTTTTACTTGTCCGGATTCCACCATCTTTTGCAGGAGGTATTTTAAGACAAAACAATCTTGAATGGGATGCCCCAACATCTGATGAAACTGGAAATAGTTGGGGAGGTCTTCATCTTCTTCCTTGTTTGGAATTTTGGGCCTTGTAAAATGAACCAGATTGTTTTTTAGAGCCGAGATGAAGTAACTAGGAACATGTTCATTCTGGAAAGAATAAACTTTGTTCTTTACATCCCCAAATTTTTTCTGCCATTTACCTATTTAATCATATTGACAAGGCGTCCATTGTTTTTTATTCTCAGGAGGTGGAGCTCTTCGATATGGTGAAGGTTTTGAAGTGGAAGTAGGTACAGGTGCTTGTTTAAGTGTAACAATAGCAGTCTCTACTTTCCCTATTCTCCTTCCCGGAGCCGATGGAATTACACAAGTTTTAGCCCTAGTCTCTATAAGAGAGGCTTCTATCTACTGAGCGATTGATGAAAGTCTCAAAACCGTCATGTGTATTTCACAGGGATCAATGGTGTGCGTAATTCATCATGCATATTTTTCACACAGATTGGCAACATCACTTCTTGAGGGAGTGCTAAACATAAGGAATATGTTAATGCCTTCCAACAAGCAATGAAATCCAAAAATCATTCATTTTCTCTTCGTTTACAATTGGTAAGATCAATAAATGTCATATTTGGTAATGTTGATCTAAATTGATGAAAAAATTTTTGATAGATATCTTCACACCCAGTAATTGACCGAGATTGGAAACATGTATACCAGACAAAAGAAGGTCCTTGTAATGACTGCACAAAACACCTGAGCTTAACTGCTTCTTGTTGTTGAGGATTACCCATCATAGGATCGCAAAGAGAAACAAAATGTGTTACGTGTTGTTTTGGATCTCCTGGACCATTAAAATTTGGGAATGTGTTATTTGCAAAATTTTATGGGGGAGGAATTGGATCCACCTATTCAGGATAAGCTCTCTTTTCTGGTTGAACTGGTGCTTTTCATCCTTCCATATCTTCCAAATGAGTTGTTAATGACTCAATGGTAGCCATTAATGCTTGAGAAACATCTGGTTGGGCTTGGACCTGAGCAGGTGCAATAACTAGAGTTTGGACGGGTGTGGCGATCTGTACTTCCACTGATGGTAGTATTGTCAGTTGCTGTCACGTATTCCCCATAGGATTGGACCTGTGAGGTTGTACTTGTAAAGGGAGATATTCTTGATCCATCCCAATAGCTGCAATAAATTCCCTTGATTGATTAACTCCAGTATGCTTAGGAGGAAGACTACCTTGAAGTAGTTCTGCATTTAACCTCCTTAACTCCTTCATTTATTCTTCTTATTGTGAGAAACTTTCCTCTAATGAGAGTGATTGGCATTATCCAGAGGTAGGTTGGGATGTAACCTAACTTTTACCCTTTTCCTTGGCATGTGCTTTTATGGATTATAGAATGGTATTACCCAATGGAATGTCTTGCCTCTGGGAAACCATCTGGCTAATGGTACGCAAACCTCCTTCATTTGTTATTGTGTGTACAGCCTCTTGAATAGAAACTTCTTCATCTAATTCCTCTGAGTGAGCCGTATGTTCTAAGGGATCAGTGACAACTACATTGATGACATTTATCAATTAATAATGCATTTTAGCCCTTCTGTCATCGTTTCTGCGATGCTGTCTTCTTCCATGTCCTTTACAAGACATTGACTTTTGTTTGGTTGATCCCTCAAGAACTTCCTAATGAACCGTAATGTGGAGGGAATTTCCTGATAATTCGGCTCTGTGTTACTCTTGTGGCTTCTTCCCTAATCGAGAGAAGGATAACATTCATTGAGGAAGAGATTAATAATTTGAAAAAGTCCGCAGTCCAATGGACTAGGGCTGTTCCTAATTTTCATACTCAACTCCTTGAATCTTGTCTGTTGATCCCAAGGGTTGGATTAAAAGAATCCTAATCCTAGAAAGATGAGGTGGCTCTTGAGCTGCTACATCTGAAGCTTTCTTAAAATCTCACCTGATTTTGTGGATTTTAGTCCGTAAATTAGCCGGATGCATCATCCTACATCCACTCAAATCACCTGGCTCAGATGACCACATGATTATTTCTGACACCTCTGTCACCTGATGATGCTCATGCTCTAAATGTGAATCTCGTTCACTATTCTCATTTGTTTGATGCAAGAGTAATTCGAAAACATGTTCTTTATATGCCTGCCTTTGGGAAGAACTATTTGAAGCTTGTTCTTGAGAAAGAATTTGATTACACACAAAACCAGTTAGTTGTGGCTAGCCATATGCAATAACATTTCATGAGACCACTTTTGGTGGGCTTTGTTGACTGGAGACCATAGTGAAATGTAATGCTCCATGAACACCCCATCCCCTGATATGAATACCATATGGGGAATTGGAAATTAACTGGCGCAACCTTTTTAATGCGCCAAGGCATGTACACTGAAAGGCTCTCTGATTCTTTTAAAACTTTGGATGTCGGGAAACTGAGAGAGATGTCATGTCAATTTGGCATTTCAACAATTCTATTACCTTATAATGATTTTGACATTCATCATAAGGTAATATTTTATCTTTTAATTGTAAAAGATTTTTCCATATGTTGAGACGAATATCGTGAATACAATCTTCTGTCAACGTTTCTGGAATATCATACTGAGAGTCAGCCAATGGCCAAAACATGACTGGTATTTCACCTTTTTCCAATTGTTTTCTCATATTCATCACTTCCTCTTTGTCATTTGATGAAGATTATTCTACCTTATTAGACCAATGATGGTGCTTCTTTGTTGCTTCATTAGATTCAACAAGATTGGTAGAGAATTAATTTGTCAAATTAGAAGATGGATGACATAGGGGTGGTTCGTAGAATGACCTACACCCCAGTATATATTCTGGTTGAGAATGTATTTCACCTGCTAATGGTAAGGTATCAAAAATGAATGGCTTTTCATTTGCAAGTGCCTCAAGATAAGAGGGTTTTCTCGTTACTGCACTGTCCATTGGAGAATTATACAGGCAATGTGAATTTCTACTACGGAGAGGGCTTTCGCAGCTAAATTCATCATCATGGGGAGGACCACCATGGTGGGTTAAAACAAAAGATGAAACCTTTTGCTCATGGGTCTTCTGCCCACGCAGAGGGTTATTGTGGCTCTCATCGGAAGATGATGCTTGGAGATTTACTGAATTGTCAGGAAGCAATCCTTCTAGAGGAAGTTTCTGATGAAGACCTTTAGGATTATTGTTTTTATTTCTAGGATTTGGAAATGAGAGAGTATAATATTGAGTTGCAACAGATAATTGTCTAAGGGATTCAAGAACTCTAGCATTGAGTAATGCCTTATTGCATATTGGTTCTTGATTTTTTAACTATGATGGATGGGTCCTTTTCATGGATGCCTTCTTACTCACTTATAAAACCACTTGTTGAAAAAAGTGGTTGGTATGGGCTGGTGTATGTGCCTACCCAAAATAAATGGTAAGGTTAGGCTGACTATCTCTATTTAAATCGGGTGTATGTGCCTGACTTGATTGTCCATATGACATGAGAAAGTATTCCCCATGACCCTCCAGTACTGGAACAGAGGTGTGTATCTTCTCCGGGGTGACCTGTTGATGAGTCACTCCACTAATAGTGATAGATTTATGTTTTTTTCCATGTGATGTCGTTGAAGTTGTTATAATATTCTGACAGGTTTCCAGAATATTGGCAAGGATTTTCTTATGCTCTTTCACCATTGTCAAAATGTTCTTGGTTACTTTTTCTGTCGAAATGGGAATATACGTCCATTCCGTGTTTGGATCTGGTGTGTGTTCTTTCTCCTGTCCTCCATTTCCTGTTAGTGAATTCTAACAGTACTCATGTGTGGCAGCAGAAAGTTGTGTCTGCCTCTTGTTTGTCATTAGATATTTCCAATTGACATCTCCGGGTGCTAAAAAATGAGTCTATTGGTTAGATTGATGAATTTCAAGTGTATTTTACTACTGATTGTTCTCCACCGAATATGATTGATGAACATCCTTCAATACTAGAAGACAATACTACTGGCAGAATTGATGAGTGTAAGCAGGTGTATGTGCCTGTTTACAGGTGGTCACCACATTTAGTTGACAGGATTATTTGGATGCTATCAGACGAGCCTACTGACTGGATGATGAATTATAAACAGGTTTATGTTCCTGCCTACAATACTCCATCAGAATTCCCTGGTGGGATTAGAGTGTAACTACCAGACGAGTCTGCTGGGCAATGAAATTAGGACGGGTGGGTGTATTCTCCCGCTCGTTGTCTGGCATAAAGTTAGGTTGATGGACTTCTCTGGAGGGGTAGAGGTAAGAACCTACTTTCTATTGGCCAAATTTCTCCTCTGACGGTTCGTCTTGCATGCTCGGGTCTGAGGAACCTGAGCCAAACTCCTAGAAGCGATACCCCCATCTTGTTGAAAGTGCACTACCACATTAGTCTAGTGGTGATTGTTTGTGGGAGTCCTCAGCAAGGACTCCTGACTTTTTGAACAGGGGCCTTGAGTGACCTCTTGATCCACCTCCCTATAATATGGTAGGTACTGGTTGTTACATTTTGGGGATAAAGACCCGAAACTGTTGGATACGGTGGTTGGAACCACTGTCTTCTTGACCACTGGTCGTCATTGTCCGAACAACCAGGGTGAGTTGTTAACTTGGAGGGATTTTCGAGTGGCCTCCAGAGTCGGGATGGTACCATGTTGATAGAAATCCGTCACCAATGCATTTGAGATCCAGCGTTGAAGATGCTGAGTTGGTGAAGTCATCCTCAGAGCGGACGAGGATCCAGCAGGAGTAGCGGTTGAGGCATTCACACGTGTAAACCTTAAAGAATCCATTTCTTGTTGTAGAGAGATCTTGGAAAATAGTGCATGTTTGATATAGAAGACATAATCAAGATAATTTTGGTTAGACTACATCTTTTGGATGAGAATATATGTTATTGATTGCACTGTTGGCCCTCATATTGAGTTTAATAGGGGTCTAACAAATAAGTAAAACATCATTTAACTTGGTTAATGATTCACGTCAGGTTCACCATTTTTTTCGTCTAGAAATGGGGATGAACTTGTTTGTTTAATGTTCAAACATTCCAATAGGATTATAATGGGTTTATTGTAGAACTGAAAACGCCCAATGATTCTATATCCAATCGGACCTACTTTCTAAAGGTAGGTTCTCATTAGTTGTGGATTGATGAGTCTTAAGAATTTCCATTGGTCGAGAGGATGGGAGGTCCAGATCATCACACCTTTTAGGGGGGAATTATTACCTACTCTAGGACACTCTTATAGATTTAAGTTATGTTCATGAATCCTTATTAATTCCCCAAGAATGAAAATGAGTTTTCCTTTAGATTTGGAAATCGATGATTGGTATGTATGGGATTTAGATAATCTTTTATATGTATTTTCGGTTTTTCATCGATGGAGAATAATCTGTATGTATTAGAGATTCTTTTTCAATGGTATCCTTAAATACATTATATAGAAATATCTTGGCCATTATAATGACCATACTGTTTTTAAAGCCACTGAGTGGGGAACTTGAAGTTTATTGTCATTCAGAAATACATGGATTATTTTAGAGTTGGGATCGTACCCGCAGATGGGCTACCTACTTATCCTCGTTAAATAGGAATCAGAACCCACATATTTTGATAAGAAGGATATAGTTTAACGTCATATGGGACTGAAAATAATTAATGAAAGATGAGATTGAACCTTAGAAAGGCTTCCTACGTACTTTAATTTTAAGGAAGAGATCAAAGTCCACGTAGTTTGGGTGAATAAATATGTGGCTTATGCATGGTTAATGGCCCAAAAAGAAATGTTGTGATTACTTTTACACTCTAATATCATGTGAGTCATGCTCAATGTGAGAAACAAGAGGTATTAGTAAACCTGAAGATTGTTCCATGAAATATGTAGTTACAAGAAATGATGTGGGGCTTACGTATGTATGACTTCCCAAGTAGATGACGACCAAGACATACTTTCGGAAAGAATCCCAAGAGTAGGGTCCATATAGGTATTTGTACTTTATGGAAATTTTGAGTTTTAACCTAGGGCTTACTCCTAAAGAGGATTCCCAAATTAAATGGTACTTATAACTTGGTTCTTACTCCTGAGAAGGAGGCCCAAATTAAAGGAATTATGATTGGGGATTATTCCTGAGAGCGAGGCCCGAACCAAGGGAACTATTACTGGGGATTACTCTTGAGAAGGAGGCCTAGGTTAAGTGGACATGGGGCTTACTCCTGATGAGGATTCCCTAAATAAAAAGATCTTCTCATCTTAAAGGGTGAGGGTATATAGAGGAAACCTCTAACTGTAGTGACATAAAGCTTGTGTGTCATGAGGTTTTGGGAGAGGTTCTCACAGAATTCCTTTTAGATAAGGAATCCAATAAAGGAAACATGCCATAAATGTCTTTGAAAAGGGGTTCGAGGGATAATATCTATATGAGGATAGGTGAACGAGAGAGAGTCACACAAATGAAGTTATCACGCAAGTGTAGGTCGTGTAAGTCATTTGCGTGAAAGTCTTGGTCGTGCAAGTGAACTTGTGTGGCATGGGTTCACCTGGTCGATGAAGAATCTATAGGTTAATACTTGGGAGATACTTAACTCAAGCCTTTAGTATTATCCTAAGATTTTTCCAAAAGGGCGGCACAAGTTTCATCGAAAGGGTAGGGCGGCATGCAATTGTTTCGAATTTTAAAGAGGTCTAGACACTTAGGCGCACAAGTGTTGATGAATTATAAATATTTAGGCCTAATTCTACTCCTTCAAGTCTTCTATTCTATGTGAAAAGTTACCTTAGAAGATTTCAGAAGAGTTGAGTTGAAGACTAGGGAAGCAGGAGATTGAATTTTATATTTGGAAAATCCATCCATGAAATGGGGGCCCATAGGGGATATTTATAGTCTACCTTTCACCTTGGGAAAAAATCAAATAGGGCACGCAAGTGAGTTGTGCAGCCCATAGGTGGCGTGTAAGTGACTTGTGCGGCGTGCATGTAACTTCCACGCCTCACTTCAAATGGGCTCCTAGTTCATGCCTTCGTCATTTTTTTTGATGTTCTTCAAAGAGTGACCCTCTTTGTGATTAAGGTATTCCCCTTTTCCATTCATTAGACTCTGTGACTGAAAGGACTGTCAACAGTGACCAAATATTATTTAAAGTTTCATAAATATTGGGTAACCTCCATTTGGGAATGAAAGTAAATGTTGATCATCGATATGTCTAAACATTTGATATTCTTGAACACATTGGTGATGTTTCCTATCTAATGGATTTACTATTAAGATTCAAATTTTATCATAATTTGTTTCATGTATATCAATTTAAAAAGTATCATCCAGACTCTTCCCATGTAATTAGTTGGGACTATGATACTCTAGAGCTTGATGTGACATTTATTCACACCTTGATTCACAATATAGATAAGAAATAAATTTTATTACATAAATTATGTATATCATTGGTGTAGCTCTTATATGATAAGTTTTTTGTAGAAATATGGGAATAGAATAATAATTCATTAGATAAATGGACAAAACTTCTATAAATTATTCATAATAGAATGATTTATAAGGAACGAAATCATAATGGTTGGGAGAATCTAAAACCCATGATTTGAGGTAAATTTATTTTCGTGTTGTGTTTTTTTATTTATAGAATAGTTGGGTTGGACAACTAGAAATTTTCAGAGGATGTAGTGAAACTATATATCAAATATGGTTACAAAAGATGATTCATGGTGTGAAAATATATTCACAAGATGAATGGTTTCTATAAAAATCAATGGGATTTGGGTTGTGGTCATTCATGGTTTAAAGTTACACTCACAGTTTGAGTTGATTTTCAGAAATATAAAATTAAGGTTCATGTAATTTTAACATATTTGGGAATCAGAGATTTCACAAGGTGAATTACTCTACCACAACATGGATTATTCTAGTTCTATCACATATTTAAATTCTAGTACCTATTAAAATCTCGTTAGTGTGCCTTATTTTGTGTCAAACCCATAGGTTCCCTTATGGAATTATTCATGTTATTATTTTTTGGGAAGCTAATTTCAATGAATATAAAAACATTGGACTTTTGGAATTCGAGGAAATAATTTTTAAACATCTTATCCTTTGTAATCCCCTGATTTTATTTTGGCATAAACGTTATAATGGGGTTTTCATGATTAGATCTATGTTAATGGGTTGATTTTTATGGAACTTTTTTATGATTTATTAAAGTAGAAAATATGGAATCATAGATCTATGATTCATGGAACAATTCTTTATGCCAAATGCATTAGAGGTGGTTATCTTCTCTCCCTCTCTATATGGCCTTGAACATGATGTCTTGGTTTAAAAATAGACTAATATGTTTTCTTAATAAAAACTTATCATGTTTCTCATTTTTTATTGGCATAAAAACTGTTGGTTTTGGGAATCACCTAAAAAATGTTTGATGAAACGTTTAAATGAAAAATTATTTTGAAATAATTATATTGGGTGTGATAAATTTTTCTGTCATGGTTGGAATTTGATAATATTTTTATTGGGACCTTCTTGGATTCATATTTGGTTGTCATACAGATTTTGGGGTACCTTGGATAATAACTCCAAGTGATGACTTGGGCCTAGTGGGATGGATTTTTCTCACAAGTTAGGAATTTTTTGTTAATATATGGGATGAGATACCATTAGTTGGGAATTTTTCTTGGGTGTGTGTGTATGGAATGGTAGACCTTCATAGTATGAGTTATCATCATTGATTATAGAAATTTATAATTCTTAATACTTTATTTCATTCTTTACTCCTATTTTCTATTAAATGTTAGCTAACTTTTTATTATTATAGTGGCATGTTTGGGAAGCATTGTATATTTCCAACTAGATTGTATAATCACCCCTATAGATAAAACCTTGTGTAGATAAAGACAAATTTGATCATGATAAAGTTAATGGGTTTGTCTCTTAATTTACTAATAGATCACCTTCATGTTTTGGTATTTTCATTTGGGAATCAGATTTTGGAGTTGTCTTGTATAGGATTTGTTTATATTAGCACATTGTTGCCTTTATTTTCTATTTATGTTCAAGTACTTGTTGATGTAGACCTATTGGTGTATGTTTTATTTTGTGACTCAGATTATGTTTTCCTTCTTATTTTTTCATTGGATTACTATTAATTTTTATATCATGTATCATGTTCATTTTATTCAATTGATTTTTTGTGACTGGTTCTATTATTTAAGGAAAAAACATCCCCCATGATTTAATAAATACCTTAGAATTTATTTTTAACCTTTATTTTCTAGGTTATGTCCCATAAGTTTAGTGGAATTATAGTACTACTTAAGCCAACAGTTGAGGTTGGTTAGTTACATCACCTGTAATCTTCCTCAGATTACCACGATATCAAAAAGCGGGTGATTAATAAATCAACCACATAATCAACACCGGTATTAATAAAAAATTAAATAAATCTCACGTCACCACTAAATTCTTTACATAAAACAGTATCCATTACATGATCATCACATACATGAAGGACCACCCATAACAAGATGAAACACAAACACAAGGGTAATAAATAGGGTCAGTCAACTTTCATGAAAATTAATTTTTTATATGTTTTCAAATAATCTTGTTAAAATATTTTTGGGATTCTAGGAAAATTCCAACCCTTTCAAATATCATTTCAAATAACCCTTAAAAGTAAATTAATAATAAGTATCTTAAAAATGCATATAGAAATAATCACTTCCTTTAAACCCACCTATGAAATAATTAAATCCATCCACATTATTAAAAATGTATCTCACATGGTCCAACACACCCCTTTCAAATTAAAAAAACTCATATAAAACACTTTAAACTCTTTAATTTTAATACCATTACAGTGAAACTCCCATTTAAAATTTAAAAATGGTGTCAAATACCTATTTTTAAAAAATAAAAAACCTTTTAACAGACACTCTTGATTCTTTACAAACACTTACAATGAAACTCATTTCATTCTAAGGGTCAATACCATTTTAAAATCATCATTAGTACCTTAACGGACACACACAAAGAAATACTTTTGAAATAAAAGTAATTTTAGAACACTCAAGAACTAAATAGGATAAAATATAAACTAATAGGTAAGAAACACCTACCTCATCCCAATGGAAACAAGTATAAGTGTATATCCTTTAGTAGAAGATGCATAAAAGAGAAAATAAAACCCTTCCACAACCCCTATAAAAACAAACCACCCAGATTATGTTAAATCCAAACACAAAATTCATCCAATGTGACCCATAGGATTTGTGGGGGGTATATAAATCAATATATATGTGTAAATAGACTTCATTAAGGGGTTTATAGGGACTTTCCCAGGAAAATACACTTTAATACATAGTGAATGGGCTCAAAAATAGAGAAAGAAGAGGGGATATATACCCTTAATGTATGTCTAGTCCATATGATCGAGAGGGAGAATAGAGGGAGGACAATAGGGTTAAAAAATGTAGTAAATTTGTAATTCCCAAAACATAAACACTTGGTTAGAACATACCTTTTGGTATTACTATTTTCCAAACCATGCACAAAACATGTGGGATTCACTTCCTAGGAAAACACATGTCACAACATTTCGGTCATACCATTTCTCCTAACATTCCAGCAACCTTGTGAGTCCCCACCAATACATAGATCAAGATATTAAATTATTCTCTAAACTCTACATGGTTTAAAAAACCATCTACTAAAAATTCCAAATTTAATAGTAAAAAGAGAAATAATGTCGCATAAGTATCACGTGATTTATCAAACTATGTGGGCTAATAATGAAATACTCAAAAACTTTAAAAATTTCAAAATTCCCAGGATGAACTCTCAAAAATTTAAATTATAATAAAATAAAATAAACTACCACGAACATGAGGATGTTACACTCTCATCTCTTCATATCTCTACTTCAATCATGATTCGAATAATCAATTGTGTTGTTTCAGCCCATTGGAGAACAATGAATCAATGTTGAGAGATTTAAATCTAAATTATTCATAATATTAATTTTTAAAATAAAAATTTATTTAGATGATATAATATGTCTTAAAGAACATACAAAATTTTCAAACTGTAAGTCATATCCAATGAAACTTTATTGTCTTACATGGAAATATACATTATAACACTGGAAAAAACCATACATTGGAGCATGAATTTCTTACACTGGTGTTTCACAATGTTGTATGCCCTATAAAATTCATATGTTCATTATTTAAAAGTATTACATTCCACTTAAATATATACACATATTTTAATGTATTATGTGTGAATTATCAAAATGGTACTTGCATAGGGTGAGTCCTGAAATTTTCCATTTTCCATCAAAAAAAATGCCACACAAACCTTTTTCAAGGCTATTGAATTTTCTTTAACATCTCCAAATTAGTCTAGAATGAGTCTATTTATTATAAAGAAACATAAATAATTTAAAATTCACTTAAAACCTCATCCAAATAATGACTCATATATCTTATAGTAGTTTTGACTTTAAAAAACCTTTTCATATTCTTCCAAAACTTTATATAGCCTCTTTCTTTAATATTATTAATCCTTAAATTTATCCATTATATGGAATATAAATCATATCTTTTAAAATATTTTAGGTAGTGTTTCCACAATTAAAAATTGTATTTAATTTGAAAATAATACCTTTAATTATCACATATTTAGGGATTCCAGAATATATCTTCTCAAGTTCATTAAAGAGAATCCCTAACTTCAGCTTTTTTATTTTCTATGTATAATGGTAGATACTCCCTCTTATCCTTAAAAATTCACATCACATGTTGATAGATTCCATATTAAATAGAAGATATAATTATTGAAAACAAAAACAATCTATTCATGGGAACATAATTGGATAATAAAGAAATATAATGGTTCATGGATTGTTAAACCTTTTGTTTATTGTCTAAGGTATTTGACATAAACTTGGGTAAATTCCTCTTATATATCAAATGATTGATAGAAATATTAACCAATATATATGGTATAACAGCTGTTTATTTAATACGATAAATATTTATGCATGATTATATCAAAAAAACATTTCCTTTTCTTAAACTTATATCCAATCCAAAAAAAACTATTTAACTTATTCCCATTTTTCGTCATTTTACTTTTTTAAATAAAAATTATTTTCAACCACTCCCAAATATTATTCTAATTTTAATTTAACTTAAGAAATGTATAATTTCTACTCCCAATTTGGTTCACATTAAAATATGAACAAATATTTTTGTTTTTCTATACATAATTGTATTTTTAAATAAATAATAAATTGAACTCTTGACTACAGTGCACACTAATTTTTTTCACCTTTATTAGGGAGTTCTAGGGGATATAGTATTTATTTTTATATTGATTATATATTTTTTAATTATTTATTTTATTTTCATTTTCATTCTTTGAATACAAATTGTGTTTTAATACTACTTCTAGAAAGAACCCCCCATTGGTGGGAGAAGGAGGCCTAGCTAATCAAAGCCATGAAGCACCTCTTTCACCCTAACTCTCTCCCTATCTCTCTATCTCTCTTTCTCTCTCTACCCCTTTATCACTTTTTCCCTCCTTCATATCCTTCTAATTTCTTTTCTCTTCCCATTTATATTTTAATTTCATTAAAAAACATGTTAAAAAATTTAAATCACTATAAATGTTTTAATGAACTTGAAAAATGTCACCAATGTTTAATAATTGATAACTAATTAAATTATAATATTTTATTGACATTCAATGATTCTAATCACCTTATAAATGTAGAGTGGTCATTTGAGGATTATTTACATGAGATGATAGGTGATTTCATAGACCTCCTCTTCTTTTTCTTCTCCCTTTAATTAAAAACACTTCTCTTTATGAGGTAAATGGTTGTATTATCATTTTTACTACTTTAACCACATTAAAGAATGAGTTTGGGTTGATAATACTTTCATGGGAGTGTGAACAAGCATTGGTATGGGAACTTGATTTCACTCTCTGTATTATCCCAACTAAATGAATACCATTTTAATTAATTATCCTTTCTAAACTAGGAAGGTAGGTACTCAAACATAAAAAAAAATATTGTACATTATAGTAGATATTTAATTAAATAGTTAAATAATTACACGGTGCGTACCAAGGTATCATGACCTCATGAAACACTATATAATATTTTTATATATTATAACAATAAATATATATTATCACATAAAATTATTTATATAACTATCATCTAAAATAGAAAAAAAAACATTACTTATATATAAATATATAATATATGAATAAAAACCCAGAATGATGCTTATGTATATGGTCGTGTGAGTTTGTGGGAGGTGACCCGTCACTGGTTTCAATCCTTTCTCAACCATCAGTATATGATTCATTCTTTTTCATTTTAATTTTTATGTTGTATTCCAAGTATTTCCATGCACATTTTTACTAATATTTTAAAAAATGAAAATAAAAAAACCTAAATGGCGAATATGTAGAGGGTTGCATGAGTTTATGGGAGGTGACCCATCACTAGTATGAATCCTTTATCAACTATCAGTATAGGATTGATTCTTTTTAATTTTATTTTTTTTGTAAGTCATGTATATCCAGGAACATTGTTACTAATATTTTAGAAAAATGAAAATACAGAAAAAACTTAGTAAGGGAATGAATGAGACTAAACTGGTTATAGGAATTCTGTGGAATTGAACAAGTTGTAGCCTTAAATCCCACTATGACCAATGGAGACACATCCATTAAACATCTTATCATTTAAATAAATACACATCATGTATATTCTTATCCATCGTTTAGTGTGTGATTTTTTCTTTTCCAAACTATCTTTACAAAACAGCATGTGATATTTTTATAAATATTAAAAGAACATAAAAATTAATTTAAAACTGAATGTGGGATTGGGTTCGCTATAAAGGTATATAACCAATGTCCAAAATAACAAGGTTTGAGTCATCCTAACCGAATGAATTAAATAGTTTTTCTTTAAATAAAAAAATAACTTTTTGATGGTGAAAACATTCCTTCAATGGTTGTAGAATTTTATGGTATTGAACCAGTAGTCGGTTCGAACCCCACCTCAAGTATTAGAGTAAAACAATTTCATAAATTTTTATTTAAATACTTACATGCCATGTTCTTTTGTAAACTTCATGTATATTTTAAATCTAACTATTATTTTTATCATATTATATTCTTATTGGTTTAAAAATAAAAAAAATAAAAGAAATAAATAAGAAACATTATGATGAAAATGTTGTACCATTTATTTTTTATGGTGTTTTTTTTATTATTATTTTATATAATATTAAATAAATAAATTTCATGTCATACCTTCAACTCCTTCACAACATTATGGAATATTCACATTGAATTTCCCAAGTTCAAGTTATTTTAACATTTAAAGAAAATTTATTTTACTGAATTCTTGTGAGTGAGAGCATGGTGTCAACATTGATAGCTGTTTTTTTTAGAAAATTTAGATATTTTTTAATGATATATATTTATGTATCTTTATAAAAAATTAGATATATTGATTTTATCTAAGTGAATGTTTTATGGAAAATTGTATAATTAAATATCTCCATACCTCATTTCCCACAACAAGAAAATGTGAGTCATTTCTACTTAAATGATGATATATATAATATTGGTTATTGTTAGTTAGATTTCCAAAATTATTTTTATAAACATTCATTCCTTATCAAATATGTTTCGTTATATTATTTTATTAACCAATGGTTGATACCGAGTTCTGATGAAATTTTTTTTTTAAAAAATATAATAATAATCAAACACATAGTATATGAAATAACCCAAAAAAAATCTTCCAAGAATCCTTAGGTGACTGGGTTTTAAAATTTTATTTTAATGGGGGTAGGTCAGGTTTGGTGGAAATAATCAAGAAAGCTAACAAAATTTGAAATTAACAAAATTTAAAAAATAAAAAGTTTGAATATACGAATGGAATTGTTATCACAAACACACATATGGATGTAATGGTAAGGTTGGATTTAAAAATACTTACATGTATTAGTATCATATATATCCTTGAATGTTTTCGTAATATAATTTAATGGAAAATTATTTCCTTTATTACTCAGACTTACTACCTAGGATAATCATTATGGGCTTATGAGAAAATTATTTCACTCCATAAAGTTCAACATAGTGATCATGGAAATTATTTTTTATGTTAATGTGCGTAGTAAAATACTCATGCGTTTCATTTTTTTTAGAATTGATGAAAATGTGACCTTTCCTATGATTATAAAGGATTAGTTGTTGTGGCATGATTATACAAGAATTTTATATCTTTTTAGAACCATATAATTGATGTTTTAAAGGATTATGAGATATAAATTACACATGTTAATAATTATTTCAATTAACAGATTTAAACTTGTTTAAATAAATATACTTGTTGAAAAGTGAAATTTCACTTGTTTTAATGATATCATGGATGGTGGATGTATTGAGAAAATCATTGGAACATTTTAGATAAAAATTAGAAATTATATACTTTGTATTTGAATAGTACAAGCAATTTAAATGTACACACTATAAGGATTATGATTACACCCCATGTAGAAAATTATACACCATGTAACAAAACACATACCACATAGTTTTGAAGAATATATATAGTTGTTCTCATGAGTCATATGACCATGATCATGACAAAAAGTGAATTCCATATAATCAAATAAACAAATAGTGTAAATCATAACCCCATGTGGTTGGTAGATAAAAAAATTAATACACATCACTTTTCTAAAAAATTACATATCATGTACTCACACTAATCGATAGTCAACTAAGAAAAATCAACATGTTGGAAGATTTTTGTGCCTTAATACATGGAAAATTAGAAATGGGACCATTGAAAAATAAATATTGTGTACTTTTTTACACATTGTGTAGTTTCAAAATTATAATAATAAGAATTTTTTCAATGGTTTAAGACGTTTTTTGAAGGTGGAAGGTGATACCCATTTGAAGTTGTTTTTAGTATTGTCCCATATTTTCTTTTTACTTTCTTTTTTAATTTGTTTAATGTTTTTTAGATTATAATGATGTTTATTTTTTATAAATGTTTAGTTTCAAATTCACAATTCATTAATTATGTTTTTTATTCTTATCTTCCTCCATGGTTTATAATTTTATTTTCATTTATTTATTTAATAAAATCATCCCTGTTAAATTTCATTATGATGCCTAGGTGAATATACATTTTTAGGTGGTGGGGAAATTAGGGATGGAGAAGTGATAGGGAGAATCATGGGTTGAGGGTTTTTAAATCATTGTTATGTGTTACCTATATGTCATGGATTATTAAAATACATAACGTAATTTATGGAATCCATGTATTATTTAATAACCAATAGATGTAAAATTGCATAGATTATATAACCTTTCATTTGTTTTATAAGGTCTTAGATAGAAACTTAGGTCAAGGAATGGACAATAGCCAATGCCCGGTGTAAATCTGAATCAAACTATATGGTATAATATATATTTATTTAACATGATAAATCTTAATTATTTATGTTATCAAATAATCATTTAATTTTATTAAAATTCACATTGATTATAAAAATCTATTATCCTTTTTTTATAGTTTTCTTCATGCCACTATTTATGTTAAAGTCATTTTTAACTCAATCCTTACATTTTTATTCTTATATTTATTCATCTTAATAAATATACACTTTAAATCCCTAATTTTATACTATGTTATAGATGATAAGGAATTTATTATTTATTTTAGTTAATTATAGTTTAAAATAAATAATCAACTGGGTGTGTGATGAAAACATGTACCACATGAATAGGGTAAGATTTCAAGAGTTTCGAATTCCTTATAATGAGAGTGTTAATGATACATATCACAAGTATACAAATATTTTGATGAATAATACTTCTCTTAGTGAGACTTCAAATTATTAAGTTATTATTGATAGTATTTTTTGAGTTTTTCCTAAGAAGTTTCATTCCAAGAAGGTTATGATTGATAAATGAAAGGATTTTACTAAATTTAAAATGGATGAGATTTTTGGATAAATTTTATGGTATAAACATGATTTGTATAATATTTATCATAATTTTACTAATAGGAAGAAGGTTTTGTCTTTTAAATATATGAAAATTCACTTTTTGTGGTTTATATGATGATATAAAATATTCTTCAAGTGCTGATAAAATGAATCGACTCAAATTGTATGAATTTAAAAAATATATATATAAGGAAAATAAAATGAGATAAAATAAAAGAGATAATATAATATGAGATAGTTAAGAAAAATAAAATTCAGATTTCGATTTAGATATTATCTTTTTTGATTTTATGAATAAAGGATATACAAAATATAAATATCCAAGAGTAAAATTTTGAAAGAGATAATTAATGTTCAAGAAAAAGGGGGAAAATGATAATCCTACTTCTTGGGGAATAACTAAATACTAAGACTCAAGTGATTATTCTTGAAATAAAAAGAAAATATGAAATATTTTTCAAATAGAATGTGTCAACCAGGATAGTGATTCGGGTTATAATTATGATTATGATTATGATTCTAACATTGATTCAAATTATGAAAATATTAGTGTAAAAAGTGTATTATGATATACTTGATAATAATTAAGGATATACTATAATTAAATATAATATATATAATAATTTTATGAAATACCAAGAAAATTTTGTTGAGGAGAATAAGAATATTATTCCAAAATTGAGAACATAAAAAGAACCTGTTCGGATGAGGCTTATAAACTCAAGGAAGAGAATTATAGGGTAAGAAAACATTCTTATAACACCAATAAGAATATTTTTTCTGATTTATAATATTTATAAAAGGAATATGGGAAGATCAAATATGAGATAGAAATTTTAAAATATGAATTTCTTAAATTAAATAATATAATTTGTAATTATGACTCAATGTTATCATTATAATTAATGACTTGTAAAATGAAGTGTATTATCTATATTGGATAATAATTAAAACTATATAATAAATAATTAGTGAGGGGTGAAAAGTAAGGTATTTCAACTAGTAATTTATTTATATATGGTTCTTTTTTACATTATTCTTATGAATAGAATTTATATTTTGGTCAATCTCTTTATCATAAGAAATAATTTTTTAAAATCTTCTTTAATTGTTAATTTCACTACAAATTCTAGATCATCGTTTCCTCAATTATTTTCTAAACATATGATTATACTTAATAATGTCTATAGTATTATGTTTCTTTTTCATGATAATCCAAATTAATTTTATAAAATTTTTTTGGGAAATATTTTTGAGAAAAATGATGAAACATGGAACTAATAAATCAAAGAAGAGTGAAGAAATTCAACACATGGGATTTTTAATGTGGGAGAACCCTCTAACGTAGAGGATTAAAGACAACAAGGGAACTCAAAAAATTAAAATAATAAATCATAGATTAAAAAATCATGTAAATTCACAAAACATTATTTTCAAGGTTAATATAGAAACACTTTTTTGAAAAACACACCAAGATATGACTCTATCTTCTCCCTGAAAAAAATCCTTGTTAATAACACCACTCTCTTCTAAAAACTCCACTACCTAGAAGATACACATTGAAAAATTTCACCCTTATTTGGTAAACAGAACTACCCTAGATATATTCATCCAAACATGTGTTTACATAAACATGCTACCATAATATCTATTTGATGACTTCTCCATAATCTATAAATAAAGGCACTCATTGTAACACCCTAAGATTTCTCGGTACGTTTCCCTTTGAATAATTCAATGGCGTGCATTTGTATGCAACTTTGAGATTATAACACACCACAAACAATCAAACATGCTGTTATGAATAGTAATACCTAAATTTTGAAATTTTATAAATTCTATCTCTCAAAATTGACTTCATTTTTGGATTCGTAATATCAAAATTAGCCTAGGGTGAAATTTTGGTACTTTTCGGATAACTTTCATATTTTGATGAATAGTGAAAATTACTAAATTTTAATTAAAAACAACTTTTCAATCGAAATAATTAATATTGATAAATTATGAATTTGAGTGGTTTTAAAGTATATTTAGAATATATTTTTACCATTTAATTCAATTTCTATCATTTGACATAATTTCACAATTAAACCAGACATAAACAAGTGCCAATCTTTTGATAGTTATTATCTCTAAAAAACATGCTTTTTGTTTTAACAACGGGAATTAATTTTAAATTAATTTCTGGGACTTCTGTGTTTTGAATTTGGAAAATTGGATTCCATATTTGGAATCATGATTTTAAAATTATGTAAATAGGTAACTTTTATTTTTAGACATTTTAAATAATTACTTCGGTAAATATATTATTTACCATGGTTAAAGGGTATATCCGGTATATAAGGGTTACAAAATAATATTATAATAATAAAAATTTACCCTAAAACGTGTCCTAACCTTATTGGTTGATACATGTCCTACCATGGGCATCTTTGGGTCGATTTTGGGACCTCATGGAGCCACTTGTAAGTGATAGGGACACTTTATTTTAATTAAGTTAAAATGAATACAAAAATGACACAAGCATATATCTTTTAGAAAAAAAAAATAGATAGGGTTATATATGTTGGATTTTCGACTATAAATATTAATTAGAAAGATAAAAGGATTTCCTATATAATGAAAGTTTATTTATAATTTTTAGACATTATATAATTTAATTTATTTATGACACAATGGTGATGCAGTAATTACTAAATTACTGAAAAATTAGAATAATTGATATTATAAATACCCAAATAAATGTAATTTGAGACTTTTTATAAATACCAATAATTTCATAGGTTAATATGACATGTTAGGAATGATTTAATTAACCTTTTTCTAAGTAATAATTCTGTTATGAGTTTTACAAAAATCAATTATTGAATAGTGTCAAAATTGACATAAAAGAGCTTTTAAAACAAATATTATATTATTAATTGAAATTAAATTCCTAAAAATCTAAGGTTCAGCCAAGAGACTAATATCATGATATGTGTATCATTAATGGACCACTTGGGGGTCTCTTAAATTTATATAGTATGTTTATTAACCATATATTATAAAAATACAAAGAGACATTGTAAAAGTGAAACTAATTAACTAAGAGTTAATACTTAAAGATAAGGTTAGTATAATGACAAAAAAAACTATCTAAAGTCTATTGGTTGAGTGTTTTTCGACCTATACCCATGTTAAAATTTAAATAATCCACTTTTAAGTCATTAGAAACCGAATATGAATTTATTATAAAATAATATTTCTAGCTTTTCCAAAGGTACCCCTCACCCCTCTTATAAAAAGGCACTTTCCCTTCTCATTAACTCACCCCTTAAAAGTTTTTTGGTTCGTCCAACCTCTGCCCAAATACTCTCAAAACATCCTTCACATCATCCTAGAGGCATTCCTTTAGTCATAAATCCAACCTAATGAGTCCTTTTGATCAAATCAAAAGGAAGAACCCAAAGAAGAGGTAATGATTTCACCACCCTTTTTCAAGTTCCTTTCTTCTTCCAATTCTTATTTATTTGTTATTAACATTAAAAAATAAAAACTCCGGTATCTTATATATACTTTGATGTTATTATAAATATGGTACAGTCATATTCAGTATTCTATCCATCCTTTGAATAACACGTCACCATGCGTGTGTACGAACAGCTTACCGTCTCCACGTCGTGGTGTAATTGTTATTCAATAAATTATTATTTGTATGGGTATAATAATGATGTATAATTCATGTAAATAATAAATTTAAAATGATAATTATTCTTTATATATTATATACCATCCAATTATATATTATTTTAATATCAAAAGAATGATATTGTCGCTCATGCGTACGTACGGACTACCGTCTCCACGAATGCGATGATATTCATTCTCCATCGTATCCATTCAAGTATAATTATCATTTGATGATTTAAAAATAATGTTTGAGGACTTGATATCATTCTGGATATGATTAAGATACAACCTATCCATGACAGACACGGCTTACGTAAGAAAACATATAAAATAAAATGAGTAAGTTAACACCCAAAACAACGATAATACTAAGATATTATTAACAAATCAATATTAATAGATCATATAAGATATCATATTAATATATATGATTCTTTTATAATTTAATAACAATTATTTCACCATTATACAGGAGGTTAACCTACCCCCAACCAAGGATAAGTACAAGGTAAGGGGTTTCTTATCTCACTCTAAATTTCGTGAGAATTCCATTGTTCACCACTTATTTATTGAATGTGGTGTATGTGTACTACCCATAATTGTATTCATTGTGTATTATACATTAATTTATGGGTATTTACATCCTCATTGTATGATCCTTCTTTCATGGGTGTATGTTTCATAAGTTACCTAATCGATAAGGGAATTTGAAATTTCAATTTCCATTTATTCGGCTTTACGCAAACTTCATTGATTATTTTACTCCGAGATTATGTGTGGAATCACAATTCATTTGCTTATGTCATAATTTCCACTCTCCTATTCTGTGGATATACTTTTTATACACATAATCACTCCATTGATAATTTCTCATGTCATCGATATGAATTTGATAAGAGTAATTTTAACTCATTCTCCATTTGTTGTGTTAAACATCCAATTCATTGGTGTTGTTTTTAAAAGATTATGTGTGAATGTCCTTTGATTGTTTTACACTGAATATACAATCATATTTAGTGTATTTATATTTGTTACACATAATTTTGTCGTTGATTTATCCTTAACCTAAGGATACGGCCTTTATAAGAGATTTCGTCTCAATTTAAATTCCATTGAGACTTCTTTGTTGTTATACACAAAATCACTTTTATGTGGTGTATATAATGTACTTTGACATAGTATATCATGAATCCCTTTATTCTCATGATATTACAATGTTTTTATTACCTCAATTATTTGTATTCATGTGTCTCTCTTTTGGTTAGAAACTCTAACTAAAATACCATTTTTAAATGTTTTAAAGACTTATTCTTCTAAATCTTGCTCATTAATGTCCATGTTTTAAAAAATGGTTTTAAGGATTTATTTATATGGACATTAAAGATTTAAAATTTAAAACTCCTTTTAAAAGTTTCGAAGTGGTATGTGACACTTTGATTCAAAAATCTATTTTAAAACGGTTTCTTGACCAATAGTGTGACTTTTAAATGTTTTCAAGAAAAGGGGGATATTTCTCTCAAATAGTTTTGATGGTTATTTTCATCTATTTCAATATCATTCATTATTATCGATTGAGGTTAATATGATACAATGCAATCTTCCATATTGTATCGAATGAGTTATGTTTGACTGTGGATGTTCTATTTTTATACCCTTCATGGTTTATGGTGGAAAATTTGACATTTAGTATGCTAGTTTTAATACGAATGTTTATGTTATATTTAAACCTTTTCATATGGGAATTCATTGGAGATAATATGTGATGGGTGGAGCCCGCTATAGCTCCTCAATACATCGGTAGGTCTCATGAGACAAACTAGTGTCTTGGCACAAGGCCTTGGCAAAATCTTATTTGTAGTCATGGAATGAGGCCTTTGTTATGTGGTTATGATAGTCTGGCATTATGAATTCCATCATTATGAAAGTGTTTATTGATATTTCATGTGATTGTTCGACTAGTAGAATATCCATTTGAATAAGTAAATGGCATTACTTAATTTTATCTTTTCCATATTATCCTGAAGTTCAAGTTTAAAAGGATTTTGTTTTAGTTAAAAATTGCTTTAAGTGTTTATGCTTAAATATGAAAGATTATGATATATTGTTATCCTTAATGAGCATCTGAGCTCACCCCTTTCAATGTTTTATTTTTCCCAGGATGTGAAGAAGTAATTTATGAATGACCTGCAGGGATAGTATGAGGGGATATGAAGACAAGATGTTGTTGTATTTTTTTTAGTTTTTTTACCTTGTGATGTAATGTAAGGCTTATGAATATATCTAGTGTTTCCAAGACTACTAAACTAATCGGTCTTTAGAGACTTGATCCTTTGTGATAATGCCAATGTCTTGTAATAATGCACCGACTCTGGGTATCTAGGGTTGGGGAGTTACAGTTGGTATCAGAGGAAGTTTAGTACAAACCTTGGAAGCTAGATTTAGATAAACTCTGATTAGAGCATGTAGACCAAAGATGAACTTTGAGGATTAGTATAGAAGAACCTCCTAAAATTTTGGTATTGAAGATATTTTTTGAGTTTTCCAAGCAATACATCCCTGTCTGGATATGAGCAGGTAGAGGCGGCTCTGGCACAGATGTACCTAGGGGTAAAACCCGAAAACACCGCTTTGAGCTAGACTTGAACAGGAACTGGTGCATGACAACGGGCCTTTCTGCACTGTTGGTTATAACACTCTCGGGGGATATGCTTAGGATAATTTACATTTTCTTTACTAACCGATTTGAAGTATTAAATATACAAGACGAGAGTAAATGAACTAGGTTAATCCTAATGTGTTTCAAATTGTGAATATGGTGACATGTTAATCTCTAAATGATTTTATGACTACTGTTACTCACACAATTCTTTCTAGTTTTAGTCAATGGCTGGATTCCAAGGAAGTCATAGTGACTTTGAGAATGATGTACAAGGTGGGAACAGTGGTGGAAATGAGCAACAAAATGGAATGTTTATAGGCATAAAAGATATCATCTTTATTCCAAATCAATTTTCCAAAAATATGATCAAAAATATATATATTAACCATTTCCCAGACTCAACAAAGAAGAGAAAGGTGATGAATGATAAGAGCTCCATCATTAGAGACCATGGATAAAGGAATCCTCAATTTCCATCATGCAGGAAATGTGGAAGGAGACACCCAATAAAGTGTCTCAATGGGACAAAAAAATCATTTACGTGTGGGAATGAAGGACATAAAGTGAAGAATTACTGAAGAAAAATGAAGAGTACTATGGAAGGAGATAAAAATGGTCCCAAGAGTCCATTTACAGTCATTTGTCGTAAATGTAGGGGACCTGGCCATTACCCGAGTGAATTCCCTATTCTATAGGATATTTTCTTGGTCAAAGAAGAAGCTATGTGGAAATAAATGGTTGGAGAAATGTTTAAAAAGTATTAGTGCTCCTTGTTGATGGGTTTACTTTGGAAGAATTTTCTATTGTATTTGTAACCACACAGTTTTCCATGTGAGAATGATATTAGAGGAAGAATTATCTTTTCTCTTGTGGATATAAGTATAAATTACAATTTGGTTTTATATGATCATTGGGGTTTGAGAGAATTATAAGTTATTATATTTTGGTATGAAAATACAAGTTATGATATAACATTTGTGGTTAAATTATGTTATGGTATTTTTAGGAATTTATCTCATTTTGGTAATGTCATAAAATATAGTTTTTGAAAGAGGACAACACGTAGACCGTGTGACAACCCGTCGTGTCAGACAAAGATATGGGAATCAAATCCACAACCAAAGTGTGATTGGGATTTATCGCCTACCATTGGACTATGTGAAGCCCCTGGATAGTGTGACTAATTATTTTTAGTTAAATTATTTTATTGATCAATAATAAGTTGATTTGGGTTCTTATTTCTTATTAAATGAATACCCTTGGTATAAGAAAAATGATTTGCTGATTAAGTGATAGATGTTATTTTGGAAGTTGTTCACTTTGTTGTGAAAACAATATGCCCAAGGAAAATAGAATTTTATGGGATTTCATTTGAGGATTAATAGTGTATTTTTATCTATGTTTTTATTATGGATTTATAGTGATTTGGGTTGTTTATGGAAATGATTAGGTTAATTACTTTTAAGTATGTGACTTCAAGAGTAATTAATGTCATTTGGAGATAAAATTTAACATGGAGGACTACATTCTTATAATTTTTGGGTTTCAATATTAGTTTGGATTATATTGAAGGATTTTAAGGACAATTTATTATTGAATGGTATTTATTTAACATTGGGGTATTGATGGTTTAATTTTAGAAATTAAGATTAGTGTTTTTTTCTCTAATGGAATATCCATTTGGGGGATCATAAGATATTATACTAACCATTTTGGTTTTGATTAATCCTTAAAGACAAGGTAAATATATAGTTTATCCTACGTGGATCATTTATTTCTATAGATGTTTATTCTAGCTCTTCCATTGTGACCAAGTCTTCTTGAATACTCCTTTTTTCAAAAAAAATTGTGTTAGTGGTAAAAATTTATTAAATAATGAAACTCTACTTAAAAATTATGTATATCTCTTTATGTTCTAAGTCAATATCATAAATGAATTCCTTGTCCTTATGTAATGTAACTTAAAACAAAAAAAATGTTGTCTGTTTACTTTTCCTACTGGGAGACTAACGACCGTTTGTCCCAACACAAGTTTGTGATTTTCTTATTGTTAACTTTCTCCTGATCATGTTTTATATCCCTCTCCATCAGAACTGAACACTTATTTTATCATCCATATCCATGTTTTCCTATATGGAATCCTAGTATGGGTTATCTTGGGTGACATTAATACCTCTCTTCCTTTCTTTTAACGTGATGGTTTTATTAACTCTTTTTTAGATGTGGGACTTTCCATTATATTATCAAGCCCAATTTTAAAAAAAATTGCAAGGACGCAATTTATTGAGGGAGGGGAGAATGTAACAGCCCAAGATTTCATGGTACGTTTCCCTTTGAATAATGCAATGGCGTGCATTGTACGCAACTTTGAGATTCTAACACACCACAACTAATCAAACTAGCCGTTATGAATACTAATACCTAAATTTTGAAATTTTATAAATTCTATCTATCAAAATGGACATAATTTTTGGATTCAGAATATCGAAATTAGCGTAGGGTGAAATTTTGGTACTTTTCGGATAACTTTCATATTTTGATGAATAGTGAAAATTACTAAATTTTAATTAAAAACAACTTATTTAATCGAAACAATTAATATTGATAAATTATGAATTTTAGTGGTTTTAAAGTATATTTAGAATATATTTTTACCATTTAATTCAATTTTTGTCATTGGACATAATTTCACAATTAAACGAGACATAAACAAGTGTCAATCTTTTGATAGTTATTATCTCTTAAAAACACGCTTTTTGTTTTAACAACGGGAATTAATTTTAAATTAATTTCTACCACTTCTGTGTTTTGAATTTAGAAAATTGGATTCCATATTTTTAATCAGGATGTTCAAATTATTTAAATAGGTAAATTTTATTTTTAGACATTTTGAATAATTACTTCGGTAAATATTTTATTTACCATGGTTAAAGGGTAAATCGGGTAAATAAGGGTTACAAATAATATTATAATAATACAAAATTACCATAAAACGTATCCTAACCTTATTGGTTGATAAATTTCCGACCATGGGCATCTTTGGGTCGATTTTGGGACCCCATGGAGCCACTTGTAAGTGATAGGGACACTTTATTTTAATTAAGTTAAAATGAATACAAAAATGACACAAGCATATATCTTTTATAAAAACAATTTTTAAATAGGGTTATATATTTTGGATTTTCGAATATAAATATTAATTATAAATTTAAAAAGGTTTCCTACATAATTAAATTTTATTTATAATTTTTAGACATTATATAATTTAATTTATTTATGACACAATGGTGATGGAGTAATTACTAACTTAATGAAAAATTAGAATAATTGATATTATAAATACCAAAATAAATGTAATTTGAGACTTTTTATAAATAACAATAAATTTCTAGGTTAATATGACATGTTAGTAATCATTTAATTAACTTTTTTTGAAGTAATAATTCTTTTATGAGTTTTAAAAAAATCAATTATTGAATAGTGTCAAAATTGACATAAAAGAGTTTTTAAAAAAAAATTATATTATTAATTGATATTAAATTCTACAAATATAAGGTTCATCCAAGAGACTTATATAATTATAGGTGTATCCTTAATGTACCACTTGGGGGTCTCTTGGATATACATAGTACGTTTATTAACCATATAATATAAAAATAAAAAGAGACATTGTAAAAGTGAAACTAATTAACTAAGAGTTAATACGTAAATATAAGGTTAGTACAATGACCCAAACCTGTCTAAATTCTATTGGTTGAGTGGTTTTCGACCTATACCCACCTTAACATTTAAATAATCCACTTTGTAGCCATTATAAACCGAATATGAATTTATTATAAAATAATATTTCTAGCTTTTCCAAAGGTGCCCCTCACCCCTCTTATAAAAGGGCACTCTCCCTTCTCATTAACTCACACCTTAAAAGCCTTTTTGTTCGGAAAAACTCAACCCAAATACTCTCTAAACATCCCTCACATAATCCTAGAGGCCTTAATTTAGTCAAAAAGCCAACTTAAGGATCCATTTTGATCAAATCAAAAGGAAGAACCCAAAGAAGAGGTAATGATTTCACCACCCTTTTTCAAGTTCCATTCTTCTTCCACTTCTTCTTTATTTGTTATTGCCATTCTAAAATAACAACTCCAGTATCTTATATATACATTGAAGTTATTATAAATATGGTACAATCATATTCAGTATTCTATCCATCCTTTGAATAATATTTCACCATACATGTGTACGTATGGCTTATAGTCTCCACGTCGTGGTGTAATTGTTTTTCAATAAATTATTATTTGGATGGGTATAATAATGATGTATAATTCATGAAAATAATAAATGTAACATGATAATTATTCTGTATATATGATATACCATCCAATTATATATTATTTTAATATCAAAAGAATGATATCGTCGCTTGTCGGTACGTACGGACTACCGTCTCCACGAACGCGATGAGATTCATTCTCCATCGTATCCATTCAAGTATAATTATCATTTTATGATTTAAAAATAATTTTTAAGGAATTTATATCATTCCGGATATGATTAAGATACAACCTATCCATGAAAAACATGGCTTACGTAACAAAACATATAAAAAAATAAGTAAGTTAACACCCAAAACAACAATAATACTAAGATATTATTAACAAATCAATGTTAAAAGAACATATATGATATCATATTAATATATATGATTCTTGTATAATTTAATAACAATTATTTCACCATTATACAGGAGGTTAACCTACCCCCAACCAAGGAAAATTACAAGGTAAGGGGTGTCTTATCTCACTCTTAATTTCGTGATAATTCTATTGTTCACCACTTATTTATTGCATGTGGTGTATGTGTACTACCCATAATTGTATTAATTGTGTATTATACTTTAATTTATGGGTATTTACATCATCATTTTATGATCCTTATTTCAGGGGTGTATGTTTCATAAGTTACATAATCGATAAGGGAATTTGAAATTTCAATTTCCACTTATTCGGCTTTACGCAAACTTCATTGATTATTTTACTCCGAGATTATGTGTGGAATCACTATTATTTTTCTTATGTCATAATTTCCACTCCCATTTTCTGTGGATATACTTTTGATAAACATAATCACTCCATTGATAATTTCTCAAGTCATCGATATGAATTTGATAAGTGTAATTTTAACTGATTCTCTATTTGTTGAGTTAAGCATCCAATTCATTGGTGTTGTTTTTACAAGATTATGTGTAAATGTCCTTTGATTTATTTAAACTTAATATCCAATCATATTTAGTGTATTTATATTTGTCACGCATAATTATGTCGTTGATTTATCCTTAACCTAAGGATACGGCCTTTATGAGAGATTTTATCTCTATTTAAATTCCATTGAGACTTCTTTGTTGTTATACACCAAATCACTTTTATGTGGTGTATATAATGTACATTGACATAGTACTTCATGAATCCCTTTATTCTCATGATATTACAATGTTTTGATTACCTCAATTATTTGTATTCAAGTGTCTCTCTTTTGGTTAGAAACTCGAACTAAAATACCATTTTTAAATGTTTTAAAGACTTATTATTCTAAATCTTGCTCATTAATGTCCATGTTTTAAAAAATGGTTTTAAGGATTTATTTATATAGACATTAAAGTTTTAAAATTAAAACTCCTTTTAAAAGGTTCCAAGTGGTATGGGACACTTTGATTCAAAAATCTATTTTTAAATGGCTTCTTGACAAATAGTGTGACTTTTAAATGTTTTCAAGAAAAGGGGGATATTTCTCTCAAATAGTTTTGATGGTTATTTTCATCTATGTCAATATCATTCATTATTATCAATTGAGGTTAATATGATAGAATAAAATCTTCCATATTGTATCCAATGAGTTATGTTTGACTGTGGATGTGCTATTTTTATACCCTTCATGGTTTATGGTGGACGATTTGACATTTTGTATGCTAGTTTTAATACAAATGTTTATGTTTTGTTTAAACCTTTTCATATGGGAATACATTGGACTTAATATGTGACAGGTGGAGCACACTATAGCTCCTCGATGCATCCGTAGGTCTCATGAGACAAACTAGTGTCTTGGTACAAGGCCGTGGAAAAATCTTATTTGTAGTTTTGGCACGAGGCCTTGGCTATGTGGTTATGATATTCTAGCATTATGCATTCCATCATTATGAAAGTGGTTACTGATATTGCATGTGATTGTTCGACTAGTATAATATCCATGTGAATAAGTAAATGGCATTACTTCATTATATCTTTTCCATATTACACTGAAGTTCAAGTTTAAAAGGCTTTTGTTTTAGTTATAAATTGATTTAAGTGTTTATGCTTAACTATGAAAGCTTCTGCTATATGGTTATCCTTAGTGAGCATCTGATCTCACCCCTTTCAATATTTTATTTTTCCCAGGATGCGAAGAAGTAATTTATAAATGACCTGTAGGGATAGTATGAGGGGATATGAAGACAAGATGTTGTTGTAGTTTTTTTTTCCTTATGATGTTATGTAAGGCTTATGAATATATCTAGTGTTTCCAAGACTACTAAACTAATCGGTCTTTCAAGACTTGATCCTTTTTTATCATTCCAATGTCTTGTAATAATGCACCAACTCTGGGTATCTAGGGTAGGGGCGTTACACTCATGCCTCACGTCGATGGTTTGATCACTCTTTGAAAACTTTATCTCACGGTTTCTTACCACTAGATTCCATATCTTGAACCTTGTAACATCAATTTTACTTCACACTTATTCCTTATCTTCAGTCCACATATCCTACATCTAAATTAGTATGGCATCACATCGAGGACCCTCTATCGATTCTTTTCTCACCATCATAAAAGGTTTCTATATTCTATGGAAAATGAGGTACCCCCTTCATGATCTATATTGACTACATCTTCAATAGATACCATGAACCTCTCTATGATTAAAAGTAATCACGTCCCATCCTACTATAATATACTATTTCAACCTCTCTTATAGAGAACAAGTCTATAAGTATAATTAATAAAATCAATATTTTCTTTTTTTAGAATTAATGTTGATAAAATATGTTCATTAATATCGAGTGAACCTCCTATATTATGTTGATTAAATATATATATTAATTAATTTTTCTCTCTAATAAATTGGTGGAATCCCAAAAATCTCCCCTTTCATCAGATCAAAGAAGGGGAAATACTATATAAAACTAAGTTGTAAAGAAAACAAGTTGGTATCACACAAGAAATCATCCTAGGTAGAAAAAATGATGGTTTCCTTTTCAAAATATGTTAAAAAAATAAAAATAAACCCCATAAAAAATATAAACAATTAATTTTTCATTTTATCTATGTTCTCATCATCCTGCTGAACAATACTTGAACTAGAAACCTCTAGATCCCCCATAATATTGATCACTATATTATCTATATAAAATGAATAAATTAACAAATCCCCCTACTCAACACCCCTTAGGTAGATAAGAACACAACCTCAATATTTAATTTGTAATTCTTTATTTATTGGAATAATTATATAAACAAAAATAATTAGGTGTAAGTATTGATTCACCTCTCCCAACATTCTTCATCTTTCAAACCTTATTCTACATCATATATGCATCAATGATCCTCTTGGAAATCACTTCTATAATTACCATGAAAAATTGTAATCGTGAAACATTCCTCTAATACAATTTTTGGGGATAATCCGAATTTTGAGTAAAAAAATTATTGTGAATTTTATTGAATAACTAGAATAAACATCGAAGTGATAAATCAATGAATAATGAAGAAAATAAAAATATTGGATTTTCAATAAGGGAAACCCCCTAATTCATATTATTAAATACCATGTAGAAAATAAAAAAAAAATTAAATTAATAAGTCATGGAGTATAAACATAAAGTAAATGATAATATATTAATATAAATGATAATGTATAACATGTATGAAAAACACAACTTGATATGCCTCATTATTCTCTCTAAAAATAAATCCAGTAATGTAAACCTCTCTCTTATGAAAGATTCCATTTCCATAAAGATCCTAAATGTAAAAACATCACCCTTATTTTATAAATTTCACTATCTCAATTATCTTTATCAAAACATATTTCGTTGTTGATGTGCTGATATAATATCCCTTGGATGGTTTGTCTTTTGTCTATCAATCATGGAACTCAAGCCTTTTGTTGTTTCCCCTCACTACCATGTGTAATTTAATTAACCCTAGAACATCAATGTTTCTTGACACATTTTCCTAGTTTATTTTCCAAACATGTTACCATAAACATGGAATCCCATCAAATTAAAAAATACTATCGATGTTATTGTCGACATCACCCAAGGTTTCTACATGATACCGAAAACACAGCAGCCCCTTCCTTCTCTCAGTGGACTATATCTTCAATAATTTACAAACACCTATCCCTAATAAGAATTTCTTACATTTAATACATCTAAACTATGCTACCACATCTTTTTATATAGTCACCAAGTCCATATCTCTATTTAATATGGTCATCATTCATCTATTTTACCATTAATTTTCAAACAATCTCTCTATTAATGATGATGTAAACTCTTTATTAATTTAGATTAAATATCACTATTAATTAATTTATCTCCATAATAAATGGGTTTAATTATTATAGAAGTGTGTTTTGAATATCTAGAATATATACTCTAAATTTTTTTTAATCTACAACAATATTGTAATATAATTTAATTATTATATGTTATTGGTTGTGTATTTTTTTATCACTTCATATCTCAAATGTATGTGGACAACGATAAATTTATTATATTTTTAATTATATGAATATCTTTAACTAGTTTTGTAGAACCACGTAATAAGTTTATTAACATAAGGTGATTTCATATGATGAAGAATTCATTATCATGTTTTATTTATAGATTAAAACATAGATTAATGGGTAGTATACCGTAATAGTTTTATTATTATTCTTTTAATAGTTGGTATTCGGTATGAAGATATAAATTATTTGGGGTGTTGATTCTATTTTTGAGAATTAATTTTATTGTTTTCTCTATTTATTTTATAATTAATGTCATTTACTATAAAATCATGTTAATTTTAATTTTTATATTATTTTTGTTTTGTTTTAATTTTTTTTTTTGGGATATGTTTTTTGGTTTAATTAACTTTCTCCAACAACATTTCATATATTATTGTTGTATTTATTTTCATGATCTTCTCCTTATTGGATTTTCTTTTTGATCATTACAAAATAGAACAAATATGTTCACATTTTATAACTATCTTAAAGGGGTAGAAGGTTGTTGTGATTCATCATTTTTAATATTATTTTTAAAAATTACATTAATATATAATTATTTATTATGTTCTAGATTAATTAATTATAATTTATGTATGATTTATATCTATCACATAATAAAATTACACTTTTATGTTGTTCAGGATTTTTGGAATGGTATAATTGAGAGAGGATTCAACATCTTTATCACATGGAACATGTTAAACGAGATTAATAATAAAATAGTTGAATTTAATTAATTATCAAAATTAATTTACAATACTATATTACATAATAGTATCTAGACTATATATTTTTTATGACATTAATATTTCGTCGTGATACCAAATAATCCCCAATGTCTCAAATATTATAGAAATGAAATGAATATTTTTCTATTTAAAAGGCACTCTAAATTATGTCCTATAGTAAGATAACGGTTCATCTTTAAAGATTTTTATATTTTTTATAAAAAAATTGGATTTTTCATTAGGGGTTAACAGTTATCTTCTATTGGTGCAGTCATTATCTACAAAAAACTGTGTTACATAGAAATCCAAGAAGATTTTTTTTTATTTATATGATTGATGTTGAGTATTCTGAAACATCAAAACCCATAATCCAAAAATGTGGACGGAGTTATAACTAGATGACATTATTTTTAATATCTCATACACCTTGGTAATTGGGTGTCATAATCAAAATGAAATCAAATTTTCAATAAATCTAATGCAACATTCATGGTTAAATTATATTTAAATCATTTACCACTTTATCAAGTAGAATTTAGAACATAGAGAGCCTAAACATTAACATGATTCAATAAATGAGAATGTAGTGGATATCATGAAAAAACTCCACATAAATCATTCCTTCTAAAATATTAAAGTTTCATTGGGAGTTAATTCTAAAAAAATCCTAGTGAGTTCATTGTATTATTCTACCACATTAATTCTATATAATTTTTTGAAATTTTGGTAGAATACTTTTTGAGTAAATATTTTAATGGTATAGATAATTTTTCATATATAAAGGTGGTATGAAATATTTTAGTAGATAAATATTTCTAAAGAATAAAAATTTATTTTAGGTACATTATAATGATTTAATGGTAGAGATTGATTGGTTCATAGAGATTCAAGAAAATTTATTAATTAAATATATATTCATATATCATAGAGAAAATAAGTTGATACTTGTTAAATATAGTCATGATATTTACATAGAGGGATGGAGAACTCTCAAAAATATCATTATATACAATGGTGTGCTGTTTAGATAAATCTAACATTATGGGGATGATATGAAATGTTTTGTTAGTAGATTATTAGTTATTTCCTAATATATAATTTTATTATATTTCTTGAATATATTCCCATGGATTTATAAAAGACCTATTGGAGTTGAAATATTATGAACCGTAATGAATGATTTATTAGGAAACCCAAATATTATCATAGTTCTTTTTTAAAATAATTACTCTTAGTTTAAAACATTATCCAATTCATATTTTAAAGTTAAAAATTTCTCAAGTATCCATGGTCCTCTTCAATTATAGTAGATAACCACCAGAATCAAAAACTATGATGTGATAATCATTATTATGGTATGGTTTTTTTTGAAAATTACCATGTTAAATTTGGTATTTGTTCTAGAGATTTAAGTATAAACTAAAGATTCAACTTAAGGATGTAAAAAAATATTTTTTTATATAAAACAAGATATATCTATAGAAATAATCATGGATGAAAATATGGTTGGGTAAAAAAATTCCTTACACCATTTCAAAATGAGAAACCCTTATAGACTTAATCATTATTTTGATAGAGTGGAGGTAACTATGCCATCACCCTATAAATTATAACATGGTTTTAATATGAGATCTAATTGAATTGATAAAATAGAAATTATGGATTTAGTATTTTCATGGATTTATATCCATGTATTTAGAATCTATCATTGACCCATTACACCACACTATGGTTATCCTTCATCATGGAATGGTTTCCTTCATCCCTATATATATTGTATATTTTAGTTTCCTAAGTGAGATGAAAATATTTAAGCATTTATCAAACATTAAGGGATGATTTATTGTGATATTTTAACATTGATGGAGAATAAGAATAATTTTGTTTATTATATACATCCTTGGAGGCATCTATGGAGGGTCACACAAGATTAACTAACCTATTGATTCTCATTTTGATCACTATTGTACCTAGAGTTCAAGACTATCATCCCACACATGTTTCCTCTATTCCATATTGATAACAATATAAGTGTTGTTATAGTTGGGTTATAATGACATGTATCTTTCAAACCTGATCATTGTATAATTTTCAAAATATATATATATAATAACATAACACCAAAAAAAGGTTTACTTTTTTGAAACAATTAGGTTCATAAAACATGAATATGCATGAAAAAATTATACATTATATAAATCCTCCAAAATAACCCTCCTATAAAATTTAATAATCTTATTAATACATATAATCACCGTATTACATATATAAATGAAGAGTGTGCGCATAATTCATAGTAAGGGAATGAATAATTGCGAGTAATATAAGACATGAATCAATATAACTTCACGGGTGAATAAAATCATCAGCGGCATATCATATAGGATCATCACCTAATTAATATGTAAATAATTTGGAAGAGAAATGAAATATGGAACATGAATGATAATGAATCATCATAAACATATTGGATAATACCCATTCATCAAATGTGAAAAAAGTTTACATTAGTTTCATGTGTAACATATGTGTTCAGAACTCACTGCATAGAATGTGAACAAAGATATAATCAAGTTTAAAAATACTAATATCATCAATTATCAAATATTATAAAGTTAATTGGAAGTTTATATATAAGTATGGGATCATCCATCACATAATGATAATCTTATAATCATACATACCACATAGTAACAAACATACATCAATCGTAATCATTAAATAAACCCATGAGATAATAATGGGTTTCAGAATGATTTAATAAAGTATAAGATAAAGAATAGAAATTATTGTTCATAAAATAAGTTGGAGAAAATAATATTGAATATGAAAGGGTTTCATTTATAAATAAAATTTCAGAATTCAGATAGAAGATAAGAATAAACATAAAAAATTATCATAAGATTGCTTTGAGAAAAATGTCATTGTCAATAATCTTTTAATATTTGGTAAGAGTTTATCTCAATAAATTATAGTCATATATATCAAGATAACAACACATTGTAAAAAAATTCATTTAAAAGGTATTTTAAAAGAATAATGGGGAAATTTTAGTTGAAGAGAAAATAAACCCAAAAAAGAATGATTTGGGTTTGAGAGTCCCATTACCTTAGGTAATTTTTTGTTTTATCACTTTTAAACCTCCTATATTTTTACCTTATGTTTATTAAAAAATGAATACATAAGTTTATGACATTTATTTGTCATATTCATGATCAATTAAAATGATTTTAATTTATTTATTTATTCTTTTTTAATATTAAGTTATTTATGGCATGTTTCTTTGAATTAGCCCATCTTTTTTCAATGTCATGGTTTTGATTCATTATTTTTCATAGAACATTAAAATTACTTATAAAAGATTAAAAATACATAAAATTAAATATTTATATTTTATGAATAATTCATGATAACCAAACACAGTGAGGTGATAATAAAATAATTTTCAATGTCCTCCTAGGAGAATAAAATAGACCATTAATGAGACATGTCAAATGGAGAGGGAAATAGAGTGTATCTATTATAAAGAAATTAAAATAGATATACCATATAACAATAACATTAATATTTTATATAGTTTTTAATTAAGTGGTTTAAGAAGGCATTAAAATGAAAATATATTAAATTAGTAGAAAGAAACATTATTGAAATAGGATGACATTATTACCTCTTCGTTGACATTTATGTCTTATCAACAGAACTATGGCCTTGATCACTTGCACCTAGATGAAACCAAAACATATATAATAATATTAAATGTATAAAAATAAATTAATTTATTATATCTTCGGAAATTATAGGTTCTTAGGAAATGATTTTGAAAGGGAGGTGAGTAGGGGTATTTATACTTGAAGGGAGAGGTATTTTTGGTTAAAATAATGATAAAAATATTATTTCATGTCCAAGACTACTACTATAGGTTAAATTTGAGAATATAAGTAGTATTATAATAAAAAAAGTTTTTATGGCATTTAATACCTTTAAACCCCAAAATAATTAGTTGAAACAAAATAAAGGAAGAAAATTGAAAAAAAAATATAATACTTTATATTTTAAGACATTGAAAAATAATTTTTTGGTCAAAAAAATATTATTTTCATTTTAAATAAACTATATATCTTATTAAATATAATTTTGGTTTATATAATCATTTTATAATTTTTTATGTCATTATTGAACCATAAATATGTTATAAACCAAGTGGCATTCAAACAATTTTTTTTTAAATATTCCGTATAAAATTAACGTTTTTTAGAAAAATAAAAAATAAAAATCACTCTTTGAAAATTTAAATGTTTTAATTAGAAAATTTATATTCTTTTTAAAATAATAATTTTCTAACATAGATAATTTTAATATTTAATTAATTTAATAAAACATATAATTTTTATGAAATAAATTAATATATTGAGAATTAAAAATATACACTAATGATTTATTCAAGTTTCCTAATTTAACTGTCTGTATTATGGAACTAAAATATTTATTTTTTACTTCATTAATTTATATTAAAAATTCTTTACATGTCATTTTATTATTCTATTGGTTATGTTGCTATTATAATGGTCAAATTATTATTCTAACAATCACGTTTCTATTCAAATTACTATATAACTGTACACAGAGTCATATTACTATTCTAATAGTTATATTGGGTTAATAATTCCTACAAATACAACTTATTTCATTTATTCATCATTCAATAAGTTTTATCTAAAAATTATTTACATCCTTTACAAAAAAATCCAATCATATTCAAAATGTTCTGGATTAGGTTTAGAGTGTTATTCATGAGTGTAATATTTTTATGAGATCATGTCCTGATGGATTTTAAAATACCACTTTGGTTTTTTGTTAATTTTTAATGTATCATTATAAATTTTTAATTTGTGGTGATTTATTTAATCTTAATATGTAATATTCTAAATTAATGGAAAAAACTAGTGTTTTTATTATATGTTTCTTGTGTTTAGATTATACCAAATTCCTGAGTATAACACACATGCTCACACATATATATATTTATTAAGAATAATATATTTTTAATGAAATTTATATTTCATTATATTCGTCCCTACTTTAGAAATTTTATCCTCAAAATTACAACTCATATCCTCTATCGATAATAGATAAAGGTATACCTATTTCATTTCATCCTTAATTACCAATGTTACTTATTTTCAATTAATATTTCACCAAATATCCTTAATAATATGAGTTTCTTTATTGAATTGAAATTTGTCTCTATGGTCAGATATCTTTATTGTTTTCTCTTTATAAAAGAATTCATTATCCACTTTTACTTCCATTGGATAAAATATATGTGTATGATCAGTAATTTACTTCCTTAGGTGTGATATTTGTAACACATTATGCACATGAGATAGATTTGGGAAGTACCATTTTTTATACCAAGGATCATATGTGATAAACTATCTTAAATGGTATAAAGCTCCTAGGAATTTATTTTCCCTAATTTATAATCCCTCTGAATATATTTCAAGGCTATATTATAAAACACACTTTTTACCTAACTTCAAACAACATCTTTCTCTGATGTTTGTTAGTAAAACTCTTTCATCAACTTTGACTGGCATTAATGTTTTATTAAAAGACTTGGAAACTCTTTATCTTTTCTTGTACATGTTTATATCCTGATAGATTCAACAACTTATTCCCAGCATGTTAGAGTTTTGAATCTATTTTTACATAGAGATTCGTATAAGGATATATAAATACATGAGTAGAAATTATTATTTTATGATAATTAAAACAGTGTAATATATAAATCCTAGCCACTGATAAAGGCCATTGAAAAATCTATCAGAATGTATTTTATTTTTTAAATGAGATTTTTATATTAAAATCTACTATATGGGGGATAGGTTATAATAATGTTTAACTTAATATTTAAGGAATGTTGAATACTACTCTAGAATATAAAATTAAGCCTTGGATATCCATTAAGAACAATTTAAGGAGGAAACCCATGTATCCTACAAACTTTCTTTACATAAATCCTAATAAGTTGATCAAGAAAGTATTCTTCACAAATATCAATGAAGTGGGCATTTATGGGGTGTTTATCCACCACAACCCATATGTTACTGTATCCTTTATATGTAATTATAATACTGGTATCAAACTCAACTATTATGTTCACCCACTTCAATGTTGGTTATGTTAATAATTACGTCACCCCTTGGATTTATAATGCTATTCCTTAATATGATGACCTTCCAATCACATTTTAATATACTTGGAAATCGCATTCTTCATGTTTTCCCACTAGGAGTAATCTCTATGATCTAGTTAAACCATGGTACTCTAGGTATGGATGGAAACGTATGATCTATATTAATCATATAGTAAATCCTTTTTTATCTTAGGTGATGATTGTACAAAGAGTCTAGTTTTATAATGAATGACTATCTTCATCAATGATAAATTCCTAAATTTTTTCGTCCCCAGTAATTCTCATTTTATTTTAAAGCATTAAATCATATCCTTAAGCCTTCTTGATTTTATCTTGGAATGATGGTTTGAAAATCATTCTGATATGGTATCATGTCTTTCCAGCATTTATGATTTCCATATCCATTCTTTTAATTTCCAAGAAGATGGAGATATTCTAAATAATCATCATGGATAGGATAGTAGGTTTATTTTTATTGATATCATTGGATACCCTGTTCACCATTCCATTACAGTAGTGTATTGGGAAGTTATAATCTTTCATTAAATCCAACTTTCTTTATTGATTCATATTCATCTCCTTATATGTGAATATATATTTTATTCTCTTACATGTAGTGTATATGTCACACTTCTCTCCACATTATTAACTATTTTAGTTTTTTATTAAAATATAATATATGCTAACTTCAGATCATGTGGTGGTTAATTCTATTCATGTATATTAAATTTTCTTGAGGAATAGTATATAACATTATCATTTTTCATAAATATACAACCTAGTACAATCATTAAATCATAATTATATATCACAAAACCTTATTCCCTTCAGGGGAGTGTGAGTAAAAGTGAACTGACTATCTTTTTATTAATCTCTATAAATATTTCTTCACATTATTCCTTCCAATCATACTTTACACGCTTTTGTATCAACATAGTTACCAGGATAGATAATCATCAAAAATTTCACTTGAAACCTTGGTAGAATATAGCTAATCCAAAAAATCCACAGATCTCTATGAAACAAATGGGTATGATCCATTATTAAATTTCATTTATCTTTAAAGTTTCTATAGATATTCCTTCTCTTATGATCACATTCCCCAATAATGATACTTTTTTCATCTCAAAGTCACACTTTTTGAAATTTTCACATGACGTCCCCTTAATATTTTAAATAGAGTCCTTATATGTTCCTCATTTTATTTATTAATTATGTAGTAATGAGAATATCATCAATAATAACCACCAAAAATTTATAATTTCAGTACCTAAAGAAGTTATTCATTAAGAATGTTAATATTTACAGAGAATGGTTATGTCAAAATTTTGTCACAATGATATGTTCATATCTTGTAAAAAATTATATCTTATGAATATCTTCAATATTCACCTTCCGCTGATAATATCTAGAATGAGGATATAATTTTGAGAAATATTGATATCCTATCTATTTGTTGAACTATTCATATCTTAATGGAAGTGGATACTTATTTTAATATTTTTCTTTTTAAGATCTTAGTAATCAATGAAAATATACATTGACCAATCCTTTTTATTGAAAAATATCATTTGCACACCCCAATGTTAATGCACTGGGGCATTAAATACCGAGTCTAAATATTATTTTAATTGATTTTTGAATTCCTCTAGTTCAATTAGGGACATCCTATAGGGGATCTTGGATATAAGTGTCTCACTAGTTAAAAGTTATATCAAGAACTCTATCTCACCATCCAGGGGAAGGACAAGAAATTTATAATAGAATACATCATTACATTCCCTTAAAATTGTCATATCATTAAGGTTGATTATTTCCTTTATCTCATCCATTGGGGAAATATAAATTTCATCATTAGGAATCAACATCAAACCCCTAAAGTATTTTATGAAAGAGATTAATAATCATCATTGAATTTCTATGTGAGAATCAGAAGCTATACGATATAGGAATATATTCCCTTTTCCTAACAATTGATGCGATCTCTATATAATAATATACAATTAATTTCTATTATAGCATAAAATTACAAAAAAGGGGAGGGTTATTGTATTCGTAGGAAGAATAATCCTATAGACACCAATTAGGGAAGCTTTTAAAATATGGGTTGTAAAAATTTCACCACTATATGTTTTTAAAGATATTTATACTTCAGGGTAACAAAGAAGTGGTTAAATAGTTATATAAAAATTAAAGAATATAAATGATTAAGTTAAACTTGAATCGAATAAAATATTCATCATTATTGGGTAAATAATAAGTATACCTTTAACCACTTAATTTTGTTTTGTCTCATTTGTAGTGGTGATAGAAAAAAAATATTTCCCTTACAAACATATATTAGGTGGTTGTTGAAATTGATTTCATATGATGACCCTTGTTTTGGTGCACTATATTTCAGAGTGACAATGTTATTTATGATAAAAAAGTATTGGATCGTAAGTGTTGTATCATTCAATACCTTTTTTCCATCTTATTCATTGGTTTATTAAAGTACCATCGAATTTCATGAGTGAGATACCATTATTTTACATACTTAAAACATTTACTTGTTCCTTTTATGAAATTTACATGGTGATTATTTCTAAAAATGTAATATAATTTAATCATATAGTTTAAAAATACATCGTTTATTTATTATCTTCATGTCCATGGGACCATTCTCCAAACTCTATCTCTATTTTGAGAGAATAACAAACCACTTATTTATAAATACCAAAGTCTTCGATATCTATATATTTTTTAAGATGCGGGTTTAAACCACTAAAGAATATATATCACTTATTATCATAGTTGTTAACAAAACCAGAGTTGTTCCTATCCATCCTTATGAAACATTTTTCCAAAGAAGATATAAGTAAAACCCCTCATATATTAGTGTATGATATGTGAATGTAATATAGTAAAACATTAATTATTATAAATAATATCGATCAATCAAGTTTCTTTCATATTGTAGGGTCTATTATAATGACATTATACAAATGAATTTACCAATTCACATTAACATTTCTTTTCACTTCATAATTTGATATCATTAACAGTAATAATTTCAAAATAATAATTGCATGGAGGTCATCTCAAAGGGGTTACATATGATTTTAATAAATGAATTATTCAACTATTAAATATGAAAAAAGGCATGAACATTTATGAGTGTCCCAAGGTAATTTACATGAATTCTTTTCAACCGAGATGATGGGAAGTTCATAAAAAATAATCTAGTCGATCATCATTGAAAAATATCAATTTATCTTTATCCCTTGGCCATCAATAGATACTAGAATATCATGGTATATGTGATTTCACTAGATAATTTATTCATAGATTTATTGAATCCCTTGATACACCATTGAAGATAATGTTATTTCGATGCCTCTTATATGATATTTATAAAAAATATAACAAAGATCATAGAAGAAGCTATTTTTTGAAAGGTACCTAGTGTGTTCTTAATTTTATATAAACATTATTTTAGTTTCCAACATGGTGGATCTTGTATATTGAGGTTTCTAATCACTTATGTGGATTTGTATGAGTTCCATTAAATCTGTAGAAACCCAATGGTGGTATTAGAGATTTTCTATGGATTAGGATTGATGAAATTTTATTTAAAATGAAGAAAACATAGTTCCATATCATAAAGGTGACATACTGCATATCATAAAGAATGATTCAAAGGAGTTGAACGATTAACGATATGAAGGAAAATTCTTAGTCCATCATGTAATAATATTAAGTAGATACTGGCCACATATGATTAATATAATATAATAAATTCCATCACAATATTAATCTTATGTAAATATTGTGCCACATGTATTATTCCTAAAAAATTTATTATAGTCCATTTTTTTCTTACATGACATCCATGTAGGTTATTAAAGCACCGAATTAATACAATATAATGGATTATCATAAAACAGGATTTCCAAGAGTGCTCACTAACCATACGCAGGTCCCTATACAGTTTATTAATATTATGTGGCCAAGTTTAATCTCACATAGAGGGTAATTATACAGAATGCCTTGTAGAACATGATGTTATTTTTATGCATACCCATGTGCATCAAGCTAATCATTCACAATCCATCAAAAATTGTGTTAATAATACACAATCACTATTATCAATCCTAAAATATGGCCAATGGAACCAGGGTAGTCATTAAGTACAATTATAAAGGAAAAATGTGGTTTTTATAATCTTTAATATATAATTGATATAAACATTTTATAATTTGTCTATAATTCATGGAAAAAAAATTTATGAGATTTTATTTTAATTTATAAAGTTTTTTATAAATTAATTAATTATAAAAATAATAATTAATTGGTAAAATATTTAATAAATATCTATTAAATAAATATCCATAATATTAATTATTGATATTAAAGAACCTTATTATATTATATGAAATGTTTATAATTTAGATATAAATTTTTATAAAAGAATTATAATTTTCATTTATAAAATGTTTATAAATTAAAAAATTATCTCAAATATAAATAATCTCATATTCAATTATGAACTTTTCATAATTATTAAATATGAATTATTATTATTATTAAAGGATTTATTTAAAAAAATATTTAAATCAAACCAAAATGAGTTTTGATAATTGACACAATCAAGGGTTAAATAGTTATAAATATATGATATGTAGATTATGTAACCTAATATAGTTGAAATATAAATTGTTTATATTCCATTTAATATCACAGATTTAATAAAAATGACATATAGTAGAAAATATTAAGAAGTTTATATTAGGAAGTAAATATAATGTATTTATATTTTATATTTATGGAATTACAATAATTTATGGCTAAATTATAATGTGTTTATAATTTTTTTGTGAATTTTTTCATAAATGTTTATATCGTGTCTAAATTTATGAATTATTCATTTATTTAATTTATTACATTTTTTAATTTTCATTGATATAATTGTGATATTATGAATATGTTTATTTTTTAGTTTAAATAGTTAAAAAATATCTTAAAATCTACATATATGAAACTATAGAGTTATGTTCTTGGTATGATAATTAATTTAGTTTTCTTCCTCCTTAACTTCTTCTTTTACTAGGTTATGAGCTCAAATATAAAGATTTATTGTAGTATATACATTCAATGTTTTATAATTATGATGTAAATAATATTGCATTTGAGTAATGTATCCCTACATTTAGGACATTGGGTTAGATTAGTCATTGCACTATACACTTATGCATTGTGTAAAAAGGTGAGGGTTTGAATTATGTGGATCAAAGAAAACTCTTGTGGGGATTGTTGATTTAAAAAAATTATAATCCTTTACATGAAAGGGTTTCATGTACTTTATATTTTGGTATGTTATTATAAAAGTGTAAATATAGTTTTCTTTTAATTTTTTTATTAACATAAGTTATAAGTTTTGAAAAGGGTCATAAGTCAATAAGGTTTAAGAATATTGTTTTGGTAAATCATTAGAACCATTCCTACAAGTAATAGGAATAGATAAGATAAGATGGTGATATTACCTCACCATTAAAACATAAAATTTCATATAAATTCCAAATATAACAAATGTTAAAACCTTAATCGTTTCATATGGGTGACCCTTTTAATCATATGTTAAGACATTAAGTGATGAGGTGACCCTAACCTTTAGGTGCCTCATTCTAAACATTTTATTTGTGATACACTTAGCCAGGAAACTCTAACTATTATGATTCTATAGTAATCGTGTTGAGATAATCTATATGTTATATTGGGAAAAAATTTCTCACTCAAACATTCAATATTCCTATGATATGACTGAAAAGTACATCTATAATATAAAATCATGAATTATTTACATGCTTAACCAGTGTAAGACAAGATGAAATAGTGATCTTCTCCCACTTATTTGTATGATGAAATTCAAAAGGGGCTATAGTATTATTAGAATAATATTTCATAAAATTCCACATTAAATTTATATAAAACATGATACTCATCTGATAAAATTTTATATTTTAGACATGTATAATCATGTCCATCTAACTTATATTTATGGTAAAAATTATTGAAAATATAAGATTATTATTAAAAACTTCTTTTAAGGGTGTCATATTTATGATTTATTCTTTTGGAAAAAAAATTATATGTGTAATGGAAATCCATTATAGTGTAACAAATTATTGAAATGGTTCAACAAATGAATAAAGATTCCTATTAGAAGTATATAATTTTTTACTCAATGTTATCTTAATGATTTTTTATTGACATTATAATTATTATTTTTATCACAGGAAAAGTTCTGATAATGTTAATTATTTAAATTTATTTTTAACTCAATATTCCTTATATTTTGAGGATAGATGAACTAGGAAATGGTGTCTAGGTTCTAGTGTTTTGTTGATAGCACAGGTGGGTATAAATTCAAAATAAAATAATATGATTTAATTGTAAAATATAATAATGTTTCATTAATAATCCAATAAACTTCAATTAAACCTAATTTTGTTATAAATATTAATTATATAATGTATGGGAATATCCAGAAAACCTTAAGGGGTATGAGATATTATTTATAAAATCCATGTCAGGTATCGGAGTTATAGAAATAAATTCATATATTTTTAATGGTTTATGATACCAAATTTATTCTATGAAATATATTAATTATTTAAGAGTTAAATTTAAAGGAAATAATCAATAAATCATATATTTTTTATTATAATGATGAATTATAGTGTTTTTAAAATCATATAATGGATGAAAGAAAATATATTAATCTTAGATTGATATAATTAAATGATGTGTATTTTAATCCTATGAAAAATATGAGATGGTGGATTTATTACTCTTGGTTTAGGAGTCATTGGATTATATAAATTATAAAAAATATCTAGGATAAAGTAGTATATCTATATCTTTTTTAAAATATAATTAATTTAAATTACACCTCCATTAGTGTTATATTTTAAAGAATAAAATGTTTTTCGAGAATTATTCTAAAAAACAATACCTTTTGAGATATGGATGTTATAGTTTATTTATTAATTATTCATAATCAGTTAAAGTAAGAGTAATTTTATAATAGAAAATAGTTCTGTATCACTCCATGATACTATGGGAAGGATATATAGTCAATGTTTCCAATGAAATTATGTTTGGAATATGAGTTAAAATTTAACAAATAAGTGATTTTATCATTCAAAATAAAAATTTAATTTCATGTCATGTCCTAATGTATTTTATGGTGTGTTAGTAATTTAAAATAGTGAATGATATCAATCAATATTTTTGATGGAATAGTATCCCAAATAATATTATGATGACAAAATTATAAACATTTAAAAGTAGAAAAATAATATTCAGATTGTATCATTTTATATTATAAAGTTAAGGAATTTAAATAAATTGTTGAAAGTGTTAAACACAAGAAATATGAATCTTATGTTTCACCATTATTCAAAAAAAACTCTATAGATGTTACTCACTAAAGATTTTAGTGTGAGTCGTTTTATCATATAGTCATGTAGAGATTTATATATAATTAAATAGGGATGTAATGAGAGAAAAAATCCCTAAAATTACAGAAAACATAGTGGTGATATGGAAGTCTATCATATATTTTATGCTGATAAAATCACTTATGTATGAACTTTTAAATATTCATTAATGGACATAAGGATATAGAATATATCATGTTAAACAAAAGGGAATCTCTACTTTATCATTGTTTTATATTATATGAATATATATTTTTATCATGCAGTGAAGTGTTAATTGATCTATCAATGTATGACTTTTAGTAAAACCTATCCAATTTAATTAGTGAATGATTATAGTTTTTGATGAAATTTTAAGGCTATCATGTGTGGGATTATTTTATTTATATATTTAATATACTCATGAGGTATAAAATTAGTTTTGGGAATTTGATAATATGTTAATTATATACCATATGGAGTGTAATACACTATATATTTGGTCTAATAGGGGTTCTAGGTTTATATTTAGTATCCCTGATACTTGAGGTTTGTGAGATTCCTAGAATTTTAACCATCATGCAATGATACATTTCTTACACTAGCCTTAAAGATAAGATTATTTTGGGGGTGATTGGGTATGTCATTGATAATTTCATTGATTATATCATAACCAATAAGGAATTTATCCTCTCGTATTATGATTATGAAATCTAGTCTCTTGATTGAAATAGATTAGGGAACTGTATAATCATACCTTGATAATACATATATTGTGCTTATCTATCAGATGATGGGAATGTGATTTGTTCATCCATAAAGGTGATGACATGTGGTGTATTCATTGACTTGTTCTATATATACTCAGATAATCAATAATGTATGAGTTGTATATATTGGATTGACAAACATTGGGTCTGATGGTTGCCTGATTTCAGGGGAAAAGGGATTTCATATGAATATATGGTTTTATATAATGCTTCCGGTGGACATGGGAATATAGATATATGTTTTTTTATAGAGATAAAATTATATCACTTTGTATCATGAGTATAATTTTTTATTTTATATAGGATGATCTAGAATTACATTTATGAATTCAAGAATTCATATTATTTAACTCTTTAAATCCCTGTGGGGTTACACTTTTTGGTTGACTGAATTGGGATTAATTTTAACTAATATATCTACACTAAATTTGTTAAATTGTTTATCTAAATGGTTTTCTGGATGGGTATTCACAAGGTAGAAAATATGATATGATACAAGGTAAAATTTATGATATCATTATAAAATTGTTTTTTAAGATGTATAAAACTAGTTTTTTATATGACTTCACAAGTTATTTTATTTGATACAACAAAAGTTGAAAAGGAACAAGTTTATATAGCTTTAGTGAAATTGTAAAATTAAAGGATATATTCTCTAAATCCATTATATATTAATTTATGATATATGAATGTAATCTAGTATGAAATGAGTGATTATAAATAATATCATATTCTTAGATTAATTGGATATCGTATGGTGTAGTATATTAATATTATACAACTTCTCTACCAACTTTCATTAATTTTTGAATTATCTCCCCCATTGACTATCATTAATAGTAGACATTAATAAGATGAAATGAATGAGAGTTAACATAAATGGATTAAAAAAGTGTTATCTACACAAATTACTGAAAATTTTGATTAAATAAATATTTGAAAATATAAGAGTTTTCCAAAAACATTTTTTAGAAGGTTTGACCCTAGAGGTGGTGTTATGGGTGTGCTTGTCCAAGATTATAGTAGATCATGCCTTCAAACCCTCTCTCTCTATCTCTATCATTCCCAGTTATATATCAAGAGTTAATAGAATATTTTATTTCATGAACATATCTTGATAAATTTGGTGGGTGACTCATTTAATGTTGTGGATACACCATGGAGGAGAGAGTCTATGGATACCACTTTAAAGATCTTTATCAAACCACTATAACAAAGGTAGTAACATCAACTATTTGGTAAAATATACATATTGTGTTCTTCATTTTATAAAAAAATGATTTTGGTTTCATTCAGGTAAGAACATGGGTTTTGAGGTTTCTAATAACATTTTATACATTTAACTAGAGTTGTTCAATACTTTGAAACCCAAAAGCTTAATATATTACAACATATTCATTTTAATTTTGATTGAGCTCTACAAATTCTCTCTCTATATTGGTATGATGAGTTTTTGGAAATATTTATTGAGATATATTTTCATAAATCATTCCTATAACATGAATTAAAATTCATATTTCACCTTTTTATTCTTAATCAATGTATAAGATTGAATCTTCACCTTGTAAATGGTAAATGATTTGAGTAAATTTATTTTTCTTGATACAATAAATAATAAAAAATGTATTTTCAATGGATTTTAACTATTATTATTTAATGTCTGGATCGAAAGATACACTAAATTTCATTTTTCATTATTTCATGAAAGATTCATTGTCTAATTACTCTATTTGGAAGAATATGTACATAACACATTGTTTGGGTTATTATTAATATCGTGAGGAAAATGTTTAGGTACACCCTTATGGTTTGAAACTCCATCTCATATTTCATTAGGGTTGTTTTCATATAATAATTAAATTGTTAATCATAGTGATTTTTTCATGGTTTATATTAGTTCCAACTAATTTCAAAAATATATTAGGTTAGGATAAATGGTAAGTTAATAAAATATAGCCAAATAACTTATTTATATGAGTACATTATTTTTAAAGCCTTAAATTATAATATAATTATTTTTAACTTAGGTTGTCTTTTATTAACCTAATTCCAAAATTTTAAAATATTTTCTCTAATACAAATTATTATGACACATATCATTCATACAAGATTATTATAAATAAATTCATGATAAAAATACATAATAATATAACTCCCAAGAATAATAGGTCTGGATTCCTGAGAAAATTAGTTTCATACAATTTTATAACATATAAAACATTAAAATTTACTTAAATCCACAAAATAGGTTTTCTATTAGATTTTATAATACTCTTCAATATATAAACATCGTGAGACATGTATCATGGAAAAGGGTGGGCTAAAAGACCCGCATTAGGAGGAATAATATGGAGGAACATGAGACATGAATCAATATAAACACATAGGTGAGCATAATAATCATCATCATATCATAATATTAGTATCATCAACATAAGAAAATTAAAATATGTTTAAAGGTATATAGAATAAGGCACAAGAATAATAATGAATAATCATAAACATTATAGGAAATGTCCATCCATAGAATGTGAATGAAGCTAACATCATGTTCAGGAATAACATATGTGTACAAAACTCACCGAATAAAATGTGAAAAAGTTATCATCATATTCACACATAGTGATATCATGAGATATAAAAAAATACCAAATTAATTGATTGGATATATAATTTTAGGCCCACCCACATAATCCTAATATACTAACAATCTTCAATTACATATAGAAAGAAAATGTACACCAATCATAAACCTAAAATAAACCTATTACAAAATAATGAGTTTCATACTGATTTCATATAGCATAAGTCCAAGAGTAAATATGTAAGCTCCAAAAAGGATGAAAAATATCATTTTTGGTTATGAAAGGGTTTCATTTACACATAAAATTCCATATTTCATGTATATATAATAATAAACATGACAAGAATCATGGAAATTCTTTGAGAATAAATTCTTTATCAATAATCATTGAATATTTGATAATAGTTCATCTTAAAAATGTAAAATAATTCATATTCCTAGAAGAACAAAATGGAACGAAAATTAAAAATTATTTAGAAGATATTTTAGATCAATCATGGGGAAAGTATAGAGAAAGATGTAATAAACACAAAAATAAAGATCCATGTTTAAGAAACCCTTACCTTAGGTCACATTACATTTCATCATGATTACACCCCGCTATAGTAAACTTATGTAAATTAAAAAGTGAATCCAAAAGTATATATAATTAATTTATGTTATTTTAGATCAATTATAATCATTGTTATTTTATTTTATTTTTTTGTTAGAGATTAAATGGTTTATAACATGTTTCATTTCATTATCCAAATTTATTTTGATCTCATGGTTTTAATACAGTGTAGTTTATACATTATCCAAATTACAAATAAAATTCAAAAATATATAAAATTAAATATTTTTATATAAAAAATAATTTATACTAACCATATGTGAAATAAACGATAATTCATGAATTGGTAACATCACTATAGTTGAAAAAAATTGACCATTAATGGGACATGCCAAAAAGAGTGTGTGAGAGAGAATATATATTATGAATAAATTAAAATAGTTTTACAATATCACAATATAATTAGTATTTAATAGAATTTTAAACTAAATGGTGTAGTAATGTATATAAATAAAAAAATATTAGGTTATTATAATTAAAGATGAATGAAAGAGGATGACGGTGTTACCACAACATTAATGCATATGCCTTTGCTACATAACTAAGGCCTTGAGGGATTAGAGTTGGTTAACACCAAAAAGTATTTATGGATTATTGGTGTATTTATCAAATATTATTGGGTATACATATAAAAAGTATAAGTTATTGACAATTTATTTCTTGAGGGGGAGATAGGGGTATTTGTATATGGAAGGGAGGGGAATTTTGGGTTAAAATTTTGAATAAAAAATTATTTCATGAACCGTGCTTGTAAATGTTTTTTATTTGCGACTATAAATGGTAATTTATTATAAAAATAAGATTTTATCATCTAATTTCATTTATACGTTGAATATATAAGTTCATAAAAAATAAAGGAATAAAAAATTGATTATTTACGAAATTATTTTTCATTTTAGACATTTAAAAATAATCATTAGGTTTGGAAGTTTATTTTACTATTCCAAAAAGATTTATTTATCTTAATAAATATATTTTTAGTCAATATAGACATTTTATACTTTATTATATCATTATTAAATAATTATTATGTCATAAAACATACAGTATTCAAAAACATATTTTTCACTATTCACCAGGAAATTCAAGTTTTTCATAAAATTACTAAAAATTAAATCTAAGAACATTTGGATGTGTTGATTCCAAATATTACATTTATTTTTTGTTAATAATTTTATAATGTAGGTAATTTAAATATTTAATTAGTAACATAAATATTAATTTTTTGATGATACAAATTATAATAAACTTTATTAAAATAGACACTTATAATTTACTACATTTTCCTTATTTAAGTATTTATATAACTAAAATAATTATATTTTCTTATTTTATTTTTCATAAATATTTTTTACAAGTAACTTTACTGTTCTTTTTTTTATTTCTGTATTCTAATAATCTGATTAATATTTTAATGGTTATATTACTATTCAAAAAGTCATATGTGTATTCCAAAGGTCATATTTGGTTTATAATTCGTATGCATTCCTCTAATTGTTTCACTCATAATTAAAATATTTTGTCACAAATATCTCTACATCATTTACAAAAAAATATAATCATATTTCTAATGTTTTTTTGTGTTTACAACATTTTTTTAGGTGTGGAATTTATAGATGGCCATGATCTCATGGATTTTCAAATACAACTTATGTTTTATAATTTTATTATATTTCGTAATTGTATTATTATTAGTTGTATGGATTTTATTTTTTCTCCATGTGTAATTTTCTAAGTTATTAGAGAAATTATTTTTTTTATTACGTGTTGTATGTGTTTTATATTATACTATATTCCAAAATAGTACATGTATTTATATTAAGAAGGAAATTTTATTATAGAAATTTTTTGGTCATGACATAAAGGTAAAGGCTTCCTCATCCCCATGATCCATTGGTATCTAATTATAGTTGAAATACCCTTCCATGAATGAGAGGTCAAGGATACTAGTTATCTAATTAAAATTAGTTCCATGTTCTATATTAGGAAGTCTCTATTTGGGCGTTGTGATTAAAATACCCAAAATCAATGAAACCGCATATTTTCCCATTATCCTTATTAAAAAGGAAAATATTGGAAAACTGCATGGGGTATCGGATCACCCTGATCATGTTTACCTTGATCATTTTATCGAAAATAACTTCCACCTTTATCGAATGAGTTGAATGTATTCTCCTCATAGTATTTTTGAAAAAATGGTGTTTTTTAAAACCAGCTGGTAAACTAATACTTGGGTATCCAACCAGTGACTTTTTGTGTAATTATATTAAAAAAACCCTGATATTTTTTGGGAAATGTAATTTATTCCTCAAGAACATGTAGATTAATTTTTAACTAATCAATGTTTGGTATGGATCTTATTTCGTAGATAGATTGATCTGATTTTGATTTTCCATGGTGGTGGACACACCCTACCTGAATACCATTGGAGTATCCTTGATCTATTCCTCTTCATGATTTTAAAAAATTCAAAGATTTATTTACCCCTTGATATTTGGTAGTATGTATAGAATTTTTATTATTCACATTGAGGTCACACTCGTCTGAAGGGTCTGAGTATTCATCTATCTTAGTCGATACCATATGAATAAAGGATAAGGAACTCAATTCCCATGTTACACTATAATATTTGGTTTTAAAATGATCAAAAATTCATAATAACATTGATAGAATATAATTCTTTATTAAAATGAGGAAAAGAAACATGGAGTCCAAATTTATTTTTATACACTGCATAATAATCTATTCCCTATCAACAAAGGATGGCCAGTCAACAAATATTTTGGTCATAATGGGATATAAATGTAATTGAAGATCCCATTTAAGTAACCATCATGATTTTTTGACTTCTAAAATACAGAATTGTTGATTTTATTCAGTTTATAGGGATCTAAATATATTTAACAATTCCGCCCCATAAATTGATTAGGGTTGTTTTCAAACTATTAGGAGAAATAATATTTGTTATTTTATTCTTCAATGATTATTTCCCCTCTAATTTTTAGTACGCATTGTAAATGTATTGAGATACATAAGATTTAAAAGGGGTGTTATATTCATATATTAAATCACTTTTTCCAAACAATGGGTTTCTTTAGGAATTGGCGGTAAGAAAATCCACTTATGTATGCATGTGATGCTTTGACATGTTATAAATGTGCTGATGGAAATATTTTAGTGGACTTCCAAGAAGTCAGAATAAGATATTATGTCTCTAAATAAGGTTCTAAACCTAATATTTTTAGTATTATTTTTATCATCCTTGTTATACTCTTATATTTTCATGTTTTAAGGGGCCATATTATTCTCTTAATAGCCTAAATAATGGGGCACCTCAACTAGAATGAGATTGATTCCAAATCCATTTTCAATCGTATGTCAATGAATATCCATTCCATCAATCTTTCCAAATACATACAAGGGGTCATTATTACCTGGTATTTCATCATCTAAATCCTTATCCATAAAGAATATTTCTATATAAAATTTATTGCAGCCTATTTCTACTTAATATTTCTTAGAAAAATCCACTTTACTGATGAACTCATGAGGTCTTTAGAGAGAATTAATATGTTCTTCCCTATGATCTTTAGAGAGGTGAAGGATTTCTATAATTTAAATCTCAGTAGGAAAATTATAAACACCCAATCTTGATGTACATGCATATTACATATTTCTATATGAATATTCATTACATTTGACAAAGGCACACTTGAGAAACATAACAGTTTAATGCCTTTTAAAACTTAGAACACATTCTTCTAATTTGGTGGAAGATCTTCAACATCTCCTTAAATATCTTCCCCTTTAGTATCCTACCAAAAATATTTCATTATAACCTGATGAAAAGATAAAATATAAAGGGGTGAGATTATATGCTCTATAAGGGTATAAAAATGATATATGTAGGCATATCCTGAGAAAAAGGGTATGAGAACATGATCATGAAAAAAAGATCATTCCCTTCATATCAAATATCATGGAATAAATTTTTATAGTTCATAAAACATGAGTCATAAGGTAATCAATGAATATAATCCATGAGATAATAAAATTATCATAAAACATGAAATTATGTCTTACTTATAAACATGTATCTTTGTGAAAATTTATAAATAGTTACATGTTCACTCATTAATTTGAGGATATGAAATCAATCCATTGCATAAACATATAGACATCAAAACTAGGACCACCCATAAAATTTTGGACATGAAAACCAGGTCCATACATAGAATTGAGAACATAGAATCACATACATGAAAAGAATATATACATCATGCTTTATCCATCTATACCCAATACATTGGATAGAGATATAGGTCCCACCCATCTCATAATTAAATAATACTTAAATGTGACAGAAGATCATAAATAATCATATCATAACCCATAAAATGAAATGGTTATCCTAAACATGTAATCATATAACAACCTATAGAAAAGATATATGTTTCAAAATCATTTCATCAAAATCATAAACCATGAAAGGAAGTGGGTTTCTTAAATATCATGTCATCAAAATAGAAAAAATTCTGAGAAAGAACATGAATGGTATTGTTGAACTATAATAATGTATGTCATCTTTGACTGGGAAGGATTTTGAAATATCACTTAGACAATGAATTTTATTTAAAAATAACTTTTTATAACGTAATATTTTTTTCAAAACCCTTTAATTTCAAAAAAATATTAAAAACATCTAAATGAATTGTGAAAGTATCATTTAAAACATTTATTTAGGAAACTATCCTTTATTTGTTGAATTTTTTTTCTATTATTAAAATATCACAAAATTTTAAAAGAAAACAATTTATTAAAAAACAAAATTGTATAATGTAGGTGAATATTTAAGTAAATAATGAGTCATGGTGGTGTAAAATTACATTCATGACCTATAAATTAAAAAAATATTCTTCTCGTAATTTTGATGAAAAAGTAAAATAAATTACCTCATTTTGAAAATGAAAGATATATTCTTTTTAATCAGCATAGTGAATGTAAGAAATGGGTAAAAATGAATTTAAAAATACATAAAAGATTAGTAAAATATTTTATGAATTTTTTTAGAAATCATTGATATGGCTGATAAATATCCCCAGTAAATACTTATGTATAAACAATCTCAGATTATAATGTGATTGTGAAATTACCCCTTACCACTTTATAATTCGTCGAATAATATGAATCATATAATAAAGAATATTATATACATATTTAAATATCATAACTTTTATAATAAGAATCATAATAACATTCACGGGTAGCATAAACACCACACAAAAGAAATAGATGGTGTACAAGGCATATGTCCCATAGAAATAAAAGTGAGAAAAAATAATCCCTTACCTTAGGTATGATATCCTTTGTATGTATCCGAACATCCTTTATAATGATTTAAATAATGTAATTGAAATATTATAGAATCATAGTAATTTTTATGATATTATATATGATCATATTATCATCCTTTTGTTAATAACATTTAATTATTACTCGTTATTTCTGTATTAACTGCTTCATTTTCTTATGCATGTTTTGTTGAATTAGTTCTGGATCTCCTTCTTAGGTAAAATTTATATCATTAAAAAAATATATTAACATAATATATATCATATTTATTTATTCTATACATTTATATAATTATTATTTAATGGATATCATGTAGAAGGAATCACGTCACATCATAGAGACGATATGATGTATATAGGCATAAGCGACGATATCATTCCCATAATTGTGATATGGTATAGAAGTGGATGGTATAATTTTTTTTTCCAAACCCCATTTCATGTTATATTAATCACATATATTTATAATTTCTATCATTATACCCATCCATATAAAATGGTTTTGAAAACATATTACGCCATGGTGTGGAGACGGTAAGCCATATATACACACACGTGGTGATTTCATTGTTTGTAGGATGCATGGAAGGTGGAATATGGTTCTTAATTAATAATAATAATGTCTCAGTATATATGTGTTAATGTATTGATTACTTTATAATGGAAAAATATCTTAAAGAGGAAGTAGAAGAAGAAATAAGTTTGAAAAAATCGTTAGAGGATATTACCTCTTCTTCGACAAGCTCCCTCTATATCTCCTCTTAATGGAACTGGAGTTGACTTTTGAGAAGACCATAACCTCTATAATGTAACTAAGGACGTTTATAAGGGAAATTTTAAGGGGATAGATGAACATGAAGTCTTAAAGTGAAGTTAATAAGGGAGGTAGGACACACCCTTTTATAATTGAGGTAAAGTGAAATTTTAGAATCTCTAAAAATATTAATTTATAATAAAATAAATACCCATAAAAAACTCCAAAATATCCTATTTTAGAATATTAGATGAGATAATGTTGATAATATAAATAACTAATAATATTTTTAAAATTTTTTATTTCAATATAATCCTTATCAATTTAATTAACACTCAGTTATTCTATTTAATCTTTAACTAAGGTAACAAGTATTTCAATATTATAATATTGAAATTTTTACTTATTTGATGTTAGTTAGACCATAAATGAATACTATATAACCTTTTATACCATATAATAACTATTCCATATTTTTAGAATTATTTTATTATTTTTAAATAACTTAATATGACATTATTTTCATAAACAATCTATATTGTCAATTTTGAAACTATTTAATTTATTAATTTTAAAAAATATAAATATGTTGTTTTATCCTTGGAAGGAATATCTTATTATATCTCTAATGGTTTGAGTTAATATATAAAATTAATTTTATATATTAAATATCCCAATTTATATTTATTTTAATATTTTTAATAACATTAATTTTATTTTTCCATTAATAAAATAATTACTACATCAGTTTTGTGTAATTACTTAATATACATATTTTTGAGAAAAAAATAAAAATAAAATATTATGAGGAAAATAAATCCTACATATTTTTGATGAATAAATATAGTATAATATATCATCTATAAAATCCTATATTAAAAATGTTTTAAGAATTAAAACATGAATGTAAAAACTTAAACATCACTTTAAATAAAATATTTTAAGTGTCATAGTATTTTCCATATGTATCAAAATGGTCCATAAATTGGCACTTGTATGATTATGGTCGATATATTCTAGACCAATAATATTTTTTAAGCGTGTTTGTCTTTTATAGTTTATTATCATTTTAATAAAAATTATTTTATTTATTTCTCATTAACTATATAATTTATGAATCATCAATGTATAAGCCTTTAAGGTCATTATTTCTTTCCTAAAAATTAAAAATAAATTATCATGATAAATAAAAAAAATTATCTTCAAAATGTGTATTTATATTCGCTCTTGGATTCTGTTTAAACTTATATTAAAAGTGATATAGTTATTAAAATTTGAGAAAGATATATTTAACTTTTCTTTAAATAAAATATATTAAATGTTATACTCTTATTCAAGTGGCTTAAAAAGGATACTATTCTATCCAAGGATGATTTAGGTTGGAAAAAACTCATCCAATGATATTAGTAAAAGTGTTTGGATAATTTTATAATATTATTTTTACCTTTAATTACCTGATTTACAATTTTACTGTATTAATAAAAAATTACTGAACTTACTATTCATAATGCACAAAAATAAAATTAATGTATTTAAATAATTTGGGCTCATTGATTAAAAATATGGAATCCATTTTTAAAAATTAAAAACACAGAAGTTTTAGTAATTAATTTAAAATTAATCTCATTTTCGGAATATGATATCTTGTTTTAAAAGTTAAAACATGGAAAATATTTAAATGTTTTTACATCTAAATTCAAGGTAAAATTAATGTCCATGGACTAATTTAATTTAAATGATAAAAATATAATATATTTTTATTTTAAAACTATTTAATAATATAATTTAACTATATTAATTATGTTGATGAGTAATGTTATTTTCAATTAAAAGTTAGTATATTTTTACTATTAATAAAAAAAATGAAACATATCAGAAAAATATCAAAATTTCATACAAAGTAAATTTTTATATCCCTATTATAAATAATAAGTTTAATTTTTAAAATATAATATAAAAATTTGTTAAAAACTTGATTTAAAATGGGTGCACTATCAAAAGGTGGAAAAACTACATTTTTTGAAAAATACTTTTTAATCCAAAAAATTGAATTTATTATTATATAATGTATATAAAACATATAAGATGAATTTTAAATATTATATTGAATATATTAAATATTTATTTCATTAATAAAATCCATAAAAGGTGGTTTAATTATTTTTTAAACTCAGTTATTTTCTTTTATATAGTTTTTCATAATAATATTTCATTTTATTTAAAAAGGGTTTTATTTTCATTTATAATTAATTTCACACCAAATAATTAATTGTATAATAATTTGTAAATAATATTTTTATAATTCAGTTAATATTTTTATACCTACCATTATAATGTCTTGGTTATAAGGAGACATAATAATATTTAGTTGTATTATTAAAATCAGTCTTTTGTGAAATGGACTTTATGAAAAGAACTTAAAATTATGTGTAACATAAGAGAATCATAGTTTTGAATATATCACAATCCAATCTAGTGTATCATGAAGCACAATATTATCTTAGTGTAGCGTATAACACAGGACATAAATGAAATTAAAAAAATATATGACATAAAAATCTCAGGGTGTTACCTTCTACCCCCCTTAAAATAAATTTCTCCCTCAAAATTATTCTGGGTTATAAAAGGACTAATACTTGAAAGTTTCTTTCATATAAACCCATATCATAAAAAAGAATAATAAATTTTCATTTTAAAAAGGAATGTTAGAAACATAACAGTTGCCCAATGTAACTCATGAGGGGGTTTCTACATAGGAGAACATAGGTGAAGATTTGGGCATGAAGGAAAAGTGTAAATAATTATAGAGATTGATAAATATCACTGATTACAATAAATTAGGTGATTTAGGGAATTTTAACAATCATGAAACCATAATTTAAAGAAGTGTGAAAGCGGTTAGTGATATCCTAAAAAATGATGATAATAGGACACCCTTTTACATCACGGTCCCTTTTTCTAGTGTTGGAGAATTTTCATAAGAAGATATACTTACTTGATTTCAGCACAATATCATCCTTTTTATTATTCCTTGATTAACTTATTATTCATCTATTATTCTAGTAAAATAACTTTAATTTATCACACCTGAAGAATTAGTAGATCATGAGATCTATAAATAGAATGATGATTCATTCCATTTATCTTTATCACAACAAAAAGGTTAGCATAAGTTATCAAATATACATAAGTCTGCCTATGGTGAGATAATACTTTATTCTAATATACTTCATTATAAGTTTAACATAATCATTCCATAAATTGATAACCTCAAAATCCTTCTAAAATATAAAAAACAAAACATTAGAAAGAGGTTCACTAACTCGGCTTAACATTTATCCCCCATATATCATAAGTTTCCTCTTATTGGTCACATTCCAAAAATGTGAACACCTTCATATTTTATTCTCTTGAGTCATGGTAATATCCTAAATTACCATATATCCTTATTGAAAACATTCATGTTTCTTTATTACAAATATTATTGGATACATTCCTTAAATCCAAAAAAGTTTTATACTATATCCATGATTGCATAACCCTATTGAAAACAAATCTATAATTAGTTCCCAAGAAACTAGTATCATCCAATTTACTTATTCATATCCAATTTATCTTTATCATTTTATTAACATAAGGGACATATTCATGGTTATTATTCCATTAATCATGTGTTTCTCTAAATATATCACCTTACCGATAAATCACATTTCTAGGTCTTTAGAACTATCCAACATATCTTTTCCAATACTTAATGGACAATTGATATTCAAAGCACTTATATATTTCATGATTTTTATAACATAATCTTATAATTCTAAAAAATATACACCTTAATCATCCAACTTTATCCTTAAACCAATACTTAGGATCCATCATCTTAGTCTTTCCTAAAATATTAATCATGTATTAATGTTATTCAACCTTAAATTTACCAATATTCATAGGATTATTGTAAAAAATATTTCTAGAAGATCCCCTACCTTTCACATGTTGTTTAAAATATTTTTATCATCATCAGTATATCCAAAATTGGTACCACCTTCATGATTCTATTCATGATATTTCCACATAACAAATTAACTTTCATAATTTCATACTCTCAACAAATCAAACATTCAATGTTAACCATGTTTTATCTATTTCTTCTATTGGCTAATACAAGTAAGAAAAGTGTGATAAACAATTATCATAGACGAAAATCATATAACCAAGGGAAATTACATATAATACATCAATATATGTATCCTTAGGTTTAATCCTATCTAATTCATGATTATTACAAAAATTATAGTATTTTAACCTAATGTTATACTTATCTTTACGAACATCCCTAGACATATAATTATATATATCTCTATGTATTTCACTATAGTTTTCACATCCTAGTTTCCAAAGGTTAACAAAAAATTTCATATGATACCAACTATAACGACCTAATCTTTGCATACATTGATATTACATATTTTTAGATTAATATTCATTAAATTTTATAAACAAACACCCAAGGACCATAATAGTTTAGTGCCTTTGGAAACATGGAACACTTTATTCTAATTTGGGGAAAGATCTTCAACATCTACCATAAAGATATTCCCCTTTAGTACCCCAGCCTAAAATCTTTCTTTATAACCTGATGAAAATAAAACATAAGAATGTGTTAGCTCAGATGATTAGTAAGGGTATAAAAAGGGACTATATAGGCATATCATGATAATAATTATAAGATAACATGATCATGAAAATAAAATATCATACCCTACATATCAAAAATCACGGAATAAATTTTAACAGTTCACAAGACATAAATTATAAGGGAGTCAAAGAACACAATCCCTGAGATCATTACTTTATTATAAGACATGAAATTATGGATAAAAAAAACTAATGACTTTGTGAACATGTATAGTTAGTAACATGTTCACTCAATAAATTAATGGTATGAAATTAGGCCCTTGCATAAATATATGTACATGGAAACTAGGTCCTCTCATAAAATTATGGACATGAAAACTATTTCCTCATATATTGTTTTGAACATGAAATCAAGTTCACACATAACATATATACCTCAAAAGTTATCCATATTTACACAATCTATAGTATTGATATATAGGTCTCACCCATATCATAATTAAATCTTACTTACAAGTCTCATATGATCATAAGGAATCATATCATAACCCGTGAAATGAAATTGTAATAATAAACCTATAATAATATCATAGACTATGGAAAAGATTCAGGTTTCAAAATCATTTCATCAAAATCATAACCCTTGAAAATAAGTGAGTTTCTTAAACATCATGCCATCAAAATATAAACAATTAAGAGAAAGAACATGAATGGTATTCTGGAAATATAACAAAGTATGTCATCTTAGATAGAGAATAATTTTTAAATATCACTTAGAACATGAATTTTCATTCAAAATAATATTTTAAAGCATAAATACAGTTTTCCAAACCCTTTACTTTGAAACCACTTTCAAAACATATAAATGAATCAAGAAAATATCGTTTCAAAAATTTCTCAGTGAAAATATCCTTTATTTGTAAAATGTGTTTTCTTTTTTTAAAATGCCAAATAAATTAAAAGAAAACATTTTCTCTCAAAACAAACTTGTATAATGTATGTTTATCTTCAAGGAAATATGGTTTATAGTGGCATGAAATTCTGTTCATGTTGAACATGTTAAAAACATTCTTTTTTTACTTTTGCTGAAAAAGTCAAAAAAGTAACTCATTTGGAAAATGAAATAAATATTCTTTTAAATCAATGTATTAAAGGTAAAAAATGGATAAAAATTAATTTAAACATATATAAGAGAATATTAAAACATTTTATGAAAACATTTTTAGAAAACATTGACATGGATGATAAATATACCCATGTAAATACTAATGTATTCACAATCTCGGATAATAATGAGATTGAAAAATAATCCCTTACCACTTTAAAATCATCCAAATAATATGACTCATAAAATACAGAATATTATATTAATATTTAAATACCATAAACTTCATAATAAGAATCATAAAAACATTCACGGGCAGTATAAACACCACACAAAATAAAAAGGTGTTGTATAAGGTATATGTCCCACAGAAATAAAAGTGAGATAAAATAATCCCTTACCCTAGGTATGATATCCATTGTATGTATCTGAACCACCTGTATAATGATTTAAATATTTTCATTTACTTATTAAAGAATCATAGTCATTTTTATTATATCATATATTATTATATTATCATCCATTTTTTAATAACATTTCATTATTACTCGTTATTCGGGTATTAACTACTGAATTTTCTTATGCATGTTTGGTTGAATAAGTTCTTGTTATCCTTATTATACAATAGTTATATCATTCAAAAATTATATTGACATAATATATATCATATTTATTCATTTTATACATTTATATAATCTTGATATAATGGATATATTGTGGAATGAATAACATAGCCTCGTGGAGATGGTAGGTTGTACATATGCACGAGCGACGATATCATTCCCATAATTTTGAAATGCTATGTAAGTGTATGGCATAAATTTTGTACCAGAATCAATATCATGTTATACCAATCACATATGGTTATAATTTCCATCATTATACCCATCCATGTAAGGTGGTGGTAAAAAACAGAATACACCACAGTCTGGGGAAGGTAGGATGTACGTATGTACGCGTGGTGATTTTGTTTTTCCTAGGATGGATAGAAGGTGGAATATGGTTGTTCCATAATCATAATAACATCTCAGTATATAATTTTTACTTTATTTACTACTTTATAGTAGGAAAACACATAAAGGGGAAGTAGAAGAAGATATTAGTTTGAATGAATCGGTAGATAATATTACCACTTCCTCAACGAGCTCCCTCTATATCTCCTCTTAAAGTCACTAGAGTTGGTATTTTGAGAAAACCAGAACCATTATAATTTTACTAAGTAATTTGATAATGTAAATGGCTATGGGATAGCAGAGTATAAAGGATCAACGTGAAGTGAAGAAGTGAGGGAGTGTGTTCCCTTTATAATTGAGGTGAGGGGAAAGTTAAGAATATCCAAAAATATTAATTTATAATAAAATCAAAACCCATCCAAAAACCTCAAAATGTTCTAGTTTCAAAAAGAATATGAGATAAGGTTGTCATATAATCATCCCATAAATTTTATACATGTATTTATATCAATATAATACCTTTCCTTTCAATTAACACATAGTTATTCTGTTTAATTGTTAACTAAGGTATAAAAATATTTCAATATTAAAATGGTGTAATTTTTACTTATTTGATGTCAAATAGACCATAAATTAAAACCTTACAAAATTTTAGTCCTTATAATAATTATTATATATTTTTAGAAAATGTTTTATTGTGTATAAATAATTTAATAATACATTATTTTTATAAACAATCAATAGTGTCAATTTTGACTCTATTACATTTATTGATTTTAAAAAAATATCAATATAAGATGTTATCTTTGAAAAAAATATCTTATTATATTAATAATGGTTTAATGTCATACATAAAATTAATTGTATATATTTATTATCACAAATTATATTTATTTTAATTTTTTAATAACATTGATTTTTTATTTCCCTTATTAAAATAATAGCATTAGTTTTGTGTAATTACTTAATAAACTTATTTGTTGAATAAAAATTAAAAAGAAAATACTATGATGAATATAATTACACTATATTTTATAATCATACTTATAGTAAAATATATATTCTAGAAATTCATACATTAAAAATGTTATATGAATTAAAACATGAATGTGACAACTTAAACAACACCTTAAATAAAATATTATAAGTGTCATAATATTTTCCATATGAAACCAAATTGTCCATAAATAGTCCATTGGATGATTATGGTCGAGATATACCAGACCAATCATATTTTTTCAAATATTTTTGTCGTTTAAAGATTATTATAATTTAAATAAATTATTTTATTGATTTTTCATTATTTAAATAATTTCTGCATTATTAATGTATAAGACATTAAGATGATTATTTATTTCATAAAAAATAAAAATAAATTACCATGATAAATAAAAACATGTTATAGTTAAAATGAGTATTTATATTCAAACTTGAATTTTTTATAACATAATATTTGAAATGATATATTTATTAATATTTGAGTAATAAACATTTGACTTTTCTTCAAATAAAATACATTAAATGTCTTAATGTCATCCAATTAAATTCAAAAGGATACCATTTCAATTAGAAAATAATTAAAGTTGAATTAAACTCTTCAAATGATATTAATACATATTATGGGGGTAATTATATAATATTATTTTTACCTTTAATTGCATAGTTTACATTTTTACCATATTAATAAAAATTACTAAATTTACTATTCATAATTCCAAAAAATAAAAGAAATAAATTTACATATTTTGGAATCACAGATTCCAAATCTGGAATAAATTTTTTAAAATTCAAAATAAAGAATTTTTCGTAATTAATTTAAAATTAATCATATTGTTAGAATGTAATAATGAGTTTTAAAAGTTAAAACATTCAAATGATTGAAACTTTTTTCACATATAAATGCAATGTAAAATTAATGAATTTGACCTACATTATATTAAATGATAAAAATATAATATATTTATATTTTAAACTAATTAAATAATATAACTTAAATATATAAATTCTTTTAATGAAAAAAGTTGTTTTCAATTTAAATTTAGTATATTTTTACTATTCATGAAAACTTGAAACAAGTTAGAAAAATATCATAAATTAATGAAAATTAAATTTTTATACCCCTCATACAAATAAGAAGTTTATTTTGTAAAATAGAATATAAAAATGTGTTAAAAACTTCATTTAAAATGACGGTGCCATCAAAAGGCGTCAAAACTACATTTTTTTGAAAAAAAATACATTTTTATCTAAAAATTTGAATTTATTCTTATATCATATCTATAAATAATATAAGATGAATTTCAAATAATATATTTAATGTATTAAATATATATTTTATTAATAAAATCTATTAAGAGTGGTTTTATTAATTTACAAACACAATTATTTTCATTTAAATAGTTTTTGAGAATAACATTTCCTTTTATTTAAAAAGGGTTTTATTTTGATTTATAATTAATTCCTAACTAAATAATTAGGTATATAATCATGTGTAAATAATATTTTCATAATTCAATTAATATTGATCATACCTTGTATTATAATGTTTAGGTTATAATGTAACATAATAATATTTAGTATTTTTCTTAAGCTCAATCTTTTGTAGAATGAAATTTATCAAAAGAACATAAAATTTTGTGTAACACAAGTGAAGAATAGTTTTGCTGATATTGTAAGCTAAATAGGTATTATGTGTAGCAAAATCTTATCTTTGTGTAGAATACAACACAATACGTCAAATAAATTAAAAAATCTATCTCATAAAAATCAATGGGTGTTACAGATATTATAGTGATGATTTAAAATGTTTTATTTTTAAACTAAATATTTATTTTTTCTACCATGTGTTTATACCCAAGGTTGATTTGTAGTGGTCAGAGTTTACTATACTAATGACACCCTCTTTTGGTCAAAATTATGGGGTCATTTTCTCATTTACAGATTTATTTGAGCTGAACCTCCCATATCATAACATGTAAATTATTGGGATTGAATCAACCCTAGATGATGTGTTATAATCATAGTTTTATAATAAATATTTTTAATTATCTTGTAAATTAATTTTGTCTTTATGTTTCATTTCAATCAAAATGACTCTCAAATTTCAAATTCTACTTCAATCATATCTTTTATACCTTTGTTGACATCCTCAAAGATTATTATTAGTGAATCCAAATTAATGAGAGTTATCATCATTATAAAACAAGTGTATTATGTGGAAAACATTGACATACTCATATTCTGGTACTTCCTTGGATGAAAATCCCATTATCAGGGTGGTTATCATCGTATCAGTGATAAGAGTACAAAAACTAGATGAGTCTCTATTAGTTAGTTCGGTAATCATCCACCTAATGATATGGGAAATAAATCTACAAGATTGTAGAAAAGTTTAGGTGATCATGGGGGATCCTCTTCCTAAAGCATATTTTATTGATTATTATTGATTCCTGTATTATAGGGCTATGAAGATAAAGATTTTTTTAGAGGAGTTAGAGAGGGAATTGGAATCATGATCATATTCATCTGTCACAAAATGATTAATGCATGTGTAGAGTTTAATGATTTCCTACTAATATACTCATAACACTCCTAAATAGTATTATTCAATAATTCATTTAATTATCCATTTGTATTGAGTTGATCTATAAGGAAATAGGCTACATAAGCTGGGGATTTGACTAATTTTACTCACCCATTATCTATAATCTTCTGGTGTAAGTCATTAAATAGGAAGTAGTCCAAAATTTTGTTATCTAAAATTTGATGATAAGGTAAATAATTGCGGTGATCATTAAAACCTACCTTTGTGGGCCTTTTGATCTCTGAAAAAATGAGAATGTTCTCCTTTAATTTAGTAATGAAATACCATAGGATGGGTTCCAAGTTCTAGGTTACTCTACTTCGAAAATGTGGGTTCTTCCAAAGTCTTCATGAAATTTTTGAGTTTCACTATATCTTTATATTATTGGCTCCAAAAATGAGGCTGCATTGGGACATGAAATGTATTAGATAATTTTTTTAATCTCATATTCCATTGAATTTTTAGAAAGTGGGATTTATAAATTTGAGTAGAGGAGGAGTCAATACCATCCTTTGGGTATGTGATTCTCCCACCAGTTCAAATGGTGGGGGTTATTCTTGTATAGATTCCATGAAACTAGTAATGGAATCTATAAACTCTAATGTTATTACCAATTGAGATGATATTTGACTGATAGAATTTAGTATAGTCTGATATAGCATTACTTTTTGTTCTTGTAGCTAGTAAATGTCTTCATTCATCCAAATATGGATTTTCTAAACTAGATAATGTTGTTTCCCAAGTGGAGTGAATTATTAATAATATTCAAAAACTATAGTTAGGTAGATTGGTTGATTTTATCTCAATTTGACCGGATGGCTTGATCCATTACTCATTGGCCGAATTGTCTCCCCTTTTTTAAAGGGATCTACTAGAGGAGGCCTATTTCCATATTCTTAGGAATTGAACTCATTGGGTGTGTTTCTATTAAGTAAATTAGCATTAGGAAATTTCAAACATTCTATATTAACTTTATGTTAGAAAATTTTTTCTTCATTAAAAATAGACCCAACTTATTTCGATGGATATCAGACTATATATGTGGCTAAAACATTCCCCATTTTCATTAAAATGTGAAGACAATACAAAAGATTGATTGTCTTATCACTGATGAACTACGTGATGAGGATTTCATTCAAGTACTAGATCGTTAGATATCTACACCATGTAGATGATAAAAATTTCCTCAGTCTATAGTATAGAGAGAAAACCCACCCAAGGACTAGGTGAACATCCCTTAACCTATTGGGAACAGTATCCTTCTAGTTGAAAAATATATGGCTAAATGTAATCTAATTTCACATCAAATGTTTATGTGGTGGTAACCAACTAGTATCTGAGGTGAGATTGATCCTCAGATAGGACTATCTTTTCATAATGATTCAGTTTTTCTTCCTTGTATGGAAACCCTCTAATCAGATGGTGGTGATATTATCTATCCTTATTTATTATAAAATGATTCATTGGGGGACCATGATCATCTAAATCAATAAAGGGGAAACTCTTAAATGAAATATTTTGAGCATATTTATTATGAAGAGTATTGACTAGAAACTTTTCAATATATACACATATTAGAGTTTTTGGAGCAGTAGCAGGGTACAATGTTTATTTTTATTAGGTGTTGAGGTTCATAGAACATATATGGTATTCTTTCAATAAGATTTGTTATGGGTTCTTTCATGTGTCTAAGTTTAATCTTATACTTCATAGGTAAATCATAGAAGGTATTATAATATTTTTTATCCCCACCTATTTTGGGTTTTCATAGAGGATAAATAGGTAGATGAATTTGGTGGTGGTGGTATAGAATATTATCCATCACCTGTAGTTGGTCTTCTATAGGAATCTGGGTCATTAAATTAGAGGAATTCTAATGGAAGTTCCCAAAATCATGGTTATATAGATTAAGAACCCTACATAGGATTTAGCTATCCATGAGACAATATTTTTTATGCTTTTAAAGAATGAGGTCACACATATCATGACTACCCAACTAGATGTGCATTAAAAGAAAATCAATTAGTTGATATACCCTCATGTACGGCACAGTGATTCAATCAAGGACCACCCTGAGGGGGTAAGGAAATCCTTAGGGAGGTGTATATGTTATAGGAGTTAGTGGTGCATGAGGAGGAGTAATTAGAGGTGGTTTGTGTATAATTCACTTCCAAAATTTCCACCCCCTAAAGGCCCGTTCAAGGATCAAGGAGTTGTCACATAGGTACATTACCAAATATAGGAGATAGAGGGTTATGAATAGGTAGTACCTACATTTATTCAAGGTATGATCTATGCCTACTCTACACAAGAATCCATACTCATGGATGCTGATGTGACTCATTCCTTTGTTTCTCTATCCCTAGTTGGAGACTTATAAATCTTGGTAGAGTTGGTATCTTTACTTATGTAGCTAGATACTCCTACTAGAAGTAATCAAATTCTATCCCACATCATCTGATAATTAAATCTTGTATTTAGTGGTGAGAGAGATTCTCATGGGACCTCATAGTGACATGGATTAAGCTCTATAACATAATCTATAGTATAGAATAATCATTAGTCTATGACCAAATAGACTACTACCATCCATGAGTAGCATGAATTCAAGTGGATAGATCAAGGTTTTCCTTCAGGGATGAGTAAGAACTTTTATTAAGGTGAATGAAGATTATCGATGGGTAGTCGTAGTCAGTCAGCCATTAGTTTTAGAGTTAGTTACTCTTCATAGTAGACACTATATATGATATTATTCTTATAGTAAGGGATGAGTATATGAGAATATTCCCCAATGATTTAATTAAATTTCAATCTCATCAGAATATCACCTTTTTAATAAATCGGAGTTTCCAGATTTTATTTTTAGAAATTAATTGAGAAAATTATGAGACCAGGTGCTTGGAAGACAAGTGATTTTGAGGCCTAAGGTGCCTGAAATGACTTCTTGAAAAATGTTATGTTTTTAATAGCACATGTGCATGAATTTTTAAAAAAAATTGAAATAACTCTTAAACAAGTGCCCAAATCTGATATCTTAGGGCACTGTTGAAATCAAAGTAGTGGATTTACCCTAGGTATGAACTAACATTGGTCGGCGTGGGTCATCTATAGAAAAATTCACCAGGGGAGTAACTGTTAATAAATAATTAAATAAAAATAATTATATTTTGTGATCCTAATAACTCATAAATGGTGACTTCGATTGGAAATCTTAGACTATTGTTGAGTTTGTAATGGGGTATTTTTTTTTAGGTGAGGCCCAACATAGACCAGCACAGGTCGGCTGCAAATGCTATCTTTTGGAGGTGAATGTCATTAAAATATTTAATAAAAATATTTTATTTGAACATTGTCTATTGACACAGCATAATTTTCATTTATTTAATAATATGTGTTAGAGGAACTCAAGGGTATCACCATAACCCTCAAATTTCCCAAATGCAAGGAGAATGAATCTCTCTCTTGAAGATAAATTTCAGCAGATCGAGGATCGACAATAACACGGACCTCTATTCTTCATCAACGACCAATCCAATCATCAAGGTAAGGTGTCGATCTCTTTGTTATTTATTTTTTCCATTCCTAGAATCAAACGATGAATGTGGACCAACTTATTAATAGGTTGATCCATGGTTTGATCATTATTGTGGGAAGGATAATTATTGCGGGATTAAAAGAAATAGATCTTGGTGATTATTATATTATTGGTTTCTACATGATTTCACTAACAGAAAGGATCAAGGCTGAACGACCAAGGTCAAGATCCATTATTTGGGTATTAATGTGTTTAATCCCCCCTAAATCTATCGTGTTCCTTGTGTGTTATTCTCCCTTTTAAAACCCTTTGTGAATGATCAATAGTTACACCCATTATACATGGCACAAATATCTGAGACCTAAGGTCATGATCCATGATATCGTTGCGAAGGTGTGATGAGAGCACAATAGGTAAGCGGTGACTTAGGGAGGAGGGAGTGAAGAACATCGGGCCACTGGATGGGTGCTAGACGGCCAGGGTAGTGCACGACACAGTGGGAGGCCTAGGTCCAATTTGGAGAAAAGTTGTAGTCCAGTGGGTTTGCATTATAGGGGGAGCCTACGGTTGCATAGGTCACGGGCGGCAGATTGAAGCTGAAGAAGATGGTCGCGACAACGGCTATGGCAGGACACATCTTGGAGGTCATGTCGGCAAGATCCTACAGTGATGGAGATGTCGCGGATGGGTTCCACCTGAAACCTGTGGTATCCAAAGCCACGGGGAAGGGGACCAGGATACTTTGTCATCTTCATTGAATGCAGTGACCGTTTTGACTGAGAGAACACGCTCGAGCCATGAGATGAAAGAGTCAGACCACATGCGGCAGACCAGCTTGGGAAAACCAAGCCTCTCTAGTAGCCCAACGGACTGGACATCATGGTCCAGTGGGCCGGGCTGGTTCGGGTTGGTCCAAACCGACCAGGTCAGGTTGGGTTGGGCGAACCATGTTGGGTAGGCTGGACCGGACCAACCCCTTTTTACTAAATTGGTCGTATTTGTCAAATCTTGTGTATATTTGATGAGTTGTTTACGGTGTTAGGAACCTTGCGACGATTTAGTCATATTAGGATACACTAGTGGAGTTTTTGTGAAATTTTTTTTATGACCTAATGTATTTAGGAGTAGGTTTCCCTAGAACAGTGCACTATGAGTGGAATCCCATGACTGGCTCTGACTATGTGACTTGGGGGACGACATATCCCATCAATACTCCATGTGCCATCGAAACAATGTCCACCATCAATGATTAATGTTCCATTTATGATCTATGCACCATTGATTCTATTTTAACCATCAATTCATCATGCGCCATCAATATCCTAAACACCATCACCTCTCTGGGCGACATCGATGCTCTGTGGGCCACTGATGGTCTGTTCTCCATAAACACTTTGTGCACCGGAAATGCTCTATGTACCATCAACAATCCATGCTCCATCGATTCTCTGTGAACCACTGACACCTCTAGTTTCATACATATTGGGAGATCTGTGGACTAAAAATAGAAATTATTTTCTTTATGCTTTAGACTTGAACCTGTGTGGGCTAACTTTTTTACTTTACTTCATGTATTTTATTTGTGGTGTACTTCATGTGCTTTCATTATGGTGAACATTGTGTGATTTCTTTATGGTGTACTTTTTGAAGTTCTTAGTGGTGTACCTTTCTGGTTTCCGGGTCCCTACTGAGTATTTTTTTACTCACCCCATTATGGGCTATGCATGTACCTATCATGTATTGTACAGATGATTGACACTTTGACAGATTCTTTGGTGTATCGGGCCAGGTGGTGCTTAGAGATAGGACTGACAGATGAGGTGGGCTTCAGTGACTTCAGATAGATATTTCTCTGCCTACCCTTAAAGTAAGGTTTTCTATAGATGAGATTTAGGAGATTGTAGTTCCCCCTTTGGTTGGTCTTGTATTCTGACCCCATTTACTTTTCAGTTTTTGTAATGTTGTGCTTTTTTGTTGGTATCTTAGAGTTACACATGCTTGTTTACTTAGTATTTTTAGTTCAGAACTTTTGGGATTGGAAATGGGATTGTGTGTGTGTGACTGTAAAGGTGCTTAGGAAAATACCTCCCATTTATGGGATATGCCTACTTGTTGCTAGGCGCCATCCCTTGGCCTATTGGAGGTGGGATTGGGGTAATCACAACAAAGGCCCCGGGGGATGGGTCGTGAAAGAGTGGTATAAAAGGAGTTCAGTTCTACCTAAAAAACCAAGAATTTGTGATATTGGATTGGTGAAATAGTGTTTTCCATTTCGAGTTTGGCATTCAATATAGGGAATCCAGTATTGGTGTAGTAGCCGACGTATCTGTACACAAGGACTCTAAATTATTTTTTTCAACTTGGTACATGAAAAAACCGGTTACAGGGAAAATAATGGAACATGCGTCATATATGACTGAGTGTGTTCTCATGACTTTCTTGAGTCAGTTTCATCTCACCGGGTATACTCTATTAGCTCTGGTATATCTTGATCTATTTCAGGATGCCTCCATGAAGACAACCATCCAGGATTCCAATGTGTGATCATGAGAATGATCCTCCTAGTGATGAGGCATCAGAACAGGGACCAATACCAGATATATCACCCTCGGGTGGTGTACCATTGATACAACCACCCAGAGGGTAGTAGTTATTACCAACATTTCTGATAGAGGATTCATGTAGGGTGCCTGCATTTCATGAGTTCCAGAGGAAACAAACTCCTAGGTCCATGAGTGATCCAGACACTCAGGCCACTAAGTATTGGATGGTGGCAGTTACACCTATCTTCTTGTCTTGTGAGGATGACTCTAGACCAGATGGAAGTCCTAACCGCATGTCTTTTACATGGATCAGTGGGGAGATAGTGGAGATTAGTGATCTAGATGTATAAGGAGATGACCCTCACTTAGATATACTTTGAGTATCTCTTTAGGGAGGAGTTATTCTTAGTGACGTTACACTCTGTGCATATATTTGAGATACTACATCTACAACTGAGCAACCAAATAGTAGTGGAGTAATCGGTGAAATTTAAAGATCTTTCTCACTACTCCATGGATATGGTACGAGACCCATTCTTTAGGGTTCATAAAATCAATCAGGGGATATTCTAGGAGTTCCAGGCATCAATTATTTCCTTTAGCATCCTTAAATATGTTAGGGTACTATAGTGATCCCTTCTCATAGAAAGATTTCTGGAGGAGAAACCGCCGATAGTGGGAGAATCCACCGAGCGTCATGTCGTTGAATCTTCATCACATGGTAGCAGACAACAGGGATAGGGATCCAAGAGAATCAGATAGTTCTGGGGATGACCCTAGGATATGGGGTCAGTGGTGCGAGGCTTCCAAGGCAGAGTGATTCAGCTGAAGGACATGCTATGTTATTCATGAGGCTATTAGAGTCATTTGGCCAGAGAATGTTGGCTCATCATACAACTAATCCAGAGATGATCGAGGGACTGCTGAGGTAGAGGAGAAGGTAGGAACATGGTGGTCCCATAGGTAGAAGATGTGGAAGATTATTTAGATGGGAAGAAGCAGGTGGAAGGATGTTCGAAGTTCTACCACCACCACCCATAAGTGGTCCTCCATGGGTACACGGAGCTGGTGGAAAAGGACGAGGCCAAATTTCGATGATGGAGTCTTACGACCCTGGTGCTCCATAGATGATTAGAGGTACAATCTGTTTCTTTTCCACCCTAGCTTTTTTTTGATAGACACTGGTGCTAGTCACTCTTTTCTCTCCATGAACCTTGTTCAAGACATAGAGAATATAGTAGAACCATTGACTCTATCCCTATGGTTAGAGACTCATACGGGAGGAGATCGGATGATCACACACTAGTTCTGACAGTGTTTCTTTACTCTTGGGGGTGAGAGTTTTAGTTGGTATGTCTTGGTGGTAGCATTGAGACCTTAAGACGTCATCCATGGTATGGACTGGTTATCCATAGACCATGCCTAGATTGACTTTTTTACGTTCATAGTGCAGTGTGTCTATGGATATGTAACCAATTTTTTCCTTTACAAATAAAATGAAACCCAAGTAGTGCAAGGAGGAATCACACATAGAAGGGTGCAGAAGATCGCACACCAGTTGGCTAGCACGACCCTCAGTATGGTGGATGAGATGAGTCCTCGTTTTTCTATAGTGGAGGCTGCATACGAGGACGTATTTTTGAAATATGTTCCAGGATTACCTCCTACTAATGGGGTGGATTTAGGCATTGATCTGTACCCTAGGACGACACCAATATCTACACCTACAAATAAGATGGCTCATTGGTAGCTTTTTGAGATAAAGGTACATCTTGAGGACTTATATAGAAAGGGATTCGTAAGACCAAGTGTTTCACCCTAGGAAACCCCGGTGTTGTTTCCCAAGAAGGAAGATGAGATATGGAGGTTATGTGCGGACTTCCAGTGCCTAAACTAGGTGACCATGAAGAACATGTATCCACTACTGAGTATTGAAAACTTCTTTGATAAGCTGAAGGGAGTGAGGTGGTTCCCAAAGATAGACCATATATTTAGCTATCACCAGCTTTGTGTATGGAATGAGGACATCTCGGAGATATCATTCAGATGTCAATATAGCCACTATGATTACTTAGTGATGTTTTTTTCATGAATAACAATCCATTAGTGTTCATGGGACTCATTAATGGGCTATTCTATCGTTATTTAAACCGGTTCAACATGGTCATAATTGATAACATCCTAGTGTACTCATCATCCGATGACGATCACATGATACACTTGAGGATGGTCCTTGGCACACTCTAAGAGAAACATATTTATAGAAATCTCTCTAAGTGTCAATTCTAGAAAAGATAGGTCCTTTCTCTAGGACACATCCTACATAGGATGGAGTTTTAGTAGATCCGTAGAAGATTGAAGGGGTGCTTTCATAGGAGCCACCCAAGAGTGTTATTGAGGTATGGAGTTTCATTGGGTTGTCTAGATACTATCAGGGGTTTTTAATCAACTTTTCAAGGGCATCATCACACTTGAAGGCATTTACATGGAAGAGGTATCCTTTCATGTGGATAGATAAGTGATAGTAGTGATATAATAATATGAGGCAGAGCTTTATGAGTTCTCCCATATTGAGATTACTAGAGGAGGGTGTTTCGTACGTGGTGTTCTGTGATGCATCAGGGACCGATTATGGTTGTGTCCTCATGAAGAGGAAAGAAAAAATTGGCAATGGTTCACACCAAAAGAGTAATCATGAGCATAACTACGCAACCTATGATTTGGATTTGACAGCAGTAGTCTTCACATTAAAGATGTGGTGACACTACCTAATGGAAGAGAAACTCACCATCTACTCTGACCACTGGTGTCTCAGTTATATATTTCTCAAAAGGATTAGAACTTGAGATTGAGGAATTGGATAGATTTCTTCTAGGACTATGAATTTGATATAGTCTATACTTCTAGGAAGGGGAATGTGGTTTCAAGTTCTCTAAGTAGGAGATCAAGTTCACAACTACTTAAGGAGGCATCATAGTAGATTTCCTTATTGTAGATAGGATTTGTGGATAGAGATGAAGTATCTTATCTCCATTTTATGGTGGTTACACCTCTACTCCTATAGCAAGTCAGGGAGGCACAACTCAGAGATACTGACTATGAGACTACATGTGCTTATATGTCTACGGGGCATGCCCCTAATAGAAATTCGAAAGGTGGGGAGAACGTCATTCTATTTAGAGGGTTCATAGTAGTGCCAGTGATGTTGTAAGAGGAGGTCTTGGGGGAGTTATATATTTCCCCTTTGGTGGTCAATCCTAGAGTGGAAAATATGTATCTGGAACTCTGATGCCAGTTCTGGTGGTTTGTGATGAAGAAGGTGGTGAAAGAGTTTATTTCTTGATGCCTCACTTGTCAGCAAGTGAAGGTTGAGAACCAGGTTCTACTGGGTTTGGATCAACCCCTTAAGGTTCCAGAGTTGGAGTGGGATGCGATATAAATGGACTTTAGGAAGCATTTACCATGCACATACAGGGGACATGATACCATCTGGGTGATCATTGACAAACTCACCATGTCGGCCAACTTCTTAATGATCTATGATCAGAGTTCAGTAGAGAGCATGGGAAGCATCTTTGTACAAGATATATTCCATCTTCATAGAGTTTCATCAATGATTGTATTGGATTGTGATTCTCATTTCGCATCCTGGTTGTGTACTTGATTGAAGGAGGCTTTTGGGACTTAGTTGCACTTAAGCATGGTGTTTCATCCCCAGACAGACGGCCAAACACAGAGGACCATCAAGGTTTTAATGGGTATTCTACGTGCTTGAATTCTAGACTTTTGCTACTATTGGGAGGATCACCTATCTCTAGTAATGATTTTATGTAACAATAGGGACCGCTCTACTATTGGAATGGCACCATTTGAGGCCTAGTACAAATGACCTTGAAGGTCACCACTATGCTAGAAAGACCTAGGAGAGTCAGCACTCATGGGTCCACAGATGGTACGAGCTTCCACAGAGAAGGTTTAGGTCACCCAAGAGTATATGAGGACTTCATAGATCTTGAAGAAGTCTTATACTGATAGGTGGAAGATGACTTTGAAGTTCAAGGATGGATACCATGTGTTTCTTTAGTTCTCACCTTGACAGAGATTGAAGATATTTTTTGGGGGCAGCAAGTTATCTCTGAGATACATCATCCATTTTCAGATTCTGAGTAGAGTTGGAAAGGTGATGTACCACTTATCTCTACCCTCATATTTTCACTAGGTGCATGCTGTCTTCCCTGTATCGCAGTTGAGGAGGTATGTGCATGATCCATTGCATGTCATCGACATGGGTGAGCTGGACATTGATGATGTGGAAACTTTTTCAGTACTCGATGGTGATATACGATTGATAGTAGTAGATCCTTTATGAGTGGTTGATTCCTCTGGTGTGCGTTTCGTGGTAGAATTGGAATCTTTAGGAGAGCACTTGGGAGAGGGAGGTTGAGTTTCGTGTTTAGTACCCTCACATTTTTGTTACATAGCCATTATTCTAGATTTCAGGAACACAAATTGTTAAGTTGGGGAGAATTTTAGGTCTCATATTTTCTTGGTTTTATTTTTATAAATTATTTGGGATAATTCCAAGACCAGGAGCTAATACGACATGTGATTCCATGTCCCAGGGTGCCCAAAATGACTATCTGAAAAATTTTATGTCTTTAATAGTACGTGTGTGTGAATTTTCTAAAATTGTAAAATAAATCCTAAATGGGTTCCCAGATCAGAAATCTGAGGGCACCTTTGAGCTTAGAGTATGGGCTTTACCTTAGGCGTAACCTAACATTGGTCGGCGTGGGTTATCTGTAGAAAACCTCAATAGGGGCGTAACCATAAATAAAATAATTAAAAAAAATATTTTAAAATTATAATAAATCATAAACAGTAACTCATTCTGGAAATCCAATAAAAATATTTAGTTTTTAAGGTGGTGTTTTCCTTAGGTGGGTCTTAACATCGACTGGCACGGGTCCGCTACAAAAGTTAGTTTTTAGATGTGAACGTCATTAAAATATTTATAAAAAAATTTATTTGGATGTTACATGTTATAGAAGTGGTGGTTTACTTTATTTAATAATCAATTTCAGAGGAATTCGGGGTTATCACAATAACCTTAAAATACCCTTGAGGCAAGGAAAAGGAATATCTCTCCTGATGACGAACGTCATCAGATCGAGGATCGATGACAACACGAACCTCTATTCTTCATCAACAACTGATCCAATCATCATGGTAGGGTGCTGATCTATTTGTGATTATTTTCTACCTTCTTATAATCAAATGAAAAAAGGGGACCAACCCATGAAGAGTTTGATCTGATGTTCAATCATTCTTACAGGAGGGCTAATTAATGTGGGGTTAAAGGGAATTGATCACGGTGATTATTTTTCTATTGGTTTCTTTGTGATCCCACTAACATGAATAGATCAAAGATGAATGAACAAGGCCAAAATCCATTCATTGGATGTTCATGTGTTTAATCCCCCCTAAATATATCATGTTCTTCATGAATTCTTCGCCCTTTTGAAATCCTATGTGAATGATCAATCATTGCATCCCTGATCCATGGTACAACGATCTGAGACTAAAGGTCATGATTTTCAATGACATTTAGGAGGTTTCACGAGATATAGAAGTTGTTAGGTGGTGTATTATGTAATATTATGTGAAGAATGGTGGTCTATATGTATTGTGGTAGGTGGGGAGGGCAGTGCATGACCCGATAAGAGGCTAGGTTTTGGTGGGGCGCACAGCCGTGGTCCAGTTGGGTCGTGCCAGAGGAGGAGCCCATGGTGGTACAGGCCACAAGAGGCTAACATGAGTTGTGGTAGGAGGCCCCAGCAGTGGAAGGATGCGGCTCTGAGGTCGTGTTAGTGAGATCCCACATCAACGGGGAGGTCACAAGCGGTGACTGACACGCAGTTAAAATCTAGGGGAAGCCTATAACAGAAGAAGGCACTGGGAAGGGGGTTGGAATATGGTGTCATCTGCATTAAAAATGGTGGCCGTGTTAACTGGGAGTGCACAGCCAAGTCATGAACTGAAGCTGTCGACCCACATGCGGCGGGTCAGGCTGGGTAAATCGGGCAGCTCCAGTAGTTTAGCAGGTTTGATCGAGCTGCCTTGTGAGCCGTGGTCTAGTAGCCCATCAGGCCAGGCCGGTTTGGTCTAGCCCCGACCAACTGGGTTGAGTCAGGCTGGGTTGGCCAGACTAGGCCAGGTTTGTCCCAGACCAAACCCTTTTTACTAAATTGATTGTATCTTCCAAACTATGTGTATGTTTGATGGGTCGTTTGTGGTGTTAGGACCCTTGAAATTAGGTGGTAATATTGATATAATATAATTGAGTATTTTATGTTTTTTTAAGAACTAACGGCTTCAGTAGTAGGTTTTCCCAGAACAAACGTGCTTCGAGCGGAATCCGGTGGTTGGCTATGACTATGTGACTTGGGGGAATGCTTGACCAATCAATGCTCCATGTGCCATCGAAGATTCGTATGCCATCGATGCTTCGTGTTCTATCAATGATCTGTGCACCATCGAAGCTCTGTGTGCCATTGAAACTCCCTAATCTATTGACATCCTGAACAACATCACCGCTTTGGGCACCACCGACTCTTTGTGTGTGACTAACACTCCATGTGCTATCGACACTTCGTACACTATTGAAGCTCCATGTTCCATCCACCCTCCATGTGATATCGATGATTTGTGCACTTTAGATGCTCCATGAACCATCAACACACCATTCCCCATCTATGCTTTATGTTCCACCAACACATCTAGTGTTATAGAGACTGAGAGATCTGTGGAATACAATTGGAAATCATTATCTTAGTTATTTATACTTGTACTTATGTCACCTGACCGTATGGAATATACTTCATGTGTTTCCTTTATGGTTTACTTTTTGTGTTTCCTTTATGGTTTAATTTGTGTGTTTCCTTTATGGTGTACTTTTTGAAATTCTTAGTGTTGTACCTTTGTGGTTTCAGGGTCCCTACTAATTATTTTTTTACTCACATATACGTGGCCTATTCCCACAGGTGTTTTGTCTTCTGCGGAAAATCGACGCTTTTATGGATTCCTCTCTATACTGGGGCCAATTGGTTCTTTGAGAGAGGCCAAAAAAACAAGGTGTGATTTAGTGACTTTAGACAACTATTTCTGTACCTACCCTTCAAGTAGGGTTTTCTGTGGATAATATTCAAGAGCTTGCACATTCCCTTTTGGTTGGTATTGTATTCTATCCCCATTTACTTTTTTGTTTTTGTACTGGCGTACTCTGTTTTTGGTATCATAGAGGTATGAATTCTTGTTTACATAGAGTTTTCAGTTCGAACCTTTTGGGCTTGGAATTGGGTGTGTGTGTGTACTTTTACTTAGGAAAATTCCTCCCATTTTTGGGATATGCCTACATAGTGCTAGTTTTCAGCCCTTGGCATATTAGAGGTGGGATTTGGGTAGTCACTGCACATGACCCATGGGATGGGCCATGACAAACATATGAATTGATCTATACCTTAATACCAAGGGATGGGTCATGACAAAAAATATGAATTGATTTATACCCAAATACCATGTTGATATACTCTTCTACTTATAGGATGGATTTGACTGAGCCAAGGGAGCAGAAGGTGTAGAAGGAAAACCTTATAGTGAAAGATTTCATCAAACTTTGTGTGTCACTGGGGTCATCTCTTGTGTTATTCTCTAAAAAACCGTGTTTGATAATAAATCATTATACTCACTATATCTCATGAATTGTTCCACAATCAAGAACTAATTCCCTCTTTCATAGATCAAAAACATCTTCTACTAGCTAAAAGGACGGAATTAATTCTCTAAGTTCATCCTGAGGTTCATCTTTAAGAAACTTTAGCTGTGTGATGATGATATACCAAAGATATAGTTTAGGTTTCATTATGTAAATTATGAGTTTCTAGTAATTTCATTTAGTTTGAAGAACTCATGAGTCTTCTTCATTACTGTCATGAATCAGATCTTCCATCCCTTCTTGGACTAGTTTGTGGTTGTCTTCATTGATGAAATTATTATCTATTTAGCATTGGATGATGAGCATGTTGAGAATATTAGGATTTCTTTATAATTTATTTAGGAATAAAATCTATATGAAATTATCTCAATGTTTAATTTTTCTATCACATAGGTCCACTTATTATGACATGTCATCTCAAAGTGTGTAGTAGCTCTAGATGAAAAAATTATTGGAGAAGTTATTTACTAGGATCCACCTTGGATTTGTTTAAGGTGTGGGTATTTATTAGGTTGGTGAGATATTTCAAGAGGTTTATGGAATACTTATCTAGGATTGTGGACCTCATTGATTCCATCACTTAGAATGGGAATCCATTCATTTTGTATGATTGATTCCAAAGATCCTTCAAGAAATTGAAGTGGAGATTGAATAATGCTTATGTTATGAATATTTCAAAGGTGGGAGTTGATTATGTGGTGTTTCTTATTACCATATATATTTTATTTTCATTGTTGTTATTCATAGGCATGATGTGATTTACTATGACTCCCGCAAATTGAAACCTCATGTAAAAAACTACATGGACCAAATTTAGAGTTGGTAGTGGAATTGTTTTACTTGAATACTTGGATACATTCCCTTCTTGGTGATTATATTATATTTTAAATAGATAAAAAGATCCACATTTTCATAGTCACCCAAAGAAATATTAATTTGAGTATTTGGTGTTGGTTAGAGTTCAGACGGATCAAATTTATGTGCATATTTTATGTATTAATTTGTGTAATTAAATGAATAATCATTAAATTTTTGGAATGATTTGATTGGTTTTATGTTTTATGGTAGGAATTGATAAACTCATAAAAAAGGAGAAACACAAAACTGGATTTTTAAGAGAGAATCAGAGATAGAAATATAAATAAAGAGGCCAATACATTGTGTACCTTTAGTACATGTCGTCTACATTCAGTACACATTGTGTACTTTCCGTACACATCATGACCGCATCAAGTGAAGCAGATCATCACTGAACAAGTCATGATGAAGAAACATGTTTTAATTCGGAAGTACATGTCGTGTACCTTCAGTACACAACATGGCCAAATTCAAACAGTCAAAACAACATATGAGATTCGTGTAGGATTCATAGAACACGGAGAAGGAAAACATGAAGAAGTACACGTCATGTTCCCCATGTACAAGTCATGTACATGGCGACGTGCAAAAAAATTAAATGCAGTAGTCAAGTGTTTTGGATGAGAAGGACTATAAATACCAACCTCCAGTAGCCTTCCAACAGAGACAAAGCCGGGAGGAATCCAAGGGACGCTTGAGGATGACTACCTTCAGCTTTATTTATTTTATTCCTTAATTTAAAAAGTATCTACTCTCCTGAATCATCTCGCTTACCCCATCCATGGAGGGTTAGTTTCATTTGAGTGATCGGGAAGAGGGGAGGATGGAACTATGTGTGTGCTTGAGTTCTTGTGCCTGAAATGAATCAAATTACTTCTTCTTTCTTATTCTGGTTACAATTCTTAATTCTGTTATAAATTCCAAATGCGGTTGCATTAGTTTTTGATTCTATTATTATAAATTTCTTTGGTCAATGATCACATCTCCCTCCACCCGGTTCTAATATTTATATGATGGAACCATATTGGGGTTGGGTGGTGAGTTCTTGAAGGTAGTCATCATGTGTGTATGCTTTCATGTGGAATATTGGTTTATTAGGAATCAATTTTGGGTTAGGGATTGATCTAATTAATCAAGAAACATTCTGCAACCCTACACACACTGGAAGGAGGATAGATCAATATAAGGTTTTGGATATGAAAATTCTCATCATAATCATTTGGAAAAGGGAGGTAGAGGGCTCAGTAGACAAATCTATCTCTTATCAGTTAAAGGAAAATGGATAAATTTTAAAACCATGATAGTACTGCACTAGGTATAGTCAAACCCAATCTGATCACTGTCTTTGTCAGTTGTTAACACCAATCAATTAAAGTTTTTTATTTCTCTCACAATAATTAAAATTAATTAAACCAATTTCTTTTGGAAAACCTATAAAAATTGACAACCTTGTTTTGTGTGCACTCCACTTTGGAAGACTACCTAGGATAAACTACTATAATATACATGGGTAATTAAAATATTGTTTTTCCATGCCCCACAATAGGTGTGCATTAAGTTCATATAGGTCTAAACGTTCGAGATCATATATACTTCAGAAAATGGAAATGTGGTGGTTAATTACCTTAGTAGGATATCACAATATTAGTAATTCTAGTGATATAGAAGTTGTAGGTGATACATTAGTGGATGAGTATAGCTCCAAGTTATCAGAATTCCAAAAAGAACTAACAAAGGATTTCATTGGAGTTTGAAGTGGGATTTTATGTGTTCCTAATTATCTCAATATTACATGGTTTTGAAAAGCTTCATCAGAGAAGAAATATATCTAAATGCTACATTATGATGTTCTATGATCTATGTAGTGGGTGTGAGGTTTCTTTCAAGAAAATGTTACCCCAATAGTTGTATTAAGAACATAATTTCTTCCAAAAGTTTCATCTAATAATACACTTGTATAGACCATCGCTCATCATTTACTTTGTATAGATAGACATCTAGGAAAGTGTTAACTTCTCATGGTATTTGGTTGATATTTAGGATTAATAAGAGATGGCCCTTAAGGGTGGGGTGATTCAGTTTTTATGTGTGTTATGGAAATAGTGGAACCTTCAATATATTTTGTCAAAACATGAGGGTTATATGAAGGGTTAATACCCCCAAAATTTTTAGAAAGTTTTCCTTCTATGATTAATATCCTTGAATGTGTGGGGATGTGATTCCATATGATTTTTCTCTTGAATCATTTATTAATTTTTTATTTTTTGAATTCCTCTATGGTGTGTTGTATTAGTTCACACTATGACTTTTCCCTTTCACTATGGTGTTTAAGTTGTAGTATGATGAGTCTTGTTCCATTTGTTAAATCTCATCTAAGATGTTTTAGACATGTGACACACTCATTTTTATCCTATATAGGGTTTATTTTATATTTATGAAGTGATTCGTGTCATTTTTATACGGCTTAATAATTGTGAAATAATTACTTTTATTGAATTTCAACGTAGGTCAAACTTTGTGAATTGATGAGAGTTAACCTAGTTTTCTGGATATTTATGATGATCTTTTATCATGTAGTGGTCTTCAAATTAGGGATTGATTATCAGGTGTTTTGATGTGATAGAACCTATTGAATTATTATTATTATTTCATCTCTAAAGAATTTTTTGTAACCATTTACATTTTTCATGATTATGTTGGATCACGTTTTTTTATAAATAGTAGTCAAACACTCTATCACATTGATCTTTCATTTCCTCCCATGAACTCTCAGCCTTAGGGGTTGTGTTTTTGGAGCCCTAGTCATCTTGGATGATCCTTCAACTGATGATGATCATGTGGTTATTCCTTATTTATTTTAGAGTATGTAATCATATAGCATTGATGAATACAACCTGAGGTATGAATCATTTTTATCTCTTCCACTTTTATAACATGATTAAATTTTGAATTTATCTAATTTTTTCTATTATTTCATTTTAAAATTACTGTTTTGAATCCATATCAAACCATTTTAGAGTATCCCTTTTTTATAAATGAACCCTTGTTGATTATTTTACCTTATTCAATATCACATTTCCAAATAATTCTATTGAATCTGCTAAATTTTCTCTTGATTAAATCAACCATAATCCATTTTATCTATGGTGGAATATAGAATTGGTGTATTGGGAGTGAAGGCATGAAATGTAATTGATGGTATATAATGAGAAAATTGATAAAAATGAGTTTGGGATGTGTATGGTCACTTTAATGACCCAAAATTTTCTGATATGAAAAATTTAACAATCCAAGATGTTTTTACTATAAACATTACACATGGAAATATCATTTATTTACTAATATATAAAAAATTATAAATGAAGAATAAATATACCCTATATAATCATAAATAATACAACAAAGACATAGACATAAGTAAGTTTTAAAAAAATTGATCTTCTAGTTTGTTGTGATCCTCTAAAGTTATCATAGATTCATATAATACCGTAAAAATGCTAAAATTATTAAAAATAATATTGGAATTTTAAAATTAATTATGAGTACCACTAAAAAAATTAATGGATTATTTATTAAGAAAATGATATGTATTTATTAGTGGTTGTTAGAATATTATATGTAAGAACCAAGTTCTTATTCTTGAGGTACGAGTTTCTTATTTTCCTTTTTCCTTAAGTTTTTTTGAGAAAATAAGGGAAATGGGGGAAACTCCCAAATTTTTTGGGTACACGCCATGTACTTTTCTACACTTAGTGTACTTTGGTTGTGTGGAATGAGTACACAAGGTGTGCAGGCATGTCGGTGATGAAAAGTGTAAAAACTAACTACATGTCGTGTACTTAGTATTTACACACCATGTAATTAGTTAGCAGGTGAATAGTAAGGTGGTCGAGGCAGCTGCTTGAAGAGAAATAGTACACACCATGTAATCAGAAATACAACCTGTGTACTCATGTCGACGGATGAATAGTTCCATGGTGGAAAGAAGCTGCTAGAGTAACTATTTAAAAAATGAAAAAGTACACGCCGTGTACTTGAGAGTACATACCGTGTAGTTTGTTTTTTTACCTAAAATCGGCAGTAGCCTCCTCATTTGGCAGAAGAGGCTTTTAGTTCATTTTGGAGCTCGGAAGGATGGCCAAACCTTAGAGTATCACCTAATCGGGCATCGGGAATCTGATTTTGCTTCCATTGATCACATTGGGACCATACGGGTAAGCCCTCTCCTCTCCTTGTACTATTCTTATCAATTATTCCTCTAAGGGAATTTATTTATATTTTAAAGAGAATTCTTTTATCCCAGATCTACGTTGTTCTTGGACGATTCAGGTGGCGTCGTTCACGCATACCGATCAGAGATGATCGAGTTAGGTGGTCTGATGTTCCTTTCAACTATTGTGTTGAGATTATGTACCATTGTGCTACACACCCATGGTTGGGGTGTCATATGGAAAATGCCATTGCAGAAAGATATATAGAATTGCATAGATAATCTAATGATAAGTTTAATCTACTATTTGGGATCACTGCTTGGATCCAGAACCACCCCGGGTGTGCGTTCCTCTGTTTAGAAATTTGGCCACGATACCTGAGGGTATTCCATGATCATATTGTGTATTGCTTTTTCTTGAGAGATAATTTATATAAATTGATTTTTCATGCTTTGGGCTCAGCCTGGTTCCTTTTGCCTGAGGGCAGTGTTCTGTTTAGCCTGAGGGCATGGTTTTGTTTAGCCTGAGGGTATTATATCATACACCTGAGGGAAATATTTGTTATGCCTAAGAAAAATTGCCTAAGGTCATGATTCTGATAAGCCTGAGGGAATAATTCTGATTAGCCTGAGGGCATGGATCTTTTAGCCCGAGGGAATGATTCTGATTAGCTGAGGGTAAGCTTTGGCAAGTTTGAGGACACTATTTATTTCGTATATTCACTATGGTGATTCTCAATGTTTCCCCTGCCAAGCTTAAGCACAAGCTTAATGGTGATAAGTAATAATTAAAATGGAAATGAAACTGGTAGTGATAGTTACTTTTGAGAACATACTAGTTTACTGCATTTACTTTTGCACACTATTGTTGCATATTTTCACAGACAGTTGGGCACGGGACTTTGGTGGGTGCCTACTGGGATTTATTTCTCACAACCTGTTTGGGTCATGTCTTCAGCCCAAACAGACTATATTGCTACAGGTGTCGACAAGGGAAAGGGTCCCTTTACAGGTACATGATTGTAGTAGAGGATTAGGGAAGCATGGGACTGAGCTTAGGCTTACGATGCTGCTGCATTTTGTTTACTCTTCTTTGTTAGGTTTGGTTGTACCTTGTACTTTCAGTTGTATTGTATCGTATTGCAATGTATCCTGTTAAGGATTCTTTCATAGAATAAGTGACATGCTACATCTTTATATATATTACTGCTGGTTCACTTTTACTTCAATTGTCCATTTCAGTTGTATATTGTTTACTACTTCTGCTATTGTATGTTATTTATCTTTTTCACTACGCTACACTTTGACAAATGAGGGAATAGTTTTCCCACTCTTAGACTTGGGCCCTCGCTGCTAGTTGGTAGCCTCTGGTGTTTTGGGAAATTCACTTGAGTTAATGTGACCAACCAGGTTCGGGGAACCCATTGAGTGGCTTATGGATCTGGGATTTTACAAAGTGGTATCAAAGGAATTTCTTTTCATTGAATTACAGTTTGGGGCCTTAGTCAGGGATGGGATGAAAATAGTAGTTGGTAATAACTTGTGCTTGGGAGTAGCTAACCTGTGTACAGGGAAAATCCAGTCTACCTTGGTTATTTCAATTTTTCTGATTTTGAAATTTTGACAGTTGATTTGATTTTCACCGTTGGGTGAGGCACTTGTGATTGTGATTTTTATATGTTATACAAGGGTTCTATTTAGTTGAAACCCGATGAGATGAAGTTGTTCCATCTCATGCATCATTAGGAACATGTTTGAAATCACATGTCATGCATTCATTCCTTTCCATGTAGGTGAATTAGAAATTTCATGTTGTTGGGATAATTGTTGTGCTAGAAAAGCATGTTTTTCTGATAACTGCTTTGATAAATACCTGCTATTTGATTGGGTATTTTTGTGTGAGTTTATTGATAGAATGAATGCCAAACTTTGGTTTTTGGTGATTATGGGCCCTCAATGACCAGAATTTGGTGAATCGTTAACGAGTTTACTTTGTTATAACATGTATAAGATGCCATGCTTTGATTCGCAGGGAGTATGGTCCCTCACAGATCGGAATATGGCACTTAGGAGTTGTTCATTATTTATATGGGTTTCGGAGAAGTTTCTAAGGCTTACAGTTAAGAAAACCCAGGATACACACTGTGTGGTTCTTTGGACACACAGTGCGTGTTCTTCTATTCGGGATGAAATGGAAATTTTTTATGTACACGTCGTGTACCCTATGTACATTCCATGTAGTCTCTTACCATGTCATAGGTCGTGTGGCAGAGACACGGGATAGGGAATATTTTGGGGGGAACACGCCAGGTACCGGTTTTACATGTCGTGTAGTGTCGACCCAGTATCCGCCCATGTAACTAACAACACAGACGGTGGAACCTTAAGACATACACGTTGTGTCGACCTTTAAAATTTTGTGTATTCTGCCCCAGGTACCCGGCTGTGTTACTAACAACACGGGTCGGTGTTATCTTTCTATGTACACATTGTGTTCCTCTGGGACACGTCGTGTAGTTTTGTTTTAGGAGAGTTTTTTGGATTAGCTGTGTAGAAGGACTTGGGCAGGGAAAAAGGATACACGTACACGTCGTGTATCCAAAAGACACGCCATGTGTTTGGGGTGTTACAGGACCAGTTTTAGCTGGATTACACGCCAATGTGGATGGCCTGTGAGAACACGTCGTGTAGTTTTATACACGTCGTGTAGTGAAGTTTCGTAAATCTTGAATGATTCCCTTCTCATGTTCCCTTCTTGGTCTCCTAGTTTTCAGTCTTAGATAAATATTGATCTAAGGTGTGCTTTGACCTTGTAAATTCATGTCGTAGAGATGACCATCGGCTGTTCTCCAAGAGAGTGGCACTGATTATAATTTTGAGATGGTGGGCCATGGGCTACAAGTGGAACCTCCAGCAGTGCCAGATGCGGTGCCAGCCGTTATACCAGACACATGCACGGATGCGCAGTTCTGTGAAGGCTTCATACGGTTCATGAAGACCTTCCAGAGAGCACTATCGGTTTCCACATCTGTGGAAGAGCTGACACATATCTTCCAGAAGCAACATCTGCCTACGTTTTTAGAGGATGGCGGACCACAGGCTGCGGAGTCATGGATGGATTCGATGCAGACGATATTCGAGCATCTAGATATTCCCCCAGGGAGGAGGGTCAAGCTCGCTACATACATGTTGCATGATTCTTCCAAGAGGTGGTGGGATGTTACCACCCAGTCTGAGAATCACTGAGACATAGCGTGGGAATATTTTCAAGTATCCTTCTATGACTTCTTCTTCCCGAAGACACTGCGGGCAGATCGATCTCGAGAGTTCATGAATCTGTAGTAGGTCACCATGTTAGTGATGGATAATTCTGATAGCTTCATTGTGCTTCAGTGTTTTGAACCCGTTCTGGTGGGTGATGTGGTGTTGAGGGCTAGACGCTTTGAGGATGGTATTCGATATGACATCTAAGCACTGGTGAATGTTTTCAGGTTGCCTATTGTGCATGATATTGTGAACCAGACACTGATTACAGAGAAAAACCTACGAGAAGCTAGTGGTGTGGGACAGGGTGGTTCAACACGAGTTTTTGGTATTATTCATACTGGTCAGAGGAAGAGACAGATGGATTTCTCTCACGGTGGTAGTACTAGATAGATGATTTCCTCAGGTGGCCATGTCATTTTCTACCAGTGTGGTAGAGAGGGGAACAAGCGACCTCAGTGTCCCCAAGACCCAATGGAGTGACGATCTTACTAAAAGATGGGTCATATGCAGCGCTTTTGCAGGGAGTTTCTTCTAGTGGCTAGTGAGTGGGGTTCTATGCAGACTTTGTGTGCGGAAGCAGGACCAGGAGCTTCTTACCAGTCAAGAAATTGGGGTATGTCACAGCGTGCAGGTAGAGATAGTGGTTGGGGCCATGGTAGCCAGACACCAGGATCTTAGAGGCAGTAGGGAGGGTTAGCTCAGGGTATTTAGGCTGTGTCGTAGGGTCGCGGCCCTGTGTAGGCATATGCAGTGCAATAGACCCAACATAAGTAGGATCTCGATCCTTTCACTATCATAGGTACTATTCTAGTGGCTTCTGTTTTATCTTCAATACTTTTTGATGGTGGTTCTACACATAGATTCATATCTATACCCATTGTGGAGAGCCTTAGTTTGTGTGTTTCTTCTTATACTGATGTCATGATGGTAGACACTCTGTTGGGGGTGAGGATAAGAGGTGTTCATTAGTGCAGGGAGTGCCCCATTGAGGTTGGTGGGTGTCACTTCCTATAGAACCTCTATATCTTAGATATGACAACTTATGATTCCATTCTCAGGATGGACTGGTTAGTACCCTTTCGAGCCTTTGTGGATTGCTATCGTCGCAGGGTGAGTTTCACATCACCAGAGGGTGGATAGTTTCTATACAAGGGAAAATGGGATGTCCAGGTGAGTCGAGCTGGACCCGAGCATAGTGGGAGAGGTGGAGTGATAGCCCAAATTGAGAGTTTATATCTGGATGATCTGGATACTTTTTATAAGGATTTCACTTCAGTGGTTGATCCTTTCAGGGATGTCTTCCAGAATAACTTTTCTGGTCTTCCTCCAGAGTGGGAGGTGGATTTCTCTATTGAGCTTGTTCCAGGAGCTGCATCGGTGTCCATTCCTCTTTATATGATGGATACATATGAGTTGCAAGAGCTCAAAAGAGAGTTAGAGGAGTTTCAAGAAATGGGTTTCATCCAACCCAGTACTTCTCCTTGGGGTTCGCCGGTCCTCTTTGCAAAGAAGGCGGAAGGTACCCTCAGACTCTGTGTGAATTATCGGAAGCTGAACCAGCTGACGATTAAGAACTGATATCCCTTACCAAGGATTGATGATCTTTTTTATCAACTTCTGGGAGCACAAGTGTTTTTGAAGATTGACTTGAGATACAGATATCATCAGTTACACGTTAGACCATCAGACATACCGCTTACAGCTTTTTAGAGCAGATATGGTCTATACGAGTACTTAGTTATGCTGTTCGGACTCATGAATGCGCCAGTAGTTATCATGGATCGGATAAATCATGTGTTCCATTATTATATGGATTCTTTTGTGGTAGTCTTTGTGGTTGATATCTTGGTGCACTCTTCCAATAGACACAACCATTCCACCCATCTTGAGATCGTACTGAGTACACTGAGAGAGCATCAGCTGTATTCTAAGATCTCAAACTGCCACTTATGGATGGACCAGATACACTTCTTGGGTCATATTATCTTAGAGTTCGAAGTTGCAGTGGTCCCATAGAAGGTGAGAGTAGTATTTTCCTGGGAGCAGCCTAAGAACGTGTTTAAGATACAGAGTTTCTTGGGGATATCTGGTTACTACAGGCATTTTATATAGTACTTCTCTTGCTTAGCAGCGCCGTTGATGGGTTTGACTAAGAAGGTTGTGAAGTTCATTTGGTCAGAAACTTGCAAGACAACCTTTCAGGAGCTGAAGGGAAGTTTGACATCAACACCAGTCATGATACTTCCAGAGCAAGGGAAGATCTATACAGTTTTCTGTGATGCATCTGGTATTGTGCTGGGAGTAGTGTTGATGCAGGGAGATCGATTTGTTGTGTACGGGTCTCTGCAGCTGAGGTCTCATGAGAGGAATTACCCGAAACATGATCTCGAGTTGCCTGTAGTTGTTCATGAGTTACGCTGTTAGAGACATTATCTCTTGGAAGATCATTTTTTGGTGTTTACGGACCACAAAATTCTCATGTATATCTTTACCCAGCGTGACCTAAATTTGAGACAGCGAAGGTGGGTTGAATACCTTAGGAAAGTGAAGGTGGTTTGAATACATTCATTCCTTCGACTTCAAGCTTTCCTATACACCTGGGAAGGGTAAAGAAGTTTCTAATGCACTAATTAGGAAGACTCAGATACAGGCAGTTCATGAGTCCAGTGGTGAGTGGCAGCTTATGGCTTTGTTCTCTGAGATTAATTTGGAGGTGCACGATAGTCCGGGGAAAACTTATATTTCTTCCTTAGCTATGATTTCTACCCTCTTGTATAGGTTGAGGATGAGACAGATATCAGATGCAGAAGGCCTAGTTCTACGGGAGTTGGTGGAATGTGAGGACCCTCTTCCTAGATGGACGATAGGAGATGACGAGGTACTACGTTTCCATGGACGAGTCTGGGTTCAATGGGATATACGTGAGGAGCTGATATGAGAGTTTCATGCTTCAGCTTGGGAAGTGCATCCCGGAGTTACCAAAATGTACAGTAACATGAGGCATCATTATTGGTGGTCGGGTATGAAATAAGAGATAGCTGGTTTTGTTGTGAGATGTTCCACCTATCAGCAGGTGAAGGCGGAGCATCAGAGGCCATCTGGACTGTTACAGCAGTATCCCATTCCGGAGTGGAAATGGGATGATGTCGTGATGGACTTTGTGACTGGTTTTTCGAGGTTACCTCGAGTTAGTGATGTCGTGTGGGTTGTTGTAGAAAGGCATACGAAGGTAGCTCACTTTTTTCCAATCAAGGAGACCTTCAGTGTTGATGAGCTCAGGAATATGTATATTCGAGAGGTAGTAAGCCTTCATGGGGTCCCTCGTTCTATCATTTCTGATAGGGATTTCTGCTTTACATATCATTTTTGAAAGAGTTTTCAGAGGGAATTGGGTACACAAGTGCTTTTGAGCACAACTTACCACCCTCAGAATGATGGCCAGTCAGAGCGTATGATACAGGTGCTTGAGGACATGCTACGTGCATGCGTCCTGGACTTTGGGGGCTCTTGTGAGAAACATATACTCCGGGTCTAGTGCGCCTATAATAATAGTTTTTATGAAACTATTGAGATGTCACCTTATGAGGCTTTATATGGTAGGCCATGCCGATCACCTTTGTGCTGGATGGAGGCAGGTGAGGCAGCTTTACTAGGACCACATCTCATGCTAGATACTTCAAAGTAGGTACAGTTGATACAAAAGAAGATGGCAACTACACAGTCTCATCAGAAATCTTATGTTGATCTCTACAGACGACCCATGGAGTTCGTGGTCGGGGATCAGGTTTTCTTGCATATTTCACCGAGGTTTGGACACAGCAGTAATAGAAGATAGGGTAAACTTTCCCCAAGGTATGTGGGGACGTTTGATATTCTGGAGAGAGTTGGACTGGTTGCCTATCAGTTGCAGTTACCACAGATGTACCGGGCTATGCATGAAATCTTTCATGTATCTCAGCTGTGCCATTATCATTCATACCCATCTCATGTTTTTCATCCTAAGGAGTTTCAGCTTCAGGTTGATGCATCCTTTGAGGAGAATCTGATTCGTATTGTTGATAGGAGCACAAAGGCTCTCTGAGGCTGGTCAGTTCCTCTCGTACCGGTGTTATGGCATCTTGGCCGAGTGTAGGACGAAACCTGGGAGCGGGAGACCGACGTACGTACTCAATGACAAGATTTGTTCACAGCTTTATCTTCACTACCCTTGGAAGGGCAATTCAGGGATGAATTTATTTAAGGGGGGTAGTTGTAAGAACCTGGTTCTTATTCTTGAGGTATGGGTTTCTTCTTTTCCTTTTTCCTTAAGTGTTTTTGAGAAAATAAGGGAAATGGGGAAAATCCTAAATTTTGTGGGTACACGCCATGTACTTTTCCACACGTCGTGTACTTTGTCCATGTGGGATGATTACACAAGGCGTGTAGGCCTACCTGAGTTAAAGAGTGTAAAAAATTACTACACACCGTGTACTTAGTATTTACACACCATGTAATCAGTCGGCAATTGAACATTTAGGCGGTGGAGGTAGCCTCCAGCAGAGTGATAGTACATTTCGTGTACTCATGTCAATGGATGAACAGTGTTGCGATGGAAATAAGCCTCTAGAGGAACAGTTTAAAAAATGAAAAGTACACATCATGTACTTGAGAGTACATGTCATGTACTTGAGAGTACAAGCTGTGTAGTTTTTTCACTTAAAACGGGCATTAGCCTCCTCATTTAGTAAAGGAGGCTTTGAGTTAGTTTTGGATATTGGGAGGACAGCTAAACCTTGTAGGATCACCCAATCGTGCACCGTGAATCTGATTCCGCCTTTATCGATCACGTTGGGACCGTACGGGTAAGCCCTCCCCACTCCTTGCGCTGTTCTTACCAATTCTTCCTCTAAGGGAAGTTATTTATGTTTGAACAGGAATTCTCTTATCCCAGATCTATGTCGTTCTTGGACTATTCGGGAGGCTTCGTTCACGTATAACGATCTGTGACTATCGAGGTAGGTGTTCCGATGTTCTTTTCAACTGTTCTGTTGAAATTATGTGTCATTGTGCTACATGCCCATGGTTGGGGTGTTTTATGGTTGAAGCCTTTGCAAAAAGATATTTAGAATTTCATAGATAATCTAATAATAAGTTTAATCTGTTTTTTGAGATCACTGCTTGGATCTAGGACCACCCTGGGGGTGTGTTCCTCTGTTTACCCGTTTGGCCACGATAACTGAGGGTATCACATGATCATATTGTGTATTTCTTTCTCTTGAGATAAAATTTATATAAATTACTTATTTATGATTTGGGATTGGCTCGGTTCCTTTCACTTGATGGTAGTGTTATGTTTAGCCTAAGGGTAGTGTTTTGTTTTGCCTGAGGGTATTATCTCGTATGCCTGAGGGCAATATTTGTTATGCCTGATGGAAATCGCCTAAGGGTGTGATTCTGATTAGCCAGAGGGGGTGATTCTGATTATCCTAAGGGCGTGGTTCTATAAGCTTGAGGGTAAGATTCTGATTACCTGAGGGTAAGTTTTTGAAAGTATGAGGACACTGTTTATTTCATATATTCACTATAGTGATTTTAGATGTTGCACCTACCAAGACGAAGTGAAATCTTGGAGGTGATAAGTAATAATTAAAATATAAATGAAATTGGTAGTGATATTTACTTTTGAGGACATACTAGTTTATTGCATTTACTTTTGCACAATTCTATTGAATATTTTCACAGACAGTTGGGCACGGGCCCTTGGTGGGTGCCTACTGGGATTTATTTCTCACACCCTGTTTGGGTCATGTCTTCGGCCCAAACAGACTATATTGCTGCAGGTGTCGACAGGGGAAAGGGTACCTTTATAGGTACATGATTTTAGCATAGGAGTAAGAGAGCATGTGTAACACCCCAAGATTTCATAGTACGTTATTTCTTCAAAGTAATTCAATAACTTTCACTACACGCAACACCGAGTTCAAGCGCACCACGACTTACCATACTTTCCATTCAAAAGTGGTTATGACTAGTATTAACTGAATTTTGAACAATATATAATCCTTATAATTTTAGAATCCATATTATGAGTTTCTTAGACATAATGTAAGAACTAATTCATTTTTTCAGATAAAAGAAATATTTTTCAAAAAATAAACATTTACAGCTTTTAATGGTGAACCCTTTTTAAATACAATATTTGAAACTTTTATATATTTAATATGACAAAATAAAATTCCTCTTCATAATATAAATATAATAATTTAGTTTCAATAATTTTTTTTTGTTTTTTTGATAACTTTAATATTTGGGTTAATAGTGAAAATATTATATTTTAACTGAAAAAAACTTTTTTAATCAAAATAATTTATAATACTAAATTATACATTTTAATGGTTTGGGAGTTTAAATAGATTATATTTATACCATTTAATCCAATTCTGGTCATTGTAAGTAATTTGACTTTGAAATTGGACATAAACAGGTTTCAATCTTTTGATTGTCATTATTTCTTAAAAATACGCCTTTTGGTTTTGACAACGGGAATTATTTTTAAATTAATAAACACAACTTCTATGTTTTTAATTTGGTAAAATATACATAATTATTGAATTCGTAATTTCAAAATTTTCTTAGGGTTATTTTTTGGTATTTTTCTTAAAACATTCATTTTTTGATGAATACTGAAAAACACTGAGTTATTGTTAAAAACCAACTTTTTATTTAAATAACTATTTATTTTATTTAAATTCATTTTTGATCAAAAAGATACATAATACCTATATAATTTTAATTTAGTTCATTGGTTTCATTTTATAATAAGTTTAGATATATAAACATTTTATTTAAATTTTACTCTCTTTTACCCACCTCCTATGAGCATTTACAAATTTACATAAAACATAATTTTACCGCTTTTGTGAGTTGAATTTCAAAAATACGAGAGAATCGGTTGATATCTACAAGTAAAATTTGGTTCAATAGGATGAATTTTTTTTGGTGAATAGTACCTTTTGACTTTTATTTACCGTGGTTAAAGGTAAATAGGGTAATTAAGGGTTAAAATGATATTATTATTACCCTAACACATGTACTAATTCTATTTTCTAAGTATAATTGGACCAAAAAAACATAGTAATAAAATATGATCCTTTAGGTCCACTTTGATTTTATTAGGACATTTATTATTATTTAATTTAAAGAAGAGTTAAAAGAGTTAAAATCAATGTTTAATAACTAAAACATTTTATAATTTAGGGTTATACATAAGATAAATTCAACTATAAATATTCATTAGAAAACTAAAACAATTTACTACATAATAGTATTTTATTTTATAATTTTAGACGTTAAATAATTAAAATTATTTATAACACACTGATGATGCAGTAATTAACGTATTAATGAAAGATTAAAATAATTAACATTGTAAATATTCAAATAATTTAATTTGAGACTTTTTATAAATTCCACTAATTTTATAAGTTATTATGACATGTTATGGTTTGTTAGATCAATTTTTTTTGAAGTATTCATGTTATTAGGATTTTAACAAAAAAACCAAATAATGTCAAAATTGACATAAAATAGTGTTTAAGACAAATATTATATTATTAATTGATATAATAGTCCTAAAAATCTTAGGTTCGGAAAAAAGACTTATATAATAATATATATGACATTAATGAATCAACTGGGCTTCAATTATCAGTTTATAGTACGTTTAGTAACCATTAAATATAAAAATACAAAGATACATGGTAAATGTCAAACTATTTAACTAAGAGTTAAATATAATATTTACGGTTAATATGGTGACATAAACCTATCTAAAACCTATTGGTTGAGTGATTTTAGACCCATTCCCACCTTATACTTTAAATAATTTATTTTTTGAGCCATTAGAAACAGAAAATTAATTTATTATATAATAATATTTTATGTTTTTCTTAAGGTGCCCCTCACCCCTCTTAAAAAAGGGAACTTCCCCTTCCCTCAAATTCACCCCTCCAAATCCATTTGGCTATTCCAAACCCTAACCAAATATCCTCAAAACAATCCTACCTTCATCCTAGAGGCTTTATTTTATTCATAAATCCATCCAAAGATCCATTTTGATCAATTCAAAAGGAAGAACCCGAAGAAGAGTTAATGATTTCACCACCCTCTTTCAAGTTCTTTTATTCTTCCACTTATTCTTTCTTTCTTATTACCATACCAAAATAATCACTCCAGTACCTTATATTTACTGTGATTTTATTATAACTATTTAATAACCATATTCATTGTTCTATCAATCCTATGAATAATGATGTCACCATACGTGCGTACGTACGGCTTACCGTCTCCACACCGTGGTGTAATTTGTTCTTCAACACTATGTTATTTGGATGGATATAATGATGAGTAATATGTATATAAATAATGAAAATAACATGATAATGAATCTGTAAAATTAATATAGCATCCAATTTCACACTTTTAAGGAAATGATATTGTCTCACGGATTACTGTCTCCACGACGCGATGAGATTCATTTCCACGTTCACCATTCATAGACAATTATAAAAATATATATTACTAATAAGTATGTAATATATGACATAATAATGCTACTGGAGATATATATATATATATATATATATATATGTACTTACATATATCTTACCCACTTAGTTCCATTCAATACGACATGAAAATGGAAACAACGTTTATGTGTACGTATGGACTACTGTCTCAATAAACGGCGTTTTCTATTTCATATTTATGTCTATTATACACTTTTATATTATAAATATATATTATATAGAAATCATGTTTTATATTCTGGATGTATTTAAATCTTTATCTAGGTTATAAAATTAAGTGTAACAAGTTAAAACACATTCGATAAAGAAAGAGATTATTACCCGAAATGTTAATTTAACATGGAAATTATTATTAAATGGGTAGTATAAAGTCATAAATGAATCATGTATGATATCATAAATATTAATATGGACTTGGTATAATTTAATAACATACTACGATCTTCATATAGGAGGTTAAATGTAACCTTGACTAAAGGAAAGTGCAAGGTAAGGGTTAATTCCTCAATATCATTATTATCTGAGATTGTTTATGTGTAAGTATTTACTAGGAAATTTTTATCATCCATGTCCATTTTTCATAAAAATGATTTCAAAATTAATATTTTAAGGATTTTTGAAAGGTACTCTTTAACAAGATCATAATTTTAAATGTTTTAACGATTTATCTTTCTAAATATTTTTAATTAATGTCAATGTTTTCAAAATGGTTTTATGTATTTATTTATATGGACATGAATGTTTAGAAATAATGATTATTTTCAAATGTTTCAAAGTGGTATGGAAAACTTTGATTAAAAAATCTAGTTTAAATGACTTCCTTTATAAATTTGTTACATTTCAATGATTTCACAAAAAAGGATATTTTTTCCAGGGGTTTTTAATGATTATTTTAATCTATGTCAACATCCTTTTTGGATATTTTTCTTGATTGAGGTTGATTTACTATAAATAAAATCTTTAATATTGTATTGAATGATCTATGATAATTTTGAATGTAAATGTTCTATTTTTATACCATTCATGGTTTATGGTTATTTTATTGACATTTTATATGCTAGTTTTAATAAAAAAGTTTATGTTATCTTTTGAAATTTTAATATGAGGATTACAGTAGACTTAGTAAGTGACGGGTGGAGCCTGCTATAGCTCTGCTATGAATCGGTAGGTCTCATGAGACAAACTAGTGTCTTGGAACAAGGCCTTGACAAAAATTTTATTTGTAGTCTTGGCACAAGGCCTTGACTATGTGGTAATGATGTCCGGCGTTTGGTATTCCATCATTATAAAATTTGTTATTACATGTGATTGTTAGACTAGTAGAATATCCATTTTCATGTTTATATGGTAATTTTTTATTTATTTTTTCCTTTTTATGTTCAAGTTTATATTTAAAAAGGCTGTTGTTTTTATCACACATCTTGCCTAAAAAGTTTATAGCTTTTGCTAAATTATTTAACCTTACTGGGCATCTGAGCTCACCCCTTTCTTATGTTTTATTTTCCTAGGATTCCAAGAAGTGTATTATGATTGATATATAGGGTTAAGCTAAATGGAATAATGGTGTTCTCAAAGAACTACATATGATGTGTTTTATGTTTGAAATTGTAATGTAATGTTAATGTATGTAATCTATTTTCCAAGACTATTAAACTGATCGGTCCTTCGGGACCTGATTCCTTGTAATCATGCCAATGTATTAAAATAATACATCGTCTCTGGGAAACTGGGGTCGGGGCGTTATAGTTCATATCAGGGATATTTTATCAATAACCTTGGAAACTAGATTTAGATAAACTCTAAATATAGCACATTATCGTAAGATAAACATTGAATATTAGTATAGAAGAACTTACTAAAATTTTGGTAATGTAAAGATTTTATGATTTTTCCAAGAAAATACATCCATGTCTGGATATGAGCAAGTAGAGGCGGCTCGGGCACATATGTACCTAGGGGTAAAACCCGAAAATACCGCTTTGAGCTAGACTCGAACGGGAACTGGTGCACGACAACGGGCCTTGCTGCACTCTTGGTTACAACACTCTTGGGGGATATGCTTAGGATAATTATCATTTTCTTTACAAAACACTATGATGGGTTTATAAGTATATACCTCTTCAAAGAAAACATTTTTGTGATTATAGATTATATCCATAAACTGTTCAATTTAGGTTAGGTATTTTACATGTTTGGAATTATGATTAGAAATTCATAGACTGACCCAGTGTATGCCATTGTATATAAATGGAGCACAATATAAAGAATGTGAACTCCAACAATACGTATGATCTAAAGAGTAAGAAGGATCATATCTTTCACAGTATTAATCCAAAATTTAGAAGGGAAATAGTCTCCCATGTATTCTCTATATATAATGAAATAGTATCAGGTGTTAATAAGATAAGTAAAGAATTCTCTGAGTCCTATGGTTTCGAAGGGAAGCAAGAGAAGAAAATGATGGAAGAGATAAATTTGGATAAACGGAAGAGGGAAAAGAAGAATTTTCCAATATGTTATAACTGTGGAAAGAATCACCATGATAAATTCATGAAGGGAAGGGGTGTTTATTATAAGTGTGTAGAAAAACGACACCAAGTATGTGAGTGCAAGGGTAAGAAAAAAATTTCAAATGTACAATGATTCATCTACAAGGCGTTGGGACACTACGCGAATCAATGTCTCAGTCATCAGAGTATACCTTAAATGATGATATTGGAAAATAATCAATTTATGATACTACCTCAGGTGAAGATAAATGACTAGTGTTCTTGTGTTGTTAATAAAGATTTATTTTATTTGAGTTTTGAATCAACAATATACTTGTTATATGAATTATGGAGATAAATAAGGATTGTACTGCATTAATATTTTTTTTAGGATTTGAGATTATATGGTTCTAAGAAAAGTGACTTAATAGTAAGCTACACTTTTTGGAAAATACATGGTTAAAGGAAAGGTAATCCTTACTATGGTCCTGATAATGAGGTAGTGATTTTGGAATAAGAGATGGTTGATTTGGATAAATTATATTAGATATTCTTGACTTCCTTGAAACTGATTAATGATTTTTATATTCCATCATTGTTGGAGTTTACGACATTTTTGGATAGAAGGATTATATCTAGTATTCTATAAGGAAAACGGGAGCATGAATTTAATCAATATGATTTTATGGTAATTCAGGATGTTGCAGTGTTTTAAAAGAATACATGATGAAGGCATTCACATGTTATTACCTGGAAAAAAGGATCTTCATTGTGTTTATCTTACTTACAAATTTTGGAATGAGAGTTTGGATATAAGTATTTTGGATAAGTCTAAAGGTTGGAATGGATTAAGTTTGACATTGGATGTTATTGGTAAGGTTATTTTTGGATTGTTATAAAAAGGACAACCCAGAGGTCGGGAGACTACTAGTCGCGTCCGGCAAGGTTGCGAGACTTTAACCCACATTCGAAGAGCGACAAGGGTGCATCACCTACGACTGGACTATGTTATGTACTGGTTTATATAATTTATATTTTTTTAAAATAGTCTAATAAATTAAATATAAATTCATTGCTTTTGGAACCCTAAACGATTATGATAAATAGAATTTTTTTTGAAATACCTTTGAGTGAAATATGAGTTTGAGGTAGGAATTAGTTGAAGTATGAAACACTACTTGTCAAATATATATATATATATATAATTTTTTTCCTCTTATTAAGACTAAATTTTATTAAACCAATTTCTGATGTGGGTTTTCCCACAATGGTAATTTATATTTTCAAACTATTATTTTCAAATAACAATTTCAAATTGTGGGGATTCAATTTATTGAAGGGGGGATGAATGTAACACCCCAAGATTTCATAGTACGTTATTTCTTCAAAGAAATTAAATAACTTGCACCACACACAACATCGAGTTCAAGCGCACCACGACTTACCAAACTAGCCATTCAAAAGTGGTAATGAATATTATTAACTAATTTTTGAACTATATATAATCCTTATAATTTTAGAATCCATATTATGAGTTTCTTAGACATAATGTAAGAACTAATTCATTTTTTTTTGATAAAAGAAATATTTTTCAAAAAATATACTTTTACCACCTTTTAATGGTGAACCTTTTTAAATACAATATTTTAAACTTTTATATATTCAATTTTACAAAATAAACTTCTTCTTTAGAATCAGGACACAATAATTTAGTTTTAATAAATTTTTGGTGTTTTTCTGATAACTTTTATATTTGGGTGAATAATGAAAAATGCTATATTTTAACTGAAAACAACTTTTTTAATAAAAATAATTTATAGTGTTAAATTATACATTTTAATGGTTTTTAAGTATAAATAGATTATATTTTTACCATTTAATCAAATTCTGGTCATTGTAAGTAATTTCACTTGGAAATTGGACGTAAACAAGTGTCAATCTTTTGATAGTTATTATTTCTTAAAAATACGCCTTCTGGTTTTGACAATAGGAATTTATTTTAAATTAATAAATTCAACTTATATGTTTTTAATTTGGTAAAATAGGATTCATTATTGAATTTTGAATATAAAATTATCCTCGGGTGAATTTTTGGTATTTTTCTGAAAACTTTCACTTTTTTTGAATAGTGATAAAACACTAAGTTATTGTTTAAAACCGATTTTTTATTTAAATAATTATTTATTTTATTTAAATTTATTTTAGTTAAAAATAAATACATAATACCGATATAATTTCAATGTAATTCATTGGAGTCATTTTACAATAAGTTTAGATATATAACAAATTTATTGAAATTTTACCGTCTTTTACCCACCTCCTATGAGCATTTGCAAATTTACATAAAAAATAATTTTACCGCTTCTGTGAGTTGAGTTTCAAAAATTCGAGAGGCGCGGTTGATATCAGTAATTATAATGAGGTTCAATAAGATGAAAATAGTTTTTGGTGAATAGTAACTTTCGATTTTCATTTACCGTAGTTAAAGGTAAATAGGGTAATTAAGGGTAAAAATGATATTATTATTACCCTAACACATGTCCTAATTCTATTTTCTAAGTATAATTCGACCAAAAAAACCTTAATAAAAAATATGATCTTTTAGGTACACTTGGATTAGATTAGGACATTTATTATTATTTAATTTATAGAAGAGTTAAAAGAGTTGAAATCAACGATTAAAAATTAATCATTTTTAATTTAGAGTTATACATAAGATAAATTCGACTATAAATATTAAATAGAAAGATAAAATTATTTCCTAAATAATGTTATTTTATTTATAATTTTAGACATTAAATAATTAAATTTATTTATGACACAATGATGATGTAGTAATTACCGTATTAATGAAAGATTAAAATAATTGACATTATATATATCCAAATAAATGTAATTTGAGACTTTTTATAAATTACACTAATTTTATAGGTTATTATGACATGTTAGGGTTGGTTAGATCAATTGTTTTCTAAGTAATCATGCTATTATGATTTTAACAAAAAAACAAATACCAAATAGTGTCAAAATTGACATAAAATAGTTTTTAAGAAAGATATTATATTATTAATTGATATAATAGTCATAAAAATATATGTTTTGGAAAAAAAGACATATATAATAATATATATGACATTAATGAACCAATTGGGGTTCTATTGGAATTTTATAGTAAGTCTATTAACCATATAGTATAAAAATACTAAGAGACATGGTAAATGTCAAACTATTTAAATAAGAGTTAAATCTAAAATTTAAGGTCGATATGGTGACCTAAACCTGTATAAAACCTATTGGTAGACTTTTGTTTGACCAATAACCACCTTATACTTTCAATAATTCATTTTGGAGACATTAGAAACCGAAAATTAATTTATTATAAAATAATAATTTAAGTTTTTTCTAAGGTGCCCCTCACCCCTCTTATAAAAGGGCACTTCCCCTTCTCTCAAATTCACACCTCCAAAGCCATTTATATCTTCCAAAACCTGACTAAATATCCTCCCACATATCCTACCTTCATCCTAGAGGACTTCCTTTGGTCATAAAGCCATCCAAATGAGCCCTTTTGATCAAATCAAGAGGAATAACCCGAAGAGGAGGTAATGATTTCACCACCCTCTTTAAAGTTCTTTTATTCCTCCACTTACTCTTTCTTTTTTATTACCATACCAAAATAATAAACCCAGTACCTTATATATACTATGATGTTATTATATATATTTCATAACCATATTCATTATTCTATCAATACTATGAATAATAATGTCACCATGCGTGCGTATTTACGGCTTATCGTCTCCACGCCGTGGTGAAATTTGTTATTCAACACTATGTTATCTGGATGGATATAATGACGAGTAATATGTATATAAATAATAAAAATTACTTTCTAATGTCTCTTTAAAATTAATATACCATCCAATTCCACACCTTTAAATAAATTATATTGTCTCTCATGCGTACGTACGGATTACCGTCTCCACGACGCGATGAGATTCATTTCCACATTCACCATTCATCGAAGATTATAAAAATATATATTACTAATAAGTATGTAATATATGAAATAATAATGCTACTATATATATATATATGTATGTACTTACATATATATTACTCACTTAGTTCTATTCAATACAATATGAAAACTAAAACATCGTTTATGTGTACATACGGACTACCATATCCATAAACGGTGTTTTCCATTTCATATTTATGTCTATTATGGAAATTTTTATTCTAAATATATATGATATATAAATCAGGTTTTATATTCTGAATGTATTTAAATCTTGATCTAAGTGATAAAATCAAGAGTAACAAGTTAAAACACTTACGATAAAGAAAGCTACTATTACCTGAAATGTTAATTTAACATGGAAATTATTATTAAATGGGTAGTATAAAGTCATAAATGAATCACGTATGATATAATAAATATTAATATGGTTCTATTATAATTTAATAACATACTAAAATCTTCATATAGGAGGTTAAACATACCCTCGACTAAATGAAAGTGCAAGGTAACGGTTAATTCCTCAATCCCATTATTACCAGAGATTGTTTATGTGTAAGTATTTACTGGGAAATTTTTATCATCCATGTCCATTTTTTATAAAAAAGATTTCAAAATGAATATTTTAAGGATTTGTGAGAGGTACTATTTATCATGATCATAATTTTAAATTTTTTAATGATTTATCATTCTAAATATTTTTAATTAATGTCTATGTTTTCAAAATAGTTTTAAGTATTTATTTATATAGACATGAATGTTTTGAAATAATGATTATTCTCAAAAGTTTCAATGTGGTTTGGGACACTATTATTCAAAAATCTATTTTAAATTACTTCCTTTATAAATGTGTTAAATTTAAATGATTTCAAAAAAATGATATTTTTCTCAAAGGTTTTTAATGATTATTTTCATCTATGTCAGCATCTTTTTTGGATATTATTCTTGATTGATGTAGATTTATTATAAATAAAATCTTCAATATTGTATTGAATGATCTATGATATTTTTTACTGTGAATATGCTATTTTTATATCATTCATGGTTTATGGTTAATGTATTGTCATTTTGTATGCTAGTTTTAATAGGAATGTTTATGTTATGTTTCAAAATTTTCATATGAGGAATGCAGTGGACTTAGTAAGTGATGGGTGGAGCCCTCTATAGCTCCTCAATGCATCAGTAGGTCTCATGAGAAAAACTAGTTTCTTGGCACAAGGCCTTGACAAAAAGTTTATTTGTAGTTTTGGCACAAGGCCTTGACTATATGGTAATGATGTCCAGCATTAGGCATTCCTTCATTATGAAATTAGTTATTACATGTGATTATTAGACTAGTAGAATACCCATGTGCATGTTTATATCATAATGTTTGATTTATTTTTTCCATATTATGTTCAAGTTTATGTTTAAAAAGGTTTTTTTTTTATCACACATCTTGCCTAAAAATTTTATAGCTTTCGCTAAATTATTGACCCTTACTGGGCATCTGAGCTCACCCCTTTATTATGTTTTATTTTCCCAGGATTCCAAGAAGTGTATTATGATTGATATGTAGGGTTATGCTAAAGGGAATAATGGAATTCTCAAAGAACTACCTATGCTGTGTTTTATGTTTGAAATTGTAATGTAAAGTTAATGTACATAATCTATTTTCCAAGACTGCTAAACTGATCGGTCCTTCGAGACTTTATTCCTTGTAATCATGCCAATGTATTAAAATAATGCACCGTCTCTGGGTAACTGGGGTCGGGGCGTTACAGCATGGGACCATTCTTAGGCATGAGATGTTGATGCATTCTGTTTACTCTGCTTTGTTATGTTTGGTTGTACCTTGTACTTTGAGTTGTATTGTATCATATTGTAGTGTATTCAGTTTTGACTGCTTTCATATAATTAGTTACATGATGCATCTTTATATATATGAATGTTGGTTCACTTTGACTTCAGTTTTCCATTTCAGTTGTATATTTTTTACTACTTCCACTATTTTATGTTTTTTATCTTTTCCGATACGCTACACTTTGACAAATGAGGGCATATTTTCCCCACTATCAGACCTGGGCCCCCGCTGCTAGTTGGAAGCCTCTGGGGTTTGGGGAAATGCGCTTGAGGTTATGTGACCAACCGGGTTCGGGGTACCCGTTGAGTGGCTTATGGATCCGGGATGTTACATTATATCACCACTAAGAATATACAATGAGTAACTATAAATAATATAATAAATATGAATGATAATGAATAATAATTTGATCGCTCTAAGTAGAAGAATTAGTTTTTATTCTAAATAAAATTTTTCATGTATTGTGTGATATTATTTAGAAGCTAAATCGCTAAATTTGTAAAAATGGACTTCATTTTTTTAATTAACATGCAGAAATAATCTTAGGGTGTATTTTTGGGATTTTTCTCAAAAATTTATTTTCTTACTGAATAGTGAAAAATACAATTTTAATGAATCTTTTAAACTTTTATGAAATCAAGATAATATAAATATGAATTAAATTTTTATGAAACATTTTTATTGAATTTATGAGATAAATATTACTACTAATAAATTATTTTCATATATATTCTAAAATTTTAAAATTTTAGAACAATTTAATTATACAAATTTTTACTTAGTGATTCAATAATGTAAGAAGATTCAAAATAATATATTAAATATTTTCTATAATAATGATGTGAAAAAAAATGTTTTATGAATAGTTTTAGATGATAACAATGATTATTGATAACTTATATTTATTTTAGTATTTTATTATTAAATTTATATAAAAATATATTTATCAAAAATAATTACGCAGTGTTGAAGTTATTCTTATACAAGTAAGAGAAAGGTCAATTTTTTTACAATATTAAAACTGATATGGTTTAGATGTCTTAAATCCTTCAAATATTTTTAAGGTTAAACAATGTAATTAACAAAAGGTTTATATTTTTAATGTTGAATTTCATAGTTTCCTAGATATTTTTAAAGTCAAATTATAAGATAAACTACCTTATCATAAAAGATATGTGGGGGATTAAAGGTCAATCATATCTGTTATATTCTATTTATGAGACACTTTCCACATTCAAATCACATCTTAACCATCAAAGATTAAATATTTGTAAAAATTTCTTTAAATTTTGTATTAAAAAGAGAACTTCTTATGGACTTTTAAAAACACATATAACATTCAGTTTTCTATACATATTATAATAAAATACCTCTCTAAACATCCCTTCAAAAAATTAAAAGTTTTTTTGTTTCCAAAATCACCTATTATGATGTTTTTAATCTCAATCTAATAGGGGCGACTCAAATATCAAGGTGAGGTTTCTAAAAAAATTTCCCATTTCTTACTTCTTGTTATTTAACCTAAAAAATAATTTAAATAAACTATTATTTTTTTCATTATTTCATTATCACATTAATATCATCCTTTTTATTCATAAAGGATTAGATATCACCCAATACCTCTCATCGAACCCATTTTAAAAAGTCGATGTTATATCAATAAAATGATTTTAAAAACAAAAGTTTCTTTCAATTCAAAACAATTAAATAGTTTATAAAATGAAGTGATCAAAAAAAGTAATATTAAAAAATATGTTTTAATTTAATTTTCAATTTTCATAAATATATAAATCAACTAGTCTACATATTATTTTTAAAACTCTTTTAAAATATTCATTTTATATGTGGTTGTTTTATGCTACTAAAATAAATGATGGCATTTTTTTCAATTATTCCTTATATAAATTTCAAAAAAAATAAGGATTTAATATAACACAATAATGATTTAATATATTTTATATGATTCTAGGATCATAAAAAAGTCATGATAATTTCCACATTAATTATAAACAATCATATTAAAGTTTATGTTTCCAAATAAAGTTTACTAGGAAATATTCAATGAATGGTTACTATCTATAGATACATTAAACTCCATCAATTATAAAATTATATAAACTGTATTACTTGACACTTATGGATCATGTGGACCCATTAAATGGTAATTTTAAAATTTTATTACTACATCAAATAAATTTGGAAACCATGAACTAAGAAATATTTTAATAGTTGATGAAAATTGTATTAATTTAATTAATTACTAAAAAAATAATGATGTAACCTTGAAGGTGTGGGTATACTTCTTAAATCATAGTTAATATGTGTGTTTTTGATTCATTCAATGGAAATCCAAGGTCGAAAGGAAATTTATATAGAAGATAAAATGTATAAGGTCAAACAAGGGAAGTGAATATAGAATAAGGTAATTCAAGAAATACTATTCAAACAAAGGATTCAGAATAGATAATAACATTATAGAAACACTAGAACAAATTTTTGTGGATAAAAGGAAGAAAAACCCATTAAATAATAAGATTTGGAGTAATATATTTCACTCTGATGTTTCTAATGAAATTTGGGTTGAAGACCTAAATTATGTTGTATACCACATTAACCAAAGTCCAACGGCATCAGTGGGACATGATATTCCTATGAAATTGTGGTCTGGTAAAAGAGTGGGCATTAATCCATAAAATTTTATTAATTCTAGAATATTTTCACCCAAATGTTAACGAAAGGGACAATATCAATGTTATGTTCCATGTATGTTTTTATATAGTCTACGGATATTAAAACATTGGATTTTCGGATTTGAGAAGACGCACATCATAAGATAAAAAAAATGGATTCTTCTCTTCAATGAGAGGGTCTTATACAATGAAAAAAAATTAGTTGAGGAAGAAGTTGATAATGGTGAGTAAAAAGTCCATGTTCAAGTAGATTTTTATGGTTTCTTTAGAGGTTAAAATTGGCAAGAATTTTTTGATGATGGCACATATTATCATGAATTTGGGTTAGTAAAGGATTCACTTGAATTATCAAGAGCTTTTTGGACCCAAAGATAGCACCAAATGTTATACCACCAGATGTTGTACCACCAGAAGATATAGTAAATTAAAAAGGATAATCTCATGTTGAGTTATGAAAGTCTTCCAGTGGTAGACAACCTATTCAAATGTTTTTTTAGGAATTACACTAATTACTTTTAATGAATGGGGGGAACATAGATTCTTAGAAAATGTGGATACACTCAAGGATTCCAAAAACTGGGAGTTAGGTGTGAAATATGGATAGGATTCATCATATTCCAATGATACCTAGGAGCTAAACAATTTAACGTAAGGTAATAAATATCTAGATAATAAGTGTTTCTTTTGATTAAAATACAAAATTGATTAATGTAATTGGTAAAAGTATAGGCTAATTTTGAAAGGATTACAACAAAATTAAAGAGTATATTTATCAGAAAAATTTTCGCTGGTAGTTAAACACACTACCATCAAGACCATTTTTAGTATGGTTTTTATTGATGATTTTTTACATTTAACAAATGGAATTAAAAACCATGTTTATTCATAGTGATTTGGAGAATGGTGTTTACATGAAGCAACCAACAGGTTTTGAGGATGATCAGAAGAAATACATGGTGTGTTACCTAAAATTTAGTCTCTATATCTTAAAATAAGATCATAGATAATAGAACCAAAAATTAAATGTACTTATAGTTGAAAAAGGTTTCATATAGAGAAAATAAAAGTATTATTTCTACCAAAAGGTTTGGAAGGATTTTTTCATTATCATACAGCTTCTTTAATTTGATGACATGTTCTTGGTTGGTATGGACATTCAATGGAATTAGTTGATGAAAAGTTATTTTTATAGAAGTTTGTAAATGAAATATCATAGAGTAGATAGTAAAATTATTATGTTGGGGATTGAATGATATGGGGAAAATATATGTTTAGTTTTTTCTAAAATATAATACATCTTGATGCTAAAAAAGATGTTTGTAATGGTTATATGTAAGTTAATTTTAACTCATTCTGTTGGGTACATCAAACTTTCAATAGAGAAAGCACCAATATTAGATGATGAGGCAAGGTACATGGATAAAGTTAAAAAAAAATTAACAGTTGATATTTTGATGTATTCCATGGTTTGAATTTATTTGTAAATTTTCTATTTAGTGGAATTCATTATCAAATGTTGGGAAAATCCAGGGAAAGTAGACTAGAAATTCATCAAATGGATCATCCAAAATATCAATGGCATAGAAGTTACAACCATATTCATTAGCTTATTTAAACCATTTAAAGGGTATATATATGCTGAATTTGGGGGTTAATCTGATACTTAAATTAGTACAACCTTTTATGTATTTACATTTTGAGGGATGATGATCAGAATAATCTCAAGGATCCAGTTGGTGTTTTAACTATCTACTATAAAAGAAAAATATATGGGACAATGAAAGTAGTGGAAGAGTTGGTTTGGTTGAGGTTTCTTTTGGTGGAACATGGAAAGGGACAAGAAAGTGGGATACTCTACTACAATTTTCACAGTAAAATTTAATTGGTGAAAAATATAGAGTTTCATTCGAGGAATAAATATAGTGAACTAAAATACTAATACATTAAGATATTGTTGGAAATTTTATTTTTTAGAGCAATATAACATATTAGGAAAGATGAACCTAGTGGATATGTGCACCAAGGTCTTAGTATAAGAAGTCCTATAGAAGAATTGTGACTTAGTGAGACTGGGGTTATATAACTGTGGTATAGATATTTTTATGTTGTGAAGGAATAGTGAATTTTCAATATTTTCTTAGTTTTGTAGGATTCATAAATTTCATTAAAATAATATTTAATTGGGTGATTGTTAAAATTGGTAAAGACTATTATCATGTTAAGTTTGGAATCCATCGATAGGAATGGATGAAGATGTTCAGTTGGCCATGAGGGTTTCTTCAGAAGTAGTGGAAACTCCAAGAAGTTTTAGGTTGATTGGATGTTAGTAACATCCAATAGTGGTGTAAATATTTTCCAATTCATAGGATGGGACCATGTTTTTGGATTAGTTATATGGAAAGATATGGTGCCTTTTTCTATCGATGTTCATCGATAATGATGAGGAATGATACATTATATCAGGAGCAATCTCATCTCAATTGGAGAACCTCTATAAAATTTATAGGTATATACCAAAAGAAACTGGATAGATTTCTCTACGAAATAGTGGTTGGACCTCATGAAAATTAAAACTTGTGATTACATACATTTTATTGATTTCTGTGGTGGTAAATAAAATGTAATTATAAACTCTTCTGTCTTAAATTTTATATTAATAAACTTTAAATAGTGTGATCTCATAGATGTAGGATGTAATTTCTAAATCACATAAAATTCAATTGTTATTTTATTTATTTATTTTCTTCTCTTACTTGTATTCTTCGTGTGTGTGAAATTTTGGAAGACATTGTTGAGTGATTTATGGTGTTCCCAAGCTACCTATTTTTTGTACACTAACCCCAGGGGAGGAAGTGATCTACTATGCATAACATATTGTGATTAAAGTTATAGTGGATAACAAATCTTTATTTTTGGTGATTTTACTTCTTAAGAACTTATGATTTCACATCCTCACTCCTAGAATGTGGTAACAAAGCTCTATTTAAAGACGTTGGTTCACTCACCACATACTTAATCATATTTACTCAATCTTTCCCTAGTGTTACTTTATTTTTAGTTGGATTTTACTATCAGTAATAGGAATATAATCAAATGATTGTATGTTTCATATTGATAAGTTCAATGGAATCAGATATATGGTTTCTAGAGGATTTAGATGGAAGATTATATCATCCAAAAAGACATGAAAGTTCTACTTACTAGAATAATACCTAATAATTTTGACATATTAGAATGGAGTCTATTAAATATAATGTCTTGTGTACTGATTAGGATATCTTTTTCAATTTAAATTATATTTTACAGCCATGAAAGTAAAAGTTATAACTAATCCAATAAACACACTAAAATTCATGAATGATAAAATAACTAATCTGAATAAATTATTCATGATGTAGAGGTTATCAGTCGTTTGGTTGTTAGAAGGAATACCAACAACTTACCATGTTAATTATTTCCATATGATCTTGATCCATCTTGATTCTATTAATGTAATGTTCATGAAAGATGTATGGGAATGTATTTTTTTATCATCATTTCCAGAGAGTTGGGAAGCGATGGGAGTTGTTATGAGTAATTATTGTGGTAAAACCAACTTAATATTTGAGTATGTTATAAAATTAATCCTAAATGAGGATCTCATATAAAGGGAAGTCCAAAAACCAACTATAAATGCATTGAAGGCAGAAGGTAGAGGACCATCACCAAATTAGATAGAAACATTCAAAGTAAAAAATGGAAGATAAATATAGAGATGATATTATTTTATTTTTCTTAGACCTTTCTCCACATGTTAGAACTATAGTAAAAGGGGGAATCTCAATAAGTATTGGAAGGGTCACCAAGTGAACTCCAAAAGGATAAATTTTAGATGTTTTAGTACCATAAATGTATTAAAAGGGAATAAAAAAATTTTATTGAATATTAATGTTCTAGTGGGATCATGGGAAGTTAATTAAAGTTCATTATTTCCTTCTATGTTTGAGAACGTGTTCATGGAGATTTATGTACCAAGAATATTAATCAGAGTTTTTATGTTGGTTTATGAGGTTATTGAAGTTATTGGAAAGGGTGATGTTAATATTTGTATGCCTAATGTGAGTTTACTAAAGTTAAATTAAGTGTGAAACATCCCATTTTTATGGGAAAGAATATTTCTATTGGATAAAAGAATGAAGAAGGTTGTGCGAAGTTTCTTCTGTCTCCATGGTAGTGGAAAAATGATTAGAGGACATGAATTTTTATTTGACTGGAAGGTAGGATAATTCAATTTTCCGAATGAAAAATACCAATAGTTTGGAATTCTTGTATTATCATCTTGTTCATCTCAATGAGAAGAATGTGATAGTTCTAGTAGTAATGGTTGTGTTGAATCTTAATCTTACCAACATTAAAAGTAGTGAAAGTTTTATACCAGAAAGATAAATAATATTTCATTTACATGAATATAAGGAAACCTAAAATCCATTAATTGAATATATTTTTTCAGATGTCTACGTAACAATCCTAGTTTGACCACATATCCATGCACTTTATCAGATTTATTGACGATGAAACTTTGATGTTGGGTGTATAATTATTAGAACACAAGTTAGATGTGTTTGACCCATCATTCAATGGAAATACATTGTCAAAAGGGAAGTCATATGGAAGATAAAATTACAATAGTATGATAATGGAGGTCAATATTATTAAAGGGACTTAAATAACTACTACTAGAATAAAGGAATTGAAATAGAAAATAATTTAATAGGGTTTCTAGAAAAAAAAAGATTTCCTAGACAGGTTTAATTGAACTTTAACTATAAATTAATGGATCATGAAGTATTACATGGGAATATTAAAATAAATTATGTTAGATGTACTAAATTACATTTCATGCATTGTTTAATTAATTTCATCATCACCAGTGGGATGAGAGATTTCTGAGTAGTTGTGGCCTAATAAGATAGTGAAAATTAATCACATCAATGTTTTCATAAGTCTTTAATATGTTCAGATTTATTCTAATGAAAGGAAAAAAACATTGGGATTAGTCCCTGGAATGTTTCTTTGTGGGAAATGGAAACGAAATCATTGGGTTTCAGCTCTAGGATGATGATCACTACAAGATAGTTAGAGAACAAAAAATATCTTCAAAGGAAGGTTATTATAAAAAACTAAAATTTAGAAAAGGAAAAAGATCAGGATAGAGAATCAGATTGTAACGACCCGAATCTGGAGCCACTAAACTGGTGCCCCATACCCGGTTCGCCGCATTACCTCAAGCGCATTTCCCCAAATGCCAGAGACTACCGACTAGCAGCGAGGTCCTTGGTGAGTCATTGGGGAAACTATGCCCTCATTTGGTAAAGTATACAAGGGAAAGGAAATAACCGTCAATAGCGGAAGCAGTAAACAGCATAAAATAATTGAAACAAAATAGGAGAAGCAAGGAATATATAGTAATGATGATATTGAAGCAGCAGGTACAAGTATCTAAGGAAAGCATCAAACACAACAACGTGCGGACATACAACTGAGAAACAAATTATAAAAATTAAACAGTAACTCCAGCAGCATCGCAAGCTTAAACTCAGTCCTATGCTCTCCAACTCCAACCAGCAATCATGTTCCTAAAGTAGAATGGCCACAATCCCTATCCACACCTTCAACCATATAACCTATTTAGGCTGCAAAGCAGGACCCAAACATGGTGTGAGACTAATCCCAGTAGGAAAACACCACAAGATATGTGCCCTACTTTTAGTGAGTAATGTAGAAAAAGTAATGAAATTAAATGTAGTAATGAACTAGGAGTACAAAAGTAAACAATCCTACCAATTATCATTCACATTCATTTAAAAATTAATTCATTATTTTAATTAAACAACCAAGGAATCTAGAAAAACTCTCTATTCCAAGGTAAACAGGTAACACAACAGGCATCAAAAGACTACGTAAACAAACAAGTAGGCCAAAAGATCCAAGATTATGTTTTGGCTTGGTAGACTCATCTAAACCACCCAAACAATCCAAATTCACACTAACTCTCTAGGTGGCTCAGACTAGCAGACCCCTAAAGTTAAGAAAACATACAAAGGCACAGAAACTCTGGGAAGCACTCACGTCGATTCCCCTGTGGTCTTGCAACGATAGCTACAGACTCTCTGAGTAAGCTCCCACGTCTAATTCCTCATGTGGTCTCGATATGTGCGTAAACTAAGGAAACTATTAGGAAGCACAAACTCTAATCCCCGTAGGTCATGCGTACGAAACTAAATCCAACAGACCCCCTAGGGAAGTACATAATCACCTATTCCCTCCTTGGTCTCCCGCACTAGGTTCTCACATCCCTGAGCAGTCCAGTCTTGTGTAATCGACTTTCAGTAGCCCTAAGTAAGTTTAGCAACTACTTGGATAAAATCTACAATGCATCAGAATCATTTAAACAGTAGGAAACACATGCAATCAGTTATAACAAGAAACTAGCAATTGAAAAATGGTTTACCTTACAGGAAAACTGTACCAAACGGCGATAAACATCCAAACAAGGATAACACTCATGGGGTGATCCTCAAACATGAAAAAAAGCATATATTATTATTAATTAACCTTAAGATAACAAGCAATCTAAGGCAATCAAACAATGGGACCAAAATCCCTAACCCGTGATACCTGAAACATGGGAATCCACCACTTTTTCACAATAAATCAAAGAAATTCAACGTAAGGCAACAAACCACCTACCTTGATCCTAGGAGATAGATATACTTGAACCTCGGCCCATGAATCGTCCTAGAATGGAGTAGATCTGCAAAAACATCTGAAAAGTTCAACCTATGATAACTCTCATAAGAAATAGAATCAGGAAACGTGGCCAATGAAGAACCATGAACTCACCATTGGGATTCTATTGCAATTGACGGTGTTCGATTCGGATAAATAGTGACGAATTGGTGGCTCGGAGAAGATTCGGCCTCCTCAGACGCTATGGATGGAATTGGGCAAATAAGAATATGGAAATAAGGATTGGACGCGACCCCAGTCCGTTTAACAAAATAAAAAGAAATTACACGGCGTTTACTTGCCTTTTCCACACTTCTCTTTAGACATACTCCAAGTCACCCTACATGACCATGTGTCTTTCCATGACATGGCCATCACATGGCTTCCAATGGCATCGAAGTACACGGTGTGTACTCATAAAGTACATGGCATGTACTCTGAAAATTTCCAGATTTTCCTCTTTTTCTCAAAAACTGCCAGAAAAGAAAAAATGTACCTGAAAAGAAGATTTAGGTTCTTAAAAACTTCCCCCCTTAAATAAATTATTCCTGGAATTTCCCTAACAAGGTGGCGAAGAAGAAACCTCGAACAACTTTGGCCACTGTGATCGCATATCAGCCTCCCTCTCCCATGTCTCGTCTTGTACATGGCTGTGCTACCATAGAACTCGTACCAAAGGAACAGACCGGCCATGGAGTACCTTTGAACTACGATCAACAATACTAATAGGATGATCCTCGAATGATGCATCCTTCTATAGCTCAACCTCCTCAGGATGAAAAACATGAGACAGGTCTAAGAAATAGCGTCGAAGATGAGAAACATGGAAGAAGATGTGCCTAGCTTGGTACCTATGAGGTAACTGAAACCTATAAGCAACCATCCTGACTCTCTCTAGAACCTCAAATGGCCCGACATATCTCGGTGAAAGCATACCATATCTCCTGATCCTCTTGGGTCCCAACCTCAGGGTAACACGTAGGAAAACCTGATCTCCGACATTGAACTCCAAATGTCTTCTCCGCTGATCATCATAGGATTTCTACTGAGACTGTGCAGTAGCCATCCTTTTCCTAATCAACTCCACCTATTTTGTGGTCTCCTAAACAAGACAAGGTCCCAGGACTCTCCTACCTCTAGCCAACACAAGGGTGATCGGTACGGCCTATCGTATAAAGCCTCGTAAGGAGCCATCCGAATAGTTTCTTGAAAACTATTATTGTAATCAAACTCCACTAGAGGTATAAGTCTCTCCCAAGAACCTCCAAAATCAAGGAATCATGCTCGTAGCATGTCCTCTAGCACCTGAATCGTGCGCTCCGACTAGCCATCTATCTGGGGATGGTAAGGTGTACTCAGACATACCTTTGTACCCAAATCCCTATGTATCCCTTGACAGAAATGTGACATAAAGTGAGCGTCCCTATCTGAAATGATATTACTCAGAACCCCATGAAAGCATACAATCTCACGGATGTACAACTATCCAAGCTCATCAACACCGAAGGTCTCCTTAATCAGCAATAAGTGAGCATCCTTCGTGAGCCTATCAATGACAACCCATACTGCGTCATTCCCTCGAGGAAATCTTGGTAACCCTGTCACAAAGTCCATCGCGACATCATTCCACTTGCACTCGGGAATGGGTAGTTAATGTAAAAGCCCTGCTGGTCGCTGGTACTTCACCTTCACCTGCTGACAGGTGGAACACCTAATGAAAAAACCAGCAACATCTCTCTTCATACCTGGCCACCAATACTGGCGATGTAGATCACGATACATCTTGGTGATGCCAGGATGAACTGTCCAAACTGAGGAATGAAATTCTTGCGTCAACTCCTCACATATATCTGCTGGCACCCATACGCATCCCTAGAAATGCAAGATCTCACCCTCTTCTACGATCCATCCGGGAAGAGGGTCCTATCCTGACATGCTTTCCAGTATAACTAGGCCTTCAGAATCAGATATCTTCCTCATTAGAACTTGGTCAAGAAGGGTAGAGGTTACTTCTATAGATGAAAGAAAATTCTGACCATGTCTGTCGTGCACCTCCAAATGAATTTCAAAGAACATAGCCATAAGCTGCCACTCATTTCTAGCATCCTGAACTGCATGTATCTGTGTCCTCCTGCTCAGTGCATCTGCCACAACGTTTCCTTTCACAGGCGTATAAGAAAGCTTGAAATCGAAATATTGTAGGTACTCAACCCACCTCCGCTGTATCATATTCTAGTCACACTAAATGAAGATATACTTGAGGCACTTGAGGTTAGTATATACCACAAAATGCTCTCCTAGAAGATAATGTCTCCAACAATGCAAAGCATGAACAACTGCAGCCAACTCCAGGTCATGTGTAGGATAGTTCCTCTCATGTGGCCTAAACTGCTGAGATCCATATGCAACAACATGATCCTCCTACAAAAGCACTGCTCCAAGCCCGATGCCAGATGCATCATAGAAAACAATATAAATCTTTCCCAGCTTCAACAAAACTAGAATCGGTGCTGAATTCAATCTCCCCTTCAACTCCTGAAAGGATGAATCACATGCTTCTGAATTGAAAAAATTCACCCCCTTCTAAGTCAAGACCATCAACGATGATGCTAAGAATGAGAAGTCATGTATAAACTACCTGTAGTAACTAGACATCCCTATGAAACTTCGTACCTTGAAGACATTCTTCGGCTACTCCCAGGTATCTACTACTCTCACCTTCTCTAGGTCTACTGACACTCCTGTCTCTGAAATGACATGACCCAAGAAGTGAATCTTGTCCATCAAAAAGTGTCACTTTGAGATCTTAGCATATAACTGATGCTCCCTCAGTATACTCAAAACAATCTCAAGATAGGTATCATGGTCATGTCGAGTGTGAGAGTACACCAAGATATCATCCATGAAAACCACCAGGAAAGAATATAAGTAAGGATGGAAAACTATGTTCATCAGTGCCATGAAAACATCTGGCGTGTTCGTGAGACCGAACAACATAACCAAATACTCATACAGACCATACCTTCTCTAGAAGGCTATAAGAGGTATATCAGATGGTCTAACATGCAACTGATGATATCCAGATCTCAGGTCAATCTCGGAGAACACTTTGGCTCCTCGAAGCTGATCAAAGAGATCATCTATCTGTGGCAATGGATATCGGTTCTTGACCATAAACTGGTTTAGCTTCCGATAATCCACACAAAGTCATAAGGAACCATCTGCCTTCTTTGCAAACAGAATGGGCGAACCCCAAGGAGAAGTACTAGGTTGGATAAAACCCTTTTCCTACAACTCCTCCAACTACTTCTTGAGCTCCTGTAACTTAGGTGTAGTCATCCTATAAGGAGGTATGGATACCGGTGCTTGTAAAGACCCGCAAATTTCAAGGAAATTTTTTTCTTAATTTTCTTTGGAATTTTACAAGAGCGCAGCTTCAGACGGCACCTGATTCCGAGGCCCGGTGTGCCCGGAATCAATTTTCGAAGTTTGGCTCGGGTACGTTCAGTGAACGGACGAGCGGGTTTTTCTATCTTTTGAACCGGTGCCCGGAATCGAATTCTGAGGGCACCGATGAAATCGCAGCGCCGGTATTTGCTTAGAAACGCCTCTTCCGGAGTTGCGTTTGCTCAGACGTGGTTTTTAAATTTTGCGGCTTTAAGTCAGAAATAAAATAAAGTTTGTGCGACAACTTTATTTTATTTCACTTAAGCTGCTTGGAAGCCACTTGAAGTCACTTTAAGACGGCTTGAACTGAGTTGAACTGGATAAGATACTATCCAGAAATATCCTACCCCCTTGGTAGGATATTTGTGCAGTGGGACCCGCACGAGCCCCGCCGTTTCTTTCGCTAAGTAACGCACCCGCGAAAACCCGTCAAAGTAACTGAAAAGTCAACCGACGCGTTTTCTTTAATTCTTAACAGACCATTTAATTGGGCGGTTTATTTCGTGAATTAAATGGACTGTTTCTTCGTGAATTAAATGGGTCGTTTCTTTCGTTGAATTAATTCAACGAATTGATGGATCGTTTCTTAACCGGTTTCGTGTGTTGGCATGTTTATAAAATAAGACCAACCCAAAAATCCTTGGAAAGGATTTGAAAGAATCTTCGTTCCTCCACCCTCTCCGCGAAGAACGCGAAGAACGCGAAGAACGCGAAGAACGCGAAGAACGCGAAGAACGCCGGCGACCGAAATTCGACGACGCACACCAAGATCTGCGACGTCGACGAGATCTACCCGCGACGTTCTTCGGCGACGCCTCTTCTTCCGCGGCCGATCCTCGTTCGGCAACTAAGGTGAGAATCGGATCTTTTCTTCTCCCTTTTTAATTTCAATATCAACGGAATTAAACTAATTAAATCCGTTGATCTTGATCCGGAGATTGGCGACGCGACGAGCGATTCCGCGACGACGCGACGATCTCCTTCCTCCGCGACGAGCGATTCCGCGACGACCTCTCGTCCGACGACGACGATAAGGTAAGGGATGATGGATTGTTTTATCTTTTTCCCGTGTTTATTCTTTTTAAGTAAAGAACTTAATCTCCGACAATTTTAATTTAATTAAAATTGTTGTTGATTTTCCCTCCCGGTGACGTTTATGACTAACGCGGAGGGTGCGGGTCTAACGAACAAGACCCGGCAACCCTCCGCCGATCTTCTCTTTTTGCGCGGATTTGGCGGACGACGACGAAACGTGCGGCAAGGGCAATTTGTTGGTTCCGCAGTGAAGATCGTCCCCCGGGAGGAGCATCGGCGCAGACGGGAAAGAAATCGGGCCACCGGAGCATCTCCGGCGGCCCGCGGAAGGAGGCGGCGGCGCGGGTCGCCGGCGCGGCGGCGCCGGCGACCGGAGGCGGCGGCGCCAGGCGCGCCGCCGTGGAAATCTTCCGCCGCGGCTGAAGCCGCGGCGGCGGCGGCAGCCGGTTCCGCGGCCGCGCGGAACCGGGACGGACGCGGCGGCCCGGCCGCGTCCGCGTGACAGGCGGCCCCCCGCGGGGCCGCGGTTTCTCTCAAGCCGCGGGTTCAACCCCGCGGCGGCGGCAGTTCGGCCGCTCGGCCGAGGCCGAGCCGGCCGGTCCGGTCGGCCGGGCCGCGCCCAGGCCGGACCGGACCCGGCCGAGCCGGTTCGGGCCGGGTCGGGCCGACCCGGTTCGGCCGACCCCAGGGGGGGTTCGGGCCGGGTCGCCCCGGGCCCAGTACCCCCATTTCGGGCCCTCTACGGTCTTTCGCCCATATCTTGGGCCTGGGACCTCCGATTGACGAACCGTCAGCGGCTACGCGATCCTTGGATCGAGACGGTCGTTTCGGTATATTATACTCAAGGTTTCGGAAGACTTTGGGTTCGGCCGGGTTGGTTCGTACACGAAGCCAACCGGGCCCTCGGAGCGGAAACGCTCATAACTTGAGCTACGGACGTCCGAACGACGTACCGTCAGCTGTGGTAGTTTCCTCTAAGTGAGACGGAACTTTTGGCATACTCCACCCGAGGATCGGATACAGGCGGAGTACGGTCGGGTTGGTTTTTCCCTAAAAACCAACCGGGCCCCTGGGACGAAAATGCCAATAACTCTCAGACCGGGCGTCCGATTGACGCGCCGTCTGTCGCGTTGAGATCCTGTTGTCGATACGGAACTTTTGGATACATCATCTTCGGACTACGTGTCAGTTGATGTATCAGCCCCTCGGCTCGTGGAGCGGACCCTCCTAACCGAGCTCGCTACGTGCGGGAACCCTAGCGCTGGCTGTGACCTCGACGACAGAGCAGAGACCCTCCGTGGACTGCGACGACGGCAGAGCAGAGATCCTCCGTGGACTGCGACGACGGCAGAGCAGAGATCCTCCGTGGACTGCGACGACGGCAGAGCAGAGATCCTTCGTGGACTGCGGCGACGACTGTGCAGAGATCCTCAGTGGACTGCGTCGACTACTGCACTCAGCGATCCTACGCGGATCAGTGCCCGATCCTGTGTGGGTCCTACTACCGGTACTGTGTGAGCCACTGCCTACCGGTTCTGTGTGAGCCACTGCCTACAGGTTCTGTGTGAGCCCGATCCTGTGTGGGTCTTTTGCGGGGGTTAGTACCTATCGATCCTTCGTGGGTCCGACGACTTAGACGGATCAGTGATCGTCTTTGACGTCATCTGAAAAAGTATACCTGGTTGAGCTGAACCTTATGTCACTCTCCTTTGTGGATTGTGTTGAACTATCCTATGTGGATTTACTATTTACTCTCCTTTGTGGATTGTGTTGAACTATCCTTTGTGGATTTACTGTTTACTCTCCTTGTGGATTTGAGTCTTGCTTTCCTTTGTGGATTGAGTTGTTCTTGAGCTCGTGAGCAGAGCTAGAATTGGGGACTTAGGTATATGTATGGGCATATACCTAAGTCGGGTCAGATGTTACTTCGTGATTGCATCTTTCTTTTGTGCTATATCCTTTGTGGATTTCGGGAGACCTTCGGGGGTCTCGGGGTCCTTACTGAGTAGTTGTACTCACCCCTGCACGGGCTATGCCTGCACCTTGTTGTGTTGGTTGCAGACAACGGACAGCGCTGATCACGGTTGGGGCATGGAGCAGGACGGTACCTGGAGGTGGACCACTGGTCGGGACGTGCACGGAGCGGACGTGGGACCCGAGGAGCTTGGAGGCTATCTGTACCCACCCTTCAGGTGGGATTTCCAGTGGACGACACGAGGCCGCCGTCTTTTCTTCAGTTGCTGTTTTTCTTTTCAGTTGTACTTTACAGTTGGGCTTGTATTTCCGGCCCCTTTACTTTTCTGCACTTTACTTTCCGCTTGCTGACTCTGTGTGGTTGTTACTTATAAAGGCAATGCCTTCCCTGTTTACTGGGATTTTACGCCTTGGTGCTAGTCGCCAGCCCCTGGCCTATGGAAGGCGGGCTTGGGGTAGTCACGGCACGGGCCCCGAGGACGGGTCGTGACAAATTGGTATCAGAGGTGGTCGGTTCTACCGCGGACTCTGATCGTCCTTTCTTTCTATGTGAAGCAATAGTGTTTAGTGTATTGAGTATGGTTATCAGTTCAGGGAGCCCAGTGTTGGTGCGGCGGCCGACGTATCCGTACACCAGGACCCTGACTCCTGATTTCCGACTTAATGCATGAAAACATTGATTGCGTGTGTGTTTCAAGTTTTCTTTGTGATTGCTTGTGTCAGCTCACCGGGTATACTGATCTGCTTTATGAAAGTCTCAAGTTTTCCTTGTGATTACTTGTGCCAGCTCACCAGGTATACTGTTCTGACTGTGGTGCTCTTGTTCTCCTTTTCAGGATGGCCCCGCGACGACTGCCAGCTAGGGTTCCGAGTGTAGGGCGCGATGGCAGCCCACCGAGCGACGAGGCCTCGGTGCAGGGCCCTTTGCCAGCTGTGGCACCGGCGGTAGCTTTACCCGCCGAGCCACCGATGCTACCAGTACCAGACGCTGACGATGCACGTCGCCTCAGGGCACTGCATGAGTTTCAGAGCCAGCGACCGCCCAGGTTTCGCGGTGAGGCGGACCCCCAGGCCGCCGAGGACTGGCTAGAGGCGGTGGTACGGATCTTCAGGCTAGTGAGGACACCAGCGGATCTCATGGTGATTCTCGCAGCGAGCCTCCTGCAGGCGGCGGCAGGACGATGGTGGAGCCTGATGCTCCAGGTTCACGATGAGGCATCCCTGCTCTGGACGGACTTCGAGAGCCTCTTCCGCTCTGAGTTCGTCCCGGCCACCCTCCGAGCGGTACGCATCCAGGAGCTTCTCCAGCTGCGCCAGGGCAGCATGACGGTCGCTCAGTACGCGGCGAGGTTCACGGACCTATCTCGCTACTCGACCGACATGGTACGGGACCCCTTCTTCCGGGCCCGGACCTTCGAGCAGGGCTTGCGACAGGAGATTCGGGCGTCGCTGATCTCCCTCAGCATTCCGACCCAGGCAGGAGTGCTGGAGCGAGCCCTCCTGATCGAGAGCTTCCTGGCAGAGCCTTCTTCAGCGGCGAGACCTAGCGCAGGGCGGCAGGTAGCTGAGTCATCGGCAGCAGGCAGCCGACGGATGACTCACGGGTCCAGGCAGACCAGACCCCCACGCAGACGGCCTCAGGACACCGGCTCAGAAGTACGAGGCACACAGCGGAGTGCCAGCCTTCCGAGAGGCAGACTCTGCTACTCTTGCGGCGGGCAGGGTCACATGGCTCGCGACTGCCCGACTCGCCGACCAGAGGAGCAGCAGACGGTGGAGGGGCCACCCAGGCAGAGGCAGAGGGTTGACCGTGGCGGTCCGCAGGGAGGAGGCGGACGAGGCAGAGGAGCTGGCCGAGCAGCGGGTGGTGGGCGACGCTTCCAGGCTCTACCCCCACCACCACCAGGAGGGCCACCTCGACCACAGGGAGCTGGCGGGCAGGGACAGGCCCAGCTCCAGGCAGTGGAGGCCTACGACCCCGACATGCCAGAGATGATTCGAGGTACGATCTGTGTCTATTCCACCCTTGCTGCAGTACTTATAGACACAGGAGCGAGTCACTCTTTCATAGCCTCTGCCCTTGTTCGGAGCTCGGAGATTCCGACTGAGCCGTTGGCTCGATCCTTACGGCTAGAGACTCCTACGGGAGCAGACTCGACGATTACGCACTGGTGCCGGCAGTGTGAGCTTACTCTAGGAGGCGAGAGCTTCGGCTGGGATCTCCTTGTAGCGGCGTCGAGGCCTTACGACGTCATCTTGGGCATGGATTGGTTATCCACGGTTCATGCCCAGATCGACTGTTTTAGGCGCAAGGTGCGATGTGTTCGTACCGACAGGAGCAGTTTTACCTTCACCGGCGAGAAGGGAACCTTTGCAGCACAGGATGGACTTCCGCGGAGGAGAGTGCAGCCCATCTCTCATCAGTTGGCTAGCCTCATCCTAGGAGCAGTGGACGTGCGGAGTCCGGCTTTTCCTGCAGTGGTGGACCAGTACGTGGACGTCTTTCCCGACGACGTTCCAGGGCTACCTCCTCGTAGAGAGGTAGACTTTTACATCGACTTGTACCCCGGGACAGCCCCGATATCTACTCCAGCATATCGGATGGCCCCCGCCGAGCTTCGGGAGCTGCGGGTACAGTTAGAGGACTTGCAGAGCAAGGGGTTTATCCGACCCAGTGTTTCACCCTGGGCTTCCCCGATTTTGTTCGCCAAGAAGGCGGACGGGAGCTTGCGACTATGTGTCGACTATCGTCGCCTGAACCAGGTGACAGTGAGGAACAAGTATCCGCTGCCACGGATTGATGACCTCTTCGATCAGCTCAAGGGAGCGCGGTGGTTCTCGAAGATAGACCTCCGGTCAGGCTATCATCAGCTCAGAGTTCGAGACGAGGACGTGCAGAAGACGGCCTTCAGGTGTCGGTATGGCCATTATGAGTTCTTGGTTATGCCGTTCGGCGTAACCAATGCTCCAGCAGTGTTCATGAGCCTCATGAACAGGATCTTCCAGCCATACCTCGACCGATTTGTCGTTGTCTTCATTGACGACATTTTGGTATACTCGACGACTGAGGAGGAGCATGCCTACCACCTGCGAGTTGTGCTAGACATACTCCGAGAGCACCAGCTTTATGGCAAGCTCTCAAAATGCCAGTTCTGGTTACGTGAGGTCCATTTCTTGGGGCACGTCATTTCTGAGGCGGGAGTTGCGGTGGATCCCGCGAAGATCGAGGCAGTGCTAGCTTGGGAGCCACCCAGGAGCGTGACAGAGGTGCGGAGCTTCTTGGGCCTAGCCGGATACTATCGGAGATTCGTGCCAGACTTCTCCAGAGTTGCGGCACCACTCTCAGCTTTGACAAAGAAGGGGAAACCCTTCGTGTGGTCAGACAGATGTCAGCAGAGCTTCCAGGAGCTGAGGCAGAGATTGACCAGCGCACCTATCTTGAGGTTGCCTGAGGAGGGAGTTGGGTACGTAGTTTACTGCGATGCATCAGGGACTGGACTCGGGTGCGTCCTGATGCAGGAGCGGGCCGTGATCGCCTACGGATCACGTCAGTTGAGGCCGCATGAGCAGAACTACGCCACTCATGACCTGGAGTTAGCAGCAGTGGTCTTCGCTCTGAAGACTTGGCGGCACTATCTGATGGGCGAGCGCTTCACAGTCTTTTCTGACCACCAGAGTCTCAGGTATATCTTCTCTCAGAAGGACCTGAACCTGAGACAGCGGAGATGGCTTGAGTTCCTCCAGGACTATGACTTTGAGATAGTCTATACTCCTGGGAAGGGGAACGTGGTAGCCGATGCCCTCAGCAGGAGGACGGGCATTCAGCTACTTGAGGAGGCGACGGAGCAGCTAGCCTCCTTGCAGATATCCTTCGTGGATAGAGACGGAGCAGCCTTTCTTCAGTCTCTCACAGTCTCTCCTCCACTTCTACAGCGGATCAGAGAGGCTCAGCGTGAGGACGCCGACTGTGAGACCCGGCGTGCACTGATATCCTCAGATCAGGCGCCTGATGGTTTCTCCCTTGGAGCAGAGCATGACATCCTTTTCAGAGGACGTACCTTCGTACCAGTCGCTCTACGAGAGGAGGTGCTGAGAGAGTTTCACACTTCTCCCTTGGCGGTGCATCCCGGAGTGGCGAAGATGTACCAGGATCTCAGACGACAGCACTGGTGGCCGGGCATGAAGAAAGCTGTGGCAGAGTTCGTTTCACGATGCCTCACCTGCCAGCAGGTGAAGGCAGAGCACCAGGTACCAGCAGGCTTGGTACAGCCCTTGGAGGTCCCGGAGTGGAAGTGGGACGGCATATCTATGGACTTCGTGACTGGACTTCCACGCACTTCCAGAGGTCACGACTCCATTTGGGTGATTGTCGACCGACTCACCAAGTCGGCACACTTCTTACCCATCAGAGAGCAGGGCTCAGTGGAGAGCTTAGGACGTCTTTACGTCCAGGAGATCGTACGGCTTCACGGTGTGCCATCGTCTATCGTCTCCGATCGAGATGCTCGTTTCACTTCCCGGCTCTGGAAGGGATTGCAGGAGGCGTTCGGGACGCGGCTCCATCTGAGCACAGCCTTCCACCCTCAGACGGATGGTCAGACGGAGAGGACCATACAGACACTCGAGGACATGCTCCGTGCATGTGTTCTCGACTTTGGTCGCAGCTGGGAGGACCACCTACCCTTGGTGGAGTTTGCGTACAACAACAGCTACCACTCCACCATCGGGATGGCACCATACGAGGCGTTGTACGGCAGACCCTGCAGATCACCGTTGTGCTGGACAGACCCTGGGGAGTCAGCACTCGTGGGACCAGAGATGGTCCGAGCCACGACAGAGAAGGTCCAGATCATCCAGGAGAGGATGAGGACAGCTCAGAGCCGGCAGAAGTCATATGCTGACAGGAGGCGGAGGCCACTAGAGTTCGAGGATGGTGACCACGTCTTTTTGCGTGTCTCACCTCGACGTGGTTTACGGAGATTTGGCCGAGGCGGCAAGTTGTCTCCACGCTTCATCGGGCCTTTCCAGGTCCTCAGCAGGATAGGAGAGGTGGATTATCGCCTGGCTCTACCACCTCAGTTGCACCGGGTGCACGACGTCTTCCACGTGTCTCAGCTGAGGAGATACGTGCACGACCCGACGCACATCATCGACTTTGGGGAGCTGGACGTGGACGATGGGGCGACTTTTGCGGAGGTCCCAGTGGAGATCGAGGATCGACAGGAGCGGGTCCTACGTGGGCGGTCGATTCCTCTTGTGCGCGTCAGATGGCAGCACGGGAACCTCCAGGAGAGCACTTGGGAGCGGGAGGCTCAGATGCGTGCTCAGTACCCCCATATGTTCCCCTAGTTTTTGATGTATCTTTACGGGGACGTAAAGCCCTGAGGTGGGAGTAATGTAAAGACCCGCAAATTTCAAGGAAATTTTTTTCTTAATTTTCTTTGGAATTTTACAAGAGCGCAGCTTCAGACGGCACCTGATTCCGAGGCCCGGTGTGCCCGGAATCAATTTTCGAAGTTTGGCTCGGGTACGTTCAGTGAACGGACGAGCGGGTTTTTCTATCTTTTGAACCGGTGCCCGGAATCGAATTCTGAGGGCACCGATGAAATCGCAGCGCCGGTATTTTCTTAGAAACGCCTCTTCCGGAGTTGCGTTTGCTCAGACGTGGTTTTTAAATTTTGCGGCTTTAAGTCAGAAATAAAATAAAGTTTGTGCGACAACTTTATTTTATTTCACTTAAGCTGCTTGGAAGCCACTTGAAGTCACTTTAAGACGGCTTGAACTGAGTTGAACTGGATAAGATACTATCCAGAAATATCCTACCCCCTTGGTAGGATATTTGTGCGGTGGGACCCGCACGAGCCCCGCCGTTTCTTTCGCTAAGTAACGCACCCGCGAAAACCCGTCAAAGTAACTGAAAAGTCAACCGACGCGTTTTCTTTAATTCTTAACAGACCATTTAATTGGGCGGTTTATTTCGTGAATTAAATGGACTGTTTCTTCGTGAATTAAATGGGTCGTTTCTTTCGTTGAATTAATTCAACGAATTGATGGATCGTTTCTTAACCGGTTTCGTGTGTTGGCATGTTTATAAAATAAGACCAACCCAAAAATCCTTGGAAAGGATTTGAAAGAATCTTCGTTCCTCCACCCTCTCCGCGAAGAACGCGAAGAACGCGAAGAACGCGAAGAACGCGAAGAACGCGAAGAACGCCGGCGACCGGAATTCGACGACGCACACCAAGATCTGCGACGTCGACGAGATCTACCCGCGACGTTCTTCTGCGACGCCTCTTCTTCCGCGGCCGATCCTCGTTCGGCAACTAAGGTGAGAATCGGATCTTTTCTTCTCCCTTTTTAATTTCAATATCAACGGAATTAAAATAATTAAATCCGTTGATATTGATCCGGAGATTGGCGACGCGACGAGCGATTCCGCGACGACGCGACGATCTCCTTCCTCCGCGACGAGCGATTCCGCGACGACCTCTCGTCCGACGACGACGATAAGGTAAGGGATGCTGGATTGTTTTATCTTTTTCCCGTGTTTATTCTTTTTAAGTAAAGAACTTAATCTCCGACAATTTTAATTTAATTAAAATTGTTGTTGATTTTCCCTCCCGGTGACGTATATGACTAACGCGGAGGGTGCGGGTCTAACGAACAAGACCCGGCAACCCTCCGCCGATCTTCTCTTTTTGCGCGGATTTGGCGGACGACGACGAACCGTGCGGCAAGGGCAATTTGTTGGTTCCGCAGTGAAGATCGTCCCCCGGGAGGAGCATCGGCGCAGACGGGAAAGAAATCGGGCCACCGGAGCATCTCCGGCGGCCCGCGGAAGGAGGCGGCGGCGCGGGTCGCCGGCGCGGCGGCGCCGGCGACCGGAGGCGGCGGCGCCAGGCGCGCCGCCGTGGAAATCTTCCGCCGCGGCTGAAGCCGCGGCGGCGGCGGCAGCCGGTTCCGCGGCCGCGCGGAACCGGGACGGACGCGGCGGCCCGGCCGCGTCCGCGTGACAGGCGGCCCCCCGCGGGGCCGCGGTTTCTCTCAAGCCGCGGGTTCAACCCCGCGGCGGCGGCAGTTCGGCCGCTCGGCCGAGGCCGAGCCGGCCGGTCCGGTCGGCCGGGCCGCGCCCAGGCCGGACCGGACCCGGCCGAGCCGGTTCGGGCCGGGTCGGGCCGACCCGGTTCGGGCGACCCCAGGGGGGGTTCGGGCCGGGTCGCCCCGGGCCCAGTACCCCCGTTTCGGGCCCTCTACGGTCTTTCGCCCATATCTTGGGCCTGGGACCTCCGATTGAAGAACCGTCAGCGGCTACGCGATCCTTGGATCGAGACGGGCGTTTCGGTATATTATACTCAAGGTTTCGGAAGACTTTGGGTTCGGCCGGGTTGGTTCGTACACGAAGCCAACCGGGCCCTCGGAGCGGAAACGCTCATAACTTGAGCTACGGACGTCCGAATGACGTACCGTCAGCTGTGGTAGTTTCCTCTAAGTGAGACGGAACTTTTGGCATACTCCACCCGAGGATCGGATACAGGCGGAGTACGGTCGGGTTGGTTTTTCCCTAAAAACCAACCGGGCCCCTGGGACGAAAATGCCAATAACTCTCAGACCGGGCGTCCGATTGACGCGCCGTCTGTCGCGTTGAGATCCTGTTGTCGATACGGAACTTTTGGATACATCATCTTCGGACTACGTGTCAGTTGATGTATCAGCCCCTCGGCTCGTGGAGCGGACCCTCCTAAACGAGCTCGCTACGTGCGGGAACCCTAGCGCTGGCTGTGACCTCGACGACAGAGCAGAGACCCTCCGTGGACTGCGACGACGGCAGAGCAGAGATCCTCCGTGGACTGCGACGACGGCAGAGCAGAGATCCTCCGTGGACTGCGACGACGGCAGAGCAGAGATCCTTCGTGGACTGCGGCGACGACTGTGCAGAGATCCTCAGTGGACTGCGTCGACTACTGCACTCAGCGATCCTACGCGGATCAGTGCCCGATCCTGTGTGGGTCCTACTACCGGTTCTGTGTGAGCCACTGCCTACCGGTTCTGTGTGAGCCACTGCCTACAGGTTCTGTGTGAGCCCGATCCTGTGTGGGTCTTTTGCGGGGGTTAGTACCTATCGATCCTTCGTGGGTCCGACGACTTAGACGGATCAGTGATCGTCTTTGACGTCATCTGAAAAAGTATACCTGGTTGAGCTGAACCTTATGTCACTCTCCTTTGTGGATTGTGTTGAACTATCCTATGTGGATTTACTATTTACTCTCCTTTGTGGATTGTGTTGAACTATCCTTTGTGGATTTACTGTTTACTCTCCTTGTGGATTTGAGTCTTGCTTTCCTTTGTGGATTGAGTTGTTCTTGAGCTCGTGAGCAGAGCTAGAATTGGGGACTTAGGTATATGTATGGGCATATACCTAAGTCGGGTCAGATGTTACTTCGTGATTGCATCTTTCTTTTGTGCTATATCCTTTGTGGATTTCGGGAGACCTTCGGGGGTCTCGGGGTCCTTACTGAGTAGTTGTACTCACCCCTGCACGGGCTATGCCCGCACCTTGTTGTGTTGGTTGCAGACAACGGACAGCGCTGATCACGGTTGGGGCGTGGAGCAGGACGATACCTGGAGGTGGACCACTGGTCGGGACGTGCACGGAGCGGACGTGGGACCCGAGGAGCTTGGAGGCTATCTGTACCCACCCTTCAGGTGGGATTGCCAGTGGACGACACGAGGCCGCCGTCTTTTCTTCAGTTGCTGTTTTTCTTTTCAGTTGTACTTTACAGTTGGGCTTGTATTTCCGGCCCCTTTACTTTTCTGCACTTTACTTTCCGCTTGCTGACTCTGTGTGGTTGTTACTTATAAAGGCAATGCCTTCCCTGTTTACTGGGATTTTACGCCTTGGTGCTAGTCGTCAGCCCCTGGCCTATGGAAGGCGGGCTTGGGGTAGTCACGGCACGGGCCCCGAGGACGGGTCGTGACAGTGCTGCTCCTGGATCAAGATCAATAGAGAATTCTACCTATTTCTCTGAAGGAAAACTTGAAATGTCTTCTAGAAAGACATCTAGAAAGCGATCAACCACTTGAGGAAAATCTATCTGAGAAGTCCCCTGGTCATCCAGATATATGCTAGCAATTTGGGTTGTAACACCGCCCAACCCATGATGCTCTGCTCTGGTTCTGCTCTCCTGGACATCCCATTCACACTTGTAAAGAAAAGATCCACCCTCTAGTGATGTGAAACTCACCCTACGACAATAGCAATCGACAATGACCTGTAAGGGAATAACCATTCCATCCCGAGAATGGAATCATAGACTTTCATCTCCAAAATATGGAGATTCCATGAGAAATGACACCCACCAACCTCAAGGGGGAAATCTAAGCACTGACGCACGCTAGCAGTTTTACTTCCCAAGGATGTGTCTAGCGTCATCATATCCTCCGAAGTATAAATAGTAAGTCTAAGGCTTTCCACAGTATGCACAGAAATAAATATATGAGAATCTCATGTATCGAAAAGTGCAGATGATAAAACTGAGGATATTAAAATCTTATCTCGAACTGTAGAAGGTCCAGGATCCTTCTCCTAATGAATCTGCTCTACCGCAAAAGTCTGGAATGCACTGTGGCCCTATGTAGTAGCCTGAGATCCCAAAGACGACCCTCCCTGAGCCTAACCACTGTGTCCATGGACTCTACCCTGGCCTGAACGACCTGAAGAACACTATCCCCCAGTCTGCTGCGGAACTGGTAATCCTACTCCTATATGCGGAGTCAAAACCGATCCTCCTTCACTAGCCGCTGGAAGGAAAACCTTGCAGGAATGCTGCAGATGGCCCATTTTCCGCAAGATCGGCACTCTACTGGTTCTCTCGGGCACTGAGGCTTATTATTCCCTCTTTTTCCACACTGATAGTGCACCACTTGGTTTCCAGAAGGAATATCTTGTCTACCAAAAGGAATACCTCGCTTCCTCGAGTCACCTCATGTAGAATCTCTGTGGCACTTCCTACATTCTATCTGAAAATAATTATCCATGGATGTTGAACCGCCCTGGTCTACAGATCTAGTCTCCCTCAGATTTCTCTCTTTGATAAGCGCCTAGTTGACTATCAGAGTAATAGAAGTCAACTGAAAGAGGTTCACATGTGATCTGATGTCCGTTCTGAGGCCTTCCTCAAACTTCCTCGCTAAAAACAGCTCATCATTCCACAGAACGAGAGTGAAATGTTGTAACTCTGTGAAGTGAGAGGAATAATCCATAACTATGAGAGTACCCTGTTGTAGGTTTATGAAATCTCTAGCTCTGTCAGCCCTCAGCATCGTTGGGTAGAAGTAGTCGTAGAACGTATGCTAAAACTCGTCCCAAGACATAACCTGTCGACGCCCTACCTGAAAAACCACATCCCACCATCTCTTGGCGGAATCTCAAAACATATAAGTCATGAGCTTCAATATCCTCTCCGAATTCATCTCCAGGTGCAAGAAGATAGATAGCATGGCTTCTAGCCATGACTTCGCAGCCTGTGGTCCTCCATCCCCTGTGAACGTTGGAGGATATTGTTGCTGAAAACCTGTGTCAGCTCTGCCATAGACGGTGTAGGATGCTGAGCTCCCTGGATGTTCTGCATGAATCTCATGAAACCCTCTCTAAAATGAGCGTCGGAACTATTTTCTGGAATCACTACAGGTTCCATGTCTAGAACAATAGGTGGAACTACTGGTAGTCCCTGATCTACCATATCAGGTGTACGATCACTACCTGGTTCCTGACGTGCAAGGGGAGGACATCTTGGCGGCATGATTCTGTAAGGTCACAATCACACCTTCATTAATGATGAACATCGTTTGCAACTTAATAGAGTAAAACGGAAAAGGAGAGAGAAACTCTAAAATTTGGGGAAAACATGACTACACGGCTTGTAGTACCACTACAAGGTGTGTTTCCAAAAAATTTACCCTGGGCATGTACCTTGGCCATACATTGCTGTGTAATCCACCCGGTTACACGGAGTGTTCTCAAAATACATGGCATGTAATAAACTTTTTTTTCTCCCTGCCTGGATCACTCCTATATGGCTAGGAACATGGATTGTCCCAGAAGAAAACTACACAGCCTTCTTGTCCACTACACGGCATGTCCTTAAGATTTTTACCCTGTCTGTGTCGTTAGTCACATGGACTAGTACGTGGACCACTACTACACATTGTGTCAACATGGTACATGGAATTTTGTCCTGTGGATTTCCCAACCCATGTATTCAACTACACGGCTAGCTCACACTAAAGGAAAGTACATGGCGTGTACATGAAAGTACACGGTGTGTAACCAAGAAAATTTGTTCTTCCCGAAAATAAGAACACATGGTGTGTGTTCATAAGACCACACGCCATGTTGTCTGGTTTTCTATGCAGTAACCATACAAGAACCCCAAAAACCACTGAAAAGAAAACACTAAAACAAGCACTTATGTGCCAAATTCCGATCTGTGGGGGTCCATACTCCCTGCAAATAAAAGTTTGACATTATAACAATGCATAGAACACGTAAACAGTATAAAAAACTCACGGTCCACCAAATTCCAATCATTGAGGGTCCGTAACACCTCTAAGCCCAAATTTTGGCATCCATGATAAAGAATCTCTAAAAAAACGATACCCTATCAACATAGACAATATTTTGTAACAGCACCTATCACAACAACATGCATAGTCTATCACAATTCTATCACAAGAGCATGCAATTTCTTATGTAATTTAGATGGCATGAAAAAATGCATGACATGTGATTTTCTAAAAAGTGCTTATATGATGCATGAGATGGCATACCCCCATCTCATCAGGTTGCAACAAAATAGAACCACAATCATATAAACAGTAACAGTACAACACAAGTGCACCACCCAATGGTGAGTTCAGTTAAACTGTAACATTTTAAAAAATCGAAATTTTCAATATTCGAGGTAACCTGGATTTTTCCTTGTACATGGGTTCTAGAACTCTCGAGAACAGCTATTTACCATTTAAATATTCCCTCCTATCCTTGTCTAATGTCGCTAAAAATAAAATCAATAGAAAAGAAAAGAACCACCCTTTGATACCACTTTGTAACAACCCGAATCTAGATCCACTCAACTGGTGCCCCATACCCAGTTTTCCACATGACCTCAAGCACATTTCCCCAAATGCCAGAGGCTTACGACTAGCAGCAAGGGCCTTGGTGAGTCATTTGGGAAACTATGCCCTCATTTGGTAAAGTATACAAGGGAAAGGAAATAATAGTCAACAGATGAAGCATTAAACTGCATACAATAACTCATACTAAACAGCGGAAGAAAGGAATATATAGTAAATATGATAATGATATAGCAGATACAAGTATCTAAGGAAAGCAGCAAACACAACAACATGCTATCATACAATTTAGAAACAAAGTACGAAAAGTAAACAGTAACTCCAACAGCATCGCAAGCCTAAGCTCAGTCAAATGATCTTCAGAACCAACCCGAAATCATGTACCTAAAGTAGAAGGGCCACAATCCCTATCCACACCTACAACCATATAACCTGTTTGGGCTGAAAAGCAGGACCCAAACAGGGTGGGAGACTAATCCCAGTAGGCAACCACCACAAGATTTGTGCCCTACTATTAGTGAGTAATATAGCAGAACTAATGAAAGTAAATTTAGTAACGAAATATGAGTACACAATTAAATAATCCTACCAATTACCATTCACATTCATTTAACAATTAATTTATTCTTTTAAGTAAATAACCAAGGAATCTAGAAAAACTCTCTATTCCAAGGTCAACAGGTAACACAGTAGGCATCAAAAAACTGCCTAAACAAACAAGCTGGCCAAAAGATCAAAGCTTGTGCTTTTTCTTGGTAGAATAATCTAAACCAACCAAACAATCCACATTAACACTGAATCTATAGGTGTCTCAAACTAGCAGACCCCAATAGTCAAGTAAACATACAAAGGAACAGACACTCTGGGAAGCACTCACGTCGATTCCCCTGTGGTCTTGCAATGATAGCTACAGACTCTCTGAGGAAGATCTCATGCCTAATTCCTCTTGTGGTCTTGATACGTGCATAAACTAAGGACACATTTATGAAGCACAAGGTCTAATTCATGTAGGTCCTGCGTACGAAACTAAATCCAACAGACCCCCTAGGGGAGCACTTAATCGTCTATTCCCTCCTTGGTATCCCGCACCAGGTTCTCACAACCCTGAGCAGTCCAGTCATGCGTAATTGACTGTCACAAGGCCTAAGTAATTTTAGAAACTACTTTCCTAATAGCTAAAATTTATCAAAAGCATTAAAATAGAAGGAAACACATGAAATCAGTTATAATAAGAAACCAGCAATTGCAAAAGGGTTTTCCTTACAGGAAAACTATGCCAAACGGTGATAAACAGCCAAACAAGGATAACACCCATGGAGTGATCCTCAAACATTCAAACAAGCATATATTATTATCAATTAAACTTAAGATAACAAGAAATATAAGGTTAATCAAACAATATGACCAAAATCCCTAACCCGGGATACCCGAATCATGGGAATCCGACACTTTTGCACAAGAACTCAAAGACATTCAACGTAAGGCAACAAACCACCTACATAGATCCTAGTAGATCGATATTCTTGAACCTCATCCCATGAATCGACCTAGAATGGACTAGATCTGTAAAAACGTCTAAACTTTTTAACCTACGATAACTCTCATAAGAGAAAGAATCAGGAAACGTGGCCAAAGAAGAACCAATAACTCACCACTGCGATTCTATTGCAACCGACGGTGTTCGATTCGGATAACCGGTGACGGATTGGAGGCTCAGAGAAGATTCTTCCTCCTTAGATGCTCTTTATGTAATTTGTCAAAGAAGAAGATGGAAATAAGGATTAGATGCGACCCTAGTCCATTTAATGAAATAAAAAAGAAAGTACATGGCGTGTACTTCTGGGGTACATGACGTGTACTTGCCTTTTCTGTACTCCACTTTAAGCGGCCTCCAAGTCACCCTTACATGACCATGTGTGTGGCCATGACACGACCAGCACACAGCTTCCAATGTCATTGAAGTACATGGTGTGTACTCATAAAGTACATGGTGTGTACTCCAAAAATTTCCAGATTTTCCTCTTTTTCTCAAAAACTACCAGAAAAGGAAAAACATACCTACAAATAAGATCTGGTTTCTTACATAGATGTCCACATTTAACTTCATTTTAATGGAGGATATGGAGGTATAGAATTTTTATAGGGTTTATATGATGGCACAAATTGTCTTGAAATTTGGATAATAGGTGATGTACCTAAAGTCTCAAGGGTTACATAGTCCCAAGATAGATATTTGGAAAGTATAAATCTAGAATTTACATCATTAGAATATGTAGTATCAAAAATATTGAAATCAATTGTTGGGTTGTGATATTATTCTAGATTCATAAAACTAGTTTAGAGTTTTTTCATAACATACACTAGTTTATTTTAATGGATGGGAGATATCCTAAAATCCTTGAAAAAGTGGAAGAACTTAGTGATCCTCACAAGTGGGAGTTATCTTTGAAAAATAAATTGGATGTGTTGTATAGATAAATAATTTACCTCAAGGGAAAAATAATTCTTGAATAAGTGGTCTTCAAATTAAAATAAAAAGTTAAGTAAATTAATATTTATAAATATAGTAAAATGTTTTAAATTTATTATAAATATTCATTCACCTCGTTTAAATTAGATTTAATTTTTTTTTGGATTGTTGGGTGTATATTTTTTCCTTTATATTTATGGTTCACAAAATTATAGTTCCTTGGTGGATCTTAGTGTGTGTCACTTGAATTTTAAGTATTCCATTGGATTTTATCTTGATTTCATTATTCTTATTGTTCATGGAGATTCATGGTTATGTGTATGTACATTAGACTAAGGTCTCCCATACCATGACGTACTTCTACTAAGATATAGTTACCATCCACTAACCCTTTGGAAGTGGGCTTGGAGTGGTACACTTGACTTTCTGATCATCCAAGTGGGTTCCTAGTGGGTCGGTTCATGTCAAAAACATATAATTGGGAATAATGTTATGGGAGATAAATATAATCCACTAACAACAAGGATGATGACGTTAATTCAATTTTCATATCATTTATATTTTGATACACAAATATTTGATAAATAATTAAAATAAGATAAATAAATTAAATCCTTGAATAAGGAGTTGGATTGAATTCATAAATATAATACCTGGTAATTAGTAGTATGATGAGTGGAAGGATTTTTCATAAACACCAAATGGGTATACAAAAATAAATTAAACAACAAAGAAAAAGTGAAATAAATAAGGTTAAACTTATACACAATTTATATAGATAAATTGATGGTGTGGATATTGATGAAACATTCACAGTAGTTACAAGATTAAAGGTTATTGGACTATTTTTACACATTATTTTATAGATGAAATATATAATGTTTTAGATGGATGGGATGATTGATTTTCATAAAGGAGATTTATAATAGGAAGTGTTCATTAACCAACAAGATATATTCCATGTATATGATGATAATAGAAAAGTGTGTAAGTTAAAGAAATAATTTTATAGATTAAAATAAGCACCAAGGGTAAGGTATATAATTATTTATTTTTATATGATAAAACTAAAGTTCATCATAGAAGGAGTTGATAAGAACCTTTATGTAAAGTGGAACATTGGTGGGGAAATTATGGTGTTTCAATATGTGTATGATATTAAATTTGGTGGATTAAGGGAAGATGGTTGTAAATAGTTTTTTTCTCTTATATGAAGAGAGTATGGGATTTATCTCAATGTTGAATTAATTTTCTTCTGAAGTTTATAGTTTTCTTAAAAGAAAAAAGATATGATCATTTAAAAAAAAGTATTATAATTTTATTCGCAAAATTTTTGATATTGAAGAAGATAATCCAAAGGGTAGTAATATTTTTACTATAAAAAATTTAGTGTGAGATAATAATATGTATCTAATGATTTATATTAAATGTTTGAAGCTTATTGAAAGTCTATTGTACTTAAAAATATATTTTCTCGACATAATTTATGTAACTCATATTTCAATAATATACCAAAGTAAAACTAATGAAATGCACATGGATACATTAAATATACTACTCAAATATATTAAATTTATCAAAAAAATATGAATTATATAATTATGTAGATGAATATCAAAAGCTCGTGGATTTCTATTAAAATAATTTCAGAAGCTCAATAGTTGGCATGAAGTCCATTTCATAGAAACTTTCTTTTGGGGAAATAATTTTTTGTTTATAAATAATAAATATAATAGTATCTCATTAAAAATAGTTTAAGTGGAAAAAATAATTTCAATACCTTATTATACAGAGTTTATCTTGATACAACTATAACCAATAAATTTTGGTGAAAAGGTAGAGATGCATATACTAATTATTTTTTACATGAGTAATGTTATAAACCACAATAAGAACCTAAAAAATATTATTTAACAAAACACATATTCATATAGTATTATTCCATCAAAATAAAATATGATAATATACTACAAAATATTAAATTTACATCTAGTGAAGAATGTGTGGCTGATATAATGAACACATATCTTCCAAAAGCATATTATGAGATATATATGCTAAATATTGGGTTCTAACCCATTGTTCCATTCCCTCCCATATTTGTATTAATTTTTTATTAACCTATTGGTATTTATAGTGTTCAATATAAATGTGATTAAGCTATTGAAATGTGATTTTTAATGAATTTGTGCAATATTAAGCTCATAATTATCATACCATTTTTCCATTAATATTTTTCCAAAAAATCCAAATGGGAGGATGTTGGATTCCCTTTGGTTATAGAATCATATTGTTTGAATTTATTGGAAACCGGTGAAAATTTATTTGAACGAAGAGCTATAAGATAAATAGTAATTTGAATTTTTGTCTTATGGTTTTCATTTAAATTATTATTTTTATACATTTTTTAGACTTTATTAATCCATGAAATTTAACATCCAATATTCCTTGAATATATAGTTTTCATTATTGTTATTTTGGTCCTCATTTTTTACTTTTGGTGGATCCTATTTAGTGGGATTAAGCATTTATTATTGGTTTTATCCTCACATGGAGTTCCTCCCATCCATATCCATGCACTTCCTTAGGTTTGTTTACAAATCATTTATCATCATAATTAAATAGCTCTCAAGAACTTATTTTTTTCACCATTTTCTTATGCTAATAGATAAGATATGTCAATTATTCTTACCTCATGTTCTATCTGTATTCTTTTCATGTATTTTGAGTTGTTACATAGTTTTGCATTACGAAAATATCATTCAATTATAATTATCCATGAATCCTTCATCTTGTATTGTCATCTGATACCCTATAACTTCACTTTCCCAACATCATGGCCTCATACCTTAAGGATTCATGTAATTTGATATGGTTCATTTTAGAGATAATACTTGGAGGGAATTCCATTTTTATCGATAGAGAAACCAAGAGGGAAAGTTGAACGAAGAATCTGATATGAGACCCTTCCATTATTCCCCATGATTTTGAAAAACTGATCCTCACTTCTTAAACACTAATAAACACTTTGGTTAATATTATAGGAGAGGTGTTTGATTATTTTGGATGGAATGATCACCTAACATGAAGTGTAATCATAGGATATAGATTTTTAATATTCAATCGTATTTAGGTCTTGGAATTGAGACCTAGAACTATAAAAAAAATTATATTTATTCAAGATCATATTATTGTATTATAAATTATCCTTTATTCTTAAAGTCTTTATGTTTGTTTTTTAAATAAAGTAGGTTTCTAACACCTCATGAGAAGATAAATCACTACCACTAGGTTTATCTAGTTCTGTTTCTTCAGATAGTTTCTTTGGTATCTTAATAATTTGAGTCCATTTTAATTTGGTTATTTTATTTCTAATAATACGAATATATGTAGTGGTGTAATTTTCATTCATTTAGGAACAATTAAAAAAGAATCAAGTTAAAATAAATTTTATATTTTCTTTTTATATTTCTTATTTGAATGGTTCTCATCATGATCTTCCCTTTTGACTTTACGTTCTATTTTTTGTAATAACTGGTTTATCTATAAAAATAGTATCTACCATTATAAATTAGTTATTCATAGGATATTTAATGCACATAGCCCCATTAAAAAAACCCATAAAAATTTTAATTGGATCCTTTTAATTTATAAGGATGGGCTCTAAGAATTTTGAGACCAATAAATTCAATGAAAAACATTAATTTTAACCTATGGAGGATTACAATTAGTGGGATACTTGATTATAATGATCTTTTTAATGATATTTTTCAGCTAAAAAGTTGTTTTTCACCCCCATTTTTTATGATTCCTTCCCTATTATTACCCATGTCAATGTGTCCACTGATTTCCTTTGTAAGCCCTCTGGTTTGATGTTATTGATCTTACATGATATAGTTATTTTAGAGATCACAAATGGGCCTACTACTATATAAATATGGTATAAAATGAATATTTATATATGAATTGATCTTTTATTGGAATATTACATAAGAAAATGTTATTGTGTAATTTTAAAGTAATCCTTGGAACTATATTAAAATTTCAACAGGATGATTTAACAATATTTTCTTGGATCTATGAAATATAGATGTAAAAATAAATGATATATATATATATATATATATATTAGGTTCTTGGGGTTAAAATTACATTAAACACACACACCACACACACGGGCTGGAAAGGCAGGACATATCCTCCCCAAGGGATATCCCACCCATCAAGAGTTATTTATTCAATACATGGCCTAAAGGACTAGTGGGAATGACGCCCATTACGTGGACCAAAGTCCCATAGAATGGACCAAAGGCATAGTTCAATGTGCCTATATCATATTACATGTATCACCATACATGCATCACGTATGTGTCAATGCATGCCTACATCATGCGCCATGCCTGCGTCATCGCCTACTACAGTACTACAATAGTACCAATAGAAATTTTCTCTTACCCAAATTTGAACTTTGGTCTTATGTAGAATTACAGGGATACATTTCCACTCAATTAATCCCCCAACTATGAAAATAAATTATAAATACCCCACACTTATTCTGTTAACATCATTATATAATTCATTTAACTCTGTTAATAATAAATGATGTATGGCAAGGATACATTTGTAATTAAATAGGTTAAATATGCATTATTATCTAAAGAAATTTATAAATAAGTCATTGTTGTGATTGAATCTAAGGAAATAAATCTAAAAGGCTTAAATGAATAAAAGAGTAAACATAGAGATAATAGTCAGTCTAGAAGAAGTCATTATAAGTAAAAGAGTATGGTTATTAGATATTTTCTGTTTAAAAAACATAGGTATATTAAATGAAATTTTCCTAGTAATAAGAATAATTATAAAAAATGATCATTTATTTTTGGTGTAGATTTACTTTGATACTAATGATTTAATTAATGTGGGTATTAATGCTATCTACAAGAAGTGGGCACTTAACTTGGGATAATATTTCTATATGTGTCTTAAGAGATAGAAATTCATTAATTTGAGTGAGTCTAATACTTTTGATGTGTATTTAGGAAATAAAAATAGTTTTCATATCATGGTAATAGGATTTTCTCTATAGAGCTTCATGATGGAACTATGATAACTCTGAATGAGGTTAAATGGGCACTCAAACTAAATTGAAACCTCTTATCCCTAGCAGTCCATGGGAAGAAGGGTTATAGAATTCAGTCTAAATCTAGTAGTATTATACTTTATAGGGGTTCAATCACTAAATAAATGGAACAATAATTAATTGGTTGTATTTATTAGATTTTAAAATACATTTAAAGGAATTGAACTCTACCCATGTTCTTATTTATGATAACACCATGATTTGGTATAGATACCATGGGTACATAAGATTTAAGGGCTTGAATAAATTAAATAAAATAGGGAAGTTAATTGAAATAGCATTCTAAAATATATACTTTGTGATGATTAGGTTTTTGGAATAACCAAATAAGTGTGTTTTAAGAGGTCGACATAAAATTCTTTGGGGCCCTATGAATATGTGCATTCTGATCTGTGTGTTACATTTAGGACTACTACCCATGGTGTAAGTTGTTAATGTGTGACCATTATTGGTGATTACTTATAAAAAATTTATATTTATACGCTGGAACATATGTCTAATACCATTTGAATATTTAAAATAAGGAAAACCAATGTTGAAATCGGACTGGAAAAAAAATTCAAATGGTATTAGACATATGTTCCAACATATAAATCTATATTTTTTATAAGTAATCACCAATGTTGAAATCGGACTGGAAAAAAATTAAAGTCCCTTAGAATGAGTAATGGATTGGAATATGTTTCTAGTTAATTTGTCATATTTTTTTAACTCTGAAGGTGTCCTTGGACACTAGATTGTTTTTAAAATTCCAATAATAGAATTTTTTAGATAAACATATGAATAGGTCCATCTAGTTGTGAAAAATAAAATAATATAATGGTTTAGATAAACATATTAATAGGGTCATCCTGGATAGGGTTAGAAGTATTCTATTACACTCCAGTTTTCTTTAGTCCATTTAGGAAGAATCTACTAATAAAAAAGTTTACATTATAAATCATTATACCTCTATGGATTTTAATTTTAAAACACCAGGGTAAATATAGATAATTAAACCATCTCGAATATAAAACCATAAATTTTTTGGCTGAATATATTATTCTTATAACATAATTGATAAATTCAAACATAGAGTTGTCATGTGTGTCTGTGTTGGAAATCCTAAGGGAACTAAGGGATATATGCAATAGATAGATAAGATTGGTTGAAAGAAATGTATAATAAGTCAATACACAGTGTCCTATGAGTCTTTATTTCTAAATATAAACTCTTTTGAACCGTATGACATTGGAACACCCCATCCCATGGGTGTGAGGTTCCTTTGTAAACTCAAAACCAATCTAAACCCAAGATTGTCTCTATTGTGCCTCCCCAATCAGCACAAAGTGAAACCGATTATAACTGTCAGTCAAATGAATAGGGATATGAAACCTTAGGGACTACCATTTGGAATAAGATGGGTTAAAGAGAATGATCCAAAGCCTCTCTTGGTTCAATCACACTTATTTTTTTTCCTATGTGTGTAAAATATCTTGAGATATTACTGATGAAGAAGTATAGAACATTAAGAATACTATGATGTCTGCTGAATAATATAATGGTTCTAGGATGCAGTAGAAACTATTTTTCTAGTAAAAAATAATTTTTTTTCATCATTTTAATAATATAAATCCTCATAATTTGATTAATAAAACATTAGAACATTTATAGAATGGATATTTTTCTCATATAATTTATAATTAATTTATAATAGGAATTACCTCATATTGATAATTATTTTTTCATATCTTGTCAATTTATTGGATGTTCTTACAATTACATTATTGTGGGGAAGAATACAAAACAAAATTTTGTTAGCGACATCCAAAAATGCTCCATGAATCTCCAAACATCATCGACGGAACATCATGTGTAAGAATGGAAGTAATGATCAGATTGCATCATTTGTTGATGATTTCTGCAACAATCATTTTGGTATTGAAATATTATATCGTATTCTCTCGGTCTTAATAGGGATGAGGAGGATGACCAACTCTCAATCTTGAGAGCATTCATGAGTGGTTCTCTCTAGGGTTTTGAGATAATTCACTTGAGAAAATGTCATTGTGAACAAAAATTCTACATTTTCTCTATAAAACTATTTAATTGTGTTAATATAATTAATGTTATAAAATTAATAATTTCACAGAGACCCGTATCTAATTATTAGATCTAAATAAACCTCATGTAAAATAATAATAATAATAATATATTCAATTACTTATAATAACTCATGATTATTTAAATATCATAAGTTAAATAAAAAAATCAATACTTATTTAAATGTTATAAAATAAAATATAACATTTACATTAGTCCTTTAACTCAGCAAGTTATTCCTCTGGGGAATTTTTCAAAGCTTGAATAATAAATATTTATTCTAAGTAAATATTATTATATTATTCATTCAATAAAAAAATATTATATTCACTAACTTGTGAATAAATAATTATCAATATTAAACTCACATATATTATGAATTAGAATAACTGGTGGTTGAGTTTATTTTATTATCATTACATAAACAATTATTATTGTTTGGTCTCGAGTATATATATACATGGGTTAGGGGACACTCCCAACCAGATAAGCTTGACCCCATAAAAAGTCCTAATGTGAACAAAATTTTTAGGTCCTATAATTAGACGTCCTAAATTTAAATTTTTATTAATAAAAGGTTTTGGTTCTTGCTTTGTTAAGTGAACTAGTACACAACCCACCCAGATTTATTAACCTATATTATAATTATATTTTAAAAAATTTCAATATCATTTATTTTTAATATATTTATTTTTTCAATAAAGGACCTTGGAAAATGGATAATATTTTATATATATTACACACACACACACAGATATATATATATATATATATATATCAATTTTTATGTCTATTTTTCAGGACCTAGTAATTTATTCCCCAACAAATGTCGACTACACCTCATGTTTAAATTTTTGCCTAGACTCCATGTTCATCCCACATATGGTGAGAAAACCACCTCGTTTTTTTACACTAGGTTGCATGATTACCATGCCTCGATCCCTCGTAATGTATGCATTATCCATAACTACTACCATTGAAACACGTATGGAGTGCAACAACATTTTCTTTTAAACAACCAGTTCATGTGTCACCCAATAATCCTTTACACATGGTCGCACAATTCAAGTCCAAATATCCTTCTACAAATGTATTCATTAATTGATATTATGAGTATAATGATTTAAAGTAACAACTGAATCCAAGTCCCAATTAAGTCTTGGTGGTATTTTTTTCAAGGCCTGATAAATAAATAAAAATTCATGGACATATTAATAAATTGGTTGGTCTTTTCTGGACTGAACCAAATATTACTGGACTATATACAAGTATAGAATTAAGAATATTATTTATTCTTCAACTAAATTCAAAATTAATTTACCTATGATCCTAGAAACACTTCTTATGTGTCTCTATTTTCCTATTTCTCAGTGTCATTTGGTAGTCTTTCCTAAAGTCCAAATTTAGAATCAAGAAGAAATTCAAGGCACTTATTGAGAAAAACAATATTGTTGAAATGAAAATAACTTCATATTAATGATTATAGTTTAATATAATCCATTTTTATTAATATAACATCAAGTAGTTTGCATAATTCTATCATAGGTCTAGATAATTGATATATATTTCTTTGAATTCCTGTAATTAACTCTTCAATAAACCATCATGGGTAGCTCCTTAATTAGACAACATTATTTCAATCAAATGGATTTAGAAATCATATTATAGTCTTGGAAGGGATAAATACTTTCTAAAATTATTCAATCAATTTCTTATAACTTATGATTAACCCAACATATCCTACTTCACCATGATCATATATCATCATGTTTTTCAACAATACATCAATGTAAATGATTCATGATATACATTAATGATAATATCAAGTCTAAGAACCAGCATACACATCTATAGAGATGAATATACAATGACCCATATAACATGTGTAATTCCTGTTAATAATTATGTCCTTGTAACCACATATATTATAGATTTTCATGTGAGAAACTTCAAGAGATGAGTCCTTATCGACAAATGAGTATCCATCATGTGATAGTCAAAACATCATTTATGTATCATCACAGAGATGTTATCTAGATCATAAGACATATTTTTAATAGTATTTTCCTACTACTTCAAGGATCTAATTATAGTGGAATACTTTTATAACCTTTTTATGTGAAAAAATAGTCTAATAAAATTATTACATATTTTATATGGAGTAATACCCATCATTTGATAAGATATTTATTAATTTCCATCCCTTTTAATATAAAGTTCCTAAAAATTAAAAGGTTAGTTGGATTTAGGGAAGAAACACTAAAAATATATCACTTTAACTAGATTCAAATCTTAAAAAAAATAAGTATTTTATCTCTCACATAGTATTTATGCTTCTGATGAGATGAGGATTTAATCACCAGGTGCTCCATGTTATTCTATATGGAAACTCTTATTAAAAAAAACCTCACCCCTCTAAAAAAATATATCAAGGGGTGATTCTTATAATAAATACACGTTTTCCACTGATATGGCCCTAGATCTTTTAGTAGGATCACTAATTTAGTATTTTCACAGTACAATGTGGTGAAATATTTTCTATAAGGCACCATATATATCTATTGTATGAAGTTTCCTATCAAATATACTTATTTAGCTATATCAGAAGTCACTATTTACATAGAACATAATATAGAATCAATGAATCCGTGATAATTAGAAAACTTTTAGCTCATAGATTCTTCATAAAGTTGAAAACATATCACATCTTTAATTTCATATCATTCTTGTCTATCTAGAAACAAGTATTTGTGTATCCCACATTGACTAATTCCTAATATCCTTTAAAAACTACGAAAATATCCTTAGTTTGTGCCTTATATACTTTAGTATAGTCTTTATATCAGTCCTATTTTTTTCACCTTTTTTCTTCTTTATATCTTTTTACCATTCTCAATTCATAGGAAATATCAATCCAGGTACATAGTTTTGCATACACAACAGATCGTATCGCTAACATATAAGTAATCCTTATCATTATTTATCTATCTCATATTGAGTTTAGGGACGCATTTTCTTAGATTGATGTATACCATTTTACACTAGCAATAATCACATCTTATATTTTTTATATTGAATATCTTAAGTGTATATTAACGCATGTTCCCTGATTTACTCCAGGAAACGTATTAGATCTATCATGATGGATATTTATCCCTAAAATGTAGGTTGTTTCACCTAATTTTTAATGGAGAATCATTTTTTACTATTTATTAATAGACTATATAACTGGTATCTCATTTACCATCAATAATATATCATCAAAATATACTATTAAGAAAATGACTACACTCCCACTAAACTACTTATAGACACAAGAACCACATTCATTCTTTATGAATATATATTTTCTTATTGATTCATCAAAATGAATGTTCTATAATCCAAATTCTTTATTTTGACCATAAATGATATCTATATCATTTATAACAAATTATCATCCCTTGGATTTATAAACCCTTCTAGTTATGTCATAAATGCTTTTTTAATAAGGTTCCCACTTAGTAAGGATGTTTTCACATCCATTTCCAAATTTCATAGTCATTATAAGTGGTTATGGAAAGTTTGATTTTTATGGATTTAAACATACAAACCAGTGTAATGTATTCATCATAATATATTTATATATTTTACTTAAATATATTAGTATCTAGTTTTTCTTTATAGGTACTAGAATTTCTATCCATATCCAATTTCTTCTTGAATACCCATTTCCACTGAATAATATTTACAAGCACTATATGATCCACTAAAACCAAAACAAGGTTATGGTATATGGAATCCATTTAAAATTTCATGGATTCATTCCATTTGAAAACATATAAGTTCTTAATTTATTTCTTATAGGGCAGAGATTCATCATTATCAAATAATAATGAGTCACCATCCTCGATGACTAGGAAACCAAATCCCTTTGGTTTTATAAACTTTCTGGTGTTATTATATAGTATTTATGTCTCTAGAATAACATATTCTATGGGAAATTGTGAAATTTCTTCATTTTACAACTCTCATGTACTATTAGCCTCAGCATCTTCAATGTTGATCTTGCTCCCACTATCCCACGCCTATAAAAACCTTCTGAAATATACTTAGTGTATATGTTTTGGTAACAAATGTGGCCACAACAATTTTTATCTAATACTAAATTTAAATAAATTTTAATATTAAATTTTATAATTAATACACATGAAGATTACCCATGATTCCCCGTTGAGGAATATTTCTTCTTCCAATGACCCTTATTTACATAATAAAAGAACATTTTATCTTATTCCTTAGCCAACCCCTTGATTTTCCTCTTATTGTTTTGGTGGTGTGAATATACCTTATATTTTATGTTAGTCTAATGGATTTTATCCTTTCCCATACTCTTATTAACCATAAAAACTAATTTTTTAAGGCCTCATGTCCTTATCGATTCGTAAAATTATATTTAAGAGATCTAATAGAGACTTCTCAATAAATTTCATATTAAAATCCATAATAAAACTGGAAAAGCTCTAAGGATGTGTGGTTATCATGAGTTATATGAAACATTATTTGGGTATATTGAAACTCAGAATATATATTTATACTCAGTATATTTGATTATCCTAACTACATAAGGAATATTTAATGGAACACCTCTAAGATTTCATGGAAAAAGTTCCTTGGAGATCTCATACCGCTCATGTCTTTCCTTTACCTACTAAAGATCTTAGATATGAGAAAACAATGTTTTAGGAATCTATATATTCACACAAATTCTAAATACCACTATCCATGGATGATATTGCAAGCCATTGGACATATATTTCATTAACCATGTGTTTCCATAAAAAAGAATACTCCTCCTCAATTGCATCCTTAGAATTATCATCCAGAACTAGGGACTCATGAATATATAACTTTCATTATTGGTGCAGTATAAAGTATAACTGCTTGTATTATTCGTGGAATTTCACACAATTCATGAGATATTATTCCTATAATATCAATCACTTTAATATTTTTGCCATAAAATCACTTATCATTTTCTATAAAAAATAATAAAACATCTGAGTACTTTTTCTTTATTACCGAATATGACATGATAAATTTTATTTTTTTAGTCTCTGATTGTTTTATAAAAAAACCAAATATTCATATCCATTGGATTCATAATATACTATCATATTTATATTCTAGTTTAAAGGATCTATATTACATATCTCATTCAATTTCATATAAAATTGCTCTCATAGAAAAAATTGGAATGTGACTCCCATTATTTCATTGAATTTTATGATTATTGTATAGGAGTAGAGTACTTTGGAATATCATTTAGTGGTGGTGGATATTTATCATGTAGGGGTGGACCCCCGTCTACCTCTATTATCCCCTTATTCCATCCTTGGACTAGGGGACTTCATTTGTCTACCCAGTGCATGACAAACTTTTGTAATGGGTAGAGGAGGCAATCTCATCTCCTTGAGGCCTCCTAATTGGATTAAAGAATCTAGCCTCAGTTTAATCCATCAATTAGTTTAAAGAGTCACTTATTTAAGATCCCTCTCCTAATTCAATGGTTATCCTTCCTTCCATAACCCTAATTTTTTTTGACTCCAAGGGGCCTAAGGCCGTATAAGGGGATCTATCATTCTTTGTGTTTAAGGTTGAATTCAAGGAGGTAATAAAATAAAATAAATAGAATTTTGTGGTGAAGTTATTTTTGGACTACCCTCCTCTATAAGTATTCAAGCACCTAAATATCTTTTGGAGGTAACCCTCTCGTATGGTAGTGTTCTTCCTCTAGCTTAGGTGTTTTTTCATTCACCTTTTCTCTAAAGAGGATTTTATTGAAGCTTAGACATGAGAGGGTCATAATTTTGGTAAATTGGGATTTTCATTATTTCATTGATCAATGGATCTCTATAAGGGATGGGAACCTAATTATATGGTGATCCATTTTAATCTCTTATGAATCCCTCTTCCTTTACACAATACAATGATGACAACTAGGATAAGTGAATCCTTGATGAATTTTCTATGGATAAAAAATGGATTGTTGAGGATAAAATATTCTTTGGTTTCATGGAACTATATGTATATGGACCTATCCTTACCATTTACTTGTCATATTCTACTGTAGTTTGGTTTGACTGTCACTTTTTAGAAAAAAAAATATTTTTCCATCTCAAAGTTGGGGTACTGTCCATTTTTAAAACATCATAGGCACCCGACATCCTAATATAGAAGATGTTATACTGAGAAGAGAGACTATCATCCCCTGGGATTTCCTAGTATGGAATCTCTCTATTATGATCCCTCCATCACTCATGATACTTTGGTGAAATATTCTTCTCTTCTACTTCATTAATATCAAGAGGATACTCAAGGAGTCCTTGATATTTTGACTTTTGATACATGGCTTGATCCTATTCCTCATGCCTCAAAATACTATGATTCACTTTTTTAATGATTTAGATAATCTATTCCTTAAAGGGGATTCAATTCTATTTCTTCCTTATATGGTTGGTTCTCATTTTAGTTTTATTTCTTGGTGATTTTTTTCTTTCTTGATTGGTGAGTTTCTAAGATAATTAATTGGTTTTGGTGATAGAATCTAAGAGTGGAGGTTAGTACGAGCTATGGTTGTTATTACTCATCGATATTTCCAAGAGGGAGACACTCATTTACACCCTTTGTCTGAGGTGACATGTGGATATCTGTAGAGTTTTGTAAGTCCCTAAAATACAAATTACACTGGTGTTTATTGGTTCAGATCCCTTATATATTTATCTTATGTAAATAGCCAACACTTTTAAGAAAATGATGTAGTTGGGTGAATACCTCTAAGAGTATTATTTTTCAAGAGGATATAATGGGGTAAGATGGAATATTCTCCTTTATCTAGTCACATGGATACCATGTATTTATCTAAATCATTTGGTAATAATAAACACTCATCTCTAAAGTCCATCTCTAAAAATGTCTTTAAGTCCTCTTCATATATCTTGCTATAACATCCATAATAATTTATATTTTTTGGAGAATAGTTCCCTAGTCAAATGTGAATTTCTTTCTAAAAAATTATAATTCAACAAGATTTTTCATACTACGGTCCTCAAAAATAAAAATAATTTTGATGTTATCCATACGTTTTATTATAAAGTGCAATTTGAAAACTGTATAAATGTAATCCCATATAATAAAAATGTTTGTATCTTCTATAAAACTAATTTATAATTATATATGGTTAATTGTTCTATGTATCATGTCACAGTTTAAGTCAGAAGTTGTTATACATCTATTTATGTGTCTATGTTTACAAAAAATTTAACATTAGCGAAAGAAAAAATATATGGTGAAATATGTCAGACATTAAACAAGGGTCTCGATGATGGTTTATAAGTAGTGGATTCAATATTATAACTAATAAGTTGAATAAAAAATTCACAAACACATTCTTGAGAAAGAATATGAGATAATTGAATACTTTTTTGTCATATTATTTCATTATGGATCTTGGTTACTCAGGTGATCACTTTATCTGGTGTAACAATAAGAATGAGAATATGAGTTAATGGTATCATTTAGAAGGGTGTGTGTCTAACCTCCAAAGGATATCAAAATTATTCATTACTTAAGTATGACACTTGATATGATAACAATCTAATTATTCTCCTTCGTTAATAAACAAAAAAAAATTAGGAGATACTCTTGGCATTTCTTCTTCTCTAATAGATAGATTATTGATAATGAGTTCAGGAATGTGGTACAAAACTCCTATAATTGATACATTAAGGGTAACTCATTTATTTTGTTATAAAAACTAATGAGGTTGAAGGGGTACATCTTGAACTAGATGTAATAGTGTCTAGGCCAATAATTCTACCATAATGATCTAAAAATAGAGATTAATAAATTGGATAGAGACCTAAAAGAGAGGCAGAATGATGATATATTTTTTATTCTATCTATCAATTAGAGTATTTTAACAGATATATTTTTAGGGGATGAAAGTAATTCTAGGTAAATATCAAGATATATATGGTTTAAAGAAGTTTATATAAACATACATTTCTTCCATTCATTTACTAAAGAGTGTAAATTTTATAGAAACATCAATATGTGGTTATAGGATGGAACATTCAATAAGGATACTGAGGTTATTGGCCCTCTAACTACTATGTATTTTCCATTCTTGCTAAATTTTTCGTGGTCTCAAAAAGGTGGTTTCTATCTAGAGAAGCTAAGGTTAAATCCATTCATTATAACATACAATGTCTCATTGGGGATAACCAAAACACATTCATATCATCAATTCCCAAGGAAATAGAAATTAAGAATGTTTTCAACAGTCTTAACACATAAGGTTTACCATGAATAGATGGTTTATCAATTTTTTTCATGGGAAACCATTAAAAATAAGGTTTTTAAGGAAGTTAAGGGATTCTTTGAAAGGGATTCATTTCCCATGGAACATGTGCTACTACCTTGGTCCTCTTACCAAAAGTGAAACATTTAATCTCTATCAACCATTATTGACCAACTAATATGTTTAACATTTACTATAAAATAATTACTAAAATATTTAATGATATACTTTCCCTAAACCTAAAAACCTCACATCTTTGTGAAGGGTAGGAGCTTTCAAGGTTCCATGGAGTAAGAGATAATGGAGTATGTGGATCAAAAGGTTTTTGGTGCCAACATTATGGTAAAATTTAACATAGAAAATTCTTATGATAGAATAGAGGAACTTTATTTTAATAATAATGAGTTAACATGGTTTTTCATCATTGGTTTATTATATTTTCTTCATAACCTACTCTTATTCTTGGTTCTCCCTCTCTCTGATGGGTCAAAAGTATAATATTCTTAAATCATTCTATGGACTCCAAAAATTATACCCTCTTTATTTATGTATTTTCATTATTTCCCAATACCTTCTCAATAAGAACATTAAAAATACATTTTAAAGTGGTATGTGTGGAATTTTAAAGTTATTCCAAACACATGCTAATCCCTCAGATATTATTCAATGATGATAGAATTTTATTTATCAATGGAAGTTCCCAATACAATATGAATTTTCTCAGTGTACTTAATGGTTATGGTATGTGGAGTGTATAAAAAATAATCAATTTGAAAATTAATGTCTATATATCTATTAAATGCTAAAATAGAATAACGATTCTAATTTTTTAGAAAAATGATCACTAAGGCCCTTGTATTAAAAGAAAATAAATTTATGCGAGTCATAAAGTGGGAATTTGACATTTATCACGCATTAAGATAAGTATAAAGGCCATTTGGTAGAGTGGTAGAGTAATTTAATGCTTCATCATTTACCCCTTTATTTGCAAGACCATTTGTAATGTAGTTATCTTCTATATAGGAGTGAGTGATAAAGTAGTTCATGTGAGAAAATATTTCCAAGAAATTGATCCACTTTGTCATTATCTTCCAAGATAAGGGGATTTTTCCTCGTCTCATCGCTTGTAAAAGAGTGGAGGAATCACATTCTAAACATAGAGAGATATGTACTCTTTTGTTAGTAAGATCAATTGCCATGATAATGCACATAGTTTCCCCCTCCAGTTCAGTGGAGTGATCCCACGAACCATACAAGAATTCAAGCACACCCCCATTGTAGTCTCTGAAGATAGCACCATACCCTGATTGTCTTGGGTTACCTCAAGAGGCTTTGTATGTGTTTCATTTAATCCAACCAACAAAGGGGGTGTCCAATATAATTTCAAAGTTGCATGGGGGGTGGGAAAGTTACCTGATATATGGAGTCATCTGAGAACTATGATGTCTACCACTGTATTACTACATTTTTCAGCATGAAGTGAGTTGGCAGATTGGATAACAGCGAAAATAGTCCTCATGTCCAGGTCAGTGCTGAATCACACCTTATTGTTAAGGATGCCACTCCGGATCCTCCAAATTAAGTGAATAAGTTCATCAAATGCATTTCTAAGGAGTATCATGATCTTCTTCTATTGAGAGGCTTTGTGGATGTTCACAAGTAGGGAGCAGAGAGTGTCCTCTCAGTTCAATTAGATGTTGAACATTTAGATAAAAATATTGCATAAAACATAGGTCGTGTTCCAACTTTGGAAGAGATATTTTACACCCTCTCTTTTCTGGTTTCATAGCACACACATAGAGCATAGAGAGATGCCCACTTTTGGGAGATTTAGATCCACTAGTAATTTTTTTTAAAATCAGCCGCCAGATTATAGTGTACCTGGTGGGGGATTCCATTTCTTATTCCAACTATTGATCCAGTACTTGTACCCATGAATCAGATGCATATAAAATCTCTTCGATTGTATATTACCATTTGATGAGCCTTTCCATATGTGCATATCCTTTTGGTTAATGAAGTTTTATTTTTTCACAATTGAGACAATATCATCTTGAATTGCTTCCATGTGTTCTAGCCGATCCATGATCCTTATCTTGTGATTAATACCACTGCCCTCGCCATTAACCCTGTCAATAAGTGGTTCACCTATCTAGTTGTCATACCAGAACCATAAAGATGAAGGATCACTAGAAATCCATTGGGAGTGAGTGATGATCTTTTGAAAAAACAGTTTGATACCAGGAAATATCGGGGATTTAAGATATCTTTGTTTTCCATAAAGAAATATGTTTAGAAGTCAACTCTACAGAAAGACCAAGTTAGTATAATTTTTGTGGATGAGTTTCCCTATGAAATTTTCCTCCAAGGATTGATTAAAAAATTCCATATTTTTTATTCCAAATCCTTGAAGTTTGTAAAAAAGAGAAAAGTTTTTACATGATCTGTTATGATTTTATTTTCTATGAAATTTCCACTCCATAAAAAAATTTCATCATTGTTTTGATCTTTTTAAGGAGAGAGATAAGTCAAATATAAACAACGATTGAGTAGACAAGATTTGAAATGGAAATATTCTAAACAAGGCATATGAATCCTTCTATTTATAATGATTTGCTTTTCCAGGATATGAGAATTATTCTCATTTGATCCATTATATTTAATATGTGAGAATCCCGAGGTTTTTCCTAGAAAAAGGGAACACCCAATTAGACCAAAGTCAAAGATACCTATTTGAGTCCAAAATCATTGATAAGACGTACATTTATTGAAGCTTCAATGTTCTTACCAAAGTAGATAAAATATTTATCCAAGTTTATTTATTGACCAAAAAAATTCTCATAGTACTAGAGGGCCTTTTGAGATTAGTAATGTTTATCTTGTCTCCAAGAGTGAAAATGAAAATTTTATCATCAAATAAAAATGAGTGGGGGTAGTGGTACCTCAGCCTGCTCTGATGGTCTTTATGTCACCCTTGTCAACCATATCTAGGTGTAGTCTACTTAGGTATTCTTATGCAATAGAAAAAATAATTTTTGAAATTGGATATCCTTATCTCATCCCCTTGAGCAAGTCAAATACCCCTCTGGTGATCCATTGATAAAGATAGAGACACGGGTCGAATCAAGAGTGCCTTGACCCATTGTATGAAAGTCATGATGAAGTCAAAATTGCTTAGAACTCTGCCTATGAATCCCTAGTCCATTGAGTCAAATGATTTCTTGATGTCTATATTTAGATAAATTTTTCCTCCTCACGCACTTTTCCTCAAAAGGCTCACACATTCTGAGGCAGTGATAAAGAAATCATGTATGTGCCTTACTTTCAAAAAAACAGATTGACTACAAGTGATTATTTCCTTGAGATCCTGTAAATCCTGTAGGTGAGAGTTTTTGTAATCAAATTGTGAAGTGTATTAACTAGAGAAACTGGCCTAAATTTTCTTATCTCTCTTTCATTTTCAACCTGCATAATTAGAGTAATAAATTGAGCATTGAACTCTTGAGTAAAATTCCCACCTAAGAAAAAAAATTAACAAGTTTTCTAAACTCATTTTGAATAATTTCCCAATATGATTGAAAGAAGTAGTTTGTGAACCCATTTAGACCGGGAGAGCTGCCTTTATTTAGACCAAATACTACCTCCTTGATTTCGAATTCCAATGGAATTGAGGTAAAGAGAAGGTTGTCTTCTTCAGTAAGAAACATTGGAATGAAATTATCTCGTAAAATTTAACTCTTTGTGGGGACATTGAAGAGCTCTCTATAAAGGAGACAATATGATTTGAAGGATCATTTCTTTCCTCCAAAATTATACTTTCATATTTAAGGAGAGTAAGAGGCCTATATTCTCTTATAACCCTTTGAAGGGTGTCAAATAACTTTGTGTTTCTATCCCCGTCTGAGAGACACTTAGTCTTGAAGATATTTTTCTTTACGTTGTCCCTTATCTTCATGAGACTTAAAATCTTGAATGAGGTCTCAGTCTCATGTACCATATCTCCACATAATGTTCTTTTGGTATTGTCTTCCTAAATATCATGTAGTGAGCATTCGATGCCATCAATTTCATAATCTAGAGATATGAACGTGTTCTTTATCCATTCCGTCAGCATCATTTTAATCAATTTTAGCTTAGGGATTCCTATTAGAGGGCTCCCATTTGGGGTCTCCTGAGCCCAAATGTCATGTATTATCTTAGAGAAATCTAGGAGAGAGACCCATGCACTGTTGAATCTGAAAGGAATTGGGAGTTTTCTATCAGTGTTGAATAGACTTATTAAGATGGGGTAGAGATCCGAGTTATACTTGGAAAAGGTAACACAAGAAATGGAATTCCAAGCAATGAGATAGGTTTCGTTGAAAAAAATATTTATCAATTCATCTGCCCACATGACATTGAGGTGTCTTCTATACCAAGTGAATTTTTTCTCAGTGAGATTTACTTCATTCCCATCATCCATATTAATGTAGTCCCTGAAGTCTTTGGTGGAGAGAACATTATAAGTCAGTCCAATATTTTCATCCAAATGTAGAATTGAATTTAAATCCACTACAATGACCCATGGATCCATTATTGAATTTGATATCTATTTAATGTTATCCCATAGAGACCTTCTTTCAATTTAATTTTTGTAAGCATAAACCAGAGAACAATACATATTTCTTCTACATTCCATAAAACTGCAGGTGGTAATATTGTCATCCTTAGAAACAATAGATGAACTATCCTCACTACTGTGACTAAGGGTCTGTAATCTCTTCGGGGAGCTACTGTCTTGACTGGTATTCCTAATGTGGTACCCTTTGCTGCTAAAGAGGGTGCCTAGTTTGGTATGATGTAATTTTGGTTCAGTAATTCCTATGATTTCTAGTTTGTACCAGCCTGTCAGGAGCCTAATGGAACCTTGATTATCAGGGATGGTCAGACCCTGATAGTTCCAAAATAGGATCCTCATTATTTTTTAATGATGTGGTCTTATATTACAAGAATAATGAGATATTTTCTAACATCCATCAAGTGGTTAAAATATACCATTACGTCTTCACATAATCTAATTCAATGATATTTCACACTATTGAATTTCGCAATCTGATACATGTTTCACTTGGTTCAGATATGTAGGCTATTAGTATTTGGTTAAAATCCATACTAGTTAAATTTATTTTTCCTATATATAATATTATGAAAATATCTATACCCAATGAAAACATGATTCAACATAATGGTATCCATGTAGCTTTGAGGATCTCATGTTACATTGATGTTAATTTAAAATCTATCAAATATCTATTCTTGGAAGGGGAATGTGAAGGATTTTATGGAACCTGTTTGGTAACTTCATAATAATTTATATCAACCTTGGTGCTACTGATTAGTTTATGATAGTGTGGTTTTAAAAAATATATAAATCTACTCCCATGAAGGTGATGTTCAGAGTGGAGAGGATGTGGTGGCATACTGGGTGATTTAGAAGTCTTGTAAGGAGTCTATATACCTTATCTCTTGGGTGAATACTTTTTCCTTGAGAACTAAGATCCTCCTACTAATTACAAGGTTTGGGTTTCCTTTTACTGGATGTTATACAACAAGTTTCTTTGTAATTCCATATGATTTCCTTTTACAATACCTGTCAGATGATGTGGGTTATTCATAGGGACATTGGGTGTGATAGGAGTCCTCTATAAATGATCTCAAGTTCAATATTAGTAGATTCTATGATGGTGGTATCATCTGTTGTGGAGGAATCATTCATTACAATTGTGGTCATATTGTGTTGGATTGCAGTTATTTCTTTGGTGATAAGAAACCACTCATAAGAATAGTTTATTCTATGTTGACTGACTATAGTATATATAAACATTATATAATTAATTTTCCTTCTACATAATTAGATTATTAATTACTAATGAAATTACTATGGTAAGTGGAAAATCCTTTAATGTCTTATTAAATAAATTTCATATCACATATGATGTACCCAACATGTCCTACATCATTGTGAGCATATTTCATCATGATTTTCAAAAATACATCAAATTAAATGATTCATGATCCAAATTGATAATAATATCAAGTATAAGGAATGATAAACATATCCATGGATATAAATACCCAATTAAACATATAACATAAGGAATTCATATTGGTGTTTTTTTCCTCATAACCTCCTCTTTCGAGATTATCAGGTACAAAACTTTAGAAGATGAAGCCTCATATACAAATGAGAATCCAAAACCTAATAGAAAAAACATCATCTATGTCTCATCAAGTAGATTTCATCTAGACCATCAGACATATTTTTAAGAATATTTTCTTAGAAAATAATGGTTTTTTTATAGAAAATAATTTTTATATCCTTTTAATGTGAAAAATACATTAAGAAAATTATCACATTAAAGTTAAACTAAATACAAATAATAATGTAAGTATACTAACTTTACTATACCATAATTATATGATTTATATAAAATATTTCATTAATTTCATTCCCATGATCTTTTAGGTTTATTTTTTAGATATTTTGAAAATATCTTGTATAAAAATCCCTTAATTTTCTTATATTTGGTAATTTTTCCTTAAAAACTCTTAAAATGATACAATTTATTTATTCAAGACCAACATCACATATTTAGTATAAGAATTCAAAATCATTCCTACTCATCCTCCACCCAATGAAATACATTTTAAAAACATGAGATAATCATAGAACTTAGTAAAGGATAAAATAGAAAGAGAAAACCCATCTGGCCATCAAAATAATTGAAACCCATTGAAATTTATTTCATTTAAACATAGAAACATGTGCTCATATAAAACACTTTCATACAAGAAATAAAATTCATTTCTCAAAAAACAATTTCAAAAAACCTCATAATCAAACACAAAAAATGGAAAGACTTAAAATTTATTTAAGAAAACATGGAAACATGTGAAAATATTAAATATTGATAAAATCATAAACTTTCGTTCAAAAATAATACTTTAACTTTGAAGAGATTAAAAATTCCCTTTAAAAATAAAATCAAATTATTCTTTCACAAAATCCAAATATTTGCATTAAAAATATTTTCAAGAATATAAAAATATAAATTAATATTTTGGGAATTATATTTATATCCCTCTTGTAAATCACCCTTGTAGTGAAATAATCTATTCGGTTACTTCTAGAGTATCAACTCGAGAAAAAAAATTATTAACTAATAAATTAGAGGGGTAAATATCAGCCCCTACTGTCATTATATACATTATAAAGTGGAAATTTTTTTAAAAATATATATTCTTTATATTTATATCATAAAAATATTTAAAAAATCATTTGACCCATATTCAAAATAACAATATGTTATCAAGTAAAAAAATATCCCTAAAACTTTGATAACTCTTAAAAATGAAAAAATAACAACAAAATGAGAATATAAATTGATTTGTAAAACCCCGAATAATTGGAAATTAAACATAATAATGATTAATAGACATATTTTTGGGAAGTTTAATTCATGTAGAAAACTTTAAAAATATATTATTTTCAAAATTTTGTAAGGAAAATAAAAAATGATCCATGTGGAAAACATTTAAAAATAATCTTATAAACTATTTATAAATAAATTAAAATATAATAATAAATTAACTTGAAATATCATTTCATTATATATAAAACATTATTAAAACAATGAACATGGAAATGATAGAGGGTGATTTGAGAGAAACATTTAAAATGTAGGTTGTTAAAAAACCACTTTACCTAGATTCTTGACTCTCCTCATATGTCATATAACCTTATGAATAATAAAATTAAATTAAATATTTACTAGATTACGAAAAAAAATTCATTTTCAATTCATTTTATATCATTTATTATCATGTTTCATTTATTTAATATATTTTTATTGTTCAGGTCAGTCATTCTGAGGTCATTTGATTCAAAATTTCTAAAATAGATTAAGTATTTTTATAATGGTAAGAATTAATTATCTAGTATTTTCATAATATCTAAAAGTTTAAAGGTAATGTTTCCATATTATTATATAATCTCATTAGTCTAATTGTTTTTTAAATAGTTACTTTTTTAGAATCTTCTTTAATATGACTATTTCTTACGTTTAAAAACCTAGGATTGTTTATTTTTAATTTCATTATTCTGTTATATATTTTTACATTACAGAATCATAAAAATTAAATTAATTTAAAATTAATATTATATTTAAACATAAAATAATTTTTTAATTATATACTTTAAATAATTAAGTTCATAAAAATATCATTGTTCACTTAGGTAGTGTAAAACCACCCCGACGAGTGATTCTTTTTCAAAATGGTTTAAAATAAATAAAACCCAATAAATTTTTTAGTTTTTTATAATAATTATTTTATAATTTAACTATAATTTATATGTTAATTTTAATTATTAATTTTTATTAAATTAGTGATAATATAGTGGAAATAAAAATATAGAGTTTTGAATAAAAAAAACCAATGGTTTCACATAGTACTAGCATGTTACAAATGGTTCAGTGAATGGTATTGAAGGATATTTCATCCTTTATGGATAAAAAATATATAATTTCCATTTAAATATAATCATGTAATCATAATAAATGGGTTTTTAAAATATATTTATAATAACTAATCATAGATTTGAAAGAAGTGTTATTGGAAACACTTATATTTCTCCACAAACCACCACATTGGATTGAGTCCAAAGCATTTAAAGAAAAAAATTTATTCAAGTATAGAGCCTTAAAAACATTGGAATGAAATTTTATTGAGGTATTTTGGAAAAATAATTAGAGTAAAACAAACTTGAGAGGTTTTCTGAAAAGGGTATAATGATTCCCCTTTATATACAAACTCTAATGTTATTTTCACAAACACTCAATATTTAAGGGTAAAAAATGCAATATTAAAATGAAAAGTAGTTTATAAAGAGAAAAGGGATGATATTATAGAACATTAAATATACCACTTGAGTCGCTATAATATGGGATAATTTTTTAATCAATTTAAAAATCATTATTCACATTAAATACTTTTTAATGTCATTTTAAGGGTAATTTTTAAAATTTAAATTTTAAAAATATATAGATAAAAATTAAATTAGATTTTAAATATTTAAATAATTAAATAACTACAATTTTTATACATAAAAATATTTAAAAACCCTAATTCATCCAAAACCATCACTTTTTATATTTTTAAAACTATTTACTTTGACTTTTCACCCACTTTCACAAGCACTACGTTGTTGCTGCATAAGCATTTTGGAATAATATTATGTTTTTTAATATTAAAAATAAATTTGAAAAATAAATATATAATCTATTTTATCAATATAATCATATAAAACTATTCATAAAATTATTTTTTCCTATTCATACCATGATATCTTTTTTAAGATAATAATTTTTACTTTTCATACATTGCTTAATAATTATGTAACTATTTGGATATTTATATTTTTATATAAGTTTAAAATAAAAAAATATTCATCAAAATAATTTATTATTACTAAAATTTGTCTTTAATTTCTATATTATCCTTATAATGTATTATATATTTTCTCAAATAATCCAATTTTTACTTTTCTAATGTTTCACAAGCACTACATCAACATTAATAACAATTTTCAAATTTTTCATGGAATAAAATTTATTTTATATCAATTTTATTAATATTTTTATAATTTTTTAATTATATTACATGTCTGAGTCATTCTAAAAGTTATAAAAATTTTCATTTTATTTTCATGATGATATCATAAAATATACAATATTCTTAAAAAAATTGTATTTTTAATTCTCACCAAATAAATATCTTTTTCTGAAAAATAGAAATATAAATACTAATATATTTATGATATTATGAAACAAATATTTTTAACACATCCAATTTTAAAAATTTAAAAATTTAGTTTTAAAATAAAACCATATAGTGGATAAGAAAACAATTTATTAAGAATAAAATATATTTCTTTTTAAAATAAAAAATTGTATTATTTCCTCATAACTTGATATATTTATTTATAAAATTATCATAACAATGAATATAAAAATTAATTTATATAATTAACATAAATATCAATTTATAAAATAACTAATTAAAAATTAATTTTTTAATAGATAAAAATTAAAAATCATCTTAATGAAATATATTGAACCTTTAGTTAAAACATTTTTTATGTCATGAAGTGAAAATAATAATTTTTAATGAATAATTAGTACCTAATTGATTATTTAATATAATTTTAAACTTGATATAATGATATATAATTTTTTAAATAATTCATCTTAATTTATACTCATGAGTATTAATAAACCATAAAAGTGATTGATGCCACCCGGAATTGTGTACCAAGAACTTTTCCATCTGGGATTTGAGGAATATAATGCCCATGAAAAAGAATATTGATATACTTTGTATGGATTTCTTGGAAGATAAATTCTTGAAGAAAAAATATTGGTATTGGGATTTATTTTATAAGGATATGCATCTTGGACCTTATTTTATTCATTTTTCTTAAATATCTTATTTAAAGTATTTGGATATTCCCTTAGCCAAAAAATTATCCAGCTAGGATAACCAACTGGCCAGCTCAACGAGGGAACATGTAAGATTCACCTCAACCATGCCTAAGAGCCATCATATCCAACCAATAGGTGATGTGTGAGAAAGCATTGTGCTCATAGTGAGAATGTGAGGAGCATGCAAGTGGTTCCTATCTTGGTGGTGAAATGGAATGGAACATCTAGTGAGGGTGTTGGTTTGTGTGATTCAAGTGCCAACATCACTATCAGATCAATAAAATGTTGTTGTACAATTAGTTATTAAGTGCATACATTCCACTATAAAATCAATGTGGGGTAGTTCATGTGGAATTAACACCATTACTCAATTAAAACATATGGATACAATCACATCCATATGATCAGATCCATATATGATGTTCAATAAATCCACTATATCATCTTCAACCTATAACCACTCGTCACATTTTCCAAACACCCTTGGTTCAATGTCATGAGATGCACTTGATTTCCTTCAATAATGTTTGTGCAGACCTGAGATAGCTTAATCGTACTCTACATCTCAAATACATGCATGCAATATGTTTCACATTCATTCCATTACCTTGAATAAATAAATTCATTACATTAATTAAATCAGTCCATCTCATGAGTCAATCTCAATATGTGTAATAGATCATGAAATCAAATGGATATAGCCATTGATCTATCATGACAACATGAGACTTTGTATAGATATATGCAGAAAATAATTGATGAAAATAAATAAACAGTGTGCACTACTACGTGAATCACTCACATGATGGATTATGGATCACTTGATTCACATATCCACCTCTATGATCATCGATCCATCTTTCCCTCAAAAGGTCCATTGACTTCATCCTTCATCCTACAATGGGATTTTTTTCACTTGAGATCAGGACGCCATGCTATCATATGAAGTCTTTGATACTACTGAAGGGATGACCGCATGAAGACCCATCACATGGACCATGAGAATCAATCACAAGTAAAGATCATAATGATCATCAAATCCAAGCTGAAATCAACAAGTTTGTATAAAAACTGCATATGTTTCATTCATGAGAGGCTTCGAACTTTTTCATTTTATCACGTGAATCATTTGAGGATTGTCTAGGGTCTATCCATTGATTTGACATATGATCAGGTTAAGCCTATGGAGAATTCATCTGAGTCCACTGGTGGTTGTCTAGAAACTCCATAGCATGAATAGTGGAAAAGTTAAACTTATACCAACAAACATTTCCTAATATACATGTAATATTAAAAACATAGATCCTCTACATCAAATCGATCATGTGATCAGTTGAATCTATATCAATGTTTTATAAGTTTCATCCGATCAATTTATGATGCTCATATGAAGACATTTTTACATCACTGTGACTTTTCATAAAAAATAATGTAACTCCTAGTTAGGAGATTCTCTAGTCATTTTTTCAGGTGGATATTTCCACCACCTCATGCCATTTCATGAATAATTCTCACCATACAAAGTAGGACCATGTCGGGCCTACCACCACCTATATAAAGACCTAATATCCTTAAAAAATGCATATAAGAGGAGGGGGAGAAGGATAGAGGGACACATGAGAGTAGAGGGAGAATAGCGGAGAATGAAACATGAAATGGGAGGGAGAGGGAGAAAAGGAGAAGTATATGAGTACGGTGGAGGTGATGAGAGAGATTCCTTCTTTGGAGAAATCATCTAGGTAATTGTGAGACCCAACCATAAGAACCCCTCTCATGACCCCTTAGAGGTTAGCCGATCTCCTGGAGATGTGAAAATCATTTGATTCTCTCATGTAGGCATCTATTATGAAATCCATATATGAGTATTGAACATGTGATTTTTTTTTCAGTATTAATTGGTAAAAACCTTGGTCTAATTATGCCTCTTCTCTTCCATTCGCTGCAAGCCCTCGATCATGTGGGACACCCATATGCAAATCTTAATACATACACCCGTGTTATATTAAAACTCATTATAATGTTCCATTGAAATATATGTGAACCCAGGTAAATTCCCTCATATTTCCATGCAGACCCTTGGATGTGCATCCTCAATATGAACCCTCTGGCATGAACTTCTCCCAACATGCACATTATTTCCAATGTGGTAACAGAATAATCACCTTGTACATGAAACTTTAACACTTATACTTTCATTTTTTATCATGTGTGTGATCCTATGTATGTTTCAATACCCCTTTGTGTTACCCTCTTAAGATCATGGAATCACATAATTCCTCATTAGTCTCGTTATTTCCTCATGCAGCCTTGGAAATGTTAGTCTTGAACCTACGTCAGGCCCTAGACATGTCATCCTAGATCACGTGAAGTGCCCTAGACATGTCTACTTTGATCAGGTGAAGTATGTCATGCATTTCATCATTGCCATGTGATATCCCATTTACATGGCATCATTGATCATATGAATTACCCTAGGACATGTCATCCTTATCAGGAAAACACTGAGGCAATGTCAGGTAGACACTCAGGACATTTCAGGAAAACACCCTAAGACATTTCAACTTCATCCCAGAAACACAGTTGGACATACACCATCTAACCCCTCAACCAGGTACCCCCTTTATAAAGGTAGTTCTCCTTATGGGTTAGATTTATTCACTCATGTGACCCTATTCATTTCATGCTCTTAGACAGTCCTTCGTGTCATGCCCAATGTATTCGGTAGACCTTTCATGGTCATCATCTCTCTATATCTATCATAGGATAAAGAATGAATATGTAACATGGGAATATATCCTGGTATAAGTCCCTAAATTTCCTAAAACTCAAGGATAACAATAATTTTTCAAATTTTAATCACCCATTTTAACCCAACGGTTGGTTATGAATGAATTGAACTATAAGAACTTTGATTCACCTCCAAACAGAATACATAGGATCCCTTCCTAAGGCTCAAACTCCAATAGAATTCACCCTAGTGTATATCCCTCCGTATTCCAATTACCTTGTATAATAGAATCCAAATACTCCCAAGAATCTATCATCTTTCCTCATGTATTGGTGTATAGGAGGTGGGGTTATATAAGGACATTATCTTGAGTGTAATCCCCAACCATACCCTCAAGTACCATAAAACCATCACCAGATTTATGGGATAATTGAAATATACAGAGTCTAATTATTGTTATAAATAGGATACATAGGACTCCTTCCAAAGTCCAGATCTCCATACTATATTCCCCATGAGACTTGTAATCTTTCATCTCTATGAGAAACATTAATGTGTAAGACTCATAAAAATTTCCTCTTATACAATGTATCTAATCTTCTCTTATCTCTTGTTTCTCACACTAAGAGTGACTCATGTGAGATTATAAATTGGTGATGATTACACTAATGTAATTATGAGGATGAACCCATTGTGGGCCCCTTGTCTACGATGTAATTATTATTACATAACATCTTCACTCAATGTTTCATACTCCTGATGAGGCAATTCAATGCAACCTTGCATGCATAAGTCTCAATCAAGGCCTTTGTTGTTATATCTTTTATGACACATATGCCAATAACATGAACTACTTAGACTCTAATTCCAATATTTATAGGATATATACGAAGCCTTATCAAGGCTTGATCCCTATATTTACAACTTTTCCACATGATGTTAAACTACATGGTATAGTCCTGCCATATTATCTTAAACTATGTAAAATGAACTATGTGTGTTTTGATTCATATTATCTCGGGATACATAGGAAAACTCATTGGTGTTAAATTCCACCACTTAGATAAAAACCACCTCCCTAGATGGAAATAAACACTAGAGTTCTTAAACATTTCTTTAAACTAAAGCAACATAAATGAAGAAGATGGTAATAGAGAACGTGTGACACACATAGTTGTTCTTGTTAACACATGGTCTTTATAAATTCATTAAAATAGGTTTAACCAGTTTCATATTAAGGTTTACAAAGGATTTCATGAACATATCATAAATCTATAAGACAGTCAAGGAATAGGCTATAATTTCTCCCAAAAGTGTGTGATTAACCCATACTCCCATTCTCTAGACCAATGTGAGTTCTTAAGAGTTATTGTTTTGGAAAAACCAATTGATTTCCTACCTTTTGAAAAAAGTTCATTCTTTTTCATGGATGTGGGAACCTTTGGGATTTTTTATTAGAGACAAAAATGGAAATCTAGATGCAAATGATTGTGAAACTACCCTAACTTACCCACAATCGAGCATCATATGAAACCATCCACATTTTCTTGGAAACAAAATAGCGAACCTAAAGTAAAATCGTTTAGTTATGTCATATCTTCCTTGGGTTAAAAAGGATAGACTACTCAATTACCATCGTGATATTTTATTACAAAATTTTTGGATAAAAAAATGGTGAACCCGACATGAAATATTTTAACTATGTTGAACATTTCATAAAAGAAATAAACCACCTCTTTATCCATTAACTATTAAAATAATTGATCCTCCATGAACTCTAATATATGATGTTTCACTAATAGAGTGTCTTGTTTCCTCTCCAAAATGTTTGAGACTCATTACAATATTAATGGAATTTTAGAACATTTCAACAAATTTTGATATTATTAGACAAGATGAAAATGCCTACATAACACATCAAGATGTTGTGAATAACCAGTTGATACACCAATCATGTGAATCGTCTTCCATAGAACTGTTGGCCCTAAGGCCCCAATGTACATTTTCACCAATGCAACAACTCATATTCCAGTTGGTTGACATCTTGTAATGAGAGTACCACATTAATGGATTCAACTTAACATTGTAAGAATCTCATGAAATCCTCCATAGGATGAATTCCCACTATCCGTCTTCTTCATGAAAGGATGCAGGAGAAGAGGTGGTCTTTTTAGTCACATTCAACTACTTTGGGAGCTTATCCCTAAAAGTAGAAACACGTACCTTCCATACCTCAGGGATGTGTATGAGGACAATCATTACACCAAATAAACCACTAAATATCTACCTAGGAGGGATTCAATCTATTCTAGTCATCATCATAATCATGTGACCTCAATTACACATGGATCTATAGAAGAAGCTGTGACCACCCCTAGCATACAAATTGGGGGATCGAGTAGGAGAGAAAACCTGGGGTATCAAAACAATGAAACTCTAGAGTACAATTATATCCCTATTACATAAATCCATCTAAGTCCCACCAGTGTATCCTGATAGTGTCCCATAATCAGTAATAGATCATCACTATCCAGGAGCCTCTAACTTCATCATATCTAGCCTTGGTAATTGTAGAATCTAAGGGAGAACCACATGCCATAAGTCAGGGAGACATTTATCATTTTCAAACTGTTTATCATCACCAATACAAGTTTCATCCCACCAAATGGTATAAAGGGTGTTGACCCACCGAACATTATTGTGGGAACCAACCCACTAAAGGGTATAACCGGAACATTCCCACAAAATGGAATATCGGGAATTTACCCAACAAATAGAACCCTCATCCAATAAAGATCTCATTTTTTATTATGTTAGCATAACTCAATTAATGGATCCATTCTCTGATGATTAATATGACACCATGTGTGTGTTCCCCTTACCTGACCAGATATCTGAAGACTAAGTACATAGAAGCTAAAGATACAAGGGATGTTGCAAGTACGGTTGAACCTAATATTTTAGTCACATCCTCACAGAAGCAATATATTTAGTGAATACCCATGAGTGATCAATCCAATAATCCAAACATAATCATATTATTCCTCAAATACCTCCAACAGTTGTTCAATCGTAGTCATTTTACATGACCAACTAGTGAGGGTGTGAGTTTCTAATCATCCCATACAAAGGGGAATGATGGTTCAATCTTTTCCACATGCAGTAGTTGATACTTTAACCCCTTCTCAAACACCAATTGTTTCTACCAAAAACACCTCAAATCATAATCTATATTATAGGAAGAACCCCCACCCTTGGTAGAGTAGACTGTTTACACAAAAATACTACCTTTTGAGATAGTTTGATATTATCTCAACCAAACTCTCAATCCTAGATGTTCTTCATATTTCAAAAGAACTAAGAGAGGCACTCGTCAAGGCTCTCTAGAGCCCCTAGGAATTTTAGATATAATTCACTACATCTAAGGTTTATCGAGTGGAGACTATTCCATTATAATATTATATAACCATAATTTTCATAAAACAAGATCGAGAAGAAGTTATCTAGGGACATAACATACCCCTGTATCTTTTTGGAAAATTTGTTAATATTGACATATGAAGGGATCTAGTTAACAACAGTTATGAGATCAACCTCATCCAGATTTGGACCCTTCGACATTTTTTATATTGCGAGGGGGTTCGATATCTGAAAAATCTAACCATTAAAGTGTATTATAAGAGTGAGAAAAGGCCTCTCATGAAGATAAAACTAATGCTCGGTTTGGGGATATCATATCTAACATTGAGTTCATGGTTATCCAGTAATAAATAGAATATAATATCATGTTTGGAAGACCTTGTCTTGATATCCATGTATTAATACCTTCATCATTTCATCAATGCATGAAATACCACGTTGAAGGGAATGTTAGAATACTGCATGGTGACAGTGCCCCCCTTAGATTATAATGAAGCCATATATGGTAAGTCGGGTTTTTAAAAGAAAGAAAATAACCAATGTTGGGTGATGATATTAAGGTTGTATACCCCTATGGATTGGGGATCACCCATGAAAATATTTATAGAATGCTCAAAATCAATTATGTGCTACCCATAAACCTGGTTGAGGTAGAAAACATTAATCTTAAAAATCTACCATGAACCTAAAACTTCGTTGGACCATGTCCATGTGATAGAAATATTTTCAACTAAAGTGAATTCATCAAAAGTGGATCAATAAAATTCTCTAACAGGATCAGATAATTCCCTCATTATATAAACAAAAAATGACGACTCCCCCCAGAAATTATATGAAACTTAGGATATCTAGGATCCTCCTTCTGTTAGTTGCGAAGAAAAAGAAAATAAGCATCCCTATAATCTCTCTGAGTTGACTCTAGAGATTTAGACTTACAATGTCTCTTCCCATGGACTCTCTTACCTATAGCTTGAATAGAAAAAGACCTAAGGAATATTGTTTTTGTTAAAATTCCTCTCAAGGTGTAGGATATGTATATTTAATTTCTAAATTAGAATTGTTACATGTTCTCTTCGAATTATACAGAAATGCTCCGGAAAAACCCTGATGTGATTATGCATCACCAAGGCTTACCTGATAACCACTAAGGATTAAAGTAGGTATCTATGAAGATAAACCACTCTCATTTTACTAATTTAAAATCATAAGTTGATAAATTGATCAATGAAAAAAAATTACATGAATTGTAGTACCCAAAATGTATTTCTAGCATTGTCCCTATTAAGAAAAAGAATAGGAAAATTAGGTTTTGCATCGTTTTCATGTACCTTAATAGATACTACCCAAATGATTATTTCCCATTACTAATCGCAGAACTTTTGATTGATATAACTACTATATTCTAATCTCTTTCCTTCATGGATGGGTATTTATGGTATAATAAGATAAATATGGCCCCTAAAGAAAAGTAATTGACCTACTTTATAGAACATTAGTGGATATTTTTCTATTAGGTCATTCCCCTTGAATAAAATCATATTGGTTCTACTTACCAATGCATTAAGCATCATATCTTGAATCACTTCTTGGGATGAATAAAATAATGTTATTTGAATGCCCACGTAGTAAAATATTGATAACGATGTGATAACCTCATAGATCTTCATTAATCTTTAGTAAGTTGTGGCAGTAAATTTGTAATATGTATCCTAAAAAGTGTTATTTTGAAGAAACATTGGGGAAATTGCTTGGTTATTTGGTACAGAAATATCACATCATGGTCGATCTGAAAAGACTACTGAAATCCTAGTAATTTTACCCAATCATAATATTAAAGAACTAAGGGGTATCCAAGGGCACCTCACTCGTATTCTATGTTTCATACCTAACATACAAGAAAAATATCACTCCTTTTCCAATTTAATGAAGAAGGGATTTGCCTACTAATTGGATGAATACAACCAAGAATACTTTGATAATCTCAAACAATACTTCTTAAACCCACTAGTATTGATTCAATCGGTGGAAGTAAATCCACATATCCTATATGTGTCCACTATGGAATTATTGTTTTCTTCTCTCCACACATAAAAAATGATGAGGAGAATAAAAATATCGTATAATATATCAGTCGAGCATATTCTAGGTACTGATACCTTGTATTCTGATATCAAAAATAACTACCTCACACTCATATTGGTAGTAATAAATATAAGAAATTACTTACAATGTCACAAAGACCACTTAGTCTCTCATATTGACCCACACAAGTACATTCTCATCCACCCTATGTTTATTGGGAGTTTGACCCAATTGGTAGATATTCTACAATAATATGGCATCATGTTCATGTCATATAATGCATCTAAAGGTTAGGCCTTGGATGATTTCATTACAGAACATACCACTCGAGAAACCACACCAGTGGACACCAAACATCTAGAAGAAGAGATTTTCTGTTACCATGGATCTCCTTTAACATGGGAGATGTATTTTGATGGTTACTCATGATGTCCTATTGGAAGGAGGATGGAAAACTCAAATCTCAAGCAGGTTGGTCAAGGGATTGTGTTTTTGTACCCATACAAAGCAACTTTGACCTACTATTTCTCACTATTTTAAAGCTTTCCTAATAATGTGGTAGATTACAAATCCCTTATTATCATCTTAGAACTATATCTATAGCTTCAAATAGCCTACCTAAACATAAAATTGGATTTAGAGATAATGATCAAATTAATAAATAGTGATTATTCCATCAAGAAGGAAAAAAAATTCTTTATCATCAGTTATACAAGAGTATTGATGGTATAATTCAATTTTGAACCAAATTGCATCATGTGACATGATCAAAAAATTCTTGTGCTGATACACTAGCTAATACAGCCATAGTCTTGACTGACCCTAATCAAGATGAAGTGGTTTCTACATCACGCACTATATGGTGGTTTCATCAATCATTTTTTGTAACATATTAGAAATAAATTAGGTCAAAACTACCCCAGATCATGATAGAATGATATCCACCCATGGATTGATATAGACCATAGTTTATTACCTTTAAAATGGGACCCTCCCATTAGACCGTGCGGAAAGAAAATAGACTCGATTTCAAGAAATGAACTTTTAACTTCATGAGAGGAAAAATGATAAAAAAAAATCTCACTAGAATGAGCCTTTGATGGAATACACCTCATATGCATAGTAGAAGGATAGATTTCCTCCTTAATGGTAGAAGTCTATATAGGCTTCTGCAATACTCATTAGTTCAGGAATAGACTCTACCACCAAATTGGGAGTCTTGGTTACTACTAAAAAACAATGATACCAGATTGTGTGGAATTTAGCATGAAATTTCATGAATTCTAGATTCATACATACTTCATCCATAAACCCTTAGATTTTATATATATAGCTATATATTCCTATCCATTTTTCATATGAGGAATGGATGTTGTTGGGATATATCCCTTAGCCCTAGCTAAGCAGTTTAAGTACATCCTTACTACTACAAAATTATTTTCAAAATAGTCTAATGAAATACCCATTAATGAATTCAAGAATAATAATATCAATAACTTTTTAAATTTAAATATCATCGCTAAATTTGATGTCCCTCACACAACATTGATAGAAAATGGCACCAACATCTATTCTACCAAATTGAAGAAATTTTATCAGGACTAGAACATCAAATCCAACCAGTCATATCATAATCATGCAGTGGTAAATTGATAGAAATTGGTATTAAATAATATTGTAAAATATACTCTAGAAAATTGTGGACAAGGAAAAGAAGCCCTGCTTGGACAACCTTTGTCAAGCTTTATGATCCTTGTGTACCACCACATGTACTACTACACAAGTGACTCCATATTCGTTGTTGTATGGAACTGAAGAAGTATTTCCGATTTAAAACCAACTTCCCTTGATTTTAAAAGCTATCTAGTAAAAAATATTATATGAAAATAAATCACAAAAGTATAAAGATGAGTTGGAATGACTAAATGAGAAAAATTGTGTACACTATAATGCCTTAAAGTTCATCAAAAATAAAATCATACACACCTTCAATAAAAATTGTCGCATGTTCTTGTTTCTTTAAGTAGAAATGTTATTGGCTCTTAGAACCCCATTGATACTAGGAAATAAAACACTAAATATGTAACCAAAATGGGAATACCCTTATATCATACTATAGTATATTCCAATAAAGATTATTCATCGACCATAATGGATGTAAAATGAACTACGCACCCCATGAATGTCATGTTTCTCAAAAAGTAATTTTCATAGCTTCTATTAGCTTCACAAGTCATGGTGTCAAGAATTTATACTGTATATAATCTTTTATCCTTTCTGCATGACATTAAATTGTACAAAATATTTCCTTACAATATAATGTTAAACTGTACCAAAGATATCCACACTGCATAACATTAAACTGCATGTTAGAATTCTTTACCACATGATTTAAAATTTCACAGAGAACATTACTTCATGAAAGATTCATTGTACATGATATATATCTATACAAAAACAAAATAAGTAATATCATCCCTATATATGGGTCAGGCCTATGTAGAGATTTTTCCATTCAAAAACTATGTGGGGATTTATTCCTTCTATCACATGATAAGTACTAATGACCAAATCTCAAATCCTAGGTCCAACCACAATATAAATGGAAACAATTACCCTTATGTGTATTGTTTAGACAATTGTAGATAATTTTCTATTTAATAACCACATGTACCTTGATTCCTCCTATCATGGGATATGTAGTGATGCTCAGATCCCAAATACTAAGTCTAGCTACATTATAAATTGATAAAATTACATCCTCTATGTATATTCATACCTTGATGCATATTTTTGTATTATATAACTAGGTTTGGAATTATTATTTTTCTCACAAGATACATAGTAATATCTAGATCTCAAATCTTAGGTCCAACCACAATATAAATAGAAACAATTCCCCCCTCTACATATGAGTTAGTCATTTATGGATATTTTTATTTTCAATAACTATGTGTGGATTTATTCCTATTACTAAAGGATATGTAGTGATGCCCAGATGTCTAATCCTGGGTCTAGATACAAAATAAATTGTAAATAATGTTCCCCATCTCTGCATATGGGTCAATCCTACATAGGGAATTTTATATTTCAAGAAATATGTCTGTATTGATTTCAATTACTATAGGATACATAGTGATGCCTGTATATCTATTCCTGGATCCATCCATAATATATAGAATGAAAAAATACACCCATCCCTTAATATGGGATAGACCTATTTAGGGAACTGTATGAGAACAATGTGTGGCTTGATCCCTTCCATTATTGGATATATAGTGACATTTGGATCCTCCATTATAGGCCCAACCATGAGTTATCCACACACTAAATCATGATCCACCATGATATTCAGATCCTTGTAGAGGCTCAAATCTATAATAAGTTTCGAAAAACTCCAAATATTCTCAATTGAGTAATCTCATGAAGTTTAATCGACTACCCAGTTATCACTTATTTCTTACGTCAAGAATTGTTCATGTGAGTATAGGGAACTGGGAAATCTATTCTAGATGGTACAACCAAGATATATTTTTGATATAGAACCATGTCTAAGTTTCATAATGTTAAACTATATTACCACATCCTAGTCACATGAGATTAAATTTTCTGATATAATCCTAGTCACATGACATTAAACTTCATGATAAGAGGTCTTAATTCCAAATAAAATCATCCCTAATAAATTTGTATTCAAGAATTTTATGTCGTATCCCTTAACCCAAAAACGTGTTCAATACACTCTAGCATATCCTTTAGGGTTCTCAAACTCTTGTTGAATCTTACATTATCCATTAACCAACTTCATATCTTAAATATATTAGTTAATATTAACCAATTCCTTGAGTTGATATCCTTCCCTTAGAACCCCATGAACCTTTGGTTCCCTTTCCCCTAGTTCCCCTATATAAAATTAGTAATAGGGACCGGATAATCCAAAGGGACCTTGCTAGGATACAATGGTGAATGTCACAATTCCAAATAGCTTGTTCCTAAAGGATGTTTAGTCCTATAGGATATTTCCCCCATAAACCTAGGAGTTCTTGTTCGGTCTACATAGAATATGGGCTTCCACCATTATCAATGGTTGAAATATACCCACCTATTTTTACCTCTAGTTGAGAAGATATTCTTTGGTTATGATTTAAACTCCCCATAATTCATCTATTCAAGTGGACTAATATAAACTTTATGTTACTCATCTATGTTTCATACCCATTTTCAAAGAAATATTATGACATTTCATTCATATACCATTTAATTTTAGGATATATATCCCCCATAAACGCATAACTTATTTAAGATTTGAAATTAATTTGGATATTCCCTTTTCAAACATAATTCATTAAATACATATCAACCATTTTTTCCATTTTCAATAGGGATCAAGAATGACCTAGTGGTTTATGTCTTCATATTCCAAGTATTGTACGAAATAATCTAAATTGAACATCATTTATATTTGAACTACTTTTGTATTGATCTTTATTACCATATTTAGGAAAAAAATACTTCAATGTAATTTCTTGGTGTTTCTAGTTTGATTGTTCATGTTGACAAAACCATATGACTACAAATGAGTTTGGTTGGTGTTGCAAAATCTGGTTTTTTATGTGGTGTAGTTTCTGAGTGTTTGCCAGATTTTTGGGCCTGAAAATTGGGACATTTTTTTTGGAAAATAAAGGTTATCTAAAAAGGGGTTCATGGTTTTCTGACCATGACACACATTTTACAGATTACAAAAGGAGGTACAGAGAACAATGAACTAAATTTGGAAAAGGAATATTTTTTCACAGCAGTGTTAAGCGGACGGCAAAGTATGCAACATGAACTGCATAGAGAAAATAGTTCATGGGTGAATTGTAGTTCGTAAGAGGATTTTTTTAGGAAGGTCATCATTTTTCATTGAGAGGTGGTGACTCATTTTCAGAATAAATTGGCCACCATGAGGTTATAAAGGTGCTATGTAGACCGCATAACACAGTCCACAGGGAAGGCTATACTGCATCAAATTATTGGGTAATTTTTATTAATGGGTTTTGAGGATCTATTTGAATATATAAATATTTATAATCACATCATTACTGATCATGATTTTCATTAGAAAACATCATTTCTCCCTAAAGAAATTAGTGAATTCTGAAAGAGTTTATGAGGATGGATTCTACAAAAGAGAAAGTTTGTGGTGAAGCAATTCTACGAAGGGTTGTCTACAAAGTCAGTATATGTAAAGGATGTTTATAGAGATATATATTTCACAAAAGAAGAGGTACCACATAGAAAAGGTGGTATGTAGAAGAAAGATGCATCTACAGTGCATGGGAAGACCGAGGAAGGAGAGACGATTCATGTAAGAAAAGATGATCCACAGAAGCAAAGATGGTCTGTAGAGGAGGAGTTAGTCCATGAAAGAAGAGGTCGTCCATGATGTCCGCATTCCATGTGGTGTAATGCATTTCTCAAAGGATTAAAGAAGTTACTGAAGAGACTAAAATAGTTTGTGAAAGGAATTTCTGTAAACTAACAGTACACAGAGAAGTGTATTTTATCTATGGGTGAAAAAGGGACTTCAACAGAGCATCTACCTATAGTTTAGGATGTATGAATTCATAAAAATGAAGGGACCTACACATCCATAAACTATGAGTGGATCATTTTTAGATCAGCAAGAGAAGGAAGAGGAAAAAAATGATCCCTTCCTCTAGTAGTAACGCAGATAAATAGATATAGGGAGTGACCCTTACGAAAGCAATGAGTTGACCCTAAACATTATAAAGTCAGTGAGCTTGGGCATAGAATTGATCTATCTGGAACAAAATTTTGGAAGTGGGACTTAGTGGATTTGGTACATCATCACATTATCTTTGTATTTTACTTTTATGTATCCCAGTGATGATGAATCAAGTGAAAATATGTGTGCTCATTTTCCTGATTTTCTGCATTACATTCAAATAATCATCAGTGGATAAAGAAGGAAAGTGTATGATAAGAATTAACACTTAAGTCCAAAAAAGTGACCCTTATAATAAATATTTCATGATCCGGTAGGGAAATAATAATTTTGAAAAGAATATACATACCCTAATTCACCCCCCCCCCCTCAGGGTATCTAGGCCCCTTTTGGACTTAAAAATGGGTATCATAGTGTAGTTTTTTTATAAGATTTGTATACTCTGACTTTGTTCATCCGATTGTCAAAGTTAAATATTCAGTTTGTTCATATCTAAGTGTTACATGGTAAATGGAAGAACTCCACATAATAATAAAAATTATGTTTATATTTCTCAGTTTGTAAGTGTCTACAGAAAGAGAATTATTCAGTTGAAGGAAAACAATAACATACTAAATAAGAAAATTGATGAATCAGATAGTGAAACTATTCACTCAATTAGTCATGACGAAGGAATGAGCGAAGAACTTGATATTCCAAGTGATTTTGGTACTACTCATTAAGAAGAAATTGAAAGAAGACCAAAAGTGTAAATTTTCTACATTAAAGGAATTGATTCAGAAATTGTTGAATAAAAATAAATCTAAAGATATTTGGATCCATGTTCATGAAATTGAAGTCCACAAGTTGAATGTTTTAAATAAAATACTTCTATAAGTGGCCATAGATCTAAGGGAGAATAATTATTCCCAATCTAAAGTACTAAAAAATATGTCTATAAAGTTAGAAAGATCAAATATGATCATGAGGGAAAGAATATGAACTCATATGGTATTCATAGAATAAAATCCCAAAATAATGATCTTGCAACCCATCTATCAGAACAAGTTTAGAACCAAATGTTAAAATAGGATAATATAGGTTATACTTATTATGTTTTGTAGGATAGATTTAAAATAAATGAGAAATGTAGCATGATAGATAATGTCATGACCCGACCCAACGGGGCTCGATCCGCGACTCCCAAAGCCCGCCTCTAATAGGCCAGGGGCTGGCGACTAGCGCCGAGTAGGCTATCACAAACATGCGAAGAATTAGCCTAAGGTACTTGTACACACGCACCCACAAACACCTCCATGCAACAGTGTAGAGATATAAAACTGAAAAGTAAATGCATGCATACATCTATCCCAAACCAGAGTACAATAGAAGTACAAAAGGGAAAAACAGGGCCCACCAAAAGAAAACTACAAAGCGCATCCAACCTGATCTGAAGAAGGGGAACACTGCCACAAACACCCGCCAGAAAGCTCCCTCGGCACCTCACCGGAAAAACCCCCGGTCAGTCTCTCTCACTCAGCTCTGCCTACTCCAGGTCTTCCTGGGACTCCATCGAAATGCATGTGGTTTTCACAAGACACAAACATGTGCGGGCAAAGCCCGTGCAGGGGTGAGTATAAACATACTCAATAGGCACCCCAAAAACCCAAAACCAAAGAGAGAAACTAAAAAGCAAATGTCCACTACTCCTAGCCAGAGGGAACCCAGACGAGATTGAAACTCCATCTCGTGACCATCCTCGGCTAAACACAACTTGTCAGCTCAGCTCAGGTGTATTCTCATACATACACCTTGAACAATCCAGATATACTCAGCTCATGCTCAAAGCCACAAGAGGTACCGACCTTGTCACCAACAACTGTCCACGACCAGGAGAATACACCCCATGATCACTGTCATCTCAGATGACAATCATTCGAGAGATACACTCCATCGGGTTTCTCACAAACCTCTCAGACGCTCACCCGAGAGATCACGCTCGTCGGTTGGCATCACTGAGGAAACCTCGCTGAAACAACAAAACAACCAAACTCCTCGGATAGGGGATCGCTCCTAGGGTCCCATAGAGGATACCAGAACCCACTCTGGTATACGAAGCCCACAGATAGGGGATCACTCCTAGGGTCCACTGGGGGATACCACGACCTGATCTGGCATATGTAGTTATCACCTATAGGGGATCACACCCAAGATCCGCTGGGGGATACCACAACCCGATCTGGCGCTCGACAGAATCACATCACTCAGATAGAGGATCATCGCCCATATAAAGGTGGTCACAGCGATACTGGAACCCTATCTGGTATAAATCGCGATATAGGGGATCAAACTGACGATGTCGCAACCCTACCGAAACCACGTGCTGAGTAGAGGATCGCATAACCAACGATACCGTAACCCTACTATACACCTCATGCTGAGTAGGGGATTGTAAACCCGATGATACTGCAACCCTACTATAAACCTGATGCTGAACAGGGGATCATATTCCAGACGATGCCACAACCCTACTAAGCACGACCCACTACGTATCGGATCATATTCCCGATGATGCCACAAACCCTACGGGGTTAACCTACTAGATAGGGGATCGCCACCCATGATTAAGCGGTCACAGCGATACCAAGAACCCAATCTAGGGAAAAGATGCTAGAGGATCCCGCTCCGGGCCCACTGGAGGGATTCCACAACTCTAATAGTTTAAACATCCCATCGAGAGGATCACAAACCTATATGAAGGTTGTGATGCCACACGAACCCTCGTGGGAACGAACCAAGGGAGTACCCTCAACCACTGCTGGTCCAAAAACGTCGCTAACCAGAGCGACCCGCAACAACGCCACACTAAGCATCTCCAAGTCCAAAACCGAGGCCACCATCGTGATCTATGCGGAAAAACATGCAAGATAGGCTGCTTACTCGCTCGAAACGGATCACTGGTGAAAAGGCACTATTAACCGTAGCTAGCTCGTGCGGGGCCTACAAAACAATCTTGAAACCCATCGAGCGGATCATACCACGGCGATCCCCTCGGAAAAACAAGCAGAATCGACTACTCGCTCGTCCGAAACGGACACCCGGTGAAAAAGGCATTATTCACCGAATGCCAGCTCAGGCGGGGCCACACCTCGATCCCAAAAATCATCAAACGGATTCCATCATTGTGATCCCCTCGGAAAAACACATAGGATCCACTAATCATCCGCCAGAACTGGACTCCTGGTGAAAAAGTTGCGTTTCTCCGCAAACGCCAAAACCCGGCCTCGTGGGGCCTGCACCCCGTTCTTAGACCCAACACCATGAAACCATCTCAAAAAGTCCTCTGTACAATCAGGGTCTCAACGCCACTGATGGCACGTCATTCAGACGCTCCGGGTAGAAGTTACAATGACCCGAAGTCGTAAAATAATAAAATATTATTAATTTATTCGACATTTCATTCCCCTGGACCAAAATCTCGACTCACAAAATTTTCAAAGTGAGTGAAAAAGGTTCGTCTCGACGCAAGGAACACGTCGCCGCAAACGGCTCGCAAATCAGAGTTACGGTTTGTGAGTTACGGGGGTTTAAAGAAGCCCCGGAACAATCTGGCTGGACCACCGCAGGGTTGCCGGAAACCACCGCGCTGCCGCCGCACCATAGCGAAACTTGCCGGATTCCACCATGGCCACCGTGGGTCTTGCCAGAAAACCGGGTTTTTGCCGAAAAACTTACGGGAGCCACCGGGAGCACCCCGGTGCTCCAAATTCAGATCCGAAAAAAGTTTCGGAAAGCTTGGGATCCGAACTACACAACCCTTATAAAGATTTGAAGAAAAAAACACATAAATGGGGGCCGGGATTTTAAAACTCAAACTGCCTACCTATTGGCGGATCGCCGAAGTTTCAGGTGCAGAACAACGCCTGCGACGCACTGAAGCTCGATCTGCTGACGATCGGCGCTGAAAACGGACTCCCGGAGCTTGAATTGGAGAAGAACGGAGGAGGGGAGAGGGAAGGCCGTCTGCTGCGCGTTGGAGGATTTGGGGGAGGGGGAGATTTATTATGATTTAATTTTTTTTAAACAACTCATTTAACTCCCCCCCCCCCCCCCCCCCGCCAACTCGCCTCCGTCCCGGCACCCGATGCAGACAAAGGTAAGGTCACCCCTAGGGTAAATGCACCATTCTGAATGCAACGACAGACTCAGATTTGCGATCCGAGACTCCATTCAGAATTTATTCAAGCCAACGCTCATAAACCAACTTTTCCACTTATTTACGAAAATGCCCCTGGTGGCGTTTTCCACAGCAGGCCCGCGCCCGCAAAGTTTACACCTCTCCTAGGGTAAACGGAACATTTCAGACGCAATTGTGCCCTCGGATTCCCATTACGAGCTACCGTTTAGGAGATATCACACCCCCGCCACATGCATAGTATAAAAATACTTAATATTTTTATAAAATTAATTCTGGGCACCCTAGGCCTCGGAATCGCACGTCGTCTTCGCGCCTAGCTCTGGAATTCTTCGTAGAAATATTCCAAAGTCTGACATGTCCAAAAACCCATGTCCCTATAGATAACTCACATGAGAATTGGAAAATGAAATTAGTAGTGGTAATAATCTCAATAGAGAACTTAATGCTCAACTTGAATCAAGGGATATGAAGATTCAAAATTGGGAGATGAGTTAGAATCAATGAACAAAGAAGTGGAGAAAATTATTCCAAAGTCAAGCCCAAATTGAAGAATTCATTTCAATTATTATTTGATTATCCTTTAGCTAGTGATAATGAAATGAAAAGAAAATATTCTACTTTAGAGGAAAAAAATGAAAGTGTTTTCTAATATTAAAGTCCATATAATATTGGAATAACCAGTATTTGATATGATGAATTTTCTCCCATGAATGATAGGATGAGAGTTATGAATATTTCCATAAATAAGAAAAATCATATAGATACTAGAAACAGACCTACAAAGGATTTTTATAGTAAGTAATGATATCATGTGCTATTTCTAGGGGATTCAGGGTCCAAAAATATGTTTTTTTCAGAAGATTTAGAATATATTTCACGCTATTAAGATAGAAAATTTTTTAAATATGAGAATAAGTATAATAATTTTGGGAAATATGAAGGAAGATTCTCTAATAATAATGTATCCATGAAGTGCTACTATTGTGGAAGATTGGGACACACCATAAATTTGTGTCAAGAAGCCCATGAGGTCAATGTAAGAATAAAAAATCAATCTATATCATAATCTCAACTAATAAATTATGAAATGAGGTATGTTTATAGTGGTATATGTTTTATATATTCTAATCATGAGTAGTTAGAAACATATTGCAGTAGTAAGAAAATGGGGAAGGAAAAGGAATTCAAAAGGAGATCACCAACTCCAATGGCGTATAAAAATCAAGCCTATATTGAAACATAACATGATAAGTTTAAAAATAGGTTTTCAACCTCAGGGGAATCACAAAAGCTCTTGTGGAAATAATGTGAACAAACCTAGAAGAAAAAGGGAGGAGTTGATTCAGTTGTGATTAAGAAGAATTTAAAATCAGTCGAAGACTCAACCCCAATAAGAAAGGAGGAAGTGACTCGGATAAATGATAAAAGAAAGATGAATAAATAATGTCTCATCAAACTTGCATGTCATGAAACAAGGTGACAAGTGAAGGAAATATAAATATATATCCAATGCAGAAAGATCCAATAGATTATGAAAAGTAGAATGATTCTTACTCAAGTAAATATTCATGAAAATTGGAATATTGGTGGAGCCTTAAAGAAAGAAATTTCCACTAGTGGTTATAAACCTAAAATTGTGAAATAGTCCAAGCCTAAAGAACCAACATATAAAAGGATGAATCATAATGTGGGTGAATAATGTCTATTCATATGTCCAGAACTATTGAGGTTGGATGGGTAGTTGGAACAAGTATAGAAAGAGTATAGTTCTTCGAAATAAAGTGTCAATGGGTTGATCCATTAGGATCAAACACAATCCTATTTTTAAGGAATCTAGATATTCCACCTTCCTATGTGTATAAATGATATTAACTGATGTTCAAGTGTTTTAGGTTCAAGGGGAGATACAATCCAAGGGTATGTGGCATCAAAGATGCATAGTGGTGAAGTGATGTGCTCTAAAATGTCAGCTGATTCAAATTAGTTACCATATCTAAAAAATAAATCTAGAATAATTCCTTGGAAGGAGATAATGGTTTATGGAGAATTCATATGTATGGAATTAATTGAACATAATGGATAGTGATGGTTTTATTAACTTTATATCATGTTTCCTACATCGTGTTATGACTCATTAGGCTTAATGGTTTTATTAATTGATCATTACAAAGTGTCACATGTGAATAAATTATGAAAGAGAATAAGAATGTTTGTGGTTCTAAATAGTGGACCTAATAACAATAATATTTTCACATCATGATGGGGTATTCTATCTTTAAATCAGATTCAATATCTTAAAATTATGGAAAGGATGAAAGTTTATATTGTTTGGCATCAAGAAGATCTATTGGGGAAGAAGAAACAATATTCATGTATTTCATGATCATCTATTTTGTTCTAACAATATGGTAACAGCTGATTGTTTTGAGAATACTAAGAAGTTATGAGAGAATATCAAAAAATGGATGGAAAATTGTTTAGACTATAATGATGTGGTTGTGATTGAAAATGAGTAGAATCATCATCAAATACATAAAAAGTTCCATGATTGAAGTGATCAAGTAATAAGAACCTCTAAGGGAGTTGAAGTGGAAAATGAAGATTCCAAAGAATATATTGATCATGAGTAAGATTATTTCAAATCTATATCAGCACAAAAGCTAAATATCCAAGCTAAAATAGATATAAAGAACTTCATCGGTGATTCAGTAATGCCATAGCAGAAAAGAAAGATGAAGACTCTATAGAAAGTATCGTACTTTTTATAGGTAGAGCCTAAATGTGTTAATGGAGAAGAAATATGGTTTTATCATTCATTAATATTAAAACATAGTTTTTTGACTGAATAATTCTCTATATGGTTTGAAGTAAGAAATAAGAGCATGGTATTAAAGACTAGATCTGTTTTTATTGAAGCTCTATTTTCATTTCGGTAGATTCGATGACAATCTATATGTCAACCATGAATATAATAAAAGGACGATGGAACTGGTATATGTCTATGACATAATATTTGGGTGATCATATGAATCACAGTGCAAGAAATTTGTATAATTCATGAAAAGTGTTGTTAAAATTTTAATGATCAGTGAATTATCATTTTTCATTGGTTTAAAGGTGACACATGGAAAGAACAGAAAATTAATTTTTCAATCCAAATATTACAAGGAGTTTTTGAGAGTATTTGGAATGGATAATTACAAGGATAAAAAATATCTTGTGGCTACTCGGACAAAATTTTCATGGGATGATGAAGTTCATGCAGTCAATATCCTAGAATACAAAAAAACATTGGCAGTTTATTTTACTTCACAGCGACAGGACTTGATATTATCTTTGAAAAATTGAAAGCAGAAAGGTATCAATGAAATTCAATGGAATCCCACTTACAATAAGTGTAAATAATAATTAAATATATCAAGGGTAGAGTGGATTTCAGTTTGATTTATAATGAAAATTTTCATCAAGATTTATTGGCCTATACAGATGCATATTGGGCCGGTTCAGAAGATGTTGGAAAATAGAAATCATATGGTGCATTATATCTTGGAAAATTATTTATTTATTTTCTAAGTAATAAATAAGATTTCATTTATTTGAGCACTTCATAAGATTAATATATTGAGGCTACTCAATATTTCACATAGTTATTGTGGATGAAGTAGCAGCTTGATGATATGGGGGTTAAAGTGAAGTCTCCAATCAGAATCCATTATGATAATCTATGTTCTATAAATATAAGAAAAAATAATGTATTTCACTCAATTAAAAAGAAAATTTAAATCATGTATCATTTTATTAAGTATAAGGTCAAAAAAAGGATTGTGAGGTCGGCATATGTGCCTATAGAACTATAGGTTGTAGACATTCTGATGAAGGCCTTACCCAAAGAACCATTTTAACAGTATCAACTAGATTTGGGAGTTCATTTGAATCCCCACACATCAAAAAGTGTCTATGTAGGGCCCCATCTCCCTAATGTATGGTTATTTTTTCTTTAATCTATTGATCAATGTTTATTACCCTATTATAGACCTCAAAGGAGTGGAATTTAGGTTCGTTGAAAAAGGGGGGTAAATTGTAGCCTTAAAATGGGAGAAAATGTCCAAATCAAGACTGGGGGGAATATAATAGGGAGATCAGTGATGTGGGGGGGGGTTCTAAATCTGATGATGTTAAAGGTGATCAATCAAAGGATCTATATAATGATAGTTGAGGTTCTTGATGAAAGTAGCTAATTGGTTTTGGAGTTTTGAGAATAAAGTGATTCATTGATGAAATTTTTATTCTAATCTTTTTTCTCACACCAATAATATCTCATATGGCCTTAGAGTATGTTTTTAGTAAATATTTGTTCACAATCATAATTACAAGAAGTTATTCTTGGTAGAATAAGTAATAATCTTTAACGATGTATCTAAATGTGAAGAGTTGTCACAAAACCCAAAGGCGAAGATTGTTGTTAAGAAATACCTCAATGTGTTGTCTTAGTGTTTTTGGGTTTATTGTGTCTATTTAAAAATCCAAATGACCGAAAATGAGTTTGGCTGGTGTTTTTGAAGCATGTTATTAAGGTGGTGCAGTTTCCCAGTGTTTTTGATAATTTTGGGCCTCAAAATTCAAAGTTTGTTTTTAGAAATGGTATGTTATCCAAAAAGGGATTCACATTTTTCATACCAAGCATCACAGTTCACAGGATGAAAAAGGATATACATGGAATGAAAGAGGAAATTCGGAAAATCCATATTTCTTCATAGTAGTGATAGGAGGACCACGATGCACGCTACGTGAACCGCATAGTGAAAACAGTTCACGGGTGACTCATAGTTCATGAGATCATTTTTCATGGAAACTCCATCATTTTCAATTGGGATGTAGTGATTTATTTGTGGAATAAATCATCCATTGAGAGGGAAAAGGTGTTATGCGGACCACATAGCACAGTCCAAAGTGAAGGTTGTACTGCATTGATGTTTTAGGTAATTTGAATTAAAAGGTTTTATGAATATATTTTCCAATATAAATATCTCTAATAACATCATTAATTTGAGTTATTTCCATTAGAAATCATTTTTTGGGAATAATTTAGTGAGTTTTGAAAGAGTTTGTGATGAAGGATTCTATAAAAGAGAGAGTTCACAATGAAGAAATTTCATGAAGGGTTTTCTGCAAATTCAGTTCATGGAAAAAAGGGTTTGTGAGTATCTATTGTCCGAAGAAGAATATGGACTACATAAAAATAGAAGTCCAGGAAATAAGGATGTGTACTTAGTGTAGGGGAAGTCCACAGAAGAAGATATTATTTTCATAAGAAAAGATGATCCAAAGAAGAAAATACAGTTTGTGGAAGAGGAGGCAGTCCACAAAAGAAGAGGTTGTACATGAAACACTCAGGCCACGCGGTGAAATTTAGTTCACAAAGGATTAAAGGAAGATTTATAAGGGAAAAAACATTTCATGGCATTAATTTCTATAAAATAATTGTTCGTGGAAATGTGTATTTCATATATGGGTGAAAATAGGAACTCAGCAGAGCATCTACCTACAGTTCATGATACATGAATTCATCAAATTTAATGGAACTAAAAGATCGTAAACTATGAGTGGATCCTTTCTAGAGTAGTGTGAAAAAGAAGAGGAATATGGTGATCCTTTCTACTAGTACTGATCTAGAGAAAGATACATAGAGAGTGACCCTTGGGAAAGTAGTGAGATGACCCTAAATATTGTAAAGGAAGTGATCCTAGGCATAAAAGTAATCTAGCCTGAACAACCTTTTATAATTGAGCCTTAGTGGATTTGGTACATCATACCATTTTCCTTTTATGCTCCTTGGATGTAGCCCATTGAGGGTGAACCAAGAAAAAAATGTGTGTTTGTATGCTTTCTTTCCTACATTACATTCAAAGAATCATCATTAAATAAATAAATAACTAAATAATATCATCACTAACACTTAAGTGAAAAAAAATTGACCCATATAATAAAGAGGTTAGGATCCAGTGGGTTAGGGATAATTTTGAAAAGAATATACATACCCCCGATTCACCCCCAGGATATTTAGGCCCCTTTTGGACCAAAAACCATAGGATATGTAGTGACACATGGACCTCAAATATTGGGTCCAACCATAATGAAAAAGGATAAAAATTACCCTTACCTTTAATATGGGCCATACATAGAAAAGTAATTATCTTTATTAAAAACTATATATAGCTTGATTCGCATACTATGGGATATTTAGTGATGCACAGATCCTCTATTTTAGGCCCAACTATGAAACTTCATTGTTTCATGATGTTAAACAGCATGACAATATTATTATCACTTGATGTTAAAATACATGAAAAGAGGTCTTCACGTTGAAAATTTTATCTCCTATGATGATTGTATACTCAATAATCACATTTTTTTAACCCTTGACCTAAAAATGTGTTCAATACATGCTGGTTTTTCCTTTAGGGTGCTCAACCCATTCTTGAATCTTACATTCTCGATAAACCAACTTTATATTTTTGATATATAAGTTGATATCAACCAATTCCTCAAGTTGATATCCTTCTTTTAGAATCCCAAGGAACAAGGTATTAATTTATCCATGTTCACCCGAATAGAAAAATGGTAACAGAGAATATATAATCTAGAGATACCCCTCTAGGATTCACTAGTGAATGAAACGATGCTAAAGAGATTGTTCTTAGAGGATTTTTGGTCCTAGAGGAGATTACTCCATTAAATTGAGGTGTCATTTCCTTGATTGCATGGAATATGGTCTTCCACAATTATCAATGTTTGACCTATACCCACTAGTTTCTACCTATAGTTAACTAAAATAATATTGGGTTATGATTTAAACTATCCATAACCCAACTATTCAAGAAGAGTTAGATACATGTGATGTTACACATATGTGCATCATACCCATTTTCAAATAAATATTACGACATCATATCCTTATACCATTACATTTTAGGGTACAAATATTCTATGTAGACCCAATTTCTCTGAATTAGTCACTCATCTTGGTGACATGTCCTAGTTTCATGACATTAAACTTCATGACATATGGTGTATCCTATAATACATAAAATTTCATAGAGTGGGTCATCCTATCCATGAATTTATGCCATGTATGAATTTTTCAACTACATACCAGAATAAAATATGGAAATTCATTATCCATATATATGCACCCAATCTATTTGTATGAATCTTTAGTTGACTGTGTTGAGACTCACTAAGAGAAGAATATAGAATTCCCCTCTCCCTTATATAGGTATTAGATCTATGCTAAGGGATATCCTTAAAAGAGTTGACCGTGGAATGTTTAATGTCCTTACAATATGCATAACGAAACCCAAGTAATCAAATCCATAAAAAATTTATATTCTTTTATTTAAAGATGTTTTAGTCATACAAACATGCTCTACCAATGTATGAGTCAAATCTGCATATGGATTTCTTGTACATGAGTAAAATTTTCATAGGAAGGACCCCAACATATGGAAACTCATCAATAATTCTATTCATGAATAAATTTTTCTTCCTACATCTAAATTCTTCTAAATAGTTCAAAATTTTCCAAAGGATATCTTGTAGAATTCCATGTCATTTCATACATCCTTACTATATGGTGATAAACTGCAAGAAAGTTGTCCTCATCACATAATGTTAAAATGTATGAAAAATTCATCCCCAGTGTATGATATTAAATTATATAGACCATCCCCCATTATAATTCCTTATCAGTGGGACAAAATATCCTGACCATGGTATTCCAAATTTTATTGTTTTTCAATCATATTTTTGAGAACCTCAATCCAAAAATCACACTTTCTGTACTGAGCCCCTCGAGCTTCCATAAACCTTATACATCCCTCAAAATGGGTCAAAGATCCCTATGTTTGACAATGTAAGATATGGATCCTCATAAAGAACTTAGTCCCATCAACCAAAGGAATATTGTCCATATAGAAAGATACTTTTGATCCTTGTGAGACCTAACACCATTTCAAGGGAGCTTATCTCCATAGAGTGATTTGTAATAATCATTGGCATGACTATCCCATTCCATTACTCATGACTCAAGAACCAAGATCCATGGTTTAAAGAACTCTAAAATTCTTCTAATTTTATTTAGTACTCTTGACCTTGAAAATAATAATTAAGAAATTTTGTGACACTACCCTCATGCCAAATCTAGATGCATCATGACCATAATCTATACGCACATTGGTCAAAGATGTATAACCTTAATCTTTATCCTTTGACGGTCCAAATAGAAATACCCTAAACTGCTAATGAAATAGACATAAATATTTTTTAGATCAAAACATGTAAAGGGTATTCCAATAAAAAATCAAGTCTCTACTCACTAAACTCTTCGTATCCTGATTTTTGGAAAAACGTTTGAGCATAAATAAACAAGACATAAAGCTCATGGAGCCAACTGTATGGCCCTAGTAAAATTTGATCCATGCTCGCTGGACCCCCTTGTCTAGGAAAAAGTTAGAGTGATGATTTATCACATATCCTCACCATTATAACATGTTTATTACATGGAAGCACGAATTTTAGGGTGTTCAAACCCTTCTTGAATATTACAATTTCCTTAAACCATCTTCATGTCTTCAAATTATAAGCTGACACTCAATAATTCCCTAAGTTGATACCCTTCTCTAGGAACCTCATGGCCTTGAGTCATTTCTATTAGTTATACCTTATAGTGTATTGATAATAGGTATTGGATGATTTTAAAGTACCCCACAAGGATTCACTGGAGAATGACACAATGCTAAAGAGATTGTGCCTAGAGGATGTTCAGTCCCATAAGAAATCCCCCCTTAAATCCATGATCTATTATCTCAACTATGTGAAATACTAGCTCCCACCATTACTAATGGTCATCTTCTTTCCCCCAACCCATATTTTAAAATTAATTAGATATTCTTAGAGCATGATTTATAATCCCCATAAAAAAATTATTCAAGAGGATTTGAAATCCTCAACATCACATCATTAGGTATTTTACCCTTTCACAAATAATGAATGTGATATTACATTCCCAAATTTTTTGATATCCCACACCATATGACTATAAATCACATAGGATGGGGCCTAATATTACAAAATAGAATCTAAACTAATCTAGGGTTCCAAAACCCTTCTTAGTTAGTTGTTTTCTTTATATCTCACTTCATCGTACAAATGATTGAATCTTAACAAATCTTCCATAGCCCTTGGAAAGAAGTGGGGACATAGTTTCTTGAACATGCATATAAGACCTATAGGATCATGCATAAGGTAATCTAACCCATAAACTATAGGAACACTCTCCTTATAAGAAATTAAATCCAATCATCATGAGTTCCAAAAAACACCATGGTAGAACTCAGCACCTTAGTGTGTATTGCGACTATCCTCAGCATGTCTATCCCATTCAATATTCACCAGTTTAAGCTCATGGACAAGTGATTTACACAACCCATATTCCAACTATAGAAGCGGACTTGGAATCCCTAATATATCACCATACATAAAACTGAATCTAGTTAAGGATGTAGGGTGTCACAACTCATCATGGATATTAATCCTTCATGTTTTCTATACGAAATTTAGGTGTTAGAACCCTTCATGAACATTAATGTTTCATAATATCAATTAAGAATGTAGGGTATCAGAACCCTTCATGAACACTCATTAATCATAATACTATCAAGGACGTTGGTTTCTTGAACCCTGAATGAATACACATCCTTCACTACTAGAAATAGATGGCCCAATCTAGAAGACCCTAAACTACAATAATATAAGTTTTGAGATAAAAAACCCTAAAATACATAATTTCTTAGCTAAAATACCCTAATATATAGCAATATAAAGTCTGAGATAAAAGAAACTAAACTAAAATAATAGATGTTTAGATCTAAAAGACCCTAAACTACAAAATAATATGGTCCATTTAAAATGCACCTAAACTAGAGATGTGTTCTAGTTTGCAAGACCTTAAATATCCAATTGAAAGTGGTATAATACTCACCATGTTGAAAACCCATAAATGGAACCCAAGGAAAAATATTATTCTCTACTTGTTTGACATTCACTTTGTCTGATCTATGAAATATTTATTACTTATGAAATATAAAAAACTTTTCCAAATGAAAACCTATCAGGGGAAGTCTAAAAAGAGTCTAAGTACATACTCACTATGATTTCCCCATGTGAATCTTAGGAAAATTTTAGGGAAATATAGAAAAATATACAAATCTAGTAGGTACAATTATCTATCCCTATATATTCTCTCTAGGTCCACTAACCTATGTAAAAATTAGGGTGCATCTCTATTTTTTAGGAATTTCCTAATGGTATCTAGTACTCACATGCCTTAAAACTACATGAAACTTGTTCCATCATATAGGACCTCAAACTGGTTATAGTAGTCTACTTTATGTGGCTTGAAATGTTCCATGAGAGTCTGATCCATGGAATGCAACCATTAGAACATGTGCATATACCCATGAATCTATCACAAAGTGATGATATCCCCTTCACTACATATGATATTGATGTACATAGTATATTTCATCATAGATTTATTCATTCATGAACCAGTGATTCATATAAATGAACTTGATCTAGATATTAGTCTTCTATTAAACTATGTATGAGGTTATTCTCATCCCCATCGTATATATATCGATGCCCAAGTTCCTTCCTTTGTATCCAACCACAAGTTCCTTTCCACCCAATCCTTTTCCCATACTAGAATTTATAAATACTCTAATTTTAGGATATTTATGATCCAATCCAATGATACTCCTTATCATTGATTTAGCAAAGTACTAAAGTTCAAGAGTCTACTCTTGATAGCACCTAAAATCGTTCAGTCAACATATTCCTAACGAATACTCTCGTAGGGCTCAGTTTCAATGTTTGTAAAATGCTAAAATACAAGGAAAAGTTATCTATATTTACATTATAATAAGATTATTTTCAGTATGAACGAATCTAATTATAAGGGGGTCATTTTTTGGAACCCATAATTATTAACCATGAGCTTTTTTTCATTAACTTGAGGAGTTCGAATCCCATGAAAAATAATACTGATATACTTTGTATATAGGACTTTGAAGAATTATCCTTGAATAAAAAGGAGTGGTATTGGGATTAATTTTATAATTTCATACATCATGGACCTTATTTTATTTATTTTACTTAAATATATTATTCTACGTATTTTCTTATTCACTTAGCCAAAAAAATTATTTCCAAGCTTACCATCCACATAGTTGAACTAGGTAACATGCAGGAGTCACCTCAACCATGCCCAAGATCTAACATATCCAACCAGTCAAGTGGTGAGGTGTGAGAAATCATAGTTCTTGTGGAAAGCATGTAGGTCATGTCAAGTTGGTTCCTAGGAATACTGTGCAGTGAAATAACACAATTGGTGGTGGAATGGGGGTGTGTCTTGAAGGTACCAACCCTACTATTGACATGATAGAAAAATATCAATGAGATGATTATTAAGGTAGTAAATTTATCATGAAAAAATAAATGTGGTAAGGTTCTTGTGGAATGTTCACTATTCATCAATTAAAACCTAACAAAATAACGGTTGTCCGATCATATCCAACTCTATCGTCTGATGAAGCTACTGCATCGTCTTTAAATTCCACTCACCGTGTTCACTTGCCAAACTCCCATGGATCAACATCATGAGTCACACCCAATATCCTTCGATGATGTTTGTGCAATACTCGTATAGTTGAATCAACCTTGAAATTTAAAATCCATCCATGAGACTTTGTTTTTCATGCATTCTGTTACCTAGAAGAACAAAAGTTTTTACATGAATCTAATTGATCCATCAATTAGGCCATCATAATAAGTGTAATGGATCACACGATTGAATCGAGAAATTCACCAAAATGTCATGGAAACATGCAACAATTTATAGAGGCATTTCAGCAATCATCAATGACATTTCATAAACACCATGCTCCATTACATGAAACAGTCTAGTGATACACTATAGATCATGTGTATCTTGTATCCACCACTATGATCATCAAGCTATAATGTATTCAAATGGGCCTCTGACTCTAACCTTCTCTTAAAAAGGTTTTGATGCACGCGATCCTAGGACAACATGAATGTTTTTGAAATATTTGATACTACCGAGAAGATAATCTTATGAAAATGCATCGCACATAACATGACAATCCATAACAAGTAAGTATAATTATGATCATGATATTAAAGCTGAATTTACTAAGCACTTAATAAAAATTATATGTTTCATTTGTGAGAGGTTTCCTCCTTTTTTATTTTCTTACATAAAGCCTTTGAGGATTTTCTAATTGTTACCCATTAATATGCCACATGATCATAAAATCCTCTAAATAAATCATGCAAGGCCACTTATGGTTCTCCAAACAATTCTTCGCATGTAGAGTGGACAATATCAATACTTGCTTGTAAAATTTTTTTTACATATGTGCAATGTTTAAAAAAATATATCATTTAAATGAAACTAATCATGAGGTCACATGAATCCATTATTAGTGTTTCTAAGGGTCATGTGATCAAGATATTCCACTCATACAATTCCATGTGTACATCACCACAGCTTTTTATAAAAAACCATGTAACTATTAGATGAGAGAGCCTTATATCATTTTTTCATGTGAATCTATCCACCACTTTACGCAATTTAATGTGTAATTTTTCCCATGCAAAGAGGAACCATCCTCAACTAACCTCCACCTATGTAAACCTATAATCACTTTAAAAATAAACATGATAGGAGGGGGAGAGGTATAAGAGATAGAGAACAGTGGAGATGGAAAAAGAGATCATAGGGAGAGGGAGAAAAGGAGACACCCAAGATCAAGGTGGAAAAGAAGCTTAGGTTGTTTCCTTCAGAAAAATCATCTAGGTAACCATGAGACCCCACTATGAGAACCCCTCACATGATCCCTTATAGATTAAGTGATTTCATGATGATGTGAACATCACGTGTTTCTCTCATGTGGGCCTCGGTTATGTGATGCACATATAAGTCTTAGTCGTGCTACTATTTTTTAGGTATTATTAATAGGAAGAACCCTTAGTTTCAAAATTCCTCTACTCAACCATATAGTGCAAGCCATGAGTCATGAAGGAAAACCATGCGTACATATGCATGCATGCACCCTTATCATGTGAATACTCATTGTCATGTAGCCTTGACATGCATGTGAACTTTTGGGAATTCCCTCATATTTCCAAGAAGACCCTTGGATGTGTTCCCATGAAACGAACCCTCATGCATTCATGGCTCCGGAAATGCACACCATTTACCATGCAGTAGTTCCATGATCCCCTATGACATGATACTTCAACCCTTGGACTATTATCCCTTTATATGTTCATGATCTTGGACTTGTTTTCAATATCCCACTGCATGAATATCTTATGGTCACTTAATAAAACAACTCATCATTGGTCTCATGATTCTCTCACACGGCTCTGGACATATTGGTATTTAACACGTGACAAGACCTAGACATATTGGACTTGATCAAGCCTAAGTCCCTAGACATGTCTACTTTGATCATACAAAGCACCTCAGACATGTCAGAATTGTCATGTGAAAACCCATTAACAAGTCAGATTTTATCATATGAAGAACCATATGATAAGAAATCATTTTCATGAATATTCTCATAAAATGTGATTAAGACACTTAAGAAATGTAAAACCTACAATCAGGATATGTTGGGTAGACACCATGGACATACACCATATAAACCCTCAGCTAAGAACCTTCGGCTGAGTGACACCTTTGCAATGGGAATGACCCTAATGGGTTATATTTACACACTCATGAAACTCTATTTGTGTCATTATCTTAGATGTTCCTCTAGTTCATACCCAACATATTCGATAGACCTTTCAAGGTCATCATCTCTCTTTTTACATCAAAGGATAAAGAATGAATATGTTACATGGGTATCCATCTTGGTATAAGTCCCTAACGTTCCTAAACCTTGCAGATAAAAATAATTTTTCTATGTGTGATCAATCATTCCAACCCACCAGTGGGTTAGGAATGAATTGAACTATGAGAACCATGATTCCTTCCCACATAGGATATGTTGTACACCATCCTAAGGATCAAGCTCTAATGGGAATTCACCCTTGTGTAAGTCCCTCAATATTCAAATTACGTTGGATCATAAAACCCAAATCCTTATATGAGTATATCATAAATCCTTGTCTATCGGTAGATGGGTGATGGGTTTATACACATGCTTCCTCTTGAGTGTAATCCCTAACCATTCCCTCAAGTACCTCAAACACATCAATGGTTTCAGGATGAACTGGACTATGAGGACTATTATTCCTATTATAAATAGGATATATATATGACACCTTACTAAGTCCTGATCTCCATACCATATTCTCTATGATTCTGTTAATTGTACCTCTATAATGGAAACTTCATCGTGTAATCCTTATACAAATTTTCTCTCATGGTATGTGTTCATTCTTTCAATATGTCTTATTTCTTGCATCGATCATGACTCACATGGTCTTAGAGATTGGTGAAGACTTCACAAATGGAATGATGAGGATAATCTCACTTTGGGACCTTTATTTTGGATGTATGTCCGATTAAATATCATATTTACTCAAAGGATCATACTCCCGATAATGTAATTTAGGGAAGCCTTTTATGCATAAACCTTTCTTGAGGCCTCTATTGTCACATACTTTGTGAAGCAGATGACCATAACATGAACTATGTAGACTCTAATTCCTATATTAACTAGATACATAGGATTACTCCCCAACGATTGGTCCCTATATTTAAATCCATGTTTCATGATGTTAAACTACATGGTTAGTCATGCCATATGACCTTAAACTATATCAAACGATCTATGGGGTTTTTGATTCCTATTCACAGAGGATATGTAGGAAACCTCTTATAGGTTCAATATAATATCTATGACACCAACCGCCTCCCTAGATGGAAATAAAATCAAGATTTCTCGAATGTGGCTATAAAATAAAGCTTCATAAATGAAGAAGAGAATAATGGTGAACCAGTGATACACATAGTCTTTCCTATCAACACATGGTCTTGATCAAGTCATTGTAATAGGGGAAACTAGTCTCATTTAAGGAATTATGAAGGATTTAATGAATATGTAATAAATATATAAGAGAGTCCCAGAATCAGAAATAATTCCCCCCAAAAGGGTACAATGAGCCCGACCACCCATCCTCTCAACAAATGAGAGTTCCTATATGATGTTGGGTTTGAAACCAAAATGGACTATATCCATTTAGAAAGTAGTTTTGTGCCACATCATAGATGTGGGAAATATTGGCAGTTTCCATTATAGCCAAAAATAGTAAACCATATGAAAATTATTGTGAAACAACTCTCAATCACCCACAATTGAGATTCAGGTAAAACCATCCACATATTTTGGAAAATATTGACATATTATTAAAAATAACTTTGTTTTCATACATCATGTGATAAGAAATTTATAATATCCAACTCTTCAAATATAATTATAATTCAAAGTACAAATTTATTTGGTTCCAGGGAACCAACTCAAACATCCAAGTAGTGATTTGTTGTGATTTATAATGAAATTAATTACTTTATTAAAAATAAATCCTTGGAATTTTTTACCAAACATATAAATATGAAGGTTAAAGCTTGTATGTGGATTTTTAAACACAATTAATATACCATTAAGGAAATAAAAATTGAATATAAATATCTCCTTATTAGGAAGGGGTTGATTCTAGTGATATTTTTTCCCTATAGTGAAACATTCATATATTATATTATTACTTATCTTTGTTACTCATTATGATTTTTAAATTGAGTAATTTGATGTAAAAATGAAATTATTTAGGTTAATATGGGTTAAAAAATTTACACAAGTCCCCCTTGAAATATTTTCAAATAAATTCAAACTTAATCATGTTTTTATTTTACAAAAAATATTGTATTGAATTAAACAACCATTTAAATAGTTGATAAATGGTTTAATCATTTTATGATTCAAAATGGTTTTGAAAAAATAATTTTTGATTTATACTTTTATTATAGTATTTTTAAGCATTAAATTACTTATATCGTGTTATATGTTGATGACACACTTATTTATTGTAAGATTATGTATATAATTAATCATATATAGAACCCGTTTTTTATTATTATTATTTTTAAAAGGAAAGACCTAGGTAATTCAAATAAAATTTTGTCCATTGAGGTCACTAAAAAAGAGATATTTGGGCCTTGTAGTTTTTACAGTGTACCTATATTAATAAGGTATTAAAGTGGTGCATATTTAAGAATCTTAAACTATTTAGTATACCTTTGGGTCATCATTTCAGGTTTTCGATTTCCAAATCCCATAACCATGAGTTTGTTTTATCCTTTATGTATAAAATAACATTTACTAATATTGTTAATTTACATATGCATTTCTTGATAAGATTTGGACTAAAAAACATTTTTTGTTTTCACTTTTATTAGGTTCATGCGTATTGTAGGAAAACCACACTTCCATGCTTTGAAATTGTTCATTAGGTATGTTTTTATAACTTATGACTTATGATTTTTTTGTAAATAATAATAGTTATGATATTTATATAATAATATTTTTTGATTTTGAATATTTTTACAATGTTGAAACTCAAAAATATGTTACTAATTATGTGTTTATTTTCTTTTGTGGTATTGTTTTATATGTGGAACATGAAACTAGTTGTTTCCTTTTACACTACTAATATAGATTATATTACCATAAACAAATCTATTAAAGAGGATATTTGATTTAATATATATATTAATGAGTTTTTTTTAGGATCTAGTAGTATTGATGTATACTGTGATAGTCTGTGTTATATGAACTTTTCTAAGAATTATGTTTTTCATGGTTGTTTTAATCATATATATATATATAAGGTTTATTTCATTAGAGATGTTATTGAGACCATGATAATTTGTGTCAGAAATATACACACTTCTGATGACTCGGTCAATAATTTGGATAAGGTCGTTCCACTATCGATGTTTAAGAATTTTTAGGGTTAAAAAATATAGTCTTAATACAATATAAATGGTTGAAATAAAACTATTGAGCATGATCATTTTTATTTAAAAAGTGGAAATTTGTGAATTATGGATTTATAATTAGTAATTAAATTGATTTATTTACTTTTTTTACTCAATAAATTAGTGAAATTTTCTATGAAATATTATTTGAGTATATTTTTTTCATTGTTATTATAATGTACCTCAGTGTGGCCTTTAAAAGCTCCAATTTATTAGACTTAAACATTTGGAATCATTCTTACCCTCACATGGCATTCCTCTCATATGAATTAATGCTCTTCCATGGGATTTGTTATTGGGAGTCAATCATATTTATTTAATATCTCTTAGGTCACTAATTTTTGTTTTTTACATTGTAGTTTTTTACCCTCATAGATTGGTTTGATCCATGCTTATTCCTTTGTGACCAATTAACAATGGTGACATACATTATGAGTTATTATGTGGTTGGTGATTTTGAAAATATCATTCGATCATATCCATCCATTTTCCATTCATCCCGCATTATCATATAACACCCTACTTCACATGACCATTATCATTTTCTCAACCCTTAGGGATCTATGGATTCTAATGTGCTTCATTCCAGAGATAATCACAAGAGGGAATGCCTTGTTTTTTGAGATAGAAACCCAGAGAGAAAGATGAAGGGGGATACTAATTCAAGACCTTATCAATGTTCCGTATGAGTTCAATGTACTGATCCTTACTTATTGATCCATGAATAGAAACCAGATATTGATAAAATAAGACGCATTTTATTTTTTTGAGTGGAATGATCACCTTACATGAAGTGCAAAAAAAGGCTATATATCTGTCATCTATAATAATAATTGGGTTTTGGTATTGATAACAGGAACCATAAGTGAGATTATACATGTTCTGGGACATGTTTTTATATTCAAATGTACACTTTATTATTTGGGTGTGTTGTGTGTGTTTATATAGTAATATAGGTTAATAACTCCCCATAAACGTTTTTATCACCACCAATGGGATTAGTTAGGTTTGTTTCTTCAAACGGTTTCTTTAGTCTATTACTTTAAGTCCTTAGTAATCTAGTTTGTTTGTTTCTGTATGATATGAACTTAGGATTTAGTGTTCTTGCTATGCATGCAGTTCTAGTATAGGATAAATCACATTGAAATTTGGTTTATATTTTCATTCTATCATTCTTGTTTGATGTGTGCTTATCTTGGTCATCCTAGTCATATTTAATTTCTATTATCATAATAAAAAGTTTCTCTATAAAAATATAACACACCTTTATAAGTCGTTGGTTCAAATAATATTAAATATAGACTATCACATCAATGCATCATGTTTATTTATACAAACTATAACCACATTTATTAGTTAGTGACTTCTAACCTATTGAATATGGATTGTCTCACCAATGAAACTTTTAATAAGTAAAGTATAAGAAGGGAGGTGAATTAAAAAAATTGATATTTTAGAGTCAACAATAATCTATGATTTGTATATATCATTGAACATAATTTATATGTGTGAACTAACTTAGAAGAAATTCTGGTCATATCATTTCTCATGAAAGGAGTTTCTATCCTAGAAAAAAAATTTGGACAATTAATTATCCATGGAAAAGGGGGATTTTAAAGAAATTACTTATAATTCCCCATAATATAAAAAACCCATAATTACATGATTTATAACAATGTTTTAAATATAACATATTTATATAATCTTTTAGGTTTATATTTTTAGATATTTTAGAAAAATATTATATTTTTTATGGAATACTAAAACATAGTGTTCAATTTTTCCACATAACATGATTTTTAAATTTAAAATATTATTTCATTCAAAACACTTATTCATATTTTAAGATGAGTCACCAAATATATTATTGAAATTTTTATAGTTTCTACAAATCCTTATATCCTATGAAAAACATTTTAAGATGTGGGATGAGAAAAAAAGCAGTAAAGGCTATAAAAATAAAGGAATCTTGTTAGTCCATTGAAAAATATGAAGACCCTTGATAATGATTACCATTTCATAATAAAACATTAAGATAATAAATATAAAATATCCAAATTATAAAATAAAACATTTCTCAAATAAAACTACTTAAAATAATTAAAAATAATAGAAAAACAATTTATCTAACCTAATTCATGTGGGAAATCATGAAAACATTTATTTTAAAAAAAAAATCACTTGTAAAAGTTCATAAACATTCCTTGCCCAATGAAATCAAAATATTTACATAAAAACATTTTATCATGCATAATATAGGTATATTGGAGCATCATACTCATAATTATTGTTCATTTATATTAAAAATATTTTATAATAACTAAAGACCTTTTTTTCTAGAAGAGTAACTAACTCAGTTATCTCCCTCATTCTTCACCTTCAAACAATATTCATTACCTAATATATTAGAGATCAATATAGGTATAACCCATTGTTATAAGAAATATCAAGATCATATTTTATCATTTATAATTATAAATTACCATATCATGAATAAAAAATTTTAAGGTTTCACTTTTTCATCTCAAAACTCAATAAGGCTCATTTGAACTCACACAAAAAACACTTTACTTTTTAACATAATCATAAGTAGAAATATCCTTTTTCCTTGAAAATTCATAAAATAGGATATTCCTATAAGGGAATAAATGGGATATTCTTTGAAAAATATTATTAACATATAGAGGAATCTTGATATTGAATAATTTTTCGAATGTTGGGAAAAGGTGTTAGACTATATACATTAAAAACATTCTTTTCCACATTTGTAAAAATTAAAAAATAACCCATGTGGAAAACATTAGAAAGATCGTTTTTTTAAAAATTTGGAAGAAAGTAAAATATAGTAAAAAAATTAATTTTATAAACCTTTGGATAATAAATAATAACATTTATGAAACATTTAATATAATAGGGAAATGGTGGAGAAAGAGTTTAAAACATTTAAAAATGTTTTAAAGAAAAATATCTTATGACATTAATAAATTTTAAATAAAAAGTACATTAAAGGATGGAACTTTAAAATTATTTATAAAACATTATAATTTAATTAAATGAATTATAATGATCCTAAATATGGAATTATATAAACTACATAGAATAAAACATCTGGTGAACATTTCTTGAGTCTCAATAAAAGGAAATTGGGGTGAGAAACCCACTTAACTTAAATATTGTTTAGCGTTGAATGTTATTTAGCTCCAAAATAATAAAATTATATTATTAATTTAATTTTTAAAGAAAATTTTTCAATTTCAACTAATTATTATTATTATTCCTTTTATTTAATTTACTAACAAGACTTGTTTAGTTACTAAAATAGTTATGTTCACATAGGACGTTTTTGAGGTCATTCGATTTATAACTTCAAACAACAATGGTATGTTGACCAAATTCAGAAGGGTTTATTTATAAATTTTCTAAATATTATTAATATTGTTATAATTATCATATTTATAAATTATATACACTTTTAAAACCAACCATTTAATAAAGTCATGAAAAATGAACCATGTCGTTTCATGGAGATGGTGGTCTGTACGTACGAATGAATGAAATTTGTATTTTTCTAATGGGTGGAAAATAAATAATGTAGATGATATATTACTTTTATAGAATCTTAAATATGTTATTAATTTTATATTAATTCATGTGTTTCATCCTTATAATAAACCTCGTATGGTTGAGATGAAAAAGAAATCGCATTGCATTGTGGAGGTGGTAGTCCACACATGCATGAGCGACGTTATTGTTTTCAAATGGATGGTAGGGTAAGAAGTTAAGTAATATATTACCTTTAATTAATCATAAATATTTCTTAAATTTCATATATATTCATTTATTCCATTATTTATACCATCCATATAACCTAGAAATGAAAAATGAAACACATCACTTTGTGGAGGTGAAAGTCCACAAGTACAAACAACCGATGTTTTCATTTCCTATATGGTGAAAAAGGGGAAGAAAAGGGGTTATACCAATAAAATCTTAGTATATTTATGATAGTTATGTTATTAATTTATAATGGTTAAATAATATTTTCATTATGTATAAAGATGAATAAATATAAAACACTCAGTTATGAGTTATACCTCCTCTTTGGGAAACCTAATTTGGATTACACCTTGTGCCTTATAGTTTTTGTATTTTGGTGATACAATGAACACTAGAATTTTGAGAGGGATTTTTTAGAGATATTTGGTAGGTATTTTATATAATAGAGTGCTCATAATGGTTAAGTAAGGAAGAATAGTATATACCTTTTTATATGTCTGGGGAGTGGAACAATTGTAAATATTAAGAACTTTAAAATATAATAAATATCATAATCATGTAAAGTGAAACAAAATGGACATCATTTTGAAGGAAGTACATGATAAGATATAAATACCTTCATCCTGTAAAGTTTTGAAATGTTTAAGTGGAATTTTAAACCTTATCTTTTGGTTTAACCCCCTCATTAGCCCTTTTTAATCTTGATTGTAGTAACACATCTTTCACTCTTTAGAGATTATGAATTTACTTATAAGTTGGAAAGTGGATCAAAAATGGTCCATGGATGAAATTTTAGACCATTTATCATTTTAATTTTCTTATTTATATATTTGATTTATTTTTAAATAATTTAATAAAATATTCTTTATTATAAAATATCATTAAAGTCATTTTTTGGGACTATTCATGTAATTTGACTTCAAATATATCATTAAATTAATGACTTTTTAATATAAAAAATGTTACCACTAATTATAATTACCTATGAAATTAATTAAATACTACATTTTGACCAAAAAATTAATTAAATTGTTATTAAAATCATTTTCTGTGATTTTTTTACTACTTGTAAAAACAATTGTATCAGTGTTGCATAAGCGTTTATGGTAATTATATTATTACTGAAAATTAAAAAATTTAATAAAATAAAAATATTGTATTAGTATTAAAATGAACATTTATAATCCATCATAACTTATTTTTATCATAATGAAAATTTATTATATATATTAAAATAAAGAGTAATATTTTGTATGTATTCTTCACTTAAAATAATATAAATATTAATAATATAAGGAAAATAAAAATAAAATAAACAAATTATAATCATGTTTGGTTATGGTCAAAATAAACATGTAAAATAAAATAAATACAAGTTTTAGGGATATTTTTAGGCCTTATCTCATAGTTTTAACTATGTTTTACCCGTTTTACTCTTACTGAGGTGACAAATATTTACCACAATTAATATTCATAATGATAAAAAAATAAGAGGAATTTTTTAAAAAAATTGAATGTACTGAATTTAAATGCTGAATTATTTTATCAAGATTGAATTTAAATGTGTAAAACGCAATGAAAAACAGTTTTCATAAAATTGTGTTTTTAAACATAAAAATTAACTTATTCAAGAATAAAAAATTATATTGATTAATATAATTTTTTTTATGTTTAATAAAAATTATATTATGTTAATTTAAAACCAACTCCAAAATATAATAGTACTTTTAAATTACTTTTTTTAAAGAAAAGAAATAATTGTTTTTCAAAAATCATCATTTTCACTTTTCACTCAAAAATCATCTTTTTCAGAAAAATATAAAAAATTCATCCTAAAAATATTATGACATGTTGATTTGAAAATTTATTTCCATTTTTTAAAATAAAATTTATAAAATTTAAAATATTTAATGATAATATTAATGCACAAAATGCAATAAAATCTATTTTTTGATGAAAATGTATTTTTGAGGCATAAAATGAATTTATTATAAATATATACCTATTAAATATAATTAAATGATTGTTAATTAATTAAATTAGATATATAATATAGTAATTTTTTATAATAACTTGTCAATATTCATTAATTTAATCTATTCTGATAAAAATACATTAGACGCATAAAATTAGTTTTATGGAAGATGTATCTTTTACCATCCAATGATTTTATCCTTATTTAAAAAAAATTAAAATATATGTATTTTTTATTATTAATTTATTAATTAAAAAATTTCTACATATATTTCATAATACGGTTACTGTTATTCATTCCCTCCAAACCAATGGTTTGGTCATAATGGTCATATTTAAATAATAGTATATCATGATTTGTTTAAGCTGGATTTTTTATATACCACATTATATGAAAAATATTATTTAAATAAAATAAATTATAAAATACTTTGGTGTAACATTACATCATTATGATTATATATCATATATCATAATATGATTTTAAAATATTAAAAAAACAATTCCCAATAGGGGAAGAAAAAACATATGATCGTGAAAGGAAAAACATTTAAAATTTGAAAAATATTTTTTTTAAACCCACATCATAAAAAGGGATAAAAAATACTTTGAAAATAGGAAAATATAAATACTAATGTCACCTATAATAACACATAATCAGGTTCTTAAATAATGGGAACATTGGTGGGATGTGAAAATTTTGGGCTTGGAATGAAGCTCCATTTAAGAGATAATGTTATAATTTTATGAGAATAGAAGAGACCTAAAATACATAAAAATTATTATAAAAGGATAAAAGTTTTATTTTCAAGATTATTTTATTGGTTTGGTGGATTCTTTTACCATCATGATAGAGAATATGATAAAATATACTTACTTGATTTCTTTCCATTTCATTAGTACAATTTAAAACATTTGTTGTTCTTTGAAAATTTTTCCCACTTATATCTCATATCTTACTCTAAGAAATAAATTTTCAAGATTAATGTTTCATTCATAAAGCACTAAAATCAACTTTCAATGAATCTCATGATCCACAAATGGATGAAAATTAGTTTCTCTTGCTTATATCCATTAATAAAATCAAAAGGTTTGTTAGAAAAAGTTATGACATTAACCAATATTATTAAAACATCCAATGAAAAAATTATGCATTAATATCCAAATCCTGGATAATAACGCCCATGTATTATCTTAAATCATTCCATAAAGAACTAACCCTAAATGTGAGGGTCCAGATCCTTCTAGATCATTTCATTGCATGTTTTTGAAGTCTGTGGTGTATGGGGAAGCATTCAGTTTGTTTGGGGATTTTGGGAGATAAAATTTGGATGTATGAGTAACTCCTGATATGAAGTATTTTTCACAACATGAAATATAATTTCATGGCTATATTTTTTATTTTTGACCTGAGTTAGGGTAGTTTGCAGGGTAAAATTCAAGATGTGAACCACTAGTTCATCGCGTGAATGGATAAAGGATCGGTTTCGGTGAATCTTTCCCTAAGAATTCAAATTGTGATCATTTATTTTATGGTTTGAATTGTTATTAGGTTTATAATAAATATCTTATTCATTTATTTCTAGTCTTTGGACTTGATCTATTCACGATGTGAATGAACCACTCACAACATGAATGTTCATCTCACATAGTCCCTATAAATCCTATTACACACTTGATTTCTCTAAATATACTATGAATCCTCCCAAACTATAGCTTCCCAAAGGTTAAATTCTAATTTTGTAATAACTTTCACATATTATTCATCTCCCACTTCCCGTGTTTGACCTGTGGTGATCAGAGGTGAGTTTGATATTTTTTTTATTTGGATTTCTTCACTATTCGGTTTTGTTTCCTCCAATTCTATCTTTCTATTATATGGTCGGTTATCTCCTTTTTTCTCATGGTGGTTCCTTTTATATTTTGTGGTGTGTTAAGGGTGTGTTATCCATGGGGATTTTCAGTTTCAAATGGGATATGTGATCATAGATATTCTCTTATCATTCCATTATTGTCTGAAGAATGTTGAAACCCTTGTCAAAGGGGATTCATTTCTCCTCTAATTTTTCATGGATTTTTCGAGTTATCATGATTTATCTCATTAGTTAAGAGTGGAATTAACTTTAATTAATATTATATTAAAATTTAATAAGGTGTTAGTTTTAGGTTATAGCTATTGTGTGTGTTTATACCATATTAACAGTTCACCTCTTAATTTTCTAGATAGTGTGCTATATTTTGTTGATGTTGTGGTCGACCATGTTTGATATGATTGGAAATTTTATGAATAACATAAATATGGTAACTATTGATAAATAAATAATAAAAGAGTAATGTTTAATTATTATCATTTTTTATATAAAATATTAGAAATTGAAGTTGTTCTTGAGGTGTAATTAAATTATTTATTAACTTTTGGTAGCAGATGAATTAAGTTTCACTTGGTTGTAACATTTTTTTAAGGAATTAGTTAATTATAGATAATAATTTATTTAAAAATGATAAGATATTAGGGGTCTGTAAATTTGTTTTCATATGAAGGTTGGATGCCTCGATGTTAGGGCCTAGATGCCTTGTTGACATTTTTTTTTCTTCATGCCTTTTTTTTGTTTTCTCTGGATGTGAACCATTTGTATAAAACATGATGTGAACCTGGTATGGCTAGTGGAATGGTGAGGAATGGGTGGAAGTGCTCATTTTTGTCACAGTAGTCAGCGCCTATTATGGCGAGATGGATGGTGATATTCATAGTAGTGTCAAGAATGGCACCAGGATTGATGGAGTGTATTAATGATTGGATTTCCTGTTGTTGTTGTTGATTTTAAATATAATTTTATTATAAGTAAACGTTTTCTTTAAGGTTATATGGTTGGTTGGTTGGTTTTTCTACATTCCTTTCCCCACTAGTTAACACAACTTCTTGTATTTGGTCTATGCATATTTTATGGTATCTTAGCATGAGCCCTAGAGTACCTAGACTTATAGAATTGTAATGAATAATAAATTTTTTAACCCATAGGGAATGTATTTTGATGTTTGACTTGGTATAATTGGTTTTAAACAATATAAATTTTAAATTTTCAATGGAAATAATTAATTTAAAGTCTTTTGAAATGTTTGTGTGATTATAGGTTATTTAGTCCTTAATGGTGGCAGTTGATTATCTGAAAGATTATATCTATAGTTGAGGTTAAGGCTAGGTAGTTTCCCTTAGTGTGGTTGTGAGAAATATATATATATATATATATATATATATATATATATATTATCTTATTTGATTTCATATGATACTCCACTCATCTGCATAGTGAAATAGACACCAAGTAGACTATGGGTGGTATTTTCCCCAACAAATAGGTTAGTGAGGAAGAATGGATGACATCACCATATACCCCACTATCTTGTTTTGGGAGTATTATATACTAGTATATATGAATTATACCTTCCTATATATGTGTATAGAGAGATATATTGTCTTGTTTTTATTTCACACACATGTACCACTAGATATAGTTTCATAAGGATTATTATAGGTATAATGTGTAGATGTTGTAATGGATTGAGGTGTAGTACATGCTGTACAGGTTGTGGTGGATCATATAAAACTACTTGGTTACTATCTGTAAGTGAGAATATTTATGATCATATTATATTATGCATAGGTTATGGGTTGTTATATAGTTTCCTTTGACAAAAGTCACTTATTATAAGGATGTGGAATAGAATGTGTGACATTGGCGTAGAACAAAAAACCAATGAGGAATTGGCATATGGGTACCTTTAATTTTATGTTATGTTATATATTTATTATTACTTTTAAGAAATACCTAGTGATATATCCATAGTGACACTGAGAATTTATAATACATCATTAGGTGATGAGTTAGTTTCATTGTTTATTCAACAACTTTTAGTAATATTTATTCACTTCTGTATGAGAGGCTTTAAGGAGGGTACTACTGAGTGTACCTATTATTCTCACCCTACATCTTTATAGACTATTTTTTTGGTTCACATGATCTAGTTGGTGTCCAATTTTTAAATTAATAGATCATGGAGTTGTTCAATAGTTTTTTTGTTTCTTGTTCACTGCAAAGAATTTTATTTTGGTGCTTGTATTTCATTTTTATAGTTTTTCTAATTAAATGACATTACATTAAATTATTGGGATGTTTTATTAATTTTCATATGAGTAGTATTTTTTTATTTTTCTCGTTTTATATTGTGTTCCTCATGTTATTCATAGGGTTCAGTGCTTTCAATTCATGTGCATGATAAACACTTGGTGATAGTTTCTAGCCCATGGCATGTTGGATGTGACCTCCTAATGTCATCTTCCCTCTTCCAAAATTTCCATCCTAGGAGGGATGCCTTTGGGGTATGGGTATATGACATACTAGTATTTGAGGTCAGTTTGAGAGATAAGATGAATTTTGGGTGTAGTAAATCATGATGAAATCATGGTTTTGTAGGGATATGACATTATATTATGCTAGTATGTGATGTAAAAAAGGGGGAATAGTTAGGGAATTGGTGTTTTAGGGCCCCTATGGTTTTAAGTAAGGACCATCAAGTTTATTAATACTAAAAATAGAATTGATAATAGTTATAGGGTAAAAACCTAGTAAAGGATCATGCATTATTCTTTTTTTTACCTCTTTATGAATTGGGTATACCTTGGGGTTAGGTTGAACATTGATCAATTGATTTTAAATATTACAAATTATGGGTTTAGGTTTCCCTAACAGTTTTCTCTTTTTTAGGAATAGTTCTAGTTAGACATCCCCATCAGGTTCCATTGTTGTAGTAGAATTAGTTGATTTTGTAGTAATAGGGTTCTCCAACCTATGATCAAAAGAGGGGATATGGGTAAATCATACAATAGGCCTTTGATTATTCTTTTCCTCATAGAGCATATCACATTCATGTAGGTGGTATTCATAAGGGTTTGAGAGGTTATGGAGATAATCATAGTCAAATTTATTCTCTAGGGTTTCCATCACCAAGAGAGATAGTCATCGTTTGAGGTACAACATTATTATTTTCTTATTGGATGTATTCATTTTTTGATTCATGATCTACACACTCCTTCATTTCATCTTCCTTGTTATGTTATTTGGGAATTTCTATAGAGAAGCTTCCATTTTTTTAGTGTTGACTATTCTTGTTGTATATTGATTTAATTTGTATAAATTTTTTAGGGATTATGATCTATTTCTAGGTTATCATCACTCTTAGTGAGACTTCATATGTTTATGTATATATCTATATGAAATCATCATCAACATACACTACCTCTGTTTAGTGCAATATATCATGGATTTATTCAAGAGAAATATTGTTTTCTATGATATTGATGGAGAACCCGACATGTTTTTTAGTAATCAAGGCCCTAATATGGGACATAGGTATGTTTATTAATTCTCCACATTTATGGATGAGTTAATGTTTATCTCATCGTAGGTTCATCTAGAGGTGTTTCAAGGTGGTGTAAGAGTACCCGGATTTCTTTCTTAAAAGGTCTTGGCATTATCCCATTAATGGGAGATCAAGTTTGGGATAAAGCTACAATAAAGAAATTCTCTGATCTGAAAGTATCTATATAGGATAATTCCTTCTGAGTTGATGGTGATATGGATATATATTGATGATCTCTTGTAGTGAGGTTTTATTTATCTGAGCATGTCACCTTAGGGTGCTTGTATTTTTTTCGAAAGGAAGGCTGATGGAAATCTTCGTCTATGTTTCAATTATCATTGTTTGAATCAAGTGATGGTGAAGAATTGTGTTAATTGGATTGATTAATTTAGTACTATTATAGTTTTTGGATAGGTCCATGGTTTTTTTCCATCGATGAAATCATTGTATATTTTTCATGTTATAAGGAGGATGAAAATTATCTGCATGTCATTTTGGTAGTTTTCTGTCATCATTAATTGTTTGGGAATATATTTAAGTGTGAGTTCTAGGCTCTTGAAATTAATTAATTAGGGAATTTAATGTATTAATGAGTATCATTTTTGTATCCTTTCATGATTAAGGTGTTCATTTATTGCAAATTCCCCATGACTTTTGCAGAGGTGTTGTAAGCTCCTGACCATTTTGGAGTTTCCTCGTGCTTATTCTTAGGTTCTATTTTACCCTTTTTTATTATATCATGGTTGGGGTTTTCTTAGGTGTTTTTATGAAGCATTTGGAGAAATTTAGATGTCCATGGGGTTGTTCATGTTTTCCACAATTAGTGAAAATCATTCATCTTTACCTAAGAAATTATGCACCCTATTTTGGAGATACAAGAGGTGGGTGCATGGTTGGAGCACAGTTTGGTCAAATTGTACAACCTCCCTCCACAAACCATGCACCCTAATACCTAGAGTATTTTCATATTTGGTGCATGGTTTTCCAAATAATGTTCCACATAGGATAAATTGTGAACCCCATAAGTATAGGTGCATGGTTTAGGGGCATGCTTTGTAAAATCATGCGCCCCTCTATAGGAAACCATACACTCAGGTTTTTAATCCTACAATTTTTTTATCAATTTACTGAACCCCCTGTATTTATCCCTATACACCCTATCTATGTTTAACACCAATTCCTTCGATTTTGGAGTCTCCCGAAAGGATTCATAGGCTCCTCCAATTCCTTTCATGATGAATTAATGATCTGATTAAAGGATTGTATCCTCTTATAGTATGTAATACCTTTTCATTTGGTTTCCTTTCCCTCTCCCATGTTTCCCTCCACTTTTGGAAAGATGATTTCTTTTTTGGGGTATGGGTTTAGAACTAAGTTTTTATTGATCATTCTTCATTGTATATTGATCCTAGGTTTTGGTGTTAAATCTTCTATGTTGTTGTGATATCGATCATTCCACATCAATTGGGTATTTTGGTTTAGTGAACTTTTTTCAACAAACTTGAGTTAGGTTGTATTATGTTTAATTGCCATAGTCTCGATTATATTTTCATGTATGTAGTTGTGAAATTTAAATTTCCATGTTTGAAAAATTTCATTCTAAATTTAATTAATTAATTGCTTATTATTTTCCATTTGATAATGAATTTGGCTGAATATGTGATAATGAAATTGGTAAATTATGGGAATATGAAATTTATTTATTAATGGTTTATGAAATTGATAGTGACCCATGGGGTGTGTTGGTATGATTAAAATATAGAAATGGTTAATAAATGGGTTAATAAGGTGTAATCTTGAGATATGATTTTGTGGCTGAGTTGTGTGATAGGAATTACTGCTCTAAATACCCATGGGGTACCAGACTACTAATCTAGGTCCAAAATATATATATATATATATATATGTGTGTGTGTGTGTGTGTGTGTGTGTGTGTGTGTGTGTGTGTGTCTTTATGTATGTAATTATTGCATGTGATCACTGAGATGTGGGATAGGGACTGTTTCTCCAAATACCCACGGGGTGCTAGACAACTGATCTAAGTCACCATTGAATGAATGTAAAATTGGTATTAAATGATTAATGGAAACCCATGATGGAATGAACTATGATATCCCTTTGTGGAAAATTTAGGCTCCATAATTGGCCTAATTAGGTATTGTTGGTTCAATTTTCATCATGAACCCAGGGTTTTAAGTGGTTAATTAAAGAGTAATTTTATGTGAAAACTATATATTTATTATTTTTGTACTTTATTTTTATAAAAATATATACACTATTATAGATTTTATGTTGTTTTAGATGTTTTTGGTGGTGTTCTACTGATTTGTAATTACACCCTATGTGGGTTCCTTGATCAGTACCCAAATAGACATCATGTTTGCAAGACATGATAAGGGAAAGATCTCTATGTTACATGGATGAGTTGGGATGCAGCATGAATGGTAGAACCATACATGATTTATGGACCCACTTTTTATTTTCTATGTCTTTATTTTAGGGTTTCATTTGAAACATGACACATATACGATATGACATATCTACATATTTGGTTTTGGATATTGATTTCCTATTTTGGGATCATCTTGTGATGTTGGTATTTATTGTTGTGGTATTATTATAATTAGTATGATTATCATTTGGTTATTGGTTATTTATTTCAACTTTTGTGATTCTTTGATAAATAGGTTATAGTATCCCTATGATATATATATATATATATATATATATATATATTAGACCCTCACTTTTAGTTGAAAGCCTCTGGTGTAAAGACCCTGGCCCCAGTTTCCCAGAGTCGGTGGTTACATTATTACATTAGCATAAGATACAAGGAGTCTCATACTGAAGGACCAAATAGTTTAGTTGTCTTGGTAAATTAAAAACATATTTGAAATTCAAATTAAATTTTAAGAATAAATTACAAAAAATAATTCCTTTGGGAACACCATTATTCCCCTTAGTGTAACCCTACACATCATTCATAATATATTTCTTGGAATCCTAGGGAATGATAAAACATAACAAATGGGTGATCTCAGATGCTTAGTAATGGTATATATACAGTAATTGATATCATAAACAAGCATAAATAATTATGGCATAGTGATTAACTAAAACACATTACATTTAATCAATAAACTAATAACAACATGGAAGGAATGAAATATGATTAAATATGTAATGTCATGTAATTTTAATAATTTTTTATTATATAGAATTATATCGAGACTGCAAAATTTGACGGCACGTAATTCCGAGTCTCGGATCCCCCAAAATGTTCTACTGAAAAATGTAAAGCTTTAAATAGCACGCATGAACATTTTTCCTGAAAAAGTAGAATAACTCTTAAAATATTGCCCGTATTAGAAATATGAGGGCATTGTTGCATTCAGGATGGTGTTTTTACCCTAGGCATGTCTTAAGTTTAGTCGTCACAGGCCTCAAGTGAGAAAACCCGAAAATGTCATAACCGTAAATAAAATGATTTGATTTTTCAAATTCTTACAACTCATGAATGGTGACTCAGATTAAAACCATGATACCATAACTTAACTCATGAGGATATTATTTCTTTAGGCAGACCCTAACCTTGGCCGGCGCAGGCCAATAGTGGAAGTTAGTTTTTTCAGTAAATAAAATAATTAATAAATAATTATTTTGATGTTAAATACCTTAACTTCTAAATGGTAACTCGGATTGAAAATCTGAGAGTACCTTTGGATTCTTGGGGGGGCATTTTTCGCTTAGGTAGAGCCTAACCTCAACCGATGCGGGTCGAGGGTGATTGTTAATGATTATTGAACTTTTTAAGGCACATTCAGTAAACTTGAAAATGGGATTTCTAACTTTTGAAACATCACTCAGATCAAAAATCCAATGATACCATTGAACTTAGAACATCATGATTCACCTAAATTCAACTTAACTTCGGTCGGCAAGGGCCGAGAAGAAAAGATATTTTTCTTTGAATTTTTGTGAAAAATAATAAGATAATTTAAAGGAATTATTTTATTTTATTTCTCACCTTGGAGTGGCGGATGTCGATGTTTCTAGGCAGCGACAAGGCAATAACGATTTGCATCAATAAGACTCATCAATGGCTCATTAACTCACATTGTAACAACACTTTAAAGGAACGTAACATCGACGTTGTTTCATAAATGAAACAATGTAACGATGTAGTGTCGCATCATAATGGGAACGTTGCGGCATGCTTCTATTTATAGTTCGACATGCTCGGGAAGTATGGATTATAAATTTGGAGGATTCTCTGGTGAACCTCTGACAAACTTCCACCCCAGCAAAGAACGACAAACACTGGAAAATTCTCTCCACCTTCGACGCCTTTCGAAGATCAGAACCGGGAAGCGACATCGACGTCTTAACCCCTCAAGGACAAACGCCACGACATCGGACGTCGTAAGATGTAGGGGTTTTTTATTTTAAATTTACACTATTCTTATATCTAAATGACAATTGTGGATTAACCCAAAAACAAGTTAATCTATGGATCGTGCATTATAACGGGAGGGTGATTTTTCGTTTGGGATGATTGTTTAGGGGTTCAAATCTTGGCATGTAACGATTTAATGGAGACTCCCCAAACCACCCCCATCTTTAAGCCTCATTACGTGGAGGGTGAGGGCCAACATGAAAAAAGGTGTAGACCCCACAGTTTTGTGTGCACATGGTGAAATTTTTGTCTAAAGCGATGACAAGGCCAGTTAGTAGGCTTTGCGGTAAAGGCATCCTCGCTCGGAGACTGTTGGTGAAATCGGTGCAAGGGACGGACCACCAGAGTGTGTCTGGTGGCCTGCCAAATATTATATCGGTGACGGTAGTGATAACATGTGGCAGTGGTGGTGGCATGTGCCAACCGCATGCCAGACAGAGCAGCAGGTCGTCGGCCGAGCCTGCAGAAAGGTGGAGCGACGCGGCCCGGCAGTGCGTTGGTGCAGCGGAAGCCGCGACCGATCGAGTCACGCCGTTGGAGACCTGAAACGTTATCATGGTGCCGCATTGACCGGGTTCGACCCAAATACTGGGTTTGCGGGTGACATGGAGGGCAGTTGGTCGTCACCAGTCGCGGCGCATGAAGGAGTAGCCCGCTCTTTGTGGGTTGTGCCTGGACAGGTAGGGACGCGGCGGTCCACCGTGCCCTAATCACACCCCACCTGCCTCTAATGTGGCCGGTCTTCAGACCAGCGGGTCGGGTCGGTCTCACTTCCTAGAGGGCTGGACCCGCACCCTCTTCGAACCAGGCCAAACTAGACCGGGTCATCGGGCGACCCAGTGGGCTGGGCCCTCTGCCAACCGGGCTGGGTCCAGCGAGGCCTATTGGAACTGGCCCACTTTCCAGATCGGACTAGACCGACCTCGACCCGCACTAGGTCGGGTTGATTCCATCTTAATGAAATGGGGTATGAGGAAGCCACAAGTCGGGTTGGTCGGGTCGGACCAGGCCCCGTTGCAACCGGTCCCCTGGTTACTAAAACCCTCACATCTTACAAACCACGCATCCGATTGATGGGCTATTTTTGGCATTGGGACCCTCATGATGTGGTTGTACTTTTGAGATACTGCACGCAAATTTTAGAGAAATTTAGAGTTTGGATGGGTTGAATCGTACCTTAATCCAATCGGGCCCTCAGTATTAAAATTCCGATAACATATAGACCGGGCATCCGGTTGATGCAGCGTCACTTGCGTAGGAACACTTATGACACGATGTATCATTAGGTTACTTATTTATTAGACTTTGTGCCAATTGAAATAATACCAATGGCTTGAGGATCATTTATCCCAAGTGTGTTACGTACAGAACCCTGCGACTGTTTGATACCTGAAGACTGCTGATTTTCAAATCTGTGTGACTCAAAAACCTAGTGGGAAGCACCTCTGTGTGACTTGGAAGGCCCGCTGTGGGGAGCACATTTGGGTGACCTAGAAAACCCACAGTACTCAATAGGCGGAGTACCTCAGAAGGCCACATTGGGGAGTAGTTCTGTGTAACCCGACAGACCCATGGTACGCGATGGGAAGGAGTACCTAAGCAGTTCAAGGTTAGTGGGAAGCAGCTCTATGTGACCTGGAAGGCCCATTGTACTTGATAGAGGAGGAGTTCTCCATCATCTGAGGTGTTTCACAATGTGACTAGTGATGCTGCTGTTATTACCCTTGAATATACCTGGTGTGAGTTATCTTGTGTTTCGTGTTTTACTTTGAGGAATTGATGTGTATTCTTTCCTTTTTGTTTTGGGGTCCCTACTGAGTAATTTGTACTCACCCCTGCATGGGCTCTACCTACACATGTTTTGTCTGGTGCAGACGACTAACATTTCGACAAGGGTGCCCAGGGAGACGGGACAGACGGACGCTGTGACAGTGGACTTGGTGGCCTAGTACTAAGCCTAGCCTAGTAGGACTGGGTGGACAGGACTTACTAATTCAGCTTCTAGTAGCTTCCCTATTATCAAGATTAGGTGGGATTTACTATAGATGGTCATTAGATTACTTTTTGTACTTTATAGTTTTCAGTACTTTTTCTTCGGTTTGTATTATGGCCCCCTTTCTCTCAGTTGTACATGTACTCAGTTATTCAGTGGTATGTTGATTCCCTTTTTGTGATTTGGGACTTGGTTGGATGTGTGTGTGCATACAATTATCCAAGATAATGTCTCCTAATTTCAGTTTTATGCCTTCGGTGCTAGTCACCATCCCCTGGTCTTCGGGAGGCGGTTTTGTGGTAGTCACATCATGGGCCCCATGGGATAGGTCATGACAAAGTTGTATCCGAGGGCGGCCGATTCCCCCTCAAAAATCGAGAGTCTATGTTTTCTTTTGGGTAAACAGTGTTGTGTCTTGTGAGTTCAACTTTCAGATTTAGGGAGTCTAGTGTTGGTGCGGCAGCCGACGTATTCATACACCAGGACCTTGTATTATGTTTTTGGCTCAATACATGAAAACACTAGTTGCATAAGTGCCTTTTTATTTTTAATAAGAGTCATCTCACCATGTATGATGTTATTAACATGGTATATCTTTATCTATCTTATGATGCCTCCACGTATACGAGCAGCTATGATCCCGATATGATGTCACAAGGACAGCCCGCCTAGTAATGAGGCATCCGTTCAGGGACCAGTGCTTGAGATGGCCCCACCGGGTGGTGCACTAGTGCTACTAGCACCTAATGGTCAATAGCTACTACCAGTGGTTCTGGCAGAGGACATTCGTAGGCTCAGTTCACTACATGAGTTTTAGATACAGAGATTTTCCAGATTCAGGGGAGAGACAGATCCTCATGTCACTAAGGAATGGCTAAAGATTGTGACGTGGGTCTTCCGCTTAGTGAGTACACTTCCTGACCGGATGGAAATCTTGGTGGTGAGATTTCTATAGGGATCGGTAGGGATATGGGGGAGCCTGACCATACAGACTCACAATGAGGTGACCCACACTTGGGTTGAATTTGAGAGGCTTTTCCAGGAGGAGTTTTTCCTCATGATGCTATGCTCTATGCACATTCAAGAGCTTATTCACATACTACATGAAACCGTGATGGTGACCGAGTACTTGTAAAGTCTCACGGATCTTTCCCTCTACTCTACAGATATAGTGCAAGACCCTTTCTTTGGGTCTCAAAACATTGTGCATAGACTCAAGTGGGAGATTAGGGATTTGGTGGTTTCTCTCCGCATCCCTACCCAGGATGGGGTGTTAGAGAGATCTCTTTTAATGTAGTGATTCTTGGTGGAGCATGTGCCTATAGTTAGAGCTACCAGTAGACCCTAGGTGACAGAGACTTCGGCAGGCAACAGACAACAGACGCGTGGGTCCAAGCAGGCCAGGTTTTTCAGAAGACAACCCTAGGACTCAGGGTCGGTAGTGTGACGCTCCCGGTCCAGAGGGAGTCATATGGGCGGCCAGGATTTGGTTTGTATGTGGTGGGTAGGGACACATGGAATGTGACTGGATGACTCGTAGTATATATGACTAAAAGACGGTTGAGGGGCCACTGAGATAGTGGAAACGGATCGAGCGAGGAGGTGCATAGGGCAGCAGATGTGCAGGGGGGTGTCCAAGCGGCAGGTGGTGGGTGACGGTTCGAGGTGTTACCGCCACCACACACAGGTGGTCCACCCCGACCTTAGGGATCAGGCGGACATGGGTGAGCTTAGCTCCAGGCAGCAGAGGCTTACAACCATGGCACTCCAGAGATGATCTGAGGTATGATCTGTGTCTTCTCCACCATAGTTGTTTTACTTATAGACATAGGTGCTAGTCACTCCTTCCTTTCCACAACTCTCGGTCGGATCTCGGAGATTCAGGTATAGTTTTTGGCTCGATCCTTACAGCTAGAGACTCCTATGATATGGTATTTGATGATTCAACACTGGTTCCGATAGTGTGAGCATACTCTAGGAGGCTAGAGCTTCGGCTTGGATCTCCTAGTAGCAGCATCAAGGCCTTACGATGTCATCTTGGGTATGGACTGGTTATCCACAGTACATGATTAGATTGACTATTTTTGGTGTACGGTGTGGTGTATCCGCACAAATGGGACCATGATTTCCTTCACCAGTGAAAAGGAAAGCCTTACAGTGCAGGACAGACTCTCTCAGAGAAGGGTGCAGCCGATCACTCATCAGTTGGCTAGCCTCACCCTCATTGCAGTGTAGGAGAGAAGCCCAAGTTTTCCTGTAATGGTGGAAAAGTATGAGGATTATTTTCTTGATGAGATTCCAGGACTACCTCTTCATAGAGACACATACTTCTGCATTGAATTGTACCTGAGGACAACACCAATATCCACACTGGAATATCGAATGGCTCTCGTAGAGCTTCGTGAGCTGAGGGTACAGTTAGAGGACTTGCAGGATAAAGTGTTTGTAAGGCCCAGCATTTCACCATGGGCAGCCTGAGTTTTTTTTCAAGATGGTTGATGGGAGTTTGATGTTTTGCATGGATTACCACCACTTTAACCAAGTGTTTGGGGTGAATAAGTACCCCACTACCAAAAGGTTGATGGTAATATTAATCAGTTAAAAAGGGTAGCCATTCATGTGGATGGAAAGGTTCTTGTAGTTTTTTCAGCAATTGAGACAACAACGATTGTTGTACTTCCTCCAGGACTAATACTTTGAGATAGTATATACTCTTGGAAAGTGGCACGTGGTGGAAGACGGGCTCAGCAGGAGGTCTGGGTTATGACTATTAGGTGAGGTGATAGTGCTACTAGCCACGATGCTGATATCCTTCATGGATAGTGATAGACCATCTTACCTCTAGTCTAAGATTGTCACTCTCCCACTCTTTCAGCAAGTCTTGGAGGCATAGCTATGGTATGTTGACTATGTGGCCAAACATCTTTAGATATCCTCAGGATGGGCTCTTGGAGGATTTTATTAAGGTGGGGAGTCGGCACTCATGTGTCCAGAGTGGGTACAAGCTAACACCGATAAGGTGCATATCAATTAGGAGCAGATGAGGACTGCACAAAGCAGGCATAAGTCTTATGTTGACAGGAGACGGAGACCATTTGAGTTTGAGGAGGGAGGTCATGTGTTCCTTCGGGTCTCACATCAAAGAGGATTGCAGAGATTTGGCCATGGAGACAAGCTATCTTTGAGGTTTATTTGACCTTTTCATATCCTTAACAGAGTTGGCGAGGTGGTGTACCGCCTAGCTCTTCCCACACAGATGCAGCAGGTGAATGAGTTTTTCCTTGTGTTGTAGCTATGATGTTATGTGCATGATTCATCTCACATCATCGACTGAGGTGAGTTGGACATTGACGATGGGGTGATGTTTGCGGAGTTCCCAATGAAGATAGAGGATTGACATAAGTGGTTCCTACACAGGCGGTCGATTCCTCTAGTGTGCGTCTAATGGTAGCACGAGAATCTCCAGGAGAGCACATGGGAGCGGTAGGCTCAGATTCGTTCTCAATACCCCTATCTTTTTGTTTAGTTGTTTTTTTGGCTTTCAGGAATGCAAATTCCTAATGTGAGGATAATGTAATGTCCCAGAATATCTGTATAATGTTTTGATTATATGGAATTATTTCGAGGCCGTAAAATTTCAAGGCACATAATTCTGAGTCTCAGAGTGCCCGGAATGATCCGTTGAAAAATGTTAAGCTTTAAATAGCACGCGTGAGCAGTTTTCCTAAAAAGGTGGAATAACTCTTAAACGGTTTCCTGTATCAGAAATCTAATGGCACTTTTGCATTAAAGATAGTGGGTTTACCCAAGGCACAACTTAAGTTTAGTTGGCGTAGGCCTCCAGTGAGAAAACCCAAAAATGGCATAACCGTAAATAAAATAATTAAATAAAATTATTTTATTTTATTTTTAAAATTCTTATAAATCATGAACGGTGACTTGGATTAAAAAACTAAGACCACCACTTAACTTGTGAGGGTATTCATTTCTTAAACAGACCCTAACATTGGTCGGCACAAGCCAATAGTGGAAGTTAGTTTTTGGCTATAAATAAATTAATTAAAAATTATTTTGAAGTTAAATCCTTTAACTTATAAACAATATATCAGATTGAAAATATGAGAGTGTTGTTGGATTCATGGGGGCATGTTTCACTTAGGCAGATCCTAAACTTGACCGACACAGGTCGAGGGTGACTGTTAATAATTTTTGATCTTTTTTTAAGGTACTTTTAATAAACGTGAAAACAAGATTTTCTATCTTTTGAAACATCACTCTGATCAAAAATCTGAGGGCACCGTTGAATTCAAAATGCTTGGATTCACCTAAAAATTACTTAACTTTGGTCGGAAAGGGCTGAGTGGAAAAGTTATTTTTCAGACTTTTCGAGAAAAATAATAAAATAATTTAAATGAATTGTTTTATTTTATTTCTTAACTTGGAGTGGCGGATGGCAATGCTGCGTGGTAGCAAAAAGGTGGTGACGAAGCGCATCAATGAGACTCATCAATGGCTCGTTAAATCACAGTGTAATGACGCTTTAAAGGATCATAACAGTGATGTTGTTTCATAAATTAAACAACGTAACAACACAGTGTCGCATCATAATGGGAAAGATGTGGCATGCTCTTATTTATAGTTCGATGCATTGGGGAAGTATGGATTATAAATTTAGAGTATTCTCTGGTGAACCTATGACAGACGTCCACCCTAGCGAATAACGACGAACAACGGGGAATCCTCTCCACCTTCGATGCCTTTTGAAGATCAGAGCCGGGAAGGGACGTCGACGTCTTAAACCCTAGAGGATGAACATTACGACATCAGACATCGTAAGAGGTAGGGTTTTTTATTTTAAAGTTTCTCTATTCTTATTTCTAAACAAAAAATGTAGATTAACCCACAAACAGGTCAATCTGCAGATCGTACGTTATAACTGGAGGGTGATTTTTCTTTTGGAATGATTGTTCGGGGGTTCAAATCTTGACATATAACGATTGAACAGAGACTCCCCAAACCTCTCTCATCTTTAAGCCTTCTAAGATAGAGGGTATGGGCCGACATGAACGAAGGCCCAGACCCCTCCATTTGTGCTCTCATAGTGAATGTTTTGTCTAAAGTGATGACAAGGACGGTTAGTAGGCTTTGCGGTAAAGACATCCTCACCTAGAGACCATTGGCGCAAGCGGCACAAGGGATGGACCACCAGAGCGTGTCTGGTGGCCCGCCGAAGAATCTATCGGTGCACTGGTGCTGGCAGCGATAGCACATGACAGCGGCGGAGGCATGCGCCAATGGAATGCTGGACAAAGGATTAGTCCACTGACCGTGCTGGCAGCAAGGTGGAGCGGCGCCCCGGAGTGACGGAAGCTGTGGCCGACCGGGCCCCGGAGCTAGAGACCTGTGGTGCCAGCATGGCGTCGTGTTGACTGGGATCAACCCACAGACTGGGTCTGTGGGTAAAATGGAGGGAAGCCAATTGTCCCTGGTTGAGGCACATAAAGGAGTGGCCCGATCCTTGTGGGCTGTGCTTGGACTGGTAGGGATGCAGTGGTCCGCCGCTCCCCAGTTCCACCCCACCGGCTGCTAGTGCGGTCGGTCTTCGGACCAACAGGTCGTGCCCCATCAGGTCGGGTCAGTCCCGCTTCCTAGTGGGCTGGACCCACACCTACGGGCTAGAATAGCACCCTCTTTGGGCCGGACTCACGCCCTCTTCGGGCCGGGCCGTACTAGACCGGGTTGTTGGGCGACCCGGCGGGCTAGACACTCTGCCAACTAGGTCGGGTCCAGCGAGGCCTATTAGGCCTGGCCTACTAGCCAGATTAAACCAGATCGACCTCAACCCATTCCAGGTAAGGTTGAGTCTGTCATAATGAACCGAGGTATGTGGAACCCTCGATCTGTGTTGTTCGGGTCGGTTCGACCGGGTCGGACCGGGGCCCATCGTAATTGGTCCCCTAGTTACTAAAACGCCCATATCTTGCAAACCGTGAATCTGATTGATGGGTTGTTTGCTGAATTATGAGACTTAGGATGAGGTGGTCCTTTTTAGATACTCAATGTGAATTTCGAAGAAAGTTAGAGTTTTTTCAGGTTTGAAGGTACCTGGATCCAATCGGGCCCTCGACACTAAAATCCCAATAACTTACAGACCGGGCATCTAGTTGACGTGTCGTCTATTGCGTTGGAACCCTTCTGAAATAACGAATCACTGAGTTACTTATTTTTGAGACTTCGTCCTGGTATAAATAAGACCAATGTCTTGATAAACAGTTCTTCCAAGCATGCTACGTACGGAACCCTACGACTGGCTGAGACTTGAAGACTGTTGATTTTTGACATTGTGTGACTTGACGACCCAGTGGGAAGATCCTTTGTGTGAAGTGGTAGGACCATGGTGGGTAGAACATATTTTTGACTTATAATACCCATGGTACTTCACAGGAGGAGTACCTCAGCATGCCATGGTGGGGAGTGGCTATGTGTGACCCTGCAGACCCATGGTATGCGATAGAGAGGAATACCTAACCAGTTCAAGGTTAGTGGTAAGCAACTCTATTTAAACCGGTAGTCCCACAATACATGATAGAGGAGTATTTATCTAAAAACTGAGGTGTTCGATAGTGTGACTAGTGATTCTACTATTACTACCCTAGAATATACCTAGTGGGAGCTGTATTGTATTTAGTGTTTTACTTTGTGGAATTTTTGTGTGTTTTTTTATTTTGATTTTGGGGTCCCTACTTAGTACTGTGTTACTCACCACTGCACGGGATCTTCCCACACAGGTTGTGTTTGGTGCAGACGATTGACGTTTCAGCAAGGGTGCCCAGGGAGATGGGACAGACGAACGCTGTGAAAGTGGACTTGGTGGCCTAGGACTATGTGAGGCCTATTAGGACTGGGCAGACAGGACATACTAATTCCGGTTCAAGTAGCTTCCCTACTCTCACAATAAGGTGGGGTTTATTGCATATGGCCATCAGATCACTTTTTTTAATTTATAGTTTTCAGTACTTTTTCTTGGGTTTGTATTCTGGCCCACTTTCATTCAGCTATACTTGTACTAAGTTATTCAGTGGTATGTTGTTTCCATTTTTGTGAGTTGGTACATGGTTGGATGTGTGTGCGTGTGTACAGGTATCCAGGAAAATTCCTCCCACTTTCAGGTTGATGCCTTCGGCGCTAGTCGCCAGCCCCTGGCCTTCGAGATGTGGGCTTTGGGTAGTTACAGTACGGGCCCTGAGGGATGGGTCGTGACAAAAAAAAATTCATATAAATAATCACATGAGAATGAAAATTAAGCATGGATATTATACTAGTAAAATAATCACATGGAATATTAATAAGTATTCTCCAAACGAGGTAATGAATAATTCCATACATCATAAACATATCTTTAAGGCTTCATCCAAGATACCATACATAAACGGGTAATGCCTCAGCCAATACCCAAGAAAATTTGTCTCATGAAACCTACCGATGCATCGAGGGGATATAGTGGGCCCTGACCATCACATACTAAGTCCAATGAATTCCTCATATGTATAGGGTGAAACACAAATAATATAAAAACTCATATTTAAAAACTAGCATATGAAATGGGAATACTTTAACCATAAACCATGAATGCTATCAAAATAGAACATCTAAAAAACAATTCATAAATCCTTCAATAAAATGTGGTATATGGTATCATAAGAGATCAAACTAAATCAAGAATAATATCCATAAAAGGATGTTGACATGGATGAAAATACTCTAATAAAATCATTCAAATTTCTTAAGAGACAAAACCCTCCTTAATTTGAAATAATTTATTTTAAATCCATGAATTTATAAAAAAAATCTTTAAAAAGAACCTTGTAAAATTATAAAGGAAGTTTAAAAACATTCAGGCATTGTGATTGTAAAAAAAAATCTACTCATTCCACATAAGTTAAAAACCACTCCTTCCATATTTTTTCCAAAAAATCCATAAATTACTTCGTTTAGAAAACAACAAAAAGATTCCTTATAACCCATTTTGTAGAATGCTAAAAATGGGTAAAAATACATTACAAATTTTAATTAAAATATTAAAAACCATTCTGAAAACATTTTTAAAAAACATGGATATGGAATAAAAATGTTCCTTAATAGAGACTTAGTCTTAAAAAAGCACAAATAGTGATAAGATTGTGAAATAACCCTTACCTTGTAATTTAATTTAGTTTAATGTGATTTAAACTCATGTATAATGGTTTAAATATTGTTATTAATTCATAAAAAAACCATATTTATATTTATGATAAAATATATGATCTTATTAGATCTTTTTGTTGATAATATTTCATTATTACCTTTGTTTGTGGTGTTAACTGGTTCATTTTCCTATGTATGTTTTGTCATGTAAGTCATATTTCTTATTAAAATGATGTATTTGTTTCATTTATAGGATGATATTAAGTTAATAGATATTATATTTACTCATTATATACCTTTTTATAATCATTAATTAATGGTTATTATGGAAAATGAATCACATATCATCTTGGAAACGTTAGGTTGTACGTATGCACGGGTGATAGTACCATTCCCTTAATGGTGAAAGGGTAAGCAATTATATGGTATATTAATTATAAATAATAAATATAATGTCACAATTATTAATTATATCCATTTTATCCATCAGTATACCAATCCAAATAAATTGGTGATGAAAAAAATTACACCATGGTGTGGAGAGGGAATGTTGTACGTACACACGCACAGTGCCTTCATTTTTTGTAGGATGGATAAAAGGTGGAGTATGGTTTTTCATTTCTCATAATAACATCTTCGAATATAAATGATACTATATTTATTACATTATTATGTAAATATAACATTAATATAAAGTAGAAAAAGAAATAAACTTTAATGAGTTGGTAAATCAATTACCTCTTCTTCGGTGGGCTTTCTTTATATCTCTTCTTAAGGGATCTAGAGTTGGTATTTTTGGAATACCAAGACCTCAAAAACATGGATCATGATGTTGGGAGAATAAACAGTCAAGGTTTTTTCAAGATAAAGTACTAAAAATTGTGTGAATAAACACGAGAAGATATTCCCTTTTATAATTGAGGAGCGGTCACTTTTTGAAACTATCAAAATAAGAAATTAATATAAATTAATTTAAAATTTAAAATGGGTTAAAAGAGAGTTATTTAAAATATAATATTAGGATGGGTCAAAATAATATTAACAAATAATTTTTATACATGTATATATCATATTATTAACCTTATCTTTTGTCTTTAACCCTTAATTAATCTCTTTAACTCTTACTGTGATTACATGTGTTTTTACTAAACAAGGGTTAATATAGATACTATAAAATGGAAAAGTGACCCTAAATGGATAAATGATGAAATTGTTAACATTATTACAATAATTTGAAAAAAATTTATAATTTTATGAATTTTATATCATCTAATAAAATATTATTTATTTTAGTATAACATTAATGACATTTTTTTACTATTTAGAAAAATAAATAAAACAGGATATATTCAAACAAAAACTTATAATATATAACTAACATGTCAAATTTTTCAATAAAATTATTTTATGGCATTAATTATTTGAAATTATACTTATTTTAATATTTTTTAATAATTTATTTGGTATTCTCATTAATTAAATAATCACTACATCGTCATTGTGTAATCCTTTAAGGTAGTTAATTATTTCTTAGAAATTACTAATAATATATCATGATGAAGGTAAAAAAATTATATTTCAAATTACTATTTATATACAAATATATATTTTGAATAAACACATATTAAAAATGTAAAACTTATTAAAAACATGAGTTTGACATATTTTGATTTTCTTAAAATAAAATACCATAAAAATGTTAAAGTCGTCCAAGTGGATCCATGAGAACATAAATTAGTCCCAATTATTATTTTTTTCAAAAAAACACTCATCGAAAAAAATTATGAAAATTTTTTAGTTTAAATACCTAATATTTATAATATTATTTTTAACACTTAATTACCTGATTTATCATCAGTCATGGTAATAAAAATTATTAGAGTTGCTATTAATTTTGTCCAAAAGAAAAAGGGACCTATTTAATAAAGTTTTACCTTCTAATTACAAATATTTAATTGATTATTAAATATTCAAAACACAAAATTTCCTAAAATTAATTTAAAATTATTCCTATTGACGAAATGAGAAAATGAGTTTCTAAATTGAAAACGTTCAAAATATTTAAATGTTTTGTATATCCAAATTCAATTTGAAATTGATTCCAATTACCTAAATTGGATTAAATTATAAAAATATTATTTAATTATACTTTAAAACAATTAGAAATATAATTTTACAACATAAATTATTTAGACGAAAAGTTATTTTCAATTAAAATGCAATATTTTATCATTATTCATCAAAATGAGAAACTTATCATAAAAATACCAAAAATTAAACCAAAGTATATTTTTATATTACTATTTCAAATAAGAAGTTTATTTTTTCAAATAAAATTTATTAGATTGTAAAAAACTATATTTAAAACCATGGTGCTATAAAAAGGTGGTAAACAACCTTTATTAAAATATAGTATTTTAAAATATAAAATTGAATTCATTCTTATCTTATGTATATAAAATCTTTTGAATGAATGTTCAAAACATTTGATTAAATATATTATATATAATTTTTAAAATTTGGTTAATAATATTCATTCCCTCAAATTTAATAGCAGGGTTATAATGGTTGGGTTAAAATAATGATATTTAATTTTATATCATTGTTCATTTAATCTTGGTGTTGTGTGCAATGTGAGTTATTGAATAAATTAAATTTATTTAAAAAGATACATATCTTAAAATCTTGGTGTGTTATATTTTAAACTCTTTCAATAAATTTTGTCCTCAAAATTTAAAATTTCACATCAAAAATCAAAGATTGATACATGAAAATTCCTTTGCGAGAAACCCACAACCGAAAGAGGGTTAATAAAACATACCCTTAATAAGAGGGAAATGAAAATGAAAATTTAACCACAAAAATAGTATTTTTAATATTAAAACATTATCTTCAAATGAAAACATGGATATGGTAGATAAATATAACTATCAAGTTATGATGGAGAGTGATAAAGGATATGGTCATTAGAAAGTTAACCATTACAAAACTATGAATTTGTGATTGGTTAAAATACTATTTATTTCTCAAAATAAAAAGTAAACAGATAACATTTTTTCCCCAAAATAATTTTTCTAGAGTTTATGGATTCATTTACTATCTAAATAAACCCTTGAGAAAATAAACTTACATAATTACTTTCAATGCCATAAGAATAATCTCATCTTTTGGTTGTGCATAGATCTATTTTCAATTCATTTTATACAGCTAGATATGGATATTCATGATGAATTTTTATACTTGAAGCACATTTATCGAATCATATATTCTTTAATTAATTCTGTCATCATTTAAATTTTTTCTAAACCCCAAAAGGTTAGCACATCTTATCAACAACCAATAATTTCCAAATTTTAACTCAATACATTCCATATATAGTTGATCTTAAGACTAATCCAAAACATGTATTTCCACATTCATTGAACAAAAACATTGAAGGAATTTCAATAAATTTCCAAAATAAAAAAACATTATATTCTCTAAACATAATGTAGCTCTTAATCCCACATACAAGATATACGAATAACTTAATAACCTTAAAACAATAATTAAAACATGAATTATTCTGTGTTTGTAAAGAATAAGTATTGTGGTACAATCATTATATATCTCATGATTCTTAGAATATCATAACAAAATTATTTAATCCAAAAAAAATTATTTAATTATTACTAATATTTTGTTGTAACAACATTATATTGACCTTGATCCCTTTGTTTCTTTTGAGGTATATTCCCTTGAAATTTTGGGAATTCTCTTGTATAGTGCCTCATATCCTTATAGTTGAATCATTGAACATTGTAAATTTCATTCCTTCCAATGAAATAATGATCATGGTGTACTTTTTATCCACACATGAATAAAACTCTACTTCCACTTAATCATATACCATGGTGTTTCCTTCAACAATTATCACATGTGGGAAAATCCATCTTTCCCTTATTCCCTTTATCTATCTTTTTCTAAATCTTCCTACACTTATTATGATTCCTTCCAAATTCATAATACATATAAAATTTTTTCTCTATATTTTTATAAAATTATACTATTTCCTCATGTGATGAGAATGTTTGGGAGACTAGTTCCCTTAGAAATATTGGCTTAAGCTCAGAAAATGTGTTACCATTATTATTATGAAGATCATGTGCATTAGTGAGGTTCACATTATTTCTATTAGGAACCATTTATAATTGATGAAATACATTAGATTATATCATACAATAAAGTATAATAATAAGTAATTAGGAATTTATTCTATATTTATACTCAATGTTTATCATTTATGTTCCCTAATATAAGTTTTCCTAAATCTACATCCCAAGGTTTCTACTAAAATTTATCTGCACCAACTATATAGACCTCCCAACCAATTACCTAGAGTCAGTTGTTACTCTATTAAATTGGAATCTGATACACAGAATCGCATCCCAAATGAATGAATAATTTAATAGTTTTGGTAAACTAGATACATATTCCAAATTCAAATTACATATTAAACAAAAATTATAAAAAGTATTTACTTTGATAACACCATTATTCCCATTTGTGTAACCCTACACATCAGTCATAATATACTTCTTGGAATCCAGTGAAAAGATGAAACATAATGAAGGGGTGATCTCAGGTTATCAATAAGAGTATAAATATAGTGGAAGCTATCATAAACAAGAATAAATATTTATGGCATGGTGATTAACTAAAACATGTGTCATTTAATTAATAACCTGATCACAATATGGTAGGAATGAAAGTTAATCAAATAATGCCATTTAAATAATCACATGGAAATGAAACTTAACCATGGATATTCTACTGGTTGAATAATCACATGGAATATCAATAAGAAATATCATAATGAGGGAATTCATAATTTCATACATCATAAACATACCGTCAAGGCTTCATCCAAGACATCACACATAAATGGGTAAGGCCTTAGCTAATACCCAAAATAGTTTGTCTCATGACACCTACTAATTCATTGAGGGGCTATATCAGGCCCTAACCATCACTTATTAATTATAATGCTTTCCTTATATGAAAATTATGAAATATAAACAATGTAAACACTAGTATTGAAACACTAACATACAAAATGTGAATAATTTAACCATAAACCATTAATTGTATCAAAATAACACATCCACATTCAAACTGATCATAAATCCTTCAACAAAATTTTCTGTATGGTGTCATAAGAGATCAACCTCAATCAATAATATGACTCAAAAAAGGATTTTTATATAGATTAAAATACTCTAATAAAATCATTAAAAAATTCTTGATATAAATATACTCAATACATTGAATTTATTTATTTAAAATTTTTCAATTAATAAAAGAAAAAAATTCATTGAAAATAACCTTGTAAACTTGTAAAGGAAGCTTTAATACATTAAGGCGTCATGATGGCATAAAAATATGCTCATGTTTTATAAGTTAAAAAACAATCCTTCTGTATTTTTTGTCTAAAAAGTTATAAAGTACCTAATTTAGAAATTGAAAAAAAAAATCCTTAAAAAAACATTTTGTAAAAATTAGAAAATGTTTAAAAATAATTTAAATTTTTTAATTATAATAGTAAAAACTTTTTGAAAAATAAATTTAAAACATTGTCATGAAAGAAAAATGTTCCCCAGTGGATACTTAAACTTAAACATTCACAAATAATAATGAGATTGTGAAATAACTCTTACCTTATACCTTCCTTTTGGTGAATGTGATTTTACAACCTTAATAATGGTTTAAATTATGTTATTAATTTATACCATATACATATCCATATTTATGATATCATATATGATCTTCTTATATCATTTTTTTAATAATATTTCATCATTACCTTGGTTTCAGGTGTTAACTGCTTCATTTTCCTATGCTTGTTTTGTCGTGTAAGTCTTGTTTATTATGAATAAGATATATTTATTTCATTTAAAGGATTATATTAAGTTCATATATATTAAATTTAATCATTATATATATTTTTATAATAATTCTTGAATGGTTATCATGTAAAATGAATCACATCGCATAGTTGAGATGGTAGGTCGTATGTACACACGAGTGACATTATCATTACCTTAATGGTGAAAGGGTAAGAAATTGGATGGTATATTAATTATAAATAATAAATATTATTTCATATTTATTATGTATATCCATTATATTCATATTTATACCCATTCAAATAAAGTGGTGATGAAAAAAAAATTACACCTCAGTGTGGAAATGGTAAGTCGTACGTACGCACGTATGCTGCTTTCATTTTTCATAGAATGGATAAAAGGTGGAATGTGGTTCTACCATGATCATAATAACATTTAATAATATATATGATACTATATTCAATACTTTAGTATAGAAACAACACATAAATATTAATTATAATAAGAAATGAACTTGAATGAGTAGGTAAAACAATTACATCTTCTTCAATGAACTTCCTCTAGATCTATTCTTAAGGGTTATAGAGTTGGTATTTTTGGAAAACCAAGACCTACAGAACTTGTATAAGTGTTTTTTTAGGATATGTGGTTAGGTTTTTTTAGATATAAGTCTCAAACTGGTGTGAACGAATTAGGTAGGATATTCCCTTTTATAATTGAGGTGTGGGTCACTTTTGGAAACTCTAAATATATTAAATTAATATAAATTAATTTATAATTCTAAATTATTCCATAGTTATTTATTTAAAATATAAGATTATTATGGGTTTAAATAATCTCATCCAATAATTTTTAGATATGTTTTGGACACATTATTACCCTTATATTTTGGCTTTAACAATTAATTAATCCATTTAACTCTTACCATGATGACACGTATTTTTACTCTTTAAGGGTTAACATAGTTACTATAAAATTCCAAAATAACCAAAAATGGATCATTTATGACATGTTTCACCTTATAAAAATCATTTGGAAAAAATTTATATTTTTATCAATTTAATTTATTTTCATAAAATATTATTTATTTTAATATAACATTAATGAAAATTTTGATACTTTTCATTACATTGACTTTTGAAAAAATCAATAATACTGTATATCATAGAACCAACACTTATAATATATCACTAACATGTAAAATATATCTATTAAATTTTTTTATTACATTAATTATATCAAATTATATTTATTTTAATAGTTTTATAATTATTTTTTTGATATTACCATTAATTAAATAACTACTACATCATCAATGTGTAAGCCTTTAACATAATTATTTATTTCTTAAAATTTAAAAATACAATATATAGATTTAGATAAAAAAATTATATTTCAAAAAATATTTATTGTTGAAGATATTTTTGAAATAACAACATAATAGAAATTCAATAATTATTAAAAACATGACTATGACATATTTGGCTTTTCCTAAAATAAAATTCAACAAAAGGGTTAAAGTTGTCCAAGTGGCTCCATTAGACCATAAAATCATCCCAAGGATGTTTGTTTACTCTCAATAATCCAATAAAATTATGAAAAGTATTAGGGTAATTTTCTAATATTTTTAATATTCATTTTAACTCCTAATTACCTAAATTAACCATAACCGTGGTAATTTAATTACTAAAATTACTATTCATTTTATCTAAAAATAAAAGAAACCTATTTAATAAATTTTTAATTTCTTATTCCAAATATGTAATCCATTTTTCAAATTTAAAAAAACATAATTTGCTAAAATTAATTTTAAATTAATCCCATTGATAGAATGGGGAAACTGGTTTTTAAAGAAAAACAATTCAAAATATTGAAATGTTTTTTTATCTGAATTCATTTTGAAATTGATTCTAATGACCTAAATTATATTAAATGATAAAAATTTATATAATTATACTTTAAAACCATTTAAAATATAATTTAACACTGTAAATTATTTAGATGAAAATTTGTATTCAATTATAATGAAATATTTTATCACTATTCATAAAAACATGAAACTTATCAAAAAATAAAAAATATAAACCAAAATTTATATTAATATTAAGATTAAAAATAAAAAGTTTATTTCTAAAAATAAAATTTATAAATGTTTTAAAAACTATATTTGAAACAAGTGTGTCATCGAAAGGCTATAAAACATCATTTAGAAAAATATAGTCTTTTAATGCGGTAAACTGAATTCATTCTTATCCTATGAATATTAAATATTTTGGATAAATTTTCAAAATATTTTATTAAATATATAATATATAAATTTCATAACTTGGTTAATACTATTCATTCCCACCAATTTAATGACAAGGTTATATTTTTCATGTTACAATAATGATATTTAATTATATATCATTGTTCATTTAAGATTGGTGTTGTGTACAATGTAAGATATTGAAGAAATTAAATTTATTTTAAAAAAGGCATGTCATAAAATCTTGGGGTGTTACATCTGGCATATAAGGAAGCACGTCTGAGGTCATGTAACCAACCAGCTTGGGGCACCGACATGTGGTACCTGTGTCGATACATTACAAAGTTGTATAAGAGCATGTTTTATTTTCATTTTAGTTGTCTTACTATTTGGTAAAGGTAGACAATGGACCAGGATATGTCCATCAATGGTCATGAGATCATGCATGGAATTAGTTAACCTATGTATGGTGATAAAATCCAAGAACCCAGGTGGTATTGATGTTATTGTTGTTTTTTTTATAGTAGGATGTTATTTAACCTTTGGTGATGCACTTGTTGTGTGATATTATTTCATTTTTAGATATTACTCATGGCCCGGTATGAAATGAAGGTTGAGTATAAATTCATCATTCTAGGCACTCAAGATTATTATGTAAAATTCATCATTTTAGGTATGCGCAAAAAAAGAATGTTTTGGTTGAGTTTTTTAAATGAATTTTTTTTCTTTACTTGAGTAATTTAAATGAAAAAGGTACTTAATATGAAAATAAAAATTGTAAATGATTCGGAATGTGGTAAATTCCAATAGATAAATGGGTTTCTAATGAGAAACTTGAATAATGATAATGTTTTACCTTAAGTTATCTGTTTCCCTGATGATGGATGGTTGAGGGTAGCTTTAGTGCCTCGATTTTGATTGTATAGTAGGTTTTGGGGGATGAATTGTTATGAATTTATGTGAATACACCTTAAGAAAATGTTTTAATGATGTGATATGTGTCTTAATTAATGTGATTGTAATTTTAAAAATATTCCTCCACGATGACACTTTTTGATTGGATGATATGATTACATGGATGGAAATTTTCCTCCAATAGTGGAAACAGAGGCTCTGTTAGTTCTGGGAGAGGGAGTCAGAGAGTATTTCCTTGATAACATTTCTCAAATTATGTAGCTTAAGGAAGGATACCTAGGGAAGGTTGTGCAAAATATGTCTGAATTGGCATAGGATTTCTAGTTTCATCACCCTCTTACATTCACTGGAGAGGGTGTACCTAAGGCAACTGTGCCTTGAATTGAATCCATCTAGATGATCCTTGACCATTTGGAGACTCCTACAGAGAAAATAGTCAAACTAGATACTTATATGTTATGTGGTTAAGTGAAACATTGGTGTGACATTCAGTCTCAGGATAGACGGCTGGATAAAATTGTATGTAAGGACTTCTAGGATAAGTTTCTAGAGAATTTTTACCCTAAGATAAATAAGCAGGAGAGTGGAGATAAATTTTTGTGGTTGACCCAAAGGAGTATGTTTTTGATGGAATATGCTAGTTGCTTCACTAATTTGAAACAATTTGTTCCTCCATTAGCGTGATATGAGTTAATAGTGAAAACATGTTTTCAGGATGGGGTTAAAAGTGAGCTTAAGTCCCATGTTAACATATTTTGGAAGAAAAAAATTTCATAAGTGGTTAATGAGGCTCTCATTTCTGAGGGGAACCTGAATAATTCTTCCATTAGAATGAGAGAGGTTTATACTGGATGTCCAAGAAGTAATCCTTCAATAGTAGTAATCATCACTATGAGAATTTCAACAAAAGAAATAGAAACCAAAGTGTCCAAGGAGAAGTATTAGTTACTCAGAGTTGTAACCAAATATATTTCTACTAGTGTGGTAGGTCGGGACACATTCTTGTCTAGTTTCCACAACCACCAATGGAGTGTTGAGCCTGCGGTAGGATGGGTCACTTGAAGTGGTATTTCAGGAGCCCTAAACTTATGGGTAGTGATTTGAGAACTAGGTTGAATCAACGTGTTGGAAGGGTTTATTCTACCACATATCAGTCTAGAAGTTGTATTTCTTTTATTCATGGTAATCAAGGCAGTGTATGCAAAACTTTAGGGAAGAAGAACATATATCATAAGAGTGTTGAAACTAAAGGGACTCATACTACAACACTTAGAATTTGTGTAGGATAATTTCATACAGTTCATATTATATGTGTGGATAGCAAGGTTGGTCCATCGATGGTCATATTTATTATTCTTGTAGCTTCTATACCATCTAGTTCCTTATTTGATACTAGATCCTCTCATTCATTTATATAAACTCAACTTGTGAATGGTTTGAGTCCGATAGTGTAGTTTTTGAGTGGAGTTTTGAATATCGACACACCATTGGGAGTGTGGTTGAGAGACATCTATTTATATAAGGTGTGTTGCCTTGATGTTGGGAGTATTGTTTTCTTTGGGGTCTTTATATACTTGAAATGTTATTTTTTTAACTTGATATTGGGTATGGACTGGTTAGTATTGCACTGATCCCACATAGATTGTTATTGTAGGAGAGTGACCATTACGTCTTCTGAGGATAAAAATTGTGTTCATAGAGGAGAGTGGGATATTAAGTCAGACCATGTGGGGACAGTTCATCAACTACTGGGGGGACTCACTGCCTTGGTTGTAAGTCTTTTGCAGGATGATGGGTGTATGAAGTAGGATGTCTTTCCACCCCCAGTAGACCGATTCTAGGATATATTTTCAGAGGACTCATTAGGGATAACACCTGATAGGGATGTTGATTTTACAATAGATCTCATGCATGGAGCATAACCATCTTCTATTCCACCTTACATAATGGCACCAACAGAACATTAGGAGCTTAGTACTCAGCTGAAAGAGTTTATGGATAAGGGATTTATCCATTTGAGTACTTCACCTTGGGGTTCTCTAGTATTGTTTTATATGAAGGTCGGTGGGACCTTGAATTTATGTGTTGATTATAGAAGGTTTAACAAGATGAAAGTGAAGAACCAGTATCATCATCTTTGTATCAATGATCTCTTTGACCAGTTGAGAGGAGCATGTGTCTTCTCCAAGATTGACTTGATATTGGGGTATAATCAATTTATAGATAGACCTTTTGATATATTATGGATTTCATAAGTAGTTGTGTTCTATATAAGTTCGTAGTGATGTCTTTTGGGATGAAAAATTTTCCTACTATGTTTATGTCCTAAATGAACCAAATATTCCACCCATACCTATATCATTTTTTCTTTGTTTTGGGGATGAAATCATGGTGTATTCAAAGACTCATGATGGTCATTCCCAACATCTAGAAATAATAATGATTAAATTGAGTGAGAATTTTCTATACTATAAGATATAGAAGTGTCAATTATAGATTGACCTGGAAAATTTATTAGGTTAAATCATCTCTGAGAAAGTTGTGTTAGTGGAACCGAAGAATGTGTGGGTAGTAGTTTCTTAGGATCATCCCAAGAATGTTTTTGAAATCCAAATATTTATGGAGTTGGTGGGTTATTATCATAGGTTCATCCAGGACTTTTCCTACCTGGAATAACCACTTTTAATATTGACCAAGAAAGGGATCAAGTTTGAATGGTCTAGAGCATGTGAGAATTCCTTCTAGGAGTTGAAGAAGAAGTTCATTACCGAACCAATTTTGATCCTACCCAAGCCGGGTGGGAAGTATACTACTTTTTAGGAATCTTGGATAGGACTTAGAGTATTCTTTATGTAGTTAGATAAAGTTGTGGCATATGGGTCACAACAGTTGCGGCTATGTGAATGGAATTGCCCTACTCATGACCTCGAGTTTGTTGTGGTGGTTTACGCCTTAAAGTATTAGTAGCATTATTTGTTGGGAGAAAAATTATTGTATATAACAACCAAAATATCCTAAATTATATATTTTCAAAAATATATTTTAATCTTTGTTAGAATAGATAGGTTGAGTATATATAATATTTTAACTTTTAACTAGCATATTCACTCAGAAACATAAACAGTGTTGTTGACACTTTAAGTAGAAAAATATGGAATCATGAAATTTAGGTGTCCAATTATAAGTGGGAGGTGATTAAATTCTTGATGAGATGCATAATTTGGGTTGGGAGGTCCAATAATAGATGAACATTATCTCGATATTAGTTGGGTCCTCACTTTTGAGAAGAATTATGGAGAGTCAGTATGAGGATCTGAAGTGTTTGTCCTTGATGGAAATACATAAAGGTGGAGATTCACCTTTCGATTGGAATATAGATAATGATGAGATGATTTATATCTAGAATCTTGTTATTATGCCTACCTGTATTCATGATGATCTAATTCATGAGTTTTAATCTCTGAAATGGGCAGTACATCCTGGTTTGACCAAAATTTATTGTGGCCTATGTTGATAGTATTGGCGGCTATGCATGAAAAAGTATATTTCAAGTTTCATGACATGATGCTACATCTATCAATAGTTTGAGGCCAATAATCAAAAAACCTTGTATTTTTCTAAATCTATTTTCCATTATGGAATGGAAGTTTGATGATGTTACAATGGAATTTGTGATGGTTCTTACAGAGACTCCTTAAAAGAATGATGTTATATGGGTAATTGTAGATCAATTGAAAAAAGTAGCACATTTTTTATCAATTCGAGAGACTTTCACAATGGATCACTTGGGAGACTTGTATGTTCAAGATATAGTCCACCAACATGAGGTGAAATGGAGTATGATTTCAAACCATGACTCACATTTCACTTTATGCTTCTAAAAAGGATTACAGGAAGTGTTGGGTCCTAGGTATTGTTGATTATATCTATCCACCCATAGATAGATGGACAATCATAATGTACTATATTGGTATTGGAGGTTATTTCAAGGACTCAAACCTTTGAATAATATTTTTGTTTCCGAAAAATGTATGGTTTTCTATGTCATAATAAATAAAACTATATAAGTATAATTGAAATGTAACAATTGAGTTTTGACCATTATATGACTGCTGGTTAATATGACTGTTGGAATCAATAATAATTTTTAATGTTATAATTATTATCTATAAATAGAAATGATAATGGATAATTAATACAGAAAGAATAGTCGATAGCCTCTACTAGTAGAATCTTGTCATACGAAGCCCATTTGTCGGAGCTTGGGAAGGAGGTAGCGTCATTGGGCATTACTATGGACTAAGCTCTAGCTGAGCTTCAACATGTTAAGCTTAAATGAAATCACCTATAGGAGAAGTTTATGTTGATAGAAATCACCACATGAACAATGTTGCATGAGCTGCCCCAAAATTCTATCACCATTGCACTCCTTACTCTTCGGTCCTATATAGGTGTTATAAGGGGTTATGTAACGAGGCCATAGTTACTTGGTGTAACCCATTTGTATAAATAAAATTGTTTTTATGGTAAAATAAACAATATTTTTGAATTTCAAATGTCAAAATTAATCTAGGTTGAATTTTTAGTATTTTTATAACAAGTTTCAAATTATTGATAAATATCGAAAAAATGAGTATTTTAAAATAATTTTTATAATTTAAATAACTGATGTTGTGAATTTTTTTTCAAGAAATGGACACATACGGTTTTGATCAGTAAGAAATTTAGAGTCTGATAAGTTCAACTTGATTTTTGTTGAATAGTAACTTATGAATAGTAATACTGCCCTTATGAATAGTAATATGAACAATGGAATAGTAAATTCACCTAATAAAGTATAAATGTAATTTAGGAATCTTGAATGGTAATATGATATATTAGTATAGGTAAATAAATTTTTTATAAATTTTTAGAAATTATTAGTTAAGTATAAGTATTCTTTCGAGTAAATATTGATTTTACTTAAAAATTAAATTTCTCATATTTAGAAAATTATTTTCATAAAATGGAGTTCATTTTTGAATTCATAACATTAATATTTTTCTAGGATGAATTTAGGAGTTTTTTATAAAATGTTTTATTTTTCAGTGAATAATAAATATACAGTTTTTCAGTTTTTGGTGTGTTTTATGAAATCATAATGATGTAGTATGTAATTTAAAATTCTGGTAAACTCATGTAGATAAAAATATTATACGAGGTGTCCCAAGTGGCCAAAAGCATGGGACAATTCCATGGGAAAGCCCATGGTTTTTCAAATACCATCGATGAGGTGTCCTCAAAAATTAATAAAAAACTCCCCCTCTTTTACTATAAATACCAATCCATTTTCTATTCATTAGAAATTCATACTCAATGAATTTATTCTAGTTCTACCTCCCAAGGATTCATCCCAAGGTTTCCTCAAGCCCTCAAGTTTCTGATCTTATATTTTTAGAAGTTACTCTTCCACCCGAATGGCCCGAAGGCCTACATTTTTTTTGATTTTTGATAACCCCCATTTTCATGGGATGAGGGGGAACACTTACAAGGCCCGTAGGCTCATAGATTACAAGGCCCATAGGCTTAAGAGATTACATGACCCGAAGGTCTTAGGGAATTCAACCATACTATCTACAAGGAACTGCCCCTCCCCAGTATCTGTGTCATGATAGTATCTCTCCACCTTTGCATGGTTGTCCGGCTAGGCTTCCCGTGCAAGCATAGGCTGGAACCGATGGCATAGCCATACCCTCTCATTCAAACAATCCATTTGGTTCTGCTCTAGTGATTTCACCTGCTCTGAATCCTATTATGGGGTTGCACCTTTTATGTAGTGTGTCTGGGGCAACTGCATGTGGCCTGAAGGCCTTGATGTGGCCCGAAGGCCTTAAAGGTGGCCCGAAAGCCCTACTGACTTGAAGGACTGGGTGGCCTAAAATCCTTTATAACTCCAAGCCCAAACCAGTGGCCTAAGGTGAATAGTTACAACTGCTACAATACCAAATAGTACCAGCTACAGTACCCGTATAGTGTACAGTACTGCTACAGTACATGCACATTGTATAGTACTACTACAGTACCCGGAAATATGCCTCTACCTGGTTTTGAACCTAGGTCTTGTAGATGCACTTAAGGATACCTCACCAACTGGGCTGAGGCTCATGTTCTTAGAAGTTACTCTTCAAGGTAAGGGAATTCTCAACATCTCTTTTCCCTTCAAGTTATCTTTTATGTGGTATTTCTTCCAATTTTTCATACCATTTTCTTATTCCCGATTTATTCTGTATTTATATTGTATTATTATTATTTTATGAATGTTTTTCCCATGTACCAACTATTTTTAATGTTTTCTAAAACCATGTTGTGTGGTCATTATAATACAGTATTTTTGTCTCAAAATCCCTCTCTTTTTTCTCAGGAAATCATCTTATTTTATTTATTTGAATGCCCAATCCTATTTCATTTCTAGGGGAATTCATCAATACATAAAAATTATATATTTGATTCTAGAATTTACATAAATAAAACCCTCATTCCCTTTCTATAGGTTATAAATGACATGATGATAATGTTTTAAGCACTTTTTAAAACGTCACGCTTTTAATATGAAACCAATTTATTTTATTCTCTTTGGGTTATTTATGAAATGTTTTATTATGATATATCTGGATCACATGAAAACAAATAAATATTAAGGTTTTTACCTGATAGTTCTCCAATGCATTGGGTAAAGATATTAATCTCTAGAGATGACATGTTTTACGATACCTCGGTGAATAACCATGGTAATTTTTATGACACCATGGGGATGAACCTTGGTGATATGATTATAAATTTATAAATTGAATATTGTAGCCACATTTTCAAGTCATGATTTAAGATATTATTATGATATGTCTCTTTATCATTCCTTTATGATATTCCTCATTCTCTTTTTGATATTTCTCAAGTCCACATGTAAATTGATTCACTTATTTTCAATTAATAGGCATTATGCTTAGCCTTTCCTTTGACGTGTGTCCCTAGGTTATGAGTTGGAGTAATTTTACTTATTATGAAAAAAATTAAGAATAATTTTATATGTCTTCATGTATTATGTACCTTTTTCTAAGACACTAAACTTTAAAGATCCTCTATTTGTAAAATGTAATGTAAAGTTATGTAATTAAAAGGAGGGATTCCATGGTTTGTATCAAAGGATAGTTTAGTTATTTTTGGAAATTAGGATATGAAAAAATTATGAAGAACCCTATATAAAAGTTTAAATATAGGAAATATTTATGGTATTTTTCTGAAATATAAATTAAGTGGGTTTTTAACAAATAAATCCTTATTTGGATACAAATAAGTGGATGTGGATCTGGCACAGATGTATCTAGCGGTAAAACATGAAAAACTGCTTTGAGATAGACTCAAAAGAGAATGTGTGCACATAAATAGGACTTACTTCACTCCTGGTTTGAAAATCTTGAGGGATATGTTTGGTTAACCATAATCTTTTTAAGAATCATTATGAAGGATTTATATAGAAAGTGAATTTTTGTTAAAGAAATATGTTTAAGCATGAAGTTTTAAGACATAAAAATACATTAAAGATAAAATATCTGTAAATTAAATATGTTTCTAACTAAGGATTTATTATTTTATAAAATGGAGGTAAATAGGAGGAACCGTGTAAATGGTGACTGCAATGGACCATGTGCTGATAACCCTTTGATGGAAGCCGAAACGGAGAGTTTCATGAGAACAATGAACCAACTGACTCAAGTTATGGGAAATAACCTGAATCAAGATGAGAGACCAATTTCACCACAATGGGAACAAATTTCTATTGAGTCCTTTATGCGTCAATGACCACCAACATTTAGTGGATCTACCGACCCATTGATTTATGAATAGTGGATCAGCTATATCAAAAAGATATTTTCAGTACTCTACTGTTCAAGATAAGAGAATGTCACCATGGTTGTATACTGCTTAGAGGGATGAGCTTATCAATGGTGGGAACTAATTAAAAACATGAGGGAAAGATGGTATATTGAAGCTATGGAGTGGAAAGATTTTAGGAGAATCTTATTTAATAAGTATTTCCCTCATTCGATTAGAATAAAAATAAAGAAGGAATTTCTCAAGCTGATGAAAAAGGAGAAGGAATCAGTTGGAAGGTATGAGATGAACTTAACAATGATATCATGGTACACCTCTAGATTTTTCATGGATCCTAATGGGAAGTTTGATATATTCTTTGGTGGGATAATACCATATCTATGAATAAATTTATCCAACTGAGACTATGATAGCTTTGATGAAACCATATGAAGTCCTATAAAGGCCGAACTGGAGTTCAGTGAGATGTAGTGGTCTCATAAATCAAATGCAAAAGAGAGATCAATGGAGCCAAGATTGGGGAGTATCATGGATTTGGTAAGAGTGGGAAATCAAAAGAAACCTTCCATGTGTAATAAATGTGGGAAGAACTATTTGGGGAACTGCCTTCCTGGGAGCGAGAAGTGTTACAAGTGTGGAAGAGATGGCCATATCGCTCAGAATTTACGTAGTGAGGTGAAGCCTTAAATTCCCAACACTATTGACAAGGGGAAGATGGTGAATACCCTACCTGAATTCCAATGATTCATGTGTGGACAACTTGTGAACATTCCCAATCACTATCCAAATTTGAGGGCAGTGGAGGGTAATCACCATCAAACTCAATAAAGGATAAGGAGAAAGGTCGTGATTTTTCTATCACAGAAATTAATGGTGAACCTTCAAATGATGTGGTGGAAGTTCCTCTTGTTATTTTATCAAAGTAATCAAGTAAAAAAATTTTCATTTTGGTTGTACACATTCCTTTATTTCTTCCAAGTTTGCAAATAATTTAGAATTCTAAGACTCCCGAACGGATTATCCAAGCATCATTAGTGTTTAGAAACTCTAGTATTTACCTTAGTGAGAAAAATCTTATCACAAATCTAGTAGTCATTCCCATGTAATAATTCGACATTATACAAGGGATGGATTGGTTCTTAAAGTATAATTCTAAGATCAAACGCAGAATCAAGGAAATCCCAATAGTCTTGAATAGGAAACCAATAGTTATCTACCAAGGAGATATTTCTCAACCCGATATTTTTCTAGAATCACCTCCTATAGCTTTTTTATGGATTTTATCATTGAATATGGAGAATAAAATGATAGTATAAGGATAGAAAACTTCCCCATCATCCAGGAATAAATTGAGGAATTTTTTGAGGAGTTACCTGGACCTCCCCCAAAAATAGAGGTAGACTTCTCCATTGAACTCATACCTGGATCTCATCTGATATAAAAGACACCATATAGGATGGAAATTTGGAGCTGGAAGAATTAAAGAAATAATTCCAGTATCTTTTGGAGAAGGGGTTTATCCAACAATGTGTGTCTCCTTAGGGAGCGCCTATTCTCTTTGTGAAGAAGAAGGATGAATCAATGCGGTTATGCATTGATTATAGATAACTGAACGAGGTCACAGTGAAGAATAATTACCCTCTTCCAAGAATTAATGAATTATTTAACAAGCTTTGTGGGGCACAATTCTTCTCTAATATTGATCTTTGATCTGGTTATCATCAATTAAGGGAGAAGAAAGAAGTTATTCCAAAAACTGCATTCCGATCAAGATATGGTCATTATTAGTTTGTTGTTATGCCCTTCGAATTGACTAATGAACCTGCTATATTTATGGATTTGATGAAGAGAGTCTTTAGAGACTTCCTTCATAACTTTATGGTAGTTTTTATAGATGATATTATGATATATTATAAAATTATCAAGGAGCATGAGGATCATATAAGGGTTATTTTGAAAACTCTACAAAAGGAAATGATTTTTGGAAATTTCAGTAAGTGTGGGTTTTGGTTACAACAGGTTGGTTTTGTGGGCACATTTTAACCAATGAAGAAATCTCAGATGACCTTGTAGAGACAAAGTTTGTAGAGTAGTGTCCCCATCCTACAATAGTAACTAAGACTCGTAGTTTCCTTGGTTTAGAAGTATATTATAGGAGGTTTGTGAAAAACTTGTCATGGATTTCTAATACATTAACTAAGTTAACTCAAAAATGGGTCAAGTTTATCTGGACAAAGGAGTGTGAGAAAAGTTTCCAAGAGCTGAAGAAGATATTGGTTACTACACCTGTGTTAACTCTTTCCTCAAGTATAGAAGGATTCATTGTTTTTATTTATTCATCTCTGAAATGGATTGGGTAAATCCCCATAAAAAATCACAATTTCATTGCTTATAAATATTGATATTTTATGCCTCGTGATAAGAACTATCCTATGCATGATCTGGAGTTGGCTACAGTTGTTTTTTCTTAGAAGATATGGAGACCCTATCTTTATGGGGAGAAATTTGACATATACACAGACCATTAAAGTTTGAATTATATTTTCACACAAAAGGAATTGAACATGAGACTGAGGATATGGTTGTAAATTCTTAAAGACTATGTTTTTTCAATTCATTATCACCCTGGTAGAGAAAACAAAGTCACTGATGCATTAAGTAGAAAAGTCCCTTTTTATGGAAATGATGAGGATTCAAGGAGATCCATTGATCCAAGACCTAGTAAAACTATACATGGGAATTGTAAGGGAAGGAGCATCATAAAACCTATCCCAAATGATTTCTCAACCTTCATTACTACAGAAGATCAAGAAATAACAAAAAATAAGATCATTTTTATAGAATAATTTTAAGGCAATAATAGATGGGAAGTTTCCTAAGTTAAATATTGATCAATATGGTGCACTAAAATTTTGTAAATGACTATGTTTTCCATCTATTTTTGGAATAAATAAGGAGAATATGGGTGATATAACAACCCTTTTCTTTATTACATACTTAAAAATGATTTATTACATAAAACCTTCACTTGATACAACATAGAAGATCAAGAGGTATAGTGTATTTGGGTATTAGGAACATTACATAACAACATAAATCATAAAAAATAGCATCATATTGAAAACTTCCTTTACATGACCACTACATTCCCTTGTACTTAGCATTGCATAGGATAACCTAAGGACATGCATAAGAAAAGGGTGAGCTATAAAGCCCAGTAAGTGAATAAAAATGGAATAACATGAAGAATATAATACATGTTATACAATAGGCATATCAATGGATCATAGGAGAAACGTGAACATAAAGGCATGATAAATCATGATAATAATAACATGGAAATGTGGAAACAACACTTAACATGGAATTAGCATGAGCCAAGGCTCATTTCACATGGAGCATGAGTAAACCCTCATTGCACATGATGCACAAGTAAACCCTCATTTCACTTGAATTAGCATGAGTCAACACCAATTTCACATGATGTATCATGACACTATACTTTAACCAATGCATTGGAGTGCTATTAGGGCGCACCCTTCTTAAACATTTCATTTCATGCATAAGTGTGCCACATGGATCATAAAACATGGATTTGTTAAACATAATCATTTATTCCATGATAAAGGAGTGTGGAATTAATACATGAAACTCTTTAAACAGTGAGTAAATGTGCATAAAGGTGAATACCCTTAATAGAGAAGTGGGCACGGTATTCACTACACAATGACTTTGGCTTCGAAAATCATGGTGCAATTTTGGCTGTGTAACGGCGTTTCATAAGAACTAATAAAAATGGTTGGTGAGAGATAAAGGGGTGTCTCATCATATGTACATGAAATGGAAAGTAAGGTGGTCATATAGATACATGTCCTAACTGTTGTAATGGAATTTATATTCATGATACAAAAGAATTACTTGAATGTAAATGAGAGAGAAATTCCTTACGGAATTTCGGAATGGTAACTGGTATACATAGAGGGCATTAATGAGTGAGAAAGGGGATCTAAAATTTTTAAAACACGAATATGTTAGTATGGGGGAGGTTATAAAACATACCCCAAAATTTATAATTGAAAATAAAAGGGCATAACAATATAAGGAAACTTGGACATAAATGAGGAAAATGAGAATCCCTTACTTGGAAGTGTGATCCCAAAAGCATGGGAGAGGCTTGAGAGAGGCGTATAGGGAGAGTGAGGCACATTGGGAGGATTATAGAGAGAGGAGTGTAGGGTTTTGTCTAAATATAATGGCTTTGAGTGAAGAGGAAGTGGGGTCTTGGGTGGGTTTATATAGGAAAAGAGAAGGAATTATTTATTATTTAGGTTTGGGACACCTCATATTAAACTAATAAAAAACCCAAAATAAACCATGGTTTTTTCCAAAGGGGAATGGAAAACAATATTTTAAAATTAAAATGTCCAAACTTCTTAAAATAATACGGTTCCTCATGTGGAGTTCAGTCACACACTCAAAGAAAACAATTTAAAAAGACAAAATGTTTTATAAGTCTTGGAGGGTCCACTAAAGCATTGTAAAATTAATCAAACAAACCGAAAATTACATTATTTTAATGGTAAAACATATATGGGACGAACATAATGTTTATAGTATTTTATTACATCCCTATTGGGTCATTATGATGTCATGAAACACATTAAATATTTAAACGGTATTTAATTTTTACCCAAAGATTTGATTGTCTTAAGAAATTATGAAAAACTCACCATTGGATAATTTCAAAATCCTGAATCCAAAAATAATATTAATTTTATCTAGATAATTTTCTAAATATTTGAATTTTTACTTTTAAAAGAAAAGCTGACATTTATCAAAAATTCATGGGTTTTGACAAAAACAACTTTCAAAACATAATAAAAATTACAATTGCATTCCTAAAATTATATGCTCATTTATATTTAATAAAAATTAATTTAATAATAATAATAAAATTTTATTAAAATACTATTTCATTCAAAAATCCATTAATTCATCAAAATATATTTCTTAGTTTAATATTAACTAAAAATACTATTTTTTCTTTAAAAACTATTTATAGGGTAATAATAATAAAAATAATGTATATTCTCTATACAAGAATAATGTACATAATTTTAGTATTAGGGTATTATTAAATAACCCCTTAAAGAACCCACATAATACCTTAGGCTAAGGTGTGTGATAGTGACAGGCTCTTGGGTGGCTTAGAAAACATTTCTCGAGTTGTAATCTCTATCAACTTCCACTTCTCTCATAGGTGGTTCGGCTCGAGCTTAATGTATTCATGCTTGGCTTGGGCTTGGTCAAGAGTGAAGCCCAATGATTCCACCTCCTCTCCAAGCACCGACAAATGGGCTTCGTATGGTCAAGTCTATGGGATGGGGCCATCGCTTCCTTTTTCTGAGTAAATTGGATTTGTTAAAGCCCTATATTTTTACTAACATGTGATCACTGTTCAATGGCTATATTAGCGACAGTCAAAATTCATAATGGTATTTTAAAATCCAAAACATAGAATCAAATAAGTGCATATGTTTTACATAACCAAAAGAAGACATTTAAATAGAACAAGATAAATTTTCATTAATAAATTTTTGGGTCGTTACAATATTCCCCCTTAAGAAATTGTGTCCTTGAAATTTCGTTTTACATTCTAATCCATAAACAGGTGTGGGTTATTTTCCTTCATTACCTCAATGACATATTCATTCTTTCCTATTATCATTTCCTTTCTGTAGAAAGGTTTTATGTGTCACAATGGTACCTCAAGATATTTTCAAAACCATCTACCTTATTTTCCCAAAAACACCTTAGGTGTTTTGGTTTATATCGATCGATGCATCAATAAGTCATTAAAAAGGTATTTCTTATATATAATTTTGAAATATCTTCTTGAACTTGTATTTTTAGAAAAGTCTTATTGATTCATCTTCAAATGTTTTAAAATAGGATTTTATTAAATCAGTTTTTGTATTTTCCGAAAGATAAAAATCTATAATTCGATACATATAGGATACTCATAGGTCTCCCTTTTTTGCAGCATCTAGAAAAACTTTTAGTGCATCATAATTTTTAAATAAAGAGAAGAATTTGAAAAGACCTTGTTGGTACTTCTCATGATTAGCATGGTAAGAATGTTGAGAGCACAATATTCCCCAATATATTGTACTTTATCCTTGGAAGAATCGGGAAATGGTATAGGTATTGGATTCCTCTTAATGTTATTTTCAGGAAACTTAGATATTTGAAAAAGTTTCAAAGTCATCTGAGCATGAATTATGGATGATCTTCCCAAGTATTTCTTCAGAAAGAGACAGAAGAGTTGTTCATGATATTCCTCCTTTAATATTTTAACTACAAAAAAGTGAATACAATTAGTGGGTTTTAATACTTTTCTATTGATCATAAAAAAGAAAATTTGAATATAAAAGGATAAACTTGTAAAGGATAAGTATATCCTAACTTGTGACTCCTTAAGTTTAAATCTAGGTTATCTTTGATCTATTTCATAACTTATATTCTTATGGGATTTTTTTTATCCCCTTAATAATGGTATTTACTAATCTAATGAATTTACCAAAGCATATCCCCCAAGAGTTTCATAACCAAGAGTGCAGCAAGGCCCATTGTCGGGTACCAAGATACCCCGGGTCAAGCCCAAAACTCCTTGTCATGGTTTGCACCCCTAGGTACATCTGTGCCAAATCCGTCTCTACCTAATCGTATCCAAAAAGGGATGTATTTTCATGATAAACCACTTAATCAATACCCACCAAAACATAGGGGTGTTTTTATTATACTTAGCCTTCTCTCTAAGTCATCACTTGGGTTTTCAAATCCTTTTCCCAAAAAAACTAAACTTATCCTCTGATACCAACTATGAAAACCATGTTCATTATTACATACTTAAAAATGATTTATTACATAAAACCTTCACTTGATAAAACATAGAAGATCTAGAGGTCTAGTTTCTTTGGGGATTAGGAACATTACATAACAACTTAAATCATAGAAAATATCATCCTATTGAAAACTTCCTCTACATAACCACTACATTCCCTCATATTTAGCATTGTATAGGATAACCTGAGGACATGCATAAAAAAGGGAGAGCTATAAAGCCCAGTAAGGGAATAAACATGAAATAACATGAGTAATATAATACATGTTAAACAATAGGCATATCAATGGAGCACAATAGAAACATGAACATAAAGGCATGATAAAGCATGATAATCATAACATGGAAATGTGGCAACAACACTTAACATGGAATTAGCTTGAGCCAAGGCTCATTGCACATGGAGCATGAGTAAACCCTCATTACACATAAAGAAAGAGTAAACCCTCATTTCACATGAATTGGAATGAGTCCAAATCCATTTAAAATGACGTATCATGATATTATACTTTACCCAATTCATTGGAGCGCTATTAGGGTGCACCCTTCTTAAACATTTCATTTCATGCCTTAGTGTGCCACATGGATCATAAAACCTGGATTCCTTAAACATAATCATTTATTTAACGATAAATGAGTTTTTAATTAATAAATGAAATTATTTAAACAATAATTAAATGTTCATAAAGTTGAATAACCTTGATAGAGAAGTGGGCAAGGTATTCACTACACATTGACTTTGGCTTGGAAAATCCCTGTGGAATTTTAGCAGTGTAACGGCATGACATAGGAACTCATAAAAATGTTTGATGAGAGAGAAAAGTGTGTCTCATCATATGTACATGAAATGGAAAGTAAGGGGGTCATATAGATACATTTCCCAATAATTGTAATTGAATTTAGATTCATAATACAAAATAATTACTTGAATATAAACGATGAGAGAGAAATTCCTTACAGAATTTCGGCATTATAACAGGTATACATGGAAGGAATTAATGAGAGAGAAAAGGGATATATAATTTTTTAAAAATGAATATTGAAGTGTGAGGGGGTGAAAATCATATCCCAACATTTATAATTTTAAATAAAAGGGCATAACAATATAATGAAACTTAGACATAAATCAAAAAAGTGAGAATCCCTTACTTGGAAGTGTGATACCAAAAGCTTGGGAGAGGCTAGAGAGAGGCTTCTTGGAAGCTTGGAGCACCTCGGGAAGATTATAGAGGGAGGAGGTAAGGGGTTGGTATAAATACAAAGGCTTTGAGTAAAGAGGATGTGGGAGATAGGGTGGGTTTATTTAGGAAAGGAGAAGGAATTATTTATTATTTTGGTTTGGGACACCTCACATTAAACTAATGAAAAACACAAACCAGCCCACGGTTTTTGCCCTTGTTTTTTTCCAAAGTGGATTTGAAAACAATATTTTATAATTAAAATGTCCTAACATCTTAAAATAATATGGTTTCTAATGTGGAGGTGAGTCACACTCTCAAGGAAAATAATTTAAAAAGACAAAATGTTTTATAAGTTTTGGAGGGTCCACTAAAGATTTGTAAAATAAATCAAACAAACACAAAATCACATTATTTTAATGGTAAAACACATATTGGCAGAACATAATGTTTATAGTATTTTATTACATCACTATTGGGTTGTTATGATGACATAAAACACATTATATATTTAAAGGGTATTCAATTTTTACCCAAAAATTCGATTGTCTCAGAAAATTATGAAAAATTAACCATTGGATAATTTCAATGTCCTGATTCCAAAAAAATATTCATTTTATCTAAATAATTTTCTAAATATGTGAATTTTTAAATTTTAAATAAAAACCAATATTTATCAAAAATTCGTGGGTTTTGACAAAAACAGTTTTCAAACCTTAATAAAAATTACAATTGCATTCATAAAATTATACAATAATTTATATTAAATAAAAAGTAATTTAATTATAATAATAATAATTTATTAAAATATTATTTAATTCATAAATCCATTAATTCGTCAAAATATATTTCTTAGTTTAATATTAACTAAAAATACTATTTGTGCTTTAAAAACTATTTACAAAGTAACAATAATAAAAATAATGTATATTCTCTATAAAATAATAATGTACATAATCGTAGTACTAGGGTCTTGTTACTTAACCCCTTAAAACACCTTTGTAAGACCTTAGAGTAAGGTGTGTGATGGTGACAGACTCTGGGGGTGGCTCGGAAAAAATTGCTCGAGTGGTAATCTCTATCAACTTCGTGTTCTCTTGTAGACGGTTTCGCTCATGATTAACGTATTCAAGCTTGGTTTGGGATTGTTCAAGAGTGAAACCCAATGACACCACCTCCTTTTCAAGGTCCAAAAAATGGGATTCATATGGGGAAAGCCTACTGGATGAGGCCATCACTTCCTTTGTCTGAGTAAATTTAATTTGTTAAAGCCCTATATTTATACTAATCATGTGATCATTGTTCAACGACTATACTAGAAATAGTCACAATTCTTAATGGTATTTTAAAATCCAAATCATATAACCAAATAAGTGAATAAATTTTACATAACCATAAAAATACATTTAAATAGACCAAGAGTAATTTTCATTAATAAATTTTTGGGTCGTTATAGATGAAGCTCATAGCTCTAATTTCTCTATACATATTGGAATCAAACAAATGTAAAGAGACCTTTGTGATCATTACTTGTAGGATAATATAAAAATGGAGATTTCTAACTACACTACAAGGTTCCTAGTATGTCAGCAAGTGAAGGAAGAAAGGAAAATTCCTAAAGGGGTATTACAACCACTACCCATACCAGTATGGAAGTGGGAAAATATCGCTATGGACTTTGTCACTGGTATCCCAAGAACTTATAAGGTAAAAAATGTGATATGGGTTATAGTGGACTGTCTCACTAGGACTACCCATTTTTTCTCTATTCGGGAAGATTTCTCTCTTGATCAACTTTCCAAGATTTACATCAAGGAAGTGGTAAGGCTGTATAGAGTTCCATTTTTTATCATATCTGATCATTATCCTAGGTTCACATCAAAATTCAGGAGAAGTATTCAACATGATCTGTGTACCAAATTGAATTTTAGTATGGCCTATCATCATCAAACCGATGGAAAATCTGAAAGGACTAATCAGGCACTTGAGGACATGCTGATAACATGATCAATGAAATTTAAAGGTTCATGGGATCAATATATCCCATTATTTGAGTTCTCATACAACAAAAACTTCCATTCAAACATTCAAATGGAACCCTATGAATAGCTATATGGGAAGTGATGTATAACTCTTACTTGTTTCGATGAAGCAGGTGAGAGAAATCTTTTTGGGCCTGATCTTGTGAAAGAGATGATAAAAAAGGTTCATTCCACCCAACAACACATTAAGGCTACTTAGAGTCAGTAGAAGAGTTATGCCGACAATAATCAAAGTTACTTGGAGTTTGATGTTGGTTAAAAATTCTTCCTTCAAATTTCTCCATGGAAGAAATTCATGTGATTTGGAAAGAAAGGGAATATCGTCCCAAGGTACATTTCCCCCTATGAAATCTTTGATCGCATAGGGCTAATGGCCTATTGGATTTCACTTCCTCCATATATATCACAAGTTCATGATGTATTCCATGTATTAATCCTGATAAAGTACATACCTAACCCTTCACATGTACTAAATCTAGAGGTGGTTTAACTAGAACATAAACTCTCTTATGAGGAGTAGCCAGTGGAAATCATGGATCATATAAACAAGGTTATATGCAACAAGACTACCCAACTTGTTAAATTTTTGTGGAGGAAACACAAATATGAATAAGCCATGTGGGACTAGAGGAGACTATGAGGCAGAAGTACCGACACCTTTTCTCTTCTAAGGGTATGAGTTGAAATTTCGGGGATTAAACTTATTAAGGGGGGAATAATGTAAGGACCTAAACTTTTGAATAATATTTTTGTTTCCTGAAAATGTATCGTTTACTATGTCATAATCAATAAAACTATATAAGTATAATTGAAATGTAACCACCACGTTTTGACCATTATATGACCATTGGTTAATATGACCATTGGAAATAATAATAAATTTTAATGTTATAATTATTGTTAATAAATAGAAATGATAATGGATAATTAATGTAGAAAGAAGAGTCAATGGCCTCTACCAGTATAATCATGCCATATGAAGCCCATTTTTCGGAGCTTGGGTAAGAGGTAGCGTAATTGGGATTTACTCTAGAACAAGCCCAAGCTGAGCCTCAACATGTTAAGCTTGAATGAAATCACCTACAAGATAAGTTCAAGTTGATAGAAATCACCACTTGAACAATGTCGTCTAAGCCACCCAAAGATTCTATCACCATTTCACACCTTGCTCTTACGTCCTATAAAGGTGTTATAATGTATTATGTACCAAGAAAATAGTTACTTTGTGTTATCCATTTTTATAAATAAAATTGTTGATATGGTAAAATAAACATCATTTTTGAATTTCAAATGTCAAAATTAATCTAGGATGAATTTTATGTATTTTTATAAGAAGTTTAAAATTATTGAGGAATATTGAATAAAAGAGTATTTTAAAATATTTTTTATACTTTAAATAATTGATACAATGAAATTATTTTATAAAAATGGACACATATGGTTGTGATTAGTAAGAAATTTAGAGTTTAATAAGATCATCTTAATTTTTGGTGAATAGTAACTTATGAATAGTAATATTGCCCTTATGAATAGTAATATTGACTTGTGAATAGTAATATGAACAATGGAATAGTAAAATCACCTAAGGTAATATAAATGTAATTTAAGCATCTTGAATGGTAATTTGATATAATAGTATAAGTAAAAACTGTTTTAGAAATTTTTAGAAATTATTAGTTAAGTATTAGTATTTTTTCGAGTAAATTGTGATTTTACATAAAAATTAAATTTCTCATATTTATAGAAAAAATTCATAAAATGGAATTCATTTTTTACTTCAAAACATTGATATTAGGTTGGGGGAATTTATTATATTTTTATAACATGTTTTATCTTTTGGTGAATATTAAAAATATAGTTGTTGAGTTTTCGGTGTGTTTTATGACATAATAATGATTTAAAATGTAATTTAAAACATCGTTAGAATCATGTGGATTACAATATTATATGATGTTTCCCAAGTGTCCAAAACCATGGGAAAATACCATGAGAAAGCCCATGGTTTTGCAAATACCATCGATAAGGTGTCCTAAAAAATTAATAAATAAAATCCCTCTCTTTTACTATAATTACCAATCCATTCCTTCATTTCTATTCATTAAAAATTAATCATAAAATAATTTATACTAGTTATACCTCTCAAAGAGTCATCCCTAGGATTCCTAAAGCCCTCAATTTTTTGATGTTACAGTTTTAGAAGTTACTCTTCAGGGTGAAATAATTCTCAACATCTATTTTCCCTTCAAGTTCTATTTTATGTGGTATGTCTTCCAATTTTCCATGAAATATTCTTATTTAAAATTTATTCCGAATATATACTATATTATGAGTCTTTTATGAATTTTTTTCATGATTTCCCTCTCTTTTTAATGTTTTCTAAAACCATATTGCACAGCCTTTATGCTGCAGAATGTTTGTCTCAAAATCTCCCTCTTTTTTTCAAGAAATATCTTATTTTATTTATGTTAATACCCAAAACCATTAAATTTATAGGGGTATTAATAAATAAATAAAAATGATATATTTTATTCTATAATTTATATACATAAAACACTCATTCCCTTTATTTGGGATATAAATGACATAATGATCATGTTTCTAAGCACTTTTAAAACGTCGCGATTTTGATATGAAACCCGTTTATTTTACTCTCATTGGGTTATTTTTGAAATGTTTTTTTATGATATATGTGTCTCACATGAAAATAAATAAATATTAATGTTGAGCCAGGATATTTATCCAATTAATTGGGTAAAGAAATTAATCCCTATATATAATAGGTTTTATGATACCTTGGTGAATAACCTTGGTAATTTTTATGACACCTTGTGGATGGACCTTGGTGATATGCTTATGAATGTATAAATTAAATTTTGTGGTCACATTTTCAAGTTATGATTCAATATATTATTGTGATATGTATCTTTATCATTCCTTTAAAATATTTCTCATGTTATTTTATATATTGATCAAGTTCACATGTAAGCCATTTCATTTGTTTTCCCGTACAGGGACTTCTTCTCACCCTTTCCATTGATGTATGTCCCCAGGTTATGTGTTGGAGTAATTTTACTTAGGATTAAAAAGGAATAATCCTTTCATGTGTATTAGAATAATTTTATATGTCTTCATGTATTATGCACCTTTTTTCTAAGATGTTAAACTTTAAAGATCCTATGTTTATTAATTGTAATGTAGAGTTATGTAATAAAAAGGTAGGATGCCATAGTTATGAAATAGGAGTATGTTATATACTTTTGTGGGTATTTGGAGAAACAACTAACACTCATTGAGTTAAACTATAACAAAATTTATTAGAAGACTATTCATATGGAACCGTGTGAGGCTATTTACTATAGGTCATGCAGATCACCTCTCTACTAGATAGAGGTAGGTGAATCAGAGTTGTTGGGACTGAGTCTTATACAAGTGACATCAGAGTTGGTTCAGCTAATTCAAAAACATATGGATATGTATAAGGTTATTCATAATTCATATTTGGATTAATGTTGAAAACCCCATGAGTTTATATTAGTTGATCATGCGTTCCTTCGAGTTTTATCTATATTGGGTCACCATAGAATTCGGAGGCAGGTGAAGTTGGCACTTCAGTTTGTTAGACCATTTCATATTTTGGATATAATTGGGCTAGTGTCATACTGATTGGCTCTTCCACAGAGGTATATTTCTATGCATGATGTTTTTAGTGTTTCACAACTTCAGAAGTATCAACCCCTCTGTTATCATGTGCTCAATCTAGAAGATATTAAGCTTGATTCTGATGGATCCTTTGAGGAACAAACAATTCGGGTTATGGATCACAATGAAAAAGTGTTACGGGGAAAGACTGTGCAAATATATTGAATATTGTTGCAACATGGCCTTGTTTAGGAAGAAACATGGTAGAGTGAATTAGATATCTGGGTTCGTTATCCCATCCTTTTTACCTTGTAATCTTATAGATTCTTGGGATTATAACATGAGGATGAGTTCTTATAAGGTGGGGATATTCTAAGATCCTGTCCTTTTTGGAGATGCCTCATTCTTGTTTTCAGGTAATTGTTTACCCTGATTTTGGTTGTATCTTTGTTGGGGTTTTCTTGGTGGTTTATTTGGGTGAATTTGGATAAATTTGGAATCTCATGGGGTTATTCATGGTTGGTTCACAGTTAGGTAAAATTGTGTCTCTTTACCTAAGAAACCATGCACCCTATTTTGGAGAGACATGAGGTAGCGCATGGTTGGCACAAGATTTGGCCAAACCCTGCAAACACCCTTCCCAAACCATTCACCCTCAAACTGAGGGGGTTTTCTAGCTAGTGAATGGGTTTTCAAACAATTCACAACTTAGGGGAAACCATGCACCTCCTAAGTAGAGGTTCAAGGTTAAGGTTCATGGTTTGGTAGACTTTGAACCCATTCCTTGGAAACCATACATGCGGGGTTTTAATCCTATGATTTTTTTTTAAAAAAAATCCATACCCTTGGTATTTATCTCAAAAAACCCAATTTCATCATAGCACCAATTGAATCAATATTTGAGGGTCCCTAAAGGATTCCAAGGCTCCCCAAACCCCTTTCTTGATGAATCGAAGATTCGGTAGAAAGATCATCTCCTCTTATGATATGTAATCTCTTCTTATTTAGTTTCCTTTATTACTCTCATATTTATCTCATATTTTGGAAGGATGATTTACTCCAGTAGTGATGGGTTTAGATCTTGGTATTTATGGATCATGTTTCGTTAGATCTTGGTCCAAGGTTTTGGTCTTAGATTTTTAGTGTCATTGTTATATTGATATTTTTGCATCAATTTGGGTATTTTCATTTGGTGAACATTCCTCCATAAGTTTGAGGTTGGTGGTATAATTATCAATTCTCATTATCTTGATTATATATGCATGTATATAATTGTGAAATTTAAATTTCTACATTTGGAAATTTCATTATAAACTGAATTAATTAATTTATTATTTTTCATATGTGATAATGAAATTGGTGAATAATGGGAATATTAAATTGATTGATTAATGGTTTAGGAAATTTATAGTGACCCATGGGGACTACCAATATGATTGAAATATGTAAATGGTTGATAAAAGGGTTTAAAATGTGGAATATTGAGATATGATTTTGTGACTGAGTTGTGGGATAGGGACTGCTGCTCAAAATATGCATGGGGTTTCAAAATATCACTCTAGGACACCAATATATAAATATTTGTTTGTGTGTATTTCACATGATCACTGAGTTATGGGATTGGGAATGCTACTCCCATTACCCACAGGGTGTCAAACTTCTGCTCTCGGCCCCCATTATAAGAATGTGAAATTGGTATTAAATTATTATTGGAAACCAATTGCGCAATGAAATTTGATATCCCTTTTTGGATTGTTCAGAATCTATCATGGGTTGTATAAATTATTGTTGGTTTGGCTGTTATCATGAACCCAGGGTTTTATCTGGTTAATTAAAGAATAATTTAAAGTGAAAATTATTTATTTTTTCTATCATGAACCAACCCAACGGGGCCCAATCCACAACTCCCCAATCCCACCTCAAATAGGTCAAGGGCTGGAGACTAGCATCGAGTAGGAATATCATACAAATGGGATTCCTTTTACTAATGTACCTATACAGATGTACCCACAAACATCTCGATGCAATAGTGTAGAGATTAAAAAAATATTTAAACTAAATTCATGCATACATCTATCCCAAACCAAAGTACAATAGATGTACTGAAAGCATAAAATGGAAAAACACACACCCACCATAAACTCTAAAAGTGTTCAATCTTCTCAAAAGTATGGGAACACTATCAAATGAAACTGTTGGAATGATTCTCAGCCCAACTTCGGTAAACACGTCGGTTGGTCTAGCTTACGAAGCTTTGCCCACCTCAGGTTTTTTTGGGGAAATTGTCCAATGGCTTGTGGTATGAAAAATACACAACACATTTGAGAAAATATCATGCATGGGTGAGTGTAACCATACTCAGTAGGTTCCCCAAAACCAAAAAGAAAAGGGAGAAACTAAAAAACATCATTCCTCTCCACCCATCCATAGGGGACCCAAATGTGAGAGAAACTCCATCTCGAACCATCCTCAGCTATACATGTCTAAACAACTAATTCCACAAGGTATGTCAACCCAAACATGTGAAAAACTGTAAGCACTCCTAGAATTACCCAGATAAACTTGTACCAGACTCCAAGTATCATGAGGTTCCAACCTCAAAGACATCCTCAATATTCTACTTGAGGATCTAAAGGTAACACACAACCATGAGAACACACTCCATTGGGAAAAAATCACTAGGTCCAAATGTAGTGTTAATCACCAAAGGTCTTTTCATCGCTATCTTGCACCCTACAAAAGGGTGTAAGAAACCAAGTAGAGAGGTATGCCCTCTCCACTACACATAATCACAGGATCACTAATCCATACTATTCACTACGTACATCCTCTATAAATAGAGAGAATGGAGGTGCCCACACCTCATTGTTGTCCCCCAATTGAGGGGGTACTAGATCCTAACTAACCCATGAAACCTCAATCACTCTTATATAGAGTGTATCATACCTCAGTCCTTCAAGGGAGCACTAACTTCTAATAAGGTATCTCGTGTAACTAGTGTAGGCGTCTGCTCCTTGTAACTATTCTCCATAGTCGAGTGAGATCTGACTCCAATAGAGGACACACTCCCTGCTGCTACTCGAAGATGGGGGAGTAAAACTCCATAGATGGGGACCCTCACCTTCGTATAACAGGGGGTACCGCTCAAAGGATTCAATAACTACACCCAGATATGACAGGTGAGTACCACTTAGTGGCTAGAGTAACTTCACCCAGATACGATAAGGGAGTACCACTCTACCTGCATGATTACTATGGCGGACCCACACCAGGACATGAAAGGGGAGTACCGAGCCCAGGATAGAGAAACCACTCACTGGTATGATAGGGGAGTTCCAATTATGCCACAAAAATATGTATGGAGGACCTTAACCCTGGTAAGATAGGGGAGTTCTAAACCCAATAATAGGGAACCTACACCCTAACATAGTAGAGGAGTACCCACTCTATCTATACATCACATATAGAGGATCCTCACCCTAAAATAGCATAGAGCTACCTACTCCATGGATAGATGACCTTCACTCAAACTCGACATAACCCTGGTTATGCATGGATCTCATTGTGTCTATGTAAAAATATTCACTAAAGATCCACTCAAACTCGACTTAAGTGAGTGTCACATCATTGTGGGTCTACATCAACAGACAGCACCATCATCTGGAAGAACCTTGTAGAAGGATCACCTATAGTACTACCATCTGATTAGGAGGCATCCTCCCAAGAAGAAAAAACTTCTCTTACTACCTCAATATAGTCATTAGATGCCTGTGGTCTGGACTTCCTTGATACCTTATAGGTCACTACCTCTATAACACATGAAGTGCACTTAGCCAGCACACATCCTTGGACTAAATTTTTGGCACAACCATCTTCTCAAAAGCTGGTGTCTCAACTCGCGGACCACCCAGGGGTACTACCTCAGAACCAATGTCATGAATTGAATCCTCTTCATGGGGAAGGTCATCATCTCAATCACACCATGGAACCCTCTCTGTCATTCATCACAGTGGAATCCTAAAATTAAATCAAGAAACTCCTTTCTCAATGAGAATATATGGGGAGATGACTTACGAAGAAAAAGGAACCCCCAACCCACATCTATATGATGCATATACAAAAATTTCCCTACAACCAGTGTCCTAATTTACCTATATAAAAGTAGGTTATCATATTCTTGGTGAATGGATACGTCAACCACCACACCAACACTAAATTCCCTAAACTAGAATCCAAACTTGAAATTATTTAATACCGTAACTATGCAACCCAAAAAAATCTCACACACTATGGTCCCGAATTGGAACTTTCTATGATACAACTCTGTCACGACTTGACCCAACGGGGCCCAAGTTAAAACTCTCTACGCCTACCTCCAATATGAAAGGTTCTAAAAACTAGTATCGAGTAGAAATATCACAAAAAATGGGAGCCTTTTCATATGGTACATATACGCACGCACCCATAGAAATCTCAGGGAAACAATGTAGAGATATGAAAATATGTAAACTAAATTCATGCATACATATATCCCAATCCAGAGTAAAATAAAATTATTGAGAGCATAAAATGGAATAACAGATGCCCACCAAAAACCGTAAAACTGTTCAACCTACTCATAAGGAGGGGATTTCTATCAAATGAAACATCCATAAACCTCCTCAACCCAGCTCTGGTAAAAACCTCAGTCCTTATAGCTCACTAAGATCTTCCTACCTCGGGTCCTCCGAAGACTTTATCAAAAGGTTTTTTCTCTTCACAAGACATGAAACATACCAAAAAATCCCATGTAGGGGTAATTATAACAATGCTGAGTAGGCTCCCTAAAAACAAAAATTAAAATGGATCAAATCAAAGGAATCAGTCATCTTGACCTAGTCAAAGGGGGACCAAATAGGAGAGAAACTCCATCTTGAACCATCCTCAACTATACAATACTAGATAGCTTTGTCTATAAGGGGTGTCAACCTAGACACATGACAACACTGTAAGGAATATAAGAATCACCAAGAAAAAAAACTCATCTCAAAATCCAAGTATCATGATGTTTGGACCACATATCTTGCCACATGACTCTACTTGAGGCTCTTAAGGTAACACACAACTTGGAGGAGATACTCTGTGAGCTCATCAATACCAAACGTAACCCATATGAGAGAAATACTTCATTAGAAAAAACTCACTAGGTCCAAATCTAGTGCTCATTACTAAAGGTCCTGTCATCGCTATATTGTTCCCTACAAAAGGATGTAAGATCCTAAGTACAAAGGCCTACCCATCTCCACCACACACAGTCTAGAGAGAACTACTCCAAACTATGAACCAAATGAATCCTTTCTAAATAATAATAATGGAGAGACTTACACCTCACCATTACAATGCAACTGATGGAGTACTGGCTTATAAATAACCCAAGAAACCTTTGTCACTCCTATATGGAGTGGACCACAATACATTTTGTTAACGGAGAACTAAATTCTAATGAGTTATTTCATGTAACTAGTATAGAGGCCCACACATAATTATTCTCCACATCTGAGGGAGCTTCAACTCCAATGGAGGACCCACTCCTCGTTTCTAATTGAAGAATAGGGAGTAAAATTACGTAGATGAGGATCCACACACTGGTAAGATAGGGGAGTACCACTAAAAGGATAGAGGAATCACACCCTTATACGACAGGGGAGTACCACTCAGTGGATAGAGGACATGCACCTTGATATGAAAAGAGAGTACCACTCTACCATCATGATTACTATGGGGGACCCACATCCTGACATGGTAGGGGAGTACCAACCCCAACATAGAGGAACCACTCCCTTGTATGATAAGGGAGTACCAGATCTTTCAAAACAATATGTATGGAGGACCTGTACCCTGGTAAAATAGGAGAGTGGTAACTATAAGGATAGAGGAAATTCACCCTAACATGGAATAGGAGTACCCACTCTATCTATACATCACATATTAAGGACCCAGACCAGAACACAATAGTGGAGTAATGACTCCACAGATAGAGGACCCTCACCCTTGTCCAACAAGGGAATACATACTCTCTGTGGTTGTTGATTATAGAGGGTTTGTACCATGACATAATAGGGGATCACTATTTCCAACTTCAAGAATGATACGAGGAACCCACGCCCTAATCCATCATGGAAGTAACGACCCCATGAGAACTACCCCATGGGTAGATAACCCACACCCATGATGTGTGGAGTCTCATCCCTTCAAAATCATAGAGGTAAGGGAAACCCTCAACCTTCTTCCATAGTCACTTCTAAAAACTGGGTTTATCCAATGATAGGGTTTTAAGAGTGATTTCTAAAAGCATTGTTAAACACCACTTTATTAGTGCTAGAAAAATCACTATTAAAGGGGGTCTTTAACAGCACTGTTAAAGGGGTCCATTTACTAGTTCTTGTAAAAACGTTCTGATAAAGGCCCCCTATTTATCAACACTAGTAAAAAATCACTGATAAAAGGGTGGTATTTATTAGTTATTTTTTTTGAAGTGATGATAAAGACCCCCTCTATCATTACTTTTTTACTATTTCTGATAAATGGTATATTTCAAAGAAATTATATTTCATTAACAGACACCTGTAGCAGAAGTTATAGATATTTGGAAGCTTTCTAGTCCTTTTTTGGTGTCAATAGAGTTTATTTAGGGTTCACATGTTTCCATAGGTGTAGATATTATCACAAGGTTCAATTTTATATGTGGTAGAGTCCAAACAAACACCCTGTTTAGAACTTATTGTCGTTTGGAAGGCCCTCGAATGTGAAAACCCCTTAAAACCACTAAAAACCCTGAAAAGATCATAAATTTTGATATGAAAGTCTATTTTATCTCCACAACTAGTCAAATAAAAGATTATGAAATGATCTAAAACAAAATGAAATTTAAATCATGTGATAATTAAAGGAATAAAATATATTATAGTTTCAAAAAAGTTAGAAATAAAACATGAAGTTAAACGGCCAAAAATTTTGATCTGAGTGTCTATTTGGGTTCTACCACATTTCAGATTGAATCTTGTGACGTGATATAAGCCCAATATGGTCTGATATTGAGTTCAGAGAGATTTTTCTGGTTTTTCAATCCCAGAAAGGCATAGATGGCCTATGAAACTGAGTTTTTTCATCGACCCCAGTTTCATAAAATTCAAATGCCTATAACATCTAATTTGAGTGTTCGTTCAGCCTTTACCACATGTCATATCAAAAATTATTTCATGATTTTTGATTTGACTTTTTTTGGAGTTGAAATGGACTCTTGGGTCATAAGTTATGTTCATTTCATGTTTTCTAGGGGTTTAGGGTTTTTAGAGTATCTTAACATTTTTAAGTGTTTTAACGGTTTACAGAGTTAATATCCCTTTAAACAAATATATAAATAAATATGTATTTAAAATATATATATATATATAACTATATATATAAACATATATATAAAAATATATAAATATAAGTATAAGAAAATATAATTAAATATATAGATATAGATAGATATATCATAAAATGTAAAACAAAACAATATAGTGGAGTGGAAAAGGTGTGGTGTATAATTTGGAGGTCTCAGGTTCAAAAATCACTGGAGGTATGGGATCATACTAGGGGAGGGATTATTTAAAACACTGATAAATGGGTGGGAGAAGTGTTGATAAAAGGGGTGAGTGGAGCGCTAATAAAGGTTGGGGTGGGATATAAAAAATACCCTTTATCAGCAGAGCCTTTATTATCACTTTTTTAGAGATGTTAAAGTATGCTTTAATAGTGCTAAAAATAGTTCTGATAAAGGCCCCAATATCAGCACTTAAAAATTTGTAATAAAAGCCCCCTTTATCAGTGCTTTTTTATAGCATTTTTTAAGGGGTAATTTATCAGCTCTTTTTACTAGTGTTGTTAAATCTAACCCTCTAACATTTCGTACATTATCAAAAATTATATATCATAGATAAATCACTTTTACTTGCACTTTTAAAGGACTTATTTGTAGTAGTGAGGGGAGAACTAGTCCTAAAGTCTCTCTCTAAGAACCACACTGATATCCAGCATTAGTCATGCACTACTGAAAGGAGATTCGCATTCATCATACCTCATATTTCTACACTACCACATGTATGGTACCCACACCATGATACAGTAGGGGAGCACCACTCTACTATCCTAAAGGGTATAGGGGACCAATATTTTTAGATTATAGGGAATAGTATCAATCCTGATATTAAACCAGTGATCCACCCTAATCACTAGCCAAATGTTAGCACCACTATAGTAGATTCATGATAAATCACACCACATTGTACTACTTAGAACATTAAGAAGGCCACCATCGCGTTCTACATGGAAAACTTCCTAGGATAGGATACTCATAAGATGTAATCCATGTTTCGAAGAAGGAGATTCGTAAGGTGAAAGATCATAAGAAGGTCCTAAGGAATGTACATGGTGTGAACTGAGGCCAACATGGCATGTGAACCAACCCATTCAGCTCATTGTTTCCTATTTTTCATGGATTATCTATAATTTTGATCATACATGTCGTGTACAGGTGTTACATGGCATGTACAAGTAGTACACAACATGTCTCACCACACACAGACCCTTATCCATGTTTTTCCTCCACATGACTATGCCACATGACGTGTAACCCATGGTACATGGAATTTCCTAGATAAATAGACACTTAGACAAGTCATTTTCCCACATTCATGTTCATAACCCTAGGATCATGTACTTTTGTCATGTACATCGACATCTCCATGTATCGTCACATGGATTTGCAGGCCATGTCCCATGGATACAAGACATAGGGTCACTACATGGCGTGTAAGCCCATTACATGGTCTGTAGTTCCAAAAGTTATATTCCCAAAATGGGAAGATCACATGGTGTGTATTACTCATTTAAATTTTATGCAGTCGGGAATTATGATGAGAATTTCCCTAAGATATGCCTGAATCACCCCGATTTCCCTCAAAACACATAAATTGACCTAGAATGGATCTCTAGCAATATTAATAGGTCTCTACAAACTTAAAAAAATTCATAACATAGGGTATTGGAACTTAAATACTCAAATATACCTACCTCATGGTGAAACATCAAAGATTCGGATCCAAAATGATGCATGGATCATGCTTCTACTAGATCTGATGATGATCGGTGTAAAAAACGGAGATCAGAAAAACCTCTTCACCTCAGATTTGGTTTCATTCATTTATCACTCCAAATAGGGGGAGTTTGATATGTTTACCTATCATATTTATTCATTGTCACCAAAGGGGAGTAGGATGGTATAATTTATTTGATTTTATTAAATCAATTAACTCCCTTTTAACACCCCCACCACTAAATCATCGACGACCTTTCACCCATCACTAGAAAATTTTATGTTTCACCTAGGGTAAACACAACATTTTGAACTCAACTGTGGTCTCATAATTATGATCTACCAATCTGCTCAAGAGTTATTACACGTTTCTAAATAAACATCATGTATGTGATAAAATATATTAAATATATTAAATATCATTGCATCGAGGCTCGTTGGGCCCTGGAATCATGTTCCAACTCAGTTCCTAGATTCAGAAATATTCCAAAGTATTAAAAGTCAAAACTCGAGTCACTGCATATTGTTTTTTACATTATTATTTATAAAAATTCATACACTATTATATAATGGATATCATTTTAGATTTTATTGGTGGTAGATTACTTATTTTTAGTCACAACCTACTCAGGTTTTCTTATCGGTACCCAGATGGACTTCATGTTTGTAGGACAAGATAAGGGAATGGTCCTTATATTATATGGCTGAATTGGGTTAGATCGTGGATGAGGGAACCATAAATGATGTCAGGACCCACTTTGGAATTTTCAGTGTCTTATTTTGGGTTTTCATTTTACACTTGAGGCATATATGACATGAAATATCTAATTCTTTGGTTTTGTATATTGTTTTTCTTTTTTGGGATCATCATGTGAAGTTGGTTTTTATTCTTCTAGAATTATTCTGGTTATTTTTATATTAATTATTTATTTTTTATTTATTTCCATTTTCGTTCCACTTTGATAAAGATGTCATAGTCTCCCCTATGATATATATATATATATCTATGTGTGTGTGTGTGTGTGTTTTAGACTCTCTCTACTATTTGGAAATATCTGGTGTATGGGGAGGCACGCCTAAGGTCATGTAACCAACCAGCTCAGGGTATCGACATGTGGCACTTGGGTCCGAATGTTATAGGTGTGAAGTTTCCTCTTTCTTGAATTCTATTATAGGAGGTTCATACCTAAATTCTCATATATTATTACACCTATGATAGCATTTAAGATAAAGTATTTTTTGGATTTTTTTTTTCATTAAGATTCTAGTCTGCACCCTTATTATTAATTTACCAGAAGAGGGATCCCAATTTAAGTTATATTTTGATGCTTCATGTCTTTTCTTGGAAAATTTCTTGATGTAACAAAGAGAGTTTGTTTATTATGGTTCCCTATAGATAGGACCCAAATATTTTTACTATGACCCCCATGGTATTGAGTTCATTATTATTGTGTTCACCTTAAATTTTTTGTGATACTATCTCATTGGTGAATGATTTTTGTTTTCACTAATCACAAGATCATGAGGCATTTCTTCTACCAATGTGACCTTAACTTGAAAAAATGATTATGGATGGAATTATTGAAATAGTATACCTTTTATATTTTTTATATACATAGAAAGGTTAATGTTTTAGATGATTTCATAAGTAATAACTCATGTAGTGATTCCATGGATGAGTATGGGTATTCTTATAGTGTTATGGAAGATATCATTGATTTTCATATTGATATGAGAAGGGTTGGTGGAATTGGATTCCTTTTTTTAGATTAAAGTGTAGTTATCTTTAGTGGAGCAGGCGGATGAGTCCCATCTTGGGGCTTCACAGGTGTAAGGTTGGTAGGATCATGTTTTCTATAGTGATACCCCATATGCGTGAACTAAGGATGATCAATGTTGAGTGTTATTTTAGAGGAGAATTTTCATCCCATCGACAATGTATGAGGTAGTTCTCCATAAATTCCAAAACTCACCCTTATAAGTACATCTGGGTATGAAAAAAATGTACCATTCTTTGAGAGGTGGGTTTTTTCATGGGTAGAATCATTCAGTTGTAGATTTTGTGTTCTGATGATTATCCTTCCAATGGGTTAAGGATGAATAACTTGTTCTCAATGGTTTCCTCCAGCCATTAGATATTTCTAGGTAGAATTAGAAATACATTTATATCATCTTTATCACCATTTCACCTCAATATTAGATATGGTATGATGCTATCTAGGTAATAGTGTATTTTTTAGAGAAAAATCATCTTTCATCTAAGAAATAAAAGATCCAATCTTAGTGTAGGTTTCATCAAGGTAGTATCTAGATGAAGTGGTGAGTATATAGATTCTCAAGGATGGTTATCTATAATTATGATCCTCATTTCACCTCTAGGGTGTTGATAAGTCTTAATTATTGTATTTACTCTTAATTGTTTCTCAAAAAAAATTATCTTCAGATGGATAGTTCGATGGAGCGGTTCAACGTGACTCTTGAATACATGTTACAAACTTGTGTCCTAAAATTAGAAGTTCATGGGTGTGTCACATACCTTTGGTCAATTTTTCTTACAAAAATAGTTTTTATTACTCAAATGGTATGGAAGCATTTGAATTTTTTATGTTGGATTTTTCTATTCTATATTGTGTTGGACTAGGGTTATACAGTTAGTAATTCTAAGTCAAGAACTAGTATAGATCACGATAGAAATTTTGAAGGGGATTTATGAGTGGATGAAGGCGGTGAAGGACTATTAAAAGTCCTAAGTTGACCATATGATGAGACATATGGAGTTCTACCCTATAGATCATGTGTTCTTTAACACAACACCTCATCATGAGATGTAATTTTTTAGTCATGTATGTAATCCTATCCTTGGTTTATTGGGACTTTTTATGTTTTTAAGTGTATTGGATATATTTTGTACTAGATATAACTCCCCTTATAGATTAACTATATTAATCATGTATTTCATATATCACAGATTCTCTATTATCCTCATAATGAATCTCACATCATAAATTAGAGTTATTCTTGAAGCATGCTAAAATGATTTATTAGTTGTTTATAGATAATGTCTAGGTTTAATTTGGTTGTAAACATTTTTAAATTAATCATTTAATTCAGGATGGTAACAAATTTTATATTCCATAAAGATAATTTCTTGGGGACAAGAGAGTATGTTTACATATGAAGGTTGGATTCCATGGTTATAGGGACTAGATTCCATATTGAATATTTGTTTTTCTTATTACCTTATGTGTTTTAAATGTATTTGGACCATTTATATGTGATAATATATGATCTTGGGATGGCTAGTGGACTGGGGAAGAATGTTCGGTAGGGCTTGAGGTTGTGGTAGTAGTCAATGTATTTGATGGCATGATGGATAGTGATGTGCATAGTGGTGTGATAGATGGTACTGAGATCTATAGAGATGGATGAAGATATTATTTCCCATTATTGTTGTGATTAAAGATTATTTTCTTACTGGTTAATTTTTTCTTTATGTTTCAATTTCAAGGTTTCTTGATTTTCAATGTTTCATTCTCCACTTCTTGATGCGGATGGATGGCCTTGGCCTATGCATATTTTATGGTGCTTATGATAAGTCCTAGAGTACCTACAATTATGGAATGGTAATGATTAATAAATGGTTTAACCTATTATGATAGGATCTTGATGGTTGAATTATGATAATTGGGTGGTAATTGTGTAAATCTGAAACAGTCAATAGAATTAATTAGTTTAAAGTCTCATTCAGTGTTTGTGTGCTTATATTTTATCTAGAACTTAGTGGTGGTAACTAATTATATGAGATATGATGGAAGTATTTGAGGTTAAATCTTGGTAGTTTCCCTTAGTGTGGTTATGAACTATATATATTTTTTATGTTGTGTGATTTTATATGTTACCCCACCCATGTTGGTATGGTGATGGAAACCTAGTGGACTCTAGGATGTGTTTTTCCAACAAAAAGGTTTGCAAGGACAAATGGATGACTTACCCCTCATTCCCATTATCTTCTCCTAGGATCATTACATACTATTCTATGTAGAGTTTACCTTCTTGTATATCTTTTTAGAGGGTTTTAATAGATTGTTCTTATTTCCCACATACTTACCACCAGATATAGTATCATAAGTATTTTATATATTAACTATGTATGGGTTGTAATGTCTTGAGGTTTAGTATATAGTGTATAGGCTATGATGGATCTTAAAAACTACTTGATTACTATTTGTAGGTGATGATGTTGATGAAGAAATTATATTATTCATGGGGTTAGAGTTATTATATAGTTTCTATTAATGCAAGTGGCTTATTAGAGAAATATGGATCATGTGGCACAATGTTGGGGAAAATCGGAAAACTTATGGGGAAGTGGTAACATAGTATATTCACATTAATATTATGATGGATATTATATTATTACATTTATCTTGTACTTGGTGAGAGATCCATGGAGAGGCTATAAATTTAGCATACCTAGTTAGGTGATGAGTTAGTTTTATTTTTTATTCACTCGTATTTTGTAATATTTCTTCACTTTTTCATGAGATACTTTTAAGAGGATACTACTAAGTATGACTGTTATGATCACTGTACATCTATATAAACTATTTTTTAGTTCTACAAGAGATGGTTTGTGATTGAGTTTAAATCACTATATTATGGACTTTTTAAAGAGTTAGTTATACTTTGAAGTCACTACAAAGGATTTTATTTTGGTACTTGAAGTTCCTTTTTTCATTTGTTTCCAATTATATGCCATTATATGCATGTAGTGGGATCTATTATTACATTTATTATGATAAAGAGTTGTTTGGCGGTCTCATATTATCTCTCATTCCTTATTTTATTATTACAGGGTAATGTTTCTCATTCATGTGTGTGATATGCCCTTGGTGTTATTTTCTAACCAATATTCTATTGGTGGTGGGCTTTGGGTGTCATCATCCCTCTTCCCTCATTACTGACCCAGGAGGGGTACCTCTAGGGAGAGGGGGTTGTGACATTAAAACTCTTAAAAATATGTTATCCCAAATTTTAAATCCAAATTTTATAATCATTTGATCACATACTCTTCCAAGATCAGTATATAATTTACTAAATAATTACATCAATATATCCAAAAGTGATATACCAAAAATTTATATGCTCTAATCATATAATCATCAAAATATACTAATTATTTACTATAATAAAATCATATATTATTCTATAAATTAACTCAAAATTTATTCCTCAATTTTTTTTATCTTAATCATTTAATGTTCCTAGGATAGTTAACTTATTCAAAAATAACATTAATCACTATTTCACCAAATCACTTTTCAATCTCATGGTCATCTATATGATAAATCATATATTCTAAAAATGTTATAACATTTTTTTTAAATTAATCATAATTACCTGTACATCAACGATCATATTAAACCTAATTTTATCAATACCATATGACTTATATCTACATAATGTAAAATAATTCTTCCTTAAATAACATTTTCACTATAAGATAGGTTGAAAATAAGGGTTAAATATACCTCAAAAAATTATTAATACTCAATAAATGTATCCATAATTACTCACATCACATAGAACCTCCAAACAATAAACTATTTATTTAATATTATGATCAAACTTAGACGTAAAAACACTTGATGGTATCTAAAACTTTTAAAAAATTCTCACCTGAATCACCATAATCTCTAAAGCTAACTAATCCTTTCCTTTAATTCCAACTATAAATCCTTGAAATATAAACAACAAATAATTAAATGATTTATAAAAAGGGTTTCAATTTATTATAATATTAGTAACTTTTAGGTTTAGAGTTTTAGAGATTTAGTAAATACATTAAATTACATATGGAACACTAAAACATGGTGTTCATTTTTCTAAAAAAACATTGTTTTTAAATTTAAACTATTGTTTCATTAAAAAAAGCTTCTTCATCTTTTATGATGAATCTTAATGGTGGAATGAGTAACCTTATTATAGTTCCTACACATCCTTATATCCTACTAAAAACATTTTAATTTTTTTTTTGATAAAAACAAAGCTTATTATGGGATATAAAAATAAATTAATCTCATTAATCCAGTGAAAAACATGATAACCGATGATAAAGTCTACATTTTCAAAATAAATATTTGGGAACATAAATATAAAATAACCACATGATAAAATAATAATTTACTCAATGAAACCCATTATAAACCATTATAAAGTAAAGAAAACCACATTAAGGCATCCTAAGGCATGTGGTAACTCATAAAAGTTTTTTTTAACAACTATTTAACCTTTAAAAGTTAAAAAATATTCCTTACCACATGAAATCAAAATATTTACATAAACCCCATTTTTTGTAAGCATAACATAGGTATCTTAGAGAATAATATTCATATATCATGTTCAATCATCTTTAACTCAAATTAGAATAATTTAATCTTGGTTTATTTCAATTGATTAACTAACTAGGTTATCTCTCACATTGTTCATCTTCGAAGACTATTCATTACCCAAATGAATTGGAGAGATATATCAGGCTCACCAATATTCATAAGCTATATCATCTTTACCTATTATCATATATAAATCTCAAGAACTATATAATTAATATAAAAATTTAATATTTCACTTTTTCATCATAAAATTCTTGAATAACTCATTTGTAACTATAAAGAGAACACTTTCCATTTTGGTATAATCAAAAGGAGAAATATAATTTTTCCTTGAAAACTCTATAAAATGAAAAAAATTAAAATTGGAGAGAATATAATACTATTTTAAAACATAGGTTAACATATATAATAAATTTTTATAATGAATACACTATATGAAATCAAGAAAATATGTTCGTGTTGTATACGTTATAAAAACATTCTTTTTCACTTTTGTAAAAATTCAAAAATGACATATATAGAAAACATTGGAGAGATTAATTTTTAGAAAATTGAAATTAAATTAAAATTTAGTTTAAATTTAACTTTATCAAACATTGAATCATAAATAATAACATTCCTGAAATATTTAAAAGAACATTGATATAGAGGAGAAAGAGTTTAAAACATTTAAAACAACATTTTAATGAAAAAGATATTACGGCATTAGAAACTTTTAAATAAAAAGAAAAATGTAGGATAAAAAATGAAAAATATTTTTAATCCATTATAATTTCAGTAAATTAATGATAAAATTCATTCATTTTGACTTATATACACCACAAAAAATAAAACATGTGGTGAACATACCATGAGTCTCAATGAATGGAAATTGAGACAAGAGATCCCCATACATTAAATATCATCTAGCATTATATTCTATTTGTATCCAAAATAATATATTTATATTATTTATTTAATTTTATAATAAACTTTTTAATTTTCATTTCATTATTATTACTCTTCCTTTAATATCATTTATTACCATGACTTATTTAGTTATTAAAATGGTTAAGTTCACGTTGGATGTTTTGGGATCATTCGGTTTATAACCTCAAAACAATATCATTGCATTGACCATGGTCAAATGGTTGTATTGATATATAAACATAAAATATTAATCATGTTCCAATTATCATATATATACATATATTCCTTTTTTTAAACCAACTATGTATGGAATTCATGAAAAATTAATCACATAGTTTCATAGAGATGGTAGTTCGTACATACATATAAATGACATTTTCATTTTTCTAATTGGTGTAAAATAAATAAAATAAATAATATTTAACTTTTAAGAATAATATATATTCTATAATGTTCATATTTATTTTTTTGTTTCATCCTTATGACCATTTAAGGTAGAGATGAAAAACTAATCACATCACTTCATGGAGGTGGTAGTCCACACGTACGCCCGAGTGATGTTATAATTTTCTAATATATGGTAGGTTAAGAAGGTAAATAATATATTATCTAAAAATATTCATAATTATTTCATAAGTATAGTATATATTCATTTGTTACATATTTTTAACCATCCATATAATATGGTGATGAAAAGAAAAACACAACACTTTGTAGTGGTGGTAGTCCACACAAACACATGACTAATGTTTTCATTTACAATAGGATGGAAAAGAAAAAGAAAAAGGGTTATACCATAATAATTATAAAATTTAATTATATATAATATATTAATGTTATTATTTCATCATGGTTAAAGAATATTTAATGGATTTAGAATAATAAATAAACATGAAACACTTGGTTAAGAGTTATACCTCTTCTTTGTAAAACCTCCTTTGGCTTACACCTTAATCCTTCTATATTTAGTCTTTTGGTGATAACAATACCTAAAATTAGTGGGGATGGATTTTTGGGATTGATTTTGGTAGGTTTTAGGAAACATTTAGTGGTAAATGGTGTGATTAAGGTAGGATGGTGCATGTCATTTTATAATTGATGGGAGTGGCCCAATTGTGAATATTAAGAACTTTAAAATATAATAAATATAATAACAATATAAGATATCACAAAATGGAATTAATTTTTGTGTTATTAAATGATAATATTATAATAAATTTATCCAATAAAATTTACACATGATTAAGTATCATTTTAAACAATATATTTTGATTTAAAATCCTAATTAACTCTTTTTTAACCTTAACCATGATAACACATTCTTCACTCTATAAGGGTTATAAATTTACTTCTAAGTTGTAATGTGGCTCAAAATGTTCCATTTATGAAATTTTAAATAATTTCCCATTCCATTTTTCATATTTCAATATTTTTTTGTTTTTCAAATCATTTATTAAAATATTTTTTGTCATAAAATATCATTAAAGTCGTTTTTTGGAAAATTCATTTAATTTGTATTAAAAGGCATCAAGAAAGTAATGGAATTAATATTTAGACACATTTACCATTAATTATACTTTATAATTTTCTATTAAATTCATATAACACCACAATTAATCAAAAACATATTAATTTTATGGTTTTTAAAATCATTTATCTTTATTTTTCTACTACTTGCCCTAGATTTCTATCAGTATTGATTAAGTGTTTAGGGTTATATCATCACTAAAAATTAAAAAAAACTATAATAAAAATAAATTATTCGTATTAAAAATATCCATTTATAATGTATCATAACTTTTTTTTATCCTAATAAAAATATATTGGATATATTAAAAGAAAAAGGGAGACATTTTGTATTTATTCTTTAGTTAAAATAATATAAAAGTTATAATCAAATTCAAGTGGAAATAAAGTACCAAATTTATGAATATTGGATGGTTATGATCAAGAAAAACTTATAAAATAAAATAAATACAATGTTATAGATATTTTTAGGCTTTATCTTATATTTTTATCCCTGATTTACCCATATTAAGGTGACAAATATTTACCACGGTTACTATTCATAATGAGAAAAAAATAAAAGGTTCTTAGTTACCAAATGTTAACCTCATAATTAAAAATAGGTATTTATTTTGTCAAGATTAATTTTATTGTTTTTTTATAAATAAATTTTAATAATAATAAAAAATAATGAAAAATAGTTTTTAGAATTTTTCATTTTTAAGTAAAAAAATAAATTTATACCATAATGAAATATAATATTTATTCCTATAGTATTATTTATCTTATATTTAATAAAATGGATATAATGTAACATTAAATCCAAATCCAAAATAGAATGGCACTTTTAAATCAATTTATTTAAAAAGAAATTAAAATATTATTTTTCAAAAATCATCATTTTTCACTATTTACTCAAAAATCAATCTTTTCTGACAAATCTAAAAAATTAATATTAACCCTATTATAAAGTTATTTTTTCAAAAATTATGTCAATTTCTTAAAATAAAATTTCTAAAATTGGTAGTTATTAATTATAATATTCCCACACAGAATGTAATAAACCCCATTTTGATGAAAATGTATTTTAAGGAATAAAATTAATCTATTATCATTATTTACCAAATTACAATAATTAAATGAATTTTGATTAATCAATTTATATATATAATATAATTATTTCTTTGAAACTATTTATCAATAGTGATTAATTTAATCTATTAAGAGAAAAATACATTTCATGCATAAAAATAGTTTTATGAAAAATATATCTTTTACCTTCAAAACATTTTACATTCATTTCTAAAAAATTTATAATTAATGTATAATTGAATGTTAATTTATTAATTAAAAACTTTATACATATATTACGCAATATTTTTACTCCTATTTATACCCTTCAAACCAATGGCTAGATCATAATAATCATAATTAAATAATAGTATGTCGTGGTTTATTTAAGCTTGATATTGGGTATACCACACATAATATAATATATTTTTTAAATAAAATAAATTATAAAATATTGGGGTGTTTCATTCCTTTTATTAACACGTACTATGGTTAGTATGTCCTATTACCCACGTTATAAAGTAGCGACTTATCATGTATAGTGGTTGATAGATATCATGAGACAAGTTACGATACTTTATTTCAGATTAACAATATTTTTTGGTTTATTATAGGGTTCCATTAGATATATATTGTTAATAAACCTTTACAATTTATCCCTGGATGATATACACTATAAGATTATCATATAGGAATCAAATCCTCTAAATAGACTCCTTTTACTAAATATACTAGAAGATAGGAAGACAACACACCATACTCACTAAACCAAGTCAACCTCGTACACATGCAATAAAACTCTAAGCTCACACAACCTTTAAGATTAAAATAAATTGATAAAATAAAGGAAAATAAACCTTGGTTTTATGTTATTTGAACATTATATCTTATGTCTATTTTATAAACACTACTACATTTCATTACTATCAGGAGATACAAGAATTAAAATCACTTTTTCAAGTTATAAAATCATATCACTGATTATAATTAATCTTCAATTGCATAATTTCACATGTAATTGTGGTCCCATATACTTATAGTATGTTTAACTTGGCCATCCAGTTGCACCACCATCTAAAATTCACTGAAAACCCACCACTGTTCCATGGTGACTATTGATTTCCTATAGCAATGCACACCTAAATAATGAAGCAGGTGAACAATCCATGTTACCCATTTCAAATCCAATAATGAACCATACACCTTAACCCTTTATCATAAAACTTATGATTGGGATGATACATATAAAAAAACTAAATATTATACTCAAAATCATCATAGCACTCATTCACCCTCATCCAATCCACTACACATTCTCATAACAAAATATCACCATCCTATCAAACAACCATCCATTAAATATCTTGTTCCTGCTACCTAAACTCCAAGAACAATGTATCATTCAATATTTATATGTATTGTGGATGTAATGGACACTTTATGTTATCTTCACACTCCCAATAATATATCAATTGAATACTAATTCAAGGAAATCATATAATTTCTCATATACTTTGACATAACCTTTATCCTCCATAGAAAATTGCATTCAATTCTCTCCTTTGTTCATTCACTCGAGTCTCACTAAGTACAATGTTGCCTTAGAATTTCTAGGAAAAATACTTGGTGAACATATCCCTTGTATTTCTCTTCCGAATTATATTTTTAAAATATAAAAAAAATTCTATATCATTATCTATATGAAATGGTATTTGAGGTCAATATGTTTCATCCTTTCATGAAACATGGGATTTCAAACCAATTGAATTTCATTTTTATTTTCATAGAATAACACTCCACCCTCCAAACTCCTTTCGAGCTCCTTCAATAATTACATCATCTGTACCAATTCTTTTCAGTCATCTATTGTAGCTATATAATTTGATTCTATTGTAGAAAAAGTAACAATTTTTTTCATTCATGACATCTAAGTAATACTCATTCCACCATAGGTGGAAACAAATCTAGTAGTGTTCTTCTAAGTATCTGAAACACCAATGAACTCATAATCAGTGTTACCATGAAATATATCATATACACCAAAAGAAAAATGATGTGTCTTTTAATCCATTCAAGTACTATATGATCTATTTTATATACTCTCAGCCTTCCCATCCTATTTTTGATATAAATTGGCTCACAAACCCCAATAAAAATAAAATTTGTAGTCGAGTACATATCATGGCATACATCAGACTTCTTACCATTGATGTAAATGGAAGTTTCACTATGTATGTGACCTCATCTACTATTTTAGAAATCTTCTCCTTAGAAAACATTATGTGTTTATACAAATGAGTTGCAATTAGATTATATTATATCATCCCAAACCATTCAATGACATTCTATATAGTCTTTTTGAGATAGCACCAAATTCTCAGATTTGTTATCTCTCTCATTATCCATTCTAAATATCTTCTTAGCCTCTATGAGATCTTTTATCCCTAATTTTCTAAAAAAATCATGCTTCAATTTCTATATCATATTAATTTCCATAAAAACTATAAATATATAATCCACATACAAAATAAGAATGATGAAGGTCCCATATTTCCATTCCTTCTAGTAGTAATAGTGATCTGTATTGCACTGCATGAAATATTCTTCTTCCATAAAGGAATCAGACTTATGATTCCACTACCTAGTATCCTACTCGAATACATTGAGAATTTATTTGTCTTACACACCAATTCTTAATTCTAATTATCTTTAAAACCTATCAATTACTCTATTTAAACCACTTTCTCTAAATAAAATTGAAATAAGTTTTTCTTTACATTTGTATTCTCAAGGTGTGTCTTATAAGACACAACCAAGCATATAACCATTTGGATGGTAGTGTTATTAACTACCAGGGATAAAATTTAAGATAATTCAATCCCCTCCATCAGTTGAAGTACTTTCACCACCAAGTGACTTATACTTATTTGTTTTGTCAACTATCTTCTTAAAATTTAATAACTTATTCTCAAGATCCATTTTCCCCATGGAAAATCATTAAGATCCCACATAACATTAGAATACAATGAATAAATTTTTTATTCATAGTTGATTCAAACATTTTGGAGTCACTGGGAGTGATAGCCTCTTCTGGGTTTTCATATATTCCCTCATCCATTTATGTAGAAAATTCAGTTTAGTCCCAAACCTTTAGACTTACCACACGACTCTATAAGATCTTTGTACTATAGCTTACATCTCATATCTTCTTAACACTACATATTATGGTTAACTATCTTCTAATTTACCTTTTTCACTACTCTAACATCTGAAGCTTTCTATTATGATTTATTATCCCAAGATTAGTCAATCACATCTTCCATTTCTCTCAATTCTAGACTTTCCTTATTTTCATCTGAACCTATCGTAAATTGTTCTTTTCTGATATCTCTTCTCAAATAAACTTAGACTATTTTATTTTATTCTCTACTAATAACTTCCACCTAATCCAAGATTTATTTCTTCCAAACAACATTATCATTGAATAGAACATATCAACACTTGATGACTTGTCATTTTTCATCATACCATAGTTGGAATAATAAATAGTTATTTTCATATCCCGTAAGAAAACATTTCTTATAATTCACCTTAAGTTTGTATATGTTTGTATCATCAATATGGACATAGGAAATAATTTGAAAGAATTTGTGGTATCTAACTTCTGATTTTTTACATAGACCATAGATATTCCAAAACTTTTTGAACCATTAGAGTGGAAAGACATTTATTAACCAAGAATGATGATTTTTTCACTGCTTCATCCCAAATTTCATTGGGAATTATTGACTATTCTAAAAAAATCCCACATTTTCTATTAATTTTTAGTTCATTCAAACTACTACATAATTATTTTTTGGTGTACTAGGAATATTTATCTCCATAATTTCCTTTCATTTAATTAATGCTCTAAAAACATCAGACTTATGTTTCAGTAAGTAAACTCATACTTTTCTAAAATATCCATCAATAAGTCATAGAGAAAAGCAACCCACTGTGATATTGATCTGTGGTGGGGTCCTCAAAATATGACTGAACAAGTTAAATATTATGTTCTCTATGATTTGATATGATAAATTTTATTGATACCCTTTTCAGATTTCCCCAATTCATAACTCTCACAATTATTGACTTGGTGTGATCTTTCTTTAGCATTACTTTTATTATTAGAACTTTTTTATTCTTATCATTGACATATTTGAATAGATAATGAAAAAACTCTATACTATAAAATGTTGAAACATATACAACAACCACTTCATCTAATCTACCATTCTGATATATGTTCTCGCCTTTTACTTCTCATGCAACCCTCATGGATTCATGAGTCACCTTCCAAACTCTATTGCAAAGTTAGTTTCATAGCCAACCCCAACTAGTTTTCCTAAGGAAATTAAATTCTTTTGTATACCTAGGATGTGAATCACTTCTTTTGGATGTAAGAAGCCTCTAATATTTATTTAAATATTAACATCCCAGCTCCCCATAACTTCCATATCTTTATCTTCTTCCAAATAAAACTTTTCAAACTTCCCAAAAAAATAATTGACTGTGTAAACCAACTCTTATATTGAGAAAAAATATGCTCTAGATTCAATCACTCATGACTACGTTAGAATATTAATTATTAGAAATAATTTGTTTCCTCCTTCAGTTGTTCTCACAGAATTTTATCTTTTGGAATTTGAAATTTCGAGAATTGTGTTATAATCCCTGTAATCATTTTTGAAACATCCTTTCTTCCCAAGATTTCAATATATAGGCCCAAGACCATCCATTCTTCCTAAGATCCTCTCTTGAGACCTATATTCCATTTATTTCTTCCGAATTCTTATTTGGGGTGAACATCCTCATCCCTCTACATTAATTATACTTATAGACAGTGATTGGAATTCTCTATATCTGAGTTCTTCATTCATGACCAAATTTATGATAGCCTCAAACACCATGTCAATTTTGTTACAATTATTTATAATTATTATTACCATCACATACCACAATTCCAATAATATTGAAAGTATTAGAAAGTTGTAAATGATGGTGAATATTCAATCATCTGGATTTTACCCTTCCAGTAATCCTACACATAGAAACATCATTAATTGGAAGAAGAAAAAAATCTATTTCAATCAAACATCCCCCATTATCTCGGTGATCAAAACTATAAAGTCCAAGCACCCTATCCATGGAATTGATCCATCCTACTCTATATGGTTTTGTTCACCTCATGATCCTCCTTTGGGAAAATACATAAAAGAACATGCTCATGAACAAAAAATACATGAATGCACAAATAAAAAACATTGTGCACATAAGTATTACAATGGTTAGAACATTATGTCTTACATCCACAGGAGAAAGAAGACATCACTTTCACTCCATCAAAAATATAGTGCATATGAGTTACACTATAGTAACCCCAATTTAATTTATCTCCATGTTTTACATTGTTCATTTGGAGTTTTGGATTTTTGGTTTGGATCATCGGTTATGTTCAAATGGGAAAAGAGAGAGAAACTTGAATCATAATGTAGTAATCAATTAATTATTTGAGTAGTTATTCATATAGTTAATAATTCATGGTAAGTTTCTATAAATTATATTCATGTAATGAATAGGTTTAGAGAATTTTTAGTGAGATGATGTGGATTCTGGTGTAAGTGGGTATTCTTATGTTTCACAATGTAATGTAATGTCCTACCCCAGGTTCCACTCACTAGTGCATCGATTCAATTGGTCACATAACCTCAAGCGTGCCTCCATGTATACTAGAGGCTACCAAATCATAGCATGGGTCTAATATCTGTCATAGGGACACTATACCCTCTTTATCAAAGTAGAATAGTAATATAAATAAATAATAATAACCAATAATATAACCACAACTAGAATAATATCAATATCACATGATAAAAAAAGGTAAAATAAAATATCAAAACTAAACAGTTGATATTTCATGAAAAATTATTTACAAAGTGTAAAAATAAAAACCCAAAAGTAATGACACTCACAACACCCAAGAAGGTCCTAAAACATGACTGGTTCCCTCATCCATGATCTATCCCAAATCAGCCATCTAATACAGGGTCTTTGCCCTTATCCTGTCCTACAACCATGTAATCTATTTAGCTACTGACCAAGTAGCCCGAGTAGGATGTGAGTACAACTCCATAGGCAACCACTAATGGAATATAAAACAATATTCAATCAATAAAATTTTATTCGGTTGTATAATGAAATAAGTAAAATGCACAAGTAAAAAAGTTATCAAATTATTAATTATTCTTTATTTAACCACATAAATCACTAGGTTCTCATTGACACCCGAACTCTCAATACCTGCTTCAGACTATGTCGGATTCTAAACAATTTCACACATTTAAATCAGAATTCATTCTAATGCAATGGGATTTCATTATCCATTCATTTCAATTAATCATCATGGATAATTGGAACCATAGACCAATTCCAATCTTATGGGCATTGAACATCATATTTAGAACCCCATAGATATTTGGAGCATCAGTCGGTGTCTCACACCCCATGTCACATGGGTATTCAATGGTTCAATCATTGTTCCATACTGACTATATCATATGGGAATCTAATCCTCAGTCCATGTCCCACAAACATTTAACCCATATGGGTATTTCTAACCTCAGTCCATGTCCCCCGCACATTTAACACATATGGGTATTTGGAGCCTCAATCCCAATCCCACACACATATAACACTTATGGGTATTTGTAGCCTCAGTCCCTATCCCACACACATTTAACACATATATCACAATATAAAAAATTAAAATATGCCACAATGTCACATTAATTAATTCGTTAATTAATTAATAAAATTCAAAAATTTCATAATCACATCAATACCTTAATTAATTCAACAATTAATTAATCACATTAATTACATTAATTAATTCATAAATTAATTAATCAATTCACAATCTCAACATCCAATAATTAATTCAACAATTAATTATTCATATCTCAGAATCTCAACATCCAACAATTAATTTTTCATATTCAGAATCTAAATATATCATAGTTAATTCTACAATATATTATTCAAATTATCAATCTCAATACCTCATAATTAATTAAACAATTAATTATTTATATTCTCAATCTCAATACCTATAATTAATTTAACAATTAACTTTTCAATACACAAAATCAATATCTCAATTTCATAATTCCATCAAATAATTATTTAACCATATTAATTAATTCAATCAATAACTCAATTTATAATCATCTAATAGTAATTATAAAATTACATACATGTCATTTAAGATAATACTTTAGGATTTGAATTATATACCACCTACCTCAATTTGTTGACAAAGCTCGCCAACTAAAGAATCCCCAATTTGAGCAGAATAAAGACGTAAAATGAGATCTAGATCTGAAACCCTTATTCAAGATGAAATAATAAATATCCCACAATTCTATATTTTGATTCAATAGTCCTAGATTTATGTATAAAAAAAGATAGGATAACTTCTCTTTAAAATATGAGGGAGAGATGAGAGAGAAGAAGAAGAAAACCACACGAGATTAGATCCTCTTACTAGATGGGTTCAGATCTTCAATATGCCCTTAAAATAACTAATAACGGATGACAGGAAGGATTGAAATGCATTTAGGAACCTCTAAAAATGATATAAAATGATTTGGTTTTAGTGATTGTTGCTTTTGGGTAAATTAGGGGATTCGAGAAATTTTAAATTTAATTTTTTGATTAACTAAAACTTAATGTATAGTTTGTTGGGTAGAGGTTCATGGTTTCCCCTAACCTTGCACCTTAACCATGCACCTATTATAGGGGGTTCGTGGTTTATCCTTTTAGGGTGCATAGTTTGACAAACTATGCACCAACCATGCAGACCCTCTTGTTCCAGGGTTTCACAGTTTGCTGGGCCAGGGAGCATGGTCAGGGAAAACTGTGTTCCAACCATGAACTCCCTTATTTCTTCTATTTTTCTCAAATTTACACCCAAAAAAACCTCAAGGTAAAACCCAAACAAAAATTTATCAACACAAGGAAAAGGATTGTATGTAAATGAGGCCAAGAAATCTCTAGAAAAGGTCGGGATCTTATAATATCCCCACCTAATAACTGATCTTCCTCAAGTTATACTCCGAATAATCTCTATGATTTTGAGTCAAAATGATTAGGCCACAGTAGGGTCCTGGAAAATCCGCAAAGGAGATTCTACCCAATTCCCCCCAAAGGATTGGGGGGAAGAATGGAGAAAACTCAAAGGATGCACAAAGCTGAACCAGTCCGCAGACCGGACCAAATGATGACACCACACGTCCAATTCTACGAAGCACCCCCTCCGCGGACTATTGGCGTTCTTGGAATGGGGGCGGAGATCCTCCACGGGCGCGAAGCAGGATGGGCGCTGGACCGGTCCACAGTCACGAACCGCCCCCAACTGCGAACCACATCGACCAGCCCTGACCGCATCCGCTGTCGTTCATGGAATGGAGGCAGAACCCTCCGCGGCCGCAAAGCACTCCCTGAGTTGGTTTTTTTTGTGGGAGAAAGCTGCGTTCAATGCACCTGTGAGTCGTCGATTTACTAAGTCATCCGTGAACCGGGTCTCTGATCATGGGCCTCCGAAAAATGTGTCGCACGACCATAGATATATCTCTTTCCCCACTCTATAAAATGAGATCTAGGGGGAAGATCTGAGGAGGTTTTTAAGAGTTTGGAGAGAAGGGGTTTCAAGGAAGGATTTCAAAAGAAGGAGCTCAGGATTTTGCAAATAGTTAAGTTCCAGTTCACGAACTCGAATAGGTAAGAACCTGGAATCGAATTAATAAGGAACCAAAAACGCATAATAACTTGGTGAACCGTGATATTAAATTAATAAAGAAAATAAAACCACAAACATGGCCCCTCTGTGGATGCACTTCCCGTGGACTAGGGAGTTTATGCCCCTTTTCCGATCTGTCTTACCATGTAGCACCCTCCTACATGGGAGAAGCCCCGACTGATGAACCCCTGAACGGCATCGCCCTTGGCCACCACTGCTCGCATGGATCCCACCGCGTACCAACCTGGTACACGGGCCGAACCCGAAGCTACGAACCACCCTGGTTCGCGGGATGCCCACCATGCCGCGAACCACCCTGGTTCACGGGGTGCCCATCTGTCGGTGAACCACCCTGGTTCGCGGACGGCCTCTCTAGCTGCATAGCACCTCCCTACGTGAAGGGATCCACTCCTCATATACCCACGTGTACTACCAAATCCTTCGAAGTTCCAATTCCCTGAGCCAGACAAAATCCTCCCAATCTGGCATGATCCTCCACAACTCCCTCATTGGCTCATTCACCGGCCCCGAGCTGAGGCCTCCACCGGAGCCACCAGACCCGTGTGATGTAACCTTCATGCACATCAGTGCACCGTCTTGAGTTCACAAACCCATGGTAAGCAAGGGTAAAGGGGTTTCTCTGACCCTTGAGCGGATTTCTGAAGCATTCCTGGGTTCACATTCCCATGGTAATGTGGAGTCTGAGCTCGGGAGTCCCCTTTCTTCCCCTCCATTTGTTGGGGCTGGTCACATCTCCCTTCTTCGAGGGGTAGTAGAATAACCATCAGAAGGAAGCCCCCATGCACTATCGTACTTCCCCCGGAAACAAGAGAGGTGATGGGCACAGGAGCACCTCTTTCCCTCTCCCTCTGCGCTTTGTCACCATGAGAATCCATCTCAAAGTAAGCCCCGACTTCTTGGGCGTCCATCTCGGAGTAAGCCCTGACCTTATGGGCCGCCCTATGCGTAAGCCCCACTCCACTTACCATGGACGCACCTTTTATGACGTGATCGTCTGGACCCTACTGCCTCTTGTTTCTCACACCGAGCATGACTCACGTGGTCTTAGAGTAAGCATCGACCATGACATGCTCTTATGGGCCTCCTCAGAGTGTAAGCCCTAATCCATCGCTATGGGTCTCCTCAAAGTGTAAGACCCAATCCATAATCCTGGGCCTCCTCAGAGTGTAAGCCCCAATCCATTGCGAACTACGAGGACTTTAATCCATGTCAAGGCATGGTACGTAGGAACCCTCCCCGAGGTTCAAGCCCGATCACCGTCGGACCCCCAAGTCCACATTCACGTTGGCTCTCTGACACTCCTATTCGAACTACATGGAATGTGATCCCTGTCTCCCAGTAAGGGTACGTAGGAAGCCTATTGGAGGTTCAAGCCCAATGACCGGTCGATCCGACTACCTTCACATCGGTTCACCACGCCACTCCTAGTGCCGCCTCAATGAGTCCAGACTCCTCGGGGTCATTAATCCAATGAGGTATGGTAAACCTCAGGCATTAATGATTCTGAAACCCTACGTCCAGCAGACCATTGCCAACCAGGAGTAATCTGTGCATACTATGCTTTGGGTATAAACCAAAGATTCACGAACATATGAATATGTATTAAATCTGTAATAGAGTCCCAGAATAGGAAATAATTCCCCCCAAAAGGGTGCGATGATCCCAAATTCCCATCCTCTCGACCAATGTGAGTTCTTATGCGTCATTGATCAAACCACCCGGTGAACGCCAACCTTTGGAAATCAGGTCCATGTGTCATTGGATACAGAACTGTTGGGCATTTCAAGACTGACCCAAAACAAAAAATGGTGAACCCAACGTGAATATTTAACCAAGCATGGCAAATTTAACCTAATCCCACCTTGTTCTCCCTTTATAATCACAAGGAGGGCCAAGAAAGGTCATTAATTATGCATGGGATCATGAGATGTTGCTTTGACGGGTTTTCATTTTGTATTTGTTAAATTATTTTACAGGTACCACACAGAACTCCCTTCAATCCAATGGCATCCCTAAGGAACTCACAAGCACGTGATTCCAAAAACGCAATGACCGGACGTCCTCACCAACGGAGGACCCCATCACCTACCTAGTGTCTTCAACGCTGGTTCTCATATGCATTAATCCGAGAGTGACACGTGAACGGTACTATCCCGATAGTGTAGGCGGCCATGCACGCCCACCAATCCACCAGGACTCGCCAGTCGCCTACCCAGCAGTGTCCATAAAGGCAGATCCAGATGACCCATGTTGCTGTCTCCAACTGTTTCGGGAGTCTATCCCCGAAATGGGACAATGCGTACCTCCCTTATCTTAGAAAGGTGGATGAGGTCGACGTTGAGGACTTCATCCCCGCCGATTGGGGGTTCCACTCCAAGGCCCCTGCTGGTAGACGTCATCACGGTCACGTCGCAACTCAACATCCTCACACTCAGGAGGATGTAGCCCCGAGGATCCAGGCCCACCCTCCTCGAGCTCCAGCCCCTCAGACTGCCCGACTAGGGTGGAAAAAATACAACTGGGGACCAGTAATCACCCTGGTTCCTAAGGAGGAGCTATGCTGCCCAGTCACGGAGATGCATCATGAACAGGCACATACACATTTTCTCTCCTTCAAATCTCTCCATCCAGACATGGAGGCATCATACGAGCCGCCATGCATCCCCACCGCACTCCATCAAGCCCATCTATCATGCAGGACGGCACTTACCTGACAGGAACCTCTCCCTGCCCAGGGTCGTGAATCCCACCAACCCGACATGGGGGCAACCCAGCGCCTGCAGGACCAGCTCTAAGCAGATTCTCTTGACGCTTACCATCCCAATATGGTGGCGATCAACAAAGCCCACCACCCAGATGTGGCATCAGTTAATAGGCGGGCATGTCTCCCTGCCAACAAAGGCCACCAACTCGATATGGTGGGAAATTAACCTATGCAGGTCCATCTCCCTGTAGATGAAAGTAAAGTCTACCACCCAGATGTGGCGGCAAACGAAGAGATAAACCAGCATATCCCATCACAAGGGAAGATTCGTTCACCTGCCCTGACACAAGAGAATTGTCAGTACCGACTGACCAAGGGAGGACTGGAGCAGGATATTCCTACTCTGACACCGGAATGGGCCTTTGTACCTGTTCTAGCCAAAGATGTCTCTCTGCATATCGTAGAAATGATGGAGGAGCAGGTATCGATCCCAGATCATATCTTGCAGACTTTCCAGAGTGTAATTGCATCAGCAGCAACAGCTAGGACTCGGGCCTATGAGCTCGTCTCCCCAATTGAGGCGACTCATCTAAGAGAAGAGATAGCCACCTCAGAGTATATCTCCATCACTTCTCCTACCCAAGAGGGTCTCCAGCTATATTCTACAGTGTAAGGGAAACCGGATCGAGCAGCTTCACTCGTTCCAACTAGGGGACACCCATCCATCACGGTAGATGCTCCAGAGCAGGTATATATCTCTACTAAAAGTCAAGATGTTCATCAGAATATCCCGATAGCATCATGGGACCCAATTAGACAGGGACCCAAAGGTGAATTTCTTTGTCAACAACAGACGGTCCCCGTTGCCCGCAAGAAAGAGCCCCGAACGCACCAAAGGCAACTGGAAAATAAAGATCAGGTTCATGACTCTGCTCTACTGAAATCTGGGGTTCCCGATGCCGCTAAGCGCATGTCGAATGCTTCTAACCCTACCCACCCATTACCATATTGTGGGAGCGTAAGTAGCAGTTGTGAAGGTCCTCCCCGCAATGTCGCTACCAACAGCTCTGAAGGTCCTCCCTAGAGCACCCATGGGGGCCTCCCCATGGGTGTAAAACGATCGATCACGAGAGCTCCTCTTTTGATGCGTGTCACGGAAACCCTCCACATGGCCAGAAGATCGAGCAGCAAGAAGATCCTCCACTTGCTGCGGTCCACCCTGAAGGTCCTCCCCAGGGTATACGCTGCAAACACTCTCCATGCAGTGGGACCATATATTATGATAATAGTCCTCACTATCATAGTCGCCACTGCAGAGGCCCTCCCCATAGTGATGTATCATCACAACAAGAAGGCCCTCCCCTTTTTGTGTCCTGCCCTGAAGGACCTCCCTAGGGGTTACGCTGCAACGACACTCCGTGCAGCCGGGTATCAGATCGCAGTGGTAGTCCTCGCCACCCTGATAATGGAGGTCATCCCCGTAGAGACGTCAAGCAATGAGAAGGCCCTCCCCTCATTGTGGTACATTCAAAAGGCCCTCCCCAGGGTGTACCCTGTAGATATTCTCCCTAAGGAAGTTTTAATGGTATTCCTCGCCATTACAGCAGCTGTGATGGTAGTCCTGGCCACCACGGCTGCCATTGCAAAGGTCCTCCCCGCAGTGGCCCCAAGCAACAAGAAGTTCCTCCCCAGGATACATGTCAAACGTCAAACCATGATGTTAATCCTCACCATAATGGCAGTTGTTGCGAAGGCCCTCCCTGTAACAATGCTACACAGCCAGAAGGTCCTCCCCTTGCTGCGACATGCGTTGGAGGTCCTCCCCAGGGTGTGCACTGCAAAATTCCTCTACGCAGTGAGACGTCAAGAAGTAATGGTAGTCCTCACCATTAAAGATGTCATTGAGAAGGTCCTCCCCGCAATGACATGTCATATCGACAGGAAGGTCCTCCCCGCAATGACATATCATATCGATAGGAAGGTCCTCCCCCTGCCGAATCAAGCACAGAAAAGCCCTTGTATGCCGAGGAACTCAGAAGGACGAGATCAAGCATGTCAGATTCCCAGATAGTCTCCAACAACACCCTTCTTCAATCAGGAGACTTTCCAGGGCCACGTTCATCTTCTGAACCACCCTGGAATCTTCCTTATGATAATTCAACACCTACCGGTCCTACTGCCTCTGACCACACTGACAGCAAGCGTCTCAGTTGGGCTGACCAGGTAGAGGAATCACTAGTGGAGGAGTATGCTGACATGTTTCACCTGAGGAAACGACTGTCTAGGGATGATATACCAGTTATGTTTTGGCCCACAACCACCTCTCAGTTTGACATACCCAAAGAGTTGTTGGAAGAATGTGTGCAAGACATCCGCCATAATATATAGACAACCCTCCATCGACTAAAATCAAGATTCCTGCCCTACGATGGGTATGTAGACCATGTCAAGACAATAGGATACCTTCTACGTCACATCGACCTGGAAGCTCTTCCTTCGATGCGGAAACAGCGACCCGAGAGGCGTAAAGGCAACATGGAGATAGCTTGCCTCCGTACGCTGCACCAGTTGCGTCGCCTCATCGGTGACGCCCCGACGGGAGTCCATATCAGGGGATGGGGAGAACATGGATCTCTGTATTTCACTCCGCTCCCCGCCCAGAAGAACCCATTCAGCATGCTATCTTGCAACATCATCATGTCAAGACAGCAATCGAGTGGTCTCCCTATTCGCAAAAAGCAACACACCCAATAGAGTCGGGCCTTGAGTAAGTCCCAGAAGCATCAGGCCCAATGGGAACGAGCCATTCAAGAGCTCCTGAATCAGGCCACCGAGAGCATACAACAGGCCTCTCGCCTATGAGAGGACAATAGGCGGTCATTGCATGCCTCCCCAGAAGTGATTGATTCACAGAAGAACTCGGCACCAAACCAAGTTCACCCCTGAATGGGGGTACGCAAGATTAGGCAGGTAGCGATAGCAGAAGCCACTGCCGCAATCTAGGGTCAACCCCAGCCTGTAGGTCTGGGGGAATTTTTAACAACAAATGCCCCCATAAGACCAATAAAAATGGGAAGAGACTCAACGTCCAAGGAACGGAACCAACCCCAGCTCTCAGGGCTTGGGGCATTATTACCTCCTCAACAACAACATCCCCCACGAGAATCGGTATTCTCTCGTCTAGGGAGGAAAGTTAGAAGAAGAGGTTCCTACCCTATCCCGTCCTTTGAGTCATCATTCCCTTCAAGAGGTAGGCGTACTGTAAGGTCACATCAGATAACTCTCCGCGTCACCCTTCATCAAGGAGCCTGAAAGAAATCCCGGTACTGGAGAGGGAATACCGGTAAAAGATGCGGGAGATCCTATTCCTATTTGGAAGATGACATGTTCTCTACCCCGCAATACGCATCCATCAATGCCATAGAGGCTAACCCCATGGGTAGCACTGAAGATGATGCAAATCCAGATGGATTGGGAGACGATGGTTCTGGTTAGGCTGTGACTCACAACGAACCACCAGGTGTGCACACCTTGAACTCGAGGGTCGCCCTAAATATGGACGCCCCTTCAGATAACATTCCTCTGCTGACCCTGTGAGCTTCCAATAAGAATAAGAATAAGGGACCGGTCACTCTCAACCCACCTCCTTCTCTCGATAAAAATGATCCACTTACGCTCGAAGAGAGATTCGCTCAACAAGAAGAGGAAATGAAAGAATTGAGGTGGATTAACGATGAGCTACTCTAGAGGAACCATCTTATTGAAAGAGCGTCCCAAGAGGAGCCACATCATGCACTCCCAATAAGTGCACCTTAAAGACCAAGGTTTTCCCCGACAAATGAAGCACGGTCAGGGATCCTGCCCAACGAGGTGCCCAGCCCGTCCAACTACCTAAATGTGGATCCGAATGAATACAAAGACTTCCCTCCACTCAGGAAGCAACCGGAGCGAGTACGCTTGAACCCTCCGAAGGTGTCACAAAAAGCACATGCACACCAGGTGCCAACTGAGATAGATCCTCAAGCAATGCCTAGGGCTACACCTGCTCAGGACCGGGCCCAACATGATGTAAACCTGTGTCTCACCAACACCATCGAGGCACTGACAGCTCGATTGGAAGCAATTGAAGGTCGACGCACTCCGATACAGCCAGAGTGGAAACCTTACCCGGATTGGGTGGGAAACACACCACCTCCGCCCAATTTTGGGAGCCCTATATTCCCCATATTCAATGGATCAGGCGATTCGGAACAGCACTTGATGCACTACGCATCTTATTGTGACCCTATGATGGGGACTCTGGAACAAAAAGAAGCAGTGAAACTTAGATTATTTGTATGGACATTGAAAGGATCTGCCTTCGTCTGGTATACGAGCCTGCCAGCCCAGTCAATAAAAAGCAGGGAGGACCTTTAGTAGCAGTTCCTGTTCCATTTTAGCTCAATGCTGCCTAAAAAAACGGTCAGCGACCTCATGAATTGAAAGCAGAGGGAGAATGAGAGGGTCTCATATTTCATCGCTATATGGAAAGGTCTGACCTGCTCTCTGAACAGACCGATGCCTTAAGATGAGTTGCTCGCCATATGCATCGATAATCTTCGAGATGAGCTGCAAACTCTGCTCATACCAGTGGAGTGCACCATTGGCTTCCTCTATCTCTCGACTATTTCCTAGAGAATTGAAGACTCCCTAAAGCGGACTAATTTGAAGTTTCGAATAGCCTCGTAGGATCCTGCAAAGAGAGCAGCCAGAGCTGAAGCGTCCTCTGTCACGCTCAAGCCAGCCCCTGCGCCTGCTCTACCGGTCAGGCCTCCACCAAATCGTCAAGGGCCCCCTGTATATCACCGACCACCTCCACCTAGGCAGGATGATCAGAAAGGGGTGAAGTGGAACCATTTTGAGGAAAGAAGACCTAAAGTATACTCATTCCGAGAGGACCAAGTCTGCGGCTACTTCATCACCGCCATGAATTGAAACTTGCTCCACCTCCCGGAGCCGAGGAAACCCGAAGAAGTCAGCCGCGATGACAAGCCAGATTACTGTCCCTACCATAGAATGTTGGGGCACAATATTTGGGAATGCGTCATTTTCAAGGACCTCCTGCAAAGGATGGTATAATCTGGGAAAGTCGAGCTGGGACCACCCCCAGCACATGTGACATATATTTATACCACCGGCTCTGATAAAGGGGAGGGGTGGCAGGAAGTCACCAGTAAGAAGGGGCTGAAATTTGATAACTGGATGACTCAGAGGACTATCAATTTATCCCAGGGCATACTCCGAGCTCAACTACAGCAGCCAGTGTTTCCACCAATAGCCCCCGATGCCGCACATCCAACAGTATCGGCCTCAAAAATCTCCACGAGACGGTCATCCAGGCGTAATCAAAAATAAAGGAGACAAGCGCAATAGGAGAATTCCGCGATGAGGCCAAAGTTAGCACCAACACTTTTAGATTTCATGCCCTCGAATTTGGCGCCACGAGCACCGACACACCAAACAGCACCATCAGGGACAACCGACCAGGGTGACCTGTTAGAGGATGAAGAGCCAATATTTGGTTCCATCAACGTCATCCATCTTATGGAATCGTTCCCTGAAGAAGGGTATGGTTATGAACCTGAGATCCCAATACGATGAGTTAGGATGAGGAATCACAGAGGCAGGGGATATCAGGGAAGGTGCAGTCGAGGTCGAAACCAACCCTACGATTGGAACTCGGCCCGAACTGTCAATATTGAAGAAACCCATGGGAGAGCCCTTAAACGGACTCAACAGGAGAAAGAATATCCACCCACCTCTACAAGCTACCCCTATGGACCCGTTATCCTATGGTACCCATCAGAGGAGGAATAAGGGTCTAGCCACCTGGTGCGCAAAATCAGACTGGCTAGGCCAAGTCCCCAGAACCTGGGGACATCATCACCATCTGACCCCGCAGTTGGTCCCTCCTCATCACAGATTCCCACTCCCAAGCTTCCTGATAAATCTCCTCCTCCAATGGAGAAGCTTCGGCTGCTAGATCAGAAATACGACATCCTTAAGAAGCTGGTGTTGGTACCAGCCAAACTGTCGATCCTGGATGCCCTGGGTTTATCAGCCAACCTCAGGGAGGCACTTATAGAAGCCTTTCTCATCCCCCAGAAGTTTCAAAACGAGGTAGTTGCCGCCTAGATCTAACTAATGGAGACTGGCTCGGCTGAGTGCAATGCAGTGATTTCCTTCACCAATCTAGATGAAGATGACATCACGCAAGGACACATGAAACTGCTATATGTTTCTGGCACTCTAGATGATGTTGAGATCTGTAAATTCTTTATTGACAATGGCTCTAGAGTTAACCTCCTTCCCCTGTAGACACTCCGTAAGTTGGGCTATAGTGAGGGTGATTTAATACCCTCGGTCACAACTCTTCTAGGTTAAGACAAGAGTGAGCAGAATCTGATGGGACAAATCAAGCTGAAGACCCATTTTGGAGACCTTGTGGCCTATTCGGAATTCCTAGTGGTCCAGAAGAACACAAAATTCAATGCCCTACTGGGAAGGTCGTGGCTCCACAAGCACATGGTTGTTATTTCATCCTACCAACAGTGTATTAAGTACTGCTTCAATGGGAAAAGTGGGACACTATATGCCGAAAAGTCCCCTTTCGAGCTCTCCGAGTCACACTACATTGAAGTTGGGTTCTATAAGCAAAAGAGGAATAAGCCTTTGGCCGATGGTGTTTACTGGATCCCCCCTCCAAATGGTCTGGAAGTGGTTCCTGATGACCCCCTCAGGAAGCTTGGCAGAGACTACGTACTTCCCATGAACCACGTTGAGAGCAGGGATCTAAGTTCAGACACACACTCATCTGTCTTCATGACTTCAGCCATATGAGTCGAGCGTGACAATGTGGGAACGACTTCCAACCAACAATCTAGGGATGAATACTCAAGAGGGGATTCCCACAATGCCTCTACCTCAAACCCCCGAAGGCTCAGACTGGAAACTCTCTCCCCTTCAGATCAAGAATATGAGGATTTGGGAGAAGAGGAGGAGGAAGATCTCAGGGATACACCTCCCGCATTTAAAGAAGGTATCTCCACCACTGTGGATGAGATCAGGGAAATAAAACTGAGTACCGCGAAAGACTCGAGGCCCACTCTTGTTAGTGCAGCCATGTCTCCTAATGAACATGAGGTATATACCTCTTTCTTTAGGAAACATTGGGACGTCTTCGCCTGGAATTACACGGGAATGCCAAGACTCGATCCTGAAGTGGAAACGCACCGCTTAGGACTTCCATAAGACCACTGGGGATATAAACAATCTGCTAGAAGGACACACCCCTCGCATTATACCAAAATAGAGGCTGAAGTCGATAATATTATTAAAGCAGGCTTCATTAGGGAGGTCCAATACCCCATCTGGTTGGCCAACATCATCCATGTCAAGAAAAAGAATGGGCAGATCCACATCTGCATCGATTTCATAGATCTCAATCAGTGTTTCCTGAAAGATGACTTCCTGGTCCCGATCACCGAGTTATTAATCGATGCAACGGCCGGGTATGAGGCTCTATCCTTCATGGACGGCTATTCTCGGTATAATAAAATCAGGATGGCCTGAGAAGACGAAGAATCCACTGCCTTCAGGGCTCCCCAAGGAGTATTCTGTTACAGGGTCATGCCTTTTGGTCTCAAGAACGCTGGCGTCACATATCAACGCGCCATGCATCGTATCTTTAAACCATTCCTAGGGAAATTTGTTGAATGTTACGTAGATGACTTGGTGGTTAAGTCCCGGAAGCGCTCATATCACCTGTCAGATCTTGAGACCGTCTTCAACAAACTTCGACAACATAGTTTGAAGATGAACCCCTTGAATTGTGCCTTCGGGGTTACCTCAGGGAAATTCCTTGGCTTCGTCGGACACCATCATGGAATCTAAGTCGACCCTGAAAAGACAAAGGATATTCTCATCCTACCACCTACCCACATCCTCTCTGATTTGAGAGCATTCCAAGGGCACTTGGCCTACATCAGGCGAGTCATAGCCAACCTGGTAGGGGAATGTTTTCCCTTTACCAGGTTAATGAAGAAAGGATTCATGTGCCAATGGACAAGTGACTGTCAAGAGGTGTTTGACAGCCTAAAGAGGTACCTCTTAAGCCCACCAGTTCTCATGCCCCCAGTCGAAGGAAGACCTCTCATTCTATACGTGACGGCCCTGGAGCGGTCACTGGGAGCCTTCCTCGCACAAAAGAACAACGCCGGTAGTGAAAATAGTCTCTATTACCTTAGTTGAACCATGATCAATGTTGAGACTCGATACTCAAACATCGAGAAGAGTTTTTGGCATTGGTCTTCACAGTTCAAAATTTGTGACATTATCTGCAGCATCATGAAGTCCATTTGGTCTCGCATAATAACTTGCTCAAGTACATCCTCAGCCGCCTGATGCTGACCGAGTGCCTATCCTGATTGGCGGTCATCCTGTAATAGATTGACATCCGTTTTGTGCCTCAGAAGGCCATCAAAGGCCAGACATTAGCAGATTTTCTGGAAGAGAACCCTTCAACAGGGACCGCCATACCGGACGTCGAGCTACCCGATGAAGACATCGTCGTGGTTCAAGAGGAGCTCCCAACATGATAAATGTACTTCGACGGCGCCTCCCTAAGCCCAACCGGGAAAAGGATGGAAGATCCCAAATTTAACAAGGTGGGTCTGGGGATAATACTCATGTCCTCGGAAAAGGAAGTCTTTCCATATTCCTTTCTCCTGTCAGAAGGATGTACGAACAATGAAGCAGAACATCAAGCCATCATTGCAGGCCTGGAGCTCACACTCCAAGCACAAGTACAACACCTTAAGGTCAAAGATAACTCAGAACTGGTTATCAAGAAAGTCAACGGTGACTATGCTATCAAAAAGGAGGAGCTTATTCCCCTGTTTGACCATGTCTGAGATCTAATGTCAGAATTCTCTACAGAACCCACATTAACCTATATTCCCTGGTCTCAGAATGCCCAGGCCGAAACATTAGCCAACGCGGCCATAGCCTTAGCCAACCCAGACCGGGATGAAACAGTCATCATTATTGCTCACAGTCGAATGGTCTTGCCGTTTGTCCAGACTAATATGGAAGAAATCAATGAAGTAAGTCATGTCTCTGAGACATATGCTCCCACCACTGGCTGGATGACCCCCATTGTAAACTATCCTCAAAGGGGAGAACTTACATCAGACAGGACTAAACGAGAGCAAATACGGAGAAGGTCAATCAACTTTTTCCTATATGGCTGCACATGCCAGCAAGAGGTCCTCTACAAATGAGGCCTCAACGGAATCCTCTTTAGGTGCATTGATGGAGAGGAAACTACTGCCGTCATGAATGAAGTGCATGTTGGAGTATGTGGGGCACATTAGCCGGGATCCAAGCTTTCCCATCAGGTCTGAAGGCTTGGGTCCTATTGTCCCACTGTGGCACGATATTGTGAGCACTTTACCGAAAAATTCCACTCATGACAAATTGATTTCAACTTCATACACCAACCCCTGGAGTTACTTCATCAAGCCAAGTACTCCTGGCCATTTTTTGTCTGGGTAATGGACGTTGTGGGACCATATCCCCTCGCCACAGCCAAGTAGCTGAAGTATATCCTCATGGAAACTGACTTCTTTTCCAAATGGGAAGAAGTTGTGCCCCTCAAGGAAGTCAGGGCAAAAAATATTGTCAACTTTGTGAAAGCCAATATCATCACCAGACTTGGTTTACATCATACCATACTGACAGATAACGACACCAAATTCTGCTCTTCTAAATTGGAGAAACTATACCAAGAATGCGGTATTAAGGCTAACCACTCATCCCGCTACCATGAGGCGGCCAACAGACAGATTGAGGCTTTGAATAAGACCCTATCCAATATTCTCCAGAAAATGGTGGAAAAAGACAAGAAGTCATGGCCAGAAAAACTATTCCATGCATTGTGGGCTTATCGAATCACAACCTGCACCGCTACTCAGGCTACCCCGTACTCATTAGTATACGGAACAGAAGCGGTCCTGCCCATTGAGATCCAATTACCCTCACTCCGTATTGCAATTTGTGATCAGTTATTCGGTGATGAGAAATCAAAAAAGTGGCTAGGTGAATTGAAACAGCTAGACGAGAAGCGGCTGCACACTTTGCACCATCTGGAAATGTACCAGAACCGGATTGCACGAGCCTTCAATAAAAAGGTCCATCTTCGGTCTTTCTTGGAAGGATAATTGGTATTGGTCCTCCGGACCCCAATGATACCCAAAAAGAAACCTCCAAAGATAGATCCCAAATGGGAGGGACCATATGTTATACATAAGGTCTACTCCAACGGAGCATATTCCCTGATATTCATGGAAGGGAAATTCACCACCGCTCCTACAAATGCGAGATTCCTAAAGAATTATTTCTCATAGAAACCAAAAATACCACTTCCTTATTGCATGATGTTAAACTGCATGGAAGACGTCCTTACCTCATGAGGTTAAACTGCACGGATAAGAAAAAAAAGGGATTGTCTGATCTTCATGAAGTTAAACTACCAAACACCCAAAGGTCCAAACTCTATGACCCTAAACTAAGAGTATTACATTTTCACCACATGACGTTAAACTTCACGGACAAGATGTTTTAAAAATGCCCTCTCCCCCCGTGTATGGACCAGACCTACACGGGGTGTATTGTCTTTCAGAGATCTTTGTACAGCTTGATTCCTACCTTCGCAGGATACGTAGCAACGCCAGGACCCCCCATCCTGGCCCAGCCACCACCTAAAAAATAAAAATAAAAATAATAAAGTATCCCTCCCCCCGTGTATGGACCAGACCTTCATGGGGTGTATTCCTCATCCCCATCGCATGACGTTAAACTGTACGGATTTCAGAGAACTATGTGCAGCTTTATTCCTACCTTTGCAGGATACGTAGCGATGTTAGGGTTCCTCATCCTAGCTCAGCCACCCCTCAAATAAAAAAATATGCCCCCTTCCCCCGTGTACGGACCAAACCTGCATGGGGTGTATTTAGCAGAGAACTATGTACTACTTGATTCATGCCTTCCTAGGATTCGTAGCAACATCGGGATCTCGTCCTGGCCCAACCACTCCCAAATGAGATAAAATAAAAGTTAACAATGTCCCCTTCCCCAGTGTATGGACCAGCCCTGCACGGGGTTTACTTCTTTCAGAGAACTACGTGCGGCTTGATTCCCACCCATGTAGGACATGTAGTTATGCTAGGGTTCCCCTTCCTATCCCATCCACCCCCGAATAAAAGATAAAAATGCCTTTTCCCCCCATGTATGGACCAGACCTGCACGGGGAGTATTTTTGCGTCCTTACCGCATGACGTTAAACTAAATGGATAACAAAAAAATTCCCTTTTCCCCCTGTGTACGGACCAGACCTGCACGGGGTGTATTCCTCATCCTCACCACATGACGTTAAACTGCACGGATAATAAGATTTATAAATGCTCCCTTTCCCCCATGTATGGACAAGACCTATGCTGGGTGTATTTTTACGTCCTTAACGCATGATGTTAAACTGCATGGATAACAAAAAAAATATGCCCTTTCCCCCCGTATACGGACCAGACCTGCATGGGGTGTACTCCTCATCCTCACCGCATGATGTTAAACTGCAGGGATACTAAGATTATAAATATTCCCTTTCCCCTGTATATGGACCAGACCAGCACAAGGTATACACCTCGTCCTTACCGCACGACGTTAAACTGCATGGATAGTAAGATTTAAAAAATGCTCTGTTTCCCCCGTGTATGGGTTAGACCTGCATGGGGTGTATTTTTACATCATTTTTTCATGATGTTAAACGCATGGATAATGAAAGTTAAAAATTCCCCTTCCCCCCATGTATGGACCAGACCTGCACGGGGTGTATTTTCCGTCCTCACCGCACGACGTTAAACTACACGGACTGTGTCCTTACCGCACGATGTTAAAATGCACGGATTTCATCGCGAACCACCTAAGATGTATGGTTAAATGAGGTGGAAATACTCCTTGCGCATTTGGATACATCAGACTCCACGGCCCGAAAAATTATAGATCTTCATAACCATTCAAGGCCATCAGAAGTGGAAAGTCATCGACCCGTGGACACCTTTGAATGACTATGCATACCATGACCTCAGCGGATCTGCATATTGATAGCCCCTAGCCTGTCTACCAAAGGCAAGATTTCCACAGGTGACACTCTTCCTAGCTCTGTACGCTTACCAGAATTAGACCCCCATACCATACCGTGGAAACCTTTGCATGACTATGCATACCATGCCCTCAGTGGCTCTGCATATTGATATCCCCTGGCCTATCTATCAAAGGAAATATTTCCACAGGAGACACTCTTCCTAGCTCTGTATGCTTACCGACCTCAGAGCCCCCATACCATACCTCCTGATCCAGAAATTTATGGCGCAGTGGTTTACAAGTTGTCCCCTTTTCACATCCAAACGTCTACAGGGTATCCCTACCCGGTTAGCCTATGTATCCGCCCATGGTTCACATGACGACCTATATCTACGAACACCAAGCTAGGACTAGGCTACTTTGACTCAACGGACAATTGCAGTGAAGATGTTTCTTGTATGCTCGAACACCATTATTACCACATGCTGAACTCTGTACTGTGAGAAATCTCGGGTTTTCATAATCATTCACAGCCATCAGAAGTGGAAAGTTATCGACCCGAGGACACCTCTTCATGAATATGCATACCATGCCCTCAGCGGATCTGTATATTGATAGCCCCTAGGTCGTCTACCAAAGGCAATATTTCCTCCTGTGACACTCTTACTAGCCCCGTACGCTTACCAGCCTCAGAGCCCCCACACCCCATCTCCTAATCTGGGAAACCTCAGAGTTTCAGTTTACAACCTTCATCCCCCACCCTGTTCAGAGTATATCAGGGAATGTTAAGTCAGTTATCCTTTGAGTGACTGCAGCAATGGTCATCCAATGGTCTGATCTCTATGACTGCTAAACTAGGAGTACTTCATCCTTACTGCACGACGTTAAAGTTCATGGAGTAAAGGTACACCCTTGCGTTCAAGATAAATCAGCGCAGGGAGTTCTCTAAGCTTTAACAATAACCGGGGACAAACATCCCCGACATGTCCAGACATTGCTTTACCAAATAACATACTTCATGGCCCAGAAAATTGCGAATCCTCATAACCATACATGGCCATCGGAAGTGGAAAGTTATCGACTTGTGGACACCTTTCCATGACTATACATACCATGCCCCCAGCGGCTCTGAATATTGATAACCCCTAGCTCATCTACCAAAGGAAAGATTTCCTCAGGTAGCACTCTTCCTAGCTCTATACGCTTACTGGCCTCAGATCCCTCATATCATTTCCCCTAATCCAAGAAGCCCCGGAACCATTATTTACACCATCAACCCCTCTCCATGTCTTGGGCATGCCGAGATGTTCAAGCCCAGTTACATTATGATGAAGAGCAGCCTTTGAAACTGCGTCTTTACAACATGATGTTAAACTACACGGAACATCTTGGTTGCTTTTCATAAAACTACAAAGACCAAGCATTAACCATCCTGGGAAATTCCTTTAACAACAAGCATTTTTACTGGTTTAAAAATACTTCCGTCCTCGCTTCATGACATTAAACTACACAACATCCTTTAACAATACCCCCCGTCCTTACCACATGACATTAAACTGCACGGAATCTAAAAATGCTCCTCATCTTTACCACATGATGTTAAACTACACGAAAGCCGTCTTTACCGCTTGACGATAAACTTCAGAGAAGTCGTCCTTACCGCATGACATTAAAATGCATGGCCAAACCTGTCATTGGTTCAGTATGGAATGGAGGATTTTCTCTGTCCCTCAGTGCATGGGTCAGACCTGCACAAACCACTCTCTTACACCAGCGTGAGAAGGGATGACTTCATCCATTCTCAGAAAATTTAGCATAGATTCTCCTCCCATATCCAGGCACCACCTCCTCATAAACTATACTATGTACTCAGAAAAAGCTGAAATCTTATAATCCACCCCTGGTGGTCCCGAATCTCAACTTCCCTGAAGTTTCTCTGCTATCGGGAGAATACAATCATTGACCCAAGGACACCTTTGCATGACTATGCATACCATGACCTCAGTGGATATACATATTTACAGCCCCTGGCTCATCTACCAAAGGAAATATTTCCTCATACAATGATTCTCTCCATATGCCTCTTGGCCCCTGAGCCCCCGTGTTCATCCTGAGATTCGAAAACCCTCTGAGATATGGTTTTCCAGCCTCCTTCACAACCCTTCCTGAATATGGTAGAAGGTCTCTGACAAGATTACCGAGGACCATGAGAAGTCGCTCCATTCTAGATAATGTCCCAGCTGCATGACTTTAAACTGCACCAAGCCCCAACCATCCTTTACACTAGATAAATGTGTAGGACAGGAACCTTGCTTCCACACTCCTGATTGATATAGATGTTCTAAAAGCCTTTCAGATGTCACATACCCTTTCCAACCCACCCCCGGTGGTTTTCATGATTCTCCAATCCACCCATGGTGGTTTTCATAAGACGGACTTCCATGAAGTCCTTAGGCCATCAGAAATGGAGCGTCATTGACTTAAGGACACCTTCTCATGACTATGCATACCTCCCTCAGCGGCTCTACATATTGATCGCCCATGGCCCGTCTACCAAAGGTAAGATTTTTTTAAGCAATGTTATTCTTACCTCTTTACACCGATACGGCTCCCATGCCTTGACACATGCCATGCATGTCGTTCAAATCTAAACATGTTCCACCCATATACGTCTAAAGGATATCGAGACGTCTTTTAATCAACCAAATCTCATTGGGGCCCTCGCCCACCATATCTGGTCAAAGTTATTCGACCTAAAACATCAGTAATGATAGTCTTGTCAATAGGACTTTAAACTGGTCACAAAAAAAAGAGGCACAAAGTCTGTTAGGCCAAAAACCAGAAAAGGGAAACCTAATAAAAATTCAGGTCATACCTGTTGGGCCCACACTAAATGGGCCCAGGCCAAATTAGGGCATTAAAAGAAAATACAAAAAGTTTTTGGGTGCTTTTCTACAAAACCCTAGCAATAGTCAAAATACGCTCACTGGATCCCATGGTCTAGGAAAAAGTTAGAGCCTATTTTCATCTTTTCTCACTTTCCTGAATTATGAGTAATTCTGATTCAGTAAGTTGTTATTTAAGCAATAATTGTTCAAAATTTATGGCAAAGGATGATTGACATAGATTTCATTCCATTCAGACAAAAGGGAGGGCATCCAAAAGCTGGGGCCTCTCCCTCACAATGACAAAAGAGGTAAAAAAAAAGGGGGAATGCACAGGAATGGCTCTGACAGTCACAAAAGTGCCTGGCTTTCCCTCTCCACCAGATCAGCGACTGTGCAGTGTAGGTTGTTGCAAGTCTTCTCCAGCACAACCTTCTCCCTGGCCTCAACCTCGGCCACTGAATGAGTATGCTCCACTATTGTTTGGAGATCATTAATCCCTTTCCTATTGAATTCAAGGCGACCAGTCATAGTTGATAATTGATCCCTCGACATCGCTACTCGTTCTTCACACTCATGAAATTCGGAAGATAGGACGACCGCTTGATCTCGAGAGCTCGCCTCCTATGCTATCAGCTGATGGAGCTTTATCATGGCTCCCTCTAGGGCTTGGGCCCCGCAATGAGAGGCAGCGATGTGAGTAGGCTTGCGCTCACCAGTAGCAACCTCCTCACGAGCAATGACAACCTGACAAGTGAGAAAATGAAACTACCGATAGTCAAAGCCAACCGATCCCAAACCTAGGAAGAGTTGTCGGAGATCTTCAGTTTAAGTTTACATATCATCTAGAAGAGTTTCGGTGACAATCTCACAAATATGGGGCCAGGCCCACCTGCGCACTGCTCGATGGTCTGCCATGACACAAGGATCTTTGGTATCCTCGCTGGACGACATGAGAACGAAGTCTGGCATCGCGACCAGCGCAGACACGTGCACGCTAGATGATGATTCCGAGGATTAAAGTCCTTAAGCTTTTGACGACAATTTGGGCTTGGGAATCAAGTTTATAAGTCCTATGTTGGCATTAAAAACTTCAGGAATTTTCTCGCTAGGACCCGAAGCCACAAGGTTATCCTCATCCACATCCCGGAAGGTTGGGTCTGTCTGAACTTCGTCCGCGAAGGGGATGGGAGAGGAAAATCCCCTGAGTCTCTTTGACTGACAAGCCATCCATCAGTCCTCCCTTAGAGCCGATGAGGAAGTTGTGGTAGGCACAGTAGCCATAGTGACTCTCAATTTGGGAACCTGCTAGATAGCCTTCCCCAGGATCCCATTAGGGTAATGTTTTACCCACATCCTTGCGTACTCCAAGGATAGGCTGGCAGTCGCTCCCATACCAGGAAAGAGAATGATTTTATTTTACATACATGACATATTTTAAAGGTATTTTTAATTTAATTTACATCATTGATTTGTTTTGGGGGTTTTCCATACATTTTTGAAGGAAATGGTGGGTTTCCAAAATTTGGGCCAACCCGAGAGCTCATTTCCAGTTTTGAAAGTATATTTTTTTTCTTTAATAACTCCTTCGTTTTCAACCTTTTTCACCCATTAAACTTCCAAAATGACATTCATTTAACTATTAAAACCACCAATGAAATTTGGCCCCCTTAAACTTTCATTAGCATCTTGGATTTGGGTGATCAAAGTGGGTATTGGGCCAACCCGAAAGCTCATTTCCAGTTTTAAATTTTTTTTTAATTCTTTCATAAAATATTCATTTCTTATTCGTTTTCGGTGATTCCACCTCTCACCTGCTCCCACTGTACCTGGACGAACTCCCAGCTTCGTTTACCCCTCTTTTGAGATCTTGTAAGCCGGCAATTGGGGCCGAACTTCTCAGGTTTCTAAAATCGTCCAGATTTCTCAAGTAAGTGACTATCCTTCTAAGTTCCTTCCCTTTCCTTAAGCTTTCTCTCTTTTTTCTTGAATCCCAAAATCTCCAGAAGCTATGGATTCATACCTAGGGTTTAATTTTGAGTTTCTTGGTCCAGTCCTTTGGTTTTAGGTTTGATCTCACTCCCTTGTGGTGCGGTGGTGGTGCGATTGAAGTTCCGCACTAGGATTTGCGGTTCTTGACTCTCTTGGTAGGTGATTCCATGTTTATGAAATATTTGTGTCTTAGAATGCTGTATTTATCATAATTTAAAGTTTATCTAATTTTATTATTTCTGAAAAAATTATTTTTATTGGTGTTTGTTTTTCAAATGAATTTTTAAATGCAAATTTCATGTGCAATTGGGGGAGGGGGGGTTCATGGGAATGTTTTATTGGTTTATTTGGGAATTCCCTATTAATACTTAATTGATTTTATTGAACTATAATAGGGCTTCAAATAATGTTAGGAATTTTATCCCTTTTGTTTGTTTCTGTAAAAATGGGTTTTAATACTGTTTGTGGAACATGTGAACTTTAAGTCCCATGTTTGTGTAAAAATTGAGGTTTTTCAAAGTTATCATTTTTTGGTTCACAAGGGGCTGCCCTAAATAAGATTTGTTGTTTTAATAGAAATTTATTGGTCTGAATTTCCTGTTTTGGTAAATTTATGGTGTGCACATAGTGTGCAATTTTGGTTCTTAAGGAGTTTGGTGTATGAAACATTAAGGGATTTGGAGGAATTGTTTTATTAAAAATCTAAGTGTTTTGTTGTGTGTTTTAAGTGGTATAAAATGTGATAGCTACTGCATTATTTGTGTTTGGACAATAGTGTTTTGTTATATGAAAATAGATTTATGTTTCATGATGAAATTAATTGAGCACAAAAGGGGAAGCCCGGGTACCTAGGTGGGGTGGATTAGTACTAGTACGGCTAGTGGGTTGGATGGGTTTTGTCCCTGTTTCACTTAGAATTTGGATAAATACACCTCTAAATAAACTATTTGGATGATGATTGGGGACCAATAGGTTATGGGTATGTTCCATACTAGAGGCTCGTGCATGAGAATGGATTTTTCTATGGTTACTTTACACCGAGGTATGAGGTACATAGGGCCCGAGACAACCTAGTGCCTAGTGGTGTTCCAAATTTTGTGGCTCATTGGATTTGTAATATTTACCCATATACTAGGGTGTGTTTGGTAGTAAATTATAGTAGCTAAAATTTTTTATTTTAATGTTTTAACATTCTTAAATTCTCGGATTGAAAACTGTTTTCATTTGAAAGTTGCATTTCTTGGAATTTTAAAATTGTTTCACCTTGTGTATTAAAATTGATTATTTTGTTCACACTGTATTGCATGCTCTCTAGAATCATCTGGTGGTATCCTATTTGGATTAGTCTCACACCCTACTTACACCCCTTGGGTGTAAGCAGACCTTCTTATGCTTGACTCAGGTAAAGGGAAGGCTAAGGGTGATGGCGGTTCAGGGTGCTAGTCTGCATCGCTGGGGTGGAGTTGTGGAGAAGGCTTGTGGGTGATGACCCCCTTATCAAGTGGAGTCCATGGGGATGTCTTTCTGTTGTCATTATTTGTATTTGGACCACTTTTAGTGTCTTTAAAAAAATTTATTTAGATCTAGTTTTGTTAAGAATTGTTTAGCATGAAAATTTCAGATTCTAATTATTGATTGTTTTTTTATGTTTTATGCTTCCATACTCAGGTAAATCGTTCCCAAAAAAGATTTTTTTGATACCCAGACACTTGTTCCAGCTTGTGGGGATAGGGAACGCCATTCATACCTTTCCATGGGCCGGGTTTGGTGCCATTAATGGTGGCGACCATATCTGGTTCGTAACATTGTATCAGATCCCTCCCGCATCAGCATCAACCACCATTGACAGAGAGTGGCTGGGTGCAGTCCTCGAGCCTCATGAGGAGGAAGGGAAAATTGGAGTTGCATACACCCAAAATGGCGGGAAAAACAATGTGGAGAATACAACTTTCATAGAGAAACACCGTCAATCCGTGCAGAGAGAAACCCATCCCGTAGTGAAATCACGTAAAAACAATCTTCTAGGTTACCCCTGTGGTTTTCAACCATGATGCCAGAAGGGGTAGGGTAGGGAGTGAATGAAAACTGGGATAAATCACTCATGAGCTTAATGATTTCTTCAGAACTAGGAGACTTCAGACGAACACCAGCTATATCGAGCAAGGTCGGCCGAATGGTTGGAAGCGGGATGACTGTGTTATGACAATACTCATAACAACGACAATGATTCGCTATCTAGCTGTATAATTATTGTAATGACCCACTCAGACGATAGGGTGACCCTACCTCTTGAATGTGGATCAGTAGTTCATAAACACGGGCCAAAGTGGGAATGGCCAAGTTCACCAGGCGGCCCTCTGCCAACTCAACTGCCATCATCAAGGTGCAAGCTCTGACGCCTGGGTTGATATCTCGAGAAGGAAATAGCCACCCTCTCAGAAACATAGAAAACAGACCTTCTATCCTGGGTGTAGGCGGCACATTGGGGAGCACCTCATAACCCCATGAAAGTTAGTCACTCGCCACCAGAACCACCCAGTAGGAACCTGGTATGGTTCGTGGCTATTGAGAAGGATGAGTCCTGGGGCGCTTGATCTTCATAATAGGGCCAGTGATGTTCATAAATAACCCTATCCAGGTTCTATAGGGAATAAGAGATTGGGAATTCAAGGCATGACCCAGTGATTGCTCCACCAAAACCAAAAGATCCCTCGCCAACAAAGGCACTTGTCCGACGTCGTCCCACGCGTCGGGAGGGGGCATAAAATCATCATACATCTCACCAATGATCGGAATCCCTCCCAATCGGTGGATGTCCCACAAGCTAATTACAACTTCAACATGGGAGAGGTGGAAAGTATTAATTCTTGAACACCAGTGACTGAGCAGGTCAAGTAGGATCAAAGATGGTGGGTAGACAGCAAACTGGGAGGTCCATACTGCGAAGTAGAAATTGATTGCTTCTAGTGACTTGGGAGATTCCCGACAATGATGATGGATGAAAAAGGCCCAGGCCCAGTCGCTAGATAAAATCCCACCAGACCGAAGATCCCACCTAGGAATCCACCCCGTGTCAGGATCCACTTGAGTAAGGTTGATTATGGAGGGATAATTCTTGAAGACAACTTCTTGAGAGAAGTCTTGAATGCACTGATCACTTTGGGACCAAACAGATCCTCCTAAAATGAAAGCATCTTTTGGATCAGAATCAGAGGTTATATCCCCCAATGGGGTAAGGTTCGCCTGAACGCACTTTGGTAACACTTCCAAGGTAGGAGACAGAAGACCTGAGAAAGTAGGGGGGATAGGGACATCGTTCTGAAGACTGAAGCCGTAAAGCGGAATCCGATTTGATAGTGGATAACCCATGAGCTCAGAAGAGAGAAATTCCATCAAGACATCATCATCTGGAATGATGGACCGACTAGGGTCCTCTTTAATTCTTTATGCTTGGCGAATCATAGCTAGACGTCTCCCTGAACCAATTGGGAGGGGCTCTACAGCAGGCCTGGGTGCAGGGCGAGCGGGAACGATGTTTTATCCCTGTATTATGAAGATCATCAAATGGTTAGTCCAGAATAATAAAATCTGGACAAAAATACCAAATATATGGCTAAGAATCCTTCATAGAAAGGACCCCGAGTAGGCCTCAAAATGTGGTTCATGATGAATGTATCCCGTGAACCAACCCTGCATGGAAGCAGTTCGTGGTACCCTGGCCCGCGGAGCGTTGGCCAAAAAATCATGAACCAAGTTTCTCCGCGGAGTCCTAACCCCAAATTTAAATAATTAAGATTCAAAAAACATAGGAAGTTTTCAAAGTCAGGGAGATTTCAGTCTGCAGACCATCGAAACCGCGAAGTGAACTCCTCCGCGGCCCATTGTGACTTACTTTTTAATTAATTAAAAGTATTGGTTTTCGGCTGGAGATTGGTCCGCGGGTGAAGGCGACCGAGACGGAGGAATGGTTTTTGGAAATAGTAGTTGGCTCACTGATGAGTTGTTTCGCGAGGGAAAGAGAATGCGGAGACAAAAAGCGAGAGGGATCTGGTTTCGCGAAGAATATGGTAAAAGACAAAGGAAGGCCCCCCGTATTTATAGATGTGGTCCCCTACTAGGTCCACTCCTCTACCAGAAACCATCCAAGTTTTAGGACCACTCTGCATCGGAATGGCCTCCTCTTCCTTCTAATCGTACCCCATTCCAATGGGGGTCATTTGTAGGGTCCTGAAAAATCCACAAAGGTGATTCTACCCAATTCCCCCCAAAGGATTGGGGGGGAGAATGGAGAAAAATCAAAGGATGCACAATGCTGAACCGGTCCACAGACCGGACCAAATGATGACGCCATTCGGCCGGTTCCATGAAGCACCCCCTCCACGGACTATTGTCGTTCACGGAATGGGGGCGGAGATCCTCCACGGGTGTGAAGCAGGACGAGCGCTGGGCCTGTCCACCATCACGAACCTCCCCCAACTGCGGACCACGTTGACTAGCCTGGACCTCATCTACTGTCATTTGGTGAATGGAGGCGGAACCCTCCGCGGCTGTGAAGCACTCCCGGAGTTGGTTTGGTTTGCGGGGGGAAGGTGCGTTCAATGCACCCGTGAGTCACCGATTGACCAAGTCATTCGTGAATCGAGTCTCCAATCATGGGCCTCTGCAAAAGGTGTCGCATGACCGTAGAAAAATCTATTTTCCCCACTATATAAAAGGAGATCGAGGGGGGAGAGCTGATGTGGGTTTTAAGAGATTGGAGATAAGGGTTTTCAAGGAAGGATTTCGAAGGAAGGATCTCAGGATTTCGCAAACAGCAAAGTTCCAGTTCGCGAACAACAACAGGTATGAACCTAGAAGAGAATTAATAAGGAACTGAAAATGCATAATAACTTGGTGAACCATGAACTTAAAATAATAAAGAAAAGAAAACCGTGAACCATTTCCCCTCCGCGGATGCACTTCCCGCAGCCCAGGGAGTTTATGCCCCTTTTCTGATCTGTCACACTTCTTAGCACCCTCCTACGCGGGCAAAGCCCCGACCGACGAACCCCCAACCGACGTCGCCCTTGGCCGCTGCTACTCGCATGGATCCCACCGCGTACCAACCTAGTACATGGGCCGAACCCAAAGCTGTGAACCACCTTGGTTCGCGGGATTCCCACCAAGCGCGAGCCACCCTGGTTTGTGGGGTGCCCATCAGTCTGCGAACCACCTTGGTTCGCAGACGGACTCTCTAGCCGCGTAGCACCTCCCTACGTGAAGGGTACAACTCCTAATATACCCACGTGGCCTGCCAAATCATTCGGAGTTCCCATTCCCCGAGCCAGACAAAATTATCCCAATCCGTCTTGATCCTCTGCAACTCCCTCATTGGCCCATTCACCGGCCCCAAGACGAGGCCTCCACCGGAGCCACCAAACCCGTGTGATGTAACCTTCAGGTGCATCAGCACGCCGTCTTGAGTTCATATACCCACGGTAAGTAGGGGTGAAGGGGTTACTCTGACCCTTGAGAAGATTTTCGAAGCATTTTTGGGTTCACATTCCCATGGTAATGTGGAGTCTGAGCTCGGGAGTCCCCTTTCTGCCCCTCCATTTGTTGGGGCCGGGGCACTTCTCCCTTCTTTGTAGGGTAGTAAGATACCCATCAAAAGGAATCCCCCATGCACTTCCATACTTCCCCCTGAAACAAGAGAGGTGACGGGCACAGCAGCACCTCATTCCCTCTCTCTTTGTGCTTTGTCGCCATGCGCATCCATCTCAGAGTAAGCCCTGACTTCTTGGGCATCCATCTCAGAGTAAGCGTCGACCTTATGGGCCGGCCTATGCGTAAGCCCCACTCCACTTCCCATGGACGCACCTTTCACTATGTGATCGTCTGGTCCCTGCTGCCTCTTGTTTCTCACACCGAGCATGACTCACGTGGGCTTAGAGTAAGCATTGACCATGACATGCTCTTATGGGCCTCCTCAGAGTGTAATCCCCAATCCATCACCCTGGGTCTCCTCAGAGTGTAAGCCCCAATCCATTGTCTTGGGCCTCCTCAAAGTATAAGCCCCAATACATTGTGAACTACGAGGACTTTGATCCATTTCATGGTATGGTTCGTAGGAAGCCTCCCCGAGGTTCAAGCCCGATCATCGTCAGACCCCCGGGTCCACATTCACGTTGGCTCTCAGACACTCCTATTCGAACTACGTGGACTTTGATCCTTATCTCCCAGGCTGGTTATGTAGGAAGCCTCCTGGACGTTCATGCCCAATGACCGGTCGATCTGACTACCTTCACATCAGTTCACCGCGCCACTCCTAGTGTCCCCTCAATGAGTCCAGACTCCTCGGGGTCATTAATCCAATGAGGGATGGTAAACCTCAGGCATAAATGATTCTGAACCCCTACGTCCAGCTGACCAGTTCCAACCAGGAGTAATCCATGGATACTATGATTAGGTATAAACCAAAGATTCGCGAACATATGAATACATCGTAAATATATAAGAGAGTCCCTAAACATGCAATAATTCCCCCCAAAAGGGTGCGATGAGGCCGAATTCGCATCCTCTCGACCAATGTGAGTTCTTTAGCGTTGCTGGTCAAACCACCTGGTGAACGCCTGCCTTTGGAAAGAAGGTCCACGTGTCATCGGATACGGAATCATTGGGCATTTCAAGACCAACCCGAAACTTCCACTAAGCACACATATCCACTTGTCTCTCCCAAGTTTCATCCTAAACATATCCATGTTTCCATAATTCATGAACTATCGGCACAGTCTTTCCCTACAACACTTTCTCACTATGATCCAACATACATATTAAATGCTTCTCAAAGGAAGCATATATCTCTTGTTAAACATAATCTACATGAATAATATGAGAAGGATCAGGGTGATACCATCATAGTTGTTCCACATGGAAAACATCATGCATAGAACTTTATCTCTATAGAGGATCCAATCGGTATGTCACCAGCCCAATTCTCTCTACAAACCCAAATGGTCCAACAAACTAGGGTGCAAGTTTTCCCTATCTCTATATCCTATAGTGACCCAATCTAGGAGACACTCAAAGGAATACATGATAAAACTTTGTAAATTCTATGGTTCATCAACATATATATTCATACAACTTTTATTTACACTGATCTATAGCCATATTATTCCGAATTAGCTAAACGTACTTTGATGTCCTGCATGAGACTTGGTCCTAAAAGCTCTGACTCACCTGCCTTCATCTGACATAGTGGTAATCTTCATAGCCTACCATAAATAGCCTCATATGGTGAAATCCATATAGTTTCATGCTAACTAATTTTATATGAAAACCCCACTAAATCTAGGTGCTTCTCCCAAGGCCCACTGAATTCTAGAACAGACACATGTAGCATATCCTCAAGAAACTATATAATACACTTCAATTTCCCATCTGTTTGTGGGTAGAATGTCATACTCCAAAAAACCATAATACTAAGAACCTTTTACTGTCACTACTAGAATAAAGAATTAAACATTAATCATGGTCTAAAATAATAGTATGTGGCACCCTATACTGACAGACAATTTCCTGAAAATACAGTTCTCCCAACTGATCCACCAAAAATGTATACCAAACTGGAAAGAAATTCACTACCTTCATCAAGTGTTCCACAATAACCTAAATAGTTTCATTATTTTGAGGCATACTTGGGAGACCCACCGTAAATTCCATGGTCATTTCATCCTTGTTCTATTTTGGAATGGGTAATAGATGTAGAAAATCACCAGGTCATTGATGCTCGACCTTCACCTTCCGACAGGGGTTGCATCATGTCACGAATCCTATTGTCTCCCTTTTCATTCCCAGCCACCAAAACATTTTACATTGGTCAGGGTAAATTTTGGTAACAACTGGATGTACTGCCCACTTTGAGGCATGAATATCATGCATTAGCTCCTCCTGCATACTTGTAGGCACAAAACCCTGATTCTCAACGTATATGATATCATCCTAATCTATGATACAATTTGAATATGACTCCCAACATTCAAGTATTTACATCAAGGTCAAGGTCTATATATCCTCATACTACCTATATTTGATATGTATCAAAAGTGAATACTCTACTGAAACTGATACGAGAATCATATCCTCCTAACTCTCTCAAACCACAACATACATCTCAACCAATAAAGTCATCATCTTCTACTTAGAACTAGACTCTTGAACCACCTGAGATTGAGTTTTCATGCTCATTGTGTTATATACACTATTACCATTTCCAATAATATATTTTATATCAAAATAAAGTGACTACATATACTAAACCAATATCTATTTACGAAGATTCAAATATCATTATAAGAATATATACTTAGATTTATTTTGATCTATATACATAGTAAACTTCTCTCCCAAAAGATAATTCCTCCAACACATTAAAGCATAAAAAACTAATGCTAACTCGAGGTTGTGAATAGGATAGTTTTGTTCATCTGGACTCAACTATGAAGGCCCATACACTACTACTCAATCTCCCTACATCAACATGGATCCAACCCCTATCCCAGAAGTGTCACAATAAATCATATACCCCTCACCCATCTCAGGTAGGATCAATATTGGTGCCAATTTCATCTTTTTATTCAACTTCTATTAGGCATTCATGCATGCTTCCAACCATTCAAACATTACCTCCTTGTTGGTCAAGCTGGAAATAGGAGCTTCCAAATGATAAAATTCCTAAATGAATCATCAATAATAACAGATAACCCCATAAAGATATGGATATCAAAAAATTATTGGGTTTTTTCTAATAAATCAATGCCTATACAATCTCTAGGTCCACTAACACATCTTCCTATAAGATAATTTAACCCAAGAAGTGTACCCGATCAATCCATAACTAACACATAGATAGCTTGGAATATAGTTGATGCTCTCTCGGTGTGCTTAGAATGTTGTCAAGATGTTGGGAATGATCATCATGAGTCTTGGAGTACACCAATATTTCACCCAAAAACATTACCAAAAACTGATCAAAGTGTGGATGGAATATTATGTTCATCAAGGACATAAACACTGTTAGTTCATTCATAAACCCAAAAAGAATTATGATGAACTCACATAGGCAATACCTTATTCTAAAAATAGTCCTCGGTATATCAAAATTTTGAAATCTCAATCAATGAAACCATGATCTCAAGTCAATCTTAGGGAAAACAAAATCTACACTCATATGGTCAAATATATCATCAATAAGAAAAGGAGGATATTAGTTCTTCACTTTAATCTAGTTCAACTTCCAGTAATCAACACAATATCATAACTTCCCATCACCCTTATTTACAAAAAACACTAGGGAACTCCAAGGAGACATACTTGGATGTATAAAACCCTTATCCTTAAACTCCTCCATCTAATTATTGAGATCATGAAGTTTTATCAGCTCCATTTTTTATGGTGGTATTGAAATTAGATCAACCCTTGGAATGAGCTCAATTGTAAATTCCACATCTATCTCAAGTAGAAGCCCTGGAAAGTATTTAGTAAACACATCCTAAAACTGGTCCACTTGACATGGAAATACATCCATTTTCACGCCCCCATCATCTAACAATAAACTAGAAATCCATGTTGTAATCTCCCATAGTTTTTGATTAAATGGCCCTTTTTAGTTTGCATTAATATCCTATTCTCCATGGGGGATGTATTTTTCACCCTTGAGAGGCATAAAAGTCACTCTCCTACGGTAACAATATATATGGACTTAGTATGCTACTAAATAATCCATACCCAAAATTAAGTCAAATCCTAACATGTTAAGGATATAAGGATACCATAGAAAATGATACTCCACAACCTTGAGAGAACACCCCTTTCATATGCATATGTCTCTCGACCATACTCCCAAAAGTGTATCTATCATCAATACCCTGTTCATGAACTTCACTGCAATGCTAAAACCATTCAAAAGTTTTTCATAAATAAAGGAATGAGGGGTGCCGGTATCAAATAAGGCACTTTCTAATGTAAAATCAACAAGAATAGTACCTCTCACTATCGATGGTCCAGCCTCTCTATCCAAAAGCGTAGGCTGAATGGTATGTAAGTATCCTTCCCCACTCCTCTATGATGTTTTCTGAGCTCCCTGAGTTGCACCACTCTACTGATATGAGTGATATTTCCCAAAAGAACCATGTCCACTACCTCTACCACCTCAGTCTGTCAAACTCTAGATTCCATACCGATATGTTGTATAAGATCCCCTTCCTACACTTTGGTTATTTATAGATCCTCTATCACAACCTATAAATAACAGGTTCCTATAGAACCGCTTTAGAAGTCTCATCCTACCGTAGGCTCAACACTCCACTGATGGTTGGGGAAAATGTTTAGGAAAGTGGATTGGCCTACCACACTGGTGGAAAAGAACTCATTTAAGATCTTGAGTAAATGATACATCCCCATGTCCACACATCCTACTACCCCCGGTATAACCTTCTCATAGTGTCACTTATTACCATCAGAAGAATTACCTCCTAATATTCCAAAAGGAACTTTTTGACCTGCATTGGAAGCCTCCTTCAAGGTCCCCTCACCTATGAGAGCATAATTCACCACCTCAGCAAAATTATTTAACTGAAAGAGGTTAAATTGGGACTTAATCTCACATTTAAGTCTATCCTGGAAATGTCTCACTATAGCTATCTCATCTCATTCCAATGCTGGAGAAAAGTACTACAAGTTTGAAAAGAGATCGGCGTAGTCCATCACGGGCATACTCCACTAAGTCAACTACATGAACTTAGCTACTCTCTCCTATCTCAGAATCTCTAGATAAAATTTCTCTAGGAACAAAACTAAAATGTTCTCCAAAACCATCATGTCAACATGCCCTATCTGGTCTTGAACCTCCCACCAGTGCTTCTCTATTCCTCACAACATATATGCATCTGTCTTGTCCCTATTCTTATCAAGAGTCTCTAAATGGTAAATTATAGTATGGATGGACTCAATCAATAACTCTTCCACCTTAGATACACCCTCTCCAGTAAAATTTGAAGGGTGTTGTAACTAAAACTACCTTGTTAGGTGGGACATGATTTTCATAACCAACCATGGGTCACTTTCCATAAACTACCTGAAGAAAGAAAATTTATATAGAAACTTCTCTCCAACTTCCTCACCAAAAAAAATCAGTGCATCAGGTTCCACTATTGTTAGATCATATTAAACTAAATAATCATTTTGTTTGATCAACATGCTTCTCCATGGTGGTATAACTCTATAATTCCAAACATGCACCTTAGGAAACATTTCACAAAATTAACACATTTATGGGAAACACAATAATCAACAATAAGACATTTCCCCAAACCCCTTCACATGGTTAAAACTAAGGTTATATCACTAATTGTAACTCACCTACACCTAGGACATAGTTGACCAGGTTAAACTCATTCTTATATTCAGGTATATCATTTAGACACCCATTTATTCCCATTTTTCAACATTTTACCACTTATAATATCATATTAATCACCATTTTCATTTGAATTACACAAGAAAGGAAAAATTGTTGAAGTTCAATAACTTACCCAAAACCCATTTTCCCATGCATACCTAAAATGATGCATGTCACAATAATCTAGAGTTCATAGAATGAAACATGTATACTCAACTCTTGTGGCATACCATACTATACATCAAATCTCTGAAACTCAAAAATAATAACAATATCACATAACAAGTGTGTCATGTAATTCCCTGACCCTAGAAGCCTAGAGATGGTAAATTATTTTATTACATTGGCATGATAATAATGAATCATTTCCCAAAGGACCGATCAGTTTAGCAGTCTTGGAAAATAGATTACATATATGAACATTACATCACAATTTCTAACATAAAACACAACACAGATAATCCTTTGAGAACATCGTTATTCCCCTATCTTAACCATGCATATAAATCATAAAACACTTCTTGGAATCCTAGAAAAATAAAACATAATAAAGGGGTGAGTTCAGATTCTGAGTAAGGATAAAAATATAGCAGAAGCTATCACAAATAAACATAAAACTTTAAGGAAAGTTACAAAACTAAAACACAAGACTTATAAAACATTATGATCAGCATAATATCTAAATAATAAATCAAATAATTCCATTTAAACAAACACATGGATATTCTACTAGTTGTATAATCACATTTAAAATCAATAACATATCTCATAATGAGGGAATGCATAATGCGGGACATCTTGAACATACCGCCAAGGCATCGACCAAGAAACTATAAATAATTGGGTAATACATTTTCCAAAACCCAAACATAATTTTATCATGAGAGTACCGATACATCGATGGTCTATAGTATGACCCGCCCGACACATACAAAGTCCAATGCAATCCTCTTATGAAAAGGGTGAAAATTTCATAAATATTTGTATTGAAACTAGAATATGAAATGTTAATAATTTAATCATAAACCATGAATGTTATAAAATATCACATTCACATTAAAACATTTCATAACCCATTCAATGAAATATGGAAGGTTGTATTGTAATAAATAAACCTCAATCAAGAATAAAATCTCATAAAGGATATTGACATAGATTAGTAAAACTCATTAACAGAAATATCCATTTTTCCTTGAAATCATTTAAAATTCACACAATTTATAAAATATGTCCTTTAAAATAGATTTTTGAATAAAAGTGTCCCACACCACTTTTAATCTTTTTAAAGGAATTAACATTTTTAAAACAATCATGTTTATATAAATAAATCCTTAAAATCATTTTGAAAACATGGACATGAATTAAAAATATGTAGAAAAATAATTTTTTAAAACATTTAAAAGGATGATCTAGATAAATAGTACCTTCCATAAAAGTTTAAAATATTTCTTTTGAAAATATTTTTATGAAACATGGATATGGATGATAAATATTTCCCAGTAAATACTTACACATAAAAAATCTCGGATAATAATGAGATTGAGAACTTAACCCTTACCTTAGGTTTGATACTCTCTGTATGTGTCTGAAACTCCTGTATAATATTTTTAAACATATTATAAACTTATATCAGAATCATAATAATATTTATGATATCATATATGATTATTTTATTACTTTATATTTCTCATTTATTATCAATTCCAAGTTAATGCAACATTTTGGGTAGTAATCGCTCTGTTTATCATACATGTTTTGACTTGTTATTCTGGATCATATTACTTAGATAATTATTTGATTACTTATAGAATTTATAATATGATTTTATATAATATATATTCATAATATAAATATACATGATCGATATATATATATAATATAATACACCGTTCATGGAGACGGTAGGTGGTACGTACACATGAATGTTGTTTCCGTTTTCCTATCGCATGGAAGTAAGTGAATGACATACATGTACATATATATATATATATATATTATTTTAGTAGGATTATTATTTCAAATATTTCAAAATTATTCATAATATATATATATAATAATTCTTCGATGGCTAATGTGGAGAATGAATCTCATCATGTCGTGGAGATGGTAGGTCATACGTACGCACGAGGGACGATATCATTCCTTTAATGGTTAAATGATATGGAACTAGATGCTATATTAATTATAAAGAATAATAATCATGTCATGGTCATTATTTATGTCTATTATACACATCATTATACCCATACAAATAAAGTAATGTGAAATAACAAATTAAACCATGGTGTGGATATGGTAAGCTATATGTATGCACACATGGTGATACTATTATTTGTAGGATGGATAAAATGTTGAATTTAGGTTTCCCATGATTATAATAATATCTAAGTATATAGATGATACTGGATTTATTACTTTGGTATGTAAAAAACATAGAAATAGGAAGTATAAGAAAAAAAAGAAATTTGAAATAAGGGATAAAAAAATTTCCTCTTCTTCTGGTATCTCCTTTTGATTAGCACAAAAGGACTCCTTAAGTTGGTTTTATTCGAAAAGGGTGGCCTATAGGATGAATTTGGGGAAGTTTGAAGGATATTTGGGCTAGGATTTGGAGGTTTGAATAAAATAAATGGAGAAGTTTCCTTTTATAGGAGAGGTGTGGGGCACTTTAGGACAGTCTTGAAATATTAATTTATTATAAATTGATTTTTGGTTTATAATGGATTAGAAGTGATTTATTTCTATGATAAGATTAGGATATGTCTAAATAATCTTAATAAATAGGTTTTAGAATTGTTTAGGTCACAAAATTATCCTTATCTTTGGGATTTAACCCTTAGTTAAATAAGTTAACTCTCACAATGTCTTCTTGTATGTTTATACTATATAGTTAATATAATTGCAATAAAATACCAAGAGAAACTCAAGTGGATAATTAATTAAATTTTGAAAAACTATATAAGTTAGTTGGCTGAATCTTGTATTTTTATTACTATTATATCATTTAATAAAATAGTGTTTGTTTTAAAAAGTCATTTATGTCAAATTTGACATTATTTAGTAGTTGTTTTTTCTTAAAGTCATAACAATTTGATTCCTTAAAAATGATTTAAATAAAATATAACATGTCATATTCATCCAAAAAATTAGTATATAGCCTAAACACTTCAAATAATATTTATTTTAATATTTATAATATCAGTTATTTTATTCCTTCAGTGATGAGGTAAACACTGCATCATTATTGTGTCATAAATAAATTTAATTATTTCATGTATTAAAATTAAAAATAAAATAACATGACGTAAGAAAATTTTTTATCTTTAAAATTACTATTTATAGTTGAAGAGTTCATTTATATAAACCAAATTAAAAAAATTAAGTAAGAGATACATGTTTATATTATATTTCCATGTTCTCTAAATTAAACATTATAAAAGGTCATTATCACACCCATGTGGCTCTATGGGCTCCTAAAATAGACCCAAAGAATCTCATGGTCGTCCATATCTCATCAAATAATATTAGTACATGTTTTGGGGTAGTTTTATATTATTATAATATTATTTTTTATCCATATTTACTTGATTTACCCTTTAACCATAGTAAATAAAAATAATTACTAAAGTTACTATTCATAATATCCAAACATAAAAGGTGCATGTTTACATAATCTGGAACTTATGATTAAAAATATGGAATCTATGTTTCCAAATTCATAACACAAAATTGGAATAGATTAATTCAATATTAATTCTCTTTGTCAAAATCAGAAAGAAGGTTTTTAAGAAGTAAAAACTATAAAAAAATTTGACATATGTGTATGTTCAATTTAAATGTAAAATTACTTACAATGACCTAAATTATATTAAATTATAAAAATATAATCTAATAATAATTTAAAACCAATTAAAAATATAATCTAACTATATAAATAATTTATATGAAGAAGCAGTTTTGAATTAAAATGCAGTATTTTTCACTGTTCATTAAAATATGAATGTTTACAAAAAACCACCAGAAAGTTATCCAAACTAAATTTTTATATCACACTTATAAATAAGAATTCCATGTTGTCAAATTTAATATATAAAAGTCTAAAATATTGGATTTAATAAGTTTTCTTCATTAAAAGGCGGAAAAACTGCCTTTTTTTAAATACTTCTTTTATCTAAAAAATTGAATTTGTCCTTTTATTATGTCTAATAAACACATAATATGAATTTTAAAATTATATGGGATATATAAAATTCAAAATTTGGTTAATACTATTCATAACATCTTTTTTTAACTACTAGTTTGATAGGTTGTTGTGCACATGAACTCAGTGTTGCGTGCATCGCACGCTATTGAATTATTTAAAAAGGAAGCATACCATGGAAGCTTAGGGTGTCACATTATCCTCTCCCTCAATAAATTTTGTCCCCAAAATTTATAATCATGATTTTAAACTAGGGTTTTTACATTTCAAAATATCTTAGTTAAAATCTCACTTCTAAAAATGGATTAATGAGACCTCTATTTTAAAATAAAGAAAGGTAATTATGAAGGTTTCAATAAATAAAACATAATAGGGTTCAATATATGAAAACATGGACATGAAAGAGAAATATAACCATTATTTTCTGATGGAGAATGATAGATAATATTATTATAAGAAAGTTAATAATCTGAAAGCCTTAAATCTATGATGATCTAAGGGACCATTTGATTCATCACAATAGAATGTACTAGGAATTTTTTTTTTGGTTTTATGATATTTTACCTATAGTTGAAGAATTACTTCATAGAATAAGAACACAAAGAATCATACTTAATTTACATGTAAAGTTTCATCTGGTAACTAATTCCTATCGCAAACTCATCTTTCTCTTTAAAAGATAATAAAGCTCAAAAAAATATATTCTATTTTTCTTAATCGTATAAGGTTACAAATATAAACTCATACCATTTAAATAAAGAAAACTATGTTATACTAACTAGGGAATTCCTTTAGGAAAATGGTAAGTGATAAAGCCTTGTCTCACTTTGGTTGCGGGTTCGATTCCCGCAGCCTTGTCTGACGTGATGGGTTGTTTCCCGACCTACGGGTTATTCTTTTTCTCAAACTATATTATTATAAAATTCCAAAAATAACCTTAATAAATGTTTTAAACTTAAACAATACTATAAAAAGTTCAACATAATCCATTCCAACCTTTAGAGTTATCCAAAATACTTCTATCCAAACTCTATCTAAATGGTCTTTAAATTTCCAAAATCAATTATAACATTAGATTCCCCAAACAATGTAATGTTTCTCTTATTGTCAAATAATAAATATATGATTACCTTCATCGTATTAAAACCGTAATGAAAACAAAAATTACTATTGTAAAATCCCTATATATATCACATTCTTCTTATAACAAAAATATAGTTCTTGAATAAAAAAACACAAATACCTTAATTATTCCACCTCGATCGTAGTAACAGCATAATCTTGACCTTGATCCATTTGCTTCTTCTGAGCTATATTTCCTTGAATCATAGGATATTCATGTGCATAGTGTACCATCTCCTTTAAATTTAAGCACTACACATTACCAGCTTCTTTCTTTCCCTTGAAATCACAAGTATGGTGGCCTTTTTCTCCATACTTGTAACAAACTTCTATCCCTAATAAGCATGTTCCAAGATGTTTCTTTCGACATTTATTACAGGATAGAAAATCAACCTTTACCTTCTTCCCCTTTACTTTTTTTCCTTTCTCAGAATTCTCAGCATCCCTCTTCTTCTCTTGTTTCCCTTTAAATTCATAAGACTTATAGAATTCCTTATCTATCCTGATAGAACATGATATTATATCTTCATATGATGAGAATGTTTGGGAGAACATCACCCTTCAAAGGAATGGTACAAACCCATAATATAAATGATAAATCTTACTTCTGGGGTTATGTATGCAGTCTATATCATATCTTGATAACCTTGTGAAGTTACCCACATACTTTGTGACAATCTCATCCTACTTTTTCCTAGGACTCCGAAATTGGCTTTCTATATCATCTCATTGTTCCCCATGAAAGTATTTCTACAGGAAGATTTCTTTAAACTCACTCCATTCCATATTTTATACTTCTTTATCCTTTTTATTTTTTTGAATTAATTGCCACCATTGATCCTCATCTTCAAAGAGATGATAAATTTCCATGAAAACTTTCTCCCTTTCAATACTTCCCAAAGAAAGAAATATTTTATCTAAGGAACTTACCTATTTCTCATCCAACATGGATTTTTATTCCCATTTAATGTTGGAGGTTGTTGTCTCGTGAATAGGTCTAGCATTGATTCTCTATGTTATGAATCAGGGGGCTCCATATGGGCAAAGTTGTTATTCATAACCTGAGTTAGTTGTCCCAGTACATTTATAAGATGTTCAGCACCAGTTTCAGTACCAACTCCACTGTAATTGTCTTTCATAGGAGGTAAATCCCTATATTGATTGTTTTTATTTAAATGGTTTCCATTCCTTCCACTATGTTCTATTTCTAAACAATGACATACATTATATTAGGTTATGAATCAAAATGAATAATTCCAAACTAGTAAAATACTTAACATAAATTGAGAAATTTCTGCATATATAATCCTAAATCATAAATATAGTCCCTTTCAGGATATATTTACTCATAAATCCTTCATATATTTTTGTAAAGAAAATGTGAATTATCCTAAACATATCCCTTGGGACTGTCAAACCAGGTTCACGATAAGGCTCATTGTCATGTATCAGGTTACCTTGAGTCGAGCCCCAAACACCATTTTAGGGTTTTCACCCCTAAGAACATCTGTTTCACAACCACATCCACTTTTAGTATCCAGACATGGATGTATTACTTATAATATGCATGTAATCCATACTTTAACAAAATTATATGTGGTCTTTATATACTTATCCTGAAATTCTATCTTATGTTTATGATCCCTAGTCTAAGTTTTATAAATCTATTTCCATGGTTTTTGCTAAATTTCCTCTAATAACAACTGTAACACTCTGAACCCAGAAGCCTGGAGCTAGTTCATTATTTTAATACATTGGAATCATAATAAGGAATCATGTCCTGAAGTACCAATCAGTTTAGAAGTCTTAGAAAATAGATTACATAGATGAACTTTAAATCACAATTTCTAACATAAAACACAGCATAGATAATCCTTTTAGAACACCATTATTCCCCTAACATAATCCTTTATATTAATTATAAAACACTTATAGTCCTGGGAAAATAAAACATAAGAAAGGGGTGATCTCAGATGCTCAGTAAGGATAAACAATATAGCAGAATCAATCACAAATAAACATAAACTTTTAAGGCAAGGTAAAAGATAAAACACAAACCTTTTAAAACATTATCTTTAGCATAATATGGAAATAATAAATCATATAATTTTATTTAAACATTCACATGGATATTCTATTATTAAAATAATCACATGTAAAATCAATAACTAATCTCATAACGAGGGAATGCATAATGTGGGACATCTTGAACAAATTGTCAAGGCTTTATCCAAGACACAATACCTAATTGGGTAATAAATTTTCCAAAACCCAAAAACAAATTGTCTCATGAGACTACCAATACATCTAGGGGATATAGCGGCCCCCGCTCGACACTTACAAAGTCCAACGTATTCCTCTTATGAAAAGGGTGAAACATAACATAAACATTCATATTAAAAATAGCATACGAAATGTTAATACTTTAACCATAAACCATGAATGGTATAAAAATAGAACATCCACATTCAAACATATCATAACTCATTCAATATAATATGTAAGGTTTTATTATAATAAATCAACCACAATAAATAATAAAATGCAAGAAAGGATATTGACATAGATCAGTAAAACTCATTGAGAGAAATATAACTTTTTCCTTGAAATTATTTAAAAGTCACACAACTTATAAAATATGTCACATAAAATAGGTTTTTTAATCAAATTGTACCATTAAAATTTTAGACTTTTTAATGAAATTAACATTTTTAAACAATCATGTTCACATAAATAAATCCTTAAAATAATTTTGAAAACATGGACATTAATTAAAAGGATTTAGAAAATAAATCTTTAAAACATTTTAAATTATGATCTAGTTCAAGATTCCCTTCCATAAAACCTTATAAGATTCCTTTTGAAAACATTTTTATGAAACATGGACATGGATGATAAATATGTTCCAATAAATACTTATACATAAACAATCTCGGATAATAATGAGATTGAGGAATTAACCCTTACCTTAGGATTGATACTCCTTGTATGTGTCTGAAACTATTGTATAATGTTTTTAAAAAAATTATTAACTTATATAAGAATCATAATAATATTTATTATATCATATATGATTATTTTTTGACTTTATATTACCCATTTATTAACAATTCTAAGTTAATGAAACATTTTGGGTAATAATCACTTTGTTTATCGTACGTGTTTTGACAGGTTATTCTTGATCATATTACTTAGATTGTGATTTAATTACTTAAAAAATGTATAATATGATTTAAATATCATATATATTTATAATATAAATTTATATTAAAAATAGATATATGAAATAGAATACACCATTCATAAAGACGATAGGTCATACATACGCAAGAACGTTGTTTCTGTTTTCTTATCGAATGGAAGTAAGTGAATGACAAACATGTATATATATATATATATATAATTCCAGAAGTATTATTTTTGACATATATTTCATAATTATTCATAATATATATATATATATAATCATTCTTGGATGGTTATTGTGGAGAATGAATCTTATCGCATCGTGGAGACGGTAGGTCGTACATATGCATGAGTGATGATATCATTACTTTAATGGTTAAATGATATGAAACAGGGTGGTATATTAATTATATAGAATCATAATCATGTGATATTAATTATTTCTATCTATTACAGTCATCATTATACCCATCCAAATAAAGTAATGTGGAATAATAAATTACACCATGACATGGAGACAGTAAGTCGTACGTACACACGCATGGTAATATTATTATTTTTAGGATCTATAAAATGATGAATATAGTTTTCCCATGATTATAATAACATCTAAGTATATTTTTGATACTGGATTTATTACTTTGGTATGGAAACAACATAGAAAGATGATGTAGAAGAAGAAAAGAACTTTAAAGAAGGGATAAAACGATTACCTCATCCTCTTCTGTCTCCTTTTGATTTTCACAAAAGGACTCCTTAATTTGGTTTTATTACCAAAGGATGTATTCTAGGATGGATTGAGGTAATTTGGGAGGGGATTTTGGTAGGGTTTTGTCATGCCAAAGGTATTTGGAGGTGTGAATAATAGAGAAGAAGAAATGTCCTTTTATAGGAGTGGTGAGGGGGACTTTAGGAAAGTATTGAAATATTAATTTTTATAAATTGATTTTCAGTTTATAATGCATAAAAAGTGACTTATTTAGAGTATAATATGAGGATGGGTCGAAATCCTCTCAACTAATAGGTTTTATACATGTTTAGGTCATAAAATTAACCTCATCATTTGTATTTAACCCTTAGTTAAATAAGTTAGCTCTTACCATGTCTTCTTGTATTTTTATAATATATAGTTAATATAGTTGCTATAAAATAACAAGAAAAACTCAAGTGGATAATTAATGAAATTTTTAACATGATATAATTCAGTTTTCTTAATTTTAAATTTTTTATGATGGTTATATCATTTAACAAAATAGTGTTTGTTTTAAAAACTCATTTATGTCAATTTTAAAACTATTTAGTAATTGATTTTTTTTTAAGTCATGACAACTTTATTCCTTTACAACAAATGAATTAAACAAAATCTAACATGTCATAGTCGTCCATAAATTTCTTTTATGGCATAAAAACCATCGAATTACATTTATTTTAATATTTATAATATCATTTATTTGATTCTTTCATTAATAAGGCAAACACTGCACCATTATTATGTCATAAATAAATTTATTTATTTAATGTCTTAAAATTAAAAATAAAATACCATGATATAGGAAATAGTTTTATATTTACAATTAATTTTTATATTATAATATATCATTTATATAATATGAATTAAATTATTTTAGTTAATAAATACTTGTTTATGTTATACCTCCCTTTTCTTTAAATTAAACATTATAAAAGTTAGTTATCACACCCTTGTGGATCCATGGGGTCCTAAAATAGACAAAAGGATGACCATGATTTTCCATATCTCATAAAATAAAATTAAGACACATGTTGGGGCAGTTTTATACTATTATAATATTATTTTTTACCCTTATTTACCTCATTTACCCTTTAACATGGTAAATAAAAATAATTATTGAAGTTACTATTCATAATGTCCAAAAATAAAAGGTTACTATTTAAAAATTTTGGACCTTATTATTGAAAATATGGAATCCATTTTTCCAAATACAAAACACATAATTTCCAAAAATTAATTTAAAATTAATTCTCGTTGTCAAAACTAGAAAGCGGGTTTTTAAGAAGTAAAAACTATCAAAAGATAGACATATGTTTATGATCAATTAAAATGTAAAATTACTTAAAATGACCTAAATTATATTAAATTATAAAAATATAATATAATTATACTTTAAAATTAACTAAAAAGATAATATAACGATATTACTAATTTAGATGAAAAAGTAGTTTTGAATTAAAATGGAGTATTTTTCACTATTCATTAAAATATGAATGTTATCAAAAAAAACCATAAATTTATAAAAAAAATTCAATGTCTTAATTCTAAAGATTAATTTAATTTTGTCAAATTTAATATATAAAATTTTCAAACATTTTATTTAAAAAGGGTTCTCCATTAAAAGGCAGAAAAAAACTGCATTTTTTTAAAATACATCTTTTATCTAAAAAAATTGAATTTATACTTTTATTATGCCTAAGAAACACATAAGATGAATGTTAAAATTATATGGGATATATGAAATTCAAAATGTGGTTAATACTATTCATAACCACTTTTTTTAATGGCTAGTTTGTTTAGTCGTGGTGCGCTTGAACTCGGTGTTGCATACATTGCACACTATATAATTATTTAAAAAGAAAGAATATCGTGGAAGCTTGGGGTGTTACATGTCAAACAAGGTTAAATAATATTCAACTATAATGGTAAATAGAAATAACCAAAATCCTACCCTGGGTACTTGGGTTCTCCTCCGTACATGGGTTAGCTACTCCCAAGAACGAGCTCATAACCAAGTCTTGAATCTTCCTAGTCTCCTGTATATCATTCTCAAATAGTAAGAAAAAATGAAAAAATGAAAAGAAACAACCTTTGATACCACTTTTTAATGTCCCGACTCGGGTTCCACTCACTAGTTCCCCAATCTTCTCAGCCACATCACCTCAAGCATGCCTCCTTATATTCTAGAGGCTACCGAGTAGTAGTAAGGGTCTAATATCGATCATGGGGAGACTATATTGTCTTTATAAATGCAGCATAATAGTGTAAATAAATAAAAATAACCATCAATATAACCATAACTATAATGATAAAAATATCCCATGATAACCAAAGCATAAAATACAATATCAAAACTAAGTAGTAAATATGTCCTACCAAAGTACGTACCATGTATCATAATGAAAACCCAAACATAATGACATTCATAACTCCCAAGAGGGTCTCGAACTATGTCTTGTTCCCTCATCCATGTTCAATCCCAAATCAGCCATCTAACATAGGGAATTTTCCCTTATCATGTAATGCAACCATGAAATCTATTCGGGTAACAATTAGCAAGACCGAGTAGGGTGTGATTACAACTCATTGGGCCACCGCTAATGGCCTCTAAAACAATATACAGTAAATAACCATGTATACAGTTGTATAAATAAATATGTATAATGCATAAGTAAACAATTATCATTATTCTTTATTTAACCACATAAATCACCAGGTTCTCATGGACACTCGAACTCTCAATACCTACTTCATCTCATACCAAAGTCTAAACCATTTCACACATTTAATTCATAATTCATTCTAATGAAATGGGATTTCATTATCAATTTATTTCAATTCATCATCATGTAAAATTGGAACCACAGTAAAATTCCAATCTCATGGGTCTAGAACGTTATGTCTAACACCCCATGGGTATTTAGAGCGTCAGTACATGACCCACACTCCATGTTACAAGGTTATTTGGAGCCTCAGTCCCTATCCCATACTCAATATATCATTTGGGTATTTGGAACATCATTCCCTTTCACATGCACATTTAACACATATGGGTATTAGACCCTCAGTCCATGTCCCACACATGTATAACAAATATGGTTATTTAGAGACTCAGTCCCTATCCCACAAACATTTAACACATATGGTATTTGGAGCCTCATTCCCTATCTCACACACATTTAACACATATATCATAATACCACAAATTCACTTATGTCACAATATCACATTAATTAATTAATCAATTAATTAATCAAATTCAACAACTGCATAATCACGTCAATCCCTTAATTAATCAATAAATTAATTAATCACATCGATTCCATTAATTAATTAAACAATTAAATAATCACATTAAGTCAGTTAATTAATTCAACAATTAATTAATCAATTCACAATCTCAACATCCAATAATTAATTCAGTATTTATTTATTTATCTCACAATTTCAACATCCAATAATTAATTAACAATTAATTATTCATATTCATGGTTTCAATATCCCATAATTAATTAAATAATTAATTTTTCAAGTTCTCAATCTCAATGCCTCATTATTAATTCAAAAATTAACTATTCAAATTATTAATATCAATACCTTCTAATTGATTCAATAATTCACTATTCAAATTCACAATATCGATATCAAAATTTCACAATTCCCCCAATTAGTTAATTAACCAAGTTAATTAATTAAATTGAGAACACAATTTTTAATCATTTGATTGTAATTCTACAATTACATGTATGTAATTTAAATCAAGACTTTAGGATTTGAATTATAGACCACCTACCTCAATTTATTGATAATGCTCACCAATGGAAGAATCCCCAATTTGAGTGTAATAATGACATAGAACAAGATCATGGATCTAAACCCTAATTCAATATCTAATAATAAAGATCCCACAACTCTAGATCTAGATCCAATAATACAATATTTAGATCTAACAAAATAGAGGATAGCATCCCTCAAAAATATGACAGAGAGATGGGAGAGAAGAGGAAAACCACATAGGATTAGATCCTCTTACCAGGTGGGGTTCTAATCTTTAATACTCTATTCAAATCACCAATAATAGAGGTCGGGAAGGCTTGAAAGGTATCTGGAAACCTCTAGAATCAATAGAAAACAAGTTTTTCGAAGTGACAGTCTATTTTTGGTTAATTACGGGGTTCGAGTAATTTTAATTACAATTTTCATATTAATTAAAACCAAGTGCACAGTTTACTAAGCAGAGGTGCATGATTTCCCATAACCATGAGCCTAAGTGTATGCCTCTTTTAGGGGGTGCACAATTTCTCCATTTAGGGTTCATGGTTTGAGAAATTGTACACCATCCATGTAAACCATCTCTATCCAAGGTTTTGTGGTTTGTCAGTATAAGGAGCACGGTTAGGGAAACCCATGCACCAATCATGAACTACACTTTTTCTTTCATTTTTCTCAAATTTCTACCCAAAAACCCTCCATGGTAAAACCCAAAAAAAATTACTCAACACATGGAAAAAGAGTACTTATAAATGAGCCCAAGAAATCTCCCTAAAAGGTCAGGATCTTACATGTAAACTCATCTTTCACACCATGAATTTAGTTACTTTTATCTAGTGATTCTAATTATATAAAACCTTAATTCTAATCACTATTCTACTCATTACCCTCAAATTATAGTCTCCCTCTAGGAATTTTTTAGTGATATTTGACTTCTATACTTCATTATTAATGATTAATCAAGTGTTGGATCTTGAAATCAAAATTTAAGGACTTCATTAATTCCTTATAATCAAAATATTCTCATTATCCCTTAAATAAACATTATATTTGGTTTTTTATGGATAACTATATGGGGTGAGACAAATTTTGATTGAAGTTTCTTATTATTCATTTGAGGAACGAAATAAATATCCCATATTTGTAAGATCATGTAAATATTTACCATGTTAAACATATTGAGGTAGGTGGTTTTCCCATATTTTTATTTATATGGAATGTGATGGATCTTTGATTTATAAAAGAAATTATTTATACATTGAAATTAAATTATCATGTTGAAACTATATAAGATTGTGCACTCACTGGTTAGTTCTAAAAACCTGGGTAGTGGGTGACTTCCAAAAGACGGTTGATTAATTAATTAATTGATCTTATTAAATTAAAGAAATTTTTTGGATGTGTAAACTTGGCATAGTATGGTTTCCATGTGTTCATGTTCATTGGACCTTTCTTGGATAGACTTTATCACAGAGCTTGATTGATCTAATAGTTATCATTAAGTGATGACTTGGTAGAGGATGGATCTCCACTCATGAGCAAGGGAGATGTCATTTTGAATGCATGGGTGTGTGTGTGGGTATAAACATTGAATGGTTATGTTAATTATTATTAATAAATAAATGTTTCTTCTACCTACAAGAAATATATTTTTTGTGAACTAATTATGACTTCCTTCCTTCCAATTTTGTATATAAATTGAAAAAAAGTTTTAACATCATTGATATTTAATAAAAATTATTTATAAAAACTATAATCTAACCCAATTGTTATTTTAGTTGAATATAGTATCTTGGGGTTTCTTACTAGGAATTATTTCTCAACCCTTGCATATGAAATTTGGTGTATATGTAAATGTTATTTTCCATGATACAAGAAATGGGAAGAATTTGTATTTCCCTTGTGGTTCTTGTTGATGTGGATGACATGGTTGTTAGAGGTGGAGCTTATGAGTTGATTGTATTCTAGGATTCTAGAGTGGTATCACTATGGTTTCTTAGTCTTGATTTATTTTGGAGTCTTAGATTTTTTTATTTATTATTTCTTCAGTTACACTGATTATTCGTACCATTATAACTTGAGTTGTCAGTTTTTTTCATGTATCATCTATATAATTATCTTGGGTTTGTTTATTTTTTTGGTCATATGTGTGTGGATTGTGTTTTTGTAAAATTGGAAAAAAAAAATTCCCCCTAATTCTTGTTAAACCATTAGCATTTATTGTCAACAATTGGTTTCTGGGGAATGTCACCTAGGTTTAGTGGAACCTCGACTCCTTCCAAGCTAATGGTTAGGGTTGGGTTGTAACAAATGGTATCAGTTTGGTCGTTCCATCGATTGGAATGGTAGTAATGAGATAAGATGCATTGACACTTGATATGTATAGCATAATAAGATATAACTAACCTATTATTGTTAAATTTTGAGTTACCAGGGTTTTCAGGGTACAAATAGAATTCAAAAACACTTTTAAGCCTATCATCACCTCATCATCATGGGTTTATCGTATGAGTGTTTTTTATCAGTATTAGTAAATATAAAACCCAATAAGACCACATTATCAAATAATTATTTGATTTTGGTGTTTTATTATTATTATTTTGATTGTTTTGATAAGATATATATTATAAAATTGAATAAGTAAGTAGTAAAATAATTAATTAAAATTATTTATATGGTTATTGACCAGAAATTCCACTTGTGAGGAGTATAAGAGAACCCCAAGTGGTTATATCATAGAATGTGGTTCCACTTAAATTATAAGCAACCCAGTAATTATCCCAAAGTATTATACAAGTATTCTAATTTTTTAAAAAGGGACCCCAGCATTAGGAACCAAATTTCATGAATCACTCATTGGAATTCCAAAAGAACAATACACTAAATTATTGGGGAAATTTGGAACTTGAAAAGGTATAATTATGGCTATAAAGAATGAATAAAATATTTTAATTCTTCAAAACTCTAGCTGAGATGAAGGTCAACCTACCAATGTATAATGGTGGGAATTAACTGTTCAAGAAAATTAGGATCAGAGTCTTATTTGGGATGAGTTTGAGGATTTTTCTAATAAAACATTTTATATACAGACCTTCCATCTAGAAAGGATGATAGACTTATTCTAGCTAACATAAAGAAGTATTTCAGTGGTTTAATATGTTGCTCGATTCATTTTCTTTGTTCTCTTTGCTCCAGAGTTAGCATCAAGAGAAAGGTTGAAGGTGTGAATATTTTATGGGGGTATATGACCAAATATTCACTTTAAATTATTCATATTCTATATTACATATTATATAGATATGGTTAATAATGTATTTATGGGATAAAGATATATTTCAGTGAATCCTTATGGAGGGTACACCTTCATAGATCCAAGTGAAGGAGGGAATACCAGTGTAGGGAGTAATTAAAAATGGATATCTATTCTTAAGGAAATAGGGTGTCATAAAATCTGTCTACCAAATCAGTATCTCATCTACAGTTTCACAGAAATATACCATGTCATTTTTAGTGTGGGTCTCTTCAAAAAAATATAAAGGATTGTATGGAACCACAATGAGATAGTCATAAATATGGAAAAAGTATACATCTCAAGAAATATTTCTTTCGATCTTTAAACCCAATGGTATATGATTGCTTAAACTAGTCTCATATATCTCATGCTCAATCGGAATGATCTCATCATAATAGTTTTCTCCCTCAAATCCAGCTGAACTAGTATGCTCTAGGAACACATCAATTTTCTAGATGATGCCACAATAAATTAGTAAGAACTATTCTATTGGATTTGATCGACAATTATTTAGAGTATATCAAGATATCTCGATAGGGAAACTAGGTCCCTCAATGGTGTGAGGTATCATTCTTCTTAACTCAACCCTTATAAAAGTACAATATAATATTGGTGCATCCCATTATTTTATTTCTTTATTTATGGTTAAATAATTGGGATTTCATGTAGAAATTAGAATTTTCCTACAATATTATACTAATTACTATATGTTTTTCTAAACAATTCCTCTACACTTTCCCCTAAAAAAGTAATAAAAAATTTTATCAATCTACTTCCCATAACAAGACATATTTTTCTTCATTCATAAAAAATGGATCCAAAAAATGCAGGAATTAAAGGTACAACTAGAATAATTAGAGAGCAAGGGATCTATTAGAATAAGTACATCTCTTTTTATTTCTCTGGTTTTGTTCATAAAGAATAAAGACGGTTCTCTTTGATTTTTTATTGACTATAACAAACTGAATCAAGTTATGATCATGAATTGGTATCCTCTTCCTCAAATAAATTATCTATTTGATAAATTGAATGGATTTAAGTAGTTCTCTAAGATTGATCTATTATTAGTATATCATCAACCTAGATTTAGGAAAAAGGATATTTCGAAGACATAATTTTGAAGGAAATAAAAAATACACTATCATTATATTTTCTCTAATGAATACATACTATGTTTTCATGGCCTTGATGAACCATATATTTTATAAGTATCTTGATTCATTTTCCATGATATTTTTTGGAAATATTTTGTTTTACTCACAAAGAAGGAATGACCATGAGGATCACATGGATATTGTATTGATCACTTTGCATGATCACTAACTTTATACTAAATTTTTTAAGTTCATCATATGCCTACATGAAGTATGATTCCTTGGAAATTTCATTTCATAATAAGTCAAATCAGTTGATCATGTGATATTGAAGTAGTAATTTATTAGTATCCTCCCAAGAATGTCTTTATGGTATGTTATTTTCTTGGATTATCTGTCTTTTATCATTGCTTCATTCATGATTTTTCTAGGTTTTATTATTCTATAACTATATTAATGATAAATTTCATACCTTTCCTTTGGAAAAAATATTTTTAGAATCCCTTTTAGGTGTATAAATATCATCTCACTTTGGCACATATCATTATCTTTCCAAAATCAGGTCAAGGTTATGTGGTATATTATGGTCATCTAGATTGGGAATGGTTTTTTTTATAAAGGGAGATCATATTATGCATTCTTGTAATTTCTTGAAAATTTAAGATATATTTCTCTTTAAATAATTTTATGTTTTCAATATCTTTCTTAACACACAACACCGAACATTAAGTGAATTGAGATATATTATAAAAAAATATTATTTTAATGTGATAACCTTGCCATTGAATATTAGGGTAAGAATATGAGTAATAATTTCATTATATATATATATATATAATGTTACTATTCTATATAAATTTATTTATGAATGCATAGGAAATACATACTCAATTTTTAGTGAAGTTATTTTATGCTTCAAAATTTTATTTTCTTCAAAATTGATTTTATTGCATTTTGTGCCAGGAAATTATTAATTTTATAAAATGCAAATAATTTCTGAAATCATCATATGAAAAATTAATGTAGATAGAATTTTTTTTATAAAAATATTGATTTTTTAGTGAATACTGAAAATACGGATTTTTCTAATAATCTCATTTTTTCATTAAATTAAGTAATTTAAAATATCCATTATATTTTTAATTTGGTCTTAAATTTTCATATGATAAATTTAAATTATAATGATATAATTAATTCCAATTTAATCATCAATATTCATGATTTTTATCTAAGTTATTTTTTATGTTTAAAAATGAATTTTTCTAAAAACTGTTTTCAATTTCATTTTATGCATTTATATTAAAATTTATTTCTATAAATTATAGAGATCGAATGTTGAAAAATGGATACCATATTTTAAATTATGAGGTTTAGACTTGGTAAATTATTCCCTTTATTTTTTATCATTATGAATAGTAATTGTGGTAAATATTTGTCGCCACGGTAAGGGTAAAATGGGTAAAACATGGTCAAAACTATGAGATAGTGTCTCAAAATTGACCCAAGACATTAATTTATTTAATTTGATGGGATAAATTAGAACATAGACAAATTAAATTAGAATATATTGAATTGTGGTATATTTTCCCCTAATAATGACATTTATATTATTTTAAGTAATGAAAAATACAAAATGTGACTCTCCGACATTTAAATTAATCTTATTTGTTCAAATAGGGATAAAAATAATTTTTGAATGGGTATTAATGTTTATTTTTAGAATAATGAAATTATTTTCTTGATGGTAATTTATTTTTAATTTTTATTGAATATATAATTACCTTAAATCTTTACACAATGTTGACACAGTGCATGTGAAAATAATAGATAAATTAAGTAAATGATTTTAGAAACATTAAATGTAATATAATTTGGATGAATTATTGAGTTACAATAATTATATAGATAAATATGAAAAATTATAAATTTTTTAAAATTTTATATTCTAATTTTATTATTATATCCATGCCTTTAAAGTTAAATTAAATGAATAGTATTAAAAATTTCATTAATGATATTTTATGAAAAATAATATTTTGTTAAATTATTTAAAAATAATAAAAACTTTTAAGAGGAAAATTACAATGAGGAAAGGTATAATATATCATCCCTTGTAAATTTATGAGCCAATTGTTAAATTTTAAATAAAATTATAACCCTTTAAGATTGAGAAGGTTGTTACCGTGGTTAAGGTTAAAATTGGTTAACTAAGGGGTTAAACAAAAAGATAAGGGTTAAAATGTCATAAAAACTTTCTTAAACCTCATTTTATGGTTTTATTTAAACCTTAAAATAATAAAATTCAAATATTATTCATTTTTAGTCCATTTTCCAAGAATTTTACTTAATAATGTTTTAAAAAAGTAAAATTTTACAAGTGTGTCACTCGCCTAAATTATAAAAGGTAACCTCATCCCCTCACTTCCTCACACATATTAATCCATTTAGCTCAACCAATACCTAAAAAAATATCTCCCACACATATTTATATATATTTTGTCAGTTATTTTCTTCCAAAATAACTAACTCTTGGGTCCTTAAGAAGTGATTCAAAGGAGGGTTCTCTAAGAGAAGGTAAGCACCTCAACAAAGCTTTTTATTTTTACTTCTTATTTTACCACCTTAAATTATGTCCTAAAAATTCCAATATAATAACATAATTATCTCTTATATATTTATATTTTATTATATTTATGGAATAATATTTATCTATATCCTTCTCCATAAAATGGTAAACAAAACCATCACTCGTGAGTATGGAAGACTACCACCTCCTAAACCTATGTAATTTTTTTCCATCACCAACTCACATGGATAGTAATAATGATAGAAATTATGAATATAAATGGTAGTTATAAAATATTATTTTTTCTATAAATTTAATATATCATATACTTTTTTACCCTTTCTCCCATTTAAAATCTATAATGTTTCTCATGTGTATGTATGACTTACTGTCTCTACAAAGTGATGTGATTCATTTTCAATATCCACCTTTGAAGAGTGATTCTAACAATGTTTCTAAAAAGTAAATATTATTTTTATAACTTTAATATAATTATATGTATGATGAAACTATAACCTATGTGAAAGAACCAGAACATCTACAATGAAACATTTATGATAAAAAAAATTATTAACACCCAAAACAGCAGTGATAATAAAATATTATTAACGAATGGGTGATGAGATATTATAATAGAACCTTATATGATATCATAAATATTAATATGGTTAATGTATAAATTAATAAAAAAAATAAAACCATTATATAGAAGTTTAAATAACGTTCAACAAAGTTGAAGGGTGAAATAACCGGTTTCTTAACTCAATTTCCATTAATTGGGTTATACTTATACTTCATTGACTATGTTATCCTATGATTATATATCAAATGACCTATGATTTCATTGTACTTTATTTTCAATTTTTTGTGAGGATTGTAACGACCTAACCTACCTGAACCATGAACCTAGTCATCTGACCCCACATGGGACTCATATAATATATTGGTTTCTTTCCTAGAACAATATAGGTTATTACACATCAGTTTCACTTATTAGACTAATGATTGTCATTACAAGACAACACATTTTTTAGTGTGATTTCTTCTCACTCACATACCCTGGAAAACTTCCCAAGAGGTCACCCATCTTTACATTACTCTAGACCAAGAAGGTTTATCTATAGAATTCTCATCGGTAGGCTCTTGAAAAGAAAGGTTCACCTTTTTGACATGGGTTGTAACATTTAGTCTATTAAGTCACACTTTTCTAGGGGTGTAACACTCTACACCCCTTTAAAGAAAAACTCCATCATTGTGAACCCTACACCTCAAACCTAGTTAGTTCTACCATTTTTCACAACTCAGTATCCCTGAGCCATAGACTAAGTCATATAACTCACACCAACCATTTGAAAATTCTTAGGAGCTCACCCATCATGACACTACTCCAGACCAAGCACGTTTAACTATGGAGTTATAATTAGGTTGGCACCCAAAAATAATAGTTCACCTTGTTGAAATGGGTAGGTATATTTAGTCTATTAAGTCTCACTTTTCCTGGGGTGTTACACTCTCCAAGACTTTAAAGAATAAAAAACATGTTGTGGACAACACACATCAAAACCATGTAGTTTCACTACACTCCTAACTTGGTATGGTATCTAATACCATTTATCATGACCCGACCTCCCTAGGCCATAAACCTGGTCGTATGACCCCACATGGGTCTTCTTTAATACCTTGGTTTCCTTCCTATAACACTATAGGTTATTACCCACCAGGTTCACTAATCAAACCAATTATTTTCCTCACATGACAACACATTTTATTTTATTGCACTTTTTCTTTAATCACACGCACCATAAGAAACTTCCCAAGAGGACACCTATCTGGACACTACTTTAGGACAAGCGCATTTAACTACGGAGTTCTAATTAGGTTGGATCTCAAAAATAAAAATGAACCTTTTTCATGGGTAGTAATATTTAGTCTATTAATTATCACCTTTCCAAGGGTGTTATTTGGATTTACATTTGTTACACATAATCAATTCATTTATTAATTCGCACTTCGATGATATGATCATAGTAAGTGATTTCCTCTCAATTTCCACTCATTTTCATATTATTTGGTATTATGAACCTATTTAATTTTATATGGTGTATATACTACCCCTTTTATGTATTTAACATGAATATCTATTAATGATGATTAAAGTTTCAATTCAAGTTACTCTTTCATGGGGTTATAATTTAAATGTTACCAAAGAGGTAAGAATTTATTTTAAAATCTCATTTTTCTGGGATTGCTCATATTTTACATTGAAGGAATCTTATAATATATCTATCACAAACTACATCCATTTTCTTATCCTCTATATATTTAAGGAGTATCTTTATTTTCTTATAAACCTTTATTTCTTCAGCACATAAATAAATTGAATAAATGTTTAAAAGAAGAACTGGTCATTTTTCTCTTTTTGATCGAGTGTATTTTTCTTCTATGTCCATATTTTTGAAAATTATTTTAAAAAAGTAATTTTAATTTATCAAAATGATTTATTAATCATATTATAATTTATACTTGTATTTTTATAAGGTTTTAAAGGAATATTTAAAAAAAATTCTGAAAGGCTCCTTTTCAACGTTCTTTATAAAAAATTTAAATATAATGTTTTTTAACGTGTATGGTGTTAACATAGTGTCCCACTTCTATAACCATTTTATGATATTTAGATTTTTCTTATATGTTTTAAGTGGTTTAATATATAAAAATATTTAATGGAAACCTATTTTAATATTTCCCTCCAATTTTATTTTATACTCTAAACTTATAAATTTAATACAAAACCTATATTTCTAATGAAATTTCTCTCTTATTAATTTTTTGGTCATTAACTTTTTATTGAAACATTCACATTATTCTGATCAATTTTCATTGGATATTACATTTCTCTTAAATATTCACATTCTTTGTATCGTTGATATTTTTATTTCCAAAATAGTATTTCCTTGATATATATAGTTTTTTTCTATGAAATTTATTTGATTGACAAGGGAAATCTTGATATTGTGTATAATTTACTCAATACATATATTTATTTATAAGGTTTATTTTTTATGAATTAAATTTATTATTAAATATATGAGGAATTTATTGTACATATAGTGATAGGTGGGACCTAATTATAAAGAGTATCTCAATGCATCAACATGTCTTATGAGACAAATTAGTTAGATAAAATTGTTAAATGTTATTTCGGTGTATAACTCCCCATATATTAAACTATCATAGAACAAATCCTTGGTGGTAAATATATCATTATGTATGAGATCATGACAACCATAATTATTTATTTCCTATATCAAGAAATCAATTATTATTATGCTTGAGATTATCTTCATTGATATTATCCATGTATCCATTCTATGCTCAAGTTATAAATTATATGTATTTTAAATTATTTACCTTTCCATAATTATGACATATTTACTCATGATAGTTTCTAATATATGTAACCCTTAATGATTATTTGATATCACCATTTATTTGTTTTCCTTTCCCTGATTTATGAAAAAGGAATCATTAAATGGGCTCAAGGATGAATAATATTTATTTTCACTATATTTTTATATTTTATTAACAATGTAATATGGGAAGTATGTATGTTTATAGTTATTCAAGACTAATAAAGTGATTTATAATTGGTGATGTGATCCATATTATATTATACCAATATAATAATTTATACACCATCTCGGGGTTACTCGAGTTAAGTTTGTTACACTTATAGAAGGTAGTTTCAAAAAAATGAAAAAAATTATCCGACACACAACCTGGGATTAGATTTCGTGGTTCATGAGTAAAAAACATGGGGCCACTATATCTTTGTGGAAAAGTTAATTTTATTCACTAATAATAAAATCATGGAACATATTTTCCCTTATAAAGACCTAAAATTGAGGTAACGACATTGTATGGAGAATCACTACATATTTGACTTCAACTTGGTGTATACACCTATAAAAGGAAATTTGATGGATTATGTAACATCCTTTCCAAACCCATTGGATTGCTTCAGGTCATAGGTACCACTAAACTTATGTGAAAATCCAAATATGTCAATGAATATAAATAAATGTTAACAACTTAGTAAAATGTTAGGGGATGATTTTCCTTAAAGAATAACATAACTAACATGATAAAATATAAACAACCAAACCAACTATATTATGCATAAATATAAAAAATAAAACTATAATATAAAACAATAAAATAGTAATATCATAGTATAAATAAGAGGTGGTCTCTTGGATCGACTGAGATCTCTCTATATTTTAGGGGTTCAAACCTTTCTCTTTGGACCAATATGACTATTCTAGATCTGTCTTAGGTTCCTGATGTTGGTATAGTTTCCCTGCCACATTTTATTCTATATCAACCTAAATTTTACATCACCGTCACTTGTCTCTAGATCTTTATGCCTCTTTTACTATTTACCATAATATATTCTCCTCTAGCATCTGGGGTTTCGACCTCCTATAGCACTTTGACACATGCTGGTGTTTCACCCCACATAGATCCCAAAAGACTACTACTAGATGTTCAAATATGGACTCTTAAGTGCTAATTTTGATATATTATCACTTTATTTGGGTCTTTGGTGTAACACTCCTCCCCTACCTCATTGGATTGATGAGGCGGTGAGGGCCACTTGTCCTTAAGCGACATTCCCAAGGCGCCAAAGGATGACAATAAATGTCGAGGGCTTCAAGGAACAGTGGGGAATGATTTTCCCTTAAGAAGATAACCCAACTCAACCAACCAAAAACTAAATATGCATGCACTTTCAAACCCAAAAATGTGATACTAGACATTCCATCAAAAATCCCAAAACCATTCAACTAGACATGTCCACAAAACATCAGAGTACAAAGCAGAAACTAAACAACAAAACACCATGAGTCATGACACCACCATAGCTCCACACCAAGATCTAAGCTCTAAGCTCCACCAAAACACCACAAGTCACCACTAAATGAGGGTGATGCCTTAACTTTTCCAACATCATGGTACACGACATCTGCAAAGACACCAAAGTTCCAAAGAAGGGGGTGATTACAACTACTCAGTAGGATTTCCCCAGCTGACTTCCTTACACATGCCACTAGGATAAAACCGTTAACACATTTATTTAAAGCAGTTTATATAAAATGATCACAAGTGAAACCAATTCCATGAGCCAAACATACTCCTACCAAGACACACAAGGAATCCAAATCAACCATTCCATGCAAGGAAGCCGATTAAACTATGCCACAAGATGATTACCATTTTCATATTTCACTCACAAGCGCCATCTACAAACATCACCAACGAAGCACACAAAAAACCATGGTGGCACTTCCCGTCCAACCCATTCATTACCAATCCCCTCAAGTGATACTTCCCGCCCACTTTATATTGATGGTGGACCTTCCATCCACTATCCATCCTCTTTTCATAGTGGTAATTCCTGCCCAATTCCACACAACATTAAAACAAGCCATAACCAAGCATATAACCCACCAAGGTCACCAAAATATGAAATTAACCATTTAAATTACATGTCGAACCAGTTCAATAAATCAAATATTTTTTGAAAACACCCTTCCACCCTTTTTACATGCCAATTACCATTTCAATAAAACAACCCATTTATTGAAAAACTATATCACATGCCATATTAATTAATTCAACAAAACAACCCATTTTAAAATCACAATAAGATCATTTTACCAAAAAACCCCTTTCTTCCCAAAAATAACCAAAACACCACCAAAGGGATTTCCAATAAATTTCACACATCAAAACCAAAATTAATTTTAGGTAACACAAATCAATTGTAACAAAGCTTCATGTTCTAGCAAAGTGGAGTCGAGAGAGAAGCCACTTACCTTTAGGGTTCTTGAGAAATCGACCCACAAGCAATCGTACCCCAATTCGGGAAAACACTTCACGAAAACCACTATAGATCTCCTTCCCTATCATCCACAAGCTTTAAAATCAACACCCAAGGAAACCCCGACACTAGATCTACATGAAATAGGTGTAGATCTAGAAAATCGAGAGAGGGGGAGATGAAGATATAGAGGAAACCACAAAGAAACCAAGAGAAGAGACTTACCTGGGAGAAACCACCTTCAAAACACCAATAAACCCCTTTGAATTGCTTCCAAAATGAGTGGGGGAGCACCTTCAACCCCTAAGAACCCAAAATCCCGAGTGAGGATCAAGTGGGAGAAATTTGGGAGTGAAATAGGTCAAGCCTGAGGGAGCCCGAGTTTAAATACTACATCTTTAAGTGGTCGCACGGTTAGTCCGCACAGTTTGGAAAACCATGCAATAATCATGTGCAAGTCACGGTCTCGAGAGAAAGGGTCTGCACGGTTTCCTTGCACGGTTTGGAAAACTGTGCATAGGTTGTGTGAAGCCTACTGCCTCCCCCTGCATGGTTTCCTAGAGAACCCACACAGTTTCCCCTAACCGTGCTCAAACTGTGCTCCCTAAGAAAAGCCTCCAAACTTATTCAAAACCATTCCAAACTCTCCCAATCTCTTTTGAACTCATCCCATGCACTTAAAACACATAAAAATGCCTAAAATAAGGATACATACCTCAAACCGGGGGTACCACATTCTCTCCACCATTAGACTTTTTGTCCTCGGAAAGTAGTGAACCCACCCTTTGCCAAAAGAGCTTGGGCCATTGCTCGATCATCTCTTTCTCCCACACCCAAGTATCCACTTGGATCTGGCCATGCTTCCACAAAACCCGAACCAGACCAATTCTTTTACCCCACAAGACTTTCTCATGTATATCCACAACCCGTACTGTCACATGCACCAACGAAGCATTCGGCTCTAGCTCAACATGATCCCATGAATTAACATGGTCCAGATCAGGCTGATACATTTTCAACTGCAACACATGAAACACATTATGAACCACACTGAACCTAGGTGGAAAATCCAAATGGTAATCCACCTCACCAACTCACTCAAGAATCTCAAAATGTCCAATATACCTTGGAGATAACTTTCTCTGCTTCTCTAACTGACAATGTCCCAACCTAGGAGAGATCCTTAAGAAAACATGATCACTCACCTCGAATGACAACGACCATCAATTATGATCCAAATACGATTTCTGACAACTTTGAGCCATCTCTATTATCTTCCTGATTAACCTGATCTTCTCCATAGTTTCCTGGACAAGGCTCAGTCCAACCATCGAGGACTCACCCGTTTCCACCCAGCATAGTGGAGAACGACACGACCGCCCATACAATGCTTCAAATAGAGCCATATATATGGATGTCTGATAACTATTATTTTAGGAGAACTCAACCAAAGAAAATTTCTCCTTCCAAGAGCCACCAAAATCCATGACACAAGCCTGCAACATATCCTCAAAAGTTTGTATCGTCCTCTCAGATTGACCATCCGTCTGAGGGCGATACGTTGTGCTCATAGTCAAATGTGTCCAAAGGGTTTATTGTAAGTATTTCTAGAAATGAGAAGTGAAACTCGGATCTATATCTGATACGATTGAAACGGGAACACCATGCCTCTTTACCACCTCCCGGATATAGATTTTGGAGAGATCCTCCACCATATGAGATTCATGAATCAAGATGAAATGGGCCGACTTCGTTAGCTGATCTACTATCACCCAAATGGCGTCATGATTTCTGACCGTTATTGGAAGACCTATGATAAAATCCATTGCTATTTTCTCCCACTTCCAAATAGGGATTGGTAAATACTGCAAAATTCCCGCAAGCCTCTGATGCTCTGCCATGACCTACTAGAAATTCAAGCATCTCGAAACAAACTCAGACACTCTTCTTTTCATACCAGCCCACCAGAACTGCACTTTCAACACTTTATATATTTTCTGAATTCTAGGATGAACAACCCATATGAAATGATGATACGCCCTGAGAATATCCTCCTAAAAAGCAATTGTTACAACCATCCAATTCCAAAAACACAAAACTGAATCTCCATTCAGTTTCCAACCCTCAATGGTATCCCCACCATTGAGTTTTGACCTCATGGTCACACACTCAGAATCAGATATATGTGCCTCTTTAACCACACCAAACTAGTTAGGAATCAACAAAACCGGAAATAATACCGCTTTATCACCATGGTCCTCACATCCCAACCACATGTCAGCTATAACCGACATCAACTGCCACTGTTCTGATGCTTGTTTCACCACCTGTGCATATGATTTTCTACTTAATGCATCTGCCACCAAATTTCCCTTACTCGATGTGTACATCAAGTCAAAATCAAACATCTGGAGATATTCCATCCATCTCCTTTACCTCAAGTTCAAATCCCTTTGTGAGAAAATGTGATTCAATCTCTTGTGATCTGTATATACCATGAATTTCTCCCCAAAGAGATAATGACTCCACACTTTCAAAGCATGGACCACTACTGCCAATTCCAAATCATGTGTTGGGTAGTTCTTCTCATGCACCCTCAACTGTTGTGATCCATACACAACCACATGATTCCCTTGCATGAGAACACACCCCAACCCGGATCCTGATGCATTGAAATACTCCACATACCATTTTCCTGGTTTTGGAAAAACCGAGATTGGTGCTGATGTAAGGAGACCCTTTAGCTCTTCAAAACACTGCTGAAACTGTTCATTCCACTGGAATGTAACATTCTTTCTTGTCAAAGTTGTCATCAGTGAATCCAAACGTGAAAAATCATGAACAAAACACCAATAATACCCAGCTAGACCGAGGAAACTTCGTACCTCAAACACATTCTTTGGTGGTTTCCATGAGATAATAGCCTCTATCTTTTCTGAATCCACTGAAACACCCCTTTCAGAGATCACATGGCCAAGAAAACGAAATTCTTGTATCGAAAAGTCAAACTTTGAAAATTTGGAATACAAATGGTGATCTCTTAAGATCCCCAGCACTGTAGCGAAGTGATGCTCATGCTCCACCCTTGTCTTTGAATACACCAGAATATCATCCACAAACACCACCACAAATGAATCTAGATATCTCTAAAATATTCAATTCATCAATGCCATGAACACTGTTGGAGAATTAGTTAGACCAAAGGGCATAACCACATATTCATAATGTCCATATCTACTTATGATAGCTATTTTAGGAATATCGTCCTTCCTAACCCGCAATTGGTGATATCGTGACCTTAGGTCAATCTTGGAGAACCACTGGACTCCCCTCAACTGGTTGAACAAATCATCAATTCATGTAAGGGGATATCTATTCATTATTGTAACTTGGTTAATTCTACAATAATTAAAACAGAGCCTCAAGGTTCCATCTGCCTTTTTGATAAACAACACTGGCGCTTCCCACGGAGACATGCTAGGATGGATAAACCCTTTTTTTCTAACTCTTCCAACTGGTCTTTCAATTCCTGCAATTCATTTGGTTCTATCTGATAAGACGGAAGTGAGATAGGACTGTTCCCCGGGAGGAGATCAATCGTGAACTCCACTTCTCTTACAGGAGGTAACCCATAGAATTCTTCCAGAAAAACATCCATGAACTGATCCACCACTGCTGGAAGAACACTCTGCTCAACACCCTCTAGCGATTCCAACAAAAACACCACCAACTGATATGATAACGTGCTGGCTGCTGGTGCCAACAAACTCGTTGCAACCTGCCTTTCATGCCTCTCTCCTCTAAAGATATTTCTAACTCCATCATGTGTTGTAAAATCCATTTTTCTCACATTACAGTCGATGTGGGCCTTAAATGCCACCAGCCAATCCAATCCCAGGATTACATCATATTCATCCATCTCAAGCACTGAGAAATTCCACATTAACTCAACCTTACCCACAACAATACAACATTATCTACACAAGAAGGCTTGATACTCTCTTAGACCGAGAAGATTTTTAAGTTTCAAAACCAAAGGCATCATTTCTACCCTTAAACCCAAAAACTCAACCACACGTGCATCAATAAAAGAGTATGAAGCACCTGTATCAAACAGAACTTGCATCAAGGTAGAATTTAAAAGAATAGTACCTCGCATCGTGGATTCTCCCAACTGATCATCCCCCACAACCTTCTCATCTCCAAACAATGTCTTGGTTGCCACACTCTACTCTTTATTTCCCTGGTGAGGAGTTGTGGTGTTCCAAGAATCACCATAACTGACTTTGATCTACTGAATAGGGTTATGTTTTTATCCCCATCCCATCGAAGCATATGACGTCTGCAATCCTTGAGGACTGTCACGCGCACCCAAATTCGGAGTATTCCTAAAATAGCACTAAAGATTCCACATCTGATTACAATTGTTACATGATCGAGGTTGTGTCGTATAGTCCTGCTTGATGTGTGCCATAGAGCCACACTGAAAACATCCTAGTTTTCTATAGGGCTTTGGAGGAAGATTTATCGATCCTGCCATCAGATTATGCGTCATACTCCCACCCTGGGAATAAGTGTCCCTCCTCTTCTTGATCCCAACATTAGAGTTCCCACTATTCGCCAAGGGTACCACCATGCTTCCTCCACCCGGAGCTCCAAACAGATCCCACTCAGCCACGAATGCTCGATTCACCATCTCTGTGTAATCAAAGATACACAACACTGCTATTTTTTAACTGATCTCTTGCCTTAACCCTGATTTGAAGATCCTTTCCTTCAATGACGTGCTACCCACCACCTCAAGAGAAAACCACACTAAGCTCATAAACTTAGCTACATACTCCGTCACAGACATATGTTATTGCTTCAGACTAAAGAAATTAGTTGTGTGCTGAATTCTAAATGTATGTGGGTAGAATTTTTTATTAAAAAATTCCTCAAAGCCTTCCCATGTCATACCCTGGTCCATTACAGCTGGGAATAAAAACTCCCACCACTATAGAGAAATATCCTCTAGCTTATACATTTCTATATTTACTTTCAGCTCTACCGGCGTCCCCAAGAATTTGAAAATTATGTTCATTCTGGACAGCCACGCCTCTACCCTTTCTGGGTCCAAATAACCCTCTAAAGACGGGTGGATCCTACCTTTGAAACTGAGTTGCATAATCGACATGCCTTGGCTCTTCTACTCTATTCACACTTCCCACAGCTTGGAAAGCTTGTAATATGCTCTGGACTAACTGCTGGTTCACCTGGGTCTCAGGTGCAACCATGTTCTCATCGGCCACTTCTGGTTGGTCTCTACGATGGCTACCCGATGCCATTTCTTTAAACAGAAAACAAACAACCATGAGTCTCACTTCCATAGACATCAAGAATTCCCATTTCAAATCGCATTACGCAACACTATCACAAAGAGTCTTTCCACCTATCCACATTTTCCTTGTTTCGCTATTTTTGAAAAATAAACCATTTTCAAAATACCAAATTTATCCATATTATAGTTTCACAGATTTGAAAAACCATTTCTCAATTCATCCCATAAATCATTATGTCCAATGAAATATGAATCCTATAGGGAAGTCATCTCTACCATATATTCCATGCACATCTCATTGGCTACACCCACAATATTGATATTTCCAATGCCTATAAGTGTCTTCAAAAAACTTATGTACCCAACTCCCTTGTAACTTGATGTTTAGCACAAAAGGGTTAGCTACATCATTTTATGCTATACATTCCAAGTTCCGACATTCCTATGCCTTGCTACCATCCATACTCAATGAATATACCACAATGAATGTTAACTCCAAATATATGAATCAACTCCAAAGGACCGAACAAGATGATAACACTTGTAACACCCCACCCCTACCTCATTGGCTTGAGGAGGTAGTGAGGGTCACTTGGCCTTAAGTGATGTTCCCAAGGCTCCAAAGGCTGGAAATAAATGCTGAGATATTCAAGGAATAATGGGGAACGATTTTCCATTAAGAAGATAACCCAACTCAACCAAACAAAAACTAAATATGCATGCGCTTTTAAACCCAACCATGTATACTAACCATTCCATCACAAACCCCAAAATCATCCAACTAGACATGTCCACAAAACATCAGAGTACAAATCAAAAACTGAACAACAAAACACCACGAGTCAAGACACCAGCATAGCTCCACACCAAGCTCCAAGCTCCAAGCTCCACCAAAACATCACAATGCACCACTAAAGGAGGGTGATACCTTAACTTTTCCCACGTCATGGTACACGACATCTACAAAGACACTAAAGTGACCAAGTAGGGGGTGAGTACAACTACTCAGTAGGATTTCCCCAACTGACTTCCCTACACAGGACACTAGGATAAAACCATTAGCACATTTATATAAAGTAGTTTATATAAAATGATCACAAGTTAAACCAATACCATGAGCCAAACATACTCTTACCAAGACACACAAGGAATCCAAATCAACCATGCAAGGAATCCAATTCATCCATGCCACAAGCGGATTACCATTTTCATATTTCACTCACAAGCCCCATCTAAAAACATCACCAACGAAGCACACAACAAACCATGGTGGAACTTCCCATCCAACCCATTCATTACCAATCCACTCAAGTGGTACTTCCCACCCACTTGCTATTGATGGTGGCCCTTCCGCCCACTATCCATACCCTTTTTATAGTTGTAATTCCCTCCCACTACCACACAGCATTCAAACAATCCATAACCAAGCATATAACCCACCAAGGTCACCAAAATATGCAATTAACCATTTCAATTACATGCCAAACCACTTCAATAAATCAAATATTTATTGAAAACACCTTTCCACCCTTTTTACATGCCAATTATCATTTCAATAAAACAAACCCTTTATTGAAAAACTGTTTCATAAGACATGTTAATTAATTCAACAAAACAACCCATTTTAAAATCACAACAAGAGCATTTACCCAAAAACACCTTTCTTCCCAAAAATACCCAAAACCCTACCACAGGGATTTCCAATTGATTTCGCATATCAAAACCACAATTAATTTTAAGCAACACAAATTAATTGCAACCAAGCTTCAAGTTCTAGAAAAGTGGAGTCGAGTGAGAAGCCACCTACCTTTAGGATTCCCGAGAAATCGACCGACAAGCAACCGCACCCTAATCCTGGAAAACGCTTCACGAAAACCGATCTAAATCTCTTTCCATATCATCCACAAGCCATAAAATCAATACCCAAGGCAACACCAACACTATATCTACATGAAATAGATGTATATCTAGAAAACCAAGAGAGAGGGAGATGAAGATCTAGAGGAAACCACAAAGAAACCCATAGGAGAGACTTACCTAGGAGAAACCACCTTCAAAACACCAAGAAACCCCTTTGAATTGCTTCCAAAATGAGTAGGACATCGCCTTCAACCCCTGAGAACCCAAAATCCTGAGTGAGGATCAAGTGGGAGAAGATTGGGAGTGAAATAGGTCAAGCCCGAGGGAGCCCAGGTTTAAAAACTTCAACTTTAAGTGGTCACACGGTTAGTTCGCACGGTTTGGATAACCATATGCTAACCATGAGCAAGCCACTATCTCAAGAGAAAGGGTCTACATGATTGCCTCACATGGTTTGGAAAACCATGCGCAAGCCGTGCGAAGCCTACTGCCTCCCCCTACATGGTTTCCTGGAGAACCCGCATGGTTTCCCCTGATTGTTCTCAAACTGTGCTCCCTAAGAAAATCCTCCAATCTTATTCAAAACCATTCCAAAATCTCCGAACCTATTCACAACTCATCCCATGAACTTAAAACACATAAAAAAGGCATAAAAGAAGGTTAATCACTCAAACCGGAGGTGCTATATTTGGTGACCCTTTTTTAAGAGGAGGTCAATTGGGTTCTACTCTTTAATGATGTTCCACATTGAAAGGTAAAGTTAGATGGTTTGGTGGTAGAGCTTGAAAAGTTATTAAAAAATCTATGATAGGGGTCACAGTGTTCTGTTGTGGTTTATATTAGTGTTATAAACACAATAGGATGGTGTTTTTAGTATTTTGGGAAGTTGGTTGTGTGGGTTTAGTGTTGGGTTTGATGTTGTTAGGGATCTTCTGGAAGCAGTTGTCTCTGGCATGTGATTCTCAAAGGAGTGTAGTTTTGGAAAGTGTTTTCATCTCACCCATTATCTTTGGGATTCAGGTCTTGTAGGACATGACATAGTCTAAAAATTAGGTATTTGGGAATGGAGATTTGGCATATTTAGGCCTTCGTACCACCTTTCCTTCTAGCCACAAGGCCTCTATCATGACCCCTACCCCCAAATGTAACCCTCCTAAGATAGAAATGAGTGAAGAGTAATAATTATGCCTAAATACCACCTTTAATAGGCCATAGGTTGTTTCCTAACACCAAGGCTATAACATACATTCATATGGGAAGCAATGCCCTCAAAGATTTGAAAAGTAATAGATAAGATGAGAACAACCACCAAAAAACTCTTTCTCATGACAAAAGAAGAATAAATCCCAATACATGGAATGAAATTAATGACATACAACTAAAATAGCTTAAAGACACAAAAATATATCTTCAGTAGTGACCATGAATCACTAACAGCTCTTAAACAACTCCAAGAACTAGAAAAATCCAACATGATCACTACCCATATCCCAATAGCCTGAATAATTATTTATATATACATAGTGTGAGTATAACATGTATACTCAGTAGGATTCTCCCTACTAACCTCTCATGAAAAATTTAAAAGATTCATAATAAATCCCAATGAGTAAACAAATGAAACCAACTAGTCACCTAATAATGTTTACTATTCTTTTCTCATCCTCACCATGTCTCACTCACCAAGTATCACATATAAGTAATCATACAATATAAAATATTATATCAAATAAAGGTACATTACTACCACACCCCCCCCCCTATTTTTTCACTCTGCCCTAGCATCGCACATCTTAATCCATCAATATCCAAAATTAGGTCATCCTGAAGACATCTGGACTAATTTAATATATCACACACCCCATTAATCACATCATCTCATCATCCCAACCACATATCCACATATTAACCAAGTGTTTTTTGGGTGCTACCATATCTCATATGTTATGTATTATACCTCAATCCCTCACAACACATACACAACATACCAATAATAACCATTTTCATGTTATATCCAAAGATATATGTTTATAAAATAAACACAAGTCATTACATATCTCTACACACATATATATGTAAAGATAACCATTGTGCATACTAGAAAAAAGTAATACTAGTAAAACAAAGTGGGGATAGAGGGGGAGTCAACTATCCATTCCTTGCAAAACTGGATGTTGAGGAAAAATCCCCCCCACTGTCCATTGGGTGTCATTCGCCCTACCGACATGGGTGGGGTAGCATATAAAATAATAAAACATACATGATATATATAAATACCACAACCTCATTATTTCCAACTACCTAGAATTAAACTCATTTATTGCTAATCTCACATGAGACTCTTAGCTGGCACAACTATGGCCTAGGTATCAAAAATATTAAAGCATTAAGAATGAAATTAATTAAAAAATTATCCATTAACTAATATTATTATTTTTCTTAATATTAACATTTAAATATTCTAATCCAAAATCTAATAGAACTATTAATTATATAATTATATTCTTAATTATGTCAATATCATAAATAAAGAATCAAGAACTAACCATGTTATTTCATTAATTTAATTATTATTTCATAAACATTCGGTTACTCTATGACTCAACCCGAGCTTCCACATAATAGTTTCACTCATAGTTCATAGTATAAAACTTCTTACTAAATTTAGAAACTAATTACATAAATAAAAACTAGTCGTAGACCATTAAACAAGCATATTAATTATCAATAAATCATCCCAACATTTAGCACAACAACAACGGGAAATTCCAACTTCAACCAATTCTATCTGTCTTGGTCTCTTCTCCAGAACCACTATATATAATAACACATCTGGAATACCATTCCAACATCTTCACTATAACCTACACCCCCTTCCACCATCACAGACTCAAGCATCCCCACCTATATCATCACCATAAACAGAACCTTTTTCTACCATCACAACCACATGCATCCTCAGACATTATTCCAACCGTGCAAGGTTAACATTCAATCACATAAAGGCTCTAAATACATAGAGCATAAATGCACATTTAAATTTATTATTTCACACATAATTTCAAAGGTAACTATGACCAAAGAAATTAAGGTATTCCATCCTTTATCAAACAACATCATTCTTTCTAAGACACAAATAAATGATGTAAGAAATCATTAAATTCTCAATATCATAATTAATTATATAATTTATAATTTATAAATCCTTGTGAAATTAGCCACATAAAATTATCAAGAAAAAATATTATTTATTTCATCTAACGTTCTTCTTTAATATTGTTTTCATATATCATTAATCTCAACAATAGTTATTCTAAATTTACTCTTTTATTATAAAAAAAATTACCAGATTTATGTTTTTATTTAATTTTCAAGCCCATCTACCATTACTAACAATGATAATAAAATATAGCATGCTATATAGAAAATTCAACAGGTAATAAAAATATAAATATAAAAAATTATGCGATCACACATCCCAAATATTTCAAGAAAAAATATTAATATTTCAACATGTGTTAATATTTTGGTTTCATGATTTATTGAAATCATAAAATAATAATCTCTATGAATGACTAAATTTTTATACATCTAAAAATATTTTTTAGAAATAGAATAACCAGAATAGAACATGAAAAAAATCCCTTTCAATATATAATATACAATATTATCAAATAATTATCATCAATATTATTTAATAATTTTAAACACTACGGCTTGTTCTAATTTTTATTTCATAACATATTAATTAGATAAAGTCAAGTAATTATATTTTTCTCTCTCTTGGATAATTTATAAAATAATTATCATTATTCTTCAACATGTATTTATTTATTTCCTTCTCTTTAGATAATCTTACTGATCATTAAATTATATCGTAACATACTCAAGAAACTCTTTCATAAAGAACAAAAAAATATACAACATGTGACTGTCATTTTAAAGAGAGAATACTTTTTTGGAAACATGCTATAATACTTTCATAATAATTATTTATCTGTAACATGAAATATTAATTTCACACACTAAAATATTTCAAGATAATTTTTCTTGAGATAAATTATCCATTTCCTTAAATATTTAAATAATAATCTTTTATTAATATTTCACTTCATTCGTTTCATCTTCAACCTTTATAAATTTCAATATTACCATATAAAATTCATCAAACCATTATTTTCTATATTTTTATCTAATTATTTTTAATCACATCTATTTAAAAATAAGAAGATAAAACATTTTCAGTTCACATTTTAATAGTATAAAAATAAAAAGAATCCATAAATCCTCTACCTCATGGAAACCTAGAACACATCAACATTAAAAAAATGGAGATAAAAGTGGGTATGTGCATAGACTAGAAGTAAGTGTTTCCTTAGAGAATTTGTATAAGACTTCAAAAAACTTGAACGTTGGGGTTTTGAGACACAAGAACTTGATAGAAACAATGAGGAACTCAAACAAGAGAAATAAACTCATTTTTTACATTCATATATATCCCACCTTGGATAATCTATCAAATTTCCATGTAGAAATTCATTTCATGTTAAATCCTTATTAAATTTGATTCCATAAGACTCATTTAAAACTTCTAAATTGAAGGAAGGTCAAAGATAACATTCAAAAAAACATAACTAATACAATATACACTAATTTCAATATTAAATTCATTTATTTATGTTTAAAATGAGTTAAAATAAATAATAAGAAATAAAATTGGGGTTTTAAGAAATTTATGCTACCCATACACACTACCCTAGTGCTACATAATGGTTACATAGTTTTACCATTAGTGTTCGGCTACCCATATATAAGAAGATGAAATATGAAGCTCACTTTATGTAGTAGATGACTTCCTTTACTTGGGTATAGAAAATATTGAGATACCATTGTGCAATACATAGTTTACCCTTTTGTGAATAGAGGAAGATCAGTTTACCTTTACAAAGTGGTGGTGATACCCTTATAAAACCTTTGGAAACTCAGACTTACCTATACATAGTGTTCAAATCACTCTCATTTAAATATGAAGTTTCCTTTATGTAGAACATATGATCAGTGATTTACCTTTACAAAAAACATAGAAAAATTTTCTAATACTTATATAGCCTTTCAAAAACAAGACTTTCCCTTATGTTGAGGTATGGACATGTGTAAAGGTAAAAATAACTAAAAACTATTTTTATTTTCACTTACATAAACATATAGATAACCAATATGAGGATTTATTATTATTTACCAAATCCAAAAAATACTTCCAAAAGTATTTTAATGAATTTAAAAACATCAGAATAAATTTCTAAAATAAACTTTTAAAATTTTGAATTTACTTCTATAATTTTAAAAACCATTTTAAATCCAAAATTAATTATGAAATTATTTTCAAAACAACATCTAGATTTATGAAATTTCATAGAAACCATTAGAATCACCGAAAAAAAAAGTATGGGATCATAAAAATATATACTATTACATTAGATACCTCTTAAAAAATTCTTATCCTTAAAAGTTAAAATAAAACCTTTAGGTAAAAGAAAATAAGGATGAATATTTTAACCACCATCAAGATACCTCTCAAGGATATCGCTATATTTGGGACACCAAAACTACTATAAGTACCAAGTGTATAGCTACACAACACTTAAAAAAATATTACTGGGGAGATAACTCTCAAACCAGAGAATATCATAAATAATAAATTTTATTAAGAGAAGAATAAGTCCCACATATAGACATGTGATAAATTAATTCATCCCAAAAAAACACTAAACAACTTTGGAATTTTGAGCACACATCCCAGACACTCGTTCCCAATTATGATCATACAGTCATATAGAAGACCACAAATACAACCAAAAAATCTTATAAGTTATGCATATTTAATAAAAAAATATAATATCAAAAAACATGTTAAATGGAACACTATAAAAAAAAAACTTAAAATTGATTAAACAAAATGACACGCAAATTCATTTTGAAGAAAAAATATTTATCTACATATTTTCAATAATTTTACTTAGGTATGTCATAAAATGAAAATATATACATCTTTATTTTCATTATTCAGGGTTAACATTTCATGATGAAGAGTATATTAGAATGATTTAATAATAATTTATTAACAAATTTAGATATTCTACTTACAAAATTTCATGAATTCATGTTGGTAAAGTAGTTCAAAACATAAAAATGTTTTCCAAAATATTTTTTCTTTCTAGACATGTATCCAAATATTTCTCATTAAAACTCATTAAATTTCAAAATAGGATGATAAAAAAAATTTCTCCGAGTCTCTGGTGTTTATAGTCTGAAAATTTAAGAAACCTGAAAATTAAAACAACGTTAAATATTTATTCATAATAAGGTATGGTTTATTTGGGAAAACACTTTCAATAAATTTTCAAAAACATTATAAAATAAATAAAATCTGTATGGAAGAATTGAAATTATTTATTTAAGAAAACTTATTATCATAAAATATATTTTACCAAGAGGGTCTCAGTGAATATTATAACATAGCAAGAATAAAACTTTCATGGATGACATTATTAAAGTAAATTTTCCTTTTGAAAAAGCATTTCATATTTAATATGAGTTCATTAATAACTCACATAAATAGGAAAGTTCCATGATTTCATAAATTTATTTTTATCCAACTAACACAGATCTATCATTCTCTTTAGAAAAGTAATATTAATACACATAACTTACAAAAAATGAGAGAGAAAAATTTAAAATATGAAATATGTTACAAAAACATCATTAGTTTTAAAATACCCTCTTTATCTGGATTTAAAAAAATCATATTTTCTAAAAAAATATTTACTCACTAGGGGTACAATCATGAAAAGGCTACAAAGGATATAATGTATAATTTACTATATGTTCAATCCATTACATTAAAGAGTTTTATATAAGCATCACATAAAAATTCTCAACCATCACATGAATCGAGATCAATATAGCCACCAAAATCACACAAATCAAAGGAACTCATCCACGAAACCATGATATTATCTTCTTTGTGTGGTACTGACTCACCTGCAAAATTTTAAAATGTGGTGTAACATAATGTGTCATGATGGGTGAAGTGTATTCTTACTTTATATGCTCAAGGACATAACACACATTACCAGTATGAGAGTAATACCTTCTAGGGATGTAAGCACACTAGGCTACAGTCACATCATAAAAAAATTCACATACACAACCTACATCATATAAGAATTTAATTCACAATAGATAGATAGTAATTAATCAAACACTAAGAAGAAATAAATTAAATGTAATCTTATAATATTCTCATTTTCCTTATACTAGGGCCCATATCACCTATAATGAGTGAAAAATATATTGATTAATTTAAATAATGACATACAAAGACTCATTCCCCCTGATCAAATCTCCACCACATCTATCCAGAGAGAAGAGTAAAGGATATACATGATGATAGCAACAACTCTCGTAGACCAAACAAGGGCCTGAGTAGAGAGTAAATAGAATGATATGAACAAGTTCATTTAAACCCATTTCCATAAACCATGTATCTATCTGAACACCAGGCCCAAGGAATGAGTTATACTTTCCTTATATGAAGGTCGATAAGCATGGGTTGGAAACTAAAGGTCAAATTAAAACAATTATTCATGGATCAAGGATTTTTTAGTTCAATTTTAGTAAAGTGAATGATTCGGTTTCCCTAGACTCGTGGTGAAGGTAATGTAATCGAAAAATAATGATAAATATGTTCATTCACGTCAAGGGGCTAATAATAAAATTATTTTAGGCTCAAAAAATTAATTCAAAGGCCTCCCCACACATCAATAGAAGAGCTAATAAATCACATAATGGAGAGAAAAAATCACTGGATGAAGATCCACCTTTCTGGATAAAAAGAAACTCAACCTAAAAATTGATTTTATAATTTTCCCCAAAAAACATACAACTCACATAAAATCTGAGGAACAAGAACCATCATTGTCCAACTAATCCATGTAGAATCAGCACATAAAAATAATCCTAGTGATCTATCTCTCTCTCTCTCTGAGAATGATTCAAACAGAAGGTTATCACTGCAACCTCTAACCATACCTCTTTTTCATGATTTGAAGAAAATTACTCAGACTTATGCAAACTCTAGTGTTGTAACTCTTGAATTTTTCTCCTCCGAGCATTATCATTTTTATCCTATACTCTATGTTGATTTACTAACATGTCTTGTTGAACATATTTGTCATGAACCTAACAAAGACGTTAACCTAGATCCACTCCTGAAAAATAAAAAAAATTTAGGGACTTCTAACCTGGTATAAATATTATTTAAGGTTCAATAAATACTTTATTTTTATCCTTTTCTCATTGTCTACCCCATTAAAATAGAGGCACATTCCATCATGATGAATGATCCTTTACTAGATATCTAACATGCATACAACATCATTTCTCTTGGAATATCTAGTAAACATTAAGGTCCTTGCATTGGATCATAGGGGTGACTAAAATCTCATGCCCTATCTAGTCTCCCATATTTACATCATGTACTAAGATCTTCTGGCACTATTCCTCTACAAACCCATGCATCCTCACCAGTGTCTAATTCCAAATATCACCATATATCATAACATTCACCTTGGATATCAGTTTATCACAATATCCTCCCTCTAAAGGTACCCATGTTGGGTTAACAATGAAGGAATATTGATAATGATGCCTGAAGCCTACCTCCAATAGGCCACATGTTGGTGACTAGTACTAAGGGTATAACATACACATAGATGGGATTCATTTCCCTCTATGATTTGAAAAGTAAGTGATAACATGAGAACAAAATCGTAACAAATTATACTCATAACAAAAGAATAATCAATACCATTATATGAAATAAATGTAATGACATACTGCTAAAACATGTAAAAAAATACTAAAGTATATCATCAGAATAAACCAATAATGTCTAAAAACTTCTGAACAACTCCTCAAACTATAAATGTCTAGCTTTATCACCAAATATATCCTAATAACCTAAAAAATAGTTTATGTATACCTAAAGTGATTATAACAAGTATACTCAATAGAATCATCCCTACAACCTCTCATAAAAAATGTGAATGAAACATACTAAAGCCCAGTGAGTAAATAAATAAAACCAACACCTCGCCTAAATAGGATTAATATTATTTTCTCATCCTTATCATGTATCACTCATAGAGTATCACATAAAATTAATCATATAATATCCAGTAGAATATCAAATGAAGGCACCCTGCTACCATTTCCCCACTGATTTCCACTCTGCTCTAATGTTTCACATCTTGATCCGTCTCTCTCCAAAAGGATTTCAACCCAAAAACACAAGGGATAAATTAGGTCATCTCGAAGACACCTGGTATAAAGTAAACACTATTGGAGTTTTATGTTTATGTGATGGGAATTAGAAAAAAAATTACCATCGCTAATGGACTGTCATAGAAAATGGGGTTGAAATTAAGTTTTTTTATGATGGGTCATCACAAAAAATTATTATTTTCAACTAATGAACCATCTGTCACAAATAATAGTGGAATGTTTTTTAAAAAAAATAATTGAGATGGGGTCATCATAAATAATATTATTTCTGACAGTCAAATTATCCATCGCACATAAGTCTGAATTTTAAAAAAAAATACTAAGGATATAGAGATCATTTGTAATTGATGGTATTTAGAAAATCTAAAAATAAAAATAAAATAAAATAAAATAAAATAAAAATAATTAAAAAATATAAAAGAAAACATGAGATTATTACACCATTTCATAGATAATATGGTCACTCCAAAATACATAATAGTCTGAAAAAAACTAAGCATCAATAGATATCAAGTGTCGAAGGATGACTAAATGGGTTAGGGGGAGTAAACTCTATACCAGCACCATGAGCAGGTCATCACATATACTCTAACATCTACTCATCTCTCTCATGTTGTTGCTCATGATCCTCCTCCCTCTCCCCCTGCATCCACTGTATCATCTCATCCTAAGATCTAAATCTCTCCTCTTACGTTGTAGTAGAAGATGATAATGACTCTCTTTGATATCGATTTGAGTTGAATGATGAAAACATAGAAGTACCATAATAACTCATAGGTGTTATTTTAAAACTAATACCAATTATCCATCCTTTTTATGTGTGACATCTTGCCTCCCCCAGTTCTGATGTCCAAATGATGACCTCCTCCTAAAAGAATCTCCTAGCCAATAGAATCACAATACATCCCATACATAAGTTGAGATATAGCCAGATTGATGAGAGACACAGGACTGTTTGAAAATAGTAGCATAATATCTATCCATGTGTAACATCCTGAGTTTTTAAAAAGAAACACAATGATCGACAGTGTACATGAAACACCACATCGAGCTTAAACTAAAAACAAAATATTATAATTTAATATGGTAGTTATCACCAAGTAATTAGAATGGAAGGAATGAATAGTATCAACTAAATTATGAAAATATGGTTTACACATTTTTATATAATGATTTGTTTTTTAAAAAATTAAATTGAAATGAAACTAAAAATCAATCTATTATAAATTATGTATTTTTTGTGAAAAACTATTTAAATGTGAATAATTATGTTTATAAAATAATAAAATAACTATTTTTGGATTATATTAATAAAATACTAATTCAATATAATTTTTAAAATTTATCTTATGTTTTTTCTAGACATTATATAAGAACCAATAAAATTTTACAGATGAAATGAGTGTTTTTCTAAAAATATAGTTTTACCGCCTTTTGATGGAGAAACCATCTTAAATCTAGTTTTGTATACTTTTATATGTTATATTTGAAAAAATAAACTTCTTATTTGGTAGAGGGAAATAAAAAATTATTTTTGTTGAAATTTTGATATTATTTTGATAAAATTCATAATTAAATGAATAGTAAAAAATACTGCTTTTTAATTCAAAACTGCCTTTTCGTATAATTTGTTTATATTGCTAGATTGTATTTTAAATTTGTTTTAAATTATAATTAAATTAAGTTTTTACCATTTAATCAAATTTTGGTCATTTTAAGTAATTTAACATTGCAATTAGATATAAATACATGTCAATCTTTTGAGGGTTTTTACTTTTTTAAAAAAATTGTTTTATCGGTTTAACAATGAGGATTATTTTTAAATTAATTAATGAAACTTGTGTGTTTTTAAATTGGAAAAATGGATTCCATATTCTGAATCATAAGGTTTAAATTATGTAAATAGGTCCCTTTTATTTTTGGAAATTATGAATAGTAACATTAGTAATAAATTTTATTACATTGGTTAGTGGTAAATTAGATAATTAAATGTAAAAATAATATTATAATAACATAAATGTACCCAAATACTTGTCCTAATTTAATTTTATGAGCGTATCCCAAACATGATAATACTTGTGTCTATTTTTGGACCACTTTGAAACACTTGGATGACTTTAATTCATTTATAATATTATATTCAATAAATAGTCATTTTTGTTACACTTTTATTTTTAAAAAGTAAAGTATTTTAATATGGAGTTATAAAGTGGATATATTCGAGTATAAATAGTATTTATGAATATAAAAATATAACCTAAATCATCATTATTTATTTATAATTTTTAGGAATTAAATAATTAAATTTATTTGTGACACAAAGATGGTGCGGTAATAGATTTTTTAAAAAAGAATCAAATAAATTATATTAATATGATTAAAATAAATATAATTTGATATATTTTATGTTATACAGGACTTTTATAGATGATTATAAAATTTTATTATTTATTTAATGTTTTTTATTAGAAGGAGTCAAGTTTTTATGAATTTTAAAAAAAATCAAGTATGAATAGTGTCAAAATTGATCTAATTCGGATTTTAAAATATAAAATATTTAATAAAATGATATAAACTTTACAGAAAAAAAGTGTATAAAAGTCTAAAAATATCATTAATTACACATTAATTGGTCTTTTGGCATGATTTGGTAATTATTTTAACTCTCAAAGGGTAAATTACTTGATAAATCGGTAAGAGTTAAAAGTCATTAAAATAAAAAGATAATGATTAAAAAATATTAAAAACATGTATAATTTTAATTAGATGATTATTATTCAACCTAAAATAATCCTATATTATTATTAAATTATTTTTGTACAATTTTTAATCTAAATTGAATTTATATTAATTTAATACTTTTAATAATTCCAAGGGTGCCCCTCCCCTCTCCAATAAAAAGGAACCCATTACTCTCCATTAATCACACTTTAAAAACCTTTTTCATCTAGTAAAATTTTCTCAAAAACATTCCTATAATCCTTCCCCATTTTATTTAGTCCTTATATTAGGCATAACACCCTTATTAGAGGTATTAAGGTGTTATGAATTGTGATCATCTAAAGGAAAGGTAATGTTTTATTTAAGTGTTTTTATTACATTTCTTCTTCCACTATCTTAAAATCTTATTCACCCATAATGAAATAATAAATATAGTATCCAAAATATAATTATATTTTATTATTTTAATATTATCACTTAAATCCATCTCCACTTCCATTAAATGGAAAATGAATTAATTGTTTGTACGTACGTGTGAACTATCACCTCTATGAACCAATATAATTTTTTTTTCATTACCATATCACAAGACTGATCATAATTATGGAATTAATATTTATATATTATATTCATGAAATATTTATCATTATAAAATAATTATATATCAATTATGTCCTTACGTTCCATGCACGTAAAAATGATAATGTCCTTCGTGTGTAATGTGAACTATCACCTACACGAAGCGATGTGAATCATTTTTATTGACCACATCACTTGTATGATATATATATATATAAGTATATTAATATAATTATTATGATTTAAATAATATTTTTATCATTTTATAAAGATAAAATAATAATTACCTTATTTCCATATTGATAAATTAAAAATGGAAATGTTACTCATGCGTACGTACGACCTACTATCTCCATGATTACAACGTTGTTCATTTTTCAAATCATAAAAGAATGGTTTTATTTAAAAAGTAAAATTTATGTATAAAAGTTATTATTATTTCATGAATATTATTCTAGAGATTATGGACTTATGACCATGGACTATTGATATCGTACCAAGTTCATTTTTGACTCAAGTATTGAATAACGACAAAATATCTGATATGAACTTAAATAAATATGTAATTGTTATAACATGGTAATTAGTGATAAAAAAGGAATAATAAACATTGAAAATGTTACAAATAAATTATAAATTAACCTAAGTTTATTATTCATGATTATAAATATTGTACGTGATGAGTCAGACTCAAGGTAAAAGACTTTTTTAACTCAAAACCTCATTTTAATGTTTTGATGATTTATTATTATAAATATATATATTTAATGTCTGTGTATTAAAAATGTTTTTAAGGATTTATTTATATGTACATTAATTTTTTAAAATGTTAATTCCATTTAAAAGTTTCAATGTGGTATGGGACACTTTTCTTCAAAAATATTCTTTTTAAATGTTCTAATTGTGTTTTAAAAATGGATTGATTATTTCAATAACTTGGAATGTATTATTACATATACTCCATAAATATAATTTATCACTTTCATATTGCTATCATTTATTTATTTTTAATTTAAAATTTTATCATTTTATATTAAAAAATTTGTTTTTATTTATGAGTGCACGACTTGTAAAGATAAAATGCGATTCCAAAGTGAAAATGTTATTTTTTCCTTCATTCATGTTTTATATGTTTTGATTATGTTATGGTTCTTGGGAATTGTTTAAGTATACAAGTGGTTACATGATAAAATAAGGGTGGTTGATCCCATGAAATCTCTCCAACACATTGGGTAATGAGACAGATTTAAATGACAACGTATCTATTAAGAGATTTAGGGAATATACTATGATTGGTATTCCAAACGTAACCATGAAGGTTACTCCCTATGTAGCTATGAAATCTAAAACTTAAGAATGAAATGGATGTCACAATTCACCTTTATGTTTTATTATTTATATAAAGTTTTATAGTAATCATTTCATTTCATGAGGTAGGCTAAACAGTTTATGTTTTATGGGTGAAAAGTATGATTTTGTGAAAATGTTTTCATGATTTTAAAATATTCATGGATTAATGGTTTCATTCCTTATTTTATATTTGTTACTGATATTTTTTGGGCTCATCCCAAGTTTTTGAAATATTTTTCACAGGATTTAAGGTATAATGGAGTCAAGGATGGGATGAGGGAAAAGTTGTGATGATTAAACATGGAATGAATCCATGTTTCATTTTTAAAGTTTCTATTTTATGGAAGAAATAGATACTATTGAAAGTGTCCACTTTGTATTTATATGGTTTTGTTATGTAATAGTTATGGACTAATTATCTAAAACTCTAAACTTGAAAATATCCTCAATGTTAAATAAAGTCAAATTATTGACTTAACTTAAGATTATATAATGATTAATTTCGGGGCCTTATAGTTGGTATGAAAGGCTGGTTTAGAAAACTATAGAGATTAGGATGTCTTCTTAAGAGATAGGGATATCATATGAGTTTATAATTTTCAGGTTGATAATAAGTTAAATGTATTATAAATAACTTATGAAGCTTTATGTTCCAAAATTTTAAGGTGATTAGAGGTATTATTGGAGACATTTATTTTTGAGGTAATTATGGGTTATTACTTTTTGGGATGAAAATTGAAAGTCATGAGATAAACTTTGAGGTTAAAATATGTTATAGTTATTTTTGATGATTTTATCTAATTTTTTAAAATGTTATAAAATTTTGTAGTTTTTTTAAAAGGAAGACATGAATATTGTGTGACAACCCATCATGTTGGACAAGCCTGTGGGAATCAAACCCACAACCGAAGTGTGACATGGCTTTATCTCCTACCACAAGCCTCTATAAAGTCCCTGGTTAGTATGACTTTTTATTTTTAGTTAATTGAGTTTATGAAATAATAATATGTTTATTTTTGGAACTTATGTTTTAATATATTTATATCCTTGGTAATGAAAAATGATTTGGTGATTAAGTGATAAATGATATTTTGGAAGACGTTCACTATTATGGGAACTTTATATGATTAAGGATAATATAATACTATGAAATTTTAATTGATGAGTGGTAGTTGAATTATATTTAATGGAAGAATATATGATTTCATTTGTATAGTTATGGGGAATTATGTTATTTTTGGAAATGATTAACCTATCCTGGAGAATATTTGATTATGTTAATTAAGTTTTGGTATGATACATTAATAGTGAATTATGTTATTTGGATACAAATATAAAAAATAATCCTAAAATAATATGTGATCAAATACTTTTGAATTTTGGGTTTTAATATTAGTTTGGATTATTATGAGGAATTTTAAGGATAATTATCTTTTGAATGTTCTATTTGGAACTTTGGGTATTATTATTGAATTTTGGAGATTAAAATTAGTCTTTCTTCTTATAAAGGATTATTATTTTTGGGGAATTATCTCATTTTATCTTAACTTTTTGGTTTTGGATAATGTTTCACGATTGGAGAAATTGATAGTTAATATTTTGTGGATTATGTGATTCCATAGAAGTTGATTCATCATGAATACTCATCGTTTGGATAAAAAGATGAGTTCGTGTTGGAAATATATTAAAGGATGAATCTATATTTTTAAAGTAAGTATGTTTCTTTATATTCTTAGTCAAGTAAGTAAATTAATTCCTAAACTTTATGAAAATGATCTTAAAACAAAAAAAATTTCTATTTAGTTTTCTTAATATGGATTCAAAGACTATTTAACCCATCACAAATTTATAGCTTTGTGATTGTTATCTTTTTTTCTAAATAATTTTTTATATCACTCTCCATCAATACATAATGGTTTGTTTTTATTCCATATCCATGTTTTCTTACATGGAATCCAAGTATGTGTTATCTCATTTGACCTTCACACTGTCCTTTATTTCTTTTAAAGTGGAATTTTTATTTATCTTTTTTTTGATATGATAAGTCAATAAAGGTATTTTAAAGAGTAATACCATATTTAACAACCCCAAATTCAAATTACGAGGATTAAATTTCCAAAAGGAATGGAGAATGTAACATCTTGGTTTTTTAAAAGGAAACACAATGTTCGATAGCATACATGATACACCACATCAAGATTTAACAAATACCTAAATATTATTATTTAATATTATAGTTATTAGCTATCCGTTAGAATGTAGGGAATTAACAATGTTAACTGAATTATGAAAATGTGTCTTACACATGTTTATATAATGATTAATTGGTTACCAAATTAACTTGAAATGAATATAAAAACCAATTGAATATAAGTGATTTATTTTTCATGAAAAAAAAATTAAAAGTGGATAATTATGTTTATAAAATAATAAAATCACACTTTTTGGATTATTTTAATTAAATATTAATTCAATATAATTTTTAAAATTCATCTTATTTTTTTTTTCTAGACAATATATAAGAACGAATACAATTTTATAGATAAAATGAGTGTTTTTCTAAAAATACAGTTTTACCACCTTTTAATGGATATCCCATTTAAAATATAGTTTTCGACACTTTTATATGTTCTATTTGACAAAATAAAATTCTTCTTTGGAATCGGGATATAAAAATTTACTTTGGTTGAAATTTTGGTATTTTTTGATAAAATTCATATTTAAATGAATAGTGAAAAATACTGAATGAATGCCTTCATTTTTTATTAATTTTTTATAATACCTCTATTTTTAAGGGTTGAAGGGGAACCCTTGACATTATAGGGCCTGAAGGTCTTAAGGAATTCATTCATTACATACTATAACTACTTGAAATAGTCCCACCCCTATGTCTTTTTCATGATTAGCTCTCCACCTTTGAATGGTTGTATAGATAACTATCATGTGCATAGGTGCACCAGCCTGGTACTAATGTAAAATTCAATATCCTCTCATTCTTCCAAATTTTTTAGCTCTACTCTGGTGAAGGCGACTATCTCTAAATCCCCTATTAGGGCTTGTTCCTTATAGAATCTATCTGGTAGCAACTTCACATCAGCTGACACGAAGGCCTTGAGGTGATTCAAAGGCCTTATGGTGGCCCGAAATCCTTACTAACTCAAAGTCCTAGGTGTCTCTAAGCCCTTAGATATAAACTCACATCAATATTTTGATGGTTTTTACTTTTAAAAAAACTCATTTTCTCGTTTCGACAACATGGATTATTTTTAAATTAATTACTGCAACTTCTTTATTTTGAGTTTGGAAAAATGGATTTAATATTTGGAATCATAAGGTCTAAATTATGTAAATGGTTACTTTTTACTTTTGGATATTATGAATAGTAAAATCAGTAATAAATTTTATTACCTCGGTTAAAGGTAAATCGGGTAATTAAAGGTAAAAATAATATTATAATAATTTAAAAATACCCTAACATTTATCCTAATTAAATTGGATGAGTGTATCCCAAGTAGGATAATCCTTGGGTCAATTTTATGACCACTTGGATCCACTTGGATGATTTTAATGCATTTATAATATTATATTCAATGAATAGTCATTTTTATTACACTTTTGCTCTTAAAAAGTATAGTATTTTAATACGGAGTTATAAAGGGGATATCTATGAATATAAATATTCTTAATAAATATAAAAATATTACCTACATCATGGTAATTGATATATATTTTTTAGAAATTAAATAATTAAATTTAATTATGACACAAATATGATGCAATAATAGATTTTTTAAAGAAAGAATCAAATAAATGGTATTAATAATATTAAAAATAAATGTAATTTGATATATTTGATATCATCCAAGAATTTTATATATTCCTATTACATTTTATTATTTATTTAATGTATTTTTTAGAAGAAATAAAGTTATTATGAATTTTTTAAAAAATCAATTATAAATAGTGTCAAAATTGGCATAATTCATTTTTTAAAATATAAAATATATAAGTAAATGATATGAAATATATAAAAATATAAAATTCGACCAAAAATATTATATAAGTCTAAAAATATCATTAATGGGTTATTAATTGGTCTTTTTTTATGATTTTCTTATTATTTTAACTCTCAAAGTGTAAATTACTTGATAAATCGGTAAGAGTTAAAAGTGGTTGAAATAAAAAACATAATGATTAAAAAATATTAAAATATTTCCAAAATTTAATTGGATGATTATTATTCGATCCCAAATTATCCTATATTAATAATAAATTATTTTTTTAGAATTTTTAATCTAAATTAAATATATGTTAATTTAATACTTTTAATAATTCGAAGGGTGCCCCTCCCCTCTCCTATAAAAAGGAACTCATTACTCTCTATTACTCACACTTAAAAAATATTTTTTCAGAAAAGATATTCCTAAAACCCTTTATATAATCCCTCCCTAAATTATTTAGGCCTTATATTAGGCATAACACCCTTATTATATGTGTTAAGGTGTTAAGAAATGTGATCATCCAAAGGAAAGCTAATGTTTTTATTTAAGTGTTTCTATTTTATTTATTTTTCCACTACCTTAAAATATTATTCACCCATGATGAAATAATAAATCCAGTATCCTAAATATAATTAGATTTTATTATGTTAATATAATCACCAAAATCGATCTCCACTTCCATTAAATAGGAAAGGAATTAACCGTTCGTGCGTACGTGTGAACTATCACCTCCACGAACCGATATAATTCATTTTTTATTACCATCTCTCATAACTGATCATAATTATGGAATTAATATTTATATATTATATTCATGACATATTTATCATTAAAAATAATAATATATTAATTAAATTATTACGTTCCATGCACATAAACATGATAATGTCGTTTGTGCGTACGTGTTAACTATTACCTCCACAAAGTGATGTGAATCATTTTTATTCAACACATAACTTGTATGATATATATATATAGGTAAATTTAAATTATTATTAATATTATTTTAATGAAAAATTTATTATTTTGGAATGTTAAAATAATAATTACATTATTTACATAATGATAAATTATTAAAGGAAATCTTACTCAGGCGTACGTATGTCTTATCGTCTCTATGATTATAACAATGTTCATTTTTCATTCCATAAATGAATGGTTTTATTTAAAATGTATAATTTCTGTATAAAATTGATTATTATATCATGAATAGTATTCTTTATATGATGGAATTATGACCACACGGACTATTGACATCGTACTAAGTTCATTTTCAACTCAAGTACCGAATAACAACAAAGCATTTGATAAGAACTTAAATAAATATATAATTGTTGTAATATGGTAATAAGTGATATAAAAGGAATAATAAACATGAAAAGTTTTCTTAAAAAATTATAACTTAACTTAATTTTGTTATTCATTATTATAAATATTGTACGCGACGAGTCGGACCCAGGGTAAGGAACTTTATAACTCAAAACCTCGTTTAAATGTTTTGATTATTTATTCTTATAAATATTTATATTTAATATCTATATTTTCAAAATGGTTTTAAGAGTTTATTTTTATGGACATGAATGTTTTAAAATTTCATTTCCATTCAAAGTTTTCAAATTGGTATGGGACACTTTGATTCAAAAATATTCTTTTTAAATGTTTTAATTGTGTATTAAAAATGGATTGATTATTTCAATAGCTTGGAATTTTTTTAACATATACACCAAAAATGGATTTTCTATATTTCATGTCTCTATCATGTATTGATATTTAATTTACAATTTTACCATTTTATTTAAAAAAATCATTTATGAGTGTGCAGCTTGTAAAGATGAAATGTTATTTTAAAGTGAAAATGTTATTTTTAATTTATGCAGGTTTTATATGTTATGATTATGTTATGGTTATTGATAATTATTTTGGTATATGGGTGGTTCTATTATAAAACTAGGGTGTGTGATCCCATGATATCTCTCCATTGAATTGGTTAATAAGATAGATTTAAATGATAAGGTTTCTCCTAAGATATTTAGGAAATATACTATAACGGGCATTCCAAACATAACCATAAAGGTTACTCAATATGTAGTTGTGAAAGCTACAATGTAAGAATGAAATGGATGCCACAAGTCACCATTAGTTTTTTATGATTTCTATAAATTTTTATATTAATATTATTATTTCATGAGTTAAGCTAAAGATTTTTTTTATGGGCGAAAAGTGTGTTTTTGTGAAAAAATTACATGATTTTATAATATTCATGGAATAACGGTTTAATTTCTTATTTTATATCCCCTACTGAGCTTTTTGTGTTCATCCTAAGTTTTTTATATATTTTTCATATGATTTAATGGATAATAGAACCAAGTATGGGACCAAAGAAAATTTATGATGATTAAACATGAAAAGAAACAACGTTTCATTTTAAAAGTTTTTGTTTTATAGAAGGAATGGATACTATTGGAAGTGTACGTTTTTTATTTCTAAAGTTTTTTTATATAATAGTTATGTAATAATTCTCTAAAACTCTAAACCTTAAAAGATACTCAATTTGAAAGAAATTCAATTTATTGACTTAACTCAAGATTATGTAATAATTAAGGTTGGGGCCTTATACCATGACTCATTTTCTGAGGGTCTGTAAAAACTAACAAAAATGTTCATGTATACAAGTCTCACATGACTCCAAGATATAATCTCTTAGGGTATTATCAATTGGGGACCCTAAATTATACATGAAATTTGAAAACAAAATATCACTTATTCAATAAATTTAAAATAAAATATATTATTTTATAACGTACAATATAATAGTAAAACATATATTGATGAATGGTAATGGGAACCAGATCCCATGACATCCATGGTTCAAAAAAATAATTTCATATAATTTCACCAGCCTTCTCAATATATAAATGTAAAAAACTATGAAAATAAAAAACAAATAATAAGAATATTATGACCAAAATTAACAAAAAAAATATAATATTAAATAAATTCCTTAAATAATTGGACATACCTATATAAACGAGGATCAAAATAAAGATATGGAAATATCCGTAAATATATTTCAGAATCATTAATCAAGTAAGACCACATCCCCTCCAAAGAGGTGCAACATCATGTGGATCATACGCATCGAGCTCATCATTAGGAAGTCCAAAATCGGTGAGAGAATGTATTAGATCATTGAGAGTATCTCCAGCCATCTGAAACAAATAATCTTACCGGTAAATTGTTTTTAATATATATATTTAAAATATCAAAAACTAATAAATATAGAAATATAATAATCATATATATAAATAATTTTTACAACATATATCAAATATAAAAAAACAATTAAATACTAGAATATAATAATTACATGTAAATAAATACCAGAACAAAATAATATAACCTATAAATTTTTGTTAACATAGATATAAAATATAAAAAATTAATAAATACTATGCAGAATATAATATTATTACCAGTCTATAATTTTTAATATATATATAAAATATAAATAACTATTAATTATTGGCATCGGTGAAGGAACAAAATAGATCATCATGTCTATCCATCTGAACCAAACAATATTACCTATAAATAATTTTAATAAAAATATAAAATATGAAAAACTAATGAATACCTAAATATAATACATCAATCATCATATTCTTCCTCCTATTCATTGAGTAAAATGTCTTCATATTTATCTTATTCATCATCAATGTCCATATGACTTTCAGTTTCATCATCCCTTATTACTTAATCAACATTATCAATATCACCAACCCTTAAATAGGGGGTTTCATCATTGATTTTTATATATCATTGGGTAAGATATATATTTGGGTATGTTTCTTAAAAAAATTCAATATGTTCTACTTCCACAAAACTATTTTATTTTCAAGAAATTTATTGTCATGGTATCTCATTTTTATTACACTTCTTCAGCCATTTTAATCTCTCAAAAAAACCTAGTAATTTTAATAATTTACCTTATATGCTTAAAGTTCCAACATAAATGGTTCATCTGATGAAAAAATACTCTTATATTTAAGGTCAATGACTCCATGTTGTGGATGAACTCACAAACCTCAATCAGTATCAAACCAATGGCATTAAAAAAAATTACATAATTTGGTCCCATATAACATAACTCAATTATTTCATCCAAAATACCATAAAAGTCAATGTCACTTTATTTATGATGATATCCTTTCAAAAAAACTAAACTTTTCCTTGATTTCATTGATTCACCATATATGAATGTTTGTAATACAAATCCTTTAACCACAAGCCCATTATAAGATTTTAAAAAATTTGATGGAGGGTTTTTAAGCACACATAATTGACTATAGATTTTACTTTCATATTAAATCACTTGAAAAGAATACAAATTATTGATAATATATATCATTATATAATTTATTTGATGTTCCAATGAAGAAAAACATAAATTACCAGTCTTTGAAACCAATATGAAAAAAAAATTATTGATGGTGTTCTTTATGCGTGGAAGAGATAATTTGTATAAATTATTTTTTGATATGGTCATCATATAGTCTAAAATAATAATGTAAATAAATGTTTCTATTATAAAAATAATAATAAGTTGTACTTACTACAATAATTGTGTCATTTTTTCACAATAACGTAGAACATATGTATGAGATATGTGTAGTTCTTCATCTAAAATTCATCGTTCATGATAACCACCAACATCAATCTCTGGCTCATTAGAAACAAAAAATTAATGGTCTGTGACATCATCAAAATTTTTCCCATTATGAACAATGTGATTATGTTTTGAAGGATATTTCAACTAAAAATAATAAAAATATAAATTTTAAATTTCCTCCTATAAGTATGTTTCTGCAATTGACCCTTCAACTTATGCTTTGTTCTGTACTTTATTCAATAATTATTTTATACAAATTTCAAACATGTACATCCATAAAAATTTTACCATCCCCCCGCATTTATCATCATACATCAAATGAAATATTAAATGTACTATTTAGTCAAAGAAATATGGTGGTACTATTTTGTCCAATTTACAAAAAATTAAAACAATATCACATTTATAGCATACTCAATGCATCATAATATGATTTTTCTGTACATATATCTAAGAATAAATATGATATTTTGGTCAACATGTACCGAATTGAAGAATTAAATATCCCTATAAGAATAATGGCCAATAATATTTCTATTATGACACAGAATTCGTGACTTTTTAACCCTATAATATGCACAATTTTTTAGGAAATGATAAAAATTAGAATCATAACCATCTAGTGACCTCATATATATAATCCATTGATATAATAATATAAAAATTACTTTATAAAGGGCATAATATTATTTTAGATTCATTAAATTATATGATATTTAATCTTTAAATAATTCAAGTTTAGGATGTCTGCAAATTTGGGAAATATCTAATCATGGCTTTACATTATCTTTGGTCTTAACAGATGTATCCAATAGAATATAAAATATGTTTTCAAAAAAATTATTATCAATATGAATTACATCTAACAAGTGATGAACAAACAAATCAGACCAATATGGAAGGTCCCAAAAAATAATCTTCTCTATCTAATTATGATCTCTCCCAAAACTATTTTTTTTCATTTATGGTTGGTCCAAAAGTAATAGGAGGTAACATGAATATGATAGATTTTACTTGAATACCTGAGAGTACTGATGGAGGTTCATCACTTTTAATTATATGTTTTTAAATTTATTTTTATTCATTTGAAAAGTATATCAACCCTCATTTTTCATACATTAACATTAAAAAACTTTTTCAAAATACTTAAAAAATTATATAAATAGATTCCCAAATACCATATTATTCTAGTGCCTTTAGAAACATGGAAACATAAACACTAGTACATAATTGAGCTACATTATCTCTCATTAGGTTCTTCTTGACTAGAACCCTTCTTAGACACATCAAACATAATTCATATCTTCATAACCTGGGGAAGGAAATATAAAAAGGGGTGATCTAAAATGATCAGTAAGGGTAAACAAGGGAGACACGTAAGCATAAATAAGTACATAGAGGTATGAGAACATGATTATAACATTATAATATCATACCTTGTATATCATAAGATTATAAACATGAATCATGTAATAAATATTGGTAGTTCATAAGAAATAAATCATAAGGAAATAAAGAACATAATCCATAAAATCATAAAAGTGGAATAATATATGGAATTTTGGAAGACACGTAATCGTATAAAATGATTTCCATAATAGTCGAGGAATCACTACCAAGGCCATATTGGTAGTGTGGGTTCACTCCTCATACCATCTTGGTAGTCATGGTTCACTCTCATGGATATCTTAAAAGTATTATTTTATTCCCCATTCTATATTGGAAGTAATGGCTCACTCCCATGACCATCTTACTCTATCTCATGAGATATAAATCCTTACCCAATGCATTGGAGGGAGATATAGGTCTCACCCCATCTCATAATTAAATCATACAAACATGTGTCACAAAATCACGAACAATCAAATCATAACCCATGAAATGAAATGGGTATCATACACATTTAATCATATCATAACATGTAGAGAAGGTTATAGGTTTCATAATCATTTCACCAAAATCATAACCCATGAAAAGAAGAGGGTTTCAAAAGCATCTAACACGTGAAAGTGAAATAGGTTTCATAAATATCATGTCATCAAAACATAACCATTCAGAGAAATAATATGAATGGAAACATTGAATAATTTCCCCATTAAGGAATGAGTAAAACCAACATATTTCATCTTATATTAGAAATAATTTTGAATGATCTTTTAAAAACAATTTTTGAGTAAAATATTCTTTCCTCAATGAAAATTTGTTTTTAAAACATAATACATTCTTGAAAAGCTTTTTCTTGAAAAATCACTTTGAAAACTTATAAAGGAAGCTATTAAAACCATAAAACATTTTCAAAATATTTTTTCTATAAAAATAACCTTCAATGGTCATTTTAAAACGTTTTTTAAAACGTTTTTTAAAATATGGTTTTTGAAATAAAATAGATTTCCGACCTAAGAGAGAAATACGGTAAGATTTTTCTTAAAAATATTTTATTATTTATATTAAGTGCCAAAGAGTAAAAAAATGTTACTAGTTCATGGAGATATATTGAATAAACATAGTAGAATAAAAATCAATAGTTTTATTGAGAGATGTATCATAATATATCATCAATGGAAGCATAATTATAAACAATTTTGATAAACAATGAGACGGTTTCAATAAAATCTTATCACATGATAAATTAGGATCATACTCTCCATGTAAGAAAATTAAATTATGTGAAATTATAATATCATTAAAATAATTATATTCGTGATATAAAATATAAAATGTAAGTATATACACCTCAAAAAATAATGTAGGCGCATAACAAAACACGTGCATCAAAGAAAGAAAATTGTGAAAAAAATTTATTGATTCGGTAACATTCGAACCATAAAACCCATGAAATAAATATAATCAAATGGTTATAAAAAATAACAATAAATTTCAGTATAATAATAATATAATACATTCATGGGTATTTTCTAAACCACACAAAATAAATTAGTTGTGAATAAGGTTTGTATCTCAAAGAAAGAAAAATTTAGATGAAATTCCCTTACCTTATGTCTTGAATCTCTCCATACTCATAAAAAAAATTTGTATAATAAATATAATTTTATAATACACGTTTTAAAGAATAATATTCTTATATATAATACCATTTATTGTTTTATTATGACTTTATGTTACCCGCTTATTAATAATTCCAAGTTATGTTTTTTCATTGGGTAGTATCTTCTTTGTTTTTTGCATGTGTCTTAATTTGTTATATTTTTTGTTGCCATAATTATATCATGATTTAAATAATTTAAAAAATTATATAAATATTATTTATATTCAGTATATATTTATTTATAATAATCTATATAATATATAAATATAAAATGGAATATTCCATTCATGGGGACGTAGGTCGTACGTACGCATGAACGTTGTTTCAATTTTTATTTGTAATATTGAAAGAAAGAAACTAAATGAATGTATATATAATATCATAAATATAATTAATATTTCATATATATATTATAGGTTAACTAAACCCATCCTTAATACATTCTATGTAGTGTGTGAATGAATCACATCACTTTGATGAGGCGATAGTCCACATTTCCCCAAACGAAATTATCATATTTACACAAAATAGAAAGCATGAAGGTAGAATTTATATAATAAATAAATAAGTATAAAGAAATCATATATATCATATATATCATATATAAATATAGTTAAAATCATTATTACCAACCTTAAGAGGTGGTAAAGGTAAAATGAATAACATCATTTTGTGACACTGTAGTTCACTGTACAGAAGAACGGTAAGTTTGTTACCAATTAGATGAAAGTGTCTGTAAGTACAGGTAAAACCATTAACATAAAAACATATTAGAATATTAAGTATACTTAATCTATTATTTTTTCATGTAATAATAATAATTTAGGTGGCGGATAAATAAAATAAAATAATGTAGATTGAAGAAGGACATTGCCTCTTCTTTTGGTAACTCTTTTTGGTTTTCACAAAAGGGATTCCTTGGATGGACTTTTGTCAAAAGGGAGCCTTAAAAAAGTAAATTAGGGATTTTGGGAAGTGTATAGAATATATATTTTCCAAACCTTAATTATTTTTATAGGTTTTAATAAGGGGTAAGTGGTGACCTTTTATAGGGGAGGGAAAGGACACACTAAGCATTTTTTAAAACAAGTTAGGTGTGCCCACGTTTTTTCCAATAAAAAATCACAAAAAACCAAAAAAATATCAATAATGTAAGGTTTATGTCCTAAATATGGATATATACTGGATTTTGGACAATTGGATATGTCATTTTTATCACTTAATTTTAAGGTTTAGTATGTTGTTAAGCTTAATTTTACCTTAATCACTGTAATTAATTTTAATCACCTTAAATTATCATTTTGGTTAAAAAATAAGTTTATATTATTATATTATAATTATTATAATTATTATAATAGTTTATTTCAATTTTTTAAAATTCAAATCATAGAATCATAAAAATTATGTTTAATGTTAATCTTAGAGACATAGTGAGAAAGCGGGTTTTTAAGTGAGAATGTTCAAAAGTTCATTAAGATTTGATATCTAAATTCAATATAAAAATGATTCCAATGACCTAAATTGGATTAATATATGTATTATTGATCTATTTTTACTTTAAAACCAACTTTAAATATACTTTAACTATAAAAATAATTATATGAAAAGGTATTTTTGGATTAAAATTTTGTATTTTTCCCTGTTCACCCAAAAATGAAGTTTCTCAGGAAAATACCAAAAATTCACCATAATAAAATTTTTAAATTATGAATTAAATAATGATATTTATTTTATAAAATTAAATTTTTAAATTTTTCTAAAATTTATATTTTTATTGTTCACAGAATGACATAAAAAGTAATTATTTTTAGAAAATAATATTTTTAAACATATAAATATTTTAACCAATATTATATGTTTTATCATCATTATGTTTTATTTATGTAAAACCATTATAAGTAATATTTAAAAATTGGTTATTAATAGTCATATTATTTTGTTTAACAGTTATATTATAAATATCACTTTTAATTAATTATAATAAAAAATATAGTTTTGTAGAAACTTTGTGTTTCTTGTAATGCAAGCCAAGTCGATGTTGCATAAAATGCTAGACAATTAGGTGTTGTGTTTAGAGAAAACATATATTAGGGTATCATATAATGAAAACTTATCATGGTGTAGCTTACAAAGAAATAATAAATTGGTGTTTTCATATAACACAAGCTATATTTAGTGTTGCGTGAAATGAAAAATATCAAAATGATTAAATTAATTCAAAAAAATCACAAAAACATATGGTGTTACATTCTACCCCCCTTAAAATGAATTTATCCCTCAAAATTCATTTGGGTTATCAATGGTTTAATAATTCAAAGTTCCTTTAATATAAACCCATATCATAAAAATGAACACTAAAACATCCTTTAAAAAAGGAAAGTTGGAACCATAATGGTTACCCAGAGTAACTCATAGTTAGGATTCCATGTCGGAGAAAATAGGTGGGAAGTGAAAACATGGATTTGGAGGGAAAATGTAAACATTCATTGAGAGTAATTGTGGTCATCAATGATAAACAAATTAATTATCAATGATAATTTTATTTCCACAAAGTCATAAATCTGTGATGATTTAAACGACCATCAGTTCAACATAAATTATGGTATTAGGACCACATTTTATTTCTAGATCGTCTTCCTAAAGTAGAATAATTTTCATGAAAAGATATAATTGAATGATTTCAAAACAACCTCACCATTTGTTGTTCCTTGATCCACTTCACCTCTTTCTCCAAAAAATAAGTATAATTTTTCATTCTTGAAGCACTAATAGATCATGAGATCCATGATATGTCATCTCATATGTTATCAGTTATCATCAACACAAAGTTATTAGAATAGGTTATCCAATATGAGTAAATACTCATTTTATGAGAAAATACCTTAATCTCAAAAGCTTCAACTAAAGTATAACATAATCGTTCCATAAATGGTTAACCTTATAACCCTTATGAAAGATAAAAATCTCATTAGACCCATGATGCTCCCAAAAATGGACCAGATACCCTGCAACCCACTAACTTGGGGAAAATCTCAATTGGGACACTCAACTGGGATGTGTATCAAGTAATGTCCCCTTCTCGATAGATATTTAATCTCACCTCCCCAAAGATTCAAACCTAGGACTGACATTCTTAATAGCCACTATGTAATATCTCTCGTACCACTGTGCTAGCTAATGTGGTGGTAATTGTAATTCTCCCTGGTGGTTGTTAAGCCTGAGGTCCCAGGTTAGAATTGTGAGGGAGGCATATTGAACCTATATCTATCTAGAGATAATACCTGATATATGGCCCATGTTAGTGGCCTAGTTGAGTGCAGTCCTAAGTATGTATTTTGAGAAATATCCGTACTATGAACCAATTCTAGAATAGGTCAAATAAAAAAAGGAACCTTTTTTTAGACCCGTGACACTCCCAAAAATAGAATAGATACCCTATATCCCACTAACTCGAGAATGCGCACAACTAGTCCACTCAACTAGGCTAAGTATCACATGTTTTTTCTTACCTGATGGGGATTTAATCTTACCTCCCTAGATATTAGAACCCAGGATGGGCATGCTTAATATCCACCGGGGATCATCTTTGTTACTATCGTGCTAGCCATTTTGGTGGTACTTGTGACCCACCTTAGTGGATATTAATCCTGAGGTATCAGATTTGAATTACGAGGGAGGCATATTAAATCCCTTTCATTCCAAGTACATTACCTGATACACGGCCCATGTTAGTGGCCCAATTGAGTGTAGCCCTAAGTAAGTGGGATGCGGAGTATCCGAACTATGACCTGGTTGTGGCATAGGTCTGATAAAAAATCCACCTTTTTGTTAGACCCATGAAACTTCTGAAAATGGATAAATATCCCGAATCCCACTAACTCGGGACTACGCTCAACTGTACCACTCAACTTGGTTGAGTATCACATATTGTCCCCTTCCCGATGGGGATTTAATCTTTCCTCCCCAGAGATTCAAACCTGGTATAACTGGATTAACATCCATCGAGGAGCATATCTAGTACCACCACACTGGATAGCTTGGACCAATTGAGCATAGTTTCAATTTAGTGAGTTGTGGGATATCTATCCTGTTATTATGAGCGTCACAGGTCCAACAAATCCAACACTTTAGAAATAATTCCATGAAATCAGATTTACCATGATACCCCGTATATTATGAAGTATATATTGGTCATCACATTCCAAACATGTGAATACCCTCATCATATATTCTCTTGAAACATCGTAATAACTATAATTACCAAGAATAATTTTGGAAAACATTCTAACTTCCGTATTCCAAAGATTTATTTATATATTCCTTAAATCTAGGAAGTTGTAAACTTTATCCATGATAACATAGACTACTTTTAAAAAATCCTTTATTAGTTCTGATGTAATCATTACCATCCAACATATCTTTATCTAAACATCATTATCTCAATATTAGGAATAAATTAAGGGTTACCTTCCCTTAATAAAAATATCAACTTTCCATGAAATCACATTTTACCTCTCCGGAACCATTCAATATATCCTTTAAAATACTTAATGAAAAACTTATACTAAAAATAATTATATATTTCATGATTCATATAACATAATCCTTGAATTTCCAAAAAATAAATAATTCATTCATCCAATATTATTTATAAACAATTACTTAAGCTTCATGAACTTATTCCTCAATACATCTTTCCTAGAATATGAAATATGAGTCATGTCTTAAGGTTACCCATCCTTAATCTAATCATTCTCCTTGCATTTAATATAAACAATATATGAAGAACATTCCATACCTTTCATGTGTCATTTTCCATCTCCTTATCTTCATAATTATATCCAATATTTATGGACCTTCTTGATTATATTTATGAGATTTTAACTTGGGAAATAAATTTTCATCATGCCCATACTTTACACATCTCAAACATTCAATGTTAACCCATTTCCTTTTAGTTCTCTCTTTTTAATAAAACCAAAAATCATAGGGTGAGAAACACTTATCATAGAAGTAAACTACATAACCATAAAAAATTACTTATAGGATATCTAAATAATGACACTTACTTATTTAATATATGACACCTTTGTTTTATCTTAGGTTATTAATAGAAAACTTATTTTTAAATACCTCATGATGCTTCATGGGGAGTTTGTGAATTCCCAAAGCATACCCCTAGGAGTGTCAAAACTAGTTGCGTAGTAAGGCCCATTATCGTGTACCATGTTATGCCATGTTAGTTCTGATACACCTTGTAAGATTTTTTACTCCTACGTACATCTGTGTCAGAACCAAATCTACTTGTAGTATCCATAAATGGATGTATTACTGGGAAACCACTCACTCTATCCTTCACTAAAATTCCTAGACATTTTCCTAAATGATAACTCTTCCTTGTACTTATCCTTAGATACATCCCTAGACACATCCTTAGTAATATACCAAGGGATCTCACTAAAGTTTTCACATCCTTGTTTCAAAAGGTTGACTTAACCTTTACTCTAATAACAACTTTATAAAATGTCACTTTTCATATATTAACATTACATAAACATTGAGGGATACTTAAAACATTATATAAATAGATTCCCAAAGAATGTATTATTTTAGTGCCTTTGGAAACATGGAAACATAAACACCGGTACATATGTGAGCTACATTATCTTCCACTAGGTTTTTATTGACTAGAACCCTTATTATACACATCAAACATACTTTATATGTTCATAAAATGGGGAAGGAAACATAAAAAGGGGTGATCTCAGAAGATCATAACATTATAATATCATACCCTGCATATCATAAGATCATAAACATGAATCATGGGAAAAATCATGGTAGTTCATAAGACATAAATCATAAGAAAATAAATAACATAAACTATGAAATAATTACAGAAGAACAATACAAGGAATTGTGGTAAACAAATATTCATATAAAATTATTTCTATAGTAGTCAAGGAATCACTTCCATGCCCATATTAGTAGTATGGTTTCACTCCCCATACCATCCTGAAAGTCATAGTTCACTACCATGGCCATATTAGTAGTATGAGTTCACTACCCATACCATCTTAGTATTTATGGTTCACTCCCATTACCATCTTATTCTATCTCATGATATATAAATCTTTACCCAATGCATTGGAGGGAGATATAGCTCCCACCTATCTCATAATGAAATCATACATTCTTGTACCATAGAATCATAAAAAAAAATATCATAACCCATGAAATGAAATGGGAATCATAAAATTTAATCATATAAAAACCAATGGAAAAATATACAGGTTTCATAATCATTTCATCAAAAGAATAACCCGTGAAAAGAAGCATGTTTCAAAAGTATATAACATGTGAAAGAGAAACGGGTTTCATAAACATCATGCCATAAAAACATAACCCTTAAGATAAATAATTTGAATATAAACATTGAATAATTTCCCTATAAAGGAATAATTAACACCAACTGATTTCATCATAAATGATAAATGATTTTGAAATATCTTTTAAAAAAATATTATCGAAAATATCCTTTTTTCATTGAAATTTTATTTATAAAAAATAATACATTTTCAAAAAGATTTTTCTAGGAAAATATATTTAAAAAATTATAAATTAATCTTTTAAAACCACAAAACATTTTAAAAATATTTTTCTCATGAAAATTATCTTCAAATATCGTTTGAAAACATTTTTGAAAACATGGTTTTTGAAATAAAATATATTTTTTGACAGAAGATAGAAATACGATCATATTTTTTTGAAAAATATTTTATTAATTATCATAAGTGTAAGAGAGTGGTAAAATGGTACTTGTACCTAGATATGTCTTTAATAAAAATATGATACTAAAACTCATGAGTGTTCTTCATATATGGATCATAATATTCCATCAATGGAAATATAATCATAAATAATCCCAATAAACTATGTGATTGTTTCAATAAACTCTTATCACATGATAACTTGGGATGATACTCTCCATGTAAGAAAATTAAATTACATGAATCTTAAAATATCATTTAAAACAGTATATTCATGATAGAAAATTTTAAATTTAATTTTATACACCTTGAAAAATAATATAGGTGTATAATAAAACATGTTTCTCAAAGAAGGAAAATTGAGACAAAATTACTTTACTGATTTGGTAACTTTTGAAACATAAAACCCATGAAATAAAGATCATAAAATGGATATGAAAAATACCCATAAATTTAATTATAATAATAATATAATAAATTCATGGGTATTATGTACACTACACAAAATAAATGAGTAGTGAATAAGGCATGTATCTCATTGAAATAAAAAGTGAGATGAAATTCCCTTACCTTATGTGTTGACTCTATTCATACTCATAAAAACCTAATATATAATAAATATAAGTTAATTATAAATATTTTAAATAACCATATTCTTATATCTAATACCATATATGGTTTTATTATGACTTTATATTACCCTCTTATTAGCAATTCAAAGTTAATTTTTCGCTCTGGGTAATATTAACTTTGTTTTTCACATGTGTCTTAATTTGTTATATTTTTTGTACTCATATTTATGTCATGATTTAAATAATGTAAAACATGATATAAATATCATTTATATTTAGTATATATGTATTTATAATAAACTATATAATATAAAAATATGAAATATAATACACCGTTCATGGATACAGTAGGTCATACGTACTCATGAACGTTGTTTCCATTTTTCTTTATAATATTTATAGAAATAAATTAAATGAAATATATGTATATATAATATATTTATAGTAGAATTAATCTTCCATATATATAATATAATTTCAATAAACCCATCCTTATTACATTTCATTTAGTTTGTGAATGAATCACATCACTTTGAGGAGGTGGTATTCCACACTTCCCCAAACGAAATTATCTTATTTACACAAAATGGAAAGCATGAAGGTGGGATTAATATAATAAATATATAAGTATAAATACATCAAAAAAATAATAAATATCATATATAAACATATTTTCCATAATAATTCCCAACCATAATATGTGATAAAGTTAAAACAAATAACATCTTTTCATGAGGCGGTAGTCCGTCGTACATAAGAACGGTAAGTTCGTTACACATTAGGTGGAAGTATGTGTAAATGAAAGTAAAAAAATTAATATAAAAACATATAATTATATTAATTATACAAATTATATTGTATTTTAATGAAATAAGATTAATTTAGATGGTGTATAATGAAAATAAAAGAAAGAAACTTGAGAAAGGGTGTTACCTCTTCTTTGGGTAAATCCTTTTGGTCTACACCAAAGGACTTCCTTGAATGGATTTGTGCCCAAATGTAGGATTGAAGGAGTAAGGGGGTGATTTTTGGGAGTTTATTTGATATATATATTTTCAATCCTAATTTGTTTTAGATGTTTGAAGAAGGGGGAGTGGTGGTGGCCTTTTATTGGGGAGGGAAAGGACACACATTTCATTTTTTAAAACAAGTTTGGAGTAACGACGTTTTTACCTAAAAAAAATAAAAAACCAAAAAAAACCAATTATGGAAGTTTTATAGATTAAATATCTACATATAATGGGTTTTGGAAAAATTTATATGTCACTTTGTCACTTAATTTTAAGGTTAAATATGTTATTAAGCTTAATTTTACCTAAATCTCTGTAATTAATTTTAATCACTTTCACTAATCATTTTGTTCAAAATTTTAGTTAATATTTTTAGAGTATAAATATTATACTGATTACCAAAAAAAATTATTTAAATTTTTAAAAATTCAATTCACATAAGTTGGAAAATTATGTTTAATGCTAATCTCACAGACGTGGCGAGAAAGAGGGTTTTTAAAGTGAGAATTTGAAAAAGTTTATTAAGCATTTATATATAAATTATACATAAAAATGATTCCAGTGACATAAATTGGATTAATATATTTATTATTTATATATTTTTACTTCAAAACCAACATTAAAAATAATTTAACTATATAAATAAATTGGATGAAAACGTATTTTTGAATTAAAATTCAGCATTTTTCACTATTCACCCAAAAATGATGTTTCTCAGAAAAATCACAAAAATTCACCCTAATATATTTTCAACATTATGAATTAAAAAATGATGTTTATTTTATCAAATTAAATTTCTAAAATTTTCTAAAATAAATATTATTATTGTTCATAGAAGGACATAAAAATCAGTTCTTTTGAGAAAATAATATTTCCAAACATATAAATACTTTTCCAAAAATTAAATGTTTTATCATAATTATGTTTTATTTATATAAAACCATTATAAATAATATTTAAAAATTGGTTATCACTATTCATATTATTATTTTAATAGCTATGTTATAACTATGTCTTTTAATTAATAATAAAAATTTTGTTTCATAGAAACTTAGTAGTGCATGTAACGCAAGACAAGTTGGTGATGCGTATAACGTAATCCTAGTTGGTTTTATGTGTAGTGAAAACTTATATTTGGGTATTGTATATTGAAAATTTATATTGGTTTATCTTACGAAGTAAGAATAACTTGGTGCTCTCATATAACAAATTATATATTAAGTGTTGCGTAAAATGAAAAATATTAAAAAGATTAAATTAATTTGAAAACAAAAACAAAAAGACTCAGGGTGGTATAAAAAGAGTGATCCACTAGAAGAAATATATGATGACAGTCAAAATAACTAGTCTTTCTCCCATTTCCAAGAATAATCCATTTTTTCTCTTTCATGTAGTATGGAAAATATTTTAGACCATGTGTACTCTATTCAAATAACATAACATACATCGGAAAGTCAGAGATCATCCACATTAATGCAACCTTAAGTGTAGAATTTTGATCTACAACTATATCAAATATAGTTACACTATTGTTCTATAATGAAATTAACTCATCAATTAGTGGCTTAAAATAAACATCATTATTATTATTCATATTTCATGGAATTTATAGTTCCAAATATATATATGTTTTATTCATCGAAATCCAATGTTCTATGTTATATGGAGTAATGAAAATAGGATAACATGAATATTGACAGCTATAAGCACCAAATGGAAAAAAACAATCTGTATAAAGACACAAATGTATGTTATAAGGTTCTGAATCAAAATAATGATGCATAAAATATAAGTGTTTTTATTAATCATCATCACATGGATGATTTAATCTTTTAGTGATGGAAATATTTTATTTATTCCATGTCATTAATGCAAATATGTTGTGAGACATAAATAAATGTTTTAAATAGGGTGTAATTAAAAATTTATTTATTTCTTTCATAAGAAATCTATATTTTACTTGTTATATCTATTTATACCTTCATTCTCAATATTTTGTAAAATTAACTAATGATTCATAATAACCATAATATAAGATGTAATCATTAGAACATTCATGGATATTATGAGAACTAAGACCCAAATTGTGGACCATGATCTAACATTCATAGAAACTTGCAGGCAATGTTTTTATGTCAGGAAATAATGATTTAACCAAATATAATGTTTGATCAAAGTAACTATTTGAAATTCTAAAATTTGGTTTGATAGACATATATTTTGTAACAGCTTCATGTTTTTTGATCTGGCTTCCTAGATATAAGGAATCCTTAGTGGATTTCAATATATTCTAAAATTGATAAGGTTTTGTTTTAAGATTTGGAATATCATTCTAAGTTGTTATTTCCTAAATATATGATACGATAGACTCATGTACTAAATTCTGAAATGATGGATAAATAAATAAGAAATTTTTATTTTCTACTAAATTTTTTCACTATATTAATATAAAGAAATATAATCTTTTCGAAATCCAAAACATAGTATATGAAGTGAAATATTTTCAAACATTTCAAATCCCCTAAGATCACATTTCTTACATGAAAATTAATTATTCCTTTAGAAACAAATTTTGAATTTGATGATGAAAATGATATAAATGTTTCAATACCCTCAATATTGACAATATTTATACCAGATCCTACGGGATTTTTGCGATTATTTATCCAATCTAGATCACATAAAATAAACTGGTTTCTACTTATTGAGTCTATATTTATCTAAAAAACAACATAAATAAGAATAATATTACTCATTAGGATGAATTACAAATTATAAATATATTTTAACACCTTAGAATATTCTATGGAATATTTTTGGAGTGAGCCGCTGAGTTCGCACAGGATTCTAGGGCTCATAGAGGTTTGATATAGATAGAATAAAAATATTACATATATTATATCATGCACATACTATTTTCAAAAAATAATTGACTATCTCTTGAATGGTGTCTCATATGGGGAATATGAGACCACTTATAGGTCCAGGATTCGAGGTTTTCCATAGGCGCAATATAAAATTTGTGTGAATCAATTTTTTTTGTAACAACACAAGTGAGGGTAATTTATTTAATATTTTTATAATATTTTTTTACAAAAAATTTAAATATCTCCCAAAAATTGTATCATATAAGAAATATGAGGCCACCATTAGTTCGTAGATGTGAGTTTTACACTAAGTGCGATAAAACTTTTTTTGTGTTGGGTGTTTGGTAACATCACATGTAAGGGTAATTCAATTAATATTTTTATTATAATTTTCTACAAAAAAATGAAATATCTCACGAATGGTGTATCAATTAAGAAATATGGGACCACTATTAAGTCTGGGATGTGGGGTTTTCCCTAGGAGGGACATAACATTTGTGTATATCAGGTGTTTCGTAACATCTCACTTGAGGGTAACCTTTTAAAACATTTATTAATATTATAGATATATATATTTAAAAATTATCATAATTTTATGATATTTACTAATAATTATGAATATTTCATAATTATTTATTATTTATTAAAAAATAACTATTAATAATATTTTTTAAATTATTACTACAATTTTACTAATTATTGTGAATTTTTAAAAAATATTGGTATTTTTTATATTTTTTTACATGTAATTACAAATTTTTTACTAGTTATTACAAATATTTATTATTTAATGCTAATTTTTTATTAATTATAAATTAAATTAATCAAAACATATTTATTATTACTATTATTTTTATTCATTTTAATGATGCCCATCAAAGAGTATATACTAACAAAAATTGTTCAAAACATTTATGAACCTCTATAAAAAACTTTCATGGATAAATAGATCCTTTATTAACCAGTAATCATTATAACTAAATTTATTTATTATATATCTTTTTCATTGAAATAATTTTTATAATGTTTTTTTAGAAAAAAAAATTATAAAATTTTTTTTTCTATAAAAATCATTTTGTTCAAATGTTTTCTTTAAATTGATGTTCTCATCATTTTTATAAAACACGCATTTCTTATTTATTTCATACGTTATATTTATATATGTATACATATTTATATATGTATACATATTTATATATGTATACATATGTATATATGTTTATATATATATTACACATCATTTTAATCACATATATATAGATAAAATATATTCTTACATGTTTTTTTTACAAATATACATATAAAATATATATATACATACATATAAATTTATATATATCAAACACAATATAGTTTTTTTAAAATGTTTACATATGTATATTCACATGTTAATATGTATATTACACAATATCTTAATCAAATATATATAAATATAATATATTTTTACAAGTTCTTTTAATATATATATGTAGATAAATATATCAAATCAATATATACAAACATACATACGTATATATATATATGTCAAAAACATTACATGTTTTTTAAAACATATTTATATGTATATTTACATGTTAATATAAATATATATATATATATCCAAACATTTACAAAACTATATTCACATGCTTTAAATAAATTAAAACCAATCAAAATATATAAACCGAACATGGTTTAACATCTCGACCACAATCTAAGCATTGTCATAATTCATTAAAAATTATACCACCATAAATATGAAATACAATTGACTGATTAAATAGATTTATATAAACTATGTGAACATTTATATAAATTTATATATCCCTATAAATAATTTCCATAATAATTATATTTCCAATAATAACATAAAATAATAAACATGCAGTAACCCAAAATATCAAACAAAAAAGATATTAAACCTAATGATTAAACATTGACTAAAATACCCGAAATAAATTGGAATCAACTCATACAGAGCAGGTGGGCACCCAAATAGGTAATAATAAATATGAAGTAACCCTAAATACCAAATAAAAGATAAAAAATAGTAAATTTGTTGACTTGGGGTTTGACCAAACTAATCTATGTATTATTGAATGATAAATCATAAAAATTTACAATAAGAGATAATAGGAGTTTATACCTGGGGGATTTGAACCCAAATCTGTAAGAAATCGAATGCGATAGAAGATTTTTGGGAGGGTCATCTAAGGGTTGCATGACCAGACTCTGTACAAATGGGGAGAAATGGGGAGGATGGGAGTATAAAGGGAATCACATGTTTTTAATAAATTATTAATTGTGACGGATTACTAGTGACGGATTTTATTCCATCACTAAACATTAATTTTTTAGGACCTTTTATAACGGGCTTCATTACCCATCACAAAAGGTGTAGGTGGGATGAGTAATAAAAATGAATATAATTTTTTTTCTATTATCCATCACAAATAATGTTTCCCATATGATGGAGTGCATATGCACTAAAGGTATTTGTGATGGACTTCATTTTCCATCAAAAATGTCACTTATTTTCAATGGAAAAGTAATGTTTATCGCAAATACTTATTTCTTGGGTACTATTTGTGATGGGTATCTTTCCCATTTCAAATGACCTATCGCAATTACCATTTTTTTATTAGTGGAAATATCATGCACCTTGTGCATCACATCATCTCATCATCTCAACCACATCTCCACATATTAACCAAGTAGTTTTTTAGAGTTACTATAGCTCGTACATCATTTATTATACCTCAAGGCATCAGATCTTGTATACAACATATCTATAATAACCATTAGGATATTATATCCAAAGATAAAAGTGTGTGAAATTACAACAAGACATTATATTCCTATACACACATATATGGGGAAAGATAAACACTATGAACTACTACACATATGGCCTTTAAGAGCAAAACAAAATGCCTTTGTAAATGAAAAAAAATACAGACAATCAGTCCACCCTTAAACACCCTAGGCCTTTATCAACTATTTCATTTATCACTGATAAATGGATCCTTTGTCAATTCTAAAAATAGAATAGATAAAGAGGGTCCTTTATCGTTGATGGTTTAGCATAGAAAAAGCGGAATGTTGTTGTAGTGTGATGTTAAAATTACATCATTATATAACAGTAAAAAAAATTAATTGAAATAAAATTTATAACACAAATACATGAAAAAAACTATATTATTGACGTTTCGAACATTGGTTTGAAAAATTAAATGAGTTAGTAAAAATTATCAAAGAAATTCAAAAACATCAATTTATTTTTGTTTTTATCCCCCAACCCCTGGTTATGCTATTAGTTGTTGAACAAACCACCCCAACTCGAGAAAAATAATTAACCTATATAAGAATAAAATTATTATCTTATTAATACTATAAAAAAATTAATTAAACAAAAAGATTCAATTTTAAAATAAAAATATATACTTTGATTCGTACTAGGCACACCATGTTTCAAATTTAGTTGTGGTTGATTATTACATGTCATACCATTTCTTTTTGTTCTCAAAATAATGTTCCCTTGAATTGGTTCACATCTGTGGTGATAAAAAAAACTCACTATGGATGTGAGCCAATTCAAGATCACTTTCGTTTTGAGAATAATCCCTCAATGGTCACACTATTTCTTGTCCTTCTTCATGAATTATCTCTAGTAAAATTAACTAAATAAGTATAATATAAAAATGATAAGTAAGTTAATTATGTTATAGTACATAAAATGATGAGAAAAAAATTGATCTTGTTGGGATCATTTTTTCCTATGTGATGCATATTTTAAACTAAAATGGAATTTTTTATTAAAAACATGCACTATGAGTTTTACTAACTACATCATGTATTTAATTGATGTGAGGTCAATTTCTACTTGTCATAAGTGAATTATAGATCATTTTCCTAAATTTTGAAAAAAAATCCAAACTCATTTACACGATTTTGGCTATTTGATGCGTGTTTTAAACTAAAATTACACCTTTATATTGAACACGTTCCCTTTAAGTCATATTGATCACATTATGTTTCAAATTGATGTGTGGTAAATTCTTATACAACAGAAATAAATTATGGACCATTGTCTTAAATTTTGAAAACAATCCAAGCTCGTTTTCTTGGTTTTTGCAACTTGATGTGTGTTTTAAACTAAAATGACACTTTTATATTGAAAACACATACTTCGAGTCATACCGGCCACATCGTGTGCCAGATTGGCATGCATTCAATTCTTGCAAATCAAAAATAAATTATAGATCATTTACCTAAATTTTGAAAACAATATAGGCTTGTTATGATCGTTTTTTTCCTATGTGATACATTTTTTAAACTAAAATGGATTTTTTCTATTGAAAACATGAACATCCAGTCATACCAACCCCATCGGGTGTCGAATTGATGTTTGGTCAGTTCCTACACATCACAAATGTATTATCAATTGTTTTTTGAATGTTTGAAAACAATATGAGATCTTTTTTTATCTATTTGATGCATGTTTTAAACTAAAATGACAATTTTGTATTGAAAACACAAACTTTGAGTCATGCAGACCACATCGGGCGTCAAATTGATTTTTTTGAAATGTAAATTTTAAAAATGAATTATGAATCATTTTCCTTAATTTTGAAAATAATCAAATTTATTTCTCTTGTTTTTTGATATGTGATTCCATTAATTGAAAAAGACAAATTTATATTGAAAACACATACTTTGAATCATACTGACCACGTCATGTTTTAGATTTCCATGTAATAAATTATTGCATGTGAAAAATGAATAATGGATCATTTACCTAAATTTTAGAGAGAAAATATATGAGGTCATTTTCTTAGTTTTGGAAATGTGACACATATTTTAATGTAAAATGACACTTTTATATTGAAAACATGTACTTCGAATCATACTAACCACATCGGGTGTTTGATTGAAATTGGGTCAATTCTTACACATCAAAATGAATTATGGATTGTTTTCTTAAATTTTAAAAACAATTCGATCTCATTTTCTCAATTTTTTGTGATTTGATTCATGTTTTAAACTAAAATGACACTTTTGTATTGAAAACACACACTTTGAGTCACACTAACCACTTCTTGTGTCAGATAGACGTGCGTTCAATTCTTACACACACAAAATAAATTATCAACCATTTTTCTAACTTTTTTAAAATAATACAAGATTTTTTTTTCTTGATTTTAGTGAGTTCACACGTGTTTTAAACTAAAATGGTGCTTTTATATTGAAAACATACACTTTGTGTCATACTGATCACATCGGGTGTCAGATTGACGTGCAGCTGATTCCTACACATAAACTAAAAATTATCAATTTTTTCTCTAAATTTTTAAAACAATATGATCTTTTTTTCTTAGTTTTGGCTATTTGATACTTTTTTATACTAAAATTACACATTTTTATTAAAATACACACTTCGATTCATACCACCCACATTGGGTGTCAGATTGTCATGGGGTTGATTACCACAAGTTTCAAATGAATTATGAATAATTTTCTGAAAGTTTTAAAATAATATGATGTTGGAAAAATATCCCTCAAGGTAACATTGCAGCATTTTTGGGTTAGTTGTGTTTTTTGACAATGCAGTTTTCCATGGTAAATTGTTGAGTTCCAGATATGTTGTTGACAATCCATGTTGACAAAGAACCGTGACAAAGGAATGGATAATCCGGGGTCAAAAATTTGGAGTTTGGTGAGCATTGAAAAAAGTGGATATCCTTGAAGATCTCATCAAAATATGGCAAAGGTATGAATTTCGTAAATATAGGCTTAATGGATTGAATTTCGCGAAGACATGAAAAATGTTGATGGTGATTCTTTGCGATTACGACAACCTTTTTGAATGGAAGCATTGAAGAGCATTGTGGCGGCGAAGGGTATTGAAAGTGGAGCTTCGTGGAAAAGGTGTGATGTAATTAATAGAAATCTCTGCGATTACGAAGAGCTCCACGATTGGAAAATTGTTGTGGTGATTCGTGATATTGAGAGAATTTCATTGGGAATTTCGAAGCTTTGCGATTTGTGATGACGTGGAACTGACTTCGTGTAGAAGGTTCAAGGGACAGTGGAATCGCCTATAAATAGGCCTTGTCACCCTTGAGAGAAGTATAGAGTTTTCAAAAAAATATATTTTTCTCTTGACTCACAAGGTGGTTCACGAAGGTAGTGTGCTTCTCGAAAGGAAGGAGCTTTGCGGCGACTAATCTAGCTCTGCAAAAGTTGCATTCTCCATGTTGGCTCAATGAGCTTCACGAGGGAAGTCGCTCTGCAATTACTTGAGCTCTGCAATAGCCTGAGCTTTGCGAAAGTGTGAGATTTGTGAAAAGGAAGGAACTTCGTGATGACTTGTTTGAGCTTCATGAAATTGGGAGCTTCACGAAGTAGGGTGCTTTGCAAAGGTACTTTCCAAAGGTTGGTGCCCATTAGTCAGGGGAAAATGGGTATTCATCAGTGGATGAAATTTGGACTTTAATAGAGCATCTATCAATAGTTGACGATGCATGTATTCATGCAAATGAAGAGACCTACAAGTCTATAAAATGTTAGTGGATCACATCCAAGTGCAGTGAGCAGAGGAAGAGGAAGAAGGTTATCCTTTCTACCGGCAGTGAGCTAGAGAGAGAGGAACATGGAGTGACCCTTGGGAAAGTAGTGAGATGACCCTAAACATTGTAATGGCAGTGATCCTGGACTTAGAAGTGGTCTAGCCTGAACATTATTGGCAGTGAGCTTTAGTGGATTTGGTATAGAGGCACATCTCCATTGTATTCTCTTTGGACGTATCCCAATGAGGGTGAACCAAGTAAAAATCTTTTTGTCTTCCTGGTTGCTTCCCTACATTACATCTAAACCATCACTATCAGATAAAGATAAAAATAAGTGATCAACATAAACACACAAGAGAAAACAAAGTGACCCTAATAATAAAGAGGTCAAAATCCATTGGGGAGGAAGAATTTTGAAAATGAATATTTATACCCTGATTCACCCCCCCCCCCCTCCCAGGGTATCTAAGCCCCTTTTGGTCCTAACATATGAGCTCATTTTCTCAGTTTTTTCCATGTGATTTGTTTTAAACTAAAATAACACATTTATATTTAAAACACATAAATTTAGTAATACTAACCACATTGCGTGTTGGATTTGATTTTGGTTAATTCCTACATATGAAAAATGAATTACAAATAATTTTACTAAAGTTTGAAAAAATACAAGATTGTTTTCTTAGTTTTTGTGATGTGACACAAATTTTAAACTAAAATGGAACTTATATATTGGAAACACACATGTCGAGACATACCGAACAAAACAAGTATTGAATTGATGTGCGTTCAATTCATACACATCAAAAAATGAATTGTAGTTCTTTTTTATAATGTTAAAAAACAATTCGATATCATTTTATTGGTTTTTTATTGATGCGTATTTTAAACTAAATTGACACTTTTGTACTGAAAACGCATACTTTGAGTCATATTGACCACATCAGGTGTCATATTGATGCGTATTTGATTACTAAACTTCAAAAATGAATAATTTGTCATTTTCCTAAAGTATTAAAACAATCAAATCTTATTTTATTGTTTTTGGTGATGTGACACATGTTTTAAACAAAAATTGTACTTTTATATTAAAACATTCACTTTGAATCATACCGATCACATCGGATGTCAGATTGGGTTTTGGTCAATTCCTACATTTTTCAAATAAATTATAGATAGTTTTAATAAATTTTTAAAACAATATGATCTCATTTTCTTAGTTTTGGATATTCAATGTGTCTTTAAAATAAAATAACACTTTTGTATTGAAAACATAGAAATTGATTCATATCGACCACATCGGGTGTCCGATTGTTGTTTGGTTCATTCCCATATGTGAAAAAATGAATTATGGATCATTTTACTAATGCTTTAAAACAATATAATGTCAAATTATTTATTTTAGTTATTTGATGGATTTTAAAATAAAATGAAACTTTAATATTAGAAACACGTAATTTGAGTTATACCGACCACATCATGTGTCATATTGTTTTTCAGTCAATTCCTAAACATGAAAAACGAATTATGGGTCATTTTATTAAATTCAAGAAAAAAAATTATGAGATTTTTTTCTCAATTTTAGTGTTATGATGTAGATTTTAAACTAAAATAACAATTTTATATTTAAAACATGTAATAGGAGTCATATTGATCACATCGAGTGTTAGATTGACATGAAGTCGATTATTAAACATCACAAATGAATTATTAATCAATTTCTTAATGTTTGAAAATTATTTGAGATTGTTTGATAATATTTGGATATTTAATGTACATTTTAAACTAAAATGATTTTTTTTTGAAAACATGAACTTAAATTCATACCAACCACATCGGGTGTTGGATTGACATGTGGTCGCTTCCTACATATGAAAAATGAATTATGAACTATTTTCTTAAAGTTTTAAAATAATACAAGCTCATTTTCTTAGTTTTGGATATGTGATGCTCATTTTAAATTAAAATGAAACTTTTATATTAAAATCACAAACTTAGAGTCATATCGACCACATCAATTTTTGGATTCAAATTTGTTCGATTTATACACATCACAAATGAATTATCAGTTTTTTCTTAAATTTTGAAAAAAAAACTAAGCTCATTTGCTATGTTTTGGCTATGTGATGCATGTTTTAAACTAAAATGTCACTTTTGTATTGAAAACATACACTTTGAGTCATACTTATCACATCGTGTGTCATATTTATGTGCAGTAAATTCTTAAACTTTAAAAATAACTTATGGATCATTATGCTAAAGTATCAAATCGGTCAAAAAAATTCATAGTTTTGATCATGTGTCTTGTGTTTTGAACTAATATTAAAATTTAACAAATGAAGTATTAGATAAAATATGATAATGAAATTAACTAAAAAGGTAGATGAAATAATTAGAAAATTAACTAAGTGGTTAGTATGAAGTCACATCTTCATGATTTTTGTATACATTATGACATCATGTACTCTTCACATTCATTTCTAAAAAAATGATTTCCTTCATTGTAATTTTCCTTGAGAAATAGATCAGAAATAATACATAATCATTCAAATATTAATGTTTCACATACTAAATATATTTCAAAGTTCATGGCCCATATTAGGTCACAAACATAATAGGTAATCACCTAAATTTTATGTCATAAAACATTTAGACACCACGTACTCTACCCACTCATCTCTAAACAAATTTAATTCTTCTTTTGAGTATGTAGTTTGTTGGAAATCTATGTAGTGATGAAAAAATATAGAAAAACAAATGATTAAGAAATATTTTTAATGAAATTGTAATTATCTCTATAAATTGAAAGTTCGGGAATGCTGGTCTTTTGATGGTATATGATATCTTGCACAAATTTTCAAAATTAATATCCATAATCATTGTTGTTATCCTACTTCAAACACGATAGAAACATTAACCCAAATAATTAAATGGTTTTAAAATGTTTTTTGATAGTAAAATATTTCTATATGTACCTTAATCAATTTCCATGTAAAGAAATCTATAGGCTTCTTATGTTCAGTGACCAGCATCAAGCCACGATTTATCTTATATTTATAGATCACCATATAATAAAAAAATCTCATTAAATAATATAATAAAACATATAATTCTAATATTATCTATAAATATTGATTTTAGTGTATTTAAAATTCACAATACACATCATGTGTGGTTGGTTTAATGGAAATACTTGAATTAGATCAAAAAAATAAATATTTGGGGTATCCAAATTGATTGCGATCTGCATCCAGTGTTTCCTAAAAAATAAAATATACAATGAAAAAAATAAAAATATATTTTATATAATTATATTGAAAAGTTTTACACTTAAATTTTAGGCATCAACAAGAGTCTTTTTTCTATTATTTTCTTCTCAAAATCCTTATTTAGATATTTTTTTATCAATTTCTTCCACTTCCAAAGAAATTTTTTCCATAGAAAAGATAAAGGGATAAATGAATCCAAAACCTTATTCATAGGGTTTTACTTATGTATAATATTAATATATATAGTTTTAGAAAATATGTATAGTTATTAACTTTAATGAAAATAGTAGATCATTTTTTGGATATATAGATTATGAAAATGTACTCGGCGTATGTATTTACAAATGAGATACTCAGCCATTCAAACTTGATAGTCTTATTTATACTCTCAATACCAACCATGTATGAAATATAATATCCAACTATTTATTATTAATATTTAATGTTGGACACATATCCATATTTTAATGTGGTTTCTGCAAGAACATGTAATGTTAATATATGCTACAATAAAACTAGTGGGGAGAAGGTACTCATGGAAGGTGATTTTGTATTCTTGGTTCATTCACTTGATTATCTTGGTCCAACATTTTTTTACCCATAATTTTATCCATATATAATACCACACCTAACTTCAATACTTTTTTCATAAACTCTTATATGTTTTTCATTTGAAAAAAAATTGTTAAGGACATACCTCGTGTAACTTTATAAGATGAGATGACAATGCTATGAAAGTTCCAATAGCATCATTGATCATTGTAATATTAGGATCATCATGTGGAATAATAAACTCATTACTCATATTTTAATATACTTAAATACCCACTCTCATGTGATCTTTTTTTATTTCTTTGTTTTGTATCATGTCTCTCAGGATATTATATATTGTACCCCTTTTAATAAGTCGGTGTGTCAGTGTTTATAAATAGAATTCACATAAAACATTACCCTGTATAATTTCAGTGATATAAATCTATTAGAAGTTATTTAATTTGTATTTAAGAGAAAGGTTAATGAAAAAATTGATTATCTTAGGTAAACTATGATGTTGAGTAGAATAACTGGCCTCAAAGCTAGTGGGTTCATTTTGTTTTTCATGTGTTTATATTTGTTCCACTGCAAGACTGATTTGATCCTTTTAGATATATTGGTCTTCCAAACTAGACCAAACAATAATATATTGAAAATAATTTATTTTTTAATGAAATTCTATCATCATCTGATATTTAACTTTTTGGGGTTTCATCTTTTAAAAATATGTTTGAGGTGACACTTCAAAACCTACACCTCTAATGTGACTATATTGGTTTGGCTTGTTCAAAGCTACTAATTTTTTTTTCTTCAGGTATGGTCACTATCGATTATTATGTTTAACTATATAAAAACATATAAACATAAATATATATTTTTATGTAACATTTTTATAAAGAGCAAAAAATTAAAATTATTTCATACTTGCATATGTTTCCAATACTACTTTTGTTTTTTCATCAACTAATTTTCCCTCTTTATTTACTAGAGATTCCTTCCATAGAACATGACATGGGATAGAAGTGGCTCTAAATTTTGATTCATCAATATGCATATAAACAAAGGAACATATGTTGTTTCATATCACATAAATCTTTATTACTGATTTAAAATACATACCATTTTATTCTCTACTGAAGCGTTCCCCCTCTTTTCTTTATGATAGGGGAACATTGGTTTTGATGCATGTTGTTTATTTTCTACACTCCTTTTTTGTCTCATAAATTAAAAATTTTGAAAAAAATTGGATAGAATAAATAATTTTAAATAATATATCATCGACTACAATGCACCTGAAATGATTTCTCAATGTAACGACTGATGAAATAATTCCATGTTTCATTCTTTATAATGTGTACCTAAGTAACTGGTTTATGGGAAATTGCTTTCCCCTAAACATCCCTAATATGAAACTTGGTAAGATGTGTTTGGAATCCTCTATGGGATTTTTCAATGTCCATTAAGACATATTTCGTACAAAGATCATATAAAATAAATGAACTCTAAAAGGGATAATGAAAATTGAATCAATGTTTCATTATATAATTTTTTAGAAAATAGATAAAGTATATTGTAAAATTACCTTAATACCTTCAAAATGGGTTTCCTTTGTTACAGGTTGGACATTGTTCCACAAATCTATATCAATTGGCACATTCAGTCTTGTTGTGACCCTAATATAACTAATAAACAATGACTTTTCGGGGTTAATAAATTAACTGTATTGATTCCAACCAACCTAAAATTTTATACACTTTCTTATTTCCTTTATAATTGTAGTCAACACACTAATACTATGCCATTCATGTTTTTTTTTCATCAACATGTTTTTGATCCCATAGTAATTCTATAGTTTCAACATCAGTTTTATGTTCTTCTCTGATATTGGTAACATCATCATGGGAAGAAGTCATTTTCTACATGAGTAGTCAAAAATTTAATCTAGATTATATTAATATAGTATATATCACATAATATTATGATGAAAAATATATTATATTAAAAAACACTTTAACCTACTCATTAGACTCTCTTTATTTTCTTTAAAGTTTAAAGGGATTTGGATCCTCTATCGAGAATCTGAATCCCCTCTTTTTGGCCCCCTCTAACATACAAGACATTTTCTACATTGGGACCTCCATGAAATAATTGTTATCTTCCAATAAAAGGGACATCCTCGATTTAATTTTCATCTAAAACTACAGTTATTTTCATATCCAGTAGAATAATTGATAAATTATTGTTTTTTAGATCTAAGGCATAAATTACCTACACTGTTTGTGACTCCATTATGAACAACTCCTACTTATACCCCCTCCATATGGAAATTCATTTTCATGAAACCCATTTGATCAACTTTCACTACACTACTATTGTTAACCCATTTTTAATAGAAAATTGACACTTGAAATGTTTTCTAATCCAAATCATATATCTATTAAATGATTATGAAATATTAAAGATTCACATAAATCCTATTTTTATCCTTGGAACCAGATATGTGCATCACTTACATCATAAGCATATCTATAATGTTTTTCATCATACTATGATCATTTTGTTATTTTTTATAGAATGTATAACCATTAATTACAAAACCAGTGTAAGATATAGCATTTTCATTTGGACCCCTGGATAGACATTAAATTAGTTCGGTAATTGAATTCATATTTCTAGATAAATCTTTATAAATATAATCTTAGAACCATTATATAAACTTTTGATTATGTATATTTGATATTCATCCTTCAACACTTGATAGATTCAAATTTCTAATAATTTATTTGTGGGATTGAACCTTTCAATCAACATTTCAATATTATTTACAATGTAAATTTGAGATTTCTCTTACTCTATAACCATGACTGTAAAAACATATCTTCCAAGAATATCATCACCCATAAGGCGTCCACTAGGATGAGACTTTAAGAGACTAATATTGTCAACATCTAATAGTTAATCAGTATAGAATCCAACAGCTTATTGAATAATATATTATTATGTAATACATCCTTTTGGTTTACTTTGATTCTTGACGTACCCTCTCAAAATATCCATATACCATTCATTAGGGTACATCCATCTGTAATAGACAAGATTATATAGATGAACCTATCTAACCAATTGAACCGTCAGGTGGACCATTATATTAAATAATGGCGGTGGGAAGAGAATATCTAATTCACACAATATGTCTTCAACCACCTTATTCATGATTGGGAAAAAATTAAGTCCATAAATTTACTACATATAGCATTGAGAAAGAATAAGAGCCTAGTTAATGCATGTTATACATTTTTAGAAATAATGAAACATAAAGAGACGGGCATAAAAATATGATGGTTGTGTCATTTTAGTCCTTGCAACTTTAAATTATTAATTGACATGACATTATTGATATTTTATTAATACCCCTATATAGATTTTACACCATTAAGGAAAATATAAAATTTCTATTTCTCTAATCTTGATACATTGTAAGCTAAAGGTGGAAGAAAAATCCGCCTTTTATCCTTCAATGATGCCAAATATTCCCTTATCCCCATGTCAATCATGTACAATCTATCATTGATGCCATATTTTTTTTTGCAATAACATTTAATAACATGTGAATAACACTATCAAATATTTTTTCCATATGTATAACATCAAGAAAATAAAAATTACAGTACAGTAATTCAAAGAAAATTGATCTCTTTTTCCAACTTGATTTTATAAAGTTTTTCAAAAAAATGGTTTACCAAAAAAATATAAATATCTTTCACTTTATTGAATAGTTGATTACCCATTAGTGGATATAGTGTTTTATCTTGTTCAATATTCCCATTGATTTTTATCATCCTAGATTGGTATTTATATCATTGAGTTAAAAATTCTCGATATCTTAAAAACACAGTCTTTGAGGAATGTTTCAATCAAACTGAGTGTTTTCATTCCTCAAAAAATGAGACACCCCGACATTACTTTAATGTTATAGCCTAAATATTTTCAAAAAAGTTGTAAATTCATTTAATGTCCCATATGCATGGCCCTCAATGTGAATTCTTCACTTATATAAGCATTATGCATTGTAACACATGTATCCCACATCAATTTCATATCTTAGATCAATGGATCTAAATAGACATCAAAATCATTATCAGGTTGTTTAGGACTAGATATATATAGAGACAGCATAATGTATTTGTGCTTCATGCATAAACATAGTGAAAATTTATAATTTACCAACACAGTTGGCTATGTACTGTGAGTACTACTTTAAACATCAAAAGGATTTATTCCATCGATAGATAATGCAAGACTAAAGTTTCTCAACACATTTCAAAATTTAGGATACTCATAATCAATTTTATTCCACTGAGGAGAGTCTTATGGATGACATAGTTTTTCTTAATTAATTCTTATATATGTGTGTCGTATAAATTGTCCCATAGTTTCCTAGAATCCATATAGTCTTCTGAACTATGGAATAATAGGAATGTACCATAATACTTTCAAAGGACTTTATTTATCTTTGTTTTTTCAATTCACACCACACTTAGGGAATTTTATGAGTGATTCATGGTCCTTGAAAAATAATATACAATCATTTATGTATTTTTAGAGATCATGTCCAAGGAATATATCATTCATTTAGCATCATATGTTCAACAAGGAAGTTCATTTTCCTTTAGTAACATATCATTTAGGAGACCAAGTAATTCTATAAAGCTGGTGTTATTCCATCTACTTCCATCTTTCAAATTATATAACTTAAATATAGCTAAAAATGTTGTGTCTTTAGTACAACTAGTATACAATAGTCTTTTAACACTACTATTTAACTTTTCAAACAACTTTATATAATCATGAGGGTTATTTTCAATTTTCATTATCATTTCTTCTATAAAATCTATGTCATCATTTACACTGGTATTTATATCAAATGATCCATAAACCGTAGCATCATCCCAATTGGTTTCCATGTTCATTTGTTCCTCATGTTTAGTCCAACATTTATATTTTTTTATCTATTTGTTGATAAATCAAAATTTCTTCCAATTCTTTCACACTATTTCTTGTTGAATAACAACAACATAAACATGGAAGTTTTATTTGAGAATGGTTGTATACATGATCTATTTCAAACTTGATGAACTCTTTAACACCATATTCATAATTTTTTCTCATATGATTATTTTTTATCCATTTTCAATTCATATTCATCCTATTAGATTCATAAAATGTTTATTTTGCACAAAAAATAAATAAATACACATAAGATATTCATAATCAAAGGATAAAGTTATAGATAATTCTAATAAAGGAAACCCAATATTTTAATGTTATTGGTTATGATTCCTAAAAAGTTATCATTTTACACAAGGGTAGCATGAAAAGAAACAACCAAGGGTAGACATGTGGTCGTTGGTCCAGGTTCTTGATTTGATGTTGTGTGGAAGGGAAAGTTGGTAATAAATATGTTGGTAAACAAAATATAGTTATTATTGGATGGAGGAATTATCTTTGAAATTCTTGTTCTATATTTTCATTTAATCATGACCAAGATTTCTAAATTTGTATAAAAATATCTTCCCTTGGAATATAAAATTTCATGTAATCACTGGATTTTAACATGGGGTTAAGGAACATGGAATTTCATGAAACAAATGGATGAAATAGTTATTAAAAATATAAGTGAATTTGGATTCCATGTTACTCTCTTTTTTTTTGTATATTATTATAGACCGTGTATTATAGGAATAAAAACAAATATATTTGTACTATAACCCACTGAATAACACCTATTTCAAAAAATAATAGAGTTATCAATATTTGGTATATTTCACATATCCTACAATATCCAAAACCTCTATTCAATTTCCTTAAAAACACCATAAATACTTTATATTAATAAACATTCTAAAAAATTTAGTTAGTATGGATTTTACATCATTGAGATCGAAAACATTATGATTCCACCTCTAGCAATGACACATATCACTATAATATATATCTCACATCTACTATTCAAAACCTTTATAGGTATATCCAAAAGAATATACTCATTATTAATAAAATCAATACCATATGTGTGGTTATGGGAGATTATAATAAACTTTATAAAATTATTCCATTATCTTTTTAATCATGTATATGTCTGAGAAAAATGTGTTTTAAATTAAAAAAATTTATAGGTGAAACTCAAACCATTCATAATGATACACAATATATAAAAATAATAATAATATTATGTACATGTCTTAATCAAAATAAATAATGTTATAAAAAAGAATATGAAACTTATACATCCCCACACACCTCAAACCACGACTAAATTTTTTCTTTTCCACCGCTCATATTTATGGTAAATAGATGAAAAAATGAATTAGAAAAATATTTTCCTCAACATTTATAATAACAAAGGAAAAGTCACAACACATTCATTACTGGGAGTCCTATTATAATAAAAAAAGAAATCGAAAACTCTAAAACACCTTAAAACATGCATAGGAATTGATAGGTTTATCAAGAAAGAAAATAGTCACACATTCAATCAATCAAGTAGACAAGAGGATACAATAAATGTTATTGAATTATCATATTGAGTTATCATATATAAAAATAAAGCAATATTTGATAAATAATTCTTATAAATTCATGATCTAATAAACATCATAACATTATAAAAGATATCGCTATAATATAATATCATGCTAATAAATAACTCACTACTTATTTATTTGATTAATTATTTATTTTGATATCACATCATGAATTAAACAAAACCACTTAAAGCTATGACGCAACCTTATATTACATGCTCTCACATAATATTCCGAAGATAACAGTAACCATAACTTCCTAAGATAAATTAATCAACCCAAATTACACTACATGAATTGTCAAACTTTAATTTCATTTTTTCTTTTAAATTTCATCTTATTATAATCCTTAAATAATTTTCCATATACACATTAAAACATAAAGTGGAAACATATATTAAATAATTAAACAATAAGTTTTAGGATAAAAGGAGATTAGAAAAACATGTTCATTATTCCTCATTGTTCTTTACAATTCCAAATTCTAGACACCTATTATACTTCTATCACATTATCATGCTTTTGATAACTTCACATTTAGAATCAAAATTTTTTACATCTTATTAAGAGTAATTCAGGTACAAATACACATCTGAAATCCAACATGCTATTATTAGTTTAAATAAATTGAAAATATATACAAATATTATTCATAATATAAACATATCATGAAAAAATAGAAATAATTATTAATGGAATCACATCAATATTCTTAACATATTCTTCATTTTCATTCCAAATCCATTCCAAAAAAAATTCTATTTCTCATGATAAATTGCATAATTGAAGAAGAATATGGATATATTTTAATTAAAATAGTTTTATAGCATAAAAATGATGATATATCTCAATTTTAGTATTCACAAAAAAATATTAAAATAACCATATAAATCCAACATGAAAAAAATAAAAAATTAGAATATATATGAATGAATAAATTTATATTAAACCCTTTTTGGGAGAGGTGGTCAGGAAGGGACTACGGGAAGGTTTTCTGTGTCGGTTGGTCGAAGGAGTAGAATACAGGGAAAGGGTGGTCACTATAGGGATGCTTCGCAATAGTGGATGGTCGACTCGGGTTGGGTTCTTTCTTTGACTTAATTGTAGGTTGAGTGTGATGACAAGCTGGTTTTTCGATAGACCTTGGATTTCGTGAACATATGACCTCAAGTCATGGGGATAAGTTGGCTTTTTGGCCAGTGTGGAACATATGAAAAGTGCTTTTAGGGGGTGTTGGTCAATGCAGTGTGGATTTTGGGACTACTTATTTTGCATCATTGGGATGATAGTGAATGTTGCAGATAATTATAGGTGGTATGGGATGTCGATGGTGTGATGTTCATTGGCACCATGAGTTGGCAGTTGTATGGGACATCAATGGTGAGAATTCCGACTGATGATGTGTTGACCGGCATCTCCGACGATGGGCATCGGGGATGAGCATGATTGTGAGAGCGATAATGCTGAGGCATGATAACATCCTCATGTGATTGGTTATTTTTTGTTTGATTCCCTCAGGTTGTGTTTTATCGGTTAGTCACATCAATGTAGTTAGGTACACATGATCTTTATGGTCGGCAATTGGCTACTGACATCCTGGCCGTATGGAATTCATGTTTTGGGATTCTGGACCATTATGTTTTTGGATTTCAAGTCTTAAAAGAAGGTGATCCTATGGGCCTTGATGTGTGTGTATGCTTGCCTTTACTTCTTAATAAAAAAATTTAGGGTCATGGAAATATATGATCAGATATGCCTTCATATATTATGTCACTAAATGAAATTATAAAATAAATATTAAAATTTGAATAAATTACATAAATATTATGTGTTTTTGTTTCTATATATGATTTTATTAATTGCGTAAATATTTGTGTGTGTGAAAATAATGTATAAATATATACAAGTTTGATATATGTTAAATTTAACAATGGAATTATATAATATGTAGCATCTATTAATGAAATAAATAATAATTGGAATTAATAAATTAAATAAATGAATAATTATTGTTAATTAAATAGATAATTTTAAAAAAGTAAAAATGAATATTTATTTATGTTAAAATGGAAATAAATATATATTAATTATATAAATTAAAAAAATATTAATAATATTAAATGTTAATTAACAAACATGTATAAATAAATATTATAAAATGGATAAAATTACAAAAATATTGAATAATGAAAAATTTAAGATGAATAAATTAAAAACATATTAAATATATTAATGAATAATTATATATAAAAACATTAAAATGAATAAATTAAAAAAAATATTAAAATAATAAATATTTAAAATATATAAATTAAAATTACAAGTAAGCACACACTTAACATTTTAAATGAATAAATAATATTAAATGAATGCATGTTAAAAATTAGTGAAATTTAATTATATATGTATATATATAATTAAATAATTAATATATTCTTTCATAATTAATAAAATTGAATAAAATTATTAAAAAGAGGATAAATTTAATATATATATATATAAGTAATAGACTAATTATTTAATTAGCATATTAATTATTTAATTAGTATATAGTAATAAATAGTATATTAATTATTTAATTAGTAGATTAAATTTTTAATAATTTTACTCATTTTTATTAATTATAAATAATATATAAAATATTTCGATATATATATAATTAATATACAATGTATTACTACATATATTAAATTTAATTATAAAAAAATTTATGGGTTGGTCTGGTCCAGCTCATGAACCGGCATGAATATAAGTTTAACTAAAAATGAATATATATTAGTTATGTAAATTACAACTATATTAGAAACATTAAATGCTAAAAAATTATTTTAAAAAATATTAATGAAATGTTTATTAAAAAATGCATAAATTTAATATATATATATATATATATATATATTAATAAAGTGTATATTAAATTTTTTAAATAGTATATTAAGTATTTAATAAATTTACTCATTTTTATTAATTATAAACTGTGCATTAATTATTTAATTATATATAATATTTTTTTTAATTTATTAATTTCTAATTAAATAATTAATCTACTCTTTACTACTATGTATATAAAATTTAATAAGTTATATATATAATTAAATAATTAATGTATTGTTTATTAATATATGTTAATATATTAATATATATCAATATTTAATATATCTCAATATCTTTATATATATATATACATATCAATATATATTTTTATATACAAATAAAATTGAATTATTAAAAAATAAAAAAATATAAATAAATATGACAAATGAATAAATTCTAAAAAATATTAATCAAATAAAAATAAAATAAAAAATTTAATATATATATTAATATTTTAAATAAGAATTTAATTATAAAAAAAATATTAAGTCTGTTAGCCCTCAACATGATTGACCACCCATTTAGGGTGCCCAACAAGGAAGTCCTACTAAGCAGAGGGTGGGACAAAGCCTAAGGCAAACATAGGGTGGGTCAAGGCCTGCATGGACCCATACAAGTAGGAATAGGCCCATATATGTGTGTGAAGAGGGTATGTGGGAGCCCATCCCCACAGCAAGCTTCTGGTGTTATCATGTGGTAGAATGATATAAAAAGAGATGGTAAAATGTCAATAAGTTCAATGAAGGACTCATACAAGATCGCTCTAGTTTTATCATCACTTTATCTTGCACTGATAAAGATGACCTTTATCATCACTAAAACAAAATCACTAATAAAGGTTACCCATTATCAGTGCTTTTTTAGTGCTGATAAAAGGTTCCCTTTATCAATGTTTTTTAGCGCTAATAAAGGTATACTTTATTAGTGATTTTCTCTAGCTCTAAATAAACTCAATTCTGTAGTAGTGATGAAGATCAGTACATAGTACGACCCGGAGAATAGAGTGGGACCAAAGGTGGTAGGCAATCATCCACTCCTCACCAACCTGGATTTTGGGGAAAATACTCTCACAAGGTCAACTTGGTGTCAATATCCCTACTGATATGGGTGGGTTAGTGTATGAAATCATGAAACATTCATGATATATATAAATCTCACTACCACGCTATGGAAAACTACCTAACCTTAAACTCATTGATGGTTAACATCACATGGGACTCTTTGATGCCGCTATTGTGGCCTAGGTATCAAAAGTATACATGCATCAGGCACAACATTAATTAACTAATTATCTATTAATTAATATTATTCTTTATTTTCAAGATTATCATTTTAATATTATAAGATAATTCTCAATAAAACGATTAATTATTTGTTTATATTCTCAAGCATGTCAGCATCATAAAAGCAGACATCAAGAAATAACCTCATTGTTTGATTAATTCATCAATCATTTCATAAACTTTGGGGTACTCTAGGACTCAACTCAAGCTATCGTATAAAATATACACTCATAGTGAATAGTACCAAACTACTTCATTTAGATGGAAACTAATTATATAAATAAAAACTAGTCATCGACCATTAAAAAAACAGATTTATTATCATCCAAGCATCCCATCTTTCTGTGCAATAATGGGAAAACCCAACTTCAACGTGTTCTATCAGTCTCAATACCATCCCCAACACCACTATACAAGATAAAACATACGACATCCCATGCCAACATCATCATCATAACCAGAACCTAATGTTACCATCACAACATTTGGAATCCCTGCCAATATCATCAACATAACTGGCACCCAGTGCCACAATCACAGTATCATTCATTCCAACCCATTATTCTAACCACAGAAGATTAATATTCAATAAAATCAAGGATCTAAATCCATAGAGAATAAATATATATTTAAATTTATTATTCCACACATAATTTCAAAGGAAAATATTTCCAAAGAAAGCAAGGCATTCTGACCTTTATCAAACAATGTTGGGCTCACTCAGCACCAAAGAAATGAATTATGCATTCATTAAATTCTCATTACCACCTTTAATTGTACAATTTATAATGAATAAATCACAACAACATTATCCACACAAAATTTTCAAGGCTAAATATTATTTATTCAATCTGACATTCCACCTTAAATGGTTCTTTCATAAATAAACAATCTCGATTATAATTATTTCACTATGACTCTTTTAACTAAATCATTATCAGCTTTAATTTATTATTTAATTTCCAAGAATATCAACCATTCTTAACAATGATAACAAAATATATAAAAATATCTAGTAAATTTCAAAGACAATAAAAACATAAACATTGCAAATCATGTGATCACACATCCCAAATATTTTAAACATGAATATTAATATTTCCACATGTGATAATATTTCAATTTCCTGATTTATAACAATCATACGATAATCATTTATAAGCATGATTAATGTTCTACGCATGAAATTATATTATTTATTAAAATAATAAAACCAATAGGACATGTGAAAATATCCATTCCAATTTAAAATACAAAAAATTATAAAAAAATCTCATCATTGTTATTTAATCATTTTAAAAACTATGGCATGTTATTATTTTGATTTTATCAAATATTAATTATAAAAAGTTATTAGATTATCTCTTTATCTCTCCTTGATAATTTCTATAATAGTTATCATTAATATACCACATGAAATTATTTATTTACACCTATTTTTATAATATTACAGATAATCAAATTATGTCGTAACATACTCTAGAAATTATTTTATGAAGAAAAATAACAATTTAATATATTTTATGATCATTTTAAAGAGATAATAACATTTATAGAACATACTATAATATTTTCAAAATGAATTATTTATATATAACATGGAATATAAATTTCACACACTTGAATATTTCAAGATAATTTCAATTTGAGATAAATTATCTCTTCCATAAATATTTACAAGATAATATATTTTCAGTATTTCACTTCATTCATTTCATATTCAACCTTTATAAATTTTATGGTTATCATAAAAACTTCACCATTACATTGTTTTCCAGATTTTTATCTAATTATGGATAATTACATCCATTTAAAAAAATAATCTAAATCATGGTTAGTTCACATTTTAACAATATAAAAATATTGATAAGTCACAAATCCATGATACTTACATTTCATGCATGTATTTTTCATATTAAAATACATTACTTTTGTGATTTAAATTTTTAATTCATTCCTGTATGTGTAATGATTTTTTCATTCTTGGAAAGATACACCGATTTAGATAAAATGAGAAAAAATATACAAATGGATTGATATTTTTATCATGAGAAGGCTTTCCATGATGTAGGATGTCCATGGGATGCTTTGGGGGCTCATAACTGAAGAAACAAACTAAAATAGAGGTTAACACCCTGGATAATGAAGATTTGCGATGTGAATGGTATTCAAGCAATGAAAGAAACTCATGAAGTGAATAAAAAGTATGAAAAAATGCACTTGGAGGTGGAACCATACGATTCATGATGTGACACTATGTGTTACACCGTGAAAATGGATAGACAAACCAAGAAAGGCATGTTTACATATGGAATTTAATAGAGGCTTGTGATTTTTAACCTAGAAACATTATTCATCATTCGGACTCATTAATGACCAAATTAATGGGTGAATTAAAGGACACTAAATAACCCTTGGTGCCTATAAATAGAGATACAAGCTTATTATGTCAGGGATCGAGTCTGAATATCAAAGCATGGGGTGAGGTGTTACACTGTAGATTCATCCACCAGTTCTACTCTACAATTTTAATTAGGCTTTCATTTTCTTCTCTCCTTTTCTCTTAATCCCTTATTACTAGGATTATGTGGTCATTACCACTTTTTTGGGTTTATGTAGATAAAGGGGGAAGGTGATGTAAATTTTATTTTCTCATTTTTTTCATGTATTTGGGTTGTCATAATAATAAATCAACTTCTATTTCTTTCTTATTTATGTCTCATGGCCATTGAATAAAATCTGAAAATTGGCCTTTTAATTTTCTCAACCGATTACCCTAAATTAGGAATGATCATTGAAAGATTTAGGGTAATTAGGTTTAAAAATGGAATCAAGACAATCTTGATTCAAAAATTCATCAAAGTAACTGAACATGTGTAAGATCTTGGATGTTATTATGAGGTATGTATCCTTTAATTTTTGGTTTAAACCCTTATTTTGATCTATTTTTAAGTGAAAAAATATAATTAGTAAAGTTTTGGGGTTTTTTAGGGCTTATTCGGAGCCCCAACTTTTGTAGAAAATAGGTTGGTCACACAGTTTGTTTTAATCATTCACTTGAGGTCGCACGATTTGGTTAAACTATGTGGGGTGCTACATAGGAACTGTAGAGGGGCACATGGGATGTGTATGGTTTGGAAAAACCATGTGTCTATACCTAATTCTTAATTTCACTTAGGAATTGGGTGTGCACAATTTGGCTAAACCATGCACCTTTAAAAAATTGGGGAAATTCTCATTTTCCCTCTTCTTTCTTTTAAGTTTTAATCCTCCTTTTCCTCTCCCAAATCATGCAGCACCTCCCAATAGTTTTAGATTTATCCCATGGACATCTAATCTTGTATTTGTGTTAACTTCTCTATTTGTACTCTAATTTCTCTCACTTTTTATTGCATTGGATATCTAACGGTAATTTCTTCAATACTTTTCTTTATATCCTTTGTTTATCTTTCCCTCGTGAATTCTATTTCTAAGAGATCTAATATGATCTATTTTCAATTCATTAGTCTATTTCTCCAATTCATCCCATTTAACTTCAAATCTAAAGATGATACTGGATGAGGAGTAATTTTTCCCCTTAAATGGGGGGGGGGGGTTAGTACCTTTTCCCTAAATTATAGTTATTTTATATTATTCTTCATCATGTCGCATGTCAAACTATCCATGTGTTGCCTCAAAAATATGTTTTATTCTAAATTTAATTGGTATGCCTATTATATTTTCCTTCATACACATTGTCCTTAATGGAGGATATCACCTTCGACTAGTTACACCCCATTAGGTGCCCTTATTAAATTACCTTGACTTATTGAATGTTAATTAGGTTAAGCCCCTTTCTAAGTGGTGTGGTTTTTTCAAGTAATTGATTGGATTATTGTAAATAAATAAAAATTTATTAGTATAACCACATCACATGACTCTTATATATATAGTTAATTACAGCCTTGGATAATTAAATGTAAAATGGTTGGAAACCATCTCTTGGATTATATTGAATTTTGATAGATGCCTATTATTATTATTATTATTTGTGATACTCAAACATAGATTCACTTATGATTCATGATAATCAAGCATAGAACCCCTTATTAAATGTAATACTCAGACATAAAGTCCCTTATTAAATTTGATAATCAAGCATGGAATCCCTTATAACTCATGATACTCAATAATGACATTCCTTATTGCACTATGAGACTCTTGTGACTATGCATGGATGCATAAGTTATGCCTTGGGTCTTAGCTATCACTACGTATCTATATATATATATATATATGTTACTATGTATATATTGCATATATATACATACATATCTCTATTCTTATATATATACATATACTTATATATATATATATGGTGACACATTTTCATACATATCTCAGCTTATGTCAAATCATGTAGTGTCATCCTGGTGTCTTTTAGGAACTAGAGGCAACTTGTTTATAGTTTACATGTTTGCTTTACCCTGTTATGTATTTACATTTCCATTTTATATGCACTATATGGATAGTACTAGAAACTATTGGTGGTGTCTTACTGGGTATATCTCGCACCCTATTCATGTCACCGATTGTACCTAAACAGAGTTCATGGATTCAAGTAGGGACAAAGGAAACCATCAATATTTGGATGCCTAATTTTCTATACTATGTTGGAGTATGGGAGAAGAGGACCAAGCTTATTATCATGATGTTATTGAAGATAACTTTTGGTCTTTTTGTTCTTTTCTATAGCATGTTGTATAAGCTTGTTGCCCTGGTTCCATGTATTACCTTTTTGTATAGCACAAAAACATGACATCATTTTTTATATGATATTGATTTTACTTATGTTTGTTTATTATATATTTATGACTCATGATTATTTAGTTCATTTATCAAATTGTTTCTGCTGCTTACTATTACTTTATACCGTTGTTCTACACTCTGATCGTGAGGGTATAGTCTTTTCACCATATCATCATAGACCCTCGCTAATAATTGGTAGCCTTTGACATATGGGAAGGCACACTTGAGGCCATGTGACCAACCAGGTTCAATTACTTATGAGTGAACAGGGTCCTAGATGTCACAAAGTGGTATCAACGCCTTTTTATTTGGGTTTTTAGATACAAGACTAGTAATGTGTCAGAATTTGGTAATGAGTCTATGTTTGGGAGTAGCTAACTCGCATATAGAGAAAATCCAAATTACATGGGATGCGATGTTGTTGTTATGGTTTTTTCTTGTTACTTTTTTAATGATTTCACCATTGGGTGAAACACATGGTTTCTGTCATTATTATTATTATTACGAATTTATTTTTCCCTTGTCCTGGTAAGGCAAGGAAGTATTAATCATTCATCATAGTAGGAACCTAAGGATTCACATGTTATGCATATGGAATTCCATATTTATATTACTCGGTGCATTTCATGTTGCATATTATTAGTGTCTTGATTTTTATATTCAAAAATGTTATCATGTTTTTTATAGGGATAGAATAATTGGATTAATTAACTTTCTGCATCAATGTCATGAATCGACCCACCGAGGTCCAACCTGTGACTACCCCAAGCCCATATCCAATAGGGAAGGGGCTGGTTACTAGTGCTAAGTAGGAATATCCCACAAATGGAAGTCATTAGCCTAAATTACCTATACATATTCACACCTCTCCAAGTCCATGAAATACTGAAGTGTAAAAATTATGAAACAATGCATGAATACATCTAAGATCCCACAATAGCGTATGATAGTAAAGTACTAAAAACAAAAAAAAAGGTCTAAAAAGAAGACTAACCGAAACTATAAAGAGTACAACCAACTCTAAAGGTGAGGATGAAGTAAAAAAGTTTTCTCTCAGTAAACACTACGGTCTGTAAAACTCCAACTACACTACACCTGCTCCCTATCCTCCCAAGACACCATAAAAAGGGTCATTATCTAGACAAGACATGACACGTGTAGGAAAAGACCATGTAGGGGTGAGTATAAAAATACTCATTATGATACCCCTAAAACACTACAAAAAAGCACCAAGTTCATTCAGATCAATACAAGATATAACAATAAGTGTATAATAGAAAAAAACCATATATACTTAGGAAAGACACCTTGAATTAAGGCATTCATAACCAACTGTCAGCCATATGATTCTTCTTAAAGCAACTCTCATTCCAATATAACTCACTCCATGAGCCATGATATCATAGAAGACACTTAAAAGTGTTCTGTGTCATTGGGCCTCATCCAAGGAAGCTCACTGGTATAAGGGGACCATAATACATAGATAGGGGGTCACATCTAGAATTGTTGGGGAACACCACAAACCCAATATGGATCAACCCACTATGTAGGGGATTATACATCAATGATTCCACAAACCCTACCAATATGACATTTTGGATGGAGGATCAATGCCCCGCTTAGGGAGGTCATGATGATTCCAAAAACTCCAACTAGGGATGATAGAGGATCGCACTCCAGCCTCACAGAGGGACACCACAACTCTATCTGAGACTCGACCACTAGATGGGATCACAATCTAGTGATGTGGATGTAATGTTTCACTGTAATCTCTAGGGAAAGGACCAAGTGAATGAACTCAACCTATAATGGTCCAAAATAATGAAATGAAGAGCCTAATGCACTCTTTATGGGAGTACATGGCATGTCCATCTATCCCAAGTCCTTCCCATGTGGAAGATACTCACACAACATGTAGTATCTATATACATTTCATGTATAATGAGTACACGGCATGTAGAGACACACAATATCCTTCATGTTTCACCTAGTTATGTTAGTGTACCAAATCCATGTCTATTTACTATTCTGTGTACACCAATCCATGTCTATGTGGGAGTACATTGTGTGTCTATCCAGTGTAATCCAACACATGTCTGTGTCCTCTCTTGAGTACACACCGAGTCAACTGGAGAGGTTCACTCACTGTGTGACAGGGGTCACATGATGTGTGATCCTTAACTTCGGAAAAACCCTAGATCCACATCTTGGGGTCCCCACAAACTTTGTAATCCTAGATTACAAGCCATGTTTTATGGGATTTTCTAGAATCCTAGATTCTCCTCTGCATGACTCAATCGATGCTCTAGCCTTCAATATGGAAATTTTCGTTCCATGAAACTGAAGATACAAGGTTGTTTTACCATTCCATCACTAAATCAATGTGGTTCATCATCATATATGCTATCAAAATGGATTGAATCATCTTTCTTAGTTCCTATCTAAATAATGTAGAAGAACTTAAAATCAAGAATCATCTGTCGTCTAAATCGCTATATGTTTGTCATCACACCTCCATCATGTCATGTCAAACCTAAATATATGATATCAAATTGTTTCACTAATAAAAAGGTGTGCAAAAATAAATTAATTGGGAATATTAAAACCCCAGGCCAAACGAAGAATGCCTGTGGTGATTTGCAAATCCGGGGGAGAAAAACACAAGAATAAACAAAAGGAACGAACCTCGATTGATTTTCATATTGATCTTTATTTGTTTCTATAAGATAAAAAATTAATATATTCATATTAATTCTCCCAAATCACCCTGTAATAAACCCATCCCACAAAGTTTCATTATCCACAGATCAATTTGTTAGTCAATTGATCCACCTTCATCATAGGAATCAAGAATGATAAAGAATCCACATAAAACAACATCACGTATAGAGTTTGGATCAATAATTAACGAAGAATAGTTGTGTTGGAATCATTGATGATATCCCCCAACTCTACTAGTGTAATGATCTATGATCTGATCTTGATCCATTGTCATCTGTAAAGAACACTCTCTTCCAACAGCGTATAGGTATCCAGGATTTAGTGGCCAACTCTGAGACAATTTCCATAGCCATATATTTTAATAATATGTAGGTAAATGTTCTAAAAAACAAAATAAATTATTAAGTTAATTTATTTTATTAATTTTTTGATCGAGGAAACTTTTTCAAAAATGAACTGTGATAAAAAAATGTTAAGTCATTCTTAAGAAAAACCCATCATTCTGAACTAAACGATTCCATATAATTTCTTATTCAGGCACCCATTTTGAAGTTATTCTACTTTTTAAGGAAAACTATGCATGTGTGCTATTAAATATATTTAATATATTTCAAACATTTATTCTGGGCACATCAAGAATTAGAATCACATGTCTTCTCAGCATGTGGTCTAAAAAATCTATATAATATTTAAAAAAATTACACAGAAAATCTAAGATGTTACATTTTCCCCACATTAGGTATTTTCTTCCTAAAAAGAGAAAAATACTCAAAGATATGGGGGTACTAGGCTCGCATTTGGGTATCTCACTCCTAGGTGTTCTCTTGAAGGTTCCCATTCTTCCACCGGACATGCACAAGGGGAATCGATCACCCATAAAGGATCCTCTTTTATCGATCCTCGATCTCCACTAGATACTCAGCAAAGGTCTCTCCATTCTCGATGTCTGACTCTCCCTAGTTGATAATGTTTGATGGGTCATGCATGTACCTCCTCAATTATAACACATGGAAGATTTCATGTACCCAGTCTAACTATGGAGGAAGAGATAAACGGTACTCCACCTCCCTAACTCTATGCAGTATCTGGAAAGGACTGATGAATCTCAGAGATAGCTTGACACTACGGACAAATCTTATCAATACACATCAAGGTGAGACCCCCAGTAACACATGGTATCCTTCATCGAAATCTAAATGCCTCATTATCCTATCATAATAATAATTATGATGGATTTTTGTAGTCTTAATCTGCCCATGGATGATCTGCACCTTCTCTATATTAGCTCGCACCAACTCTAAAACCATGAATACCAACTCACATGGATTAGTCCAAAAAAGTGGTGACCTGCAAGGTCTCCTATAAAAATCCTAAAATGGTTCCACACAAAAGGTGTAATGGTATCTGTTTTTTTATGAAAACTACACTAGTGGTAGGTGACCCTTCCAACTATGGCCAAAGTCCAACATGCAATTTCACAACATGTCCTCCAAGATCTGGATAGTCTGCTATATACGACTGTCAATTTGGGGGAGGAACACTATGTTTATGTGTAAATAGTTCCCAAAAGCCTATTTTAATTGCTTAAATAACTAATATGTAAAGAGGTAGTCATGATAAAAAACAATCTTCAATTGAACTCCATGGATTCGAACTATCTCCTTCGTGTAGAGGCATCCCAAGCTCTCTACTGAACTCTATTCTCAAATAGCTAGGAAGGGGGATGACTTTGTGAGTTTTCCAATGACCACCTAGATGGAATTTTTTCCCATGGATGTACATGGTAAGACCATCATGAATTCCATAGATATCTCATCCAACTTCCACTCTGGCACCTCAAGTGGTTGATCTAACCCATCTAGAACTTGGTGCTCAACCATCAATTGCGGACAAGTAAGGCATCAGGAGATGATCTCTACAACTTATTTTTTCATGCATAGCCACCAAAACTAACATCAGAGGACATGGTACTTCTTAGCCACACCTGAATGTACTTATAAATAATATTTATGAAAAAATCTCAAACCCTCCTCCTGAAACATCACTAGTACCGTTATCCTTCCTCTAAAAAGGATATCATTCTCCCCACCTTCATAATATCCATCGAGAGTATGTCCAGTGGATATCTGAGTATATAAGGTCTAAAATGGTATCTCCACATTGATAATCCCTAACATGCTGTAGAATTAGTGGGGTATTAGCCATCGATATAACATATGAAGAACTACCCCTATCCATAAAGGAAAATTGCATAGAGGCTAACTTCTCTGACACCTTGGCCAACAACTGAGAACAAGATCTTCTAAAAAAGTGCATCTTCCACCACGTCCCCCTTCCTAGGAGTATAAAAAATGTCAAAGTTATAGTCGTGGAGGAACTATAGCCATCACCTCAATCTCAAGTTAAGATCCTTCTAAGAGAATATATACATGAGACTCGTGTTGTCAGAGTACATAATAAATCACTCACCCATCATGTAGTGTCTCCACATCTTCAATGCGAAAACTAGTGTTGCTGACTTAAGGTCACGGTTCGTGTAGTTTTTCTCATGTGGAGTGAACCATAATCAATTAATTATTACCTCTACATCATAACACAACCAATTCTAGTACCTTATTCATCTAATGACACTACATACTCGATGCCTTCCTCCGGTAACCTTAAAAAGAAAGAGCTCGTCAACCTCTGCCTCAGCTCCTAAAATCACTGCTGGAACTTTTTCTTCCATATAAAAGGTGGCCCTTTCCTGGTCAAGGATGTCAAGGGTGTTTACACTCTAGATAAGTCGGGTAAAAACCTCTAATAGTACACATCCAATCCAAGGAAACTTTTCACATTAGTACATTCTTGGTTGTATCCTATTAAAGCATTGCCTCAACCTTCACTGGATCCACTGAAAGTCCATATACTAACATGATGTGTCCCGAAAAATAGACCACTAAAATTTAAAACTAACACTTTGAGATCTTCCCATAAATTTGGTGTCGTCAGAGTGTGTCTAGGACCATCTTCAAGTGTCTCGCATACTCCTCCTCAGACGCTGAATACACTAGGATTTCATATATGAAGTCTTCAATAAACTGGTCAAAAAAAGGTTGAAAGATCATGTTCATGATTCCTATGAACACTATTTAGGAGTTAATCATCCCAAATGGAATCACTAAGTACACATAGTGATTATAATGACATATTATGGTCATCTTCAGTATATCCTTATCCTATACTCGTAGTTGGTGATAGCTTGATTTGAGGTCAATATTCAAGAACCATCGCACCCCTTTCAACTAATAAAAAGGTCATTGATTTTCAGTACTGGATACTTTTTTTTCATGGTCACTTGGTTCAAGAACTAATAATCCACACACAACCTCAATCTCCCTTCAACCTTCTTGTCAAGAAACATTGTGGTTGCCCAGGGGGGAATATTGGGTCTAGTGAAACCCTTCTCCTAAAAGTCCACCAACTACATCCTTAGCTCTCGAAGCTCTATGAGAGCCATTTCATATGATTGTGAAGATATCATTTTCATCCTTTGATGTAAGTAGATGTAGAAATATACCTCTTGGCGGGGAGTTAAACCTAGTATGTCTTCAGGAAATACATCCTCATATTCAACCACCGCTATAGGAAACTGATATCCCAAAGCTTTCACTATCCCTAGAGTCATGTTGGATAACTGCTGGGTAATCAGTTGTACTCTCCTATGCCTGAGCTCATACTTCTCTTCCAAGGTTCTATTTTTACCCAAAAAGGAAAACCTCATTCCATCACTACGGACACACCGTATCCTTTTCCTAGAATAGTCAATTTGGTCACAAATAATAGATTGTTAGTCCATACCTAATATGACTTCGTAAGGCCTCATTGATACAAAAAAGAGATCCCATACAAAACTCTCACCCCCAAGCATCAGGTCGCATTGTCATCACAAGTTTGAAACCACTGAATCATCTCTTGTTGAAGTCTCCAACTGTGAGGGTTGAGTCAAAAGCTCAACCAAAATCTCTATGTTTTTAACCATTGAATTGGAAAATAGGGAATGGATAGCACCTATCTATATCAATTCTATGGATAAAGTATAAAAGAAATAGATCTTACCTATTATCATACCTAGATCCTCAGGTCCATAGGCTTCTATATCTTATAGCTGGCCTCATCCCTACCCACCAACTCCCTGAGCCTGGCGTGGACCACCTAGGGGTGGTGGTGGTAATAGGTTGAACCTCTGACCACCTTCTACTACCCTGATGTCCCCTATACCACATCTTTCACCCTGTTGACCACCCTTATTCATCCTTTTCCTATGTATCAGTGGTCCCTCGACCATCTCCTAATCAGCTATATGATGGGTTGGTAAATCTCATTTCAGATGTTTCTTACCATCTCAAGAGAAACACCGCATGTCCCTCAGTTTATTTGTGCACTCTTATAGCCCTAAACCATTGACCCTAAGTCCTAGAATCACCTCCTGAAGCATCCTCCTGCTTGGATACCTATGACTACCATTAGTTACCTACTATCAAGGTCTCAACTATTTGGTTCCCACAGTTATCTCCCACTACTAGTGCCCTCACTTCCAGAAAATTTTCTACCAACAAGGATCACTCAAAAACTATAGCATATGTGTAAATACATTGAGATAACACTGATTCCCTAATGTCCCAGTGCAAGCCTTACTCAATGGTCTGAGCCCTGAAGAACCGGTCATGTACCATATCCAAGGGGTAATTTTAGAGATCATTAAACCTCATTTAATACTCCACCACAGTCATGATACCTTGTTTTAGATGTAGGATCTTCTATATGTGTATTGATCGCAATGTGGATGGATAAAACTACTCTCAAAATAGATGCTCAAAGTAAATCTTGGAGAGAGTTGTCTCATCATGTGACTGAGTCACAAAGATCTATTGTCTCCCCGTAGATCCCTAAATAAGACACATTTTAAGAAATTCCATCTAATTGGAAGGCGTCCTTACAAGGTGAAAAATGCGAGTGAATGCCTCTGGCCAGTCCTCAGCCACCTGGGGGGTCTGGCTTACCTCAAAACCTAGGAGGTCATTACCTATGAAACTCAAGAAATGAACTCATCCTTTGTTCATTCTCAGCTAGTAGTGATGGTTCTAGCTGTTATTTTAAGGGTGGTGGTATAGATGGTAAACCACCTATAGGTTCTAAGTCTAGTACAAACCCTTGTACTGATGCCTCATCACTAGGCTGATCATCCTCAGGATCATGTGGTGGAATCCTGGTAGTTTTTCTATATGGAGGCATCCTAAAATAAAACAATATTTACCTTTCTCAAAAGAGTATATATAGGGATCTGACTCAAGAACATGAAAAACACGATCATTCCTCTATGATGCATGTGCCAAAAAACATCCCACAACCAAATGTTTAAAAGTACTGAGTTGAAAAGCAGTTGATAAGAGTCCTGGTGTATGGATACGTCTTCTACCACACAAAAATTGGAATCCTTAGCCTGAAAATCAAACTTGAAATACTAAAAACTTTTTCCCCACACCAATATCACCAACTCCAAGTTCTAAACTAGAACCAACCATCCTCTAATGCCACTCTATCACAACCTGAACCACCGCGTTCCGACCCGTGACTACCCCAAGCCTACCTATAATAGGATAAAGGATAGAGACTAGAACCGAGTAGTTATATCCCACAAATGGAAGTCATTAACCTAAAGTAAATGTACACACACGCAAATATCTAATACCACATAATGTCAAAGTGTAAACTGAATAAAATAATGCATGCATACATCTAATATCCCACAAGAGAGTATGATAAAAAAGTACTAAAAATAAAAAAGAGGCCAAAAAAATCCCAACAAAAATCAATGTATAATAGAAAAAAACCCAAATATACTTAGGAAATACACCTCACCTTCTGGCGGTCATAACCAACTTGCAGCCACAAGATTCTACTTGAAGAAATGCTCATTCCAAGGTAAATTACACCACGATCCATGTTATCATTGGAGACACTTGAAGAAGAGGCATGGGCCATTGGTCCCTACCCAAGGACTATCACTAGTCTAAGGGGACCATGATACACATATAGGGGGTCACCCCTAGAACCGCTTGGGGACACCACAAACCCATCCTAGATTAACCTTCCACTATAAGGGATCATACGTTAGCGATTCTACAAAAGCTACTAATATGACCTTTTAGATGGAGGATCAATTCCCTTCTTCAGGAGTTCATGCTGATTCCACAAACTCTAACTAGGGATGATAGAGGATCACACTCCAGTCTCATAGAGGGACACCACAACTCTATCTGAGACTCAACCACTATACGGAATCACAATCTAGTGATATGGATGTAAGGCCACATTGTACCCTTGAGGGAAAGGACCAAGGAAATGAACTCATCCTATACTGGTCCAAACTAAGAAAATGAAGTGCCTCAAGAACTCTTGATGGGAGTAAATGGAGTGTCCCAAGGGGTAGATGAAGTGTTCAGCTATCTCAATTCATGCATGTGTAGAATATTCTCACATGGAATTTAATCTCCATATACATGGTGTGTAGAATGAGTACACAGTGTGTAGAGAAAAATGGTATCCTACCCGTGTCTCCAGGTTGTGTCTGTGTATGGAATCTGTCTCCATGTACCAATCTATGTACTCTAAGTAGTTTCCGTGTGTAATTACATGGTGTGTCCATGACCATGTACTCCCACCCATATTTGTGTACTCTCTAGAGTACATTTTGAGCCAACTAGGGAGGGTCGCATGTCGTGTGATAGGGTTCACACATCGTTCTATCTTTAACTCTAGAAAACCCCTAGGGTTGCAGAAAGGGGGCCTAACACGCTGTGTAATCTCGGATTACATGTCGTGTTCTGTAGGATTTTCCAAAATCCTATATTATCTTCCACACGCCTCGACAAATACTATGGACTTTGATCCAGCGGTCCCCTTTCCATGAAACTAAATATCTAAGGTCATTTTTTTCATTCCATCACCAAATCAACATGTTTCATCATCATATCTTCTTAAAAAATGAATCAAATCATCATTCTTTGTTACTCTCTGTAGAATGTGAAATTGGGAATTATGTATCAACCAAATTTCTCTATCTCCATTGTCAAACCTCTTTGATGTCTTGATGATCCTAGATCTATGATATCAGATTGTTTTGCTAAGAAATTGGTGTGGAAAAATCAATTGATCAATAATATTCGAACCCCAGTCCAAATGGAGAATGTCTATGGTGATTCATAGAACCAAGGGAGAAAATCACAAAAAAAAACAAGAGGAACAAACCTTGATCGATATTCATATTGATATTGATTCATTTATGTAAGATAAAAAATGAAGAGATTCACATTAATTATCCCAAATCACCATGTAATAAACCCATCCTGCAAATACGGATGATCCATGGATCAATCCGTTGGTTGATTGATTTGCGTTCATCGTAGGAATCAAGAATGGGGAATAATCCACATAAAACAAAATCCAACCTAGATTTTGGATTAATATTTGATAAAGAATGGTTGTGTTTCCATCATTTATGTGATCCTCCAACTCCATTGGCGTGATGATCCATGATCTAATATTGATCTATTGTTGTCCTCCATGAACACTCTCTTCCAACAGTGTCTAGGTCTCCAGGTTTTAGCAGCCAACCTTGAGAAAGTTTTCATAGCCTTATATTTAAAGAAGATGTAGGTTGTTGTGCTGAAAAAATAAAATAAATTATTAAGTTAGTTTATTTTATTAATTTCACACTCGCGAAAACTTTTTCACTAACAACCCATGCCAAATAATGTTAAATCATTCCTAGGGTAAAACTATCATTCTGAACTCATTGGTCCCCTTGGATTTATGATCCAAGAACCCATTTAGGAGTTATTCTACTTTTTTAGGAAAAAAAATCATGCATAGTATTAAATATATTTAATATATTTCAAACATTTATTTCGGTCACGCCAAGCTTCAAAATCACATGTCATTTCAGCACCTAGTCTCAAAAATAATCCATATAATATTTAAAAATAATAAATAGAAAATATAAGATCTTACAATCAACCTAAATGGTTTTTTCCCATATATATTGATAGTTTAACCTTAATTAACCAATTATTCCATGTTTGAGTCATGGACCACTGGTCACATGGTTTTACATGATAGATGATTTTGATTACATGAATTTCAATTATAATTTCTAAAGCATGTACTTCTATAAACTGTGAATGGTGGTTCATCTAAAAAATCATTTTGTATGACATGTTACATCCTGATACCAGATTTAAGGGTTAGGACACAGTTTCATGATGTTCTAATTACAAGTTAAAATGATTATTCCTTTATAACTTCAGAATGGTGACACATCAAACTGGACCATAATGTATATATACTTATAAATGAGTGAAAACTTAGATGAATTTAAATTCTTAAATAAAATGGTTATCATTAAATGGGGGTTTCAATTACAATTTAAAGGGTGTTTTCCTCTATACCTTAAAATTTAAACTCCATATACCAGTACATCTGTTGTGTGATGTGAGACATTGACCCTGACCTGACCATAATGGTGGGTAGTAGGTAGTGTCTCTTGTGATTCTTTATGGTCATATATGTTACACAGACCTGGATTTAAGAGAATACATAGGGGTGTGAATTTTATGTAAGATGGTGTGTACTTGTCTTATTCTATAATCTATGATCCTATTTTTTATTAAACCTTATCTGAGGTGTGTTCTTGGAAATTGTATAGCTATATCACCATAAATTTCTTGATTCATGCCCTGGGATGGTGGAGACAAATACCATGCTCCAAAGGTTGTGGGTCTGGATCCACCATTATTACCTCCTATAGTGCCTCATATGAAACCTCCTTCTATTACTAATTTGGGATTAAATGCTCAGTTATGAGAGAGTTTCCTACAATTTATGAATTATGTGTAGGTAGAGTTGTTACCTCCCCCTTTTATGATAGAGTTTACATGATAATTCTAGAAGAAGAATTGGCCCACTTTATTGGGGAATGGTGGCCCCCACTTTCTCAACAAATAGTGTCCCCTTTTACACACTATCATTTTTATGCACTGGATAAATTATACTAGATGTCATTGGTGGTGTCCTACTGAGTATATCACACACCCTGTTTAGCCTGCTAATTGGTACCTAAATAGACTTCATGTATGTAGGTAGGGAAAAATAGAAGAATCCAGCTTTGAATGGATAATTTTATGTAATATGTTATAGTATGGGAGTAGAGTATCAAGATTTTTATTGTGATTCTATTGGAGATAGATTTTGGTCTTTTGTTCTTTTGTATAGCATGTTTTATATATCTTATACTCCTATTCCATTTATTATTTTTTTATTTCATATAGACATGACATAATTTTGTATATTATATTGGTTATAATTATGCTTATTTATTATATCTAGATGACTCATGATTCTACAGTTCATTTATTATATTTTTTTCTACTTACTTTTATTGTATACCATTGTTCTATACATTGATCATGAGGGTATTATTTCCCCACCATCCTATCCTAGAATCTCACTGTTATTCAAATGCCTCTTGAATACAAGGAGGATCGCTTGAGGCCATGTGGCCAACCGGTCTTATGATTGAATTGAGTTTTAGACATTACACCATGGGAAAAGGGTGATTACTGCATTAAGGAGGGGATACCAAGACCAAGGATCCCCCTCGTCTCGACTCTGACACCAATCATGATTAAATAGACTTAATTTCTAAATACATTATCACTTGAGATATAAATCTACAATTCCCTAGAATGCATTTCCAACTTGATAATAAAAACCAAACCTAATTCCTTCTCTCTCTTTCTTTAAAACTTCAAAAAAATTGTTTTTAAATTCCTAAAATAACTACTTTCACCATCTCTTGGGTTCAACCTTTAACTCACCACTTGATATATTTAATTAATTAGTTAGTCACATTTTTTTGAGTTTTATAAATTATTAAAATTTTCATCCATATAGGAAACTAATGAAACCCTATGGGTTATCAAATTTCCAACGTTGTTTTTTATGGATAGTTGAAAATTATTTTTTAGGTTTTTAAACTTTTTTTATAATTTTTTCATTTACCTTTTTACATTGGGTACCTTTAGTGGTATAAATTTAGGTTTAAATCATTAAATGCAAAATTATGAAACTCAAGAAAAAGGTAAATACATCATTGAGATGAATCCCAGCCATGAACAAATTCTAAAGAAGAATAAAGTATAAGAAATCATGGTTGGTTCAGAGAAACATCTAGTTGCTGGAGGAGTTCAACCATGAGAGCTCGGGTTACGAACCCTCACAGATTACAAGTGGCTATAGAACATAGGAGTGAAACTGAGCATCCTAGCTCTTCCTATTGTAGAAAATAATTTTTAGATCAAACCCACCATTGTCTAGATGATCTCAAACATTGTTAGTTTTTTCAGATTACCACACAAAGATCTAAACACTCACTTGGAAATATTTCTTGAACTTTGTGATACATTTCAATTCCAGAATGTTTCTAGTGATGTAGTATAAATTTGAATATTTAGAATATAATTAAAATAAAAATATTGAGAATCGATTCAGATATTTTCATCCCATTAAATCACTATGTTGGATGTATTGTCAAGTAACTTCTTAACACATTTATTATCACCCTCAAAATACATGGATATCCTGGTAAACAATTTAAATCTTAATCAGTTTGAAGAAGAAATTTTTTACATTTCTTAGGAATGTTTCAATGATTTAATTATAAAATGGCCGCATCATGACAATGAAATATATTTATCGATTCAAACATTTTATAAAGTATTTTCACAAGGTAATAGGCTCATCATTGATGTTACATCTGGAGGATCATTAATGAAGAAGCTTCCTGAGGAAAGTTACAATCTATTGGATGAAATAGAAATAAACAGCTTCCATTGGAAAGGCGAAGGAACCAAAAGGAGAGGGGTGAATATGGACATCTGGATGGTTTTTATAATGGAATCTATGACAATAAAGATGGATTTGATTATTTCCCTACAAAACCTCCTAGGTAAGTATACTAAAGACATGAATTATATTGATTATAATGGAAAACCCCAATTTTAAGGGGTGAAGGAAACAACAACCACAAGCTTAAGGATACCAACAAAGGAAACATGTATATATGTAACAAGTGCCTCAAGGTCCCTCAATCTCGATCCATATAAATTCATTGGAATAAACATTAGCCACATTCATGACCAAAACTGGGATCATGATCAAGGAAATAAAATAAAACTCAATCAACTAGAAGTTTGTACTATGAAATATAGAGATTCAAGTTGACCAAATCATTGATAATATTAGAGAGATACCATAATGAGATTTACCATCTTAACCCAAAGTATACCCTCCATGATATTTAAAATATATAACCTTATGAAATAGAAAAGTCATAGAACATAATATTGATCCAAGTAGGGGAAAATAAGAACAAGAATATGGAGAGGAAGTTCAAGATATGAAAAATAAGAAGGATAAATTTGAAGAAGAATAAAAAAAGAGAGGATCCTTCACTACCATACAAGACATGTCTACCATTTTAGAGAGACTGAAGTCGGACAAGCTGTAATCATGGAGTGGTAAGTTCCTTGAATAATTTAAACAGTTGAATATTAAAATTCCTTTTATAGAAAATATTTTTAATATGACAACATAATATTAGTTTATGAAATAACTATAAATGACTAAAATAAAGCTAGAGGAAATTGAAATGATCCTGCTCATGATAGAATGATCTATTGTGGTGTTATAGAATATACCAAATAAGAAAAAAGATCTAGATGGTTTCTCAATACCTATTTTCATTGGCTATAAAAAAATTGGAAAATCTATATGTGATTTAGATGTGAGTTTCAATATCAAATCATACACCACCTTCAAAGGCTTGGGACATGAAGTAATGAATCCCTTAAGAGTTGGGTTTTAGTTAGTAAATTCTATAGTGAAATTCCCATGAGGACTAATTGATGATATTTTTTTATTAAATTTGATATGTTTATTTTCCCAATGGATTTATTTGTGTTGGATATATAAGAGGAGTGAACACCTATTGTTCATGGAAGACCTTTTTTAGAAAATAGAAGTGGGTTGTTTGATGTACAAAGTGGTGAGTTGTGTCTAATAGTGGAAAGTGAACATGTAAGTTTCAATATACACTAAGAAAGAAATAACTATGATATGAAGGATGATGACTTTAAAGAAAATGAAAGGTATTAAGTTGAAGAGGTTTCCATTCTAGAAGAACATCTAGAGGTACATTTCATCCATGTTGATAATGAAGAAACAAATTTCAAAAATAAAGGTGGAAAGTCATGAGATAATATCACTGTCAATGGAGGGATAGTTTCTCCACAAAACTTTAAAGGTGGCCAGTCATTTTGTATAATGAATGACCTGAAGCTTCGATTTTTTTGGTCTAAAAAAGGATTTGTGGATATTCCCAATGGATTTTTAGAAGGTTATATCCTAAGGAATAAGGAAGGTTTTTTTAGAAGAAATGAAGAATCCTATATACGTGGACTGAGTGAATCTAAGGTCATTTTTAGACCTTGACCAAGAAACATATTTTCAATCATTCATCACCTAAGTTGAAATAGTAAATGTTGAGCCAATAATTTTAAGAAAAATTTATTATAGGGGGAAACCCATGTTTTTAGGATTTTTAATTTTTAAGTACACACACATTCTCCTTAAAATATTTATAAATATCATAAGGGAATGTACATTCACTTTTTTATTTCCATTTTCAAGTTTATCAAGGCATTGTAAGGTAAAATGACAATATAATATAGGAAAAATACACATTATGAGATCAATACATGTTGTGAGATCCCAATTCACATTTTCAACCTGGTGTAGATAGGACCTATGCTATCCAAGTTTGAAGTGACATTAAAAGAGGAGTAAGAATTTAAATTATATATTTTTATACTATATTATCCATATTTAATTTGATTTTAAAGATTTTAAATTTTCATTTCATTACCTACATTAAATTTTTCATTTAATCAAATTATCCAAGAGATATAAACTACTTAGGTTACATGTCATTTAATTTTTTTAAATTTATTTATCAATAAATTTTACTAATAAAAATGGGGGAAATAATTGGTTGAGATAACACGTCATTTTGGATTTGAAAATTTGTGTTTTAGGGAGACTGGTTAATTTTTGTTAATGGATTTTTTTTGTGATTTGACATTCCTTAAATTTATGATATTTTTATTAATTTTTTTCATTATTTGCAAGAATTTCCATGACTAATTGTCTGAACAATTTGTTCTCATTATTGATACATTTTATATGAGTGTAATATTTCTTATTCTACTTTTAAGTATATTTCTTGAGTGGCTCAAGCATGTTCTGTTCTAGAACCTGATAAACATCTTATCAAATTTGTGACTGAAAAAAAATCAATTTTAATATAATTGATACATTTTTATTATTTAACTCGTTATCATTATAACCACCTTGACATTGAATCCTACTTTTTCCCATAGAATCCATGAATTCCTTTTATAGGAAAAGTTCTATGTTTAAAGACTATTATATCTTTTTCTACCATCATTTCAGTGTATAGCATGATATTCAAAAGAATAGGTGTGGGGGGAGGTTATCCATGGTAGATGTTGATGTATTTCAGTGAGGAGACTTTTATGGGGGGTTTCTTATGATTTATAGAGAGGTAATTTTGTTATTATGTTTACATTATTATTCACCTATCTTTTGAAAAAAAAAAGATAAATAAAAACAATGAAAAAATAGGTTGTATTTTGGGAGGATCAAAAATCATCATTATTTTACTGGTGACCTTTCAATCATGTGAGGATAGGTGGACGATGTGAGATTTTTTTTAAACACAAATTTCAAAAAATAAGAAAAAACAAGGATTATTCACTCATTATGCTTACTCGTATCATGTTCCTAAGTTGAGATTTGGGGGATAAGGAGATGACATATTTATCATTGCATGATTATTTAATTGGGTGTATCTTTTGATATCATTCATTATCATTTAGAGTAAAACCTCATATTTTAGTCTTATTTTTTTTAATACCAACATACATTAAGCTTCAAAGACATTTGAACCTTAATGAAAAGATCTCAGGATTAATTATGATCTTTTTCTTTATATGGTGGAGATTCTGGATCTCTTGCAAGCCTATGGTAAGTGACATGTACTTGAGATATAATTAAAGTTTTATTACATTTATGACCTCGAATAATGAATGAAGATAAATAAACATGAGGTAAATAGAATTTTTTATGCATACTAATAATGAATTGAAAATATTAAAATGGATTAATGAAGAGTCATGGTTAATTCAAAAGGGGAAAATTAAAATACATGGATAACATTTTTTTTTTGAAAAGATAGGAGTTAATAAAATTTTCTTGTGTGGCTATCAAACATTTAATTCCCCATATAATAAATTGATTTTATTAACAATAATTAAAAATTATGGTTTAGTGAGCATCCTTTATAGTATGTTGAGATTTCATCCTTGAGGAAAATTCTGAATTTATGTATGGATGGGATTTTATACTTACATTTCACACATATCTTTTTTATTTTAAAATAAATTTCTTTTTTGGTCGAAATTGGTAATTTTTCCAAATCTTGAATGACTTTTTCATCTATGGAAGGATATACCGATCTACAAAAATGAACCAAATGAGATAAACGGATCAATATTTTCATCATGAGAAGTATTTTCATGACATAGAATGCCCATGGGATGATTTCAGGGCTCATAAATGAAGAAACAAGATGAAATTGTGGTTAACATACTGGATAACAAAGATTAATGTTGTGAATGGTATTCATAATTCAAAATAAACTCATGACATATAGAAAAATCCTTAAAACCCACTCTCAGAGGTGGAACTCAAATATTCATGGATTGAAACTATATCACACCATGAAAATGGATAAAAAAATCCTAGAAAGTCACATCTATGCATGGAATTTGATATAGGCTTATGATTTTTGACCTATAACCACAGTTCGTCATTGGGATTTACCTGGGACTCGTTAATGACCGCATTAATGAGAGATTTAAACCCAAATAGATCACCCTTGAAGCCTATAGATAGATAGATATGTCTTTGTTTCTAGGTACTGAATATGTAGATCAAAGCATTGGGTGAGTTTTTTCATCATAGATTCCTCCACCAATTCTACTTCAGAAGATTAGTTATGCTTTCATTTTCTACTCTCCTTCCCTATTATTCCATCATTTCTAAGAAGAGGGGGTATTTCCCACTTTGTGTTGGGTGATATAGATAAAGGGGGAATGTTTTGTGGATTTTATTTTATTATTTTGTTCATGTATTTGGGTTTCCCAATAACAAATCAATTTATATTTATTTCTTATTTCTATGTCATAACAGTTGAATAGAATCTAGAAATTATATCTTTAATTTCCACAACTAATTACCCTAAACTAGGAATGAAAATTGAATGGTTTAGGGTAATTAGGTTAATAGTAGTATCAAGGAAAACACGATTCAACAATTTCCTAAATAACTTGACCATGGGAAAGGGGGTTATTGCATTTAGTATGGGATACAAAGATAAGGAACTCCCCCATCTCAACTCTGACACCAATCATGATCAAATTTCCTTAATTTATAAACTCATTAGCACTGAAACCCTAAATATTAAAAAACCTTATTACACCTTACCAACTTTATAATAAAAAAATAAACCTACTTCCCTTTCCATCTATTTCTTCAAAACATAAAATAAATTATTTTTAAATTCCTAAGAAAACTACATTCACCATCTATTAGGTTTGACAGTAAACTCATAACTTTCTTTATTGAATTATTTATTTGGTTGCATTTATTTGAGTTTTATAAATTATTAGATTTGTTTAGCCCCATATGAAACTAAAAATGCCCTATGAACTAAAAATCCCCTACCTCTTAGAAATCTCCCATGGTGAAGGATCATAACATAAGATAGAAGAAGAGGGTATGGACATAGTCTAGTAGCAAGAGGAGGCTCATAAAATTTGTTTAAGACTTCCCAAAAGTCGAATGTCAATATTTTGGGATACCAAATATCAATGTAAAAAAGGAAAAACTCAAATTAGAGAAATAAACTCATTTTTTAACATCCATAGTTATCCCTCCTAGGATACTCCATCAAATTTTCAGGGGGGAATTCATTTCACATTAAATCTTTATTAAAACTGATTCCATAAAATTAATTTAAAACTTATAAATTTAAAGAAGGTTAAATATCACATTGGAAACTCCTGAACAAGACAAAAACACTAATTTTACCATAAATTTTATTCATTTATGTTAAAACCACATTATAAGAGGTTCTGGGAAGGATTAATAGGTTTTTAGAAAAATTATGCTACCCATACGCGACACCCTAGTACTGTGTAAGGGTGACACAATTTTACACTTACACGGTAGCCTACCCTTACACAAGTATAATAAATATGAATCTATGTTTATTTAGAGGAGTACCACCTTTATGCAGTAAGGAATAGATTTATTTTCCCTTATGCAAGACTTGGATTTCCCTAATTTGGGTTGGGGAAGCTCATCTTACCTTTACATTATGGGAGAGATACTCTTACGCAAACTTTGGAAACTCAAACTTATCTATATGAATAACTCAAAATAACATTATGTAACTACATAGGTACCTTTAAATAGAAATTATTATTAGTTATTTACCTTTACACAATTTTTAGAAACAACAGACGACCCTTACAAAGCCTTCTAAAAATAATAGTTACCCATATGAAAGGTATGGCCATATGTACGGGTAAAAATAACTAAAAAATACATTTCCACTTGAATAAAATTATAAATAACCAATAAAAGGATTTATTATTATTTCCTAAATCCAAAAAAAATGCTTCTGTAAATAGTTTAATCACTTTAAAAACTTCCAAATTAATTTCTCAAACAAAATTTTAAAATTTTGAAGTTACTTTCACAATTTGGGAAACCATTTTAAATCCCCTTTATAAATTAAAAAATAATTTTCAAACAACTTCTATATTTAAGAAATTGCACGTGATCCACCTAAAAATCTATAACCACAAAGTAATGGCTTAGTAAAATAAGGACCCTTATAGAATTCAAGCTACCATAGGCCTTCAGGCTAAGGGATTTCAAACCATTTGGGCCTATAGGCCCACAAATGGTGTACCATGACTTTTTTCTAGAGCAGTTCTTAAATAATGGAGATGTGGAAGGGAAAAATCATAGACCTTTTGATAAATTTGATGTGGAGGTTTTATTATGCATCGTCTTGCACACACCATTTAAAGACCCCAAGTAAGGGAGGAAGTGATGACTAACCATATATGTGAAGTTAGGACTATAAGTTAGAGTGATGTATGCAGAGTATAAATAAAAGGGTATGCTTCAATGTAGGGTTTTGGGATTGGGACATCTAGTCATGTATTGGCTTTTTTTGGGCCTATGGAATGTGTTATGGCCTTATGCTACTAGGATTTTGATCCATATAAGTGTTCCCTCTCAACCTATTTAAATATAGAATTATCCATAAATGAAATGAAAATATAAGATTCTAGGGCCATTAACAACAATGTAACAGTTATAAGGTATAGTCAAGTGACTCAACAAACCAAAAAATACCCCAATGCTGCAACACCAATGTGTCTTTACTAAAATGGGTCTAGAAAAAAATACAAACTTTAATTTCATCCTGAGGAACTTGCTTCAAGATGTTCCACCAGAGAAGTATAGGACATTTCCTTTACATGTATCATGTAGAATGGAATCTTCATACGTACCAAAGTGTATATTCAGGGGATGATTAAACATACCTAGTAAGAAATCCATAAAAATATTACCACACATTCCACTAGGTCAAGGATGTGTTATCTCACAGTTTAAAAATGTATTTTTAGACAAAGAGAGGACCATCATGCAATTTATCAATTTATAACATCTCAAACAAAAAATATAAATAAGATTATTCTTGACTCCATCTACTAGTGGTTGTATTAATTATGAAATAGTGAAGGATTTTCTTATTTCTATCATGGTATTAAAGGAAGGTTGAGACTTTAACACCATTTCAAACATATTAGAGAAAATATGAGGTAGAGTTGCTGAAGAAAAGAAATGCAACAATTTAGGTATTTATTAGAATCTAATGAACTGATGGATATCAAATTCTCAGGTATCATATTCACCCAGTGTGAAAATTAAAAAGCTAATAAGCATGTATAGAGTATACTTGATCAATGATTAATCAAAATACAAGGCATGGATTCATTCACCAAGACTTATATTACCCATATTCCTAAAGGCCTCTCATATCATGCTCCTCTAGCAGTGAATCCAAATAATAACCTTAGAATAATGGATATTTTTATATTTTTAAGTTCCTGGATGAGTTTGGAAGGTTTTTCTCATATGGTTAGTAGTTCTTAGAACCAACCACTTATAGTTAATCGATGGGTTGGGCTAATTCTGTGTTTATGGTATCTGAGGAAGGAGATGTAAGAGTGTATTTACAATAGAACAAACTCTACCAACATCTTGGAAGGCATACAAAGGGTGATAGTATCACTTGAAGAGAGTCTTCAGTAAAATTGAGATAATGATATTTTTATCATGTTGGTTGAGAATCAAATAAAGATGGATGAATTTTTTCTAGATATTGAAAGTGATTACAAGTAGAGATCTTGTGACCTTTGGTTGTGGGAGGGAGATCGTAACACAGCTTACATCAAGGAGTATATCAAAGAAAAGAAGGTATCTATAAATATAAACCTGAAGCTACCTAATGGTTCCTATGTGGGAGACATTTAAGTTTCAGGTAAAATGGATCTGGATCATTTTGAGGAGTTGATGCAAGGCTCAAAATGCATTAGTGATTGAAGGTTTGATACTATTGAAGCATAGAGTTTCTTGAAATACATTCCAATGCTTGTTGAGTATAGGTATAATAAGGAGTTAGATTGAATTAAAACTGAGGAGGATGTTAAATTTGTGGTCTTTAGTATGAATATATATAGTACATCTAATCCAAATATCTTTCTGGGATTCTTCTATATGGCCACCTGGGAGATCATCAAGTAGAAGTTTTGAGAATAACTGTGTGATTTCTTCCAGGGAGGGGCGATTCCAAGAGTGGTTTATGATTCACTGGTGATAATAATTCTGAAGGTCCATAATCCCATTACAGATAACCATTACTGTCCTATTTTTCTATGAAACTACATATATAAAATCATTTCATGGATTTCAAAGAGAAGGAAAAGTCATATCATTACAACGATTTTCTTAGAGGAAAAAAAATTACTTCATCTAAAGGAAAGGTATTCAAGGGGCAGTGGGTATCTCAAAGGAAATGGTTGATTACCTAAACAAGAATACCATTGTCTCCAATGTTATCATTAAAGTTGATATTGATAAAGTATATAACAAGCTTGAATAGTGCTTTGTTATCATAGTTTTGAGGAACTTTGGGTTCAAAGATTGGTTCTGCGACAAGTGCTTTAGATGTTACTCTTCACCATGGATATCCATTTCATTCATGGGGAATGGGTTTGGATTTTTCATGATGGTGTGTGGCCTAAGGAAAGGTGATCTGATTTCTCTAAACCTATTAATCCTATCCCAATATGCACTCACTAGGAATATCAAATGTGGATTGGAAGAGGGGTCCATCTTACCTTACAAGAACATATCTTGTAATAACATCATTTCTCATTTAATTTTTGTTGATGACATTCTATTTTTCATGAATTATAGGATTAGTTCCATTAAAGGGTTCAATAAAATAATAAATACCTATGGATAACAAATCAGTAAAAATATCATCCAATCAAAGATAAATGTGTATATCACATAAAAATGCTCGTACCATAATATAATTATTATTTAGAATAAACTGGGAATGCAAAGGATCCACCTCCCCATGCAATACATGGGGGATCCCATGTTGAATAGAAGAATTAAGAAGTATTTGTTTGAAGGAATTACTAACTGGATTACAGGGTGCATTACCAATTGGAAAAGTTGGTTCCTATCATTTGGAGGTCATATTACTTTGGGGAATTGTGGTATTACCTTTATTCCCATGAATTTCTTATCTATCATCAAGGCACTGAAAGGAACTATTGATCGTATTGAAAAAATCATGACCAGATTCATTTGTGATGAGAACTAGAATGGTAGATTCCACTAGGTGGATTGGAGTAGGATTGTTAAACCCATTTTCAAAGTTGGAATTAATTTTCACAATGTTTTTGAAGCCATGATAGTCATGCAGACTAAATTATTTTGGGAGATGATTAATGAAAAGATTTTATGGGAAAGGTTCATGAGAAACATATTCATGGAAGACTAGAGAGAGTGGGTAGTCAGGGATGAGATATCTACATGAATTAAAAGAAATATAATTTATCACCTAGAGAACCTAGAAGTTCTGGATCAGTGAGTGGTAGGAAGTGGAAAGATCAACTTTTTTAAGGAGAACTGGGCAGGAATCCCCCTCTTTTTTCCAAGTTGTTTGTCATCAGAAATTTATTTTAAATAGGATAGTTTGTTTCCTTCCTTAATCAAATCAACCCTCAATCGTAATAAAAAGACTATCTTTGAGAATATTAATCTGATTTATGATCTAGATAGGTATGACTTTACAATATCTTCATCTAAGAAATTCTCAAGTAGGGTATATCATGAGGTGTTGCATGTAAGTAGTAGAACTAATGGATGGGTGTCAATTCTAGGGTACAGGGCCATCCATTAAAATTGAACTTCATATTATGGAAACTAAGAAACCAATCCTTACCTACTGATGATAATTTAAAAAAAAAGGGGAGATCTCTCTTGCTTCCCATTGTGGGTGTTTTTCTTCTCCAAGACATTAAATAACTGGGCACCTATTTATTAAGGGGGAATGGGTGCATGGAATTTGGAGTCTTCTTGGAAAAATAATGGGAACCTCTAGTGGTGAGGATTATACCCTTGAATTCTTGGAATCCTGGTTTCATGGCTCTAATCAAAATGGAACTGAAGTTAAATCATATAGCATGGTCTTTACTATAGCATGTTGGATTGTCTATGAGGTGTAAAACAAAGTAAGGGAAGGAATTTTTTACTCCTCTTATTTTGTAAAGGTGTGAGTGAGATCACTGGTGGAAGAACTATGGTCCCTCATCCCTAGCTTGGGAAACACGTACTCTCTATGAATGATTATACCCAAGGTGTTTCTATATTTAAACGAGAGAGGTAGGATAGATCGGGTATGTGGGTCAGATAGAGACCTCCAATGATGGAACTAAAGCTCAATGTTGACAGATCATTCTTAGAAGTGGTTATGAGAGGAGGAAGACTAGTGCGAGGTGGAATTGGATCAGTTCTTTTCGGATTCAGCATGTACTATAGCATGGGAACTCTATGGGGGTTGAAGAAAGGGCTATGGTTAGTGGTCTTTCTATGTGTCATATTTTCAACATTAATATTATAGAGATGGAACTTGCTTCCAAACTATTGGTTGAGATTATTCAAGGTAAATATAGTCTGTCATGGGATTTGGCATACCTTATCAGGAAGTGTAGAATACTTGTTGACTAGGTTATTAAGTTCAATAATACATGGAGGGAAGGAAATTTCTCTATGGACTCTAGACATCAATGGGGTACTGATGATGGTGCCATTTTTTATTTTTGTAAGGAATCTATCCCAAATGACTCTAACCTCATTATTAAGGGATATTCCCTTAGTATCCTCCACTTCCAACCCCCCTAATGTTTGGCTATGTAGGTAAATGTTTTTTCTATTTATTAATTAAAAATGTAATTTTAAGTAAATTCACCATTTATCATTTCATCCAACTTGGCATAACCAAATACCATTAATTTCTCACTCACACATGATTTTTGGGTGATAGTTCCATACTCATGAGCAGTTACTTGTTGATCCACCAATCCTTCACAAGGTAACCAATCCCCATGTGCCTCAGCACTATGCTCCTTATTCAGGGTCACATCTAATACAAATGAACTCACAAAAACCAAGTATTTCAAGTTTTCATGCCAATTCAATTCACATTAAAAAATTCTCTCTTGAAAACAATAAATGAAACCTATTTATTGCATTATACCAAAAACATAATTTTAAAATCATAATTTAAAACTATTAATCAATGGGAATTCCAAAATACATCCAAATTATCATTTCCTCAAATCATAAACCGAAAATGGTTTCCTTCAATAAATCATTCAATGGTTCCTTTGAAAATCTAAGTAATATATTCAAATCAAACAAAGACATAAAGTTTTTTTAAAAGTGTAGAAGAGAGAGAATACACATACCTCCAAATAGTTGATTAAAATGGTGAATGACACCAAAAAACCTCAAGATCCAGCTTGAAACATCCATCCATCAATAGATTATATCGATATATCATCAAAAAAACTGTAGATCATAGATATAGCCATAGTAGAATAGATTTAATGTTCTAAGTGAGAGAAGAATAGAGTATTTGAAGATAAAGATAGAAAACAAGGACTTAGCATTTTTTTTGAGATCCAATTCACTTTCATTCATCCAAAATAGTTTTTGGGTCAATAGAAGCCACCAAGAAATATTAGGGAAGAATAATAGTTCGAGATCTTAAGAAAGGGGAATAAAAATGAGGTTCTAGGGATAAAAAATCAAGTTAAACTCTAATTTTCTATCACGACCCGTCCTCGGGGCCCATGTCGTGACTACCCCAAGCCCACCTTCCATAGGCCAGGGGCTGGCGACTAGCACCAAAGGCATAAATCCCGATAACTAGGAAGGCATTTCCTTTATAAAAGTAAACAAAACACCACAGAGTACAAGCGGAAGTAATACACTAAGTACAAAAGGAAGTGTTGAAAAGTAAATGGGCCAGAATACAAACCCAATCGAAAATATAGCTACAACTGAATGAAAGTACAACAGAAACACAAGAATCTGGAAGAATAGAAGTAGCTCCTAGGTCGTCCACCTCGGATCCTACCTGTAGGGTAGGTACAGATAGCGTAGCTCCTGGATCATCCACCACGGATCCTACCTGAAGGGTAGGTACAGATAGCCTCCACAACGCTCTCGCCCGTCAACCTCCCCTGAGTATTATCTCTTCATGAATTCCACCTCCAGATACTGACTCATCGTGAGTTCCACCTCCGGGTACCGTCTAGTCCTCAAACACTTGACCTTTGTCAACGTTGCCCGTCGTCTGCAACCAACACAACAAGGTTCGGGCATAGCCCGTGCAGGGGTGGGTATAACAATACTCAATAGGGACCCCGAGACCCCTGAAGGTCTCCCAAAATCCAAAAAGGAAAGATACAATCATGAAGTAACATCCAACACTACTTAGATATATGCCCATACATATACCTAAGTCATCAAATCCCATTTGGCTCCAACATCCGAGCCCAAGTACAACCCAGTCCACACAGGAAAACGTAACCCGTTCCACATAGGAATTCACAACCCAATCCACATAGGAAAGCATAATGTAATCCACACAGGATATCAAGTCAATCTTATCGAAGATAAAGATTGAAATTCAAGACTCATCTCACACAGGTATGCTTCTTCGTAAGACGATAGAGATGATAAGATGTAGCCACTGATTCATCTAAGCCATCGGACCCACACAGGATCGATAGGTACTAACCCCCGCAATGACCCACACAGGATCGATAGGTAGTAACCCCCGCAATGACCCACATAGGATCAATAGGTGCTAACCCCCACAATGACCGACACAGGATCTAACCCACACAGGATCGTTATGTGTTGGCCCACACAGGATCGCTGAGTGCTGACCCACACAGGATCGATAGGCACTGATCCACACAGGATCATTGAGTGCTATAGTCATCGATGTCAAACCCACAAAGGATTTCTGTATAGTCGTCATCGTCATCGTAGTCGCAGCCAGCTCTAGGGTTCCTGCACACAGCAATCTTGTTTCGGGAGGATCCTCTCCTCGAGTCAAAGGGATGGTTACATCAACTGTCACGAAGACCAGGGATGATGTAACCCAACGTTTTGTCCCACGTCTTAGGGTAAAACCAAGAAAAAACATACCCAATTCATAGATAACAAGATGACCAAACCATTTTCCAAAAGTACACAGCATGTATATATACGATACACGCCGTGTCATCAGAAACCGGGTACTGCCCGTGTGTTACGGCCCGTGTCACAGGGCTGGTCATGTAAAAAAGAAACTACATGGCGTGTGGTATGGTTACAAGCCATGTATTCTGTCCACGGGTACTGTCCGTGTACCATAGCCCATGTCGATGGGTTGTTCGTGTAAAAGTTTGTACACGGCATGTGGTATGGTTACACGCCATGTCCAAACATCTAGGGTCGGCTCCGTGTATGCTGGACATGTCTTGTCGTGTGGTGGAGTACATGCCCGTGTACTCCATTCCATGTCTGTGTATCCCAGGAATACATGCCGAGTCCCGTGAAGCCGCTTCTGCCCTTATGTGAAGAGAATACATGTTGGGCCTCTTGGTTGTGTATTGCTGACCGTGTCCGTGTATTTTCTAGAATACACGCCATGTCTCGCGAAGCTGCTTCTGTTATTCTGCATAGAGATTACACACCATGTGTCCAGGGTCACACGCCGTGTGTTACTTGTCTAAACCCAAACCTCAAGCCACAGTACACCCACACTACACGGCGTGTTCGTCAGAGGTACACATCGTGTATTCTGGAATTTTCCAGAACCGATGCCTCTGACCAGTACACCTCCCATGTTGTATGTTCTTCATTTTGACGGTCTATTCATCATGAAACTTCAGACACTAAGTCGCCCTGATGTCCCATAATCGTCTCTGGTGTTTTCGGGCCTCCGATCGGCTCCAAAATCACGATTTGATTCACCCGCTTGAAGAACAGTCAAGGGATGGTCCCTCCCATTCCGGTTTGATCCATCTCCTGCTATCATCATCGCACCTTTGCTAGTACTTCGGTATGTTGGGTCTTCAATTGGGATCATTGCGTCGCACAACGAACTCGCAACGTTCCAGTGTTCGTCACCCATGAAGAACATGAAGATCCCACCAAACATTCACAAAAATGGCAGAGGGATCGGGCCATGTTCGTTTTTCCTGGTCCTTCCATGTTAGTTTGGTATCAAGAGGGTCAAGATAAACAAAGGAAGGAAGAATCAGTTTTGATCAAATAAAAACACACCCCTACCTTGATAACGAGATGAACAGAGGTTCGTCGCGGAAAAGAACGTCGTAGAAGAAGACTCTGTAAGCATCGTCGGCGTCACGGAGAAGAGAGTCGTCAGCGTCGCATCGTCGATCACTGAGGATGGCGTCTCTCCCTGGCTGCATAGAGGGAAGAACATGGTATGAAGAACTCCCCTTTGTGGTGTCGGAGTTCTTCGTCGAAGGCTCGGCGTTCTTCGCGTTCTTCGACAAGGAAGAAGATGAACTTCAAGACTTAGAGTTTTCTTCTCCCCAATCCCCTTACACCACAAGCCAACCTAATAAAATAAGATCCCTCTCATTTTATTATCTTAAGTCGTGCCTTTCAAAATTAAAAATTTCAAATACATAACTCACTTAATTAAATTAAAGAGTTGGCATTGAATAAATGTGGGGAGAGGGAAGGTCACAAATTAAATGGGAAGTTTTAAGGGATACACACTTAAGAGGGAGATTAGAGGACATAGGGAATATGAGAAGATGGGGGCTTGTGTGGGCCCCACAGCCCTCATAACCTCACATGGGAAGTTGGGTGGTTGTGGGCCCCACCAATAACTTCCCATGAGAGAATTAAAATACCATGGATAAAATAAATTTGCACACAATTTATTTTACCTAACATTTAATTCCCTAATTTTTAACAATTCCTCCCAAACAAACGCAACTCCAGTAAAGGTCTTCCTAAGCAATTACCGGCGCTCTGGTTTCATCGGTGCCCTCAGATTTCGATTCCGAGCACCGGTTCAAAATTTAGGAAATCCCGCTCGTTCGTTCACTGAACGTACCCGAGCTAAACTTCAGAAAAATTATTCCGGGCTCACCGGGCCTCGGAATTAGGTTCCGTCATAAAATGAGTTCTTGTAAAATCCCAATGAAAATTAAGAAAAATTTCCATTGAATTTTCTGAGTATTTACATTACTCCCACCTCAGGGATTTACGTCTCTCTAAAGATACATCATAAACTAGGGGAACCAATGTGGGTACTGTGCATACATCTGAGCCTCCCGCTCCCAAGTGCTCTCCTGGAGGTTCTCGTGCTTCCATATAATGCGAAATAGAGGTGTCGACCGTCCACGTAGGACCTGCTCCTTTCGATCCTCGATCTCCACTGAGACCTCCACAAAATTCACCCCATCGTCAATTTCCAGCTTCCCATGGTCGATGATATGCATCGGGTCGTGCACGTATCTCCTCAACTGAGATACGTGGAAGACATCATGCACCCAGTGGAACTGAGGTGATAGAGCCAGGCGATAATCCACCTCGCCTATCCTTTTGAGGACTTGGAATGGTCCGATGAAGCACGGAGACAACTTGTCGCCTCGGCCAAATATCTGTAATCCACGTTGAGGTGAGACCCATAAAAAGACGTGGTCGCCATCCTCGAACACTAGTGGTCTCTGCCTCCTGTCAGCATAAGACTTCTACCGGCTCTGAGTGGTCCTCATTCGCTCCTGGATGACCTGGACCTTCTCTGTCATGGCCTGGACCATCTCCGGTCCCACAAGTGTTGATTCCCCAAGGTCTGTCCAGCACAACGGTGATCTTCAAGGTCAGTCGTACAACACCTCGTATGGTTCCATCCCGATGGTGGAGTGGTAGCTGTTGTTGTATGCGAACTCCACCAAGGGTAGGTGGTCCTCCCAGCTGCGACCAAGGTCGAGGACACATGCGCGGAGCATTTCCTCGAGAGTCTGAATGGTCCTCTCCGTCTGACCATCCATTTGAGGGTGAAAGGCGGTGCTCAGATGTAGCTGCGTCCTGAATGCCTCCTGTAACCCCTTCCAAAGCTGGGAAGTAAAAAGATCATATTGATTGGAGACGATAGATTATGGCACACCATGAAGCCGTACAATCTCCTGAACGTAGAGACGTCCTAAGCTCTCTATTGAGCCCTGCTCTCTGATGGGTAAGAAGTGGTCTAACTTGGTGAGTCGGTCGACAATCACCCAAATGGAGTCGTGACCTCTGGAAGTGCGTGGAATTCCAGTCACAAAATCCATAGATATCCCGTCCCACTTCCACTCTGGGACCTCCAAGGGTTGTACCAAGCCTGCTGGTACCTGGTGCTCCGCCTTCACCTGCTGGCAGGTGAGGCATCGGGAAACGAACTTTGATATAGCCTTCTTAATACCCGGCCACCAGTGTTGTCGTCTGAGGTCCTGGTACATCTTCTCCACTCCTGGATGTACTGCTAAAAGGAAAGTGTGAAACTCCCTCAGCACCTCCTCAAGATAGGTGCGTTGGTCAATCTCTGTCTCAGCTCCTGGAAGCTCTGCTGACATCTGTCTGACCACACAAAGGGTTGCCCCTTCTTCCTTAACGTTCTGCAAAGCTGCAAAGATTTATCCTTTTCTGAAAAGATAAATCTGGTCTCATCCCCTGGATGAACCACGTTCCTTTCTTAATACAGTCAATCCCGTCATGATCAGTTAATTCATGCCATGGATGACGTCGTAAGGCCTCGACGCTGCTACCAAGAGATCCAACCGTTACTCTCACCTCCAAGGGTTGAGTCACACTGTCGGCATCAGTGTGTGGTCACTGAGTATCCTCCAGTAGGAATATTGTATGTGAGGGTCAAGTCAACAGTTTTTAACTAGAACCTCTTAGTATTAACATACAAAAGACAAGAAATCAAACGTCTCTATTGCAAAAATCTTTTATTACCGCAACTTAAAGAACAAGGACACAAAGAAACACAAAAAATGAAGCTAGAGGAATTATGGGCAAAGGCCTCCATGCCTGGAGCTAGTCCTGGACTTGTCCACCCACTTCCGAAGCTCCATGATCGTAAGCTTCAGCTGCCTGAAGTTGTGCTCTCCCCTGTGGTTGGGGTGGACCTACAGGTGGTGGTGGTGGTAGAGCCTCAAAACATCATCCACCACCTGCCGCTCGACCAGCTCCTCGGCCTCATCCACCTGCTCCCTGTGGACCACCACGGTCAAACCTCTACCTGGGTGGTTCTTCAACCGTCTGCTGCCCCTCTGTATGGCGGGTCGGGCAGTCACGAGCCAAGTGGACCTGCCCGCCGCAAGCACAACATTGTCTTCCACTCATAAGACTGGTTCTGCTGCATGTGCCCCGCACCTCCGAGCCATTTTCCTGAGGTCGTCCGCCTGAGGGTCTGGTCCGCTTGGACCCATGTGTTATCCGTCTACTGCCAGATGCAGAAGACTCATCTACGTACCACCATGCGGTAGGTCTCGCTGTTGGTGTAGGCTCAGCAAGAAAGATCTCAATGAGAAGGTCTCGCTCCAGTACCCCTGCCTGTGTCGGAATTCTAAGAGAGAGCAGTGATGCCCTGATCTCATGCCTCAATCCCTTATCGAAGGTCTAGGCCCGAAATAATGGGTCTCGTACCATGTCCGTCGAATAGCGCGAGAGATCGGTAAATCTTGCTGAGTACTGGGCGACCGACATGCTGCCCTTCTGCAGTTGTAGAAGCTCCTGGATGCGCACCGCATGGAGGGTGGATGGGATGAACTCTGAGTGGAAGAGGCTCTCAAAGTCTGCCCAGAGAAGTGATGCCTCTTCGTGCACCTGGAGCATCAAGCTCCACCATATGCATGCTGCTGCGTATAGGAGGCTCACTGCGAGGATCACCATGAGGTCAGCTGGTGTCTCCACTAACCTGAAAACTCACACAACCACCTCCAGCCAATCCTCAGCTGCCTGAGGGTCCATCTCCCCACGGAACCTGGGCGGTCTCTGATGCTGAAACTCGCACAGTGCACTAAGGCGATGTGCACTCTCAGCGGCTGGGGCTGGTAGCATCGGTGGCTCGACGAGTAGTGATACCGCCGGTGCCTCCACAGTAATAGGGCCCTGCACCGAGGCCTCGTCGCTCAGTGGGCTGTCGTCACATATAAAACTCGGAACCCTAGCTGGCTGCCATCGTGGGGTCATCCTAAAAAGAAACAGGTGTACCACGGTTAATACAGTATACCTGGTGAGCTGACACAAAGTAATCACAAAGAAAACTTGAAACACACATGCAATCAATGTTTTTGTGCATTAAGTCGAAAATCAGAAGTTAGGGTCCTGGTGTACGGATACATCGGCCACCGCACCAACATTGGACTCCCTAGACTGATAACCACACTCAATACTCTTAACACTATTGCTTCACATAGAAAAAGATCAGAGTCCTGAGTTCTGCGGTAGAACCGAACTCCTCTGATACCAATTTGTCATGACCCGTCTTCGGGGCCCGTGCCGTGACTACCCCAATCCCTCCTTCCATAGGCCAAGGGCTGGCGACTAGCACCAAAGGCATAAATCCCGATAATTGGGATGGAATTTCCTTTATAAAAGTAAACAAAACACCACAGAGTACAAGCGGAAGTAATACACTAAGTACAAAAGGAAGTGCTGAAAAGTAAATGGGCTAAAATACAAACCCAATCGAAAATACATCTACAACTGAACGAAAGTACAATAGAAATAAAAGAAGCTGGAAGAATAGAAGCAGCTCCTAGGTCATCCACCTCAGATACTACCTGTAGGGTAGGTATAGATAGCGCAGCTCCTGGATCGTCCACCACAGATCCTACCTGAAGGGTAGGTACAGATAGCCTCCACAACGCTCTCACCCGTAAACCTCCTCCTAGTAGCGTCTTGTCGTGAAGTCCACCTCCGGATACTGACTCTTCGTGATGTCCACCTTTGGGTACCATCTAGTCCTCAAACACTTGGCCTTTGTCAGCACTGCCCGTCGTCTGCAACCAACACAACAAGGTGCGGGCATAGCCCGTGCAGGGGTGAGTATAACGATACTCAGTAGGGACCCCGACACCACTGAAGGTCTCCCAAAATCCACAAAGGATAATCCGAAAAGAAAATATACAATCATGAAGTAACATCCAACACTACTTAGGTATATTCCCATACATATACCTAAGTCATCAATTCCCATTCGGCTCCAACATCCGAGCCCAAGTACAACCCAGTCCATAGAGGAAAACGTAACTCGTTACACATAGGAATTCACAACCCAATCCACAAAGGAAAGAATAATGTAATCCAAACAGGATATCAAGTCAATATTATCAAATATAAAGATTGAAAGTAAAGACTCAACTCACACAGGTATACTTCTTCATAAGACGATAGAGATGATCATATGTAGCCACTGATTCATCTAAGACGTCGGACCCACACAGGATCGATAGGTATAAACCCCTACAATGACCCACACAGGATCGATAGTTACTAACCCCCGTAATGACCCACATAGGATCGATAGGTACTAACCCCCACAATGACTCACACAGGATCTGACCCACATAGGATCGGTATGCGCTATCCCACACAGGACCATTGAGCGCTAACCCACATAGGATCGGTAGGCACTGATATACATAGGATCGCTGAGTGCTATAGTCGTCGCTATTGAACCCATAGAGGATTTCTGTACAGTCGTCATCGTCATCGTAGTCGCAGCCAGCTCTAGGGTTCCCACACACAGTAGGCTCGTTTTGGGAGGATCCTCTCCTCGAGTCAAAGGGATGGTTACATCAACCATCACAATGACCAAGGATGATGTAACCCAACGTTCCATCCCATGTATTAGGGGAAAACCAAGAAAAAATGTGCCCAAGTCACAGAGAACAAGACGACCAACCCATTTTCCAAAAGTACACGGTGTGTAGATATACGATACATTCCGTATCATCAAACACCAGGTACTGCCCGTGTGTTACGGCCCGTGTCGCAGGGCTGTTCATGTAAAAAAGAAAGTACATAGCGTGTGGTATGGTTACACGCCGTGTCTTCTGTCCACGGGTACTGTCCGTGTACCACAGCCCGTGTCGATGGTTTGTTCATGTAAAAGTATGTACACGGCGTGTGGTATGGTTACAGGCCATGTCCAAACATCTAGGGTCGGCTCCGTGTATGTTGTCCATGTCTGGCCGTGTGGTGGAGTACATGCCCGTGTACTCCATTCCATGTCCGTGTATCCCCAGAATACACGCCGGGTCCCGCGAAGCCGCTTCTTCCCTTCTGTGCAGAGAATACACGTCGTGCCTCTTGGCCGTTTATTGCTGACTGTGTCCCCGTATTTTCTAGACTACACGCCATGTCGTTTGAAGCTGCTTCTTCTATTCTTTGTAGAGATTACACACCGTGTGGCCGGGGTAACACACCATGTGTTACTTGTATAAACCCGAAACTCAAGCCGCAGTACGCCCACACTACACGGCGTGTTCATTAGAGGTACGCGCCGTCTATTCTAGAATTTTCCAGAATCGACACCTCCAGCCAGTGCGCCTCCCATGTTGTCCGTTCTTTGTTTTGACAGTCCGTTCATCATGAAACTTCAGACACTAAGTCACCCCGATGTCTCGTAATCATCTCCGGTGTTTTCGGGCCTCCGATCGGCTCCGAAATCACGATTTGATTCACCCGCTCGAAGAACGGTCAAGGGATGGTCCCTCCTGTTACGGTTTGATCTGTCGCCCGCTATAGTCGTCGCACCTTCGCTAGGATGTCGTGATGTTGGGTCTTAAATTGGGATCATTACATCACACAATGAACTCGCAATGTTCAGGTGTTTGTCACCCATGAAGAAAACGAAGATCCCACCAAACATTCACAAAAACGGCGGAGGGATTGGGTCGTGTTCGTTTGGCCTAGTCCTTCCACATTAGTTTGGTAGCAAGTGGGTAAAGATAAACAAAGGAAGGAAGAATCATTGTTGCTCAAATAAAAACACACCCCTACCTTGATAACAATATGAACGAAGGTTCGTCGCGGAAAAGAACATCGCGGAAGAAGACTCCGTAAGCGTCATCGGCATCATGGAGAATAGATTCGTCAGCGTCGCGGTACATGGCGTCGTGTCGTCGATCTACGAGGATGGCGTCTCTCACCGGCTATGGGGAGGAAAGAATACGGTACGACGAACTCCACTTTGTGGTGTCGGAGTTCTTCGTCGAAGGCTCAGCGTTCTTCGCGTTCTTCGATGAGGAAGAAGATGAACTTAAAGACTTAGAGTTTTCTTCTCCCCAATTCCCTTACACCACAAGCCAACCTAATAAAATAAGATCCCTCTCATTTTATTATATTAATTCATGCCTTTCAAAATTTCAAATTTCAAACACATAACTCGCTTAATTAAATTAAAGAGTTGGCATCGAAGAAATGTGGGGAGAGGGAAGGTCACAAATTAAATGGGAAGTTTTAAGGGTTACACACTTAAGAAGGAGATTAGAGGAGTTAGGGAATATGAGAATATGGGGGCTCATGTGGGCCCCACCGCCATCATAACCTCACATGGAAAGTTGGGTGGTTGTGGACCCCACCAACAACTTCCCATGAGAGAATTAAACTACGATGGATAAAATAAATTTGCACACAATTTATTTTACCTAACATTTAATTCCCTAATTTTTAACAATTCCTCCCGAGCAAACGCAACTCCAGTAAAGGTCTTCCTAAGCAATTACCGGTGTTGCGGTTTCATCGGTGCCCTCGGATTTTGATTTCGAGAACCGGTTCAAAAGTTAGAAAATCCCGCTCATTCGTTCACTGAACGTACCCGAGCTAAACTTCGGAAAAATTATTCCGGACTCATCGGGCCTCATCATCAGGTGCCGTCAGAAACTACGTTCTTGTAAAATCCCAAAAAAAATTAAGAAAAATTTCCCTTGAATTTTACGAGTCTTTATATTTTCATAATAATAAATGAACATCAAATGGTTAAAACACACGTTTTGTGAAACTTTGTTCCAACTATGTCCATGCCACTATCTCCAAACCACCCACCTCATACAGCTTTCACACGATTTTGAAAACCCAAGCACCAAGCGTGTTTTTTCTCTATGCCTCTACTTGCATGATTTTTCCTAGGCACCGGTTTAGTTTGTCCAATCTATGCACCAACCCAGTGAATCCCAAAATATATTTCATGATTTTTTAGAGAAGGTTCACGGTTTACCCAAACCATTCTCAAACTGTGCACCTTTAAAATCCCTTCCAAAACACATCAACCCCATTTAGGAACTCCAAAAACTTAATTCATGTATTATATAACTTAAAAATACATAATAAAATGATAAAGTAACTAAAATAGAGGGTGTTATAGCATAATTTTTGAGTCAGATTTCTTACAATCAAATGGTTAGAGAATCTTGGGACCAATGGTATTTGATGATCATTATTACTAACATTCATCTAGACTGTTCCAAACATAATGAAAATGCATATTTCTTCCCATTCACTCTTTTTTCTGATTTTATGGATTTAGTCAAGAGTCTCAATGATCTAATCCTGACTCTATATCCATTAAGTAAAATATAAATTGGGTAGGGATACCATAGATGATTCAATAGAGCATGAAAACTCAACATTATATTTCTAGATCTGAATTTTGGTACCCCAATCTTTCTAGGAATAGATCCTTTCGGTGTATCACCTTTGAAATGGTCTATTCACCCTGGTACTCATAAAATGTACAAGGAAATAAAATCCCTTTTTTGTCAGGTATGAAAATAAATATTGTGGATCTTGTCAATAAATGTATCACTTTTAAATTGGTCAAGGTTGATCATCAACGTCCAGCAAGTATATTTCAATCTATGCCTATACCTATTTGTAAATGGAATCATATTGTTATGTAGTTTTTCACAAGTCTACCAAGGATGCTTTGTAATCCTAATGTTATTTTTGTAATCATGGATCAACTCAAAAATTCAACACACTTTATCCCAATATGATATTATGTTGATAAAATAAATAGTCATAATACAAATGTTTTTACATGAAGAAAAGTCAAAAATAAAGAATAAGAAGAAAAATAATATTAACATGGACATAGAAATTTATGTGGTTCCAAAAAAATCCCTATATCCATGGAGAGGAAGAATCGCTTCACTAGAAATTCCAGAAGAACAGATTATAGGTAGATCATATTTTTACACAAGAAACCCTAGTTTGATTGAGATAATAATGAATATGAATCATTGTTCCATCAACCGCATAGTAATTGCATTATTCTATAATGAATGGTGATTGGAATCCTACACAACTATAGAGGTACACCCACCCAAGTCCAAGACGTTATTATGTTGTGACCACCCATGTCTAAGATTCTATAGTAGCCAGTGGAAAGAAGTCCACAGAGCTACAGTACCATTTTCTCCAAATTATGAGATGCTACATTAATTATACCAAAGTCTACATTGAAAAATTTCCATGTTGGTTTCACTTGGTCAGCTCTTCTATAGTCGATCATAGTTACTACATTTCCTCAAAATTTGGGTCGGGGGCCTTTGGCCCCCAAAACAGGGGTTTGTTTCCCCTTGCATCCCCCAATAAACTCACTACAAAGCTCGACCCACAAGAGTTATAGCCTGGTGCACAGTATGGGATGCTAATATCTAAAAAAACATCATCCAAACTGATCACGATACAGCATTCCAATACCATATAGAATCTGGAAAAGTTGTATATTCATGAAGTGGTTAAGTTTCATAGAGTACTAACATATATTGTATCTGAAATAGATCCTCACTTTACATCTCAGTTATGGCTCTCCTTGGAACAAGCTCTTGGAACCTAGTTGACCATGATCATGGAACATCATCCTCATAAAGATAGAAAATCTGAACATATGATTAAAATGTTGGAATATATTCTTAGATCTTGTGTCATGGACTTTGATGGTTCATGGGAAGATCGTATTCCTTTAGTGGAGTTCTTGTATAATAAAAATTATCAGGCCACAAAACATATGGCTCTGTTCAAGACATTGTATGTTCATCCTTGTATCTCCCCGCTTTTTTGTGTGAAAATGGGATAAACTTCAATAATTTGACCTAGTCATGTCCATGATACTATATAAAAGATTTAGACGATCAGGAATCAAGTGGCTACAGTCTAGAGTTGACAAAAAACATGTACAAATCTCCATCTCCACCCACTATCTTTTGATGTAGGTGACCATGTATTTCTCAAAGTTTCATCACGATTGGGTCATAATTGTTTTGAAAAGTATGGAAAACTAGTTCCTCAATATATGGGACCCTTTGAGATTCTAGAATGCATTGGCGATGTTTCATATCAATTATATTTACCATTGAGATTCAATATTATCCCTAATTTTTTCCATGACTCATAAGTAAATAAGTACTAATCAGATCATATTCATTTGATTAGTTGGGATCATGTGACTCTTGAGCCTAATGTGTAGTTTATACAAGAATCGATTATGATTATGAATATAATGGGAAATACCTTCTGAGAGAAATATTTACTTGGTATGAGTGTTATGGAAGCATGGTCAAATTCATGAAGACCCTGGGGAAAGAGAGCATTTCATGATGGAAAAAAGGTCGAAAATATTCAAAGAAAACACTAATATCAAGCTTTATGAGGATGGAAATTATAAGGGTGGGGAGAATATAATACCCCCAATTTGAGGTATGACTTTCTTTTATGATATTCCTTATGAGTTTTAGATTGTTGGGTTGGATCAATGATTATGTTTGGAGGAGGAAGGAGAGAAAAGGATGAAATCTGGCTACAGGAAGATATTCATGATGTGAATAGTTATTCATTAAGTTAATAATTTCTATCCATTTATCATGAATTCTATTAAAAAAAGGAATAGGTTTTAGGGATTTTTAGTGAGGAGATGTGAATTTCAGTATAGGTAATTATTCTGAGGTTTCATGAAGTAAAACAATCTTTCACATCATGAATTCAGCCAATTTTAACTAGTCCTTTTAATTCCATCACCCTTCGATTCTAATTAGCTTTCTTCTCTTCCCCCTTGAACTCCAATCTCTCTATAGGGTATTTTTGTAAATATTTGACTACCGAACTTCATTCTTGAAAAAATATTTGAGCTTTGGATCTTGGAAACAAAAGCTATGTGCTTTTTCCTTCCCTTCTAATATGAATCTACTTGTTCTCTCTTAAGCAGAACTCTAGACTGAGTTTTTTATGGCTGAATATATGGGATCATATAAGTTTTTATCAAACCATCTTATGATTTGTTAGAGTAATAGAATAAAGAGTCCAGATTTTTGAGATTGTGTAATGATTCCCCATGTCCAGTGTATTTGAGTTAGGTGGTTTTTTCCTCTTTCTACTTTCTCTAAAATGTGAAGGCTTTTTTTCAAGAAGAAATATTTTCTACTTTGAAATGAAATATATTATATACTTAAAATCTAGGTATCTTTATTTTAATGTTTCAATATATCCTTCTTCCTATTCCCTCCATTGAGTCCCAACATTCTCATTCCCTCCATTACCTAGCCATCTCACTCATTATTTTCATCACCTCCACCTAGGGTTTTTGATGTATCTCCTATATCGAACCATACACATTCTCTACATTTTGAAACCACTTTGATTGTTTATACACCCTCTATTACCACCTCTAGAACGTCCAGTCTTCCTATATTTCTCATCAATCCAATATTGACCATTGTGTTCCACGCCCTACAACTACTTTGACAATTTCTTCAACCTCGATAACCACCTCCAAGATCTTCTTTCTTCCTCTCTTTCACAAAAACCCATTGTTAAACCACTTATTTGGGATTTTATTATTCAAAATTATATCTCCCTAATCCTTATTTGAAATTGATGATGGTTCAATAATTCCCCTTACCACACCTTCTTCATGTTCCTAGATCCACTACATTCAAATTCAGCCATGATACTCATCCATCTCCTGACGCATTCTACATACAGTATGTTGTTCTTACAATCTTCTCTACTAAACTTATCTCTAGTGTTAAATTGATCATTTCACTCTACTCATATGATATTTCTATAATATATTAGAATACATATGTTTTCCCGAATTAGGAATTATAGAATCTACTTCATTTGATCGGCAAGTATTTATTTACCTTTTTGTGTCTTCAGCAACCATAAAAATCCCCTGGTCCTCAAAAGGTGTGTTCTTTATACCTTCTAAATTTTTTACTTGTTCTAAAATATTTAATATTTCACTTCTCATATGAATTTTTCATAATTTATTACAATACATATACTTTTCTGATTTAGCAATTATGGCCTCTACTTTTTTTGGTCAGCCAATATTTTATCACCTATATTTTTTTTCAGGGTTGAAACATATTTTCTCCACATAAAAACATGTAGAAGTTTAGGTAATCCTAACTAATTTTATTCAATACATAAATATTTCTATTTATATCATGAAAATTGTATATAATCCCCATTGATTCTTTGTATAAACGTCTTACATTACATGTATAATCAACTTGTAGTTTTCCTTTATAAGTTATATTACATATACCATATTCATAATTCTGCATATCATGATTTTATTGAACTCCTTGAAAATTCAATAAAAATATAAGAGATACGAACATGAAATCTCTGTCAAGTTCTAGAGAAGCAAGGTTTTGAAGGATACTAATAAGGGAACAAAGAAGAATAGGTTTTTAGTTAGGTTTTTTTCTTTAATTCGAATTGTTACATAAAATATCGTTCATTCAGTATATATATTTACTTTATTTCCATGATTATAGGTTTAACCTCTCTTAGAAATTATTCTATTACATATATTGAACTATCTCGTACTCCTATAACTAAACCACTACCACCAAATGGAATCATGCAGACAGGAACACACATGACACTATCACATATATCTTTGAATGGTTTGTTCATTTTAAATTTACTAGTACAATTAATTTTCTTGCATAATGAAAATCAAATTACTATAAATTGGTAAAAACAAAATTCTCTTTTTTTGATAGTGCCTCACTAATGTGCTAATTTGTCATTGTTGGATCTAACAAGTGAAAAAAAATACTAGATGTCATGTTACAATATGGTCTTTAAAATTGTAATTATGATTCCAATGTATTATGATGAAAAATATGATTTATATATACATTAAAAACATTCTTATTGATTCAAAAAATCCATTTATTCAATTTTGGGTCTAATTACCCATTTTTTACTTTAAGGTTGACTATTACTTCTTCCGGTAGAGAAAAAAATGTTCCTATTTAGTTAAGCGGTTCTTAAATTAATAGACTTTTTTTCCTATAAAATAGTTTCATATTTATGTTCACCTATATCCCCAAAAGAATCCAATCCTTTTTTTCCTAATACTATAATGATGCAATTTCCCTTTTCTATAAAAATTCATCCACTTTTCCTAATGATTCTCTTACTAGCACCATTCCAATATGTAGTTATAGGGTTCAAATTCATATATGTTATTATCGTGTTGAATTTTGTTCTTTTCTACTGAAGAATACCATTTTTTGTTTTGGTAATATTGAAAAAAAATGGGAATTTCGTTTATGTAAAAATTTTATCTAATTTAAGTCCATCCATACACAATTCAATTGGTTAAATACATATTATTTGTTTTGTAGGATTATTAATTTCACTTTTATTATTTTATCTTTTTTTAAAACTATGAAGAATCAATTAATGTGTCATATAGAAATGATGCATTACATGATTATTGTAATTATTGTCTGTCATTATAAATTACATGAAATTTTTTGTTCACATAATGTTGTGACTGCATACCATGGTTTTTTCAAACTCCTTATTTATATATTAAGAAGATTTCATAGGTGGACATCCAATCCCTGTCAAGTTCTACATAACCAAGGTTCTATAAGAAATTAATAAGGATACAATAATTAATTGGTTTTCAAATAAGTATTTATCTTTACTTCAAATTGTCTGGTGATTTATGATTCATTCTTCTTAATGAAAGGTATTTGTTTTGTTAATTTACATGGACACCAACACCATGTTGTATTTTTCTCCATTGACTGAATATGTTTTTTCATTTTACGGTTGAATTTTTATGGAACAATAAAGGATATGGTTAAAAATGTACCATGTCCACTATATAAGTTGTAGAAAATTAAGTTTCCATTGGAAAGTAATAAGGCAATAGTAAAAAACTATTTTTCAAATAGGTATTTATTTTTACTTCAACTTATGGAAGGGATATCTAATGAGGATGATGTTTATGAATTATATATAAAATAAATGGGAAAGATGTTAAGGATGTATCAAAGGTTGTGGTGGAGGACTTCTACTTGAATTCTCTGACTTGACCTAGGATTTTCATCTTTGGTGGCACGCTATTGAGTATCTTCACAGCCACCCAAATCTCATCATTGAACTCCATCGATCTAGACCTAGTCCATGTTAACCTAGAACCTTGAACCGTCTTCCCACCCCACATCAACCACACCCATGAGATTATGATAGTGATGACGGGAACCGTGACCATGATACTGGTGATGGGCTATCCTGACTACAAGCACTTCAAGGTGACCCTACACCCCAAAATTTATTTTTCATATTCATTACATGGTTCTCTTTAGATCCCTAATTTTATTTTTCACATCTATTTATAATTTTGTATATTAATCTAAATTATTTGTTTCTATATCATCATTATGATTTTATATTTCTATAATATTTTATCTTGGTTTCTATTAATCTTAATTTTCTTTGCGTACATGCATAATCCAAATCTATAATTGAAATTGTGTTTTTCAATGGACCACAACCATCTATAAAGGAAAAATTAAAAAAGAAGACTAAAAAATGACTGAAATTTTGTGATGCTATAACAATATAATATTGATTTATTATTTATTATTTTATCTTTGATTTTGTCAATGAATTTTTAATTTTAGTGACCATAGTATTATACATTCCAGTTTACACGTGATTTATTTTAAAATCTTTTTATTTCACAACTTTTTATTTTCCCATATATATTTTATATACACTACACAATTTAAAATATACAGGTACTGTTGATTTCAATTTCTTAAATTGTATTTATAAAAAATAAAATCTATGGTACATTATTCTTTTTATTTTTACATTATTGAAGCATCATAGTAGTGAATATTCATGATTTAGTAGCAACATTAGACATAACAAATTACTATTATTTTCAATTTATTAAATTTTATTTATAGAAAAATAACTACCACTACATTAAAATATTATTTTTATCCTTATTTTATAGGAGCATCAGAACAGTGTATCTTTACGACTTAGTTATGGCACTAAAATTGGGTTTTTTAAGTCAACCTTGCATATTTCATCTACTCAAGTATATATTTGTACTCTTGATTGAATGTTGTTTTTATTGAAACCTTAGAATTGAAAAATATTTTTGCTGAAGATCTCCTTGGTCGCTCAACCTGCTCTGACCTCATGTTCTTACATGCCTCTCCTAGTTGGATCTGGCGCAATGGAAACTACATGGTTTTGGGATTGTGGTTCAAGGTTTGAAGGGATTCAAGGTGCTACCAGAGATGGAGGGATTTTGTTTTGTGGATTTGGTTTTATTTTACTGCTTTGTTGGTGTTCTGTTTGGATTTCTCTTGGCGGTGATTATGGTTTCTGGTGTTTGGTTGTTTCTGAATTCATGTTGCGGTGGTTTGATGATGATGATGTTGAACAGCGAAGATGCTTTGATGGTGTTTGATGCAGTTTGTGGTGGTGGACGTCGGTGTCGTGATGATGGACATGTGTTTTTTATGATGAGGACAAATTGTTCAAGACGTGACTTCCTCTTGGAATTCAATGATCTTTGGTCGACTAACTGGATGTGCGCAATTCATGTTGATGTCGGTATATTTTGAATTTTTAAATAGGTTTAATGATATGGTCTTGGCGGGGTGAATGGTTTTTTTTTAAAATTTGAATTTTTTTAATGGGTGTTTTGTAAGGGTCTAACTTATGCTGGATGTTTCTGTTGGTTCCCTCCCACTTACACTAAAAGTGGCTCTTTAATAAAATAAAAAAAATCGATTGTGGTTAGAATTGAAAAATATGCATTTTGTGGTCATTTCCATTTTTTATCTTTTAAAAACATGAAGTTCATTTATTTTTTTAAATTGGATATTATTAACATTTTCATTTATAATTACTTGATTTTAGTTCTCATTAATATATTTTAATTAATCTTCTAACTCCATTCTCTTTGTAGAAAAACATGTTGAATTATTTTGATGGTGAGGATATGGTGCAATGTGACTTTGACATATTTGGAGACTTTATGGTTACAATAATCCATGAAGATGAACTGAATTCATCTATGAATACAACCGTAAAAAAGAATACTAAAATAAATGACTGACATTTTGTGATTCTATAACAAGGTAATATTGAATTATGATTTCTTATTTTATCTTTGATTTCATTTTTCATTTTTTATTTTTTGTAATTATAGTATTATACATTCTATTTTACTCATGTTTTATTTTAACATATTTTTATTTCATAGTTTTTTAGTTTTCCATATATATTTTACATACACTGCATTAGTTACAATATATAGTTTACAGTATATTATTTCGAATTGACATTACATATTTCATTAGATTACTATTAAATATTAATCCATTTAAATATGAATTGTACACTAAAATTTCAATTTCTAATCATTTAATCATTTAAATATACATTATACATTAGTAATACATATTTCAATAGAATGATACTAGGAATTATGATTCTTATCCTATAAAATCATGGGTGGAGATATGTATCACAAAGACTAGGGTTGGTGAATCCAATGCATTTATGTGATTGGTTTTGATGGAGGAGGAATGTGTGTTAAGAAAACATGATGTCTTAGATACTAATCCATCCCTAGTGACTTCTCCAGATGGCTCTACATACCCTCTCAATGTATTTTTTAGAGGTAGTAGTTTAGTGCACCTGGATTTAGATTGCCCTGACATTTACTTAATTGTTTGTAGATTACTTATGCATAAGTGTTTCTAGATTTTTTATATGTAAGTTTTTCCATACTACTCATACATATCTACTTCTATATTTCTTATTCAAAAGTGTTTCCCAATTTCTCATACATAAGTGTTTTACATATTTCATATGCATAATTGTTTCTAGATTTCTTATGAATATGTTTTTTCATATTAGATTACTTATGAATATATTTTTTCAGATTTCTTATGATCACCAAATTAGGTAGATATGAATATTATCATATCCAAATTTAGTATATACTGAATCAATTCCTATAGGATATGAAATTTGATTACTTAATGTAGAGAATCTAATCTTCAAAAACCCAGAGTCTCAATATGGTAGGATATGAGGTTTGATTATGTTTCTAATTTTCTGTCATCATTTTACATCATGTTTTTAGAAATTTTTAATTTATTGTTATGTTTAGGGAATAATTTATTTTTTAGTAATGGTGGAACTTGTGGGAATTTTTGCGATATCATGCGCACAGGAGAGACTGTCAGTGTTCCGTCTCCGAGGTGGCACATTTGCAGGCGGTGTAGAGATGGAACAATGAGGATCATCACCCATCCCTTTTCCTATAGGTATGGGTTTTTGTTTTATTTATCATTCCTTTGCCTCGACTCGTTCAACGTCATTATCCTTTAAAGAAGGTTGAATTAACCCTCTGAGAACCGTTGGTCCCAAAGGGTGATCATGTAGGGGTCAAGCACTCGTGAAATCAGTCCTTCTCGGATATAACTTCCTTGTATGGTCTCCAATGGGTTTATTTGTGGATCCAATAATGCCCAACAGCCCTGGTATCCATGATTCATAGACCTACTTTCCAAAGGCAGGCGCTTGTTGACTAACGATTTGGCCAAAGACACTTAAGGACTCTATTGGTCGAGACGATGGGAGGTCAGGCACACTGCACCCTTATGGGGGAGTATTGTTTCCTATTCTAGGAATCACTTATAGATTTAATTCGTGTTCATATCTTCATGAATTCCTATTTCATTTCTGAAGGGTGTTTCCATGGGATACCCTTAGTTTTCAAGATCATCGTGATCATGCCTGTGTTTGATACCATAGAGGTGATGTTGATTTTGCTAGTTTATAAGGTGATCTGGAGTTTATTTTCATCTAGGGGGGATGGAAGGTGACTTGATTTTGGGATCGGTCCTACAAGGAAGGCTTCCTATGTATCCTCGGGAGAGAAATCAGAACCCACGTAGTTTAAAATGTGTGGGGCTTATGCGTGGAAGCTGCCCATTTGAGGGGCGCGTGGTTGGGTGGACCCTTTGTGGATGGGCACCCATTCAAGCTCGCTCCATCAGTAAGGCATCCTATGTATCCTGTTTTGATCAAGAATCAGATTTATCATAGTTTAGAATGTGTGGGGATTATGCATGGAAGTTGTCCATTAGAGGAAACATGGTTGGGTGGACCCTTTTGGTTAGGAATCCATTTGATTTCAGTCCTTCTGGTAGGCATCCTACATATCTTGATTTGATCAGGAATCATAATTCTCATAGTTCAAAATGTGTGTTAATTTTTTGATCCTCACAAACCTATAATCCCATGTGATTCATTCTCAGTGTGGGAAACAAGAGGATTTGAAAGATTCAACAATGCACATGCCTCCTCCCCTGTTGGTGGGGGAGGGAGAGCCCATGGCAGAAGAGGTTGGGGTTACCATGGGTGAGGGAGCAGAGCAACAAACCCTTTAATGTGAGATGACATTAAAGTTCATGCAACCATACCTCATAGTATTGGGAACTTACCTTAGTGGGAGGGCCTCGGAGCACATTCTGGAAGGGGGGTTTCATTCTCACCAAACGGGGGAGCGAACATAACCCCTTTGACTGATCATTATCATTTATTGAATGGAAAATCATGTGATCACCCTTAATCCTAAGAACATGGAGGTTCACATCAGCATCCCAAGGTTGGACTCTAGGTTACCATGGGAATGTATCCTTATAGGCATTCCTGAATCACACACCTTTGCTGGGAGGGCCATCGTGACTCTGCTTATCGTGGGTATGTAGACTCAATAGGGTGCACTGATGCACCCAATGGCCTGATCATACGGGTATGGTGGCTTTGGAGGAGACTTTGGCCTAGTTACGGTGGACTAGTTAGCAGAGGTATCATAGAGGACTAGACGGTAATGGAGGGGTGAGGTTGGAACCAGGAGGAACAATACCTGAAAACACCCCATTCTGCGTATTGGATTTTCATGTGGGGTGGGGAAGGCTCTACATACTATAGTAGTATGTGGGTAGAAGGGCCATCCGTGTACCATTGTGGTACGCAGGCATGGGTATCTCCAACTGAGTACCAAAGTGGTATGTGGATCCTCGTACCGCTTTGGGTTACATCTGTGTACTAATTGGGTACGCGGTGTCGGGTTTCATCCATGTAGCAATATGCCACACGGGGAACCATACTGAAGGAGGGTCTGAGGGATCACCTTTTGTGGAAAATTCATCTACAACAAGTCTTTGGTTCGTGTTTTACTAATTAGGTTCACGGTTCTACTGTTAATATTCAATTCCACCATTTTATGTTTCGTAATCAGCTTTACCTGTGGAGGAAGTGGTTCATAGTTCGTGCTTCACCGATGAAACAAGACAAAAGCCAGAGTGCAACCACTAAGTCTCCCTCAAGCTTTCTTCACCCTTCCTCTCTTTATTTTTCTCCCACTTTTCATGTTTCCCCATTTATTCTTATATTGTGCTCCTTTTATAGAGTATCGGAACGGTCATATCTATTGGGCACGCAGCACTGTTTGTGGAGGCCCACTTAAGAAATATCCCAACCCGCAGAAGACTCAGTCAACTAGGGTTTGCGAAGGATTTGGTTCACGATAATGGTTCGTATAACCATACCCATTTTCTTAATCTATGAACTGATGGGTTTGTGGCATGGTATGTGGATATTATTCTGCGTACAACTTCTTCGGTTGACACGGTTCGCAGTTTGTCTTGCTCACTGGCCATCACTTCGCAGGCTAACGGTTCGCAGATTTTCCCGTATACTTGAAGGTTCAAAATCCATCTTGTCCATATTCCCTTCCCATTGATGGTACATGGGCTACTTAAAATCCCTGAAAACATGAATCCTTTCATGTTAATTCAAATAAATGAAACTCAATTTGAGTCCATTTTCCTTGATAGACGTGTATAATCACTTGCTTCTTCCTACAAATTGATTGCAGGGGGACTTTCTCCACTTTGAGATATTTTCAGGACCCTAAAAATTCCCCTCATTGGAATTTTGTCTGTTCATAATGAAAAAGGGGACTATTTCGATGTAGAAGTTGTCCTGAACTAAAAATGGTTCGTGGTAGAATGGGTAGACCCGGTAGGAGGGGACCAAACCTATATGTAGGGGCCCTTGCCATTTTTCTTTTACTGTTTCTTACGAAAAAAGTATTCCCATTTTTCCCAGTCTCCTTCACTCTTACGTACCCTAATCCTTGCAAAAACCATGTTTTCAAACCGTTTCGTATGTTCTGTGAACCGATTTCCTCGCCATTTCCCCATCCACGTACCACATTTTGGTTTCTATGAATCGCACTATAGAATTTTTAAAACATAAAATATAGATTCTACATGGAATAAAACTACGTGGATGCCCTGTTTGCATACCGAACTTCAAAAACCATTAATACGTACTTAAATCTTAATCCAAAACTTTCGAATGCGAACTTAACCGAGGCCAAGGTCTGTGGTTTCATCTTTCTGGTGGACCGTTTTGTTCACCAGCCAATGGTTCACGGGAATGAACCTCATGTTATCTTGCATACCATGGTTGTACATGGTGAAAAATTTATGTGTATCATAGTCGTAGGCGGATTAGCTTCCATGTGTCATGTTGTACGCAAAATTCTCTTTATGCATACCGTTTTTAGGAATAGTGCATGGAGCCTTTTTTGGACATGTTTTAAGTCCTTTATCCATTTTTTCCATAGCCTTTATCTATCATTTTTCTATCAAACTAACTTCTCATTAACTTATGGATCTTCCTGTGTAGGCTACAATGGCTAATTCACAGGCTACTGATAAATCGATGAAGACAAGGGCCACCATGGAGAGGAATAGAGATGATAATATTCAAACCCACAGCATTCCTCATGACAGCTTTTTAATGGTCTTCTTGATTCCAAAGCTTCTAGATTACCCTTTACCCATAAAGTTTCCACTTTACGGCTTTGGTCTCCCCACCGACGTGCCTCTGCCATTTCCTAACCCTAAAATCCCTTTCTTCCTCTTAGAGGCACCACTAGATCATGATCGTTCCAATATTTCCCCAATAGTAGAAATCATGACTACTCCTATTCAGGAAAATGTATTTATACTGCGAGGTTCGGCATGGACTCAGGGAAATCGTCGGTGATGCAACGGTGTCCCGAGACTAGATGTTTGAGAATACATATCCATTATCATAATATCTCGAGAAAATTCTACTATTGGGTGGAGCACCAAGTGGGATTTTCAGGCCAGAGGATGCTTCTTCGATGAGTGGGCCTGGGCCTTCTAGGTGCATCAGACCTATCTGGAGTCCCCCGACCAGTTAGAGGTGGTGGGATTACACTAAGCAGCCTGGGTGTCTCAGTTTTAAATCTTCTCTCTGGGCGAAATCCTTCTGGAATTGCTGATCCGCTGGTGTTCGAGCACCAACACCTTCCACCAACTGTATGGAGAGGTGGGGATCAGTCTATGGGATATCTACCAGCTTGGAGGTCTTCCTATCCTTGGAGAAATTTACGATGAGTTTCTCCCGGTATCCACCACATGTAATGACACCAATCATGTGTCTCCTTTGACAAGGATCTTATTGGTCATGGCAGTGGGATCACTGGATCATCCCTTTGAGGCTCACTCCCTCGTCCCATTTGAATCGTGGATAAGGTTATTCCTGCAGATGAACGGTCCTATGTCGAAGGATCGCCGTAGTCGAACCCATCCCACCCGCCAGTCTCGCCAAATCCCAAGGTCATATTGTTCCACCCTCGAAGTAGGGAGACATACCTCATGGGGATATGGGATTCAACCAGACATTTCACCTATTCTTATGCTTGCAGGTTTCTTTTCCATGTTTTTAAGCAGATGGATATTCTATTATCATGATGTATACACCGGGGTTCAGGCATGTACCTTGATGATGGAAGCCATGCTGGAAGAGGGTCAACCCCTTAATTTGGCCCTTCCTACCCTCTCACAGCTTTATGAATCATTGGGACAGATTCAGGAAGTCAGGCCTCCACATCATCTCAGTGGACCATTCCAATTTCTGTATGGGTGGATGGCATAATACTTCTCCTATTATGAATATCGGCATACCACATGGGTTCCCCATTCTAACATTCATCTGGATCTTCTTATCATTTCTGTTGTTCATCCCAGGACTCTGACTATTACTGATGTGGTTGTGATGTTGAATGAAACCTCTCATTTCTCGTTCGCACCACATGCTACCCCTCATGGATCGTTGAGAGGTTACAGGGGTGGTTCCTTGGAGTAATGTTCATACATCATCACGCTTAGGTATAGGATGCTCACTGCTCATGTAGTCTGAGTAGTTATTTTTGAGCCATATCTCCCCTACTGATTTTCCAGGCAGTTTGGATGCCTTCAACGGACTGTGCTACTTCCGATTGTTCGATTAAGGGGAGAATCCCATCCTGTGGTGCTCTGCCAATTGTTTCTTATGATGATACATGAAGGTGATGTTAGGGATATTATCATTCCCAACATGATGGGGCCCACCTTCCTATCACTGGAGTATGCCCAAATATGGGTAGATTGCTACCCCATAGGGATGCTAAAATAACCAGTTCGGAAGGTGCAGAAACCATTAACCATTTCCTATCCCTTTCTTTCCCCAACAGCAACTCCACACATTCCTTGTATCGCGAGAGGTGCAACAGCCACACCTACTACTTTAATCCCTTTAGCAACCAAGATGGATACACCTCCTGCTCCTACTCTCATGGTGAGAAGGCACTCAATCCTTCATCAAAAGCATCTGGGAGGGGTTTCATTAGTAAAACCCATTTCGGTGGGGAGCGATTCAGACTACTCCCCTCCTGTGGATATTTCCCAAGATCTTAATGAGACTGACACCAGTCGAGTATTACCAATCATCCTGAAGGTCGTGGTTAGTCCCCCACATCCGGCTCTAGTGGCTGGGACATCTGAGGGAAAAAAGAGTGTCCTCTATTGGGTGACTTTCCTTAGGTCCCCCCCCCCCCACTCCTATGGTGATGCTTCCCTATTACAAACATGTGGTAGTAGGGGACGACCGAAGCACTGGTATTGGGGAAAGACACTAAGTAGTGTGCAGAGAGGCATGGCACCAGTTACGTGCTCTATCCGTGGAGACACCCACATCTAATCTTACTAACGATGGTGAAAACTTTTAGTGGTTATTTACTGAGATTGGTTCCAGTAGCATTGATTATTAGCACCTTCACCTCCTTATTTACTAAATCGTCACTGCCCAATAAGACCTCGCCTCCTGCGAGGACAAACTGGCCAGTTTTAATTCTTCTCATCACTAGGTGGCAACCTACTGAGATATTTTGGAAAAGTTTGATCATCTGATGGCCGAGGAGGTGAAGGACCATGATATGGTGGCAGCTTGAGAGGAAGAGTTGTGGGAGTGTGAATCCCGCGCAGCCAGGTTGAGGGAACAACTGGCCTCTTTGCGCACCAATTATAAAGCTGCCCAGAAAAGGGGGTGGGACCATAAAGTTGTCCTAGAGCATGTGCATCTGATGATCAATGTTGAAAAGGAGGAAATAACTTCTTTAGAACATACCATAGATGGCCCACGGTAATCACTCGCCATCCTTTTGGAAAGGGTGAATCGGGCCTAGTTGTAGTTCTGTCCCAAATTATGACATGTACTCTCTTCTTTTTTTTAATACTCTAGAGAGACTCCGAATTGGATATGTTCTTCCATTTTTGTTGAACCCAATAGAACAGATTTGACTTTTAAACACCTCTTCTCAATGTCTTCATATCAACTTTATTTCAATCACGTACTAATTTTAAACCATGAATTGAAATTAGTAAAATGAAATAATCAAATCAAGCTCTAATTTTTGGCCTGAGACAAGGGACTCAGTGAGCATTGTTCGACTATTGTTGAGGTTTTATATAACACCTCATGAACTTTTATGTCTTTTTTTAATATTACCCTAATTTTTTCCTAATCCATTTTGACACGGGCTTATCGGATATAACTTGGCTTTTTAATGAACTGATACTCAACTTTTACCCAGAGGTGAATTCGGTGGATTTTCTCTTTAGAGAGTATAGCATCTTTTTTGCTATCAGTTAACAGTATTACCAACCAAATCTAATAATGATGTTTTAGGTTGAACTACTTTGACCAAACTTAACGGGGTAGGGACCCGACTCGGGACCGTTAGCCGAGAATGTTCTAGTATCCTTCATACATGGATTAGAGATTTTTATTGAACCTTAACTTGTGGAATCTTATCTTTCATGAGGATCAAGAGGCACTTTAGGCTTTCATAGGTAGGAAATGACTCACCTATGGATGAATTTTCCTTTGATTTGTGGCCATTTTTGTGGGCAACATATGCAAAGCCATTGGGGCATGATGCGCATAGTCAAGAAAAGGTGTCCACAAGACATCGGCCTTCCATTCCTGATGTCCTAGTGGGATTTTCAATATTTTGGATTTATTTTGATGTTGGGATCCATAATGGGTGACTGGACTGAGTAGTGTTGTCTGATAACATTAGGGAAATTCTTTCCTACTCTGAGTGGGAAATTGTTCCCGTGCATTTATTACTTGTGTGAGGGAGAAATGGTGAATGGTTAGTTCGGTTAAGAGTCTCCCCTTTTCTCTTTTTTTCAGGGGTACTTGGAAAGAAGAAGATATACAAGCCATCATCCATGAGTTTTCCTAATCTGGGGGTGTTACAAGATGTGAATGTCATTTGAGCGTATGGAGGCTGGAAAGGACTCTCCTGGGGATGTATTTTCCTTTGATTGATGGCTATTTCTATGGGAGATGTATGTAGATCCACCGGGGCATGATATGAATATTCAAGAAAATGTGTCCATAGGACACTGGACTTCTGTCTCTGATGGCCTTTGAGGATTATGGAGATTGGGAAATTTCTAAATACAGTGTGTGACCTTCAACTAGGGGTTCCCCTAATCACAAAAGGATGATTTTTAGCGGAACTTCTTTGGGGAATCCAAGAAATGAGTGGGTTCACTCTTCCTTTCCATGCGGATCAACTTCACGCATATGGATGAGATATCTTTTAGAAACTAAAAAAAGAGACTAGAGATGAATCAGGCCTGTATGATCCGATATATCCAAGATGTGTCAAAGGAGGAGAATGTAAACCATGACTTTGAGGTCCTGTGAATCAGAAGGGATGGAATGAGTCTTGGAATCCATTGGGCGTACTAAGGTAGGAGAGGACTCTCCTGGGGAACAATTTTCCTTTGATTAATGACCATTTTTGTGGGTGACATATACAGAGCCATTGGGGCATGATATGAATTGTCAAGAATAGATTTACAAATGACATTGGTCTTCCATCTTAGATGGCCTTGGAGGGTTATGGGGATTCAAGATAACTCAAAGCATGGAGTTTGGAATATGGAAGCGTTGTATTCGGGCATGCTGGGGATATTTGGGCTGCAATTTACTCATGGAATGATGTCCTTTAAGTAGATATGACTCATATGTAGGGTGAGGTATTCATTCTACCTTTGGGATACCTAGTTGTTTAACATCACGTGGCTAGGATGTAGGGTTCTTCTTGGGGGATGGAATCATGACATGCCTTTTAGGTTTGTGCTGCTAGGACCAAATTCTTGGTTCTTTTTTTCATAATTTCACGATGGATCTCTTGATAAGATCTCTAAGCTCACGTGATCTATGCTCGGTGTGAGAAACGAGGGATTACAAGGATTCCATGTCACCGTCTATGAATAGAAAATTGAACATTATGAGAAATTTTTAGGCTAAAGAAATTTTTTTGCAGTTTAAAGTCATATTGTGAAGACGATTTTGGCCTTTCATTTTAACATCGTGTGGTGGGGAAAATTTTGGCCTTGAAGTTTAACGTTGTGTGGTGAGAATGATTTGGGCCTTGTAGTTTAACGTCGTGCGGTGAGGGATATTTCAGCCTTATAGTTTAACTTTTTACGATGAGGATGTTTTTGGTGTCATAAAGTTATTAAAAAGTTTCAGGTTAATTGTAATTAGGGTGTTCTGGCATTCCTTAGACGTGAGTGATGATAGAAGTTGTAAGCCATAGTCTCGGGGGAAACTTAAATCAAGAGGGATGACATGGGTCTTGAAATCAATTGGGCATACTGAGATAGGAGAGGACTCTCTTGAAGATGAATTTGCCTTTGATTTATGGCCAATTTTGTGGGAGACATATGCAGAGCCACTAGGGCATGATGTACATAGTCAATCAAAGGTGTCCATAGGACACTGGTCTTCCACCCTAGAGGCCCTAAATGATTATGAGGATCTGATTTTTTTTATGTATGGAGTTTGAAAAATGGGAAAGGTGTGCCTGGGAATGTGAGAATACCCATACCACGATAAACCGTGACCTACTTGGATCTTCCATGTAGGTTTGACCCATATGTATAGAGGGAAGCAGGATATTTTGACTTCTCATGACTGAGAGGCATGTGAAGAATCTCATAATACTGAGGACTGAGCCACACATAACTCTTAAAGAATTTCACAGTTTTATCGTCATCCAACGGGACTTTTCATGGACTACCCATACAAGTCTAACCTACGCATGGGGGAAAGGGGCATTTTTCTGGTGGCTGGGCTAGGATGTCGAATCTGAGCATCACTACATATCATGTGAGGGAAGGAATCAAGCCACACGTAGTTTTGTATGTTCCCTACAAATATTTTCTCGATGTCTTTGGGACACTTGAGGGTATTTTGGTTTCACTTCATATGAGTTCTAGGCCTAATATATTCCCATACGGTTTATTTTCTCAAGAGAATCCCTTCCACTGATCCTAAGATCATGTGAGTTATACTCGATGTGAGAAACAATGAGTGGTTACAGAGTCTCCTTCACAAGTGTAAGGCAACAGAGAATATGATGGGGGAATTTTCAATTTCTTTCCTGGTGGGGTTGGACCAAGATCAAAGATTGAGGCATCGCTATGTATCCTTAGAGGGATGTAATCAAGACGTATGTAGTTTTTTGTGTACTCCCGTACCGATTTGGATTGGTCCAAAGGGTAGGGGCACTTTCATTCTACCCATCACGGTTTCCAGGTCTGCCATGTTACCCCATAGTTGACCTTCATAAGATAATCTCTATCAACCATTCTAAGATCACGGGAGTTGTACTTGATGTGAGAAAAAAATATTTATTAGGGTTTCCTCTATGAATGTGGGTAGATAGGGGGCATGATGGAGGCATTTTTTTATGGGGGCTAGTCCAGGATCGAAGATCGAGGCGTCGCTATGTATCCTGCGAGGATAGGAATCAAGTCGTATGTAGTTCTGTGAGAGATCATGTAGTTTATTGTCATGCAATTAGAACATTTTATGCTATGTAGTTTAACATATTACAGCGATTACCTGAGTCATAGATTATAGTTGTGTTTCAAGGATGATTTCCTTATAGTTTAACGTCATGTGGAAAGGATGATGACTCATAGTTTATGGTCTTAGAGTTTAGACCTTAACATTGTGGGGCATTTTTTATGACTCATAGTTTAACATCATAGAGCATGGACTCTGGAATTGGGGATACTTTTTTTTTTGTTTTTTTTTTGACTCATAGTTTAGGGTCATTGAGTTCAGACCAATGAATAGGGGCATTTTTACACAAAGTATTTATTTAATAACTTTTCATTTGTGGGAATCGTGATGAGTTTTCCACCCATGTATCAGGGTGTATTCTCCATAGGAATAGACCCTATGTATGACATATGGTCCTTCCCACTTTGGTTTAATCTTTGGGGGATTCTTCCCTAGTATCATTGGGGATCTAAGTACTAACACCATTTCTCCTTTGAGGAAATATCGAAAGCAAACCTTTTTATTGAAGGCTCGTGCAATCCAATTTTGTAGATTTCCAAATGGTGAAGAGTGTGTAGCATTTTTTCGTCTAACTGCTCTAATTCATCAAACCATTTATGGGATTTCTCATCCATGGATAGCTGATCTCAAATGGATGCATGAAGTGATGGAACTTGTATTTCGATAAGTAACACCGCCTCTGCCCCGTATATTAGTGAGTATGGGGTTGCCTGGGTGGTGGTGTGAGTCGTGGTATGGTAATCCCACAAAGCATAAAGAAGATTATCTGTCCATGATTTATTATCCTTATCAACCATCTTTTTAAGTATGTTGGACAGAGTCTTATTGAAAGCCTCTATCTTCCCATTTTCCATCGTGTGATAGCGGGACGACTGATTGGCTTTGATTCCATACTCCTGGTACATCTTATATAGCTTGGGAGAGCAGAAGTCGGTGTTGTTATCTGTTAGTGTTGTATGAGGGACACAAAATCTGGTGATGATGTTGGCCTTCACAAAGCTGACAATGTTTTTCACCCTAACTTCCTTAAGGGGTATGGCTTCGGCCCATTTAGAAAATAAGTCATTCACTGTGAGTATGAACTTGAATTGTCTAGCTGTAGTGGGAGGATATGGTCCCACAACATCCATCCCACAGGCGAAGAATAGCCAAGAGTACTTAGCCGTGTGAAGAAACTCCAGGGGGCGGTGTATGAAATTAGCATGAACTTGTCATGAATGAAGCTTCTTAGTTAATAAGGCGTAATCTTGTATAATGGTGGGCCAGTAATACCCAGGCCTCTGGATTTGGTGAGAGAGCTTGGTCGTTGACTGGTGTGCTCCACAACCTCCAGCATGCACTTCTTTCATGATGGCAGAAGTCTCTTATCCATCAATTCACCTGATAAGGACTCCATAAAGGCCTCATTTTTAGATAACCTTCTTTTATTTTACCCCATTGTACAGGGTAAAATTGACTGCCCATCTTTGGACATGCTCCCTTTCAGCCCTAACTGGTGGGAGTTCCATGTTCCAAAGGTAACTTGTAATGGGTGTCATCCAATTGGTGGTATGACCGTAAGGGTCAGGAATGGGGATAATTTCATCAATTTCCTCTTTATTTATCTAGATGAATGGCAAGACCATCTGATAGTGAGCAATGCTAATAACTATTTCATCCCAGTCAGGATCGGCCAAGGCTGTGGATACATTTTCTAAAGCATTGGTTTGAGAATTCTGCAACTGAGGGACATGATTCAATGTTGGTTCTGATGGTATTCTTCCATCATTACATGAACATGATTTCTAAATGGAACCAATACCTCTTTCTTGATAGCATAATCACCGTTGACCTGTTTGATGACTAGATCTAAATCACCCTTTATTCTTAGGTGTTTGGATTGAACTTGGAGTGCCAATTCCAATCTTACAATGAGGGCCTGATATTCAACTTCATTGTTCATACATCCTTCCAAAAGAAAGAAAGAGTAAGGCAATGTGACCTTTTTGGGAGATACAAGTATGACTCTAAGCCCCACTTTGTTGAGCTTGGGATCCTCCATACTTTTCCCTATCAGTATTCAGGAATCACCGTTGAAGTAAATTTCTCATGTCTGGGGGTTATCCTAGATGGAAAACACTTTTTCATCTAGAATGTCGGCATCACATGGTGTTATTTCTTCCGAGGGGTGCTCGGCCAGGAAGTCTGCTAACGTCTGGCCTTTGACGGCCTTCTGAGTAATGTACCATATGTAAAACTATTGTAGGATGACCGCCCATCATGATAGGTGATGTTATTAATATTGTTATGACTTATTATATACTCCCTTTACTGATTTTATATGAAATTTCCATAATTTGTGTGAAATATTAATGTATTAATACTAAATATAATTTTTGAGCACTTTTAGAAGTAGTCCAATTGAGTCGGTTTACTATTTTCTTTATAAATATCACCATACTGATTAAAATTATGTTATTATTGATTTTTATAATTCCAATTTCGATATACAACATTTCATTATAAGTACTCTTGGGCCAATTATTCCATTTGAAGGGTCATATAGATTACACAAGAAGGCCCACAGAATATGTGAAGAAACAGGACAATTCATAATAATTGAATTACTAGGACCAATCCAGAATTTCAAATTAATTAATTCTCCTCAAACGTTTGGGGGACAATGTAAGGAGTCTTGGATAAAAATTTCAAGGTCCAAGTCCAAATATAAGGGGCCCAACTTATTCATTTAAACTTATCCCACCATTCTGGTCAGGAATTACAATCAGTACACTATTCATGAAATATATCCTAATAATCATCAAATAAAGCTGATATTTTTCAGTGGGAAATAGTAGATATAGGTTGCCTAATTTTTTGAAGAAAGCATTTGGATTTGAAGGCATATTTCTATTCAAAAATCCATTCACATTTTGGCCATCGAAAAAGCATGGATAGAAATGGACAGTTTAACATTGTTTATAAAAACCACCATAACTTTTGCTCCATAAGTAAAAATGCCTCGAAATTTTGATCTTAGTCAGAAAAATTTATTATATAAAACTTTGAAGAAGGATATATCTCTATATTCAGCTGTCTGGAAGTCTCAATCATCAATCCAAGTGGAGGTGTAGTTTTGGAATGAAAACATCCCACCACCTTGGGCTATAAATACATCCCCTCTTCTTTTTTCAAAAGGGTTGGCATTTCAAAATAGATAAGAATCAATTGGCACGAAAAAATAATTTCCAAAGGCTTCAGGGGATCTTCCATACTTAATTTTTCACATGAGAGACCCTTCCTCCTTTCTTTTTTTCATTTACTTTTGTGTTCTTCTTTGTTCTAATCTTGTAAGTCCTTGTTTTTGTAATTATAATTTAATGCAATTTTATTCTTATTCATCTATTATTCTCATCCATATTATATTAAATAATATTATTGGACTTAAAATAGTTTAAATATGGTTGAATATCTTTCTCTTATTGTGCTTTCTCATTCAATCTAAAGTCAGTATTTAATTACCTTTATTGTTTGTGTGTGTGTGTTCGATGCACAGCTCTTTTCTTATTCCTTTCTTTTTCTTATATTTATAATTCATCATCATAAAAATTAAAACCATATTATTAACCAAAAAAATGGTTGAGTAAATCTAATATTGGGGTGAGTTATAATTTGGGGGTGTTAAGTGATTGAGAGCATTTTCTCGATGGATATTCTTTAAATTAACATTGTGTATGTTAAACTTAGAATGTCGTGGATTAATGACATGATTTGTTTAACGTGTAGTTTCCATGGATTATTGGAACCATAAATACACTACCATCAAAAATATCTTATTGAAATTATAACCCTAAGATAATTTAAGTCTTGGATTAAAGCCTTAACACTTAGGAATTCCAATCAACGTTATCTTGTGAAGTGGGTGTTAATTTAAATGCGATATAAAGTAAAGCTCAAGGATATCACAAGATTAACTCCCTTATAATGAGCTAATCCCAATATTTATAAATTTTTTAAATAAATATTAATCAATCAATAATTTCATAAGCTCTATAAACAACCCCCCCCCCCCAATTAGAATACAATCAACTAAAAACAATCGACTATTAAAAAGTATCATCGTTGAGGATTCAACCCGAGTGCTGCTATACACATTAGCAGAGCACCAAAACCATGACTGGTTGATAGGTAAAAATCATCCACACTTTAAAATGGCACCATTTCTGGGTATGGTGCAATTAATTAGTCGTTAGTTTCTAGTTATTGTACAAAAACACAAAAAACACAAAATTTAAAAAAAATGAAAAAAAAAAACACAAAGAAAAAACTATCTTCCTCTTTCTTCCAAAATATCTTTGAATGCCCTGTAGCCTCCCAAACAATCCCTAGGATTTTTTTAACCCTGAAATTGAGCGAACACTTCACCAAATTAGGAGGAACATAAGAGATAATTAACTCATTCAAGAACCAATCCTTGTCCAACCAATTAAATTATATATGGCTAATCCTAGGGAACAAACACTTAAAGAACTTATTGACCCTTATATGAATAACCCCAACCTCTTGGTATTCAATATCCAAACATAGAGGATGATTTTGAACTCAAATTCGGTTTTATTCATCTTTTCTCCCATTTCCATGGGCTAGCCGGTGAGGATCCACATCTTCATCTTAAGGAGTTCCAAGTGGTGTGCTCTACCATGGAGCCTCAAGGGGTTTCTGAGGAACAAATCAAACTTCAAGCATTCCCTTTATTCTTAGCTGACACTACTAAGTCATGGATCTACTGCCTTCCTCCTAGTTCCATAACCACATGGAATGACATTAAGTGACTCTTCTTATAGAAATTCTTTTCTACTTCTCGTACTGCTTATATCCAAAAGGAAATTAGTGGTATCCATCAATTCCCCAATGAATCACTCTATGAATAATGGGAGAGGTTCAAAAATATTTTGGAAACCTACCCACACCACCAAATCCCTGACCAGCTCTTGATCCAATACTTCTATGAGGGGTTATTGGCTATAGAGAGAACTCTTATTGATTCTGCAGGTGGCGGAGCTCTTGTAGATAAAACTCCTACAGCTACAAGAGATATCACAAGAAACATGGATGAAAACACACAAAAATTCCATACTCAGGAACATGATCAAGTCAAACAAGACCAAGATAGTCAATCTGTAGATCCCAACAACATGACCGAGTGGATGAGTGAACTTATAAGTCTTTTGAGACAACTAGTTGTGGCGGCCAAAGCCCCAACCTCATCTTCTTCAAAATCTATATTCCATGGACCTATCAATAATTGTGGAATCTAAACCTCCCCATCTCATCCAACAAACACATGTCCACAACTTCAAGATTATCTATATGATTAATCTAGACCAATGGAGCTCAATGCAGCTTATGCTCAGCAAAACAACAACCCTCAACTATCAGGCCTGTTCATTAGAACCTCTAACCAACCTCACTTTGAGCCCTTTTATTCTTCTTATAACCAAGGATTTAGGTATGGAAACCTTGTCCCTCAATTACCTCCTCAAAAAACAAACCAGTTCTAATATGGTCAAGTTGTTGGTAACTTCCAACAACCTTATCTGTTTGTTCCTCAACAACAGAGGAGAAATCCTCCTCCTGCTCCTCCGGCATTACACTATCCTAGTGAACCTTCTCATTTCCAAAACCAATACAATGGATTTCCTAAGAACCAAAATCAAGGTAATACTAATCCCGGACAATCCTCTTCTTCCAAGCAACCATGGGAAAGTGCAGTGGAAGATCTTTCCTCCTTCACCAGTTCCATCCTTAAAAATATTGAAACACAAATTGGTCAACTTTCATCCCACCTTAGTCAGCAGCAACCATCCAATTATTCTCAATTACCAGCTCAACCATTACCCAACCCCAAGGGTAATGTAAGTGCAATTTCACTTAGATCAAGGAATCAAATTACTATGCCTCAAGATAATCACTTCATCCCCCCTTTGAATGTTGACCTTCAAAATTAAAAGAAAAAGAAACTTGAAAAGGAATCTAAAGCCATTCCCTAACCTCCTTCCATTCCACTTAAGAATCCAATACCTTTTCCTCAATCTGTTTCTAAGCCAAATAAGTCCTTTGAACCCGGTCCTAAAATGCTTGACATGTTTAGACGTGTTGAAGTCAGCATTCCCCTCTTAGATGCCATAAAACAAATCCCTAAGTATACCAAGTTTCTTAAGGAATTGTGCACCCACAAGAGGCCACTTAGGACCTTTCAAAATGTTTCCAACGAGTAGTCTATTCCCATAAAATGTAAATATCTAGGGACCTTTACGGTTCTATTCCAAATTGTAAGTTACAACTTCGATGATGCACTCATAGACCTAGGATCCTCAATTAATGTCATGCAAAAATCCACATTCTCTAACCTTGGTCTTGGTCCCTTACATTGAATGGGCGTTTTCATTCAATTGTCCAATCGAATCATTGCCAGTCCTAAGGGTATAACCAAGGATGTCCTTGTTCGTGTGAATGATTTTATCTTCCCTGTTGATTTCTATTCCCTTGACATGGAAGGTGAGAATAACTCTTCTCGATCACCCTTAATTCTAGGAAGACCATTCCTAATGATAGTGAGAACCAAAATTGGTGTATATTCAGGCATCTTATCCGTGGAATTTGGTGACCAACTGGTCAAGTTCAACATTTTCCAAGCCATGAGATACCCATCTGAGGATCACTTTTCATTCTCAATCCATGATTCTGAGGACACTTCTAAGATTCAATTGAACCCCAATCCATCATGTTCTTCATATTCTAATGATAAAGGATCTTGTGAAATCTGTAACATGATTAAAAAATTCATAAATGGTGAAGTTGATGTGGACCGTTCATTAATAGACTCCATCAGTCTAGAGGAAATTGAAAACTCCATTGAATCCCACACGAACTCTGATCTCTACTGCTTTGCCTTGTAAAATATCAAGGAAAATTAATCTGAAGCAACTAAATTCCCTTCCTCCATTCTGGAGTTGTCTAACCAACAAATGAAAGATGAAACTGATCTGAAACCTCTTCCTGAACACCTGAAATATGAATTCCTTTTCCATGATCACTTTTATCCTGTCATTATCTCTTTTTCACATACCAAAATTGAGGAGTCCAAACTTCTTCAGGTTTTAGAGGAAAACAAAAAGGCTTTAGGTTAAACCCTAGATTACATACCTAGAATCAACCCTACTCTTTGCATGCATCACATCCATCTTGGGGAATCATCCAAACCAATTATATAACAACAAAGAAGACTCAATCCACTCATAATTGAGGTAGTTAGGAAAGAGATCACCAAGATTATTCAAGCTGGTATTATATTCCTAATTTATTAGAGTGAATAGGTTAGTCCAATTCAAGTTGTACCTAAGAAAGGTGGGATAACTGTTGTCACAAATAAACATGGGGTGGTAGTCCCAACCCGAGTAAAGAACAAATGGTGTGTGTGTATTGATTGCCAAAAATTGAATTTTGAAACAAGAAAATATCAATACCCTCTTCAATTCCTTGATCAAATTCTAAAACGATTAGCTAGAAAGTCAAAATATTTCTTTCTTGATGGATACACCTGCTACTTTCAAATCCCAATCACACCTCAGGACCAAGAAAAGACTACTTTAACTTGCCTCTTTGGAACATATGCATATAATAGAATTCTTTTTGGCCTTTTCAATGCTCCTGCAACATTCCAGAGGTGTATGATGAGTATATTTTCTGAATTCATTGAACTCTTCATGGAAGTATTCATGGATGACTTTACCATTTATGGTGAGTCATTTGAATCTTACTTGAATTCACTCTCTCTAGTCCTTAAAAAGAGTGCCAAGTGTAACCTTGTGTTAAATTTTGAAAATGTAACTTCATGGTTGCAAATGGGATTGTTCTAGGGAACATAATTTCAAAAGAGGGTATTGAAGTTGATCCTGCCAAAATTGAAGTGAACCAATCACTTCCTGAACCCACCTCTATTCGAGACATCCGTTCATTCCAAGGTTATGTTGGTTTCTATCAGAGATTCATCAATAACTTCAATAGTATTACCCTCCCACTCGCTAGTCTACTCCAAAATGATTATGTGTTCCAATTTGATGAGGCTTGTGAGAGAGCCTTCAATGAACTCAAAACTTCTCTTACATCTGCCCCGATAATCCAACCCTTGGATTGGTCCTTACCCTTTGAGTTGATGTGTGATGATTTTGATAGATCCGTTGGGGATGTTCTTGGTCAAAGAAGAGAAAAGATTACTCATGTCATCTTTTATTCCTCAAAAATGTTGGATGAAACTCAATCTCACTACACTATCACTAAAAAAGATCTTTTAGAAGTTGTTTTGCCTTAGATAAATTATGTCCCTATCTATTAGGTTCCAAAATCATCATATTCACAGATCATTATGCTATAAAGTTCGTACTCAAGAAAATTGATTCCAAACCGAGGCTAATAAGATGGATCCTAATGCTCCAAGAGTTTGACCTTGAAATCAAAGATAGACTAGGAAAAGAAAACCCTACGGATAATCACCTGAGTAGAATTTATAATTCTTCTCTTTTAGAAATCATTGATCCTAAATTCCCCACTAAGCACCTTTCATCTCTCACTCCAAAAATACCATGGTATTCTCCAATTTTAAATTACTTGGTTTCTGGTGTTTTCCCTAAAAAAATTTCAAAAGAACAAAAAATGAAGTTGAAAAGCGATTCAAAATACTATTTTTTGGGAAGATAATAATCTTTGAAAAACTGGGGCTGACATGGTAATTAGGAGATGTGTTGATGAAGATGAACATTCCTCCATCTTAGAATTTTTTCACTCACTTCCTAGAGGTGGCCACTTTGGACCACAAAGGACCTCTCGAAAGGTCCTAGACTCTGGATTCTTCTAGCCTTCACTCTTAAAGGAATCACAAGAGTTCTGTCAATCATGTCTCACTTGCAAAAAGTTTGGAACAGTTTAAAAGATAAATGAAATTACCCAAAAGTCTTTAATTTTCTCTAAGATCTTCGATGTTTGGGGCATCGATTTCATGGGACCATTCCCCCCTTCCAATATATTATCATACATTCTTCTTGTCGTTGATGATGTTTCTAGGTGGGTAGAGGCTAAACCCACTAGAAAGTATGATTCAAATACTGTTAGTGAGTTCCTAAAGACACACATTTTGCACCGATTTGGCACCCCAAATGCCTTGATAACTGACTTAGGAAACCATTTTTGTAATAGAACCATAGAATATCTTTTGAAAAAGAATGGGGTTGCATATAAAACTTAAACTTATTATCACCCCCAAACAAATGGCATGTCTGAACTTTCTAATAGAGAAGTGAAATGAGGGCTTGAGAGAATGGTAAAACCCACCAGAAAAGACTGGCCTGAAAGACTTGGTGAAGCACTATGGGCTTATCAAACTTCATATAAAACACCCATTGGGATGTCTTTTTTTAGGATAGTTTTTGGTAAAGTATGTTATTTACCAATTGAAATCCAACATAAGCCTTTCTGGGCTGTAAAAACCTATAATTTTGATTGTGAAAAATCTGGTTAAGAAAGATTGTTGCAATTGGCTGAACTGGATGAGCTTCGACTTGATTTCTATGATAATTCCAATCTGTACAAAGAAAAGGCTAAGGTACTTCATGACAAACACATCTTGAGAAAGGTATTCAATGAAGGTGAAAAGGTATTTATTTTCAACTCTTGATTTCATCTTCACCCAAGCATGCTTAATTCTCATTGGGAAGGTCCTTTTATTATTTCTCATGTTTACCCATTTGGTGCAGTGCAAGTCCAAGACCCCTCTTCAAAAAGGACATTCATAGTTAACGAACATTGGATAAAGCATAACCATGAGAGGACACACAATCTTGGAACCACATCGACTTCCATCATATCCACAACTTCCACAGACCCACCACTGGATGGAGACGGTGACCCGTTAAATCCAAACCAGGTGAACCTCTTTCCCTTTAACTCTCTCTCTATCTCTCTCTATTCCTCTCTCTCCCTCTTTCTTCTTAATCCCCTCTCTTTAATTTTTTTACCACTTTCCTCATAACCATTTTTATTTACTCTTTTTTTGGGTGTGTATTTATAAAAAAAGACCTTAAAAACTGAAAAACAATAATAAAAATCACTTAAAATATGGAAAAGAAAAAGTCATGATTACTCACCTTCAGGTTTTGAGATTTTGTCTAACCATTTTGGGGAGTCAAAAGACATGTTTTCATCTCAAAAATTTTGTATTTTTATTATGACTCTGGATAAATAATTTTGTGTCAAAACCAACAAATTTTGAATGCTAAATTTTTTATTTGGAAAATGATTCTCCCCAATCGTGGGAACCAACATTAGATTTCATGCCAAGGACACCTATAGACATATTTTAAAAATGTGTGTTTTTTACCCCCATTTGTGAGTCTTGAGTTTGTGGACCTTTGAGCTGAATTTTCTTATTTGGTGTGCATTAATATGATAGAGGCATTTTCTAAACCACATGAGAATCACAATATCCAAATAGCCTCTCATTTACCTTACATTAATCTTCATTTTGAAAGCCCCTTAGAGCCTATGAAAACATATTCCTTGATATCCACATTACAATCCCAATACCCTATCCCACACAATATATACGTGGATTTACATTGCATTATTTATTGAAATTTAATTGTGGGGGGTAATTGATTTCATTTTTTGGGTGCCCTTTCATTGATTTTCAACGAGTTATCATATGCTTGAGGGAAATCATCCATTTTATTATGAGGGAGAGGTAGTCATTCAGTGATTTTTGGGGAATGTAATGTACTTTTATTTATGTAATTTTGTAAATGTTACTGACAAGTGTTCAAAAAAAAGAAAAAAAATGGGTTGTGTCTTGGGTAGGTCAAAAATCAATCTTCCTCAACCTTTGATATTGTTATAACTGTTACAATTAGTATCATGAGGAGATAAATAATGGATTGGTATGTGAGTGTGAGATCTATTTCGAGTTCAAATTTCAAAAAAAAAAAGAAAAGAAAAACAAGAACATGTATGTCATTGGGAGAAGTTTTGTGTTATGTAAATATTTCATCTTATCATCCCCACCAAATTTTCTTCCTATATTGTGTATTTCTTCACATAATCATTTCCTTGTAAATATGTGTTTTTATTTACTTCCATGTTTCTTTTCAAAAAAAAAGTGTGCATTGTTTATTCCATTTTGGTGTTTTACCCCCTTTTTCCTATCTTTTGGATATCATCTTCCTACCATCCCGTAGCCACAGAAAAACCCCTAAAAAGACCTCCTGATTTTTTAGCACTTTATGATAGGGAGTGGAATCTGAGAGCTCTTACAAACTCTAAGATTTTCACTTTTGGTTGGTGAATGAGTGAATCTCCATAAATTAATTTTATCATCTTGAGAGAAGTAAGTTTTGTGTTCCAACATTTTCCATTTATAAATTTAAGCATGAAAAAATGAATTGTTTTCGGAACATTGTTTCTGTAAAAACTTGTGGTGGAATTCAATATAGATGAGTAAAATTCTATAAACCTCCCCAGATTGGGGAAAACAAAATTTTAATATTTGTTGGTGAGTAAAAATTATTTTGTTATGTTTTTTATATTTGTTGTACATGAGGACATGCACAAGACTATGTGTGGGGGAGTCGATGTTATTAATATTTTCATGACTTATTATATACTCCCTTTACTGATTTTATATGAAATGTGCATAATTTTTGTGAAATATTAATTTTTTAATACTAAATATAAATTTTGAGCATTTTTAGAAGTAGTCCAATTGAGTCAGTTTACTATTTTATTTATAACTATCACCCTACTAATCCAAATTGTGTTATTCTTGTTTTTTAGGATTCCTATTTAAATATAAAACATTTCATTGGAAGGAATATTGGGCCAATTATGCCATTTGAAGGGTCATATGGATCAAACAAGAAGGCCCACAAAATCTGTGAAGAAACAAGACCATCCATAAATATTGAATTAATGGGCTCAATCCAAAAGGTAAAATTAATTAATTCTCCTCAAACGTTTGGGGTACAATGTAAGGATTCTTGGATAAAACTTTCAATTCCCCAATCCAAATATAAGGGGCCCAACTGATTCATTTAAACGCAGCCCACCATTCTGACCGGGAATTAAAATCAATACAGTATTCATGACATGTCTCCTGATATATTCATCAAATCAAGATGAGATTTTTTATTTTGAAATAAGAGATATAGTCGGACGACTTTTTTGAAGAAATAATTCAGATTTGAAGGCATATTCCTATTCAAAACTCCATTCACATTTTGGCCATTGAAACAACATGGATAGAAATGGACAATTTAACATTGTTTATGAAAACCACCATAAAGTTGTCTCCAAAAATCAAAATGACTTCAAATTTCAAGAGTAGTCAGAACACTTTATTATCTACAACTTTGAATAAGGATATATATCGATATTTAGCTATCTGGATGTCCAAATCGTCTATTCAATTGGAGGGGTAGTTTTGGAATGCAAACAGTCCGCGACCTTGGGCTATAAATACATATCCTCCTCTCCTTTCAAAAGGGTTGGAATTTCAGAAGATAAGAGCATCAATTTTCACAACCAAATCCTTTAAAATTCTTTGGAGGAACTTCCAAACTCAATTTTTCACTTGAGAGACTCTTCCTCCTCTCTTTGTTTTCATTTACTTTTGTGTTCTTCTTGGTTGTAATCTGGTAAGTATTTGTTTTTGTAATTCTATTTTAATGAAAGTTTCTTCTTATTCATCTATTATTCTCATCCAAATTCTGTTAAATAATATTATTGGTCTTAAAATAGTTTAAATATAGTTGAATCTCCCTCCCTTATTATGATTTCCCATTCAATCTAAGGTTGGTATTTAATTCCCTTCACTGTTTGTGTGTATGTGTTCGAAGCACAACTCTTTTCTTATCACTTTTTTTCTTCTATTTATAATTCATCATCATAAACATTAAAACCATATTATTAACCAAAATAATGGCTAAGTAAATCTATCATTGGGGTGAGTTATAATTTGGGGATGTTAGGTGATTGAGAGCATTTTCTCGATGTATATTCTTTAAATTATCATTGTGTATGTTAAACTTAGAATGTCATGGATTAATGAAATCATTTGTTTAATGTGTGGTTTACGTGGATTATTTGAACCATAAATACACTACCATCAACAAGCTCTAATTGAGATTAGAACTTTAAGATAAGTTAAGGCTTTGATTAAAGCCTTAACACTTAGGAATTCCTATCAACATTATCTTGTGAAGTGGGTGTTAATTTAAATGCAATATAAAGCAATGATCAAGGATATAACAAGATTAACTCCCTAATAATGAACTAACCCCAATATTTATCAATTTGTTAAATAAATATTAATCAATCAATCATTTCATAAGCTCTGCAAACAAACCCCCCAATCATAATATAGTCAACTAAAAACAATTGACTATTAAAAAGTATCATCGCAAAGGATTTGACCTGAGTTCCGGTATACACATTAGCAGAGCACTGGAAACTTGACCTGTAGATAGGTGAAAATCGGACATGGTTTCAATAGGCATCCATTTAACATGGGACAGTTGAGGATATACCTGAGTGGGTTGCAGCAGGAGACCAAGTGGACCTCATGGTGCTGCAAGTAATGCCTGAGATTCTAAAGTGTGAATATTAGGGCTAGGTAGTTTTTTCCTATCTTCAAATACCGAGTTTCGGCATCGATCATTGTCTGGATGAGGTAGTAGAGTATATTCTCACTACCGGCATCATTTTTATGTATGAGTAAGGTACCTAATGATCGTTCCAGGGCAATTACATATATAATGAATGGTATTCCCTTTACTGGTGGCATGAGCACTGGCAGTCTTAGGAGATATATTTTGAGATTGTCAAACGCTTCTTGACAATAATTATCCCATTCATACATAACTCCTTTCTTCATGAGCTTGATGAAAGGTAAACATTTACCTACTAGGTTGCCTATGAAGTGTTGAATGTAGGTGAGGTGCCCCTATAAACCTCTCAACTCGATGAGGTTGAGAGGTGGGGACATTACAAGAATAGATTTCGTCTTCTCTGGGTCAACTTTAATGCCACGATGGCGTATGACGAAGCCGAGGAATTTTCCCGAGGTAACGCCAAAGGAATATTTTAGGGGATTCATCTTTAAACTGTGATATCTCAATTTGTTGAAGACATTTTTAAGGTCATCCAGGTGGTTCAGATGCTATCATGACTTAACCACCAGGTCATCAATATAACACTCAATGAATTTACCCCAAAAGTGCTTGAAGATGTGATGTATAGCACACTGATAGGTGTCGATGACATTCTTTAGACCAAAGGGAGTCACTTTATAATAGAACACCCCCTGAGGGACCCTAAAATCAGTAGATTCTTCATATCCTTGGCCATCTGAATTTGATTATATCCGGAATAGTCGTCCTTGAAGGAAATGTCTCCAAACATGGTTGTTCCATCAATCAACAATTTTGTGATCGGGATCGAGAATTTTTCTTTTGGGAAATATTGATTAAGGTCCCTGAATTCAATAAAGATTCTAATTTTTTCATTCTTCTTCTTAACAGAGACTATTTTTTCCATCCAGATCAGATATTGGACCACTCGTATTAAGTTTTCTTTTATAATCTTGTAAACTTAAGCCTCTATTTTGGTAACATGTGTTGGGTGGGTCCTTCTGGATACTTGCTGATAGCCTCAGTGATCTTTTGGTAATCCCAGATGGTGGGTGGAAACTTCAGGATTGAGGCCTAGCATCTCTGTGTAATTCCAGGAAAATACATCTCAATTCTTCTTTAAAAAGGAGTTGTATACCTCCTGTTCCTCAATGAGCATTTCCACACTGATAATAGTGGGTTGCGGGTTGTTTTCAGTGCCCATATTTATCTCCCTAAGTTCATAGATTATGGTGGAAACACCTTCTTCAAATGCAGGAGGGTCATCTTTGAGGTATTTTTCTTATTCTTCTTCTTCTTCTTCTTCATCTTCTTCATCTTCCTCTTTTGATGGAGAAAGGATTTTTGAGATAACCTCTCCAATTTTGGGATGGAAATCGTCTTTTTCCTTGGTGTGTTATTTAAGGGTAGTTTTATGTCCCAAGGAAGGGTCAAGAGCATCTTTTATAGGGATTTTCCTGACAACATTAGAATCATCCCGCTCTTATGTGTCCTTGGACTTAGTGGTTGTAGAAGAGACCATGCAGACAATTGAGTCTATATTCAGACTTGTACTTACATATTCAACTTGGTTGACGAGTTGCATGTACTCCTCCCCAAGCTACTAGAAGGGGTCAGTGAGAACTATCTCCAATCCATTTAGGGCATTGATCTAATAAACATCATCGGTCGAAAGATGTTTTTCTTCTAACTCATAGAACCCTACATCGATGTAATGTGACTCACAGAACTCAAATGGGGATTTATCAATGTGAAAATTCCATATCTTCCCATTACTGCAATATTTGATTCACTGATGGTATGAGGATGGAATTGCATCATGCCAATGCATCCAAAGCCTCCCTAACAAAACATTGAAGGTTGTACTTTTCTGCACCACCAAAAACTCAGAATCTGATATGAGATCTCCGAACCAAGATTTAATCTTGATTCTTTCCAATAGATTCCGCTCACTTTTTTCATATCCCAATAGAGTTGTAGTGCAGGGTGTCAAGCTATATTCATCATACCCCAGTCGACGAAGCGTTCTCAGTGGGAGGAGGTTAACTCTTGAGTCGTTGTTAATGAAGATCCTATGAACATCAATTCCATTTATCTTGTCAGACACATATAAGGGTTTGGTGTTCCCTTGTATGATAGCATCTTCATCAATGTCTGTGAAGGAGATAATGGCATGTCATTATTTGGGACTGGTCTCCGTTTGGTAGAATTCAGCCACTACTATTTCAGACATGAACTCCTGGGGACTTAGGAAGGCTTTGATGAGTGCCTCTCTAATATCTGCAAACAAACTCAACGCATTCAGGATTGACAGCTTTGCTGGTACTAAAGCCAACTGCTTTAAAATGACATAAATATGCTCTAAAGGTTGGAACTTCTGGGCTTGGGGTTTCTCTTTTATATACACTTTAGGGTTTTGATCTTTGTAAGTATATGGTTCAGCCTCTATAATAGGATTCGGCGGTGCTGCAATCCTTTCTGCGTTTGGCAGAACTGGTCTGCCTGTATACCTTGGGCAGTCCGGTACATTTTCTTCCCCTAATGGATATTCTAAGATGACTAGGCTTGGGTTTCTTTCATAGGGGGCGAAGGAGCATTCTGGTTCCTGTTGTGTCTATCGGAGGGTCCTTCCGGGAGTTTCTATGATGTTAAAGGTTTGACTTGTGGCGTGGCCAGGAATTTGAATCCTTCCACAATCATGCCTTTCAGGAAACCTTCGGCCTCTACGGCCTCTTCCTCTAGCTCTCTAATTGGGAACGGGGAATTTGGGTTCGTGGCTGTAGTCTTCATCATAGAAGAGATACATCAAGTGAATTACATTAATGGAGCCAAAGATCAGTTCTTGATCTGATATTGTTCATGTTTGATTATCTCCTTCTGATGGTGTTGTTTGGTGGGGCGGTGCCCGTTGAATCATTTGGAAGAGTGATTCCAATTGAATAAATTATATTAGCATGAAGTCCGAAAGTGTCAACACTGACTTTGACATTAGTTTCATCTCATCTTCTTGCTCTTTCTTTCTGTACTTCTGGCCTTTAGAGGACTACAGGGCTGAGGAGGATGGTTGTGCTATATTAGAAGCTTTTGGGGGCACATCAGGTTGTTTCAAATGCACCTGGAGGATGTTGTGGACTCAATTAATGGTCTTCCATGTCATCCAGTTGATGAAATTTTTCTCCTTCTTACTGGTGACAGTTTTCCACTCCTCTTCCTCTCTTGAGTCTGAGGTGGAAACATACTCCACTTATACTGGCGGCGGTCCCAACTTGACTTCACCAGAATCTACCATATTTTTTAGGAGATCATTGAAAAAAAAGCATTCATGGATGGAGTTTCCTAGTATCCAGTGGTAAGGAAAATAATTTTAATGGTCATCGAGACCCACTTCATCGGTTCGCTTTGTCTCTGGCAGCCGGAGCAGATTGCAATTCATGGCAGCTATGAAATAGTCGCAGACCTATTCATCTCAGAACAAATTAACTTTATTTATTATTTATTTAAACTAGTTTATTTTAGTACCTCTTCACTCATCTTTCCAAGGTGGGGGTGTATTTTGGAGTCTAGGGGGTTTTTCAGGGTTCGGTGGGTGCCTTGCAACTGAAGCTGGTGTCGGGGGTGGCTTAAGCATGACAGAAACCTCTTCAGTATTTCCTATTCTTTTCCTAGGGGATGATGGGGCCACTCTAGACTTAATGTTATTCCCTTACAAGGAGTCTTATATCCTTTGGGAAATGGCAGAGAAGTATCTAAACCCACTGGTGTACTTCACCAGGATGAGCGGTGTTCGCAATTCATCCTGGAGGTTATCGATGCACATAGAGAGCATCTCATCCTGGGGGAGTGGTTGGTTTAAGAAATATGACAGACCTTTCCATCTGGAAATGAACTTTGAGACTCTCTCATTCTCTCGCTACTTGTAGTTCATGAGATTACTAACCATCATCTTGGGTAGCATCGAACTAAACTGGAAGAGGAACTATCGCCGAAGATCCTCCTAGCTTGTAATTGAATTAGCTGGCAGGCTAGTATACCATACGAAAGATGATCCCTACAGGGCTTGTATGAATCACCTGAGTTGTATGGATTCTTACAACTCTAGATTTCCCATCATGGGGTCATAGTAAGAGGCATATTGCATCAAATGCTGTTATGGGTCCCCCGATCCATTGAATACTAGGAATACAGGGTTCTAGAAGTTTGGTGGGAGCGGAACATTGATCACCCACTCGAGCTAGGGTTTTTGCTCTGGTTGTATCAGAGTGTGCCACCCCGCTATGGATTCTAGTAAGGATGTTAGCTACTTGATAGTATTTAAAATCCCTTGATGCATATCCTGTAGGGCTTGAGCTTGAGATAGTGCGGTAGGGGCCATGATTGGGCGTGCCAACACAACTGGAATTTGGGGTGGATACCGAGTCGGGGGCATCATTTGTGGGTTTACCTGGATATATTCTGGTTGCCTTCCCAGTGGGGGGAAGTCTTGATGTCCTTCAAGGGCCGGTTTGAATGGTCATCCAAACTTGGCTTCATTCACTCGAATGAGTGCATGTGGTATGGGAACCTCTTCTGGGAGCACCTGCTGACATTCTGCAGAGGGAACACATCTGGCGCGGTAACTCCCTCGACGTAGCTTGACATTAATCTGCCTAAGATCTTTCATTTATTACTCCTTCTTGGAGAACCTTTCCTCGAGGGTAAGGGACGCATTCTCATCGGGAGGAGGAGGTGGGTCATATAAGACTTTGGATTTATTTTTCTCCTTTTTGGAGTTTCATGGGGGAGGTAATTTCGGGTTGACTGAGGGGGAACCCAGATTTAGGACCGCCCTATGGTTTTGGGTATTCACACCATCAGGCTCAGTGTGGGTTGCCTCTGAGAGGAAACCATCTTCCTTCACAATCTCCTCTCCTGCGTCGTTTCCTGTGAGATCCGTGGGGTTGATGTATACCACATTCACTAAGGCATACTGCATTGGGGGTGGTGTACCCGGTGCTGAATGGTAGGAAGGATTCTTGCACCCTTTATTAGACTTTCTCCTTCCATTCTGTGGTATTATTTGGGATTCTTGACAAAGATTGACCTGAATGAAACCCTGATCTAAACTCGTAATGTTCCTTTATCTCAAAGGGTGTGAACCAGGAGAAGGGGTGGAATGGATAACTCATATGTCCATCATTATTTCTAGATGGTGGAAGACAAAGGTCCGTTGTTTGGGGATTTGAGGTAAAAATTCCCCCAACCCTGCAGGCTGGGTCTGTTCTCATCCTCCTATCATTGCACTGTGTCCTAGATTTGTTGGTCTTACGGGGGCATTTTGATTTAAAAATTCCCCCAACCATGTGGGCCAGGACTATTCCTATATTGCGGCTGTAGCCACCACTATTTCCACCCTTTCAATTTCATGTACCCATGTGTGGGTGTAATACAAATATGGATTTGGGCCTGTGCGGGGTCTATGGCCTTTTGAATACATGGGTACTACTTTCTGGTCATCTTCCCTAAGGCGAGAATCCTTTTGGATGTTCCTGGTCTCTTGACTCAGTAGTTTTTTAATGGATTGATCTCTTCGACCTAGATTCTTTTGAGGCTTACTTCAGGACGGTTTTTGTTGGCTATCTTATCTTTCCTGAGTAGGGGTTTCATTTGATTTTTTCCTCTGGGTGATGACATTACTGGATTTCATTTCCATTGGGGCCTTCTAGACAGGGCATGGGGTGAAGTGTAGAGCTCCATTTTCTCCCCACCCTGTAATGTGAACTCCTTCCAGGGAATTTCCAATAAGGCGACACAATTTATACATTGTGTGGAGGCATGAATGTTCAAGGTTTTCCTTCCACCTTTCTAATTGTGACTGCCTTGCAGACGGGAGGGCTTCCAGGTCAATTAGACGGCGAAGCTCCCCTATCGTGCTGACATGGTCCATGTACCCTTCATAGGGTAGGAATTTTTCTTTCATCTTTTGAAGATTTTCCCATATATTGAGGTGAATTTCATGTGTGCATTCCCCAGAAAATTATCCTGGTATGTTGAAGTGATAAGTGGTCAGAGGCCAATACATCATTGGTATATTATCCTTATCTAGTTTTCTTATCACAAGCAACATATCATGTTGTTGTTATTCCATAGGCTCCTCTACTTGATATGCCTATCTCGACTGCTTCTTGATAATTTCATTCGAATCCATTGGGATGGTGGGAGCCTTATCGGTTCACAGACACCATGGGGGTGGCTCAAAAGATGAGCGTAGCCCCAGGCCATCCTCTGGTTGAGAAAGAACATCACTCATTATAGATAGAGTTCTCGATGTGTGTGACTCCTTTTCGATGGCCTCTACATAGGAGGGCTTTCTCATATTTGTTCCAGCAAGGGGAGGACCTTCTTGGCAGCATGGATTTTGGTTGCGAGGAGGACCTTCTCAAGTAGTGTTTCAATATAGAGGACTATCATTGCATCTTGATGCCTAACCGCGGAAATCTTCCTGATGGTGTGTACCCTAGGGAGGACCTTCAGGGTAGTTTCTAGCAATGGTAGGACCTTCTTGGTGCTTGATTTCATTGTGGGGATGGCCTTTACAACAACTATCATTGCGAGGAGGTCCTTTGTAATGGTCGTCATCATGAAGAGGACTGCCATCATGACTTGATATCTGGCTGTAGGGAGAATTTATACAATGCACATCCTGGGGAGGGCCTTCAAGATGTACTGCAATGAGGGGAGGACTTTCTTGTTGCTTGGCGTTACTCTAGGGAGGACCTTTAGAGTAACTGCCATTTTGGGCAGGGCCTTTGAAATGACTGTCATCATGGTGAGGACTACCATCATGACTTGATGTCCGACTATTGAGAGAAGCATATCTGTAGCGTATACACTGGGGAGGACCATCAGGGTGGACAACAGCAAGGGGAGGACCTTCTTGTAGTTTGGTCTTCAGGTCGAGGGGAGGGCTGCCCCAATGTGCATCAGGAGATAGGCTCTCGTGATCGATCATTCTTGACCCACAGAGTAAGCCCCTGAGGGTGCTCTATGGAGGACCTTCATAGTTTCTAGTAGAGACATTGCAGGGAGGACCTTCAAAACTACTATTGCGACTTCCATAATTTGGTAATGGAATGATAGGGTCTTGAGCCTTTGTTTATATATGTTTGAGGGAATCAAGAACCCCAGCTTCCAGTAGAGCAGGGTCATGTATGTGCTCTTCATTTTCTGGTTTCCTTTGGCACTTTTAATTTTTGGGTGCTCTCTTGCAGGTTACCGGGGCCATATACTATTGGTAATGGACTTCGTATATGGGTCTATATCTTGTTGGGTCCCATGACATCGTAGAGATACACCGATGAGCATCTTGAGTTTTGGTAGGGATATATGCCTACCCTGGAGCAGCCACCATGTTGGACCGGCATCCCCCAACTGGAACGGGTATTTTTTCCCGATCTGATTGTCTGTATGTTGCGGGATATTTCAATATACCCTCCTAGACTAGAGAAAGGATGTATAATTTCTTCAAATTGACTACCTCATTTTGTGAGTGAGACATTCCATTCGAGGAAATCAGGTCGTGGGCCTGATTTCTCGCCTTTGTCGTCGATGAAATGATATCATGGCATGTTTGGAGGATATGGTCTTGAATCGATGTCTGATCTTCCATCATTTTTAAGATGTTCTAGGATATATCTTTGGCCAAAATGGGTATGAAGGCCCATTCCGATGTCGGAGTAGGAGTTTGTGCCTGCTCTGGTACTCCATGAGTTTCCAATAGATACTGGCAGTTCTCCTATACCGGGATAGAGGAATGAGTCTGTCACCGTTTTTCTTCTCTAGTTTCCACCACATTTGACTGGTGGTATTCATATTCACGAGCGTGGATTTTCATCCACTTGTTTGTCACTATATTTGTCTCATGGGATTTGTATGTATCCGTAGAAATTTGAATCTACTCATATTTTCTTTCTACCCTATTTGGATGGAGGACTTGAAGTGAATCAGCAAGTGTTTGTACCTACATATAGCATGTTTCTACCCTATTTAGATGGCAGTCTTGAAATGTGTTAGCAAGTATTTGTGCCTATGTAGAGCTGGTTGCCACCATATTTTGATGGCAGGCTTGTTGTGCGTCAGAAGATATCTGCGTCTGCCTGTAGCTAGCCACTCTGTCCGCATGGCGGGACTGGAGAGAACTAATAGGAACATATGTGTGCTCATATTGTGCCACCCTATTTCTATGGTGGACTTAAGTGGAGAGGGAAGAGTCGTATGTCTTCCTGTTGAATGCCTCTGTGTTAGTATGGTGAAGCTAATCCTCAGGAACCAGGGTGATGGAAAGTTCTTGGTTATATATTCATTTCCCTTGGCGGGCAGCCCGAGGGGCCCGAGTCTCCTGGACTTTGGAAGGTTCCCTCAGCATAAGGCCCTCCTTGGCAGGAGGAGGTATGTTCATCTGGTGTCGAAGGAAATGCTCTCTGGTGGGGGCCCATGGGTTCGACCCCAATGCAGTTGATATGAAGTCGCCATCATTGACTTCATCTGCCTTCTTAAGGTAAGGGAGGTATTTGTTGTCGCATTCTGAAGACAGGCTCCCGAAACAGTTTGAGACAACCATTGGGGCCCCCTTGTGTGGGGGTGTCAGCAGTGGCTGAAGAGGCGACTGGCGGACCTTTTCAAACTAGAGGGTTTGTCTTGCGGCCTCCAGCATGGGGAGAGTACTGTTTTTTGTGGTACTCCCTAATCAGCGTATTGGATACCCAGCATTGAAGACGTTGGGTAGGCGAAGGGGTCCTACTCTTCATTAAGACCCTGACCGCCTACGAGATCACTGATGTGCCTATCTGCATGGGTCTTTGGGATGTCATTTGGATCGAATTTTTCTATACGGGAACCTGCGATATACATATATGAAATACAGACCACAAAACATCGTCAATGTATAATTCCTTTAAACATATGCATATTTTTTTATTCAACTTTGCCCCCTTTCCCTTTTCTTTTGTTGTGGGATAAAGGGGGATGAGTGGGGTGAGACTGCCACCTTGGTTAAGGATTCACGTTGGGTTCCCCATTTTTATTCTGCCTCTAAGGTGGCGCATTTACATGCACTGGGATGAACAAAATGGTCTGACATGCAGGGTCCTTTTTTTCTTTTATCATTGGGGTAGAATTTCCACCTTGGTTAAGGATTCACATTGGGTTCACCATTTTTGTTCCTCCTCTAAGGTGGCGCATTTACGAGTGGTGTAGAGATGGCATAAAGAGGATCATCACTCATCCCTTTTCCTATAGGGATGGTTTCTTATCGAATTTATAATTCCTTTTCCTTGACCCGTTTAACATAATTATCTTTTAAAGAAGGTTGAATTAACCTTGCGGGAACCATCAGTCTCAGCAGTTGATCGTGTGGGGGTCAAGAACTCATGTAATCGGTCCTTCTTGGATATAAATTCCTTGGATGGTCTCCAACGGGTTTATTCGTGGATACAAGAATGTCCATCATCCCAGGTATCCATGATTCATGGACCTTATTTCCAAATACAGGTGCTCATTGACTGAAGATTTGGCCAACGACACTTAAGGACTCCATTGGTCGAGAGGATGGGAGGTCAGGCTCACCGCACCCTTTTGGGGAGGATTTATTCCTATTTTGGGACTCTCTTATAGATTTAAGTCGTGTTCATATGTTCTTTAATCCTTGGTTCATTCCTGAATAGTTTTTCCATAGGCTACCCATATTTTTCAAGATCATCATGAGCATGCATGTGTTTGATGCCGCGGAGGTGATGCTAACTTAGACAGTTTATAAGGTGCTCTGGAGTTTATCATAATCCAGGGGTCATGGTTGGGTGGACCCTTTATGGATGGGCACCCATTTGAGATCGGGCCTTCAAGAAGGTGTCCTGCGTATCCTATTTTTATCAGGAATTAGATTTCTTGTAGTTTAGAATGTGTGGGGATTACGCTTGGATGCTTCCCATTTTAGGAAACATGGTTGGGTGGACCCTTTTGGTTAGGCACCCATTTGAGCTCGGGCCTTCTGGTAGGCATCCTATGTATCCGGATTTGATCAGGAATCAGAGTTCTCATAGTTCAGAATGTGTGATAATGTTGTGATCCTCACAAACCTCTAATCCCACGTGAGTCATGCTAGGTGTGAGAAACATGAGTATTTGAAAAATTAAACAATGCACATTCCTCCTCCCCGGTTGTTGGGGGAGGGAGAGCCCACGCTGGAAGAGGTCGGGGCGACTATGGGTGAAGGCGCGGAGCAACGAACCCTTTAATGTGAGATGAAATTAAAGGTCATGTGACCGTGACTTAGAGGATTGGAGACTTACCATAGTGGGAGGTCCTCGAAGCACGTTCTAGGAAGGGGAGGAGTTTCTTCCTCAACAAAGGGGGGAGTGAACATAACCCCTTCAACTGATCATTGTTCCTTATTGAATTGAAAAGAAATTAATCACCCTTAATCTCCAGAATAAGGATGTTCAAATCGACATTCCAAGGTTGGACTCTGGGTTACAATGGGAATTTATCCTTACATTCATTCCCAAATCCCACACCTTTTCTGTAAGGGCATTCATGACTCCACTTACTGTGGGTATGTAGACTCAATAGGGCATGCTGATGCACCCGATGGTCTAATCATACGGGTCTGGTGTCTTTGGAGGAGTCTTTGGACTAGTGTCGATGGACTAGTTAGTGGAGGGATCATGGAGGATTGGATGATAATGGAGGGGTGAGGTTGGAATCAGGAGGAACAATACCCAAAAACACCCCATTCCGCATATAGTTTTTTTCATGCGGGGTGGGGATGGCTCTGCATATCATAGTGGTATGCAAGTAGAAGGGCCATCCATGTACCAGTGTGGTGTGTGGGCATGGGTATTTCCATCGCATACCAAAGTGGTACGTGGCTCCCCATGCTACTTTGGGTTATATCCACATACCTATTGGGTACGTGGTGATGTGTTGCGCCCGTGTAGCAGTATGACACACAAGGAACCATACATAAGGAGGGTCTGGGGGATTACCGTTTACGGGAAATTCATCCATGATAAGTCTTTGGTTTTCAGTTTACCAATTAGGTTCATGGTTCTATTTTTATTATTCAATTACACCATTTTATGGTTCGCGGTCGGTTGTACCTATAGAGGAAGTGGTTCACAGTTCGTGCTTCGCTGATGAAACAAGACGAAAGATGGAGTGAAACCTATGATTCTCCCTCAAGATTTCTTTGCTCGTCCTCTCTCTATCAGTCTCCCTATCTGCGTGTGTCCCCCTTTATTCTTCTAATTTTCTCCTTTTATATTGTATTAGAGCGATCATATCTATTGGGCATGCGACATCGTTTGTGGAGGCCCGTTGAAGCAATATTCCGACCCGTGGAAGACTCGGTCAACCAAGGTTTGAAGAGGCTTCGGTTCGCAATAATGGTTTGAAAAACCCTTCCAAGTCAATTAATCCACGAACTGATGGGTTCGTGGCACGGTATGCAGACAGTCTTCCATGCACAACTTCATCAGTTGACACGGTTCACGGTTTTTCTTATTTGTTGGCCATCACTTTGCGGGCCAGCGGTTCGTAGATCGTCACACATACTTGGTGGTTCACGAGCCATCTTCTCCACATACCCTTCATAGTGATGGAACACAAGTTAATTAAAAACCTTTAAAACTTGAATTCCTTCAAGTTTCTTCAAATAAATTCAACTCAATTTGAGTCCCATTGCCTTTATAGACTTGTAGAAGCACTTGCTTCTTCTTACAAATCGACTGCAGGGGGACTTTCTCTACTTGACGATATTTTCTAGACCCTACAATTGGTCATATTTTATATAGGTAACTAAGGCTTGTTTGTAATTAGGTATTAACTATTTTAAAATCTATATTTTTTTTTTGAAAAATTACACTTTCATAGCATTTAATTAAATTTAATTTTTTTTCAAAAATATTATTTCTTAATAACATGGTTTAATACTTTGTTATAATCATTGGTTTTTCATTTCTTTATACTCTTTCTTTTTTGGGGTTCAAGAGTTATCTATATTTGGTCTCTTCTTCATCATCTTCAAGATTAATTCTATTTCTCATTATCTTGTCTTGCTTCTACTATTTTGCATCTCCTCTATCAGTTGCACTTTCACTCACCATTGGAAGAACTCAATGCTGAGGGTTTTAAGTTGATGTTGGAAGAACTCAATGGTGATTGTTTTAAGTCACCATTGGAAGAACCCAATAGTGATGGTTTTTTGTCACCATTGAAACCCAGTGGTGGGTCATTGACCCAACTCCAGGAAATAAATGATGAGTAAATATATTCATTATTTCACTTTAGAGATAGGTAATTTACCCATCGTTGAACATCAATAGTGGATTATTATTTTACCCACAATTTGTTTTGTTGTTGTTCTTTGCCTTGGATGAGCTCCTTATTTTTTTTATTTTCATGTTGTAGATCTCTATTTCTTCTATTTATTTTCTTATTAAAAATTTATTTCATCTATTTTTCTTTCTGATCATCTGCATTTTCTTTGGGTCTTTTGTCTCTTCTTTAATGTTAAAGACTTTGGAAGTAGCTACAACAACTTATTTCTTTAATTTTTTATTCTAAGATTCTTTGAGAAATTAATAAGTTTGATTTATTCAAATGATATATATTTATGTTTTTTAAAAATATTTTTCAATAATCCACCATTAGAACCCAGTGGTGGGATATGAGTCACCATTGAAATCCAACAGTGCGTCACGAGTCACCGTTGGACATCCAACTATAGGTATTTTTTTATTGTTCTCAAGAACCCTTTGGTTATTAGGATTCATGGAATTTATTTCAGTTTTGTTTAATTATTTTATTTTTTTCTTAAAAAGGAAATGGTATGTAATACTCTATATTTCCACCGTTAGACATTTCCAATAGTAGGAAATGACTTACCGCCCTCTGTCTTCAATGATAGTTTATGACCCACCATTAGTTAAAATTTGTTTACAAAATTTATTTTCTTAATTTTAGTGAATTTTGTTAAAATAAACTACCTTTTAAATTTTTTTAATATTTTTTGTTGAAATATAATTTCAACTTTGTTTAAAAATAATTGTAACATTTTTTAGTGACACCTGTTCATGCAGATTGTTTTTCATACAATGCTCTGTTTTTCCAAAATTTTGTGGTATATTTAATTTGTATAATTATTTTATTATTTCAATATTTTTCAATTGTTATTTTTCTATGAATTATTATTATTAATATATCAGATATTCCTTTTAATATATCACGAATAAATATTATTCTAATTATGTTTTTTTAGCACGGATTCAACAAAATAAGGTAAGAGTCGTATTATTTTTTTATTAAACACTAACAAGTTTCATGAATATATTGGACATTGAAACACTCTTATAGATCTATGTTTTAATGTTTTGGGACATTGATTCAAGTGAAAAAACACATGTTTTAGTGTAGATGATTAATTAGACAAGAATATGATGATACCTTTCTTGGTACTCTTGAATTGATCTAGAATCTTCTTCAAATTATATTATTATGTTGTGATCACTGAATATATCCATCACCTTTCATATTCCTCCATTGATTTGATCAAAGAACATGAGCTTCAATGAATTTCTACATCATATTCTCAAGATGTCATTTTATTTTCTTTCTATTATTTCTCCATTGTAATATTTCCTATTGCCTATTTGTTCTCTATAGTTTTGGTTTAAGCTTTTCCCTTCCAAAATATGTCACTAGGTTATTCCACCCATCTAAAAGGAATTTGGGGTTGTTCCTCCCAGACAAAAGGAAGGTAGGTTCTGACTCCTTCAAAATTAATGGGTTGTACCACCTAGTGTGAAAAAGGTAGATTTATTTTTGTATGTAATCGGGTTATCACTCCCATTAAAAATGTAGGATTTAGTACATACAAATCTTCTTGAGGGGTATAGAAGATTGAAGAGAGTACTAGGATCTTGGTGATCCAAACCTCTATAAAATCATCATGTGTCATCTGTTTTAATTTTTCTTTAGATTTTAACATGGCTATAACTTTGATAAATTATTATTTTTAATAATAAATAAAAAGGACTATTCATTCCCCTCTAGTCACTTCTACCTCACCAAAGGACCTAAAAATAGTATCATAGCATGGTTCCTTTTTAATTATTTGGTTTTAATTGATTCATTATCTATTTCTGAACCAACCATTATCCTAGTTTTAAAATTCTACGGAAAATATCCACAAATTTGTTATGGATAATCCATATTTCAAGATGTTTAATCTCATTAGACCACTCCACTTTAATGGAAGTGATTGTGTCTACTGGAAATAAAGAATGGAGTTATTTCTTAAAAATATATGTAACGTTTCAACTCGGGTTCCACACACTAATTCCCCAATCCGATTCTCCACATGATCTCAAGCGCACCTAGTCGTACGCTAGAGGCTGTGAGATAGTAGTGAGGGTCTAGAAATCCAATCATAGGGATACTATACCCTCTTTTATTAGAGTAATACACTAATGTAAATAATAAACAATAGTGTAAGAAATATATATCAATAAAAAATACCAATATCTGAAGATGGTCAAAGAAAAAAATACAATATCCAACTAGAACTAAAAACATTCCATGCTAAAGTAATTGTGAAGTGTCTAAAATGAAAACTGAAAATAAATACACCAACGACTCCCAAGTGGGTCCCGAACCACATCTAGTTCCCTCATACAAGCTCTATCTCCAATCATAAATCTATCCTAGGGCCTTTTCACTTAACCTTTCTTATAACAATAAATTCTATTTGGGTACTGATCAGGCATCTAGAGTAGGGTGTGAGTACAACTCAGTAGGCCACCACCAAATGTGTCTAAAATAGATCCAGTCAACAATAGTGTATATAGTTATATAAATAATTAAATATAATGAATAAATAAATAGTTTATCACATTATTAAATATTATCTATTAAACCACATAAACCCTCAGGTTCTTGAGTACACGCAAACCTCAATACCTACTTCGGTCTATGTTAGAGTATGAACCATTTCACATTATCAATTTACAATTCAATAAAAAATTGTATTTCATTATATATTTCAATACAATTCATATTAAGTCCAATTAGAACCATAGTCAAATACCAACATTTTGGGTCTAGGTTTTCATGCCTAGGACCCATGGGTTTTTGAAACAGTAGACTATGTCCCACACAAATTTATCACTACGGGCTTTAAAATTAGCATACTATGTCCTGCTCATGTGGTATTTGGAAATAGAAAACTATGTACCACCCTCAATTATCAAATAATTATCACTATGGTATTTGGAATCAGAAAAACATGTCCCGCTCATGTTTATCAAGCAATTATCACTACATGATTCAGAATCAACAGACCATGTCCCACTCATGTGGGCTTTAGAAATAACAGACCATGTCTCGCCCTCATTTATCAACATTTATGTAACACACACACACACACACATATATATATATATATATATATATCTAACATTACAAGGATCATTGTATTACATCAATAATGATTTATCAACATTAATCCTTTTATCATAATGATTCTCATTAATTAATATGACAATTAATTAATCAAACTCATATCATTAATTAATTCCATAATTAATTAATAATTTTCACAATTTTAGTATCTCATAATTAAGTAAACGATTAATTATTCAATTCATAACATAAAAATAACATAATTAATTCTACAATTAATTTTCTCAATAATTATCTCAACATCACATAATTAATTTCACAATTAATTATTCTCAAATTTCACAATTTCACAATTCTACTATTAATTAATTCACCCAAATTAATTAATTTAATAAAAAAGTCAATTTCTAAACAACCCTAGAAATTAAAAACATTTCATACATATAATAAAAATCAAAACTATGGGATTTGATTATTATACCACCTACCTTGATTCGTTGATGGTTAATTGCCCAACAGAAATCCCCAAAATTGCGCAGCACAGCGGCGTAGATTAGGTCCAGATATATAACCCTAAATCAAGATTAAAAAAATAAATATATCTTAGATCTAGATATATATGCACAAGACTATATCTAGATTCACCAAATATAGATCTACATATAGGAAAAATAGAATATTTCTACCACTAAATGAGAGAGAGAACAAAGGAGGATGAATGAGAAAGCAATGTGACAAGATCAACTTACTAGGAGAGATGAAGATCTTTGTTTTGGGCTTTGAATCCAAAATAACGAAGGTCATATAAACTTGGAATTCATCTGGAGATATCCAAAATCATGAAATACCTCCTTGGGTTGAATGGGAGTCAAAATAGATTAGTCCTGGGGGTTCGGCAAAATTTTAAAATAATTTTCAAACTTAATAAATTCCCACACATGGTATCCTACATATGGGCATACAATTTTCCCTAGATGTGCACTAATCGTGCACCTATTATTTTAGGTGTTCATGGTTTCTCCTTTTAGGTCACATGGTTTGAAAAATAGTGTTCCATCCGTGCGAACTATCACTGCCTAGGGTTTCACGGTTTTCTGGTCTGGGCACACGATTTTCTCTAATTGTGCACCAACCGTGCACATCCCCCTTTTCTTCCATTTTTTCTCAATTTTCACCCAAACACACCACAATGTACAATCCAAATGAAAATTACTCAAAACTAAACAAAATATTACATGTAAAAAGGTCTAATGCAACTCTAGAAAAGTTCGATATCTTATAATCTCCCCACATTATAATAGTTCATCCTCAACCTACACTCCCAAGATTCACTAAGATTCCGAGCCAAAAATATCAGGATATTGTACCCTTTTGTATGCTTACCATTCCTATGTTTACTCCTCCACACATCTATGTTTCCATAACACATGAACTATTGGCACGGTCATTCCCCACAACACTTTCTCACTGTGATCCAACACATGTATCAGATGCTCCTAAAAGGATGCATCTACCTCAAGATCAATGTCATCCACGTCGATCACATGGGAAGGGTTAGGGTGAAACCTTTGTAGTTTTGATACTTGGAAAACACCGTTCGTAGCTTCATATTTTAGTGGAAGATCCAATCAGTACTCCACCAGCCTGATTCTATCAACATCCACAGAACGTCCATCAAACCTGGGTGCCAACTTGCCCTACCTCTGTATCTTATAATGGACTAACCTAGGAGAGACCTAAAGTAATACATGATCACCCTCTGTAAACTATATGGTTCAACTTCATCTATTATAATATTAGTTATTCCTACTCTGATCCTAGCCATATTTTTTCAAATCAGCTGAACCTGCTCCGATGTCTCCTATAAAAGACTCATTCCCAACAATTCCAACTCACCCACCTCTATCTAGCATAGTGGTGGTCTAAATGGAATATTATAAATCACCTCATATGGTATCATCTTTACAGTTGACTGATAACCTTCTTTATAGGAAAACTCCACCAAATCCAAGTGTTTCTCCCAAAACCCACTAAAGTCAAGAACACGCGCCCATAGCATATCCTCAAGCACTTGTATAGTATGCTTCTAATTTCCATCTGTCTATGGGTGGAAAGAAGTACTCAATAACAACTATGTACCAAGAACATTCTACAAGATCTTATATAATAATGAAGTTAATAATGAGTCAAAATATGAAATTATAGCCTATTTCACCCCGTTAAGATAGACTATCTCCTGAACATACATTTATCCTAACTGTTCTACTAAGAAGGTGTCCTGTATAGGGAATAAATTCGCTAATTTATTTAGTTGATACATAAAAAACTAGATAGAATAATTCTTCCTAGGAATCCTCAAGAGACCCAACATGAAATCCATATTCATGTCATCCCACTTTCATTTCGGAATGGTAAATGGATATAGAAAACCTCTAGGTCATTGATTATATTCCTTCACCTGTTGACTGGTGTAACATCATGTCACAAACCCTATTATCTCTCTTTTCATGCCCGGACACCAAAACTATCGTCATAGGTCATGATACTTTTTGTCTACACCTGTATGTACCTCCCACTTAGAGGCATGAAATTCCCACATCAGTTCCTCTCGCATGCTCATAGGCATAAAAACTCGATTTTTGACATATATGATCTCATCCTCATCTATTCTCCAATATTAAAGTGTATCCCCACCCTCAAGGATTTCTCTCAAGGTAAAACACTCTAAATACTCGTACTACCTATACTAGATTCATACCAAAAGTATATACTCCACTAAAACTGATAAAAGATTCATATACACATGACTCTCTTAAACCACAACGTGTATCTCAACCAGTAGGGTCCCCGTCTTCCACTCATCACTAGACTCTAGTATCACCTAAGTCTTAGTTTTCTTGCTCAATGTATCAAAAAAAAATTCCCCTTTTTTGGCATATATACTAGTCGAAAATAGAATGAATTCATATACTCCACCCATCTCTACTACCATATATTCAAATATCATTGTGAAAATATGTACCTTTAACTCTTGTGATACATATACATACTAAACTATTCACCCAAAAGATAGTTCCACCAACACTTTAAAGCATAAACCACTACAGCTAACTAGAGGTCATACGTAGGATAGTTTCATTCATGAGGCCTCAACTTCCAAAAACCATATGCCATAACTCGATCTCCTTACATCAAAAAAAATTTTAATCCAATCCCAAAAGCATCACAATACACCACATACTCCTCACCTGGATCAAGTAGGGTTAAGATTGATGCTGATGTCAAATGCTTCTTTAACTCTTAGCAGAACTTCTCACATGATTTCTTCTAATAAAAATTTATCCCCTTTTTGGTCAATCTCTAAATTGGAACTTCCAAATGTTAAATTTCTTGGATGAATCTTTGATAATATCCAGCTAACCCAAGAAACCTATAGATATCGAACACATTCTTAGTCCACTCCCAAGAAACCACTACCTGAACCTTATCTGGTTCCACTAACACGCCTTCCTTTGAGATGATGTGTCTCAATAAGTGTACATGATCAATCCAAAATTGGAACTTAGGTATCTTGGTGTAAGGTTGATGTTCTCTTAGTGTACTTAGGAAGATTTCAAGATATTGGGAATGATCGTCGTGAGTTTTGGAGTACACCAATATTTCTTTCACAAAGACCACCACAAACTAGTCTACGTATGGATGACAAATCCTATTAATCAAGCCTATAAATACTTTTGGTTTTTTCATTAACCCAAATGGAATTACTATGAACTCATATAGGATATACCTACTTCTGATAGTAGTCCTCGATATGTCATAAGTTTGTACACTGAACTGATGATTCCCTGATATCAAGTCAATCTATAAGAACACACAATCTCCTCTCAACTGGTCAAATAGATTATTGATACATGGAAGAGGATACCGGTTATTTATATTCATCCTGTTCAACATTATATAATCAAAACATAAGTCCAAACTCCAATTTTCCTTATTTAAAAACAACATGGATGATCCCTAAGGTGGCATACTCAAACGGATAAACCATTTATCCTCTAACTCCTCTAGTTGAGTCTTGATCTCTTAAATCTTTGAAGGTTCCATTCTGTATGGTGGTATAGATATTTTCTCAGCTCTTGGAATGAACTCAATAGTTAATTCCATATCTATCTCAGGTAGAATCCCTAATAATTCTTTAGAAAAAACATCCTGAAACAGTTCCACTACTGGTGTAAGGGAATCTTACCTAACACCCCCATCATTCAAAAATAGACTATCAAGCTGGGTTGTGATCTCTCCCAGTTGATGAGTAATTGGCCCTACTTGTCCCGCTTAGATATCCCACTCTCCTCAATTTATATAATGGTCACCCTTTGGAGACATAAATATAACTCTCCTGCAGTAAAAAACTATGTGTGATTGGTATGGGACTAGCCAGTCCATACCCATAATTAGGTTAAAACATAACATGTCGAGGATATAGAGATCCCACAGAAAACGATACTCCCCAATATTGAGAGAACATCCTCTACACAAACAGATGTCTCTAGAACTTATTCCTAACGGTTTATCTATCATCACTACCCCACTAAAAAACTCCACTTCCAAGATATAACCATTAATAATTTTTGTTGATATAAAGGAATTCTAGGTACCGATATCAAATAAGGCACTAGCTAATGTAGAAGCTATAAGAAAAGTACCTCTCACTGTCGATGGTCTAGCCTCACTATCCACAAGTCTATGCTTCACCGCATGTAACTGTCCAACTCCTCTTCCATGTGATATTGTCTGACTCCACTGAGTTTCACCACTCTATTGATATGGGACTCTTACCTAGAATAATCATGTCCACTGCCTCTATCATCCCGGCTAGTAGAATTCCAGCTGTCAGACTGATATGGTTTAGAAGATCCCCATTCCGAACACTGGTTCACTCTAACTCATCCATCACTAACCATCAGTATTATGTTCGTATAGAACCTCTATAGATTTTACATTTTTTCATAGACTCTGTATTCAACTGGTGGTCAGGAACAATGTTTCCAAAAGTGTCTTGTCCTACCGCACTGGTGGAAAAAACATATGACCAAGGTCCTATGCAACTGATCCCTCTGTCTTTGTACTCTACTTACCACCACTCTGGATAACATTTTCATAGTGATTCTTCCTACTCTCGAAATTATCACCCCCTATTCATGTAGAAGAAACTACCTATCCAATACTAGAAGCCTCCTTCAGGTTCCCCTTAGCTATGAGACCCTGATCCACCACCTCAATAAACTTAATTAACTGAAAAATGTTAACTTTGGACTTAATATCACACATAAGTTTATCCTAAAAAAATTTATCCATAACTGTCTCATCTCCTACCAATGCTGGAGAAATAATTTCAAATCTTTGAAGTATCCATCATAATCTATCATGGACATCCTCCCCTGAGTCAATCTCATGAACTCAGTTATTCTATCTAGTCTCAGCATCTTTGGGTAGAAGGGAACCCAAAATTTTTCTAAAAAGTCCTTCCACAGCATACCACCATCCTATCCATTCTATGAATGAATGTACCACCCTCACTTCATTGATCTTCATAACATATAAGTGGCCAACTTGAACCTTTTCTTAGTAGGACTCTACACATGGTCAAGTATCATCTCAATAGACTCAACCCAATACTCATATCCCTCAATTCCACCCTATCTAGTAAAATAAAAAGGGTGTTATAGCTGAAACTACCTTTTCAGATCATACATGCTCTTATCAGCCTACCCTGGTACTCTTTCCATGAATTTCATGAAGTTAGTGAAGTTGTCTCAGAACTTCTCTCCTACTTCATCACCCAACATTATCGGTACCTCAAGTTCCATTACTGGTGGATCATCCACTGCCATATATTCCATTCTTCCTCTCAATAAGCATCGGCATAAAGGCATAACTATAAAACACCAAACAAACACTATAGGACACTATTGATAACATTAACAAAAATTCTTAAGAGTAAAATCACAACAAGTAACACTAAGTCCATTCCCCAAATCTCACCACATGGTCCAAACCGAGGTGTTATCACTACCCTTAGCCATCCCTACTCCTAGGGATTTATTATCTAAGGGAATTATCATTATTAAATTTTCTCATTTTGACACCCAATTATTCATATATTGCATCGTTTTTTAATTCATTTCATGTTAGACACACTTTAAATTCAATTTCAAATTGAAAAAAAGTAGTTCATGTTGAACAAATTACCCATAACCTATTTTCCCATGAATTCCTAAAATGATACATTTCAAAAATATAATCCATAGTGCCTAGAATGATGCATATTGACTCAACTCTCATGCCATTCTAGGATATGAGTCAATTCTTAGAAAATATAAAAAAATAAAATCAAAAAAAAATGCATCACACAAGGTGAAATAATATTCAATTGTAACAGTAAACAGCAATAACAATAATACCACCATAACTACTGGGATTTTTCTCCTGTACATGGGTTTAAAACTCCCATGCATGAGCTCATAACCAATCCCCAACTCTTCCTAGTCTTCTGTCTACCTTTCCCAAATAGTAAGACAAAATAATAAGAAAATAAAATTGGACCTTTGATACCACTTTGTAACATCCTAGCCCGGGTGACACGCACTGGTGCCCCAAGCTAGTTCACCACATAACTTCAACCATGCCTCCCTATACGATAGAGGTTGTCAATTAGTAGTGAGGGTCTAGTAAGTAAATCATGGGGAGACTATACCCTCTTTTATCAGAGTAATATACTAGAAAAAATAATAAACAATAGTGGAAGAAATATATATCAATAAACAATACCAATATCTGAAGATGGTCAAAGGAAAAAAATACAATATTCTACTAGAACTGAAAACGTACCATGCTAAAGTAAGTGTTAAGTGTCTAAAATTAAAACGAAAATTAAAGATACAAATGACTCCCAAGAGGTTCCCAGACCACGTTCGGCTCCCTCTTCCAACCATCATCCCCAATCAGAAATCTTACCCCAAGGTCTTTTCCCTTAACCTATCCTACAATAATAATGACTATTCAGGCATCGATCAGGCATCCTGAGTAGGGTGTGAGTACAACTCAGTAGGTCACCACCAATGGTGTCTAAAATAGATCTTTACAACAATAGTGTGTGTGTTTATATAAATAATTAAATATAATTCATAAATAACAAAATTATCACATTATTAAATATTCTCTATTAAACCACATAAACCCTCAGGTTCCTGAGGACACCTGAACCTCAATACATGATTCGGCCTGTACCAGAGTCTGAACCATTTCACATTATCAATCTACAATTAACTAAAATAATGGTCTTTCATTATCCATTTCAATCCAATTCATATTTTTTCCAATTGGAACCATAGTCCAATGCCAATGTTTTGGTTCTAGGTCATCATGCCTAGGACCCCATGGGCTTTATAAATAGTTAACTATGTCCCACACAGATTTATCACTACGGGCTCGGAATCAGCAGACCATGTCCCACTCACATGAGATTTGGAAACAAAAGACCACGACCTACCCTCATTTTTTAAACAACTCTCACTATGAGCTTCAGAAATAGTAGACCATGTCCCACTCATGATTATCAAGAAATTATCATTATGGGCTTTAGAATCAGCAGACCATGTCCCGCTCGTGTGGACTTTGAAAATAGCATACCATGTCCTACCCTCGTTTATCAACATTCATATATATAACATACATATATATTTATATCACCAATATCACAAGAATAATTATCTTACATCAATCAATGTTTATCAAAATTAATCATATTATCGCAATGATTCTCATTAATTAATCTGATAATTAATTAATTACACTCATACCATTAATTAATTACATAATTAATTAATAACATTCACAATTTCAATATCTCATAATTAATTCACTGATTAATTATTCAATTCATAATATCAACATCACACAATTAATTCTGCAATTAATTATCTCAATAAGTATCTCAAAGTCACATAATTAATTTCATAATTAATTATTCCCAAATTCCACAATTTCACAATTCTATCATTAATTAATTCACCCAAATTAATTAATTTAATCAAAAACATAAATTGATAAATAGCCCTATAAATTACATGATTTTTATATACGTAATCAAAATCAAAACTGTGGGATTTAAGTATTAAACCACCAATCTTGATTCGTTGATGTTTAATCACCCAACATAAATCCCCAAAATTGAGAAGCATAGAGATATAGATCAAATATGAATCTATAACACTAAATCAAGATTAAATAAATAAAGATCTATTAGATCTAGATATATATCCACAATCCTAGATTTAGATTCACTAAATCTATATCTAGATCTAGAAAAAATAGAATATTTCTACCACCAAACAAAAGAGAGAACAAAGGAGGATGAACAGGAAAGGAATGGGACAAGATCCTCTTACTAGGAGAGACATGGATCTTTGTTCTGAGCTTCAAATTCTAATAAAAAGAGGTCATATGGACTTGGAATTTGTTCATATAGCTCCAAAATCATGAAATACCTCCTAGGGTTGAATGGGGTTGAAATAGGTGAGTCTTGGGGGTTTAAGGAATTTTTAAAATAATTTTTGGGCTTAATTAATTATCACGTATGGTATCTTGAATAGGGGTGCATGGTTTTCCCTAATTGTGTGCCAACTGTGCACCTATTATTTTAGGGGTGCATGGTTTATCCTTTTAGGGTGAACGGTTTGACAAACTGTGCGCTAACCATGAAAACTCCCATTGTCCAGGGTTGTATGGTTTTCTGGTATGGGTGCATGGTTTTCTCTAACCGTGTTCCAACCACGCACAACCCATTTTTTCTTCCATTTTTCTCAATTTTCACCTAAACACGCCCCAAAGTACAACCCAAATGAAAAGTACTAAAAACTAAACAAAATAGTACCTGTAAAAAATTCTGAGACAACTCCAGAAAAGGTTGGTATCTTACAATATAGGTCAAGATTATTGGGCTATAATGTCAAAACTATATAAATTTCCTAATGCTGGTTTAAAAACTCTTATAGGTAATGATGCTTAAAAATGTGTTTTAAATTACAAAGTTATGAATTACTTATAATTATATCTCAGTAAAAATATATATATTCATATTTCATCATGTAAAATAACTTCTAATATTTGGAGGACTTTGAAAATCACTCATCAGGGAACTAATAAGTTATAGAGAACTTAACTAGGTATACATAGAACTGAGTTTCAAGAATTTAGTATTACTAATCAAGAATGCATAAATGAGTTGTGCAATAGATTCACCAAAATTTTCAACAACATGGTTGCTCTTGGAGAGACCATGGAGAATGAATCTCTCATTGAAACATTACTTCGAGCTCTACCTAAGAGATGGAATTCAAAGAAAGTTTATATTGAAGAAAGTAAGGATTTTACTAAATATTATATGGATGAGTTGATAGGATCACTACTTCAATACGAGTTGGAAATAAAGAATGAAAATTCTGATGATCATGATAAAAGGAAAAGTATATCATTTAAATCAAATATAAAGTTTATTGTTAATTCTTCTAATTTAGAGTTACATCAAAGTGATAAGGATGAAATTGAAAATTTTTCCAAAGGTGTTTAAAAGTATATAAAGGGTAAGAGAGGATTTAAGAATCATCCTAGAAGATGTTATCAAAAGGATTACAGAAAGGGTAGTTCAAGAGGTAAAAGTAGTAAATATGATGTTTTTGAATTAATATGCTATGAGTGAAAGAAAATGTGGTATATAAAATCAAACTGTCCCAAATTAAAAAGATGGAAAAGACAAGAAAGACAATAAGGATAAAAGAAATGCATATCATGTTGGATGGAGTTGTATAGATGATTCAGACTCAAGTGACATTGGTTATAAAAGTGAAAAAAAATCTTTAAATCTATGTTTGATGGATAATACTATAAATGAGGCACACTATGACTATAATTAGAGTTCGGGTTATGAATCTGATATTGAAAATGAACTTAAATAATGAACTATTCAAAATGAAAATTTTCAAAGTAAAATATTAAGAATTAATGAACTACATAAGGAAATACAAAGAGAAAATAATGATTTTAAAGAAGAAAATTAAAAATTGAATGATTCTGTTTTAATCAACATAGTATAGAAAAGGATTTTAGATTTTGAAAAAAATCAAAGTCAAAGATGAGAATATAAGAATAAAATATTTCTTATCAAAAATGATGAAGATAAACAAAAAATATTTAAATTTATTTGTGATTATTTAGATAAAATTAAAAATGAATGAAATCATCTTAAACATAAAAATGAGAAACTGAAAAATTATAGATCACGTTCAAATTTGAAAATATGTGATGACTTGGAACTTATTCAGAAATAGAATGAAAACCTTAAAAATTAAATTACTAGATTAAAGGAAACTTTATTTGTCTTTGATCAAGGATAATAGAAATTTAATAAAATATTGTCTTTAAGCAAACCCAAATATGAAAAAAAGTGTTGTGGCCATAATAGTCAGGTTCCTAAGATGTATAAAACTAGTTTTATTAAAGGAATAAATGAGAATATTTAAAATATTATCTATTTTAATTGTAACTTGAAAGAACATTAAGAAAATAAATGTTCTTTAAAGTATAATCAGCCTTTAGGCTATACTAAGACTTTCATTTCGAAATATTTTTCTTCTAGATTACCCTATAATAAATGTTTCAAATCTATTTGGGCACCCAAATATTTTTCTACTAATCTAGTTGGACCCAAACGACTATTGGTACCAAAAAAACCATTTTCTTGACCTATTTTGTAGGACACCTATCTGGAGAGTTACAAAGTCACATGGTATATGGACAGTGGTTGCTCAAGGCACGTTACTAGTGAAATTTATAACTTCTTATCTTTTAACACTTGTTATGGAAGAACTGTCACTTTTAGTGAAAACTATAAAGGTATGGTTAAAGGTGTTGGAGAAGTAGGTATATTAAACTCTATTATAATTTGTAAAGTACTTTTTTATAGAATGATTAAAACATAACTTAATTAACATATCATAAAATTTTAATGATGTCATGAATGTAAAATTTGAAGATAATAAATGTCTTGTTTATAAAGATAATAAAGTTTTATTTTATTCTAATATAAAATAAAATATATATTCTATTGATTTTTCAAAATTAACCCAACAGAAATTAAAATGGTTAAGTTTTGTAGATATAGATCACAATCTATGTTATAGAAGGTTGCGACATGTTCATCTTCTACAATTGTACAAGATGGATAAACATAAATAGGTTCTGGAACTTCCAAAGTTCAATACATGAAAGTACTACCACTACAAGAAAAATGACTTATACCAAAAGAAATTTTCCATCAAATAATACATTTTTTGGTACAAATAAGTAATTCTAACTTATATTATCTTTTATTGGTATTCTTTATAGGAACCAACAATTATTTTTACCAATAGATATATCTGTCAATATTAATTATTCAATACCTAAAAATCCTTTATTAATAAATAAATATGTCTCTTTATCACACTAATAATTATTATTATTATATCAATAAATGAATATACTTTTTATTAATTATTATAATCAAAAAAAATTACCATTATAAATACATGATGTAACAAATTATTTAATATCAACAAATATTTTACTAATAAATTAATTTTATTTATTAATTATTAGACACAAACATATAAATAGAAAATAAAAAATATATTCTTATATATTTAATTAAAATATTAATAATTTAAAAAAATATGAAATTAAAATATATAATTGAAATTTTAATAAATAACTAAAATTTTTGTTGATTTTAATGATATAAATTATAATCTTTCAATGAAAAAATAGGAAGGTGTATGAATCAATGATAACTAATTTAATTATAAATATAAAAAATTTATTATATCAATAATTTATTAATCACATCTAGATAAAATAAACTACTCCCATGCATATCAAATGTGGGAATTAGTCACCTCATCGGTGCCCTCTGAAAACCCTAAATCAGACTTTAGTTCATCACCACCCTATCTACCCACTATTGTCTTATCACTAGATCTCTCATCCCCTTTCTATCTATCACCACACATTTACCCCATTCAGATCATCCACCTCCTATGAATCCCCCAAATCTTTTATCCATTCACTCCCTTTTCCTCCCCACAAATGTGATAACCATCCAACCCCCTTTAGTTTATTGCCACAGTGTTTGTCTTCGGTTGTGTTTCCTTTCATCAAATACACCTTTAGCTCATTGATGTCGCTTCTTCTTTATCCTTTTCTCATGTCCGTCTATTACTTCCTTTGATTTCATATTCTTCCACCATCTCCTCAAAGGCCATCATAAGTGGGAGGTAATTCTTTATTTATGTGTTCAATTTGTGAAATCTCTATCACAATTTCCCAATTTTGGGCTGTGAATGTTGTGTGAATGCCTCTATTTTACTTTTTACAACTCATAGATAAAAACTAAATGCTTTTCATTATAAAATTGTTGAACCCTGTCATTACCCGTCCCCCAGGTCCATATCGCAACTACCCGAAGCCCGCCTCTCAAAGGGTAGGGGCTGACAACTAGCACCGAAGGTGTCAATCTGCAAGTGGGAGGAATTTTTTGAGTACTTGTAAACACACACACTCACAACCCCATCCCACAATACTAAAAAGGAAAATGAGTATTCCACTAATACATCCATGGAGATTATAATAGTACTAGATGAAATTAAAGGGGATAGAATACAAGCCTAGCAAAGATAAGAGGAAAACAAGAAAGTACAAAGGTCCCTGAAAATTCATCCGCTGAAAACCCTACCTAAAGGGTAGGTGTAGAGTGACTCATGGAAGCTGTAGGAGTACACCTCGCCTTTCTGATATCACCAGGAACTTCCTGGTCCTGCACCACCAAGGTCTCCATCGAAGCATCGATCATGTGCACAAGACACGACACATGCGGGTGAAGCCCGTGTAGGGGTGAGTAACACAATACATAGTAGGGACCCCACACCACAATGAAATAACACAAAGGAAAAGTGCACATGAAGTAATGGACATCTCTCATAGGTATAATCTAAAGGAAGGAAAGTAAGACTAACAGTCCTAACACTTAACACCTTGTACTGCTGAATCACTCATCCCTAATGAGTTCTTAGGGCTACTGGATCACATAGACCCACTCATCTCTTGGGCCAGCTGGATCACTTAGACTTGCTTATCTCTTGGGCCTGCTAGATCACTTAAACCCGCTCATCTCTTGGGCCAACTGGATCAAATAGACTCGCTCATCTCTTGGGCCATCTGGATCACATAGACTCGCTCGTCTCTTGGGCCAGCTGGATCACTTAGACCCGCTCGTCTCTTAGGACAGCTCGATCACTTAGACTCGCTCATCTCTTGATCCAACTAGATCACTTAGACCCACTTTTCTCTTGGTCCAGCTAAATCACTTATACCCACTCATATCTTAGGCCATCTAGATCACTTAGACCGACTCATCTCATCGGCCAATGGTATCACTTAGACCCGCTCATCATAGTCTTCTCGATACATTTGGTCGCAGTATTCCTGCTTGTAGCGTACTTGATTCTGGGAAATACTACTGCTCAAGTCATCAGTCACATCTAAAATTTCACTAAAGTTAACTTAGTGTATATAAAAGGAACCACCTCATTTCAAGGGTCTCAATGCTGCAAATAGATCGTTAATCGTACATACGGTTTGGAAGTTTTCCCCTTTTACTAAAAAGGGGCTAGTTGTGTTCGGGGTCTAGTCTGACCCGGTTGGGCTGACCTGACTCGACCTGGTTCGAGTCTATCCCAAACCAACTGGGTTGCAGGTCTGACTTGCTGGCCACATGTATGGCCTGCTAGCCCGTGGGTTCGGCCCGTAGGGCGGCCCGGTTCAACTTGCCTGGATGCGACGGTGATCGTCGTGCGGCCCTCCTACTGTATTCCTGTTAGACCGCAGACCTCCGACTGTAAGACACGGCTTGGTTCCACATCTATCAAATCCTCACTATAAGAAGTTTCTGGAGGCCCTTGTCATCATCCTATAGAGGTTTCTGCAAGGTTTTCCACCGTAGTTGTGCGCCGCCAACGCGCTGCCCTCCACACCACCGCAGCCCGATGTTTGCAGCCTCCTCCGCCCGACACGGTGCCCCACTGGTCATGGTCACGCACCTCCATGGCCTGATGGTTTCAGCCTCCTTCTCTGTCTTGTTTCATTGGTGCATGATGCCACATGCCACCGGCCCTTTGAGCTAGCGGCCCCATGTCATCGTTTTCTCCTATCGCGGTATCTATCTAATGTCATTGCGATCTACCACCATGTTGTGATCATTGAGTTGTTGGGGCGACAGAGATTAGAGGAAAAAATAACAAGGGAGGAAGAGACTCACATGAACACCCAAGGTGGATGGATCAAGCCTTGTTCATATCAGACTTGATCTATCCGCATAAGAAATTTATGTGAGGCTAAACGATGATTTAAGTCAAAACACCATTCAAAATGTATCTATTTTCTTAATGTTTATCCCAAAATCAAACTCATCCTACAAGAAAAAATGACCCATTGGTCAACCTATTTGTGGGTTGATCCGCACTCATTGTTTTAGAAAGAAGGAATGGAAAATAAATTCACAAAGAATAAACCCCTACCTGGAGAAAAGGTCTGATCGAAGGAAGGATTCGTCACTAAAGGTGATTCATCCGCGAAAGTCCTCGATCTGTCATCAAGGGAGAGATCTCTTGAAGAGGAAGGGGAGTGCTCCAATTTTTTCATGATAGTTGTTTTTTTATTCAATGGTGATCCTACAGATATTCAAAGTGATTTTTTAGATCCAGTTCTGATTACCAATTCATGATATCTCATTAAATAGGGAAACATGTTGCAAAATTCATTTTACGCTAAGTCGACGTCATTACATTGTTTCATTTATGAATTTTTTTTTTGTTACTTTGCATTTTATTATCGTTACACAACTTCTTTTATGGAATGAATTATTCATCTAGTCACTGAGTTACAGTGAAAAAATTTAAAATAAAATAAAAAATTTAAGTTTATTTTATTTTTTTTCTTAAAATGTATGAAAAATAACTTTTACCCTCGACCTATACAGGTAGAGTTTAGGATCATTCTTAGTTAATGTCATCATTCCAGATGCAATGATTCCATTGGATTTTTAATCTAGGAACCCATTTAGATGTTTCCAAAACTGTGCACGTACGTCATTTTAATTAGATTAAAAAAGTTCAAACATTTATTTCAAGCTCACCGGGCCTCAGAATCAATTTTTGTCTAAGTGTTTGGTATCAAAATAATCTCATGTAATTTAAGAAAAATTACCTATAATTCAGGGACATTACACTACCCCCACCTTTAGGAATTCACGTCCTCATAAGACAAAACAAGGGTTAAACAAACAAATGGGGGTACTGAGCATAGATCTGAGCCTCCCTCTCCCAAGTTCTATCCTAGAGATTCCCATGCTTCCATCAAATGTGAACCAAAGGAATAAACCATCCACAAAATATTCAATCCTATCAATCCTCAATCTATACTAGGAACTCCGTAAACGTTGCCCTGTCGTCGATGTCTAGCTCACCCCAGTCAAGGATGTGCGATGAATCATGAACGTACCTCCTCACTTGTGACACATGGAAGAAATCATGCATCTGGCCCATCTGTGGGGGGGGGGGGGTCTAGTGGTACGCCACCTCTCAAACTCTACTCAGAATCTGAAAAGGGTTGATTAATATTGGAGACAACTTGTCTCCCCAGCCAAACCTTTGCAATCCCCATCAAGGTGAGACCCTAAGAAATACATAGTCTCCTTCCTCAAACTACAAGGGACTCCATATCCTACAATCATAAGATTTTTTCCTGCTCTGTGAAGTCCTCATATCTCCTGGATGACCTTCACTTTCTTGGTGGTAGCCCATACCAACTCTGGACCCCTGAGTGTTGATTCCACTAGGTCTGTCTAGTATAAAGGTGATCTGCATGGTCGCTCGTAAAGCACCTCGAATAGTGACATACCAACAGTGGAGTGGTGGTTGTTGTTTTTGTACATGAACTCCACCAGTGGAAGGTAATCCTACCAACTATGCCTGAAGTCCAAGATATAATCACAAATCATGTCCACTAAAACCTGGATGGTCCTCTCTATCTGACCATCCGTATGAGGGTGGAAAGTTGTGCTCAAGCGAAGATGAGTCTTGAATGCCTCTTGAAATCACTTCCACAACTAGGATGTAAATCATGTGTCTCAATCTGATAATATCATCAATGGGATCCCCATGGAGTTGAACTATCTCCTATATGTAGAGGCATCCTAATCCCTTTACTGATCCCTTCTCCTAGATGGGTAGGAAGTGGGACAACTTGGTGATTTGGTCAACGATCACCCAGATAGTAGCATGGACTCTGTATGTGCATGGTAATTTTATCATGAAGTCCATTGAGATACCATCCCACTTCCAATCTGGTACCTCAAGTGGCTGGATCAAGCCTGTTGAATCTCGATGCTCTGCCTTCACTTGCTGATAAGTGAGGCACCATGAAACGAACTCTGCCACCTCTTTCTTCATCCCCATCCACCTGTAATAACTTTAGAGATCCTAGTACATATTTTCCACTTCTAGATACACCACCAAAGGGGAGGTGTGGAAATCCCTCAGAACCTCCTAACACAACTCCACTAGCATAATGGTGCACCCTATGAAATGGAAGAAATGATCCCCACCTATCAAAAATATATCAGGATCTTGTCCTGAGGATAACTGAGTACGTCGAGCCTCACATTCAACATCCACAATATATGCCTCCCTAACTCACTGTACGAGTGGGGGAGTGATAGTCATCGACTGAAGGTAAGATGCTCCATCATCATCCACGAAGGATATATGCATTGTGGCTAACTGCTCTGATGCCTCACTTAGAAACTGCAACCCGAATCTCCTGTTGAGTTTGTCTGCTACCACGTTCTATTTCCCAAGAGTAAAGACTATCTCGAAGTCATATTCCTAGAGGAACTCCATCCATCACTGCTACCTCTAGTTCAGGTCCTTCTGCGAGAATATATACATAAAACTTTTGTGATCAGAGTAGATGGTAAATTTCTCACACATAAAGTAGTTCCACCATATATTTAAAGAAAAGACCATTGATGCTATCTCTAGATCATGGGTTGCATAATTCTTCACATTCTGTATCAACTTCCATGAACTTTAGGCAGTCACTACTTTCTCATGCATCAGGACACAACCAAGTTCGATTTCTGATGCGTTGTAGAAAACTACATACCCAATGCCTTCCTATGGTTGTCTCAAGATGGGGGAACTCTTCAGTCTCTACCTCATCTCCTGAAAAGTCTTTTGGAACCTCTCCTTCCATAGGAAGGGTTTTCCCTTGTATTTTAAAGATGATAAGGGTGATTCTACCCTAGAAAAGTTTGGCATGAACCTCCAGTAGTATCCAACCAAACCCAAGAAACTCCACACCTCAGTCGTGCTCCCAGGTGGCTCCCAAGCAAGCACCACCTCTATCTTTGTTGGATCCACTACGACTCCAGACTCCGATATAACATGTCCCATAAATTGGAACTACTAAATGCAAAACTGAAACATTGATAGATTCCCATAAATATGGTTCTCTTATAGTGTATCCAGGACTATGTGCATGTGTGTAGCGTGCTCCTCCTTAGATGCCGAGTACACCAGAATGTCATCAATTAAGACCACAATGAAATGGTTGAGGTAAGGTTGGAAGATCCTATTTGAGAGTACCATGGACACTACTAGGGAATTGGTCATGCCAAAGGTAATCACCAAGAACTCATAGTATCCATACCGATATCTGAAGGTTGTCTTCGGTACATCCTCATCTCATACATGAAGCTAATAATAGCCTGATCTGAGGTATATCTTTGAGAACCATCTTTCTACCTATAGCTAATATAAGAAGTCATCAATCCTTATAAGTGGATAATTTTTCTTCACGGTCACCTGGTACAGGCGCTAGAATTCCACGCACAACCTAAAACTCCCATCTGCCTTCTTGGAAAACAAAATTGGGTCTTCTTATGATGAAACGTTGGGTATTACAAATCCCTTCTACTGTAAATCCTCCAAGTATACCCTTAACTCATGAATCTATTCAATAACCATCTGATATGATGGTGTGGATATCGGTGTTATCCTGAGATACATATCAATGAAGAAGTCTACCTCTCTACGAGGAGGTAATCTTGGGACATCCTTAGGAAAGATGTCTTCATACTCTTCCACCACTACTGGAAAGTGAGGAATCCTCTCATCCACCACACTAAGGGTGAGGCTAGCCAACTGTTGAGTGATCGGCTGCACCCTCCTCTAAGAAAGTGTATCCCGCACTACAAGATCTCCCTTCTTAGATGGTGAAGGAAAACATGGTCCCAACCTCATAGACACACCACACTATGTGTCTAAGACAATAAATCTGAGCATGAAATATAGATAATCAGTCCATACCTAGGATGAAATTTTAAGGCCTTGACGTCGCTACTAAGAGATTCTAGCCAAATATCTCTCCTCTAAGAGTAATCTCACACTGCTGGAATCAGTGTGTAATCATATAATCCCCTCTTGTAGGAGTCTCAAATCATAAGGATCGAGCTAACGGCTCCACCAAAATCTCTGAGCTCCGAACAAGGTATGTGTAAAGGAAAGAGTGACTGGAACCTATGTCTATAAGAATTTCAGCTAAGGTGAAGAATACACAGATCGTACCTCTAAACATATCTAGAGTGTTGTGGTCATAATCCTCCTTCACCTGAAGTTGACCTCGCCCATGTCCACCGGCTCCCAAAGCCCGTGGTGGACCACTTGGGGGTTGTGGTGGTAGCGCCTCGAAACCTCCGCCCACCACTTCTACTCTTCCTACTTCCCTTCCATGTCTTCCTTCCTATATAACACCCTTATTGGCCCTCTTCCTCTGTCTTGACGGTCCCTTAACCATCCACTGATCGTTTTCATGGAAATTTGGGCAGTCACAAGCCATGTGTCCCTACCCGCCACATGAGTAGCACACCCTGATCCTCTTCTGACTCTTGCTTCCCTGGTGGCCTCGTACCACCAAACCTATTTCTAGGGGTCATCCCCTGAAAGGATTTACCCATTTTGGTCTTTGTGTCAGCTGCCTGATAACCACTACTGAAGACTCCACCACCTTGTGTCTACTGGTAGCTCTTACTACTGGAACCTGATCGGCCAGGAATCTCTCAATAATAAGGGATGCTAAGTGATACCATGGTCACCCTGATCTCTCATCTTATTCCCTGCTCAAAAGCCCAATCCCAGAATAATGGGTCACATACCATATATGTAGAGTAGTGAGAAATCTTGGTGAATCTCGTTGAGTACTCTATCACTGTCATGCCACCCTGTTGTAGGTGTAGTATCTCCTGTATGAACACTGAGCACAATGTTGCTGGGAAGAACTCCTCTCTAAAGAGTCAATCAAAGTATGTCCAAGTGAGGGTCACCTCATTGTGTGTCTGGATCTTCAAGCTCCACCATCTCCCCATTGACCCCTGAAGAAGGATCATGGATAAGATATCCATCTGGTCGAGAGGCTTCCTCAACAGATAGAAGACTCATGTAACTACCTCAAGCCAATCCTCAGCCACATGGGGGTCAGTCTCACCCCTGAACCTGGGAGGTATCTACTTATGGAACTCATGTAAGGTACATAGCATGTACACGTCCTCTATTGGTAACTTTGGAAGGAACTGTTGATTGGCCGGTGGTGGTAACACTAGTCCACCACCTGGTGGGGTCATCTCTAGAACTAGTCCCTGAACAGACACTTCAACATTGGGTGTACCATCCTCTTGGTCATGTACCAAAATCCTAGATAGTCATACGCACAGAGGCATCCTGAAATAGATCAAGATGAACCACAATCAAAAGATTATACCTGGTGAGTTGACTGTGACTAAAAATTACATGAGAACACTTTCAACTCATATATGATGCATGCAACCAATGCTTTCATGTACTGAGTTGAAAAGCAGAATTTAGGGTCCTGGTGTATTGATACATTGGTCTTCGCACCAACACTAGACTCCCTGAGTCTGAAGTTCGAACTCAAAACATTTAACACTATTTTTCCAAAACAAAACCACATACTCCCATCCTTTGAGGTATAACCAACCACCTTTGATACCAATTTTTCACGACCAGTCCCCCAGGGCCTGTGCCGCAACTACCCCAAGCCCGCCACCCAAAATCCAGGGGCTAGTGACTAGTACCTAAGGAATCAACCTACAAGTGGGAGGCATTTGTTGAGTACCTATAAACACGCATACTCACAACCCCATCCCACAATACTGAAATGGAAAACGAGTATTCCACTAAGACAACCACAAAGAGTATAACAGTACAAGCTGAAAGTAAAGGAGCCAAAATACAAGAACAACAAAGACAAGTGGAAAAAAAGAAAGTACAAAGGTCCCTGAAAATCGATCCGATGAAAACCCTACCTGAAGGGTAGGTGTAGAGTGACTAATAGAATCCATTGGAGTAAGCCTCGCCTATCTGATCTCACCAGGCACCGCTTTATCCTAGACCACCAAGGTCCCCATCAAAGCATCGATCATCTGCACAAGACATGACACGTGTGACCGAAGCCCGTGAAGGGGTGAGCAACACAATACTCAGTAGGGACCTTAAACCATAAATAAAAATCACAAAGGAAAAGTGAACACGAAGAAATGGATATCTCACACATGTATAATCTAAAAAAAGGAAAGAAAGACTAATAGTTGTAATGCTTGACACCTTGTACTACACAAGAACACATCCCTAATGAGTACTTGAGGCTACTGGATCACCTATACCCACTCTTCACATGGGCCATATGGATCACTTAAACCTACTCATATCTTGGGTCAGCTGAACTTAGACCCACTCATCTCTTGGGCCAGCTGGATTAATTAAACCCACTTGTATCTTAGACTAGCAGGGTCACTTAGACCTGGTCGTCTCTTAGGATAGCTGGATCACTTAGATATACTCATCTCTTGGGCCAGTTGGATCAATTAGACCCACTCATCATAGTCTTCTTGATACAACCAGCCACAGGATTCTCGCTTATAGTGAGCTTGATTCCAAGATTGTATACTCCTCAAGCCATAGGTCTCATCTAAACTTCCATGAAAGTCTACTTAGTGTATACCAAAGGGACTGTCTCATTTCATGGGTCCTAAAAACACAAACGGTTCGTCAATCAGACGTATGGTTTGAAAGTTTTTCCCATTTTACTGAAAAGGGGCATGTTGGGTCCGAGTCTAGCCTGGACCGACTGGGCCACGGGTCTGGCCCACAGGGCAGCCTAGCTCAGCTCATCCAGATGCGTTGGCAGTTGTCGCATCCTCCCCTAGTCAGCATGGTGATTTTTCTGCGTGACTACCCTACGGTTCGCCGCGGGGCCCTCATGTCGTGGTCCCATTGGATTGTGGTCCTCTAGTCGTGAGACATGGCTTGGTGTCACATCTTCCAAAGCCCCACCTCCAGTAGTTATCAGCAGCCCATACTGCCGCCCCATAGTAGTTTCCGTAGGGTTCTCCACTGTCGTGGCACGCCACCCTCCGTACCACCACAACCTCCTCTGCCAAACGTAGCACTGTGGTCCCACACCACCAAGGCCCGATGGTCATAGCCTCCTCTACTGCGGTACGCACTGTCGTATGCCACCTCTACTATAGGCCCTTCAAGCTAGTGGCCCCATGTTGTCACGGCCTCCTACCGTGGTATCTATTCACTGCTATTATGATATTCCGCAATGCTGTGATCATTGATTTATTGCGTCAATGGAGATCGGAGGAACAAAGAACGGGGGAGGAAGAGGCTCACATGAACACCCAAGGTGGAAGGATCGGGACTTATTCTTGTCATCCTTGATCCATCCATGTAATAAATTTAAGTGCGACTAAATCAATTTTTAAATCAAAACATCGATTCAACATGGATCTATTTTCCCAATTTTTGTCACAAAATCAAACCCATCTCGTAAGAAAAAAGGACCCATAGATCAAACTATTAGTGGGTGGATACGCACTCATTATTTTAGAAAGAGGAAGAGAAAAATAAATTCAAAACGAATAAACCCCTACTTGGAGAATAGGTTCGATCAAAGGAATGATTCATTGCTGAAGGTGATCCGTTCGTGAAAGTCCTCGATCCGTCATTGAGGGAGAGATATCTCGAAGAGGAAGGGGAGTGCTCAAAGTTTTTGGTGATCACCGTTCGTCGTTTTTCAATGGTGATCCTCCAGAGATTCAGTGTGATTTTCCAGATCCAGATCTGATCTCCAATTCCTATTATCCCATTAAATGGGGAAACACGTTGTAGCATTCCTGTTACGCTAAGTCACCATTGTTACGTTGTTTCATTTATGAAACACCATTTATGTTACATTGCATTTCAACATCATTATGCAGATTTATTTATCGAATGAATAAATTAGATCATTGTTTCATTGTAGTGAAACAATTTCAAATAAAATAAACTTTTTAATTTTTGTCTTCTTAAAACGTCTGAAAATTAACTTTTTCCCTCAACCCACATCGGTCGAGGTTAGGACAATTCATAGGTAATGTCATCATTACGGACGCAATGGTGCCCTAAAATTTTTAATCCGGGAACCTGTTTAGAAGTTTCTAAAACTACACATGCACGACATTTTAAAGAGCTTAAAAAAGTTCAAACGTTTATTCTGGGCTCACCGGGCCTCGGAATCAAGTTTCGTCTAAGAGTTTGGTCTCAAAATAATATCATATAATTAAAAAATTATATATAATTCTAGGACATTACAAACCCATTATATTTAGTATCTTTTAAAGAGTGAATTTGTTCTATTTAATTCTAATATAGTGGTCGCATTGAAGAAAAATTCACCTTTTTACTCATGAAAATTACTTATTGCACACTATCTTTGATTTTGAACATGTGTCAGAGCCCTTGATGATGAATGGGCACTTAATTGGATTCTATATTTTACTATAATACTTTTTAATTCTCATTCTAGGTATGAATTCCATTTTAATTTAACAAAAAAAAATTATTCTATACATCATAGTAAAACATACAATTCACATAGAAATTGTACACCTTTAATTAGGGGAGATTGAATGTTTTATATATGAATATGCCCTCAATCATATTATTAGATTAGGATTCATTATTAATTTTTTAAATAATGTTTTCCCATTTATTATTTGGTTACAATTCATTTTTTGATTTAGTATGTGGAATGCCTCAGTGTTGTGTTTTTTATTGATTAATGTATGATTCCCATTCAGTGTGATGATTAAATGCTTTATATTCATTTTATTAAATGAATAATTTGGTGTAATATTGAATTTTATATTGATAGTTTATAATTATTTGAGTATTTACAATGTTTTCCATATGTTTATAGATTTTATTAGTTTAAATATGCATAATAGTTAATATATATATATATATATTGAATTTAATTTATATTTTGAACATCAAAATGATATTTATATGTGATTATAAACCAATTTAGTTTCATGTTAATTAATCATACCTTATTTTAGAATTTAAAATGAATTATAAAATTTTTTATTGGAATGTTAACTTCTTTTTAATATTCAATTATGAATTTTTATTAATTTTTGAGCAACATTACACTCATTCCCACTCATAAACAACATCATTTTCTAATCAACTTGCATTAGTTTCTTTACCAACATTTTACTTTTGCATTAAGCATACTGCCTTGTGACATAAGGTATTTCTATGTTTTTATAATTATTTCGTATTTTTTATATCTATTTTTAAAATCAATTTTATGATTTTTAAGTATTTGTGTTTAAGTGGTTAAACTAGTTGGAAGGTGCTAAAAAATAGAATGTGAAGGTCGTCGTCCATCTTAGCTGAGGTTTTTTGCTTATGATTTTTGGCCATTGACATGTCTTATATGTGTACAATGATGACTCAAACTCTATTATTTTTTGGGTATTTTATATTGATTCTAAGAAATATACAGGTTATATATGTTTCTTATAGGGACCTTTAGAAAATGGGAGGATGTGATAAAGAATAAAATATTTTTTCATGAGGGGATCATTAAATCCACACATCAACAATTCACTAATAATCACATGAAAAGGTGAATTGGTTATTTAATATTTTTACACTGGTTGTTTGATCATTAAATCCACACATCAAAAATGCACAAACTATCATCATTATTTTCTTCACAAGATCAAATTTCTTTTCTAGTTTAATCTTTTCAAATTATCTATTTATCTGTTTTTTCTTGCGAGTCCCCAAGGAATTGTTAAATTATGGTTTTCCATGGGCTACAGGATTATTACTTTCAAATTTACTTAGAATTGGTACTAATGGGTTGATTTCCTGACCTTACTAGTATGTTTTCATTTACTTGGAAACAACTATAGATTTTTTTTGAATCATGGATTATATTTATATAAAATAGGGTTTTGATAAATTACAGGCATTTTTTTAGTTTTTTTGGTCTGTCGTCTCAACATTAACCAGTTGATCAGTACTCAAATCAAGGGTCCTCCATTGTTAAACCCACTACTAAAGATGCAACATCGAAACACTTTTGTATCAACTACCTTGGATGGATGGAGATCCTAAATGGGACCAAACAAAAAAAATTAAAATTAATTGAATACAACCAAGTAACCATAATGGTTGGATCAATGGGTATGTTCTTGAAACTACAAACTAAAATATATACAATTTCACCTCATATTAATGTACAACATGCTATTATTTGTAAAATCATGCAACTAAAAAACTATTTTGAGATGCATGTGTATGATTTTTTTTTGTTATATCCAAATAGGATTTCTTCAGAGTCATTACTGAGATAACTTTGATCAGATGTTCACCAGTTACATGGGAATATGAGGAAGAACAAGTTAGTGTTGTATAATGCAATTGAGGTATATTCTATTTCTTTAAATCCATTTAAAATGTTAAAATCTTATTTTTTTAAGATATAAAATGTTTTATACAAAGTTTCATCAATTTTATAAGAAATGGAATGTTTTATTCCATTTTTATTAATTATAATTATCGATAAATATTTTTCAAAATATAAATCTTTTTCTATTATTTTTTCACCAAAAATAAACCATCTAAAAATAAAAATACTTTATTAGTATCAATTATAAATTTTATGTTCAATAGCTTCTATACCACTCTTCATAATGTATGCATGGTTAATATTTTAGATACATGATTATTCCATTTGAATATCAAAACAATGGTATCATGATACTAACACAATATCCTCAACATTTAATATTTATTTATATTATAATACCATTCTTTTAGATTCTCAATGTAACAAAATTAATCTTCTTTAATATAAATGGGTCTTAGTGAAGGATCCTCACATTATATAATAAATTGATTTCCTGTTAGTATTAAGGAACCAAGAAATTGATAATTACCTTATAAAACATTGAAGATACACCATGTCATAATCTTTTTCACTAATTTTATTTTTAAGAAAACATTATTCCAGAATTTTTAGAACATCATTAATAGAAAAACATTGCAACAAAGCTTCATTACACTTAATATGATGGATAAGAAAATTATAGAAGATAAAAAAACTCTTCATACCACTTATCTCCAATGAAACAACTACATCATGGTCTAATAAACTACTTAGTTTGTTCCATGATCGAGAAGATAGACTGGTTATTTTCATAAATATAAAAATAATAATCCAATTCTCCTATATGCAAAATTAATGGGATTTCAATATTTCATATATGATAACTAAACCTATAGAGTGGAGTATTCCATAAATTAATATAAAATCAAATTAGTTAAAGACTTTTTAGGTCCACCTAACCGATACAGGTTGATACATAATTCTTTTATGAAGGGATAAATTTTACTATACTATAACACACTCATGCATTTTTTTAGGGGACACATCCAAAAGAAAACTATTAAAAATCCTCTCTAATATCATGGTAAATGAGTTGATAACCACTTCAATAAATAATAAATGATTATGAATCAAGAAAATTACACATTAGATAAAGGTGTAAATATATCCATTCAAGTAGAATTTATCTTTTCTATTATGAATACATCTAGTAACATTCCCCGCAATGGAATCAAAATACTAAATATGCACTCTGCATTTTCCAAGGGGAACACTAAAGTAATCATAATGAAATTCATTATCATATATCCTTGACTAGAAATCATTGAGAATAATCTTCACACTATAAAAACTATTTAGTACTAGAAGGTTTCTATTGGATATAGTTTCTAACATCCCAAATTACTCTATGTAAACATGAAATAGGTCTTTAAAATATTTTTACATTGTCTAGAAAACACATTAAATCAATAATGAGGAGTTGAGAGACATTGAGTAAACCATAAAACCCCTTAAAGTGACCAACTATGTTGTTTTATATGTGATAATTTAGGTTTATAATGAGCACCTGTTTAAAAAAATGAACAAGTTAAGAGATAGTAGGTCCTACTAACATAAACATAAAATGGATTTATGGAATCCATATGATCAACCAATAAGTGAAATCAAAAACCATGTCAATGAGATGTATCAAAACGACAAGTCCAAAAATCCTTTAACAAATCCCATCCTCCTTAGATCATCAAGAAATATCCCCCACTCAACCTTTTTATATGACATTATATATCAATATTACCCATAGAATTTCTACCAATACCTTGTAATAGAGTTCTATTAATATCTCTTATGATAAGACTACCATCTCATGAATACTCATACCTTTAGGAATAATATATTGTTCCTATGAGATAATAGGGTGATGAAGATAAACTATATTATCATTTTACAGATTAATAATTATTTTATATGATACATTACATAGACTATTATAATGATAAACTATAAAAAGAAATATTTGGGTAGTGTTGGGAATAAAGACAATAGATGTTACTTTTGTAACTACGGGTATATTCCCAACACTAAAGAAATTGAACATTGATTTAATCAGATAATTTTTTTATTTTCCCCCGTTATTATACATTATAATATTATATAAAGCCATATGGTTATTGTTCATATTAGATTCATATAATATTTACTTATTCCAATAATTCCACTTCATTAAAAATATTAACCATACACACATTATGATTAATAGTGGATTCCATCCCACTCTTCAAAGGTTCATGGATGATATATCTTTTTAACCGACACACCTTGTGTTCAAAGAGAAATCTAGAATTCTGGGTATAACCTTCACTCCTCTAGATCTGATCTTAAAGGAAATTATTGAAGGCTTCCAAGATATGGGAAATTTCAGTACTTGATGCATTCAATTATGGTAAAAAGGTGAGTTTTTTGTTTTGATCTTTGTTGTTATGAGATTCAACTTGTTTGGTTTCTTGTTTCATTAATCAACAAGAACTGGATCTACCTAATTCACTATTTGAGTACCAATTTTTGTATGTTCTATCCTTTTATCAAAGCCTTTGTATTATTGTTTTCTGAACTATTTTTTCTCTCATATTTTCTGTAACTTTTCTAAATAAGATGTGGGAATTATGTAGCAATATTCTTCTTTCCAAACATATTTTATCTCCTTCTCCTTGGAGATAAACCGTCAACCAAAATCTAGGGAAATAATAATTTTGGTATATCATGGGGTATTATAGGAAGGAGCTCTATTCTTGTATCCCTTGGGTTGTCCTTAGGTTTGGCATTACATTCTTTCATGTATTGTTCTATTTTTATCTTCCTCCAATAGTTGAGGGCATCATCATGTTTTTATCTTTACTTGGTTATTCCCCTTGGGAATATATTAAGTTAGTCTTCATAATGGTTTCATTAATGACTCATATTGGTAGTATATTGGGAGTGTCCCATTCATTTGGGACATTCCATCAAAACTATGAGAGATGTTATTATGAAAAATAAAATGATATCTTATTTTTTTATAATATGGTCATTGTCTTGTATCTATTCACATTGGTATTCCATGATGCTTTCAAATTTGACTAATTCCCTTATGAATCAATACTTTTGTGGTAGAATTTAAGAGATGGTATGGTTACTTAAGACCTCATACACATATTAATAAAGAAACTTAGCTTGAGTTTTTTATAGTGGTAATCATGATTTTCTTGTTACACATCTTCCTTACATCAGTATACATGATTTATTTATTATTGGGATCACTCATGTGTTTTGGATTTTTTGTTTTCCCTATGAACTTGTACAAGATATAATGTTATTTTGGAGATGGTATGGTTATTCTAAGGCACATAATTGGTCATTGATTTTATTATACTGTAAGTTTTATAAATTTTGACTCTTATGTTAATGATAATAAGTAAACCTTTTTAATCAATCATATCTCTACTTAGTTAACGTGGAAGTGATATTTTGTGACAGGATTGTAAGATCCCAACCTTTTTCATAGATTTCTTGATCTTGATTGTAGGTACTCTTTTGCTTAGTGTTGAGTAATTTTTGTGTGGTATTTAAATTGGGGAGTATTTGGGTGAAATTTTGATAAAAGTGGATGAAAGAGGGTAGTTCACGGTTGGTTCATAATTTTCCCTAACCATGCACCCTGACCTAGTAAACCATGCAACCCTCGACAGAGGGGTTTTGCACAGTTGGAACACGGTTTGTCATACCGTGAGCCCTAAAAGAAGAAAATGTGCAACCCTGGACAGAGGGGTTTTTCATTGTCAACACACAGCTTGTCAAACCGTGATCCCTAAATAGAGAAACCATGAACCCCCTTATAAGAGGTGCATGGTTAAGGCATACAGTTAGAGGAAACCATGTGCCCCTTACCAGTAAGTCGTGAGTGACATTTTAATTCATCAGAAATTTTATTTTAAAATTTTCCAAGCCCCCATTTTAATCCCAAATTGACCCCCATTTGACCCTAACATTTCTTTCACAATTTTTAAGTCCTACAAAAAGATTAAAAGCCTTATAAAACTCTTTTTATTCATGATTCAAATCTCAGATCAAAGATCAACACCTCTCTCAGTAAGTGAATCCTATCCCACTTGGTTTTCCATTCCTTTTCCTTTCTTATCCCATTCTAGAAAGGGTTTGTTATTCCAATTTTGATTAGATCTAGAATTGGTTTTGTGGATCTAGATATGGGATTCTGGATCTAGATATAGATTTTAAGGATCTTGATTTTTTCAATCTTAATTTAGGGTTTTAGATCTAGATCTCGTTCTATGTCATTATGCTGCTCAATTTTTGGGGGGTTTCATTGGGTGATCATTCGTCGATGAATTGAGGTAGGTGGTGTATAATTAAAATCTCAAAGTATTGTTTGAAATTATGTGTATGTAATTATATAATTTATATTAGATGTTTATAAACTGAATATTTTATTGAATTAATTTATTCATGTAAAATGTGAAATCAAGGATGTTAGAATTGTAGATTAGAAATAATTAATTATTGAATTAATTAAAGGATATTGAAATTATAAATTTGAATAATTAATTGTGTAATTAATTATAGGATAATGATATTTTTGATTTAATAATTAATTGATGAATTAATTATGGGATTACTGGGATGGTGGTTTTTTATTAATTAATTAGGAAATTAATTAAGGGAATTGATGTGATAAACTAATTGTTGTATTAGTACTGAATTGAGAAGATTAATTAATTTTTTATTTAATTAATAGGATTTATATGATTGATTAATTATTGAGTTAATTAATAGGATTGATATGATTAATGAATTTTTTATTTAATTAATAGTATTGAGATAATTAACAAATTTTTGAGTTAATTAATGGGATTGGGATGATTAATTGATTATTGGTTTAATTAATAATGATTGAGATTATTGATAAATTTTTGAGTTAATTAATGGGATTGAGATGAGTAATTAATTGTGAAGTTAATTAATGGAATTGAGGTGATTAATTAACTATTTAATTAATTAATGAAATTATGAATGGTGACAATGGAATTTATATGAGAATTGAGATCTAAAATGGTAAAAATGGAATTCTGAGATATGATATGGGATATATAATGGTAATAGTAACATTATAGGACATGATATCCCTTGAGGATAGTTTAGACTTCGTCATGGACCGAATCAAGTATTGAGGTACGGGTGTCCTAGGGAACCCATAGAGTTTATGTGGTTAAATAAAGAATAATTTGATAATTTGATAATTGTTTACTTATGAATTATGTTTATTTGTTTATACAAATTAATACACTATTATTGATTTTATATTTTTTTAGATGATTTTGGTGGTGTCCCACTGAGTTATACTCACACCTGACTCAGGTTGCCTGATCGGTAATCAAATAGATTTCATGTTTGGAGGAAAAGTTAAGGGCAAAGGCCCTATGTTAGATGACTGATCTGGGGATGGAGCATAGATGAGGGAACTGGATATGGTTTGGGACATGCATTAGAGTTGTCAGTTTCTTTACTTTTGATGTTTCATTTGACACAGGACATGTATTTTTTCATGACATATCTATTGTTTAGTTTTGATATTGTATTTCAATTTTTTGTTATCTTGTCGTACTAGTATTATTCTGGTTATGGATATGTATTTGGTTATTGTTTATTTATTTTATAATGGGTTTTTACTCTGAAAAAGATGGTATAGTCTACCTGGGACTGATATTATATCCTCTCTGCTAGTCGACAACCACTGGCATATGGGGAGGAGCGCTTGAGGTCACGTAGCACTCTAGATTAGGGCACCGGTGTGTGGCACCTAGGTTGAGACGTTACAAAGTGGTATCAGAGGCTAGTTTTCTTTTCCTTTTCTTTTGTCTTACTATTTGGGAAAAGTAGACATGATACTATGAAGAGTCATGTCTTGGTTATGAGCTCGTGCATGGGAGTATCTAACTTATGTATAGGGGAGAACCCAAGTACCCATTGTGGGATTGTTGTTATTGTTGTTTATTTTTACATTTGAATATTATTTCAACTTAGTGGATACACTTGTTATGTGATGTGATTATTGTTTCAAAGATTGTTGATATTTGAATCGTGGCCTAGAAAGGCATGAGGGTTGGGTATACATGCATCATACTAGACACTCAGGATTCTTTTGTGACATGATTTATTTTAGGTATGCATAAGAAAATGGGTTATGGGTAAGTTGTTGAACTTGGCATGTTTTCACTTGATTTTGAAATTGAGTTGAAAATGGTGCCTCATATGAAATTAAAAGTGTTAAAATTATGGAATATGAGAATAATTGGGTGTCTAAATGATTAACTTGAATGATTAAAATGAGTTATCATTAGTTAACCCTAACCTAGATGTAGGATGGTTAAGGGTAATGATAGTTCCTCAGTTTTCACTGCGTGGTGAGGTTTGGAAAAATGAATTGTCGTGGAATTTTTTTATACATCCCTATAAATGGTTAATGTTAAGAAAAGTGTGATAAGTTTTGTGTTTGTCTTATAGAATTATGCCTCCACGATGATTCCTATTGAGAGGGTGATAGGAAGACATGGATAGAGATAATCCTCCAATGGTAGAACTTGAGGCACTGATAGTGTTGGGTGAGGAAGTTGGAGATTAGTTCCAGGTGAACTTTTCTCAGTTCATGAAATTCATGAAAAGAGACCCAGGGCAGGTTGTGAAGTGCATGTTTGAATTGACAAGGGAGTTTTAGTTGCATCACCCTCTAACTTTTTATGGATAGGGTGGACCTGAGGGAGATGACTTCTGGATCGATTCTATCAAGACTATAATTGACCACTTGGATAATCCTACTGAGAATAGGGTTAATTCGGTTGTATATATACTATAAGGATCAGTGAAGTGATGGTGTGAGGTCTAGATTCTGACTACATAGACTTATGATATGTTATAGAAGGACTTCTTGGAGAAGTTCTTGGAGCACTTACATCCAGAGACACTTAAATAGGAGAGATTAGGTGATTTCATGAGATTTACTTCAGATATTATTCCTGTAATGGATTATGATGGATGATTTATAGATTTTCAGTGCTTTTCTCCAGCATTGGAAGCAGATGAGGATACATCAGCAAAATGTTTTCAGGAAGGACTTAAGTGTGAAATTAAGTCCCAGGTAAATATCTTCAGGTAGAAGAAGTTTTCAGAAGTGGTGAATTAGAATCTCATAGCCAAGGGGAACATAAATGAGGCTTCCAGTACATAATATATGGTTGTTTCTAGATGATCAGGATGTATATATCCTGAGAGAAGGAAACATCGTTATGAGAACTTTATCTAGAGCAGTGGAAAACAGAGTGTATAGGGGGGAGGTCAGTTACATAGGACCTATCTCTAGTGATTTTCCACTAGTGCAGTAGACCAAGACATTATCATAGACAATGTCCCTAACCACCATTGGAGTATCTATATTGCAGCAAGATTGGACATCTGTAGAAGTTCTATAGGAACCCATGATAGATGAATAATTATGGGAAATCTAGAAAAAATCAAAGTGTAGGAAGGGGGTCTTCTACATCATATTAGGCTGGTAGTTGGAGTTCTACTGGCTATGGCAATAGAGGCAATGGATGCATTACTTCTGGGAATGAGTGCATGTATCATATTGGTATAACTTAGGGTACTTTGACTGCATCATAAGGGATAGGGGTAGGATAGTTTCATGTGGTGCATCCTAAAATTGTGGATAGATAGGTTATACCATCAATGGATAGAGCGAGTATTCTTATATATTATAAATTATATAGTGCCTTATTTGATAATGGTGCCTCTCATTCCTTTATTTATACAAAACTTTTGAATGGTTTGATCCTGGAGGTGTAGTTTGTGAGCAGGGTGTTGATGATAGATACACCTTTGGGAGTACAGTCTAGGGAAATTTTCTTTTGAAAGGGATTTTCTCTCAAAGTTGGAGAGTATTGTTTTATGTGAAATATCTACATCCTAGACATGTTAGGCTTTGACCTAATTTTGGGTATAGACTAGTTAGTAGCATACCAAGAATATATTGACTATTACCATAGGAGAGTGACCTTTACATCTCCTAAGGGTGAAAAATATATTCATTGAGGAGAGTGGGATATCCAAATAGGTCGAGTAGGTCCAAGTACTCAGCAACTGAGAGAGCTCATAACCTAGCTCACTAGTCTATTTCTAGATGATGGAGGTGTAAATTAGTATTTCTTTATACCTATGGTGGACTAATTTCAGGATGTTTTTCCTGAATAATTCTCAAGGCTACCACCTAATAAAGATATGGAATTTACAATTGAGCTCATACCAAGAGCTGAACCAGTTTCTATTCCACCATACATAATAGTGCCGACAGAGCTTCTAGAGCTCAAGAGTCGGCTGGAGGATTTGATGGATAGGGTATTTATCCATTTGAGTACATCACCTTGTGGATCACCTATGTTGTTTAAAAAATAAGGATTGTAGTAGTTTGTGTTTTTGTTTCGATTATCGGAAGTTGAACCAAATGAAAGTGAAGAACCAGTATCCTATTCCATGAATCAATTATTTTTTGAGCAGTTGAGAGGATATTGTGTCTTTTCCAAAATTGAATTGAGATTAGGGCATCATTAGTTGAGAGTTTAACCTTATAATATACTACTGAATACTTTCAGAAGTAGGTATGGAATATATTATTTCTTCATAATTTTGTTTGGGTTGAAGAATGCACCAGAAGTGTTTATGGCCTTGATGAATAGAATCTTCCATCTGTACCTAGATCAGTTTTTTGTAGTGTTTTTGGATATCTTGGGTACTCCAAGACTCATGAAGATCATGACCAACATCTTGACATCATCATGAGTACAATGAGAGATCATTAGATATATTCCAAGTTATCTAAGTATCATTTTTGGATTTATCTTGTACACTTATTGGGTCACATCATCTTAGAGGAAGGTGTATCAGTGAACCCAAAGAAGGTTTAGGTAGTGGTTTCTTGGGAGAGTCCCATGAACGTGTTCTATATCCAAATATTTCTGGAATTATCTGGATATTATAGGAGGTTTATTCAAGACTTTTCTTATTTGGAAGTGCTACTTTCAAGATTGACTAAAAAGGTGATAAAGTTTGATTGGTCTGGAGCTTGTGAGAATGCTCTCTAGGATCTAAAGAAGCACTTGACATTGGCACTAATATTGATCCTACCTAAGCTAGGTGAGGAGTATATGGTGCATTTTGATGCTTCTGGGATAGGACTCAGAGCATTGTTGATGCAAGGAGATCGATTTTTGGTGCATGGGTCCCAGTAGTTGAGGCCGCATGAACAAAATTACCCTATTCATGACATCGAGTTGGCTATGGTGGTTTATTCTTTGAAGTGTTGGTGCAATTATATGTTGTGTGAAAAGTTTACTGTGTTTAAAAATCACAAAATCTTAAGATATATCTTCTCACAGCAAGACTTGAATCTATAGAAGCAGGGATGGGTTGATTATATGTAGTCTTTCAATTTTGATTTAGAATATATTCCTAGGAAGGGGAATAGTGTTTCTAATTCTTTAAGTAGAAAAACTCAGACTCAGGATGTTCAGGAGTCTAGTGCTGAGTGGAGGATAATGACTCTACTAGCTGATATGCATGTAGTAGTTCAAGAGAGTTAGGAGCATATGACTATGGTATCAGTTTCAGTGGAGTCTACACTTTTGAGATGGATCAGGGATATGCAGTATGAGGATCTGAAGTGTTTATCCTTGAGGTAAATCCTTGAAGTTGGGGAGTCACCTTCCAATTGGATAAAAGATGAGTAAGAGATCATCTATGTCAGGAATTGGGTTATTGTGCCTATGAGAATGTGGGAGGAGTTGATGTGTGAGTTTCATTCCTCAAAGTGGGCAGTGCATCCAAGTGTGACCAAAATGTATTTGTGACCTATAATGACAGTTTTGGTGGTCAAGCATGAAAAAGGAGATAGTAGGGTTCATGACACGATGCTACACCTGTCATCATGTGAAGGTAGATAGTCAATGGCCTAGAGGTTTACTATATTCATTTCATATTATATAGTGGAAGTGGGATGATGTTACCATAGATTTTTTGGTGGGTCTCTTGGGGATGCCTTTGAAGAATGACGTTATTTGGGTTGTTGTGGACAGATTGATGAAGGTGGCACATTTCTTGATTATATGGGAGACTTTCTCAATGGATCAATTGGGAGACTTGTATTTTCAGAAGATATTCCATCTATAGGGGGTGTCATGAACTATTGTTTCAGACTGCAACTCATGTTTTACATCGTACTTCTAGAAGGGATTACAGAGGGTGCTTGGTACATAGGTTTTTCTGAGGTTTTCTTTCCACCCATAAATAGATGGGAAGTCAGGGTGTACTCTATAGGTGCTTGAGGATATGATGTGAGTGTGTGTTCTAGACTTCGGTGGATCTTGGGAGAAGCACCTAAATTTTGTGGAGTTTCTTATAATAATAGATATCACGCTATGATTCAGATGAAACCATAGGAGGCTCATTATGGTAGGCCATGATGGTCACCTTTATGATGGATCGAGGTAGGTGAGTCAGAGTTTCTAGGACAAAGCTTTGTATAGGAGATGTCGGAGCAGGTTCAATTAATTAGAAAGCATATGACTACGGATCAGAGTATACAGAAGTCGAATTATGGGAGACATTGATGACCCCTAGAGTTTGTGGAGTGTGATCATGTATTCCTTCAGGTCTTTTCTGGGTTGGGTCACTGTAGGATATGAAGACGGGGAAAGCATGCACCCAAGTTCGTTTGACCGTTTGAGATTATAGAGAGAATTGGGCATGTGGTGTACCAATTGGCTCTTCCATAGAAATAAAATGATATGCATGAAATTTTCTATATACCACAACTTCGGTGGTATCACCCCAACCCTTCTCATGTCATCAATGTGAATGATGTTGAGCTTGAGATAGATGCGTCCTTTAACAAGAATCTGATACATTTGTTAGATCACAATGAGAAAGTGTTGCGTGGAAATATCGTGTTGATAGTTTGTTTATTTTGGAAACATGGACATGTGTAGGAAGAAACTTGGGAGAGAAATGCATATATTAGAGCTTAGTGGCCCAATATATTTTACTCGGAATCATAGTGATACTTGGGAGTGCAGCTCAAGGATGATATTTTATAAGGTGGAGAGATTGTAAGACCTCAACCTTTTCTAGAGATGTCTCGGGCTTGATTACAAGTACACTTTTGCTTAGTGTTGTGTACTTTTCATTTGGTATTTAACTTATGGAGTTTTTGGGAGAAATTTTAAGAAAAGTGGAAGAAAGAGGGCAGTGCACGATTGGCGCAGGGTTTTCCCTAACCGTGCGCCCAGACCGAACAAACCATGAAACTCTGGACAGAGGTGTTTCGCATGGTTGGCACATGATTTGTAAAAATATGTGTCCTAAAAAGAGAAACTATGCATCCCCTTTAGAATAGTAAGATGGTTAAGTTGCATGTTTAGGGGAAACCATTCACCCCTGCCTAGAAAATTGTGCATGACATTTTAATTCACCATAAAAATTATTTTAAAATTTTCTAAGCCCCCATTTTAATCTCAAATCGAACCCCATTCGACCCTAATATTTATTTCATGATTTTGGATCCCTCTAGATAGATTTCAAGCCTTCCTGAACTCTGTTCTTAATTATTCTAATCCTAGATCAAAGATCTACACCTCTCCCAGTAAGTGAATCTTATCCCACTTGGTTTTCCGTTCCGCTTCCTTTCTTCTCCCATTCTAGAAAGAGTTTGTTCTTACAATTTTGATTAGATATAGATCTTTTTTTTGGATATAGATATATTATTATGGATATATATCTAGATTTGATGGATCTTGATTTGTACAATCATGATTTAGGGTTTTAGATCTGGATCTCATTCAATGTCATTGTGCCGCTCAAATTTTGGGGAAATCCATTGGGTGATCGTTCATCAATGAATTGAGGTGGGAAGTCTATAATTCAAATCCCAATTTCTTGATTGTAATTATGTGTATTTAATTATATAATATCTATTATATTTTTATCAATTGAGTCTTTTGTTGAATTGATTAATTTGATGAATTAATTAATTGAGGAAAAATGTGAAATCGGGGATGTTAGAATTGTAGATTATAAATAATTAATTATTGAATTAATTATAAGATATTGAGATTTTAAATTTGAATAATTAATTGTGGAATTAATTATAGTATAATTATATTTTTAATTGAATAATTAATTGATGAATTAATTATTGGATTATTGGGGTGGTGGTTTTTTATTAATTAATTGTGAAATTAATTAAGGGGATTGATGTGATAAACTAATTGTTGAATTAGTAATGAATTTATAAGATTAATTAATTATTGAGTTGATTTATAGGATTTATATGATTAATTAATTGTTGATTTGATTAATAGTATTGAGATGATTAATTAATTGTTGAGTAACTTAATGGGATTGATATAATTAATTAATTTTTAAATTAATTAATGGGATTGAGATAATTAATTAATTATTGAGTTAATTAATAAGGATTGATATGATTAATTAATTTTTGGGTTAATTAATGGGATTGAGATGATTAATTAATTATTGAGTTAATTAATGGGATTACAATGATTACTTCATTTTTGAATTATTTAATGAAAAGATGAATGATAATAATGGAATTCATATGATAATTGAGATCTAGAATGGTAATAATGACATTTTGAGATATAATATGATATATAGAATGGTAATAATGGAATTCTTGGACATGATATCCCTTAGGGATAGTTTAGACTCTAGTGTAGACCAAAATAGGTATTGAGGTACGGGTGTCCTTAGGAACCCGAGGAGTTTATGTGGTTAAATAAATAATAATTTAATAATGTGATAAATTTATACTTATGCATTGCGTTTATTTATTTATAAAACTACATACACTATTGTTGACTGGATATTATTTTAGACTCTACTAGTGGTGGCCTACTGAGTTATACTCACACCCTACTCGATCTGCTTGATCAGTAACCGAATAGATTTCATGGTTGTAGAATAGGTTAAGGGAAAAGGACCTGTGTTAGATGAATGGTCTAGGGATGGAGCATTGATGAGGGAACCTAACATGGTTTGGGACCCACATGGGAGTTTTCAGTGTCTTTACTTTTGATTTTTCATTTGACACTGGACACGTATTTTGGCATGGCATATCTATTATTTAGTTTTGATATTCGTTTCCCAGTTTTGGTTATCTTGACATACTGGTATTGTTCTAGTTATGGATATGTATTTGGTTATTGTTTATTTATTTTTCACTGGGTTTTTACTCTAAAAAAGAGGGTATAGTCTCTTCATGACTGATATTAGACCCTCGTTGCTAGTTGGCAACCTCTGGTGTATGGGGAGGTGCGCTTGAGGTCATGTGGCGCTCCATCTCAGGGCATCGGTGTGTGGCACCTTTTTTGGGACGTTACACGGGATAGTGTGTGGGATGTTGTTGGCATCTTTTTGGAGAAATTATTCTTAGGTTTGAGTTATTTGCACAACTGATCCTTGAGATGAAGGGATGATGGAAAATGCTCACTATGAAAATCATTTTTTTATACTTCCATTTATTTCTATTTTGGTTTCAATCCATGCATATATTTTTCACTAATTTGTGGGTTTTATCTTTGGTTGTTTGTGATGTAGATATTGGATCTGAAGGGTGTGCTATAGCAGGGACTTGAGTTTTATCACTAGTATAGGAGCTAGGTGCTGGTACTGTGGCATGGATGGGTCGTTGGTGCTGGAGCTGCTCTCTGGTGCTAGCATTGGCTCACTGGTGTGGGGGATTGGGGCCCAGATGGGTCGCTGGTGTCAGGGCATGGATGGGTCATGGGTGTACGATATGCTCTCTAGTGCTGGAGTTGCTCATTGGTGTTGGATTTGGCTCGCTAACTCGCTGGTGTTGGGGCCTAGATGAGCATGGATTGGTCACTAGGGGGTGGGGGTGGGGTGCTAGTGCTAGTGTGATGGATCTTGTTTATCCCGCGTTTTTCTATGGATTCAATTTATATTAAATTTCATTATAATATAATAATTTTTTTATTTTGAATATGTGTGATTATTATATATGATAAATTAATAAATATAATATGAAATTTTAATAAAAAATGATACTTTTTATTCAAATGTAATTTATAAATAGATATTTTATGTTGGTAATATTACTACCAACAGAAATATTTGTCATAAAAATTTGTTTCTAAACACTTTTACCAATATATATATATTATATGTTGGTATTATTATAATTATAACAGAACTATTTTATCTATCACAAAAACATTTAGTGGTCGAATTTTTACTAACATTTTAGTGATAGGGATATATATATTATTAAAATGTTTTAGCAATAGAAAATGTAATTTCACCAACAGATATGTCCCTATTGGAAAGAGTTAAATATTTTGAAGTGTATGTATGTGATTCTTATCTAAATGGTAAGTAGAACAAAGAATATTTTAGATCTGTAAATATTGTTAACATTTCTAGATGCTTATAAATTCAATGTCTTGATCTTTTTGGATCCATGAGAACTATAAGCTTAGGTTCTAAAAGATATTTTTTTATAATTATTGATGATTTCATTAGATTTACTTGGAATATTTTTTTATCACATAAAATTAAAACCTTAAACAAATTTTTTAAGTAAATTCAAAATTATAAAGGTAACTAAATTTATTCTATTAGGAGTGATAAAAGAGGAGAGTTTATAAACTATGAATTTGAAAAAAAATGTGAAACTAATGGATATGTTCATAATTTCTCATCCCCTAGAATACCACAATTGGATGGTGTTGTAGAGAGGAAAAATCAAGCTATTCAATAAATGGAAAGAACAATGTTTAATGAATTCAACCTTCCAAAAATATTTTTGGGATAAATCTATTAATACTGATTGCTAAAAATTAAATAGAGTTTACATCATATTGTTATTAAAGAAGACTCCATGTGAACTGTTTAATAATAAGAAACCCAAAATTGGTTATTTTAAAAATTTTGGATGTACTGTCAATACTTTAAATACTAAAGATAATCTAGACAAGTTTGATTCAAAAAGTGATAATGGTATCTTTTTGGGATCTAATAATAGTAAGAATTATAGGGTATACAATAAAAGAACTATGAAAATGGAAGAATTTGTGCATGTTAAATTCATTGAAAATAATGATAAGCAGAGTAATGATTCTATTGATAATGCCAAAGAATTTAAATAATTCAACTTTGATGAAGATAAACCTAAAAATAATGATGCATCAGTTTAGGGGGAGTATATCTCTTCTCAATCTAATCCTTTAATTTGGAAAACTCAAAAAGATCACTCTTTGAAAAATGTTATAGGAAATGTTGATTTTGGAATTAGAACTAGACATTCTATTTTAAATTTATATATTAATTCTACCTTTGTATCTATTTATGTTCTTGTTAATATTAAAGATGATTTAAAAGATTTTAATTGGGTTAATGTTATACATGATGAACTTGAACAGTTTAATAGAAATAAAGTATGAAATCTAGTTGTGTTACCTAATGATACAATATCTATAGGATCCAAATTGATTTTTCAAAATAAATTGGATGAATATGGTAATATATTTAGAAATAAGGCAAGATTAGTTTCCCAAGGTTATCTTCAAGAATAAGGTATTGATTTTGAGGATTCATTTTCACCGGTTGCTATGTTGGAAGCCATTCATATTTTATTAGCTTTTTCAAGTTTTAAAAATTTTAAACTTTTTCAAATGGATGTAAAAAGTGTTTTTTTAAGTGGTGTTATTTCAGAAGAGGTGTACGTTAAATAACCACCTGGTTTCAAAAATAATGAATCTCCAAATCATGTTTTCAAATTGTCTAGAGCCTTATATGGTTTTAAGCGATCTTTTTGAGCTTGGTATGAAAGACTAGATCAGCTTTTAATTTAAAATGATTTTGTTAAAGGTAAGGTTTATCCAACCATATTTGTAAAAATAGTTTCAAATGATATACTGATTATATATATTTATGTTGATAAAATCATTTTTGGTTCTACAAATGATAAACTATGTAATGAGATTTCAAGATTAATGAAAAATTAATTTGATATGAACCTAATGCGGGAATTGAAATTTTTTCTTGGTTTACAAATTAATCAAAGAAAAAATGGTATTTTATTAAATTAAGCTAATTATTCCAAAGATATCGTTAAAAAGTTTGGACTTGATTCTTATAAAACTATGAGAATCCCTATGAGCACAAACTCTAAGTTGGATGTAGAAGAATCTGAAAACTCTGTTTGTGATAAGTAGTATAGTGGCATGATAGGAAGTCTTTTATACCTTACTGTTTCTAAGACAGATGTTATGTTTGTTGTTTGTATGTGTGTTGGATATCAGTCAAACCTCAAAGAAATTCATCTTAAGGTTGTTACAAGAGTAATTAGACATATCAAAGGTACTGCTAGTAATGGACTATTTTATTCTAATGATAATTGCTTTGATTCATAGTCTTACTCTGATTCTGGCTTTGAAGGTTGCAAACTTGATAAAAAAATCACTTTAGGTATGTGACACTTTTTATGAAAAAGTTTAATTTCATTAAGATCTAATAAACAACTATCAGTATCACTATCAACAACTAAGGTTGGGTAAATTGATGTTGTTAGTTGGTGTTCACAAAGTATTTGGATAAATCAAACTTTGTAGGATGTCAATATTAATTTTAATAAAATTCATATTTACTATGATAACACTAGTGCTATTTCAATTTCTAAAAATCCTCTTCAGCACTCAAGAACCAAACACATTGATGTTAGATTTCATTTTCTTAGATATCTTATAAATAAAGGTGATATATGTTTATAATTTTTTCTAACTGAGAAAGAATTAGCTGATATTTTCACTAAACCCTTGGATTCTGTTAAATTTAAGAAAATGCATTTTGAATTGGGTTTGCTGGAAGCTTTAATTTTTCATAGTATAATTTATATTTTGATGAATTTATTCAATGTTTGATGTATGACTTATGTAATTGGAATTTATTTATTACACTTTGATTACTTTTCATTAAATAACACTTTCCATTTGAACACTACAACTATCTATTAATATATTAATATTTTTGTGTCTCACTGATGTTTTCTACTATGCTTAAATGATAATTAGATCATAATGTTTACAATTTCATAGTTAAACAATAACAATGCATTTTTTTATATTGTATGTAAATGTAGTATTTTACTTTGTTTATTTCCCTATTACTGATTTTTTTTAAATGTTTTTATGTACTTTTTTATAAATTTCTAAAAGGGGGAGATTTTTTTTGAAGATTTAATAATTTTATATTTAGTTTTTTGGAATTTTAATAAATATTATGTTTTTTAATTTACAAAAAGGGGGAGATATTTTGAAATTGGGTATTGACCATTTTAAATATCTCTTTGTTTTGATAAATTACACTTGCATAAAATTTAATCAAATTTATTGTTGTTTCAAAAATATTATTTCTTAATAACATAGTTTAATACTTTGTTGTGATATTTGGTTGTTCTTTTCTTTATAATCTATTTCTTTTTTTCTTGTTCAAGAGTTATCTATCTTCAGTCTTCACTTCATCATCTTAAAGATTATTTCTGTTTCTCTTTATCTCATCCTGTTTCTACTATTTCATTATCTCCTCTGTCATTTTCACTTGGAATCGCCATTGGAAGAACTCAACAGTGAGTTTTTTAAGTCACCATTGGACAAACTCAACGGTGATTATTTTAAGTCACCATTGGAAGAACCCGACAATGAGTTTTTTTTGTCACCGTTGGAAAATTTACAATGGTGGGTGATTTGCCCAATAGTGGGTCAATGACCCACCGCCAGGACATCAATAGTAAGTAAATTTACTCACTGTTTCACTTCAATGGTAGGTAATTTACCCACCGTTGAACATCAATAGTGGATTATACTTTTACCCATAGTTTGTTTTATTGTTTTTCTTTGCCTTTGTCGAGCTCTTTATTTGTTTATTTACATGTTGTAGATGTTTTTTTCTTCTATTTATTTTCTTATCAAAAATTTCTTTCATCTGTTTTTCTTTCTGATCTATTGCATTTTCTTTGGTTCTTTTGTCTCTTCTTTAATGTTCAAGACTTTGGCAGTAACTGTAAGAGCTTATTTCTTTAGTTTTTTATTCTAAGATTCATTGAGAAATTCATTAGTTTGATTTATTCATTTGATATATCTTTATGTTGTTTACAAGATTTTTCATCAAGACATTGTTGGAACCCAACGGTTGGACATGAGTCACCATTAAAATCCAACGGTGAGTCATGAGTCATCGTTGAACATCCAACAGTAGCTAATTTTTTCTTTATTGTTTTCAAAAACCATTTTTTGTTAAGATGCATGGAATTGGTTTTAGTTTTATTTAATTATTTTTATTTTTACTTAAAAAGGAAATGGTAGGTAATACTTTGTTTTGTCACCTTGGACATTTCCAATGGTAGGAAATGACTCACCGCTCTCTGTTTTCAATGATAGGTCATGACCCACAGTTAGTTAAAATTTGTTTCCAAAATTTTATTTTCTTAATTTTAGTTATTGTTGTTAAAATAAATTACATTTTCAAATATTTTAATATTTTATGTTGAAATATAATTGTAACTTGGTTTAAAAATAATTGTCACATTTTTTTAGTGACACTTATTCATGCAGATTATTTATCATATGATGCTCTATTTTCCCAACATTCTAATATATGTTTAATCTATAGAATTATTTTATTATTTAAATATTTTTCATTTTTAATTTTTCTAATAATTATTATTCTTAATATATTAAACATTCCTTATAATATCTCATGAATAAATATTAGTCTGATTGTGTTTTGTTTTCATCACAGCTTCAAAAAAATAAGGTAACAGTCGTATTATTTTATTATTAAACACTAACTAGTGTTGTGTAGATATTGGACATGGATATGCTCCTGTAGATCTTTGTTTTAATGTTTTTGGAGATTGCTTCAAGGAAAAAAACACATGTACCAGTGTAGATGATTAATTCGACAAGAACACGATAATACTTTTACTATTACTCTCAAATTTATCAAGGCACTTCTTCAACTTCTATTATTATTCTATGATCACTAAAGATCTTCATTGCCTTTTATCTTTCTCCACTGATGTGATCAAAGAACACAAGTTGCAACAAGTTTATACATCATCTACTAAAGTTGTCATTTTATTTTCTTTCTATTATTTCTTTGTTGTAATATTTCTTATTACCTATTTTTTCTCTAGAGTTTTGGTGTAATATTTTCCCTTCCAAAAGATTTCACTGGGTTATTCCTCTCATATAAAAGGAAGGTCAGGTTTTTCCTCCTAGACAAAAGGAAGGTAGGTTGTGACTCCTTCAAAAGTCATGGGTTATACTAACATGTTTAAAAAAGGTACATTTGTTTTTGTATGTAATCGGGTTATCACTCTCATTCAAAAGTGAGGATTTAGTGTTTACCAGTCTCCTCAAGGAGTAGAGGATATTGAAGAGGGGAATAGGATCTTGGTGATTTGAACCTCTATAAAAACATCATATGTTATCTTTTTTATTTCCGCTGCAACTTTTAACACGGTTACAACTCTGATAAATTAGTATTTGTAATAATAAATAAAAAGGATTATTCATCACCCCCCCCCCCCTCTAGTCACTTCTGCCTCACCAAGGGACCTAATAAGACCATTGCAGCATCATTAATTAATATTTGAGGTGTGATTTATTTTATTATAGGTCTAATATTTTATTATTAGTGTTTTATGAAGTTTTGATTCCTTGATCATAATATCTTCCTATTGTTGATAGGTGTATTAATGATCTATTTGACATCATTTTTTGAGAACGGCATTTTCATGTGTCTGTATTATGTCCATGCCTATTTGTAATTTTCCTTTATTTGAGAAACTCTCTTATATTTTATTCATCCATATATATACTGATTTTATAACTGCTTCATAAGATGTGACAGACCTATTTTTAATAAAGATGATTTTTAAATATGAAAGTTCCAATAATACAGTATGATATAAAAGGCTTAGAGTTAGTAGGTTGTGGGGTAATATATATATATATATATATATATATATCGTATCAATCCATCAACAAATTATGGGTCAAAAATGGTATTCGTGACTTTCATAGACAACAACATGAAATTTCCAAGCAAATCATGTTCTCTTTATTGATGACATTATTTATTTTTTCAATAGTTTAATCAGTTCGACCACTTTCATGATGAAGATTCACCTCAATGTGTTGCAGATTTGGATTCCACTACTTCAACAACTAACGTTTAAAGACAATTTTGTTAATGAATGAATATTCATTTTTCAGCTACCTTCAAACTCAATTTTAAAAAACATGTTTTCTTTAATAGTGTTTTATAATTCAATTTTCAAGGGTTGTATGAGTGTGTAAATATCATTTTTTGACACTATCTAATGGTTTATTTCCTTGATTAATTATAAATTATCATTCCTTTGGTAATTAATTTCCTCTCTCCACTACATAAATTGAAATTTCTTAGTGTTGACTTCTCGGACCCTATAAATTACAATGATAAAAGAATTCTAATATTTTTGTTGTATGTACCTGTGATGATTATTCATATATAGCCCTTTGATTTCTTTATTTTCAGTTACATACTTACATTCCATCTTTAATTATTATAAAGATCATAATTTGAATTATCCATTCGAATCTTTTTTTCATTCATGTAATTGAATTCTCCATCATGAATGCCCAATATAAATTTTCATTCCATAACGATTCTATGAAATGCTTCCTACTATATGATGTGCCAACAATTTTTGAACTTTTATTCCATAATTACTTATCACTTATTTCTGGTTTAAATATGTTCAATATTAATATGGATTATTATGTTTGAAAAATAGGATTCTATTATTGAAAATAACCATTGCTTTATAGCATGTCATGCGAACGCACAGGCTAAGTACTAGTTATCATGATAAAACTCTGCTGGATTGTGTACTCACTGGTTGGTTCTTGAAACATGGGTTGTGGGTGACGCCCAAAGGTGGTTGGGTCAACGGTTATCACTAAGTGACAACTTGGCGGAGGATGGATCTTTTCTCGTGAGTAAGGGAGATGTCATTCAGCATGAATGGATGCATGTGTGAGAACATGGAATGGTTATTCCATGTTGTTTAAAAAAGAAATGTTTTTTCTGCCTATGGGAACTGTATTTTTTGTGAATTTATTTTGACTTCCATCCTATCGGTTTTGTATATAAACTGAAAAAAAATTGTTTTAATTTCTTTGATATTTTGTGTAAATACTTTATAAAAACCATGATCTAACAAAATTTTTGTTTTACTGATATGTGGGAAAAGTCTATTAGGATTTGTTTATTAGGTATGATTACTCACCCCCTGAATATGCACTTTGGTGCATGTGAAGACGTCTTCTATGATACAGGAAAGGGGAAGATTTTGTATTTCACTAACGGTGATTCTTTATGTAGCTGACTTGTTCGTTGGAAGTGGAGAATGGGAGTTGGTCGTATTCTGGGAGTTTAGGGCGATGTCACCTTAGTACCTAAGTCTTGATTTATTTTGGAGTTTTAGTTTTTATGATTTATTGTTTCAGTTGTTACTCTGGTTATTCATCTGGTTATACCATGGGTTGTTAGTTTGGTTCGTGAATCATTTATATAGTTGTTTTGGGTTTGTTTATTTTTGTGGTCATATGTGTGTGTTGGGTGTGTGCATGTGTAAAAAAGGGTAAAATGTCCCCACCCTTTCTTATTAAATTTTCGGCATTTATTGTCAACCTTTGGTGTCTGGGGACTATCACCTAAGGTCAGCGACACATCAGCTCTTTCCAAACCAATGGTTAGAGTCGGGTTGTTACAAACAAGGATTACCACCTTCCAGCAACCCTAACCATAGTAACAAAAGAAATCTCATTTATTCCATGTTCTGGTCGATGTATCTCCCCTATTCTCCTGGTCTCCATCCTTTCGGACTTCGACCTCCGCCTTCAACACTTCATCATCTGGCACATGGATGAGCCTAAGTGCACTATGGTCCTTCCGAAGCCACCTTTTCCTTCGGGTAAGGTGTCGTCGACTCTCTGTTAGTCATTGTTAGGTCGTACAACATTTGTGGACCAATCCCACTTATATAGTAGGCACATCTAGTCATCCAGCCAGCCCCTCCATCCAAAAAGTACGGGAGACCCTCTGTTGGATTGTACAACTTCTGATTGGCTGTAGCATTCTTTTCATCGACCGAAAACTCCTTGTGAACAATGCATGTTGTCCTTCCCTCCACATAGGTAACTTCGATGAACACTTCTTTTTTTCATTAGTGAGGAAAAGCATCCCACTTTCTACCATCAGTGACTTCATGTAAGTCATAAACCTCCGCACTTTGCATCACCACCTCCGAATTCTTGTTCGACTACTAAAAATTGTCCCTTCAATCTGCCTCACACCATCCACTGAAAAACATGACTAACTCCTCGAGTACATGCATCAGATAATACTCCTCATTATTCTTGCACTCATACTTCCATTTTACTCAAACCGTTGAACTCATTCATCCAACTATTGCTGCCAACCTGAAACTTTGAGGCACCAATCGAACTCCCATTCGACTCACACTGTTGCATCATGAAAACGGATTCATTCACCTACTAATCTTTCAATGAACTGACATCAACAGCCTAAATTCAGATGTAGCATAGTGCTTATATACTTTCTCCATCCATGCTTTCTCATGTGTTACTTATGGTTACCGAACTTCCAGAGCTCCAACACTCGACCAAGAAAACTATTCTCACACCAAACCCAACAATCTCCCACTTGATAATTATTTTCACATGTTGAGTCTAAAAATATACCTCTCGAAGACTATTCTCATACTCACAACAAAGTATCACTGACCAACTTCCATTCAACTTCCTTATACATTATCCACATGGTTCACCATGCCATGCTCTTTCCGATTTTCCAAGAACTCACTAAAGACATGCCACCTCAGTTCTCCAAAACCACGATCTGTTATTCGACTGAAACCGTGAAACTCATCTGAATAACTCCATGTAATTCCTACTAAGAAAACAAAAATAGAATTATCATCCTCCGACATTGTTGAATTTCCATAAAAAAGATGTGTCATGCACAAGGTTTATGGTCTCGCTCTTCTGGGCATTTGCTTCAAACACTTTGACCTGTATCCTTGTAACCCAATATCTTATTGTGGAAACATCAAGAGTAACAATGACTAATGATTCTAGAAATGATAGTAAAAGGGGAAAACAAAAGAATAAGAATATGATCGCAAGATATAGTGATTTACATAGTTTGGGAATAATTTCCACGTCTACGGAGAGGTGGAATAATTTCACCAATTCGAGAGAAGAATTACAGGGAGATTTTCAGAGTATCACACACACATAAAACCTAGCTCAAATGAGCTCGTGAAAAATATGGTACAACAGTGTCACTAACCACACAACAAGTCCATTGTGAAATAGTGACCGGTGGCTGGAAGTCTCTGGAGCTACAATACCATTGTCTCCAAAGTCTTAGATGCTATAGTAACCATGTCAAAGACAGCACCACTATAGTGACTTGTCAGTGTCAGCAATCAGTTTTGATGCAATCTGGTTAGAGTTTCTACAATGCCCGAGATTTGGGTTGGGGCCTTCGGTCCACTACAATCCCCAACGACCTCACCGCAAAGGTCAACCTACAGGAGTTGTGATCTGGTGTGCAGTATAGACTGCTAGCAATCGACCTAACTTAATCTAAAGGATTGGGCTATAACATTCCAACTGAGCTTTGTCGATACAACACACTCTAATGACATCATAAAAACTGACCTTTATCTGGTACTACTAGAAAGTCTGATGTGATCAGCATAAATAACTACCACTGAAACCCCCTTTATTTCAACCAAGGAAACATAGTCCTTTACTCCCACTATGTAACATCCCACCTTACCCTCAAGTAAAAACCCTTTAAAGTATTTTTTCCTCTTTCTATGTGTTTTAGATCTTGTTTGGAGGTTTGAGAATCTAGCATTGGGTGTACAAAGGAGGGGGAAAGAAAAATTGGGCTAAACGGTGGCTGTAGAAGGCCATCAGACAGCTGATGGCATGATCGAATAATGGATTTCATATAGAAAATCCAGTGACCAACAAGTAGGACTTCTAGAGGTGCAGGATCACTTCCTAGTACCACCGGCTAACTGGTGGTGGCCACCAGGTAGCTCAAGGCATTGGGATGGTCCAAACTAATCAGGGGTGGATTAGTCTTTTGTGACCCTAAAACATCTATTTAACATCTCTAATCACCCCCCTTCAGTCATAATTTTCCTTGTATGAATCTAGGGGCTCTCAAGGGTTGGATTGGGTGCTCTTTATCATCTTTGCTTGCGAAATGATCTTTGGTCAAACGGTTGTTCCTCCTTTGATAAGTTTGATTGAATTCCCATCATTTCCTTCACTTCTCTTGGATTTGGCAGTGGTTCAAGGTTGTGTTGTTGGAATAAATTGATCGTGTTATGATCCCTCTCAATCCCTTATAGATTTTTCATGTGTTTGTATCCCAAAAGTCGAATCTCTTATTGATTTTGGTGTGGTGCATGTGACCTTTGAGGTATGTGTTGATCTATCTTCTTCACCAACATTTGGCTTATGAAAACTCAATTCTAAGATGTGGGGGGTCGATGTTTAGGGTCTCCTCTTGATTGCTCTAGTGTTCCCTTTCCTTTCGATGTACGGATCCCGTTGTGGTTGGTGTGCGACCTAAATGTAAGGTAGGTGGTTCCGTCTCTAACCTATGTTTGATGAACTGTGAATACTCTTGGTTTTCTAAATGGTTTTCTAAACGATACCTAGCATGATCCATAATTTGTTTCACATGCATGCGTATATGGGTTTTTGAAGAAAGATGTCTTCCCCTTGTTTTGGTAAAAGAAAGTGGTTTCCAAAGTATTATGAAATGGTTTGTGGAATTGGTTTTCAAAGCATGATTTTGGATGGAAAGGGGTTGTTTGGGAATTGTCTTGTGAAATGTGATAAGCCCTTTTGAAATGATTTGACATATGCAGCACATGGGAGCCTTGGGTAGCTAAGTGGAGGTCTGGTGTCGGGCCTTGTCCTTATTTCCATAAGGGGATTCACTTTATGGGGTGTTATTTCATTACTAGATCGTAAATTCATTTGCTCTGGAAACTTGGATCTGGGAATTTGGTATTAACACCTTAAGGGGGGTCAATTTTTGGGGTGGTCCTCAATCCCTATATCGTAGATGCATTGGATCTATGGACTAGATGTGTGCACTACTTCTGATTGATTATTAGGGCATGAGTGGTCTGGCTAGCTCAAACCTATGTTATCCTAGGGGTGAACTCCATTGTGTTTGTCCATGCATTGTTTGGCTTTGATATGATATATGATGCGTACTTTGATAAATGTAAAATGGTTTATTTGGAATGTGCTTTGAAACTGTATTACCTGGATTTTGTGTAAGAACTGTGAAAAGGGGAATTTTTTTACCATGCTTTTGATATAAATGTAAAAATTGTCCAATCATGCTATGTTTTCTTATATTAAGCACATTGAGATTATTTGATAGAGAATTGTTATGGAACACTTGGGTGGGATCCTACTGAGCCCATTTAGCTCACGCCCTGCACACTCCTTTGGGGGGGTGTAGACCTTGTTTTTTCTAATGAAGGAAAGGGCAAGGCGCCGCAGTGAAGTGAAAAGGTTTATGTCAACTGGGTGAAGATAGCTAATGGTGAGACGATGGGGGTGTTTCCCACGCATGGCATGGAGTAGCTACTGATAATTTGGGTTATCCTTTTTGGTTTGTTTTGGAATATGTATCTTGGTTTTGAATTGCTACATTGGTTGTTCCACTATTAGTGTTATTCTTTTTTACCATGACATATTTCTTTTCTGGTTATCTTTCTCTATATGTAAGTCTTGTATCTTATCTTTCTCTATATGTAACTCTTGTATCTTATTTCAGGTTGGGAAAATCATTCATGTTGGTCGTTGTTGGATGTCTGGATGTTTTTCGTTAACCTATGGGGATCGGGAACACCCTTCAGGTCGTGTCGTGGTCCGGTTTGGAGCCTGGTTGGATGGGTTATCTAGGTCGAGACGTGACACATTGCTTCTGTTTGGTTATGACCCTAGGATCCCACTTCTATTCCAAAGGACCGTCGAATACTCTAACGATATTATGATAATCGTTGCCACAAAATCAGAAACACATGCAATGAAATGTGCGTCGGGACATAGGGTTTTCCTTTCCTTCAACTTTAGCGCAACCCAAGTTTACATCTTTCGTCGACTTCACACATGAGAGAATAATTGTCCAGCTTCCGAACGTCTAGAGTTTTCACCGAAAGATCCTTCCCCAAACAAAAATGAAACACCCTACAACATGTTCCAGCTAGACCCAAACAACTTCCACTGAATTCAACACATGCTTTCGGCAAACAAACATATGCACTACAACACCAATTTCTAGTGTTCTAGGTCAGTCTTATTCAACTGTAGGAAAACTCAGTCAGTAGTCTTCTAAAACACACACATTGCTCCACAACCACTCATCTTCCAAACCAACTTCTAGTCCACCTATATCATGGTTCTTCTAGATTCACAAATAAAGGTGCTTTGAAGTACAATGGCTTTACGTGAAAGAAAGAATTGGAACTTGAACACCAACCGCTGCCACCAATGATTTCACTCTCTGCAATTCCTCCAACATATAAGCATACTATCATCCGGTGAACTGGGGTTGTGTCACACCATCTTCTGATCCTTTTCCAGATGGAATCATCGCATCCGAGAGATTCTTTGGAGCATACTACATGCTCTCACTCAACATATGTTGATCGATGAAACCCCAAAATCAAAGTCCGGACTCAACACTTGGGCTCGGTAAATACTTTGTAGCAATTTTAGTCACCCACTCCCAGCTGTAAATTTGTGGAACCTCCGGAATTTCATCCTTTTGGGAATAGACCTTCTGGTCACCGGCTGATTGTCCTTGGCTCGACTAACTCCACACCTAACAACTCCTTTCGGGAACATGCAACATTATTCTGATTACAACCTTTGAAATAATCTATGTACTTATTGTCATGGTCTTCCAGTTTGATGTCCTTGCTTCTGACTAACTTCTTTGTCCAATGGAACATACAAATGCTCCAACAGTATCAGACACAATATCCTCCCAGATCTAGCAAACACAATATCCTCCCAGATCAGGAGCCTCCACCATCGGATCATCAAACTAGTGTCTAACTCATTGCAACACTTTCCATCAAAAACGTGAGCTCCCACTAAATCTGTTCAACGTAAGGAATCATCAGCTTTCTTCAGAATATCATTAGTCTTCCATCAAGTTCCAAAATGCCACCCAATGAATGGAACACGTCGCACGTCTCATGCTGATCAATTGGACTTTTGATGTCCTAGTAACGTCGTTGGTACCACCACCATCTTCCGATGACATTCTTCTAGTAACCTAATTGACCACATAACTGTGAGAACCCAACAGCCTTCCATCGAGCTTTGACAGCCACCAACAAACAGAACACACCCCAAGACACATGTCGGTCAAGAGAACTTTTGATATCCCTAAATCCCTCTAGCATTGTCGTTGTTCTTCCAATAAAGTCCTTCTGAGACCTTGATGAACTGCTCCATCAAACTCTATACAACTATGCTCTACCACCAAGCACTACAATCAAGTTCAGATACTAATTGATGGGGATGAGGGTGAAGATCCAATCATAGAAAGTTCACCCTTCTAGTAATCCCGCGTAGCAGAAATTGAATCACCTGAAGCAAATGTCTACATTTGATCGAACATCCCCCGTGAGCTTGAAGACCGGAACTAGGAAGTCCATGCACCTTAGTCACCGCATCAAGTCGTCCTCCATCGTCAGGTTCTGGTCACCTCACGATCCTCCTTTCATAAACACAAAGTGAACAAGCACACGACCAACACACATGCAGGCACAAACACAAAACATAGTGCACATAAGGATTACGTGATTCAGACACTGTGTCCTACAACCACGGGAGAACGAAAGCATCTATTTCATTCCATTAGAAACAACATACATTTAAGTTACAAGGATTAACACCTTCCGACAACCCTACCCACAGTAGCAAAAAAAATCCCACCAATGTCAACTTCCGATCTTCTCATCTCCCCTCTATTCTTTCTGATCTCCATATTTCCAAACTTCGACCATCCTCTTCGGCACTTTAACCTTGGACTCCTGGATGTGCCTAGGTGCGCTCCTTCCGAAGCCACCTCTGCCTTCATGTCAGACCCCGCCATCTCTCTATCAATCGTTATCACATCATACAACATCTATGGACCAATCCCACTTATATAGTGGGCCCAGTCGGTCATCCAGTCAGCACCGCCATCTGACATGTGCGGGCGACCCTTTGTTGGACTATGCAACTTCCAATTGGTTGTAGCATTCATTACATCGACCGCCAACTCCAAATGAACAGCACACGTTATCTTTCGCTCCACACTGATGACTTTGATTAACATTTCATTTGCCACATTCGTAAGGAAAAGCTTCTCACAGTCTTTCACCAGTGACTTTGCACAAATCATGAACCTCTGCACTTTGCATCACCACTTTTGAAATCTCATTTGGCTACCAGAAGTGTCTATTTAATCTGCCTCACTTTATCCTCTGAAAAACATAACAAACTCCCAGAGTACATATATCGAATGATCCTCTTCAGCATTACTGCACTTGGACTGCCACTGTGCTCCAACCGCTGAACTCATTCGTCTAACAACTGCTACCGACCTAACACTCTGAGGCACAAGTCAAACTCTCATTCGACTCACACAGTTGCATCCAAAAAATTGATTTGTCCACCTGTTGAACTTCTAATGAATTGGTTTCAACTGTCTGAATTCGGACAAACCATGGTGTTGGTATACCATCTTCATCCAAGCTTTCCCAAGTGTTACTTCTGATGACTGAACTTCCAGATCTCTGACACTATACCAAGAAAATCGTTCTCACACCAAACCCAACAATCACTCACTTGGAAATTGCTTTCACGTGTTGAGTCCAACATAAAAGAGCATATACATCATCCAAAAACTTCCCCTGCATTGATTTGAGCTACCCTCGAATCATGTTGAAGTCGTTTACATGACATATCGTTGATCTACCTTCTGATAGCCTCATGCTGAATAACATTAGCATCATGAACACTTGTCAAATGTCGTTGGCTTCTCTTAAATGTCTGTCGCAGACTTCATGAGCTCAACTATAGTCTTCACTTCCTAGATGTTAAAGGTCGCATTCTGTGCAAATGACATCATGATTCGACCCACCGCTTTCATATACACCCATTCTCATTTCACCTTCTCAGCTAACGGAACATCCAGATCATTTTGAATAAGATGACTCTCCATCAGCATTTTCTAGAAACCAAAACTTCTACTATCTTACCGTCATCAGATGACATACATTTTAATGATGGTTATCGAAATAACGACAAAGCAAGAGTGGATGTTACTTAAGCTACCTCAAAGTGTGTTGATGAGTGAGCACTAGACCTTGATAACACTAGTTGGGAATCCACTCCACTATCTGATCCTTGAATGATTCGGACTCCCTGAACTCAATGTGTTTAAAGATAGGAAGAGCACTCCCTAATCACGCACCAAGTATACCTCATACACACTCCACCAACTCTTAACTCACTCAACATATTGGCATAAATTAAACAAAGCAAAGAAGACACGTTGTTTTATATACTAGGTCTGCAAGAGAAACCAAACATTGTTGCATTCCATTACAATCAGCAAGAATTACAATCACTTTTGTAAAATCATCAAATTAGATCACTAATTACAAATAATCTTCAATAGCACAAATTCATGGACAACTCACCATAGATCCATGGTGACTGATTGCACGTATCAATCGACACCTAGACTGATGAATCCAGTGAACAGGTTACCCTTGCGAAATCCATGGCCATATTCTGGGCCACGATTATATTACAAATGGTAATAGGAGTTTATGTACGCCTTTCGTGATAGAGATCAATGAATGACGTTCTTAGAAGTTTGAGTGAGAATATCTTTACACGGTTGATTTGATCTTAGAGATCAGTTTCACTTTGAGCCATTGATGATCAAAAGTATTGTGATCGTCTCAGCGATTCGGATATATGAGACTTCAGTGGTATTGGAGACAGAGAAGAGGAGAATTCCTATAGAAAGAAGTAGAACAAGATCGTCAATGAACAGAGACACAACATTCATGCAATTCAAATCCAATAAAGTTAAAGTACAGAACATGTGATGCGCTGAAAAAAGAACACAACTAGTCATAAATTTTGAACTGTCCCTATTCAAACATCCAATCATTTTCAACACAAATTTGCATATCATCTTGGGCAATAATTCACAGCTCACCACCAGCAATTGAAAGCAGCAGCAGGGACTGGCGGTGAACGATGAAATCTCTATGGAGGAGCCTCGCGCTTTAGGGAAGCTACGAATCGAAGCGTCCGGAGAAGTCAGAGGCGAGCCTGGAGGCGATGGCGGAGTGATACATCGCGTCATGGAACGTGTTCGTGCCCGTCGTCATCATCCGAAGCCGCCTGGCCTTCTCCTCTGTGAAGCAGCACGCCGGAGTCCGAGATCCGACCGATCTCCGCGCAAGATCCGCCTCCGATCTCTCGTTAGGGTCGGCGGCGGAGTCCTCCGACGACACGTTGCCGGAATCAATATAATCCGGCTCAGAGGACCAACCGAAGATCGGGCTCCACCAGGAGATTCTCCGCTCATCTTTCCGGCCAGCGGCCGCGGAGGGGGCGCAGCGGCGGAAGTGGAGGGACCGGGTGGGAATTACAGCAGAAGCCATTTCTTGCTTGATTGGGGTGGGGAGGGGCAGTGGCGACGCCCGTGGGCAGGAGGTGTATTTATAGGGGGGAGGGTGGGGCAAACGGATAAGATGTACAGGTGGCGGATGAAGAGTGGAATATGGTGGGGGAGGAGTGCGCTTTTGATACTCTTTTACACTGGCTGATCCGGTGGCTCGATTATGTGATAATATTTTAGGGGAATGACGATGGGGGACCAAAAGTCGCCCCTAATATCCAAGAAGGACCATTCATAGGTCTGTGAACAGTGATTTTTCACTGTTCATAAACCTGCGCCGGGTCCTTCTTGGGTATTAGGGGGGACTTTTGGTCCCCCATTGTCATTCCCCCTAATATTTTTTTATAAAAAAATATATTTTAAAACATACATATGTAATAATAATAATAGTAGTAGTAATAATAATAATAATAATAATAGTTTTATGACCTAATTTTAGAGAATATTTTATAAATATTTTTTTTCTGTTAGACAACGAGGTTTCAATGGCCTTATAATTGATCTGATATTGTTACAGTTGTCAAAGATAAGTAATCATTGCAACAAATAATGAGAATTGACATTAACATAGAATGGTGCAAGATTTCTATACAGTTTGATAAGTTGCTCACCCAAAAAAAGATAATTATGTTAGTGTTTTTGGAATGTATTAAATATTGTTGATTAAATGTGGTTTAGAAGATTAAATTTTAAATGAGGTTTGATGGGAGAAAATGGATTATTAAAGGGGTATGAATAAAGAGGTTTAATAGGAAAAATTCTACTATGAGGGGTGCTGGAAATTTGGGATTTGAATTCTATAATTTCCTTCAACGTCCTTAAATTCATTTGTGAGTTGCAAATGTGTTTCGTTAACTCATGTAGTTGCTTAAAGACATAAATGGAAATAGATTTGGTTGATAGTGATAAAAGTTGGGGGTTCAACATGCACTTTGGAATTATTAGGGTAATGCTTAAACGATGGACTCATAGGGGTGTGTCTTCGAGTGATGTGTTTGGGTGTTGAGATGACATGACTCAACCCTTTCGGACTCCTCTGAAATGGGAGTAAGCCGAGTATGCCACCCTAAGTCTGTCTCTAATAGGCAATGGACTAGCGACAAAACACCAAGAAGACATAATACTCATGAGAGGCCTTACTCTATATCAACCTGTAGAAAAAATGCATCTTCTATACATAATAACAACCAATAACACTGATAATATATATATAATCAACTGAATTGTATACAATGCATGTATGAGACAACAAACAACCAGTACAACGCCACATACCCGTAATTGCTTAGTCAAGATAGTTGTATCACTGAGAGAGGAAGGAGGTGAATCAGTGAAATCTTTTTCTTTTAAGTTTATTTCTTCTTTTCTTCTTTAAAAAAAGTTTCTTTCTTCTTGAAACAACCTTCGTCTCCTGTTAAAGATTTCCTCCTCTGTTGAAAACAAAACAAACACACATCCACATGAACATAATAATTTACAATGTTCACTACTCAACATGAGTATCTACGTCCTTTGTATGGTTTGGAAACAATCCAATACCACACAATCCATTAGAAAACAATCATTTTGTGTGGAATACAATGAGTAGGATATGCCCTTACACTCGTGCAACACTATGTTCAATACAACAGTGCATGTGCTTCAAGTAGCACGAAGATGTATTAAAAAGTTTTTATAACAATCATGTTATGGTGTCGCTTGATCAACTTTCAGAAATATGTTTTTCAAAAACAATTCTTTACTTCCTTACCCAATGGCTGACAAGAACTTCCTCTGGACTTTGTAACGATACTCAGTCCGATTTCTCAGTCTGATTCCCAAGTCTGATTGCTCAATAATAAAATATAGCTCTATCAAAATACCTTTGAGACAATTCTGAACTACTTCAATTTGAGTTCGGAAATCCCATTTTGATCCCTAGTCTGATGATCCAACTCAATACGATAACCAGCTGAATATGATCTTGCCTCTTCTCCTTTCTTCTTATGTTCGATAAACTTCCTCAGGAATGCTCAATCGAGAAACTTCTTCTCCCCAGAAATTCAGAGCTTCTATCTATTCTTCTCAAAAGTACATCCATTTCAGGAAAGTACAAAGTACTTCCTCCTTTTATAGGCAACCCAAAATGGTTTGGGTGGGATTTCTAAAAAATTTTCCCACTCATCCAAATTCCCTGAAGTCACTGTTTCCCTTGAATTTTGGATGCATTTATGACTTCATCAATGCTTCTCAACTCTTCTCAAACCTTCTTGAATCTTCTCACAATTTCAGCTCACTTCAAACTTCTTAACAAACTTCAGTCCAATTCTGATTTCGATTCTGATTGCCCCATGCGATTTCTTTATTATGATAAAGGCATTTGGTCGCTCTGATTTTTTTGACCCACTTGCAAACAAATCAGAACTGAAGATATCTCATTACGTTGCTCCACATCAATTGAAAGACTAATCTGCCCATTCTGATTTTCTTATTATGATGAAAACTACAGATTCTTCAATACATTTCTCTGCACCACCTGAAACATATGAGAAGGAAATGGGTTCTCATTATGATGGAAACACTTCAGTATCAACTTCAAGACTTCTTTAGACTTAGAGTTCCCCTTGTCAAATCTTTTGATAGAGTTCTTCTTTCTCTTGACCCACTTGAAAAACTCTTGAAAACAAATTAGAGTCCTTCTTTTCATTCTTGACCCACTTTTAAAGGGTTTTTTCTTTCTCTTGACCTACTCAGAAAACAACCAACAATTCATCTTGATGGAGATGGTTGACTACATTTCTGATTGATCTTTGATTCGATTTTGAATTAGTCTCAACAACTTCTCTTCTTTTCTTTCCTTTTCATTGGTCCCAATAATTCCCAATACGAACAATCCCGCCTCTGATTGATTGGTGGCACCCCGAGTCCGATGGACCGGTGTCAGCAGCTTCTGCTTCAATAAATTCTTTCTTTCACAAACTTTTGTTTATATCACATCTTTCTCATGATCTTGAATATGTTTAAGATTAGCACAACATATTTTGACTTATATTGGAAAGTATTAGAACTTCTTATCCTTCCAGAAGCATCTTTCCATCCAATTTGAGCTTGAATATGATTGGCCTGAATACGATTAACAACACCTTTTCTCCCCTTTATTTCATCAAGATTTTATCACAAGTTTTACCGAATAATTATGATATTTATGAACTGAAAATTATAAAAGAATCATCAGGTTTTCATCAGGGTCATTCAAACTCTAATTCCCTTATTCATTACGTTCATAATTTCCTCACCGGACTCGGGGTGAGTCTGAAGAACCTTTTCTTCCAAAAAACATCTTCTCAATATGATGGATTTTTTTAAGCATTGTGAGTCTGATTTCCTGAATAGGATGGTCATTCTGATTTTTAACTTTTAAAAAATGATTTTATTTCTTTCTTATTTTATATCTTATTGACATCAAAAGACAACACATTTGAAAAAAAAACTTCTTCTAACTTCTAAAATCCTTTTCCAGCTAGCTTGGTCCCAACAATACCCCCATTTGGATTTTGTTTTCAACCAAGAATCATAAATTACTAAACTTTTCGACATCAATATATTGATTACTTATCAACAATTCTATTCTTATGTGAACTAATTCATTGTAGGAACTAAGAATTATTGAAAATAAAACCATATTGTCCAAAATTAGTGACTCATGAAACTGGAGGTTCTGAGCACAGTGGAAGCGCGGTTGGGTTGACACCCAACTTTAATTTTTACCATGATCAATGATTATTCCGGGATCAATACGACAATGAAAAGCAATCTCTATAGAATAGAATCAAAGAATTAGATAAATAAGAAAGTGGCCCGAAACCTTTTAGAACAGATCTTGCACATCATGTTTATAATTAATTTAATTAATTTCATAAAGAAAAGAATACCTGGATCTTTGGTACTTTATTCGTTGATGATGTTGATCATCCAGAATGACCCTTCTAGATTATCTCATTGTGCTTGCAAGGATCCAAACTAGAATCCCTCTAGAGGTGATCCACACATGCTGTGATGGCCTCCGATCGACACCACTCAATCTTCGGGTGCTAGCACGACAAAGTGAGTGTCTTGTGTCGGTCATTCTTGATCGCTTGTTCTTTGGCCTTGAAGAATGTCTCTCGTTCTTGAGAGGGACGGAAAGAGGATTTGAGAGAGATATTGTTTAGCTCCACAATTCTCAATTCACCGGACATGCAGTTCGGTACATGGCACAATAGACGTACATGTCTATTTATAGACATGAGGCTTCAGTTACAATATTTAATTGCATAACAGCAATTAAATACATTCATAACCTTAGAGAAAACTCATGCTTTTAATAATAATACCGCGTCATTATTTATGGTGTGCCATATTGTGCAAAACAGAATTATAAATAAAATTCTTTGTCACAAAATAATAGCAGCGTTATTATTATTTTAATTTGTGTCAACTAGTTAAATATTTATTTACCATCTTGTAAATAATTATTTTACTACCAGACCGACCTTGGTCTGCTCGAACTCCACTTCTATTTATTTAACACCCAAATAAATAAATAAATAAATTATTCTCCTAAATAAATATTTTATTTAAAAACTAGTAAATAAATATTTATTAAATGTTCAATAAAATAAATAAATAATTTTTACCCACAATCTAGTGAATAAATATTTATTTAATTTATGAAATCAATTTAACTTGAATAAAATTATTCCACAGTCTTGAGAATAATATTTATTCCATTAATTAAATTAAAATAGAATTTAACTGAGACCACCAGAAACACTTAGTGTGTGATCCTCTATGATTTTTTATTGTTGGAATTAGGAGGGCTTGCCTAAAGTCCAAGAGTACTATCTAGAAATGGGTCAAAGCACCCAAGAGAAAGAACTTAAAGTCACAACAAAGACACCCACATATGAATTCTCACTGTGTAATATAATCTCTTTGTCTCAATATCTCATAAAGAAGGTTTCATGATAGTGTCATCAACCTTTGTGCTTGATACATCATTCTTTAACTACCTAAAATAAACTCAACATTACACCATGGACATGAAATTTCACATGATGGTTCTATTTTAATCAAAGGGATGAGTTATCAACTTCCATAAATGGAAGGGACAAATCCTTCCTCGACTTATCCATTAATAACATGCCACTCGTGACACACCCAAGGTACCCTACTTCTCTCCAACTGTCTGTGAGATGGTTTTCCTCAGTAAATTAAAGTTTGTGAGTCATGACACGTATTAATGATAATATTAAATTCTAAGGATCATTACACACACTTTCAGATAAGAATATTCGATGACACCAAAACATGAAGAATTCTTACTGGCGGGTCTGTTCTCATAATCACTAGTCTTAGAGATTACCAAGTACAAACTTAATGAGAGGAAGTCGCATATGCTTATGAGTACTCATACCTGAAGGTCTGTATACTATGTGTCTCATTATAGTATGTCATCCAATAGAAAAACTATATTTAAGAATATTTTCATAGCACTTCAAGGTTATCATCATAGCGGAGAACTACTATGAGCTCGTCAATGTGACAAATACTCCCAGACATTATTACACTATAGTCATGAAGAACAATGAAAAATATGTAATAATATGTTTAATATTTAAATATATTAAATATCCATGTAATCAAAGTACAACCAGTTGGTTCTAGGACACCAACTCTTACAAACTCCCACTTGGACTAGAGACAACTGTCTATGACTTTCAGTCCGCTAGACCTCACATGATAATCATGTTTCTGTTGAGTCAGGGATTTAGTCAAGGGGTCTACCACGTTGTCTTCTATGGAAATACTACTCACTGCAACTTTAACTCTCTGAGAAAAATCCCTTAAGAGATGATACTTCCGAAGTTTGTGCTTCATCTGCTGATGTGACCTTGGCTATTTTTTGAGATCTATTGCTACAGTATTATCACGGTACAATGTGATGGGATCTTTATTGCTATGTATCACATCCAGCTCCTGGACAAAGATTCACATCCAAACTAATTCTTTAGCTGCCTCAGAAGTTGTGATATACTCAGACTCTACTGTAAAATCTACAACCACACTCTACTTTGAGCTGTTCTAGCTCATTACACCTCCATTAAAAGTGAAGATGTATCCTATTTGTGAATTCATGTCATCTTGATCACTCTTGAAACTAGAATATGCATATCCTTTGATGGATAGTTTCTCATCTCTTCCATAAACCAGAAATATATCCTCAGAATGCCTTATGTACTTTAAGATAATCTTGACTTCCATCCAATGGCGGTCACCTGGGTCGGCTTGATATCTTCCTACCACACTCAATACGTAGGTGACATCCAACCTTGTACATATCATGTCATACATGACCAACCCAATCGCTGATGTGTATGGAGTGATTTCCAATATCTTTATTTCCACATGTGTATAAGGACACATTTTCTCATAAAGATGAATTCTATGTCACACTGGCAACAATCCCCTCTTGGATTTTCCATACTGAATCTCTTCAGTATCTTATCAATTTATGTACTTTGAATTAGGCACAACAATCTCTTGGATCTATCATGATGGATCTTGATCCCAAAAATATATGCTACCTCTCCCAAGTACTTCATAGAGGAGCATTGATTCAACCATGCCTTAAAAAACTGTAAGACTGGTATATTGTTTCCAATAAGTAATATGTCATCAACATGTACTATTAGGAAAACGACTACACTCCCACTAAACCGTTTGTAGACACAAGGCTCACATTTGTTCCAGATAAAACCAAATTTTATTATGGCATCATCAAAACAAATACCTGGATTCTTTCTTTAATCCATAAATGGATTTCTACAATTTACATAACTTATTGGCATCCTTTGGAGTCATAAAACCTTCAGGTTGTGTCATGTAGACTCTTCCTAAAAGTTCCTATTAAGGAAGGTTGCTTTAAAATCCATTTTCCAAATCTCATAGTCATGGTAAGCTACAATGGCCAATAGAATTCTGATGGATTTCAACTTTTCAATTGTTGAAAAGGTTTCGTCGTAGTCAATGCATTGACGCTTCTTGAACCCTTTTGCAACCGGTCGTTCCATATAGGTACTGAATTGTCATTCCATGTCCAGTTTCTTTTTGAATACCCATTTGAAACAAATAGGCTTTATATCAACTAGAGGATATACCAAAATCAAGACTTGATTTTGGTACATGGAATCCATTTCAGAATTCATGGCTTTTTCCCACTTGGCAACATCTGTGCCACTTACTGCTTCCTTATAGGTTAGAAGATAATTATTATCAACTAATAATGATTCATCATCCTTGGTAACTAGAAAACCATACCGTTTCAGTTCTCTAACCTCTCTTTTACTCTTATGCAGTTCTTGTGTCTCTAGAATAGTTCTTTCTACCAGGGGCTTTGTAAAATATGTTCCTATACCAACTCTTGTGTACCTTGAGCCTTGACTTCATCGAAGTCTATCTCTCTCCCACTATCTATTTTGGAGATGTTCTCCCCCTCAAGGAATATGCGGTGTCTTGACACTATAACATTTTTGTCTGAGGGGTTGTATAGATAATATCATTTTATTTCCTTGGGGTATCCTATAAAGGTACATTTGTGCCTCGAGGTGCAAGTTTGTTACCTAAAGTGGCCTTAACAAAAGCATCACTTCCCTACACATGTAAATTAGATAACATGACTTTCTTTCCACTCCAAAACTCATATGGAATACCATTTATCAATTTAGTTGGTACTTGGTTTAGTATGTATGCCGCTGTTTGTAACGCATATCCCCAAAAGGATAATGGAAGATTCACATGACTCATCATTGATCTCACCATGTCCAACAAGGTGTGGTTCCTCCTTTCTCTCACACCATTCCACCAGGGCATGTAAGGAAGAGTGAGTTGGAATAGGATCCCAAACCCCCGTAAGTAATCAATGAAGTATTGATTAATATATTCTCCACCACGGTCTGAGAAAAGTTTCTTAATCTTCTTACCAAGCTGGTTCTCAACTTCATTCTTGTATTCTTTGAACTTATCAAAATAATCCGACTTATACCTCATTAAGTAGATATATCCATATCTACTAAAATCATCAGTAAAAGTTATAAAGTATGAGTACCCTCCTCTTGCTTCAACTGGAAATGGTTCACACACATCGGTATGAACCAATTAAAGAAGATCTTTAGCCCTTTTACCTTTCCTACTAAATGGGGATTTGGTCATTTTGCCTTGTAAACATGGATGACATATGCCAAGTGGTTTTAGTTCGAAATAATCTAAATATCAATCTTGATGTAACTTTGTCAAGTGTTTCTCGTTTACATGACCTAACCGGTGATGCGAAAGTTGGATGTGGTATGAGTCATGTGAATTATCTTTGTTATCAATTTCCATTACTTGGTTTGTGTAATCCAACACCTAAAGACAATTGTATAAATGTGCCCTACCAAAACAAATTTTATCTTTGTAAAAGAAGAAACATTCATTTACAAACTTGAAAACAAACCCATCTATATATATTCTAGATACAGAAAAAATGTTTTGAGTAAAAAACGACACATAATAACATCCATTTAATACCAAGATCATTCCAATTGGCAACATGAGGTGGTAGTCCCCAACAGATACAACAGTGAGTCTTACTCTTTTGGCTGCTTGTAGATCTACCTTCCCTCGGTCAATCTTCCTAAATCTACTTGGTTTCTATATTCGAATACATATGTGAGCACCAAAAGTTGTATCTAATACCCAATCTGTAGAAATGGATAGATTACATTCGATAACAAACACACCTGAAGCTTCCCCTTACTTCTTAGGCTGGGTGCGGTTCTTCTTCTAGTGGCCCTTTTTGCCACATGTGAAATAAACAACTTCCTGTTCCCTTGCCTCCCCATTGATCTTCCTTTTCTTGGAAGGGTGTGAAGAAACTTTGGGTTTAAAGCTCTTCTAATTCCCTTTACTCTTATTCACCATAAGTACAAAAGGATTTTCACACTTTATATGTTTTTCCACTTGGAGAATGAGAATAATAAGATCAGATAGAGACTTCTCAATGTTGTTCATACTGAAATTAACAAAAAAGCTAGAGAAGCTATCAGGGAGTGATGCAAGAATGAGATCGGTACCTAGTTCTTCAGGGAGTTTGAACCCTAGAACCTTCAAGTGATCAATGTAGCCAATGAGCTTGACTACATGAGGCCCAAATGGGGTACCTTCTCCAAGATTACTCTAAAAGAGGCCTTGGAGATCTCAAACCTTTCCTGTATTTCTCTCTCCTATTAAAGACCACAGAGGTGCTCAAGAATGCTATAAGCATCCATGTTTTCGTGAAACTTCCTGAGATAACTAGACATTGATGATAACATAAAACATTGAACATAAACTGATTCGTTCATATGTTTCTCATAGACCAATAAATCCTCATCACTCACCTCTTTGGCAGGAAGATTAGGCAATGCTGACTCCAACATGTAAAACTTCCGTTCATGGCGTAGGATAACTCGAAGGTGTCTAAACTATTCCTGGAAGTTACTATTGGTGAGAATGTTGTATTTATCCAAAATTTATCATAGGTATAGTTTTCTTGATGATATTGTCATTTTTATTCTACAATTAAAATATAATATCATTAGTACTTTTTTCATTACATTTTATGAGAAATAATAAATTAATTTTATTAAGTATCCCACTATTTTATCAAGTCCCAATGGACCTCACCATTGAACTCAGAATGTCCAATTGCCAAGAAATTTTAGTGTAAAGGATCCATATTCCCCTTCGTATAACCCCAACAAGGCTTGGTCAAGCTATTTGAAGGTATTTAGGTAGGTAGGTCTCTTCAAACTTCGGCCTTTCATATCCTTGATCTATTGATTAGACTCCCCAATCCTAAAATCCTGACTTTGGATTTCCTCAAATCTTGCCTCCAATATTACACAAAGTCTAGAAAGAGATACTCCTCTTGATGTAATATGGTTAAGTAAACCCAAAACCTTTCATAAAGTATTCCTGTATAAAAGTAAGTGCCCCAAAAAGGTTTGTTCAAACACATGGTTTTATTGAGTTTTTTCCTTAATCAAGTAACAAAATGCTTGGTCTGACTTAATATTTTATTTGAGGGATTTTTATCTCTTATACGTGAATTGGTTATTATCATTATCACATTCTTGTTAATATTAAGTGGAACTTACTTAAGTGATTAACCATGTCTTGATAACATTTACACATGATCCTGGTTTATTTTAGTTCCATCTTGCATGCTTGTTTAATTCATTAATTATGTGATCGTGAAAACACATCCATAATGACAAACCATGAAACTGATAGAAATAAAATAAGTAAAATGGAATGATCATGAGATTTTCTAATGGTTAGTTTATCTAGAAGCTGATAAACTAACCCTGGCCTAGGGGAGAAACACCTTAAACCTTTTGGGTTCATGTTTACAGCTTTCCACTTATCCACCTCTGTATCTCCTAGCATTGGTTTCGTCTTGGCTCCAGCTTGAACCGCCTCCTCTAACTTGGAAGTTCCATCCATTACATATGTTTTTTTAAATCACACACAAGTGAGGGGTATAAAGGGGGTTTTACATAAAATAAATCATGGGCACACATACCCTACATATTAATGAGAGATGACTCACAGGACAACAATTCATTTAATAAATAAATTAAAAGGAAGCCAATCACATACAAAGGTCTTGGTTCAGCTCATGATCACCCACATACATACAACGAGTTACGTGTTTAATAAAATTAGTATTCAATTATTTAATCATTATTGTTTATGATAAATCATGCTTGAATCAATTTATTATCATCTTTAATTAATAAATCATTTTATCTTAAACCCCTTTTCTAAATTTCCTTGAGATTCTCATCCATCATAATTTTAAACAGATAAATTCATTTAAAATTATCTTTGTATGTAACGTGTACCTTAGAGGAAACCTGGTGAATTCTCATTCATAATTACCTAGTGAGTAGTAATGAACATTACACAGATGTTAAATTAAACACACACACACACACACAACACCTATCACGTGTTGTGCCCCAGCTTTACGCATGCACCACGGTAAACGGATCAAGGGTTTGTATAATATAATAATAAATTTTAATAAATCTGTGTAATTTTGATGAGTACATGGAATGTAGTTCCTACTAAATGGAGTTTACTATCATTCACCATCCATACGAAGTATGCACCTAGGGATACAATGTGTATATGTACTTCGGAAATCCTCAGAGTACACGATGTGTCCATTGGGCCACAAGTCGTTTAGTATCTGCATTACACAGTCTCCAGCCAAGAATGTCATGTACGAGGTACAAGGTCCAACCCTAACCCGAAGGGACTACACGCCATGTTCAGTGGGCCACACACTGTGTAATCTAGAAATCATGTACCACCTATTCTTGGTCAACACACAGAGTCTTTAAGACTTAGATAAACTCCAATGACATGACTTGGTTTGGAGGACCAGTCCCGATGCATTGAACCTTGATACACAACATGTGAATCCAACTACATGTTGTATATTATGGTGTTGTATGACTAAGAACCTTTGGAACCTCCGGATGAGATCCTCTGTTTTATTTTAATCAAAATTAAAAGAAAAGATCATTTCTATAAGGTGAACAAGAAACAAAAGAGGGGGAACAAATCTCCAGATTCAGATTTGAAGAATGATTATCTTGAATTGAAAAACTAAATTATTAAACCATAAATCATCAAAGAATTATTTAAATAATTATAAAATATGATGTAACCCCTTTGATACCACTTGAAGGTTCCGAGCGTAGTGGAAGCGAGGTTGGGCCGACACCCAAATTTAATTTTTTCCATGATCAATGATTATTCCGGGATCAATATAACAATGAACGCCAGTCTCCACAGAATAGAATAAAAGATTTAGATAAAGAAGGAAGAGGCTTGAATCCTTTATATAGGATCTTTCACATCATGTTTATAATTAATTTAATTAATTTCATAAAGAAAAGAATACCTAGATCTTAGGTACTTTCTTTGTTGATGATTTTGATCATTTGGAATGACCCTTTAGGATTATTGCATTGCGCTTGTGAGGATCCAAACTAGAATCGCTCTAGCGGTGATCCACACATGCTCTAATGGACTCTGATCGATATGACTCATTCTCCGAGTGCTAGTGCGGTGAAGCAAGTTTCTTGAGTCGATCGTTCTTAATTGCTTGTTCTTTGACCTTAAAGAACGTCTCTCATTCTTGAGAGGGGTGAGAAGAGGATTTGAGAGAGAGATTGTTTAGATCAACAATTCACAATTCATTGGGCGTGCAGTTCGGTACATGGAACAATAGACATACGTGTATATTTATAGACATGAGGCTTTAGTTACAATATTTAATTGTGTAACAGTAATTAAATACATTCTTAACCTTAGAGAAAACTAATGCTTTTAATAATAATACTGTGTCATTATTTATGGTGCGCCAACTTTCACAAAACAGAATTATAAATAAAATTCCACATCACAAAATAATAGTAGCGTTATTATTATTTTAATTTGTTCCAACTAGTGAAATAATTATCTACCATCTTGCAAATAATTATTTTACTACCAGATCGACCTTGGTCCGATCGAACTCCGTTTCCATTTATTGAAAACCCAAATAAATAAATAAATAATTTATTCTCTTAACTAAATATTTTATCTACAACTAGTAAATAAATATTTATTAAATGTTCAATAAAATAAATAAATATATTTTACCCACAATCCAGTGAATAAATATTTATTTAATTTATGAAATTAATTTAACATGAATAAAATTATTCCATTGTATTGAGAATAATATTTATTCCATTAATTAAATTCAAATAGAATTTAACTGAGACCAACAGAAACACTTAGCATGTGACCCTCTAGGATTATTTCTCATTGGAATTAGGCAGGCTTGCCTAAAGTCCAAGAGTACTGTCTAACAACAGGTCAAGGCACCTAAGAGAAAGAACTTAAAATCACAACAAAGAAATCCACATACAAAAACTCACTGTGTAATATAATCCCTTTGTCTTAATATTTCATAAAGAGGGTTTCATGATAGTGTCATCAACCTTTGTGCTTGATATGTAATTATTTGAATACATAAAATAAACTCTTCATTACATCATAACCATGGAATTTCACACGGTGGTTCTATTTCAATCAAAGGGCCGAGATATCAACTTCCATAAATGGAAGGGACAAATCCTTCCTCAACTTATCCATTAATAACATGCCACTCGTGACGCACCCAACGTACCCTACTTCCCTCCAACTATTTTCATGATAGTTTTTGTAAGTAAATTAATGTGTGCGAGTCATGACACATATTAATGATAATCTTAAAGTTTAAGGATCATTACATAGGCTCACATATAGAAATATCCAATTACACTAAAACATGCGGAATTCCTACTAGCGGGTCTGTTATCATAATCTCCCATCTTAGAGATTACCAATTACGAACTTAATGAGAGGAAGTCTTATCTATTTACGAGTACTCTCACCTGATGGTCTATATACTATGTGTCCTATTATAGTATGTCATCTAACCACATAACTATATTTAAGAATATTGTCATAGAATTTCAAGGTTCTCATCATAGTGGGGAACTTCTATGACCTTGTCAATACGAAAAATACTCTAGGACATTATTACACTATAGTCATATAGAACAATGAACAATATGTAATAATATGTTTAATATTTAAATATATTAAATATTCATGTAATCAAAGTACAACCAGTTGGTTCTAGGACACCAACTCTTACAGAAACTTCCTCAACTTTCTTCACATGTTTCTTCACTTAGTCAACAGTCCTATAACACAAATTTTGTTTCCTACAACAAATCCTACAAGAAGTTAGAATAGTTCACACACTTACAATGTTATATTAACAGCTTACCCACAACTCCCCCTTTTTTACATGCTTCCTTAAAAGGTTTAACAAATAACAATGGATAGATTTATGAAACATTCTTCCTCTTTAAAAAAAATATCCGAAGAAAATATGAGAGAGGGGATAAAAACACATACCTCAACCTTGATGAGAAAGAGGTTGGATGCACATGTTCAACCCCAGTTTAGAAAAAGTTCCTTTGGTAAAGGTTTTGTGAAGATGTCAACAACTTGTTCTGATATTGTAACATACTCTAGATTTAATTTATTCTTCTCCACATGCTCTTTGATGAAATAATATTTGATATAAATATGTTTTGAATGATAATTTTGTATAGATTTTCTCGTAAGGTTGATTTCACTTTGATTATCACAACTCAAGAGCAACGTTTACTCCAATTTGATAAGTAAATCTTCCAAATGAGTCTTCATCCACATAAGTTGGGTAGTAGCTTGAGTGGAAACAACACACTCAGCTTCAATCATACTAGGAGTTACTAAATTATGCTTCTTTGTATGCCAACTAACATAACTTTTCCCCAGAAAGAAAACTCCACAATATGTGGATATTCTATCATACTTGATTATAAAATTTGTTATGGATTTGATATATCTGAGAATTATTTTTCTAGAAAGTAAATGTGATTCTTTAGGAGAACTCAAAAATATTGCACATAAGGTAATGAAATAAAAAATGTTGGGTTTTGAGGAAGTAAAATAAAACGAACTTCTTATCAACTTCCCAAACTCTTTCTAATCGACTTACTTTCCTTTACTATCTTTAGAAAGCTTTTTCCCCACTAAAATCAATGTGAAAAATAGTTTTTAATTATCCATGTTGAACTTCTTAAGAATTTATTTAGCATAATTTTTTTGAGAAATAAATATGTGTTTCTTATTTTGTAAAATTTGTAACCCACAAAAGAATTTTATTTCCCCCAGTATGGACATCTCAAAAAACATTTTCATCTATTCACCAAATATTTCACAAGTTCTTTCATCATTACCAGCAAATATAATGTCATCAACATAAACAATTATTACGAGGGAAAACTCTATACTTTACTTGATGTAAATATTTCTATCAACTATCCCTTTATAAAATATTCATATTCCTCAAGAAAGTATCCAATTTGGAATACCATGATCTTGGAGCTTATTTTATCCCATACAAGGCTTTCTTTAGCTTTCACACATAACTTTAATCTTTCTCAACAAAAACACCACAAAGTTGTTCAATGTTAACTTCCTCATCAAGATCACTATTAAAAAATGTTGACTTTACATCCATTTGAAAAAATTGTAACTTCATTGTACAATAATTGCAATTTTTTTTGATTGTTTCTAATATTTACATCGTTGAAAATGTTTCACCAAAATCAACACCTTAAATCTTTGAGTAACATTTTCACACTAATCTTGCCTTGTTTATTATTACTTCACCTTCTTCATTTAGCTTGTTCTGAAAAAATCATTTTGTACCAATAATATTTTTGTTATCTAGCTTGGGTACGAGTTCCCAAGTATCATTTTTTTATATCTGATCCATCTGTTCATTCATAGCTTGAACCCATTATGGATTATCAGAAGCTTCATTCACATCTTTCAGACCGACTTTAGAATATAAATAATTATGTGTAACAATTTTTGATGTTCTTCTTGTTTGAACCTTCTAATGTCGATCTCCAATAATATTCCGAGCTTCTACTTGCTTTCTCATCCTGGGATGAGATTTTCAAGTTTCTTCCTCATCACTAGAAATAGTTGAGTCCGATTTTTCTTCATGAGTAGGATAAAAAATTTCTATATCCGTATCAAAAATTTTAACATAACTTCCCTTATCCTTCTCATTTTCCTCATCAGCACGAATCTTCTTAGCATCTTCCTCAAGATTCTCAATAAATTTCACATAAAAAAAATCAACTATTCTTACCGTTTCTTTATTGAAACATTTGTATCCTCTTTCTTCCAATGCATAGCTAAGAAAAATTCCATCTTCACCTCTCTTCTCAAACTTTCCAATGTTTCTATCTTAATTCTTTATGATGCATGGACTCCAAAAAACTCTTAAGTGTTTCAAACATGGAGTTTTGTCATAAAACATTTCATACGGAGTCATATATGAACTTGTATTATATAAACATTGGTTTTTAATATACACATCAGTACTCATGGACTGCCTCTAAAAGTAATGAGAGAGATTTTGTTCAAGAAACATAGTTCTCCCCATTTCAACCAGACTTCTATTCTTCTTTTCAGAAACCCCATTTTATTGAAGAGTGTATAGTAAACCAAACTCATTCCTAATTAAATTATTCTCAAGATAACTTTAAAATTATTTATTCTTATACTTACCACCATTTTCAGTTCTCGAATTTTTCACAGAATACTCACATTCCTTCTCAACCTTCCTCTTATACTTTCAAACATTTTTAGAGCATCTAACTTATGTTTCATATACATAACACAAGTAATGAGTGTAAAGTTATCAATAAAAGTGATGAAGTACTTATCTCTATTAGTTGATTGTTTTCTCATTGTCCCATAGACAGTAGAATGAATAAGTTCTAGAGGTCATTTTGAACAAATTTTAACTTTCTTATGCACAAAATTTGTAATCTTTCCATTTCAATAGATTTAACAACACCAATATATTCTTCTTGACATATCAAGAATTCCATGGACACTATCTCACTTTGATAACATGCTCATGTTTTTTTAACACATATATCCCAACCTTTTATGCCACAATTGATTCTCTTACACTATGCCCATGTAAAAAGAGTCTTGTATTTCACCAACTTGAAATAGATTTCCTTTTATACATTGGCCTACTGTAACTATCTTTCCATCTTCCTCACATTTGACAATAAACCCATATTTTCTAAAAATAATTTTTTTACCTTCATCAAAAGGTTGGGAAACACTCAACATGTTGTGTTTTAGTCCATCAACAAACAAATCTTTCTTGGATTTTAGCTTTTATTCCCCAATGATGGCTAGTCTAACACCTTTGATTCTTAGAGATTCATCATTTTAAAATGTCACAGTTCCTTCTTTGAAGTTTTTTAAATTATTTAACAAATTTAAGTATCATATCATATGAGAAGAACACCCACTATCCAAGATCCAAGTTTTTTCTTCTTTTAAAGCTTCCAGATTGGTTTTAATAGAAAGAGATTTCTCTCTATCTTTATCTTTATTTAATTCCAGATTTTGAGAATTGTTAACCAACTTTTTTTGTGCCGGTAACAAAACAAGACATCCTTTTACAAGCTTTCTAGGTTGTTCAAATATTTCAAAAACATTTTCCAGAGGTTGGAACCTATTTTATATTTGCACACCAATATTCTCATATTTATTATGAACATCCTTATCATACTTAGTTCATTGATGGTATTGACTCCCCCTAAAACTTTACCTTATGTAATTTTTGGAATAGTAATAATGTTGTTGGTTAAACCAACACATATTTTTCATATGTCCAAATCTAACACAATACCAGCAGTATCCATAAAAACAATATTTGCCTCTAAAAATTATATATTGACTGGAGTTGTGAACATGTTTCTCTGTGACCTATTTTCCATCTTATCAGAACTTTATTTCCCACCAACCTTTCTGTTCTCAGTCGAAACCATCTTCTTTGGAACAAATTTATTTTCATCCTTATCAGAACCATAAGTATTAGATTTTTTTTAGAATCAAGATTTTTAGAAACTTATGACTTCTCAATTTTTTTGATCTTGTCCACATACATAACTTTCTTAGATTTCTTCTTCTTGGGAAGAACTTCATATATCTTCTCAATATTTGAAGGTAAATTTTGATCTTTCTCAGGTATACCCTTTCCAGAGATTTCACCAACTTCAGAGATAGAGTTTTTAAAACTTATATCCCTCTATTTAGATTTATAATTTTTTTTGGACAAGTTCCAACCATTCTTTTTTACCCTTCAGTTTCACTTCCATATGTTAATAATTTTTTTCTTTCTCAAGAGATTTATTCAAATCATCGATCTATTATATCAACTTGAATTTATCATTAGGAAAACCTTCTTGATTTTTTGATAAGTAATTTTCATTTTTTATCTTTCTAATTTCTTTTTCAGGCCTCCCAATCTTTCTCAGACATTCATTCGATTTTTCTTTAAGGTGAAATTCTAATTGGGTTTCTTCTTCTTCTTCTGAACCACTGCTTCTGAACTCTTCATTATTTACTGTTTCAATAAACATATTATCTCTATCATGCTCAATATATTTTTTAGATTCAACTTAACTGCCTTCTTCATCATCATTTTTAAATAATAAACTTCTTCTTTTGGATTTGGAGAAATTTTTATCTTTCCCTCTAGAAAAAGATTTATCCTTATCACCCTATTTCTTCCACGACCTTGTTCCCCTTATTTCTTCTTCATCACTATCTTATTCTTTCTTTATTCAAAGACAATTAGTCATAAATTTCCCAATATATCAACATTCAAAAAACTTTAAGGGAAGTTTTCTTTTATATTTAACTATACCTATTCTCAAATTTTTAGAAAAAATGGATTAAATTTCATCAAGATTTTTATATAACTCATTTTCATAGTCAGATTCAGCAACATCATCTTCCTTAGGAACCTTCTTAAACTTTTCTTTCTTGGTAGCTTTAAAAGACATTTCTATATCATTTTTTGTTTTTACCTTCACAACTTTCTCCCTTGTTATTTCATATGTAATGAGAGTACTATGAAGATCATCTAGAGATATAGCTTTAGGATCTATATCTTTCAATGAGATGACTTTGGAATCAAACTTGTCTGGAAGAATTATTAAGATATTTTCAAAAGATATTGTGTGACGTCCATGACTCAGATTCCACTTAACAGGTGCCCCGAGCCTGGTGGGCCACATGGCCTCAAGTGCATATCCCCAAATGCCAGAGACTACTGACTAGAAGCGAGGGCCCAGGGTGTGTCCTTGAGAAGACTAAGCCCTCATTATCAGAGTGTAGCACATTATAAGTAATATAAATAAATAGTAAACAACAAAAGAAATATAAATATTATAATAAACATCAGAAACAAAATGATGCAATAAATAAACGATAATAACAATAATTGTATCAACTGGAACAATGATGATGTAATGTCATGTCACTAGAAAATTGGAAAACATGGATACAAGAAAATATGCATAAAATGTTCCACAAAGTAAAAGAAAACAAAGGCTACTCTGAGTATCCCGAGATCCAAATCAGTCATATGCTATCAAGATCAATCCTATTAGAAATAAATAAAGTGTTCGAAGCTATATGCTTACCTTTGTCAACATCTGCAGTCATGTAATCTACTCCGAGTACCAAATGGTGCCTAGAGAGGGTGTGAGATAAATCTCAGTGGGCCACCACCAATGATATCTATAACATCTGGACCGTGTAATTGAATATAACAATGTTCATGCATGCATATAAAATTAAAACAAGCAGTACAATATAACTAAATACCCAAGTACCTACTTCATCCCTTAGTAGGTGTCTGCACATGTAACAAGTTCACTAATTAAGAAATTAATATTTATTGTTAATAGGTCATGTGAGGAATAGCCAACAATGACATCACCTTGGGATAGTGTAAGTAGTGAAGATCCCAATATGTAACAAAGAAACCTGAAATGATATCTAGTGAGGGAGTTCTAAGGTAATAAACAAGGTAATGTAGATATCATGGAATGCTAACTCAGTAGTATCTAAGTCTAGCTAAGGGGTAATATTGTAATACAAGGAGCGTAATCCAAGGCATTCCACAATAAGGTGCCTACAGAGTACAAGGTGATCGACCAAGGTAAAACAAGGCTAAGAAAAGACAGGGCCCTATAGGCTTTCACCATGGAACCTACTAGTCAATGCTGGATCTAAGGAGTGTATCTGAGGTATCCTGTAATAATGAAAGGACCCTAAGGTAGTATACCAGGAATCCAAGGAATAGAAAAGAACCAGAGTCTAGGTCACTATCAACATAAGAAAACCACATCCTTGAATCAAAATGGGGTTCCCGAGACCCAAGGCATTCTCCTCTCAGAATCCAAGGCGAGCTCGAGTCAGTCCATTCCTTTTTGATATTGTAATCATGTAATCATTCATTAACTTCAAGACTTGTCTTCCATTAGTTTGGATAGGCCACGTAGCATTGAAACCATTTATTTATTGGTCCAATACTTGCATTCCATTAGTGTGGATAGGATAAGTAGCATTGTAACCATTTAATAAAGTCTTAATTAACCATTAAGGTATATTCAATTATTGAGGTTCACTTTTCTACCTTTCATAAATATGGAAAGGGGTGATACAGACATGTAACATTTATTCAATCTCATTTGATAAGGCCAAGTTATATACTTAGTATACTTTCCACTTTACATTTCACATTTAATAATCAATTTGAAGCACATACCTTAGGCGGGTCAAGTGGTGAGCATATATGGTACATTCCATTTGGAAATTCTCATTAATAAAAAGACATTTATTATAAAAGGACTCTCATTTTGAAAGGTCAAGTAAGGGAATACCCGAATGGTGGATCAAACGTGCTGAAAAACTAAAAACCCAGATATGGCATAACCTTCGACATGAGGCGGATTGAGTTGTGGGTGTAACCGCTAAAAAATAATCACATATTTGTAAAGATAATAACCATATGATTCTAACAATTATAATCATGGCATGTAAATTTAAGAAACGACTTCCAACAAAACTGGTGGTCCCCACACAAATATTCCAAAATCAGTGAACTTTAGGGATGATTTACAGACCACCCACCTTAGGGTTGCACGATCCTTCTCCTCCGGTATTAGCCCTTGATTTTCCTCTAATCAGAGTAGATCTAAGAAAAGGTGAAAAAAGAACACATGATGATAACTAGGTCAAGAGATAAATAGAAGAATAATGGCTAAAGAGGACTCGAGTACTTACTTTTGTGCATCCAATGTGACAGACGATAGCTTGATCGAATGTCGGATGAAGGAGATCTCTTGATCCCTAGCTTTGGCCTTCAAAAATATCCAAATGGTTGAAAATGGAGAAAAAAACACATTGGTTATCATATTAGGGAGGAAGGGTTGTCTTAATAGATCATTAATGGAAAAACTATAAATTTACCCAAAAAAATTATCTTATGCATGGTTTGTCCGCACGGTTTATCAAGTCGTGCGCAAACTATGCAAGATGGCTCTGCCTGAATGGTTTGGCCACACAGTTTGATCAAATAGTGTGCAAGCCATGCACAAGTACCTATGAAAAAGGAGAATTCTCATAGTTAGGTTGCACGACCATGCACCAACTGTGAACCAACCGTGCGAGGTGGATCTATCCGAAAAAACACAATCTACACGGTTTGTCAAACTGTGTGAAATTCCAAACGGTTTCTTCTAAACCGCGTGTATAGTCTGCTTTCTCAAAAAATATGGGTTTTGGGCTCCGAACAATCCCCAGACACCCTCAGAACCTTAAATAAATCAATAAGCATCTATATTAGGTCTAATGTAAATATTTAGACTAAAAATTAAAGGATACATACTTGAGTGAAAAACCAGGTTCTTACAGTCTTCCCCCCCTTAAAAGAACTCACCCCCAAGTTCTCCTTCTAAGGGTAAAGAAACGCTGTCTGAGAACAACTTTGGCCAATGAGCACGTACATCAGCTACCCTTTCCCAAGTCTCATCTTTTACTTGGTCATGCTACCATAACACCCGTATGAGAGGGACATACTTGCCTCGGAGAGCCTTCGTGCTTCGGTCAATGATGCATATTGGATACTCCTAAAATATAGCATCAACATCTAACTCAACTTCCTCAGGATCAAAATTATGATATGGGTCAACATGGTATTGGTGAAGCTGCGAGGCACTAAGGACGTCGTTCATGGCATGATACCTATGAGGTAGTAAAAACCGATAGGCTACCGTCCCGATTCTATCTAGAATTTCAATCGGCCTGACGTAATGAGGAGACAAATTTCCCTGTTTTCTTAAAAATATATGCCCTAGACTGGACGATACCCAAAGAAAAACATGATCCCCAACCTCAAACTCAAGAGGTCTTCGATGAAAACCGGCATAAGATTTCTGTATAGATTGAGAAACATTCATATGCTTCCTAATCAGCTAGACCTATTCTAAAGTCTTCTAAATAAGACAAGTACCTAGTAGGGCTGCCTCACCTACCTCTATCCAGCACAAGGGTGAACAGCATGACCTACCATATAAGGCCTCAAAAGGATCCATCTGAATCATTGCCTGAAAATTTTTATTATATGCGCACTCTATGAGAGGGATATGGTTCTCCCAAGAACCCCCAAAATCAAGGACACATGCTCAAAGAATTTCCTCTAGAACCTATATTGTCTGTTCCGATTGTCCATTGGCCTGAGGGTGAAAAAATATTCTTAGAAGCACATGAGTCCCCATAGATTTCTACAAACCCTTCCAGAACTGTGAAGTGAAATGATAGTCTCGATCTGAAATGATAGTATGTGGAACCCCGTGTAGTTGCATGATCTCACAAACATATAGTCTTCCCAGTTCATCAACTAAGAAATTCTCTTGAATAGGAATGAAGTGGGATGATTTCATTAGCCGGTCAATGACTACCCAAATAGAATCTCTACCCCTCAGCGACCCAGGTAACCCAACTACGAAATCCATAGCAACATCTTACCATTTACATTATGGGATTGGAAGTGGCTATAACAAGCCTACAGGTCTCCGGTGCTCTAACTTCACCTGCTGATAGGTGGAACACCTAGTGATGAAGCCTTCATTATGGCATTTCATTCTAGTCCACCAATACTGGAATCACATATCTCGATTCATTTTCGAGATTCCTAGATGAACTACTCACTAAGAAGTGTGGGACTCTTTCATCAACTCCTCCCTCATTTCTGTAGGAACCCAGATATGTCCACGTAAACACAGGATGTTGTCTCTTCCCATAGAACAATCTGGAGGTGGGTTATCTCCTGATATACTCTCTTGGAGAACCAAACCTCTGGGATTTGAAAACTACATACTCTTCACATTCTCATGGAGGGAAGAGGTAACTATTAAGGTTGAGAGGTAAGACTACTCGTGAGTGTCATGAAACTCCAGATGAAGTTTAGAAAAGACGGACATTAACTTCCATTCATCATTGGATTCTTGTACATCATGTGTTTGATTTTTCTTTGACTCAAAGCATCAACAACCACATATCCCTTTCTAGGTGTATAGGCAAGCTCAAAATAAAAATATTATAGATATTCGACCCATATTTGTTTTCTGAGGTTCAAGTCACACTGATAAAATATATACTTGAGGCTCTTGTGGTCTGTATACATCACAAAGTGGTCACCTAATAGATAATGTCTCCAGAAACGTAAGGCACGGACAACTGCTGCTAGCTCGAGGTCGTGCGTCGGGTAATTTCTCTCGTGAGGCCTCAATTACTGAGATCTGTATGCAATGAATTTGTCTTCCTGCATCAACACTACTCCTAATCCAATGCCTGATACATCACAGAAGATGATATAACCTTTACCTAGTTATTGAAGAATCAAAATAAGTGCCGATACAAGCCTCCCTTTAAGATCCTAAAAGGATTTCTCACATGCTTCTGACCATGTGAACTTGAAACCATTTTATGTAAGACCAGTAAGAGGTGAAGCAAGACTTGATAATTCCTATATGAAATTTCTGTTATATCTAGTGAGCCCTAAGAAACTTCTGTTATCAAACACTTTCTTGGGATGCTCCTAGGAAACTACAACACTAACCTTTTTAGGGTCAACAGATACTTCTGATTCTCAAATAATATGACCCAAGAAGTGGAACTTTTCGATCTAGAAGCCACACTTAGAAATCTTTTCATAAAGCTGATACTCTCTCAGTGTACTCATAACGATCTCCAGATGTTTGGCATAGTCGTTACGAGTGAGTGAATACACCAAGATGTCATCCACAAAGACCATGAAAAAATAGTCCAAATAGGGGTGGAAAACCCTATTCAGCAAACCCATGAAAATGACAGGCACATTAATAAGACTTAATGACATAAAAAGATACTCATACAAGCCATACCTACTATGAAAAGCTGTACGAGGTATGTCTGATGGTCTGACTCGCACCTGATGATAACCCGATCTCAGGTCGATCATAGAGAACACCTTTTCTCCTCAAAGTTGGTCAAAGAGATCATATATTCTAGAAAGTGGATACTTATTCTTGATTGTAATCTGGTTCAACCTTCTTTAATCCATGCATCGATGTAAGGTTTCATCCTCCTTCTTGGAGAAAAGCACATGAGAACCCCAAGAGGATGTACTAGGCCATATAAAGCCTTTTGCCTCTAGGTCATCTATCTTCCGCTTGAGATCTTGAAGTTTAGTAGGTTCCATTCTGTATGGAGGAATGGAAACTAGATCTTCTCCTAGAAAAAGATCAATTTTAAACTCTACCTCTCTCTTAGGAGGTAAGGCAAAAAATTCATCAAGAAAGAATTCAATGAAACGATCAACTACTAGAGGGAAATTTGTTTAAAGAAATCCCTGATCCTCCATGAAAATATTTTCAATATGGGCTGTCACTCCACCTATCCCATGATGCTTCGGTCAAGCTCTCCCAGCCTAGATATCCCACTCACCTTTGGAAAGATAACTGCTACCTTCTGGTGATGTAAAAGAGACCGTACGACGATAACAATCTACAAAGGCGTGATAGTGGACTAACCATTCCATCTCGATAATAACATCGAAGCCCTTCATCTCAAGAATAAATAGATTCCACAAGAAAGGGTAACTACCTACCTCAAGGGGATAGTCCATGCACTGGTGTATTCCCTCCATCAGTATTCCCAATGGTGTATTGAGGGTCAATACACCATAGTGATACTATATCTCTAGTCCGAGACTTTCCATGATAGACATAGAAAAAAGAGTTTGAATCACCTGTATCAAACAAAGAAGAGACAATATTGAAGGCTACTAGAATAATACCTCATACTGTAGATGGTCCTACAGCCTGATTCTTGGGTATTGGTTGTAAATCATGCAATTGACCTAATCCACAGACTTGTGTAACAGATGGACTACTATGATCATGACTACTCTGCTGGAGCTACTGGTGATCAGAGGTCGAACTACCACGACCATGACCTCCTCCTCTTCTAGACCTTCTAGTTCTATTCTAACTACCCACTTGACACAGCGCAAAAGAACTCACTTCTGTAGGTGGAGTGGATGCCGATCCTTTTCCACTTGTAGCTGGTGTAAAGGTCTTACAGAAACACTAAAGATGACCCATACATCCCCAATCCCAACACTCCATAGGGTCTCTGTCACATTGGGGCTTCTTATACCCACCCATCTTACACACTGATGACACACCATAGATCTATCAATCTAGATACTCTAGTTGCCACTACCCTGATGAGAAACCTCAAAGAAACGTTTTTGGCCTCTGGAAGAACTACTGGCTTGATGCGACACTGATCCTTTAAACCTGGTACTCGTGCCATCCCTTAGGTTATGCTCAGTGATAAGGTCCTGATCAACTATTTTAGAAAATGTAGGAAGGTGAAAAACATTCACATGAGTTCAGATGACGTACTGGAGCCCATCCTCAAAACGTATAGCACGCAAAATACCATCATCGGTTAGAAGTAGTGAAAAGAACTGCAAATCAGTGAAACGTGCTGAATATTCCATAACTGATATAGAACCCTACTTGAGATGCATGAACTCTCTGGCTCTGTCAGCTCTCAGTGCATGAGGAAAGAACTGATCATAGAAGGTAATCTAGAAATCATCCCATAACATTCCCTGATGACGATCATCCTAAGTAACGACATCCCACCAATGCTTGGATGAAACCCATAACATGTATATAGCAAGATTGACTCTCCACTTTGGAGGCGTTTCCAGATGCTCAAAGATAGACAACATGGCCTCTATCCAAGACATAGTAGCTTGAGAACCACCATCCCTTGAAAAAGTAGGAGGATGCTGCTGCTGGAACTCACAGGTCATATCAACCATCATAGGTGCAACCCGTGGAGCACCTTTCATGGATTGAATTAGATGTAGGAAACTTTCACAGACTTAAGCATTCGTGCTTAGATCCGGTACTACAAGTGGTGTCTTAAGTGTCACTCCTAGAGGTAAGACCGGTAGCTCATGGCCCACCATGTCTAGAACATGATCGTCACCACCTTCTTGGCGAATGACATGGGGGCATCGTGGCAGAATTGGTCTTACAAATGACAAGAAAACACCTTATAAAAAGCATAGGAGCATAATATAGCATCACTAATGGAAGCTAAACGTAATAAAACTCACTACCCAAGGCATACTACCCCAACTACCCACTTAGACGGGTAGGTATTGGTAAGTGCTCAAGTATAAGTTTCATGTCATTTCATAGTTAATTTCCAGGTTCACTCCTTTACCTTTTATAAAAATGACAAGGAGGGATAAGGATGTGCAACCAATTCATTTTAGATTTCAGGATTCACTTTATAATGGATAACCATTTTCAATGAATCAGCTCCCATACACCTGTCACCAAAAATGACACCCATTTATTTATAGTATAATGGATCGACTTAGTAAATTACTCATCCCAAACCATGAGGTCCCATACACCTCATGAATTGAGATAGGAAATAATGCAACCACAACCAAATTAATACATGTAAAAGTAAACTATCACAACATCACTCAACAATCACAAGCATATCAAGAAATGAAAGGAAGTGAAATGCACCTATATGGCATGGAAATATGCAAGACATGTGAACTATAGGTGCCTATAATGATGCATGTAACAACGATCCTTACCCTCATATCACCGGGATAAGGATGAAAGAAATTCTCAAACAGAGTAGTAATCAATAACACCACACAACATGTGCGTCATCCAATGGTGAAATAATATCAACTGTAATAGGAAAAAGTATAAAAACAATTATAATTTAAAAAACATGGTTTTTACCCCGAACATGGGTTCATGACGCCCAAGCACAGTTTATGAACAAGTCCCAAACATTCCTATTATCTAATATATTGTCTAAAAATATTAAAGGAAGAAAAGAAAATTATTTTGATACCACTTTGTGATGTCCAGGACCCGGATTCCACTTAACAGGTGCCCCGATCCCAGTGGGCTACGTGGTCTCAAGTGCATATCCCCAAATGCTAGAGGCTACAGACTAGCAGTGAGGGCCTAGGGTGTGTCCATGAGAAGACTATGCCCTCATTATTAGTGTGTAGCACATTTGAAGTAATATAAAGAAATAGTAAATAGAGGAAGAAATATAAATAATATAATAAACAACGGAAACAAACTGATGCAATAGATAAAAAATAATAACAATAACTGTATCAACTAGAACAATGATGATGTAATGTCATGTCACTAGAAAACTGGAAAACATGGATACAAGACAATAGGAATATCATGTTCCACAAAGTAAAAGAAAACAAAATCTACTATAAGCATCCTGAGATCTAACTCGGTCATATGCTATCAAGCTCCATCCTATTAGAAAGCAATCAAGTGTTCTAAGATGTATGCTTCCCTTTGTCAACACCTGCAGTCATGTAATCTAATCTGGGTACCAAATGGTGCCAAGAGAGGGTGTGAGATAAATCTCAGTGGGCCAATAGAAATGATGTCTATAACATATGGCATGTGTAATGGAATATAGCAGTGTGCATGCATGAATATATAAATAAAGAAAGTAGTAAAATATAACTAAATACCCAAGTACCCACTTCAGCCCTTGTTTGGTATCTGAACATATAACCAGTTCATTAATTAATCAATTACCATTTAATGTTAATAGGTCGTGTGAGGCATATCCAGCACTGACATAACCTCATTGTAGTATAAGTAGTAAAGGTCCCAAGATGTAAAAAGGAAGTCTAAAATGATATCCAGTGAGGGAGTTCTAGGGTAATAAACAAGGTAACATAGATATCATAAAATGCTAACTCAGCATTATCTGAGTCTGGCTAAGGGGTAAGAGTGTAATCCAAGGAGTGTAATTCAAATCATTCCACAATAAGGTTCCTACCAAGTCTAAGGTGATCAACCAAGGTAAAATGGGGCAAAGAAAAGATAGGGCCCTATGGGATTTCACCATGGTACCTACTAGTCAATGCTAGATCCAAGGAGTGTATCTGAGGTATCCTATAATAATTAATGGACCCTATGGTAGTATACATGGAATCCAAGGAATAGACAAGAACTAAAGTCTAGGTGGGTATCAACCTAAGAAAACCACATCCTTGAATCAGAATGGGGTTCCTGAGACCCAAGGTATTCTTCTCTCAAAATCCAAGGTGATCTTGAGTTAGTCCATTCCTTTTTGATATTTTAATCATGGAATCATTCATTAGGTTCAATACTTGTCTTCTATTAGTTTGGATAGGCCAAATAACATTGCAACTGTTTATTTATTGGTCTAAGTCTTGTCTTCCATTAGTGTGGATAGGTCAAGTAGCATTGAAATCATTTAATCAAGTCTTAATTAACCATTAAGGTATATTCAATTATTGAGGTTCACTCTGATACCTTCCATCAATTTGACAAGGGGTTCTATAGACATGTAACCTTTATTCAATCTCATTTTACAAGGCCAAGTTATATACGTAGTATACTTTCCATTTCAAATATCACATTTAATAATAAATTTTAAGCACTTAACTTAGGTGGGTCAAGTGGTGAGCATATATGGTATATTCCATTATGAAATTATCATTAATGACAAGAAATTTATTATAAAAGGACTCTTCTTTAGAAATTTCAAGCAATGGCACACCTGAATAGTGGCTCAAATGTGCTGAAATTATAAATACCCAAATATGGCATAACCTTTGACATGAGGCAGATTAAGTTGTGGGTGTAACCACTAAAAACTAATCACATATTTGTAAAGAGAATAACCATAAGATTCTAACAAGTATAATCATGGCATGGAAATTTTAAAAATAGCCTCCAATAAAACTGGTGGTCCCCACACGGATATTCCAAAATCAATGAACTTTAAGGATGATTTATAGACCACCCACTTTAGGTTTCATGATACTTCTCCTATAGTTTCAGCCCTTGATTTTCCTTAGATCAGAGTAGATCTAAGAAAAGGTGAAAAATTCTCACATGATGATAACTAGGTCGAGAGTGAAGGAGAATAAGAATGGCTAAAGTGGACTTGTGTACTTACCATTGTGCATCCAAAATGATGAATGGAATCTTGATTAGATGCCGGATGAAGGATATATCTTGATCCCTAACACTGGCCTTCAAAAAGCTCCAAATGGGTGAAAATGGAGGAAAAAACCTGTTGGTTCTCGATTTATGGAGGAAGGGTTGGCTTAATAGATCATTACGGTAAAAACTAGAAATTTATCTAGAAATTTAGCCTGTTCACAATTTGTTTGCACTGTTTGTCAAACCATGTGAAAATCGTGCGAGACGGCTCTGCCCAAACAGTTTGGCCGCACAATTTGATCAAACCGTGTACAAGCCATGCATGGGTACCTAGAAAAATAGTGAATTTTTACAGTTAGGCCGCACGACCATGTGCCAACCATGCGAGGTGGCTCTGTCCAAAAAATACAATTAGTACGACTTGCCAAACCATGTGGAATTCCGCACGGTTTACTCTAAACTATGTGCAAAGTCTATTTTCTCCAAAAACATGGGTTCTGGGTTCCGAACAATCCCTTGACACCCGTAGAACCTTTACTAACTCATTAGGCATCTATATTAGGTCCAAAGTAAATATTTAGACAAAAAATTAAAGGATCTATACTTGAGTGAAAAATAGGGTTCTTACATATAGTATCCTCTAACTTTTCACCAAGACATATGATTATGTTGAAAATGTTATCTACTATAGTAAAGAAGTACCCAATAGATTCATACTCACCCATTTTGGATTCTTCATACTTTAGCCTCAAGATTTTTTAATTTTCCTTCCTTAGTTTTTTATTTCCTTCATAAATGTTTTTCAACTTATCCCAAATACATTTGGAAGTGGAAACACCCTTCACTCTTAAGAACTCACTTTTAGAAATTAAAGAAAGTAAAGAATTTTTAGCTCTTCCATCATTATCAAGATTCTTCTAGTCAACAGATGTTAGAGGAAATTTTTATTCAATAAGAGGAATACCATCTATTGAAACTTCAAGAACATCATACCCAAGAGACATAAGATAAAACAACATTCTATTTTTCCCTAAATGATAGTTTTTACCATCAAAGACCAGAATACCTTTACTATTAACACAATTCAGATTCTCCATCAACTTCTATCTAAAACATTAGTAAAGAATAAATGAAGGGAACCTTTGGATTTAATACCACTTGTAATGTCCCACTTAATATAGTTGTATCTCCGAGAGGGGGAGGGGTGAATCAGTGATATATTTTTCTTTTAAGTTTCCTTGTTCTTGAAACAACCTTCATCTCTTGTTAAATATTTCCTTCTCTACTGAAAAAAACATATCTACAAGAACATATGAATTTACAAGGTTCACTACTCAACAAGAGTATCTATATTCTTGGTATGGTTTGGAAACAATACAATAATACACAATCTACTAGAAAAATAATCCTTTTGTTTGGAATACAATGTGTAGGATATAGGCTTACACTCATGTAAAATTGTGTTCAATACAACAATGCATGTGCTTTAGGTATCATGAATATGTAATATGAAGTTTTTTTAACAAACATGTTACGGTGCTTCTTGATCAGCTTTCACAAAATGTTTTTTCAAAAAAAAAAATCTTCACTTCCTTACCCAATAGTATGCAAGAACTTCCTATGGAATTTTTCACGATACTCAGTCTGATTTACCAATCCATTTCCCAATTCCGATTTCTCAATACAAAAATATATATCTCTTAGAATATCATTGAGAAAATTCTGAATAGCTTAAATCTAAGTATGTAAATCCTAGTATGTTTCTTTGTCTTATGATCCAGCTCAATAGGATAATCAACTAAATACGATCTTGTCTCTTATCCTTTCTTCTTTTGTATGGTAAATTACCTTAGGAATGATCAATTTAGAAAATTATTCTCCCAAGATATTCTAAGCTTCTCTCTTTACTTCTCAACAGTATATCTATGTCATGAAAGTACAATGTACTTAATCCTTTTATAGGAAACCCAAAATAGTTTGGGTGGGGTTTCTGAAAGCTTTTCCCACTCATCCAAATTCGCATAAATCTCTATTTCCATTAAATTATGGATGCATCTATGACTTCACCAATGCTTCTAAACTCTTCTTGAACCTTCTCAAATATTCTATCAACTTCATCTCACTTTAAACTTCTTAAAAAAATTCAGTCCAATTTTGACTCTGATTCTAATTTCCCAATACAATTTATTCATTACGATAAAGGCATTTGGTCACTCTCATTTTCTTAACCCGCTTGCAAACAAATTAGAACTGAAGATATCTCATTTAGTTTCCCCACATAAATTTAAAGTGTAATCTTTCCATTCCTATTTTCTCATTATGATGAAAACAAATGATTCTTCAATACATTTTCTTGTAGTAGTTGAAACATATGAGAAGAAAATGGTTTCTCATTACAATGAGATCACTTCAGTATCAACTTCAAGACTTCTTTAGACTTCGATTTCCCCTTGTCAACTCTTTCATCAGAGTTCTTATTTCTCTTGAAACAGTTGAAAAAATCTTGAAAACAAATCAAAGTCATTCATCTCATTCTTGAACCACTTGTAAAATATTTTTTTCTTTCTCTTGATCCACTCAAAAAACAACAAAAAATTTATCTTGATAGAGATGGTTGACTGCATTGTTGATTAATCTCTAATATGATTTTTCATTGGTCTTATCAACTCCACTTATTTTATTTTATTTTTCATTGGTCCCAAAAATTCCTAATATGAACAATCCTTCCATCAACTGATCAGTGGAACTCAAAGTCCGATGGACCGGTACTACAAAAAAGCAGGGCGATTAGAGTGGTTTTTTTAGTTTAGAGGGGTTAAAACCCATTATAAATTATTTATCATGGGTACCTAAAACCACAGCTAAAGTGTTTGTGTACTATGATTAGAGGCAGTTGTGGTGAAGTGCTGGTAATATAAAGGTAATTTTAGCGGTGGTTAAATTACAATGGTTTTAACCCCTTCTAATTGTGTCATAAATTCACTAGAAAATGACGGGTTAGGGGTGGTTCTAACCACCCCTAATTTAATTTCTAACATCATATTTTGTGGTGGTTTTAACCACACCTAAATGTAACATTTTAAAAAAAAATATTCACCCCCTCACCTACTACACCCTGTACACCCGATATCTGCCTACACAGATCCACACACACCTGACACCCTGAAGATGACCCTGCCACCTGACACACCCATATTTACCCATCCTGACACCCGATATCACCCCCACTACCTACCTAGATTCCCCTGAACACCCTCTCTATTATACTGACACCCCAACTAACACATTGTGACTCACCCCCATCCCACCTACACCCAATATCACCCCTGTCATCCTCCCCTAACATCTGAGAGATCCCCCCACCCACTCCCCTGATGCCCGATATCATCCCCCCTAACACTCGATATTTCACCCCTCCCGACACCCGATATCACCACGCCCCACTGCCTACCCAGATTCCCCCACACACCCCCTATATTCTACTGACTCCCCACTTGACACACACCATGACTCTCCCCTAACACCCAATATCTCCTAAATCACCTACACCTGATATCACCCCCGCCGCCCACCCCTAACACCTGATATCACCCCTACCATCCCCTACATGACACACCCCAATCCCCGCTTGACACCCCACCCTGAAACACCTCGATCCCACGAGCTCAAGTGTGACGTTAAACCCCCATGCCTTCTCTGAGGAAGTAAAAATTGTCTCCGAAGGGATTCGATACTAGCATCAAAGTATCAACACCTCTCGCATGTTCCATTACTCCAAATGAAGCTTTATTGAAAACTATAATATATTATATTTATTAAAATAGAAAAATAATAGATAATATATATATATATATGTATGTATTTGTTTATAGAAATATAAATAATATAATATATTTATGTATAATATTTATATATAATATATATTTGTGTATATTGTATATATATAATATAAATAATTATATAAATACATTTATATTATATATTGTTATTATAACTATTTGTATATATTATAAATATATATAATTTATTTATAATTAATATAAGACAAAATTAAATAATTAGTCATTTATATGATAAATATATATATATATATATATATTAAATAATATAAGATGAAATTAAATAATTATACATTTATATTATAAATATATATGTATATATATATATATATATTTATAAATACATTTATATTTGTCTCTGTGTGTGACAATAATATTATTAATTATTATATATATATAACATTATATATAATATAAAACAAAATTAAATAATTAATTTTTTATATTATAAGTATATATATATATATATTTATGCATACATTGATAAATATATTTATACATATATTTATACATATATTTATACATATATTTATATTTGTTTGTTTGTGTGTGGAAATAATAATATTAATTATTATTATAAATATATACAATATATTTATAATTATACATTTATAATATATATATTATTATATATAATATAAGACAAAATTAAATAATTATAAATTTATATTATAAATATATATTTATACATATATCTATAAATACATTTATATTTGTGTGTGTGTGTAACAATAATATTATTACACTTATTTTTAAACTATAAAAATTGTATGTTGGTTTTATAAATACTATACATTTATATATTTTATGATTTATATTATACATATATTATATTAAATACATTTATATTATATATTTATGTATGTAATTATATACATCTATATTATATAATGTATATACATTTATATACACACACAAAATAAAATACATCCATATAATTGGAAATATATAATATAATTAAATGATATATATATATATATATATTTAATAAATTAATTAGTAATTAATATAGTATGCCACAATATATATAAAATAATTATATAATATATATAAATATATATATAATAAAATAATTATAATATAAAATAATAATTATATATATATATATAGATTTAATTTTGTCTTATATTAAATATATTTGTATACATACTATAATATAAATGTATTTATGCATAAATATACAATAAAAATGTATTTAATATAATACATGTATAATATCAATCAAAATATAAATGTATAGTATTTATAAAACCACATATAAATTTTACATATTTGAATAAATATATTTGTAATTACATTTATATTATGTATACCAATATTTATATATGTATACATTTTTGTTTATATGTATAAGTATTTATTTAAAGTAGTTATATAATGTATATATATATGCACACATACACATATGTGCGCGGATACACGTATATTATAAAATTTGAATTTATATGATATTTATTATAAAAAATAAATAAAAAATTAGAGGGGGTTAAAAAACCCCTCTAATCAAAGAGATTAGCGGTGATTCTTGAACCTCCCTAATTTCTTGAATTAAAGGGGGTTGAAACCCCCCTATAATGTCATAAATTAGAGGGGGTTCATAACCCTCCCAATTTCTTAAATTATAGGGGGTCGACAACCCTTCCTTATTTCATAAATTAAAGGGGGTTCACAACCCCACTAATTTCATAAATTAGAGGGGGTTCAAAACCCACTCTAATGTAATATATTAGAAGGGGTTCACAACCCCCTCAAATATATTAAATTAGAAGGGGTGAAACCCCCCTCTAATCTAAGGGATTAACGATTGGTCATGAACCCCCACTAATTTAAGAGATTAGAGGGGATTGTGAACCCCATTATTTCCTTTAAAAACAATTTCCATGTTATATATATATAGCCTCTAATATACAAATTAATATATATATATATATATCACCTCTAAAATTCAACCAAACATATAAGGCCACTAATTATTAAATTAGTGGTGGTTTTAACAAAAATTCCTCTAAAATCAAACCAAATATTACAACAAAAAATGATAAAAAATTTAGAGGGGATTGTGAACCCTCTCTAAATTCGATGATTAGCAAGGTTTGTGCATAAACCCATCTAAAATGAATTTAGAGGGGGTTGTGTATAACCCCTCTAAAAATTGCCGCTAATATGCTGGTTTTTTATTGTCAGTAGCTTCAGCTTCAACAAATTCTTTCTTTCAAAAAATTCTACTTGTATTATGTTTTTCTCATGATTTTGAATATTTTGAAAATCAGATTAACATCATATAAATTATAATGGAAAGTATTAGAACTTCTCATACTTCCAACAACATCTTTCCATCCAATCTAATCCTGAATATGACTAGAACCACCTTTTCTCCCCCATTTTTTATTCAAGCTTATATCACAAGATTTACAGAATACTTATGATATTTGTGAATTGAAAATCAGTAAAGCATTGTCATATTTTCATCGAGGTCATTCAGACTCTAATTCCCTTCCTCATTACTATCATTACTTCCTTACCAGACTCAAGGTGAGTCTGATGAACCTTTTCTTCCAGAAACCATCTTCTCAATACAATGATTTTTTAAGTATTGTGAGTCTGATTTCATGAATACGATGGTTAGTATGATTTTTAGCTTGTATAAAGTGATTTTATTTATTTCTTATTTGATATATTATTGACAAAAAAATATAACACATTTTCAAAAACAAAAAAACTTCTTCTAACTCCCAAAAACATTCTCCAGCCAACTTGATCCCAACAATAAGTACAACCCAAAGGGGAAAAAGTAGATAATATCAATTAGAAAAACTAAAATGTGACAAAGGAAAAAACATTCAAAATACAAGAACCTTAGAGAAGATAATTCCAACAACAACCATCTCTAGAATGAACTATTGTATACTACCATGCTCAATCTCTACTAACTCCACCAACTCCATATCCACCATCATCACCACCAAACTATGAAATGTCTTCTTAGACACAACATAAATGAGTGCATGACCCATGAGAGAGTGAGTATAAACATACCTTTTTGGGAATCATAAAAACAAAAGTAAATCCAAAAACAATAAGTCATCTCAGAAACATTCGTTTAAGGGGAACAAGAAATAGAATCCCAAAGAAACAAAATAAGCTCTAAGATCAAGACAACCATGGATGGTAAAAGTATAAAATATTCATAACATATCTCTATAATGGTTCTTATATAACAATCAACTAGATATACCAAAAATATTGAAATACCCATAAATCCACAAGTTGACATCCTAGTTGTAAGTCTCATCTCTATAGAAACCAAGTGTGCATGCCTTGTCGCAAGAAATGTAACATCTAAATGTCACATCATCCAAACAATCTAAAATTTATAACATCCAAGATGCATCTCTGTAATCATGTGGTAGGCTTTCAGCACACTGGGGTTTGCATATTAGTTGAGTGGGTACCAACCATTATGGAGGACCCATGCGTCGTCATGTGTTGTATACATTGGCTGATGGGGTAACCTACTCCATATGTGTAGGACCCATGCCCCATTATGAAAAGGGGTTACCTACTTCACTAAGTGTACGGAGAACCCATACCCTAGAACCGGTATGCCACTAAGGGTTTATCTATAACACCTTTATATTTTAAGATATATTTCTTTTTAAATAAACGTAATTTTTTTGATATCTTTCATTACACGCAACACCGAGTTTAAACAAACAACAATATACTATTGCAATGTCATTTAAATGAAACTATTATAACCTAGACATTAAAATTGGAGAGTATGAATAAGACTAACTAAATTATAAAAACATTATGGTTTATAATTAATTCATTAGTTTTTAATTGTTTATAAGTTAAAATAAAAATCATTTGGAAGGTAAAAGTGATTTTTTTTGAAAAAACTATATTTATGCACGTAATGTGTTTTTATCTTAATAAATTAAACTGATCACTATTAGTGAATGATTATAATGATATATATATACATATTATATTAACTCAAATGTTTTCTCATTCATCTAATATTTTTTCTAGGTATGAGATAATAATAAATCCAGTTTTATGCTTAAAAACTGAATTTTTCTAAAAAACTGTTTTTGATGAATTTTTCATATATTTAAAAAAATTAATTTTTCCCACTTATAGAAACTGAATCTTTAAAAATGGATTTCATATCTATAATTTGGTGTTTTATATTTGGTAAATAGGCCTCTATTATTTTTGGTCATTATGAACAAAAATAATGGTAAAATTTAACACATCGGTAAAGGATAGATCGGGTTAACCTAGGTTAAAACTAAGTGTTAAGGTCACCATTTTTCATCTTTATTCTTACACTACTATAAATAGGGCTTTTAATGGTGCTTGTAAAAAGGATTTATCAGTGCTATAGAATAATTGATTATGTAAGCGATGTTAAAGGGTTAGCTTTAACAGTGCTCGTAAAAAACATTGATAAAGGCCGCCTTTATAAGTACTAAAAAAAGTGCCGATAAATGCCCCACTGATAAAGGGAATAATTTTTCCACACCCCCTTTATCTCTCCCCTCTCTTTATCAGTGCTTCCCCCACCTAGTTTATCAGTGTTTCCCCCACTCCTTTATTAGCACCTTATCACGCGCCCCTGCCTCCAGTGAGTTTTGAACTTGGGACCTTCGGCTTATATACCAGCACCTTTTTCACTCCCCTATACTGTTTTGTTTTACATTTTACGATATATCTATATATTTATATATATTTTATTATATTTTATATCCATATATTTATATATATGTTTATATATATATTTATATGTACATGTTTATATATATATATATATATATTTAAATACATATTTATTTATATATATTTATTAAAATGGATATTAACTCTAAAAACCCTTAAAACACATAAAAAAATTAAGAAACTTCGAAAACCCTAAACCCCCTAAAAACCCTAAAATGACAATAACTTCTAATCTAGTAGTCCGTTTCATCTCCACAACTAGTCAAATAAAACATCATGAAACTATATTTGATATGATATGTAGTATAAGATGAACTGACACTCATATCGGATGTTAGAGTCATTTAAATTTTAAGAAACTAGGGTTAGCGACTAAAAATGTAACACCCCAGGTAAATAAAGAATAAGACATTTTTATATTTATCCATATTTGTGAATAAAATATTAATATTACTTTAAAGGGGACGCTATGATCGATGGCGTACCCAATACGCAACAATGAGTTTCTGGGGAATCTTACGTTGCACTCTAATAAAAAAATAATATTATTTTAAATGGTAGTTAACGCCTAGCCGTTGTAATGGCGGGAATGAACAGAACTAACTAAAAAATGATTATATATGTTTGTCAAATATTTTTACTCTTTACAATAAATGTTAGAGGATTAAAAATGTGAATGAATCCAATTTTAAGCGTAAATATTCTAATATTTATTAAATGGTCGATTAACCACCTTTTGATGGAGAACCTCTTTTAAATCAACTTTTTGAAAATTTTATGTGTTATATTTGACAAAATAAAATTCTTCTTTAGAATAAGGACATCAAAATTTACTTTGTGTAAATTTTTGGTATTTTTCATATAAAGTTCATTTTTAATGAATAGTGAAAAATGTTGTATTTTAATTCAAAACCACTTTTTAATCTAATTTATTTATATGATTAGATTATATTTTGAATTGGTTTTAAATTTCAATTAGAATATGTTTTTACCATTTAATCCAATTGTGGTCATTGGAATTAATTTCAGTTTGAAATCGGACTTAAACTAGTGTCAATCTTTTGATACTTATTGTTTCATGAAAACACGCTATTTGTTATGACAATGGGAATTAATTATTAAATTAATTAATGAAACTTATATGTTTTTAATTTTGTAAAATAGACTCCATTTTTGAATTCGGAATATCAAATATATCTTAGGGTGAAGTTTTGGTATTTTTCTGAAGAACTTCAATTTTTGATGAATAGTGAAACCACTAAGTGGTACTTATAAAAACTGATTTTCCGTTTAAATGAAATTTTACCACCTCTGTGTTTTGAATTTCAAAAATCCGATATACATGGTTGTCATTAAGATGTTAAATGTGGTTCAATGGAATTAAAATAATTTTTGGTGAATAGTAACTTTTAAGTTTTTAATCGCGATTAGAGGTAATTAGTGTAGTTTAAGGTAAAAATAATGTTTTAATAATATGAGATGAGCTTGACACATGTCCTACCCTTATTGGATGTGTCATGGACAACTAAAACAATCCATGGGTAAACTTGGGGACCCCATGGATCCACTTTGGAAGGGAAATGACATTATTATCTTTTTATTTAATTTAAAGTAAAAATGACAAAAACATGAGTTGTTTTACTAAAACAATTTTTAAATGGGGTTATACAAGTCAGTGTTTTTACTATAAATATTAATTGGAAAGCTAAATATATTTTCTACATCATATTATGTTTTTTTATAATTTTTAGACATTAAATAAATTAAATTATTTATGACATCATGATGATGCAGCGATGACCTCATTATTTAACGATTTAAATAAAATGGAAAGATAATGTAAAATATAAGACCTACACATGTCCAAAACCTATTGGATGGGTGGATTTCGAACCCTTATCACCTTATCCTCAAAACACATCAATGTGGGACCATTAAAATCCGAAACTCATTCTAAAATAAAGTAACATTTCTTTACTTTCCAAGAGTGCCCCTCCCCTCCTCTTATAAAAGGCCCCCACCTCTACCTCCTTACCCACACTTACAAGGCCTTTGGCTCGGCCAAACCCTGACCATTTTGTCTCTCCACATCCCTATATAACTCCTTGAAGCCTCACTTTGGGAAGAAGTCTTCCCAAGGAAGCCTTTTAGCTCAAGCCAAAGGGAGTTACCCGATTTTAAGGTAATGTCTTCACTTGTGTCCTTTTGTTTTATTTTGCTTCTCCAACCCCCTAAACTCTTTTCATTCATTTCTTTTGTAACAAATACAGTATCCTAAATATACTAGGATGTTGTTATAATAAGTATTCGAGCTACACTTACACACACCTTCGTCTAATGGTTAAAGAACATACTGTTTCTGTGGTTGGTGATTTTCTGCCTCACGAAAGGATGATTGTTCAATATTCTTTTAACACCTTTAAAGGTGGCCATTAAGATGACACTATATTTATATATGATATAAAATATGTTTATTTTTTACTTAAGCTTATGTATTTTTCATTTATGGCATACCTTTATGGTTTCCATTATGGGTAAACGCGATATCTTCATTTAAGGAAGTGCGGACTACCGCCTCCTCAAAGTGATTTGATTCGTTAATACCATATGTGGTATGTAGAAAGGATATATTTAATGATATTATATATGATACCATACTGTAATTAAAATACTATTTTGTATCATTATGTTTTAATTCCATTAAATATGAAATATAAATGGAAGTAGCGTTCATGCGTACGTACGGCTTACCGTCTCCATGAACGGTACATTTCATTTCTTATCTCAAAATGTTATGTACTATTATAAGTACATATATATAATGTATATATATGTAATATATTACATCTAAATTATGGATATCATTCTGGAATTATAACACACACATATATATCTCTCATTTTGTTTTAATTCCATTAATATGACAAAAAATGAAAGTAGCGTTCATGCGTACGTACGGCCTACCGTCTCCATGAACGATGCTTTTAATTTTTATCTCCAAATGCTATGGAATAGTATAAAATGAATATATGCTGGATATATATGATAGTTAAAACATCAATACTATTCTGGATATGATGTACCTATAACTACATGGAAAATTATTTTCCAACAAGTTCAATTTTTGACTCATGTACCAAACATCGACAAAAACGTCTGATATGAACTCATATTATTAACCAATTATTATAACATTAAAATATGTGATATGAACTGAATAATAATCTTTATAGGAGGTCCTTAAGAAATTATAAATTGACCAATGTTTATTATTCATGAATATAAAGAAACGAACAAGACAAGTTGGACTTGTGGTAAGGGACCCTACCCCTCTCTTTCTTTTTAAGTACACTCTTTTATGTCATTCCTTTTAAGCTCATCTTTCTTGTGATCAGGATGTTCTTTTATATTACTCTTACTGTAATTTTTATGTTCATATGATGAGAGACCCTATTCTCTCTCATCAATCCATTTTGGATGTTTTGAGTGGCGCCGTTAGGCTGCCGAATTTTCGTAAGAGATCCAACCTCTCTCTTTCTTTTTAAGTACTCTCATTTATGTCATTTCTTTTAATCCCATCTTTATTATGTTTGGGGATGTTATTTTATAATTCCTCATACTTTAATTTTTATTTTCATATTATGGGAGACCCTATTTGATCTCATCAATCCATTTTTGTAAGTTTTAAGTGGTGTTGTTAGGCTGCGGAGTTTTCGTAAGGGATTTTTCATCTCACTTTTATTCCCATGAGATTTATGCTACATTTGCCATAATTTCCTGTGAGTGGTGTATGTACTGCCCATTATTTTACTCATTGTGTAATATACTTTCATTTATGAGTATTTACATCAATGTTGTATTGTCCTTCTTTCACGGGGCGTATGTTTCGAAAGATACTCATGTCGGTAAGGGAACCTTTCACCCTCCTCTTTTTAAAAGACTTCTTTTGTTATGTCTTTTAATTCACATACTATTTTGTTGGGATATGTTCTTCTATATCCTTATTGATTTAAATTTTATGTCCATGTGATGAGATACCATTTTTATCTCTCATCAACTCATTTTCTGAATTTTGTAGTGACGCCGTTAGGCTGTTAAATTTTTGCAAGGGAACTTCTTAACCTAAATTTGATTCTTTGGGATAAACATGTACTCCATGAATATGGCGTTCTATGAATATGTGTGAATAACCTCTGATTTTTTACACTTAATATCCACTTATATTTTGTGTATTCGTTTGTCACACATAATTATGTAATTGATTTATCCTTAAACCAAGGATACCGTCTTTGTAAGGGACTTCGTCTCAATATCCATTCATTGAGGCATATTTTGTTTTATACAAAACCTTATTTTATATGGTGTATAAACCCCTTTGACTTTTACGTTTATCCAAAAAGGAATATTTTTTATACGAAGCATTTTACTAAATGACAAAAGGGAATGTTTTTGTCGTACGCATGCGGCGACAACGACTTCTCCGCCGCCGTGACCATTATTTGAGTTTTGGATTCCTCTACCAGCCATACCTTATTTTTAAAAGAAAAATAAATACCATGTTTTAATTTTCTTTTATTTTGGTATTGAAAATAGTTTTCATAATTTTTTTTATGTCAATGTGTTTTATTGATATCTTGTGATTGAAATGTGAATAATGTTATGTTTCCTTTATGCATGTATTATGTGGTATGATTATGTTATGGTTATTGGGCATTGTTATGAAGACGGGTGGTTCCGTGATAAACTAAGGGCGGGTGAGCCCGATATAGCTCTCCAATTCATTGGGTAACGCGGAGGAGTGAAACGTTAAGGTTTCTTCGAAGAGATTAAGGGAATATACTGTGGTGGGTATTCCAAACGTAAACAAGAGGGTTACTCCCTACGTAAGAATGTTATGAATGCCTCAAGTTACCTTTTATGTCTTATGATTTCTATGATTTATTCATGATTTGATGAGGTATGTTAAAGTGCCTATGTTTTATGGGTAAAGTATGATTTAATTCTTATGTATATATGAACTCATGTTTCCTTTCCATATTTTTTTATAACCCTTACTAAGATTTTTATGCTCATCCCAAGTTTTTTGAAATGTTTTTCACAGGTCAGGGGAAAGGTACATGATATGATGATAGTGTCAAGGAAGTGTCAAGAAAGAATCCATGCTTTATTTTTAAATATGTTTCCATTGATGGGAAAAAAATGAATACTATCTCTTATGTAACCACTTTGTTTAAATGTGGAATGTAATGCAAGTTTTATGATCTAATTCTCTAAAACTCTAAACCTGAAAAGATCCTCAATGTGTAATCTTGTAATAACTCAAGATTAAGTATGGTTTAAGGCTGGGGCCTTACAGTTGGTATCAGAGGTCGGTTTAGATAACTTTAGAGGTTAGGGTATTCTCTAAGCATAAGTGACATTACCATAATGGTTAGGATTTCAGAAAGAGTCCTAGTTTTAGATAAAGTGAATGAGTAAGTATATCTTAGTGTTTACCTTACTCATTAGTACATGATGGTTTTGTTGATATACTCACACTGACATTTCTGTTTTTAGTGAATGGATGGATCTAGCAGGCACTAAAGAGACAACAGGTTTGAAGGAAACTGTGGTGGTTCTCTGATTAAGATACTAGATAAAATGGGGGATTCAATGAGGAAACTCGTGGTTGTTCTAAACTAACTATCAAGGAGTCGTGATAAACCACTTGAACCTTGGTATGATCTGTAATGCATCATGTACAAGATGACCAATCGATGTGGAAGTTCAGGTAATAATTATAAAGTTAACCATTAGAGTTTATATGATCCTTACTTTTGAGGTAATTATGGGTTATTATATGTTATGATGGAAAATGAAAGGCATGAGATAAACTTGAGGTTAAAATATGTTATGATTATTTTTGAAGATTTTATCTCGTTTTGGGGAATTTTTTAAGAATTATATAGTTTTGGAAAAAGGGACAACATGCAGACCATGTGACAACCCGTCGCGTTGGACAAAGCTACGAGAATCGAACCCACAACCAAAGTGCGACTGGTATTTACCGCCTACCACTGGACTACGTGAAGTCCCTGGTTAGTTTGACCGATTCTTTTTAGTTAGATGATTTTATGAATTAAGAGTAAGTTAATTTTGGGTTATCTATGGAAATTTATTAACCTATCATGGAGGATATGTGATTAAGTTAATTACTTTTCAATACGAGACATTAAGAACAACTGATGTTATTTGGAGATAAATGTTACAATTTAACTTGGAAGACTATGTGACTAAATACTTCAAATATTTGGGTTTCAATCTTAGTTTGGTTTAATTTGAAGAATTTTATGGAAAAATTGTTTATTGAATGGTCCTCGTTGAACTTTGGGTTTTGTTGGACAAATTTTGGAGATTAAGAATATATTTTCTTTTTATAAAGGGTTATCCTTTTCTGGATTATCTGATCTTGTACTAACCATTTTAGTTTTGGTTTTGGTTAAATTCTAAAGACATGGGAAATATATAGTTATCTTTTTTTGGATTAGGTGATTCTCTATAAGTTTATTATAGTACTCTTAATGTGAACAAGTCTTCCTAAATACTCGTCTTTTGGAGAAAATAGGAGTTTGTGTAAGAAATATAATAAAAGTTGAAAGTCAACCTGATAAGTGATTATGTTTCCTTATGAATAAATTACCCAATAAAAATAAACTTAAAACAAAAATTTTTTCTATTAACTTTTCTTACTGGGGAATCGAATACCGTTTAACCCATCACAAGTTTGTGATTTTCTTGTGGTTAACTTTCTCCTAAACATGTTTTCTATCACTCTCCATCAGAACATGACCCTATGTTTTCTCCTCCATGTCCATGTTTTCCTACATGGAATCCTAGTATGGGTTAACTCGGGTGACCTCTGTACTTCTCTTTCTTTATTTTAAAGTTATTGTTTTACCGAATCTTTTTCCGATGTGGGACTTTCAATGGAGTTTCCAAGCCCAATTTTGAAATTGCGAGGACGCAATTTCCAAAAGGGGGGAAGGATCTAACACCCCAGGTAAATAAAGAATATGACATTTTTATATTTATCCATATTTTTGAATAAAATATTAATATTACTTTAAAGGGGACGCTATGCTCGATGGCGTACCCAATACGCAACAACGAGTTTCTGGGGAATCTTACGTTGCACTCTAATAAAAAAATAATATTATTTTAAATGGTAGTTAACGCCTAGCCGTTGTAATGGCGGGAATGAACAGAACTAACTAAAAAATGATTATATATGTTTGTCAAATATTTTTACGCTTTACAATAAATGTTAGAGGATTAAAAATGTGAATGAATCCAATTTTAAGCGTAAATATTCTAATATTCATTAAAAGGTCGATTAACCACCTTTTGATGGAGAACCTCTTTTAAATCCACTTTTTGACAATTTTATGTGTTATATTTGACAAAATAAAATTCTTCTTTAGAATCGGGACATCAAAATTTACTTTGTGTAAATTTTTGGTATTTTTCCGATAAAGTTCATTTTTAATGAATAGTGAAAAATGTTGTATTTTAATTCAAAACCACTTTTTAATATAATTTATTTATATGATTAGATTATATTTTGAATTGGTTTTAAATTTCAATTAGAATATATTTGTACCATTTAATCCAATTGTGGTCATTGGAATTAATTTCACTTTGAAATCGGACATAAACTAGTGTCAATCTTTTGATACTTATTGTTTCATAAAAACACGCTATTTGCTCTGACAGCGGGAATTAATTATTAAATTAATTAATGAAACTTATATGTTTTGAATTTTGTAAAATATACTCCATTTTTGAATTCGGAATATCAAATATAGCTTAGGGTGAAGTTTTGGTATTTTTCTGAAGAACTTCAATTTTTGATGAATAGTGAAACCACTAAGTGGTACTTATAAAAACTGATTTTCCATTTAAATAAAATTTTACCACCTCTGTGTTTTGAATTTCAAAAATCCAACATACGTGGTTGTCATTAAGAAGTAAAATGTGGTTCAATATAATTAAAATAATTTTTGGTGAATAGTAACTTTTAAGTTTTTAATCGCGATTAGAAGTAATTAGTGTAGTTTAAGGTAAAAATAATGTTTTAATAATATGAGATGAGCTTGACACATGTCCTACCCTTATTGGATGTGTCATGGCCGACAAAGAAAATCCATGGGTAAACTTGGGGACCCCATGGAGACACTTTGGAAGGAAAATGACATTATTATCTTTTTATTTAATTTAAAGTAAAAATGACACAAACATGAGTTTTTTTACTAAAACAATTTTCAAATGGGGTTATAAAAGTCAGAGTTTTTACTATAAATCGTCATTGGAAAGATAAAAATATTTCCTACATCATAGTATTTTTTTTATAATTTTTAGACATTAAATAAATTAAATTATTTATGACATCATGATGATGCAACGATGACCTCATTATTTAACGATTTAAATAAAATGGAAAGATAATGTAAACTCTAAGACCTACACATGTCCAAAACCTATTGGATGGGTGGATTTCGAACCCTTATCACCTTATCCTCGAAACACATCAATGTGGGACCATTAAAATCGGAAACTCATTCTAAAATAAAGTAACATTTCCTTACTTTCCAAGAGTGCCCCTCCCCTCCTCTTATAAAAGCCCCCCACCTCTACCTCCTAACCCACACTTCCAAAGCCTTTGGCTTGGCCAAACCCTGCCCATTTTGTCTCTCCACATCCCTATCTAAATCCTTGAAGCCTCAATTTGGGCAGAAGTTTTCCCAAGGAAGCCTTTTAGCTCAAGCCAAAGGGAGTTACCCGATTTTAAGGTAATGTCTTCACTTGTGTCCTTTTGTTTTATTTTGCTTCTCGAACCCCCTAAACTCTTTTTATTCATTTATTTTGTAACAACTCCAGTATCTTCAATATACTAGGATGTTGTTATAAGAAGTATTCGAGATACACTTACACACACCTTTGTCTAATGGTTAAAGAACATACTGTTTCTGTGGTTGGCGATTTTCTGCCTCACGAAACGATGATTGTTCAATATTATTTTAACACCTTTAAAGGTGGACATTAAGATGACACTATATTTATATATGATATATAATATTTTTATGTTTTACTTAAGCTTATGTATTTTTAATTTATGACATACCTTTATGGTTTCCATTATGGGTAAACGTCATATCTTCATTTAAGGAAGTGCGGACTACCGCCCCCTCAAAGTGATTTGATTCGTTAATACCATATGTGGTACGTAGAAAGGATATATTTAATGATATTATATATGATAAAATACTTGAATTAAAATACTATTTTGTATCATTATGTTTTAATTTTATTAAATATGAAATAGAAATGGAAGTAGCGTTCATGCGTACGTACGGCTTACCGTCTCCATGAACGGTACATTTCATTTCTTATCTCAAAATGTTATGTACTATTATAAGTACATATATATAATGGATATATATGTAATATGTTACATATAAATTATGGATATCATTCTGGAATTATAACATATATATATATATATATATATATATCTCATTTTGTTTTAATTCCATTAAGATGACAAAAAATGAAAGTAGCGTTCATGCGTACGTACGACCTACCATCTCCATAAACGGTGGTTTTAATTTTTATCTCCAAATGCTATGGAATAGTATAAAATGAATATATGCTGGATATATATGATATTTAAAACATCAATACTATTCTGGATATGATGTACCTATAACTACATGGAAAATTATTTTCCAACAAGGTCAATTTTTGACTCATGTACCAAACATCCACAAAAACGTATGATATGAACTCATATTATTAACCAATTATTATAACATTAAAATATGTGATATGAACTGAATAATAATATTTATAGGAGGTCCTTAAGAAATTATAAATGGACCAAAGTTTATTATTCAGGAATATAAAGAAACGAACAAGACAAGTTGGACTTGAGGTAAGGGACCCTACCCCTCTCTTTCTTTTTAAGTACACTCTTTTATGTCATTACTTTAAACTCATATTTCTTGTGATCGAGATGTTATTTTATATTACTCTTACTGTAATTTTTATGTTCATATGATGAGATACCCTATTCTCTCTCATTAATCCATTTTGTAAGTTTTGAGTGGCGCCGTTAGGCTGCCGAATTTTCGTAAGAGGTCCAACCTCTCTCTTTCTTTTTAAGTACTCTCATTTATGTCATTTCTTTTAAGCCCATATTTATTATGTTTGGGGATGTTCTTTTATAATTCCTCATACTTTAATTTTTATGTTCATATTATGGGAGACCCTATTTGATCTCATCAATCCATTTTTGTAAGTTTTAAGTGGCGCCGTTAGGCTGTTGAGTTTTCGTAAGGGATTTTAATCTCACTTTTATTCACATGAGATTTATGCTACATTTGCCAGAATTTCCTGTGAGTGGTGTATGTACTGCCCATTATTTTACTCATTGTGTAATATACTTTCATTTATGAGTATTTACATCAATGGTGTATTATCCTTCTTTCACGGGGCGTATGTTTCGAAAGATACCCATGTCGGTAAGGGAACCTTTCACCCTCCTATTTTTAAAAGACTTTTTTTGTTATGTCTTTTAATTCACATACTATTTTGTTGGGATATGTTCTTCTATATCCTTATTGATTTAAATTTTATGTCCATGTGATGAGATACCCTTTTTATCTCTCATCAACTCATTTTCTAAATTTTGTAGTGACACCGTTAGGCTGTCAAATTTTTGCAAGGGAACTTCTTAACCCAAATTTGATTCTTTGGGATAAACATGTACTCCAAGAATATTGCGTTCTATGAATATGTGTGAATAACCTCTGATTGTTTTACACTTAATATCCACTTATATTTGGTGTATTCATTTGTCACACATAATTATGTAATTGATTTATCCTTAAACCAAGGATACCGTCTTTGTAAGGGACTTCGTCTCAATATCCATTCATTGAGGCATATTTTGTTTTATACACAACCTTATTTTATACGGTATATAAACCCCTTTGACTTTTACGTTTATCCAAAAAGGAATATTTTTTATACGAATCATTTTACTAAACGACAAAAGGGAATGTTTTTGTCGTACGTATGCGGCGACTACGACTTCTCCGCCGCCGTGACCATTATTTGAGTTTCGGCTTCCTCTACAAGCCATACCTTCTTTTTAAAAGAAAAATAAATACCATGTTTTACTTTTCTTTTATTTTGGTATTGAAAATAGTTTTCATAATGTTTTTTTATGTCAATGTGTTTTATTGATATCTTGTGATTGAAATGTGAAAAATGTTATGTTTCCTTTATGCATGTATTATGTGGTACGATTATGTTATGGTTATTGGGAATTGTTATGTAGATGGGTGGTTCCGTGATAAACTAAGGGCGGGTGAGCCCGATATAGCTCTCCAATGCATTGGGTAACGTGAAGGAGTGAAACTTTAAGGTTTCTCCGAAGAGATTTAGGGAATATACTGTGGCGGGTATTCCAAAAGTAACCAAGAGGGTTACTCCCTACGTAAGAATGTTATGAATGCCTTAAGTTACCTTTTATGTCTTATTATTTCTATGACTTATTCATGATTTGATGAGGTATGTTAAAGTGCCTATGTTTTATGGGTAAAGTATGATTTCATTCTTATGTATATATGAACTCATGTTTTCTTTCCATATTTTTTATAACCCTTACTAAGATTTTTATTCTCATCCCAAGTTTTTTGAAATGTTTTTCATAGGTCAAGGGAAAGGTACATGATATGATGATAGTGTCAAGGAAGTGTCAAGAAAGAATCCATGCTTTATTTTTAAATATGTTTCCGTTGATGGGAAAAAAATGAATACTATCTCTTATGTAACCACTTTGTTTAAATGTGGAATGTAATGAAAGTTTTATGATCTAATTCTCTAAAACTCTAAACCTGAAAAGATCCTCAATGTGTAATCTTGTAATAACTCAAGATTAAGTATGGTTTAAGGCTGGAGCCTTATAAAAAACTTAGTTGTGGAGGCCTTCTGAGACCTTTTGGGGTTGAAAAATAGTAAAAATCTCTAATAATCCAATCTTAGAACCTCTTTGGTATATATCTCATTGTAGGATTCGATTTGATATGTGGTAAATCCTAAACGAACACCCGGATCAAAATTTATGGCCGTTTGAAGTTCAAGTTCGATTATGACTTTTGAAATTGTAATATATTTTATTCCTTTGATTATCACATGATTTAAATCTAATGTAGTTTTATATCATTTCATAATCTTCTATTTGAATGGTTTTGGAGCTGAAATGGACTCCCTAATCAAAATTTATGATCCTTTCAATGTTTTATAGGGGTTTTAGGAGTTTTAAGTGTCTTTCACATTTGACAGCCTTTTAAACGGCCATAACTTCTGAACAGGGTGTCCGTATTGCCTCTACCACATATCAAATTGAATATTGCAATGTGCTCTATGCCTTAGTTACCTAAGGAACACCCTATCACCTCCATTGTATCAAAAAAGGCATATAAGGTCTCAAAATTTCTATAACTTCTCCTACGGGTTTCCATTAATGATTTTTTTTGAAATATACCCTTTATCAATGCGTTTTTAGAAGCTATGATAAATAACCATTTTATCCGCAATTTTTTACTAGCACTGATAGGGGGGTTTTATTAGTTCTTTTTACAATCACCGATAAAGGACCCCCTTTAATAGTTCTTTTTTAGCAGTGTTAAAGACCCCCTTTAACCGCGCTAAAAAGAACTATTAAAGATCCTCTTTAACAACACTTTTTTCTAGCATTGAGAAAGGGGGGTTTCAATATAACTTTTAGTGAGCACTATTAAAACCCTAACAATAGATAAAACCAGTTTTGTAGTAGTCTTATTGGATGAATTTAACTTATCCATTATCACCTTAGACTGAAATTTAGTTATTTAGGGGACACTTGTCCATGAAAATGACATAATATATATATATATATATATATATATATATTATCACTAAGCTACTTCAAACAACATTTCACCCTAGAAGACTATAAAAACACAACACTGGTCAAAATATTCGGAAATATAGAATCCTTGACCTAAATGATGTAAAATTGAAGATCTAGAATTTAGGAACTAGTGAACTTCATAACAACCATGGTTCCCTCAGATATGGAATGCTTCTCCAATTCATCATGGAGAATGAGATTAACTACCATTTGGATCTCCCGAGATGTGATGGTTGGTTTCTTATTGTAATGGGAAAGACAAGAAGATTCATAAGAAAGATTCTCGAAGATGTTGTTGATGAAGCTATTCATGATCCCCATGGCCTTTCTAGAGATATCAATGTTGGGGTGGACCTGCTTAATAAACTTGAAGATATAGATCTTGTAGGTATCGACACTCTTCTTTATACACTTCTTCTTCTTGTCAGCTGACATGGCACTCTTGGGAAGCTTCTTTCCAGCCTTAGCTGACTTCTTCATAGATATAGTCTTCTTCTCCTATGTATTCTTCTCTTCCACTAACTTCTTCTCAGCAGGCTTCTTCTACACCTTGGGTGCCATCAGAAGTTACAGGAAAGATAAATTTTTGAAGAGGGGAAAGGTATACAAATATATTAGATCTAGGTTAAGCAGTTACTTATATAATATTTAATGAAAAGAAAAATATAAAATTTCACTCTTACTTTTAAATATCTATTATGTTTTTACATAGGTATAAAAGAAGTGCAGTACCCCCAGTTTTAGGTACTTGAACCCTAGTTATGAATTTTAGGTATTTATAATGTTTGAGTTATGTTTTAAGAGCTTAATAGGATTTTTGGAACTTTTTGGATTTTTTAGAGGTGCACGTTTTTAGAACAACTAGTAGAAACCATGCAACACCTCTAGGAAACTATACAGGGGAAAACAATGAGAACCGAGTAAGTGCAAGGTTGTCACACAATTTAGACAAACAATGAAAATTCATAGGAGAATCCATACAATGATGGATAGTAGGGAAACACACAGATGGAACACAGTTTGTCTAACCTTGTTATCCAACCATGTAAGGTGTGGCTTGAGGCAGTGGCTCATGCATGCTTATCACACGGTTTGTCTAAGCGTTCAACCTAAACTTGCACAGTGAAATTTTAGATCTGAAAATTATAGATATAATTATATTTACCTTATTAATCACTCATTATATCCCTAATCTATCCATAAAACAAATTCCCCTTCCTCCTAAATTGTTAGAGACATTTCCCTTTGGTCCGGAAGTGATCCAGAGGTGAATCAAAGTGCATTGGAGGCTCATATTTGTTGATAAGTGCTCATTCTTAGTCCTCCTTAGATCTTTCATCCTTTTCTCTCTTGGAACCACAGATCTATTCTATCATGGCTAGATCTATGTGTTGTAGATTGTTTTATGATGAATTCTTGTGGGATTTAATGAATAGAAGGTGATTCATTATCGGATCTTGAGATTCATTATGTCGTTCTTCATTTTCACCAAAGTTTGAGAGGTAGGTGGCTTCTCTCTCAATTCCACTTGACTAGAACATAAAGTCTTGGTTTAAAATTGATTTCTTTTCTTAAATTTATTTTAAAATTGATGTGTGATTCTTTAAGTAGAACCTCTTTAGTGATGGTTTTTTGAAATGGTGGAAATTGGATGGTTTTGTAGAAAACCCTTTTTAATGATAATTTTAAGTGGTGATTTTAAAATCATGATTTTTATTTGATAAATGAAAAATGGTTTTGGGTAAATGTTTTAATAAAATAATGGTTTTTAAAATGGTTTATCAAGGGCTTTGACATACATGGTTGGTGTGAGTTAATTTACAGTAGACATGGCCCTATGGAAGGGGCATATTCCATCGAGGCACCTGGTATCAGTTACATTGTGATGACTTAGTAGATTGATGAGAGACTACTTATGAGTATAAAACTATCACCTGGGAATGCATGTGTGGATCTGTGGAATGGGTATGCCAAATAGAATAGAGAATGGTCTTAAAGTCTTGTTTTATTTATTTCCATGGATTTTTTTGTTTTATAAAACTATTTTGGATTTGATATAAACTACTTTAAATTATTTTTAATCCATTTTATGTAATGTACTAACATGTTCTGTTTTAATTGAATGAGTTGGGAAGTCATTGGTGATATCCAACTGAGTTTAGACTCACCCCCTGCTTGGGAATTTTTTTGAGTTTTCATATTTAATATATCAAGACACAGGTAAGGGAAAGACATCTCAATTATTTACTGGTGAATCATGATACCTTGGGCATGAATTTTTGAGGTAGAGCTTAGAGAAGGTTGGGAGTTTCTAAGTTCATGTCATTAGTGTCTTTGAGTTTTGTTGGTTTTGGATTCCACTTTTACCTTGATATGGTTGTGGATTGATTTAGTTTTGTTTGAGTTGTATTTCGATACTCATGCATCAAATATAGGTTTGGTTATTGTGATTATCTTGGTTATTTGTTTTATCTTTAATGGTAAAATCATCCCTAATTGATTTATGAGGCCCTTAGCATTTATTTCTAGCCTTTGGTGTATTGGGGATGTCACCTAAGGCTATTAACACCCATCGACTCTTCCCAAGCCAATGGGTGAGTGGTGGGATGTTACAAATGGCATCAGTATATTTGATCTTTGAGTATTAGTTTTGATAAGTTTGCCTATCTTTTGTGATGGTAGAAATGAGTAAGATTGTATGAACTTGAAATATAGAGTATAAAAGACACAACTAACCTATTTATTCTAAACTTCAAGTTACCAGGGATTTTGGGTACATGATTGTTTTGAGACACTTCTAGGAGTTGTCACCTCATCATCATGGGTTTAACTAATGAGAGTTTCATGACAATAATTGATAGAAATGACTTCCCACTAGGAGTTAATAGTTCATTTTGAGTAATGGTTCATGATGTCGTGAAAAAGTGTTGATTTTTGAAAATATTTGAAATTGGGTTGATTTTCAAAAAGCATGGTGGAATTTTCAAAAATGGTTTGAAAGCATAATTTTTTGAATTTTGTAAAGTCTTATTGTGATATGTGTGATGTGGTAAATTTAAAATAGATAATACTTTGGTTTCTAGTGAGTGAGACTAAATAGAGTTTTTTTGTGGTTATAGCTAATGGAACCAGGTAGACATCGTAGAAACCAATTAGAAGAGGATGCTGAGAATGTAGTTTCACCTAATCCACAGGTGAACCGATAGTTGGTCTAGAGTATTTTATAAGATTTTCAGGTTTTGGATAGAGGGAACAAAAGGGATGAACCAAGGCAAGTGGATTATTCAGTTTAGTTCCAAAAGAATAATCCACCCATCTTCAAGGTGATTCAAAGATGGAAAAAGAAAAAGTGTGGTTGAATAGGATGAATCAAACATTCAATTTACTCGGAACACCAGATGAGTTGAAATTAAAGTTGGAAACATATATTCTAGAGGATCTAGCATGACCATGGTGGGATTTAGAAGTTCATGAAAAATTAGACCAAGGCATGGAATAGAAGGATTTTGAATAATTGTTCAAAAAAAAATTATATCCCCACATGTTCAAAATTGCTAGTATAAAAAAATTATTTTGTTTAAATCCAAAGAATCTCTTGATAATATATTACACATATAAATTTATGAATTTAGTTCACTTTTCACCAAAAGATTCTGCAAGTTCATCCTTGAAGGCACACATTTTTGAATCGAGGTTGAAACCAGAAATTCACTCAAAGATTGATTTTATTTGTATAATGGATTATACAGAGATGGTCAATAGAGATATGGTGGCAGAAAGAGAAATTTCAAGAAACACAATTAGAGGAAGTATGTTTATTCTTATGAGAATAGGAAATAACTCCAATGCTGGGAATAAGAGGAGGAGGGGAACTTATTATCAAGGGGGTTAGATATCTAAGAATCAGACTATGGGATCATTTAACATACCTCATTGATTGGAGATTAATCTAAGAAATTTTTATTCTGTTTATTTGAGCATATGAAGAAAGTTTTTACTATGCCACCTATATCATGTCACAATTGCAATTGGATGAGACATATACAATGATATTTTCATAGTTCTTCAAGGTCGGCTGCTAGGGACACATATCATACTTCTCAAACATCATATTCTTCGATGAGACAAGTGAAATATAGTAGATATCATCAATAGAACTGAATAAGAAATAGTGATTCTAGGAACACTATGACTCCTCAACTAGTGCAATCATAGGGTGATAAAGAGAAACTTATGGTGAGAAACAAATTGTATAGAGTGAAGAAAGTGATCATGGATGATCAATCAGGACCTTCAACAGTGAGAGGTACTATTATTTTGAATTACACCCTAATGAAATATTTGTTTCATACTAGTGTGTCCTATTCATTTATTTCTTATTATGTTATTAATCTTCTGAGTTTACATGTTGAGATAATTCCTTCTATTTTGAAACTCCAAACACCTTTGGGGAAATGATAATGTCAATACTTGAAATATATAATGTATTTGATTAAAATTGATAGGACTGAGCTAGTATGGAATTTATCTATGATAGATATGGATGTCTATGAATTGATTATGGGAATGGATTAGATGATGAACTTTGAGGCCTATATTGATTGTTATACATGATAGGTGAGTTTCAAATCTTCTGATAGCATTAGGAATATCTTTAAAGGAGATTGGGAAGTGGATAAAATCAAGGAATGACCCTTGGTACTAGTGGTTGGAACTATCTCTTAATAGTTGACAATAGTTTCCTTAGAATCAGTAGATGATATTGGGAATATATAATTTCTGACCATAGTGGATGAGTTTCTTGATTTTTTTCCTGATAATTTCTCAGGGTTTCAAACCAAAAGAGAATTGGATTTTACGATTGATCTACTACTAGGAAATATTCTTATTTCTCATCCTTATTACCGGATGACACCAAAATAGTCAATGGAATTGAAGGATCAGTTGGAAGAGCTAGAGAGTAAAGGGTTTATCCAACTTAGTACATCTCTGTGGGCAGCACCAGTTCTTTTTGTGAAAAATCCAAATAGAACTCTTAATCTTTTTTAGATTATTGTAAGATTAATAAAGTTACGATAAATAATTGATATTATATTCCACACATTGATGAACTATTTGATCAATTTAAGGGATCCCATTGGTTATTTAAAATTGAATTATGTTTGGGATATCACAAACTATAAGTTCAAAAGGAGGATGTCCCGAAGACAGCTTTCAGAAGCAAATATATCCATTATGAGTTCATTGTTATGTCTTTAGATATTATGAATGCATCATCTATATTTATTGATTTGATGAATAAGATATTTTAAATGTATTTTTATTCCATCATGGTTGTGTTTATGGTTGATATATTGGCATATTCAAGAAAAAATACGGATCATAAGCAACACTTAGCTATAGTGTTGGGTATCTTGCATGAGCATCATATATATTCTAATAAAAGTTTGATTTATGGATACAATAGGTGTGTTTGCTTAGAGATTCCATTTCTAAAAAAGGAATTTCTATGGATCATAAAAATATATAAGTAGTTATCTCTTGGAAACCACTGAAAAATGTCTTTGAGATACTAGTTTCCTGGGTTTAGTGGGATACTAATGATATTTATACATGAATTTTTATTTTTAGAATCACTAGTAACTACTTTAATAAATAAAGGTGTTTCTTTCAAGTGGAATGAGGAATGTTAGAATTCCTTTAAAGATATTAAGGTTAGAATTACATCATCACCTTCCCTCACATATTCATAATCTATACAGGGCTACATAGTTTATTGTAATACATCGAGATATGGGTTAGGATGTGTTCTCATGAAGGGAGATCATGTTGTTGCTTATGGTTTATGACAGTTAGGGTTACATGAGAAGAACTACTGAACACACGATTTGAAATTATCTTTTGTGGCCTATGATTTAGAGACTTGGCGTCATTATCTTTTTGGTGATTAATTTATGATGTTTATTGTTTATAAGAGTTTGAAACACATTTTCTCATAAAGAGATTTGAATCTAAGGAAAAGAAGATGAATATAACACCTTCAAATGTTTGAATTAGACCTGATGTATACACCAGGTAAATGAAATTATGTGGTGGATGCATTAATTAGGAATTTGTATAACAATTTGGCTAAAGAATCATTAGATCAATGATAGTTGATGTCAGTTATAGTATATATGCACCAAGATTATACTGACCAAGGTGATGTTGCAATTTTCTTCCCAGTTTTGTTTATTTATGATTTGGTTCAGTATGTGAAAGAGTCTCAGATTTTTTATTCATAATGTGTTTATATAAGTTCAAAAATCAATGGTGGGGATACCATTAAGGGATGAAAGTTGGATGATATTTCAGTTTTTTAGTTTAAATATGAGATCATGGTACCTTTGGTTTGTCAAGAAAAAAATTCTTAATGCTTATTAACATTTGAAATGGGATGCTCATTTAAGAATTCAAAATATTTAAAAATAATTAAAAGAACATTTTTGGTGGGTTGGAATGAAAATAGAAGTGGTATAGTTTATTTCGAGATGCTTCACCTGTCACCAGGTAAAGGTGGAAGACCAAAAACCAACATACATGTTGAAATATTTACCAATTTTCATTTGGAAATGGGAGTTGATAGCCATGGATTTTGTGAAAGGTATCCTAAGGATGGTTCAAAAACATGATTCCATATGGGTATTTCTGGATCGACTCATGAATTCACTCATTTTTTCTCTATTCGTGAATCTCATACAGTAGAGGACTTGTCCAAAATCTATATACAACAAGTTGTAAAGAGGAATGATGTAACACCCCGAGACATTATAATATTTTCATTTCTGAATAAATTTAATTTTGTTTCTTTCATGATTTTTATGGAACACCATGTTAAGCTTACCCTACACACAATAATGATCTGTCTTGCATTACACACAAGGCCCAGTTTTACTGAACAATAATATATTAATAAAATATTATTATTTAATATAATATATTAACTATCTGTTAAATTAGTGGTTATGAATATTATTAACAAAAATTTTAAATTTTATATATTCCATATAATTTTAACATTTATCTTATGTATTTTTTAGAAATGATATAAGAAAAAAATTCAATTTTTTCAGATAAAAGAGGTATTTTTCAAAAAATGCAGTATCACCGCCTTTTAATGGTGAACCCATTTAAAATAAAATATTTAAATCTTTTATATATTAATTTTGAAAAAAATGAACTTCTTCTTTGAAATTTTAATATCAAAATTTATTTTGGATAAATTTTTTATATTTTTCAGTTAAATTTGACGTTTTGATGAATAGTAAGAATATACTAAATTTTAATTGAAAACAACTTTTTTCATCAAAATAATTCATGTGATTAAATTATAATATTGAATAGTTTTAAATTATAAATAAAATATTTTTTTATCATTTAATATAATATAGGTCATTTTCATTAATTTTACAATGAAGTTAGATGTAAAAGTATGCCAATCTTTACAATGTTTTAACTTTTAAAAACTTGTTTTTCATTCTAACAATGGGATTTATTTTAAATTACTTAATGAAACTTTTGTGTTTTGAATTTTGAAAAATGGATTCCATATTTGGAATTAGTGGGTCCAAATTATGTAAATAGGGTCCTTTTATTTTGGGGCATTATGAATAGTAACTTTAGCAATTTTTTATTACCGCAGTTAAGGGTAAATATGGTAATTAAAGGTAAAAATAATATTATAAAATTACCCTATGTCACACCCAGGTTTTTAACTTTTACTTTGTTCAAGTTTGGGTCAGGTTCTTGGTCATTTTCTCAGGAGTTGGGTGTGATAGGTTTGAAATTTTGGGGCATTATTTATCTTTTATTCTTGGCCTATCTTTCCCCCTAGGTTTCCCATAAGCCCCCTTGATTTTTGAAGAAAATTATAAAGTTTTGGGTAGATAGAACATGGTTCACAGTGTCCAAGTCATAATTTTTTTATATTATTCTAATCATTCCCTTCCAGGATTAACCCTAATGTGCCTCTTTCTTCCCCTATTTGACCATTATAGGGGTTTTTGGTGGTGGAACTTCAAGATCTTTCAAGTAAGTGAAATCCTCTATTATTTCTTCCATTTCATTAGGGTTTCTTCCCTACTACTTGAAGTTCTAAATGTACAGAAACTAGGTATTTGTACCAAGGGTTTATTTTTGAGTTTCTTGGTTCAATATTCTTTATTAGGGTTTGTTTTAATTCCCTTGTGGTACGGCAGTGGTGCAGTTGAAGTTTCACACAAAGATTTGGGGGTTTTCAAATATAAGGTAGGTGATTCTATGTGTAATCATTCTTTGATGAGTTATATTGCTTTATTAAACTTCCTATCATGTTTCTTACTTATTGTTTGTGGTGAAAAAATTATTTTTGATAAAATCGGTTAAGTATTTTATTTTAAAGTTTCATTTTTGCTTGAAATTGTGTGTTTTTCATGAGTAACTCATGTGGTATTATTTGAGGGAATTTTATAATATGTGAAAGTGGTTTATTAAATGTTTATAGGGATGAAAATTTTGTTTTGGTGTGGTATTGGGGTGAATTTGGCCTTGAAATAGGGTTTTTGAATGGATTTTGTGTGCAAGGCCTTGTTTTACTTATTGAAATTATTTTATGAAAATTTTAAATGGTTTATTGAGTAAAAAAGGGTGAAAAATATGTTTGGGTACTATTTTGGTGGGTATATGTTCTCAAAAAAGGGTTTTTAAAGAGAAAGTGATGATTTGTGATGTCAAACATTTTGATAATGTTTTATAAATTGTTGAGACGGTTTATTAAATTGTGAGAAAGGTGCGAGACATGTTTGTGGGATATTTTGGTGGGTATATGATGTTAAAATGAATTTGAATGTGAATAGGGTATTATGTGACATGTGTGTGGGATGTTTAGTGTGTGAATGATTTTGAAATAAAATTTTCATGTGCAAATGGTATTTTATGACATGTGGAACTTGATTGAGCAGAAAGAGGGAAACCAGTGTATCTAGGTGGGCGGACTAGGACCAATATGCTAGTTATCCAGTAGTGGTATCGTCTGTGTTTCACATATCAAGTTTGACGATGACAAAAATAACTAAACTATGATGATGTTTGGGGACCATTAGGCCATTAGAGTTTCCCCTCCTAGTGTCTCGTACATGATAAGGTTATTAGTTATGATTACTTTTACACCGAGATACGATTTACCTAGGTCCCCACAAATAAGTAGTACCTTGGGGTGTCCCGTGACCAGTGATCATTAACTATATTGTACTTACCATTGGCATATAGTGTGTTTTGTTGGAAAATTCTGTAGCATGTGTGTTTTATTTAAAAGTGTAAATTCTTCAAATTTGGCCTCTTGAAAACTATTTTTATTTAAATTTGTCTCTTTTAGAAATTTTTACTAGCATTTATTGTTTATAAAACTTGTAATATTTTTGTCTTAAAATGTTTATCACATGGAATATTTTTGGGTGGCATTATATTAGGCTTAGGATCACACCCTACTTACAATCGTAGGTGTAAGTAAACTTGGAAATTTTTTTCACAGGTTTGGGTAAATATTTTTGAGCCAGTGGTTTGGGTTACTAGCGGTCCTTCCTGGTGCGGTGTCATGGAGATGGCTTGAGGCCGATGCCCCCTTTCCATGAGGTGGTTTTTGGGATGTTCTTTTTGGATTTGTTCTCTGGTGGTAGTGTTTGGGCTTTGTATAAATTTATGTATTTCATTTATGAATTTTTATTAAAGGCTTGTTTGGATTAAATTTTCATATTTGGTTTATTGATTATTATTGGTTGTTTTATGATTATAAATTTGGGAAAATCATTATCAACCTTTATTTATGATAACCGAGCACTTGTGCTAGCACGTGGGGATCAAGAACACCCTTCGAGCCTTGAAATGGACCGGTTCAGGCATCGGTTTTGATGATGATGAGATCTGGTTTGTGAAAAAATGGTATCAAAGGAGGTTCGTGTAAGAACCCAAGGCTTCTTTTTAGGTATGGATCTTGATTTCAGGTTGTTTTGAGGAAATAGAAAGAATTGGGAATTTTCTGAGTGAAAACTGTGTACTTCCATGTACACTTCATGTACCCAGTATCCGCACACATGTGCGTACTGACCGTGTAACAGTTGAGTACATGGAAATATGGTGACCTAGCAGACCCGCTTAAGTCGAGGGCCAGTTAAGGCTTCTACACAGCATGTAGTTTTAAAGCACACGCCATGTAGTTTTCTTTTTATTTGATATATCAGAGTGGGGTCGTGTCTCATGTCCAGAAAAAAACTTCTTCTTCCTGTGTTTTGTACAGGAGCGCTCCGGAATAACGGATGAAGTTCGATCTCCCGATTCTCCATCTAAACTCTAATTGAGACTTTGTCAGGTGAGTTAGAATCCCACTGGTGAGTTCTCAAAACACCTAGATCCTTTATTTTTGATTCATCTTATCTTATTAGTTGTCCACGGTTGTAAGTTTCTCACCGTTTTGTAGATCTATGCTGATTTAGGCCTATTCAAGGGCCAATGTTCAAGTATATTGATCGTATAACATCGAGGTAGGTGGTTTGTGCCTTTCATTGTTTGTATTTGAATTATATATGATAAAAGTGCCGCATGCCTACATTTTGGGTATTTTTTGATTTGGAATTGAACCCTGTTATTACCTACTATGATTTATTTGATTGAAAAAATGGGTTGTTGCTTATGCGTAAGGTTAGATACATTGGTATAGGACACACCATTGGTGCGTTTCCCCCCTTGATTATTTTTATTTGGTCTAGAATGCATGTTAGGATTGCCTTATTTTCCATGCCTTGTTTTGTTATTATGGAGTTACTGATTATATGAAATGCCTATTATATTCATTTTGAATGTTGAACAATGGGATTTGACTATGAGAACTTTCCTAGGCAGTCATTTATAATTGATTGATGCTATGTTAGACCAAAGGGTTTAGACCATGAGAACTTCCCATGTGACCATTTATATTTTATTCAATGAATCTTTGACCAAAGGGTTTAGACTGTGATAGCTTTCCTAGGTGGTCATTTATAATTGTTTAATGCTATGTGGAACCAAAGGGGTTATACTATGAGTGCTTTCCCAAAGGGTCATTTGTGAATAGTTGGAATTATTCTGACATGTCTTCCAAGACAAAGCACAAGCTTGGATAAGGTCTTACTCGATTATTCATATGGTCTTATGATACATCTGTTTTGGTTATTTTACATGAGGGATACAGATCTTAGGCCAGATCCTAGGGTTACATAATTCAACAGATTGAATAATTGATAAATGTAAATGAATGTAATTGAAAACTATAAGATTGTTTAATTTTTAGTACTTCCTAGTTTATTGCTTCATTTTTCATATTACATGCTATATATATTCACTAATAGTTGGGCAAAAATATTTTTATGGTTTTCAACTAAGATTCATCTCACACCCTATTTGGTTCATGTTTTTGGACCCAAACAGATTAAACGATTGCAGGTATAGATAAGGGCAAGCACCCTTATTCCTCAGGTACTTTATTGCTATAGGATCTTGAGAGCATGAGACCAAGATGAGGCTTGCGATGCTACTAGATTTTACTTGTTCTTTTCACTTTGGTTTCTGTATTTATTTCCAGCATTGTGACTTTTTTGGCCATTTTTTTAGATACATATTCCATGCATCATATATATATATATATTGGCTTCTTTTGGATTTACTTTTAGTCTTCCACTGTTATTCCTGTTTGGTATTATTGCATCCACTTTTGTTTAATATTTGTTTCTGCTGTGTATAATCTACTAATGAGGGCATAGATTCCCCAATATCACACCTTGTCCCATTCTTCTAGTCGGCAACCTCTAGAATTTGGGGAAATGCGCTTGAGGTCATGTGACCAACTGGGTTCCGGGCACCTTTGGGCAGTACCTGGACCCAAGATGTTACAAAGTGGTATTAGAAGAGTTTTCTTTTTTGGTTTGTCTTACTATTTGGAGACATTATAAAGGGATAAGAAGGGAATGGAGTTTGGTAATTAGCTGTGCCCCAAAGTAGCTTTCCCATGTATAGGGAAAAGCCAAATTACCTCGAATTAAATTGTAATATTTGGATTTTGATCTATTATAGTTGATTTGATTTCACCGTTGGGTGAAACACTTGTTTTGTGCTGTTAATATTGATATCATTTTGATTATATTTTGTTGCAACCCGATGAGATGATGGTATTCAATATCATGCATCATATAGGCACTTTCTAGAGATCACATATCATGCATTCTTATCATGCCATGTAGGGTGCATTACTGCTTTCATGTTATTATAATAGATGTTTTGATAAATATGCATGCAGTTGTTATCGATTCCATGATATACTACTTGCTATTTTGATAGGGTATTGGTATATGTAAAGTTTCATTTGGATGAATTCCAAGATTTGGTCCCTAAGGTGTTATGGGCCCTCTTGGATCAGAATTTGGTGGATCATGTTTGAACTTTAATTGAAATTTTGTTAAGATGTGATAGGAATAAGGATGTAAAACTTTGATTCATGGGGAGTATGAGCTCTCACAGATCGGAACATGGAATTCCTTGGCCAAATTTTAAGATTTTTGGGGTTCTAGAGAAGTTTCAGAGGATTACTATCTGAAAAATCCAAAAAACACGACGTGTGATGTTATGAACACACGCCGTGTGTTCTTATATTCTAGAAGAAAATCACTTTTCTGACATACACGCCATGTATTTTTTGACTGTGTGAATGAATATATGAGCAGAGAAAAAAGGTTGGTAAAATTTTGGTATAACACACCGTGTATTGGGAGTACACGCCATGATGTAGTCAACCATGTACCTAACCATGTGACTAATGACACGAGTGGATGGAACTTTTGTTGTACATGCCATGTCTCGATTGTGCACACCATGTAGTGTTACACTAGTAGAACAATCTAGTTCTAGCCATGTATAATTACTTGGGAAGGTGGGAATATTCAAGTACACACCGTGTCTCAAGTGGAACACACCGTGTGTATGGGTGTTACACGACCTGGTTGGCATAGGTACACACCCATGTTAAAGATTAAGGGAATACACCGTGTAGTGGTTATACACACCATGTAATAGTCTTTTGTAAAATTTAAATGTTTTCCTTCTCCTGTTCCCTTATTGCACTTCTATATTGCAGTTTTTGATAATCTTGTACCGAGGTGTGCACTTGAACTTGCAGAGTCATGCCACCAAGACATCCTCCAATTGTACACCTGGTACAGGGTGATGATCAAACACCAGAAATGGTAGATCAGGGACTACCATCAGATCCTCTCGTCATGCCTGTCTTGGCACCAGCTGTTATACCAGACACAAGTGTTGATGCACAATTATATGAAGGCTTTATAAGGATGATGCAGACTTTTTAGGGAGAACCACATCCTACCCCAACTATGGTCGAGTTGACACGGGTGTTCCAGCAGCAACATCCTCCCACTTTTTCAGGGGATGGAGGACCACATGCTGTAGAGTCATGGTGCCATGAGAATCCAGAGATGCCTCATGAGAGGAGGGTGAAGCTCACAACTTACATGTTATGTGATTCTGCCAAGATATGGTGGGATGTTATCTATTATTCAAGAAGTCATTGGGATATGACTTGGTAAGAGTTTCAAATGACCTTCTATGATTACTTATACCCTGATACGTTGAGGGATGATCGAGCCTGGGAGTTCATGCACTTGGAGTAGGGAACACTTTCAGTGGTGGATTATTCTTCTCGCATTACAGAGCTTCAACAATTTTCACCTATTTTGGGAGGTGACGAGTTATCACCGGCAAAGAGATTTGAGGATGGTCTACAGTATGAAATACGATCATAGGTGAATGTTTTTAGGTTCAATTCGGTGACTTCTATAGTAAATCAGGTGCTGATTATCGAGCACAATCTGAGGGAGTTTGGAGGTGCGAGCCAAGGTGGTTTAGCATCTAGGGATGGTTATCCTTCAACTGATAATATGAAGTTTCGTAGGTATCTTTCATGCATTGATTCTCTAGTATAAGGGATGTTTCTTCAAGTATCCATGTGGTGTGCTACCGGTGTGGGAATAGTAGGAATAAGAGACCACATTGCCTGAAGGACCCAGTCAAGTGCCGATATTGTGGCAGGATGGGCCACATTCAGCATTTCCACAGGAAGTTCTCACCAAATGCAAGTGAGAGGGGATCTGTTATGACTCCACATACAGGAGTGGGACCACCAGTTTCTCATCAGTTAGGGAACTAGAGTTTTCCATACCATTTAGGCCAAGGATATGGTCATGACCATTGTAGCCAAATGATAGGTTTTCAGTGACAGTAGGGTAGATCAGCTTAGGGTATCCAGACAGGGTTGTAGGGTCATGATACAAGTCAGACTTTTGCGATGGAACAAACCCAGCAAGAGCAGGATCCCGAACCATCTATAGTTAGAGGTATGATTCTAGTTTCCTTAGTTTTAGCTTCCTCACTTTTCTATATAGGATCTTCCCATATTTTTATATCGGTTGTCGTTGTGGAGAGCCTTTGGCTCTGTATCTTTACTTCTGATGATGTTATGATGCTAGACACTCCTCTGGGGATTAGTAAGGCTAGTGAATGTCAGTGTAAGGAGTGACCTCTTAAGGCTACTGGGTGTCACTTATTGTGGGACCTCAATGTATTAGATATTATAAACTTCAATGTCATTCTCAGAATGGACTGCTTGGTCTCTTTTCAAGCCATTATAGACTACTATCTATGCAGGGTGAGTTTCACATCACCAAAGGGTGAATCTTTTCTATACAAGGGTGAATGAGATTTCCAGGTGAGCAGAGTTGGACCCGAGCATCATGGGTTGGGAGAGATTATAGACCAAATTACTAGTTTATATCTAGATGACTAGGGGACTTCACGGATAGACTTTCCTCTAGTGGTGGATCATTTTAGATATGTCTTTACAGATGATTTTTTAGGTTTACCTCCGGATTGAGAGGTATATTTCTCTATTAATCTTGTTCTAGGAGCGAAAATGGTGTCCATTCCTCCATATAGGATGGCTACACTAGAGTTACAGGAGCTCAAGAAGTAGTTAGAGGAGTTGCAGGAAAAAGGTTTCATCTGACCCAGTACTTATCCTTGGGGTTCTTCTATCCTTTTTGTGAATAAGGAATATGGTAACCTCATAATTTGTGTGGATTATCAGAAGCTAAACCAGTTGATAGTCAAGAGTTGATATCCATTACTGAGGATTGATGATATCTTTGATCATATTCGAGAATCCTGGGAGTTTTCGAAGATTTAATTGAGATTCGGTTGTCACCAGCTATGCGTTAGACCATCAGATATACCTCTTACAACCTTTTAGAGTAGGTATGGTCTATACAAATATTTTTTTATGAAATTCGGTCTCACGAATGTGCTGAAAGTTTTCATGGAATTGATGAACTGAGTGTTCCATCTTTACTTGGATTCTTTTTTGGTAGTCTTCATGGATGACATCATGGTGTACTCTCACACTTGACATGACCATGCCATCCATCTTGAGATTGTATTAAGTACACTGAGAGAGCATCTGTTATATTCTAAGTTAAAAAAACCCACTTTTGGATGGATCAGATTCACTTCTTGGGTCATGTGATCTCAGAGACAAGAGTATTAGTAGACTCCGAGAAGGTGAGAGTTGTAGTTTCCTGGGAACAGTCGAAGAAAGTATTTGAGGTACAAAGTTTTCTAGGGCTAGAAGGTTACTACAAATGCTTTATTCAGGAATTTTCATGCTTAGCATCACCATTGATGGTCCCGACTAAGAAGGATGCGATGTACTTGTGGATAGATTCCTATGATTCATCCTTTTAGGAGCTGAAAGAGAGGCTGAATTCAGCACCAATACTGATTTTTCTAGACCTGAGCAAGATTTACACCATTTACCGAGACACATAAGGTATCAAGATGGGAGCAGTGCTTATGTAGGGGGAATGCGTCATTGTGTACGAGTCTCGATAGTTGAGGCCACATGAGAGTAATTACCCGATGCACGATCTCGAGTTGGCTGTGGTTATTCATGTTTTATGATATTGGATACATTATGTAATGGCAGAGTGTTTTGTGTTGTACACAGACCACAAAATCCTCAAGTATATCTTTACTCAATGAGATATGAATTTGAGACAGTGAAGGTGGGTTGAGTAACTTCAGTCTTTTGACTTTGAGCTTGCCTACACGCCTCAGAAAGACAATGTACTGGCTGATGATTTGAGTAGAATAACTTAGATACAGGTAGTCCAAGAGGTTAGCAGTGAGTTGAAGCGTATGACTCCATTCTCTGATATGCATTTAGAGGTGCATGAAAAATAGGGGCAAATGTTTATTTCTTCTATAGCTATTACCTATACTCTATTACATCAAGTGCGAATGAGGTAGTTATCAGATTCCGAAGACCTAGTCCTATGGAAGAGTGTGTCAGCTGAGGACCCTACTCCTGGGTGGAACATAGAAGAGGATAAGGTTTTGTGTTTTCAAGGGCGCATATGGGTGTCAGCAAACATACGAAAGGAGCTATTAAAAGATTTTCATTCGTCAATATGAGCATTTTATCCTGGTGTCACCAAGATGTATCGAGATCTACATCATCAGTATTGGTGTCCAGGTATAAAGAGGGATGTAGCTGGTTTTGTTATAAGATGTTCCACCTATTAGCAGGTGAAGTCCAAGCATCAGTGACCAGTGGGGATTTTACAGTAGTTACCCATTCCCAATTGAAAGTGTAATGATGTCATGATGGATTTTGTGATAGGTTTAATGAGATTACTACAAGGAAATGATGCAATTTGGGTTGTTATCAAAAGGATCAATAAGGTTTCACATTTCCTACTGATCAAGGAAACCTTTAGTATTGACGAGCATGGAAGGTTGTACATGCGAGATATTGTACATTTGAACAAAGTTATGCACTCTATCATTTTAGGTAGGGATTCCTGGTTTACTTCTCGTGTCTAGTAGGGACTATATAGGGATTTGGGTACATAGGTACTTCTGAGTACAACTTACCATCCCCAGATAGATGGCCAGTCTGAGCGCATGATTCAGGTTGTGGAGGAAATGCTTTGAGCATGTGTCTTGTATTTAGGGGGATCTTGGGAGAGACACATACCCATGGTGAATTTTTCCTAGAATAATTGTTTTTAGGAAACGATTAATATGGAACTTTATGAGGCTTTATACGGTAGGCCATGACAATCACCCCTATATTAGCTATAGTTAGGATAGGTAGCTATGTTGGGACCTCGTCTTGTCTAGGAGACCACTAAGTAGGTGGAGTTGATTCGAAAGAGGATGACTACTGCACAATCTCACCAGAAATCTTATGCTGATCGATGGAGACAACATATGGAGTTCAAGGTTGGAGATCATGTTTTCTTGTGTATTACACTAAAGTTAGGACATAGGAGGATTAGGAGGCAGGGGAAGATTTCACTGAGATACGTCGGGTTATTTGAGGTTTTGGAGAGAGTCGAGCCAGTTGAATATTGGTTTCAGTTACCTCAGAGGTACCAGGATATGCATGACGTATTTCATGTTTATCAGCTATGGAATTACTTTTCAGACCCGTCTAATGTTTTTCAACCTGAGGAGGTTGATTTGAAGGTAGATGCATCCTTTGAGGAGCACCCTATTCATATTGTAGATCACAACATGAAGGTTCTATGTGGATGTTCTGTTCCTATGGTATGGGTGCTATGGTAGCATGGGCAAGTGTAGGACAAGACTTGGGAGAGGGAGGCCAATGTGTGATCACAGTGGCTAGAGTTGTTCATAGATTATTATTCACCACCCTTGGAAGGGAAATTTGGGTAGGAATTTCTTTAAGGTGGAAATTTTGTAAGAAACCATGGCTTCTTTTCAGGTATGGATCTTGATTTTGGGTTGTTTTTTAAGAAAAAGGAAGAAATGGGGATTTTTTTAGTACACGCCGTGTACTTCTATATACACACCATGTACCCAGTAGCCGCAAACAACCGCATACTGACCATGTAACGACCAAGTACATAGTCGTGTGGTGACCTGGTAGACCCGCTTACGTTAGGGAATAGTAAGGCTTCTACATGACATGTAGTTTTAAAGAAAAAACCATGAAATTTTCTTTTTATTTGATATATCAGAGTGGGGTTGCGTATCATGTCTAGAAACACCTTCTTCTTCCCGTATTTTGTACAGGAGCTCTTTGGAATGATGAACAAATTTTGATCTCCCAATTCTCTGTCTGAACTTTTATTCATACACCGTCAGGTGCATTGAAATCTCACAGGTGATTTCTCAAAACCCCTAGATCCTTTCTTCCTGATTCATCCTCTATTTTGAGATATTAAAGGTTGGGAATTTCTCACTATTTTGTAGATCTATGCCGATCTAGGCCAATTCGAGGGCCGAATTTCAAGTATATAGACCGTATGACATTGAGGTATGTGGTTTGTGCATTTTTTTTATTTTTATTTCGATTATATATGATAAAAGTGCCACATGCCCACGTTTTGGGTTTTGTTTAATTTGGAATATAACCCCATTATTACCTACTATAGTTTATTTTATTGGAAAAAGGGTTTTTGTTTTTTCATAAGGTTAGATACCTTGTTATGAGACACCCCATTGGTGGGTTTCCCCCATTGATTGTTTGTTTTTAGCTGTTTGGTCTAGAATTCTTATTAGTCTTGCCTTGTTTTCCATGCCTTGTTTCGTTAGGATGGAGTTACTGATTATATGAAATTCCTATGATATTCATTGTGAATGTTGACCGAGGGTATTGGATTGTGAGAGCTTCCCAAAGGGGTTAGACCATGAGAGATGCTCAGGTGTTCATTTATAATTGATTAAGTGAATATTGAAAAAAGGTTTTAGACCATGAGAGCTTGACCAAGTGGTTGTTTATAATTGATTGATGCTATGTTAGACCAAAGGGGTTAGACTGTGAGAGCTTCCCATGTGATCATTTATATTTGATTAAATGAATCTTTGACCCAAGGGTTTACACCGTGAGAGCTTTCCCAGGTAACAGTTTATAAATTTTTGATGCTATATGGGACCAAAGGGGTGAGACTGTGAGAGATTTCCCAGAGAGTCATTTGTGAATAGTTGAATGATTGTGACGTGTATTCCAATCCAAAGTACAATCTTGGATTCACTCTTACTCGATTGTTCAAATGGTCTTATGAGATATCTGTTTTGGTTACTTTACATGGGGGATATAGAGCTTAGGCTAGATCCTATCGTTACATGATTCAATAGATTGAATAATTGATAAATGTAAATAAATCTAATTGAAAACTGTAGGATTGTTTACTTTTGAGTACTGCCTAGTTTATTACATCATTCTTCATATTACCTACTATATATATTCATTGACATTTAGGAATAGATATTTTGGTGGTTTCCTACTAGGATTTATCTCACACCCTGTTTGGTTCATGATTTTAGACCCAAATAGATTATATGATTGTAGGTATAGATAAGGTAAAGCACCCTTCTTCATCAGTTACTTGATTTCTATTGGAGACAGAGAGCATGAGACCAAGCTGAGGCTTGTGATGCTGTTGGAGTTTACTTGTTCTTTGTACTTTGGTTTTTTTATTTCTTTCCTGAATTATGAATTTCTTGGATATTTTCTTAGATAAATATGCCATGCATCATATATATATTTTGGCTTCTGTTGGATTTACTTTCACTCTTACACTGTTATTTTTATTTGGTATTATTGCTTCAGCTTTTGTTTACTATTTGTTTCCACTGTGTATACTCTGCTAATGAGGGCATAGTTTTCCTAATATCACACCTTGGACCTCACTACTAGTCGAAATCCTCTAGAATTTGGGGAAATGTGCTTGAGGTCATGTGACCAACTGGGTTAGGGGAAACTTTGGGAGACACCCAGATTTGGGATGCTACAATTCACTCTTTTTGGGTCATGTTATTCAGGTAAGAGTTTGGGAAGACCAGAGTTAGGATTGTTAAAACTCGATGTTCTGGTTATGAGTAAGGTCCCTGGTCATCACAACTCATGGCAGGACTTGAGTTACTAGGAGAAGTATGGTTCTATCTTAGACTTTTAGTCTTTTTGGTTTCTCATTGTTTGGGAAATGAAATGGGAGTTGGGTCAACAGTCCCAGTGAGCTTTCAGGGCCTGGAAAGCCATGCGGAGCTAAGGATATAGTCCCAAAACACTCTCTGTGATGGTGGAGTGACTGGTACATGGACTGCAACCTTATTCCTAAGTCACCCACCGACACTAGTTCCCCTCTTTTGAGAAGCATCTTGTGTCTCTTTGAGTTTTGGAAATCATTTTGAAAAGCTCTTATTTTTGAATTATCGAGACATGTTTTTAAAGTATAAATGAATTGGTTTTAAGAAATGTGAATTTTTGTGAAATTATTTTCTAGTAAAATGGAAATGGGTTGACTTATGAAAGGGTGGAAATGAATTTTTGTTAATTTTTGGAAATTTATTTTTGGAAATCTTGAATTATGTTAAAGTGGGTTTTGAAAATCTATTTCAAATAGAATTTATTAAACTATTGAAAAGTGTTTTGAAATGGAGTGAAATGTTTTGAAATTAATGTGTAAGACTTGAAGGCAAGTTTTATGCGAATTGTTGGTGATTTTCTAAAAAGTTTTGTAATATTTTAATTGGGTTTTGATTTTATGGTTAGCGGTTTTGAGAAAGAGAAATTGTGGGTATAATTTTTTTTATTTTGAAAAGTGGAATGGTTTGGTTTTGGTCTTTAGTATTCTCATGGGTGGCCACATGAATGGGTTTACATGGGAAGATGGATGGTCAATGTAATGGATGGATGAGTGCCGATATAGATATGAGGAGGGTTCCTGGTGTGGCACGGAAACAAGCATGTGTGAGGCCCATGTGGTACCAATGGTGAACTCTCTAACCGCCAACCCCATTTACTTTGAAAGAAATTATTTTTAAGGAAAATTTGATGTTTTGTTAAACAGTGTTTTGGTGGTGTTTCTTGTGTGTTTTTGGGAATTTTGTTGTGGTATATTTGAGTTCAAGAACCCCTCTTGTTTGAACGGTGTTTTGGGTTTGTGTTTTGTTGGTATATTTGGTTGAAGTGTTAGTTAGTGGTCTTTTATGAGAAATGTTTTAGGAAGCCTTTGTGGTAGTTCCCATCATCTCTTTGGTTCTGTTTTGTGGTATATTTTGATCAAAGGACTATCTTGGTTGGGTCCTTAGTTTTTCTTATTGGCTAGGGTATGCCCCCTTAAATAGTTAATGCATGATTGAAGTGAGACCAAGGGTGATTCGTCGTTGGTAGATCCTCTAGTTGATCAACATAAGAAATTTCTTCTTGAGATTTGAAGATTGAGTCTACCCACCTCTTTTTCCAGTTAAGTGTATCCTCTTGTAGTGGGAGAGTGGTTGTGGACATTTGAAATAGACCTTAGTCTCTTAAAGTGCTCGAGTCATCTATGGTGAATTTTGACACCATTGTGTTTGTAGGTTCTATCTGGAAGTAGTGAAAGGGAATTCTAGTGTAAAAAGGTAAAGTCTACAATTTATGGTCTTGGATATAGTCTTTAAGGTCCTTTGGGTATTTCATTGATTTCTCATAAGAAAAGGATTCATGTTAGGCCACTAGTATGGAAAATCTTATCATTTGAGGCTGTTATGGACACTTGCAGTAATCTCATTTTACTTGGGACTCAGTTCAAGGTCCCACTCATTTTAATGTATTTATCAGTTTCTAGGGTCATTCACAGTGGTGTCTTTCTGTGTTGTGTTTCCTTTTAAGGGTAAAGGTGGTTGTTGTGGAAATTTTTGATGATTTCCAATTAAAGGGAAGCATGTTTTCTTTCAGGAATTCCTGAAATTCTCTGTACTAAACGAAGGTGTATTCCTTGTGTTCTTTATTCTGCTATTTCTTGTTTGGGGTGAGTGGTGAAATGAATATGAATATTCGAGGACCTTGTCTTGGTGAACGTTCCATGAAAGGGTAAGTGGTTTTCAAGATGTGTCATGATCTGTTGATGCTGTTGGATCATAGTGTAGTAGCTTGTGGAACCTGAGGAAGAAGTCCCGTTCAGGGGTTTTTAGCGCCTGACTGCGAGGTAGGAGATGATTAAATCATTTGAGCTCTAACCGTAGGTCCTAGAGTGAATTTGGCACATAGTCAGAAAACCCCAGGGGGTAAGGGATCTTGGTTTAAACCTTGTCTCTAGTATGGGAGGTGGAGACAATTTGAGGTTTTGTTGTGGTGGTTTCATTTTGAGTTGTCTGGTGTGGTGGAAAGGGACATGCAGACCCTTCCCCTCAGGATTTTAATACATGTTGGTGGAAAGGCCCCTCCTTGATTATAAGGAGGCAGGGTGGTTTTTTTTCTCAAACCTGAGTGCTTGAACCCTTGTGGGTGAAACTCTCAGTTTGTTTGCTCATGTATGAATAACCTTATAGGATATTTTTGATCTCGGTATTAGTTAGGATAATTCAAGGATGTTAATGCCCATGGGAGTTGTGAACTGCGTAGTGTCTCTATGGGTTTAGAGTTTCATTGATTGGACCTCTTGTAGTGGGAGAATAAGTTGTGCGGGGAGCACCCAAGTTAGCCCAATCCAGGTTTCTTTTGTCGGCCCATGTTAGTGGGATAAAATGGTTGGTTCCTATGGTGGGGAGACCCAACATGGGTCTCATATAAGTTCTTTTGGAATAAGTCTAATGTTATTCTACCTCATATGGTGGGGATTTCGTTCGGACCTCCCTCCTATTGGTGTTCTAGTTCAGTCTTGGGTGTTAGTTTGTTTCTATGGTGGGGAGTCTATTCGGGCCTCCCTATATGAGTAACTCGGTTTTTTCCTTGGTTTTGTCTTGGAGGTAGGTAGTCTCGTTTGGAGTTATCTAACCAAAAAATTCATTTTTGGGTAAACATTGGGATTGGAGTGCTTCTAATGGTTTTGTTGAAGTAAGGCAGTGGTGACCTTGTTTGAATCTGTTGTTCTTTTCAGGTAAACTATTTTAACTTCTTGAGAAAGTATAAGGTTCTTGTATTAGGATATAGGTTTGAGTGTAGTGAGATTATCCTTTCTTTTTTTGATCAACTAAAGTTTTTTTGGATTTTGGGGGTAGGTGAGCCTTAGCGGGGGAGTCCATATTGGTCTCCCAATTTTGCTCGTATCCCTCTTTTCCTGCTAGTGGCGTCCTTGTTGTATTTTCATTTGGAATTCATTGAGAACCCCCCTTTGAACTTAGAAATGGTATTAGTTTTATTTTTTATCTGTCATTGTTGTGTATTTTTGGGGGTGGAAAGAGTTATGGTTGGAAGAAATGTCACACCTAGGTTTTTAACTTTTACTTCATTCTGGTTCGGGTCGGGTTCTTAGTCATTTTCTCGAGAGTTGAGTGTGATAGGTTTGAAATTTTGGGGAATTATTTCTCTTATATTCATGTCCTATATTTATCCGTAGGTTTCCCTTACCCCCCTTGAATTTTGAATAAAATTATCATGTTTTGGGTGGATATAACAGAGCCCATAGTTTGACCGCACAGTTTACTAAACCATGCATCCAAACTATGCATAGGGTCCATGTCATAATTTTTTTATGTTATTCCAATTTTCTCACATAGGATTAACCCTAATTCACCCCTTTCTTCCCCCATTCGACCATTATAGCCATGGAAGGCTCCCAAGCTCCCTCAAGCTCCCTAGGAACCCATTTTAAAAGGTTTTTTGGTGGTGGAACTTTAATATCTTTCAAGTAAGTGAATTATTTTCTAGTTTCTTCCATCTTCTTGGGGTTTCTTCCCTCCTACCTGAAGTTCCAAATTTCCAGAAACTAGGGCATCATACCTAGGGTTTATTTTTGAGTTTCTTGGTTAAATCTTCTTTTTTTGGGTTCATTTTCATTCCCTTTTGGTGCGGTAGTGGTGTGGTTGAAGTTTCACACAATGATTTTGGGTTTTTCACATCTAAGGTAGGTGATTCCATGTGTAAGAATTATCTGATGAGTTATATTACTTTATTTACCTTACTATAATGTTTCTTACTTATTGTGTGTGGTGAGAAAATCATTTTTTATAGAATTGGTTAAGCATTTGATTTCAAAGATTCATTTTTCCTTGAAATTGTTTGTTTTTCATGTGTAACTCACATGATATTATTTGAGGTCATGTTATAATATATTATAGTGATTTATTAAAAATTGATAGGGCTTCCAATTATGTTTTGGTTTGGTATTGGGGTGAATTTGGCCTTGAAAGAGGGGTTTTGAATGGATTTTGTGTGCAAATCCTTGTTTTACTTCTTGAAATTATTTTATAAAAATGTTAAATGGTTTGTTGAGTTACAAAAAGAGTGAAAAATATTTTTGGGTTTTTTTGGTGGGTGTATGTTATCAAAATGGGTTTTTAAAAAGAAATATATGATTTGAGATGTCAAACGTTTTGAGAATGTTTTATAAATTATTGAGACAGTTTATTAAATTGTGAGAAAGGTGAAAGACATGTTTGGGGGCTGTTTTGGTGTGTGTATGATGTTAAAATGTAATTGAATGCGAAAAGGGTATTATGTGACATGCGTGTGGGATGTTTTGTGTGTGCATTATTTCGAAATGGAATTTTCTTGTGCAAATGGTATTTTATGACATGTGGAACTAGATTGAACAGAAAGAGGGAAACCTGTGTATCTATGTGGGTGGACTAGGATTAATATGATACTAATATGGTAGTGGTATCACCCCTATTTCACTTAGCAAGTTTGATGATGAAAACACTAACTAAACTATGATGATGTTTGGGGACCACTAGGACATTGGGGTTTCCCCTCCCAGTGGCTCGTGGATGATGTTATTGGTTATGGTTACTTTTACACTGAGATACGATGTACCTAGGTCCCCACAACTAACTAGTGCCTAGGGGTGTTACTATGAGTAGTTATCATTGGATATATTTTACTTACCATCAACATACATTGTGTTTTGTTGTAAAATTAAGTAGAATGTGTGTTTTATTTAAAAGTGCACATTCAAAAAAGTTTCCCTCTTGAAAACTATATTCATTTAAAGTTTCGTCTTTTAGAAATTATTATTAGCATTTATTGTTTATAAAACTTTCAAGCTTTTTGTATTAAAATGTTTATCAAATGGAATCTTTTTGGGTGGAATCCAATTGGGCTTAGGCTCACACCCTACTTACACCCTTGGGTTTAGGTAGACTTAGTAATGTTTGTCGTAGGTTTGGGTAAAGATTTCAGAGATGGTGGTTTGGGTTACTAGCAGTCCTTCTTGGTGCGATGTCATGGAGATGGGTTGAGGGAGATTCCCCCTTGATATGATGTGGTTCTTGGGTTGTTATTTTTGGATTTGTTCCCTTGTGGTAGTCTTTGGAATTTGTATAAACCTATGTATTTCAATTCTAAATTTTTATTAAAGTCTTGTTTGGATTAAATTTTTAGATTTATTTTATTGATTTTTGTTGGTTGTTTTTTGATTATAAATTTGGGTAAATCATTACCAACCATTATTTATGATACCTAGGCACTTGTGCCAGCCCGTGGGGATTGAGAACTCCCTTCGGGCCTTACTACAGACCAGGTCATGCACTAGTTTGGATGATGATTAGATCTAGTTCGTGACACCCTAACACCTGTCAAAACTATATTGGATGACTAAATTCGACCATTATCACCAATGTTTCTAAATGAAGTCATTTAATGGACCATTTTCCATGAGTATGACATGAATATTATTAAAATTAATTAATGTGACAAAATGTCACACTCTAATTTCTTAAAAGTATAATAATTTTAATCTAGCGATTTAGAAGAGATAAAATATATTATAAATAGTATCTAGAAAGATAAAAAAATTAGGTACGTCATATAAATTTATTTAAAATTTTTATAGATTAAATAATTACCTTTAATGATAACACAGTAGTGATGCATAAATTATTTTATTAATATAAATATCAATTAAATGTTATTAAAAATATTAAAATAAAAATAATTTGACTTAATTAATGATATCCATGAATATTATAGATAAAATAGACATATTAGTGACATATTTTAAGTATTTTTTTGAATTTATCATGTAGGTTTGATATTTTTAAAAATGAAAATATTGAATAGTATCAAAATTGACATAAATGATGATTTAAAATAAATAATATTTTATTAAATGTTATAAAATTTATAAAAATATAAAGTTTAGAAAAATAACTATAATAGTGTTCAATATATAATAAATTATCCAATTTGGGCTCTTTTAGAATTTTATAATAACCATAGTAACCCTATAGTGTAAAAATATAAGAAGACACGATAAGAGTTAAATTGAATTAAGGGTTGAACCTAAAAGATATGGTCAGTTTTGTGACCTAAACTTGTCTAAAAATCATTGGATGAGAGTATTTAGACACATACTCATATTATACTCAAAATAAATCTATTTGTATCTATTTGAAACCGAAAATAAATTTAAAATAAATTATTATTTTAAGATCTTCCAAAAGTGCCCCTCACTGCTCTTATAAAAGGTCACTTTTCCTTCTCTTTAATTCACACAAATAAAGCACTTTTTATCAGCCAAAACCTGGCCAATTCACATTAAAAATACCACCAATACATCTTAGAGGCCATACGTTGGGCATAAATCCAACCTAAAGAGTCCTTTTGTGCAAATCAAAAAGAGATACCGAAAAAGAGGTAATTGTTTTATCACCTCTTTCAAAGTTCTTTTATTATTATACTTACTCTTTCTATGTTGCTTCCATAAAAAATTAACAACTCCAATATCATACATATACTAATATGTTATTATAATCATGGTACAACCATATTTTTCATTTTATTCATCATACAAATGACAATATCACCATGTGTGCGTACATACGACTTACCGTCTCCACGTCATGGTGTAATTTGAAATTAAAAACCAATTTATTTGGATGGATATAATTATGAGTATAATGGATATAAATAATGAATATAACATTATAATTATTCTTTATAATTAATATTCCATCTAATTCCATACCATTTAACCATCAAGGGAATGACATCGTCACTCGTGCATACGTATGACCTACCGTCTCCACGACGTAGTGAGATTCATTATCCACAATAACCGTTAAATAATGATTATTAAATTTATATTATGAGTAAAAATAATAATTATTAAACTTACATCATTCTGAATATGAATAAAATACATCATTTTCTTAAAAACATGACTTACACAACAAAACATACATAGGAAAAATGATGCAGTTAACAACCGAAACAACAATAATACTGAAATATTATTACCAAAAAGATATAATAGGATAATATATTATATAATAAATATGGATATGGTTCTGTTATAATTTAATAAAATCATTTAACCATTATACATAAGGTTAATGCACTCTCGACTAAAAGTAAGTACAAGGTAAGGTAATTTCATCTCACGTTTAATTTTCGTGAGATATAAGCCATGTTCACCACCTATTTCTTGTGTGTGGTGTATGTAATTACATTATTATGTTTGATATAATGAATAAATTTATTTTCATGGTATTTAAAGATTAATTTTAAGACATTGGGCTTATTATTTAAATGTTCAAAGTGGTATGGGATGCTTTGAATTTTTAACGAATTAATCCTTTCTCCATTTCAATATTCTTGATATTATCATACATATTTAATTATATGTATATAAAGTATTATAAGGAAATTTTTATGATATTTTTATGTTCATTAAAATGTTTTAAAAAATAAATATTTTAAGGTTTTTACATAATGGTTAATTTCACAATCTCATTGTTATTTGAGATTATTTATGCATAAGTATTTATTGGGAGATATTTATCACCAATGTCCATGTTTCTTAAAAATGTTTTGAAAAAAAATATTTTTAAGGTCTTATGTAAGGGAATAATTAACGAAAACATCATTTTAAATGTTTTAATAAAATTATTCTTCTACATCTTTCTCATTAATGTCCATTTTTCAAAATGGGTTTAAGGATTTGTTTATATAGACATGAATGTTTTAAAATATTTATTCCTTTCAAAAGTTTCAAAGTGTTATGGGAAAATTTGATTTAAAAATATCTTTTAAATGTCTTGTTTTATAAATTGTGTTACTTTTAATGTTTTCAAAGTGAAAAATGTATATTTATATCAAATATTTTTAATGATTTTTAGATTATTTTTCATCTATGTCAATATCCTTTATTGGATTTTATGATTAACTGAGGTTGATTTTTTATAATAAAATCTACCATATTATATTGAAGGTTTTATGATATGTTTCACTGTAAATTTTCTATTTTAATACCATTCATGGTTTATGGTTAATTTATTAACATTTTGTATTCTATTTTTTATACGAATGTTTATGTTGGTTATGTTTTACACCTTTCATAAGAGGAATGCATTGGACTTAGTAAGTGATGGGTGGGGGGATTTCTATATCCCCTTGATGAATCAGTAGGTATTATGAGAAAAACTAGTGTCTTGGAACAAAACCTTGACGGTATGGCTATTTATGGTCTTGGCATGAGGCCTTAACAGTATGGTTATGATGTTAGGTATTATGCATTCCCTCTTTATGAGTTTAGTTATTGATATTGAATGTGATTATTCTACTAGTAGAATATCCATGTGAATGTTTAAATGGAATTATTTTATTTATTATTTCCATAATACACTGAATATTATGTTTAAAAGGCTTGTGTTTTAGTTTTATACCTTTCCTTAAAAGTTTATTCTTATTTATTATAGCTTTCGCTATATTGTTTAACCTTACTGAGCATCTGAGATCACCCATTTCTTATGTTTTATTTTACCAGGATGTCAATAAGTGTTTTATGATTGATATGTAGGGTTAATATAGAAGAATAATGTAATTCTCAAAGAATTATCTATGATATAGTTTATGTTTTAAATTTTAATGTAAATTTAATGTATGAAATATTATTTACAAGACTGATAAACTGATCGGTCCTTTGGGATTTGATTCCTTGTAATTATGCCAACGTATTAAAATAATACATCGACTCTGGGATTCTGGTGTCAGGGTGTTACATTTGGTATCAGAGTAAATTTAGCAACAACCTTGGAAATTAGTTTTAAAAATCAAAGATTAGAAAACATAACCCTATGAAGGACTTTGAGGACACCTCTCGGTATATAATATCATCCTTTAGACTTGGAAATGGAAAAACTTGGTTAATCCTATGGACTTATGGATTGAGAAGAAGATGGAATCATTTAGAGATCCTATAAATTATTCTTCATGACTATATCACTTTGATTAGTGTTTCTTAATTTTTTCTTTTAGTTTTTCTCAATGGTTAGAATCAACAAGGTTATAAAAGTAATGGTTATACTAATATTAATGAAGAGACTACAAAAGTTAAATGAGATGAAGGAGGTATTAAGGAATAAGATGTTGAAGCATAGTTAATGGTTTAAGAGTGAAGTGAAATGATTAAGGTTATTTTGTATTTGGATTCAAGAATTATTACATCAATGGTTCTATGGTTATAAGATTCATGAGATATATAAGGATTGTATTATAGTACTTATTCTTTAAGGATTTGGAGGTATGAATGTTTTCATTAAGGTTTTTCAGGTGATCAAATATTTGGTATGTGTCAATAAGGCCTATGTTACATTGTTTGGGGAATCTAACGGTATTATTGATTTTGGAAATTTAGAGGCCTTTTTAGACTGTTAATTTGGACAAAAGTATTTTGGAAAAATCTTAAGGTGGGAATGGAGTAAGTTGAACAGTGGATATTATTGTTTGATGCTAAAGTATGATTTATTGGATACTTTGGGATATATTTTTGGTTTCAGTAAAAATTTAGAGGATTAAGGAAATACTTGTGGGAATTATGATTTATCAGAAGTGTTTCAGGTGTAAAAAATTCATTTTCAACATTCATTTACAGGTGTTAGATACAGAGTGAAAATAGATCGAAACATAACCAAATGATGAGATTATGCTTATGACATGGAAAGAAATCAATTAAATATTTTCCTAATAATTATTCTTAGGGACAGGATCTTGAAACAAAAAATAATATCCTGGTACTTTTTTCCAATGAATCAAATGATCACTTAGATCATTGCACATTTATAGATTTGTGATTGTTAACTTTTTCCTCATCATGTTCTCTATCACTCTCCATTAGAACATGATGGTTAGATTTTTCTTTCATGTATATGTTTTCCTATATGGAACCCTAGTATGTGTTATCTCTGGTAACATTCATAATTTTTTTTATTTATATTAAATTGGGGGTCTCATTAATCTATTTTCTGATGTGGGACTATAAAAAAATATGTTTTGAAATTTCAAACCCCTAGTTTTTGATCCCGAGTTTAAATTGAGAGGGTGAAATTTATTGAATGAGGGGAGAATGTAACACCCTGAGACTTTAAAATATTTTCATTTCTGAATAAATTTAAGTTTTTTTGTATTATTTTTATGCAACACCATGTTAAGCTTACTCTACACATAACAATGAGTTTTCTTGCGTTAAACGCAAGACCCAGTTTTACAGAACAAAGATACATGAATAAAATATTATTATTTAATATAATATATTACCTATATGTTAAATTAGCATTTATGAATAGTATTAAACAAAATTTTAATTTTATATATTCTATATAATTTTAACATTCATCTTATGTATTTTATATACATTATATAAGAAAAAAATTCAAATTTTTTAGATAAAAGTGGTATTTTTCAAAAAATTTAGTTTTGCCGCCTTTTAATGGAGAACCCATTTTAAATCCAATATTTGAAACTTTTATATATTAAATTTGATAAAATAAACTTCTTATTTGAAAGCGTAATATAAAAATTTATGTTGGATGAATTTTTTATATTTTTATGATAAATTTGACATTTTGATAAATAGTAAAAATATACTAAATTTTAATTGAAAACAACTTTTTTCATCAAAATAATTCATGTGATTAAATTATATTATTTAATTGTTTTAAGGTATAAATATAATATTTTTTTTCATTTAATATAATTTAGTTCATTTTCATTAATTTTACATTGAATACAGATATAAAAATATGTCAATATTTTGCAATGTTTTAACTTTTAAAAACTCTTTTTTCATTCCAATAACAAGATTTAGTTTAAATTACTTACTGAAAATTCTGTGTTTTGAAATTTGAAAAAAGGATTAAATATTTGGAATTATTGGGTCCAAATTATATAAATAGTGTGATTTTATTTTTGGGCATTATAAATAGTAACTTTTGTAATTTTTTATTACCATGATTAAGGGTAAATCAGGTAATTAAAGGTAAAAATAATATTATAACACTACCCTAACACCTATCAAAATTCTATTGGATGACTAAATTATACCCTTATCACCTACGTTTCTAAACAAAGTCATTTAATGAACCCTTTTCCATGAATATGACGTGAATATTATTAAAATTAATGAATGTGACAAAATGTCATACTCTCATTTCCTATAAGTATAATAATTTTATTATAGATATCTATAAAAAATAAAATAAATTATAAATAGTATTTTTAAATTTAAAATAATTACCTACATCATATAAATTTATTTATAATTTTTAGAGATTAAATAATTACCATTAATAATGTCACAATAGTGATGCAAAAATTATTTTATTAATAGAAATATCAATTAAATGATATTAAAAATATATAAATAAATATAATTTTAATTAATTAATAAAATAAACTAATTTCAATGATAACATAGAAATATTAGTGAAATATTGGAAGTATATTTTTGAATTTATCATGTTGTTTTTATAATTTAAAAAATGAAAATATTGAATAGTATCAAAATTGACATAAATGATACTTTAAAATAAATAATATTTTATTAAATGTTATAAAATTCATAAAAATATAAGGTTCATAAAAATAACTAGGATAGATTTAAATATATCATAAATTATCCAATTTGGGTTCTTTTGTAATTTTATAATAACTATATTAACCATATAGTTTAAAAATACAAGAAGACACGGGAAGAGTTAAACTATTTAACTAAGGGTTAAACCCAAAAGATAAGGTTTATTTTGTGAGATAAACTTGCCTAAAAATAATTTTATGTGAGGATATAGACCTATAATCATTTTAAAATCTAAATAAATTTCTTTGGATATATTTTAAACAGAAAATAAATTTATAATAAATTATTATTTTAAGATCTTCCAAAAGTGCCCCTCACCTCTGTTATAAAAGGGCACTTCTTATTCTCTTTAATTCACACCTATAAATCCATTTTTCTCGGCCAAACCATACCCAATTATACTGTAAACTTGAATTAATACATCCTAGATTCCATACTTTGGGAATAAATTCATATTAAAGAGTAATTTTATGAAAATCAAAAGAAGATACCACAAAAGAGGTAATTGTTTTATCACCTCTTTCAAAGTTCTTTTATTATTATACTTCCTATTTCTATGTTGTTTCCATAACATAGTGATAAATATAGTATAATACATATAATTATATGTTATTATAATCATGGTACAACCATATTTCTTATTTTATCCATCATATGAATAACAATATCACCATACGTGCGAACGTACAACTTACCGTCTCCATACCATGGTGTAATTTGTTATCCAAAACTACTTTATTTGAATGGATATAATTATGATTATAATGGATATAAATAATGAATATAAAATTATAATTATTCTATATAATTAATATACCATCCAATTCAATACCATTTAACCATCAAGGGAATGATACCGTCACTCATGCGTACATAGAGCCTACCGTCTCTACGACACGGTGAGATTCATTCTCCATGATAACCATTCAACAATGATTATAAAATTTATATGATGAGTATAAATAATAATTATGAACCTTATATCATTCTGAGTATTAATAAAATGCATCCTATTTATAAAAAACATGACTTACAAAACAGAACATACATATGAAAAATGATGTAGTTAACACCCGAAACAACTATAATACTGAAATATTATTACCAAAAGAATATAAGAGGATAATATATGATATCTTAAAGATGTATATGGTTATAGTGTAATTTAATATAATTATTTAACCATTATATAAGTTGTTAACACACCCTTGACTAAAGAAAAGTACAAGGTAAGGGAATTCTGTCTCAATTTTAATTTTCATGAGATATAAGCCATGTTCACCACCTATTTCTCACTTCCACTATTAAATTTGATATCATGAATGAATTTATCTTCATGGTATTTAATGATTCATTTGAAGATATTTGGATTATTATTTAAATGTTCAAAGTGGTATGGGATGTTTTGAATGTTTAAAGAATTAATCCTTTCTCTATTTCAATATTCTTGATATTATCATACATATTTATTTATATGTATATAAAGGATTATAAAGAAAATTTAATGATATTTTTAAGTTCATTCAAATGTTTTCAAAAATAAATCTTTTACGGTTTTTATGTAAGGGTTAATTTTTTAATCTCATTATTATCCGAGATTGCTTATGCGTAAGTATCTACTGAGACATATTTACCATCCATGTCCATGTTTCTTAAAAATGTTTTCAAAAGAAATATTTTTAAGGTATTATGTAAGGGAAAATTTAACTAAAACATCATTTTAAATTTTTTAATATATTTTTTCTTCTACATCGTTCTCATTAATTTACATGTTTTCAAAATGGTTTTAAGGATTTATTTATATAGATATGAATGTTTTAAAATGTTTATTCCTTTCAAAAGTTTAAAAGTGGTATGTGGAACATTGATTAAATTATCTCTTTTAAATGTCTTCTTTTATAAATTGGGTGACTTTTAATGTTTTAAAATTGAATAATGGATATTTCTATAAAAAGGTTTTAATGATTTTATTAGATTATTTTTATATATGTCAACATCCTTTGTTGGATTTTATGCTTAGCTGAGGTTGATTTTTTATGATAAAATCTACCATATTATATTTAAGGTTTTATGATATGTTTGAATATGAATGTTCTATTTTTATACCATTCATGATTTATGTTTAATGTATTAACATGTTTTATTCTAGTTTTAATAATAATGTTTATATTGGTTATGTTTTACACCTTTCATAATAGGAATTCACTGGACTTTGTAAGTAATGGGTGGGGCCCACTATAGCCCCTCGATGCATTGGTAGGTATCATTAGAAAAACTAGTGTCTTGGCATAAGTAATTAATGGTATGGTTATTTATGGTCTTGTTACGAGGCCTTGACAGTATGGTTATGATGTCCGACATTATGAATTCCCTCTTTTTGAGTTTAGTTATTGATATTTCATGTGATTATTTAAATAGTAGAATATCCATGTGAATGTTTAAATAGAATTATTTGATTTATTCTAGCCATATTATTATGAATATTATGTTTAAAAGTCTTGTGTTTTAGTTTTATACCTTTCCTTAAAATTTTATACTTATTTATAATAGATTCTGTTATATTGTTTAACCTCACTGAGTATTTGAGCTCACCCCTTTCTTAAGTTTTATTTTTCTAGGATTCCAAAAAGTGTTTTATGATTGACATGAAGAATTATTCTAGGAGAATAATGTAATTATCAAAGAATTATCTATATTGTAGTTTATGTTTTGAATTTTAATGTAATGCTAATGTATGTAATCTACATTCCAAGACTGCTAAAATGATCGGTCCTTCAGGATTTTATTCCTTTTAATTATGCCAATGTATTAAAATAATTCACCGAATCTAGACTTATGGGGTTGGTGCATTGCACATGATGTTCCAATCATGATTATTTCAGATAGACACCCCATGTTTACATATTTTTTTTGTAAATCCTTACAACAATCCCTTGGGACTTAGTAGATTATGAGCACAACATATCATACCCAAACAGATAGAAAATATGAGAGGATGACCCAAACATTGGAGGACATTCTTAGGGATTGTGTAATAGATTTTGGTGGCTCATGGGAGGATCACATACCATTAGTTTATTTCTAACATAAAAACAGTTATCACGCCTCAATACATGTGGATCCTTTTGAAGCATTGTATGGGAATCCTTGTTGTTATCCACTTTTTTGGGTGGAAAATGGTGAGACTTAACTAGTTGGACCAAGCCTTATGAAAGAGACAAAAAAGAATATTTAGTTGATAAAGAAGATAAGGGAGATGGCTTAGAGTCATCAAAAATCATATGTGGATCATCATTGATGACCGTTGTCGTGTGAGGTGAGTGATCATGTGTTCTTGAGAATCTCTCTAAGGATTGGGCATCATAGTTTTGGTAAGTAGGTCAAGTTATCTCCTCGATATATATCCACCTTTGAGATACATGAATGAGTTGGCGAGGTTTCATATCAGTTGTATTTTCTACCAATGTTCAGTTCAGTGTATAATGTGTTTCATGTATCTAATTTGAAAAATTATCAACCTGATCCTAACCATGTTATTTAATGATATCATAATAACTTAGAGGCATATGCTACATTGGTTTATGTGCCAGTTCAAATTATGGATAGGAAATAGAAATTATTTCATGGGAAAATATAATTCTAGTGTGAGTTTTATGACAACATGGTCTTATTTGGGAGGAAACATGGGAGTGTGAAAAGGAAATGTTGGAGTAGTTTCCAGAACTTCTCTAGGAGAACTCTGGTTTTCTAATTTACAAGGATGAAAATACCAATGATAGAGAGAATTTATCACCCCCGGTTTCAGGTACTTTACTATTTATTTATGTATTTTAGGTATATATAATGTTCATGTTATGTTTTGAGAGGTTCATAAGAGTTTTTGAGATTGTTTGAGGCTTTTATGGAGGTTCACAGTTAGTAAAAACAATGCAATACCTCCAGGAAACCATGTAGTGGAAACTAGTAAGCACTATCCATGCACATAGTTGATGCATGGTTTGGAAAAAACATATGGATGCCCAGGATACACCATGCAATTATGGATAATGTTGAAACACATGGTTGGTTCATGGTTTATCTAACCATGTGATCTAACTGTGCAAGGTGTGTCTTGAGGCAGTAGCTCATGCACGGTTAACACACCTTTTTTTCTAACCATTCACCATAACCGCACATCGTGAAATATAAATCTAAAAATTTTGGATCCAATTTTGTTTACCCCATTAATCAATCTTTTTCCCTAATCCAGCCATAAAATTAATTCCTCTTCCTCCCAAGGTGTTAGATACTTTTCCCTTTATTTTCTCCAAAGTTTGAGAGGTAATTGAATTCTATCTTGATTCCACTTGATTATAAATTTAATGATTGGTTTCAAATTTATTTTTTTTCTTTAATAGATTGTGAAATTGATGTTTGATTCTTGATTGAAAACCTCTTTAGTGATGGTTTTATGAAATGGTGGAAATTAGATGGTTTTGTGGAAAACACTTTTTAATGATAATTTTAAATGGTTATTTTAAAATTATGGTTTTGATTTTATACATTGAAAATAGTTTAATGAAAAATGGTTTGTGAAATGGTTTAGCATGGGATTTGGCATACATGGTTGGCATGAATTCATTTTCATTATACATGACCCCGTGGAAGGGGAGTGTTCCATTGGGGCACTTGATATTGAATACCTTGTTAAAAACTTGGTAGATTGATGAGAGAACTCTCATGATTATATAACTATCACCTAGAAATGAATGTGTGTATGTCTGGAATGGGTATACCAAATGGAATTGATAAATGTTTTAAAGGATTGTTTTATTTCATTCCATGGAAAACTATTTTGTTTTGGAAAATTATTTCTATTTGATATAAACTACTTTAAATTATTTTTAAACTATTTTATATATTGTTCCAACATGTTTTATACTAGTGGAATGAGTTGGGAAGTAATTGGGTATATCCAACTAAGTTTATAATCACCCCTTATTGGGAACTATTGTGAATTTTCATATGTTATCTATTGAGACACAGGTAAAGGGAAGGTATATCAGTTATTTAGTGATGCATCATGATCCCTTGGGCATGGAATGTTGAGTTCTAGCTTAGAGCTGGTTGGGAGTTTCTAATTTTTTTTCTTTGATTTCTTTGAGTTTTTTTGTTTTGGTTTCTTCTTATACTCTGATATGGTTGTGTATTGATTAGTTTTGTTTGAGTTGTATTTCGGTACTCATACATTATATAGAGGTTTGGTTATTATTATTATCTTGGTTGGTTGTTTTCTATTTAATCATAAAATCATCCCCGTTTTTTATGAGGCCATTGTCATTTCTTAATAGCCTTTAGTGTCTTGGGGATATCACCTAAGTCTAGTAACACCCACCTCCTATTCCCAAGACAATGAGTGAGAGGTGGGATGTTATAATGAAGTTGTGAATGAATATTAATTATTATTTTGATCATAATGAACTTATTTTTATTATAGTTTTTTTATTTCTAATTTTTAGTGATTATATAATTAACTTAAATTCTCACACAATTCCAACATAGTATTTCTTCAATTAATTGAAAAAAATAAATGATTTTAAAAATAATAAAAGTAATATAATTTGATTAAGCTATTGTGTTATACAAATTTTATAGATGAATATGACATATTAGTGACGTGTTAAGGTATTATATTTGAATTCCATATTTTTATTGATGTTTTTAAATTCAAATTTAATGAATAATATCAAAAATTAAAATAATGATATTTTATTAAATTAATTAAAAACCATAAAAATCATAAAATACGACAATATGGATAAGATATGGAAAAAATTTCATCCCTTTTCCATTTATGATCCTATTTTTACCTTATAAGTAAAATTATAACCCTTTATGATTGAAAAGTCATTACCGCGGTTAAGGTTAAAATAGGTTAACTAAGGGGTTAAAACAAAATATAAGATTTAAAACATAACTTAAAATTTTCCAAATTTTACTTGTCGATAATATTTCAACCACATAATACCCTAGATTTAAATCTCTATCCAATTTGAATAATTTTTCTTTAGAATGACTTAGTTAAATTTTAATATTTTTAGTAATTTCAGGCGCATCCTTTCCCTCCCTTATAAAAGGATACCCCTTATCTCTCTTCTTTACACCACATTGAGTAAACTTGATCGACACATAAATAAACATTTATATTATAAAAATCTTTATCCACATTACTGAGGTACTATTTTTCTTAAAATACCAACCCTAGGGTCCTTAAGTGGAGATCTAAATGAGTTCTTTCAAAGAAGAGGTAATCGCCTTAACCGATCACTTTCTTTTTTTACTTATTATTTTAAATCCTATAAATATATTGTATTTATAATAAAATAATAACTTCAATATCCTTAGTATGTTAAAATAGTATTATGATTACAAAACTACCATTATCCACCCTCTTTTTCATCAAATGAAAAATGATAATGTCGCTCATGTGTATGTGTGGACTACCACCTCCATGAAGTGATGTGATTTGTTTTTTGAATCATATTTACATTAACGGTAATAAGGGTTAATTTTATAAATATATATGGTATAATAATTATTTTGTAAATGTGAATTATTATTTATCTTTCTTTCATTCCATCCATTAAAAAGTTAAAACAATGTTTATTCGTACGTACAACCTACCGTCTCAATGAATAGTCTAATTAATTTTTCTATCTCTAAATTTTATGTATTATTATTAATAAATATATAATGAATATATATTATATTTATATCGTGATTAAATTTTTTTAGATGATTTAACCCTGATCAATGTATAAGGATCAAAACTATCGAACCAAAACATACATGAAAAACGAATTAGTTATTGTCCAGAACAGTGATTATAACAAAGAATTGTTAATAAATAGGTGAAAAAAATTATAATTAAATATTATATGACATGATATATATGATTATGATTTTATAATATATTTATAATAAATCTATATTTATTATACCATAGGTTCGTACACATACAAAGGAATTAGAACCTGAGGTAAGGGTTTATTTCACAATCTCATCATTATTCAGGATTTTTTTATGTTTATGTCCCTACTAGGAAAATTATTTTATCTTTATATCTAAAAGAAATATATTTTATCCTCATATAGTTATTTATATAAATTAAAAGTTTTCCTTTAATTTTACACAATATAAGAACTCAAGATACATAAATAATATTTTTATGGAAAACCAACCTTTTATTTTATACTATATTGAGAATATTTCTATTCCATGTCCACATTTTCCTTAAAATGAATAAAAGAATATTTTTAACATTATACAATGACTTATTAAATAAAAATTTACCTATGATTTATTTTTTATAATTTTTTTTTAAAAGGAATCTTCTTTTTATTTTCCAAATGAGGTACTTTTTAAACCTTTTTATAAAAGTGTGAAAAGAATGTTTTTTTACTTATACGATATTAACAGAATTTATCACCATCACTAATGATCATTTATTTGAAGACTAATTTATAAATTTACATGGTTACTTTTAAATAAAATATTTTCCTTAATATCCAGGAAATATTTTAGTCTTTAAATAAGTGATTTCAAAGTGAAAAGGTTGTTTTCCTCATTAAAGTTTCTAGTAATCTTTTTAAAGTATTTTCATCTATATCAACATACTTTGTTGAATCTTTTACCAAGTATATACTCTAATGATACCATAAAAATATTTCTTTTTATGGTTTATGATCAGTTTTAGTAGGGAAATTATTGAAATTTTGTATTCTAGTTCTTCCAATATGGACAGTTATTTATTTTAAGGCATGTTGATTAAATTTTATTATTTATTCACATGATGAATGCATTGGGAGTATTAAGTGATGGGTGGGGACTGAATCTATATATCCCCTTGATGCATTGGTAAGTTTTATTAGACAAACTATATTGAGTATTTGGATGAGTCCTTACCCATTTATGTAAGGTTTCTTAGAATGAGGCCACATTGCTAAGTTTTAGATGTCTGAGATCATGCATTCCATAATTATAAAATTAGTTATTGATATACATGTGATTATTTGAATAGTAATGATATCCTTGGATAAGTTTCTAGATCATGTGTTTACTAATATGTAATTATTTTATCATCATTTATTCTTTCTATATTATTCATTCATTATTAGCTTCTACTATACGCATACCCTTACTGAGCATCTGAGCTCACCCATTTCTTATGTTTCCTTTCCCTGAAGTTCTAGGAAGTGTATTATGATTGACATGTAGTGGTAAGAAAGAAAAAGTACATCATGATCGTGAATGAAAGTGTAAGGGATAGCCCATCAAATTACAATGCTTTAACTATAAGAAGATGGGTAATTATTCCAACCAATGCCCTAAACATCAAGGTAACTTACCAAAAAAGAAACCAAGGGGAGAAATCCATGCTTATGCAATTACTACAACCAATGTGGGAGTTCCTAACGATGTGGCGAAAGGTGCACCTATCATACACTCCAGGATTGAAAATTTTTTATTTGATTATACTTATACCCACTCTTTTATATATAAAAAATTTTATATGGATATCCCATAACCATCTCAATGATTAGATATTGTGTTGGAATTGAAATCTCCAAATGGTAGGATAACCACATCTCAAGTATATAACTCCTCTCTGACATAATTTTGTGATAATATTCTTACAAATAATCTTGTTATTCTTCCTAAAGTTAAATTTGATGTAATATTAGGTATGTACTGGATCTATTTATAGAGATCCCATGTAAAATTTCAAGGATAGAAAATTAAATTTGATATTTCAAATCAACCTTCAATTGTCCATCAGTATAAGGATGAACCTAAACACATAATGGAAATTACTTCTATCATATGGGTTTCACTACCTACTCTTGAGGGATATTTATCTCAAATGGTTTGGGATAAAATCAATATTGGTAATGTTACTATTTTTTTGGAATATTTTTATGTATTTACAAAGGTATTTCTTAGTATTATATTGAATTATAAGGTCCCTTGTTATTTTACCAGTTTAATTCTCAAAGGAATCCAATATTTTCATTTGGTGGATGATCCAAACATTAAATTAATCCCTAAAAATTAATTTTGAGAGTGGGAAAACTTGAAAGTTATGTTTTTAGATAGGTTTTAAATACCAATAGGTTTCTTGAAAGTTAGAATGAGCTTTTAGAGAATTGGGATCTAAAATCACTTTTTCCAGGAGAAACAGATAGAGAATATGGTTTGTTTAAATCATGTGGCCCCTCAGGAGAAATCTAGAGACCCTATAAATGGGTGTCACATAGTTTGTTAAAACATTAAATAAGGGGAATTAATGGAGTAGAAAAGGGTAAAAATGGTCATTTTCCTCCTTTAAATGGGGTTTAACCCCTTTCTTACTCTATTAATTCCTACCAGGCCCCCACATGCTCACCTCTCCCACCCACTTCCATGGGTGGTTTTCCTCTATTTCTTGTCTAAATAAAATGCCTTCAGATACATTATAATCCCCTAGTTAATTATAATACTCCTAATTCTTTGTTTATTTGTTTATATTTCTATATGTAATGCTAAACCCATGTGAGATAATTCTTCATATTTTTAGGGCGTTCGACAATTCTTCTAATTTCTCACATTCCAACTCGAATCAAAGCCTAATATTGGATGAGTGGACCATCCTAATCATGAGGTAGGTGGTATAGTTGATTTTATCCAAAATATTTTTCATTTATAAGTGATATTTGTTGTTCTTCACATCATAATTTCCACATGTTTTCCTAAATGATGAAATACCTCAAATTAAAATATCTAGAACTTATTTAGATATGGTATTGCATCTTTATATGGTTTTGGGTCAATGAACTAAACTTGAACCACCTCCTAAGGTGGGTTATTTTCATGTTAGTTTATATTTTCCTTTCCATTTGATTATTTCACCTTTGGGTATGATCATTAAATTGTCCTTGAGGTGTAATGAGTCATTCCATATAAAAGAGATGACTAACCTAGTTTGAATAAATTGGTGTGAGAACTAAAATTTTGTTTTATTATTAAACCGACTTTTAGGTTAAATATATTATAAATTAAACAAATGAGATATCTAAAACGTTTTTTTATTTCTATTTAGGAATGAGTTCTTCTCATGGACTTCACTTTTAATTTTATATGAGATTGCAATATAATTATTAAAGGCATGACACCACCCATGAACCTTATCATTTATAAATTAAAGGTATTGGATTAAATTAATTTAAATGACATGATAAATTGTATGAAACCCTATATCCACCCTTTCCATTATTGAGTGAAAAGTAGAGACTTTAATTAAATAAAGAGAATGAATTGATATGATTAATTGTCATAACATCAACTATTGACCCTTGTCACTTGATAATGAAATGGTAATAGTTTAAATAAATAGAAATGATAATTTTTCATGATTATTACATAGAAAATAGTATTTATGAGATTCAAGGTTCCTATTATTATTATTATTATGTACCTTTTTCATTTTTAGAAGTGGCCAGACTTGATCCAAACTTGAATTTCCAAGGAAATAATTTGAGCACTCAGAGGATGCCACCCTGATTCATTGGGATGATTTCTGAGGGAGACATACACCTCTTAAATTTTTTCATAATCTTATAAGTGAATTCCTTGGTGTATCCCTGATTTTTCACTATCTTTCTATCTACTTTGTATATTATAATGCCTCAATACACTCATTGGATTCAACTTGATGACCCCAGTCATGTGACATCAAGGGTTACCTCCTTAGGCTCTAAATCATGCTCAACCTGAGATTACTTGGGACATGACTCCCCAGACTTGGTTAGAAATTTTTACAGTGGAATTATAGGGATTTATCTTATGGATTACACTCATAACCCTATGGAAAAACTATATGAGTTATTACTATGAGCTAGCTCGACCCTCTGTGATCAATGATGTTATAGTAATTCCTAGGATACCTCATTATCATATTCTTTACATATTATATGTTTCTTTATTACACATGATGCTTATAGGCATATCACCCATTAATTTTAAATGTGAAACTCATGATATTATCCCTATGCGGTTTCCCTTAGTATTAAACCACATGTCCATGCCGGTGAATGTATATCTATGAAAATTATTGTCTTACATATGAATATATATATACATGATGGAAGGTGTGTAGAGACATTCTGGCTCAGGAAAAAGTAGGTATGGTGAGCTAGGTTTATTTGGGAAACCTGATCCCGATATGTTATTATTTATTGTTTACCAAATAATATTTATATACCTTCACACTTCTTTATTTAAATTCACAGAATGGATATATTTAGACACCATTTTTGGTGGATTACTGAGTATATATCACACCCTATTTGGGACACCATTTGGTACCCAAATAAACTTCATGGATACAGGTAGAGACAAGGGAAAGCATGCTGTATTGGATGCTTGATTAATGTTAACATAAGAGATTGGGAGCACGAGACCAAGCCTTGGATCATGATCCTATTAGATATTATTTTGGTATTTTTTCATTTTTTATACATGTATGTATTGTATGCATATTGCCACATATTCTAGAATTTTTTATAGATCGATGATATACTCATCATTTTGTATATTGTGCCACTTTTGGATTATTTATTATTACTGCCTGGATGATTTAATTATCCCACTCTATCTCTCATTATTATGATTTAATTGTTTATTGATTTATTTATTATACCACTATGCTACCCCAATCATGAGGGTATAGTCTCTCTATTGTACCATCATAGACCCTCGCTATTAGTCCGAAGCCTTTGGTGTATGGGGAGGCGCAGTTGAGGCCATTTTAACAACCAAGTTCAATTACTTATGAATGAACTAGGTTCGGGACATTAAAAATTGGCATGAGAGGTTTCTTTTCCTTCATATTATTATTTTGGGATGGTAGAAAGGAGACTAAGAATTTTTCAGAACTTGATAGATAGCTTGTGTATAGGTCCGGCCAACCCCATCATGTGGGAAGATCATGTTTCTAAGGATGGTATTACTGTTTTATATTATAGTTGATTATTATTTTACCTTGGGTGTTTTTTTTACTTCCACTGGTTATTGATTCATTAGTTTATAGATATTTACCCATATCCTGGTATGACAAGGAAGTGTTGTTACATGCATCATTATAGATACATAGAATTTATATTCCATGAATATGTCACACCACATAGACTTCATTATAGATTTCCTAGTGCATGATGATTTTTACACTCTACTTATATAATTATTTAGCATGATCGCCTGTATACCATGATGTTTGATTTATCAGCATGCTTATTTTTATTTCATGCGTGTTTGATTACCTATATTTATTTCCATTTAATGGCATGCTGGGTTATAATTATGAAATATGGATGGTTAAATAAAATGCCTGCATCAACCTAAATGATGTTTTCCCACATAACTTGATGGTGGAATTATATTTAACCAACCAATTTGGATATGTTTGATCCATGATGAATGTTTCATGGGTTGAAACATTAATGGATTCTATTAAATGGGTGCCTTGTAATTTATAAGTATATATGCACTTTATAAATTTGGAAATGGTGACCCATATAGTAGAACCATCTCATATAAATTTTCTATATTTTGGAATCAAATGCAGTAATCTGGTGGTAATTAAATGGGAAAAAATGGTACAATTTATAGAGTGTATGGTCCTTTATAAATTGGAGAATGGTGACCCATGAAATTAAACCACCATATATAGACTGTTCTAATTTGATACCATAGATAAAAACCTGGTTGCAGTTACAATAATTTCAGTTGTAACTTATAAAGGAAAGTAACTTTATAACCTAGTAATGAAAATTAATCTAACTAATTCTTATTTACATATGCTAAATTGGAATTCTTATAGGAAATGTGTACCTTTATATATTCTTGTACCTCTATCATTGGGCATGATGACTTGTATGACTAAATCCTTATATGCACAATTGGACCCAAGTAAGTTAGATGGGGGCATGTTACTTATGAGTTAAATTGGACTCGAACCAAGTAGGTAGGTCTTTTTATGTTTCTTATGAGATAAACCCATTAAGAGTGTTTGAAATTTTCAATAATATAAACTGTGATAGGTTTCATTTAATTGAACTTAGATTAACATGATGGGACCCTCATAGGTCGCTTTATTCCTTTTATTCCATAGTACTTAGAAACCATGGGGGTATATACATGCTATATGAAATGGTCATTTAAAGTGTTTTTGGCCGCTTATATAGTGTTACATATAAACATATGGTGGAAGCTTACTTTTCCAGTTCCCTTAATGAATAAAATCTTTGTTATCCACTTTTGAGATTTATTATTATAAAGAAATAGTTAATTAAAATTATAATTAAAAACTAAATATTTTTTACTCTATAAATTATAATTTTCCATTTTATTTAACCAATCCAATTGTGAAACCACTTTAATGGAATAAATGGTTAAAAATGGAATTATAAGATAATTTTCTAAATGCTATATGGAGTCAGATAAATAAAATGAATGGTATGGTTTATCTAACAACTAGTACTTGATATAATTGGTATATGAAATATTTTGGATTTTGAAATGAATGATAATTATTTAAATGACTTAAAATTAAATATTTTATATGCTCTTTTTTTAAGGACCCCCGTGTAGGGGTCAGTTTTAAATGTTTCCTTAAGAGTTGACTTGAATGGGAACATAATCATTTCCATGGAATTCTGATGACTTATTCCTAGGAAATGTCTGTCCTAGATGTTAGGTAGTAAGGCAAGTGATATTTTCACGCATGACTTTGTTTTACGGTTGATGCCTTGTTTTTGTAAGGAGCTATCTTGATTATGGTAGTTACATGCAATATTAAATAATTGATAAATGAACCCTTTCAGTTTTTAGTAGAGAGGTTTCGTTTGGGTGTCAGTTGTCTAGAGTAGGACTCCAGATGATGAACAAACTCCTTAGGTAGACGAGTAGTTTTTTGGTAACTTAAACATTGAGGGGGTATTAAAGTATCCATGTACCACTAATTACCTGGTATTTATTATTTATGTTATCATTTAATAATTTTAGAGAGATTTCCCCTATTCATATGCTCAATAATAATCAAGTCTTGGTAGCCCAATGTTTGTAAAGTGATTTTGTTATGCTTATTAAGATAACTTTTGAACCTTTTAGGTTGATACTTCCTTACCAACTTCAGTTTTAACCTCTTCTAAAAGAGTATTTCTAGGAACAATAGACACTGTGTAATAAATTCCCATGAATGGGATTTGGTTATAATGAAAGAGACATTAGGGCTAGGTGGGATGCTTAAGGACACTTACATTTGACTTAGACCCTATGAGGCCAACCACATGGTTCTCTTAAATATAAACTATGGAAGATATTAGTCTAGAACTGCGTTTATATTTCTATAGTGAGATCCATTTTATGATCTTTAATAAACTGATTCATGATAGTTGCTTGAGTTAGTTGATTCAGGCATGGTTATTTCCTTGCTCTTGAAAATAACCCTGAGTGTTTGTTTATCAAAACTAGATACATTGGGTAGAACTATTCCGGTGACTGGCCCAATTGAAAAGTGCTTGTGCTGTAGATTCTTTACTTTTTGGATATTTCATCATGTGGTGGGTGGTCATTTGGTAAATCATGGAATAGGTAAGATTCACAATTTTGAAAAGGAGTTCCAAGGTAACTTCTAGATTAATGGAAAATGACATATCACAGTGCATGACCAAATTGGGCTTGTTGACAGGAAACTCATGGTAATGTGAGATAGGTTTATGAATTAGGATTTATAGGATGTGCACCTGATACTTGTGGTAAGTTTATCTGGTTCCTATTGTGCATATCAGTAGTTATAATTTTATGTCTATGAGTCCCTGAGTAAGGGTTGAGGATCGATGGTATTAAATGTGACACTTATGGGCATGGTGATTTGGAGCTTTGGATAATTAAAAGGAAATACCCGGGATGGGGACTAAACTAGAACTGACTTGTAAATTCATGGTATAAAGACATGATGGCAATAATTTAAAAAGGTTTACATGTCCTAGTTTATGTAATCATTCCTTGGAGGGATCTATACAACCTATTAGTAAAAAACTTAGTGTAATATTAATTAAAAGGAGATCATTCTCCTTATCTTGAAATCTAACTAATTATATTGAGAGAGCATAAAATATATTACAATATTCCTATTTAAATAGTTTTTATGATTTGACAAAAGGACTCATTGGGATTTTCACTCAAGGAGAAGTTTTAAGATAATCCAAATAGGGCGTAGTACACCATTGTCTATTTGAAGGTGATGACCCTCGTTGTGATTCAAATTTTTCTTTCTCCATGATAACCATTCCATAGAAGTGTAAAGGAGTGAAAATTTGTGTTTACATTAACATTTTGGATGAGAGGGTTCCTAGCCATGCCATCTATTGGGTCTGGGAATGGACATAACATGGGCTATGGTAATCAGAAATCATATATTGATGTGAAAAAAGTGTGCTCCTAAGGTGAGGAGAAGGACATCAGTCATTGGGGGTGAATCTATGGAGATACATGTTTTGGGACATTTTTACCTTTCATGTGATGGTTGTTTTGGAACTCTTACACTGATTAATATAATGGTACGTATGGAATTATCAGTAGATTTCAAGTACTGTTCGATTAAGTATTTGGATGAAATCTATATGTGGGCATTACGATGACATCGATTATGATGATCCATGGATACTAGATCAATATAGTATTGGTGATGGTTCTAAAACACAATAAATATTTTCTTGGGATATGGTTGGATTAGGATAAGTCATTGGAAATTGTGAATGGACTTTAGTAAGAATGTTCAGAATAATCTTAGTATGCCTTGGGATAAAGGCTTTGGAATCCGATATTTGGTGATGCATCGACCGTATGAGTCGAGATTTTTTAGGAAATAGTTGACTTGAGATAGTTCATCTTGTTTTTCCGCTTTTATATGGATACATCTTGTGAAGAAATCACATGAGGCACACCATCAGGATGAGATGGGTGCAACTTAAAGAGTGGGTTTAGATTTTCAAGGAAAAGCTAGTGTGACTAGTTTGAGCTTGATAGATTAGAGTTAGACCATTTTGATCATATTGAGGAATGAGAGTAGTGTCCTCACATTTAATTTGATAAATGTGATGATAATGTCTCTATAATGATACATACATGTTTTGATAATTAATTTCGATGCTGGAAGTACCATGATTCAGAATTGGCTATTTAAAACTAGAATTATGGTGGGGAATTCCATAAAAAGGATGATAGAAAGGGATGATTACTTGATCATGTTTCAAGAATTATGAGCTCGCATAGGTGTTTTATTATTATTTTTATAGTAGTTTTGAGCATCATATCTAGTTTTAGAGGATTAAGTACGGTGTCCTTTAAGTGACGTCTGGAGATGCATTTGGCACTCCAAGATGCAACACAACCATTTGAACAAAACTTCATAAACTCAGTAGGCCAGGTGGTGTTTTCATTGTTTCTCAAAGGATTATTGGGTAAAAAAAGTTTTCATGTGGGTAGATAATAAGGTTTTGTGTTTTTTGACTTTTTAATTCTCAAAGGAATGCAAACTTTTCATTTAGTGGATGTGTTAAACCTTAAATTAAGCCCTAAAAAATAATTATGTGAATGGGAAAAACTAAAATTGTTTTTTTAGACGGGGTTTAAATAATGAGAGGTGACTTATAAGTTTGGTTGAGTTTAAGTAGTTTTGGGCTCCGAAAGATCATTTTCCAAGAGAAAAAGATAGGGAGAATGGTTTGTTTAAACTGTGAGGCCCCTCAAGAGAAACTGTGCGACCCTATAAAATGGTGTCACATGGTTAGTTAAACTATGAAAGGTGGAGCACACAACCATGAAAGATATATATATATCTTATTGCATAGATGAACCACACATATTTTTTATGGTTTGTATAACCATGCACCTAGCCCATGTGGGGTGTGGATTTGGATAGTGCCAAGATCACGATTGGTGCATGATTTGCTTGATAGTATAGCCAAACCGTGCATAGTGTAGCTCTTGTATAATTAGGGATTCATGGTTGGTGCAAATTTACCCAAAACATATATCCTAACTATGTGACTCATTTAAATGGGAAAATGAAAATTTTCCCTTCCTCCATTAAATGGGTTTTACCCTATTTCATCCTCCATTTATGCCCAACAGGCCCCCCTGCATGCTCACCTCTACTTCCCACTTTCATGGGCGTTTTCCCTTCATTTCTTATCTATAACTAACATCTTCAGATTATTTGAAAGACACTTGGTATGTTTGAGACTCATCATGCTTCATTTATTCATTTATCTTTCCATGCATAATGGTAAATCCATGCAAGATAATTCACCCAATTTTCAGGGTATTTAACGATTCTTACAATTTATCCCATACCGGCTTGAACCAAAGACTGATATTGGATGAGTGGACTGTCCTAAGAAAGAGTCAAGTGGTCTAGTTACTTTTCTCTAATGTCTTGTTTTTTTATAAATTATTTTTGTTGTAATGCACATTGAAATTTCCATGTTTTAATCCTAAATGATGTAATGCCTCAAATTAAATCATCTAGACCTTATTTAGATATAGTATTACAAATTTATGTGGTTGGGGGTTGATGAAGTCAACCCAGACCACCTACTAAGGTTGGTTATTTTCATGTTATTTTATATTTCCTTTACTATGTGATTATTTCTTCTTTGGGTCTACTCTTTTAATCTCCCCTGAGGTACGATGAGCCATTCCATGTGAAGGAGATGGATCATCTAGTTTGAATAAATTAGCATGACAACCAAAATTATGTTTTCTAATTAAACCACTTTTTAGGTTCACTGTCTTATAAATTAAATGAATGAGTTATCTAATATGTGTTCGACTACTATTAAGGCATGTGTGCTGCTCATGACCTTTACTTTTAATTTCAATTGAGATTGAAATACAATGATTAAAATAATGATACTTCCCATGAACCTCATCATGTATGAATGAAAGGTAATGGATTAAATTAATTTAAATGACATGATAAATGGTATGAAACCTTATATATACATTTTTTATTGAAAAGGTATAGAATTAATTTAAATAAAGGGAGTGAACTAATATGATTAATTGGCATTATATAAAATTTTGACCCTTGTCACTTGTTAATTAAAGGGTAACAATTTAAATAGATGGAAATAATACTTTGAAATCATTATTATATGTACAAGAGTATTTATGAGATACAAGGTTCCTACTATTATTTTTGCAGACCTTTTCATTTTTAGAAGTGGTTAGACATGAACCAGCCTTGGATTCCCAAGGGAATTCCTTGATCACTTAGAGAAAACCACCCCGATTCGTTGGGCCAGTTGTCATGGGAGATATACATATTGGAACTTGGTCAATGCCTTATAATTGAAGGCCTTAATGTGTCCATAATGATTCAATATATTTATATTTACTCTAGATATTAGAATGCCTCAGATACACTCCTTGGATTCAGACTGATGACCCCAGTCACACAACACCAAGGGTTAAATCCTTGAGATACAAATCATAATTATATTGAGATTACTTGGGACATGACTCCACAAAATTGGTTATAAATTTTTATAGTGGAATTTCAAGGATTCATCCTTTGGATTACACTTAGACCCCTACGATCAGACTATATGAGTTATTAATATGAGATGAATCGACCCTCTATGGTCAAGGACTCATCTATTACACCTAGGAGACCCCTTTTCATCTTATTTACATATTATATTCTATCATGTTATACATTATTCTTAAAGGTATGTCACACCTTAATTTTAAATGTGAAACTCAAGATATTATCCCTATGTGGATTCCCTGGGTATTAAACCATAGGTCCACATCGGTGCATGTATATCTTTACAAACAATTGTATTATGTATATATATATATATACATATTTGAAGGTGTGCATAGACATTATAACTCAGTCTAAAGTAGGCATGGTTGAATAAGTGTCTTCATGGTACCCGAGCCTGAAATATTTTTTTTAAATCTTCATATTGATATACGCACACATTGATTTATTTGTATTCATGAACTAGATATCTTTAGACACCATTGGTGGGGGCCTACATAGTATATCCCATACCCTTTTTAGGCCACCGTTTGGTACCCGAATAGAATTCATGGATGAAGGTAAGGACAAGATCGAGTGCCTGGTCTTGGATGACTGATTGATATTAGCATGGTATCTTGGAAGCATGGGACTGAGCCTTGACTCACGATGCTATTGTATAGACTTTTGGTTTTTGTTCTTTTTTTATACATGTATGTACTGTATACCTACTGCCATATATTCCCACATTTTATACATGTAACAACCCCTCCCAAAGGATATCATGCCATGAATTCCCCAGCCTTCATCCAATAGGTCAGGGGTTGACGACTAGAACTGAGTAGGCATATCACTAACATGGGAGGCCTTAGCCTATGTAACTATACACATGCACACATATAAAATCTTATACAATGCTAAAAGGTAAAAGCAAAAGAAAAAAAATGCATGCATACTGATAAGTGTATTTCATGCATAATTTTTAGAGTGTTTTAATGTATTTATTTTTTATTTAAATGACCAATCTTTCCAGATTTGGAACATTTTGATTTGTTTTATGTTTTATAGAAGGATTAAATGAATATTTGGAAAAGGAACAAAAAGGGATAGAAATATGATCTCTAAGAAACTTCACACCATGAGAGAAGAGAAGTGGCGCGACACCAGATTTTTAAAGAAGAATGAAGTTGGAAAATATAAATCAGAATGATTACATGCCATGTAATTCAATTACACATTTTGAATTTTTCAAAAATAATTAGCCACGTAGGACAAGTCATGTTGAGATTTCATGCTGTGAAGAGAATCCACATGTCATGAGTCCCATTTACACATCATGAATAGAGCCAAAGCTCGCATGATATTCACAAAGATTCAGAAATCATGGAGCAAACTCAGATGAGGATTACATGATGTGAAAGTACATTGCACGTCGTGTAAGTGTCAGTGCACTGAAAAAAATAAATATTCCATGGATGAGGATTTTGACGGGATTGGCTATAAAACGAGCCCCTCAGCCACCCTTTCAATACACTCCGAGACTAGTAGGAGAAAGTGTGACATTGATGGAGCGGCAGATGAAAAAGTGGCGATCTGGAGTCCGAATTCACCACCATTTTTCGCCTCCTTTCTTCTTCAGGTACACATGATTCTCATTCTCATCATACCTAGCATGAGACAGTAGTTTCATTTATTTTGGGTGATTTGATTGTAGGGGGATATGTTTCTAGGGATTATTTTCTATTTTATATTCATGTTTTGGATTATTGCAAACTGATTATCCATTCCAAATCTATCTTTTTTGTATTGCATGACCATTACTGCATTCTAAGGTTATTTATTTAATTGCATCAATTAGTTGGCCTGTTTGTGTATGAAAATTATGCAATATAGGTTATCTATGTTTAAAATTAGTTTTATATTTCTTAGTTTTATGATTTAATTTAGTAGATAACCATTCCAAAGGTTCAATCATAGGATTAGGGTTGGATACCAAGACCAAGGATCCATGCTAACCCAATTTCAACACCAAAATAGAATAAACTCACTTTTAATTAAATCCCTAGCATACAAACCTGAAAATCACTAAATTTGGGATTCCTTATATCTTGATTTCAAACCCAATATTTGCTGCTTCTATTTCTCTTTCCTTTAATCCAATTAGAAAATTTCAATTTCAGTTTCATTAATTAATTTAGAACATAAGGATCATCTCAGTGGGTTCGACACTCAAATTTTCCAAGTACTATATTTTTAGTAGGTTATTAGAGTATTAATAAATAATTAATTTTTTATACCTTTAAGAAATAACGGTGACCCGCGGGCTGTCACATACATATAAATCCCATAACTAGAGTATGATAGGAAGTAAAATAAAGTAAACAGGGCCAAACAAAAGCCCAAAACAAGAGTCTGAAACACAATCCCAACATGAAATTAATTATTGAGGACTATTTTCAAAAATATGCAAGAACACACTTTGGTCTATCTGGTCTCACTAAGCACCATCTGGTCCTGGTCTGTCTAGGACTCTTTCAAAAGTTTGATCGTCTGCCCAAGCCACGACATGTGTGGGAAAAGTACCATGCGTGGGTGAGTATAAAAATTCTCAGTAGGACACGCTGAAACCCAAAATCATACAATGATGGAAAATAAATTTAATTATACATATGTATATGTATATATCACATATAATAAGAATATACATATATACTTAAAGAATACACATTGTCTAAAGGTAAGTCACATCCGTAGTATACCATCCAAGGATTCCACAAAGCACTCATCTGGGAGAACAAACTCCTGAGTCTGGTAGCACTGATGAATTCCATCCAAGAGGTAGGTATTTTTGGGTCTCTCCATTATAATCACACACTAATAGTCCAAAGAGAATACAATACATAGATGAGGATGACTTCTAAGTCCATGGGTTGATACCAACAACTCAATCTGAATTAAACCGCTAAGTAGAGGATCGGCGACCACGTAATATTGGTTATGATGATAAAAATAATCCCATATAGGGAACAAAGATGAATATAGGATCTCACTTTTGGCCTCACAGAAGGATTCCAACAACTCTATCTAAGAAGTCCTGCTGAAGGGATTGAAGTCCTAGGAGTAGGAGATGATTCCATACCAACCCTCAGGGAATGGATAAGGGGAACATACCCTAATGAAACTTGTCTAATATATAGAGTATAAGGGATCTAATAAATGTATAATTAAGTACATAGAGTGTAGTAGGGGTCACATGCCATGTCCCTTGACCCTAGGTCCTACCCATTTAAACGACTCGTATTTCTTGCCCATGTATATGTAGAAGTACATTGAGTGTAGGATGCCTTTGTAGTTTACCCATGTTCTAGTATATGGATTTTAGCTCATGTAAAAGTGGATGTGTACTAGTACACAACTTATCCTATATACTAGTACATGTCTTAGCCTGTATACTTGGTCTAGGTCATGTCTGTGCGGGGGAGTACGTGATGTTATTTAACCCGTGTACTCCAACCCGTGTCCATATACCCTCCGAGGTACACTCCAAGTCACTAGGGAGGGGTCACATGCCGTGTGATACTTAAATACTACCTAAAACCCTATATGCCAAAAGGGGTCCTACACAACATGTAGATCTCTACTACACTCCGTGTGGCATGAAATATTCTAGAAACTCAGATATACTGAATGGGCCTTCAGCCGATCCTCCATCCATTGAGATAGAAACTATTTTGTCAGGGAAATCAAGATCCAGTCTCATTATAAACTTTCTATCATTGAACAAAATGTCCTTCCATCAAATCCATTCAGAAAATAGATCTATATTTTGTTCTTTATTGCGTGCTGAAGAACACCTAAGAACATAGAATTAGATATCCAAAACCTTCTGATTCACCTTCGCCTCCATCATCGCACCACCTTTGTGTTGTGATAATCCAAGATCTGTGATTTAAGATCATTGTTCTAGGAAAATAGTGCATAATGATTGATTGATCGAGATATGTCAGACCCCAGGACAAATGAAGAATGCCCATGGTGAACAAAGAATCGAGGGAGAAAATCACAAGAACAAATAAGAGGAATGGACCTCGATCAATGTTTGTGTTGATATTTATTAATTTACATGAGAATAAAAATGAATAAATCAATAATTACAAATTAATTCATTAAAAAATATATTAATCTAACCCATACCATAAGACAACTGAAGAAGAACAAGACTATTATGTGATTGTTGGTGAGATCCTTTGAATCCATTACATGCCAATCATAGATCCACTGCCCGGTCACTATTTGTTTGAGAGAAATCCTCTAACTCTCTCTCTAATGATTTCCAGGTTTATGTAGATATACCTAGAATTCTATCATAATAGTCTATTTAACGATTCTCCAATCTCTACTTCTATGAAATTGAAATAAAATAATTTATTTAATTATTTTATTCATTTCTGTGCCTATGATGAATTTTCCACAAACAAGTAGCACTGAAAAATGTTATGTCACACCTAAGGTAAACCTAAAATTCTAAACTCAATAGTTATCTCAAATTTCTGATCTGAGAACCTATTTATAATTTATTCTAATTTATGATGAAAATAGAAAAAGTGTGCTATTTAATATATTTTAAAAATTTATCCCGAGCACACCAGGCCTTGGAATCGCACATCATCTTAGCATATGGTCTAAAAAATAATCCATAAAATATCTAAAAATAATACATAGAAAATCTAAGTCATTAAATTATCCCCACCTTATGGATTTACGTCCCAAAAATCCAAACAAGTGCTACACAAAAAGATGTGGGTACTGAGCATGAATCTGAGCCTCTCACTCCCATGTTCTCTCTTGGAGATTCCCATTCTACCACCAAACACACACTAAAGGAATCTATTGGCCATAAAAGATCCTCTCATACCGATTCTCAATCCTTACTAGGTACTCAGCAAAGGTAGCTCCATCCTTGATATACAACTCACCCTAGTCGATAACATGTAATGGGCCATGCACGTACCTAGTCAACTACAATCGTAGAAGACATCTTGTACCCAATCTAAATGTGGAGGTAGAGCTAAATGGTATACCACCTCTCCAACTCTATGAAATATCTGGAAAGGTCCAGTGATCCTCATAGATATCTTGGAACCCCATCCAAGCCTCCATAATCTACATTGAGGTGAAACCCATAAGAACACATGATCTCCTTCCATGAACTCCAAAGGCCTCCATTGTCTATCCTCATAGGCTTTCTGATGGATCTATGTAGTCTTCATCATCTATTGGATGATTTTCACCTTCTCACTAGTAGATCACACCAATTCTAGGACCATGAGTGCGGACTCTCCTCGATCAGTCTTGTAAAGTGGTGACCTGAATAGTCACCCATAAAAAGCATAAAATGGTGACATACCATTGGTTAAATGGTAGTTATTGTTGTACGCAAACTCCACTAGTGGTAGGTGATCCTTCCAACTATGACCAAAATCCAACATGCAATCTCACAACATGAACTACTACAAAAGAGGAGTTTAATAGCAACAGAATAGGCATTTATCATCACTAAAAAATGATGAATACCACAACATGGTTCAAAGGCCAAGGCTTTTACCAGTGCTAGAGAATCACAGATAAAAGGATGCTTTATTAGCAAAAAATTCATTGATAAATAACACTTTTATCATTACTTTTAGATGCAATAATAAAGGTAAATACTATAGTGTGATGGTACAACACACTACAACACCAGAAACAAGGCATGTAATGTGCTGTAAAAACATGCTGCATTACCAGAAACAACTGCATAAATTAGGAAAATAATATTAAAATAAATAATTTAAAGGAAATAAAATTTCCAACAAAAATATAAGAAAAAAACACTATTATATAGTATGTTAATATTTTTTACTAAAATTAATGTTATTTTGGAATAAAAAGGCACACTTGGAGTCAAACTAGTCACACCGTGAGTCATATTGAGGTGCGAATGATTCATTCACATCAAAAATAAATTATGGATCATTTTACTAAAGTACCAAAAAAAATCCGAATAAATTTTCATGGTTTTGAGTATGTCACTTGTTTTTTTCACTAAAATTAATGTCAATTTTGAATAAAAAGATGCACTTGGACTCATACCGATCACACCATGCATCAGATTGTGGTGAGACTAATTCCAAAATGTCTCGAAATACATATGGATAGTTATATTAAATCATAAAAATAATCTTTATGTGTTTCCTAATATTTGAGTATGCCACTTGTGTTTTTTACTAAAATGTCATTTTAAAATGGAAACATGAACTTTTAGTCATACAGGTTTCATCGTGTGTGGGGTTGAAAAGTTACTAATTCCTACAATTCACAAATGAATTATGAATCATTATAATAAATTATCAAGATAATCATAGTGCGTTTGATCAATTTTTAATGAGTGGCATTTTTTTGTAATAAAATGTCAATTTTAAACTGTTAAAAGACACTTTGAGTCATACCAGTCAAATAATGATTTATATTGAGGTTCATCTAATTATTACACATAAAAAATGACTTATGGATTGTTTTCCTAATGAAAAAAAATAATCTAAATTCATTTTCTTGGTTTTGAGTATGTCAGTTTTCTCTCTCTCTAAAATTAATAAAAATTTTGAATAAAAAGACGCACTTGGAGTCATACCGATCACAATTTACATAGTATTGAGGTTCAGTTGATTCAAAAATTTCTAAAATTACTTATATATAATTTTACTAAAGTATCAAAAAAATTAGAATTTGATTCATTAGTTTTGAGCACGCCACTTGTGTTTTTTACTAACATGTCATTTTAAACTAGAATCACACACTTTTATTCATATAGGTTGCATCGTGTGTGGGTTTGAAATGAGACTAATTCCTATATTTCAGAAATGAAATATAAATCCTCTTTCTAAATTATCAAGACAAATTGAGTGAATTTTCTTGGTTTTTAGTGAGTGACACTTTTTTGTATTAAAATACCATTTTTAAATTGATAATGAACACTTGGAGTCATACCTGTCACACTGAAATCCAGATTGAGGTGTGACCGATTCTTATATGTCAAAAATGACTTATGGATCATTTTACTAAAGTAACAAAATAATAAAAATATGTTTGATCAGTTTTGAATATGTCTGTTGTTTTTTTACTAAAATCAATGTCAATTTTGAATACAAAGACGCACTTGGAGTCATAATGATCACACTATCAATCAGATTGATATGAGACTAATTACAATAATTATCAAATGAATTATGGATTTCTTTCCAAAATAATCAAAACAATATGAATGATTTTCCCCAGTTTTGAGTACGCCACTTTTGTTTTTTTAATAAAATGTCATTTTAAACTGGAAACATGCACTTTTAGTCATACTGGTTGCATCAAGTGTGGGTTTGACATGAGACTGATTCCTACATGTCAAAAATGAATTATTATCCATTTTACTAAATTATCAAGACAATATGATCATGTTTTCTTGGTTTTCAGTGAGTGACAATTTTTTGTATTAAAATATCAATTTTAAATAGATAACATACACTTTAAGTTATACCGGTCACACCATGAGTTGGATTGATGGGAAGATTATTACTACACATCAAAAATGACTTATGAATATTTTTCTTAAATTACCAAAACAATCTGAATGTGTTTTCTTGGTTTTGAGTCTGTCAATTGTTTTTTTCACTAAAATTAATGTCAAATTTGAATGAAAAGACGTACTAAGAGTCATACCAGTCAAAAAAATGTTTTATATTGAGGTTTGGATGATTATGAAACATATAAAATGACTTTTGGATTGTTTTCCTAATGTATTAAAATAATCTGAATGCATTTCCTTGGTTTTGAGTATGTCACTTTTGTTTTTACAAAAATGTCATTTTAAACCGGAAACATGAACTTTTAGTCATACATGTTGCATCGTTTGTGGGTTTTATATAAAACTGATTCTAACAAATAAAAGATTAATTATGAACTATTTTCATAAATTATCAATACAATCCAAGAGCGTTTTATTTATTTTTAGTGAGTGACACTTTTTTGTATTAAAATGTAAATTTTAAACTCATAACAAACATTTTGAGTCACACTGGTCACACCGTGAGTTGGATCAAGATGTAGCTGATCCATACAAATATTAAATTAATTATGGATTGTTTTCCTAAAGTACCAAAACAATCCAAATGCATTTTCTTAGTTTTGAGTATGTTAGTTATTTTTTACACTAAAATTAATGACAATTTTGAATAAAAATATCCACTTGGAGTCATACCGATCACACTGTACGTCAGATTTAGGTGAGGCCAATTAAAAAACATATTAAATAATATATGTAAAACTTTAATAATGTATAAAAATAATCCAAATACATTTTTTCAGTTTTGAGCATGCCAATTTTTTTTTTACTAAAGTGTCATTTTAAACTGGAAACATGCACTTTTAGTCATACATGTTGCATCATGTGTGGGTTTGACATAATACTGATTCCTAAACATCAAAAATATATTAGAAATAATTTTACTAAATTATAAAGACAATTCGTGAATGTTTTATTGTATTTTAGTGAGTGGCACTTTTTTATATTAAAATTTCAATTTTAAACTGATAACAGACATTTTGAGTTACACTGATCACACTGTTAGTCAGATTGAGGTGAGACTGATTCTTATAAATCAAAAACTACTTATGTATCATTTTACTAAAGTAAAAAAAAAATCATAATGTATTTTCTAAGTTTTGAGTATGAAAATTATTTTTTTTCACTAAAATTAATGTCAATTTGGAATAAAAAGATGCAATTGGAGTCATAACAATCACACCGTTCATCAGATTGAGGTGAGGATGTTTCTTAAATTTCTAAAATGACTTATGGATTATTTTAATAAAGTATTAAAACAATCCAAATGTTTTCCCTCTGTTTTGAGTATCCCATTTTTGTTTTTTAATAAAATGTCATTTTAAACTAGAAGCATGTACTTTTAGTCATATAGGTTACATCATGTGTGGGTTGAAATGAGACTAATTCCTAATCTTCACAAATAAATTATGAATAAATTTTCAAAATTAGAAATAAAATTTAATCATGTTTTCTTAGTTTTCAGTGAAAAACACTTTTTGGTATTAAAATTTCAATTTTAAACTGATAATGGGCAATTTAACACCAGAACTCTTCGATGACCATGATATATCAATTCTAGTTTTCCTCTAATATTTCTATCGTACTCCTACTGAATTTAGTGGTTTATTATACTCATATTTATTCAAAAATTTAAGTTGGATTATATTCTTGTTTGATGATTGGGAATTATACAAATGTTTCGTTACTAACACTAGTAGAGAAATTGAAGCTTCCAACACAGAATGATCTTACAAGCAGATTACTACCCTATATAAAATCACTTAAACAAGTGGTGGAAAACATTATTTCAAAAAGACACCTGAAACCCTTTCACAATGTTTCTTATCTTAAGTGAAAAGTGTTCTGTTCACTTATCAAAAATTGTTCTCAAACAAGATATTGGTATGATCCTCATTCTACTTGATTTCCCAACAATTTTATTGTTTTAAAGATAGAGATTTTTCTCCTCCTCCACCTCAGTCTCCACCTCTACCTTCTACTTCACACTAATATCTAACTCCCCCACTACCTTTGCATCCAACTCTGCTTCTTCCTCCACCTCCACCTCCACCTCTACCATTTCCCAACAATTTTATTTTTTGCAGGCCATCACTTCTAAACAAATTGATTTCTTCTAGTATAATTCTCCTTTGGAAAGAGATAAAAAATAATATATAATCATTATGACAATAATTATTCACACCCCAAATATATATTATAAGGTCATAAATCATAATTGATCACAAATATAGTAGGTATTCACCGGAATTTGTTGTCATCATATATTCTGAGAAAAAGTATGATGCCCACTCATCACTAAACAAATTTATTTCTTTTTTCGAGTACCGAGGTTTTATGAAATCTTGATAGTATTGAGAAAATATAAAAAAAAATGACTATGATATATATTTAATGAAATTTAAATTACCTTTGGAAATTACCTATTGTAGTATGATGATCTTTTCATGCTTTATGATATCTCTCGTAAATTTGAAAACATAACATCTAAAATTGATGCATTATCTTGTTTCAAAAATAATTGAAACATTGACCAAAATAAGTAATTTTTTTGAAATGTTTTGATAGTTAAATATTTCTATATATACCTTAATTTGTTTCCATTTGTATTAATTCATAGGATTTATCTCTTCAGACACTGACTTCATGCCATGATTTAGCCAATATTTTAAAAAATATGCTATCATAACTAAATTATTGTTAAAACACAGAATGAAACATGTAATTAAAATTTATCTATAAAATGATTATTTTAGTGTATTAAAAATTCACATTACACATAATGTGTGGTTAGATGGTTGGATATCCATGAATTGGATCCAAAAAATAAATATTCGGGGTGTCTAGTTTGACTGCAATCAAAATCCAGGGCTATCTAAAAAAACAAAAACAATTAATTAATGAAAAAGTTAAAAATATATTTTATGTGACTATATTGTAGAGTTTTAATTTTTCATTATAGACATCCAAAAGAATCTGTCATCTGATATTTTTGATTAAACGTTTAAGGAAACTCATCTTTTTTCTTATTAATTTCCTCATCATCCAAAGTAAGTTCTGTCATAGAAATTATATAGGGATTAATGAATCCAAATTGCACTTCACATGATCTTCCCATTATATAGTTGTAATAAAAATTCCTCTAGAAAATTAGAATATTTATTAACCTTAATAAAAATATTATCTCACTTTTTAAAAAGATGTATTATGAAAATGTACCTTATATATGTATTCAAAATTGAGATGCCCAACCATTCATGCTTGAGAATATCAATTAGAGTCTTGAGACCAATTCTATCTATCAAGGAACTTCCATATATTCCCTTTTAATATTCAATGTAAGACATCGATATATCTTTAAATGTGATATCTTCCTGAAATTGTAATGATAATAAACATTGCTATGAAATTGGTGGGGAAAAGCTACTCTTGGAAGGTCATTTTTTTTCTTAGTCGATTCACTATATATTTTTTGATTTGAACTTCTTTTTCCCCACCGCTTTATCCATATGTAATATCATACCTCACTTCAAACATTTTATCATCAAATATTATTGGTTTTTCATATGAAAAAATTTATTAAATACATACCTCATGTATCTTTATAAGATTATACAAACATGGAATGAAAGCTCCAATAATATCATTGACTATTGTAATATCCGTATCATCAAGTGGAACATGAAACTCAGAATTCATATCATGAGCTACCTCAATCCCCAATATCATGTGATCTTTTTGGAGGTCTTGATGGTGTATCTTGTCTCCTGGTATATTATACACTGTACCCATTGCATCAAGGTGGTGCATGGATGTTGACAGATACAAATCACATACAACAGTACCCTACATAATTTTAAAAATATAAAGTTATCGAAAGTTGTTTGGTTAAAATTTAGGAGAAAGAGTAATGAAAAAATTTATTACCATGAGTAAGGTATGCAATTGGGGGGAATGACTAGCCTCAATTATAGTGGGATCATTTGGTTCATGCGCGGATCATTACTCCACTGTTGATTTTCTTAAATCCTTTCTCATACATTGGTTTATTAAACTAGACTGAATAATAATATCTTGTAGTGTATTTATTTGTGTATGAAATTGTCTCACCATATTATATATATCTTCATGTGGTTTTATCTTCTCAAAATATGTTCAAGGAGAGACTCCAAAACCCAATCCTCTAACATGACCATATTGTCCAGGCCGATTCAAAGCTATTAAAAGTAGATTCTCTTATGGCAGGGTCATTGCCGATTCGTGTGTCTAAACTATATAAAAAATATGAATATGAATATATATTTATATGTAATATTGTGATAAAGAATAACTAATTACAATTATTTCATAATTACACATGTTTCCCATATTGTTTTTGTGTTTTCATCAACTAATTTACCATTCTTATTTAAACATGCCTCCTTTCATAGCACATGACGTTGGATGAAAGTGTATTTAGATTTTGATTCATCAATCTGCATATAAATAAAGGAACATATGTTGTTTCATATCACATAATTAAACTTTTATTTTTTATTTTAAACACATACCAATTTCTTCTCTAATGAAGCATACCCCATCCTTGATTTGTGATAGGGGTACATTGTTTTTGATGCATGTTATTTATTTTCATCACTTTTTTCTATTTCATAAATTAACAATTTTGAATCAAGTTGGATAAAATAAATAATTACAAATAATATATTATCAACTACAATGCACCTAAAATGATTTTTCATTACAAAGATTTATTAAAATATTCCACATTTCCTACTTTATAATGTGTGCACAACTAATTAGTTGGTAGAGATTTACTTTCCCCTCAACATCCATAAGATGTAACTTTATAAGAATATTATGAAGGCCTCTATGGGATTTTTAAATAGCCATCAATACAAACTTATCATCGAAATATTCTAAAATAAAAAACTCTACAAGGAATAATGAAAATTAAATCAAAATTTCATTATATATTTTTTAGTAAAATAGATAAATTATATCGTAATATTACCATTATATCTTTCCAAAGGATTTACTTTGTTACTGGTTGGACATGGAACCATGAATCAATATAAATCGACACATTCATCCTCATTGTCACTCTAAGATAAATAATGAACATTGACTTGTTGGGGTCAATAGGTTGACCATGTTGATTTTGTCCAACCACAAATTTTATACCTTGAATTCTTTCCTTGATAATTTTATTCACCACTATGATGTTGCATTTTTTTTCATCAACATGTTGTTAATACCCTAATAATTATACAGTTTCATCATCAACAACCTGTTCTTCCTTGGGATTGGTAACATCATCATGTGTAGAATACATTGTCAACATGAGTATTAAAACATTTAATTTGTCTCGAATAACTAAAATACATTACATTCTATAACTAAAAGTCCACATTTTCATACATATTTCATGAAAATTGTTATTGTCTTGAACATAGATATAATAATTCAATTCTACAGTACAACTAAACTCCAGTAACTTTATTTAATCCATCCTCAAACACTTGATTTTCGTCCATATCTTGATGATGGATTGGAATCCCTCTTTAAAACTAGCCTTCCCCCATCATTTTGGTTCCAATGTTCCTTAATGACATACCTCTCAAATAGTTATTATTAAATTTTTTTCATTTATATCCATCCCCCATATTTTTTGGACATCTACTTATGTTTCTTGAACTATTATAACCAAAATTCATCCCATACCGGGTACCAGTGATCATTTTGGATGACTACTGCTCAGAGTAGTTCAAACAACATAGAATAAATGGGGGATGAGTCTCAAGAAACAAAATGAAATAATATCTATTTGAGTGATAAAAGGTCTATGACACTACCATGAGAACATAAACTCACCCCCACTGAGTTGCACCAACTCTTAACCTATGTTACTATTCCTTTCCCCCCACCTATATATCAAATATAAGAGCTCTATATCCACTGAGGCTCAAAAATAACCTAAATTAAATTTTTTATTATGGATTATAACATATTAGATTTCAAAAATAAATGAATGAACATTCAAATCCACATGAATTCCACTCATAGTCATTTAATTCCTCTCATAAACATTTACTATTTCCCACTTCCTTTGAAATGTTTCTATTTTTGGAAGGTCTTATAGGAGATACAAACTTGTGGTGGTATTTTTGTGAGGTGGATGGGAGATCTTGAAAATCAAACATTTCTCCAAGATACCAATATAAATTATCCTAAAGATGAATCCAAAATTAGGGCTGGAGAGATCTGCTCATTGTGGGAGGAATACCTTCAAGTGTCAGATTGAAACCCTTTTAAATTTATAAAGTTTGAAGGAGAAGAGAATCAAAAGGTTCATTTGGTATGTTTTTTCACAAAAATGTGCAACATGATTATTTTCAGGTTATCACCCATCGAAGTAGTATTCTCATCCAAGTATGCTTAATTGTTGAGTTATAATAGGATCGAATGTGACTGTACCCAAATTAAAAGTAATTTTTTGATGAAGTGTTGAAAAAAGTAACCAAGTGAGTCATATAAGAAAATTCATATAAAGAAACCAAAAAAATTTATTCATTTTTTTGATTAATTTTTAGGTGTCATTTTTTGTGTTCTTAGGAAGTAGTAAATGAGGTGGATGAAAGGAAAAAAGAGTTGAAGAATGAGTTGTGAGATGTGATATTCAAATCCATGGTAGTGGTTTTGACATATATTAATGAAAATAATCTGAGTGGGAGGTATGTCATCAGGGAAATTTAGAACCACAATGATGGGAGGAAGGTTATTTTGAAAGAGGGACTCCAATCCATCATCAAGAGATGGAATTAAATCAATAATTTGAGGACAAATTAAATAAAAGTGGTGAAGGTTAGTTGTACTGAAATATTGAAGTATTATATCTCTATTAAACACAGTAACAATTTTCATGCAAGATGAATAAAAATGTGGAATTTTATGCATGAGGTTTATTTTATTGTATATCTATCTTACCAAAATGAATCCTTATTTATACAACCTTATTTGTGAAACCTCTGGTCCTTTTTTATGAAAATTTATTTATGTTCATTATGACTATTATGTGTTGTATGCTTATTTCAATTATCATACATTAAAAATATTTTCATAAAATAAAAAAGATAAACATAGTTTTCATGTGGATCAGGGGCACGGAAAATCATCAGAGAAAACCTACCTAGTTACTTTACTTCAACAATTTATGTGAATATTGGTGTATATGTAGCTGATGTTTCCCTGGGTTGAAGGTTACAAGGATTGATTATTTATTGGAAGGGATAAAGTATCAAATGATATCTAGTGGAGACTTGTGGTGTTTGTGTCATAAGTGGAAGGTTGGTTATTTGTATAGGGTTTTATTTTTACATAGGATTTATCAAATTATTATTGTTTTATACATGTAGTCATTTATATTCCTGGTATTTTATTATGTACTATTTTACATAGATGAAATTGTCATTTGAGTTGGTTTTTTAAACCATTTATCATGGATCATGTTTAACGCTACATATTTATTATCAATCCATTGGAAGATGGTTGATGGTTCCAAGGGTTGAGTAAAATTTTGATTTATCTCATGAAAAGTTATGAATATTTGGACTATATTGTGATGTTAAGGTTTTATAAAAGATAAATTTATTTATAAGATAACACAAATAGAAACAAATTAAGAAAATAAATTTTCTAAAATAAGGTCACTTCATAAAAAATAACTTCATTATTTGAGAGGAATTTATTAATAAAATAATTTGATATTAAATTAAACTCATATATAAAATCTTCTACAGATGATGTGCCATATAGAAACTCTTCTACTGGAATATGATCCGGTGTGTGGTGTTATGTCATGTTTTCATTTATAAGTTTAAAATAAAGTAAATACATAAAATCTATTTACTATTAGTTTATAAAAATTTATACTTTATTTTAACTAATTATAAATTTAAAGGATATGGGAAATTATTGGAAACCATTCATTGATAATGAAAATAAATGGCATCTCCTTTAATGATCTCCCTAAACCATTGAATATCATCTTTTATCATAAATGTAATGTTTTAGTGAATATATTTTTTAGTAAATGTATTTATATTAGGAACTAATAAATCAATTATAAACACACCTCTTATTGACAATACATCACCACTTTTGAGTTTAGATCAAATAAAATAATGAAAAAGTATGATTATTTTGATTTCATTAAAAATTTAAATAGTTTTTTCCTTATTAAATTATATCTATATAACACATTGATAATGTTAACCAATATAAACTGGAAAATTTATAATTTAGTTCCCTGAATTATGTAACCCATTTGCATTTAAACAATTTGTATATTAACCCACTTTATGTTTTACATATCAAATAACATTCCCTCTAAAATTAGTGCAATATAATGATAAACTTTTTTTCATCTTCATGTGCATGTCATAATTTAGAAACAAGATTCAAAAAAATGATAAACCACACTATCTAAAAGGTAACAATAAATAATATAATGAAATTATAGAGAAAATCACCCTCAATTACAATAATGGAAGAAGATGACGTTCATAGTGGTCTCGTATAAAGTTGGAACAAGTTTATAGAGTAGGGGTGGCATTGTGTAGGTATAGGTAAGTGTGTGTGAGAGGGTGATGAGATGTCGGGTATTTCATGTTTAAGAACATTGTAAAAACACCAATCGTAGAACCCAAAAAATTAAACAAAGAGAGAGGAAAAGGAGAAAATAACATACATTAGGATTCTAGCATTAATTCATCCAAGAGAACGTATAAGAGTAGCACCTATAGTAGGGTACTTCCTTGAGATCTTGAGAATCACAACTGAATGAGTCGCGGTTAGGGTTCTTTTAAATAGGCCGAGGACACTTTTATCAGCGCTTTCAAAAAAGTGCTGATAAAGATCCCTTTTATAAGTGCTAAATTGATAGGTGCTAATAAAGAATTTAAAATTATAATTATAAATAAAAAAATTTGTAAAAAAATTTATATAATTATATATATATTTATTATAATTTTATAATTATTTAAATATATAATTATTTATTTATAATTACATTAATAATTTTAAAAAATTATATTATATTATTTATATTTATAAATATATTATTTTTTAAATATATAAAATATAAATTTATAAATAAATTTATATAATTATAAATATATTTATATAATTATATATAATTATATAATTATATATATATCTAATAAATAAATATAAATATAAATATATTAAATATATTAATTATTTAAAAATATTTATTATAATTTTATAATTATAAATATATTTATATTATTATATATTTTTATAATTATATATATATAATAAATATATATAAATATAAAAATATTCATTGTTTAAATATATTTATTATAATTTTATAATTATTTATTTATAAATATATGAATAATACATAAAAAATAATATTTATATATTTATATAATTATATATATATATATATATATATAGCCCCCAGGGTGCAGCTCATTGGTTTCTTCCCCTATGGGTCTTGACAAGGTCTCGAGTTCAAGTCTCATTAAGTACACATCCTCCCATCTTTCCCAATCTAGTTAGCTCCACTTTGGTAGTAACTATTACGCTAATCCTCCTATGGGGCCCTCTTCTATGTGGTCTGATCCTACTACAACATGGCTCAAAATCCCATGGCCTATAGTTATGAGGTAGCCCAAAGGCTCTGTGGCTCGAAAGCCAAAGGTGCCCTGAAGGCCCTATGGCCCAAGGCCCAAAATAGTGACCCAGAGCCCCAAATCAGATGAATAGTTCTGATGATATAGTACCACTACAATATCATTATAGTACCTACAACAGTACTACTATAGTACTCTAGAAATATGCCTCCACTAGGATTTGATCATGAGTTTCATGTAGGATTACAAGGCGTGTTAACCACCCGACTACCACCCCAACTATGAAGAAAGATGTGGAATTACATAAGAAGGTGAGGAATGTTGCTGAGTTCAACCATGATCAAGTTATAATGAAAAGGTTCATGAATCAAATATGTATCCCATTTTTACTAGACTTTAAAAAGGATCTATTGGATGAAGCTCATATTTCAAAATTATCTATTCATAATAAAAGTACAAAAATATATAGAGATATGAAAAAGTATTTATGGAGGGACAACATGAATATAGATACTGAAGAGTATATATCTTGGTGATTGGTATGTTAGTAAGTTAAGGATGAAATATTTAAATATAATGGGATGTTATAACCATTACCCATACTAGAATGGAAATGGGAAAACGACACCTTGGATTTTGTCGTTGGACCCCCCAAAACATCAAAAGACCATAATTCTATTTGGGTTGTTGTTGATCAACTTATACTTTCAACAAACTTAATTTTATCAGATAATATTTATCTCTTCATCATCTTTATAGAATATACGTCAAGGAAGTGGTATGGTTGCATGGAGTACCACATTCTATTATATCTGATCGGTATCTCACGTTTACCTCAAACTTCTGGAAAAGTATTCAAGGAGATCTGGATACACAGATGAGTTTCAGTAATACTTATCATCCTAAGATATATGGTCAGTCTGAGAGGACCATTCAAAAAATATAAGGAATGTTAAGATCATTATTAATGTATTTCAAAGGTGGTTTGGATCAACACCTTCCTTTTGTGGAATTTTCTTACAACAATAGCTTTCACTTGAGTATTCAGATGGCTTCTTATGAAGCCCTATATGGTAGTAAGTATAGAACTACAATGTGTTGGGATCATGCTAGATAAAGAAATATATTAGGACCTAATCTAGTTGAAGAAATGGGAGAGTAAGTTCAATCCATTCAACAACACATAAGGGAATCTCAGAGTCTATAAAAAAGTTATACTAATAATCATCAATGAGATTTAGAGTTCAAAGATGGTGATAAGTTATTTGTAAAAATATCTCCCTAGAAACAATTAATTAGACTAAAAAATAATGAAAATTTGAGCCTTAATTATATTTTCACCTTCAATATTCTTGATTGTATTATAATGGTAGCTTATCATTTAGTCCTTCCACCAAATCTCTCTCAAGTTCACGATGCGTTCCATGTATCTCACCTAAGTACAAACCCAATCCTTCACACGTACTGAACTTAGAAGCCATAAAAATAGATACAGATATATCTTATTAGTAATAACCAATGTATATTCTAGATCATAGGGAGAAATTTTTATGAAATAAGATCACTCTCCTGGTTAAAGTTTTATGGCAAAACCAAAAATTTGATGAAGCTATGTGGGAACGTGATGATGTGATGAGGAAGATGTATCCTAATTTTTTTTATCAGAGTGATAGAATATTTAGGTTGAAATTATTATAAGGTGTTACAATGTATAACATATAAATTTTATGATATATTTATTTTTAAACAAATTTAATTTCTTTGATACCATGAGTTTTATGAAACACCAAGTTTAAACGAACCACGATATACTATTGAAATATTAATTAAATGTGAATGTTATAACATAGCCATTAAAATTGGAGGTTATTAATAGGAATAACTAAATTATTATATTTTATGGTTTATAATTAATTCATTAATTATCAATTTATTATAAATTAAAATAAAAATCATTTTGAAGTTAAAAGTGATGTTTTTCTAAAAAAACTATTTTTATGCATGCAATGTTTTTTATCATAATGAATTAAATTGATCACTATTTTTAATGACTTTAATGAAATATATATATTATATATTCAATTAAATATTTTATCAATCATCTAATATTTTTTCTTGGCATGCGATAAGAATAAATCCAGTTCTATGCTTAAAAAATGTATTTTTATAACAAGAAATTTTCATTACATTTTGGGAACATATTTTAAAATTATTTTTTTTCTAATTATAGAAATTGAATATTGAAAAAATTAATTCCATATTTATAATTAGGAGTTTAATTTTTTTAAAATTATACCCCTTTTATTTTTGGTCATTTTGAATAGTAACCATAGTAAAATTTTGCACCTTGGTAAAGGATAAATCATGATAACCTAGGTAAAAAGCAAGTTTTCTAGTCACAATTTTTTATATTAATTATCATATGATGATTTCTATTATAACTTTATCAGATTAGGCTGAAATTTAGTTATTTAAGAGATACGTTTCTATGAAAATGACTTATATATCATCTAAAGAAAATAAAAATACAAATGGTCACTCTCTTACTTTCAAATATACCATATGTGTTCACATAGGGATAAAATAAAGATGTGAAAAAATATTAAGGGGTTTTTAATAATATTGAAATTATTTTTATGATAATAATATATTTATAATTTTTAGTGAATATATAATTAACTTAAATTCTTACATAATTTCGTCATAGTCTATCATTAATTAATAGACAAATAAAATAAACGATTTTTAAAATATTAAAAGTAATATAATTTGAGTAATTTATAGTGTTACATGAACTTTATAAATTATTATTACATATTATTGATTTGTTAAAGGATTATATTTAAATTACATATTTTTCATGATGTATTTAAAGTAAAATTAAATATATATTGTAAAAAATGAAAATAATGATATTTTATCAAAAAAATATTTTATTAAATTAATTAAAAATCATAAATATAATTAATTAGGATAAGGGGATAATATATAGTTAAATATTTATTCCCTTTTCCATTTATGAACCAAAATTTTACCTTATAAGTAAAATCATAACATTTTATGTTTGAAAATTTTGTTACTATGGTTAGGGCTAAAATAGGGTTACTAAGCGGTTAAATAAAAATATAACATTTAAAATACCAATTAAAACTATAATTTTTTTATAGTATGATAATATTTCCACCAAATTTTATCTATCTTAGAATATCTATCCAATTTGAATCATTTGGCTTGAGAATGACTTAGTTATATTTTAATCCTTTTAATAATTCTAAGTGTGTCTTTTACCTCCCTTATAACGGGACACCCCTTCCCTATCTTCTTCACTCCACTTTGAGAAACCTATATCAACCAATACCTACCCATTTATATTATAAAAATATTTATCTATGTTCTATAGGTTTTTAACTTCCCAAAAGAGGAACCCTAGGGTGCTTAAGAGGACATCTAAAGGAGTTCTTTCAAAGAATAGGTAATCATCTTAACCAATCACATTCTTTTTTACTTATTATTTTACCTCATTTAAAAATATTTTATTTATAATAACATAATTAATTAAGTATTATAAATATAATTAAATATTATTATGATTATTAAAACACCATTATCCACCCTCTTTTCTATCAAATGAAAAAAAATAACGTCAGTCGTGCGTATGTGTGAACTACCACCTCCAAAAAGTGATGCAATTTGTTTTTTGTTTCCTATTTAAATGGATGGTAGTAAGGGTATATTTAAAAAATATATATCATATAAAAACAATTATTTAAATTTTAATTATTATTTACCTTTATTTCATTCCATCCATTGAAAATTGAAAACAACGTTCATGCGTACGTAAAACCTTCCATCTCCATGAACTGTGTAATTCATTTTTCTATCTATAACTTTTATGAATTACTATAGATACATATATAATGAATATATATTATATTTATATCATTATTGAAGTTATGTATATTATAGAACCATGATTAAATTACAAGGACCGAAACTACCAAACCAAAGGATACATGAAAAACAAATTAGTTATTGTGTGGAATAATGTTTTAAAAAAGAATTATTAATAAAGGGGTGATAAAATATTATAATTAAATAATTTATGATATAATATATATGATTATGGTTGTATTATAGATTAATAATAAATATATATTTATTATAAAATTTGTTCAGACACATATGAAGTAAGTCAAACCTAAGGTTAGAGTTTATTTCCCAATCTCATCATTATTTGGGATTATTTATATTTATATACCCCCTAGGGAAATTAATTTATATTTATATCTTAAAAAAATCTATTTTATTATCCTATGGTTATTTTTATAGATTAAAAGTTTTCTTTTCAATTTTCTCTCTTTAAGTACTCAAGGTACCAAAATAATATTTTTAATGAAACCGACCTTGTATTTTCTAATCGGTCGGGAATCTTTCTCTTTAATATCTATATTTTACTTAATATATCTAAAATAATGTTTTTATCATTATATGATAATTTATTAAATAAATTTTTACCCATTTTTATATTTTTTAACAAAATGGATTAAAACGAATCTTCTTTTCATTTTCCGACTTATGTACTTTTTGGCATTTTTATTAAAGTGTGAATGAATTTTTTTATTTAACTTATACAATATGAAAATAATTTACCGTTATCATGAAAACTTTTTTATTTAAGGGTTACTTTTCAATTTTACAATTCTCCTTTAAAATAAATTTTTTTCTTAATATTTTGGAAATATTTTATACTTCAAATAAGTGATTTCAAAGTGAAAAGGGTATTTTTTTGAAGGAATTTTCCCGTGATTTGTTTAAAGAATTTTCATGTATGTCAACATCCTTGGTTTAATATAATGTTTAGGATATTATCTAATGATAAAACCAACCATATTTATCTTGATGGTTTATGATCAGTTTTATTGGGGAATGTATTGACATTTCGTATTCTAGTTCTTCCAATATAGAAAATTATTGATTTTTAAGGCTTATTGATTAAGTTTTTTTGATTATTTATATGTTGAATGACTTGAAATTATAAAGTGATAGGTGGGTAAAAAAATTACATATCCCCTCAATTCATCGGTAGGTCACACGGGGAAAACTAGTTTGGGTATTTGGCTAAGGTCTTATCCATTTATGCAGAATGTCTTAGCATGAGGACTTAATGATAAGTTTCAGATGTATGAAATTATGTATTCCATAATTATGAAATCAGTTATTGATGTTAATGTGAATATTTTAATAGTAATGATATCTATGGATAAATTTTTAGTTTATGTGATTATTTATATAGAAATATCTGATCATCATTTATTCATTCCATATTATTCATGCCTCATTAGATTCCATTATACACATACCCTTATTGAGAATCTAATATCACCCCTTTCTTATGTTTCATTTCCACTTGATGTCATGAAATGTATAATAATTGATATGCTAGGATATTCTAAAATGAAAAATGTTGTTTTTAAATAAATAAAACCTGTTGTATTTTATTTTTTCAAATGTAATGTGAGATTCATATATGTATCTAGTTTTCAAAGATTATTAAACTATTCAGTCCTTTGGAATGAGGTTTCTTGTGTTGAGTTCTAATTTAATAAAGTAATCACCGAGTTTAGTCTACTGGGGGCAGGGAGTTTACATTATCACCCCAAGTTATCTCCAACTATTTGGTCCACTCTCTCCATCATCATTTCTATGATCTAAGTAACCTAATCTACTTAAACACCTCAAAAAAATCCTAGACAATGAAGAGATGTGAACCACCATGTTCTATATAGAAAACAATCAAAGTAGAATATTCATGTGTCCAATTTTAATATCCAAGTGAGAATATATAAAAAAATTAAGAGTTTATAATTAACAACATGTACTATGTGGGACATGGTGTGTAGTCTAAGGTAGTATTCAGATGAAAGCTACTGCAGTTTAGCTCACGTAAAATCAACCAAAATGGTGTGTCTAGAAGGATACATGACATGTGTGAATAACTTTCCTATTTGGGAATGTACATCTAGTACATTCCAATCTGTAACTTATGAGTACATAACATGTACTTCAATGAAAAAGGTGTGTGTTAGGACCCTGTACATTTTTTTGGAGTTGAACTACATCGTGATTCATATAGGGTACATAATGTGTGAGACTTATGAACCACTAGTTAATGTACTATTAGAACTACCCGAGTCGTGTCTTTTTCATACACAGTGTAATATATGTCCAACACAACATGTGGGACCATCTAGTTATATTGACATGTTCTACTAGAACACACTCAGTTATGTGGCCTAAAATTCACAACATGTGATCTAGAGTTACACCCTGTGTGATATTTAAACTGATAGAAACCCTAGAAGTATGAAAAAATATATAAAAGAAATGTAACTCAGAGGAAAACAAGCAATTTAATTGGAGAATATACATCTACAACACACACCCACTTGCATATCATTCACCTACCTCCGCCATTGCACCCATTTTCAATTATTTCTCCTCTTCCTTTCATCCATACCCTTTAATTTACTATAAATAAAATCTATATATTCTTCATCAAAACCACTCAAAACATACTATTCCATTCATTGAATAATAGACACGCTTCAACACCTTAGTCTAAGATGCCACACCTGAAATTTTGTATGTGAATCTACTTCACTACTACCTCAACTGACCAACCCCCATCTTCACTGGTGTTCAGATTTATTCTCATTACAGACACCCAAATCCAAACTATAGGCTACTATGAATCTTTGTGGATAGGTGTTCTTGAGAGTAGGAAAAAATTGAAAAAAAGAGATCATTTTAATAAAGTAACTGATTTTCCTTTATTCATTATTCAATTTCATATGTCATCATTCTTCACCATTTTTCATCACTCATTGTCATTCATTTTTTTATCATTTGATGATCCAAACTCCATCAAAAATAGTAAAAAAAAATATAGAAGAAAAAAAAATTTATGAATGAATTATCAATAACCACCAAAGAGAAGAAAATGTGTTAGCTTAAGTAATTGAACATTCCTTGATGAACAAGAATTATATTAATTAAAATTTTAATGACTTGTATTTTGACCTATAAGATTTTGGAATATTTCTAATTTTTTTCCAAAGCCTAACATTGAGTTGGTACAATATTTCGGGGCCCAGAGAGCCTCAGTGCAGTGATATTAAAAATATTAAATATTTTTTTTTCATGCACACACAATTTCTCTTGAAACATGGAATAAATCTCACGAAGAGTCTTGGATTAGAATTATGAGATCATTATTGAGTTTATAATGTCATGTTTACCCATGGTGTGACATAAAATTTGTTATCATCGGGTTTTTTTCTGAAGACGAGTTGGTGGATGAGTGTTAAAAGGGAGTTAATTGATTTAATTAAATCAAATAAATTAGACCCCTACTCCACCCCTTTGGTACACATGACACAAGGAGGAGGAATAACCCTCCTCCACCCCTTTGGCTAACAGACATATCGAGACTGAATTGAAGTGATGAGGTGTTTCCAATATTTTTTCTTAGCACTGATCATCATCAGACTGAGGAGAAGAACTATCCCAGCATTATTCTACACCCAAAGCTTTCACATTTTACCTTTAAGGTGGGTGGATTTTATTTTTATCACTAATCAAATTTTTTATACATTTTTAATGTTTTAGAGCCCTATTAAATTTTTTAAAGATCCCTTGTAGGATGATCTACATGTTTCGGGGGAAACCAGGGTGATTCGGGTGACTCGTAGGGGAATTCTCATTAGAATTCCAATTTACATGGTGTGTAAACTAGTGGGACATGATTTGTGTTCCTCACATTCAGGGAAGATGAATTTTAGGGATTAAATGTTGTGTAATTGGGTTACACGCTGTTTAGTGACCCTATTCCATGTGGCTAAAGGACATGGCTAGGGAAGTCATGTGATAGTACATGGCCAAGTGAGACTACATGGCCAAAGTACAAGAAAATGGGCTGTCAGACATGAAAATGGGAAAAAGGCATGGCCAAGTGTCCATTTAGTCTAGAACGTTGTGTACCTATCTGTACACACCTTTTGGGAGACATAGAAGGCTGAGTCGTGTGGTAGAAGAACATGGACTATGGGTCGGGTGAGGCAGAACATGCCTCATATGGGATGCACACACCATGTACGCCTACATGGCCAACCAATCCATGAAAATAGGGGTCATGGCTAGGTTCTTGGGAAGGTCCAGACACCATGTTGACCCAATTTCATTCCCTGTAATTTCCTTGGGATCTTTTTAAGATCTTCCTCCATACGTATCTCCTCTTTAAGAACTTAGATTCAAGATTGTGATTAACCAATCTTGAGTAATTTTTTATGTAGAACATAATGGTGGTCTTGATAATAGCCTGTGAGATATGAGGTGGGATGATTTGAGCATGACTCTGTAGTAGCGGTTCTTATATTTGGGTAGTGATTAGGGTGGATCAATGGGTTGACATCAGGGTTAGTACCTTTCCCTATCACCTTAGGATGTGGGTCCCCTAGACTCTTTAGGTTGGTAGATCAGTGCTCCCCTATTGTACCAGGTCATGGGTCCCCTACCCATGGTAGTGTTTTGATGCGAGGTATGATAAGTGTGACAATCCTTTCAGAAGAATCTAATTTATGTAGTAGATGTGTGTGGATCTTAGAGAGAGGATCTGGGACTGGTACTCCCCTATTGTATTAGGGTGTGGGTTTCCCTTACCTATCTGCTTTGGTAGAGACAGAACTCCCCACATTGTGGGTTCGGGTTCTCTACCCATGTGGTGGTTCTCTTTGGGATGGTACTACCCTATCGGTCTAGGGTGTGGGTTCTCTCTATTGTTTGAGTAGTTGGATACAACACTTCCCTACCATGCCAGGGTGTGGGCCCTCCATACTCATTGCCCAGATAGATTAGGTGCTCCCCTATAGTGACCAGGGCATGAGTCCTCTATCCATAGATTTAGTACTTTCCTTCCATTTCAGGGTATGAGTCCTCCATATGTGATGTATATATAGAGTGGTTACTCCCCTATCATATTAGGGAGAGGGTTATCTATCCTTAGAGTCAGAACTCCCTTATCATTCTAGGGTGTGGGTCCTCCGTATGTATTATTCCGCTAGATTTGGAACTCTTCTGTTGTACCAGGGAGTGGGTCTTCTAGCTTGGGGTTGGTTCTCCCCTATCACATTAGGGTGTGCGTCCCCCATAGTGATTATGCTGGTAGAGTGGTACTCCACCGTCATATCAGGGTGCGGGTCTTATATCCTTTGAGTGGTACTCCCCTATCGTACTAGGGTGTCAGTTCTCCTCTATGGAGTAATACTCCAATATCTTCATGTAGTGGAAGGGAGCGGGTCCTCTACTAGAGTTAGAGATCCCTCGACAGTTTAGTACATTTATGTGGAGTGGGCCCCTCCACTAGTTACTATCTGTACCTAGTTAAAAGTTAGTTATTTCTATTTGGATTGAGCTGGAAGCCACTCCATTTAGGGGAAACTGAGGTTTGGTAGGGTGGTTAGAAGATAGTACTCCCTTGATTTCAAGGAAGTGGCGAGGTGCAGGTCCCTCCATTCTCCATCATTAGAGAGGGTGCACACAGTGTATATTATGAAGTAGTTATCCCAAAACTATTTTCAGTGGTTAGGGGAGAGCCTCTTCAATTGGATTCTTATAGCCTTACATAGGTCATAATTTAGTGTTGGAAATATCTATGGAGTTGGGAACTATAGTTTGACCTAGTGAATTGTTTCTAATAAAGTGTATTCTCTCAGGTGAACCATCAGGGATGGTAGAGTTGTTACTAATGGAGTGTATCTCTCGGATTGGTGCCATCTAGGATGGCTAAGCTCATGGAGTGTGTTCTCAAGGATGTGTGTTACCTTTAGATCCTTGATTAGAATCTTATATCTAGATATGAGGTTGGAACCTCATGAGACTTGGAGTCTGAGACGAGTATATTTGGGTGATTCTGGGAGACCTTGCGGTGTTTTCATGTGTCTAGGTTAAAACCCCTTGTGGACCGAGATGACTAGTCATGTATAGCCAAGGAAGGTTTAGGATGGATTTTTTCTCTCATTCGGGGTTCCCTATGGCTAGGTGAAGCATACTATTTCCTTTAAATTATTGCCTTGTCTTTTGGGGGTTTTGGGGAACCTACTGAGTATTGTTATACTGACCCCTACACAGGCTTTTCACAAACATGTTGTCTCTTGTAAAAACCACCAACCTTTCGTAGGTGTCCCCAGAGAACCCGAGATAGGTAGAGCATAATGATCTAGACAGACCGAGGTGTTTACTAGAGATAGGATAAGAAACTTTATGGATGTTTCATTTGATATCAATCCCCTCCTTTGGAGTAGGTTAGACACTTTATAGTTTTTGGTATGCATTTTTTCCCTTTTTACACTTTTAGTACTTCTATATTACTCTAGTTTGGGATAGATTCATGCATGCATTTTAGTTTCTAGTTTTTATATCTCTACACTATTTCATGGAGGTGTTTGTGGGTTTGTGCATATAGGAACTTTAGGAAAAGTACTCCCATATGTGTGATATGACTAATTGGAGTAGTCGCCAACCCATGTCCTATTTGAGGAGGGCATGGGGAGTTTCATCCTAGGCACTGTTGGGTTGGGTCGTGATAGAGTGGTATCAGAGCGGGTTCCACTTTGTGACCATAGTGTTGTGAGATTGGTTTGAGTTTCATAGTAAAAATGCTAGGGTGTTTTGATTTCATATCTCAAGCCATAGGTTCCAATGTTTCTATAACGTATGACATATCCATTCACCAGGACTCTGATAACCAACTTTTCAATTCAGTAAATTAGGATATTGTTCGTAGGTAAATAATGGTACATGCATCATATAAGAATAGGTTGTGGGTTCTTTATCATTATTGATTCTACTCCCTAGATATACTATTTCACAATGGCATGTTTTTATTTTGTTTTAGGATGCCACCATTATGACAGACAGATAAGATTCCCTAGAATAATTGTGATGATGATCCTCCCCATGATGAGGATTTAGTGTAGGGAACTGGTTCTGACATAGTACTTTTGGGTGGTCTTCCAGTTGAGCCACCACCTGTTGAGAAGCTGGTGGTTCCATTAGTTCAGGATGAGGATACATGCAGAATGAGTTCACTACACATGTTCTATAGGTAGAGATCTCTAGGATATCAGAGTGATCCAGACCCCCAGATAGTTGATGACTGGGTTAAGGTAGTCACACATATTTTTTACCATGTGAGGACACCTCCCGATTATATGGTGGTCCTAGCAGCAAGCCTTTTGTAGGGTTCAACCAAGTGATGGTGGATTCTAGTAATGTATACCCATGAAAAGGTGATTATCACTTGGGTAGAGTTTGAGAGACTCTTTAAGAAAGAGTTTTACCCATCCAAATTGATATCTGTGTGTATCCAAGAGCTTTTACAGCCTCAGTATGGTAGCATGACCATGGAAGAATACTCAGTGAGGTTCAAGGACCTATCACGTTACTCAATGAAGATGGTTTGAGAATAATTATTCAGATATCAAACCTTTGATCCGGGTCTCTATTGAGATGTTTGACCAGGCATGGTCTCCTTTTTTCTTCCCTCTTATGTGAGGGTACTAGAGTGAGATATGGTTGTAAAAAGCATCTTGGAAGTGGGATGGGAAAATTTGGCCTATAGTGGTGGTCACGAGGTTGAGGCATCTGCAATAGCTGGTAAATGGAAAATGATAGGATCATGACATAGGAGGCATACCCATGCTTAGACCTAGGAACATGGTCATATAGAGAAGGAATTTCACTAAGACATGGTCAACCATATGAGATGCAGTGTTATACTTGTGATAACCAAATACATCTTGATATAGATTCTCCAACTCGCTGTACTACTGAGATGGATCCAGTTGATGGACCTCCCTGAAAGTGGCGGTGTTTGGAGAAGAGATTTTTACATGATGGAAGACATGGTAGAGGAGATGGGAGAGTAGCAGGAGGTGACAGGTGGTTTGAGATGTTTCCAACACCACCCTAGGTAGTCCATGCTAGGCTTAGGGAGCTGGAGGATGGGGAAGAGGATAGCTGCATGTCGTAGATTCCTTTGACCTGGAGGAATCGAGGATTAATTGAGGTATGCTCTGTGTTATTTCTAATTTCTATAATAGTAGTTGTTAAACACTACTGTGAGGTACTATTTTCTTTCTATGTGTTGCTCGAGGTTTAACAGGGGTGATGTGGGACATCAATATAACCTTATGTAGGTGTTTTTTGACTTACTTTTAGACTCACGAGGAAGAGGGACACTTTTACTACTGAGACATGTTATTTTGATGTGATCAAAAGTGTGCAAGTGAGTCAGTTTCACCCACAAAGGATAATGTTGAGGTGTGGTGGATGAGTTCCTTTAACTTATTTGTTTGGGGTAGGGTTGTGCGGGGGAGTGTCCAAGTAGGTATTGGAATTTCTAGTGGATCTTTTCTGCTTGACCCTTATTTTTGAAAGCCCTTGTGGAGGGAGATAGCTTCATAGAACCATTATATAATGGTAGAGTTAGACCCTATTATTTTTTCACAGTGTGGATTTATTTTCTACCATCCAAACTTAACCAGGATTCCACTTTTGGGTATGGTAGTGTTTTTGGTTTGGCGAGCTGTGTTACAGTTGGAGGTTTGCAGATGAGGAGCCTGGTATGACCTAGTGTATACACTTGGGTGGCCCTATTTTTTTCATTATTACCCTCACATGCTCAGTATCAACCATGTATGCAAGAATATTTAGGAGTTCATGGTAAATTCCATTCAGGGGTGGATGTAAAATGTGGGGTTACAGTGGTATCTACATCAGGTTAGTGAGGTGGTGTACCGATAGACCCCCAGAATGTAGATGGACCATGGTTCTTAGTGTTTTCCACCTATCATAGATGAGGATACATGTGCATGATTGTTTGAAAATTTTGACCTGGTTAGAGATAGAAATGAGTGTGGTTTGGATAGGCTGGTTCCCCTTAGTGCATGATTATAAGTAGCACAATAACCCTTGGTGAGATCCTTGACATAGGAGTTACATGGAGAGCTCAATTTCTTTCTCTTGTGCCTAGGATTTCACATTTTTGAGAATGAAAAGACTTAAGGTGGGGAGAATGTAATGACTCACGTTTTGATCTTTAAGACTTTTGAATGTTTCCAAAAATATTTCCAAACTCAGGCGCTGATTTGGTGTGGGATTCTGAGGCCCAAAGAGCCTCAGTTTAGTGATATTAAAAATATTAAAAATATTTTATCACACACAAAAAATTTCTCTTGAAACATGGAATAAAACGTAATTGGAGTCTTGGATCATAATTCTAATACCGTGATTAAGTTCAAAACATTGTGTTTACCCTAGGCACGACAAAAATTTGTTAGCACCATCTTTTCAACCACAGGTGATTTGGAAGCAGGGTGTTAAAAGGGAGTTAATTTATTTAATTAAATTAAATCAATCAAACCCCTCCTTCACACCTTTGGTGTGTATGAAACAATGAGAAGGTACAAACCTCCTCTCCCCCTTTGGATGTAATGTCCCGAACCTGGATTCCACTCAATAGTTCCATGAGATCAGTTGGCCACTTGGCCTCAAGAAAATCTCCCCAAATGCTAGAGGCTGCTAACTAGCAGTGAGGGTTTAGGTGTGTCAGTGGGGAGTTTATACCCTCATCACCGGAGTGTAGCACAATGTAATAAAAATAATATTTGAGATAATAGAAGTAGTAATAACAATCAGATAACAAAATAACTTTATGAATATATAATAATACCATAATTCACCTCATTTACAAAAATATGGTACATGTCATATGTCTCTAATAAATCATCCAGAATATATATACAAGGAAGATTCACAATACATTTAAAAAAATTACAAAAAGGCCAAAAGTATCCTAGCTAGCATCATGAGCCTCAGTTCGATCCCATGCTCCCCTTCTCCTAAGTAGCAATCAAGTACCTAAAGTAGGTAACTTGTCCTTATCAACACCTATAATCATATAGTCTATCTAGGTACCCAAAGGTGGCCTAAACAAGGTGTGAGATATAATCCCAGTAGAAAACAACCAAAGGCCTAGTTCCAATTAGTCAGTGAATATATATATATAATAATCATGTCAAAGAATTAATAATTATAATTGAATAATGTACTTAAAATTAAAGATCATATAAGTCTAGGTTCTCATTTTATAACCAATTGAATTAATCAATTTCATTTAAAAGCTATGTTTCTGATTTAACAGTCAAGATTGAGTCATTTATGACATGCTCATTTAACAATTAAATCCAATTTAGTATGTAGGTATCGAGACCCGATGCATAACCTGACATCCCCCACAACACATGTTTCCAAGGATGCCTAAAAATTCCATCCATAAAGGTATAAGTCAAGATTGAATCCAAGCTTGTGATTTAGCTTGGAAGACACACAATATAATTCATTTCATTCCTTATTCAATTTAGAACCTGATTCCATCCTTGGCATTCCTATGTTTGAATCCAAGCTTCCCTCTTGGTGTAATATGAACCAACACCCTACGAGTCCGTCCATGAATATCCTCAATAACCCAAGTATCACTCTAGGTGTGGTATAAAGTCCCAGCCACTCGAGTATGTCTTTGGTGGTCCACTAAGGGAGCCCAAGTTTCACCAATAGAATACATGATCAAATTCCATTGATTATATCCTTGAAAATACATAAGGAATCCATGTTTCCCTCAACATATAACATTAAAAGGCCATATGAGTCTATCTTGGAAAACCAAGTATCACATGATCATAAAAGTCAATAGACATATGAGTCCATCCATGGAATTATCATATGAATCCATGTGTCACCCATATACAATAAGCAATCAACTAATTCAATATCAAATTCAATTCATCAAATCATTTAAGCATGTTAAGGTAAACCCCAAGAATAATTAATTTAAAACTCACCTTAAAAGGTGAAACAATGCAATGGGAAAGCTTAGAATACTTTCCTTTCAAATACTCACATGGTAAATTCAACACAAAAATCATCTCATTATTATCAAACTATTACATGGCATAAAATTCATTTAACTCACAAGAGAATATAAATTAAAAGAGAAGTTCATGCTTAATCAAGCAATAAAAGCATAAGTATAGGGGCATGACAAAAATCCACTCTTCTTTACCCATTCCATTGATAATTAATATCATAATTAAATATACACTTCCATTGATAATTTAATTCATAAATTTAATTCACATATAAATTCACTAATGGAATTTCAACATTTAACATCCCTTGGGAAGGAGTAAAGGCCACACCTATAAGGTATCTAACCATTTATCATCACAATATCCCATTTAATTAAACAAGACCTAAATGGGTGGTTCCATTTAATTCAAGGTTCTCAACCTATAATCAATCATTAATATGAATCTTTAATTACATAGTCCATGCCTAGAATTTCAAGGATTTAATTTGATTTCAAGGTGACACTCGAAAATTGGGCACCTGGAACAATGACATATAAAAACATCTCAATTTTTATCTAAAGGTACAAGATCACCAACCTTAGATTCATAGTTGATATCTCATCCAATATCAGCTCCTGATTCAACTAAGATCGAGTGAAATTCAAGGAACATATGAAGAACCTAATAATAGGTAAAATTAGATTGCTCCTAAATAGCATAGCCAATATCTATAATAATAAAATAATATTAAAAAGAAATTTAGATCTTACCAGCACAAATCTAAGGAGATAGACGGTTCTTGAATCAAAGATCAGATGGAAGATCGATGCCAATTTCTAGTTTAGTTGATCAAGAGGAGCTTCAAAGGGCCATGGATGCTGTGCATGAGAGAAGGGATACAATAGAATAGGTTTAATATATTTAATTAGGGGTAGTTTTTAAATTTCACCCCATTTATTGGGTCACCTGGTTTAGGCACATAGTTTGACAAATTGTGTGCCAACTGTGCATGATTGTTTGTTGGAAGGGGAACACCACACAGTTTCCTCACATGGTTTGACTAACCATGAAAAAATCATGAAAATATCCTATGTCAAAAATGTAGAGGTTTCTTCATGGAAGTGTGGACCAAATCAAATATTTTATCCTAACAATGCGGCCTCTCCATAGTATCTGCCCACATATCACATGGTTTATTAAACCATGCGACCTGCCCTGCACAGTTTATACTAACTGTGAACCAAGAATTTTTCACCCCTAGAGTTGGGTTTCGAGCTCCATACCATCCCTTGACACCCCTGATAACTCTATAACCTCAAAGGGCATTCATATTAGGCTATATTGAATTATTTAAACTGATAATTGACATAATATAAAAGATCAGTACCTCAAATAAGAACCAGTTTCTTACAGACTTCCCCTTAAGGAAATTCATCCCCAAATTTACCTTCCAAGGGTGGTGAAGCATGATATGTGAATAAATATATACTATAAAATTTTACATTAGCCACCCACTCCTAGGTCTTATCCTGTACCCAGCTATGATACCATAGCACCCGTACTAGAGGAATGGACCGGTCTCAGAGAACCTTCATACTACAATCCACAATACAAACAATATTATTCTAAAAAGAAGCATATTCCTATAACTCAACCTCCTAGGGATGAAAGTAATGATATAGTTATGAATATTAATGTCACAACTGAGAAACATGGAAGACATCGTCTATATCTTGATACCTCTAAGATAATTTCAACCGACTGGCTATCGGTTCGACTCTATCTAGAATCTCAATCAACCTGACATACAACGGTGAAAGCTTGTCATGTCTCCTGATTATCCTATGTCCCAACCTCAGTGAAACACACAATAAAACTTGATCCACATCCTAAAACTATGGAGGTCATCTGTAGTGATTGGAATATGATTTCTGATGAGACCACATAGTATTCATCCACTTCTGAATCAACTGAACCTACTCTATGGTCTCCTAAACAAGATGGGGTCGAATCCTAGATACCACTCTTTCCTCTAACCAAAATAGGGGTGATAGACATGAAATACCATAAGACGCCATCTAAATATTATCCAGAAAGCTATTATTGTAGGATAATTTAACCAGAGGTATATTCCTCTCCCAATAGCCCCTAAAATTCAAGATGCATACCCGTAGCATGTCCTTAAGCCCCTGAATCATATGCTTTGAATGAACATCTATCTCGGGGTTATAAGATGTGCTTATCAGAACCTATTTACCCAATTCCCTCTGTATACCTTTCTTGAATCATAGAGTAAATTGTGTGTCCCTAATTGAAATGATAGAATGAGAAAACCCGTGAAGTCGTACGATATCATGGATATAAAACCTCCCAATCTCATCCACACTGATGGTTTTATTGATCAATAGGAAATGAGAAACCTTCACGAGCCTATTAAAAAACCACCCATATGGTGTGATTACCTCGATGTGACCATGGTAAACCCATCATAAAATCCATCTTGACATCATTCCATTTCTACTTGGGAATGGGTAGCTTCTATAAAAGCCTGGTTGGTTACTAGTTTTTTGACTTCACCTAATGATAGGTGGAACACCTCATAACAAAACCAATAACATATATTTTCATACCTAGCTACCAATATTGGAAGTGTAAATCCCGATACATCTTGGTGATGCCAAGATTTACTATCCAAGATAAAGCCTGGAAATATCACATGATCTCCTCACACATGTTTGAAGAGACCCATATGCGACCATGTACTCACAGAATCTCATCCTCACCTACAGTCCACCCAGGAGGAGGGTCCTCACCTTCCAAACTCTTTCATAGAACTAGGCTCTCAGAATATGATAGCTGCCTCATTCCCACTCTATCCAATAGGGTATAAGTAATAACAAATCATGATCCAAAAGTCTATCCCTAACTATCATGAACCTCCAAGTGAATCTTAGAGAATAAATCTATGATCTTCCACTCAATAATGTCCTGTTGAACTGGCTATATTTGAGTCCTCTTTTTTAGTGCATTGACTACTACATTACCTTTACCAGGCATGAAGGAATTCTATGAGTTGAATGACTGAAAGTATTCGACCCACCTTAACCACCTTATATTTATATCATGCTATATAAAAATTTACTTGAGGCTTTTTTGGTATGTGTACACCACAAAATGATCTACCAATATTTAATGTATCCTATAATGAAATGCATGAAATACAAAATCTAACATGATATCATGTGTTGGGTAATTCATCTCGTTTGACCTAAACTACCGAGACCCGTGATCCACATCTCTATAAACTTGCATAAGAAATTATCTTAGCTCGATACTTGATGAATCATAGTACATAATGTAACTCCTACCTAGCTCTGAAAAAACCACATCGACAGTGAATTTAATCTCCCTTTCGGATCCTGAAATGCCATTTCGTAGGAATATATCCATACATACTTCACAACCTTCTTAGTCAATTCTTTAGGAGACACTGAGAAGCATGAGAAGTCCTATATAAAACACCTATAGTAACCATACAACCCAAAGAAACTCTACACCTCAAATATGTTCTTGGGATTATCCCAGGAAACAACAGCTCTCACCTTCTATGGGTCTACTGATACTCTTGTATTTGAGATAATGTGACCCAAGATGTGAATCTGATCTATCCAGAAGTGGCACTTTGTGAGCTTAGAATATAACCAATTATATCTTAGTGTATCTAAAATGATCTCAAGATATTTAGCATGATAATGTTGATTATGAGAATACACTAAGATATCATCCATGAAAACCACTAAAAAAAATCAGGATAAGGATGGAACACTCATTTCATTAGTTCCATGAAGGCTATTGGTGTATTCTTGAGACTGAGCGACATAAGAAAATACTCATATAGACCATAACTACTATGAAAAGATGTGCAAGTTATGTCTGATGGTCTAACACGCACTTGATGATAACCATATCTTAAATAAATCTTTGAGAATACCTGAGCTCCTCAGATTGGGTTGAAGATATCATCTATCCACAATAGAGGATATTGGTTCTTAACCATAGGTTGGTGTAATTTCCTATAATCCATGCATGGCCTAAGGGTCATGTCATCTTTTTTTTTAAAAGGACTAACAAAACCCATGGATAAGTATTGGGTTAGATGAAACCATTTGATTCTAAGTACAATAGATACCTATTAAGCTCTTGTATCTCACTAGTAGCCATCCAGTAAGGAGGAATGGATACCGATGCATCTCCTGGCACTAGCTCAATAGATAAATCTACCTCTCTCACTAGAGGTAATATTACAAATTCATCCAGGAAAACATCCCTAAAATGATAAAACACTAGAGGGAAATCAATTTTATGTGTTCCATGATCATCTAGATATAAAACCACAATCTAGGATTTTATCCTTACCATCCCACGATGCTTGGGTCTAACTCAGATTGCCTAGAAATCCCATTAATCTTTGAGAATGAACTCTCCACCCTATGGTGACATGAAAATTACCATAAAATGATAGTAATAAATGAAATCATGAAATGGGACCAACCATTCCATCTCGACAATGATATAAAATACTATAATCTCAAGGATAAAGAGTCCCATATGAAGTGACACCCACCAACCTTAAGGGGGAACTCCATTCATTAACACAAATCTTTTGTTCTGATCCCCAAAAAAATGTACAATGTCATAAAACCATCATAATTATAAACACTGAGCCCAAGGCTCTCCACAATGGGAATAGATATAAAATTATGAGAATCCCTTGTATTAAAAATTGTATAAGCTAAGGTAGATCCTAATAGAATAGCACCTCTGACAGCATAAGGCCTGGGATCCTTCTTTTTAAGGGTATGTTACACTGTATATACCTAGCCTAAACCATGACCCAATGACACTGCCTAGCCACCCTATAAATAGAACCCACAATCGTATCAATAATAACAACATAATTCAAGTACATCACCCAACAGTAGAATCAAATCAACTGTAACAATCAAAATCTAGAAAAAAACAATTTCATTCAAAGAAATTTGGCTTTTTTCTATACATTATCCAGCTACGCTCTGGTACAACCCATTACCAAACTCCTATTCCTTCCTATCCCATTCTATTGTCACTATGAAATAAATAAAACTAGAAAATAAGCTTTGATACCACTTTTTCATGTCCCGAATTAGGATTCTACTCAACAGTTCAAAAGATCGGCTAGCCATATGGCCCAAGCACATCTACCCAAACGATAGAGGCTGCTGACTAGTAGTGTTAGCCTTGGTGTGTTTATGGAGGAAACTATTCCATCATCACCAGAGTGAAGCAAAATGAAATAACAATAATAGATGAGATATCAAAAGTAGTAATAACAATCAAACAATAAAATAAATTCAATAAAAGATAATAATACTAGAAGTCACCTCATATAAAAAATGATGGTACATGTCATATTTCTCTAATAATTTAGAAAAAAATGTATACAAGAAAAATATACAATAAATGTAACAAAAGTACAAAAATTCCAAAAGTATCCGAGCTAGCATCATGATCCTCATATCGATCCCATGCTCCCCTTCTCATAAGAATAAATCAAGTACCTAAAGTAGGTGCTTTCCCATATAAACACCTATAATCATATAGTCTATTTTGGTACCTAAAGGTGGTGTAAATAGGGTGTGAGATATAACCCCAATAGGAAACTACCCAAAAAATGGTGACAATCAGTCCGTGAATACATATAACAATAGTGTGTAGATAATAATAATAATAAGAATTCAAGGAATCACTCAAAAGTAATCATCCTATATGTCAAAGTTATCATTTTATAAAAAATTGAATTAATCAATTTAATTTAAAAGTTAAGTCTCTGGTTTAATAGTTAGGAATGTGACATTTATAACATGCTCATTTAACAATTGAGTCCCATTTAGTATGTATGTCTCAAGACCCGATGCATAGCTTGACATCCCATGAAACACATGTTTTCAAGGATTCTTAAATATGCCATCCATAAAGGTATAAGTCAAGACCAAATCAAAGATTATGCTTTAGATTGGAAGATGCATCATATATATCATTTCATTCCTTATTAAATTTAGAATATGATATTGTCTTTGGAATTCCTAAGTTGGAATCCAAGTCTCACTCCAAGTTTAATATAAACCAACACCCTACGAGCCTATCCATAGTGATCCTTAAGAACACAGGTATCACTCTAAGTGTGATATAAAATCTCAACCAATCAAGCCCATCTTTGGTGGTCCACTAAGGGAGCCCAAGTATTACCCATGGAATACATGATCAAATTACATTGAGTTATTCCTTTTCAATCAATAAGGAATCCAAGTGTTACTCAACATATAATAGTCAAAACCCCTATGATTCCATCCTTGTTAAACCAAGTATCACTAAGGCATAAAAGTCATTGTCTAGATGAGTCCATCCATGGAATTATCATATGAATCCATGTGTAACCCATGGATAATAATCATTTAACCAATTCAATATAAAATTCAATTAATCAAGTCATTCAATCATGTCAAGGTAAATATCAAGGGCAATTCATTTAAAAATCACCTCAAAAGGTGTCACAATGAAAATTCCAAGCTTAGAATGTTTGCCTTTAAAATAATAACATATAAAATTCACCACAAAAAGAATCTCATGCTTATCAAATTATTACATTCCATATACTTCATTTAACTCCCAAGGTCATATCAATTAAAAGAGTAATAAATTCTTAATCAAGCAATATAAGGCATAAGTCTTGGGGCATGGAATCCATCCCCCATTCTTTACCCATTCTATTTAAAATTAATACCACAATTAAATATACACTTCAATCATAATTCAATCCATTAATTGAATTCACATATAAATTATCTAATTACATTTCAACATTTAACATCCCTTAGGAAGGGGTAAAGGGAACACCAATCAGGTATCCAACAATTTATCATCAAAATGATCAATTTAATTAAAAAACACTCAAAGTGGTGGTCCTATTTAATTCAAGGATTTCAACCTATAATAAATCATTAAAAAGCATATTTAATTACACAATCCGTGCCTAATAGTTCAAGGATTTAATTTCATTTCATGGTGATGCCCAAAAATTGGGTGCACAGAATGACAAAATATATAAACATCACGACATTTAGTGAAAGGTATGAGACCACATACCTTAGGTCTATTATTGATAGCTCATCCCATATCAGACCTTGATTTGACTTAGATTGGGAGAAATTCATAGAATGGATGAATAAACTAATAATATGGAAAATTATCTTACACCTAAATAGTACAACCGATATTAAGAAGAATGACGTAAGATTAAAAAGGAATTGAGATCTTATCGGTGTGGATCCAACGAGATAGATTGTTCTTAAATCAAATATTGGATGAAATAACGACAACAATACCTAGTTTATTCAACTGAGAGGATATTAAAAGGTTCATGGATGCTATGCGAGAGAGAAGAGAGAAAATAAAATAGGATTAATAGATTTAATTTTGGATAGTTTTTTAATTTCACCCTATTTATATGGGTGAATGGTTTAGGTGCATAGTTTGAAAAATCGTGTGCGAACTATGCATGGTTTTCTTTAGGAAGGGGCACATCATACGGTTTGACTAACCGTGCCAAAACTGTGCAAATATCCTCTTTCAAAATTGAAGAGGTATTCACATGGCTGTGTAGCCTAAATCACATGGTTTTTCCTAACCATGTAGCCTAACCCTTATCTCTTCCCACATATTGCATGGTTTGTTAAATCAGGTAGCCTACCCCACATGGTTTACACTAATGCGTGCCATTAATTTTTCACCTCTAGAGTTGGGTTATGGGCTCCGAACTAGCCCTAGAAACCCAAGATAACTCTACGAACTCAAAGAGAATTCATATTTGGCCATATTAAAACATTTAAAATAAGAATTTATAGAAGATAAAGGATACATACTTCACAGAAGAACCAAGTTCTTACATTGTCTGATGAACGAACAGAGGAAAAATCTAAGTGACGAGGTGCTTCCAATCTCTGTTTTTGGTGCCGATCATCATAAGATCGGGGAAAAACATGATCCGGGTGTTGTTATACACACTACGATTTGAAGTTTTTTCATTATAGGTAAGAATAATTTTGTTTTATTCATAATACCCTTTTTATACATTTTTAAGGTTCTAGAGACCTATTATGATTGCTAAAGATACCTTATATGTCGATCTACAAGATTTTGGGGAAATCGGTGTGATTCAGGAAACTTATAGGAAAATTATCTTTAAATTTTTCATTTAAATGGCATGTAAACTAGTGGGACATGTGGTGTGTTCCTCCTATTTAGGGAATATGACTTTTGGGGACTATACACCAAATAGTACGGTTATACGCCATGTAGTGACCCCATGTCGTGTGGCCAGAGAACAGGGCCAGGGTAGCCATGTGATAGTAAATAGTAATGTGAGACTACACAGCTAAAGTACATAGGCACATGAAAATGAAATTTCTAGGTGTCCATTTAGCCTAGACATTCCATGTACCTGGTGGTACACACCACATGGGAGACATGGATGGTAGAGCTGTGTGGAGGAAGAACACGACCCGGGGGTCTGGCGAGGCAGGAAACACTGTGTACGGGCTATACACACCATGTATGCCTAAATGTTTAGCCAAGCCATGAAAAAAGGGGATACATCTAGGTGATCATATGGTTTTACATTCCATTTGGATCCCATTTTACACTGTGTAATTTCATTGGGATCTTCTTAAGATGTTCCACCTTATGTATCTCCTTCTCCAGAACTTCGATTCAAACATGTGAGTATCCTACCCTGAGTATTTTTTGTGTGTACAGAACATGATGGTGGCCTTTCTAGTATACTTTGAGATATAATGTTGAATGTTTTGATCATGATTATGTATTAGTGGTTCTTATCCTTGGGTAGTGATCAGGGTGGATACCTAGGTTTACTTGGGGGTTGTTACCTTTCCCTATCACCTTAGTATGTGGGTCTCCTAGAATCTTTAGGACGGTAGAGTAGTTCTACCCTATTGTATTAGGGTGAGGGTATAACTACCCAATAATAACATACATATACATTACATAATTTTTTAGTAATACTTAAACCATTTCAAAAATAGATTCCCAAAGATCATATTAGTTTAGTGCCTTAGGAAAATTGGAAACATAAACACCGGTACATAAGTGATCTAAATTATCTCCCACTAGGTTCTTTATGACTAGCACACTTGTTAGACACATAATATTTAATACATATATTCATAACCTAGAGAAGGAAACATAAAAAGGTGTGATCTTAGATGCACATTAAGGGTATAAAAGGGAGACATGTTAGCATAAACATGACCAGATGAGTATGAAAACATGATCAAAACATTTGAAGATCATACCCTACATATCAAATATCATAAACATGAATCATGGCATAAAGGTTGACAGTTTATAAGACATTAATCATAATAAAATAAACAACATAATCCATAAAATCATACCATAGGAATAAAACATGGAATTTTGGCAGACACATAAGCGTATATAATGATTTCCATAGCAGTTAAGGCATTTCTAGTGAGCCCATATTAGTGAAGAAATTCCTTTACTGAACCAGGTTTACTCCTTATTATAGCCTTGTATTATTGAACTGATTTTACTCATCATTCTAGCCCAGTAATACTGAATAGAGTTCACTCCTCATTCTATCCATTTATATCTCATAAAAATAAATCGTTACCCAATGTATTGGAGGGAAATATAGGCCCACCCATATCATAGTGAAATCATATATATATGTTCAATAAGATCATAAAAAATCTTATCATAACCCATGAAATGAAATGAGTGTCATAAACATGAAATCATACCTTAAAATATGGAAAAATAAATAGGTTTCATAATCATTTCATCAAAGTATAATCCATCAAGGAAGCAGGTTTTAAAAGCATATAACCTGTGAAAGAGAAACAGATTTCATAAACATCTTGACATAAAATGTAAACCATTAAGATAAATAATATGAATGGAAACATTGAATCATTTTCCTAAAAGGCACGAGTAAAACCAACAAATGTTATATTAGATGGTAACTAATTTTGAAATATATTTTAAAAACATTTCTTGTGAAAATTATCTTTTATCCTTTGAAAAATGATTCTTAAAATGTTAAATCTTTTTAAAATAATTTTCAAGAAAATAAAATTGAAAAATTAAAAAGGAAGCATTAAAAACACTTTGAAATCCTTTTTACCTTGAAATCATTTAGAGGATCTTGGAAACCATTTGAAAACCATTTTTCCTTGAAAACATATAAAAGAAGTATGAAAACATTTTAAAAAGCACTTTCCTTGAAAAATAATTTGAAAACTTATAAAGAAAGATTGAAAATGATTTTAAAAACATTTATTTGAGAATAAATTTTGAAATTTTTTTCTTAAAAATTAATATTTTAAACATGAAAAGCAAACTTCAAAAAAATTACAGTAGGTAAATCTGTATATGCAGTATGAGGTAAAAATAATATCCCTTTTACATTATAAAAGGTTAGAAAAATACTTTGTTCAGAAAGAGACAAGAATATTACTTTGAAAACATTGGTAGAACAAAAAAAGGGTAAAAATTTTCTTTATTGATCATACGACATTAGTATAATATTCTTGTAATCCCTTTTTGGAAAGCATGGTCATGAAAGAACACAAATTTCTGACTGAAGAGAGAGGTAAGGTTATATTTTTAAAAAAATATTTTATTAATCATATTAAGTACCAAAGAGTGTAAAAAATGGTACTAGTACATGAAGAAATAAATAATAACCAAAGGATAATAAAATTCATCAGTTTTCTTGAATGATGTATTATATGATTTCATCAATAAAAATGTGATTATAAATAATCTCGATAAACAATGAGATTATTTCAATGAACTCTTACCACCTAGTAACTTTGAATCATACTACCCATGTAGGAAAATGAAATTACATGGATCATAAAATATCATGAAAAGAATAATATTATTGATATAACATTTAAAAGTCATTTTATGTGCCTAATATAAAAATACAGGTATATAACATGGAATATGTCTCAAAGAAGGAAAATTGAGACAAAATTAATTTATTGATTTTGTAAAATTTGAAACTTAAACCCCATGAAAACGAGATCATAAAATGGTTATGTGAATACCAATATTTTTAAGTAAAAGGTGTTTAAAATACATTCATGGTCATATTATACACCACACAAAATAGGTGAGTGTGGAATAAAACATGTATCTCACATAAATAAAGAGTGAGATAAAATTCCCTTACCTTGAGCCCGACTTGTCTCATGTGTATTTATATTCCTTAATAATAAAAATATGTTAATTAATTACTTTATTCATAAACATTTTCAAGTATATTATTATTCTTACTTCACTTATTTCCATGTTTTATACAACTACTTAAACAATTAATTTTAAGTCTTGTGTTTTGACCAAATTCGATTCATGTGTTAAAAATGACCTTGGTTGGTCGCCTATGATCAAAGGGGTCATTATATAAAAATATAAAATATAATAATCATTAAATAATTATCATATTTATAAATTAATTATAATTTTAAAACTAATCATTAAATATGGTTGTGAAAAATGAATCAACGTCACAATCATGGAGACGGTATGCCATACCTACGCATGAGTAATGTTCCCATTTCTCAATGATAGTTTTGGAAAGAAAGTAAGTAAAATTAATCTTTATAGAATGATAATTATATTATAAATACCATATTATTTAATAACATATAATTTTATATATAATTATTATGATGGAAAATGAATGTCATCGGGTTGAGGAGGCAGTAATCCACACGCCCACGAACGATGTTATCACTTTTTAACTTTGCGAAAGGGTAATAAATAAAATGGTATATATTATATTTATAGAAAGGTAATTATGACATGAATATCACATATATATATATATATTTTATTTCACATAAGTTTAATTAAAACCCTCCTTTATATATTCCATGTATCGTGTGAATGAATAAAAATCACTTTGAGGGGGTGGTAGTCCACACTTCCACTAGCGATGTTATCGTGTTTACACAATATGGGAAGAATAAAATAATTTCTTATAAAATAATTATAGAAGAATAAATAAATTTTCTATATCATATATATAATATATAAATAGTGTTCACATCATAATTCCCAGCTTTGAAAGTTGGAAAAGAAAAAACGAACAATCGTTGTTTAGTGAGGCGGTAGTTAATCGTACACGTAAACAGTATATTTGTTACCTATTAGATGATGGTGTGTGTATTTTTAGGTTTAAAGAATAGAGTAAAAAATCCTAGTATATTTATGATACTATAATTTTTACACAATTAAGGAAAAATAATAGTTTAGGGGGGTATATAATTGAAATAAAATAAAAGAACTTTAGGAAGAATGTTACCTCTTATTCGGGTAACTCCTTTTGGTTTGCACCAAAGGGATTCCTTGGATTGTTTTATGCCCAAATGGAGGTTTTAAGAAGTAAGGGAGAGATTTTTAGGATCTATTTCAGTATATTATTTTTGAATCCAAATTGTATTGATAGATATGAGGAATTGGGAGGAGAAGAGGACTTTTATAATGGAGAAGTGACACTCTTGTAATATTTTGGAAAAAGGGAAACCCGACAAATGTTTTTTTCATTTAAATTGGATCCAATAACAGTACTATGTAGATAAAAGTGAGTATGGGTTGAAATATTCCCAAAAAGTAGATTTTGGATAAGTTTATAGGTCATATTAGGCCTTAATTTTAGGGTTTAGTCCCTTGTTAAGCTTAATTTAATCTTAATCGTTGTAATTAATTTCAATTACCTTCATAAATATTTTTGGAAAAAAACTAAGTTTATATTATTAGAAATTATAAATTATTATGATTCAAAATATGGAATCCATTTTTTAAAATTCAGATCGCAGAAGTGGTGGAAATTAATTTAAATTTAATCCTACAGATGGGATGACAAAGAGAGGTTTTAAAGTAAAAACATTCAAAAGTTTGCTAGGTTTTATAATAAATTTGAATGTGAAATTAATTATAATAACCCAAATTAGATAAAATGATAAAAATTTGATCTAATTAAACTTTAAAATAAATTAAAACTATAATTTATCCTTATAAATAAATTTTACGATGAAGTAGTTTTGAGTTAAATTTCTTTATTTTTCAATATTCATTAAAAAAATGAAAATTCACCAAAAAATACCAAAAATTAACCCTAACATAATTTTTATATTTTTATTTAAAAAATTAATTTTATTTCTACATATAAAATTTATAAAAGTTCTAAAATTTATATTTAAAGTAGGTTCACCATCAAAAAGCACTAAAAGTGCCTTAATAAATATATAGGTTTTTATGTGTAAAATTTTGTTTGTTTTTATCTTATTACTATTTAATCTATTGGATTAATATAAAAAATATTTTATTGAATATATAATTTATATATTACATTAATATCACTAACTAATTGTAATTAGTTTAATTAATTTGAATAAAATAGCTTTGTGAGCATAGAAATAGTTTTCTTTAAAAATATTCCATTTATATTCCATTGGTTCATTATAACTAATGAATTAATTTTATATTTGTGTAAACTATAGGTTTTGATGAGTTAGTTAATACTATTCATAATCGCTAACTTAATGGCCAGTTTAAGGCTAAATATATAAAAGAATAATATTTTAATAATATATTGTTGTTTGGTAAAACTTGATCATGTGTATTACACAAGCTGTCAAGGAAATTCAGTCTTGCATGTAACGTAAGCTAACCTATTTATTCCATATAGATAAATATAACATTTATATTACATGCAGTGAATGATTAACTTGGAATTGGGTATTGTAAAAGCCAAACTTAGTGATTTAATATATAAAATAATTATTTTTTGTTTTGCATGAAATGAAAAATATCAAAAAGAATAAATCAATTTGAAAAAAAATTCACAAAATCTCAGGGTGTTACATTATACCCCTCTTAAAATGAATTTCTACCTCAAAATTACTTTAGGTTATTAATGGTTTAATAACTGAAAGTTCCTTTCATAGAAACCCACATCATAAAAATGAATACTAAAACTTCATTTTAAAAATTAAAGTTTTAAATATAACATCTATACAAAGTAACTCCTAACTAGGTTACCACATATGAGAACATTGGATGCAAGTGAAAACATGGACATAGAAGAGAAATATAAGAATCATGTTCTAATAGAGAGTTATGGAGAACAAGGTAAACATAAATTTAAAAATCACAAAGCCATAAATATGTGAAGAACTAAAGAACCATCTAATTCATTCGAAATAGAAGTACTATGATAAATTTTTTGGTTCCAAGATTCTTTTTCCTAAAGTAAAATATTTTTCATGAAAATATATACTTTTATGATTTCAGGATAACCTCTCCCTTTTTTGTTCTTTGATCCACTTCACCTCTTTGTCCAAAAAGGAATGTGTATTTTCATTCTTGAAGCACTAAAAGATCTTGAGATTCATGATATTCTATCCCATCTATCATCATTTATCATAAATAACAAGTTTTTTATAACAAGTTACCCAATATTAATAAATCATCATATGGTGAGATAATACTTTATTATCACAAACTTAATCCAAATTTTATCTTAATATTTCCATAAATTGTTAACCTTATAACCCTTCTGAAAGATGAAATTATGAAACTTTAGAAAGAAGGTCAAAAAATCATCTTAACACTATTACTCCATATATCAAAATGTAGATATTGGGTTTTACATTCCAAACATGTTAATACCCTCATCACATATTCTCTTGAAACATGATAATAACCTGAATTACCATAATTACTTTTGGAAAACTTACATACTTCCTTATTCCAATGGTTACTGGATATATTCATTGAATCCAAGAAGTTGTTAATTTTATCCATGGTGACATAGAACACTTTTTAATCCAATCAATAATAAGATCTTGGGTAATCCATGCTATAAAATTTACTTTATCCAAATCAATCATCTCTTTATCCAAGAGAAACAAAATTTTCTCAACATCTTAATCACATTAAGGGTTACCTTCCCTTAACGAAATTATTACTTTTCTATGTCTTTATCTCCATTAAACAGATAGTTTTAAATCCTTAATTAAAACTTATACTGAAAATACTTATATATATTTCATGATTTATATAACATAATATTTGAATTCAAAAACATAAGTACTTTATTCATCCAAATTTATTCTTAAACCATTACTCAGGTTTCATTAACTTATTCCTTAATACAAATTTCCTAAAATATGAAATATGAATCATTTTTTGAGGTTAATCAACCTTAATCTAATCATGATTCTTATGATTAATGTAAAAAATACAGTAAGAACATCATATACCTTTCACACGTCATTTGCAGTCTCTTTATCTTTAGAAGTATAACCAATAACCATACCACCTTCTTGATTATATTTATTAGATTTGCACTTGGGAAATCTATTTTCTTAATGCCTATACTTTCCACATATGAAACATTCAATGTTAAAAATGTTCCTTCTAGTTCTCTCCATTGACTAAAACTAGAAAGCATGGGGTGGGGAACACATATCATAGAAGGAAACCACATAGTCATGATAAATTACTTTATAGGATTTCCAAATCACGACACCTACCTTTTATCAATGAAACCTTATGTTTATCCTAGATTATTCATAGTAATATTCTATTCAAATACTACATAATGGTTCATGAATAGTTTGTGAATTTCCAAAGCATATTCCCTGGGAGTGTCAAACCAGGTGTGAAGAAAGACCTATTTTCATGTACCAGATTACCCTAAGTCAGGATTGGGACAACTTTTTAGAGTTGTTACCCCTAGGTAAATCTATTCCAGAGCCACATTCACTTGTAGTATCTAGAAAGAGATTCATTGATAGGAAATCATTCACTCTATACTTTACTATAATTCCATTTCATTTTCCTTTACTTTTCCTTATACTTATACTTATCCTTAGACATGTCATTAGATTTTTCACTAATGTTTTCTCATCTTAGTTTCAAAAGGTTAACTAAACCGTCTCTTTGATACCAACTATAACGACCCAATAATACCGTACATAAACATTACATCACTTTTTCAAAATACTTAAATTAGTACAAAAATAGATGCTCAAAGATAGTATTAGTTTAGTGCCTTTGTAAACATAGAAACATAAACAACACTACATAAGTGATCTACATTATATCCCACTAGGTTCTTCATGATGAGTAACCTTGTTAGACACATCATAATTAATACATATCTTCATAACCCAAGGAAGGAAACCTAAAATGTGGTGAGCTAATATGCTCAGTAAGGGTATATAAGGGAGACATATAAACATAAACATTATCAAAGGAGCATGACAATGTGATCAAAAAATTTAAATATCATACCTTGTATATCAAAGATTATAAAAATGAATCATGACATAAATATTGACAATTCATAAGACATGGATCATAATTAAATAAAGAAAATAATCTATAAAAGCATAATATAGGAATAAAACATGGAATTTTGGCACACACAAAATCATATATAATGATTTCCATAGTATTTAAGGAATTGCTATCGAATCCATCTTAGTGGACAAAGTCCTTTACTATACTGAGTTTACTCCCTGTTCCATCCCTGTATTACTGAACCGATTTCACTCCTCATTATAGCCTTGTAATACTGAATTGAGTTTACTCATTTTTCCAACCATGTCTATCTCATGAGATATAAATATTTACCCAGTTAATTGGAGGGAGATATAGGTCCCACTCATCTCATAATGAAATCATACATACATGTTCCACAAGATCATAAAAAATCATATCATAAACCAAGAAATGAAATGGGTATGATAAATATTAAATCATATCTTAACCTATGGAAAAATAAATATGTTTCATAATCATTTTATCAAATCATAAACCATTAAGGAAACAATTTTTATAAGCATACAACCCATAAAAGAGAAACAGATTTCATATGAATCATGACATAAAATGTAAACCATTCATAGAAAGAATATGAATGGAAACATTTCATCCTTTTCCCTTAATTCATGAGTAACATTAATAGATGTTATCTTATATGATAAAAATTTTGAAAGATATTTTAAAAACACTTGATGAGGAAATTATGTTTTCTCCTTTAAAAAATTCTTATTAAAACGTTAAATTTTTTTAAAATCATTTTCATGAAAATAAAATTGAAAAATTATAAAGGAAGCATTGAAAACAATTTTAAATACTTTTTTCATTTTAAAACATATATAGGATCTTGAAATTTTTTTGAAAACTATTTTTCCGTGAAAACTTATAAAATTATCATGAAAGCCTTTTGAAAACCACTTTCTTTGAAATATACTTTGAAAAATTATAAATAAACCTTAAAAACGATTAGAAAACCATTTCTTTGAAAACAAAATTTAAAAATTTTTTATTAAAAATTATCATTTTAAACATGAAAAGGAAAATTCAAAGAAATTATGATGGGTAAATCCATACATGTCGTACGAGTTAAAGAGAATATTCATTTTTCACGGTAAATGGTTAGAAAAATGCCTTCTTCAGAAAGAAAAAAGAATATTCCTTTGAAAAAATTGGTAAAAGAAAAAAAGGGTAAAATTTTCTTTTAATGATCATAATATATTAGTATAATATTATTGTAATCCCTTTTTGGAAAGAATGTTTTTTAAAGAACATAGATTTCTGATTGAAGAGAGAGGTAAGGTCATATTTTCATAAAAAAAATTCTTAATTATGAGTGAAAAAAATTGTTCAAATACATGAATACCTCAATAATAACTAGAGGAGTATATAATTTATGAGTGTTCTTGAAATATTTAACATATGATTAAAAATGCAATCATAAACAATCTTGATAAACAGTGAGATTGTTTCAATAAAATATTACCAAATGGTAACTTTGAATAATACTCCCCATGTCGAAAAATTAAATTACATAGAGCTTAAAATATCATGAAGATAATTAGACTCATGATATAACATTTCGAATGAATTTTATACACCTCATATAAAAATATATGTGTATAATATGACATGTTTCTCAAAGAAGGAAAATTGAGACAAAATTAATTTACTGATTTGGTAAATTTTGAAACTTAAATACCATGACATAAATATCATAAAATGGTAATGTTAATACCCTTATATTTAAGTATAAGAGGAATAAAATACATTCATTTTTATTATATACATGACACAAAATATGTGAGTGGTGAATAAGGCATGTATCTCATAGGAATAAAGAATGAGGTGAAATCCCCTTACCTTGAGTCCGACTTGTCTCACGTGTCTTTATTTTACTGAATAATAATGTCATGTTAATTAATTACTTGATTCAGAAAATTTTTCATGTTTATTATTAATTTTACTTCACTTATTACCATATTTTATAAAACTACTTGAACAATAAAGTTTAAGTCAGGTGTTTAGACAAAATTCGGTTCATGTGCTAAAACTGACTTTGGTTGGTCAATTATGGTCAAAGGTTTCATTATATAAAAATATCCAGAATAATAATCCTGAAATAATAATAATATTTATACATTAATTATACTTTTAAAACCAATCATTAAATTTGGTTGTGAATCAACGTTAAAATCATAGAGACGGTAGGTCGTACGTACACATGAGTAACATTCCCATTTCTCAATGATCATTATAAAAAGAAGGTAATTAAAATTAATATTTATAGAATTATAAATATATCATAAAGAAAATATTATGTAATAATATATAATTAAATATATAATTATTTTTATGTAAAAGGAATCACATCATGTCAAGGAGGCAGTAGTCCACACATCCTTGAACGACGTTATCTGTTTTTAAGTGTGTGAAAGGGTAATAAATAAAATGATATATATTTTATTTCATGAAATTTAATTATGAAATGAATATTATGTAGATGTTGTTTATATAACATATGTTTAATTAAAACCTCAATTTATACATTCCATGTATCATGTGAATGAATCACATCACTTTGATGGGGAAGTAGTCCACACTTCCACAAGCGATGTTATCGTGTCTACAGATAATGGAAAAAATTAATTTGTTATAAAATAATTAAATATGAATAAATAAATTATATATATAATATATAAATATATTTTCCATCATAACACCCATCCTTGAAAGGTGGGAAGGGAAAAATGAACAATCATAATTTAGCGAGGTGGTAGTTTTCCGTACACATAAACATTATGTTTGTTACCCATTAAATGGTGGTGTGTGCATGTGTAGGTCAAAAAATTAGTATAAAAAACATCCAAGTATATTTAGAATACTTTTTTTGTTATAAAATCATGAAAAAATAATTGTTTATGGTGTATAGAATTGAAATAAAATAAAATAACTTGAGGAAGAATGTTACCTCTTATTCGGGTAACTCCTTTTGTTTTGCACCAAAGGGATTCCTTGGATTTCTTTCTGACCAAAGGAAGGATTCAAGGAGGAATGGGAGATTTTAGGGATATACTTGGGTAGAATTTTTCGAGAGAAAGTGTCTTGATATGTGTGAGGAAGTGTGGGGAGAGGAGGCCTTTTATAATGTAGGAGGAGTGCCACTCTACTAATTTTTTTGAAAAAGGGAAACCCCACAAACATATTTTTTTGAAGTGAATAAAATAATGGTAAAAATTAGATCCAAGTGACTATAGAGTCAAAATATGGTCCGACAATGGATTTTAAACAAGTTTCTAGGTTATATTAGGCCTTAGGTTTAGGGTTTTGTCCCTTGTTAAGCTTAATTTAATCTTAACCAATGTAAATAATTTTAATTACCTTCACTAATATTTTTGGTTAAAAAATAAGTTGATATAATTATAAATTATAATTTTTTCTGATTCCAAATATGGAATCCATTTTTCTAAATTCCAATCACATACGTGGTAGAAATTAATTTAAATTTAATCCCACAGACAAGATGATAATGATGATTTTTAAAGTAAAAACGTTTAAAAGTTTACTTGGTTTTTATAACCAATTTCATTGTGAAATTTATTCTTATGAACCAAATTGGATAAAATGATAATTTTTTTATCTAATTATACTTTAAAATCAATTAAAAATATAATTTAAATTTATAAATAAATTAGATGAAAAAAGCAGTTTTGAGTTAAATTTTAGTATTTTCCACTATTCATTAAAAAAATGAAACTTCATAGAAAAATACCAAAAATTGACCCGAACCTAATTTTTATGTTTCTATTTCAAAAATAAAGTTTATTTTTACATATAAAATTTATAAAATTTCCAAAATTTAGATTTAATGTAGGTTCACCATTAAAAGGAGATAAAAGTGCCTTAATAAAAATATAGGTTTTTATGTGTATAATTTGGTTAGTTTTTATCTTATTACTATAAAATATATTGGATGAATATAAAAAATATTTGATTGAATATATAATATATATATTATGTTAATATCACTAACTAATTGTAATTAATTTAATTTATTTGTATAAAATAGTTTTGTGAGCATAAAAATAGTTTTCTATAAAAATATTACCTTCATATTCCATTGGTTAATTATAACTAAGGAATTAATTTTATATTTTTGTAAACCATAGGTTTTCATAAGGTTGTTAATACTATTAATAACCTCTAACTTAACATCTAGGTTAAGTCTAAATATATGAAATAATAATATTTTAATAATATATTGTGTTTTGGTAAAACACGGTCTTGCGTGTTACATAGGCCGTCAAGGAAAGTCAGTCTTGCATGTAACGTAAGATAAACATAGTGTTCCATACAGACAAAGCTAACCTTCATATTACGTGTAGGGAATTATTAACTTAAAATTTTTTATAACACATTCCAAACTTAGTGCATTAATATATAAAATAATTATTTTTAGTGTTATACGAAATGAAAAATATCAAAAAGAATAAATTAATTTGGAAACAAATTTACAAAATATCTGAGTGTTATAGAGGGTCCCCTACCCATGGTTGTGTGTGATGTAATGTATGATAAGTGTGATGCTCATTTCCATAGCACTTGACAAATGTTGTATATCAGTGTAGTTCTTAGGGAGAAATACTGGTTCTGATACTCCCCTATGGTATCTGGGAATGAGTTTCCCTTACCTCTCTGCTTTAGTAGAGATGAGACTCACCATGTCGTGTGTGTGGGATCTTGACCCATGTGGTGGTTCTATTTGGGATGGTACTCCCATATCGGTCTAGGGCGTGGGTTCTCCATATTGTTTGAGTAGTTGGAGAAAACTCTCCCCCTTTATGCCAGGGAGTAGGCCCTCTATTATCATTGGATAAATAGAGTTGGTACTGCCTTATAATGACCAGGGTGTGAGCCCTCTATCTATAGAGTCAGTACTTCCCTGCTTTCCCAGGGTGTAGGTCCACCATATGTGACGTATATATAGAGTGGGTACTCCCCTATTGTGTTAGGGAGCAGGTCCTATATCCTTAGAGTCATAACTCCCCTATCATTTTAGGGTGTGGGTCCGCCATACATGTTATTTCAGAAGAGTTGGTACTCCCCTATCATTCTGAGGTGTGGGTACTCTAGCCTAGGTTCGGTAGTCCCCTATCATGTCAGGGTGTGAGTCCTCACCCATGGAGTATTACTCCCCCATCTTTGAGTAGTAGTGGGGTGTGGGTACTCTAATGGAGTTGGAGCTCCCTTAGCTATTGAGCATAATTAAGAGTAGCAGACCCCTACACTAGTTACATGTAGTACTTGGTTAAGAGTTGTGATCCATCATCAAATTGAGGTGAGGGACACTCCATTCAAGAGTGACATATGTTTCATGGGATGGTTAAGAGATAGTATTGACTCTACAAGAGGGCAATGTCAAGGTGTGAGTCCCACCATTTTCTATCGTTAGATAGGATTCATGAGGTTCATAGTCTGAAGCACCACCCCCTCAACTGTGTGCAATGGTGTGGGGAAGGCCTCTCCACTTGGGTTCTTAAAACCTTGCATAGGGTGCAGGTTAATGTTGGAAGGACCTCTGGTGATGGGCACTAGAGTTTTACCCAGTGATTTGTTTATGATGAAGTGAGTTATCTCATAAAAACCATCATAGATGGTAGAGTTTTAACTGATAGAGTGTGTATCTCTTGAATAGGTTCCATCTCAGATTGTTGAGCCCATGGAGTGTGTTATCCAAGTTGTGTGTTACCTTTAGAGAGTCGATTAGAATCCTGTAGATGGCTATGAGGTCAAAACCTCATGAGACTTGGAGTAAAAGATGAGTATATTTGGGTGATTATGAGATTCCTTGCAGAGTTGTCATGTGTCTTGGTTGACACCCTTTGTGGACTGAGTTGAAAAGTCATATATAGTAGAGGATGGTTCGAGATGGAGTTTCTCTCTTGTTTGGGGTTCCCTCCGGTTGGGTTCAGAGGACGGTTGCCTTTCAGTTTCTCCCTTTTATTTTGGGGTTTTGGGGTGTCTACTAATTATTTTTTTACTTACCACAACACAGAATTTCCCCGCATGTTTTTTGTATTGTGAAAACTATAGGACTTTCGATGGTGACCCCGGAGTACCATAGGAAAGCAGAGCTTAGTGAGCTAGGCCGACTGAGTGGTTTACCAAATCTTGGACAATGATCTTTTTGGAAATTTAATTTGATAGAAATACCCACCTTCTAAGTAGGTTGGACTATTTTACAGTTTTTGGTAGGTGTGTGTTTTTCCCTTTTCAAACTTTCATTACTTCTATTATGCTCTGTTTTGTGATAGATGTATGCATGAATTTTAGTTTCCAGTTTTTATGTCTCTGCACTATTTCATGGTGGTGTTTTTGTGTGTGTGCATATAGGTAATTTAGTAAAAGTCCTCCCATATGTGTGATATTCCTACTCGGTACTAGTTGGCAGCCCCTAGCCTATTGGAGGTGGGCTTGGGGATTTGCGGCCCGAGCCCCATTAGGTCGGGTCGTGACCAATTTTTTTTAAAAAAAATAAATTAATGACAATTTTAATCAACCAATTTTGAGAACATTTAATCAATTTAGTTATCATGAGAATAATTTATTATAAAAAATAATAGTAATAGATCAAATCCCCCAACAAAATAAAATTTGTTGAAGAATTCCAATAATGGAGGTTAAAGAATCCCAATGTTAAAAATAATAATAAATATATATTTTTTCATAATATTTTTTCATGTTAGCAACAACCAAAGAAATTTAAATTTTGGATTCTTGATAAACCATGGAATAATCATTAAATAAATGAAAAACACTTGATTCAGATTTAACATGAAATGAGAAATCATTGTTAAATTTTGTTTAAAAATAATACTATTATAATAAAATATAGATTAATTATCTAAAATATAGATATACATGATTACACTCATGCTATCACCATAAGAAATAGTTAAGAAATATTCATTTATGGGTAAGAGAATCAAGAAAATGAAGAATAAGGAAATAAAAAAAAATTAGTCATGCCACATGGTGTAAGCATCGTCGTTTCAATTTGTTCATTGAGACCACAGGGCTCAATCATCATTTCTACACAAATTTGACTCCATAATATGCTTTGATGTTGACTCCATTGTAGAACAGTATTTATCTCACTATTCTATTATTGGTGAGGAGAGGTAAGTCATAATATGTCTAGACCTAGAAGTTTGAAAAAATTGTGAATTTATATTTTATATTCTTTGTTTGCCGGATAAATCATCTAAAACTCGAAGATGACTTGATCCATGTGTTGTTACCATATCACTTAACTTACTCCTAACCTAGAAAAAACTATACATTCTAGAAAAAAATCATAATTTCATAATTTCATATGAGATTTCATTCAGGAGATACTGATATTCACACTCATGGGGTAATTATTTATTTGTTTAATAAACTCTAAATATCCCTAAAAAACCAATCCTCTTGAAAATTTACCAAAATTCATTCCATGGGTGATCATATCATTCTGAGATCAAATAAACAATTAGAAAATTTTTCTATGGTCAATTTCTGGGGTAAATATATAATTTTACCCCTTTAAGGGACCCATGCATCTAATCAAAATGAGTTAATTCCCACTTTAGAAAAAATACGGGTCACTACATCCTCTCCACCTTTAAACCTTTCAATAATTGAAAAGGAAACATCCTTATTTGTTATACTGAGAAACTCACAAAAAAAATCTCATGTCCAAAATAAATCATCCACACACATATCATATCCACCTTTGGATGTCCAGATCTTATGTGAACCTATGACAAAGCCTCACAGGTAATCATTTTGAGATGAACCAAGATAAATATGCCTATATTTTACATTATTTTCATAATTTAAACATTACATAATAAAAGTAATATCACAATACCATAACCCAAAAGTTTAGTGTATTCATATATTATCTATACAAACATCTTATTATATAATATTTATTCAACATATTTCAAGAACTTCTCCATATAAGTCTTCCTTCTACAAATAATTCTATAAATAATTCTCTTGGAAATGGGAAACAGAAGAATGGGTGAGCTCGAATGATTAGTAAGAGAAAAATTGTTAATGATTCAAAAAGGGATTAAATTATAAACATGTGAGAATACATGAACATGGGATAAATATTTAATTAAAGGGACTATAGAATCATAATATACAACCATAATCAATGATAGAACACCATAAATTAAGGAATGAGATTACATGATAATAAAAGGACCATCATGGAAGCATAAAAGAAATACCATGGCTTGAGAGCTTGTGAAAATAATCATAATGTCATGACCCAACCCTACCCGGGATTGAGCCGCAACTACCCCAAGCCTTCCTCCATAGGCCAGGGGCTGGCTACAAGCACCAAAGGCTAAAAAACTCAGGGATGCATTTTCCTGAGTACCTGTACACACACACGCAGCCCACTCAATGAAGAAGTGCAGAGTAAAAAAAAGAAAAGTATAGTAAAGTGAAAACTACTATAAACAGACCACAAAAGGTGCATCAACCTATAAATAGTACAAAGCAAATGCTGAAGGTAAACTGAAAATAAAAGGGGAAAAACACGTGCCCAACCAGAAAAGTTCCTCAAACCGGCGACAAGTAAACAAAAGTAAACATCCGGGAGAGTCCCACACCTGGAACCCGACTATGACCACCGTATTCGGTCCAAGATCCCGAACTCCTAAGATCTGCTAAAGTCACGGCCAACCTGTCCGTCGTCTGCAAGGGCACACCAAGTGCAGGCAAAGCCCAAGCAGGGGTGAGTATAAAACTACTCAGTAGAATGCCTCGAAGACTCAAGGGAGAAACAAAAAAGGTACTGAAGAGGTGAGCAGTAGATCGAATAGGGAAAAGTAAAGGAGTACAACCGAGAGTGCAGTAAAGACTACAACTCAACCCAACAAGAGGAAGGAAGTAGACTCATCCAAACCCAAGGAGCTAGAAATGGTTAGAAGATGAACTTCTCATCGAGCCTTCACTACCTATAGCAGGAGAGTACACTCTTCCAACCATGAGAAGATAGACACCGAAAGCACGTGGCATACCCCGCGTGTCTTCGCCTTCCCTGGAAGGAGAGTAACCAAAATCCAAGAAGTGGGTACTGGAACAAGGTATATACATATCCATATGCTCAAGCAAGAAACCCAAACAATATTATAAGGGGATCTCCATCTCATAGTTCAGCCTAAGAAAGTGAGTAGCCAACAGTCCCATAAGTAAACACCATCGATGCCAAGCATCCTGCACATCTGCCCCGAACTGCAAGCCAAGGGGCTAAAATAACCCCACCCTGACACTATATGCTTTGGGCGGCACTGACTCGCCCACACGGTTTTAGGTCACGTCACAAGGACGTGTCTTGGTGGGGAAAGCGCCCCTCATACTTGAGAGTTCTGGGGAAAGTCAATCTACACCTCGTCACTGCCCCGCAGTCGATAGGTCTTCTTGAAGTCAAAACTGTCACATAACTGACCCATATAACCAAGGGTCCCGCTCCGGTAATCACGAAGAAAAGCCACAAACTAGCCTAGTAGCATGTACTGAGTCTGAAAGAAGTCGTCGGGTAACCCACTGCCCAGTATCTACTGGAGGGTAAACCCTAAGAGGTAGTCGGGTAACCCACTGCCCAGTCTCTGCTGAAGGGTAAACCCTAAGAAGTCATCGGGTAACCCACTGCCCAGTCTCTTCTGAAGGGTAAACCTTGAAAACACATCAGGTGACCCACTTCCGAACCTCGCTGGAGGGTAGACCCTAATAAGTCGACAGGCGACCCACTACCTATCCCTGCTGGAGGGTAGACCTGGAATAAGTTGACAGGCGACCCACTGCCCCACCTTGCTGGAGGGTAGACCCTAAGAAGTCGACATGCGACCCACTACGCAGCCCTGCTGAAAGGTAGACCTGGAATAAGTTTATAGGTGACCCACTGACCAACCTTGCTGGAGGGTAGACCTGAAATAAGTTGACAGGCGACCAACTGCCCAGCCTTGCTAGAGGGTAGACCCTAAGAAGTCAACATGAAACCCACTACCCAACCTTGCTATAGGGTAGACCTGGAATAAGTTGACATGTGACCCACTGCCCATCCTTGCTGGAGGGTAGAACCTAAGAAGTTGACAGACGACCCACTACCCAACCTTGCTGGAGGGTAGACCCTAAGAAGTATATAGGCGACCCATTGCCTAGCCCTACTGGAGGGTAGACATGGAATAAGTTGATAAGAGACCCACTGCCTAGCCTTGCTAGAGGGTAGACCCTAAGAAGTCGACATATGACTCACTGCCCAACCCTCCTCGAGGGTAGACTTGGAATTGGTCTGATAAATCAGCACTGCAACTGGAATCACCAGGTATTACCAACATCTCTACCGTGTGTTGGTTCAGAGTGCATCAAAGGGACCTCTATTCAACACCCTGTCATGTTTCCACATTTAATAAGATCTCAAACAAGGCTCCACATGCCCAAACAGATCACACCGTTGCAATCGCACGAAAAAACACTTGAAATAGTAAACTTACTCGCTGGAAACAGGCTCATGGTGGAAAAGTTATTCAACACCTCTTTATGCTCATACGACGACTCGTGGGGCCTACACCTCAGTCCCAAAAGAGGTCGGGTGAACTGCACCATCGCGATAATCTCGGAAAAACCTATCAAAACGACTATTCATTCACCCCGAACGGACGTCTGATGAAAAAGTCGCAGTACGCTACACACAGTTTAAAAGAAGGCTCGTGGGGCCCACACCTCAACTCCAATTTGGGCGGGAAAAATGAATTGTTGCAATCCCCTCAAAAAAATACACATAATGCAGTGCTCAAACACCCCAAACTGATGTTGGGTGGAAAAATGACATTTCATCACAAATCGTGAAAACTGGGCCCTGTGGGGCCCGCTCCCTGACTCTTTCCCGAATACTCAAAGGAGTATCTCAAAAAGTACGCATGAGGACTAGGATCACACTGCCGCTGACAGCCCGTCAATTGGACATCCCAAACAGGAGTTAGGTCCGACGCCAGAATAATTAATTAATTAATTAATTAATTAATCGCATTAAGCCTTTCATACCTCCGAGCAATGAAACCAAACCCCAATGGTTCCAAACGAACTTCGAAAGTTCCGTCTCAAATCCAGGGCCATAGTGCCTCTGCCGGCATGTCAAATGGATGTCCGTCTCACGAAGTGCGTCCATCACGGACTTTATTTAATAATTTATTATTATTAAATTAAAGATCTTCGGATCACCAGTCTTCGGGAATAGAATCTGAAAACCCCAAAACCCACTTTAAAAATACCGTCTCACCGACATAATCCCGCAGCCGCAGAGGACATGTCAAATGGACACACCGTTTAGAAGTTATGACCCCTAATGCAAGGGGGCCTAACCGGGCCGGTTCACCCCGACCAGCCCGGTCCGAACCGCCAGCCCACAACCCAGCTGCGGGTCCGGCCCCTCACACTGCGGCCCGCCTCAAACCCCCGGACCCTAGGGTCCGGTACTTCAAACGGACCGGCCGAAGGCCGGTCTCCTCGTGTCGCTCCAGCAGGACCCGCCGAACGCGGGTCCTTGTTCCCCTGGGGTGCTGCCTCCACCGACTGGCCATGCAGGCCGATCTTCTCCACGTCGTGCAACAGGATCCTCCGAACACGGGTCCTTGTTTTCCCCTAGGTCTCCATCTCTAGCGACCATCCAAACTGGCAGGTCCTCCCTCGCACGCCATCTCGGACATCTCCCCACCTGAGCGCCCGCGCTGCTGGCCAGCCCGACTTCCTTTAGCCGGCTCGTCCGCGCCAGCCGCACCCGATGCCGCCGACCCTGCCTTGCTCGCCTGAACCTCCGGCCACTCCTCTGGCTGCCCGTACTTCCCCGCTCCACCGCAGCCACAACCAGATCTCACTCCCTAGAATCCAACTCCACCCGCCTGGTCGCACCCTCCTGGCCGCCGCATGCTTGACTGGCGGCACACCCAACACTGCCCGACCGTACTCGGCTCCTCCCGGAGCTGCCTCATCCGCGCCGATGACATCCGAGGTCACCACCTCGTCCGAACCCCCGACCTTCCTCTTCTCCGCTGTGTGACACACCGTGGACACCACTCGCAGCCACGGGTTTCTCCTGCCGGTGATGATCCGGTAGTTCTTCCGGCGGACCACCGTAACTCGAGCGGATGCCCGAAAATTGACGAAAAACACGCGAACAAGGGTGATTATATGCATGGTTTGATGGTCATATTCGTACAGTGATCAACAATGATAATAAAAACAAGGATCAAACGACGACAGTTCAAATAAATTAAGAATTGAAGACAAGGGTGCGAAAACCATAAGAATTCATACATGGAATTGGATCTTTCGTCGAAGAAGAACATGCTCGCAAAGATCCGCTGCATTCGTTGCGCTTCGGAACACCTCGATCCAAATCTTCATCGTCGTCTGCCAAAAATAGAAGGATGAGATGATGGGAGGTTGGAGGAGGAGAGGGAGAGGTTACGCAAGGGGAAATGAGGGAAGGAGATAGGAGGAGAGGAAACTTAAATAAAATAAAATAAACCCTTTAAAATAATAAAAACTGAACACAAAAATAAACCCGCATCTGAAACCTCCAATGCAGTGAAAGTTAGTTCGAACCTAAGGTAAACACTACCTCCCTAGAACAACTATAGTCTCATAATTTTAATCCCAGGATCCATTCGAATGATATAAAATCTAATGTCTGAGACCACTTAATTACGAAAACGCCCCTCGTGGCGTTTTCTACATAGAGCCCGCGCCCACAAAAGTTACACCCCTCCTAGGGTAAACGACACGCTTCGGACTCAACGGTGCCCTAGGATTTCCAATTAGAGCTACCTTTTAAGAGATACTTGAGTTTAACCATTAAACGAATAAATTAATTATTTTATTTATCCGTTTAATGTTCCGTTAATGGGTGAGGGGTCCCAATGTCCCGCGACGACATGTTTTATGTCGTTCCTGGGGTAAACACCCCATTTCGGACCCATACGTACTCTCAAATTTATGATCCGAATTACCATATAGGAGTTATCCCATTTATTTTGTGTACCCAGTGTGAACGCACTGAAAATTTAATTTCGGCCACACCGGGGCTTGAAATCGCACACCGTCTGAAGTCGCTACTCTGGAATAACATCCAGAATATTCCAAAGCCTTTTATAGAAAGAAACAGGTTCTTACACATAAACCATAGAAACAAAATATTGGAATATGGAATAACATGTAAATATTTCCTAAGAATAATCATATGTGATTATATCACTGTAATAAAATCCAATCATTCCCACACATTAGTTTGTGAAAAAACCCTATCATGTCCATACATTATGATGTGAGAAAACCCAGTCATGATCAATCATTAAGATGTGAGAAAAACCAATCATTTCCATACTTAACATATTTATATCTTGTCACATAAAACACTAACCAATGCATTGGAGGTGTAACACCCCAAGATTTCATAGTACAATATCTCATTAAAGTAATTAAATAGCTTACGCTACACGTAACACCGAGTTCGAGCACACCACAACTTACCAAACTAGCTGTTCAAAAAGAAGTTATGAATAGTATTAACTGCATTTTGAATCTTATATACTCTATATAATTTTAACATCCATATTATGTGTTTCTTAGACATAATATAAGAACAAATTTATTTTTTCAGATAAAATATTTTTTTTTCAAAAAATACAATTTTACCACCTTTTAATGGTGAAACATTTTTAAAACCAATATTTGACACTTTTATATATTCAATTTAATGAAATTAAATTCTTATTTAGAAGTAGGACATAAAAATTTAGTTTGGATGAATTTTTTGAACTTTTCTGATAACTTTCATATTTTTACAAATAGTGAAAAATACTATGTTTTAATTGGAAACAATTTTTTTAATCGAAATAATTTATAGAGTAAAATTATGAATTTGAATCGTTTTTAAGTATAATTAGATTATATTTTTATCATTTAATACAATATAGGTCATTATATGATATTTCACATTTAAATTTGACATAAACACATGTCAATCTTTTGATAGTTTTTACTTTTTAAAAACCCGCCTTTTGGTTTTGAGAACAGGAATTAATTTTAAATTAATAAATGATACTTATGTTTTTTGAATTTGGTAAAATAGAATTTATTTTCTAATTATTAATATCAAAATTATCTTAGGGTAAAATTTTGGTATTTTTCTGAAAACTTTCAATTTTTGATAAATAGTGAAAAACACTGCGTTATTATTTAAAACAGACTTTTTATTAAAATAATTATTTATTTTGTTTAAATTTATTTTAAGAAAAATAGATATATAACACCTATATAAGTTCAATTTAATTCATCAGAGTCATTTTATTATAAAATTAGATGTATAAAATTTTATAGAACATTTTACCGTCTTTTACCCACCTTCTAGGTGTCTTTACAAATTTGCATAAAACTTAATTTTACAACTTCTGTGAGTTGAATTTAAAAAATCTAAGAGACAAAGTTGACAACATTAAGTAAAATTTGGTTCAATAAGATGAAAATAATTTTTGGTGAATAGTAACTTTTGACTTTTATTTACCATGGTTAAAAGTAAACAGGGTAATTAAGGGTAAAAATGATATTATAATTACCCTAACACATGTCCTAATTCTATTGGATAAGTATAATTCAACCAAAAACAACCGTATGAATAAAATATGACCCCATTTGGTCCACTTGGATATGATTAAGACATTTATTATTATTTTATTTATCGAAGAGTTAAAAGAGTTAAATTCAATGTTTAATAACTCAACCATTATTAATATAGAGTTATACATAAAATAAATTCGAATATAAATATTCATTAAAAATATGACAAAATTTACTACATAATGGTATTTTATTTATAATTTTTAGACATTAAATAATTTAATTTATTTATGATACAATGATGTAGTACTAATTACCTTATTAATGAAAGATTAAAATAATTGATATTATAAATATCAAAATAAATGTAATTTGAGACTTTTGATGAATTAAAATAATTTTATAGGTTAATATGACCTGTTGGGGTTGATTAAATAATTTTTTTGAAGTATTCACCCTATTATGATTTTCACAAAAACCAAATACTAAATAGTGTCAAAATTGACATAATTGAGTTTTTAAAACAAACACTATAATATTATTTCTTACAATATTCCTAAAAATATAAGGTTTGTCCAAAGGACTAAGATAAGGTCATATATATTAATAATGAACCACTTGGGGTTCTCTTGGCTTGTTATAGTAAGTTTATTAAACATATAATATAAAAATACAAAGAGACATGGTAAATGTCAAAATGTTTAACTAAGAGTTAAATATAAAATATAAGGTTAATATGGTGACCAACAATTGTCTAAAACATATTGGTTGATAGTATTTCTACCCATATCCACCTATGGCTCAAAATAAATCAATTTGGAGCCATTAGAAACCGAAAATTATTTTATTATAAAATAAAGTTTCAAGATTTTCCTAAAGCTACCCTCACCTCTCTTATAAAAGGGTACTTCCACTTCTCATAATTTCACACCTCCAAAGCCATTTGGCTCGGCCAAACCCTGAAAAAATATCCTCTCAAATATTAGTACTTCAACCTAGATGCCTTAATTTGATCAGAAAGCCAACATAAAGAGTCATTTTGATCAACTCAAATGGAAACACCCAAAGAAGAGGTAATAATTTCACCACCCTCTTTCAAGTTCTTTTTTTCTTCCACTTCCTATTTCTTTGTTGTTTCCATACCAAAATAATAACTCCATTAAATAATACATACTTTTATGTTATTATAAATATGTTACACCCATATTATTTATTCTATCCATCCTATAAATGACAAAGTCACCATACACGTGTACGTACGGCTTACCGTGTCCACGTCGTGGTGTAGTTTGTTATTCAAACACTTCATTATTTGGATGGGTATAATAATGAGTATAACTGATGTAAATAATAAATATAACATGTTAATGGTTATATATATATATAATATAAAATCCAATTACATACGATTTCACCATCAATATAATGATATTGTCGCTCGTGCGTACGTACGGATTACCGTCTCCATGCCGCGATGAGATTCATTTCCACATTCACCATTCAACGATGATTATAAAAATATATATTATTAATAAGTATGTAATATATTACATAATAATTCTACTTAATATATATATATATATATGTATATACTTACATATATCTTATTCACTTACTTCCATTCAATACGATATGAAAACAGAAACAACGTTTATGCATACGTACGACCTACCGTCTCTATAAACAGTGTTTTCCATTTTATATATCTATCTATTATACATATTTATATTCTAAATATATATGATATATATAAATCAAGTTTTATATTCTGGAAGTATGTAAATCTTGATCTAAATGATACGATCAAGAATAACAAATTAAAACACGTACGATAAAGAAAGCGATTATTACCTGAAATGTTAATTTAACATGGAAATCATTATTAAATGGGTAGTATAAAGTCATAAATGAATCATGTATGATATAATAAATATGAATATGGTTATTTTATAATTTTATAACATACTATGGTCATTATAAAGAAGGTTAAACGTACCCTCGACCAAAGGAAAGTGCAAGGTAATGGTTAATTTCACAATCTCTTTATTATCCGAGGTTGTTTTTACATAAGTTTTTACTTGGACATATTTATTTTCCACGTACTTGTTTCATAAAAGAGTTTTCAGAGGGATTTTTTCTAATGTAATCTTATTAAAATTTTATTTTAAATGTTTTGAAGATTTATTCTTTTAAACCTTTCTCATTAATCTCTTTGTGTTCAAAATGGATGTAAGGATTTATTTGTATGGACATGAATGTTTTAAAATGTTAATTCCTTTCAAAAGTTTTAAAGTGGTATGGGAAAATTTGATTCAAAAATGTCTTTAAATGTATTCATTTCTAAATTGTGTGACTTTTAAATGTTTTCATGAAAAATGGATATTTCTCTCAAATATTTTTACAAATCATTTTCATCTATGTCGACATACTTTGATGGATTTTAAACTTGTCTGAAGTTGATTTATTATGATACAAATATTCCATATTGTATTGAAGGTTTTGTGATATGTGTTACTATGGATGTGTTATTTTTATACCATTCGTGGTTTATTGATAAAGTATTGACATTTCATATTCTAGTTTTCATATGAATGTTTATGTTATGTTTCAACCTTTCAATATGAGGAATGTATTGGACATAACAAGTAATGGGTGGAGCCTTCTATAGCTCCTCGATTCATCGGTAGGTCTCATGACACAATTTGACATGGAATTGGCTGAGGCCTTTTCCAATTTGATATATGGTTTTGGCCTAGGCCTTAATAATTTTTAGAAGTCTTGGCCGAGGCCTTGACAAAATGTTTCAGAATGTATGGAATTATAATTCCCTAATCATGAAAATAATATTGACAGTTCATGTAGTTATTCGACTAGTAGAATACCCATGACTATGTTTTATTATTTCATTTTTACTCATCTCATATTTCTTCAACAAAGTGTTCATGTTTATTATTTGTAAAGGCATGTGTTTTCAATTATTCACTATGCCTATTGTTTATGTTATCTTCCACAAAATTTTTTACCCTTATTAAGCATCTTATCTCACCCCTTCTCTTATGTTTTATTTTCCCAGGATTTCCAAGAAGTGTATTATGACTGACCTGTAGGGATAGTCTAAGGGATATGAATGTGGTCAATGGAAACAATGTTTTTGTTGTTTTTCATTTCATAATGTAATGTAACGTTCATGTATAGAATCTATTTCCAAGACTGCTAAAATGGTCGGTCTTTTGGGACATGATTTTCTTGTATCATGACAATATATTAAAATAATGCACCGAATTTGGGTAACTAGGGTCAAGGAATTACAATTGGTATCAGAGGAAATTTAGAAATAACCTTGGAAACTAGATTCAGATAAACTCTGATTAAAAAAACATTACCCTAAGATAGACTTTGAAGATCAATATAGAATAACTTACTAGAATTTTGGTACTGTAGAGATTTTGTGAGTTTTCCAAGAAATACATCCCTGTCTTGATACGAGCAGGTAGAGACGGCTCTAGCATAAATGTATCTAGGGGTAAAACCTAAAAACACTACTTTGTGCTAGACTCGAATGGGAACTGGTGCATGACAATGGGCCTTGATGCACTCTTTGTTACAACACTCCTGGGGGATATGCTTAGGATAATTCACAATTTATTTAAAAACCATTATGAAGGATATATGAGTAAATATTCTAGCAAAGAAACCATTTTTATGATTATGAGACTAGATGGGTAAAAATATTCAATTAATGTTGAGAATTTTTCTAGTTTTTGGATTATACAGTATGATATGATCTAACCTAGTGTGTGTCGTCATTTAGAAATAGCGCCCAGTAGAAGGAAAGAGAAATCCCTTAATATGAATGATCCAAAGGTTAAGAAGGATCATATCTTTCATAATCTTAAGACATCATTTAGAAGGGAAATAGTCTCCCACATATTCTCATCATATGAATAAATAGTATCATATGTTAATAAGATAAGTGAATAATTCTCTATGTTCTATGGCTTTGAAGGGAAGAAAGAGAAGAAAAGGATGGTATAGAGAAAGATGGATAAAGGGAAGATGGGAAAGAAAGATTTTACCATATGTGATAATAGTGGAAAGAATCACCTTGGTAAAAATGATTGAAGGGAATGAGAGTTTGTTATAAGTGTAGAGAAAAAGGACACCAAGTATGTGACTTCAATGGTAAGAAAAAGGCTTCAAATGTACAATGCTTCATCTACAAAAATTTGGGACACTATATGAATCAATGTCCAAATCATCAGAGTATGCCCCAAAAGATGCTATTAGATAATAATCAAGTTATGATACTAACACAGATGAAGAGGAATGACTACTGTTATTATGTTGTTATTAAATAATTATTTCATTTAAGTGTTGTATCAATGATGTAATGGTTATATGAATTATGGAAATAAATAAGGATTGCATCGCAGTACTATTTCATTAAGGATTTGAGATTCTATGATACCAAGTAAAGTGACATAGTTTCAGGTTAAACTTTTTGGAAAATACATAGTTTAAAGAAAGGTAAACCATAATATGGTCCTGATATTGAGGTAGTGATTTTGTAATAATATATGATTGACTTGGATAAATTTAATTGGATATTTTTTACTACCTTGAAACTAATTAATGGTTTGGTTATTCCATATTTGTTGTAATATTCAAAATTTTTGGATATAAGGAATATATCTAGTATTCTATATGGAATAAGGGAGCATGAAAGTAATCAATAATGTTTTATGGTAATTCATGGTGTTAGAGTTTTTTAAAAGAATACATGATGAAGGTATTCACATGTTATTGCGTGGAAAAAAGGATATTCATTGTGTTTACCTTCCTTATAAATTTTGGACTGTGAGTTTGAACTGAAGTATTTTGGATAAGTCTAAAGGTGGGAATAGATTAATTTTTACATTGGATACTATTGTTAAGGTTAAATAATTTCTTGATATTATTTTTGGATTGTCATAAAAAGGACAACCTGGAGGTCGGGCGACAACCCGTCGTGTCCGGTAAGGCCGCGAGACTTGAACCCACAACCGAAGGGCGACAAGGGTGCATCACCTTCCACTGGCCTACGTGATGTCCTAGTTTGTATAATGTAGTTTTTTAAATAGTCTGAAAAATTAATTATAAATTAATTATTTTTTAAACCCTATATTATTAGGATAAATAGAATATTTTTGAATTCTATTATATTTTGGTCTGAAAGATGAGTTTGTGGTAGTAATTAGTTGAAGGATGAAACTCTACTTGTCAAGTATATTTTTTTTCCTCTTATGCTATAAATAAATTGATACTTAAACTTTAGGGAAGGGATCTTAAAACAAAAAATGTGTTATCCTAATACCTTATATTGAACTAACGATATTTTAAATCCTCATAGATTGATGTCTTTGATGCCCTCAATTTCAAACTTGTTTGTGATTGATGACCTCAATAACTCCCTATAAATATTTATGTTTTCTATCCAATTATGTGTCTCTAATTTCCACCAATGTTATCTTAATCTATATCATATTTAGGTGGTAAATTTTCCATTGCATTTCCCTCTTATTAAGACTAAATTTTATTTACCCAATTTCCAATGTGGGTTTTCAACAAAGGTATTTTTCTAATTTTAACCTTTTATTTTCAAAGAACAATGTCAAATTGTGAGGATGAAATTTATTGGATGGGAGAATGTAACACCCCAATATTTCATAGTATGTTATCTCATTAAAGTAATTCAATAGCTTGTGCTACACGCAACAATGAGTTCGAGCGCACCACAACATACCAAACTAGCCGTTCAAAAAGAGATTATGAATAGTATTAACTGCATTTTGAATCTTATATACTCTATATAATTTTAACATCCATATCATGTGTTTCTTAGACATAATATACAAAAAAATTCATTTTTTTTAGATAAAAGAAGTATTTTGAAAAAATGAAATTTTACCGCCTTTTAATGGAAAACCCTTTTTAAAACCAATATTTGACACTTTTATATATTTAATTTAATGAAATTAAATTCTTATTTAGAAGCGGGACATAAAAATGTAGTTTGGATAAATTTTTGGTACTTTTCTGATAACTTTCATATTTTGAAAAATAGTGAAAAATACTATGTTTTAATTAAAAACAACTTTTTTAATCGAAATAATTTATAGTGTTAAATTTTACATTTGAATGGTTTTTATGTATAATTAGATTATATTTTTATCATTTAATACAATGTAGGTCGTTATAAGTAATTTCACATTTAAATCTGACATAAACACAAGCCAATCTTTAGATAGTTTTTACTTTTTAAAAACCCGCTTTTTGGTTTTGAGAATAGGAATTAATTTTAAATTAATAAATGAAAATTAAATGTTTTTAATTTGGTAAAATAGACTTTATTTTTTAATTTGGAATATCAAAATTATCTTAGGTTAAATTTTTGGTATTTTTCTGAAAACTTTCAATTTTTGATGAATATTGAAAAACACTACATTATTTTTTAAAACAGGATTTTTATTTAAATAATTATTTATTTTGTTTAAATTTATTTTAAGTCAAAAATATATATATAATACGTATATATGTTCAATGTAATTCATTGGAGTCATTTTATAAAAAAATTAGATGTATAAAATTTTATAGAAGATTTTACCATCTTTAACCACCTTCTAGAAGCATTTACAAATTTGCATAAAACTTAATTTTATCGCTTATATGAGTTGAATTATAAAATTCTGAGAGACATGATTGACATCAATAAGTAAAATGTGGTTTAATAAGATGAAAATAATTTTTTGTGAATAGTAACTTTTGACTTTTATTTAGCACAGTTAAAAGTTAATAGGGCAACTAAGGGTAAAAATGATATTATAATTACCCTAACACATGTCTTAATTCTATTGGATAAGTATAATTCGACCCAAAACAACCTTATAAATAAAATATATCCCACTTTGGTCCACTTAGAAAAGATTAGGACATTTATTATTATTTTATTTAAAGAAGAGTTAAAAGAGTTAAATTCAAAGATCAATAACTCAACCATTTTTAATATAGGGTTATACATAAGATAAATTCGACTATAAATATTCATTAAAATTTTAACAAAATTTCCTACATAGTTATATTTTATTTATAATTTTTAGACATTATATAATTTAATTTATTTATGATACAATGATGATACAATAATTACCTTATTAATGAAAAATTAAAATAATTGATATTATAAGTATCTAAATAAATGTAATTTGAGACTTTTGATGAATTATAATAATTTTACAGGTTAATATGAAATTTTTGGGTTGATTAAATAATTTTTTTTAGAAGTAATATTGCTGTTATGATTTTTACAAAAACCAAATACTAAATAGTGTCAAAATTGACATAATTCAGTTTTTAAAACAAATACTATATTACTAATTGATATAATATTCCTAAAAATCTAAGGTTCGGTTAAAGGACTAAGATAAGGTTATATATGTTAATAATGAACCACTTGGGGTTTTCTTGTCTTGTTATAGTAAGTTTATTAACCATATAATATAAAAATACAAAGAGAATTGGTAACTGTCAAAATTTTTTAACTAAGAGTTAAATCTAAAAGATAGGGTTAATATGGAGACCAAAACCTATCTAAAACCTATTGGGTGATAGTATTTAGACCCATATCAACCTAAGTCTTGAAATAAATTATTTTTGATCCATTATAATTCTAAAATGATTTTATTATAAAATAATATTTCAAGCTTTTCCTAAAGTGACCCTCATCTCTCTTATAAATGGGTACTTCCCCTTCTCTTAATTTAACACCTCCAAAGCCATTTGGATTGGCAAAAACCTGCCCAAATATCCTATAAACTATCCTTCATTCAACATAGAGGAATTAATTTGATCAGAAATCCAACATAAGGAGCCCTTTTGATCAACTCAAAAGGAAACACCCGAAGAAGAGGTAATAATTTCACCACCATCTTTCAAGTTCTTTTCTCCTTACACTTCCTATTTCTTTGTTGTTTCCATACCAAAATAATAAATACAGTACCTTATACATACTATAATGTTATTATAAATATCGTACAACCATATTTGTTATTCTATCCATCCTAAAAATGAAAAAGTCACCATACATGCGTACGTACGGTTTACCGTTTCCACGTCATGGTGTAGTTTGTTATTCAAACATTTCATTATTTTGATGGGTATAATAATGAGTTTAACTGATGTAAATAAAAAATATAACATGTTAATGATTATATATATATAATATAACATACAATTACATATTATTTCACCATCAATATAATGATATTGTTCCTCATTCATACGTACAGATTACCGTCTCCACGACACGATGAGATTCATTTCCACATTCACCATTCAACGATGATTATAAAAATATATATTATTAATTAGTATATAATATATTACATAATAATTATACTTAATATATATATATATGTATTTAATTACATATATCTTATTCACTTACTTCCATTCAATACGATATAAAAACGGAAACAACATTTATGCGTACGTACGACCTACCGTCTCCATAAACTGTGTTTTCCATTTCATATATCTATTTATTATAAATATTTATATTCTAAATATATATGATATATATAAATCAAGTTTTATATTCTATAAGTCTGTAAATCATGATGTAAATGATACGATCAAGAATAACAAGTTAAAACACGTACGATAGAGAAAGCGATTATTACCTGAAATGTTAATTTAACATGGAAATCCTTATTAAATAAGTAGTATAAATTCATAAATGAATAATGTATGATATAATAAATATTAATATGGTTCTGGTATAATTTGATAACATACTATGGTCATTATACATGAGGTTAAACGTACTCTTGACCTAAGGAAAGTGCTAGGTAAGGGTTAATTTTAAAATCTCTTTATTATTCGAGGTTGTTTTTATGTAAGTTTTTACTGGGACATATTTATTATCCATGTCCATATTTAAAAAAAGAGTTTTAAAAGGGATTATTTTAAGGGAATCTTTTATTAAAACATTATTTTAAATGTTTTAAAGATTTATTCTTCTAAACCTTTCTCATTAATGTCCATGTGTTCAAAATGGTTTTAAGGATTTATTTATATAGACATGAATGTTTTAAAATGTTAATTACTTTAAAAAGTTTCAAAGTGGCATGGGACACATTGATTCAAAAAAGTCTTTAAATTTATTCCTTTCTAAATTGTGTGACTTTTAAATGTTTTCATTAAAAAGGGATATTTCTCTCAAATAGTTTTACAAATCATTTTCATCTATGTCAACATCCGTTGATGGATTTTAAACTTGTTTGAAGTTGATTTATTATGATAAAAATCTTCTATATTGTATTGAATTTTTTGTGATATGTTTGACTATGGATGTGTTATTTTTATACCATTCATGGTTTATGGATTAAAATTGACATTTCGTATGCCAGTTTTAATATGAATGTTTATGTTATGTTTCAACATTTTCATATGAGGAATGTATTAAACAAAGTTAGTGATGGGTGGAGCCCGCTATAGCTCTTTGATGCATTGGTAGGTCTCATGAGACAATTAGATGTGGAATTGGATGAGGCCTTTTCCCATTTGATATATGGTTTTGGCCGAGGCCTTAATCATTTTCAGACATCTTGGCCGAGGCCTTGACAAAATGTTTCAGAATGTATGGAATACTAATTCCCTCATTATTGAAATATTATTGATGGTTCATGTGGTTATTCTACTAGTAGAATACCCATGACTATGTTTTATTATGGAATTATTTACTCATCTCATATTTCTGCCATAAAGTGTTCATGTTTATTATTTGTAAAGGCATGTGTTTTCAATTATTCACCATGCCTATTGTTTATGTTATCTTCTGCTAAATTGTTTACCCTTTTTGAGCATCTGAGCTCACCCCTTTCTTATATTTTATTTTCCTAGGAATTCAAAGAAGTGTATTATGACTGACCTGTAGGGATAGTCTAAGGGATATGAATGTGGTAAATGGAGACAATGTTGTTGTTTTTTTTCATTTTATAATGAAATGTAACGTTCATGTATATAATCTATTTCCAAGACTACTTAACTGACCAGTCTTTCGGGACATGATTTCCTTGTATCATGCCAATGTATTAAAATAATGCACTGACTCTGGGTAACTGGGGTCGGGGAATTACAGGAGAGATATATAGAACCTCACCTATCAGATAATGATAAACCATATGTATGTATGCCACATGAAATCAATCATATCATAAAAACTAATGGAACAAAAATGGGTTTTATATCATTTTTATATTATATCACATAACATGACATCAAGGTAGATTGATTGTTACCAAAATTAAATTTCCTAAAATTATTATAAATGTATTTAGAGGATTATAATAATAATTTCTCCCTAAGAGGTGGATTATTTAAAGGTAGAGTGGAAAATAAAAGTGAATTCATAAAAAGAATTTCCAAAAATCATTTTTATCATTATTATAAAAGTCCAAGTTATATGTCACTTTCAAAAAATAAATTCCAATAAGGTGAAAGGAATAATTTTTAAAACATCATTTTAAAATATTACCCAATAATAGAGAATTGAAAAGGATTAACATTTAAGTAAATAAATGTAAAGTGGAAGATAAAAATACTTAAACATGAAAGGAATTTAATTTTTAATATTTTTAATAATTTTTAATTAAAAAATGCACATTAGAAAAAGGGTTAATTTTTTTTGTTAGAGACCATTTTTATTAAGACTCAAGAGAATGAGGGATGAATTTAGTTCAATGATTTTTTTTAACATAGAAAAACTACCCTATTTAATTTATGACTAACTTTTGATCTGTTATTTAAAAAGTCATGAAACGAAAATAAAAGAATAAAGAAAAGAAACATACATAGATATTTATAGTGATTCAGGGAATAGAAGTCCCCTAGTCCACTCCACCACCACTATTCTCCATGAGTGTGATGATTTTCACTAGAATAGTCTTATTTCGGGGACTATCAGTCCTTTTTCTAGGGACTGCACAATTGATTCTAACAAGCTGACACTCGGTATAATGATAAGTTATTTCAATAGGGATTCATAATGGATTTAAAACCAATATCCCTAAATGGTTATTTTACCAGAAAACTTTATAACAAAAGATAGAAAATAGAGAGTTTTTACTGATTTAATCTAAAAGATTTAAGATACAACTGATAGAAAAGATATATCTCTAAGAAAAATGATCTAATGGATAAAAATCTCAAGTAGAATATTCTAAATTCTACAAGGATCTTAAATAAGAATATATGATGATATGATAATTCTTCTTCTTTATTTTTGTAGAAAATAGAGCATTGTTTTAGAGAGCTTTAGAGAAATAGTTATTTATATTTTCTTGTGCACTTGAGTTATTATTTTTAAATATTTATTCACGATTGAGAAAAATTATTATTCAAAAATCCTACACTTAGAAATACATGAAATTGTTTTTATTTAAATTTATAACACATGAATCATATAGTCAGGGTTTAGTGACACATAATTTTCCTTAAAATACCTCAAAAATAGAAGAGAAAAATAAAACATCCTTGTATTTTTCTTCTGTCATGGTGCTTGGATATTATTATAACCAATTTTACCTTAAAGTGGAAATCAAGCATTTAAATATTATACAAAAACATTAAACACCCACTTTAGTTCTTCAAGAGCAATAAATACCAACTTACAACATGATATATCTGAATTTATATTTAAACCAACTTATCCAATTTTACTATATGTTTACAAAATGAATCATGTTGTATTTTTTTACTCATGTAGTTGAAACTGAATAGCTAATTGAAATGACGTATCCAATTTCACCACATATCCAATTCACATAACTAATTAATCCACTTAATCAATTTACATAGCTGAATGATCTACATATCCAATTTCTCACATGGGTGATCTTGTTAATATAGGTGATTTCCATCTAGGAAATTATGCGATTCTCCTGATTGACATAGCATATTAATTTACATAGGTGATTGATGTAGCTAATTTCTCGATGCTGCCATTTTCAACGCGTATCTAAATACTTCACATAGATAATTTTCTAGACTTAGGAAGGTTTCAGATAAAAAAATCCAAAACACATACTTAATGAAATTAACATTCAAACACACAAGAATAGAATAACATCTAATTAAAAAACTCAACAAAACAATATCATCAACAAATTATGAAGGGTATTTGAGATCATCAAAACCTAAAGTACATGGGATATGTTGGATCAACATTAGTTTTCCAACAATATCTCCCATTTTTATGATCACAAAACCTATTATATATTCTAATATATATCAAACATAAATTTTTAAAGTGGTTTAAGAAAAATTAAATGTATAAAATATATATCATTTAAAATGTAGTGTTTCTCCCCCTTAAATAGTTACTTCTCTAATATTTGAAAGGTAAAAAATTCTCCCCCTTTTTGTGTCATTAAAATGGAAGGGAAAGAGAGGTAAAACACATTTTAATGTATCACTTAGAGTTATAAACTATTTAAATGTAGTGAGAAGACTGAATATGGAACTATCGTAAGATTGATTTTTATTAAATAAAATAAAGAGATATATAAAAAAAATTAAATCAAAACAATCACTAAGAAACTCCTCAGAAATGAAAAAATAACAAAGTATTTCATTAATTATTTTGAAGTAAAAATATACATTCACTCAAAAAAAATACAAAATATCATTCAGGGAACCCTGGTGTTAGAATGGGTTCAAACTAAGAGTTTGGTTGGGGTAATGGTACATTGAAGGTTGGATCAATTCTGTAGGTATGTAAAGTTCGAATTGGTGGAACAAAAGGATCATAAACACCCTTTATTCTCTTCTTGGTTTTCTAAGAAGCATTAATAGGATCTGGACCAAGTAGTTTTATTCTTATCATTTGAAATGGGGATTTAACACACATGTCAATCGCTAGAACAACATTAGTATTGAAAAATCAAAGAATCATAAGAGATTATTTCTTATGCATTTGACCTACTAATGCTAATATATTCCTAATAAACATCTTAAGATCTTATACTTGACTAGAAGAGAAACTTTTAGACTCACTAAAAATATGAGGGTGAATCATAGCGGAAATGTATATAACAAATAAACTAGAATGCATATTCATAAGAATATTCTTTATAATTTGATTCATAGAATTATGCATGTCAATCATACTACCATTCACTAACTATACCTTATGATCCATTATTTCTTCTCACTCTAGAAAACTATGAAAAAATTCTTTAACTTAATCAAGATAAGATTTTGGAATTTTATCACTAACAATAGTCTTGGGTTAAACTTGATCTAAAATTATATGAAAAAGAATAACTAATTCCACATAAGGAACTATCTTTAGAGGTTGAGAAAAAACTAACTCACTTTCTATAACCAAAAGTAGAACTTTTGAAGTTTCTTCTTATTATGAACTTGGTTCTTTCTTGGAATATATACACACAATCACTAAAAATATTCCCTTAATTTAATTGTAAATAATTTGAGTGTTTTTATTGAAAAGTTCAATGAAGCATGGGATTTTATCTTTTCTATTTCCTTAAAAAAACCAAATTATCTTCTACCAAAACTACAATATATTTCTCGAGATTAAAAACATTTAAATTAATGACCATTTATAACCCAACACTATGCTTCTTAATAACTTATTGGGTATCACGAAATTGACCAAAAATATCACTCTTTAGCTCATTAAACATCACCAAATAAAGCAGACCAGCTTGGAGACACTAGATCTGAGAAGAAACAAAACTCAAATCTGAGATCATCTGACTGAATCCATTATATAAATCAATAAGAATCAGAGATTCCAAGGGAAAAAAGTGGAGGGTTGTAATTTCTTTATAAATTTAAACTAACTCAACACAACACTTTTAAAGTGTGCATAGCCTCTTTCACTTCATCACTAAAATATTTGATCTTTTCAATAAAATCTTGTGATAAATACGATTACATTTATGGGAAATTATAAAACATATCCATTTTACATGAAACCAAAGTACAAATATCTTTAAACTCATCCTTTATAGTGGAAACATATTTGAGACCACTTACCATGGATTTCATTTCCTTAATTTTTTTAGAACTTATATTAGAACTAGCATGTTGCATAGGTGGATCTATATAAAGACTATTGATAATCACTATTTGTGAAATCACCATCCCAAAAAACTAATAAAAACCTGACTTAATGATAGAGTAATCTTTTAGTTCTCTAATATCATCTTCGCATGCAACTATCTCCACTTTTAAATCAAAATAACCTACTCTCAGATTTTCAAGCTCCATCATTACTTAATTTGTAGACACTTCTTTTTCTATGATTTATAACTTTTCTTACTAAATGTGTATCACACCGAAACTTTAATATATTTTTCTTTTAGAATAAATTTAATTTTGTTGATAACTAGCAATGCACGCAACAATGGGTTAACAAACACTATTTAGTCACATTTTACATAGTCAATTAAATTTTAAAACTTGTAGATAATTTATATAGTAAATTTATATATTATATATATAGTAAAATATTTTTACATTGTCCAATATATTTTATTAGGTATAAGATATGAACAAACCCAATTTTACACATCAAAAACTATATTTTTATAAAAGCAGTTTTACCACCTTTTAATGGCGTACCTATTTTAAATATAAATTTTTGAACTTTTATAAAATTATTATTAAAAAATAAAATTAATTTTTGAAATATAAACATCAAAATTTTGTTAGGATGAATTTTTGGTATTGTTATGAGAAGTTTCATTTTTTAATGAATAGTGAAAAATACAGATTTTTAATTCAAAAAATATTTTTCTTCTAATTTATTTATAAGGGTAAATTATATATTAAATTATTTTTAAAGTAAAATTATATCAATTATATATCAATTAATATAATTTAGGTCATTGGAATCAATTTTACCTTGAAATTGGATATAAAAACATAGAAATATTTTGAGCATTTTTACTATAAAAACCTGCATTGTCGTCTCATCTATAAGAATAAATTTAAATTAATTTATTCCAATTATTTGATTGGAATTTGGAAAAATCGATTAAATATTTATAATAATAATAATTTTTAATTTATAATAAGGTAAAATTATTTTTTACCAAAAATATTAGTGAATGTGATTAAAATTAATTACAACGATTAAGATAAAAATTTGCTTAATAAGGGACTAAACCTTAAAATTAAAGAAAAAAATGAACTTTAAACTTGTAAAAAATCCATTTGATGACCATATTTTGACCCTATCCTCTATTTTTAGTTTTTTACCGTTATTAAATCCTCTTTTCATAGAAAAAACATGGGTGGAATTCCCTTTTAAAAACATTACAAGAATGCCTCTCGTCCTCCACTATGAAAAGGCACTCACCCCTCAACCTTATTAACACCTCTCAAGAAATTTGGATAAAAAAATCTTAGAAAATAATATAACAATATAACTAAATCCATTATATAAGACACCCTTTAATAAAAATCCATCCAAGGAATCTCTTTGGTTCAAACCAAAAGGAGTTACCCAAAGAAGAGGTAACATCCTTTATTAAGCTCCTTGTGTGTTATTTTCATTCTCCCCCACCTAAAATATTCTTATTACATTATTATATAATAAACTCAATAACCTTAATACAATTATATTTTTTTATTCTAATGTTTATACCTACACTCACATATACTTACATCTAATGGGAAAAAACTTACCGTTCTTATGTACGACGAACTACTGCCTCACGAAACTATGTTGTTAGTTTTTCCTTTACTACCTATCATGGTTAGGAAAAAAAATGGGGAAAATATTTTTATATAATATATATTATATTTTTGTTTTATTACTACTTATTTTACTGTTATATAACACATACCTTCATGTTTTTCATTTTGTGTAAATATGATAACATCGTTTGTGGAAGTGTGGACTACCGCCTCCTCAAAGCGGTGTGATTCATTCACACTATACATTAACATATAAAGGATGGTTTAAATTTAAAAATATGACACATATGACATATATATAATACTATAATTATAATATATGTATATATTATTTAATTTTAATTCCATTTACATGGAAAAGTAATGAAAGTACCGTCCATGGGTACATAGGACCTATCATCTCCATGAACGATGCATTTCATTTCTTATATAAAAATATTATGGATTATTATAAATACATATAAAATGAATATATATGATATTTAAATCCTGGTTTTAATTCTATATAAGATTAAATAATGATCTAATTAGTAGGAACATCCAGTAACAAGTCCAAACATATTTGAAAAACTAGGTAATTAACATATGAAATAGTTAAAATATTGAAAGATTGTTAAAAAAATAGGTAATAAGATATTATAATAAGTTAATATATGATATTATAAAAACAATTATGGTTTTGTTACAAGTTATTAACATGTTTAAAATCATTACACATAAGTTTGAAGGATGTTCAACAAAGAGGATACACAAGGTAAGAGATTCTTGTCTCACTTTTCTTTCCTTGAGGCATACATCATTTTCAACACTTACTTATTTTGTGTGGTGTATATACTACCCATATTGATATATTATATCATTAATTATTTTATCTTAATGTTATTTTATGTTTCACTATGAATTACCTCACCCAAGGGGTTTATCTTGGAAATTACCAAGTGGTAAAAGTCATCTTTGCAATCTCACCTTCTTTTGTGATTGTTAACTTTATCATGAAACAATCACTTTATTATAAATATTTTTCACTGGATATTAATTTAAATATACTCATTCTTGGGTGATGGATATTTTTATTTAAAAAAATTTGTACCATATTTACATACGGTGTTTACTTTTATATTTTTTTGATTATCTTGAGAAATATTGATAAATCCATTTTATTTATTCAATACAGATATTTGATAAGGCATATAATTTATTTTGATTATTCAATATGAGGAATTATTTGGAATAGAAATTACTGGGGGGTAACTAACTTTATATATCCCCTAGATTCATTGATAGGTTCTCATGAGATGAGTAAGTTGGCCAAATTAAACAAGATTCTACAAATATTTTTAAACTGTCTTGTGAAAGGTCTTGATGGTATAGGTTTTCATGTGTCACAAACATCATGTCCAATAATTAATCGTTTAAATCATAGATATTATGGTTATTTTTGTTAATATCGATGATATTTTTATATGATAAAATATATGGATGCATTTAATTCTCATTTTATTTATTACATGGCATGTGTTTTAGTTTATTACCTTTCTATATTGAATATTCCTTATCTGGTTATTTGAATGGTACGTGTTATTAGTTATTTGACTTTACATGTTGATTTACTCTCATAAATTCAATATTTATTCCACTTTACTTACCCTTACTGAGCATTTGATCTCACACTTATTTTGTTTCTTTTCCTAGGTTATGAAGAAGAAATATTTGAAAAAGCTTTCAAGGGTAGATTTTATTTCATTTTATTATGTATAATATTTTATTTTATGTTTATAAATGTAATATGGGTACTATGTATATAATTTATTTTTCCAAAAAATGATAAATTTATTAGTCATTCGATTTTTGATTCCTTGTAATCATGCCAATGTAATAAATAATGCACCGGCTCTGAGATTATGAACACGAGGTGTTAAAGTTGGAATCAAATAAAGTTTAATAGTAAACTTGGAAACTATATTTAGAAAACATCGATTAGGGAACATAACCCTAAGATATACTTTTAAGATAAGTATAGACAAATATACTGGAATTTTGGTAAGGTAGATATTATGTGGGTATTATTAGAAATACATCCCTATTTGGATACTAAAAGTAGATGTGATTCTAGAACATATGTACCTAGGGGTAACAAATATGAAAAGGCATGTCAGAATTGACTCTGAATAACCTGGTACATGAAAATGGGTCTTACTACACACCTAGTTTGATACTTACATGGGATATTATTAGGATAATTTACATTTTATTTTCAAACCATTATAAAGGATTTAAAAGTAATGTTGTCCCCAAAGAAACCAAATTATATAATTCTAAGATTTACGATGCATAAATTTATGTTATGTGCTATTTATAATTATACATTATGATTTTATGTGCTAATATAGTGTATTCCATTGTTTATAAATGGATCCCAGAAGGAAAAATGGTATCAATACTCATAGAAAATTTAGAGATTTCCCTGTTTTAAAAACCAATACAGTTGGTATTAGAATAGGTAAAATTATGTAAATATTAGGGAAAAATAATTAGGTTATGAAAAATAACCTTAAAAAAATAGAGAAACCTATTCCAATAAGAGATTACACTATGCTATATTTCTTTATGTGATTGAATCCCCCATCATTTAATAGGACTACTAATCCAATTACAGCTGAGCAATGAATTAAATATCTGGAGAATATATTTAAAAAATTGTGATGCAGTGAAATGGAAAATGTTACACTTGTGATTTATTGTCTCAAAGGTGATTTTGATCAATAGTAGATCATGATCTATAATACTAGGGATGAATATGAAATAGAACTCATGGAATAGAGAAATTTGAAGGAGACATTCTTTAATAAATACTCCCCTCGTGATCAACAAATTGAGATGAAGAGAAAGTTCCTTATCTTTATGAAAAAAGAAGAAGATAGTTTTTTAGACCATGAAGCAACATTTATAAGATTATCTAGCTATACTATAGATTAAATACACAACACAAAGTGAAATATTTATCACTTTTTTTAAGGTTAGGAGCTAAGTATCTGAAGGGAATTGTTCTTCCAAAAGTTATCATCATATGATGAAAATTTTTATGTGCCATCAAGAAGAAGAAATAATTTTATAGAATCAATATATTCAAGGAAAAACAAGATTAGAATAGGCTAACTAATCACCATAACAATGGTAATTCATCCAAAAAGAATTAGAAGCTTGAATGACTTCCATATTGTGAAAACTATGGGAAAAAGTACCCAAGGAATCATTTGAAGGGGCTAGGAGTTTATTATAAGTGCAGAGATCAAGGTAACCAGGCTCAAAAATGTAAGGGGAAGATTCAAACCAATGATAACCAGTGAATCAAATATAAATAAATGGGACACTATGCAAATTAATTCCCCATGCATCAAGGGAATCTTCCATAGAAAAGGACGAGGAGAGATAGCCAAGCTTATGTGATTACTACAGTGGAGGTAGAAGTACTAAATTAAGTGGTGGTTGATACATTAATCCTATATCCAAATTTAGCCAATGCATTATTTGATTCTGGATCATTTCACTCTTTTATATCCACCTAGTTTACCAATAAAAGTATACATATCCCTTTTGATTTAATAGGGAATATCTCAATAAAAACTTTTAAGGGAAGTATCATTAAAACAAAGATTTGTTTAGAAATCCCCATTATTACACATAAACATGCTTTATGTGATGACCTTATAACCATACCTATGGTTTAATTTGATATAATACTTGGTATGGACTGGATCTCAAAATATGAATAAAAAATTTACATTAAGAGGAAGAAAATTATGATCTATGAGGAAGATATAGAATCCCTCATCTTTAGAGAAGAAGTTTCCACACCTGATTATTATATAGATCCACCCCAGTAGATCTAATAAAAAATATTCATGGGGAATAAGAGAAAACAACATCTAGTAAAGAAGAAGGTAATATTCAAATTGAGGATATACCTATTGTGCATGAATACATTGATGTATTTCCTGAGGAATTACCTTGACATCCCCTAGAGTGTGAAGTTAAATTTTCCATTGATTTAATTTCTGATTAAAGGCCAATATAAAAGAATCCCTCTAGAATGGACACTGTGTAATTAGTGGAGTTTAAGAAACAAATAGATGATTTGGGTAAGAAGGGATTTATCCACCCCAATGTTTCAATAGGGGGATCCCCTATCCTCTTTGTTAAGAAGAAAGATAAATCCCTGAGGTTGTTCATCAATTATAGAAAAATCAATGCTATTAAAATAAATAACAATTAAACTTTACCTCATATTTATGACTTGTTTGATAAACATCATAGAGCCCAATATTTTTCAAATATTGATCTTCATTATAGGTATCACCAATTTCAAGTTAATAAGGAAGATATTACAAATATTTTCAAATGTGGTATGGAAATTATGAATTTACCATAATTCCATTTGGATTTACTAATACACTATATATTTTTAAAGACCTAATGAATTGAGTATTCAAGGAGTATCTTGAATATTTTTTTTGTGTATTCATTGATGATATTTTGGTGAATTCTAAAATCTATAAAGACTATGATAATCACTTGTGGATCATTCTCAAGACTCTTAGAAGGGAAGAGTTATATGAGAAATTTAGTAAGTGAAATTTATGGCTTCAAGAATAATTTGATAAACTAAATATAGTTTCATTGGTTTGGAAGGTTACTATCAATGATTCATTCATAATTTTCCTGATTGGTTAACCCAGTAACTAAGCATGCATGTAAAGGGGTTATGTTTTTTTGGGATGAAGGAATACGAATAATAATTTGACGAACTAAATATTTAGTCAACACTCTAATTTTGACTCTACCATATAGAAGTGATGTTTTTTCATATATTGTGATGCATTGAACAAGAGAATTGGTTGTGTCCTAATTCAAAATGTTAATTTTATTGAATATGAATCTAGGAATTTGGAGACTTAGGAAAAAAACTATCCATCCCATGATCCTGAGTTAAAGGCTGTAATCATTCCCTTAAAATATGGAGACATTATCTCTATGGTGAAATATGTGAGATATACCCGAATCATAAAATCATGAAATACATATTCTCAGAAAAAGAGCTCAACATGTGGACAATGTGATAAGTTGAGCTACCCAAGGATTATTATTTCTCAATACACTATCACCCAAAGAAAGAAAATAATATATAAAATGAATTGAGTAAGAAGGATCATGGATTTCTAACCCAAATTAAGATTAAATAATATTCTATATTCATGGATCTTGTCAAGATGTATATGGGAATTTCTATGTAAGGGGAGGCATCAATAATTTTTCAAATGATTGAAAAACCATATTTATTAGAGAAGATAAAGAATTCTCAATCTGAAGATGAGAACTTTGAGAAGAAAATTAAAGGCATGGATGAATTAAAATTAGAAGACTTTATTTGTGATGATGGTGTACTAATGTTTGGTAAGAGGCTATGTGTTCCATATATACCTGATCTAAAAAGGGAATTGTTGGACAATTCTTATAGATCAAATTTATCAATACACCCTAGTAGTATAAAGATGTATATGAACTTGAAGGAATATTTTTGGTGGGGTAACATGAAGTGGGAAATTTCTGATTATGTTTCTAGATTTTTGGTTTGTCAACAAGTGAAAGATATGATGAATAATCCTAGAGGATTTATACAACCTCTCACTATTCCTGTGTAGAAATGGGATGAAATTACTATAGAATTTGTCACAGGACTACCAAAGACTCCTAGAAATAATGACACAATATGAGTTATTATTTATTTCTTAACAAAATATGCACATTTACATTATATATGTTAATACCCACCTCTTGAGTTCCTCACAAGGATTTATAATAATGAAGTTGCAAGAATTCATGGTGCACCTCTATTAATTGTTTCTGATTGGGATCACCACTTTATCTTGAAATTATGGAAGAGTCTTTTGAAGGATCTTAATATTGAGCTTCATTTGAGCACTTCCTACCATCCTCAAAATGATAGACAACCTGAAAGAACAATTCAAACAATTAAAGACATGTTGAGGTCATTCTTACTTGACTTTCAAGGTATGTGGGATTAGTACTTAACTTTGGTAGAGTTTTCCTATAATAATAGCTTCTATTGAAGTATTCAAATGACACCATATGAATTATTATATCGCAAAAGATGTAATACTCCAACTTTTTGGGATGAAGTTGGTGAATGGAAAATCATAAGCCCAAAACTTTTTGAAGAGATGATGATAAAGGTAAAGTATATTTAGGATCATATCAAATCAGCTCAAAGTAGGAAAAAGTGTTATGTTGATAATCAAAGGAATGATTTAGATTTCCAAGTTAAAGATAATTTTTTCTTGAAATTATATGCATGGAATGGTGTTATAAGGTTTTGAAAGAAAGGGAAACTGAGTCCCTAGTACATCAGACCCTTTGATATTCTTGAAAGGGTTGGAGTTTTTTATTATCATTTGTAAATGCCACCAAATCTCTCAAAGGTACATGATGTGTTCCATATATCTATGCTAAGGTAGTACATGCCAGAACCAATGTATGAGATCATATCTGATGAAATATAGTTGGAACCTGACATTTCTTACTATAATGAACCCATCCATATTCTTGATAGGATATAGAAAGTATTAAGAAATTAGACAACTAGTCGAGTAAAAGTACTCGGTAGAAATCACAAAATGGAAGAAGCAACATGGGAACTAGAAGATTATATGAAGGAAAAATAACGAAATATTTTTAGAAGATAATACCCTAAAATTTTGAGGCCAAAGTTTTTTCAAGAGGGAAGAATGTATCACCCAGAGACTTTACTATATTTTCCTTTTATAATAAATTTAAATTTGTTGATAGCTTGAAAGGCACACAACACTAGGTTTAAGTAAAACACTAATATTCACGTTTCCTATGGTAAATTAAATTATAAAATTTTTATATAATTTATATAGTAAATTTATATTTTATATATCCAATCAAATATTTTTATGTTCATCTAATATATTTGATTAGGTATAAGATAAGAATAAACCGAATTTTACACATTAAAACATATATTTTTATAAAATTAGTTTTACTGACTTTTAATGGTCAACCTATTTTAAATATAAATTTTGGAACTTTTATAAATTTAATATGACAAAATAAAATTCATTTTTTAAATCAAAACATCAAAAATTAGGTTAGTGTTAATTTTCGGTATTTTTCCTAGAAGTTTCTTTTTTAATGAACAGTGAAAAAATGCTGAATTTTAATTCAAAACTAACTTTTAATATAATATATTTATAAGGATAAATTATATATTAAATTGGTTTTAAAGTAAAATTATATCAATAAATACAATTCTCGTTATTTTAATCAATTTCACTTTAAAAGTGGATATAAAAACATAGAAAACTTTTGAAAATTTTTACTTTAAAAACCCGCATTGTCATCCTCTCTATAAGATTGAATTTAAATTAATTTCCACCACTTTTGTGATCTAAATTTGAAAAAATGGATTAAATATTTGTAATTATAAAAATTTATAATTTCTAATAAGGTCAAACTATTTTTTTACCAAAATATTAGCAAATGTCAATAAAATTAATTAAATCAATTAAGAGTAAAATTAGCTTTATAAGAGACTAAACCTTACACTTAAGGGATAAAATGAACAATAAACTTGTAAAAAATCCATTTTATGTCCATATTTATACCCTACACTACATTTTATTTGATTTTTACCATTATTGGATCTAAGTTTCATAGGAAATATAGGGGTGGAATTGCATTTTTGAAAATTTACAAGAATGACACTCATCCTCTACTATAAAAATGAACACAACCCTCCCCCTTATTCATACCTCTCAAGCCCCATGGATCTCCAAAAATTTGAAAAAATAAGCTCCCCAAATCTCTAAATTCATCCTTTAATCCATACTTTTGGCTGAAATCCATCCAAGTAATCCCTTTAGTGAAAACCAAAAGGAGTGACCCAAAGAGGAGGTAACATACTTCTTCAAGATCTGTTGTGTTATTTTAATTCTCCACCCAATCAAATATTCTTATTCCATTATTATATAAAAAACTAAGTATAATAAATATACTGATATGTTTTTATTCTAATGTTTCGACCTAAATTTACACACACCACTATCTAATTGGTATCAAACTTACTGTTCTTGTGTACAGTGAACTACCATCTCACGAAACGATGTTGTTCATTTTTCATTTACCACCTCTCATGATTGGTAATTATAATGGAAATAGTATTCTTATATGATATATATTATATTTATTCTCTATTAATAATTATTTAATTTTTAAATAAAATATACCCTCTTTCTTTCTATTTTGTGTAAATATGATAACATCGTTTGTGGAAGTGTGGACTACCGCCTCCTCAAAGTGATGTGATTTGCTAAAACTATACACAGAACATATAAAGGATGGTTTTAATAAGAAAATGTGACGTATATTAAATATATATTTAAATTTAATTATAATATACATATATATAATTTTATTTTCATTATTTTAATATGGTAAAGTAATGAAAGTAGTGTTCACGCGTACATATGACCTATCATCTTCATGAAGAGTGCATTTCATTTATTATCTAAAAATATTATTGATTATTTTAGATACATATATAATGGATATATATTATATTTATATCATGGTTTTAATTCTATATATGATGAAATTATTATCTAATTAATATTAATAACAAGTAAAAAGTCAAAACATATTCGAAAAACTAGGAAATTAACACCCGAAATAGTGAAAATAATGAAAAATTGTTAAAAACATGTAATAAGATATTATAAGAAGTTAATATATGATATTATAAATATATTTATGGTTATTTTAAAAGTTTTAAACATGTTTAAACCCATACACTAAAGTTTAGAGTACGTTCACTAAAAAGGAGATGCAAGGTAAGAGATTCTTGTCTCACTTTTCTTTTGATGATGCATACATCATTTTCACCACTTAATTATTTTTTGTGGTGTATATACTACCCGTATTGATATATTATATCATGAGTTATTTTATTTTCATGGTATTTTATGTTTCAATATAAATTAACTCACCCAAGTGGTTCATCTTGGAAATTACCAAGTGGTAAAATCTATCTTTTCAATATCACATTCTTTTGTGATTGTTAACTTTATATTGAAAAAAATCACTTTATTGTAATAATTTTTCAGTGGATATTACCTTAAATATCATCATTATTAGGTAATAGATATTATTATTTCCTAAACCATTTACCATTTTTATATACAGTGTTTACTTTAATAGTTATTTGATTATCTGGGGAAATATTGATAAATTCGTATTCTTTATTCAACATGAATATTTGAAAATGCTTATTATTTATTTAAATTATTCTATATGAGGAATTATTTGTAATAGAAATTAAGGGTGGGTATGTGAGTTTATATATCCCCTCTCTGAATCGACATGTTCTCATGAGATGAATAATTTTTCCAAATTAAATAGGTTTCAACTTGTAGTTTTAAACCGTCTTGTGAAAGGTTTTGATGGTATAGGTTTTCATGTGACTTAGACATGACATCCAATAATTAAACATTTATTTAATAGATATTTTTGTTATTATTATTACTATCTGTGAGATTTTTATATGATAAAATCTATGGATGCATTTTTTATCATTTTATTGATTAAATGTCATGTGTTTCAGTTTCCTACATTTCCATATTGATTATGACTTATCTAGTTAATCGAATGGCATGTGTTATTAGTTATTTACATTTCAATATTGATTTAATATAATAAATTCATTATTTATTCTTATTTAATTACCCTTTCAAATCATTTGAGCTCAACCTTATTTTGTTTCCTTTCCAAGGTTATAAAGAATAAATATTTGAATAAGATTTCAAGAATGAATTTTATTTCATTTTATTATGTATCGCGTTATTTTTTCTATTTAATAATGTAATATGGGTATCATGTATGTAATATGGTTTTCTAAAACCTCTAAACTAATTTTACCTTTGAGATTTTATTCTTTATAATCATGCTAATGGAATAAAATAATGCACCGACATTGGGCTTCTGGAGTTGGACCATTATAGAAGGAGATACACCATTAGTAGTAGATGGTGATGATGATACTAATGCTGTATGATAATTATTTTCATATTCCATAAAAATATAAGTACCCCCTCCATTATTAATATGTTATTCAGGAATAATTGGATCATCTTCTTCATGCACTAATTCTAGCTCTGGCCTTTTCATAACTTTAGAACCTAAAAGCCCAATCTCAGATAGCCTATCTTCAGGAAAAAAAATAGTTGTCTTGAAAATTGTCTCTAAATGCCGATATTTCTTAGAAGACACAAAAAATCAACCAATAGCTTGAATTTGAGCAGCCAAATCTTCTTGAATCTGGGAAGGCTCACCAACTACAAAACAAATTGATTGGAACTGATGAATCATATCTTATAGACAATATCTCCTCCACTTACCTAGCAAAAACCATCTCAATAGGTGTTTCATCACTAGGTAGTGAGGTCTGAGCTGACTCCCCTTGAGTCACACTTTCTTAACCAACTACCTTCAAATAAATTGAAACATAATCCCAGAAATATCCAATCATCTTTAGGATAACTAATAATAGGGTATTAATTTTATGTTATTTCATCGCATTACCTTCACTTAAATCTACTAATTTATTATTTAAAACTAAAGTAATTAATCTACCACAAGGATATTAATTTAACTTTTATTTTTTATTTTGAAATAATGATGCATAAACCTCATCATGTATCTTGGAAAACTCAACTTTACATTATTAATTATAATGTAGATTAAATACATATCCTGAAAAATAAATTTCTTTATCTATAATACTATTTTATATGTACCCATCTAAAAAAACTTAAAAAAATCATCAATTCAGTAGGTAACTATTTCACATGATTCTTTTAAAATATAGAGGTTATAAACCAAAACATAAACTTTTTTTGGACCAACTGATCTTATCCTAACAAGATTCTGACTAAAATAACGGGAATATAAATTGTTCCTTTTAAATATATTAAAATCCTTTTATAATCTTTTAAATGTGATTATTTAGGTTTAGGATGAAATTGAGAACAAATACATACTGTAAATATAGTATCTGATCTAGTAGAATTCTAATATAATAAACACCTAATTATTTCTTTGTAATTCTAGTTTTCAATTGGTTTCTCAGCTTCATCCAAGTCAAGTTTTTCTCTCTAACTCATAGTGGTAGTTTGTACTTTACCACATTCAAGTACAAACATTTTAATTAAGTCTAGAATGTATTTGATTTGATTTATTACATTCTAAAAGTATTTTTAAATTGTTTTAAAACATAAATAATTTAACTCACTCATCATTCTCATTTCGAATTATTTTTTCATGAGTTTTAAAAATTCATTACATAATTTTTTATTTTTAGAAAAAAAAATCACATCATTAACATATATTTTCACTAAAAAAATATCTGATGAAGAATTTTTCTTAAATAAAGTAGTATATTCCGTACCTACTAAAAATCATTTTACAATAGAAGATAAATTAAGTGTTCATACCAAGCTATAGGTGCTTATTTAAGCCGTAAATATCTTTTGTAAGTTTAAAAACTAAATTCAAAAAATAGGGATTTTCAAAAATAGAAGGTTGTTCAACATATAATTTCTCCATTATAAATACATTTTTAAAAAAATATTTTACATCCATACGATACAATTTAAAATTCGTATATGATGAATAAGATACAAGAATCATAATGGTTTCTAATCTAGTAATTGGGGAAAAGGTATCCTCATAATTTATATCATATTTCTAATTATACCCTTTAGCTACTAGTCTATCCTTAGTCCAAGTTATCACACCATAACCATACTAATTATTCCTAAATACCCATTTTGTTCCTATAATAGGATAGTAAAAGGGTCTATCAACTAATTCTAATACTTTGTTCCTCCTGAACCCATTTAATTCCTCTTGAATAGATAAAACCCAAATTTCATATTCTAATACCTCTTCAATAGGCATAATTTATAACTGATATAAAAAGGTTGAAAACTCTACAAGGTTTTATACACTCTTTTTATTCTAGTTCTCCCATCTAAAATTCTTATAATAGTTTCTTAAGGATTATTATTAAGGGTTATAGGTTTTATTGGTAGCACACTTCCAGGTTCACCGGAATCCAACCTTTCAATATTTAGTTTTGGAAAATTAAGTTCCAAATATTCCTACTTTTTTTCATAAAAAAGAGTTTCAGGTATCATTTTTTCAAAAGAATAACTTATCTCATAAATTTTAATTATTTTGTGATCAAAAGTATCACTTTCATCAAATTTCACATGAGTTTATAATTCAAACTTTTTTGACCATTGACTAAAAAATCTATATTCTTTTGAAGTAGTAGAATATTTTAGGAATATTCCTTCATCAAATATTGGATCAAACTTTATAATACTATCCTTTGTGTTTATAATATAAACATTTAATTCAAAAACATTAATGTATCAAAAATTTGGCTTTATATTATTATATAACTCACAAAGTTTTTTTTAATATATGTTAAATTAGAACTCTGTTTATGATATAACATAAAGTATTCATAGATTCCATCCGAAAATTAGTTGGCATGTTATACTCACATAACATAGTTCTAAATTTTTTTGAAAACTCATATTTATCCTTTCAACAACACCATTTTGTTGTGGTGTACTGGGGGCCGAAATGGTATTCTTGATACAATGTTTTGAAAAATATTCATTGAACTCATAATTTCAAAATTATACTCCATGGTTACTTCTTAAAGAAATAATTTTGGATTCTTTACCTTTTTGATTTTTTTAAAAAACTTATAAAAATAGAACAAGCATCAATTTTAACACTTAAAAAGAAAACCAATGTAAATCTAGAGAAATCATCAACTAAAACATAAAAAATATATTTTCCTATTATGATTGAAACATTATATTTTCTAAAAAAATCCATATGAATAAGTTCTAGGGTTATAGAAGTAGAAAGATCTTTAATTGTTTAAAATATGAATTGTATTTATTTCCCATTTCATACATCAAATAACTTTATTTTATTCAATTTGAGTTTAGGTAAATCTAAAACTAAATTCCTTTAGGAAAATTTTCTCAAAGAATTAACATTATAATTTCTTGATATTATATTCCATATCAATGACTCATTTTTTTCATCATTTAAATAGTTCACCTTTTTTCTACTAAAACAATTAATATATAGAGTATAGACATTCTATATTCACTATGCCTTAAATATAATAATTTTATCTTTAAAAATAGAAAAACCAATATTTAAAAAATAAAAAAATAACCTTCATAAAAAAGTTGAGATATAGTTATGATGTTTTTTTTAAACCTTCCCCATAGAGAACTTGGTTAATAAGGATAGAGTTCATATTTTCAACAGATCCAACACCCTTGATTTTTTCCTTTAGCATTGTCACAAAAAGAGACATGACATCCCTCTATCTTTGATAATGAGTGAAGTTATAGAAACACCCACTCGTATTCCTCGAGCATCCACTATCTATAGATGATCTCCCATTACTGTTATTAGACATTTTTACCTAAAAATAAAAATTAATCAATAAATTATTTTGGTTTTCATATTTTCTTAGGTCTATAAGTATTATAAATTAAGGATTTAGAAACTCAAATATATTTGTATTATCCAAAACATTAAGTAATAAAATTTGAAAAATATTTCTTCAAAAAATAATTTTTAACTTTATAGAAATATGGGTTTCTAAAACTGTAATTATTTTTATAGTTTCCTATCTCATCATAATGAAAAAGTGATTTTTGAATGTTTTATATTTTTAGAATATGGTAGAAAATAGTTTTTTAACTTTTGGTTTTCACCTTGAATTCTTATTACAAATTTATTTTTATGAGTTTTATTGTTTTTAAGAATTTTATTTAAATAATTTTATCCTTTTGTAAATTCACTAAAATCATCTTTAAAGTCTTGAAATTATTTTTAAAAATTTTCAATTTTATGCCAATGTTTACTACATGACACAACATAATTCTACCTTTGGTTTTTTTGAAATAAAAATTTGTTTAGTTGAGTCATCAATTTTTAATAATCACTTCATAGGATATTTTATATTCTTATTCTTATTTTTAAATTTTCATACTTAGTTTCTAACTTGGAACAATATTCATTTAGTGCCTAAAATTATAAATTTCAACTTTCTTATTCTGTTTCATACTCTGAAGAATAGTAAAAATTTACCTCTTTTTTATGTTCCATGGAACAAATGCTGTATTTCTGATTAGAATGATAATATTCTGATTCTAAAGATAAAACAAAACTAGAATCCTCCAAATCACTAAATTTTTCATTCCTGTATTTATCAGGCTTCTTCTTGTACCCAACTTCATGAATTATTTCTTTTTTAAAATTTTGTTATCATGAAGCTGCAGATTTTTAGGTTTGATATGTCCAAGATTCTTGCATTCATAATATCTTAATTTCTTATTATTTTCATTTGACTTATTATACATGTTTAAAGGTTTCTTAAAACCACTTATTTATTTATATAAATTCTTTAATTTTTTGGTAAAGTGATCAAGTAAATGTCAAAATTATAACTACATGAATACTTTTCATTTGATATATCACCTATTTGAATTTCTTTATGCCTTTTTTCATCCTTTAAAGTTGAGACTTTTAAAGAAACATTATCCTCCTCAAATAACCTATTTTCTCCAGCCTAATATTCCATATCTACCCTATAAATCATTATTGTAACAATAAAGTCTTTTATTTTGATGTTTTTGAGGTCTGTTGATTGTCTGATAGTAGTCTAAATACGACTCCACCATGGTGGTAGTATTTTGTGAACTTTTAAATCCTAATTTGGTTCTAAAATAGGTTACCCTGAAGTAGTAAAATTATTTAAAATTTCTATAAGTCTTCTATTTAAATGAGTGATACTCTCATCATCCATAATTCTTTGTGTCAAACTTTAGTTTGGAAGTATTATATATGATATCCCATATGTTATCTATTCCCTTATAAGCAACTGAAGTTGTAGTCCACATTTAATGAACTATTTGACATTGAAAAACTCTGTTAAACTCATCTAAACCTAATCCACATATAGAAAAGTTCATATATTTTAAATTCATATAATGGTTTTATTAAGTATACTTAGCCCAAGGCTCTCATTTAGTCATTGAAATTTTATAAGGCTTCATGACTTTGAGATAAACCTTTAGGGCAAGGTTCTTTAGATATATGACCATTCCTTCCTTCCAATAACTATAATTCTCACCATTGAAATAGGTTTCTCTGACCATTGACATCCATTCTCAATTTTCAGCCACAATTCCCATTGTTGAAGATATATATAGATTTAAACCTTTTATAGTTGACAACTCAAGAATTACTTCCTTTGATATCATTTTTAAAGATATTGATCATAATAATACTCAAGAGGGGGGGGGGGGTGAATTGAGTACTTTGATTTTTTATCACATAGAAAAACCACCCTCATTAATTTATAACTAACTTCTAATTTGTTCTTTATAAATTCACACAGTAGAAATAAAAGCATAAAGAAGAGAAACTAACATAGATATTTAGAGTGGTTTGGGAAATAAAAGTACCATAATACACTCCACCACCACTCTACTCTATGAGTGTTATGATTTTCACTAGACTAGTACTTTTTCTATGGACTGGAACTATTTTTTTAGGGACTGCATGACTAAGTGAAAATAACGAACACTTAGTACAATCATAGGAGCTTTCAACTAGGCACCATAAGATATTTACAACAAATATCCTTCAAAATTAATTTTATCAGGACACTTTATAACAAAAGATAATAATAGATTGTTTTTACATATTTTATATTATAAATGTAATATTAAATGGATAGAAAAGTGAGATCTCCAAGAGAGATGATCAGAAGGATAAATATATTAAGGAGAATATTCTAAACTCATAATGGGTTATCAATAATCACAACTGACAAGATGTTATTTCTTATTATTTATTTGTGTAGAAAACAGATCCTCTTTTAAAATATTTTTAGAGAATTAGTTCTCTATATTTTCTTGTAAACTTTGGTTCTTCTTTTTAAACATTTCTTAAAAATTGAGAAAAATTCCTACGAAAAAATTCAATGCTTGGAGATACACTCACTACTTTTTATTTAAACACAAAGCACATGATACATAGAAGCATGGATCCATGACATGTAATTTTCCTTAAAATACCTTAGAAATAGTAGAGACAAGTAAACATCCTTGCACTTGTATTCTATCTTGTTACTTGTCTCTTATTATAAACAATTTTACCTTGAATTGGTAATCAGGAATTTAAAGACTGTACAACAATATTAAAATATCACTTGAGTGCTTCAATGGTAAAAAATACCAAATTATAGCCTGACATAGACGATTACATATTTGAATCCATGTAGCTGATTTTACTTCTTATATCCAAAATGAATCATTTTTTATTTTTACTCACATATTCGAAACTAATGTATCCACTTAAATGAGTTAGCTAATTTCACCACGTAGGCAATTCACATAACTAATTATTCCACATTACCGTTTTACATAGCCAAATGATCTATGAAGCTGATTGCTCACATAAGAGTTATTTTCACCATAAATGATTTACACATAGGTGATTCCATGACATATCCAATTAACGTAGTTGATTCCTTTATATAGGATACTGACGTAGCTGATTGCTCGACATAGTCATTTTCACCATGAAGCTAAAAAGGTCACATCACTAATTTTCTCAACTTAGGAAAATTTGTGTTAAAAACGTCTAGAATGAATAATTAATGAAATTAACCACTGAACACATAAGAATAGGATACAAAATGATGAACATACTTAAAAAAATATCATCATAAAAGTATGAAGGGTATTTGAGATCATTAAAACCTAAAGTACATGGGATATGTTGGATCAACATTAGTTGTCCAAAAAATTTCCATTTTATAAAAGATAAAGAAATATATATATATTTCAGAATATTATATATAAAAATGGATTTAAGATTAATAAAATAATAATTTATGGTAAAAATTATATGGAAATGATAGGGAAATGGCCATTAAAATGGATGAGAATTGTTTTAAATGACATCATATTTTTATGAAGAAAGAATCCATCAAGAAAGAAGATGATGATGTGAAAATGTAAATTTCATAAATATAGAGGAAAAAATACAATATTAAGTAAAGAAAATAAATAATCTAAGATACCAAGAAGTGTATATTAAAGGGATAAAGTTTTCAACCCAACGAAAATGAAATTGAGTCAACAACACCCCTACCTTAAGTCCAGTTTTATTTTTTCTTATTAGATCCTTTTATATAATAAAAATATTATTATTAAAAATGAATCCATAAGTGAATTATTTTTATTTATTTTCTATTATTTATTATTTATAGTCATTGGAATTTATTTATTACTATATCTTTTAAAGGGATAAAGGCTTTAAGACATGTTTTATTTTTAAATTATCTCATTCTTTCTTGATTTTATAATTATTTATTATTTATTTATAATTTCATAAAATGAGGTACATCAGATTAGAATACATTAAAATATATTTATATTACATAATATATGATAAACATCTATGTAAGTGGTGATAAGTAAAGAATTGATAATGTTCTCATAGGTGGATTAAACTAGCCATTATCAGGACATGTAAAAAATGAGGTAGAGATATTATATACTCTAAATAGATTTAAATAGATATTCTAGTATCATATAATAATTGATATGTTATATTATTATATAATAAATATTTTATAAAGTAATAAATAGGGAAATTAATTAGGATATTATAATGGGGAAGGGAGAAAAACAATAAAAAAGAATTACAGTTATATCTTTATCGAAGTTTTCTCCTTTGCTCAATCCTTGAAGGCTTAGGGTTGAGTGCCTCCATACCATACCAAAGGGTACTAAGAGAATTAGGAGAGGGGAAATAGCAAGATCTTTGGATTTAATAAGTGAATGGTAAGTGATTTTACAACGTAAATTTTAAGGGGTACTTATACTTAAAAGGGGTAATTTTGAGTTAAAATATCAATTATTTTATCATTTTAGCCAAATAATTTTCAATTGTATTGATTCCCAGAATTTTTTTGGTTTCTTGTTAAATAAATTAGGTTTATTTTAAATTTAAATCTATCTAAAACCTAATGTAACATTCTAACCACTAAATTAATTATAAAGATCCAAAAATATATTTTTATTAGGATAAAACATAATTTAGCTTCCAAAATGTGAAATATAAGTTTCTAAATTAATATTAATATTTTTAAATTATTTATTTTTCTCATAAATTAAAAATTTTCTAGAAATTTGTTTCTTATATTATTGAATCATACTTAAATTATGATAATGTCGTAAAAGTTATGAAATTTGTAAAAACTATATTTTTTACCATTCTCTAAAAAAATAAAATTCTTCATAAAAATTCCAAAAATTTATCTTAATATATTTGTGAAATATTGAATCCAAAATTTAATTTTATTGCATAAAATTATAATTCTATAGTTTATTATCTTATCTTTTGAATAAAAATAGAAATTATAATTGAAGACAATTTTTTTTTTACTTTTTTTAAAATTTATATCTTATTGATCTTATTTCACATATATTAATAATTAAATTAGTGTTAGTATATGTTTATTTGAATTTAAAATTATTATTATAATAATAATTTATAACTAATAAATTTATTTTATAAAAAGAAATACTATACTTGGAAAAATAACATTTTTTAAAAATGGTTCCTCTTATTATTAAATGAATTTATTCCCAATTGATTATTTATTTTCAAAGAATTAATTTGTATTAAATACACCCAATCCTATTAATTTAATTATTTAAAATTAAATTTTATAAAAATTCCAAATGTATATAAATACATGTAAATTTATTATTTTAATAGCTACATGTTTACGTCATTCTAGTTTTCACTTACAAAACCCCTCAATTCCACCGTATAAGGCCTAAGGGTTAGATAAGAAATGGTGGAAGTAGAAAGTGGCGCTTCATCTAGAATGTACCTCATAGTTCTTTCCATGATATTGAGTATGATGAACCATACCTCATTCAACCCATTAATACATTATTTATAATAAGAATTTCACTTACATTTCTAGTATCTTTTTGGTTTATAGCTTAAGAGAATTGGGGAAAACATTATATAAATAGTATAAACTTTTACACATCATAATTTTCCCAAAAACAAGCTACTTATAAATAAAAACATGCTTCACTAAAGCTAACTACCGTATTTGGAACTCTGACAATGTGATCATTTTTATTAATCCATGAGACCTGTGAAAAATTATTTGAAAAATGGATATTAGTAAATAAAATCTTAGTATGGGGTATAAAAAAAATAATCTCATTAGTACATTTTCAAACCTAAAAAATCCTTAATAAAGTTTTCCTTTTTCAAAATTAACATTTAAAATCCAATATCTTTTTACTTTTTAATGAAACAACTTCATTTCTTAGTAGATTTAAGAAAACATTTCATATGAAATCATAAAATCAAAATCATAAGGTTTTGTTGGAAAACATGAAAACTCATGAATAAATTTACTTGAAAATAAATACTTTCACATTTATAAAAAGAGTCATATTATTTCATTAAAAATATAATTTCATTTGATTACCTTTCAAAATCAAAAGATATCCTTTATAAACCATTGAAAACATATCATATAGGTACATTGGGAAATTTTCCATATATTTAACCTTAAAATAAACATTATAATGGAATAAATTAACCTTATAATTCAAATATATCTTAATATCAACCTGTAATGAGTAAACTCATTCACATTACACAATGCATTGAAGAGATATATCAAGCTCACCCATTATTAGTGCTATATCAGGATCACCCATCATTAATTTAAAAAATCCAATAAACCTAGAATAAATAAAACATAAATATCTTGAAATTTTATCTTAAAATCCATTTGGATTATCATCCAAGACCATAAGAAATAACACTTCTCATAAATATGAGACAAATATTATGTTTACATATTTTTATAAAATAAAAATTTCCAGAACATTGAGAGATAGATTTTATTTTAAATCATGGTATGTTTTAAAACTAATCATGATAATGAAATTTTTTTATTATGGTTGGAATGGGTGGTCTAACCTTATATGTTTAAAAACACAATCTTTTTACACTTTTGTGAAAAGTCAGAAATAACCCATATGAAAATATTGAAAAGATTCCTTTTTAAATCATTTGTAAATAAAATAAAAAATAATTGTAAATAACCTTAATCAACCTTTCAAGACCATATAGTATTATTTTTTAAACATTTAAAAGATCCTTGTAATGGAAGAAAGATATTTAGTAGGAAAAAATTAAAATATTTTTTTTAAAAAGGCTTTTACCTTAAGTATTATCTAGCTTCATACATTATCTAACTCATAAATAATAAAATTATATTATCTTTATACTTACTTAATAAATTCATTTATATTAATTTAATTATTAATACTATTTATTTAATTTAATTTACTACCATTATATATTTTTAATATAATGGTTAAGTTCACATTGGAAGTTTTGGGGTCTTTCAGTTTATAACCTCAAAACAACATCAGGGCATTGAACGAGGTAAAAGGGGTTATTTATCCTTTAAATAATGAATCTTAAACATGTTTTTAATATAATACTTATACATTAAATACATTTTTTAAACTAACTATATAATAAATTCCAGAAAATGAACCACATAATTTTATAGAGATGGTAGTTCGTACGTATGCATGAATCACATTTTCATTTATCTAATGAGTGGGAAAAAATAAAGTAGAAAATATATCAATTTTATAGAATTGTAAATAATTTATAAATTTCATAGTTATTCATTAATTCTATCCTTATAACCATCCTTGTAACTTGGAGATGAGAAGTGAACCACATCACTTCGTGAAGGTGGTTTCCACACATACACACGAATGACCTTATCAATTTCTAATGGAGGGAAAGGATAAGAAGTTAACTAATAATTATAGAATAAAAATAATGTAATAAAAATATTTTATATTCAATAATAATATCCTTATAATCATTATTATGAGGCAGTAAAGAAAAATGAAACACATCACTTTGTGGAGGTGGTAGTCCACATGTATGCATGAATAATGTTTTCATTTATCATAGATTGGAAAATAGATAAAAAATATTTGTTACATAAAAATAATAACATTTCAGTATATATAATATACTATTATAATTATTTTGTAATGGTTACAATATATTTTAATGATGCAGATAAATAAATAAACTTGAAATAGGTCATTTAAGACTTATATCTTATCCTTGGATTTCTCCCTTTGGATCACACCTTAAGAATTCCAGGATTAGTATTTTGAGAATATAATGACCTCTAGGATGTGGGTAAGGTAGTTGAGGAGATATTTTGGTATATTTTGGGTGAACTATAGTTCTTAAAAGGCATGAGAAAGGGAGAAGATGAGGTGTCCTTTTATAAGTGAGGGGAGTGGCACTATTATAATTATTTAAAGTTTTAAAATCATAGAAGGTATTATTAATGGAAAATTAGCACTTATAAAACTAAAATTAAAATATTCAATGACAAGGGTTGAAATTATATCATACAATAAAAAATAATTTAATATTTTGTGGCCTTATTAATAATTTTTTAACTTAATTATCATGATTTACTCTTTATTATGGTAACAATGTTTTACCGTGGTTACTATTCATAATAAACAAAAATGAAATTGAAACCTTTAATAAATTTAATTCTCCTAATTCAAAATATGGAATCTATTTTTTAAAATTTAATTTTTAGAAGTTTTAGAAATTAATTTTAATATAATTGTGAAAAACACTACAAAAAAACTATCTTAGATAATTTAATTTTAAGCATAAGAATGAACTTATACAAAAATAAAATATAATTTTGATTCCTATGGAAATATTTATGTAATGGTCCATGACTTATTGTACCTTTAAATTTATATTTTTGGTGTTGGGGGTGTTTTAGAGGAGGATTGGGGAGGTTATATGAATGTTGGAGTACCAAAAAAAACTATAGCAGGTGGTTCATGTCATGAAAGGGGTTCACGATGTGATTTAGTGTTTCATGGAATATAAAGTCGGTAGTTCATATATTTTATATAGGATAGGAATTCTGCATGAAATAAATTTACGGTCTGAACATAGAACTCACAATGTGATTTTAATAGGCTTGAGAAGCCATGATTTTCATAGGAGTCAAAAGATTTATAGAATTCACATATTGGAATGGATTCACAACTTGTATCTCATGGAACTATAATTATTCATTACAAGAATATTTAATTCATAATGTGAATCAAGTGAGTTGCATCCTATTTATAACACTCATGTTTGGATGAATTCTCCCCATCAACTCTCATTTCCCCTTAGCTGTTCGGATAACCTTATTTATTTTGGAGGATCTTCCAACCCTTCATCTCTTTCCTTAATACATGGGGTTCAAAGGTTGGTTTCTAGTAGTATGATGCAAGATATTTTCTAAATCCCTTTATTTTCTTTCACTCTTTAGTAAATTGTTTTATGATGGTTTTGTTTTGGTTTGATATTTGTTTGGGATATATTTTCATGGTCCTTGGATGTGATTCAAGTTGATATATGGTTTCCTAATGTCGTTGTGGTTCTCAGATTATTTATTCTTCACCTTATGGTGTGTAGTGAATAGTAAATATTCTTTATAGTAGATAATCCTCATTATATCCCTATTTTACATAAATTTGTGGGGATTAAATGATTTTTCATTCTAGTGGGTTGATAATAAGGGAGAAATTAATAAATATAATCAATTAGAAAATATTAAATTGATGGGGATTGGGAGTAATCACATGTACTTACTAATTTAATGATATTGATGTTGAAATTATATATGGTTGTTTTAAATGCTAAAAATCATGGCTGTTGGGAGCTTCTCATGTGCAGTAGTTGATGTGTATGTGAGACCCTTACTGTTTTGTTTTTTATTATCACCTTGAATGAGAATTCTAAGAATGTATACATGGATAACTAATTGGGTTCCAATGAAAAAATGGTTTGTTTCTTAATACCCACACTAAATAAGGAAGTGATATATTAAAAACCATGAATAATTTGTGGAAGATGAGATGTGATCCTTTGTGTGGTTGTTCTTGTTATATTCCCTTGAGTGTTGTGGGTTGTATTGCAATGATGTGGTGACTGAATAAACTGTAATAGGTGTGGGAAGTAATGTGATGGTGTTGGCATGGGATGTGAAATGTGCTATTGTGTAGTGGTTGTGAGATGTCTTAGTTGAGATGGGCAGTTGTGTGGTAGTTGTGACATGATGTTGCAATGGTGTGTTGTATTATATGAGGTGGATTTATAACAATGATTGATTTGAGATGGGTGAGTTTTTGTGTAGTGTGTATGTGTTAGTTTCTCATTTATCCATGGAATAAATTTTAATGCTGAAAAAAACTGACATTGGATGGTAAATGATTAAGAGTGGTCTTGGAATTTATGTGTTGTAATTGGATAAATTAATTTTAATGATAAATGAATGTGATGCGTAAATATGAAATGAATTGGTTTGTAAATGGGAGTTAATTGAAGCTTGATAAATCTAGAAAAATGTGAAATTGATAATTGGAAGTGGGAATGTGTGGCTTGTGTGGTGAGTTGTATTTAGTGGTGGAAATGGTTTGGTAGATATTGTGTAGTGTAATAGAGGTTTTCTAAAGTATGTGAGTGTAGTTATTGTGAAACTATAAGTTGGGTATTGTGTACAATCTTCATGTATCATTTATTGTATGTTATTTCTATATGCTCCCACTCGAGTTAGATAACCTTACCAATTCCCAAATGTTTTGGGTTCCAGGTGTTTTCCTCAACATCTTGGATTGTGGTGATATGGATAGCTGGATACCCCCTCTTCCCCACCCATCCTTTAATGGTGATGATACCAGTTGGTGTTGGAGATTACCCAACAATTTTGACCAAGGTGTCGTAGGGAGAGATAAGATGTGATGAGGATCTGATGTGATGTGTGGTGGGGGTCATGCGTGGTAGGAGGAGGGAACAAGGTTTATGTACATTATATTTATGATTACATAGTACCCTGGTTATGAGATGAGATGACCTAGGTGTCACTACTAAAAAACCGTGTTTATCCCGTGCTAGGGTTTTAACGACACTCACTAAAAGCACTGTTAAAACCCCCTATCTCATCGCTAGAAAACGCACTATTAAATGGGGTCTTTAACATCAATTTTTTTAGTGATGTTAAATGGGGTATTTAATAGCACTAAAAAAGAAATGTTAAAGGGGTAACTTTATGAGTGTTTGTAAAAAAAAGCACTGATAAAGGTTCCCCCTTTATCAGTGCTTCTAAAAAAGAAATGATAAGGGGGGGGGGGGTTATCAGTGCTTCTAAAAACTCCCTAATAAAAGGGTGGTCTTTAATAGTGATTTTTCAGAAGCACTAATAAATACCCCCTTTATCAGTGATTTTTTTGCTAGTGCTGATAAAGAGTATATTTTGAAAAGAAATTATATTTCATTAACAGACACCCATAGCAGAAGTTATGGGCATTTCAAGGCCTTCTAGTCATTTTTTGGACTCAATAAATGTGATAAAGGGTTCTCAAGGGGCACCCAGGTGTATAAATCATCAATATATTTTATTTGATATGTGGTAGAGGAAAAATAGACACCTGGTTAAGAAGTTATGTCTATTTGAAATGTCATCGAATTTGAAAAACTCATAAAACTCTTAAAAACCCTAAATACCTTAAACATATCATTACTTTTGAGCTGAGAGTCCATTTTAGATACAAAAATAGTCAAATAAAAGCTTATTAAATTAACTAAAACGAAATAAGATTTAAATCAGGTGATAATTAAAGGACTAAAATATATTACAATTTTAAAAAAAATTCAGAAATTAAACTTGAACATCAAACGACCATAAATTTTGATCCAGGTGTCTGTTTAGGCTCTACCACATATCTAATAAAATATTGCGATGCGATATATAACATAAAGGATATTTCATTGATTTTTGTGATTTTTTATGATTTTTAGTACCTAGAAAGGTACATAAGGCCTCCAAAAGTGAGTTCTTTGTCGCAGACCCTGGTTTCTTAAAATTAAAATGGCTATAACATCTGATCTGGGTGTTCTTTCAGCCTATAACACCTATCATATCAAATAACATTTCATGATATTCAATTTTAATCGTTTTAGAGTTGAAAAGGACTCCCGAATCAGAAGTTATGGCTGTTTCATGGTTTTTAGGAGTTTTAGAGTTTCTTAACATTTTTATGTGTTTTGAGGGGTTTTATGGTTAATATATATTTTAACATATATATATATATAACATTATATACATATATATATAAACACATATATAAAAATCTATAAATATATGAATAAAAATATATAACAAATATAACAATTATATAGATATATCATAAAATGTAAAACAACATAGTATAAAGGAGTGGAAAAGGTGTTGGTGTATAAACTAGAGGTATCAAGTTTGAAATTACACTACTGGAAAAAAGGCCTATACCCACGGTTCAAAACCGTGGGTATAGCCCCCAAAACCGTGGGTATAGCCTATACCCACGGTTTTGGGAACCGTGGGCTGGAGAGGCGTCGGTATAGGGGTCTCAGCCTATACCCACGGTTTTGGAGAACCGTGGGTATATGTGAGTCAAATGTGGAAAACCACACGTTCCAGCGTGGCACACAACATACCCCACGGTTTGAAAACTGTGGGGTATTGAAATTCAAAAAATATGCAGCCCACAGGTTTTGAAACCGCACCTCCCACGGCGCCTCACGTCTATACCACCCCACCGCACCAACTAAGCTGCAGTTTTTATGTATTATATATTGATATATCTGCTCCTATATATTAATATAATCAAAGTCGCATATTCCAAAAATCGCACCCACCGAGTTTCGAACTCACACTCCCGGCTGCGCTACGTGCCCGCACCCCACAATGGACCAACCGATCTGTAATTTTAAATTGTTATAAAAACATATATTTTATTATATATATTAATATAAGCGGTCTTTAAATTAAAGATTCGCGGGTAAGGGGAATCGAACTGGGGTTTCACAGTGCAACTCAGCGCCTCTACTGACTAAGGAACCAACCGAGCTAAATTTTTTAACTTATATATAGACATTCATCTGCATATATATATTAATATTATCCGTGAAAAAATGTATTCCCACCAAATTTTTTCATTGTCCCACGTAATTTTTTTTCCCGCCTTATGGCGGGAAAGATATACCCACGGTTCTTTAAAACCGTGGGTATAGGTCATCCAAAAAAACTCTATGCCCACGGTTTGGACAAAACCGTGGGTATTGGTCTTTGAAATTAAACTATACCCACGGTTTTGACAAAACTGTGGGTATAGGTGACCTATACCCACAGTTTTCGAAAACCGTGGGTATAGGGTACCCCTATACCCACGGTTTGTTGAAAAACCGTGGGTATAGGCCCTTTTTCCAGTAGTGTTATTTGGAGTATGGGGAATGAAATGGGGGGTGGGATTATCTAAACCACTGAAAAAGGGGTGGGGGAAGTGTTAATAAATGGGGGTGGCGGCTAGGAAGCGCTAATGAGGGGGGGGGGGGCGTGAAATAAAGTTTATACCCTTTATCAGTAGGGCCTTTATTAGCACTAAAAAAGAATTGATAAAGGCCCCCTTTATCAACACTTTTGTAGCACTATTAACGGGGGACTTTATCAGTGTTTTTAGGAGAGCTATTAATGCTAAACCTTTCCCATCACTTACATTATCAACACTTCTATAACACTAATATATCCATTTAACTATCACCATTAAAGGCCAAATTTACAGTAGTGTGTCTTCATATGAGAGGTGATATGATGTACCATGTGTCTTCAGGAGAGCTATGATGTGATGGACCAAGTGTCTTTGGTAAATATGTGATGCGATGATTCCTGATGCTAGCACCAGATGCTAGACCTTTCAAGGGTGGGGTAGGTAGGGATACATCCTGACCCATATTAGCAATGTGTTGTGATGTGATATGTATGTAAGGGATGGGAACATTGAAAATTTGAAGTTGGGTAATGAGATTAGAAAATCAATGGGGAATAAGTTATAGAGTTCCTTTGTTATGACCATTATATTATATTACTATATTAGAAGCATGAATTGGTGAGAGAACCATGGTGATTCTGGGACTAGTTAGTTGACCTGTTCAGGTTCTTGTTGGTTCTTATGATTTTTCATTGGCACATTATTAAGATGTCTTCACATGTTCACTCGATACCTTAGGTATAATCCTACTGAGTGTACCTGTATGATCACCCTACATATATAAACTATTATTTAGATTTCTAAGAGGACTTCAGGGACTGATATAGACATTGTTAGCTTGTGTTGGAGATATTATTGAGTCACTGATATAGGAATTGTCTTTTGGTATTTACTTGGTGACTTTTATTAATATCTATTTACTGTGTTCATGAAATGTGGGATGATTTTGGGTTTATTTTTATATTATATTCTAGAGTTTCTTGGTGGTTTTTTAACCTATCTCCCAATCCTATTTTATTAGTTGTAAATTCCTCCCATTTGTGAAATTTTTATACCCTCAATTATTGTCTCCAACCTATGGCCTACTGAAGGTAAGAATCTAGGGTCATTATCTCTCTTCATCCATTATTGTCTTAGGAGGGGTACCTTTAAAGGGAGTGGGTTCAGAAAAGGTGGTATCGATGATTTTAGTTGAGAGATAGTGTGGAGTTTGGAGTTCGACACCGTGAGGATTTCATGGGTTGGTAGGACAATGGTTTAATTTGACCTTGGTATGTCACATAGTTTAGGGAGAATGACTATGAAATGGAATTTATTCCCCCATGTATCAATATAAGGACTCTGATTTTATTAAAAAACCAAGTGATGTGGTCCTGTTTGAAGGATAGAGACCTAGGAGTGGTACATGTATCATTATTTTTTGTGTTCCTGTATGAAATTAATTGTTGTGGGAAATTATAATAAATCAATTAAATAAACCAATGATAAAATCCCATATACTAGGATTACAATTCCTCCATACTTTTCTGGAATGGGTCCTAGTCATCATCCAAAAGTAAGTTAGGCGATTTAGGTACAACGAAATAATCTAGTTGATCATTACAGGATTGAACTAATAAAGGAAGATGAGGCATGATAGACATATTTTTGTTCCTTTTAGTGGTCGAGTTTTGGGAAGTGTGAGTGAGACATATTGGATATGGAGTTGGAGAACTGGTTGGATGACATCGAGATTACCTTTGGTTTTATTCGATTTCAGGATGAGTTTTGGGTGCCATTTTAGTTATTCAGTTTCAAGGAGATAAATATCAATGGTGGATACTATATCTTAGTGAACACATGGATACATATGTGTCATGGTTATAATTTTATATGTAGTTCCATTTAGAATTCATATCATTGATGAGAAAGACAGTGAAGTGGTAAGATTTTATATATCTTCATCAAGGGATTATAAGTGTACAAGAGTTTGAAATCAAGTTCTTGGACGTCTTTCACTTTTCCTAAGATGTTTTTCTAGATGAAGAGTCCATAACACGACATCTGGAGGAGGATTTTTTCCAAATTATTAGGTATGTAGTCACCCCATTTATGATTTCTACACACATATAGATGAAAAAAAGGCAGAGGTTATCAAGAAACTTAATTATCTAGGATATTATCATTAATAAAGTGTCTAATATGACATCTTAAGGAGTACAGTTTTGGGTAGACTTCCATAGGCATTCTTGAATTCTGGGTTTTGACTAGTGTGAAACCAACCGAAATAGGCCCTTTTTAGTCCTTTATGGGTAGGTGGTTTCTAAGCATCCACCAAGGTATTATCATGTTAATTCTATGTTTGTGGGGTACATGGTCACCACCTATATCAGTGTATTACTTCTTAGTGAGGAAAGTTTCAGATTGGTGTTTAGGCCCCTTTTTGGTAGCAGCAGCGGTTTCCTTCAAGGTAGTTTTAGTAGCAGGGACAACCGATGCTTGTTCAATAGCTGATGAAATTTGGTGTTGGTCAGGAGAATCCTTGTGATAGTCCCAATCCATAGGTAACTAGTATAGATCATGTTTATATAGGTCTATAATAAATAGTTAGAGTAGTTTCTCATTTTCAGATGAACATTTTATAGGAAACGATGCTAGTAGAGCCAAAGGCTATCATAAGAATGATTATTTTACCATCCACCATTGTTTGTGCCTTATTTAATTTAGTATTCTCACACTCCTTTGTTACTCATACTTTTCCCTTTCATTGAAAATGAATGTGGAGAGGTTTCTAGCACCCCTAATGTAATTTATGTCTGTTAGAGGTTAGAATACTTTGTTTGATGTGTGACAGAGATGCAAACTAGTGATGGGGTAGCACCAGTCAATGGGATATTTCTTCTTACTATAGTTATAGCAATATAAAATTATCCTTTACATGGATTAGATGAATTACATACATGTAGTAATTAAATTTTTATAAAGGAGTGTTTCATTTTTTGATATGGAGGGCCAGTGAGTGGAATTCGTTTCCAAGTGAGGTTATCAGATGGGTGGAAGGAAATATTACACTTTTTTCACAGTTAGAAGAACTACCAATGGAAGACTGGGTAGAGTTTGTTCATAGGGTTTTAGAGAAGTTACTAGATGTTTTCTCAGATGAGGTTATGACACCACCCGACCAATACAATGTTGAGTTTGGGATAAAGTTGCAATTGAGTGTGTCTTTAATTTTTATAGATCCCTATCAAATGGATCCTATAGAGCTGCACGAGTTGAGATTGCATGAGGATGATTTGATATAGAGAGGTTTCATATGACTTAGTGTATCACCCTAGGGTGCTCCAATATTTATCACCAAGAAGGAGGATGGAAACATGAGATTGTGTGTAGACTACTGAAGGTTGAATCTGGTAATGGACAAGATGATTTACCCTCTTACAAGGATTGATGATCAATTTGACCATTTGAGGGGATCTAGTTGGTTTTTGAAGGATTACATGTGGTGTGGATATTGCCGGATGAGTTTTAAAGATGATGATATCCCAAAGACCACCTTTAGGTGAAGATATGGGAACTTAAAGTTCATGGTCATGTCGTTTATTGTCACAAACATGATCTTTGTTCATGGGGATCATGAACTCCATATTCCAGGAGTTCTAGAACCATTTCTTCATCATGTTCATTGATGATATACTAATCAAATTGAATTCATAAGAGGACAATTACAAGCATCTTAGAGCTATCTTACTATTCCTTCGACACCACTATCTTTATAGAATGTTTCCAAGTGTATGTTATTGATTTTATAGGTGAATTTCCTTGAAAATGTGGTTTCTCATCAGGGTGTGGCCTTAAACCCATCAAAGGATGAGGTAGTTATTTATTGGAAAGTACTTAATAATGTCGAAGAGGTTCACATTTTTCTTGGTATGGCTTACTATTATCAGTGATTTGTACCCAACTTATCTTGATTCACAGCTTCACTGATAACATTGACTAGGAAGCATCAATATTTATATAGAAAGATCAATTTCAAGAATAATTAAATTACTTAAAGGAGAAGTTATTCAATTATATGATTCTTTAGTTTTCTAAGGAGGTTGTGTAGTTTGAGGTTTTCTATGATGCGTCCCATCTGGGATTGGGATGGGTGTTGACACAACAGACAGAGGTGATCTGTTGTAGGTATAATCAATTACATCCCCATGATAATAACTATTCCACCCATGATCTAGACTTAGTGGTCATTGTTTTTTTTTGCAAAATCTATAGAGGAATTAGCTCATTGACGATGAATTTGTGGTTTTCATGGACTAAAATATATTATAATACGTCTCTCATCAGAGGGATTTGAATATACGTCAACATAGGTGAATGGAGTTTCTTGAAGATTATAATTTTTATAGGTTTTACAACTTGTGAAAAGGGAATATTATTGATGATGAGTTGGTTTAAAAATCCACAGGAGATGTGGTTTTGGAGTCTGATAATTTTTGGAAAGGGATGGAGGATCTTTTGGAGACATGCCTTGACATGGGGGAGAGACGTGTCCATGGTATTCCTTTTTAAATAACATTGGATTCATCCCTGACATGGAAGGTGGAGAATTCTTAGTGGGGATACATAGAGGCAGAGGTGATTCATGACCATATTGTCCATGGTGATGTTCAATAGGGATGGTTGGAGGATGGTCAGAACTGGGTACTATTTCAGGTGAGGTTGTTTGTTCCATTTTTAGTGTATGAGGGAGTTCTCATTGAGTTTCACATATCACCTTTAGTGATGCATCCCATGGAAAAAAATATGTATCGTGGCTTGAGGATACATTTTTTTGTGTCTAGTAATGAAGTGTTTGGTGGAAGAGTCTGTAAAAAAGTGTATAGTTTTTCAATAGTTGAATGTGGAGAACCAATCTCTTGAAGGTTTTTTGTAGCCCTTGGATGTTTATGATTGAAAATGGGAGGAAAAATAGATGGATTTCATCACTAGGTTACCTTGGTATTATAGAGAAAATGATGTGGTTTGGGTGATAGTGGACCGACTGACAAATTCATCTCATTTTCTAGGGATCTATGAGTCAAGTGTCATGTATTTTATGGATATCCAGTATATATTACGTGGTTAGGCTTCATGGGGTACTAAGAAGCAATATCTATGATCATGATCCTCATTTTTCTTCATAGGAATTGAGGGGATTGTAGCATGATTTTGGATCCCAGTTGCACCTCATAACTATTTTAGAACCTCATATAGGCAGACAGATAGAGCAGACCATCCAGACACTAGAGGATATGTTGTGAGTTTACATCCTAGACTTTAGTAGATCATGGGTAAGAAACCTACCTTGTTTTTAGTTTTCATAAAATAATAGTTATCACTCATCCATTATCCTATCTCTATTTGAGTCATTTTATGGGTGGCCATGTCATTATTTATTGTGTTGGATAGAGGTTGGAGTGTCAGAAGTTATTGGTCATAATGTAGTGCATAACATGACCATGAAGATCTAGTTTGTCCAAGTGAGGATAAAGGTTTCTCAGAACCATATTAGGACCCATGATGATCATAGGTCGAGTCTTCTGGGGGTTTTTTATAAGACCATGTGTTTTTGAGAGTCTCCCCTTGATCTGGGTAGTAGAGGTTTGGAAGGAGGAGTAAGATTTCTCCCTGGTTCATTGGACTTTTTGAGGTGTTGGATCAAGTTGCCAATATGGCATATCAATTTCCACCACCACCACAACTGGATAGGATCTATGATGTCTTTCATGTGTCTCTAATTCTTCAGTGTATTCATAATGAATCCCACATCATTGAACAAAGATATTTGGATATTGAGGATGAATCAAAATTCATGCAGATACTAGTAGAGATCTAGGATCATTGAGATAAAGTCTTGTGTGGATGAACCACCCCCTTAGTTTGTGCACTGTAGAGGCATGGTGTCTCGGAGAAGAGTACATGGTAGAAAGATATGAATATGTGTTCCCATTACCTAGAGTTTTTTTGAGTTAATCCTTTTTTTCTTCTTGATATGATGTTTTGATCTTATTAGTTTATGATATATGTGATTTTCCTTGATAATGTGATGTGTGTTAAACATTTAATCATGTGAATAGGGGAAAACTTGATTTCTAATCAAGAGGTGTTATACTATGACACATTTTAAAACCATACAGGTGAGTTAGTTCCATAAAATGTTTATAATATCTTGATGTGAAAAATAAAATTCATTGATTTGTATTCTCAGGAAAGATTTGTGTGTTATTTATGGAAATAATTGTCTTGGGATATGTAGAGGTTTAAATGGTAGTGGTGTTGATGGTTATGTAGAGAAGGTGTTCCTTATGGTTGGTGTCTAGTGATATGGGGTTGTTCCCGGTGAGGGATGGTGACATGGTTATGAGGGGTGTTTTGTGGGTGTTTGGTTTGGGTGTGTTTGGTAGGTGGTAGTGTTTGGAATGTACCAAGATCAATAAGAGGAATCTCACATGATGGAAGTTTGGACCCTCTCCTTTACACGGGGTTGGTTTTGATTATTGGGGGAGATAATCATTTGAGATGTATCTAATGTAATGGTTTATGAATTCTGACCCACTACTTTTTTAGTTTGGTTGTTGGGGTTGTTTTAGAGGAGTATTGGGGAGGTTATATAAAGGATGAAGCTACAGAAGAACTATAAAAGGTAGTTAACATTGTGAAATGGGTTCATGAGGTGATTTGTTTTTTAATATCATGTGAAGTTGAAAATTCACGGCTTGTATACGGCTGAGGTGTAATGCATCAAATAAATTCATGATATGAAAGTGAAACTCAGGATATGAGTTGAATCAGATTGAGGTGACATCATTTTATATATAAAATGATGATTTGAAGAATTAATTCATTGTAATGGATTCAGAAATTTTATTTTATGGACCCTATAGAATTCATGATGTGAATATGGAATTCATGATTTGAATCAGGTGAGTTACAACCTATTTATAACACTGATGTTAGGTCAAATTCTCCCCTATCAACCCTCATTTCCTCTTAGAAGTTGGATGAATCCTATGCATTTGAGATGACTTCCAACCCTTCCTCTCTTTCCTTGATCATTATATTTCATAGGTTGTTTTCTAGCAATTTGATGTTATTTTTTCTCTCAATCACCTATTTTATTTAATTCCCCTTTGGAATTTTTTTCAGGTGGTGTTTTGGTTAGGGAGGTGTTTAGGTTGTGTTTTTATGGCCCCTTAATGTGGTTTAGGTTGATGTAGGATTTCCTTGTGTGCTTTTTGACTTTTTATTGTTTATTCTTCACTCGATAGTGTGCAATAAATCATAAAGATTTTTTTGAGGTAGGGGATCCTTATTCTCTTCTTATTTTACATGAATGTATTGATATTATTTGCTTTTTTACTTCCATTGGGTGTATTGTAATGGTATGTTAAATAAATATAATTAATTGAAAAATTTTAAATTGACGAGGATGGGGAGTAATCACATGTTTTTTACTTCTTTGATGATATTGTTGTTGATAATATATATGATTTTTCCAATGCTTAAAATCATGGATATTGGGAGCCTTACTTTTGATGTAGCTAATGTGTATGGGAAACCATTGTTATGTTGTTTGTTATTATCACCTATAATAAAAATTATAATAATGTATATATTGATACTAAATTTTTTGTTCATAGAAAACTAGTTTATGTGATAATACTAATTCTAAATAAATAAGTGAAATAATAAAAGCCCTTGAATAATTTATGGAATATGGGATGTGATTCTTTGTGATGTTGTACTTATTATGTTTCCAAGAGTGTTGTGGGATGTTTTATAATTATTTTTTGACCAGATGAGATTTGAGAGTTGTGGGGACAATGATGAGATGGTGTTGGAAAGGGATGCAATGTGGGTTGTTGTGAAGTGGTTATGAGATATGAAAGTTGGGATGGAAAGTTGTGCGGTGGTTGTGGTGTGGTGGTTATGATGTGTGGTAGCTATGGTGTGATGGATTGGATGAGATAGATTTTTAGTGATGGTTGATGTGATATAGGTGTTTGTTTGTGTGGTGTGGATGTGTTAGTTTCTCAGTAAGCCATGAAATAAATTGTATTGTTGAAAATAAATTACATGGGATGGTAAATAATAATAATGGGATTAGAATATATGTGTACTAAATTGATTAATAATTCAGAATGATAAATGAATGGGATGTGTAAATATGAAGTGATTTGGTTTGTAAATTGTATTTAATGGAAGCTGGATAAATTTGGATAATAGTGAAATCATAAATTGGGTTTGAGAATTTGTGGATTGTGTGGTGAGTTTAATTTAGTGATGGAATTAGTGTGTAATATGTTGTGCGGTGTGATGGAAATGTTGTGAAGTATTCTAGTAAAGTTTTCATTAACCATTAGGTTAGGTATTTTGTTTTATCAATATCTTTTATCGCAAGTTATTTCTATACATTCCCCACTAAAGTTGGATAAAATTACTAAAATCCAAAGGTTTCAGGTTTTGAGTATTTTCTCTAACATCCAGGATGATGAAGATAGAGATGTATTTCTACCCCCTCTTCTATTCTCTTCCTTCAATAATGATGTTATAGGCTGGTGTTGGAGATTACCAAGCAGTGTTGGACTATGTGTCTTCAGGTGAGTTGCGATGTGACAAGGTTGTGATGTGATGTGATGTGATATGCATTGGGAGCCATGCATGACTGGAGTAGGGAATAAGGTTGATTTACTTTATGCTCATGACACCATACTTCCATGTTTATGATATTATATGTGATATGATGGTCTAGGTGTCTTTGGTCAAGATGTGATGTGAAGGCCTAAGTGTTTTCAGTTGATATGTGATGTGATAGCCCATGTGTCTTTTGGTGAGATGTGATGTGATAATTCCCGATGCTAGCACCAGATACTAGACCATTTGTGGTTGGGGTAGATAAATATGAATCCTGACCCAAATTAGAGTTGTGTTGTGATGTGATATGTATAGAATGGATGAGATCCCAAGTCCTTCGATGTTGGGGCATAAGAGTGAAAAATCAATGGGGAAGTGGTAGCGAGGATCCTTTATTATGGAATTTAAATTATATTACTGTATTGGATGAATGATTTGGTGAGATATCATTGGTTAAGATGAGATTAGTTATTTGACCTTTTTAGGTTCTTTTTGGCTCCACAGTTTGTTCACTGGTTCATTAATATGTCATTTTCATATATACACTTGAGACCTTGGGTATGATTCGTCTAAATATACTTTTATGATCACCACATATATATAAACTATTTTTCATGTTTCTAGGGGACTTTGGGGACCCATATGAACATTTATATCTTGGTTTGGAGATGACTTCTTGTCACTACTGTAGGAATTGTCTTTTGGTATTTACTAGGTGAGTTTATTTGTATCTCTTGACATTGTTCATACATTGTGGGATGGTTTTGGGTTTACTTTTATATTATATACTGAAGTTTCATGGTGGTTTCTTTACATATATCTTGATAATATTTTATTATAGGGTAATTCCTCCCATTTTTGATATCTTTATACCCTCGACGCTCATGTCCAACCTAGGGCCTATTGGAGGTGGGAATTAGGGGTCATTACGTATCTTCCTCCATTACCGACCTAGGAGGGGTACCTTTGGAGGGAGGGGTCACGAAAATTTAGCTTATTTTTGTTCAAATTGATAATATGTTTCCTTAAAACCAAATCTAAAATAGAATTATATTTTTAAATTACATTATTTAATGAAATTAAATGATATTTTTTTAAAAAAAAATTGATTTTCACTATCCACTCAAAAATAAATATTTTTAGAAAAATAACAAAAATAACCCTAAGATAAATTTGGTATATTGATTCAAAAAATGAATCCATTTTTATAAAATTAAATTTATAAAAAAAAATTTATCTTTTAAATAAAACCATGAAATATATAGAAAACAATTTAGTTAAATAAAACTATTCACTTTTCAATTGAAAAATTATATAAAGTCATTTATAAAACTTCGATGAATTAAAATACATAAAATTAATACTTATACATAATAAGGTTGATTTATTTTTAGTAATAACTTGGTTTTGAAATTCCACCCTTAAGAAATTTAATCTTCAAAATTTTATTCATTACTTAAACAAGTAAACACTAGTATAAAAGGCGTTTTCATGTCAATTTTTTTTGTATTCGAACATCAAGTTTTAACTAATGTTGATTGTTTAAATACCTTTCAATATAATTTATATAAAAATGGATACTTATTAGAAAAACACAAAATTAAATTTAAGAACACATTCCATATAAATTATCTATATAACCAACATGGAAATTTACTTTGCACATTGATTTTATAGATAACTAATGTGAAAAAACTTTTCACATTAGTTATAGAGTTAAATGATGTGAATGGTTAAAAAAATTGAAAATAAAATTTTAGTACACATAACATAACATCGATTTAAAAATATGATTACAATCAAAACGTTGTAGCAACCTAATGAAAAAATGCTACTATTTTGTCTTCTTATCCATACTTGTGCTCATTTCCTCCAAATTTAGAAAACAATTCTTGATATTATTTTTATTCAGAATGAAACAATAATGGTAGATTTTTAGAAATGGATTGTAGATATCATATTGAAGTTTAATTATCATTTAAAGCATCATCTTCATCAAAAAATGGAAATTATCCAAAAAAATGTATATAATGAAAACAAAATGAAAGAATAACTAAAATATAGATATATTAAACCTTTAAATTGATCAAAAGGTGAAATATGAGTAGTTTGAAAAATTAAAAATTGAGATATATAAATACATTTAGAAAAATGGTTATTATTTATTGGGTTTATTTATTTATTGAATATAATAAAAAATTCAGAATCGACTAATGAATTCTTAAGCGAGTAGAAAAAGACACAAGTGCACGATTAAAAAAATTTAAAATCAGTACTGTAAATTTTTTAAAAAGTTTCACCTAATACTTCTTATTTTGTTTTTTTATAAAAACTGGTGTTAATAGTATATTTTTGAATTTAAATTTTTAAAAACCAAGGATTAAGGCTTATTTTAACATCAATTTTTTAAAAATAGTTGTTAAAAAACCTTTTAATGTTGATTTAAAAAAAATGAAGTTAAAATACAAATTCTTAAATCTATTATTATACTGGTGGAGGGTATTTCTTACTTATATAATATTCTGATTCTCATGTTTTTGACTCAATCATTTTATTCTTGCATAATGCCATAACCTGGTAAAGTACCTTATTTCTCAATACCTTCTCTCTATGATCCATAATATGAATAGATTTTGTTTTTGTAAAAGTGTTTATCCTATAACTATAACACTTAAAGAATAAAAACATGAGATTCATTAGGTATGTAATTCCTTAAAAAAGAAGTAATAAACACATCATGTATCTGAAATAAATTCAAAGGTATAGTTACCAGATAAGAAATTGATCCCACATTCCCTAGAATTTTATAATTTCCAATTAATCATTGGATAAAATTTCTTTTTTTTTCAAAATTCATTGCATTTTTCCAAGAATATATTTTAAGAAAAACATGATCACTAACCCGATAATAAAATTAAATTAAATACACACTGTTCCTAAGTTATTTGGTAATCTAACGTGTAGGCCCTAAGGATATCCTCTTAATTTTTAATTATACACCCTGATTATCTATCATATTGGGGATGAAAAAATGTATTGAAATTTAATTCAACACCTATCAAATTATAAAGACCTTTCCAAAAATTTGATGTAAAATTAATATCATAATCAGATACAATGGAGAGAGTAATTAAATGTAACTTGAATATCTCATAAATATAAAGTCTTAAAAACTATTCCAAATACACATTATCATTAATAGGAAGAAAATGCATAGATTTATTCAAAAGATAAATAGTAACCCAAATCAAGTTATTACATAAAGGTATCATTAGTAATCTCACCATGAAGTCCATGAATAAGTTCTACCATTTCCATTTTAACTCTAAAAAGGTTGAATAATACCCTCATGTAGTCTTCATTCAGCTTTAACCTATTGAAAAGTAAATATTTTCGTGGTAAAATATGCTATATCATTCTTCATACATTCCCAATGAAAATATTCTTGATGGAATTTATATATTTTAGTACTATCAAGATGAACAGAAAATAAAGAGCTTTGAAGATTTACACAAAAATTATTTATTCATCTAGGAATCACTCAAAATACAAAAACTCTTTACAAATCTTATAACAACTTCTTTATCCACATTAAAATCAAGAAACCTAACCTTTTTGAGCAATTATACTCTTTTTTACAAACCATGATCTTCCTTATATGCCTGATTAATTCTTCCTAAAATAGTCAACTCCATTGATACCTGAGTAAATATAAAATTTCCAGACAAACAATTATTAAATCATTAACTAAAGGATCATGTTCTCGACATAACATAGTTAATGATGGAATATATTTTCAAATCATGGAATTCAATTCCTTTTTTTCTTTACCTAGATGATAATTAATTGTGTAATCATAATCCTTAATTAGTTTTAGTTATCTTGACCACCTCATATTAAACCTTTTTTGAGTGAATATATACTTAAAACTTTTATGATCACTATATATTTCACATTTCTCCCCATATAGATGATGTGCACATATTTTTAATGAAAACTACTAAAACTATCTCAAGGTTATGTGTAGGATAATTCTAAAAATGGGTTTTTGATTGACGATATGAAAACATGACAACCTAATTATTCTACATCAAAAAACAACTAAGTCCCTTCAAATAAGAAACAATATAAATATAAAATTAATCGTTTATTGTTTTCAAGGCTAACAATATATCATTAAAAATATTCATTAAATTACTAGAACATTAATAACATTATTTTTCCTAATTAATTTTACTCTTTTTCAAGTTAAATTAGTTAGTATGATAGATAATGGAAAAACGTTTTTAAAAAATCATCAGTAGTAACCCAATAATATAATTTTTTTTGAATCTAAATGAAATTTGTAAGACTTGTTCACTCTTCCACCAGTTTAGTTTTATAAAGATAATTAATTATTCTGTCTTCAGAAACAATATGCCCAAGTAAAGAAATATACTGTAACCAAAATTCACATTAACTTAATTTTCCCACAACCTCTTTTCTTATAAAGTCTGTAAAACAACCCTTATGTGTTTCTCTTATTCCTCACAAATTTATGAATAAATCAGAACATCATTAATAAACACAACCAAATATTTATAAAAATACTCATGGAACACTTTATTTATTAGATCTGAAAACACAATGGGTGATTTTTTTTATCTCAAATGGCATAACCAAAATATCATAATAACTATACCCAGTATGGAACTCCATCATTGGAATTTATTCCTCTTTCACCTTCAACTGGAGATACCCAAACTTGAGATAAATATTTGAAAAATATTACACTCCCTCGAGTTGATCAAATAATCCCTCTATATGAGGAAAATATAATTATTATTAATAATAATGTTATTGAGTGATCTATAATCAATAAAAAGTCTCATGGAACCATCCTTTTTTTTAATAGGAAAAATATTATCACTCCAATGTAAAGTTCAAGGGAGGATGAAACACTAATAAATCAATTCCTATAACTTCCTTTTCAATTCTAAAAATTCAACTGAATCTATTCGATTGGAAGGTTTTGAAATTAGATTATCATCAAAAATTAATTCAATAGTAAACTCAACTTCTATATTATAATTATCACTATGAAAATCATTAGGAAATATATCCAAATATTTATTTACTCTTGGGACATCACAAATTTTAATAGTTCCTTTATTCAGAACAATATGTGAATGATAACTTTCACTTTTAACTTTTATCAGTTTACCAGCTTATTGATATATTATCAAATTTATAAATTCATTATTATATAAAAATGGAAACTCAATCTAAAAAATTTATTATTTATCTTTGTAATCAATCTTAGCAAGATAAAATGAAATCCAATCCATACCCAGAAAAACATTAAACTCTAAAATGGGAAATACAATAAGGTTTCTGGAAAAAATCATTCCACAAATGATAAAAATAATATTTATGTAATTTATTATTAACTTTATACTTAGCCCATGATTTTTTACCAAATATTTCATGAGATGGTATTACTATTTTGATTGAAAATTTCAAACATATAAAAGAATGCATGGATCACAAATAAACCAATACATTAACATAACCTGAATAAACATGCAACATACCTATCACCACTTAATTTTAAGGTCTTTCATCTACCATAGTATTGTAAACAGAATTTTTTACCTATCTATTTATGATCTCAATGATTCCCACCTTGAGTAACTAACTCTAGAAACACATTTTCCTGATGTCCCAACACATTTTAATTAAAAAAATTCACTGATTACTTTTAATTACTAGTCTTACTATTACCATTTCTCTTTTGTTTATAGTCACAATCCATGTGTCTAGGATTTAAACTTTGGTAACACTTCTTAGTTATCATAATACATTCTCTAGAATGATTCTTTTCACCCTTATCATAATTGGGTAATTTAATTTTCTTTACCTCGAGGATTATTTAACAAATGATTCCCTATTTACTTCCACTTAGATAACTTATTATCCTTGGTATTGTAAAAGTATGAAAACTCCATATCCACTTTCATAGCACCCCATACAATTTACAAATTACTTTTAAACTCATGAGTGACTAGAGTTCTTCGTAAACTTGGATTCAATCTTGAGTAAAATCGATCAATTTTACTATCATGATCTAGAATGAAATTAAATTCATAACTAGATAATCTGGTAAAATTAGATTTATAGATGGAAAAAAATCCCCATTTTTTCTCCAATTCAAGAAATTTCCTTTCAATTATAATTTAAATAAATTAAGTAAAACAATTCATAATAAATAATTCTTTTAATATCGTCATTTCTATAGCATCGATTTATTTATTTTCCTTAGTGTTCATAATAAAAGACCAACATTGACCAGATTCACCATCAAAATGATAAATATAAAGGGTTACCTTCATATGTTCAGGAAATCCTTGAACTTCAAATATCTTGTCTAAATAATTAATCCATCCTTTATATTTCATTGGGCCTGAGGATCCACCAAAAGTTGGAGGGTGTTATTTTATGAAATGGTCTACTATAAACATGATCCTATGTAGAGAATTAAGTCACTATCTTTCATTTATTCATCCATTGATATCCTATACCAACTAAGTTAACATGGATAAAAACTACCATGTTCAATTCCTAACTATTCTATATATCTAGTTTGGAAGGATATTATCCTCCTAATGCCTTTCTACATCAACTAACATGTTTACACTATAGAAAACCATTATAAATAGATATGGATTAGATAAAGTGACATTAAAATCTTTAAAATCTATCTCATTATAATATAAGAATAAATTATAAGATTATTAAAGTGTATTTTAAAATAACCCAAACCTCTAAAGTTATTTAAACATTGTCTATGATACCTACTATAATACCCCATACCTTATTTAACCATTAAATAAATGATTTATAATAAGGTTTTCACTTACTTAAAATTCAATAAAATTTTGAGTTTAGAGTTTTAGAGAACTAAGTAAAACATTTTGTAACAAAGTGTAAATTTCTACACAATTTCCATTTTCACTACAAAACATGTTCTTTATAAAGACACACTTACTTCCTTCAAGGTAAATACAAAATATAAAACTATGACTTTACTAAAATTTATAATCATACTTAAGTCCTATGAAAAATAATTTAAAAACATATAAAGAGTAAAAAATAAATCAATAAGGAATAAAAAAAAGATAATCCTTTCAGTCTATTTTTTATCCTGAAATATCCATAATAAAGTTTTTATTTTTCGTAATGAACATTTGACCTTACATATCCATTTAATTTTCAATGAAATAAATTAATTGTTTAATATTTTTCATGAAACATTTCATATGAAATAATAGATGGAAATTAAAAATCATATGTTTTTTTGAAAAAATAAATTTCATGAGTACCCTTCTATTATAAACAATCCATTTACCTTTATAAAAATGGTCATAAAGTTTCCTTAAAAAAATAATCTCATTTTCATGAAATTTGAAATTAGAAGATTTCATTTATAAACCATTAAAAGAATATCATGTAGGTACCTTAGGAAATTAACCATATATTCACCCTTATAAGAATCATTACAATGGAATCACCTAATCATATAATCCCTATATCTCTTAGGTGTAACCTATCACCGATAAACATAATCACTTTACCCAATTCATTAGAGTTCTATACCATGATCACCCATTATTAGAGCTATATCAGGATCACCCTTCATTAATATAAAACTTATAAGAAACAAATCATTAATGAAACACATATATCTTGTAAATTAAAAATAAAACCCTTTTTAATTGAAATTTAATCCCATAATAAATAACAATTTTAGTTATCGCATTTATATGAAATAAAGTTTTTTTTTCTATAGACTTTTTTAAAACTAAAAATTACTTGAATATTCAGAGAGATATTTTCTTTGAAAATAACATTGGAAATTTTCAAATTAATATTGATATGAAATAATGGCCATGATGATGTTAGGGTGTGTTCAAGTCATATATGTTTAAAAAACATTTTTTTGCACTTTTGTAAAAAGATGAAAATAACCCATACAAAAATGTTGAAAAGATTAATTTTTAATAATATATAAATAAAGTAAAAAATAAATGGAAATTAAATTTATAAACCTTTTAATAATAATAATTTTTTTTGAAAAATTTAAAATAACTAATATATGGAATAAAAATAGTTGGTATGAAAGCATTTAAAAAATATATTTAAAAAAAGTCCCTTACCTTAAGTCCAATCTAGAATCATATGTTCTCTAACTATAGAAAAATAAAATTATATTATATCAATAAATTATTAATAAATTTTATCATATTAATTTCTTTATTATTATTCCTTTCCTTTCATTTATTACAATGACTTATTTATTTACTAAAATGGTTTAGTTCATGTTGGATGTTTTGGGGTTGTTCAGTTTATAACCTCAAAACAACCTCAATGTTTTGATTGTGGTCAAAGGGTTTATGATACCAATTACTCAAAAATATTAAATTTTTTATAATTATAACATTTATATAATAAAAAATATGGTATGAATTTCATATTTATTCATTATTTCCATCCTTATGACTATCCTTTTATGGTGGAAATGAAAAATGAATCACATCGCTTCATGGAGGTGATATTCTACATGTACACATGAGTGATGCTATAAATTCACAATGGATGAAAAATTTAAGAAGGAAAGTAATATATTATCTTTAAAAAACAAAAATAATTTAATAAAAATATTATATATTCATTAATACCAAATTTATAACTGTCTATATAGGTTGGTGATGGAAAACAAAACGCATTGCTTCATGAAGGTGGTAGTCCACAAGTACATGCATGTGAAGGTTTCATTTACCATAGGTTGGAAGAAAGAAAGAAAATAGTTTCTCCATAAACATAATTAAAATTAAGTATATATAACATACCGATTTTATTATTTTATACTGGTTATAACAGATTTTAGGTATAATAAGAAATAATCTTGAAATAGTTTGTCTTGAACTTATATGATATCCTCAGATATCTACCTTTGGATTAATCATTTAAACTTATAGGATTGATATTTAGAGGATACCAAGACCTATAGGACATGGTGTAGATTTTTAGGATTTATTTGGGTATTTATTGGATGAAATAGAGAGATCAAATGGTTTGAGGAATTAAAGATATGATATTCCCTTTTATAAGTGAGGGGAGTTGTACTCTTGTAATTATTCAATGTTTTAAAATAACATAAAGTATTATTTATGGGAAATTGGAAATTAAATTACTAAAATTCAAATATAAGGTGATAAGGGTAAAAATAACATCATCCAACAAGAATTTAGATACGATTTTGGGGCCTTATCACATAGTTTTTACCTTAATTATCCCATTTTACCCTATACTATGGTGAAATATTTTAACCAAGGTTATTATTAATAATGAGAAAAAATGAAATTTACCTCATTAATAAATTTAAAACTCATTATTACAAAAAGTAAATCCATTTTGTAAAATTTAATTTTTATAATCAGATGACGTTACTTTAAATATAATTGCGTAAAATGCAATTAAAAACTGGTTTTATAAAATTGCATTTTTAAGCATAGAAATAAACTTATACCAAAATCAAATATCATGTGGATTAATGTGTAATTATTTATATTTTTTTTAAACAAATATTATCTTACTTTAAAACAAAATCTAAAAAATATTGGTACTTTTATATTACATTATTTAAATAAAAGGAATAATAGTTTTGTAAAAATCGACATTTTCACTATTCAATAAAAAATAAATCTTTTCAGAAAAATCCTAAAAAATAACCCTAATATAGATTATATATGTTGATTATAAAAATTAATCCCATTTTATAAAATTAAATTTCTAAAATAAAGTAATTTAATGTTTAAATGAAACCATATAATACTTGGAAACACAATTTAGTTAAATAAAACCGTTCCTTTTTTTGATTGGAAAATTATATAAAGTCATTTGTAAAACTTTAATGAATATAAATAAATAAAATTAATTCTTATAAATCAAAATATTTATTTCCTTATAGTATTACTTGGGCTTTCACATTTAACTTCTCCCATACATTTTTTTATCAAGTCATACTTGTTGAAGTTCAACTTGGTATTGGTCTAGGGAAAACCCTTATAACACTACCTCATTTGCATGATAAAAAAAATAACCCTTATTAAAAAGACTACTAATACTTTATTCCCTTTTTCTCTTATATATATATACCTCATAATAACGTTATTTATATTTATACCAACAAATTCTATGACTATGTTATAACAATCATATTTAATAATTTTATCTCATTAATATATCATGGTTTGTTTTAATTCAACATTTCATGTGAAAAATGATATTTAATCAAAATATTTATTTAAAGGGAAAATACATGATTTTTTTTGGGATGACACATTAGACACACATTAAATTATTTTACTCCTCAATATTATATCACTCTAATGGAATCAATTGAGGTTAATTCTGTTTTATCACATCTTCAGGTTGCCACATTGCTTCCTCAAACTTATGATTTCACCACAGAACTTTGACCAGGTGAGTGTTATTATTTCAATAAAATTTATCACTTTACTAAAATATCTATAATATATGTTCCTCATAAGATAGATCATTTTCCAATTTTATAGCTTTTGAGTTCAGTACATGTGATATATCTAGTATATACTTCCTCAAAAAAATACATGAAAGACATCATCTACCTAAAAGAGGATTATTAGATATGCTAAAGAAAAATCCAAAATTTATATATGATCAAGAATCTATACAGGAATGATACATTTGAGTCTCATTTTTCCCTTATTAATTAACTTCATAATCCTCTTCCGATAATATATTCAAAGGATCACATTATCACCAACTTTAAACTCTATATATCTTTGATGATTATGGGTATATCTACTTAATTAACTTTATTATACTTTAATATATCACTAAATAGGTTGAAACTTATCAATCATTACCTAGATATGATTATATATTAAAATATTCCTTTCTCCAAATTCACCCTAATATTTCATAGTTTTTCATCTCTTCCCATATAAAGCCTTATATGGTGATTTTGAATGCTAGAATGGAAGCTGTTAATGTATAAGAACATAGTTAGAGTAATTTATTGATCCCAAATTACTTTTAAATCCATCGAGAAAGTTATTGGTATATATTCCAATGTATGAATGGTTATTTTAGATTGACCGTCAGTTTGAGGATGATATGTTACACTAAATATCAACTCTATATCTAATTCATGTTGATGAATCCCCTATAATTTTTATATGAACCTAGGATATTGATCATATTATTTCCTTAATAAGTATTAAGAAGGCTGGTGATAAAATCCATGTTGATGTTATCCCATTTTAATACTATTATAAGTAATGATTTTATCATTCCCTTATATTTATGATGTTTACCATTTACTTTCTTACATATCAAGAATTTATCTACATACTCCACAATATCACTTTTCATTTTATCCCACTAGAATTGTTTCCTAAGAACTCTATACATCTTTATAATTTTTGGATGGATAAAGAATTATGAGTTATCTGAATCATCCAATAAATACTTATTCAATTATTGTTTTTAAGGGACACAAATACATTTCCCAAATCTTATAACTTATCAATTTTTAATTTGAACTATTGATTTCATTTGACATTTTTCTATAGCTCTATTCATCTTTCTGGGCCTCCTTGATCTTCACATATATGGATAGTTGATAAATCATTTGGGAAAGGTTGGATTTCATCCCTTACTTTAAGATATATATAACCATCCTTTGAATATACATAAATATTGGGTGCCTTTCAATCCTTACAAAGGATATGGTATCACAATCCTTTCTTTTTGGAGCACCCCCACCTTGTTTTCCTTCCATAGATGGTAATGTATTGATAACTCATAACCTTATATTAACTCTAACAATATCATTCAGTGAATTTTAAACACCTTTTGTGTTAAAAGATTCTTTAATATCTTATTATTAGTATATGTATATATATATCACACTTCTCACCACTGAAATAATTCCACCAAATATTTAATTTAATGATAACTTCTTCCAGCTCTAGATCATGCTTTGGGTAATTTGTCTCATGTGTTTTCAATCATCATGACATATAAGCAATTAACTTTTCATTTTTCATTATAACAAATCCAAATACCTTTTTTAAAGCATCGCTGAATCTGAAGAACCCTTCTCCACTATAGGTAATGTGAGTACAAGAGTAGTGACCAACCTATTCTTATTCTCCTTGAATATTTCTTCACACTATTTTTTCCAAAAGAAATTTACTTCCTTCTATGTTAATATAGTTTGAGTACATTATAATCCTTTTAAATATTTCACAAATCATTGATAATATCTAGTTAAACCAAGAAAACTACTCATCTCTATCATAGTTTTTGTTCTGGGACATTACTCAATCATCTAGATCTTGTAAAGGCCCATAGATATAGCCTATATTGGGATTATATAACCCAATAAGGATACTTTTTATAGAAAAAATTCACTCTATAAACTTTTCTTATAATTTTTTCTTTCATAAGGTCTTTAACACAATACTAAAATTCCCCTCATGCTCCTCCTTGAACTTAGAAAAGATAATAATATAATCAATAAAGACCACCATATTTTTTTCAAAGTATTATCTAAAGACTCTATTCATTATATCCATGATTACATAAAAGAAATTTATTTGTCTAAAAGTACCCACAATGAATTTATAGAGTCCATATCTTATACAAAAATCCATCTTGGGTATATATTCTCTCTTTACCATTAATTGATGGTATCCGGATTGAATATCCACCTCTAAGATATGTTTATCTACTCTAAGTTAATAAAATAGATCATAAATACAAGTTATAGGATACTTGTTCTTAACTGTCATGCTGTTATGTTCATGATAATCAATTAAAATACATCAATATATCATTCCTCTTGATAAATATAACTAGTCCACCCCATAACAAAGAACTTGGGAATATAATTTCCTTTTACTGATTGTCATGAAATTTATTCTTTAATAATTCCAATTAAATGGGTGATAATTTATAATTACACTTTAATATTTTTGCAGAAACTGGAATGAGTTCAACTAAACATCCAACTTCATGTTTTGGGGAAAGATCTGGAATTTATTCTGGAAATACATCAATATACTCATGTATTATTTGAATATATCCAAGGTTGAGTTCCTCCCCAACCATTTGATCAAATATCCCCTCATTATTGGGTATCTCAACCCATATAATATAATTTTCTTCTAAGGAGAGTTCATAATCATCACTGAATTGATATTTGATAATGGAATGAATCAAGATATAAAATGAGATTTCCTTATCCCAAAAATTGATATGAGCACTATAAAGGGAGAGAAAATCCATTCCCAACCAAGAGAATAATAACTGAATTTATAGGAAGTATATTTACACAAATCTCAATTGGATAATAGTTATATACCACGGTGGAAATTATTTCCCCACCAGGTGTTTTCACTAATAATTTAAAATCAAATGCTAGAGGCGGTGAATCAATTTTCATAAAAAACATATATTATAGAAAATAATATGAAAAACCATAATCAAATAAGGCATTTTAAGATATAAGTGGAGAATAATAGTACCATTAACCACATCATTATCATGGCACACTTCTGTTGTAATGATTACATTGGCTCTTCCTTATTCTCATAGTCTAGGAGATTTTTGAGTCCTATAATCCTCATTATCACTTGGTTTGGGGAATTTATTTTCCAAACTCATAGCATTTTATTAATTAATGTATGGACGGTTCATTAGTTGGGACCTTTTACATCTCCATTGGTTTAATTTTCCTATTTTCATTTCTTTGGAAATTTTGTTCTTTATGGCCTGCTTTATCATATATAAAGTATTTTACTGATCCCTTTAGAAAATTCCCTGGGGTATTACTCAATACAATTTTAGAATACAGGAGTATGAAAATTATTTACTTTATTTTATTTATCATTCTAGTTTTCATGAAACTCAATTTTCCATTTCTTATCACCAAACTCATGAGAATAACGAGAGTCTCTAGTTTTTATTTTCAACTTAAGTACACAATGAACAATTTCTATGAATATAATAAAGTCTCTTATAGATAATTATTTTTAAAGACTTGGTTTTAGGATTCTAAGAAAATAATTAATCTTAATTTAAATGTTCATAATAAAAATTGAGGCATTCCTTAGGAGAATTATGAAACTTTATTCATATGTACCAATGGATTCATCCTCCATTTGTTTCAGCTATAGGAATTATCTATCAATTTTCATGAAAATATTTTTGGAAAAATATTTAGTGAAGAATATTTTATTGAACTACACCCATTACATAGATTCATCCTTTTCAATTTATTTCATATTTTCAATTAGGGTCTATGATTGTTTATGCTCACCCTATAAATGATAAATATTTAAGATATTCTTCTTATGGTCTGATCACTTGCGTTGATCCATTGCTCGAAAATTAATGGGTTGGAATACCAACTAAAGGACGATGTATGTTGTCACATGAAAGACTTGATAACAAATTATTCCTTCCTTTGGGTGTTTTGGGGATCAATGCGGTTCACATCATTGTTCATTACTTTAGATATTTTGTTGAGAATGGCCACCCAAATTTTTACTTCAATTACTATCGTAATTTTTAGATCCTTAGGATGATCACCACATTTCCTATTACAACCATTATTAACCCAATTACCCTTTATTCCAATCCATTTACTAAAATATATTAATGTTAAGGAAAATAATACTTAATTAAAGAAGATAATAAAAAAGAAAACTATTAACATATAAGGAATAAATCATAAATGAAATGTATACCCTAACTTATGAATTTATGGTTTTCAATCTAGGTTATTCATGACCTAATTCCTACTAGGTTCTCTAACTAAATCATAAAGATATATTTAAATCATTTATAATAGTTCATAAATATAAAGTAAATAAACTAAATAATATCACTGAGGAGTGTCAAGCTAGGGGTGTAGTTAAACACATTTGTTGTGTACCGAGTGAAGATCAAGTTAATACCTAACCAAACTTTTTTAGAGTTATTACCCCTAGGTTCATCTGATCCAGAGGTAACATCCAATTATTTGGATATAGACAAGGATTCCATTTTTAATAAACCAAAAACACTATAATTTACCAAAAAATTACGAAGTTTTCCTATATTTAAGATTATCTATAGGGTTTTCCTAATTGTTTCTTATCCCAATCCTTAAAAACATTAAACATTTATTTGATACCAAATGAGATAACCCAAACTAACTAAACACGTAATTTACATTTTTTCATAATTTAATCTATGTATCCCACAAGTAGTCTCACAATAAAAAAACCAAAAGGCTTAGTGTCCTTGGATATTATATATATAAAAATATTATTACATAAAATTTCTTTAACATATTCTAAAAAATCTCTACATAATATTTCCTTATATAAATAATCCAATATATTTTTCCTAGGGAAATGGGAAATAAAATAAGGGGTTAGTAGGAATGATAAATAAGGGAACACTTAGCAATGAATCATAAAGGGTTGAGATCATAAACATGTGATTAAACATGAACATAAGAGAAATATTTGATTAAAAATACTATAAAATCATAAGACATAATCATAAGAAATTATATAACATCATAGATTATGGAATAAAATAATATTATCATGAAAGGACCATCAAGGAAGCATAAAATAAATACCAAGGCTTAGGATCTTGTGAAAATAATAATAAATCATAGAAACATAACATTGGTATATGACATAACATGGAAATGTGGCATAAACATAAGAATAAGTGATCATAAAATTCTAGTAAAACCTAATCATTCCCATGTATTAGGTTGTGAAAAAACTCAATCATGTCTACATATTATATTGTGAACAAACCCATTCATGTTCACACATTAAGATGTGAACAAAACTAATCATATATATGCTTACCATAATTACCTCATTAGACATAAAACATTAACCAATTCATTTTAGGTATATAAAATACCCCACCCATCAAATAATGAATAAAAATATGTATGTATGCTAAATGAAATCAATCATATCATAAAAAATCATGGAAAGAAAATGGGTTTCATATTATTTCTAAATGGTATCATGTATCATGACATCAAGGTAGACCGTTTGATACCAAAATTCAGTTCCCTAAAAGAAATATGAATTAATTAAGAGGATGACCATAAAAATTACTCCATAACAGGTAGATCCTTTAGATATAGAGTATAAAATGGAAGTTAGTTCATAAAATGAGTTTTCAAAAATCAGTTTTATTATTATTATAAAAGACAAAGTTATAAGTCACATTCAAAAAATCTTTTCTAGGAACGTGAAAGTAAGAATTTTTGAAAGATAATTTTAAAATATTCCCCAATAATTGAACATTAAAAATAAATAAATTTTAAGTAAATAAATGCATAGTGGAAGTTAAAAATGTTTGAAAATGAAAGGAAATTCCTTTTTAAATTTTTAGGCAGTTTAAATGAGAAAACCCACATCAAAAAAATATTTTAAAAACCAACCTTTTATAAATAGATAAGGAGAGATAAAAATTTAAAAAAATTATATATATAAATATGTTTTTAAATAATAAGAGTATCATTTATTATAATAAAAATATGGATGTGAAAGAGAAAGAGGAGTTAAAATGGATAGGAATTATTCATAGTAATGCCATATTTTTATGAAGAAGGAATCCATAAAATAAAGGTATTATGATGTGAAAATGTAAATTTTTAAATGATAAATATAAATTAACATATTAAATAAAAAAATTATAAAATTTAATAAACTTAGAATTTTATAGTCAAGGGAGAATTTTTTTGATCCATTGAAAAAGGAATTTAGTTGAAAAAACCCTTACCATAGGTTTCATTTTATTTTGTCACATTAATTCCACCTTTATAGTAATTTTTGTTATTAATAAATGAATATAAAAGTGAAATATATTTATTTTTGTAATTATTTATTAATTAAAATAATTTGAATTTATTTATTATTATTTCATTTGATGATGAAAAGGCTTGAATACATGTTTTCATTTATATTATCTGGTTTGGTTTCGATTTTACAATTTTTATTATTTTAAATTTATCATTTTATAAATTCATTTAAATAAGATTATAAGACATTAAAATATATTTATAGTACATAATCTATACTAAACATCTATATTGGGAGTGATTAATAATGCATTGGTAATGACCTCATAGGCAGATGAAGCAAACCATTATCTCGATGTGTCAACATAGAGGGGGGGGGGAGTATATACTATAAATATATTAAAATAGTTATAAAAACATCATAATAAAATTTATATGTTATATTTTTATATATTAAATATTTTATAATGGTATAACAGAATAAATTGATTCGGATTGTAGAAAGAAGAAGAGAGGAAAACAATGAAAAGAGAATTTGATTTACGTCTTTGTTGAAGATTTTATCTTCTGCTAAACTATTGAAATATTGGTGTGTAATACCTCCATAACATCCCTAAGAGCACTGAAAGAATTAAGATAGGGGAAATGGGAAGATAGTGGGCTTTAATAAGTGAACAATAAGTGATTTCCATGGGATAGGATAGGGGTATTTATACTTGAGGAGAGGGGTAATTTTATGTTAAAATATTAATTATTTTTTCATTTAGGCTAACTAAATTTTAATAGTATTGATTATTATGAATTTATTGGTTTATTATTAAAAAAATGAGTTTTTTACATTTATATCAATCCAAAACTGAATGTAACCTTCAAAATACATAATTAAATGTAATGAACCAAAAAATAATTTTTTATTATGATAAAATAAAATTTATCTTCAAAAATTTAAAATATATTATTATAAATTATAAATTAATATTTATAAATTCATTATTTTACTCATTAAATTCATTTTTAGTTGATAAAAAGGTTTCATTATTTTTTATTTTATGATAACATGATGATGATTCCATAAAATCTATGGTAATTATAAAAAATTTATTTTTTTTCTATTCACAAAAAATCAACTTCTTCAGAAAAATCCAAAACATTCACTCTAACCTATTTTTACTTGATGAATGACAACATGAAGTTAATTATATAAAAATAAAGTTCTAAAATTTTGGAATGTAACTTTTAAATAAAAACATAAATTATAATGAATATTTTTATAAATAAAACTGACTTTTAAGAGTTTATGTGTTTCTAATAACATTTCATATCAATTAATAATTCAATTGCTGTTGATATATTTATTTATACACTTATAAATTTCACTGGAATCATACTCTAAAAGTGATAAATTTATTTAATTAATATAAATACCATATTTAGAAAAATAATATATATTATTTTGAAAAATAAGTTCTTTTACAATTAACTGATTTTATTTCTAATTGATTGTGTATTTACAAAGAATTTGTTTTCTCTAAATACAAAATTTCTTGTTAAATTAATTCATTAAAATTAGATTTCAGAAAAATTACTAATGTATATAAATACATGAAAGATTATTACATTAATAGTTACATGTTTATATCATCATAAATTCTACCTACAAAACCCCTAATGACCTTCTCAAAAGACCTAAGGATAAGATAATAAATAGTGTAATTCATGGGTGGATATTAATCTTTCCTAGAAATCATAGTGATTTCTATGAGCTTGAACTTCTCATGTATATGATTTCACTTAATCCATACCTGTTGAAGTTTAGCTTGGTATTGGTCTAGGGAAATCCCAAATGATGCTACCACTTTTATAGCTTAGACAAATTAGCCACGTAAGGAAGACACCAACCACCTGATTCCATTTATTATTTTCTTTATATAACCCATAATACGGTTAATTCTATTTATACCAAAAAATTCAACGACTATGCTATAAAAATAATATTTAATAATTTGATCTCATTATTATATCACAATTCATTTTAGTTCAGCGTTGCATGTGAAGCAAGGTATTCAATCATAATATTTATTTAAAGGGATAATACATATAAGAATCATGGTTTGTTACCCATTTCCTCATATATAACCCTTATCCCAATCATCATTCATAGATTTCTACTCCCTCACATAGTTTAATCTACTCATTCATATTTTGGTAAAACCTTAATAAAATCATAAGTTCACATTATATAACTCTTACCAAAATTCCATAACAAATACCTTTCCATCCCTAGGGATCACATTCTCATAGATTAAAGAAAAAACCATGAACCATCAATATAAATTCAATGATTTTTTGATATTAATGGAAAAACCTATAATAGAATTACACTCCCCACCTTTAAATAACAATCTATAAGTTACCACTTAGAAAAAAATCATTTTACATTGAACCATATCATAGGGTGTTATAACTAAATGTTCTCCATGAACCTTACAAGTTATCACAAGGAGTGGATCTTTGAGGTATTCTTTAACTTCTCATCAACAACCAAATAATTGAACATACTAATGCCTCTAATACTAAGAATACATGAATCACCAAAACCCAAAGCATCATCAGACCCAATCTTGAATGTGTTTTGATTTATCTTCATGAATGTGATTGATGAAAATGTTAATATATATAATTAAAAACCTTAAACTACCATGAAAACAACACTTATATCTTCAGTGACCCATTCCACTAAAAATTAATGGAGATGGACCCGACTGGTTCTAGATCCTAGGATACACCTATTAGAACTTGAGCAGCAAAAACATAAAACTATATAGTAACATCCTTTGGTGTAAAGATATATTTCAAATAAAAATAACATTAATTCTCAATTGAAGCCACACTACCAAGGTTCCATACCCCACTGGGAGAATTCAATTCAACAAAACCCATAAAAATACCCAAGTCAAGCCTTATGAGAACACTAATTATATCAAAATAAATCACTTGTAACCAATAAGGGAATTCATTTAGTGCACCACATGAAAACAAAAGATAAGACACAAACCCATAATTTATGATTCGATACTCTATATTTGATACTCATTGACTTATAAGACAATCAAAACCGATGAAATAGAAACTAAGTCTTCCTATCCCATTAAAACTAGATGTACTAAAGATATCTTCTGAAACATATCCTCCATTAATTGAGCATATAATTCCAATTAAGGGTATTAGAAACCACACAACCACTACACCAAAATAATTATATATTAAATCAAAAAAATAAACATTCGGAGAAACATATAATGCACAACTATATTAATATAATTTCCAAAAGGACAGACCTCACAAATCAATAATTCACACCAAGAGAGTTTACCATGAAATAGTTTCACCTAAATAAAGATAATAAATAAACCCAAAAATCATAGATTATAACCCTATGTTTAAAATAAGATAAGGGTGGAATCAATGAAAGCCATAAAAAATGATCCATGGGTAACATAAACACTAAAAATAATTCCTTACTCCCAATAACATTACTAGGACTTAAATATGTCCCTAGTGATTCCTGAACACCGCTTGTAGAATATCTTCCAAAACATTGAAAATAATGTCATAAAAACCAAAAAATAACCTATGAGAACCACTTTTCACCTTTCTCATGGTCGAAGGGGTCACACAGATCCAAATGAAACCATTACCCAATAGGTCTTTATACTATATTATCAGCTCAATAATCTTAGACAAGCTACCCAATGAAAATCAAAAGATACTAAAACATCCACTTAACCAATATGAAAACCTATTTCTTAGTAAAGGAAACACTATAACATTTTATGGATTCATTCTACCTATTATTGAAGGTGAACCTAAACCAATATTCCCAATTGTATATTCCCTTACAAAAACTATGAACCCTCCAATCCAAACAAAGTATGACATCATAGGGTCTCATCTTGATATGATGGAATATTACAAAAAATCATCTTTCACTAGAGATAAATCTAACATAATTTATCAATATGTATGAATAGGAGACTGAATATAGTGAGATTATTTATTTTATGAGGTTTGAAAGTGATCTATATTGGAATATGTAACTCTCTACCATCATTAAAAGAAGAATGAAATGTCGCATAATGGAATTGATGCGTGTGGATGTCAGTGATAAAGATATATATCATACCTCAAACACCATCGGGTAATGCCTAGAAAAACCCATCACCCATGTGTAACTATAAGTGTCTTGATTATTAGTAATATTACCTAATGAGGATATCTTTGAGGTGGTGTTGAACAGGGTCTAAATACTCTCCTAAATCTAACCGCTACTTCACCACAAACTCATTGATTGTAACCACATTCGAGATATAAATTGAGGATAACTTAGGAAGGTCACTTATATCAATAATTGCATCAATATTATGTTTTATAGATGACACCACCCTAGTCAACTAGAGGTATAGTGACCTTGAAAATATGTATATTAAGGATTTGGTGGTGAATAACTCTATATGTCTAGGTATAAATTAAAAAAAACTACTCACTATGGATTTTAATATAAATCATAAACAAATTCAAATAGAAATACATCTTGACACATCTGTATATTAGATGTTCACAAACTCAAAATTACAAAAACTTTCCACATGGTAATAAGCTATATTCTAGTGAAACATGGATTTACTATAAAAACATGAATAGAAATGATATATATATATATATATATATTTAATATTATTATATAAAGAATAAAAAATCACAACACTTGTCTTTAAATTTAATGCAACCAATCATAGAATAAGGAACGAAAATTAAAAAGGAGTGGACTTATACATGTCCTCCAAAGAACCCACCACCCACTATAACACCTAGTTGGATATATAAAACCCTACTATATAAGGTAAAAATAATCCATGATAATCCAATAGAGACCATTATACCTATTAATACTTGAAATATATCCAAAGATTGAATTCATTTCCACAGGGGTATCCATGAAGGCAGTGAGCATAAATATTTAGTTGGGCATCACCAAATATGTATAAAAAACATAGTGATATAACAGATTTATTCATGAGCATATCAATTAATTTATATAAATTAATCAAAATTAATTTATAGAAACTCACAAAGTGTTATAACCTAATATCCTTTGATCAGGGTGGGGGGGTGTATGAAAAATTATTTTTTTTCTTTCACTTATTTTCTCACCCTTTAGAATCATGTTACCATTTTGGAAGGAATTATGTTAAACCTATCACCCTTAATGAAAACCTCACCAAAAACATTCAGAAACATGTAGGAAAGTAAAATCACTCACTAAAAAAAGGATTTTACTTGGTTCATTACAAAGGGCTAAATTTAAGGAGAACACATCGATGATGTGTCTATGTTATAAAATACAATACTAGACATTTTTATTGGATATAATTTTTATCATCTACACTATATGATAAGGTATATTACTTTATAATTTTTTAGGGTTTGGTTACTCCTAAATTATGTGCACTTCCTTCTCTTATAATTTTTGCACTGCACAGGGTATATAATGTCCCTGATTTTTCCATGTATTATCTTAATATTATATGGAAATTGTTTTGAGACCAGACTCTGAGATGGAGTGCATTTCCGAGGCCTGGTGAGCCCATAAAAAATGTTTGAATTTAATTTAATAATTAAATTACACATGCGTGCGGTTTTCCTAAAAAAGTGGAATAACTCATTAATGGGTGCTCGGATCAGAAATCCGAGGGCACCGTTGCATTCAGAACATCAATTTTACCTTATGAGAGGCCTAACATTGGCTGGTGAAGGTCGGTGGTGAAATCAAGTTTTTGGGCGTAATAGTAATAAAATATTTCATACAAATATTTTATTCTGCAGCGAGATCTTTTTAAATCTTTTGTAGCGGTTATCTTTTATCCTTTTTAATTAAAGTTTGGTTCAGAGGTCCAGGGTTACAAACCTCATAACCCGGAAACCCTTGGCGGCTTTGGAGGCTCTGGAGAAAACCTATCCACGCGGCGACAACGTTCTTGACGATTTTTGCCGGCGATGACGACGCGACGACCAGATCATCGCCAACGAACGCCGCTGATCTAGGTAGGATGTTAATTTGTGATTTTTCTTCCATGTTTTTGATTTCCACGATGAACGTGGAGTAATCCACAAATAAATTAGCTTGCGGATCGATCGTTCTTGCGGGATGGGATTTTTGGGGTTTTGATGCTTGGAATTATTTTGGTTTCGTTCAACCTTCTAATGATGATGGACCAAGATCGACCCGAACATCGATCGAGGTTCGTCCCTCTTGATTTGTTCTGTTCTTCTTCCCCAAATTATCGCGTTCTTCATTGCGTTCTACGCGTTATTCATGGGAATATGAATGAAGGATCGTTGCGCAACCGTTGTGCGATGAAACGATCCCAAATTGAAGATCTGGCCTCGGTAAAACCTCACGGAGGTGCGGCTACGGTGGTGACGGACGGATCGAAGTAGATCGGAAGATATCGTTCTTCAAATGATTTCCGCTCGGATGACCGAGATCGGATTTTGGAGCCGATCGAAGGCCCGAAACCCAAAAATTCAGTATCACGACGTCGAGGTGACCCTTGATCTTGAGTTTCTCAGAAAACGGACCAGAGAAACGAGATCCGAAAGATCGGCCAAAGCGTGAGGAAGAAGATGGAATTTCTAGAAATTTCCCAACTACACGCCTTGTAGTATGGGATACATGATGTGTGTTCGTCGGCAGAATTACCTGGCGTGTACTCCGAGAGTACGTGGAAACAGGAAGGGTACATGGCCAAGGACATTCCATGTATACCCCTCCCTGGCCAGACTCGGCCAGATACACGGGATACCCCATGTACTGGCACACGGGCAGGCGACACGGGCAGAGACCATGTATGGGCACATGGCCAGCGTACACGGAGCGAGCCCCAGGTGCTCGGACACGGTGTGTGATTCTTCTACATGCTGTGTAGTTTCTTTTCATCTGGCAAACCGAGGACACGGGCCGTTTACACGGGCAGTACCCGGAGTCAAGGAACACGACGTGTGATCCTTCAACACACCATGTAATCTAGTTTTACATAGACTGGAGAGATGACATGGGCCATTTACACGGGTAGTACCTGGGGTCAAGAAACACGGTGTGTAACCATACTACACACTGTGTAACGAATCTTACATGGCTTGAGCCACTTTTCTTCTATGACTTGGACTAGTTTTCTTAGGGTTCGTACCCTTGGTCTTTTCTATGGAGGTTCTGGTATCATTTCCTTTATACAAGAGTTTGATCCCTTCACCAAGACTTCATGAATAGAGTTGTTCGAATCCCCTTTGTGAGACTTAGAGCCTAATGCTCTCTTCATTCCTAGAACCCTAGGTAGAGTTCTTGGTATTGACATGACCAACTTTACCCGGGCACCGATCATCTGCTTTGCGGATTATCTCAGACTGAGTTGTCCGAATCACCCCATGACTTGGTTATGATCCTCACCTGAGATTCATGTTCTCAAGGTACTTGTGGAGTGTGTCCTCCCCGAATGAGTACTTCATATCTCTCTCTTCAGACCCATGAGTGTGTTCTCCCGATTTCATGCTTAGTGTAATCTTCGAGCTGGATCCTAGTGGTGGTATTTCATGATAGTCGATCGTGCATGAGTATATCTGGATATTCTTGTTATATGTTCGGTATAAATATACTGTGTAGAGCTGACTGTATCTTTCTTTTGTGGTATTTTCCCTTGTTATATTTCCTTTGTGGTTTCGGGGTGTCCTACTGGGTATTGTTATACTCACCCCTACACGGGCTTTGCCCGCACGTGTCGTGTCTTGTGAAGAAGAGCAAGCCTTTGACATGATTCTAGGCAGAACAGGACCGGACGGTACCCAGTGAGATCAGATAGGCCGAGGTGTGTTTCTACGGCTACAGACTACAGTCCCAACACTTTTCTTTACAGGTTGGACAATATTAAAGTCTCTCTTTGGGTGGGATTGTACTTTTGGATCAGGGTTTTACATTCTTGCACTTTATTTTTCTGTCGTACTATGTTGGTTAGGTTTTAGTGTATGCATCCATATTTTTCTTTTAGTAGTTTTCACTTTTCATCTTTATGGGCTTGGAGATGTGAGTGTGTGTGTACATCTTTTTAGGCAATACCTCTCATGTTAGTACCATGCCTACTCGGTGCTAGTCACCAGCCCCTGGCCTATTGGAGGCGGGCTTGGGGAGTTACGGCTTGGGCCCCACTAGGACGGGTCATGACAGAGTGGTATCAGAGCTGGTCGGTTCTACCTTAGGACCGAGAGTCTGTGAGTTGGTTTGGGGCAACAGTGTTAAGTGTTTCGAGTTCAGCTTTCAGGCCAGGGACCCCGGTGTTGGTGCGGGCGGCCGACATATCCATACACCAGGAATCTAATAACTTTCTTTTCAACTCGGATCATGAGAACACTAATTGTATGGGGAAAAATAGTGGTACATGCATAATATATGAATGGGTTTGGGTTTCCATGTCCTTCTTGAGTCAGCTCTCCAGATATACTCACTGACTGAGATACATCTTGTTTCTTTATAGGGTGCCTCCACGACACGCAACCGCTAGGATCCAACATCTTGATCATGAGGATGACCCCCTCAGTAATGAATCTTCGATTCTGGGACAAGATCCCCCAATATTACTATCGGGTGGTGTGCTAGTTATCCCACCACCTATGGAGCAGTGTTTAGTGACTACTGTACCAGTGGAGGAGGAGCGCAGTCTGAGAACACTCCATGAGTTCCAGAGACAAAGACCCCTCAGATTTTGAGGCGAGCCTGACCCTCAAGTAGAAGAGGACTGGCTTGAGGTAGTGGCCAGAGTCTTCCATTTGGTCAGGACACCAGCAGACCAGATGGTGATCTTGGCAGCAAGCATTCTGCAGGGCTCGGTTGGACGATGGTGGAGTTTGGTTATCCAGACTCACGATGAGGCGACTCTTGCATGGTCAGAGATTGAGCGTATCTTCAGAGAGGAGTTCTCACCGGTTACCCTGAGAGATGTACGTATACAAGAGCTTCTTCATCTCTAGCAAGGAACCATGACGGTGGCTAACTATTCATCGAGGTTTACCGACCTCTCGCGGTACTCGATGGATATGGTCAGGGATCAGTACTTCAGAGCTAGGACTTTTGAGTGGGGCTTGCATAGAGATATTCGAGCTAGCATCGTCTCTATGAGAATTCCTACTTATGCTGGGGTGCTCAAGCGGGCTTTGGTGGTCGAGAGCTTCTTGGCAGAGTAGAGACAACCGGCAGTTGTCAGTAGTGGACGAGCTGGAGCAGAGACCTCGGCAGCAGGGAGCCGACATCAAGGACCCAGGCGTGGGAGAAATTTTCAGAGGATATCCCAGGACATGGGATCTACCATACAGGATTCGTAGGGTTTATCCAGTCAGCCTAGAGAGAGGTGATGCTACTCATGTGATGGCAGGGGACATCTCGCTTGAGATTGTCTGACCCGCTGTACTACTGACATGGGAGCAGTGGAAGGACCACCGAGGCAGAGGCAATGTGTGAAGTAGATAGATCCACATGGTGGTGGGTGAAGTAGAGGAGCTAGGAGAGCAGCTAGAGGTGGTTGGCATTTTGACCCTTTACCACCACCACCCCCAGGAGGTCCACCCCAGGCTCAGGGAGCTGGTGGACAGAGGCAGGGACAACTGCAGGCGACAGAGGCTTATGACCCAGGTACTCATAGAATGATTAGAGGTACAATCTATGTCTTTTATACTTTGGATGCTGTACTGATAGACACAGGTGATAGTCATTCCTTTCTGGATGATTATCTTGTTTGAGACCTTGAGATTCCAGTTGAGATGTTGACTCGACCCTTACGCTTAGAAACACCGACTGGAGAAGATTCAGAGATCACACACCTCTGTAGATAGTGTGACCTGACCCTTGGAGGTGAGAGTTTTGGTTGGAACCTCTTGGTGGTAGCGTCTAGGCCTTACAATGTCATTCTTGGTATGGATTGGATATCCACAGTTCATTCCCATATTGACTATTTTAGGTGAAGGGTGCGGTGTGTCCGTAGTGATGGAATGAGGTTCTCTTTTGTCGGTGAAAGAGAGACCCAAGCAGCATAGGATGGACTCGTGCATAGGAAGGCACAATTGATTTCACATCAGTTGGATAGCCTAGCCCTTGGCGCAACAGATGTTACGAGTTTCTAGTTCCCAAGAGTAGTGGCTGAGTATGAGGACGTATTTCTGGAGGGTGTCCCTGGACTACCTCCCCATCGAGAGATAGATTTCTACATTGAGTTGCAACCTGGGATGACACCGATATTAGCATCAGTATATCAGATGCCTCATGCAGAGCTTCGTGAGCTGAGGGTGCAGCTAAAAGACTTTCTAAAGAAGGTCTTTGTGAGACCCAGCGTTTCACCCTTGGCGGCCCCAGTGTTGTTTTCCAAGAAGGCATACGGGAGCCTGAGGCTAGGTGTGGATTACCAGCACTTGAATCAGGTGACTGTGAAGAACCGGTATTCACTACCGAGGATCGATGACCTCTTCGACCAATTGAGAGGGGCACGATGGTTCTTGAAGGTTGATCTATGATCAGGCTATCATCAGTTGTGAGTATGGGATGAGGATGTACTGAAGACAACTTTCAGATGTCGCTATGATCACTATGAGTACTTGGTGATGCCCTTCGCCGTGACAAACTCCCCGGAAGTGTTCAAGGGAATCATGAACCGGATCTTTTAGCCCTATCTAGATCGGTTCATAGTAGTCTTCATAGATTATATCCTTGTGTACTCTGTGTCTGAGGAGTGGCACACGAGACACCTAAGGATGGTTCTAGACACACTCTGAGAGCACCAGTTGTGTGGTAAACTCTCAAATTGTTAGTTCTGGATATAGGAGGTCCACTTTCTAGGACACGTTATCTTAGCAGATAGTGTAGCAGTGGACCTAGCCAAGGTAGAGGCAGTGCTAGCATGGAAGCCACACCGGAGCGTGATGGAGGTGTGGAGTTTCCTTAGGTTGGTAGGCTACTATCAGAGATTCATCCTTAATTTCTCCTGGATTGCAGCACCCATGACAACTTTGACCCGAAAGGGTAAACCTTTTGTGTGGACTGAGATATTCCACCAGGCATTCCAGCAGTTGAGATAGAGTCTGATGAGAGCCCCAATCTTGAGATTACCATAGGAGGGCGTCGAGTACGTATTATTCTGCGATGCATCAGGAACCAGGCTTGGTTATGTCTTGATGCAGAGGAAAGCAGTGATTGCCTATGTCTCACACTAGTTGAGGCCCCATGAGAAGAACTACATGACCAATGATCTTGAGTTGGCAGTGGTAGACTTCGCATTGAAGATGTGGCGGCACGACCTAATGGGCGAGCGGTTTACCATCTACTCCGATCAGAAGAGTCTCAGATATATCTTTTCTCAGAAGGATCTGAATTTGAGACAAAGATGATGGCTTGAGTTCCTCTAGGATTACGAATTTGAGATCATTTACACACCTGGGAAGGGGAACGTTATGGTAGACAATCTCAGCAGGAAATCCAGTACGCAGTTGCTGGATGAGGTGATGAGGCAGTTGGTCTCCTTACAGTTATCTTTCGTGGATGGAGATGAGGGATCTTACCTTTAATCGATGGCTATTACCCCTCCATTCTTATAGTGATTCAGGGAAGCACAACATGAGGATGCTATCTGTGAGACTCTACGTGCTCAGATATCCACAGGTGAGGCTTCTAATTGATATTCAGGAGGTGAGGAGGACATTGTTCTTTTCAGAGGGTGTACGGTAGTACCAATGACTGTGCGAGAGGAGGTTCTGAGGGATTTCTATACATCTCCTTTGGCGGTACATCCAGGCATGGAAAAGATGTATCAGGACCTCCGACGACAGTTCTGGTGGCCAGGAATGAAGAAGATTGTGGCAGAGTTTGTTTCTCGGTGCCTTACTTGTCATCAAGTAAAGGCTGAGCACCAGGTTCCAGCAGGTTTGACTCAGCCCCTTGAGGTGCCAGAATGGAAGTGGGATGGGATATCCATGGACTTCGTTATGGGTTTACCACATATGTTCAAGGGACACGATGCTATCTGGGTGATCGTTGATCGACTCACCAAGTCGGCCCACTTCCTAGCCATACGAGAGCAGAGTTCAGTAGAGAGCTTGGGACACCTCTACATGTAAGAGATAGTTCAAATTCATTGAGTTCCATCCAAAATCATCTCAAATTGTGATGCTCGTTTCACATCCTGGTTGTGTAAGGGATTTCATGAAGTTTTTGGAACTCAGTTATGCTTGAGCACAACATTTCATCCTCAGACTGATGGTCAGACAGAGCAGACCATCAAGGTCCTGGAGGATATGCTTTGAGATTGCATACTTGACTTTAGTCATAGATAAGAGGATCCCCTACCACTGGTGGAATTTTCTTATAACAACAGTTATCATTCCACTACTAGTATGGAACCATTCGAGGCTCTGTATGGGCGACCTTGCAGGTCACCACTTTGCTGGACTGACCCAGGAGAGTCAACACTCATGGGACCAGAGATGGTGAGAGCTACTGCAGAGAAGGTGCAAGTCATCCAGAAGTGGATGAAGACTGCACAGAGTTGGCAAAAGTCTTATGCCAACAGGAGGTATATGCCCTTGGAGTTCGAGGAGGGAGACCATGTGTTCATTCGGGTCTCACCTCAATGGGGATTGTGGAATTTTGGTCGAGGCCGCAAGCTATCTCCGAGGTTCATTGGCCCTTTTCAGATTCTGAGTAGAGTTGGTGAGGTGGCGTATCACTTGGCTCTACCTCCTTAGATGGACCGGGTACACAACATCTTCCATGTGTCGTAGCTACGGAGGTACATGCATGATCCATCGCATGTCATCGACTAGGGCGAGCTGGACATCGATAATGGAGAAAACTTTTCTAAGTACTCAGTGGAGATCGAGGATCGGCAGGAGAAGATCCTTCGTGGATGATCTATTCCCTTAGTAAGTGTCCAATGGTAGCACATGAATCTCCAAGAGAGCACATGGGAGTGAGAGGCTCAGATTCGCGTGCATCACCCACATCTTTTTTGAGTAGCCCTTTTTTGGCTTTTTGGGGACGTAAAATCCCTAAGGTGGGAGTGATGTAATGTCCTGGATTTTTTATGTATTATTTTAATATTATATGGGAATTGTTTCGAGACTATAATCTGAGGCGGCATGCAGTTCCGAGGCCCGGTGAGCCCAGAACAAATGTTTGAATTTAATTTAATAATTAAATTACACACGCGTGTGGTTTTCCTGAAAAAGTGGAATAACTCTTGAATGGGTGCCCGGATCAGAAATCTATGGGCACTGTTGCGTTTGGAACAACTATTTTACCTTAGGTGAGGCCTAACATCGGCCGACGTAGGTTGGTGGTGAAATCTAGTTTTTGGGCATAACAATAATAAAATATTTTGTACAAATATTTTATTCTACAGTGAGATCTTTTTAAATATGTTGCAGCGGTTATCTTTTATCCTTTTTAATTAAAGACTGGCGCAGGGGTCCATGGTTACAAACCTCATAACCACGAAACCCTTGGTGGCACTGGAGGCTCTGGAGAAAACCTACCAACGCGGCGACGACGTTCTTGACGATTTTTTCCAGCGACGACGACACGACGACCGGATCATCGCCAACGAACGCCGCGAATCCAGGTAGGATGTTAATTTGTGATTTTTCTTCCCCTTTTTTTATTTCCATGACAAACGTGGACTAATCCACGAACAGATTAGCCCATGGATCGATCGTTCTTGAGGGATGAGATTTTTGGGGTTTTGATGCTTGGAATTATTTTGGTTTCATTCAACCTCCTAATGGTGACGAACCAAGATCAACACGAACATCGATCGAGGTTTGTCCCTCTCAATTTTTTGTGTTCTTCTTCCCCAAATTCTTGCGTTATTCATTGCGTTCTATGTGTTCTTCACGGGAATATGAACTGCAGATCGTTGCACACCCGTTGTGCGATGCAACGATCGAAAATTGAAGATCTGGCGTCGGTACAACCCCACGGAGGTGCAACTACAGTGGCGACGGACGAATCGAAGCAGATCAGAAGATATCGTTCTTCGAACGATTTCTGATCGGATGACCGGGATTAGATTTTGGAGCCGATCGAAGGCCTGAAACCCACGAATTCTTCATCACTACATCTAGGTGACCCTTGATCTTGAGTTTCGTGGCAAACAGACCAGAGAAACACGATCCGGAAGATCGGCCGAAGCGTGAGGAAGAAGATGGCATTTTTGGAAATTTCCCGACTACACACCGTGTAGTATGGGCTACACGGTGTGTGTTCATCGGCGGGATTACTTGGCATGTACTCCAGGAGTACACGGACACGAGAAGGGTACACGACCAAGGACACGCCATGTATACCCCTCCCCAGCCAGACCCGGCCAGATACATGGGATACCCCATGTACTGGAACATGGGCAAGCGGCACGGGCAGAGACCGTGTATGGGAACATGGCCAGCATACACGGAGTGAGCCCCAGGTGCTTGGACACAACGTGTTATTCTTCTACACGACATGTAGTTTCTTTCCATCTGGAAAGCCGAGGACACGGGCCGTTTACATGGGCAGTACCCAGAGTTGAGGAACATGGCGTGTGATCCTTATACACGCCGTGTAGTCTAGTTTTACATAGATTGGACAGATGACACAGGCCGTTTACACTGGCAGTACCCGGGGTCAAGGAACACGACGTGTAACTATACTAAACGCCGTGTAACCAATCTTAAATGGCTTGAGACACTTGTATTCTGTGAATTGGACTAGTTTTTGTATGGTTCGTACCCTTGTTCTTTTCTATGAAGGTTCTAGTATCATTTCCTTTATACAGGAGTATGATCCCTTCAGCAGGACTTCCTGAATAGAGTTGTTGGAATCCCCTCTACGAGACTTAGATCCGGATCCTCTATTCATTCCTGGAACTCTAGGTAGAGTTCTTGGTATTGATGTGACCAACTTTACCCGGGCGCCGATCCTCTTCTTAGTGGATTAGCTCAGACTAAGTTGTTGGAATCACCCCATGACTTGGTTGTGATCCTCATCTAAGCATCATGTTCTCAAGGTACTTGTGGAGTGTGTCCTACCGGAACGAGTACTTTGTATCTATCTCTTTAGACCTAGGAGTGTGTTCTCCAGGTTGTATGCTTAGTGGAATCTTCGAGCTGGATCCTAGTGGTGGTATTTCAAGATAGTCGATCGTGCATGAGTATATCTGGATATTCTTGTTATATGTTTGGTAGAAATATACTATGTAGAGATGACCGTATCTTTCCTTTATGGTATTTTCCCCTGTTGTATTTCCTTTGTGGTTTCGGGGCGTCCTACTGGGTATTGTTATACTCACCCCCGAATGGGCTTTGCCCGCATCTATCATGTCTGGTGCAGACGAGCAAGACTTTGATAGGATTCTAGGCGGACCAGGACCGAATAGTACCCAGTGAGATCAGAAAGGCTGAGGTGTGTTCCTACGACTACAGACTGTAGTCCCATCACTTTTTTTATAGGTTGGACTTTGTTACGGACTCTCTTTTGGTGGGCTTGTACTTTTGGCCCAGGGTTTTAATTTCTTATACTTTATTTCCCTGTCGTACTCTATTGGTTGGGATTTAGTGTATGCATGCATCTTTTCCTTTTAGTAGTTTTCACTTTTCAGCTTTCTGGGCTTGGAGATGTGTGTGCGTGTGTACAGGTTTTTAGGAAATGCCTCCCATGTTAGTAACATGCCTACTCGGTGCTAGTCACCAGCCCCTGTCCTATTGGAGGCAGGTTTGGGGAGTTACGGATCGGGCCCCACTAGGACGGGTCGTTACAAGGTAGATCTTTAATAGTTTATATACTTGTAGGTATCTCCATGATTAACATCGTAATTATGTTTAGTGTTCATCTTTAAATCTATGTTTATGTTCAGATGATCTCTAAGATATCTTCACTCTTCTTCTTCAATACATATGAGAGTGTCCACTTTTTTTTGAAAAATTATTCTTTGTATTCTACAAAAATAGTAGTAGCATTTGTCATACAGATGAGGATAATTCCATACTAGAATTATCCTATTAAACACATCCTTTAATTTCATGTTATGATAGTTTCACACTCGAATATTTTGAGACTTATCCACTTCAATAACCTCCTATATTTATGGTACACTTCTATAGATTGCTACATTTATTCATTCTCTCAACCAGATAAAGCTGTATGCTCCTCTCTCTCTCCATTTGTGTCTTGAACAAATATATCTCTATATTCAAATCTCATGTAAAAATAGTTTTTTTGACTACAATATCCTCCTTTAATTAAAATTTTCTTCTTTTCTTCTTATTTATACACACAATATTCCCAATGATATTTTTTAAAAATTTTCTTTATATCAAATATCTTTATATTATCTTATAAGATACTTTCTATACTATAAATATGGGAAATTTCTGAAATTTAGATCTTCATAAGCCTTGTTATATCTCTCAAATATCATGGAATTCACTCCTCCAAAAAAATCATGTGTTTCCTATAACTTTCCTTACCAAATTATTAATTGTATATTACAATTAATATTATTTCAGTGCATGTAGATACACAATGAAACACTCCAATTCATGGTGTGATCTCTTTAAAGAACCACATATTCAAAAATATTTAATTTTAAAATAAAAAATATTACAAAATTGTTCCCATTTAATCTCATAATGATATCTTCTATTAGGGAATGAACATCATCACTATAATATTTAACTAGCTAAATATAACTTAGAATCACTATCTTTGATATGAATCTTGATCAATAATAACAAATATAATGACTCTTGTGAATGATCCCTGATGAATTTCATGAAAGATACAAATAACACCGAATATGACTCATAATTTTTTTTTCAATGACACTTACATTCCTCAGGGCACTCAGATAGTTTTCTATATTTCCCCAAGGGAATAACCCTAATGTTTTTTCATGATGAACCTTATGTTTTTCTGATGGATTTTATGACAGGGATAAATGAACCTTACAGTTTCATACCTTTTCTATTTTTCATCTACCTATTACCGTAGTGACCGTTAAAAAATTATGTTGAACCTTACGAAATCATGGTATACTTCAGGACTGCCATTTTTTCCATTCACCCTTGTAACACCCCAACCTAAATCACTAAGTCTGGGATGAATTTTTATATAAACTCATGCATTCCTCAAAAAAAATAAGAGGATTCTGAATAGTGGTGGGGGATTTAGAGTCATTGTGGGGAGACTATTACCATATTAATAGGAAATAGACCGATTAATGTAATAGAAGCAAAAACAACAATAACAATAATAAGTGAAACCAATAATCCAATAACAACAATATAATAATTAGAGTGTCATCCCATTCTATAAAAATATTTCATTTCAATCATATAATCTAACCAAAATAGTGGATTCTAACACATGATGAATCAATATAATAAATTAGGGGAAAAACTAAGTAACATGTGGAAAAAAATCTAAGACTTGGAGTCTTCCTAGATATTTCCTTGTACCATCCTTCTTCTCATTCTCAACCGTCCAATAAAGGGTTCTTTCCCTTAATTTGATCATTGGTCATGAAATATACATGCACACCAAAATACTTGTGTAGGGTGTGTGTATAAAACCCAGTAGGACAACCCAATAGTCCTTAACCTAAGTTAAAAATATGCACAAGTGTATTCCATGATAATAATCAAATCATAAGTAAACAAAAAGTGATAACACATGCACACATATATGTTAGTTCCTAGAAGACCAGCTCTACCTACCTCAGCTCCATGATGAAGGGAATGTAATACATTGGTCCAATGTACTTGTCCAACCAGCTACCTATCCGCATCCCCCTAAAAGGGATAGTCGTTCCTTCTTTAAGGGAAAAACTTATGTTGACCCAATTCATAGAACTAGGGAAATCCACACACCATAAGTTAACCCAATATCATGGCCTTAAGGAAATCTATCATGTCACATGTCGAACCAACCTCATGGATTTGGGGAAGTCCATCAAAATTTTCAAACTCCCACTCTAAGGAGCCACTATCCCACATGACACAACCTAGTAACTTAATTTTAGAGACAAATAAACTACTCATGTAACACATAATATACAATAATGCATTTTATAATCATGTCATATCAATAAAGATTCATGTATCCAACACACATACATATTTGAATCATATAAAACATAGGTCTCATGAGGCTACACACACACCAAAAAATAATGGAATACACACAAACACACACACACACACAAACATATAGGTGTTATATGATAAGGACTTCCTACATCAAGTGAAGTGATATTATTATGTCATTAATTTCCACCAGAGTCATGTTGCACATTAACGATCCCTGATATGACCCATCTTTGTCAATGATCTAGGTATAATTGAGAAACAGATTTCAATTATCTAGATTTTGTTGAAGTGTCTATAAATGATCAATAATTATTTCATTAGATCATAATATAACTATTATATCCAATTGTAACATCAAGATCAATTTTTCCCCCAAAAGAAAGTTGAAATATCTGACCATATCAAGAAGAATAGAGTGTAATGATCAAAAACCTAGAATTCTTACTACCCAATCCTCTCGATTTATCTAAATTTGAGGTTTAAGGGATTATAGTCATCAAAAAGTACCATTGGAGTTCTTAGATTCAATATACCTAAGCATTGGAGAAAAAATGAGTTGATTTGGGGAGGTTTCAAGTTTAAAACAAAAATTTTAGAATAATTACAACTCTATGCACAGTTTGGTTGTATAGATTTCTAAATTATGTGTTATCCATGGGGATTACTTCTTCTACTGGGTACTCATATGGTTTCATCAGATGGTTTAGTAAAACATTCAGAAAAAATATTTTTTACCTTTATCCAGAGTCATAATGCTTTTCTAGAAATGCATCATGATCAGACCATACCATGACCCACCAAATATACCTCTATAATAACCCACACAATTTCATATGGGGGAATAAATGATTTTACCTAATTGTGATCAAAATGTGCACCCCCTTAAAGGTCTCTAAAATCCTTCAAAACCATCAAAAAACTACCCATGATTCCACCAAATAAAGGAATAACTTAAAATAAAATAAAATAATGGATGAATGTAAGTTATATGATACCTAAAAAGTATAAGCCATTATAATATTCCCCTCTAAAGACTTTTTTACCCCAAGAATTATGGTGAGAGTTAATACTCAAATAACTCAGTCCATTGAGCTCATAATTCATATTCATACTAACATGTATCCATTTGGATACATCCATGTGACCATAGAACTTGACAACATGGTAGTATCTTCCCCCTCAACACCTTATCAATGTAGTCCACAATTTGTACTACCCAGTCCACAAAATATTCATCTAGTTCTAATTCAATGTCCTCACATTCGATGATATGAATAGGATTGGGATCATACTTATGAAGCTGAGTCACATGGAATAAATTATTCATACCTTGATATTATTGAGTAAGGTTCAAATAAAATTTCACCATCCCAAAACATTAAATGGTCTTAAATTGTCTAATAGACCTTGGTTCTAATTTCCCCTACATTATTAATCATAGATGTAATAAATTAAAGAACACTTGCAAATAGACCTAGTCACCAACAAAAAAATCAAAAGGTTTTCTCCTATAGTCAACATATGATCACTATATTCTTTGATTTGTAAATAGACACTTTTGAATCAACTACACCCATTATGTGGTCTCCTGCACCATGCTTGGCCTAATAACTGAAGACTCATCCGCATCATGCCAACATTGCAGTGAATGACATGACTGGAAATAGAGAGTCTCAAATAGAGGCATCTGAATTAATGATTGGAACCTATTATTTTAGGAAAATTCCATCAAGGGTAAATGATCATTACATGATCCACTTAAATATAAAACACATGCTCAAAGCATAACCTCTAATGTCTAGATTGTTCCCTCCGACCGTCCATCAGTCTATAGATTATAATCATCACTCAGCTACAACTGATTCCCCATCACCTTATACTATACCAACTATAATCAAGAAGTATGAGTGAATCTATCATACACTAATACCACAGTCACTCCATGCAGTCAAAAAATCTCTCAAACCTAGAGCTTTCTTAGCTCATCCACTAAATAGGAATTCTAAATCAACAAGAATTGAGTCACTTTTTTGGACAATAAGCTATAACCCATAAAATAACTTATCCTATTAGGTTCCTAGTAAATCCCAGGATGAAGACGAATTTTAAATTATCACACTTTCACACAGGCACCATAAGTGGTTGAGGTAACCTACAAGGTCATTGATGCTTAGCTTTGATCCATTGATAGGTCAAATAATGAGAGACAAAGCTCAAAAAATTATTCATTATACCGATCCACCAAAATCATTATCTAATATTATGATACATCTTGGTTTAACCTAGGTGAACTACCGATAAAGATTAATGAGAGTCCCCATTAGATCTTCTCTCATAGAAGAAGGAATCACTACTCTTCCATGGACCTAAATCACATCACATCCATCTATGGTCTATCATATAACTTATTCATCTTCCACCAACCTTTCACACATCATGAGACAATACATATCATTCTATTGATAGTACATTACTCACTCTACCAATTATGGTATGATCACTAAGGGACCACATGGAATTTCTCCCTAATCCTCAGTCATTCCCACCCGACAGTCTTCCAGTAACTCCATTAGTTTCTACTATTCTCCTAAAATATCCTCTCTAAGTTCATGTATCTTATAGCTAAGAAAATTAATTTTAAAATTTAATTTTAAAGGATAATACAACATCTCCATGTCAAACGTCTTTAGTTACTCTACTTAATGAATCTTACAAATATTCAGGTCCCATTGGAAGAAGATGTACTGCAAACTTTTATGGCTCGTATATATGAAAAATATCTCACTGAAGAGTTAATGTCTCCAACAATTCAATTCATGAACCACTATATCTAACTCTAGGTCATGAGTTGGGTAGTTATTCTCAATATGTCAAAACTAGCGAGACCTATAAGCAACTACTTGAACATTATACATCAAGAAAGCTCTTAATCTAACCATAGAGGCATCTAAATACACTCTGTACTCAAATCAAGGTTTAGGAAAAATCAAAATTAGATATAATGTAATAATTTTCCTTAGTTATAGGAATATTTATTCAAATCGATCTTCCCATTCAACCATCACTATATTATTAGTAAGAACAATCATGATCACTTACAAATAGGAAAAGTATATAATGAACCACATTTCATACCTAGCTAGTCCAATTAAAATATAATTATTGAATACATTAATACGATTTTACTAAGACATAAAACCTTTTTCATTCTTTGGATCAATAGATATTCCTACATTAAAAATGACATGCCATAGGAAATGCACCTCTATGTTTTAAAAGTGACATTTTGAGAGCTTAACACAAATCCAATTCACTTAAAGCATACTCATTACAATCTCAAAGTGTCTAGAATGTGATTTTTAGGTACTTGAATATATCAAGATGTCATCTATGAACATAATGAATAATGGATCCAAGTATAGGTGAAATATCCTATTCATTAGGGATATGAACACTGCTGGAGAATTCATTATCCCAAAAGAAAAAAGAAGACAGTCATACAACCCATATCTACTCCTAAACATTGTCTTAAGTATGTTTTCCCCTAGAAAAAAAGTTAATGGTAGCTAAACTATAGATCAATCATTAAGAACCACCAATATCCCATTAACTAACCAAATAAGTCTTCAATACATGGAAAAGGGTACCTGTACTTTAAAATAATTTGGTTTTATTTCTTTTAGTCCACACATAGCTGAATACTACAATCCACCTTCTTAGTGAACAAAACTGGATTACCCAAAGGATAATTTCTAAGTCTAATGAATCCCTTCACTTATATATCCTAAATTTACACATTAATATCCATTCAGTCATTAGGATCTATGTAGTAAGGTGGAATATATGTAGGAAACACTATGGGCATGAGTTTAATTTTATAACCATCTCCCTTATATGGAGGTAACCCTGAGAAAAATTCTAGAAATAAATCTTGGTATAGGTCTACCAATGGAGTAAAATTGGAGGGATTTAATGTGTAATTTATATTAATGATCATGCAATCCACCTATTCTATAATAGTTCCAAACAAACTTAGATCCACTCCTACTCTCTCTCCTTCAACATCCCACTCATCAGTCAACACAAACTTCTCTCCCTTAGTTATATTATAGGATAATCATCTATGGTAATAATTGATGTGTGTATGGTAGCTAGTCAGCTCATCCATTACAAATATGGAATAAAATCCCAACATCCATAAAATTATAAAATCCCACAAATTCTTGTATCTAGAAAATAACCATGTGATATTCTTGGAAAATTTAAGGATGAACCACTTTATTCCCATTTGTGTATTAATAGAGAGAAACTCATAAGAGAATTTAATCAAATAGTATAACCCAACAAAAACTTATCAAATATAAATGAATTGGAATCACTTGTATCAAATAAATAAATAATGAGTATATATGTAATCAGAAACATACTTATAATTTTTGAAGGCCCCTCTCTACTATATTTTGTAACAAGGCCATCTACATAAAAAATTATTATGTTAGCATTGGGTCCTCACCCTTGATGCTCATGAGTTACCTGATTCATAAACCCTTGTCGATTCTTAACCTATTGCTAAAACTCTTGGCTCATTTCTTGGCTTCAACTCACTGAACCCATATTGAAATTATTCACAAAAAACCACTTAATAAATCCTTAATTTCCCTAAAAATGATAATTTCTCGTAGGTCCCGGATGTAACATTCCAATTTTTAAGAAAGAAACATTATGTTCAATAGTGTACATGATATGTTACATCAAGTTTAAACGAAAAACTAAATATTATTATTTAAATGTTATCATTATAACATAGACTTTGGAATAGAGAGAATGAATATTATAAATGGAATTATGAAAATATGTTTCACACATTTTTAAATAATGATTAATTGGGTACCAAATTTTTTATACATGAAAATAAAAACCAATTGAATATAAAGGATGAGTTTTTATGAAAAAATATTTAAAAGAAAATAATTATGTTTATAAAATCATATCAATCTTTATGGATTTTTATTTAATAAAAAATATATTTTATAAATTTAATGTAATGTTTTAAATTCATCTTATTTATTTTCAAGATATTATATATGGAAAAATTAAATTTTTCAGATAAAGGAAGTATTTTTCACAAAAAAATACAGTTTTACTTCCTTTTGATGGAGAACCATTTTTAAATCTAGTTTTCGAAAATTTTATAAGTTTTATTTTACAAAATAAACTTATCATTTAGAATAAGGACATAAAAAATTTACCTTGGTTTAAATTTTGGTATTTTTATGATGAAATTCTTATTATAATGAGTAATGAAAAATATTGCATTTTAACTCAAAACTACATTTTCATCTAATTTATTTATATAGTTAGATTATATTTTTAGTTGGTTTTAAAGTGTAATTGTATTATATTTTTACTATTTAATCCAATTTTGGTCATTTAAAGTAATTTTACTTTTAAATTGGATGTAAACACATGTCAACCTTTTGATAGTTTTTACTTTTTAAAAACCTGTTTTCTTGTTTTGACAAAGAGATTTAATTTTAAATTAATTACTGAAACATCTATGTTTTGGATTTAGAAAAATGGATTCAATATTTGGAATCATAAGGTAAAAATAATATAAATATAAACCTTTTATTTTTTGAGATTATGAATAGTAACTTCAGTAATTATTTTTATTTACTATGGTTAAAGGGAAAATTAGGTAAATATGAGTAAAAATAATATTATAATAATATAAAACTACGCTAAATCATGTCCTAATATTATTGGATGACTCATGAGAGACCAACACAATTCTTATTCCTAACTTTTGGCATTTGGGAGAAACATGGGTGTGAAAATGACATGTTATAATAATTAATTTAAAGGAAAGTGAAATATAACATAAACATGTATCTCTTTACTAAAAAATTTTAAAATGGGGTTATATAATTGATATATTTTACTATAAATTATTTATAATTTTTAGAAATTATATAATTAAATTTATTTATGACACAATGATGATGTAGTGATTACCTTATTAATGAAAGATTTAAATAAATGATATTATAAATATTAAAATCAATATAATTTGAAAATTTTGATGCCCTATATGAATTTTATTGATTATTATGACATTTTATATTTTATTTAATTTAGTTTTTCGAATGAATCATGTTTTTATGACTTTAACAAAAATAAATTACTTAATAGTGTAAAAATTGAGATAAACATGTTAAAAAAATATTTTTTATTAAATTATATAATAGTCATAAAAATTTAAGATTCATACAAATGAAATATATAATGTTAAAAATATAATTAATTAACCACTTGATGTTCTCTTGGAATTTTATAGTAACTATATTGACCATATAGTGTAAAACTACAAGAAGACATGGTAAGAGATAATTTATTTAACTAAGGGTTAAAGCCAAAAGATAAGGTTAAATTTGTGACCTAAACTTGTCTAAAACATATTGGTTGAGATAATTTAGACCTATAATAATATTATCCTCTAAATATATTACTTTTTAGCTATTATAATTAGAAAATAAATTTATAATAAAATAATATTTCATGACTTTCCTAAAGTGCCCCTCCCCCCTCTTATAAAAGGCCACCACCTCTACACACTTAATAACAGCTATAAAGCCCCTTGGAGAATCCAAATTATGCTCAAATAAGCTCCCAAAATCACTCCCTTACTCCTAGAAGAATTAAATTGGGAATAAAGAAACTCAAGGAAGCCATTTGGCTCAAATTAAAAGTAGTTACCTGATTTAGAGGTAACGTCTTCTCTGAAGTTCATTTTCATTTATTTTTCCTTCCCTATCAACGTAAACTCTATTTATTATATTATTTTATAACAATAAAATTATCCTCAATATACTTGGATGTATTTATGAAAAGAGTTAGAACTATACTTACACAAACCTCCATCTAATGGATATATAACATATTGTTTTTGTGTACAATGAACTACTGCCTCGTGAAACGATGATTATTCAATTTTCACCTACCACCTATAAAAGTGGCCATTATTATTGACTTTATTTATAAATGATATATATTATATTTATATTTTATTTATTCTTCAGTAATATTTATTTATAATATACCTTTATGCTTTCCATAATGTGTAAATACAATAATTTCATTTGAGGAAGTGTGGACTACCACCACCTCAAAGTGATATGACTCATTCATTCAATACAAGAAATGTATGAAATATGGATTTAATAAACTTATGTCAAATATATAACATAAATATTATACTGGATTTATAATATACCTATGTATCATTTAGTTTTCATTCCTTTAATTTGATAATGAAATGAATGTAGCGTTCATGCGTACATACGACTTACCATCTACATGAACGGTGCATTTCATTTATTATATCCCAATTTTATGGACTTTTATAAATACATATATAATGGATATATATGATATTTAAATCATTAATAATATTCAATAGATGATTTTTTTTCCACATAGAAAATTTAAAATAAAACATGTTCATTTTTGACTCATGTACCGATCATAGACAAAACGTCCGATATAAACTCAAATAATTTAATAATTTCTATAACATGGTAATAAGTGATATAAAAGGAATAATGAACCTGAAAAGGTTTCTTAATAAATTATAAATTAACCTAATTTTATTATTTAGGAACATAAATATTGTAAGTAATGAGTCGTACTCAAGGTAAGAGAAATCTTAACTAAATTCCCATTCATAGAGTCAAATATACATGTCATTGGTTTTGTTTTTACAAGAATATGTGTGAATTAAGTCTGATTATTTTAAAATTAATATAAACATATATTTGGTGTATTTATATTTTCACTAATAATTATTCTCTTGATTTATCTGTAATCTAAGGATATGATCTTTGTAAGGTATTTCATCTCAATTTATAATCTGTTGAGACTTATTTTGTTTTTATGAACCAATTCACTTTTATATAGGGTATATACTACCCTTTGTAATATTATATCATTAATCTCTTTATTCTCATTATATTATATGTTTTTTTTAATTTTAATATTTAATTATTTATATTCAAGTTTTTCTCAAGTGGTAAGGGAATCTTTAACTAAAACATCATTTTAAATATTTTAAAGATTTAATCTTATAAATATTTCTCATTAATGAACATGTTTTCAAAATGGTTTTATAGATTTATTTATATCTATATTAAAGTTTTAAAATTTTAATTACTTAAAAAGTTTCAATGTGGTATGTGACACTTTGATTCAAAAATATTATTTTTAAATGTTTTAAATGTTTCATTTAAATTGGATTGATTATGTCAATATCTTGAAATGATATCCTGTGAATGAAAAGGTGTAAATTCTATTTTTCTTTTAGTTGGTTTAATGATTTATGATTATGTTACGGTTCTTGGTCATTTTTTATGTATACAAGTGGTTCCTTGATAAACCAAGGTCTAGGGATCCCATGATAGCTTTCCAATGCATTGGGTAACGTGACAGAGGTAAATGGTAAGGTTTCTACTAAGATATTTAGGGAATATACTATCATGGGTATTCCAAACGTAACCATGAAGGTTACTCCCTATGTATATTTGAAAGCTATAATTTAAGTGTGATATGGGTTCCATAAGTTACCTTTATGTTTTATAATTTAAATGATTTTTTGTTGGAATCTTATGATTAAAAGATGTATGCTAAGTAGTTTATGTTTTCTGGGTGAAAGGTATGATTTTGTGATTTTTTGATGAGTTTTAAATATTCATGGACTAATGGTTTTATTCCTTATTTTATATTCCTTACTAATCTTTTTATGATCATAATATGTTTTCAATATGTTTTCCATAGGGAATAAGGATGGGTAAGAGATAGTAAGAAGTCAAGAATATTTTTATCAAGAAAAAGAAATCATGTTTTTTAAAGGGTTTCCTTTGATGGAAAAACTGGATACTAAGTGTAACTGACCACATGTAATGTATGGGTCTGTTATGTAATAGTTATGGCCTAATTATCTAAAACACTAAACCTGAAAAGACCCTCAATGTGAATTCTTGACTTAACTCAAGATTATGTAATGTTTAAGGATGGGGCCTTATAGTTGGTATCAGAGGTCAGTTTAGACAACTTTGTAGATTATGAAGTTTTCTTAAGATTGAGAGATATCATCATGGGTTTATAATTTGATGTTTGATTATAAGTTCAATGCAATAGAAAACCCTTTAGTGAATTTATGTTGAAATAATAAGGTGACTATTGGAATTTTTGGAGACATTCACCTTTAAGGAAATTATGGGTTATTAGTTTTTGTGATGAAAAATGAGAGGTAGGAATAACCTTTGAGATTAAAACATGATATGGTTATTTTTTAGGTCTTTATAATCATTTTTTAATATTATAAAAATTATATATTTTTTTAAAAAGGACAACGCGCAGACCGTGTGACAACCCGTTGCGTCAGACAAGGCTACGGGAATCGAACCCATAACCCGAGTGCAACATGCCATTATCACCTTCCAATAGCCTATATGAAGTCCCTGGTTAGTATGAATTTATCTTTTTTATTTTAAAACGTTTATGAAATAAGTAAAAGTGCATTTTGAGAACTTATATTTTATCAAATAGATATCCTTAGTATAGGAAAATGATTTGATGATTAAGTAATAAATGTTATTTTAGAAGATGTTCACTATTTTTCGAACATTAAATGATTAAGTTAAATAAAATAATATGGGTTTTTATTTGAGGATTAATGGTTAAATTTTATTTTGGAAGAATATATGATTTTAATTTTGGATTTATGGCGATTTGTGTTATTTATGAAAATGATTAACCTATCATGGAGAACATGTGATTAGGTTAATTACTTTTTGGTATAAGTCATTAAGAGTGATTGATGTTATTTGGAGATATATCTTCAAATTTATATTGGTAGTCTATGGGATCAAATCCTTCTCAATTTTGGGTTTCAATCTTAGTTTGGTTTATTTTCGAGGAATTTTAAGGATAATTATTTATCTAATGGTCTTTGGATATAACTGTTGAATTTTTGAGATTAAAAGAAATTTTATTTCATACAATGATTTATTATTGGGGGGAAGTTATCTTATTTTATCCTAAACTTCTTGGTTTTAGAAAATGGTTCAAGATAGGATGAATAGATAGTTAATTTTTTATGGATTAAGTGATTCTATAGAAGTTGCTTCTAATTCTTTAGGTGTGACCAATTCATCTTGAATACTCATCATTTGGAGAAAAGATAAGCTGGTGGTAGAAATTTATTAAAGGATGAAAATCTACTTGACAAGTAAGTATTTCTCATTCCTTTATTATTCATGCTCATAAATAAATTCCTCAACTTTATGAAAATGATCTTAAAACAAAAACTTTTTCCATTTACATTTTCAACTATAAAATCAAAGACCGTTTAACCCATTATAAGTTTATTATTAACATAATCTAGATCATGTTTTCTATCAATCTCCATCAGAACAAGATGGTTAGTTTTTTTCCATATCTATGTTTTCCTATATGGATCCCTAGTATGTTTTATCCCAGGTGACCTTTGTACTTCACTTTCTATATTTTAAAGTGGAAGTTTTATTAACCATTTTTCTAATGTGGGTTTGAAATAAAGTTATTTTTAAGTCATACCCTAGTTACCGACCCCAAATTCAAAATTTGAGGATGAAATTTTTTAAATGGGGTGAGGATGTAACATCCTGAGTATTAATAAATAAACACTATGTTCAATAGCGTACGTGATACGCTACGTCAAACTTAAACAAACAACTAAATATTATTATTTAAAAGTTACCATTATAACTTAGATGTTGGAATGGAGGGAATGAATATTATCAACTAAATTATGAAAATATTGTTTAAATATGTCTAAATATTGACTCATTGGTTACCCATTTTTTTATAAATGGATATAAAAACCAATTTAAAATAAATAATGTGTTTTCATGAAAACCTATTTAAAAGAGAATAATTGTATCTATAAAATAATATCCCCATTTATGGATTCCTATTTAATGAAAAATATATGTTATAAATTCAATTTAATGTTTTAAATTCATCTTATATGTTTTCTAGATATGATATAATAACAAATTCATTTTTTCGGATAAAAGAAGTATTTTTAAAAAAATTACAGTATTAACACCTTTTGATTGAAAACCCTTTTTAAATCCAGTTTTTGAAAATTTTATATGTTTTATTAGACAAAATAAACTTATTATTTAGAATAATAACATTAAGATTTACCTTGTTTGAAATTTTGGTATTTTTTTTGAAGAAATTCATATTTTAATGAAGAGGAAAAAATACTGCATTTTAATTCAAAACGGTCTTTTCGTCTAATTTATTTATAGTGTTAGATTGTCTTTTTAATTGGGTTTAAAGTGTAATGGGATTATGTTTTTATCATTTAATACAATTTACGTCATTTTAAGTAATTTAGCATTTAAATTGGACATAAATACATGTCAATGTTTTGATATTTTTTACTTTTTAAAAACATGTTTTCTCATTTTGACAGTGGGATTTAATTTTAAATCAATTACACCAACTTATGTATTTTGAATTTGAAAAAATGGATTCAATATTTTTAATGATAAATTCCAAATTATATAAATATTTTCCTTTTATTTTTGGACATTATTAATAGTAACTTTAGTAATTATTTTTATTTACCACGATTAAAGGGTAAATTAGGTAAATAAGGGGAAAATGATATTATAATAATATTAAACTACCCTAACAGGTGTCCTAATCTTATTGGATGAGTCATGGTTCACCAAATTAATCCTTAGGCTGAACATTTGGCATTTAATAACCACTTGGGAGTGAAAATGACATGTTATAATAATTAATTTAAAGTAAAGGGGAATATAACAAAAACATGTATCTTTTTACTAAACCATTGTAAGGTGGGGTTATATAATCTCTATATTTGACTATAAATATTAATTTTAAATATGAGAATATTTCATACATCATTTTATTTTATTTATAATTTTTATACATTAAATAATAAAATTTATTTATAACACAATGATGATGCATTGATTACCTTATTAATGAAAGATTCATAAAAATTATATTATAAATATTTAAAATAATTTTTTTTTAACTTTTTGATGCCATAAAACAATTTTATGGATTATTATGACCTGGTAAATTTAATTTATTGTTGTTTTTTTTGAATGAATCATGTTTTTAAGACTTAAAAAAATTATAAATAATGTCAAAATTGACATAAATGAGTTTAAAAAAAATAATATTTTATTAAATGATATAATATTCATAAAAATCTAAGATTCGGAAAAATAACTTAGATAATGTTAAAAATTTCATTAATGATCCAATTGTGGATATAGTTTAATTTTATAGTAACTATATTGACCATATTGTTGAAACTTACAAGAAGACATGATAAGAGTTAATTTATTTAACTATGGGTTGAAGCCAAAAGATAAGGTTAAATTTGTGACCTAAACTTGTCTAAAACATATTTGTTGAGAGTAATTTGACCCATACTAATATTATCCTATAAATCTACCACCTTTGAGATATTATAATTCGAGAATCTATTTATAATAAAATAATATTTCAATACTTTCCTAAAGTGCCCCTCCTCCATCTTATAAAAGGCCACCACCTCTACCCAATTAATCACACCTCTAAAGATCCTTGGATCATCTTAATTCTGATAAAATAACCTCCAAAAATACCTCACACCCTTCTGTAAGCCTTACCATGGGTAGAAAGCAACTCAAATAATTCTTTTGTCTCAAATCAAAAGGAGTTACCTGATGTAGTGGTAACGTCTTCTCTCAAGATCCTTTCATTTAATTTTCCTTCCCCAACAACCTAAAATCTCTTTATTAAATTATTTTATAACAAACAAAGTATCCTAAATATAATATTATTTTTTAATTCTTTTGTTTTGACCTAAAATCACACACACCTCCATCTAATGGATATAGAACATACTATTTCTATAGACGGTGAACTGCAACACCACGAAACAATGATTGTTCAATTTTATCCTACAACCTATCATGGTGGCCATTATGATTGAAATATATTTATATATGATATATATTATATATATATATATTATATATATATATATATATTATCTCTATGATTTTTTAATTTTTATTTACAACATACCTTTACGCTTTCCATAATGTGTAAATACAATAATTTAATTTGAGGAAGTGTGGACTACCTCCCCTCAAAGTGATATGACTCATTCATACCATACACATAATGTATAAATGATGTAGTTAATGAAATTATGTAACATATATATCATATATATTATAATATATTGATAATATACCTATTTATAATTTATTTTTCATTTATTTAATATGACAATGAAATGAAAGTATCGCTCATGCGTACGTACGACCTACCATCTCCATGAACGATGAATTTCATTTTTTGTCTCCAAATGTTATGGACTACTCTAAATACATATATAATGGATATATATGATATTTAAATCATGAATAATATTATTTAGATGATGGAATCTTGGCCACATGGAAAATTTACATCAAAACAAGTTTATTTTGGACTCGTGTACCAAACATCGAAAAAATGTTTGATATGAACTCAAATAATTAACAAATTGATATAAAATGGTAATAAGTGATATAAAAGTAACAACAAACTTTAAAAATTTTCTCAATAAATTAAAAATTAACCTAACTTTATTATTTAGGTACATATATATTTTACGTAACAAGTCAGAATCAATTTAAGGGAAATCTTAACTCAATTTCCGTTCATTGAGTTAAATATCCACATCATTGGTTTTGTTTTTACAAGAATATATGTGAATTAAATATGATTATTTTACAATAATTTCTACTTATAATGGGTTTATTTATATTTCTTCACACATAATTATTTCACTGATTTATCCTTATTCTATGGATACAATATTTTCAAGGGATTTCGTCTCAATTTACAATCTATTGGGACTTATTTATTATTATGAACCGATTCAATTTTATATGGTGTATATACTTCCCTTTGACAAATTATATCATGAATATAATTATTTTCATTATATTATAAGTTTTTTTAATGTTAATCTTTAATTATTTTTATTCAATTATTTCTTAAGTGGTAAGAGACTCTTTAACTAAAACATCCCTTTAAATATTTTAAATATTTTAAATATTTACTCTTATAAATATTTATCATTAATGTCCATGTTTTCAAAATGGGTTTAAAGATGTATTTATATATAAATTAAATTTTAAAAAGGATAATTCCTTTAAAAGTTTCAATGTGGTATGGGACACTTTGATTCAAAAATATTCTTTTTAAATTTTTTAAATGTGACTTTTAAATTGGACTGATTATGTCAATATCTAGAAATGATATATTATGATTGAAAATGTAGAAAAGTTTTTTTTCCTTTAAGATGGTTTTATGTTTTATGATTATGTTATGGTTGTTGGGAATTATTTATTTATACAGGTGGTTCTTTGATAAACTGAGAGTGGGTGAGCCCATGATAGATATCCAATCCACTGGTTAAGATGACAGAGGTAAACAATAAGGTTTCTCCTAAGAGATTTGGGGAATATATTTTCATTGGTATTACAAACATAACCATGAAGGTTACTCCCTATGTAGCTGCGAAACCTAAAATATAATTATGATATGGATGCCATAAGTTATGTTTATGTTTTATTATTTCTATGATGTTTTTTAGGAATCTTATGATTACATGATATATTCAAAGTAGTTTATGTTTTATTGGTGAAAATTATGATTTTGTGAAAATGTTTTCATGGGTTTTAAATATTCATGGACTAATTGTTTCATTCCTTATTGAGATTTTTATGATCGTCCCAGGTTTTTGAAATATTTTCCATAGGGTATAAGGATGGGTAAGAGAAAAGAAGAAGTTAAGAATATTTTTATCAAGAAAAAGAAGTCATGTTTTTTGAAGGGTTTCCTTTGGTGGAAAAAGTGGATACTTAGTGTAACTAACAACATATAATGTATGGTTCTATTATGTAATAGTTATGGCCAAATTCTATAAAACTATAAACAAAAAAGGATAACTATTGTTAATTTTTGAATAAACATAAGATTATGTAATGTTTAAGGCTGCAACCTTATATCGGATATGATTCTAGATAATGCCCCTTCTATCCAAAATTTTAGAACCTAGTAGAACCATCTTAGATAAAGGTGGATGAAGAAATATTTCTATGCTTAAACTATTTTATATAACCCTAGCATATATACTTAAATTTAGTCTCCGTATTTCAAGAATATATAGATATGTATGAACTAGAAAATCCATCAGTCGGTCCACTAAAACATGAAAGAAGGCCTACAACTTTATCTTCCTCCAACCCTTTTCAATATCCAAAGCATTAAAAAGAAATTTATCACAAGCAATTAAATAAAAATTATTTAATTGATGTTTCAACCCAATTCTAAGACCAATATAAAATTTATTGTCCTTTTACCACTTGTTTCTAGTTAACAAAGGAGTAAAATAATGTATCTTAATGATTCATTAAGAATAAAAATATAGTGAAATTTTCCATAGCTAAAGCTCTATGAACTCCTGAGTGTGATCCCACTTTAGCATATTAGGGATTAATTCCTTGAATAATAGGTCCTTGGAGGCTTCTCATGTTAGACCATCATGTCTTTTTAATAGATTTATGACACCCCACAAGCTCTTAGTTAGACCCTGAAGCGTAAAAGCATCTAGTTTTTCATTCCAATCCAACAGATTATCCACCAAGTTGAATATCGTATTTGTGATTTCTATCTATTCTTCATAATACTAAGGGCCTCTATTTACTTATATGGTTGGGGGATTATAAAGTTAAAATTCAAGAGTTTAGTCAACCATTGACCTTTGAGATCCTTCACCCCGGGTATAAACTAGTTGGACGAGTGAGGGTTGGACCAACTCTATGGATTGAACAAATGGGGGAGAAATGAGAGTATGCTCAGATTCACCCTTCTATACTGCATGAAATGAAATAGGAGAATCCTCCCTTGTAGGAGTATTCTCATTAGATTCCCTTAGCGGTTTCAGCATACATTTTTTGTGGTATAATTCTCTTAAACTCTTAAAAAACTCTTTGAACATCTAAAATAGACAATCTAACAAGATTTTTTAATAGTCTATTGACACACTCAAGGAAATAAAAACAACAAGAGACTCATCCTAAGTGGTTACCCAAAACCAAAAGGTAAAATACCCTTAGTACTTCATAATTCCAAAGATATGTCTTTGGTACTTACACATTAATCATAACCACATATACACAACAATAATAGTATTCTCTGATTGTGGAAATTAAATAAAAACAGTAATGTAATAATTAAATACACACCATAAATTATAAAATGCATTTAATTAATTGAACCATATATAATGAAAGTATCATAATTATGATATATGAGCCTACATGCCTCATTATGATACATGATCGCACCCAAAATCCCATAAACTAGAATATTTATATTGTGCGCATCACCTAAGGTGAAATAAATAAATAGTAACAGCAAAAAATAAGTACACCAATTCAACTTTCCTAGAAACTTGGATGTCCATTGTACAGTTTTGTAAAATCATTGAAATAGTTCCCCTTCTTGAGTCCCAACCATCATATCTCATGTCTACCATGTCCCAAATCATGGAAAAAGAAAGGAAACATGGATATGATACTATTTTTTAACACTGCGACCTGAATCACTAGATCTTGGATAATTTATCACATAATATAACACATTCCTCCCCATACAAAGGAGGATACCAAATAGAATAAAGGGATTTAGAGGCATCATGGGGAGACTATGTACCCAATAATTAAAAACCAACATAGTAATATAATTTAAGAAACACAAATAATAATAATAATAAGGGAAACCAATAATCCATCAACAACAATATAAGAAGTCTCAAACCATGATATTACAATATAAAATTTCAATTATATAGTCCAGTCAAAACAAAGGATTCACATATATGGAATATCAATGTACTAAAAAAGGGAAAACAAAAACGTAACATGCCACAAAACATTTAAGAATTTGAGTTTTCCCCATTATTTCCTTGAACCATCCTAATATTATTTATTATCCATACACTGTAGGGCCCTTATTGTCACAACCAAATCCTTCGAAAGATACCCCTTCTAGGCTAGAAATGGATGAGGAGAGATAATGACCACCGAGTTCAGCCTCAAGTAGGTCATGGTTTTGCAAAAATAACCAACGGTATAAAAATGTCATAGATGGAAGACATTACCCTATAATAATATAGGATCATAAGATAGGATAAACAAACACCAAGAAACATGAAAATATAATACAAAAGTAAACCCAAACCATTCCATAGTGCATGAAAAATGTAAAAAGATAAAATTAAAATCTTCAAAGTAAAGTACCAAAAGATAAGTCCTACAATAACAACTCAACAACATCTCCAAACCCCAAGCTGGAAATTTCTAGCTCTATGACCAATGTCAACTTGGAAACCTAGAAAATAGTCTATATACATATGGTGATCATAAACGTATAGTCAATAGGATCATACCCATGTTATCAAGTGTATATGTCAAAACAGTATACTAATACGCTAGTGAAAAAATAGTAGAACCAACAAGCACCTAGATAGGTCAACTAACCAATCCTAGCCTCAACATGGATCACTCACCAAATCAGACATCAAATATAGTAACATAGTATCATAAACATAGTAATGCAAGGTGCCCTGAAACCACTTCCCCAATAATTTTCTGATCTCATACCCCAATATCAAATGTCCTATGCTACCATGCCTTTCATACATATCACATCACAACACATCTCATCTAAAGACACCTATGCCATCTCAAATATGAATCAGTATGCATCCATACCTACAACACCATCATAAGGTATACAATCTAGTTCTAGAATCATACATCTTCACATCAAAACCACATGATATCACATCTCTCATGAAGACACCTGGGCCATCACATCTCATCTCATCACATAACCAAGGTAGTAGGGTATCATGAACATGAATAGCATCAACCTTGTTCTCTCATACTACCACACATGGACCCCATCACATATTATATCACAAAAACACCTCATTATATCACATTACTACCTCATCACATCATGTATTTTCCAAAAACACCTATGCCACCACTACCGTGTTACCTCCAACACCAACCCGTAACATCACTATTACTAAAGGAAGAGTGGGTAAGAGAGCGTAACCAACCATCTATATCACAACCATATTGGATGTTGGGGAAAACACCTAGAACCCCTATCCTATGAGTTTTTGAAAGGTTTTCCAACTTAGGTGGGGAATATATGGAAATAACACAAAATACATGATATATATAAATAACAAACAATACCCAAACTATGAGTTCATAAAAATTGCACTATCATACACCACCATGCCACCACTATACCATGCATCACATGTCACAACCACTACCAATACTATATAAAACACATCAAAAAACCACCACAAAAGACCTACATTTCCAATTTCAATTAACGATTATATCTTTTTCAAGATTTAATGAGTTTCCACAAAATTTCATTTTTTAATCCATTTCATTCCAAATTTTCACATCCCATTCATTTATCAAATTCATTTATTTCATTTAAAACATATAAATTTATAGCCTATTATTTATTAATTTATAATCCAATGATATTTCTTTTCAATATTACAAATTATCCCATGGATGACTAGGAATCCAACACAACTACCACACAATAGCTCTCCCAACACATACTAACCATCACCATAGTGCAATAATAACCAAGCTATCTCACCACAATAACCACACACCACAACTACTGCACATCAAAACAACATCTAACACCACAACCACACAAAACAAATGACCACACTAAATCCCATTATAGCTAACCACATCACACACCAGAACCCCACATATTTTCACAGCTGAGCTGGTCACCACAATCATATCACCACAACCCTCATCACTCAGGGGAAAAAGGCATAACCACTCACAATAACACATCCCGAATTCCAAAAATTATTCAAGGTATTTTATTATTTTATTTATTTAGTTATTATTGAAATTATAAAAAATGGATTTCCATGGGTGACCAATTCATTAGACATATATTCATTCTTCATCCTTTTATTTGCGGTGTAATAAAACAACAACACAATAAGGGTATTAGAATATATTATCTACACCACACATAAGACTCCCCACAACAGTGATTTATATTATTGGAAACAAACATATGTAATATCATTAGCAATACAATCAATGTAGTAAAAGCATGAAATTTCTCCCCATCCACATCAATTTAAAATTTTCCAATTAGTTATATTCATTGTGTCGACCCATTCCATCACATTGAATTCAAAAAAGAAGAATAGGGAAAATCAAGGGAAAATGGAGAATAACTCACCACCTATCACCAACATCCAACCACCATAAACTTTAGATCAATATATGTTGAAATGAGATGGAAGATATCTTAAAACCACATAGTTTTCATGAAAAACCGAGAAGGAAAAAGTGCACGATGAGAGGGTTCAGCTGAATTATAACACTAAAAATATGATTTAAGCCACCTTATTCAAAGAATGAATTCCATATTCACATCATGAATTGTATGGGGTCTATGGGTTACAAGTTTTGAATCCAAATAAAAGTGTTAATCCCCCATATCTCAATCCTTTTCCAAAAATCATGGTTCCTCAACCTGAATTAATCTCACATTGTGAATCCATATTTTATGTCATGAATTAGTTTCATTCACTACTCCACTGCCTCATAAAGGCCGTGAACTTTCATCCACAAAAACCATGAATCACTAATTTTCATTATGAATCTCCCTTTCATGAGGTAAATTACCCGTTGTAGTTATACTAAAACTCCAACTTCAACTGAACCTCCTCAAAGATCCTTAAAAACACTCCCGACACCAAAACTATAAATTTAACATGATAAGAAGGAACAAAAAATTATGTTATATAACTATCAAACAATTCAAATCCTTGATAAGTAAAAATAACCAGAAGGAAAGGGAAGGGTATGAACAAATTTAATGTGAGATACCACTCATAGATCTCAATATGCCTCAACACTACTACTTGCTAAACACACCAAACTAGAATGCCCAAAAAAATATTCCCCACAACCACACCCCCATACCTTTCTATGAATAACAACATATCATCCATCACCAACAAAATCAACCTATTTTTCAAAAAACTATCTACAGAACCATCCCATCCTCCACACAACCTAATCCAACATCTTCCACAACCAACACATAACAAGACCTCGAGCACTTAAATCAAGGAATTCTATATTCCACATCAAGATATTGTCCACTTTGGAAATCACTAACTCACTCATATTGTTTTAAATGTTTCATAGTTTATGATGTCTTGATCAAGAATCAGGTCTTCCCCTATTCGCATTCCAAAATCTTTATCACACACCAAAACATTAATAAAATATGACATCTCATAAAATGAAAATATCCCAAAATCACATCCTTAAGAAAAACAAAATAAAGAATGACTAAAAAACTCATGGTAGTGGGAACACATATGCATCTCTGACTCCCAAGAACTATCCCCCAAGCCACCATGCCTCCACAACACACAAAACAAGGGGATGATATATCCACAAAAACATTAACTCAATAATTTTGGATCTCTACCATCCGCTCTATGCATGCCACTTCATCCTTGATTTGAAAATCTCTATAGTCAATGACATGGGAGTCATAATGTATATATTGATGAAGTTGGCACACATGTACGATTCCATGGATACCATCCATCGTTAGTGGGAGTGACAACCAATAGTCCACCATGAAAATATGTTACAACACCTATAAAGGCCCAATGGTCTAGGGAGAAAGCTTAATTCCCCTTCTAAACAACCAATTCCCCCATCAAGGAGAAACCATTAATAACACATGGTCTCTAACCTCAGACTATAGGATCATACAACTAGGATTATAATATGACTTCTAATGGTCCTGTACTACCCTCTTCCTCTCTTGAACTAATTGGATATTCTCAATCATGCTTTTTACCACAACTAGACCAAGGATGATTGACCCCCCAACCCCCATCCATCACAATAGAGAATAGAATGACCATCCATAAAATTCCTTAAATAGATCCATTCCAATGGTTGAGTGATACATATTTTTGTATGAAAAATAAACTAGAGATAGGTTACTTACAAAAAATTTACTAAAGTATAGGATACAAGATCATAACATATTATCTAGTATCTAGATGGCATGCTCCGTCTGCCCATCTATTTGAGGGTGGAAATCAGTGAAAATGTGAACCCGAGGGTCAAAATCACACTAAAATACACACCAAATTCGTAAAGTAAAATGAGGATCACAATTCAAGATGGTGATTTTTGGTACCCTGTGAAACCTAACCACATCATGGAAATACATCCTTGCTAATACATCCATGAAATTAGACTCACAGATCTCCAAAAAATGACTTGACTTTATCAATTAGTCTGTTATCACCCAAACTACACCACAACCTCCCTGTGATTAGGGTAACCTAATTATGAAATCTATCGAGATTTACTATAATTTATACTTGGGAACATCCAAGTAATGTATTAAACCTATTAGAACATAGTGTTCCACTTTCAACCTCTAAAAAACCATAAACTTAACCTCAAACTCTATCACCAACCACTTTATTGCCAACAACCAGAATTTTCTCCCTAATCCACAATAAATTATGGTCACTCCAGGATGTACCATTAAATGTGATTGTTGGAACTTATGGAGAAATCCCTCATGAATTACATGTGAAATAAACAACCACCCTTGAAACACCATCCTGTTCCAACCATCGTAGGACCATACCTCTAGAGTATCACAATGTCTAACACATTCAAGAATCACCTCTTCCTCTAGGTCTCACCACTGATACTCCTCCACCTGATAAATCAAGGATAAATCTACAATCATATGATAAATATAAACACAAAAAATAATATCCCTAATGTTAAGATGCATTATGGAAAGCTCCTACACCCATTCAAGAATCTCTATAGACTCTAAAAACACATCTCCTTGAGACTTTTAAGTCAACACATTGGTAACTACATTTCAATTTTCTAACATGTAATAGATATCAAAATTCAAATACCGATGAAAATATATCTACATGTACTTGTATATATTTAAATATCACTAAAAAAAGGAATTTTAGGATCCTATAGTGTGTGAAAACTATAAAGTGCACACTGATGAGGTATTACTGGCACAAATTTTGTAAAAACACAACTGCACTAGCTCCAGATCATTAGTTTCATAGTTACACACAAAGAGATGTAACTTTATATACCCATAAGAGATCTCCATTATATACTGCATCAATATGCCTCCCAATCCTGGATGAGAATCATAACAGAAAACATCAAACATCACACCCTTCTCAAGAAACCAAACCAATGAATCACGGACTAACCACTCATTTAGTTAACCAAATTATACCAAGAATTGGCCACTACTCATAATGGAATAGTCTTTCCTAGTAAAAACCATAAATGAGGTAAAAAATAAGAGAAATCAAACAAAAAACTCTAATAGTAATCGATAAGACTAAGAGAACTGCAAACCTCTACCATATTTATGGGTGTTTCCATGAAACAACTCCATCAATATTCAACAGGTCTATGGAAACACCCTACTAAGATACCACATGTCAAAGGAAATGCACCTTTCATGTTCAGAAATTTCACTTGGATAACTTTACGTTTAGATGTTAGCACTGAAGAACCAATAAGACAACTCTAATATGTTCAACATGTACATCCTCTATCCTCAAGTATATCAAGATATTTTCAATGAACATAAGGAAAAACTAGTCCAGGAACTCAAAAAATATGGAGTTCATGAGCCCTATGAACCCAACTAGTGGATTTGTGAAATAAAATGGTATGATTGTGAACAATATATTATTATACCTATACTAGAAGGTTATATTAATTATAAAATCATCTTTCACCCTAATATGGTGATATATAGAACAAAATTCGACCAATAAAAACCAACTATCCCCTAATAAATGGTTGAAAAGGTCTTTAAAACATGGAAAATGGTAATGGTTCTTGATTATTACCTGATTAAACCTATGATAGTCTACACATAAACTCATACCACCATCTGATTTCTTAGATAACAACACTCAATCACCCTAAGGAGACACACTGGGTCGGATGAATCCCATCTTATCAGACAACCCCTTACAACCTTAAATCACATAGCTCTTTGGGCACCATTTCATAGCGATACATTGAAATAAAAGATGCAACCAATTGAAATTATATCCCAAAATCAACATTGTGTTGTGGGGATAATGAAACAAAATAGTTCTAGAAGATATCCAAGACATCCTCCATAATCTTGGAGACACCCTCTACTCGATCGTCCATTAAGAACTATTCAAACTAAGTAAAACGAGGCTCCAGTTGTCTTCCACCCTTCTCATTACCTTTCTCACTAATAAATTCCACTCATTGGCTATAACATCCAAAGATTTTAAAACTTTTCTCTTTTTAAATAAATTTAATCTCTTCAATAGCTTACTTTTCACAAAACACCAACCTTAAACAAACTCCATAATATTATTAGTTTAATATGACCATTTTAACATAGCCGTTAAATGAGAGGGTTTGAATAATATTAATTACATTATGAAATATGTAATTTTATAACTCATTTTTAATTAATGGATTAATTCTTTGTGAATATATAAATAATTTTTACTACTCATTTTATTCTTTAAATATATGTTTTCATTAAATATTTTTTTATTTCTTTATATGAGAAAATAAATATAATTAATTTTTAACACATTTTAAAAATTTATTTGATAAAATAGAGTATTTTTAGATTCAACGTGTAAAAATTATATTTGGATTAATTTTTTATAATTTTCTAGAAATTTTAAATTTTTAATGAAATATAAAAAAATACCAATTTTTATAAAACCCTCATTTTCTTTATATTTAAAAGTAATTTTATAATTTTAAATTGATACAAAATTAACTTAAGTAATTTTTAGTTATATATAATAAAATTATTTAAATTTAAACAATATTTATACCTTATGTTGTTTTAAGTATGTTTTTGGGCTTAAAAACATATTAAAAAAAACTGTTTTTCATTGTGTTTTGACGGTTTAATTTTAAATGTAAATTTCAAAATTATATGTTTGGAATTTATAAAAATGTTTTCCATATTTGGATTTATGAGGTAAAAATTAGGATATAATATTATTTTCGTTTTTAGGCATAAAAATGACACCGTGGTAAATAAAAGATTTACCACACTATAGATAAAATAATATAGCAGGTTAAAAGTTAAAAGGTAGAAGAATAAAATACATAAAAATGCCAAATTAAATGGGTGGTTGAGGTGTTTATTGACCTCAAAAATCTTTTAAAACATTAATTATCATCAAAATTCATTTAAATTAATTCCACTCAAATGTGGTTTTATTTAAATATAAAATAATCATTATTTAATCACTTAAAACCACCCATTCTCAAGTATAAATACTGCTCCTCACCACCCCCTTTATCCTCAAAATCCATGAATATATTAAAATATCTTCTAAAAAAACTCATAAACACTCTCTCCCATGTCCAAGTTCTATTTTTCACCTAAATAATAAATTTCATGTTGTTTAAGGGGTCCTTCAAGGAGGTGATTTCCAAGAGGTAACCTTCTCAAACAACCTCTCTTAATTTCTTGTCCTTTTCTACTTTCTATTCAACTACTTCATACATAAAAGAATAATAAATAAATTATAATTTATATATTTTAATTTTATACTAATAATTTAATATCTTATACCCAACCCTTTTCTCAACTCCACTTATTCAAAGAAACGGAACCATTATCCAAATTATGGTGGTTAACCGTATCTATGCATAATGATTTTTTATTTTCCATTATTAACTTCAAGGCTGGTCATAAAAGTATTAGTTTGGTTAAATAAGTTTTGTTTAGGAATATTAAAACTTATTTCATGTTTTATAACTAATATATATACATAATATTAAATAAAACAAAATTAGTTTGTGATAGTTGGAAAAACCACCAAAATAAAGAAAACATTTATCATTAATGTTTTATCACATGGATCATCCTCATAAAAAATGATATATGAGAACATTTAAACATATGTAATTTCATTAATATCATTTCATTTCACTTCTTGATTTTTTATTTCCATTTTACGAGATAATCCATAATTATACACAAATGAACTGACTATGAAAACCATGAAACAAACAGACCCAAAACTATGAAAATAATGAAATATTATTAATGAATGGGTGGTAAGATATTATAAGTGTTTTATATAAGGTATTATAGATATTATTATTATTCTATAATTAATTAATAAAATTATTTAAACCTTTATAATTTAGTTTAATGTATGAAAAACTAAAGGGAAGTGTGAGGTAAGGGTCTCCATCTCACGTTTAATTTTGTGAGATATATTCCTCATTCACCACTTATTTCTTCTGTGTGGTGTATATATTTCCATATTATATATAATACCATGAATATAATTATATTAATTCTATTAAGTTTTTCATATTATAATTATTACATTAACGAGGTGTACGATTCAACTGATTACAAAGTGGTAAGTGATTTCTTAACTCAATTTCCACTCATTAGGTTAAAATTATACTTCATTGATTATGCCTTGTTAAGATTATGTGTGATAAAGAAATTTTTATTATATTATTTTGAATTTCTAATTGTTTACGTGTATCTACATATGATATAGATAATTGAATCATTTTATTAATGTCACATCAATGATATGATATTTATAAGACTTTATTTTAAAAGTTATCTTTTAAAAATTTCCCTTAAAATTGTATTTTTCATCAATGTCTATGTTTTATAATTTTTTTTTCAAAAAATATTCTTATATTCTAATATTTTTTTTAATTTTAATTTTTATTTATTTTTTAATTTTTACAATTATTTTGAAAGGATTTTTTTTGTTATTTTCTTAATGTAGTTCTTTGTGAATTATCTGATAAAAGTACAAAATGAAAGTTTTTTTTTTGACTTATATGGAAATAGTGAATTTTCTCAACATCATGAACCCTTAATTATTTGTGTTTAATTTACAATATTACTAGTTTATTTTAAAATAATATGTTTTTTTATAATTTCATGTCTCTATAAAAATAAATTATTTTAAAATGGAAATATTATTTTTTTCAAGAATTATTTCAAGTGATCTCTCAAAATTATTCTCCATTTAAGATAAAATTTTTTGGTTACATATTATTTAATAGGAATATTATTAAAGGATATTATCCTTATTATTTTTTTGGTTGGTTTATTCTTATTATGAAATGATATTTATGAAACCCATTTCTTTTCCATGGGTTATGCTATTATTAAATGTTTGTGAAACCCATTTCTTTTTATGCATTTTTATATGATGAATTATTTATGTTTATAGATAAAACATATATGTTTTTTATTATGTGATAGGTGGTGCCAATATATACCTCCAATTAATTGGTTAAATATTTATATATCATGATATAATAATGGAAAACAAGTTGATGGAATTAATCCACTATGAAAAAAAGGTGTTTCAGATCCACCATGTTGATGGAATTGGTTGTTAATCTTGACAAATGAAATTGTTTTATATATTTTTGATGATTGCACAATTTTATGACATGATATTGTGGATCATGATATATTTTTGCTGATTTCTCACACTTATGTTTTAATTTTTATGAAATGATATTTTTATTCCATAAATCATGTTTATAATCTCTGACAGTTTGGGTATGAACTTCATAAGTTATGGTCATGATAAAATAACCTTATTCTTATCTTATACTTTAATATGATTATGGAATTACTATCCTATGTTTATTATCACTAAGAATATGAGATAATAATTTTTTAGGTTTCCTTCCCCAAGTGATGAAGAGTGGTTTATGTGGGGTATACCTAAGAGGAGTACTATATAAGAATATATTTGTAAGAGTTGTTGAAGATACTGAATAAAATAAGAATATTGTATATATAATCTCCATAGACTTTAAACCTTTACGGTTCTGGAATGGGTAATATTGTTATGGAATGAATATTTATCTAACTATATATAATATTTGTGTATGAAAAAATGGATCATTATAGTTTGTATTAGAGTAGGGTTTAGTCAATATTTTAAGATTTGGGTTAGAAAACTTTTATGAAAACCCTAGGGATATGACTAAGTAAAGGATAAAATCACGAAGTTCTAATAATGATCAAATTATCAAGGTTTAAACTAATGTGTCATAGAAACTGCCATCATGATTTATACATTCTATAAATTATTTGTTATAATTATGTGGTAATCCACTGTGATTAGTGCTTCTCACACTATGATTTATGGTTTTAGTCAATGGATGGAATGAGAAGGAACCATGTTAATACTGAGTGTGATGGACAATGCAATGATAGTCCAACAGAGTAAAAAATATTTTGAGATCTGGAATGTAGAATCATAGGGCTATGCTCACAAAAATCCATCAAGTTATGAATAATAATTAGATTTCAAGTGATCAAAGGAGGAAAAAACTTACTATTGAATCTTCCATGAGGCAACATCCACCTTATTATAGTGGGTATTATGATCCACTAGTGTCTGAGCATGGGATTAACAACATTGATAATTTTTTTTGTTCTTCAATAATCATGATATGAAATTTTTTCCCTAGATATTTATCATTTGGAAGGTGAATAAGATCAATGGTGGAATCTTATCAAGAATAAATGGAAGTGAAAGAGACTGAATACATGGAATGGGATGTGTTTAAGGGGATATTCATCATCAAAGACTTTCCTCGTATTCTATATACAAAGATGAAGGATAAATTTATTGAGCTGAATAAATAGGATAAAAAATTCATTGGTTCCTATGATGAAAATTTTACAAGGATTGAAAAGTATGCCTCTAGTTTAATTATCATCCCTAAAAGTAAATTTAATCAATAATTTTTTGGCCTAAAACCAAGTCTCCAAAAGTCATTGGATATAAGATACTTTAGTAGCTACGAAGAAATCATTTGATGTTCACTCAAATTAGAAATGAAAATTAGATATTACATAATTTCTATAGGATTGACAAGAAAAGAAGGATCATATCTCATGAAAACTCGAATAAATCAAATGGTTAAAATAATTTCCAGTGATATACATGTTAGAAATGTGGGAAGAAACATCAAGGGAAGTGCTAGAATGGAACTGATAGGTTATTTAAATGTGAAAAGGATAGTCATAAAGCATGTGAATGTAGAAATTTGATTAATGGGCAATTTATTGAAATTAACAAGGAGAGGAAGCTAACTAATGTAGCACCAAAACTCTAGTGTTTCAAGTGCCGAAGTTTGATAATTATGAGAATCAATTCCCCAATACATTGACCAACATGGATGATAAACCACAACAACCACTAAAGATAATGGAAAAAGGGAAAGATTTTATAATCATAATGGATGAAGTGAATCATGATAATTAGGGAACCCTTATTCTCCAATCCCTAGTTAGAATTTTCATGTTAGATTTTGTATGAATTTATTATTATTCATCTTTTAGATAAATTCCATGTGATTATATTATTTTACATGGATTCTGGAATAATGAAATCACATTTGATATTTTATCAGTAAAATGATGATCTTAAGCTTCAAATTAAATTATAATTGTATAAGATAAATGGTTGTATAAGGAATAAAGGGTGAATTTACTTTTGTAAGTTTATATGTCTCCATGTAAGATTAACATAAGAGTTATTGATAAGATCATGGGTTTATGTATTGACACCCATTTTGAAGTTTTTTTCATGATGGGATTTTATCAATATTAATAGACATTTATGGAAATAAAACCCCTTGTTTTTGTATATGTGACAACTATATTCAAAGAGGAATTCCTTTACACTGTGTTGAAATATGATTAAAAGTTTGGTAACATTTTAGGGTTTATCTTATTTTTGATATTGTGGTAATTATGGGTTGTATTTAATCACGTTATGATGCTAGAACACTTCATTTAGAGAAGATTTCTCTCCAAATCTACCTTCCAGAATATATATTAAGGAAGTGGTAAAGTTTCATGTTCACCATATTCAGTTGTATATGAATGGGTTATGAGTTTTACCACAAAGTTTTGATGAAGTCCTCATCAAAATCATGATATTGGTTTGAGTTTCATCACTATGTATCATCCTTAGGAATACGTTCAATCTAAGATAATAGTTCAAACTCTAAATGATATACTAATATTTTTTTCAATGGATTTAAAGTTGATTAGCATCAACACATCTCTCTAGTTAATTTTTCTTTAAACAATATCTTTCACTCGATCATTTGGAAGGATATTTATGAATACATTTATGAAAAGAAGTCTATAACTCCAATGTATGAGAATGAAGCTTCAAAAATAGAGTTATTGGGACCTAATAAGGATAATTGGATGGAATATAAGTTTATATTCATTTAACAAAACATAAGTACAATAAAAATTTGAATTATATGTTACTTATGTAATCGTCAACATGATCTAGAATTTGATGTTGGTGAGAATATATTTCTATGAATTTATCCATAAAATAAAGAATGGAAAACTAAAGACTAGGTATATCGGTCCTTTTGAAATAATTTATCACATTTGGATAATAATTTATCATTTGTAACTTCCATAAAATCCCTCTCATGACAATGATGTGTTTTGTGTATCTCTCTTGAGGAATTATATACCTGATCATTCACATGTAATAAACTCAAAGGTCATACCATTTTAGAAAGATAATTCTTATGAATAACAACAGGTAGAGATTTTGGATCATATAGATAAAGTTATATGAAACAATACCACTCACCTGGTAATTATTTTTGTGAAACCACCAAGTTGAGAAAGCTATGTGGGAACCTAATGATGTGATGAGGTACTCATTTTTTTGTATATGAGTTATAAAATTTGAGGGTGAAATTTATTTTAAGGGGGGTATAATGTTAAAACCCAATATTTTATGGTATGTCTCATTTTAAATACATCTAATCTATTCGATAGCTTACTTTTCATAGAACATAGATCTTAATTGAACTGTAAAATATTATTATTTTAACACTGGCATTATAAACTAGATGTTAAATCAGAAAGAATGAATAATATTGATCACATTATGAAATATATTATTTTAAAACTCATTTTTAATGTATTTATTAATTCTTTTTGAATATGCACATAATTTTTAGTAAAGTCATTTTATTCTTCAAATATATCTTTTATAAAAAACGATTTCTATTACAGTCTATGAGAAAAAAATATAATTAATTTTTGAAACTTTTAGAAAATGGTTTTGATAAAAAAAAGATATTTTTTTGTATTTATCATGTTAAAATTATATTAGGAATAATTTTTGAGAGTTTTTTGAAATGTTTATTTTTTAAGTGAACAGTAAGAAATTCCGATTTTTAAAAAACCTTATTTTCTTTGTATTTTAAAGTAATTTTATAATTTTAAATTGATATAAAAATAAAGTAAGTACCTTTTAGTTAGATATAATCTAATTAATAAAATTTAAGCAATATTTATACCTTATTTTGGTATAGATATATTTTTTGGGCTTAAAAACACATTTTTTCATAAAATTGTTTTCATTGCATTTTAAAGGGTAAATTTTAAATTTTATTTTGAAAAATTTGTGTTTTAAATTTTAAAAACTGGATACAATATTTTTAACCAAGATTTAAAAATTAGGTTATAATCTTATTTTCATTTATCAATATAAAAAATTTACCATTATAAATAAATAGATCAACCACAATATAGGTATAATAATGTCACATGTTAAAAGTTAAATAGAAAAGATTAAAGTAACTAAAAAATACAACATTAAATGGGTGTTTTTTTCTCAACCTTTACCAGACTTTAAAAAAGTAAATATCAACCAAATTTTTTGGAATTAATTCATCCAAAATGAGGTTAGATTTAAATATAAAATTATAATTATTTAATCTCTTAAAATAACCCCTCCTCAAGTATAAATGCCACTCCTCACCATCACCTATCTCCTGAAAATCCTTGAAGAGATTAAAATCTATGAAAAACCCTCTACTACCAACTATTACCACGTTTTATTGCTTGTGGTCTAACCCAAAGATCAATTTCAAGTTCCTTAATGAGTCTTTCAAGGAGGTGATATTCAAGATATAACTTTCTAAAAAAACTTCTTTTAATTTATTTTCTTTTTCTACCTTATATTATCTTAATTAATAAATAAAATTATAATAAATATAGTATTATGTATAGATATTTATAATGGAATATATTCTATCCACCCATTTTCTCATCTTCTATTGTTCAAGGAAACAAAACCACTATCCAAATTGTGGTAGTTAATTGTCCATGTGGATAATTTTTTTCATTTTCCATTAATACCATAAAGGCTAGTCATAAAATTATTATTATAGTTTAATAATATTATAAGTGTTATATTATAACTTATCTCATGTTCTATAACTAATATATATACATAATATTAAATAAAAGGAAATTAGTTTGTGATGGTCAAAATAAACTGAACATTTATCCTTAATGTTTTATAAAAAGAAACATCCTCATAATAGAAATAAAAATGACATATGAGACCATTTATACTTATTAAGTTAATTAATACCATTTCATTTCACTTATGAGTTGTTATTTCTATTTGATAAGAAAATACATAATTATACAAAAATAAACCAACCATGGAAACCATGAAACAAACACACATTAAACAATGAAAACAATGAAAAATTATGAATGAAAATGTGGTAATATGTCATAAAAGTATCATATAATGTATTATAAATATTATTATAGTTATATAATAAATTAATAATTTTTTTTAAACCTTTATAAAGGAGGTTGAATTATGAAAAACTAAAGGGAAACATGAGGTAAGGGTTTCTCATCTCACTTTTAATTTTATGAGATATATGACTTATTAATCAATCATTTAGTTTGTGTGGTGTATATAATTAACTTTCATATATAATATAATTAATCTAAATATATTCAAATTATTAAAATTTTTATTTTATAATTATTATTTTTATGGGTCTATACGATTCTACTAATTACATTGTGGTATGGGATTGCATAAATAAATTTCCATTCATTGGGTTAAACTTCTACTACAATGATTATTCCATGTTAAGATTATGTATGAGGTGAATTTTTATTATATTATATTTTATTTTCACTTTTTTATATGTAATTATATATTATATACATAATAAATTCATTTTATTAATGACCACTTCAATGATATAATATTTATAAGAGACTTTGTTTTAAAAATTATCTATTTAAAATTTCCCTTTAATCTCTCTGTTTCTCCCATGTCCTTGTTTTATAAAATTGTTTCCAAAAATTATTTTACTATTACATTATGATTTTTTTAAATTATTTTTTACTCATATTTAAATATTTAATTTTTTTTGAAATGATTCTTTTTTTTTCAAAATGAAGTTCTTTATGACTTATTCGAAAAAAGAGCAAAAGTAATGTTTTTTAACTTATACAAAATGAGTGGATTTTCCTACTATAATGATGCCTTATTACTTTGATGGTTCCTTTAAAATCCTACAAGGTTATTTTCAAATAATGTTTTTTCATTTATAATTTTTGGGATACTTAAAAATAAATTATATGAAAATGGAAATGTTTTTTCATGAATTATTTCAAGTGATCTCTCAAAATTATTCTCCATCTATGATAATTTTATTTGATATAACTTATGATTTACTAGAGATATTATTCAAGAATACTATTATAATTATTTTTATGGTTGGTTTATGTTTATTATGACATTATATTTATGAAACCCATTTATTTTTTGTGGGTTATGATATGATGAAATGCTTAAGAAAACCATTTATTTTCATGGGTTCAAATATGATGAATGAATTATATTCTTTTGGAACAAATATGTATGGTTTTTATTATATGATGGGAGGTACCTATATCTACCTCTAATGAATTTGTTAAATCTTTATATCTCATGAGATAACAATGGGAAACTATTCGATGGGATTGATCCAGTATGAAAAATATGTGCGTCCTGACCCACTACGAGAAACAGTTGTGTCCTAATCCTCTATATTGATGGTATTGGTAGATAACCTACACATATGAAATGTATTTATATATTTAAAATGGTTCCACACTTTTATGGAATTATCTTATGGATTATTATTTATTTTTGATGACTTATCAATCTTATGGTCCATGCTTTCTGAAGTGATAATTCTTATGCCATAAATCATGTTTACAATCTATGGCCAGTCGGTTATGAACTTCATAAGTAACATTCATTATCATATGAACTTATTCATATATTATTCTTTAATATTATCATGGGTTTATATCTTTTATTTTTATCCTTACTGATCATCTGAGATCACTCTTTCTTATGTTTCTTTCCCCAGGTGATGAAGAATGGTTTAGATATGGTATGCCTAAGAGAAGTACTATGGAAGAAGACATTTGTGGGAGATGTTAATGATATTTCATAAAATAATAATATTTTATATCTAATCCCCAAATAATCTAAACATTTATTGTTTTGGCATGAGTAGTATTGTTATGTAATGAACATTCATCAAAATATGTGTAATATTTGTGTACGAAAAGAATGAGTTATTGCACTTGCCCTCCAGATCAGAAAATTATACTTTACTTTGTAAATACTCAATGAATATGTTTATATAATAAAAATAGTCTATGACGAGGATAATATCATATCAATATATCTAAAATAAGAATAAATCAAAAATTGAATATTTCACCCCCATAACAACTCTACATCCCCAGAACACACCAAACAAAGAAGCATAGCCTCTAACTAGAATAGATAACAACAATGAATTTGGAAGAATCTTTATATATAGTCCCACAATATGGAAAAAATTAGGAGTAATGAAGGGTTTCTAGGATCTTGAATAAAAAAAAGTAAAAACAAGGGTAGATATCAAGATGATCGTACCTCTGAAAACCTTTGGCCTTACTAGTGTTGTTGTCTCTAATATATTCATCTAACCATAACCAAATCCTCTGCCTATCTACTATCATACTCTATTACCACACTCTTTACTATGTCCTAGTGGATGGGTACCATCATGAGGAAACCCTATACTAACATCATCAACCACAAGCTGCTAAATAAGCATCAGAAACCCCTACTACTGAAACTACCTTAGAGGCAACTGCTGTTGCTGTAACAAATAGGGCCTAAACATCAATTTAATAATATCATAACTGAGTGGTAAGAAACTAATACTTATGGTTTCCATGTAATATATTTAAATATCATGAAAATAGTAATCCCATGATAGATTATTGGATTCCACCATTCTGAGAAAGATGAGAAAAGAGTTATCATTGTCAGATCCCCACTGGTGGAAACCCTGACTGCTTAAATTCTTGTAACCCACTAATTGAAGATACACTCCCCAAAATTCCATGATGGCCACTATTTCTAGGGTAAAATTCCGTGTAAATAATATTCTTGATAACCTATTCTTTCTTATGCACTTACAAGTTTAGAGAAATAGTAAATGGGGTGACCGTATACTTGATCACTGGGCGCAAATCCTCCTCTAGACGCCGCACTATGGACTCCTCATCTGGTAATGTTTTTGGAAAAAAGAACAATAGTTCATTGAAATTGACCCCAAGATCCTATACAATCAGGTTCTACTACTTAAGGGAGATAAAATCCTTCCACTTCACTACCGTTTTCATCGATCACATGAACTCTAAATGGAATTCTTTTTGAATGTCTGGCCACCACACATCTTCGTCCTTTTAGTCTCCATGGTAAAATGTCCACCACTGATGCATAGATACCCAAAAATAAATGGATGAAAATGACACCCAAAAATAATCCTGAGATCAAATCATACCAAAAGAAATATGAATATTCTAAAACTAGTGATTCATCTCTGAATCCTAGACTCTCCCCTCATACTTCCCCAAAATTTTCTACTGAAAGGCACACAAAGATCGCTTCCATTCATCATCATTACCTATTGGGTAAATCCTCTAAAGATCAACCAGATAAACCTACTAAAACTCAATCAAATGAGCTACTTTTGTAAAATGACTAGCATCCATTCTAGAAAACTAAGGAAGAAACCAAAGCCTTATAGCTTAGAATTTTAATTAATTCTATTTAATTTCCAAAAATCACCTAATTACGACACAAACATAATTGATCATGATGAATTTACCTCTCTGAGGTATCCACCTTGAAAGAAGGTAAACATCAAAAGATAATTAAAAAATCTCATATTCAATGCACTATATCACCATGGGACCAAAAATCCCATGTGCTCCCCAATCTCCCTAGCCCATGTCACACACTAAGATCAATTAGCACCATTGCCCTACCAACCCATGCAATCCTCACCATTCCTAACTACAAACTCCACCCAATATCACAACCAAAACCTATGATACCACTCGATAATGAACTCATACATATAAACATACCCCACCAAGTCTCAAAATAAAGAAATATAGACAAAGACCCCTGATTCCTTCTTCTCGTAGTCCCCAAGTTAGTAATAAGAACCGAGGGTATACAAATATCATAATGGGAAGACATTACCCTATAATAATATTGGATCATGAGTTGGAATAAACAAAAACCAATACAATTCGTAATATAATATTAAATTAAATCCAAACCATTCAATAATGAATTAAAACTTTCAAAAGATAGAATAAAAATCTCCAAAGTAAAGTACCAAAATAACCGTCTCAACAACAACTCCAAACCCCAAGCCAGTTATGTCAAGATTAGTCTCCAAAGTTCTTTTGGAAACCTAAATAATATTATATATATATTTAGGGTGAGTATAAAAGTATACTCAGTAGGATCATATGTAAGGTATTAAGTTCATATGTGAAAACAACATACTAATGTGCCAGTGAACAAATAGAAAAACCAAAAAGCACATAAACAGACAAACTAACCAATCCCAGCCTCACTATTGCTCACTTACCAAATCATGCATCCAATATTGTAATAAAATATCATAAAAATATCAATTTGAGGCACCCCATAAGCACTTCCACACTTATTTAACACTCCCATGCCCCATATTTTAAGGTATTATGCTCCCATCCCATACATACATATCACGTAAAAATAAGTCTCTCCCGAAGACACTGGGTCCATTTATGATGTGGGTCGGGACACATCCCAGTCTACCCCAACCTCATAAGGTATAGTATCTGGTAAAAACATTAGGAATCATCACATTACAACCACTTCACATTACATATTGACCAAATACACTTGGGCTATCACATCTCATCTTGTCACATAACCAAGGAAATACGATATCATGAATATGAAGACATCAAACTCATTCCCTTATGATACCATAGATGATCCCCACCACATATCACATCAAATAACTACATAATAACATCACATCACTACCTTCTCACATCATGTATTTCAAGAAAAACCATGGGTTAACACTACTGGGTAACCTCTAACACCAACCTGTAACATCACTGCTATTGAAGGAAGAGTGGAGAAGAGGGGGTATCCAACCATCTGTATCACCACCTTCCAAGATATAGGAGAAAAAACGTGGAACCAATAACCTCTGAGTGTTGGTAAGGTTGTCTAACTTAGATGGAGTGTGTATAAAAATTAATCAAAATACATGATATATATAGACAACACACAATACCCAACCTATGGGTTTACAACAACTGCACAAGAATACCCTAACACACCACCATACCACCAATCATTAACCATCACAACCACTACAACCAGTATATGAAACACACCACATAACCCCCAAATAAAGCCACACACTTCCACTTTCAATTATCAATTTTGCCTTTTCCAAATTTAATGAGTCTCCACAAACTCTCACTTAATAAGAAAATTAATTCCACATTTTAAAATCCCATTAATTTATTGAATTTATTTATTCCAATTACAACATATCAATTTATAGCACAATTTTTATTCATTTACAGAACTATAATATTTCTTTTCAGCATTACAAATTATCCCATGAATAACCAGGAAACTAAATAAACTAACACACTACAAATTTTCAATCACATACCATCCATCACCGTAGTGCCGAAACACATAAGATATCTCAAAACAAAAAAATACACACCACAAATCCCATACATCACAACAATATCTCACACCACAACCATATCACACAACTTCCCACACCGCAACCCATACTTTCCAATCACATCATACATCACAACCCAAATTATTTTCCTAGCCTATCAGTTCACCACAATCATTGCTCCATGAACCTCATCACATAGGAATACAAAATAGTCATAAAAACAAACAATAACAAATATCGACTTCCATAAATCATTAAATGGATTTTATTATTTATTTTATTTATTTATCATGAGAATTATCACACAAAATATATTTCAATGTGTGGTTAATTCATTATCTATATATATATTATTTATAATTTTATTATAAGTTAGATAAAAAAAACATCAAGGGTCTCACAACATATCATATATAGTATAAACAAGGATCCCAAAAACCATGATTTTTAGTATTGTCAATAAGAATGCATAATATCATCATCAATATCATTAAATTAGTGAAAGCATATGATTTATCTCCATCCCCAGAAATTTAATATGTTCTAATTAAGTATATTAATTAATACATCCCTTGATATTAACTTAATTTAATAAAAACACATGTATTTCACACATATTTCACATAAATAGAGATAGAAAAAGCATCCCCTACATTAAGGAGATTTCTGATTTCACTACACACTATATGGAGAATAATAATTAGTCTAGAAATCACAACCGAACAAGGAAAACCCAGATCAATCTAAAACTTACAAAGTGATAATAAAAAATGAATCCCAAGATCATATCAAATATAAACAATGAAATCAAAATGAATTTCATAAAGAAGAATGATGGGAATCAAGGGAAAATGGATAATCACTCACCATCGATCACCAAAAACAAACCAACATATCCTATAGATCAATGTTGGGAGTAAGGGGCTGGATGATCGTAAAAAAATTTCCCAGGGTTCACCCAAAACTAAGAGGAAAATAGTGAAAGATTAGAGGGTTCTAGAAAATTACAACCCTATAATTTAGTTATAAGTATCCTTATTACTGAAGTGAAATCCATATCCAGGTCATGAATTCTTGAGGTATATGGGTTATAAGATGTGAATCCAACTGATGGTGTGAATTATTCATATCTAAAACCTCTACTAAAAATCATGGTTCTATGTCATAAATTAAGCTTATATCTTGAATTTTTATGTCATTTCACGAAATAGTTTCATAGACTATGCTTCTACTATATAAAATCTATAAAATACTAGACAAACAATCCATTAATCACTAACTCCCACCATGAATCCCCATTTCATGACATTAATTACCTATTGTAGTTATTTGACATCTCCATCCACCATTGAACCTTCTCAATCCTCCTCTAAAAAAACTCAAAACCAAAAATGGAAAATTAATGGGCTGAGAAGGTATAGACCATTACAATTACCCTTAACTATATCCATGGTCCTAAAATTTACATGCACACCAAGATTCCCATGATGTGTGAAACTATAAAACCTAGTAGTAAACCACCAATAATACTTAACATAAGTTTAAAATATACACAATTTTAGTCAATGAAAATAATAAAATAAAAAATAAACAACAAGTAATCACTCATATGCACACATATGCTGGGTCCTAGAAGACCAACTCTACCTACTTTAGATTCATGCTAGAGAAAATGTATTATGTTTTACTAGAATACTAAACCAACAAGTCATCTATATACACCCCCTTAAAGGGATAATTATTCCCATTTTTAAGAGAAATACTCATGTCAAACCAATTCACAAATTCGGGGCATGCCACACACTTCACATTGACTAAATAGTTTTTCATTGGGGTAAGCCATATTCCACATGTTAACATAATCTCAAGGATCTGGGGAATTCTATCTCATAATACACACTTCTCCTATATGGGTACGACTAGCCCACATGACTCAACCTGGTAAGTAAATTTTTGAGATAAATACACTACACATATAACACTAAAGATTCAATAATGTAGTTCAAAATCATTTCATGTAAATAAATATTCATATAGACAACATACATACACAACCAAATCACATCAAGAATAGTTTTCATGGGTCTATACATGTACAAAAAAAATTGTGCCAGATATATATATACATTTATATATATATATATATATATCCTATATGATAAGGGATTAATAAATAAATTTTTTTTTGATGTCAGTAACCACTTCCAAATTAAAGTTTCATGTCAATAATCCCTAATAACAGCCGCTGCCGTCAACGGTCTAGGTATAATTGAGTACTTGAATCCAATTCTTAAGATATAATATTTTATTTTATGAGGAATCAATAATTCACTCATTATATCATTCATGAAATATTATATCTGGTTGTCACATCATGATATAATGTTTTTACCAAGTGAAAAAGAAAAAATTTAACAAGATCAATAAGATTGGAGAACAACCATCACATAAATTGAATTCTCATGGTCTAAAGCATCAAGATTCACTATATTTGAAGTTTAAAGGGATTAGAATCACCAAAAAATACAATTGGTTTTACTATGTTTAATATTCAAAGGTTTAGGAGAAGAATAAGGGGTTTCATGGAAGTTTTGGGTTTTGAAATCCAATTTTAAATTAATTAAATCTTTGTTCTTGGTTTGGTCTCATGGGTTACTAAACCATTCTCCAACCGTGTGAGAATTATTGCCTATTCCTAGAACCCATTAAGTTATTATATACAATTTGGTAAACCATGAAAAATCATGATTTTTTACTCCAACCCAAGTATCATTATTTTTTGTGAAATGTTACATAGTTATACCCAACTTTGTCCCAACCATACACCACCCATTATAAATCTCCAAAAACCCACATGATTTCCTAGGGATAACCATATAGTTTATCCCAACCATTATCAGACTGTTCACCCACTTAATGGACTCCAAACCCCTCCAAGTATATCTAGAAGATACCCGAGACTTCACCTAGAAAAGAATAACTCAAAAACAATCATATAAGGGATGAAAGTTAGACATAAGGTACCTGTAAAATTTTTCCCATAATAACATCAAAACTGGGGACTAAGAGAAAATATCTGATAACTTTAAGAAAATATTAAAGAGTTTCTTAGGGAACCTTACACACAAAAGGGTTACATTCATTTTTCAAATATATGTACACCAAATAATATATTATACACCACACAAGATACATTAATTTTAAAAATATAATAATTACAAAAATATATTAGATCTCAAGAAACTTCCAAACCCATGTCTTTAAAATATCTTATTCACTATCAAATATATTATGTATGAACTCAAAATTTCTTATGCATAAAAATAAATATTTTCTTTATATTATGAAACCTATAAGACTTTGATAAATTTTACATTTCCAAATAACTCATGTTTCTATGTCTTATCCAAATTTCAATGAACTTAAAGGAAAATATATTATGAAAGTGTTAAAATATTTTATCCATAGAGAGAAATTTGGGATTTTCAACTTATGCTTCCTCTTAATAATCATACATACTCAGTGAAATTAACTAGGACTTTTCCACTTTTAAAAAAACTTCACATAAAAAAATAATTCTAAAACTATTATTTTTAATTTTCAAGTAAGTTTTATGGTTCCATTTTCTAATATATGGACATCCATTGATTCTATCATAGAGTTAAAATGATCCATTAATCTTCCAAAATCCATCTCTAAATCCAAAAACATGAAATTTAAATCATTTTTCAAAAACATATGATTTTTATTGATGTATATGGTAATTATATTATTCTTCATTCCTTAATAAAAAAACCACATATTCTTAATATAATTTTCAAAACATCCAACCTACTTATTTTTAACAAATAAAACATATAACCTCATGGTTTTAAAATTATCCCCCTTTAGAATTTTTTTGACCATGTACCCATCAAATAGTGAAGGGATAAATGATTAACCTTACTTCTTTTCTCACCCTTTATCAATTAAATGAAAAGTGTATTCTCTATCCATATTTTATTTCAAGATCACTCCCCATAAAACTTTGAACCATATAGGTTTATCCACTTAAATATACACCCCCATGCAAATAAAAGTTTTTCTCTGGCTATTCATTACATCACTGACTAAAAAAATGTTTTGGTAGGATGATTTAAATATACTTATGAAAACTAGATAGGGAGTTTGTTCTATCTATAGTGACCCATGACTTAAACATAGTTTATTTTAGGATTTTTTATATAGTTTTACAATAACACATATCAAGGATCTAGATGTCTATTGTATTTAAAAGATTAGATACATAAATACATAATATTAAATTTATAAAAAAGTATTTTTTTTTAAAATTCTTCATAGTGATACTAACACCGATAAATTTTATAAAAAAACATAGGATACCCTTGGGAAAATATATTAGGAAAAGGGTGATCTAGAAAACCCAGTAAGGTAATAAAAATGGAAGTAAAGAATAACATGGAAGTTAAGAGGAAAAAATGATATCATATATAGAATTATTTTAAGAAGGTAAACATGGGATAGAGAGATGAAATCATAAGATCATGGAATAATGGAATATGTAGAAACAACACAAAACATGGCATATTAAACATAAGTAAAGGGTCACTCCCAAAACGATTATCATAAAATGAAAAAAAGTCCCATGATGGATTGGGTTTACTCTCTATTCCCACAAATATGGAGGAAAAATTACCATGGAGGATTTGGTTAGGTCCTTAATCCCTTACATAACATCTTGTGAGAAATAAATATTTACCCAATGTATTGTATGGGTATATAATTATGGACCCACCCATCACATAACATAGCGTGTTTAGGGTAATTGCCTATGCACAATACATGGTATTTCATGAGATAAAAACATTTCCCAATGTATTATAGTGATATATAATTCTTATCACACCTATCACATAATGTAAATCATATATATGTGTGAAACATGAGGAATATAAACTATATGTAAATCATAATCATGATCAAACCCATGAGAATGATGAGGGTTTCAAAATTCTATTTTCAAGGAATAATTAAAGGATAAATGATAAGGATTACCTAGAGAATAATTAATTAAATCAATTTTAATTTTTTTCTAAAACAAACTTAGTTCTTGTAAATCATGTTATAATGTAGAGAATTCATTAGAAATATCTAGTGATTAAAGAAAGAAAGTGAACCACTTGGGTGAAACTTTATGAAATAAGTAAAAGATATTTTTAATGATGAAAACATTATATAATTTTCCATAAAATTATAATTTATCCAAGAATTTTATCCATATAACAAAGAGGGTATTTATAATCCATTAATTGCATAATAACATTTGACGGGGGTGATGATTAACATGATATTATAAATTGGAATGTTCCCTTAAATCTGGTTCACCCAAAAGTGGGAATGTCAAAGGGAAATAAAAACATAAATTACCCTAAAAATGAAATGGATATTCAAATAGGTATATATTTTTGGGACATATTTACAAAAATCTAAGAGGTACAAGAAAAGAATATGGCATAAAAAGTTATTAAAAAAATGGAATTCATAATCCACAAGTGATGAAGGAGGTACTAAAGATCCCTTTGATATGAAAACATTCATATTAAAACCCATTTAAATATAGGGATATTAAATTTGAATTTAAAATAACATTAATAAAGACATTACATGATATCATATATCCAATTGGTAGTATAAACATAATTTAAGAGAATTAATTTCATAAAAAAATATGTGTATAAAAAAAGGATGTTTTGAAACCAAACCCTTTTGACTTTAGTAATTTTTGAATAAAAAATCATTGGAATCTTGAAAATCATAATGTTATATAAATTTGATTAATTAAATATTTTATTATTCCAAAATAATTTTTTTGATGCATATAAAATATATAAATATTAAATTGGTGCATAGCATTAAATAATGTCTTAATAAAGGGAAATTGAGATGAAACTCTTACCTCTTGTAAAAAAGTGATGTGCACTTGCACTTAAATTACTGAATAATTAAATTAAGTTGATTAGATATATACCAAATAAACTTATTAATATATATTTAATATTCAAAGTTCCTTTAACTATCATATGTTATTTATTTATAATATATTATTCTTGCCTACATCAGTTACTTGAGGTTATTCAGTAAATTTTCCCGTAACTCTTTATTTATGTTGACCATGGATTAAATAATTTTGAAATAAATTTATAATATATTAAAACAATATAATTTTATCGAAAAAATTATTATATATTTAATATATTTTATATTCCATCCATGATGGGTGGTGATGGAATATTAAACTCATTTCTTATGGATGTGATAGTTCACACGTACACGTGATTAATGTTTTTCATTTCTAAAAAAATGAGATGGAAAAAAGGTAAATGATAATTTATTATTTTATAATAATATTTATATTATATATATCATATTAATTCTTCCATTACACTCTCCTTATCAATGATTAAAAGTGGTGATGAAAAATGGAAGATGTTGCTTGTGGAGGTGGAAGTCCGCGCAACGCACTAATGACACTTTTTTCTTCTTCTTAGCAGGTCCAGTTGAATAAATAATGGTTATTAAAATAATATAATAACATATAAGAATAAAAAAAATACTTAATTTAATATATTTATATGTATATAATATATTTTAAAGGTACGATTAAGGATAAAAACATAAGAAGAAGATAATACTTATGTTGGAGACCTGATCTTTCCTCAGAAAACTCCTTGAAATTGAAGGGCTTAGGATAACTTAGTTTGAATAGAGGATTAATTAAGTGAAATATAATTATATTATAGTATATTTGGGAATAATTTGAATCTAATTTATAATGGTAGGTTCATTTTTTATAGGGTTTATGTGACCCCCTTTTATAAGAGAAAAAAGGGGACTTTAAGAAACACCCTTTAAATTTTAATAATTCTATGTCACTATTCCAAGGTCAATGGATACAGAGGTTCAAAATAATGGTTTTTGGGTTTTATTTAGGTAGATAAATACTCCAAAAATACTTTACACATGTTTTTTCAACATTTTATAGGGTTTTAAAATTATGATTTTATATTTTACATTTTACTTTTAAACAAGGTAACTAGTTTTTAATTAAGAAATTGTTTATTTTATTAAAAATATAAAAGAAAACATATAACAAAATTTGGATGTGATGTAAACAAATATAACCTTTAATTGGTAAAATTAAATTTTTCAATATTATAAAATTAACTTTTAAATTAAAATATGTATTGTGTGGGAAAATTATTTTGGTAGAAAAATGACATTTTAAACATTATAGGCTCTTAATATTATTTAGTATCAATTACTAATTAAACGAGTGTTAATATATTTATTTATGTGTTTATAAATTAAATAATATTAATCATTTAATGTATTTTATTTTATTTTTTTGTGATAAATTCCATTATAACAACAAAAAAATAATTTAAAAATAATTGTTTCACTATTATCATTATAATTAGCATTAATACAAATAATAAAAATTTATACCTAAAAATGATATTGTGCATATTAAATAATTTTAATATTATTATCTCAAATATAAGAATAACTTTATCATATTACCTTTCTATGTTTATGGAAATTAATTTGAACTTTAGTATATGTAATGCGTAAAAACATGTTTTTAGGAAAACTGTATTTTAAGCATAATGTTTATATATGGGAAAAAATTATCAAATTTATTGATTATAATGATAATAAAAAAGATTATTATTTACATAATAATAGTTATTTTATATTGAAATAAATCTATAAACTAATTTTCATATTGTTTTAACTTAATAAAAAATGTAGAAAAAAATAGTTTTCATAAAATATTACTAGACTTTCTAAAATGACATGCATTGATTTTCTGAAACCAACATATTAGTTTAAAATGAATAATTTAAATTTATAATAGATATATTTTTATAGTAATTTTTTTTCAAAAACCTTTATGTTTCAATGTCATCAAAATGATAGTATTAGTAGAAATCAATATGATTCACTATTTACCTAGAAATCATTTATTTTATAAAAAAACAAAAAAAATCAATTTTTTTTTTCAAAATAAAAATCTATATTTTTATATTTTAAATTTTAAAAAACCATAAAATACAATGAGAATTTTTTTTAGAAAAATTACTTCTTTCAAAAACTATATATATATTTTCATAATATATATAAAACTCTAATAAAGATATCATCTATCAATCAATAATATATTTTATTAAAATCATCATTTAACAAAAATATACTGAGTTTTCATTAATAAGAAGTATAACATGAAAAAATATAGATTCTTAAACACAATATTGAATTATATAAATTTATATAAAATAAGCCTTATAAATATATATAAATTAATATATTTCATAATATGGTTACAATGATTCATGTCTACTAATTACAGAACCATGTTTTAATGATCTAAACATATCAATATTTTGTTTTGGTTTAGTTTTGTGTGTGGAGGAGGCTATTGAACATATTTAACTTAATTAGATGAAAAAATATGTTAAAATATAGGATTATTACACTCTCCCTCCCAAAATAACTTACCTCCTCATAATTTTCATTATTACTTACTAACGATGTTAGCTATGGGTATCTATAAGATAAATTTAAATTAGGGTATAATTTATTAAAGTGATATCAAAATTAAAGACTTGGAAACATATATTTCTTCAATAAATATTCTTAACCCTAATTTTTAGTTGATATCTAACCATTTGAGCTAAGAGTCTCAAATTATTCAGTATCAACACCCACATTATATAATTTTTTTCTAGAGTCTTTTGACTCTTATACCTTCATATACTATCATAGGTTAATATGGAATGTGATCTTATTAGTCCAAACAATTCATCCTATAACTGGAGAGAACCAATCCATTTCAAAAATATTATTAAATTTATTCAAAGGTAGAATAATAATATTTTAATGAATAATTTTTTTGCAAACATTGCCTTAAGATACAATATTCATAGAAATATACGTTTTCTTTTCTAGTCAAATCATTGGGGTGATGCTTTAATATTTTTGTAAAATATAATAGGCTTACTATCTTATCTATAATAGATTCCAATACCCACAAATCCAAATTAGAGTCTGAGTTTATCTACTCTCATTGGTAAATTTGTTACCAATATTTATAAGGTCATTGATTCATAATAATATTGGTATTCTAGGTTTAAGGAATTTATTTTCTTAAATCCTTGAAATTTAAAAGTTGATGAGTGGATGAAGCATTAGAAAAAACCTTATTCTCTAATATTGTTATTTTTCATCCTTTTAGAATTGGATAACTCTATGGTTATCTCTACCAAATTATAAACATTTCTTAAACCTGTTAATAAATTTCCGTAGTGATTATTCCAACATTTTTGACAAATAGGTGATTGAATATTCCTTATTTTTTCATATTCATTGCTGTAATTTCCATGGATATCTATCCTTAGATTATTTACAAAGCTTATGATTTCAAGTATTATGAGATAGTTAATCACAGTTCATGATATCTAGTTTGGCATAATAATAACGTTTTCCTTTCCTGCCCCATTTTGATGGGTTTCTCATTAGTGTAATATTTTTATTATCCCTATCATCCAAGTTTAAATCAATTCATTATTGTTTCAAAAATAACTAAAACTAAAATAGGATTAACCGAGTGATGAAAAATTATTATTATAAGATAAGTATCCTAAATAACCAAAGGAAAGTTTATTCTCAATATTTATCACTTTATAATACCATAATATTAGGTAATAATTATTTTATTTCTTGTTTTATCACTCTTTGTTTACCCTATATCATTTTATATTTAATCTATATCATTCTTAGATCAACTTATATAATCCTTGGTTTAACCTATATCATTAGAGGTTCATCCTAGTTTTCCTTTAGTTGGGTTCCCTTATACTCTTTAAACTAGTCCCTCAATGTAACTAAGAAATCAATCCAAAACTGTGGTTTATAAAGGGCACATGATTGACCAAATAATATCCCTAAGAGTGTAAAACTAGGTGTATAGTTTGTACTCTTTGTTGTGCACTAGGTGATGAATGTGTTAATACCCAAAACAACCTTTTTGGGGGTTATTACCCCTTGGTACATCTGTTCCAGAACCTGTATCCACTTTTAGTATCCAGATAGAGATGTATTACTAGGAAAACCACACAATCTATACTTGACCAAAATTCCAGGATTTTATTCTATACTTAGACATATCATATAGAATTCTCCCTTGGGTTTTCATTAATGTTTTATCATTATAATCTCCAGAAATAACTATACCTTTCTTTTATACTAACTATAGAAACCCAAGCCTTAAAAATAATTAATTTCATGATTTTTAACATGATTTTACAATAATAAATGCTAAAGACAAATAGGTATATTGTATTTTGAATAATAGATACATAAATACATCATCTTAAACATAAAAAACAACACCATTATTTAAAACTTAAAATAGTTCTCTTAACTTCCATAGATCTTTTAAAACTGTGTAGGATACCATATGGAAAATATATAAGGAGAAGGGTGATTTATAAATCACATTAAGTGAACAAACATGGAAATAAATCATAACATACAAGTCCAAAGGAAAAAATATGTTTTCATATAGAGAATAATTATAAGCATATAAACATAGAATAAGTAAATGAAAGCATAAGATTATGGAAACATAGTATATGTAAAAAAAGAATAATACATGACATCATAAACATAATTCAAGGGTTACCCCAAATACCATCATATAAAGTGGATGAAGTACCATTGTGGATTGGGTTTACTCCCTATTCCTATAAACATGGTGAACAAAGTCCCATGGTGGATTAGGTTTAGTCCCTAATCCCTTACATAACATCTCATGGTATCTCAGGGGATGAAAATATAACCCAATTAATTATAGGGATAAATAGTTTTAGTCTCACCCATCACATAATCAAAATCATAAAAATGTGTTCCCCATGAGGAAGATAAACCATACATAAATCAAAAGCATGACCAAAACCTTGAGAAGGAAGTGGGTTTCATAATTCTGATTTCAAGGTATTATCATAGGAGAAATCATAATTATCCCCAATAAAAGAAGGAATCACATCATTTTAAACATTAAAATTTATTAAAATAATTTAGATACATAACTTGGAGTTATAATTTATAGAATTCATTAGAAATATCTAGAAAATAAAGAATAAAAGTGAACCACTTGGGAGAAGATTTATGAAATAAGTAAAGGATATTTTTAAAGATGGAAATTTCATATCATTTTCTATAAAACCATAATTATACCAATATGAAACTAAATAAAATAATTATGGGTTTTAGAATGAATTAATTATTTAAAATTATTTTATGAGTGTGATTCTTGACAAGAGATCTGAAATATTAAAGTTCACATAAACCGAGTTTACTTAAAAGTGGTAATTTAGAAGGGAACTAAAATCTTATATATAAATAATCGAACCCGAAATCCAGGTTCATCCCATAAAAATGATGTGTGATTTTTTTATAAAACAAACTAGAATAAATACACTAAATTTATTACAATAGAGGACCTTTTCTAATCTAGGTTCTTGAAAATTAAATACACGACTTACATTTCAACAAAAATATACAAATTGAATACAATGATTTCTTCAGCGTGATGCTTCCACAATGGAGTTTCAATGCAACAAGTATGCTAAACATGAAAAGAATTTATTATATGTAGGGTGAGCATAAAATTTCTAATAATGGATTTCAAAAAAGCCAATTAATTCTTTAAAGACATTTTTGAAAATAACTATAACTACTAAAAATGGATTTCCACACACACTTGAATATACATATATAGAAAATTAGGGTTTTCCAAAGTAACCATACTTGAAAAGGGGTTGGGAATTATCTTATTAAAATATTAATTTTCTATGGGTTGTTAATAATATATGGAAAAATATCATTAAAATCCATACATACAGAAAATAGTCTTCACTAAGACTTATGGGTTTACTCCCCATAACATCACATATTTCCCCAGTACCAATTTTTGAAAGCATTTTCCCATGGACCTGCCTTCCTTATTTCTTACCCAAAATCATTTAGAAAATACTTACACAATATTATTTCCTTTGAAAGAAAATAATCCATCTCATATCATCACCATTTCCTCAAAATAATTTTAAAATCATTTTAGGGTGAATCCCATACTTGGTAAAAAAACTCACTTTTATTTGAAAACCGTAATTGGATGAAACATGGATTTTAGTGTGTGTAGGGTCACATAATGCATGAAATGTCACACATAAGCTAGATGATGGCCATAACTATTCATGAAAGACATGATTAAAGATTCAGATGCATGTTATCATATAAAATAATAACTTTTTCCACATAAAATGATAAGATTTATCACATGGAAATTTTTAAACATAGTGAATTAAGGAGTCTAAACTTACATAGATATTTAAATAAATGTTTTCTGGGTTTTAAATAAAACTTATAACTTCTAAATAAATGATAAATAACAACTATATATAAGGTGGTCATAATTATATGCATAAATATGTGTATATATATGTATATATATATATACATATATGTATGTGGTTTAAAATATGAAACCCTCTCATCTGTAGGTTTTAGAAACTAAGATTTGAAAACAAAAACCCTCTTATATGTACATACACTGAAATGTATTGATGTATATGTGTATATTCACAAGTACACACACACACACACACATACAACACCCATATATCACCAATTTGAAAACCAAGACATCCCATATTCACATAAGTTTTAGAAACAAAGTTTAAGACATAAGAAACCTTTAACATATACATATACACAAACACACACACACACACACATATATATATTTAAAATATAAAGTTATATATGTGTACATACACATGTATATAAACATATATATGAAAATCTATGAAAATGGACTATAAAATTTACACTCTTAGAACAATAAGATTCTTGAAAACAGATCCATTAAATCAAGAAAATTTATCATATATGCGAATTGAATTGAAAAGATATGATCTTACATAATTATATATATATATATGTATTTCTTCTCAAACTTATGGCCCCATTTTGATCTTTGTATTTTTTGTTTCCTTAGTCATTTTTCCATTCTCTTAAATAAGATCCCTCTTACCTAGTCATAAAAAAGGTTTTTTTGTTTAATAAAGTGGGATTGACCCTCAAACTTTTAAAAAACTAATAAATAAAAAAATAGAACCCTTTCCTGACTTAAATCAAATAGGGAAGTGGGTTTTTGGAAAACAAGAGAGTGCTTGAAAGATAGAAACTTCGTGAATTAATTAGGTGTGATGGTAGGATATTCGAGTGTGCGATATATAACAAGATATTACATCCTCTAGAAGCAGGTTTTATTAAAAAAAAAATGAACAGTTTAGATATAAAAATCCTTCATTAAAAGTGATGGTTCAATAAATTCCAATTAGAACAAAAATCTGAGTTTTTTTACATTTATTATTACTATTTAAACTCTAATCCTTTCAATATTATATTATATTTTCATTTTTATAACTCATGAGTCCATTATTTTCACATCATTGGTTTTTTTCTTCCTTTCTATCCACATGTCTCATGATTATCTCTCTTTGGTTGTGTAAAGTCAACATATTATTAATATATTATTATTTTATTATATAATCATTAAAATAATTAATTATTATATTATTCTTTCTCATCTTAATTAATGTTTTTATCAAAAGAATAATTTCTTTTTTTAAAACAACATAACATTTTTTATAAATAGTTTAGTGTTATATATATACAATTAATTTTTAACAAAAAATTCAAATCAAAAAATTTTAAATCACACACACACATATATAATGTTATTTTTTTTGTTAAAAAATATATATATTTATAGATATGAAAATCTTATTCAAACCTGAAACTTTGATTTTTTCCAATTAAAACATATGTCTGAGTTCCGTTTAAAATTGTTATTATTATATATTGTTATTTTTAAATTTTCATAGTTCCATTTAATTCCCAACTTCATCACGTCTCTTTTTTTTGTTTATCAAAGTCAACATTTTTTATATCACATTATTATATTATCAAGTTGATATTCCCTTAATCACGACTCTCCCATTCTCATACCTCTTTATCATTATTATTATTTTTCAAATAGTTTTATTTATTTATGTTTTAATAATTCATTTTAAAGAATTTTTTTAAAACAAAACTCATTATTGAAGTTTATATATATATATATACATTTTTGTTTTTTTAAACATATATAAAGTATGTTTTTATAAAAAATTAACACATATAAACAATATATATATATATATGTATGTATATATATATAAACAAATTAAAATCTCTTTTTTTTTCTTAAACAACAAATCATAATTTTTTTAAATCCATTTTAGCGTTCTTTAATATATATAAATAAATAAATATATTTTTTTTATAAAAAATTCAAGGGAAAATGTTTTTAAGAAAAAAAACATATATATATATAATGTGTGTTTTTTAATAAAATAATTATATACATTTATAAATTTTAAATTTATAAAAAAAAACATAATATTTTTTTTTCAAATAAAAATAAAATGACAATATTCTTAAAAATATTTTTATTATCATTATCATTATTATAACATTTATTTAAACATTTTTAATCAAATAAAATGTTATAAACAAAATAGAAAATTACTAATTGAATTTCTTGGGGTGTTACATTTCCCCCCCTTAATTGAATTGTGTCCCTACAATTCTTTTGTATACATAGAGAAGAATGTTACACAAGGGACATGTAATTTTTTTTTCAATTTTTTCTAATTTTCCAAAATTATTCAGACCACTCCTTTGATACCAATTATAAATACCCAAAACCAAATTATGGATTTAGCCCTTACAAATGCTGTGTGTTTTTTTATAAAAGAAAAATGAATAAATACACAACATTTATTATAATAGAGGAACTTTTTCGGACTAGTTTTTGGAAAATTAGATACATGACTTAGATTTCAACAAAAATATACAAATTGAAAATAATGATTTCTTCCGCGTGATGATTCCATAAGGGACTTTCAACATAGTTAGTATGTTAAACCTGAAATGTGTTTATAATACATAGGGTGAGCATAAAATTCCTTGTAAAGGGTTTCAAAATAGCCGATAAATTCTTTTAATTTTTTTTAAAAAATAACAATACATACTTAAAATGGATTTCCACCCACACTTGAATATAAAAATATAGAAAAACAATGTTTTCCAAATTAACCATATATAAAAAGTTTTTGGGAATTATCCTTTGAAAATATTAATTTTCTACGGATTGTTAATACTACTTGGTAGACCATCATTAAAATCTATACATACATCCACTAATATTTGATAAGAATTATAGGTTAACTCCCCGTAACATCACATATTTCACAAGTACCAATTATTGAAAACATTTTCCCATGGACATGCCTTTCTTATTTCTTACCCAAAATCATTTATAAAATACTTACATAATATTATTTCCTTTGAAATAAAAAAATCCATCTGATGTCATCACCAATTCCTCAAAAGTGTTTAAAATCATTTTAGGGAGAATCCCATTCATGGTAAAAAATAAACTTTTATTTGAAAACCGTAATTGCATGAAACTAGGATTTAAGTGCATGAAGGATCACATAATGTTTGGAATGTCACACATGAACTAAATGATGTCCATAACTATTCTTGAAAGACATTTTAGGATATGCAGATGATTTTTCACACATAAAATATTAACTTGTTCCACATAAAATGATAAGATTTATCAAATGAAAATGTGTAAACATGGTTAATTAAAGAGTTTAAACTTACATATATCTGTAAACACTAGTTTGATGGGTTTTAAATACAAATTACAACTTCTGAATAAATGAGAAAGAGAAACTGTACTTAAGGTGTTCATATTTATATGCTTATATATGTGCGTGTATATATATATACATATATGTATGTGGTTTAAAATATAAAACCCTTGAATCCGTTGGTTTTAGAAACTAAGCTTTGAAAACAAAAACCCTCTAATATGTACTGACACAAAAATGCATTGATTTATATGCGTATATTTTCATGTATACACACACACACACAAAATCACAAAGATATATATATATATATAGATATATATAGACACACACACACACATCACCCTTGTATCACCAATTTGAAAACTAAGACTTACCATATTCACATAAGTTTTAGAAATAAGGTTTAAGACATAAGAAACCCTTAATATATATATATATATATTGAAAATATAAAGCTATATATGTGTATATATGCATGTATATACACATATTTATGAAGATATATGAAATATGATCATAAAATTTACACCATTACAATGATAGGATTTTAGAAAATAGATCCATTAAATCAAGAAAAATTATCATATGTGCGATATGAATTAAAAATATACGATCTTACATAATTATATATATATATATATATGTATTTCTTCAAGAATTAAATAATAATAAATAAATATAACCCTTACCTGACTTAAATCAAAGAGGGTAGTGGGTTTCTAGAAAATGAGAGATAGATTGACAGAGAGAAAATTCAGGTATCAATTTGGTGTGCAAAGTGGGGTTTGAGTGTCCGATACATAATAGTTTGTTGGTTCCTTCGAAAGATGTTTTTTATAAAATGAATAGTTTAGATCAAAAATTCCTTAATTAAAAGCTATGTTTTGATAAATTCTAATTAGATCAAAAAATTAAGATTTGTTTACATTTATTATTAAGAATTAAACTGTTATCATTTCAATATTATATTATATTTCAGTTTTTTAATTCATGAGTCCATTTTTGTCATGTCATTGGTGTTTTTCTTCCTTTCTATCCACTTGCCTCATGATTGTATTTCTTTGGTTGTTTCAAGTCAACATATTATTAATATATTATTATTTCATTATACAATCATTACAATAATAAATTATTATATTACTCTTTATCATCATAATTAATGTTTTTTTGAAAGACTTATCTCTTTGTTTTAAATAAAATAACATTTTTTATAAATAATTTAGTGTTATATATATAATTCATTATTCATCAAATAATTCAAATCAAAAAATTTTAAAACACACACACACACACATATATTATGTTCGTTTTTTGTAAAAATAATTATATATATATTTATAGATATAAAAATCCTATTGAAACCTGACACTTTATTGGTTTCCAATTAAAACATATATTTGAGTTCCCTTTAAATTTGTTATTATTATATATTGTTATTTTAAATTTCCATAGTTCTATGTAATTCCCCACTTCATAACATCTCTTGATTTTTTGTTCGTCAAAGTCAATATATTTTTATAACAAATTATTATATTATGAAGTTGAGATTGCCTCAATCATGACTCCCATATGCTCACACCTTTTTAAAATTTTTTAAACTGTTTTATTTATTTATGATTCAATCATTCATTTTAAATCCTTTTTTTAAAACAAAACCCATTCTAGAATTATATATATATACATTTTATCTTTTTTAAACATATATAAAGTGAGTTTTTATAATAAATTAACACATATAAATAATAAATATATATATATTAAACTAATCTTGAAATATATATATATATATAGGTATATATAAACTAACTAAAATATAATTTTTTTTCTTAAACAACAAAACATAATTTTTTTAAAACCATTTCAAGAATTCTTTAATATATATAACTATTTAATTCGTTTTTTATAGAAAATTCAAATCACATATTTTTTAAAACACATACATATAATGTGCATTTTTGTGATAAAATAATTATGTACATTTATAATTTAAAAATGTTATAAGACAAAAACATAATTATTTTTTTCTAATAACCATAATTTTTTTCTTAAATATATTATCATTATCATTATTATTATTATTAAATTTATTTAAATATTTTTAATCAAAAAAATATTATAAATAAAATAGAAATTTACTAATTGAATTTATTGGGGAGTTAATTTATATAAACTCATAAATTATAATGATATTAAACTAGTTATATATTCTAGGGAAACAATATAAGATGTATATGAGAAGAGTATGAAATAAAAAGAGGGAAAAGAGAGGTAATGTGTAAATATCAAGTAATGAAGGAGGTATAGAGGATCCATTACACCATAAGGAAAATTCAAATAAAAACCCCTTGAAATTGTGTGATATTGAATTTAATGTTAAAATGAAATGAATAAAGATATTGAATGATATTATATATCAATTGGAATTATACAAACCATTTAAAATAAATTAGGTTTATAAAATAAGATGTGTCTAAAAGAAGGATGTTATGAGACCAATCCCTTACAGATTTAGTAATTTTTAAATCAAAATCAATTTGAAGATTTAAAATAATATTTTTTTATAAAAAATTTCATTAAATCCTTTTTTTACAAAATAAATTCTTGGTATATATATACACCATATAAACAATATATTGGTGCACAACATTAAAACATGACTCAAAGAGGAGAAATTGAGAGGAAACCCATTCCTCAAGTTTGAAAGTATTCTTCACTTTCTTTTAGATTCCTAAATAATTAAATTAAGTTAATTATATGTATACATAATAAGATTAATCAAATATATTTCATATTTCAAGTTTCTTTATATATCATATGTTATTTATTTATGATATAGTTTTCATACCTTTTTTGGGTACTTGAGGTTGTTTGGTTAATCTTCCCGTAACTCCCTATGTATGTTAACCATGGTCGAAAGCATTGTAAAATAGTTTCATAATATATATAATATTTATATATATATATATATATTAAAATAATTGTTTATATGAATTATATTTTTAATCCTAACAATGTTGATTTGTGATGACAAATGAAACTGAATTCTCATGGTTGCGATAGTTCTCACATACACAATATTAATGATTCAAAATTCTTAAAGAATGATAGGAAAAGAACGTAAATTATAGTTTGAAATTTTAGAATCATATTTATATTATTTATATCATATTTATTAATCCATTAAATCATTTTTATAAACCTTTAAAAATGGTTATGAAAAATAGAATACGTCACTTTGGGGAGGTAGTAGTCCGCACAACACACTAAAAAAGATTTTGTTTTTCTTAGAGGATGGAGAGGAATAAATAGTTGCTATTCCATTAATATAATTAAAAATAATAATAATAATTATATATATTTAATTATTATTTTTTGTATATAAGATATTTGGAAGAGTAAGATTAATGATAACGACATAAGAAGGAGATAATACAAACATTGGAGACTTGATCTTTCCTTACAAAACTCTATGGAATTGACGGGATTAGTCTAGCATAGTTTGGACAGGGTCTTAAGAAAGTATGATGGAATTATAAAATAGGATATTTGGATAGAGTTTCTGGGAAATTTTTAATTTTAGGTGCATTTTGGAAAAGGTTTAAATAACTCCTTTTTTAAGAGAAAAAATGTCACTTTTGGAAACACCTTTTTTAATAATTTCATGACACTATTCCAAGGTAAATGAATAAAATATTTATTAATAATAGATTTTTTGTTGTCATTGGGTATATAAATACTCAAATAAGTCTTTAAACATAATATTTAATCATTTTATTGGGGTTTCCCTTATGTTTTTATATTTCACTTTTTTACTTTTAAACTAGGTATATTGTTTTTAACTAAGTGGTTTTGTGTTTTATTAAAAATATAACATAGCCCATATAACCAATGATTTATGTGATGGAACTAAATATGACATATGAATAATCAAATTAAATTTATAAATACTATAAAATTAATTTTTAAATAAGAACATGTAATGTCTAGAAAAACAATTTTAGTTGAAAAATGTCATCTTCACCATTATGGATTTTTAATTTTATTTAGTAAATATTACCAAATAAATGAGTGTTAATATATTTATTTTTGTTTTTATATATAATAATATAATAATTATTTAAATTATTTTATTCCAATTGATTCGATTGAAATTCAATAATAATAATAAAACAATAATTTTCAAATAATTATTTCACCGTTATCGTGGTAATTAACATTAATCTTAATAATCTACATTTTATACCTAAAAATGAAATTGAAAATATTAGATAATATGGAAACTATTATATCAAATATAAGAATTATTTTACCATATTAAATTTCTTTATGTAGAGAGATTAATCTTAACATTAGCATATGTAACGTATAAACACCTATTTTTAAGAAAAGTGTATTTTATGCATAATCATTATGTGTAGGATAATATTTTTAATTTTATTGGTTAAAATGATATTAAAAATATTATTATTCCGAAAATAATAGTTTTTTGATAGTGAAATAACTTTTTATCCTAGTTTTCTAAATTTTCAAACTTATTTAACGAATGAAATGGAAAATATTTTTCATAGAATATTTCTAAATTTTCTAAAATATTATACATTGATTTTTATAATCCAATATAATATTTAAAAATGGTTAATTTAAATTTATAATATATATATATCTTTATAGTAAATAATTTCAAAAACCTTCAATTCATAATTGCATAAAGATTATGGTTTTATTAAAAATCAGCATGTTTCACTATTTATATATAAAACATTTACTTTTGAAAAAGCGCAAAAAACTATACTAGGATAATTTTAATATTTAAAATTAAAAAATGAATTTTATTTTTTCAAATTAAATTCCTATAATTTTTTATTTTTACTATTATATAAAATCATAAAATATAATGAGATGCAATTTTTTAATGGAAAATATTTCTTAAAATAATAGTTGTTTTATTCATAATTTCTATATAAAAATAAAGCTATCATTAGTTGATCAATATTATGTTTTATTAAAATAGTCATATAACAATAATATGCTTAGTTTTCTTTAATAAAAGGTACAATTCATAAAACTACATATTCTTAAACACAATAAGGGATTTAGCAATGTTTTATAAAATAACCTTTATATAAAGATAAATTTATATATTTCATAATCTTGTAACTCTTATTTATACCTAATAATTCCATGGTTTGGTTTTAATGTTATAAACATATAATAGTTTATTTTTTTTGTGTTGTGTGTGGAGAAAGATAGGAAATATATTTGACTTAATTAGAGGAAATAATATATTAAAACCTCAAATCTCTACACTATCCCTTTGTCATGAGCTTTTTTTCCAGCCCATTTGATAGAGGATTATCCACACATCACAATATTATCAACATATATATATATAAAGATTTTTTTATTAAACATTCAGGTCCCCTTACCACTAGATAAACTGCACATTTTAGCCTTGATTCCTCTTGTTTATGTCCATTGTAGCTTCTACTTATTGATACTTCTTTATCATATAATTTAATAAAGGAAAATATTTGTAGATTTTTACCATCCAGATTTAAAACCATTTCCAATTTCAGAATACATCCCCTTTAATAATTTATGTGAATTTATACACCACTTATCATTGAGCTATTGACTAATAATCTAAGTCTACCAAGTCAAAACTCAATATAAGAAACAAGATTTTAAGACAATAGCCTAAAATCAATCTATATCACTCACCTACATCTATAAATTCATGTAACTTGAGTTTTCAATTTTTTTTACTTTTTTCAACCCATCATATGATCCCAATCACACTTACAAAAAACCCATCATCACATAAATCATAATAGACTGAATGTGTGAGTCTTAAAAATTGTATAATCAAATAATAACAATTTCTTTTTATTAACTTATGATAATAATTAATATGCATGTTATTCTATTCTTCACAAGGATTCCATTTATTTTGATGAGAAGTAATATATTTTGAATACTAATCACAACCCCCCTTATTTTTAGAAACAAGTATTGATCCATTACTAAATTTAGGGGAACCACTAACTGGTTATGACATCTTATTTTCGGTGGATTTTGGTATCCTGTCAACCAACCACCTGATACCACACTTTAGCATATAAATAAAGATGGTTTTCAAAATAAAATTCTCCTTCAAAGATTGTTTCTCATTCTTTTGGTAGTTAGATACCACATCTGATATGGCCTAACAACACTTGTTAATCACTAAAGTTTTCTTAACACATTTTTGAATCTTAAATGAGGATTTAACAAACCAGTTGTTCCAGGTAAGGTACTTATTCACTCAATTCTGGAATTATCACATAAAAAAAGGTTTTATGTTATCCATTATTAGGTCACATTAAATATTAAAAACACTTACGCATTCTTTCAAGCTTGATACCAATGGGGGAACTATTATTACACTAACTCCACTTGTTTCATTTATTTTATTTTTGGATTATTTTCATCTTCTCACAGATCTCTTTTCATCAAAATCACCCCATGGATTTTATGTCTCCCTTAACTATGAACAATGTTCGTCAAATATTTTACATATTTGAAAACATGGGGAGAGGGGTAACTCCAACATACTCATGTTAATAATTTGGGTTGTCCACGATTTACTGAACCTTTACCTTTAACCTCATTCCAAACATTCATAATGGTTATTATTTCTATACTGTTTGTAAATAATCCACTTCAAATGTTGGGTTTAGAGTTCTAAATCATCCTTAACTAGGTTCCCATATCAATTGTGGGATTAAAAATATAAAGCCCTGACCTTATAACATTATATAATCTTTAATTAAATGAATAATTCACATAGAGGATCTTTTCAGGTTTAGAGTTTTAGAGAGTTAGGTCATAACATTTACTTAAGATCATGAATATTACATGTTGAAAATTCTACTCAGTATCCATTTTTTTTCATAAAATAAAAACTCTTGGAAAAAGATTCATGTCTAGTTCTACATATTAGACATAATGACTTTTCTTTGATCAAATACTTGACCCTATTCATCTTTATGTCATGTGAAAAACATTTCAAAAACTTGGGACGAGCATAAAAATCTCATTAAGTGTTATAAAATAAGAAAGAAATCATTAGTCCGTCAATACATACAAAACATAAACTCTTTTACATAACTCATGAAAGCATAAGATTTATGAATAACACATAGTAATCACAAATCATAAAGGTATTTGTGGCGTTCATACCATACTTACATTGTAGCTATCAGAGCTACATAGGGAGTTTCGTTGGAATACCCATCATAGTATATTACCTAAATATCTTAGGAGAAACATTCATGTTTACCTCTATCACATTACCCAATGTATTGGAGAGCTATCTTGGGATCACCCACCCTAGGTTTATCATGGAACCACCCATATACATAAACAATTCCCAAGAACTATAACATATTAATAACACATTAAACAAACATAAAGGAAAGATAAAATTTCAACATTTCAATCACAATATATCATTAAAATATATTGACATAACAAATCCATTATAAAAACCATTTTCATTACCAATATACATAGAAAGTATATGGTATTTATTTTCCTTTAAAAAAACACTATGGCTTGTTAAGTAATCCAAAGATCAAATAATACTCACGGTGGCGGAAAAAGGTCGTTGTCACCGGTTACATTAAAAAACATTCCTTTTTGTCATTTAGTAAAATTATTTGTATAATAAGATTCCATTTGAATGAAATGAAAAGTAAAAGGGGTTTATACACCGTATAAAAGAAATTCTTGTATAAAACCAAATATGCCTCAATGAAAGGAGATTGAGATGAAGTCCCTTACCTCGTGTCCAACTTGACTCGACCGTTCTTTAATCACCTAAATAATAAACTAAAGTTAATATATACTTGATTAAGAACCTGTTTCAAGTTAATTATTCCTTTTATATCACTTATTACCATGTTATAAACATTATGTAATCATTTAAGTTAATATAGGAGATTTTGTCGATATTTGGTACTTGAGTCAAAAAATGAACACCATTACAAGTTGTCCATGTGGTCAAAAGTCCATTATATCCAGAATGATATTAATTATTTATATATCATATATATATATATATATATTATATCCAGTATATATATGTATTTATAACATTACATAACATTTGGAGATAAGAAATGAAATGCACTGTTCATGGAGACGGTAAGCCGTACGTACGCATGAACACTACTTTCATTTCTATTTCACACTTTAATGGAATTAAAACATAATGATACATAGGTATATTATAATTCCAGTATAATATCATATATAATATCAATAAATCTATCCTTTATACATCCCACATATGGCATTAATGAGTCATATCACTTTGAGGGGGCGGTAGTCCGCACTTCCTTAAATATGAAATTATCGCGTTTACCCATTATGGAAACCATACAGGTAGGCTGAAAATGTAAAACACAAAAGAATAAATAAAACATAAAAATAATATATATCATATATAAATAGAGTTTAATATTAGTGGTCACCATTAGAGGCAGTAGGAGATAATCGAACAATCATCATTTCGTGAGGTGTTAGTTTTTCATCCACAGAAATAGTATGTGCTTCAACCATTAGATGGAGGTGCATGTAAGTGTAGTTAGAATACTTATCATAAAAACATATTATTATATTTCATATACTTGTGTTGTTATAAATGATATGATTAAAATTATTTTAGGGGTTGGGGAAGTGAAATAAAATAAAAGAATTTAAGAGAAACCGTTATCTTTAATTTTAGTAATTCCCTTTGGTTTGAACCAAAAGGACTTCTTGAAGTGCCTTCTGCCTAAGTTAAGGCTTAAAAAAGGAGGATAGGGATATTTAGTGATTATTTGGTTAGGGGTATGATGATACAAGTGTCTTGAGAGGTGTGTGGAAAGAATTATAAGTGAGGGATTTTTATAAGGTGGGGAGGGGCTCTTTAGGAAAGTGTGAAAATATTATTTTATTATATAATGATATTCAGTTTATAAATGTACAAAGATAATTAAAATAGAAGATAAGATGACTAATGGTTGAAATAAAATCATCCAATAAGAATTGGACACGTTTTTGATATTGTTTTGATATTTATAATCTTATTTATTGAAATAATTTATTAATGAGGCAAATACTTCATCATTATTGAGTCATAAATAATTTATTTTATTTGATGTATAAAAATTATAAAAAAAATACCATGATGTAGGAAATATTTTTATATTTTCAATGAATATTTATAGTTGAAAGGATATCTTATATAACTCCATGTAAAAATTGATTTACTAAAAGATATTTGTTTTTGTCAGTTTTTGTCATTACTTTAAGTTAACTAATCTAAAGTGTCATTATCACTCCCAAGTGGCTCCATGGGGTCCCAATATCGACCCAAGGATTTCCATGGTTGACCATGACTCATAAAGTAAGGTTATGAAAAGTGTTAAAGTAATTTTTTATTATTATGATATTCTTTTTACCTTAAATTACCCTATTTAACTTTAACCGCGGTAAATAAAAGTCAAAATTTACTATTCATCAAAAATTATTTTCATCTTATTAAACCAAATTTTACTTACTAATAACAAACATTTATGTTGGATTTTCAAAATTCAATTCACATAAGTGGTAAAATTTCATTTAAATGAAAATTCAGTTATTTAACTACTACGAAGTGGTTTCACTATTTATAAAAAATTGATGTTTTTAAGAAAAATACAAAAAATTCAGCCTAAGCTATATTTGATATTCCGAATTCAAAAATTATTTCTATTTTACCAAATTTAAAATATAGAAGATTGATTTATTAATTTGAAATTAATTTTCATTGTCAAAAACAAATAGCGCGTTTTTAAGAAACAATAACTATCAAAAGACCGACACTTGTTTATGTCCAATTTCAAAGTGAAATCAATTACAATGACCAAAATTGGATTAATTGGTAAAAATATATCATAATTAAAATTTAAAATCAATTAAAAAGATAATATAACCATATAAATAAATTGTATTTAAATGCACTTCTGAATTAAAATACAGTATGTTTCACTATTCATTAAAAAATGAACTTTATCAGAAAAATACCAAAAAATTTACCCAAAGTAAAATTTCATATCCCGAATCTAAATAAAAATTTTATTTTTTCAAATAAAACATATAAAATTGACCAAAACTATATTTAAAAAGGGTTCTCCATCAAAAGGCAGTAAATTGACCTTTTATTGAAAATTAGAGTATTTATGCCTAAAATTAGATTCATTCATATTTTAAGCCCCTAACTTTTATTATATAAATGTAAAAACATTTAACAAACAAGTATTATCATATTATAGTTAGTTCTATTCATTCCTTCCAATACAACAGTTAGGTGTTAAATTCCATTTAAAATAATATTATTACATTACTAGTGTGCAACGTAAGATTTCAAAGAAACCCGTTGTTGCGTATCGGGTAAGCCATCGAACATAGCGTCCTCTTTAAATTAAAATTAATATTTAATTCACAAATATTAATAAATATGAAAATATACTATTCTTTATTTACTTGGGATGTTACAAAACACACTAGTATATGTTTCCTCAGTGTATTCTTTATTAATGCACCCTTCTTTGTCATACTTCTTCCTCCATGCAGGTGAACTCCATCGATCATACTTTTATGATTTGTAGTGTTTTGGATGAGACAACTTAATAATTTATTCCATTTATCCTAATCAATTTCTATAAGAGTCTTTTCATACATATTTTTCCTTGATAATTATTTCTTCATGTTCACAACATCCTTTCTCATAGTTTGAACCACTTTACCTTTTTTCTTAATCTTTAAGATATTCATTATTTCATTCCATGAGGGTTGTTATTAGTGTATTATCATAGGTTCTTGATGACCCTTAATTAAGCTCAATTTTTTTCCTTTAAGACAGTAAATAAATTTTCCCTCTTAACATATTCTCTCTTAGTATATATCATCTCTTTATTCATTTTATAATATAGGAATACCTTTTGACAACAACAGTTTCTCTCATACTCTAATATCTAATAAAATATCCATGATTAGAAAAAATTAAAAAATTTATTTTAGATATTACAACTCTAGTGGTTATTTATTGGTTGATATATAGAAACAACATGTTTCCATCCTCCTTCAACCCCTTTTGATTCTAGATATATGCTCATGGTGTACACAAATCTTCAATAAAAGTAAAAAAATTTAGTTACCTTCTTTAGATAGTTATTTATTATTGATTTATTAAGAACCATTCTTTAATTCTTATTTTAAATATTTGGAATTTTATAAAAATTACATGTTGAGGCTTCTATGTTTGGAATTATCTTTTATTTTTTTTTGATATTTTCAACCTCATATTGAGCTTCTTGACCTTCACATTTTTATTATTTAATTGGTTACACATTCCTTCTAGCCTTGAAAAAGCATCTTATATATATTGTATACAATCTTCTTATTTTTTATTGGGTGGGATATTACTTTATTTCAACTAAATTTCTATTATAATCTATTTAACTATCTCTAGTAAAAGTTATTAAAGTAATTCATTTTTACCGTTCATATTTTCATACATATTTATTGTGTTTTCATTTAATTCCACCTATACAATTTTTAAGCATTTATTTTTCCTGGATAGATCTCATATTAACAAAAATTTAACGTTATACATGATTCCCCATTGATCCACATTTCATTGTAAGGATTGAATCTCACGTTTTCACTATATGACAAACATCCAGATTAGAAACATGATGTTGTATCCATATCGTCATTAGAATTTATACTTCTATCAATCACTAAAGATGATACAAATTATTTAGATTTGAAATTGATTTAAAGAAAATTATTAGAAACTAATTTAAATAAAAAATAATAATATTTGACCCCAATTAGAGATCCCATCTTCATGGGGGTATTATTTTATTTTTCATGCCTTTTTCCATAATTAAATTTTCAACAGGTTTGATAACTGATTCTTCATTATTTCTGGACTTGTAGTATTATCTTGAGGTAGAAAACACAAGATAATTATCTTCTATTAATATTCCATAAATATTCTCCAATAATATTCAAATATAAAATTACCTAGATCAATGGATGTTTTCCTTACATACGTCGCTAAATATACCTCGTTAATAATCTTCTGTGTCTCCATGTCTCTGAATCCTGGTCTCATTCACTTTTATTTCTTAATTTACTATATTTTGGGACATATTCCACAATTACATAACCAAAAAAATTTAAAAATCATCAAATCATCTTTTTGTATATAAAAAATTCTGTGCCATTGAAATATAGGGGCCTCATTACTAACCCCATGTGAACAAAGAATCCAAAAACAAATTTAGAGGTTGAACACCAAGTCATAACCTTTTGTATCTAAAACCACACGTTATAATCAAAGCCAACCTGGGGAGGGGCGGTTGGGGCATGGGGGTGGTGGTTAATTAGTGTGTAATCCAAATGAAAATGTTTCTTTCACTCATTTTTCATACAATAAGATCTTTTCCTTATGTTGAAAAGATCTGTCTTCAACTAGTTACTCTCAATGGAACCCTCACTAAAAAACTCATAAATATGCATGAAAGTAAAAATATAAAACAGTAATGGTTATCTTACTTAGTTCACCATAAAGGGTTACATCTAAGCCGCACACCTAAAAAATGTTTTGATCTTCTAAAATTCACTACTACACTTGTTTGGTGGAAATTTTTTTAAATATGGTTTCTCCAAGCTAAGGATCACTTAATCTACAAAGGTTTAGGGTTTGGAAACTCCTTATATAGGTCACACTACCTTCAGTTATCCTTAATAAAATACACTGAGAAGATAATAAACAGTTTATAGACTGGTATATCTCTCCATGATTAGTATAGTAATCATATTTTATGTGAATATTCATCTCCATATAGATACTCAATTTATCTCGATGACCTCAAAACTGTCCTTCTTCAAGCTAGATGATATTATCCTATTTTTGTTAGGAATTAATCTATGTATTCCATAAAAATAGCATCATAACCTATCCTATAGATGAGAATAATTTTGTAGTAGAATCATCCCATTGGACTCCTCCTTTAGTTTCATGATATAACAGTGTCACAATCATACTTCTTAATTATTATCTTTTTCACAAACCTGAAATATTGATGGTACTCATATGTGCCTTGATATCATTATTAATTCCAAGAAATTGATTAAGTAGTATGTTCCACTCTCTATATTATTATTTTATTAATATATATATATATATATATATATATCACTATACTCACCTCTCATGTAAGTTTCCTGTGATTTTAGTTTACTCCATTCCATCTATTCTTCTTCTTGTATTTTAATTCATATACAAAATATTATGAATGTTATTAATTTAATATAGAGATTAATTGAATATATGGATATAGAAACAATTCTATAATATAATTACAACATCTTTTCTTTAGTTCAAATATTTCCAAAATATTTCATGAGATATTTTCCATATTTTAAATATTGAAACCCCTTGAAACAGTACTAGGAAATCATTTCTTTTTAATATTCACAATTATCATGACATATCTAAAATATCAAGGTCTTCATTCATCAAAAAATTCAATGATTTTCCTTGAAAATTTCTATCCAAATTATTAATTTTATATTGTTATTAATAATATTTCCACACATGTTGAAACATAACATAATTGTGTAACAATATGATCTTTTTAATATTCAGATCTTTACAAATATTTAATTTCAAATTACCAAAAATATCAGAGATTATTATATTTTAATTTCTCTATGATCTCCTCCATTATAGGACAAACATAAACCCTCTTATCTTTAATATGTTGAAAATTACTTGACTCCCTTTCATCGAGCATAAGCCTTACAAAAAATAACAAAGGCAATAACCCTTACTGATTCTCCTGGATGAATCTTATAAAAGATCACCATGCCATTGAAGATGAATCTTAAAAAATATTTTGGTGACCCTTAAATTCCTCAAGTTTCTCAGATACTTTTCTAGATTTCACAATGGGAATAAACCATATGCTTTTTTCTTGATGACCCATATGTTTTGTTGATGAATCTTATGATAGGGACAAATAACCCTTACTATTTCATGACTTTTTTATATTTTCTATATTCGTTCTACCATGGTGACCCTAAAAAATTTAATATGACACTTACATAATAAAGGTATAATTTAATATTTCTATTTATCGATTAACATTATAATTGGTGACTCTTAATAAATCGTTACTCACTATTATAAAATCTCAAAGAAGGTATTAGTGACCCTTACACAAAAAACAGATCTTCCATTACATTTTAAAATACTTGAGAACCGAATAATATATTATTTACTATTTAATATATATACCTATTAAAAATATTATTCTTCACATAATATAATATGTATCAAGGGGATGAAAAATCCGTGCCTTCAAAATATACTATACACTAAAAAATATATTTTACACGAATGAAAAATTTATTACGTATCAAAAACATATTTTACATATATTGATAATCCTCTAAGAATTTTATAATTATTCCATTTCCAAAATATTAAATATACATGAATTAGCCTAATTTTAATGATCTTATTGGAAAAAATCGTATGCACCTATTAAAATATATTATGTATAAAAGTAAATTATAAACATTTTCACTTCTACCTCATCCTGAATATCTTATGTACTTATGGAACATCCCTGGAACCTTTTCATTTTTTGGGAACCTACACGAAATAGAATAATCTTAGAAATATTAAATTAATTGTAAAATAATTTCTAGGATTCCATATTTGAACTTCTGACCCCAACTAATTCTCTTTTAGACTTTAAATGATTCATTAATCTTATAGATTATCTTTTACTGCTCCAAAACCATGAACTTCTCTAAATATTTCAGAAAATTATGAATGTGGTTTACATGTATATGGTAACTATATTATTTTTTATTACTTTATACATGACACCATTTCTTCTCAATGAAATTTTCAAAAAATATTACATGCTTACTTATTATCAATAATTATAATATCCATCATCCTATTTTTAACACAAATCATATAAGAAATTATCAATAAGGTGATCAATTTAATATTAAGAGCTGTAAACTTTATGTAAACAAGATTTTATATAAATAAATTAAACATATTTCATATCACAATAGAATGCATATAATTTTCATCCACATAATCGAAACTAGATTGAAGCCAATATTTGAATCCAAGTTGTGTACCTATCCACTTAAGGAACTAGTAAATCAAGGATGACTATCAAAACCCACCCTCTATAATATGTAGTGAACACACACAAACAAACACACACTCATATATATACATACATACATATAGATAATAATTTTTTTGAAGAGGCCACCCATATGATCATATGTAGGAATAATAAATTTATCATCTACTTAAAGGATTCTAATCATCTTATCATATTAAGTAATTTTATATAAATGTTATCCTCACTTAAGAGGCCTTATCCTCTTATAAGAAGGAACATATGTGTGTGTGTTTATATATATATATATATAGAATAATATACATATATTTAATCCTTCATATATAATAATACTAACAACTTATAGGGAGAAACATATAAAATACATATAAATATATATCTATGTGTATCCTATATAAAAATCTTAATCTTTAACCTACAAGAAAAAGCCCACACTTTGAATATTCAATAAATAGTAAAATCAGGGCTATCCATATGTAATATAATGAATGGAAACCACTAAACAAGATTTTAAAATAAACATAAAGTGAAAATAACATTAAAAAATTTCCCCATATCTACCCATATACCTGAATTATGTAACACCACAAAATTTTATATGTATTTACTTTGTAATAGAACTTGAATTATTTGGTAGCTTTCCATACACGCAACCCTGATTCTAAATAAATAATGATATAAAAAACCATTATAACCTAACCATCAAATTTTATGGTATTAATATAAATAAACACTTTATGAAAAATATGTATAATGGTTTTTATTAATTAATATGTACTTATTAATTAATAATAAATATGTAATCAGTTTTTAGTCATTTTATGCTTCAAAAATATGGTTTCTTCAAAAATGGTTTTTATTCAATTTTTTCTCTGAAACATAATAATTAATTTCTAGAATTTTTAGAAATTTTATTCGAGGTAATTAATATAATTTTTAAAATTACCATGTTAATATTATTTTAGGGTGAATTTCTAGGATTTTTATAGATTTATTTATTTTTTCTATAAATAGTGAAAAATATTGATTTTTGTAAAACATTCCATTTATATTCAAGTAAATTTCCCATTATATATTATTTTGATATCAAATTAACATAATTTAAATTTAATTATAAATAATATAATTAATTATATAGTAATAATAATTATAATTTATTTCAGTATAAGTTAATTTTTGGGCTTTAAACACATTTGTCTAAACAACTGTTTATTTGCGCAAAATATGTTTTTATCTTATTAAATTAATTTAATATATTTTGATTAATGTTTTTAATGAAATTTATAGATTATATATTCAATTTAATATTTCAAAATTAATTTTATGTGTTATAAAAGGCAAGGAATGTATGTAAATTATGTTTTATGGTTAAAAACTCATTTTTTGAAAATAGATTTTAATTACGGTTTGTGCGCTTAATTAAAATTAAATTCTGAAACCTATTAAAATTTAATCTGATAAAATGGATTCCATTTTTTAATTTTATTATTTAATACCATTTAATAGGTTCAAATTAATTTTTGGTCACAATTAACAGTAAAAATAGTAATATTTTCTTACCATAGTTAAGGTTAAAACGAGTTTAACGGGGGGGGGGGGGGGGGGTTAAGTAATGAGACAAGGGATAGATTTCCACCCAAACCTATAAAATTATTATTTAATGAATTTATTTCAGCAATTTATAGCAAATTGGAATCTTGGTCCATTTTAAGCCACATTTCCATGAAAGTGACCTTAAATCTTTGATAACTTTTAAGAAATTCCATGTGTGTCCCTCCTCTCACTTATAAAAGGGAACCTGTCCTCCTAAAATATACAAAAAATTTGAGCCTTTTATATTGTAAAAGACCCACTAAAAATAGTTCAAATAATCCTTACCTTCATCTTATAACTCATATTGTTCTCCAATGTCCAATCCTTTAAGGCTTAAGGAGTAATCCCAAGGTGGTCTCTCAAAGAAGAGGTATTGATCTTAACCAATCTCTTTCAATTTTATATCTTCTTATACATCCTAAAAACATGTTTTATTTATAAAAAATGGGGAATTAAGTATCATAAATATACTAAGTTGTTAATATGAGTATATAATAACCATTTACCTCCACTTCAATATCCAATAGAATATGAAAGTATCACTCGTGTGAATGTGTGGACTACTACCTCCATGCGGCGATATGAATCAGTTTCCACCATCACCATTTATGGTTGTATGTTTTGATAGATTGTATATATAATATATTTATTATATAATAATTAATAATTAATTATTAATTAATATTTACCATTATTTCATTCCATCCATAGAAAAAAGGAAATATAACTCGTGCGTACGTACAGACTACAATTTCTACATAGCGATGTGAATCATTTTTTCATGAAAAATTTATATGAATGATTATAAATATGTATATAATGAATATATTTCATATTTAAATATTTATTAAAATTATTTAGGTGAAGGAACCATGATCAAAGTTTAAGGGTCATAACCTCTGAACCAAAAACATACATGAAAAACAGACCATTTAACACCCAAAATGACAATAATAATAAAATATTGTTAATGAACGGATAATAATATGTTATAAGTAAACTATTTATGTTATTATAGGTATTATTATAGTTTTACTATAGAAGTATAATAAATTCAAAATTATTACACAGGAGGTTAGAGTGATTAAGAAGTAAGACATACTTGAGGTAATGGTTTTTTGTCTTAGTTTCTATTCAGTGAGACATGTTTTAATGATATGCACCAATTTATTATATCTATGGTGTATATAATACAAAGAAATATATTTTTGAAAAATAAATGATTTAATTCATTTTATTTATATATCCATATTATTTTCATGCATCTAATGACTTTTGATTCAATGATTTCAAAATCTGTAATGGATTTTTGTTATAATCTCATTTTAATGGGATAATTTTTTCTTAAATATTATGAAGATAAAATTGAATAATATATTTATTCCAAATCATATTTATTTTATTCCAATTTGGTTTTTTTTATATTTCATGTTTTTGTTTCATTTATCACTCTTTATGTACTCAAAATACCTAAAGAATGTTTTTACCTTCGGCCAAGAATCTATTCTTCAATGTCCACATTTTTCTTTAAAATATTTACAAGAATGTTTTTAATATTACCCAAATATTATTTAAATTAATTTTAAATATGTTTTACTTTAGTTATATATGTTTTAATGGAACCTTGCTATCATTTTCTAAACATGATACTGTTGACTTTTTACTAAAAATGTGAACATATTTTTTAACATAAACCACATAAAAATAAACACCAACCATTATGAAAAATATTTTATTTATATATTTCATTATAATTTTCCAATATTAATTACAAAGAAAATGTTTTCATTAATATTTTTTAATTTTTTATATTCTAAATAAGATATTTTGAATAAAAAGGGTATTTTCCACAAGAAATGTTCAATTGATATTTTTAAAGTATTTTTATCTATTAAAACACCCTTTGATATTTTTTATGAATTTTAAGGGGTATGATTCAATTCTACCATATTTATTATTTATATGGATTTTTTTATTATGATGATGAAATGTTTCTGAAACCCATATCCTTTCACAATGTTATATATGATGATATTATGATTGTTTTATGATCTTGTGTAAATAATATTTATAGTTTTCATTATTCGATGGGTGAGACTAGAATTATATAGCCTGTCAATAGATTGGGTAATTAAGGATATCTCATTGGATAATAAGTTCTTGAATGGGGGAGTGAACATAGTTTAATATGGGACTTTTTCTAAGAATATAGTCTTGTGAGTGAACCTTGACTAAGGAACAGATGGAATGGGGAGTGAACCCAATCCTTTATGATAGTATTGGTAGTGATAATTGAGTAAGGAAATGATTTTTTTTGATTGTATACATGACTTAAACATATTTATCATGTTTATGTTAGATTTTTATGGCTAATGAATGATTATTGATTATGTCTCACTCATATGTCTTATGTATTTTGATTGAAAAAACATTATTCCATGTTTCTTGATTAGGATATTTTAATTAATGGGTATGGTTTTCTAATGTTTATCTCATGTTATCATACCATTATGATTATATTATGCTCACTTATGATCATTTATTTATATATAAATTATATTTACCCATATCTAGTACATTTTCTCACCCTTTCTTACGCTACCCTTCCCCATGTTATAAAGAAAGGCTTTAAGTATGTTATGTCTAAGAAGGATGCTTGTTGTGAAGAACTAAATGGGAAATTATATAGATCTTTTATATACCAATTTTTTACATTTAAAATTTTCCAAAGACACTAATACACTTTGGTTATCAAGCATGTATTATTGTGAAGTTTTTTGAATATTCATCTAAGATTATGTAATATTTATGAGTAAAAATTATGGGTCTCTATAAAATATATCAAAAATAGTCATGGTTTATATTAATAGTAATCATGATCTTAATAAATAATTTAATTTCTCAACAATAGTAAATAAACATTCCATTCAGCAATTAATAATCATGCTAGTTTAAGTTTAAACATGTCACAAGACAAGGTATGCTTAATATCTAAACATAATAGGAGGAAGCCAAACATTGAAATAGGGAAAGTATAATAAATAATTTAACAATGTATCAATAAGAAAAACAAAGCATTATAAAATTATCATGAAAAATAAAAATTAATTCCAAATATAAAAAAACTATTTTCTAATCAACTAAGAATTATATGTATGAAAATACTAGCAGAATCATTCTATCACACCGGGGGGTTAGTAAATCTGTCTGAACAAATTTTACTGAATTCTAAATAAAATATAATTAAACCTATTAATATTATAACCTATGAACCATTTAGGATAAATAGATCTATTTTTAAATTCCCAACACAACACAACACATATAATGAAACAAATAAAGAATTAAACCAATCTGACATTTATAATTTATTTAAAGATGGGTGAATACATTGTTGTTGTTTTTAGGTTATATATGAAAAATAGATATCCATTTAATAAAAAAGTGAATACATTAAAAGGTATAATCCTTAACCTAAAATACTATTTCCCAAAATTTATGGCATCCTATTGGTTTATTATACTGGACCCTACTAGTTTACCCTCAATCCATTTTTCCCCTCTTAGTTTGCAGGACAACACAAAACTTCACTAATAAAAAATATCTTATTTTTTATTTTCATTGGTCACAACATCAGTAGATAAATTACATTCATAAATTTTATAAATTTAACTATATTATTATAAATTGAAATCATTTCATAAAGATGGAACTTATTTTCAATATTAAGAATGATCAACACATGAGTATAATATGAATCTTCATATTATCTTTTTACTCCTCTGTTGTAAGAACATAAAAAATAGATATTCCAAAAGTGGCCACATTTTTTTCTTTTTCAAAAAATCTTATTTGTATCCTTAAACTTATGTTCTGTAGTAATAATAAGAAAAAATATTTTAAATGTTTTTTTATACATATAATATTCTAAACAGTTATTATCATCTTCTTTTATTTTTTTTATTCTTAAATGGTCAATATTTTTTTTGAACATTTACATTGGATTCTCTTCATTAATTCTCCAAATTATTCCTTATTAACATCCCTTAATGATGAAAAATTATTCATAATCAAGACAACATCTGCATCCCAATTCCCTCTACCCATTTTTTATCTTCTTAGTCTTCAGTTTATAAACTTTGAATAATATTACATGTATTGTTTTCCATAATTTAAAATATTGAAATCCATTGAAATTTAGAAACATGATATTCTCAATTAAAAACTAAACAGATTCCTGTGGGTATCTTTCCCATGACCCCGACCTCAGATTCTCAACTAAACATGTGGGTTTTTACCCGAAAATCTCTTTCTTTCATTTTTAGTTAAGATTCCTCAATTAATATTCTATAAATTCCAACATCATTTATCACATTACACATGTATAATATTATATGCCGAATATTCTTCTTAAAATATAATTAGTGAAATTACTAGCTTAAATCATGAATTAATCTATAAAATTATAGTAATATTTAAATCATTAAGAAAAAATTCAGCATATTCTAATTTAAATCTCAAATAATCTTTCATTTTTTAACATTTTAACCACACATAAAAAATAATTATTCTTATATATCACTTTATAGAGATGAACATTCACTTATATATCCTCATCATTGTCTTTATTATCCTTTAAAAGTATCTTCTATATACTCATATAATCATCTATATTCTTAACATAATCTAACATATTCTGAATAACATATTAGTAAATATCAATTGTCATATATATGATATCATGTATTATAAGGTATAGCCTAAATATTCTTTGAGTTATCTTATATATCCCAAGTAATCCTTAGATTTTCCATTTATAAGTTTTAACATATTATTTATCCTTTGTATATATTATGGGACATTAAATATCATGAAGTAAAACTTCCATACCACCTAAAATATATTATATATCATAGAGTAACTCCCATTTTTTCTTAGGTATTATCTAGAAAATATTATGAATCTGAATGAGATCTTGTATTTTTAAAATATTCTATTAAAATAATTATAACACATAATTATATATTTTATTCTACTAACCTCAAAAATTATTCAATCCTTCTATAGGAATCTCCATTCACATCAAAAAATCTCAAAATTATTTAAAATAACTTCAAGAATTTTTTAAAACATCAAAAAATATATAGAATAATTCTCATATAATTTTTTATCATATAAATAATCCTCATTAGTATTTCAATTGAAGATTTAGCACCTCAAAATAAATCAAATAATAGTGAATAATTATTTATTAGATAAATGTAAAACATGTATTACCTTTTCTAGAAAATTCATATCTCAATAAACTTTATCACACAAGTGATATTTTCATACATTTTAGTTTCATTTATCACTTGATAAAAACAAGGATAGATCTTTAAACTTTTCTAGCTAGATCCATATTATTTATTCACATTTTAAACCTCATATTAAATAATATGTAGATGAAAATGCTTTTATCGTCTACCATCACCCATCATTGTCCCATTAGAATCTCAAATCATCAATCATAAAATGTACAGTCTATATAAGATCCCATTTCCCCTTAAGTTATAAACCTTTATATTTAAATTTAATTATTATGTTTGTTTTTTGAAATATCAATTCCTAGTGTGTTAATGAATAATTCAGGGGAAATAAAATGCTTTTTTGGAGTTTAAAGCCTTAATTTTTGGAGGAAACGGGTGGGCTGGATGGTTTGTTTAAACTGTACAACTCGGTCCGCATGATTTTTTACACCATATAGGGTGATCCAATGAACTATAGAGGGATAAAAATCTTTTTCTAACCATGTAGATCAAGATGAAAAACTATAGAAATGATGCAAAAAATTTTATAGATGGGATTTTCAAGGCATGTGCATAGTTAGTCTAACCACACACCTAGACAATGAGAGAGGGCTCCCATGGAAAATGACTGTCAAATGGTTGGAGCACATTTTTTCTAAACAAGTATTTAAACCATGTGACCCATTAATTTGGGTGAAATATTAATTTTACATCCTTTTCATATTAATTATCACACCCCTATTTTCATTTTCCTCTATACATAACTCCTCACTCCCTTATAGAGCTCTCAAGCTCATCACCTAGGCTATGATACTTCTACTTTGATCGAAGTCTGAATCATGTGCAGTCTATCATGTTGGTTATCCATCAGTGAGTGCTTTGATACATTTTCTTCTTTTCTCTGTTTATCATTCCATCTATTGTAAAATCCTCAACGAATCACTTTTTCCTTATTTTTAGGGTATTCATCTATTTATCAAATTTCTTCCATTATATCTCAAATCAAAATCCAATACTAGATATGTTTTCTTCCACCACCATAAGTTACTTGCTGTATACATTTTTCCTAAAAGGTATGTAATTGAATTTTTATTCTCTATTGTACCGCATGTCAGAACCTACATATGTTTCCCCTAAATTAATTAATGTCTTAAATTAATTATTTAACATGAATTTTAGGCCATTATAGTACTTACCTTGGTCATAGGTTTTCAACCTAAACATAAAACCACCTCCATGGCAGGTTCATTTATCTACCCCTAAACTAAAACCACCCCTTAGATGTGTATGATCTTTCCTTCTATTATTTAGAACCTTATGTAATTATATTTAACACTAAAGGTATGAATAAATCTTATGATATAAAATAAAATGTGAATAAAGTGGTTAATTGAATGTTGTAAATGATGACATTATAATGAGATGGATGGTCTCCAGTCATTTTATTCGTTACATGGATTGTTGGACTTGGGTAAAGACACTGAATTTACTTAACCCTTTTATATTAATTATTTATATTGGGCATTTTAGTATTACACTGATGATGGGTAACTTGGTATGGAACCAACTTCGATCATCGATATAGAACCAACATTAATTGTATTTATGGAATTGAGAAGGGGGATCAAGGTAGGGAACCTATTACCGCTATATTCATCTCTAGATATTAGGATTCCATGACCATGGGCTCTAGGTTCATGGACCATGAAAGTCTGTACTATTCTGAGTTCATGTTGGATAAGTTCCTTAGACTCAAAGAGTATGCCTTTGTCTTTACCTTAGGTCATGAACCATGTATTTCTGATTCCTTTTATGTTTAAATGATATAAAAAATCAAGTATTTTCTCACATAATTTACCTTTATATACACCTTTTATTGCATTATTATAGTAATATCCTCTTTTTATGGACCTTTTATATCAATTATTCATTTTTCATATTTAAAAATCATATATACACATGGTTATAGTTTATATAAAAAGGATGGATTTATTATAGACACAATTGGTGGTGTCATATTGAGTATATATCACCCCCTATTCAGGACACTAATTCATACCTGAACCAACTTCATGGATGCAGGTGGGGAAAGGGAAAGTGCTTGGTTATGATTGCTTGACTGACACATAGGATGAGATCTTGGGAGCACATGATTGAGCCTTGGTTCATGATTCTTGGAGATAACCTTTTTTCTTTTTGGTATTTTTTATACATGTATTGTTTTGGATTCTTACTTCCATGAATGTATAATTATTTTTTTATAGCATCATGACATACTCTTTATGTTGTATATGTTTATACTTGTGGCCTTGATTATTTATTCCTGCCAGGATATGTTATTGTTTTTATTATATCTTATTATTATTCTTCCACTACTTATTCATTTATTGTTAACACTATGATACATTAATATTAATGGTATAGTTTCTCTACTATAACACTTTATAACCATTATAGTATTTGAAAACCACTGGCATACAGGGAGGTGCTATTGAGGCCATGTGACTAACTGAGCTTAGTTACTTATGAGTTAACTAGGTCTGGGACATTACATGTTACTTCTTTGAATACGAAATAACCAAGTATAAACTTACTCATATTTTCAATCATTATTAATAACATAGAAATAAATCTCTAATACCTAAATTTATCTCATAAAACAAATATAATATAAGATAACCATGCTTCTATTGTATATAAACTTCAGTTGTATCTTAAAATACTTATCAGAGGGTTCTTCAATATTTTCACCCATTTCTTCAGCTCTATTATTATATGTTAACTTTACCATTTTCAAAATATTTTCATCTCTTAATGAAAAAAACACAAGACTCGTAATCCATTGGGCATTTCAATCTTTCCATTTAGATTTGTTATCAACACCCATTTCAATCTTGACTTAAAATTAAAGTCAATATGCTCTATTTATAACTTCTACTCCTTATGAGAATAAATAAAAGGGTTCTATTGATTAGGATGGAATCGCACTTTACTTAATTAATGAGGAATAAATTAATCCACTTTATGAGTATGTGAGATAACTTACTGTATAAATCATGAGAGATTAATTTAGTTATTAAATTTTTCTTTAAAACTATTTTTTTATGTGTAACCAACATAGATATTTTCTTTAAAGGGACATTAAAACATATTTTCTTTATCATTATCAATCTGATTCATGAACTCATATTAAAAAAATGATTTAAAACATTAAAAATAATAGGTTTCTCAGATTCCTACCTTTGTATTTCTTAAGATTTTACCACTTTTCATTTCAATGATAAATAAATGTCATCCCATTAATTTCATAATTTATTTAACTAAAAAACAATGGAAACTATGTCAATCATACCATATCAATGACTTATTCAACATAAACCAAAATTTTAGATTCCTAATAATTTTATTTGGAAACTCTATCAAATCAATTTCCCCTCAATGCATAAACTCCATCCATTATTAATCAAGGCTATTCTTCAATAAAATTTTTCTTCAAACATGTCTTTCTAGTACCACTTGAAATGTTTCTAGGAGGAATCATATTTCCCTCTTATATCAATCTATGTTGGATAATACTTTACTTTGTAATATTTTCATAGAATCCCAATTCTTCTCTATACACATCACCTTGAATTAGATAAAAAGAAATAAATGAAAAGATATGGTAATAAAGATTTTTATTCATTACTTATTAGATAGAGTAATACAATTGAGAGTTCCTTATAAACACAAAAACCTCTTTCCATACATATCTAGTTTGGTGTGAACTCTTTAAGCTTACACCTCCATTTATTTTATTATCATGAATTCACTTTGGAATCATGGAAGTCATTCTTTATATTTATCCTTATGTGGAATAAGTATTTTCAAAACTGACTATAATGGAACCTATAATATTTTTATTTACATATATTTATTTATATATCAAAATTTCCCTTAAAAATGATCTTACATTATTTAGAAACGTAAAAAACTTTATTGGATTGTCCACATGAATTCTATATAGTGTTTGTGTTACACTATTTTGGAAACCTCTCATGAAATTCAATTTATTCTTAATGGATGTCTTTAACCAAATCAGTCCTTCTATTTCTCTCTTGAATTGATTCTCTTGGTTGATTTATTTTCTTCCATTTTCAATGATGTTTAATTATTTCATATAATGATCCATGATGTCTAATTCTATTTTATAATATAATTATCTCTTTATTTCTGTATCATGCTTCTCAGTCATCATGGTTGTGTTTTGTTTTTGGTTTTTCTACCACCTTGGGAAAACTCATTTCTATTTATACACTATTTATTTAAAATTTTCCATATCTTATCTACAACCTATAGAACATTATTTGGTAATAAGGAAATGTGGAACATGATTGGTTGATTTAAACTGGAAATTTTTATCCTTATGACCACTTTTATTGCAATTTTCACAAAAAAAATGTTTAAGATTTAAATAAATTTTTAGAGGAAAGATTCAGTCCTAACTTTTTTTGATGTTTTTCTCATCAAATTAGGATATATCCTGACTCCAACTTTTCTACACCTTTATATAAGCCTTATTTTTCTTATAATAATTTAATTTTGTTTCAGAAAGTTAGTGGACTTTGTCCAAATTTTTTCACAACACTAGAAACCCCCAAAAAACCTTGATTTGTTTCTTTTAAAATTAGCATAGACCAATTTATTTACTATATATTGTTTAGATAATGTACCATTATTTTGAGATACTTTTAATGGAAAAAATATGATGATATTTCTTACATACATCCTTGATGATTTTGTGGGTTCCTTTGATTTTTTCTTGACCTAAATCTGTATTGAATTAAAATTGTAAACGATTCTTTTCATAGAGACATTATTAGTGAGAAAATAATCTCATAGAATATGAGATGTCATGTTATTAAGATTGGAGTTGATATCTTTTTGTATGATTTAAATAAATTTTTCCACTAGAATGAGTTTATTTTGAAATTTAAAACTCATAAAATTTTTTTGGATTAAAATCTTATCTTAGCACTTCGGGAATATTTAACTTGTGTAACTTCTAGATGTCTCACTTAGACTTACTTCTCAATATTCTTCTTTTTTAAGGTTTTTTATCATCCTTTATAGATAGAAATATATCTTCCCATACATTCTTAATCTTTACATTACGGTATTCATGATTCTTAATCAATTCTCTTTAATAATTTTCAAGCCACTTCACTCTTTTTTCCATGATCTCTAACTAATAATTTTTAACATCATTGATAACATTATGAGTTTCTATTGGTGTATAGGTATTCTTCTCAAATATTTTCCTTGTATTAGATTTCTATTCAATGGTAATTTATAATAATTCCTCATCATGGTAGATTTGTTTTCTTAAATATCAATAAATTATGCACTTTGTCTTCATCCATTTTTGATGAGATTGTTTCTCCTTTTTAACTTTTTTTCCAATGACTTCTTCATAGAATATGATTAAATATATAGTTGTAATTTTTATTTCTATAGAGACTTGATGAAATCCAGTATGAAATTAGAAACTTCATGGGGTAAATTTTTTAAATAATTTTTTATTTGAAAGTAAAATTCACCATTGACTCAATAAAAATGAACTCTCTTTAATTTAAACTTGGGTTTTCAAGATGCTAATTATCAATAGAAATGATAGAAAAATTAAATATTTACTTACCTTCAATAAGTGGTTGACCCTCATTGTATTTTATCAATTTTTTATATCTCATATTTTCCATGATTATTTCTTTTTATAGTTCTTTATTTTTTTTGAGAGAAACATCGATGTCAATAGTGACAAATACAATATACTTATTCTCCAACTAACTCATCTCACAAAATTCTTAAAATATTTAATTCACATATGATAGATAAATAAATAGTAAAAGAAATAGATCCAAAAATAATTAGTACATTTTATATGATACCAATTAAAAATCCTAGTAGAATCACACATTTACACTGGTGGTGGTGGGGGGTGAATCTGTGTAAACCAATTTTTCTAAATTGTTAATATATTATAATCACCTGTATTAATATTTGAACCTATTCACCTATTAGGATGAATATATTTACTTATGAATCACTAATAAAACACACTTCATGCAGTGTAGTAAATAAAAAAGGACAACACAACTTGGTATTTACGAGGTTTACCCGCCAAGATGGCTAACTAAATCTATGCTATGTTCAGGTCAAGTCCAAGACACAAATATTAATAAATATTATAAGGTGAATACATCAGGAAGGTATTATCCTTAATTCAAAATATTATTTCTACATAGCTATATCCTATCACTATTTTTTTATACTATATCCCACCAGTATATAGGAAAATACTATACCTTAAAATTGAAAAATATCTTCCTTATATTTCTAGATGTCACAATATAAGTAGATAGACATTATTCCTTTAATGAAGGTATTTGATTACCTTATGATAAAAAAATCACAACATGCATGTCGAAATTCTCATCAATATTCAGAATAATCAACACATGAATATCAAAAGTACATTCACATGGTATTTTTACTCCTTATAAGAAATAAATTCAAATACCAATAGATATTATAGAAGTACTAGCATGTTGGTTTTGCTCACTCAATATTATTATACTCCATTGACTAATGATGTACTATATAAATAGTTAATAATATTATCTATTTTTTTCCTTTGATACAAATAATATTCATAATTAGAACTATTGAAATATATTATCTATTTTTATTGTTAAATTATCATGTTATTTTAGGAATATCTGTTTTTTATTCTCTTTATTCAATCATCTTTTTCCTCTATATTTTTTTATAAACATAGTATCCGAATCTCAATTCCCTTGACCTATTTTTTATCTTATTCTTATTTTATTTATTGACTCAAAATTATATCACAGAAATTATTTTCTATAATTATAAATATAGAAATACCTTCAAATTTGGAACCATGATATTCAAAATTAATCCCCCAATAGAATCATGTGTGTAATGAACCAACCTGAATACCCTCTCGAACTGGTTCTCGACCCGATCCACCATATACCTGAAGGGAGTTCCCAATCCCTATAGGCTAGAAGCTTGCACTTGATAATTGAATAAAAATCAGGGGTAACAACTATGCATATCCTAAATAAATTAAATGGCATAGATTCACATAATAAATATGCATAATGGAAGATAAAAATATCTATAAAAAATAAATAAATAATAATGGTAGTGATAAAACTGGAAAAGTAGAAAATGATCTCAATGTGAAAACTCCAACTAAAAAGGACAAAAAAATAAAATAGAAACTCATAACATGGAAAAAATACCACCATCTCACCACCAACTACCTAAAACCTAGCTAAAAAACCCTACCACCTCACTACAGTGCATTTCATTTCCATACATTGAAAGACATAACCATGTATACTGACTGTCAAAGGGGAACATAGGGTGGGACCTAACAAGATTAGTAGGGTCTCCCCCAGGTGCTCCATATCTAGTATATGAACAATAATACATGAATTCTCAACTATATAGAAAACAAGGCATGATATACATTTCACTAGTTTTTATGTCAAAAGTATGGAAAAATAGTTTAATTTCCCCATTTCCCTCATTTCCAAATAAATATAGTAAATTAATTTCAATGCATTTCATATACATATACCACAACACATATTTCATGTCAAAATAAAGTATGCATCACATATCATATCAAATCCATGGAAGTTTAATAAAAAAGTACAATATAAAAGAATAAGCATTGGTAACATCATGACAGGGATCATACTAGGCCAGGATAGGTAGGGAGCTCATACCTAACATAGAAAATTGTATATGAATATAGGTAATAGACATATTCATCTAGTATAGAGAGTATAGGAAAACCCAAAAAAGTGAACCACTAACGGTCTAACTTGTACTTAGAACATTAGAACTAGGGATTATCGGAAATCCCCATGAGAAAAACCCTTGACAGCCATTGGAGATAACGATCCCTAACCATATAGAGATTTAGAAATGGCCTGATAAAAAATATGTAGATGACCATAATTTTCACAACTATTACACATCTTTGCATGTGAAGGAAAAGAACATTATGTGTTTTAAACATTACCATACTGTTAACAAGTTAGAGTCCCACGACTAGCTACAACCAGAGGTGTCAAGAATTCCATTTGTCCAGAACCATCTTTACTACTCATGAGATGATCCTACCACTTCCCCATTTCCTTGGTGCGCTAGTGAAGCTACCACTAGGTGGAAGAGAAGGGGACGAATATCCAAACTTTCCTTTCACATTCATCTCTAACATCATAGATCTGTCCAATGTATCTGCATATGTTAAAATCTTCACCATAAATACCTCTAATGTGATATCTGATTGCAAATCTTACATGTACTTATAATCCTTCAACTAATCATTCTTCACTAACATTGGTGAAAAATAAACATTCTTAACAAATCAATTGGTGTAAAAATACACTGAAAACTCTCCCTACTATAAATAGATGAACTCCATAGACTTTTCCATTATCATCGACTCTGGAAAAAATAGCTGGAAGAAGAACATCTTAGAACCCTTCCAGTATAATCCCATATTCCTATCCACCCATAACATGGAATCCCACAAACCTTTGCTGGGATCATCAAGTCTGAATGTTTCACACTTCACCATGATACAGTTAGGTTTATCCATGAAGTGAATGATCTAATCGATCTTTTCATTTGATTACTACACCTCTTGAGGTTCATTCATACCTTTAAAGGAAGGTGGCTTCTCATGAATGAACTCCCGTGATCGATCTATGTCCTCTATAGCCCCTAGATACACCTCAATATATGCGTTTTGAGATCACAATACATTCTGATACATTAAAATAACTTCCCACATGATAGCCTCAATAAGGTTCTGATCCATCAGAAGATTCCCTCGAGAATCATCAATTTCACCTTCTTATGGAACCTGAAAAATACATCTCAGGGTCATACTGCTAGACACAAAACATAGAAGAAAAAATCAGAGAGAAAAACAATCTTAGTTGAAATCAGATAACTATAGAAAGAAAATGAGATTAAAATCAAAACCCAATATAAGAGAATCATATCTCAATATCCCATAGTAACTAGAGTATCTTCATAGAACGATCTAGCTAGGCACTCACTGCGACCTACCTCTGAAGTCATGAAAATTTTATCTCTAGTTTACCAAAATGTCCTAATATAAGGAATCTTGAGTAAAAACCACCTATGATACGAATTTTTAATTAATTGAACTTATACCCTCTCAAAATAGAATGAGAACCAATATTCCACATATTGTATGGGAATCCTTGATCCCCATGGGCTGGTGACTAGCACCCAGTCATCAAACAAAAAATAGAGGGAATGATTTATCTCAACATGAAGCAATAACATGACATATATGAAAATAATATAGATTCATAGTGGAAGATAAAAATAGATCCCAAAATAGATAAATAATAATATAAGTGATAAATCTGAAAAAGGTATAAAACAATATTCCATTGATCTGTCCAAATACAAGAGAATACAAAATCAAACAACCACTCCAATAAATCCACGTAGTAATGTGGGAAAACTCCCACCATATCACCCCCAACCACACAAAAACTAGTTGACAGAAAACCTCACCACCTCACTGCGATGCCTTACATTTCCATATATCAAGAGACATAATTAGGTTTATAGACTATTGAAGGGGTATACATGTTGTTTTCTAATAGGATCAATGGGATCACACTCATGTGTTCCATATATAGTCGCTAAAAAATAATCCAAGAATACTAAACATCAAATAAAAAAAGACATGATATATAGTTTAACTGTTTTAATATTAAAAGAATGACAAAAATAGTTTAATTTCTCCCTTTTCCACATTTTCAAATAAATATTGTAAATCGATTTCAAATCATTTCATATCCATATATCACAACAAACATATCTTGTCAAAAAAAATTAATGCATCACATATCATATCAAATCCATGGATGTGCAACAAAAACAGTACACAAAAAATGTAGATGCATGAGTGACATCATGCCAAGGATCACACTAGGTAAGGATAGCTAGGAAACTCATATCTAACATAGACAATCACATAAACATAAATCCACTTGGCTTATGGATTGAGTCTAGAGAGTAGAGGGATGCCCCAAATAGTGAACCCCCAACAAGTCTAACAAGTCCCTAGAACAAAAGGTCAATGGGGAAGAGAAAATCCCCATGAGAAAACTTTCTAAAAGTGGAAATTATATATCTCTATACCTTCTATCTATGTACCCACGGTTTCCCAGGTGATCTATTTTCCAAACCATCTCATCAAACCATTTCATCATTTTATTATTTGAAAATAATTTCAAAAAACCATTTCAAAATTATCTAAAACCCTTTGCATTTACCAAAATATTGGAAAAACCATCTTTTGTAAAAAACCATTTTGACACACACTAAATAAATTAGTCATATTACAACATTACATTTAATGAAACAATTTATCAAAATAGGAGCAATGTAGTTCACCAACATAGGCTAAAGATAGAACAACATACCTCAAAACTCAGGTCAGAAACATATGCAATGGAATCCACCATAAGATATAAATAAAAAAAATGAAAAAAGGGTCCCTAGAATAAATATAAACATATTATAATTTAATTAATTTAGAATAGGGATGATAGAGAATAGGAAACAACACATACCTCAATACGACACACCCTCTACACCATAACCAATAAAGGAATCAACCCCCCAAAAAAGATCACACAACAAATCAATAGAAAATAAAGAAAGGTAAATAGATCAGATAACACAACGAATCAATGCTACCATTATCAAAGTAATAAATAAATAGAAAGTATTAATCACCTCGAGAGATGCAATCCAACTGCAACGATGTTTAGTCGCCGAACGAATCAATCCAGATCAAACAAAGGCTCCCAAAATTACTGGAAGAGAGCTATAGGTTAATAGGGGAGATATCTATTGAAGAATGAAATACAAATAAACTGATGTAGTTTATTAAAATCCCTACTCACAAATATAATCCATTTACATGTCGTGTAACCCATGGTTTCTAGATACACAGAAAAAGCCCCCACCTTTTTATTAAATGCTATTATTTTAACATTACATGTGTATAATCCCTTCAGGCTATGTATCAGGTTCATGAAACATCCCCTATAGAGATTAAACATTATGTATACCATTACAAAATGTTTATTTCTTAATTATACTAAAAAACACAAGATTTCTTACAAAAAACTCAAACCAACTATCCTGTTTTCATAATTCGGGGAAAACCCCTCAAATCCATTAACACATTTATACCTAGAATCCATTAATTAAAAAAATATACATCCCCTAACTTTATTTCATTTAACCTAGAAATTTTTCTCCAACCTTGTGAGTCCCAAGACATTCATAATTATAGAGGAAAATAAACAAAGAGGAGGAAAATACATGAAATATGAGTCACAGGATGCTAAAATGTGAGTATATTCTCCATGATCCTTGATATTCAATTCTCAACTGAACTTGTGAGTTTTTCCCCATGATCTATTCCTTTACTTTCCTTTTAAGACTCCATAATTTATCTTCTACATATACCCAAACCATTTACCACCTTAAATGTGTATTGGATCACATGTGTTATTTTCTTATTCAAATCTCATTGTCAAAATTACAGTATTGAATCATAGATTAATCTATAAAACTATCATTATATTTAATTCAGTAAGAAAATATTAAACATTAGGTTATTTAAATATATATAATTCTTACATTTTAAACAAATTTAATCTCATTTAGGAAATATTTATTCCTGTATATCACTTTAGAAAAATAAATTTCCTCGTATGAATTATCATATTTATCTTTCATATAAATTTAAATTATCACCAATATGTTCATATAATCTTCTATATACTAAAAATAAAATTACATACTCTAAATAACATTAGTGTAAATATTTTATATCATATATTAGATATTCTATATTATAAGTTAAATCCACCATATGCTTTGATTTATCTTACATATTATAAGGAAGCCTTACCTTTATCATATCTCATTTTGAACCCATGATTTATCTTCTCTATGTACTGGGATATATTATGTATCCCCAAGAAAAACTTATTTATTATATGAAATATTTCACATATCATAGTGTAACATCCAATATTTCTTGGATATCATCCCATGAATAATATATAGTTTAGCGGGATGTGGTACTTAGTCGATATTTTATTCAGGGGCATCATATAAATGTTATTGTGAATTACTCATCTCTAAACCATAATCGAAAAACATATTTTAGCTAGATCAAAACATATTCAAACCTTCTTCAAGAATATCTAAAAAATTTATCCCATCTTTATACACTTTTAAATAAATTTATAAATTTATCAAGCCTTCAAAAAATACTTCATCACAATTCCCAAATCTTTTCAAATCATGTAAAGACTCCCCTTGAGTATTTCAATCAAAGTTCCACTACCTCAAACCACCTATAATAAGAGTAAAAAATTATTTATCAAATAAATGAAGAACCTATAGTTTACTTTCTCCACTATTTAGATATTAATCAAATTAATCATCAATGTGATATTATCATATGTTACAAAAACCTTTTTTTATTAAAAAATAGAAGTATGTATCATTAAAATTTCATCCATATAGATCTATTATTTTTAGTCATAGTTAGATCTTCATATTCATAAACATATAGTTTTTAGTGATTTCATTAACCATTGTAACTTTTCAGTAACTAATTATAATCCAAACACAACAATCATTAGATATAGAAGCTACTTCCTTGAATCTATAACCTCCAAAAATATCTCCTAATACACTTTAATAAGTTCTCTAATATCCTTACCTCATTTGTTATATGTTTACTTTACCAATATCTTGATATCTTTATCACTTATTGAGAAAAAGACAACACTCACAATTCAATAGGTACTTTAATGTCTTCATGATTATCACTCTTTAAATTTATGGTTTGGTTTAAGAACCCCTTGTTCACTATATATAACTTGAATATTCATTATCCTTTATTACCCAAAACAAGGTTTTTAAAATCACTAGTTAGAAATTAATTACTCTCAAAACACTTTCAAACCCATATAATTAATATATATTATGTGGGTTAAAATTCATTCCAAAACAACATTTTTTCTAAAATTAGTGTAACAAGCACTTCATGATATAAATATTTAAAATATAACTAGTTGACATATATTTCTATGTTTTTAAAAAATCAGATTAAATATTTAATAAGTTTTACCCCTTTCTTTATTCAATCAATTTTTATGAAATGCCACATTGTTGAGTATAATTTCTTACACAAGAAAATGTTCAATTTATTCCAAAACTTAAATGATCTTTCTAACCGCACATTTAAAATATTCTTGAAATTGAAGGGTTTTATGTTAAATAAAATTAAAAAAAAATAAAGAAAAAAGGCTCTGATATATTTCTTTTAAAGAAGAATAAATTTACCAAAATAGTAGTTTTTAAAGAAGAAGTATCAAATGTTTTGTTCTTGTAACACCCCAAGCTTCTACAGTACACGTCTCTTTGAATAATGTAATAGCATGTGTTGTACGCAACATCGAGTTCTAACGCACCACAACCAATCAAACTAGCCGTTATGAATAGTAATACCTACCTTTTGAAATTATATATATTTTATATTTCAAAATCGACTTCATTTTTGGATTCATAATATCGAAATTATCCTAAGTTGAATTTTTTGTATTTTTCTGAGAACTTCCAATTTTTATGAATAGTGAAAAATACTTAAAATTTTTTTTTAATAAAAATAATTTATAGTGATAAATTATATTATTTAGTGGTTTTAAAGTATAATTATAATATATTTGTACCATTTTATCCAATGGTTTTCATTTTAATTAATTTCACTTTGAAATTGGACATAAACAATTGTCAATCTTTTGATATATATTGTTTCTTAAAAACACGCTATTTGTTGTAACAATGGGAATTAATTATAAAATTAATTAATGCAACTTATATGTTTGTAATTTTGTAAAATATAAATCATTTTTGGATTCAGAATATCAATTATAGCTTAGGGTGACATTTTGGCATTGTTCTGAAAAACTTCAATTTTTGATGAATAGTGAAACCACTAAGTGGTAGTTAAAAAACTGAATTTTTCATAAAACATAATTTTATCGCTTCTATGAATGGAATTTCAAAAATCTGAGAGACACGGTTAATATCAAGTAGTAAAATGTGGTTCAATGAGATGAAAATAATATTTGGTGAATAGTAACTTTTCACTTTTATTTACCACAGTTAAAAGTAAATAGGGTAATTAAGGGTAAAAATGATTTTAATATTACCCTAACACATGTAATAATTCTATTGGAAAAGTGTATCTAGACCAAAAACAACCTTAGGAATAAAATATTATCATTTAGGTCCACTTTGATTAGATTAGGACATTTATTATTATTTAATTCAAAGAATAGTTAAAAGAGTTAAAATCAAAGTTTATTTACTAAAACATTTTTAATATAGGGTTATACAGAATATAAATTTTATTGTAAATACTATTAGAAACCTAAAAGTATTTTCTACATAATGATATTTTATTTATAATTTTTAGACATTAAATAATTTAATTTATTTATGAGACAATGATGATGCAGTAATTACCTAATTAATGAAAACTTAGAATAATTGATATTATAAATACCCTAATAAATATAATTTGAGACTTTTTATGAATTAAAATAATTTTATAGGTTAATATGACATGTTATTATTGACTTAAGTAACTTTTTTCGAAGTAATAATTCTGTTATGAGTTTCTCAAAAATAAATTATTGAATAGTGTCAAAATTGACATAAAAGAGTTTTTAAAACAAATATTATATTATTAATTGATATTAAATTTCTAAAAATCTAAGGTTCGACCAAGAGACTTATATAATGATATGTGTATCATTAATGGACCACTTGGGGGTCTATTGGATGTATATAGTAAGTTTATTAGCCATATAATATAAAAATACAAAGAGACATTGTAAAAGTGAAACTAATTAACTAAGAGTTAATACTTAAAGATAAGGTTAATATAGCAACCCAAACCTGTATAAATTCTATTTTTTGAATGGTTTTCGACCGATACCCACTTTAAATTTTAAATAATCCACTTTGGAGCCATTATTAACCGAATATGAATTTATTATAAAATAATATTTCTAGCTTTTCCAAAGGTGCCCCTCACCCCTCTTATAAAAGGGCACTCCCCCTTCTCTTTAATTCACACCATCAAAGCCTTTTGGTTCGGCCAAACTCTGCCCAAATACTCTCTAAACATCCCTAACTTTATCCTAGAGGCCTTCCTTTAGTCATAAATCCAACTTAAGGAGCCCTTTTGATCAAATCAAAAAGAAGAACCCGAAGAAGATGTAATGATTTCACCACCCTTTTCCAAGTTCCTTTCTTCTTCCACTTATTCTTCCTTGGTTATTACCATTCTAAAATAATAACTCCAGTATCATATATATAATGTGATTTTATTATAAATATGGTACAACCATATTTCAGTATTCTGTCCATCCTTTGAATAACATGTCACCAAACGTGCGTACGTATGGCTTACCGTCTCCATGTTGTGGTGTAATTGTTATTCAATAAATTATTATTTGGATGGGTATAATAATGATGTGTAATTCATGTAAATAATAAATATAACATGATAATTATTCTGTATATATGATATAACATCCAATTATATATTATATTAATATCAAAAGAATGATATTGTCGCTCGTGCGTACGTACAGACTACCGTCTCCACAAACGCGATGAGATTCATTCTCCATCGTATCCATTCAAGTATAATTTTCATTTGATGATTTAAAAATAATGTTTAAGGACTTGATATCATTTTGGATATGAATAATATACAACCTATCCATGAAAAACATGGCTTACATGACAAAAGATATAAAAGAAAATGAGTAAGTTAACACCCGAAACAACGATAATACTAAGATATTATTAACAAATCATTGTTAAAAGATCATATATGATATCATATTAATATATATGATTCTTGCATAATTTAATAAAAATTATTTCACCATTATACAGGATGTTAAGCTACCCCCAACCAAGGAAAAGTACAAGGTAAGGATTTATTTCGCAATCTATTCATTATCTGAGGTTGTTTATACATAATAATCTACTAGGACTTCTTTATCATCCACATCCATGTTTCGTAAAAATGTATTTCCAAACATTTTTTCTATTTACTATTATATGGGTTGAAGTCATTTATACCCTTGTTTGACTTTTTATAAGAGGTTTATAAAGGAATCTTTCCGTTGTTTTCCAAACAAGGTGCTTTTTAACCTTTTCGACAGAATTAAGGTAAGAATGTTTTTTTAACTTATACGGCGGGTGTGGCTATTTTCCGCCATTATAAAATTGTCGAAGCTTCCATTACAATATTATAAGAATATTTTAAAAGAAAATGTTTTATTTTATATGACTCTTAAATGATTTCAAAATAAAAAGAGATATTTCTCTAAAAAGAGTTTGGATTTCATCTATGTCAACATACTTTGATGGATTTTAAGCTTATTTGAAGCTGATTTATTATGAAACAAAACTTCCATTTTGTATTGAAGGTTTTATGATAAGTTTGACTATGGATATGTTATTTTTATAACCTTCAAGGTTTATGGTGAAAGTATTGACATTTCGTATGCTAGTTTTAATATGAATGTTTATGTTATGTTTAAACCTTTTCATATGGGAATGCATTGAGCTTAGTAAGTGACGGGTGGAGCTCGCTATAGATCCTCGATGCATCTGTAGGTCTGATTAGACAAACTAGTGTCTTGGAACAAGGCCTTGAAAAAATTTTATTTGTAGTCTTGGCACGAGGCCTTGACTATGTGGTTATGATAGTATGGCATTATCCATTCCATCATTATGAAAGTGGTTATTGATATTACATGTGATTATTATATTAGTAGAATACCCATGTGAATACATAAATGGAATTATTTCATTTTATTTTTTCCATACTATGTTGAAGTTTATGTTTAAAAGGATTTTTTTTTAGTTATACATTGCCTTAAATGTATATTGTTATTTATGAAAGTTTCTGCTATATTTTTATCCTTACTGGGCATTTGAGCTCACCCCTTTCAATGTTTTATTTTTCCCAGGATGTGAAGAAGTAATTTATGAATGACTTGTATTGATAGTATGTGGGGATATGAGTGTGGACTTTGAAGAAAATATGTTGTTGTAGTTTTCATTTGTATTATGTAATGTAAGACTTATGAATATATCTAGTGTTTCCAAGGATACTAAACAAATCGGTCTTTCGATATTTGATCTTTCTTGTGATCATTCCAATGTTATGTAATAATGTACCGACTCTGGGTAACTGGGGCCGGGGCGTTACTGTTCTTATATAACCCTAATCAGGGTAAAATTATCATTTTAAAAACAGATTCAAGAATAGTACAATAAATTTCTAGTTGTGTTTAAATAAAAACTAAGTTTAATTATTGAACCACCTCTTCTCACCAAATCTACCAAACAATTATCTCTCAACTGATGAAAAAAATTAATTAGGGGTTATATATGGTTCTTTGAATTATAATTAACTCATTTTAGGTGGAATAATTTATTTCTATTTTCCAAGAAAAAATATGACAAAATATATTTTCTTTATCTATATTATAACTATCTAAGAAGGTTTAGTTCAAGAGAGAGTCTATGGTATAAAAGTTTTCCTCATGTTGTCTGGACACTAACAATATGCGACTGGTTTCCATTTAAGTCGATAATTATTTTAAAGAGTTTTTTAGAAAACGGTGAGGAAATAATATTAGGTGAAGTATCATGAAAATGTGTTACCTTACACACATATCGTGACTATCTATTACTATGTTGAAAAAACATATAGGGAATAAAGTAGATAAATATCGATAAACCAAGGTCCCCAAAATCAACAAGGTAAAATTTATATATTTACCCAATTTCATATGGACCCATATAAAATAATTTAATAGATATACCGAAACACCATTCAAAATAAATAATATTATATTCCCAAAATTTAAGATAGGATTTATTTTTATTTTTTGAAAATATAAGATAATTATGTTATATGTATTGCCCGAGAATCACTTAGAGGGTCAATACGACCTACCAATTCCATTTGATAGATTTAAAAATTATCAAATATCACCAAGGATGAAACTAAAAATCATTTCAGAAGTAATTCATAACCAAGATACCCAAATCCTGTAATCACTAAAATTGAATAATGTCTAAACTCAAAGGAAACATAGCTAGATCACTCCTAAAATTATTGAAATATTATTTCCACCCAAATACATAATTTAAATAATATAAAACCTTATAATTCCAGCCTAGGAACCTTAAAATACCAATGTTAAATCATACGTTTATTGTCTTCCATCAAAATAGTGTCGAAAAATTATAAAATAACACAAAGTATCTTCCTCGAATCAATAGAATAAGAGGTCTTATACAAAGAGGGTATATAATTATGACATTGTGAAATCAAAAAACTAAAACCCTAATAAGGGTTAGGGAAAAAAATTAGAATAAGATAGAGGGAATTGGTAGAAATTATAGGAATGCTAACTTAGATTTCAGGAAATAACCTTTCTAAATTCCATGGATTAAGGGGTGTTGAATGAGGGTATATAGAGACCAAGGGTTAGAAATTGGAGGGCTCCCATATCAATAATAATAAACAAAGTTAAATGATAAATGTGAAAGGGTATAAAAATAGGTTAGGATTAAATAACTATTAATACACCATTAGAAAATTCAATCCCATAGGCTATGTGTACCCAATCATATACCACCAGGTACCCGGTGGTACATCTAGGACACTAGGACCATTTTCAAGTCTAGTGGGTTCTTAATGTCCTTCCAATAGGTACCATGTGTCCCTTTTAGTTATAAAATATAGGTTAAATATCTTAACAGGTACCCTAAATTTTTTAATACTCTAATAATTCAAAAAAATTATCTAAAATCAACCCTGAGATCAACCTCATCCACTGTAATTTACGATCGAATCATAAAACAAAAATCAACCATCTATACATATCCAAAAAATTAATAATAACATATTTCTTCATTACATTTAATACCTTGAATTGATCGAGGATAGACCAACACACCACCCAGCCTGATCCTCCACAGGGATTGAAGGGAAATACTGATCCCCATGGGATGGAAACTAATGTCTGAGTATGAAGGATACTCATTGGGAGTATTTTCAACCTTTATAACAATATGAAATATACAAGTATGCAAACTAATAAATAAACTAACCAATCAAGGAATAAAAATAAACCTCTAAGAAAAAAAAATCAATTGAAATAAATATACAATATAACTAGAAAAAACTAACATAGTGGTTCAAAATAAGGATACAATGGATAAGAAATAAATAAAAATAAGACAGAACCCAAGAAGACCCAACATCACTATTAGTGACCCAGTCACTCATCACATCCACCATTAATTTGTATACCAATATAAAACTAAATAACTGAAACAAAAAATGCGTAGCTAAAATAAATACATAATATCTATATATGAGCATGAGAACTAGTTCCTATATAGCTTGTGATCTAAACATTCCTAATATGATCTCACCAAGGCATCTAATAAATTCCCTTCATAAAATAAGTCATAAAATTATAGTAAGGAAAAAATATATAAGATATGTTTATTCAAATTCTTTATAAAATAAGTCTAATAACATTCCATATTTTAATTTCTAAAATAATGAAAGAGGGACTTAAAAGTTATATAAAACAAGCTGAATCACCTTTGGTCCATATTTCAAAAATATTTAACAAAGAACACATTTTTTAAATAGACCCACTTGATAATCTTTTATAAAAACTCATTTAATAAATAACCAAACCCTTTTTAAAATTTAATCTAAAATTTAAAAAATAATTTTATAAATATAATTGAAATAAAAAAAACACACTCATGGTAAAATACAATCACAAACAAGAAGCAAGGTATCAAAGTAAAGAAGAATGAAAACACAACTGAGAAGTGGTTCCGTGTGATCAAATAAAACTAAGGGAAAAAAATTATTTATAAAATTTAATCCCATAAAACATACTAAGTAGGACTTAAGCACCACAAGTAACATCTTGATACATGAGTAACATAATAGAAATTCGAAACACATATCCAAGTGTTTCATTGAATAATATATTAATTAAGGTAGTCCTGTCAAAATAGTCAAGCCCTAATACTATCTAAAGAGTGATGAGATACCACATATTTTATTTTAGAGTGCTCACTATCTAAAATTCCACCTTTTTTTGCACACACTAAAGTATAAGTTTTCACTCATCAATATTATATACTAATTCCTCATATTACCATGAAATTTAAAACAACAGTGATAGAAAAACAATGGAACAATAAATCATCACATAAAAACAATTCATGAATTTGAAATAAAAATTCATCTCACCCCTTACACCCAAGAAATAAACATCCCCTTTTCATATTCTTTCAAAATGATCTTAAAATATTAAATATCCCATATGGATCACAATACATAATGGACATAATAATCATATGAGTATAAATAAATGGCCTCACACATTTTATAAGAAAATATCTTTTAAGGCACGCTTAGTGCTTCTAAAAATAATCCCAGGATGGATATATATTTTATACCTTTTAAAATTCATTTCAAATGTCATTTGGAATCCATTTATCAAATTAATTTGACATTTCATTTTAAAATAAACCATTTCCAAAAATATGTTTTTCAAATATTTTAAAAATATCCTAAGACCCAACAGTATCAAAATAATTAAAATATTTCCAAACCCATTCTTATATATAAAATATAATTAAAACATAACATGTATCCTTTAAAAAGGAAATAAATTAGAAATAACCTTTCAAAATATTCAAATTCATTTTGGAAATCCACCATAGCATTTTGATGAACACTTTAAATGTGATACAAGACAATGAAAAGTGTTTGAGCCATTTTAAATCTCTATATATCCCATAAAACTCATACAATTAGATTATAATTTTATAATAATTCCTTTAAAAACACTCAATCAGTTTTTAATATACATTATAAGAGAATTCCAAATAAAAAGAGTAACTTAAATGTAACATTTATCATTTAAAATAAAATGAATAACTGATCTGGAATAAGAACTCATGATACTCTAAACGCACAAATCCCTATAATTAGAACTATACTAAACCCTAATACTATATTGATCAGTGATTAGGGTTCTCATATGAGAGTAAAATTGAGAGAGATGAGTAAGGGGGAGAGAAGAACAGGAAATGCAGAGAAAGAAGGGCTTACCCAATTGAAATTTGAGAAGAAGGAGACCCAAATCGAAGGAGGAAGATAGGGAGATCTCTCCCAATCACATCCTTGGTTTTTTGAGAAAGGGGTGATAAATATGGAAGAGAATGCATAAAAACCAAAGGGGGTAAATATTTAATTTCACCATTTTAAAAGTTTTTGGCAAGAACATTTGTTTTTTCATAATCATATGCCTATTGTGTGGATGAAACTGCCTATGAAAAATTGCCTCATGTGGTTTGAAAGTATAGTTTACAAACCATAGACCATCCTTATGAAACTGGTCTATTAAAAACTATATATTATTTCAGGGTCACTCAAACAAGTTTTTCTGGTTATGCATGATCCATGCGCTAACATCCTAGTCCCTAAGAGACTCACATAGTTACACTTTTGATTCACATGATTTGGACCAAACTATGTAATTCCATTGAAGATAAACCATTTAATTAAAAAAATAACTAAAAGAATCCATGTTAAGGGAATACACATGGTTTTTACTAAATAGTGTTTTCAAACCACCCATTGAATGAAAATTTCCTAATTATTCATGTTTTAAGAAAACAATTCTTTGAATATTATACTAACCCATATAAAAATAGAATTATAAAAAATATAAAGTAACAATTATAGGTTAGTGTCATAGTTCTCACCACTATACCACTTCCTTCAACTGGAATTTCATTGTAGAAACAATGTTAATGGAAAAATAGGAAAAATAAATAAATCTCTATGACCAAGGGAACAGAGAAAATGATTCACCATCAAAAAATAATATAACTCCTCAAATAGACAACTACACTATTAAGTGAGAATCCAATTTTTAATCACTAAATAAGAGATTTAAATAATGTTAGATTGAATGTGGGTCTCCCCACCATTTTGAATTGATTTAAAAGGTTAAAATGAAAATGAACTCTCCTCTAACAAGAGAATCACTAAGATAATTATGTTTACACAAATCAATAAGAAAACAACCAAATTCCACTAACCACTGATTTCCATCAAACTAGATCAACTTTAAAAAGGAAAAACCATCCAAGAACATCTTAAAGACCCCAAAACAAGAAAAATACAATATCACAAGATAATTTCATTGAAACGAACCAAGAATATTACACCCTAAAAACATCTAGTGTATGAAATGGATAAGAACATTCTTCTAAAAGAATATTATTTGGGATCAGACCTTGTGTTATAAAATTGAGTAGAAGGGGGTGATCTAGGAGCTCATACTTAGGTCAAACTCTCATGGTAAACCTAATAAATTATAATTGACACCATCCATTTAATATTATGAATTGGATCCATATGTTTCATAGTCACCCAAAACTATCTACTAAGGTTGTACCATGCCAAAAAAATGAATAAAAACCCATGAACAACCATCACCATAAGAAAAACATTCCCAAAATAAGTTACACAAGGAATGGGAATGTAAGAGGCATGGACATACCATAATAAAACTACTCAAATAGTAAAACAAAATAAAATAACTGAGGAATACACAAAAAAAAATAAACCTCAAGGATAAACCTTCTTAAAAATCACCAAACATGAATCCTCAAAAATTAAGCATCACATGAAAACCCAAGGAGAATAAACATCACCCATTCACACCAACTAGAAAACCAAGGCTCAACTAGAATAATATCCTATACAAAACTATATCTAACACAAAACTACACCATAAAAAGTGAATCAACACTTTACACACCACTTCGATCCTAGAAAAGATCCATGAATAGGAAACAAACTACTTCATGAGATGAACACCCTAATTTTAATCAAGACTGTTCTACAAAGAATACTTTATATAAAACAAAATATGAACCCAAACCCTTCATATTTACTAAATCATTTCATGTTGTTTCAATACCAAACAAGGCATATAATCTAGAACTTTTAATTTTTGAATTTTGAACCCTTCAATAAGGGTTTCATAAAACTAACTTTAAAAGAAAAAAAATCACGTCTCAAAATGGGTAAAAATACCATCTCTCTTAATTCCAATTCATTCACATAAAATCCACTCACATTTTAAAAATCTTAACCCCTTGTTATTATATTAAAAAACCATTCAACACATTATACCTATTTTAAAAATAATCCACTTTCAAAAACACCCTATAAAAGTGTAAAAATTCCTTACACATAAACCATAAACTAGTTTTTAAATCCAAATCACCTTCTGAATTCCATTATAAAATCATCCATTTTCAAAATAATTACATGAAACCAATTTTATCTCATAGCCAAGACTTATAGATTTATTCAAACCAGAATAATTTTCTATAAATACCCCTTTGTACACAAAACCATTTTTAACAATCATCACATTAAAAATAGGATCACTAAAAATCCAAACGAAAATCTCATTTAATAATACCAATATATTATAGGGATAAATTTATTATTTTACCATAACCAAAAAACACTTGAATTATACCATGAATCAAGGGGTTTTAACAAAAAATGTAAAGAGGATGAATATCTATGTTCAACTTATCCATATGGTTTTATGATACAAAGTTAAGTTCCATAATAATTCCTAAAATTATTTGAATACTGAGGATTTGGTTGCTTCCATAATTATCAAGCCATGAATACAAACCTCATGATACTAATCTATTTTTCACCCCAAAATCTATCAAAATCCTAAGGGAAACTCATAAAATTCCAAAATAGGATGAAAAAGAATAAAAAATAGTCAAAAATAATTTCTAAATTGAAAATTCAAATACAAATATCTATGGAAACTCAAGCATCGTCATGAAGGGTAGTGATCAAGCACTTAATCATGACTAACTTCCTGGGTACCAACAACACTCTTAACATAATTTTACAATGATACATTCAAATAATAGGTATGTGATATCCAAATCATTGTACCTTAATAATAATATGGGGTTCTGTTACCATTTGTAATTAACTGGCATGGGATGACCCAAAACATCACTCGACCTGATATGCCATTGGACCTGAAGGGTAGTTTTTATCCCCATGAGATTGAAACTAGTGCCTAGGTATCAAAAATAAATGGTTGACATTAAAAAATAAACCAAACAAACATTTCATAATAATTAACCTCCACGAAAACAACCAATTGAAATATATATACAGCGAACGTATATTCAAATAAACATCCCAGGACAAAAGGACAATAAAACACCCCCAAAATAAATTTAAAGAATATGGAACATGAATATATTTGACATAAATAGTAGTGATCCATGGTGACTGATCACATCCCACTATCTATCCATGGATTAATGTATAACTGAAGAACTAAAAAAAATTGGATCCAAAAATAAACTTATGATCTGCATATGCACTAGAGAACCACTACATATGCAAGGTGTGAGAAGAGCATGCCCAATAAGACCTCACCAAATAATACTACATATTCCCTTCATAAAAAAGTTCATAAAATTCTTGTTTTAACAGGATATATACGATGGTTTTTTACATTATTTATAAAATAAGTCCAATAAAATTCAATATTCACATTTCTAAAACAATGAATGGGTTCTTTTAAAAGTTATAGGAAATGAGATAAATCACATTTGATCCCTCTTTCGAAAACATCTAATGGAAATACTATTTTTATAAACAACCTCACATGAAATCATTTTCTTAAATCCTTTTTGATAAATAACCATATCCTTTTGAAATTTAAATTCCACTTCCAAAAATATTTTTAGTAATGAGTTTCAAATAAGCTAAAAATAAACTAAAGGTAAAATATAATCACAAACATGAAGCATGGTATCAAAGAAATAAAATAAAGAAAACTCAATTGAGAGGTGCTATTAGGTTATATAAGGAAACTAGGTGAATAAAAATGAGTTATAAAATTGAATACTCTAAGAAATATTGAGAATGAACTAATTATAATGGGAAACATTTTGAGACTCAAGTAACATGATACCAACTGGAAACATGAATCCTAGGATGACATATCAGATTTTTCCCATCCCAGTAGTCCGGTCGAACTAGTTCGGCCCTAACAACATCATATGAGAAAAAATATACCTTAGTTTCAATTGGAAAGTGTATAATATTTGTGATTATATCTATATACCTACACACCAAACTATGAATTTTTAGTCATCTGGGTCATATAATAGTTCCTAGGTTTCACATGAAATGATTAGAAATGGAGTTGAAAAAATAATGGAATAATAGATCATCAATTTACAAAAACATCAAGAATATGATATTAAACCTCATCCCAATATTACACAAAAATAATAAACAACCCCATTATCACATTCGTTCTTAATCATCATACGAGATCAAACATCCCTTATAGGATGATAGGCAACATTGGAAAAAACAATCATATAAGGATCAAATTACGGTTCCCCGCATTTTATAAAGAAATATATTTTAAGGATCCAAATATGATTTTTAAAAGATGTTTATAATTTTAGTATATTTTACTACTTTTGAAAACCGATTTCAAATTTCCCTTTGAAGCCACTAATCAAATCATAATTAAAATATTATTTGGATATATATTTTTTCCCAAGTTACTTTTTATTTTTTTTAAATCTCGTAGATACCCAATATTTTAAAATAATTACTATAGGTCTGTCCACATTATTTTATAAAAACTAAACTGAAAACATGAAATGTCTTCACTAAAAATGGAATCAATCCCAAAAACCCATTCAAAAAATTCAAATTCATCTAGAAAATACACCCTTATATTTTAATGATCACTTTTAATGTGACTTACATCCATGCTAAGAGTTAAAACCATTTGAAAACTATTTGTAACCAATAAAAGGGAAAAATAGGTGCATAATTTAATAATAATGCATTTAAAACATTCATGAAATTTATAACATGTATTACAAGGTAATTACAAAGAAATATTGAACTAATTTAAGAAGAACTCAATTGAAACATGTAATATTTGGAGAAAAATAAATAATAAAGAAGGAAGAAACCCTCATGAACACCGAAACACCCAAAGTTCCTTCATTAAAACATTTTTAAACCACAATAAAAACCCTAATGATGGTTAAGGTAAACATAGGGGAGAAAAATTGATAGATAATCTCAAGGGGTAAGAGAGGAAACAGAAAGGAGGAGAAATAAGGTATTACACAATAGAAATATGAGAAGAAAGATTTCAAAATTAAAGGATGAATAAGAGGACACATACTCTAAGTGAACCCTTTATTCAGATAATAAAGAAGAGAGAAAAGGGGAGGATAAATATAAAAAACCATGTGGTTAAAAAAATAACCTCACCATTTTAATAAAATCTAGATATACCCCATAGTTTGGCCATATAGTTTTCCAAACCATGTGAAAAATGTGAGGATAGAACTACCTAAGAAGAATAACCTCACATGGTTAAGTCACACACTTTGAAAACCACATGCCAACCATGAGATACTACTCTATTAAAAATATAAAGTTTCATAGACTATGACAAATTTTCTACTGGTCATCCATGAGCCATGTGACAACACCCCAAAACCCACAAGACTCACACACTTCCACTAGAAATAATATGATTTGGACCAAATAAAGTGATACATGCATAGAATAACTGTTCACTGAAAAAAACTCAAAAGTATCCATGTGAAGGGTAGCTACATGGTTTCTACTAAACCATGTGTTAAAACAATGCATAAAAGGGAAATTTATAGATTATTCAATTTTTGATATGAAACATCTTGAAAACTTAAATTACCCTACAATAAGAAGAAGTAATTTAAAATATAAAGTAAAAGTGATAGGTTAATGTCACATTTAATCTCTAAAATCAACCAAACATTCAAAAAATTAGAACATAGGTTATTACAAAGTCTCCACCATATGAATTATCATACTAGAGAGATCCAAGTTGAGACTAACGAAAGAAAAACAATCTTACTAAATTTCCAAACCATACCTAATTATCTAATCCCTAAACCCAATGAATATATTACTCACAAGATTCATAATTACCAAACCAAACCATATCAAAAAATACACCATGGTACTAATGTCCATGAGTAACTCTGATAAACATGTTAATAAATGTCACAAATATAACCATATCCAAGGTGTGAAACTACCAAAACTATTATGAAACACCAATCACAATGAGATACCAATACAAAAATACACATGATTATATTTATGATTTCGTGAATAACCTAAATAAACTATATTAACCATTATCTAATGTGGATCCCACTATAGGATTGCCCTAGAGAAATCTCTGTTTATTCAACCACAACATTTTCCTGTTCATTAAAACATTCACTTATGATATTTTTTCTCAAAAAACTATATTTTATTTCAAAAATACCATGAAATTATTTTTCAAAACCACTATAATTTATTAGATAATGTTATTTATCAATTCAATATTAGGAATTTTTTTCTTAGATTTCTTTTTATAAATAAACATTTTACCTTAACTGTTATATTTCAAATTCAATTTTCTATTTCCTTTCAAAAATAAAGCATTTAAATTAATTTGTATGCTTCAAAATCACTTATAATTTTAATACATAATTTAATTAGAAGAGTTTTTCTTTACGTTATATCTCATTTAAAAATTTAAAACTAAAATTATCCATTTTAAAACACCAATGTTTTCATTAAACCAAATGTTATTAAAAAATGTTAAAAACTCCCTATAAATTAGCACATAGGGTTATAAAAATTTTTACACTTCAAATATCTTTATTCAAAAACATAACCAATGTCCTGTTTGAAAAGTATCATTTTCACGAAAATATTGGTTCATTAAAATTATGACCAAAGTATTTATTTTTCCAGGGTATTATTACTAAATAATTTTAACAGGTTATCCAAACATATACTATATTAAAGCACATCACTCATAATTTTATAGGTATAGTAGAATATAAAACAAATAATACTATAAAGAAAGAAATATATAAGAGACTAAAAATAACATGTTAGACTGAAAAAAAGTATCTTGCTCAACTACATGAGAGTAAATAATATAAAAATAACATGATTGATGGATATTAGTAAAAAATCATGCATCATGTTCACCAGTGAACATGAAATATGAATTAAATGAAAACCACAACAATAGAATATTTAAGTAGGTATCAAAATACATGGTCACTAATAATGTTTAAATATAAAATAGGAAGCATGGTTATTTGGATAACATTCAACAAGACAGATACGATATCAGTAGGAATAAATAAGTGAAAAAAGTTAAGGGAATCAGTTGTAAAATCATATTGGACCAGTAATTAACAATAAATAAATAAGCATTAACAATTAATATATTTCAAATTTTTTTATCTAATATAAATCTCCAGTAAATTCAAATGATAATATAAAAAACTATAGGAATGAACTTGGTATGTCATGTTGGCCTACCAATTCCCACTAATAGACATCTAATCATGATGAGATAATTCACAAGGAAATTCTATTTTGTCTATGAACTATAACACTTATTTAGTTTTACAACACATGACTAAATAAATTCTAATAAAATACACACCCATACCTATGGTGCCTAAATAAAACATTCATACATTTCCTAGTAACATGATTTTCCACCATAAACTGGATACTTATGTATGTTTATGGGTTACTTCTAAATTCCAAATAGTCCCAACTTTTATATAAGAAAATATTAAAATACTATTAAATCCAAAACATTACTCTATTAAAAAATCCAGTGATCCTAACTAAGATACCTATTCTATATATGAGACAATATTCCACTGACCCTGAGAGAGTTCCCCAAATCCAATGAGCTGGAGAATATCACCATGGGTCAATTTATATATTCAAGGAATGATTTACACACTTTATATTTAGATATAAATTATAACCATATTCTGTTGGATATATGAAATAACACATTAATATATCAAATATTTTCAAACTCAAAATTATCACCGCTCTCCATATAGTCATTATATACATGATAGTGAATACTAGATTTCCCTTACAGACTTAAATAATTATGATTTATATGTATGAAATTGTCACTATTGAAAAAATGATGTATACTCGTGGTTCAAAACCGTGGGTATAACCCCCAAAACCATGGGCAACTGAGGCGTCGGTATAGCTCCACGACCTATACCCATAGTTTTCCAAACTGTACGTATAGAGTTTTTCTACTGTTTCATATCCTTATATCCACTTTCCACCGTTTCATAGACTTATACCCATGGTTTTATAACCATGGCTATAAATATTAGAAAAAAGAGGAGAGGGCTTTTCGATCCTGTGACCTGCACCTCTAAGACCCAACATCACACCACCCCAGCTGATTAACATACATACATATATATATATATCTATAGATAAATATATTAATCCAAACCATATATATTAAAAAACAATAAAAACACATGTTTTGATCATATAGTCTCCTCTTCTAACACCTAGCACCTCACCACTCTAACTACCAAAGTTACATTAATATATATATATATATTTACCTAAATATATTAATTTAAAACATCAGTATTAATAAACATCTAGCGGTGAGTTTCAATACCATGACATCCTCTACAATCACATAATTCCTTACCACCCCAAAAACTTACCTTATATATATATATAAATATATATTTACCTAAGTATATTAATCTAAACCATGGGTATAGGATGGGAAATAGTCAGTATAGGGTTTCCTTCCATAATTATTTTCCCACATTCATGCATGAAACCTATACCGATGGATCTCTCAAACCGTGGGTATAAACTTTTCACCCAGACCCATATCCACCGTTTTCCTAGATAATCATCGGTATAGGTCTTGAACTGAGATCTATACCCACATGTTTTGGAAAACTATGGGTATAGGTTCGGAACCGACCGCTATACCCATAGTTTTCCTAAAACCATGGGTATAGCTTCAGAAATACACCTATAACCATAGTTTTGCAAAAAACTATGGGCATTAAGGCTTTTTCTATTAGTGAGTCCCATACAAGGAATAAAAAAAATAGTCATCAAAGTTGACATATCCAAACACGTACTAGTGAATTAAAAACTAAAAAAAGGAGTAGGTGATATTATAAACAATTCCTCTAAAAAACCACTATCCACTCTATTACATATTTGTATACCAAACCTACTTATTTATCAGACATAATAAAACCATGAACATCTAGAAACTACCTGTGAACTTGTTAGAAATTGAAATATTTATAAGGAGAGGCTGAATGTATACTAGGGTGTCCATGAAGGGGTTAAGAATAAATTATTTTCCAGGCCCTAATAATGGTGTATCTACTCACATTGTGATATAACGGGTGAATGCAGTAACATATCATTACATGTATATAAATATTGAAAAAAACATTACATACAGTCATTAATCATGTTATAAATTATTAATAATTTAATAAATTTAATATTAAGAGTAAAAGCATTAATGTAGTCATGATTTTCAATAAATTAAGCAAATATTTTTTTAATCACAACATAAAAGAAAATTTTTTCAACCACATCAACCAAACCAGATTTGAGCCAAGATTCAAATCCAAGTAGTGTACCTTTCTACCATAAGGATTTTATCTATCAAGGATGATTATCAAAACCCATACACTATAGAAGTTAGGGTGAATATAAACAAACACACACACACACATGTTTCTATAATCATCCTCATAAAGACTTCAATCATTTCCTTTAAAGGAGGAACTATATATATATATATATCATCTATAACTATAAGGACACTCAACTTCTCATAATAAGGTACAATATATATATATATAATCTTCACTTAGGAAGCCTCATATTCTCATTGTAAGGAATGTGTATATATATATATACACATAATCCTAATTATATATATTACAATGAAAAAATATTAACATACATGTATATTACATCATTTTAGTTGAATATTCAACACATTTCAAAAATACAAGCCCAAGGATCCTAATAGTTTAGTGTCTTTAGAAACTTGGAAAAAAACTTTCTAACTCTGTGAAAGATATTTAATGTTTCTTTTAAATATCGTCCCCTTTAGAATATCCACTTGAAACCTTTATTCATAACCTGGGGAAAGAAAACATAAGAAATGGGTTAACTCAATGCTCAGTAAAGGTAAAAAAATGAGATATATTAGCATAACATGAGAATAATGGTATAACAACATGAGAATAACATTTAAAGATCATATCCCGCATATCAATGATCATATACTTGATTCATGTCACAAATATTTTATATTAAAAATACCTGAATCATAAGGGAATCAATATCATAAGCCCTGAAATCATAACACAAGAATTAGACATAGAATTTTTGGAAGACACATAAGCATACAAAATTATTCAAATAATAGTTAAGGCATCCCTGTCAAGACCATCTTAATAGTATGGGTTCACTCCTCATACCATCTTTGTAGTCATGATTCACTCCCATGCCCATCTATGTAGTCAAGGTTCACTATAAAGACCATATTAGTGGAAAACATACTTTACTGAACTGAGTTAACACCCCATTCCAGCCATGTCTATCTCACGATATATATATATATATTTACCCATTTCATTGGAGGGAGACATAGGTTCCATCAAAATCATAATGAAATCATACATACATGTTCCACAAGATCATAAACAATCATATCATAACCCATGAAAAGAAATCAGTAACATAAACATGTTATCATATCAAAACCTATGGAAAAGAAATAGGTTCCATAATCATTTCATCAAAGCATAACCTGTGAAATGAAATGGGTTTCATAAACATATAACCCTTTAAAGGGAAGTGGGTTTCATAATAATATAACCCAGGAAAGAGAAACAAGTTTTATAAATATCCTTTTATCAAAACATAAACCATCTATAGAAAGAATATGGCTGGAACTGTTAGATCATTTTCCCTAGAAAGGCCCGAGTAACCCCAATAGATGTCATCTTTGATGAATTTTTTTTAGAAATATTTTAAAATCATTTCTTGAAGAAAATATCCTCTTCTTTAAAAAAAACATTTTGAAATATAAAATTTTTTTATAACCATTTTAATTTAATAGAAACTTCAATACTTAGAGATTAATCTTCAAATAAATTTGAATAACTTTTTCTTTTAAAACATATATAGGATGATTAAAAACATTTTGAAAACCATGTTCTTTGAAAACATATAAAAAAATATTGAAAACATTTTTCTTTGAAAATAATTTGAATACATATAAAAGAAACATTAAAATCATTAAAATCATTTTCTTTGAAAATAATTTTTTGAAAACATGAAGTGTTGAAAATAATTTAAAACACTTATGAATATAGGACATTTTTTAAAACCTTTTTCATTGAAGATCATTTAAAAAAATAATTTCTAGAATATTATTATTTTTTATCATAAAAAGGAATATTTTAAACTTACAATGTATACTTGAAAGTAATGAAGGTCATGATGGATAATAAATTCAGGCATGATGAACATTCCTTTTGCACTGTAAAAAGTTTATAAAAGTACCTTGATCAAAAAATTACAAGAAAATTACTTTTTATGAATCCATTTTTTTAGAAGTTAAAAAGGTTAAAAATTTATTTTAAATATTATAGTATAATAATATAATTTTTTTGAAAACATTTCTATAAAACATGGTTCTGATGGAACGTAGATTTCAGACTGAAGAGGGAGATAAAGTCGTATTTTCTTAAAATAAATTATTAATTATATTAAGTAATAATGGGTGGAAAATGGTTATAATAATTGAATATATCTTAATTAATGAAAGTAAAATAAAATCCATGAGTGTTATTTTAAAATTTTATCATAAGGTTTTATCAATGAAATCATAATTAGAAACAATCCCTATAAACAATTTGATTGTTGCAATAATCTCTTCCCAGTTGGTAACATTGAATCATACTTATCATGTAGTATAATAAAATTAAATTAAGATTAAATTATCATGTAAATAAGTATATTCCTGAGATAACATGTATAAGGTTAGTTTATACACCTCATAGAAGAAAATTGGGGCATAATATGGCATGTGTCTCAAAGAAGGCCAATTGATAAAAACTTACTTTTCCCATTTGGAAACTTTTGAAACATAATCCCCATGAATGAAATATCATCAAATAGATTTGAAAATACACATAAATTTAAGCATAATTATAATATAATACATCCATGTGCATTATACACACCACATATAGTAAATATTATGTGAACATGTCTTGTGTCTTATGGAAAATAAAAGTGAGATGAAAAACCCTTACCTTATGTATTTTCTCTCACAGTACTCGTAAAAACCTCCTAATAATAAATATGAGTTTTTTATAAATATACTAAAGAATTATATTATTATATATAATAAAATATATGATTTTATTATGATGTTATAATACCCATTTATTTACAATTCCATGTTAATGTTACACTTCAGGTATTATCTGCTTTGTTTTTCGTACATGTTTTGGATTGTTATTATTGATCATATTACTTAGATCAAGATCTAAATATTTAAATAATGTAAAATATTATATAAATATCATATATACTCATTAAATATGTATTTATAATAACCTATAAAATATAGCAATATGAAATTGAATACCCGGTTGATGGAGATGGTAGGCAGTACGTATGCATGCAAGCTTTTTTTGTTTTATTATCATATTGAAAGAAATAAATTAAATGAAATATATGTAAATATATACATAATATAATTAGAGTATAATTATTATATCATATACATCTTATAATTTCACTATACCCATCCTTAATACATTCCATGTAAAGTGTGAACGAATCACGTCGCTTTAAGGTGGTAGTAGTCCACATGTCCACAAACAAAGCAGTTATAGATAAAAAAATGGAAAGCCTGAAGGTATGTTTTATATAATAATTTAAGAATCAGAAATACATAATAAATATAATTAATATCATATAAAAATATATTTTTTTTCATAATATCTATCCACGAGAGTTGGTAAAGGAAATATGAACTACATCCTTTCACAAGGCGGTTGTCCACCGTACAGACGAACAATAAGTTTGTTACACATTATATGGAAGGGTGTGTAATTTTAGGTCTAAATATTAGAATAAAAAAATATCAGTATATTTATTATAATGTTTTTATTATATAAAATAGAATAAGAATAGTTTATGGGTGGTAAAATGAAAATAAAACAATGGAGTTTGAGGAAGGATGTTACCTCTTCTTTGGGTAACTCCTCTGGGTTTGCACCAAAGAGATTCATTGGTTAGATTTATTACAAAGGGTAGGATTGTAGGATAAAGGGAGGTATATTGGTAAATTATTTTAATATATTTTTCATGATCCAAAGGGCTTTATATGTGTGAATAATTGGGATGGGTGAGTGCTTTTTTATAGCAATGAGGAGTGACATTCTTATAATTTTTTTAAAAGGGATTCCACCAAAATTTTCCCATGTAAAGTTGATCCAATAATGTTATAAATTTTATTAAATGGATTATAGGGTATAAATATGAATAGAAAATTGATTTGGGAAAATTCTATAGGTCATTTTGGGCCTTAAGTTTATGGCTTAGCCCTTTATTAAGCTATTTTTCCTTAAATCACTATAATTATTTTTAATAACATTCACGAATAATTTTGGTAAAAAAATAAGTTTAACTTATTATAAATTATAAATTATGGTGATTAAAAATATGTAATTAAATATTCCAAATTATAATAACAATATTTTAAGAAATTAATTTAAAATTAGTCCTGTATATGGTACGACAACGTGAGATTTTAAAGTGAAAAAGTCCAAATGTTTGAAATGTTTTTATATCCAAGTTCACTGTGAAATTAGTTCCAATGACCTAAATTGGATTAATATATTTATAATTGATATAATTATACATTAAAAACAATTAAAATAATAATTTAACTATATAAATAAATTAAATTAAAAAGTAGTTTTGAATTAAAATTCATTATTATTCATTATTCATCAAAAAATAAAACTTCTCAAAGAAATACAAAAATTCACTCAAAGTAAATTTTGATATTCTTATTTAAAAAATTAAGTTTATTTTTTAAAATAAAAATTATAAAAGTTTCATAAATGATATTTAACATGGATTCTCAATTAAAAGGTGGTAAAATTACATTGTAAAAAAATACATATTTTTTTAACAAAATTCAATTTATTATTATATCATACCTATAAAATCTATTGTATGACTAAAAAAAATTTATTGAATATATAAAATAAAAGTTTTATTTAAAACATTAATTCTAAGGTTTTTTTAATTTATTTAGATTAAATAGTGTTTTTATATAGTAAAATATTTTTCTTAGAAAAGTAATTAATTTATTTTAAATAGTTTTTACATTCACTTTAACTAATTTATATCCCAAGGAATAATTTTATACACTTGTGTAAATCATATTTTTTAAATTTAATTAATATTTTTTTTAACATCCATTTCAATGGTTAGGTGGTAGCTATAATAATATTAATAATATATTTTAGTTTAGTAAAAATCAGCCTTACGTGTTATGCAAGCTAATATAAGAGTTTAATATGGTAAAAGATTAACTTGGTATTGCATATAATGTAAGAAAAACTTTGGGAATATATATATATATATATATATAACATTCAGTGTTGAATGAAATAAGAAATACAAAAAGATTAAATTAATTCGAAAAAAATATTTAAAAAAATCTCAGGGTGTTACATTCTACCCCCCTCAAAATGAATTTCTCCCTCAAAATACATGTGGGATATTAAAGGTTTAATAGTTGAAGGTTTCTTTCATAGAAATACACATAATATAAATTAATAAAAAAAATTACTTTAAAAAGGGAATGTTAGAAATGTGACGGTTACCCAAAGTACCTCAAAACAAGGTTTCCTTATGGGCGAACATTGGAGACAATTGAAAACATGAGAATGGAAGAGAGATCTTACTATCCAGTTCTGATGGAGAGTGATAAAGAAAATGGTTATGAGAAAATTAAAAATCACAAATTCATAACCCAATGAGGCTTGAAATATTTCATTGATATCATAAAAAATGATGATAAATTTAAAGCATTTTATTTCAATTTGTTTTTCCAGAAGTTGAAGAAATTTCAAGAAAATATATACTTACATAATATCAAGACATTCTTACCCTTTATTGTGCATTGATAAAATTTCAATTTATCTCTTATTCCATGAAATGAAGGTAATTTTTTCATTCCTGAAGAATTAATAGATCATGAGATCTATAAATAGAATGATAAGTCATTCCATCTCTGTTTAACCCAAAAAAGGTTATCACAAGCTATCAAACATAGAGAAATCCTAATATAGTGAGATAATTATTGAATATCTAAAACCTCTTATGAAGTCTAACATAATACATTCCATAAATTTTGAACCTTATAACCCTTTTGAAATATGTATTTCCAAAACTTTTTAAATAAGATAACTAACTTTTTTAAAAGCATATTAGATTAATCCCCCATATATCATAAAGTAGATCTTGTTTGACATATGCCAAACATGTGAATTCCTTTATCATTTATTCTCTTGAGACATGATAATAAACGAAAGTATAATAAATTATTTTTGAAAACATGCATGTTTCCTTATTCATAATTTTACTAGATATATTACTTAAATACAAAAATGTTTTAAACTTCATCAATAATAGCATAAAACACTTGTAAAAAAACCCTTAATTTGTTCCAAGGTAATCAATACTATCAAATTTACATATTTATATACAATATATATTTATCCAAAAATCATTATATCGATATCAATAACTTTTTAAGGGTTATATTCCCATATTAAAAATTCCACCATTCCATTAAATTACTTTTATAGTCCATCAGAAATATTCAACATAATCTTATGAATCCCCATAGAAAAAAATTAACTAAACAATCCTTACACAATTCACCATTCATATTTCTAGAATCCAAATACATAAATAATAAAATTATTATAATTCATCCTTAATATATAACAAGGATACCTTATCATGTTACTTAATATCACTTTCCTTTCACATTTAATCTGTAGTCTTAATATCATCAACAATAAAACCCTTACTCATACCACCTTGATGATTCTATTAAAAATCTTTCCACTCATGAAATTTATATTCACAATGACCCTTCATTCCATAATTAAATCATTTAATAGTTGATTATTTCTTAAGGTGGAAAATATTTCCATCCATTATGTTAACCAAACTCTTCATTTTTTATGTTGTTACTAGATTTGTGTCCTTATTTTCCATAGTCAAAACACATTCTTTTTCCTATAATACATTCACCTGGGTGATTCTTTCTACATTATTGAAACAATGGAGACAAAATATTTATTCCTCCTTGGTATCAATTACTCAAACTCAAAGTGAAATCCTTGCTTCTTTTCTTTGGTGAGTCTACGATTTAGTTAAATCACACATTGTTAGTCATGTTCCATGAAAAATGATTAGGCATGATCACAACATCCTTCACTCCAGTGATCATCCCATTTGATATCTCGTCAGAAAATTATTCATCAAATTCAGTATTGATCTAGTTCTCTATGGTTCCTTCCATTCACTAAAATGAGAAATCATAATGTGTGCATCACTTATCATATATAAAAACAACATAATCATGAAAAATATCTTATAAGATGTCTAAATTTTTACAGCTTTCCATAACACCTTAGACTTATCATGAGGTACATCCCTAGAAATATCCCTAGAAATATTCATTGGGATCTTAGTATGGTTTTATCATCCTAGTTTCCAAAGGATAACTAAACATTTTCTTTGATACCAACTGTAGATATCTGGGCTTAACATACATGGATATTACAACATTTTAGATAAATACTCATCACATTAAAAAAATTCATGCCTGAGGACCATAATAGTTTAGTGTCTTTGGAAACTTGGAGAAAAATATTCTAACTTAGTGAAATATTATCAATATTTCCCAAAAAGATCTTCCCCTTTAGTACTTCTACTTAAAACCTTTCTTCATAACCAGGGGAAAGGAAACTTAATAAATGGGTGAGCATAGATTCCTAGTATGGGTAAAGAAATGAGATACATAAGAATAAAATGAGAATAAGGGTATGAGAAGATAATAATACCATTTAAATATCATACCCTACATATAAAAGATCATATACATGAGTTATGAAATAAATATTGTCCGTTCGTAAGACATGAATCATAAAGAATCAAGAGAAGAATCCATAAAATCACAACATAGGAATAAAGAATATAATTTGTGGTACATACATAAGTATAAAATATAATTTCCATAGTAGTCAAGGAATCACTTCCTAGGCCATATTAGTGGCATGGTTTAACTCCCTATACAATCTTGGTATCCTTGGTTTACTCCCATGATCATCTTAGTAGTCAAGGTTCACTACCAAAATCATTTTAGCTGAAAAAGTCCTTTACTAAACCGACTTCACTCCCTATTACAGCCATGTATATATCATGAGATATAAATAATAACCCAATGTATTGGTGGGAGATATAGGTCACACCCATATCTTAATTAAATCACACATACGTATTCCATAAGATCATAAACAATCACACCATAACCCATGAAACGAAATGGGTATCATAAACATGTCATAATATTATAACCTCTGGAAAAGTGACTCGTTTAATAATCATTTCATAAAATCATAACCCATGAAAATAAGTGGGTTTCATAAAAATATAACCTGTGAAAGGGAAACATGTTTCATATATATATAACCTGTGAAAGGGAAATGGGCTTTATAATTCTCATTACATAAAAATATAAACCATTCATAGAAATAATATGAATGAATCCTTTGGATAATTTTCCCTATAAAGGCATGAGTGACACCAATAAATTTCTTCTTATATAGAACATAATTTTTGATAAATATTTTAAAATAATTTTTTAGGAAAACATCTTTCTTCTTAAAAAAATAAATTTTAAACCATTATTTTTTAAAGACCATTTTCATTGAATATAACCTTGAAAAATTATAAAGAAATATTGAAAACATTTTTCAAACCATTTTCATTGATAACTTATAAATAATATTGATTTTGTTTAAAAATTTTTGTTTTAAAAATTTTAAAATAATCTTGAAAGTATTTGGAAAAACCTTTTTTTAAAGAATAAATTGAAAACTAATAAATATATCTGGATTTTTTTTTGAAAAATACTTTATTTTAAAATAATTTTAAAACTTATAAAATAATATTTTAAATCATTAAAATCATTTTCTTTGAGGACAAAGTTTTTGAAACATATGAATCGGGCTTTGAAAATCATTTAAAACCCACTTTAACCATAAATATTTTGAAATCATTTTACTTTGAATATCACTTTAAAAATAAAGAATGTACATAATATTTGTAATTTTTTATTCTTAAAAAGATATATTTTGAATGTTCAAAGTAATATTTATAGTAAGGATGGCCATGACAGTATATAAATCCTTGAACACCAAACCTTCCTTTGGGTCATAATTGTTTTTGAAAAGTTCCACAGTCAAAAAATGATAAGAAGATTTCTTTTTAAAATGAATTTTGATTAAAAGAAAAAACATGGGTTAAAATGTCTTTTAAATATTATATGATAATATTTGAATATATTTTAATTCTTTTTAGAAAACATGGTTTTAAAGAAACAAATATTTTCAACTGGAGAAGGACATAAATTTAAATTTTCATAAAATCACATTATTTGTAATATTAAGTTCCAAATAGTGGAAAAAATGGTACTAAAAATTTAATATATCATGAATAACCAGATTAAAATAAAATTAATCAGTGTTCTTGAAAAATTAATCTTATGGTTTTTACAATTAAATAACAATCATAAAAAATACTAATAAATGATGGTATTGTTGCAATAACCTCTTACCACTTAGTAACATTGAATCATAATCCCCATATAGGAAAATGAAATTAAATGAAGCTTAAAATATAATGGAAAAATATATATTCCTGATATAACATGTCAAAGGGAAGTGTATACACCTCATATAATAATATAAGTCCATAAAATGGAATGTTTCTCAAAGAACAATTTATAAAGGGTTTCACATATAGCCTTTAGTCATATCTGACATCAGGTACCCGGTGGGTGTTCACCAGGAACCTGATAAGCTTGGTAGAGGATAGGGTACCCAGGTGGTTCCACTAGAAAACCAATGGCCTTTAACTATGTACCCGACATGCTAAGGTAGGTTTGATAATTTAAAATAGTAATTTTGATATTTTAAATAATTCTTTGTTAAACATTTTTGAGGCACATTAGGCCTTATTTGATTTTACACAATCATGTGCTCATCCTCAAACCTCTTTATTCCATCTTACTCATTTTTATTCTCCTATAAACCAATATAAAATCAAGGGGTTTTTTATTTTAAATACATGGTATTACCACCCTTTCCATATATTATCCCTTATATTATCTTATTTATTAATTTCAATTTCATTAGATGATAATTCAGTGTTGTGATTTAAACATAGCATGGTGAAATCACTTAAAAGCTATGTTTTTCACATCTTCTCATCAAAAATAATTCATAGGGTGAATTATGATTACCAAGTTTAATTATTTTTTATTATAATTAGTTATTTTATGTTTTATTCCAGGGTTTTTAGGTTTTAGGGGGGAACAAGAAGGGTGATTTGGTTTTTAAAATTAGGGGGTCTAGTGACTATGGGGTTAGGATGATTTTTAGGGGAACCATCTAGGCTTTATTAGACATTAGTGGTTATTTGTTTATGATCCTTATATATTTTGGTTTACTTAATTATTTCGTTCTTTCTAATTGATTCATTGGGGTTGTTTAGTGACCATTAGATGATTTTTAAGTGGAAATCGAGTCTTAATGTTATAAAATATTTATGGTAGGTAAGTCTCAACTAACCAAGTGAATTTATAGGTTATTCCTAATTAGTTTATTCCACTAGTTATTTTTCCAAGTATTAGGAATATGTCTTATACAATATTTTGAATCTATATAATGATGTTTTCTCAATTTATTTTCCTCTATAATGTGGGAATCCATAATTATAATTTCTATAAATTTATAAAATTATTTTCAAACCATTATTTGATCTTGTGATTTGTGGATTTATAAGGAAATTGAAATTGATAAGGTTTTAATTTTGAAATTTTAAATTTTTTTATTGAGTTTTATAATTTAATTATTTAATAAAGTTTTTTAGTATTATTTATGACTTTATTTATAATATTTCATACATTTTGAAGCCTTCTATGGGTTTCCAAAACACTACATGCTATCATAGAAATTTTTTGATGACATGAAATGTTGTATGATGTTTTATGAGTAGTATTACATAACTAGATTTGGTCATGACATTTCCTCATTGGTTCACAGTTTGGAATAAGTTATAATCTTGATACTTAATGTTGAGAAATTAAATCTTGTATTACTTATCTTATCCCTTCACGCCTCTATTATGTTATTGTAAAATGGACACCTAATTTTACCAAGTCCTTAATGAGTTATAATTATCTAACCTAAAATTAGATCCATTTTGAATTAAATTGGGGTTGATTAAATGATAAGTCTAGATAGGCAGAGATAAACTAATTATCTAGAAATTTTTTTTAGTTTCATAAATCTGGATGTCTTTTAAATAGAAATTCGATATTTTCAATAATTAATAAATGATTTCTCCATAAAATTATAATATTGATACTAGTTAAATTTTAATTATTCCACTAATGAGTTACATTATATTTTTTATTAAATTTTAAAACATAAATAATCTTCTAATTCAAACAATGATCAATCTATTTTAATGTGTAGGTTATATCCATTTACATAATAAATATTAAAGGTAATGTTTTCTACTATTTATTAACACAGCTTTTTGGGGATTTTTTTATTCAATTTGGTATGATATACAGTCTAAAACATTAAATTTGTATTTATGGTTCCTCTTAAAAGTGGTGAACCCTCTTTAAAAATATTTAATTAAAAGCTAATTTTTTAGAGAACCATATAATTTATAGAGCCTAGTAGATCATGTAGTGAAACTGGGGGATCATTGTACCCAAATTTTATTGAGTTTAACTTTATTTATTTAATTATAACCTCTTGTAACTCAAAAATATTCCCAATTATTAGATGTGAATCTATTAATGAAAACTCAAACCTACCTTGGTAGCTAGTGCATAATGAAAAATATGACATCAAATAAGGATTTTTAAAGTTTTAGCCTTGATGTGAGAACTTAATCCTTGTTGTGATTAGTTAGACCCCCCAATAACTCATTATCACTAATATATTTTGGTGATTTCAAGTTTATAACTATCCTCACACAATGGGTTGGGTAGGTATCATTCACACTTCATAAGATGGGTATCATCAATATCCTTAATATTTACAACAGATACATGGGAAGATATATTCGTAGTAAATTCCAAATTTTTTATCCTCACACTAAAATATCCTTATAATGGTGGTGAATTCCTCACAAAATCTTTGAAGGTATCTTTAATGAACCATTGGGTAGGTCTTCAACAACTCCCCCCTTCATGTTGTAGATGCTAATCTACAGTTCTCCTCCTCTCAAACTTTTTCACATGTTTTTAGTTTATCTCCTTATAATATACATTAATATTATAAGAATTATTCTACTTCCCATTTTTCTTCTTCTTGAATAAAATTATATGTATTTATTTCATGTTCAGTATCAGGTTCTCCTCCTTCATTTAAATTTAGGATTTCTAACATTAATAAAACTATCAGAGGTATTCCCTGACACTCTATTTTTTATCTTCATTCTATTTTTTATATCATTATAATATTTAATATAATTTCCATATTTATTTTTGGAAACTCTTAAAGATCTATTAAATTTGATATTCTCATATATTAAAATAAATGAAAATACAGATGAAAATTCTCATTTTATTCTCCCAAATAATCAATTTTTTTCCTTCATGTGATAATAAAATATCCCATAATTCTGTTCCATCAAAAAATATGCTTCTTTAAACTCATTATAATTATTTTTACATGTGTTTTTGGATCTATTTAGTTGTGATGTGGTAGTTTTACTTGTGATTTAGAACTCATTTCATTACATCACAAAATTTTAGCTTGAATTACATTTATTAAATAAGATATTTAAACCCTAAATAGGGATCCCATAACATCCACTAATTTAATCATTATTTAGAATATATAATTATATAATTCTCTAGTTTTCTAAGTCCCAATAAGTAAAAATACTTACAAAACCCAAACCATCCTTATAAAGTCAAAGTTAAAATCCTTATGAATTTGGATAATCATCCTTAGGTAGTGCTAAATCATCTTTATAAATTCTCAATCATCCTTACTAAAAATTTATTTACCTAAAAAATGATCCTTATGCTCATAAGGATAAATCCACAATTTTTTAATATCTCATTATTATACTCAGAATCCATCCATTCATTATTCAACAATCATCCTTACATTGAATTATAGAATTATCAAATTTCATCACCTCATTATTTACATTTCATACTTCCTTGAATACTTATAGAAACTCTTCAAATTACCCTCTAATATCTCCAAAAAGTCCAAATACACATTGAAATCATGATGCAAATATATCCTTCACTTTTATAGTCTCTCATAAATTATCCCAAATTATTCCATACCCTTTCTTAGATAATATCAATCATTCAATTTATCTTCTATCTAGCTTCCCCAAAATCATATTTCCAAGTATTTTAGATTTTTTGGCTTCATAGATGATTTTATTTGACATTAAGAATATCTCACTAATAATTACATTGTAGGGGGTGATGTATTGAGAGTTGTTTAATAAAAATAGTAGCATCATCACTTCATAATACATTTCAATTTATAATAGTAATAATTCCATCATCATTCATTTACTTTACACAAAGAATATTGACAATAAATATTATCTCATATTTTGAAATCCATTTGGTTACATTAATATCCCCATATTTAATTTTTATCAATAAACAATTTCTTTCAAATTCAATGGAATTCATCTCAAATTTATAAATAATTAATGAAAAGGAACATAAGGTTAGTGATTCAAATATTTATTAACCTTCAATAATTTTTCGAAACAACTTATTCTTATACATTTTATTTGAATTATTCCCTATTCTAATATTTTTTTTGTAAATTATGACATTATATGTGACTTAAAAATGATCCATTTTCTATCCAAATATATGTATACTTAGTTTAATCTCGTGTATAAATCAAGATTGAATAAACTAGAAATACAAGTTCTCCATTAAATAATTCATGCATACGATAGTACTCCAAACATCTCATTTTTGGGGCTCTACAAATTTATTTATAAATAAATGTGTAACCTACACTCATATTAAACAAATACATCAAAAAATTCAAGTACATTACTAATTACTCCTACTTTATCTTATCTTACCCATCAATTACATTACCCCTACAAATATTGTTTGACATGAACCCAATAAGGGGAAAAGGTTATTGGAATACAACATCTTCCACTATTTCTTGGTGCTCTATAGATTCCATATTTAAATGAGAACATTTTTATATATCCTTTTGTTCTTGATAAATCCCCCACAAAAGATGAACCCATATATTCACCATAGTTGATTTACTTCTACATGGAACTGTCATGGACACCTCATTTTGTTGTACTATAATTAGAACCTCATTCAGTTCTATTTTTACATACCACCTTCAATTACGTTCATGAAAAAACATAAAACATTTTTAAGGGAATAAGATGAATTATTTGTTATTTATTTAATAAATATTGTAAGGGTGAGACTTGGATCACATCCCAAAAACTCACTTTAGTATAACTACATATTTAAGTAAACTCTTCATGCATTCAAAACATTTGATTTTATAATTCTATAATTCCATATGCATCATAGTCTTACTGTTCTGTTCAAATTTTTTCTTTTATGAAATTGGCTTGTTCACCTTTTCTAATAAAAATATTTTATCCACTAGTTCATTAAATTTTTCTTCAATTATCGTAATATTTTTATTTTATAGAGGAATGATTTTCATATATTTTTTAGGATTTTTACTCGCTTCTTCACACATTCTACACATATTTTTAGGAACTCCGAAGTCATCATTCTTGGATTACCACTCATGAAATTTGTGTTGATATGCATGAGAATCAACCTATTTACTATTAGTACTTTCACTTGATCAATAATTCTATAAATATATAATCAAAATAGTTTGGAATTATTATTTAAAATGCTTAGGTTTCTTGGATCTTTCTCATTGTTTCGTCACATCCTTATTGATTCACTTTTTAGGACATAACTGTATCTATTTCTATAGGAATATTCAATCAATCCATTATTCTTAATTCTACCCTAGATTTAATCTCATCACATATCTTGATTACTTCTTTAAATTTTTATCTACATGGCCAATTTATAATGATCCATGACGTGGAAATTTTTTCCACAGTATAATCATATCCACATTGTTTTGAAAAAAATCCATATTTCATCTTGGGTGTAGTTTTCTCAGTATTTCATTTTTGAACATATCTCTTCAATTTATTTTCCCCTAAGTAATATTCCCCTCTTTTTATTTTTTATATTAACTTATATTCTTATGGTATTATTTTCTTATGAGCATATAACTGCTGACTAATGGGTTCACACCAGCACACCTAATGACTATGAACATTGATATTGTAGAAATCATAAAAAAATTAATCCATAAAATCCATTACTGGGGAATAAAATTTCTTTTTATATAATTTTTTATAATTCTCAACCACTATTCTTATTATTCCCTTACATATGACCCCTTAATATAAAACTTATATATTATTCAGATATTGATTTTTTTTCACAATTTATTTTCTTATGCCTTAAAATCTAGCAGCACCAAAAATATCCAATGAACCTCCCCTTTTTTCTTATGGATACAGTATGGATAGATTTCACTATTCTAGGTAGATTTACCACCATTTTGGGATCTTCTTAGGGGATAAATTTTATGGATATAAAAACAACCATATTTGATGTGTTGGTGGATATTTTTTAATTTTTATCAATTAAAACTTGTTATATTTAAATTTAAAATAGGAACTAGTAGACCAAACTACATTAGCATAAATAGATGACACTCTCAGCTGAACACTTGAGAGCTCTCGGTGATGGTGATCGGTGATAAACCCTAGATAATGGTCAAGGATGGATTCCCCTCTTCCTAGAGGTGGGAGGGGGGAGGATATTTTGGTTCCACCACCTCTGATATGGGTGAAATTTGTACCCTTCTATAAAACAATTTTTCTCCTTGAGTTCTCATCGATACCTTTATGTCCAATGGATCTAGATCTTTATCTTGGGGATCCTCAAATCTTTATTTCATTATTGTAATTTTCTGATGCTCCAAGTCTCCTAGATTTGACCCAGGTGTCTGGCTTCAAGCATCGAAGGCCTTTGGTTGATAAATTTGACCACTTCGTGTTTAGAAACTGGGATTTTCAAGATTGTGATGTTGTGGGTTTGATCGATAAACATCATTTGATGATACATTTTCCTCAAAAGATGATTTAATTTCCATTTGGTCTGGAGCTCCTTGCAGATGCTATGGATGAAAGTTCTTGCTTCTCCGCTAGTTGTTTGATCTTTTTATGAATCTGGAATCACCTTCCATCACGACCTGGGTAAGTCTTACCCACCTTCTATTTCTATTTCAAAATCCAGCTATAATTCGTATGTTTGGGAATTTTTTGGGTCAATTCCTTTTTTTAATCCCTGCACTTCTTCTGTGAGTTATCCTATTAATCTGTTCTTCTGTATTGAGTTGGATGTTTCTAAGTCACTGGTTAAATGGATTTGAATTAAGGTTAGTGAGGAATTACGATGGAGGAAAGCAGTTGTCTTTGAGTCATGGGTTGATTACTGCCCGACCTGCCGCCATCTGGGTCATCTGGATGATAAGTGTCACAGTGAAGCCAAGAATTATGATCCAGTTATAAGGATTGGTATGGTCTCTACCCAGGGACAAAAGGTCATTGATGCTATTAAGTCTGGCACTAGATTGGGTGGCTCAGCCTTGGGAAAATAGGCGTGGGTACCTTCAAATCCGATAGTTAGCGCTGTGTTTGATAGGCTGAAGCACGACCTTATCTTGGGGGGGGGGGTAGTGTGTATCATGCTGCTATGGATGCAGCTAATCTTGGATGTAGTACTGGACATAGAGGCAATAATGGAGTGTCTGGTCCTACAGGGGATTCACCAAACCAAGGGGAAAGTAGAACTGAGCAGTGTGTTGTTAGCAGGGAAGATGTTGGATTGATAAAAAATGATGATGCAAGGACTAAGGAGGGTGTGATGCAATTGAATTCAGTCTATGGTGGGGAAACCAATGATGAATCTGTTCTTTATATGGCTGTTAGGGAGCCTAATTTGTAGCTTCAATCCGATGGAGGATTGAGGATTATAGTTTCTACTTGTAACTAATTTCAAGATATAGAGCATGACGAGATCCCTCATGTGGAGGAGAGTTATCAAATGAAATAATGTAATAATATGAAAATTGTTTTAGACGGTGCAATGTAGAATGAGGATGGAATTCCTTCTTAAGAGGATGGAACTTGAAAAGGATTTTTGCAGTAGGGGATACTAGATGGTCATGAGTTTTTGGAACAACCAAATTATCTTGAAATAATTGACACTAATAGTCAATTTAAGAAGGGATAATGGGAGAAATATGGAAATGAGGAGGTGCATATCCCTTAAAAATGGGGTAATTACTCTAATAGTGATAAGGATATTGATGGATCCTTGATCATGCCTTCGCATAGTGACATTGTTTAGGGTGGGAGGATGAATATGATTAAGAATCAAGATATTATGACTTCTCCACCATGAAGAAGGCCGAGGAAGGACTGCTCCTATATTCCAAAGCCAATGTTCACAATGAATTCTGTTGTAAACAACGAGTTTCTATCCTTGTAGTGGATAAATATTATAACAAAGTATGCTAAGGTTATAAAGCATTAATAATTCTCAGAAAATGAATCAGTTACTGAAGAGGATGTTTTTTACTAGGGATATGGGATATGTATAGTTTTTATGATATGTAGTTGTTGCTTTTGGCTGGTGGTACTGGTTTATTTTCCTTTTATTTTATTTCAATAAATGGTCTAGGGATATCCAGTAACTGATATTTTCTGGTACATTAGCATATAAATATATATTCAACTAGAGTTTGAGTTACCTTTTTATTAGAGATTTTTGTGGGTTGATCATGAGATGATTTCAAGATCTTGATTCCACTGATACAAATCTTATTAGTTCCATAAATCTTATTAGAATTTTATGTAGCACTAGAATTATTCTAAAATACATGGTATGTTCCATATTATACTGATTCCAAATCCTTTAATTTCAATTTTAGCTCACGTCACATCATATTGAGTGAATTATTTTTATCCCCAACAGATCTCAGACTATCTTACCAATCCTTATTGAAATTCAACATTTTTTATTCATGAATTTTTATTGATTCTTGTATTGATTTATCAAGATATTTTATTCTTTTTATTTTAACAACCAATTGAGAATCTTTAACATTGATATTTTTTTTTGTTTTTAAAGTACATAGATAACTTTTAGAAATATTATTTCCACCACCAAATTCTTACAAACTTGCCTATGAAACTCTTTGTCAACGGGTGAAAATCATTCATTATAAAGTGATATTGATTTATACATTTCTTTGATAAGGCCCGTGAGAGAAATTCATATTTGAATCTTCTGACATAGTGCATTCTCTATTTATTCAAATTCTTTTTCAAACCATTCATTTTCATCAAGTAGTTATTTGATATCACCAACTATGAAAGTGAACACTTCATTAGTAATAATCTAATGATATTTTACTTAAGAGTAGTGGCATTAAAAATATTTATCCCAACTCATCCTCCCCATACTCTCCATAACTTTAACTAATTTAATTTAAGTGGCCAATTTTAACATATTTTTTTATATAAACACATATTACTTTCACTAGGATCAAGTAGTGATTGATCCCTCTCATTATTTGACATCTTATTCTACATCTTGGACTATAATTTCTTTATATTAACAAATTTTTTTCCTAAAAACATCATTTGATATTTGATAAGGACAAGTACTGAGTTCATAATCAATTTCACTTATAAATTTTCATCAAAAATGAACTTCATGTAATTTTGATAACAATAGTCAGTTCAGAATAGTAGATCTAATCATAGGCAACCTGAAATAGATTTGATACCACTTATAGAGACCAATGAATTATTTTGGGACAAAAAGATGGAGAAGGGGGTTGAATTTGTGTACCAAAATTGTACTAGGTTTATCTTTGATTATTTATTTATCCCCTCTAATAACTCAAAAATCTATCCCAATTATGAGAAATAGATTCAATGAAGTGAATTAAACTTTTAACTTATTATGAAATAAAAAATGTAAAATAATATAACATACAATTATTTTTACAGGGTTTAGACTCAATGTGAGAAATTAATTCTTTCCAATATTGGTCAAATTCCCCAATCATGAATTATCAATATTATATTTCTGTTATTACAAATTCCTAAGAGTTTACACATAATGGGTTTTGTATGTATCCTACATGTTCCCTAAGGTGGGTATCATACACATACTTGATCTTCACAATAGACTCTTGTGGATATATTTTTATACTATATCCCACAATAATCATCCTCTTGTTGAAATAACCCCCACCCGTGTTGATTGACTCACAGTTTCCTTAAACATATATTCTAATAACCATAACGTATTTCTTTAATAACTTATCCTTTCTTGGTGTAAAATATCATCATACTAACACTTCCACTCAAATTGATTCAGTTATCTTAGTTGATCACATTATATTATACAATAATATTATATATGTTTAATCCTTCTCCTTCTTCTTCATATATACTATTAGGTGTTTTTATTTCAAGTTTAGTACCATGTTTTCCTTATTCATTAACTTTTAGTATTTCTCAAAGTAACAACAATATCCAAGGTCTTCACTCAAACTCACTTTTCCTCTTGATTCTATTTTTATATTCATAGAATCTTAAATATCATTTTTATATTGATTTTTAGAGGATCATTAAATATCATTTGTAGGGAGAATTTATCATATTTCGAATTTAATAAAAATACCCATTATCTTTCTCATTTAATTCTCACAATGACATGGGATATTTTCTTTTATTCAATAATAAAATATCACAAAATTATATTCCTACACAAAATTATCAACTTTAAAATCATTTGAATTATTTTTCCACATTTCCATAGATCCATATAGTTATGAAAAGGAAGTGTCGATTAAAATGTTGAAATCCTATAATAACTTCTCAAAATTCCTTATTGAATCATAATTATTAATTGTTATATTTAAATAAATGATGAATAGATCACATAAAATTTACTAATTTAATAGTTCTTTATAATATATAATTATATAATTATATAATTTACTATTTCCCACTAAGTAATGATCCTTATATTACCCCAAATCATACTTACAAACTCAAATAGATGATCCTTATATAATATGATATGAATACTTAAAAAAATTTAAATTATCCTTACAAAGTATAAATCATCCTTATGAAATATTACTTTTCAAAAAAAATGATCCTTATGTTCATAGTGATAACTAGATGAATTTTTCCACATCTCACAACAGTACTCTAAATTGATCCTTACATAACTCAGAAATCATCCTTATGTAGATTTCGTGACTTATCCAATTTCCCCACCACACCATCTAAATTACAAACTTCATCAAATACTTAAATAACCAATTCAGATCATTCATGACCACCTCCAAATAGTTTCAAAACACTTAAAAATCATCATCCAAATATTCCCATAACGTGGATGGCATTTCAAAAATTATCCCCACTTCAGCTATACTATTTCATCTATAATATGAAACATTCTATTGGGTTTAGATAGTATCTCAAGAGGCGAGGGGGGTGAATTGAGGACCGAATAAAAATTCTATTTTATAACGGATAAATTTAAAATCCCATTTTTTTTAAAATGGACCTATTAATCAATTTAAGATATCGTTATACATTCTAATCATGAAAAATATTTCTTGAAGAGTGATTATTTCTTGGGTAAGAAATATACAATATGAATTAGTCCTTTTAAATTTATTTTCTTAATTAAAATCTTATAAAAACACTAATAAAGATTAAATATCAAAGTATTAGTTTTTTTGTTAAAATAGTTTCAGATTTTGAATCTGAAACAAAGTAAACAAAAAAATAGAAATTTTAAATTCGAGGTTAAGTATCAAGATGAGACTTAATCCTCGTCACTTGGTGATTACCTAACACTAAGTAGTTATAATAAAAAAACAAGTTGATCCAAAAAATGGATCAGGTTTCATAATAGTTTACAACTATCTAGGTCATACACAACCTATTCCATAGTTATATGTGGGAGAAAAAACTAACAGGACACACAAGGACCTCTTCCACCGTTATCTACAGAAGTATAGGTTAATGATATAAGAACATATCAAGTATCTTCTTGTTCAAAATATTTTAAAAATTGTTTATATAATATAGAGTATAACACACACGACTCAATATATAAAAATAAATAAACAGAACTGAGAAATCATAGCCTATAGAGTTTAGAAATGCTCTATCTATTACAATTAAACTTTCGAATCTTGATTTGATTCTATAGTGACAATGAGTCGATTTCTATTGAAAACTTTAGAAAAAAATAGTATTGTAGAATCTTGTACTTTTACTGGAGGAATACATCTGATGGGTATGTACTTTGTCTTCCTTAGTCAGGGTTTGTTTAGGATGTTGTAGTTCTAATATTTATTACATTGTGTGTGTTTAGTAAGATCAAGATCTCAACTTCCTAACAGTTTTCTTCATGAGCCTCTTCTTTATTTTTCCTGAGGAAGTCTACTTTAATTATTAATAGCAGAAGTGGGGAGAATATTCACATGCATCTGGATATTCTGTTTCCTTATACAATATATATTACATCCACTTCAATGAATTCTATCAAAAATTTAATTTAAGATAATTAAAATAACATTCTACATTCACTTTAATAATATATCCATTATAAAAATATTAATTGCAAAAGTTTAAGTAAAAAAAACAATGGTAGTGGATTAGTATGGCTGTGTCTCTGCGGAAGGTTTCTTAGGCTAGTAGTGTCTGATATTTGAAGTATGAGATTGGTGGTTTCTTATACATAGACAAATTTTCACTTTGTTGGTGGTGTAGCACCTGGAATTAGGTTAGAATTATGATGGTGACTCCTACGACTATAGGTCTGGCAGGCAGTGCCTTAGACTTTTTCAAATTTGTGTTTTGGCGGCATAAAATTCTGACAGTGTCTCACACTTTACCAATTTTTCACTTTGGCTATATGTTTTCTGACGACGTCTCAAACTTAGTGTGATTTCCGTGCTTACGGTGTCTTAACATGATGGTGTCTTAGACATTACCAAAATCTGACTTGGTGGTGACTTAGTCTCAATAATGACTAATATTTAGGAAATTTCATAACCATTATAAAAATACAGAATACATACAGAGAAACATAAAATTCATTAATATCATTTTAATCATGATTTTTTGATCATTAAAATAGGAAGGTCAATAGTCTCCCCCTTTTTGATGATCACAAATCATGACATCAAGAAATATTATAAACATAAAAACAGGTCATCAATAGTAGTATAAATCATGAAATATCACTCATAGTATGTGCAGTTGGTATGGATGAAAAAAAGAAATTAGTAAGTATCAATGGTAAGTATCATATATAAAATAAAGAAGTATTAAAGAAAGTATCAAGGATAACATATAAATATCATTGTAAAAAATAAAAAATTCTATAAACCACAATGTTCTAAAATACAAACCAAAAAATTATTCCATAAGAATTATCCCCCTTTTGAGATTATCAAAATAGAAAAGATTGAAAAAGTAAAGATAGAAAATGCATTAATAATAAATAGATTAATATTTGGGAAAGGCATTTAGAATGATTTTTTAAAAAGGTATTATAATCCAAGTTCCATCAAAGACATAAAGTCTAAGTCAACAAAGAAAGGTTCAAGTTGTTGGAGAGGGGTGTATTTATTCTTTTCCCCTATCCTTGTATTTATTTTGTTCTGAGGTAGCAGAGTCAGATAAATGTAAAGTATAAGTAACACCAGATGATAGTCTAGATAAAAAATATAAAACAATAGCTGGAATAATAGTAATTGTCTCAACACACTGAGTATCAACGTACTATCCTCCAACTAGAACTTCTTTCATCTGTACATCATGAGTCTGAGCACTAGAGTTTTTTACATTATCTTTCCATCCAATAATAGAATAAAATTATATAAATATAACAAATTAAGGGTCCTAATTAGCTAAAAAATTAAACTAAACATCAATTCCACACACAAAAGAAGGATTCTCCATTTTACCTTCCTCAACCATATGTTTTTTTACTGTAGAAATAACACTCATCAATTCCATCAAGGCATAATTAGAAACTGTCTAACCATCACCAGCTAAAATCATTACAGCTCCATAAACATCCTTATCCTTTTGAAGTAATTCCAAGGATGGGAATTTCTCCCCCTCAACAAAGTGTAACATTTTCATTAATCTTTGGTTTCACTTTTTTATATAAATATGGTTTCTTATCATATTTTCTTGGTGAGGGAAGAAACTCTGGAGGCATCTGAACATCTTTCTTTATAACTCGTCCAAGTGAACCACTAGGTTCAAAATCATCATCACCATCATTGATTCCATGTCCATTATTGTAATCTCTATTTTTATTTTCATCTTCTAGTTCCTCATCCTAATTATCATCCCCTTCTTCATCATCAATTTAAGAATAATTTTTAAATTGATCTCTTCATGAAAACTCTCTTTCATATTCGTCACATTTAACTTGATTTTCTATTTTTGGAAGTCTCTTTGGTGGGATAGGATTTCTAAATATAATGGGAGAATATTAGGGAGACACTTTAGGATCACTCCATTCATAAATATAAGGTTACTTTTCTTCTTCTACTGCAAAAAATTTTCCTTTCTCATCATAAGAGTATTTAACTATTTCATAAAGCTTAAGAATTGGATAAAAAACATCCCTTGTCTAGGAAAGATGATCAACCAGGTTACACTCAGCATACAACATATCATTATCTCAAAAATACTATCTCTTCCAGGGGTTCTAGCTAATCTTCATCCTTGAACAAGTAGCTATTAAAATATAGAAACCACCATAATCTGTAATAGAATCTTTGTCCCCATCTACTCGGCCCTTAACCTTTAACATGGATGACAATGAACTTGGAGTAGATCAAAGAATTGTATTTTGAGGATTTATTGACTATATCACACATGTGAACCATGATATATCTATATAAATTTATCTTATGACCCTCTTTTAGAAGACATAGAAGGTAAACATCTTGGTACCTTAGATTTGTGAAATCAACCTTTCTTGGGAATAATATGTGCTATAAAAAATGAAAGAGAAGCCTCAATTCCCCATAAATCTATAAAGGCAACATGACTTATAGTTATTCCATATCCTTTCAATTATAATAAATCCTTTTCATATAAAAACAACTTAATATCATCAGTAATGGTGCCTTGGTAATCCTCATATATTCCTTCATTGGGTACATCTAAACACTTAGCCAATTTCACTAATGAAAAATCTATTAAGTTTCATTTGACACAAATTCTTACCCAATCACCACCATCATTGTCAAATGAAAATTATTCCTGCTGATAGAATTCATTAACCAAATTAGGGTATAAGAGTATCTTTTTTGAGAGAACCACTCAATCCATTCTTGGATATGGATTAAATTGAGTACTAGAGACTTGATGGACAAAAGACACTTCAATTAAACTTTCCTTTTAGATAATAAACTATGTTGGAAAGATCATGATTAACTGGTGAAACTACAGTAGGAACACAAGGTTCTTTCTTGTGCTTCTTATTTGATCACGACTCACCTGGAGAAGACTTGAAAGGGTGATTCATCTTTGAAATGAAGATCAGTTTAGTTTGATTGGTTAAAGGATAAGAGAAAACTTTCAAGTTTTAAGGTTGAGAGAATAGAGGAATCTTGGGTCTTAAGAGTATCATACTAGGCTTAAGGTGTTTGAGGTCTGAATGTCCTGAATGCCTTTTTTTGATAATACACCTTTCAAGGGGTGACATGGAACCCTTACAAAGCCTGAAGGATTAGAGAAAATTACATATCCCTTAGGTCTTATAGAGAATCACCAAGAAAAGACAACTTGTAAATACTCCTCCCCACCATATGTCATGAAATCAGCACTCCACCTTCACAGGGATGGTTGACTAGCTATCCTATGCAAAGCTGTACAGGCCTGGTACTGATGGAAAAGCCATACCCTCTCATTCTTCCAATTCCAGTTAGCTCGATTCTAGTGAATGCACCTGCCTTGAATCCTCATCTGAATCCGTGTCCCTTGTGTTTTGTCTAGTACTTCTTCATTCATGTGGCTCGATGGCCTTGGGGTGGCCCTAAGGCCTTAAGGTGACCCGAAGGCCTTACGAAACAATAGAATCGAAGGCCTTGGGTGGCCCGAAAGCCTTGCAAGACCCAAGGACCAAACTAATGGCCCAAAGGCCCAGATGGATGAATAGTTCCAGCTACTATAGTACCGAACAATGACTGCTACAGTGCCTAATATAGTACTACTACAGTACCTAGAAATTCACCTCCACCTGGATTTGATCTTGGGTCTCTTGGATGCATCTGCTGAGTCCTCACCAACTGGGATGAGGCTCATGTGATTTAGAAATATATACATAATTGTTTTTGTATCATTTAGGATTTATGTATATGAAAAATCGATACAATACTGAAAAATCAAAATTTGAATCTGAGAAAACATACATATCAGGTTATGAAAATAAACTATATAAATATAAAACTGATCGTTCATAAAACCCAGAATCAAAGAATTCACAAAGACATGACCGAAGGTATATAAATCACAATAGTGAGAAAACCCAATAGTGATAAAACTACAAATGTGAGATAAATATGACAATGTGTTAACCAACATCATGTTAGCCAATGGTGTCTCAACCAACAGTGTGTTAACCGATAGTGTGTCACCCAACAGTGTGTCACCCAATGGTGTGTCATCCAATGGTGTGTCACCCAATGCTGTGTCACCCAACAGTGTTTCACCCAAATGTGTGTCACCCAAAATTAAACTTAACCAAAATTAATCATTCCTAATTCATGTTTGACATATTTCATTATCTTATAATTCAAAGGCTTAATAAATATATTATCTAGTTGATGTTTTATTCCAATAAAATCAAGACTAATATCACCTTTTTGAAAATCATCTCTCAAAAAGTGATTACTTATATTAATGATCATTGTAATAGATTTTGATACATGATCCTTGGAAATGTTAATAGCACTTGTGTTTTCATGGTTTATGTGGACAGGTCGGAATTAACCTCCATTGTCTAGTAGAGTGTGTTTTATCCACAAAATTTGTGTACATCAACTACCAGTAGCTATGTATTCATCTTCAGCAGTTGATAATGAAACATAATTTTTCTTTTTACCACAACATGAAACTAGAGACATTCCCAAAAAGTGACATGTTCTAGAGGTTATTTCTCTATCTAACTTTCATCCTCCAAAATCGTCATAAGAATAGTTCACTAGATCAAATGATTACCCTATATGAAAAAACAATCCTAAATTGGTTGCCTACTTGAGGTATTTAAAAATTCTTTTAACAAAAATGAAGTGTATCTTTTTTGGGTTTTATTGAAAACAAGCACACATTAACACACTAAACCTTATATTTTATCAACCAGCACTTAAGTATATAATACTTCCAATCATACCATTGTAACTGGTTTGATCCACTGGTTTCTCAACTTCATCAATATCCAACTTATAGGTGGTACTCTTAAGAGTATCTATACACTTAGTGATATCAGGGTTAAATAATTTTAAATGATATTTTGTATATTTACTTTGATTAAAAATAATTACGTATTTGATTTGAAAAATATTAAATCCAGGAAAAAATCCGAGTACACCCAATAAACTTATTTCAAATTCATTTTGAATCATTTTAGAAAAATTTATAGATAAATAATTTCTCAAAGATCAAAAAATTATATCGTCAACATATATTTTTAATAATAAAAAATCTTTTAAAATTATTATTATAAAAAGTGTAGGATCAGCTATGCCTTTTGAAAATGTTTTTGAAAAAAAAACTTATGAGCCTATCACACCAAGATCTAGGATCCTGTTTTAGAAATTATAAGGATTTAGTTAATTTAAAAACTTGATTTGGAAAATAAGGATTTCAAAATATGGGGGGTTTTTTATAAAAAACTTCCTCAATTATAAAATAATTTAAGAATATACTCTTTACATCCATTTGATAATGTTTTAAATATAGATGATCAACATAAGAATGAATGTTTTTTATGGATTCAAGTACAGTTACAGGTGAAAAGGTTTCCTCCTAGTCCATTCCTTCATATTTACTATAACCTTGTTCAATAAGTCTTTCTTTATTTCAAAATATATTTACTTGATCATCAAACATTATTACAAAACACCCATTTAGTGACAATTTTCAAGGTTTCCTTGGATCTATCTACAAGTTTTCACACTATTATTCTTTCAAATTGATTCAATTATTCTTGAATTCCTATTACCTAGAAATAATCATTAATGGATTCATTGACATTCTTAGGTTCAATATAAGACAAAAATATTGATGTTAAACCTAATTTCTTTGAGAATCTATAGTTTTTGTACCCTTATCTATATCTCCTACAAATATTCTAGGAGGTGATATTTAATATTTCTAATATATCTTGTGAAATAATGGCTGGTCACTTCTAGTTCTATAGGTTCAAGTTTTGGAATTCTATAAATTATTCAGAACTTTATGATTTTTCTGGATGTTTGATAGTAGAATCTAAAGGTTTAGAATTTGGATTCAAAGAAAAAAAATCATCTTCAAGGTTTTGTAGAGAGGTTGTAGGTTCATGTGGATCAATTTCATCGAATTTGACATGGTATGATTCTTCCAAAGTTTTAGACTTCTTATTGGAAGCTATGTTGTCTTTGCATGATATGAAATACCCAAGGAAAATTCCTTCATCACTTTTTGTATAAAATTTGTCCAAATTATCCTCAGTATTAGAAATAAATACTTTGATACAAAAAATCTAAATTAATAAACCTTAGGTTTCCTATTATTCTTAAGTTAATAAGAGGTATTATTAAGGATACTTCTAATACATACTCTATTGATAGTAGGCTTTATTGATAGCTTCTGACAAAAAATAGGTAATTAGATCATACTCAATCAGAATGGTCTGATCTATCTCTTGTAAATTTATGTTTATCCTTTCTAAAAATGAATTCTTTTATGGGTTCCTAGGAGTAGAGAAGTTATGAGAGTATCCATTTGGTGAGAAAAAATATTCAAAATCTTGATTCTTATACTCACAACCATTTTTACTTTTTAATGTCTTAAATATAAGTGCAATAAGATTTTATACAGAATTAAAATACAAAGAAAAGTAGAATAAAGATTCAATTTTGTGATATAGAAAGTATAACCAAGTATACCTAGAGAAATAATCTAAAATTACATAAATATATTACTTCCCATTAATACTAGAGACTCTAGAAGGTCCAAAAATAGCCATGTGAACCAACTCAATAGGTTGAGAGTTTGAAACTTCTTTTGTTAATTTTTTAAAAAAATTGTCTTGTTTTCACTTTTGATAGGGGTAACAGAATTTATTAGTCAGGAACTCAAGATTAAGTAGATACCTAACAAACCATTTCCTAGTTATATTCCTAAGTGATTGAATGTTGCAATGGCCAAGTATCCTATTCCAAATCCAAAATTATTTTTGAGAGGAATTAAAGCATGAACCATTTTTTTAAACAAAAGAATTTAAATTAACTGCATAAAAATTTTCCATTCTAAAATCAGTAGAAACTAAAACATTTTTAGAATATTAAATATTAAATGGATATTTTTCAATCATAACATAAGATCCATCATTAAAAAACTATGAAATTATAATAATATTACATTTTAAACAATCAATGAATAATAATTTAGTAATTAAAATTAATTCTTATTACTAATATATCTTAGGCTGATGATCTTCCCTTTTGAATTATCACCAAAGGTGAAATGGTTATAACTAAACTTTATAATTATCTTAAAGAATGAATAATATACTATCACATTCCTTGAATAGACACTGTATAAGTACGATAGACTTGTACTGAATGTCTTTAAGTAGCTTTCATATAAAAAAAATTTATGAAAGAAATGATTTTGGTACCCAGATCTATTTTGGTTGAGAGATGTTAGTAATCATAAATTTGGGAACCCATGTTTTCCTAATGGGGTTCCTATAAAAATATTGAAAAAATTTAGAAATAAAAACTCTCTTAGGTCCATTATAGAAATATTTTTGATTGGAAATTTCTATTTTGGATTTAGGAACAAAAGTACTATTTGTTATTTTCCTCTATCCAGGATCATATCCAATAATTGTAAAATATTTAGGAGAAACTTGACTACCTAATAATTGAGAGAGATTTTTTATACCATTTGTAAAAATGTTTAGGCCTTTATTTAATTACCCATTTGAAATTTTGAGTTCATTATTTTCTTTGAGTAGTTGATCATTTTTATTCTTTTCAACTGGAAATTTAGATTTTCTATTTGCGATTAGTTCATGATGTCTTATGAGAATTTTATATTTTTTTCCTTTAGTTCATTTAAGGTATATTCTAACACATTGAAATATTAAAATAATTCCTCATCTTACACATTTTCAATAGCATTATATTCACTGTTAGAATCATCAAGATTATAGACATGTAAAATATTAGAAATAGTGGGTAAAGTTGGTACCTCACTGACTTTATTATTGAAAAACATGTTTTATCTATTAGGTTTATCCCCATATATGGAATATAAATCACTAGATTTATCCTCTAGAGCACTATATGTATATTTCATGGACTTTTTGTATCTTATGTCCTTTTCATTTTATTTCTTTTTATACTTTATCTTTGGATAGTTAGATTTTATATGTCCTTTCCTCTTACATTCATAGTGTAAAACATCTTTTAAATCATAATTCTTCTTTCAATACCTCTCCCAAGTTCCTTTGTAATCATATTTTCCATTTTTAATTTTGTTTTCGGAAAGAATTATGTTTCCTATAAAACATCTTAAACCTTCTGGCTACGTGAGCCATCTCCTCATCACTATTAGGTGGAGATTCACTATCACATGATTCTATAGTTTGGACTTTATAATTTTATTTCTTCATTCTCTGTTTTCTAGATGCATTAGTCTTAAAGGGTAATGATTTTCTTTTAAGTTCATAATCTTATTAATGGTATACCTTTAGCTCTTCTTCATACATCATAAGATTATCTATTATTTCCTTGACTGGTAGCTTGATAATGTCACAAGATTATTTGATCAACATATATGTTCCTCTCCACATTTCATGTATAAAACTTAATATATGCATGATTTGATCCTTATCTGATACTGGTTTTCCAAGTGAGATCATGGTATTCACAATATCATTGAATATAAGGTACATGTTATAAATAGGTTAGTCAAGATTCATTTTAAATTTATCATATATAATATTATAATTATTAACCCTCATTTTATTAACATTAGTAGTTCCCTCATGGGAAACAGAAAAGTGATCAAAATCTCATAATCACTTTTATAAGAAGAAATTATGTTAAATTATTCAACTCTTAGAGAAAAAGGGCATTAATTGATTTAAAATTATTATTATAATATAACTTTTTTCATCATCCTAATATTTTCTAGAAGATTCAAGAATAACCTATCCATATTCTATAGAAAACCAAATATCAAAGCCCATGCTTCAATAAGCATTCCCATATTACTCTTCCATTGATCATAATAGGAACTATTAAAAAAAGGAGGTCTGTTGGTAATAAAAAATTCTTGATGATTATATAATTAAATTAAATTTATAAATAATAGAAATTTAAGATCTTTAAAGATTTACTAAAATCACTGTTGAAAATATTTGAAAACATTAAAACCAAATAAAAAAACCTTTTATACCAAATTTTGGTCGGAGTGAGTATCTCTAGAGGGGAGCGTATGAATTGAGTACCCGATAAAAAGTTCTGTTTAAATTGGATTAGTATAAAATTCCACAATTTATTGAAAATCGCCCAATTAGTGAATATAATAGATCATTATAAGTTATAATCTTTCAAAATATTTCTTAAAGAGTGATAAATAATTGGGGTAAGTATTATACAATATGAATTAGTCCTTTGAAAAATATTCTTCAGTAAAATATTATAAAAACACAAATAAAGATTAACTATCAATGTATTAGAATTTTTATAGTAAAAATACTTTCATATTTAGAAGCTAAATTAAAGTAAAAAAAAGAGAAGAAATTTGAAATAAGAGGTATAGTCTCAAGTTGTGACTTAATCCTCTCAACTTGGTGATCACCTACCTCCAAGTAGTTTATATAAATAAAAAAGTTGATCCACAACCTGGATCCGGTTTTACAATAATTTACAACTTTCTAGTTCACATACGACCTCTTCCAGAGTTATATGTGGGAGAAAAAAGGCCTCACAAGGACCTCTACCACTGCTATCTTTTAGTGTATAGGTAAAAGTTATAATAAGATATTAAGAATCTTCCCATTCAATTCAGGAGGCAATGTGAATATATAAATAAAATTATAGAACACACTACTCAATATATAAAACAAATAAATAGAACTAATAAATCTTAAAGTATAGAGTTTATAAAAGCTTGGTCTGTTACAATGAATCTTTTGAATCATTATTTGATTATCAAATAAATATTGAGTCTATTTCTATTGAAAAATTTAGAAAAATAGAGTACCACCACTTTATACCACTTAATTACATTGACACTAATACATTCCTTCTTCTTTTTCTTCTTTAACTTTCAAACAATATGCAAGGATTTCTCTCTTTTGTTTTCAAAGTAACAATGTAAACAATCTCTTTATTCCTCTTCACAACATAAAATAATGGATACATTTCTTGCACAAGTTTCAAGGCTTATTCTTCCCAATGTAATCTATTTTCTACAACACCCTCTTCATTTTATTACTCTTTCACTTTAGTAAAATGTTAGACTGTACTCATTCTTCTTCATAGGATTTGAAACATAACACAAATTCATTGGAATATAAGTATCAAATATCTTGAATTATATATTTTGTGCTAGATGAAACTCAAATTATAATAGTATTAGATCTCATTATTGAAACTTAAATAAAATTATGATATTATAGTGAAAAACACACTCTCTAATATTCTTCTATACTATGTTTTCTATATAGCCATTGGAAATCATTTTAATTTTCTAATCCCTATTGGAAATTACTTTTCAAATTAAAATTAGAAATCTAAAATTTATTCTACCACTTCATTAATATCGCATGGATTATCTCACAATTAATCATCACTATCTAATTAAAAATGGTAGTTAGTAAAGGCCAGAACAACCACCAAATACGATAGATGAATGAAAATCATCATGGATCTTCGGGCTACCCATAATTTTCCCAGAAATCCACTTATATGGAACAACATGACTATTACGAAATGAGGTGGTTGTTCTAACAATTTAATTTTCAATTACATGAACATATTATGTCATAGTAAGTCACTATAGTATAGAGATCTAACAAATTCCAACAAAAAAAATATATTTCCCTTGCAGTGTGATCTATGCATTATGTCATGGACCTCCATATTTTATCCTAATTTTAGCATGGAATTTCTACTGTGTTGCAGATGTAACAAATTCTCTAGGAACACCAAAATTCCAGCATACATTGCATTGTGGAATGGTCCTTTATTATAGTGTGGAGGTCCTAAATTTTCCAGGGTCATTGGAATTATATCTTAAGATGATTTGTGGTGAGATATCATTTCTATATTTTAGATACCTCTTATTCATTCTTCTTGCATCGCAAATAATTTAATTAAGGTGTGAAGACCATTGATTGAGCCTCCCCTATAGCGTGATTATTGAATCCATGGCATGAGGTACAATATACATATTTTCATCCCACTAACAAATTCATCATCTCTATGGTGTAGAAAATATACTTTGGTGTGATCTTATTTACTTGTTAATTTTAATTCCATGGTATATAGCTTTCAATGTAGTCTCTTTATGTAGATTCTTTCTTACAACTTAAAATCCTTACAAGATATGTCATCACTAAAAACATGTTAAATCAATGTTTTCATTTCTCTCCAAACACCTTAAAAACATTATCCAAATTTTATGGATTAAACTTGTTCAAATCACTTTTACCTTCAATATATTAGTTACTTCATAGGCAATAAATTTATCCAAATTTTAAACCAATATTCTATGATATGTCATCCAATATAGAAACACTTAGAATCCAGAATAATTTATCTTGGGAACATTTTTATGATCTTCAAAAAGCATGGATACTTCAACTAAACTTCCAAGATCTTTATTGTTAACAAAATGTACAACATATTGAAGTCAATTAAATACTTATTTATTAAAAACCATTGACACCAATTTAAAAAAATACATCTTACACAATGTGGGATCAACAATCCCCATACCATTTTCCTTGTTTCCAATACCCTCATAAACAGATATGTCAATATATACTCGTCAAAAATACACTTATCTCCAACATTAATTTCATTTATTCTATCCCCCAGTCTCATTAATATTTTCATTTTTCATTCTCACCCCTTTATTGAAAATAAAAAAAATGTTCTTAAGAATGGGTATCAATTTATAATTAGAAAAGTGTCATCAAATATTCACCTCTAAGTCAACTAATCTATTCTTGGTGTAGAGTAAAAGAGGGTCTAACATGTACAACTATTTTATCACTTAAACATTGAAATGATTCCAAATTAAATGAGACAACAGAAAAACATTTCTCCATGGACTATTCAATATGACTTAGGATGAGACATTTGATAATTAATAATTGAGATAAAAATTTCTCATAAATATAAAAACGAGTTCCCTACACTTACTTTAACACACAAATTAAAATCATTCATGTAAAAATGGTAGGTTTCAACAAACTTGTTACTTCATTAAAATTGTTCACATATGTATTTGATTAATTTAATTTCCCCGTTAATGTTACGGTATTATTTTTGACAACTAGTCATGATAGATAAGTAAAATGCACCTCTTTAATGATATTTTTAGTATCCACCTTTCAGAATATTATATTTTTAAAAGATAATAATTCAAGTATCTTCTTCAATATTCATAATTTATCTCCCCATGAAGGAGAAAAATATCATAATATTCATATTGATGATTATCTTAAAAAGTTATATTTTATATATTCCATAATGAGAATACAAAAAAAATTAATTCTTAATGTGAATATCTAGATTTGAAGACTTCCACAACTCCACCCAGGATGATCACTTTAATGTATTATCATTATAATCCCAACTTATGATATCAATCCAAGACATGATCTTCTTCTTCTTATAGTGCAATGTTAAAATCACCTTATTCAACTTCATCATAAATGATTCTCCAATATATTTTAATTTGAATAAAAATTGAGAAATCATTCAAGGATAATGAATTACTCATTTTCTATATTAAGAATGGAAACCACTGACTCCTTCTTAGACCCCCCTGAAATTAGGATTCACCTTCAATTTCTTACATTTTAAGTACAAATACAATACCCATATGATCAGATAATAAGGAGGATCTTCCTATTTATCAATGTGAAAAACAAGGTAGAGAGGATTTTCTCATCTGGGTTTATCTATTCTTTAACTATCCACATTTAATTCTCAAATTTTATTTTTATTGGGTAGTATGGTACTCTTCATATCCTATTTCTGTGGATATATTATTTCTTATTTATCCTTTTCTCCAAAGTTATTTCCAATTGCAATCTTTATTTGTATTGAAATAATGGTTAAATAAGTGTTGGTGTTGTGTCTAGCCATACTACACCTCCAAAATAGTTATTATTTAAAATGAGAGTTTTATTTTATTGAAAAAATCTCATGAAATTTCCTTTATTCATGTGAACCATCTTCTTATCCATTGTCACTAGCTCTTACTTGGGTCTCTTAGAAATTTCTAACTTTCTCCAAATTTACTTCCCAAATAACTAAAATATATTTAAGATCATTGTTAGATAATTTAAAAATTCCGCATGGATTCTCATGAGTGATTTTAGCCAAATAATTCCTTTTAGATTTTTCAATTTTCCATTAATTCTTTACTTTATTAACCATGGGTAAACCATCAACCATTTTTAATCTTATTGGAAGTATCTAAACTGTCAACTCCATTTTATTACATTTCCATGGATGAAACTTCTTTCTTATTTATCTATTGTGACCTTATTTTCTCATTTTATCTAGATAAATGTAGTGATAAACATACATAACTTATATAAAAACCATCATTTCAAATATCCCAAATATTATCAAGAAATTAAAATCTTTTTGAAAGAAAAATATTTTCATTTTTCAATTGTCAATGTTGAACTTTTATCTTTAGATTTACCCCATTTAAAATGAGTTTTTGTTTTTGTTTTGAATGTGTAGAATTATACCAAAATATGTTCTAAATGACCAAATATATTATAGCACCAACACAACCCCACAATTCTAAACCTTTAAATTTTTACAATATGCTATCCAGATTTAAAGCCTTTTGAATTTGGGATCTCTACATCATGTTTTTTTCATTTATTTGGAAAAAACGACGCACACATATTCTTATATCCACTATAGACATAGTGGTAGGATCATAATCACTTATTTTATCCATTTTTTATATAATTATTATAAAACTAAACTTTTCATGAAAATATATTTAGTATGATCATAATATTTAGATATGGATGGAATTTATTTCTTCACAGCCACTTGGGAAAAATCATAAAATGATTTCATGATATTATATTCACTAGAAGATATTTTTTTACATATGAATCCTCTTTAGAGGAACATGTGACAAAATCTCGTTCTTCCTTTAGTTGTGAATAATCAATATGGGTCATTTAAATATTTTCTAGTTTAATATTTAATCAAGAAATAGCATATTGAGTGAGTTCTACTAATATTAATTAAATGGAACTCCCTCTTTAAAATCCTTCCTCATATTCACAATATTTTTTTTATTACAACCTTCTCTTATAACAACAAGTTAAATGACTTGATTATTTTAGATATAATATTTTTCTATGCATTCATGACATAAATGATGTTATTTAGATTTTATTTTAATGCATGGGTCCTATTATAAAACAATTTTGTGGACTCATAATTCTCTAAGATTGTTTTGAGATACTATTATTCAAATTTGTTGCACTAACAATAATATCATCATACTCATCTTCTTTAATAGTAACTTTTTCTAATATCTTAATGAATGTAAGATCTCTCTCTCTCTTAAAAAGTTTTCCATGTTTCCTATTTAACATCAAAGATGACTAATATCTTCTTATAGACTTTCAAAGTCTCATAAATAATAGTTACTAATTTATTTGATAATCCATGAATCATATAATTTATTACATCAATAGAAAAATATTTTGACATTTGATCACAACCAAATGAATCTTCTTCTTATGGAAAGTTTAAACAAGAATCTACATGTACCTTAGGATCATGTTTATTCCTTCATCCCTTTGAGGTAGAGGTTTTATTTATATCATTTGTTTTATATTTAACCTCTTTTTATTATACTTCCATTCTAGATTTATTTTACTTTATTGGAGTTCTTTAAACATTTTCTAAATTTTTCAAGAGGGATATTGTCCATATCTTTTTCTTCTAATTATTATTCTTGATAATCAATATCTTGGAATAGGATGAGTTCCAATATAATAGAGAAATAATTTCTCTAAAACTTCATCTCAATATAATTTCAGGAAAGCAACATAAAATATTAAAAGTTAACAATTTTTGATTGAGAATCCAGTAGAGTTTTTCTTTCCCCCGATATCAATTAAGAGAACCAATTTAGATATAAATCACACATTGGGGGGGGGGGGGTAAATAATTGATTTTAAGTCTTGATATAATTTAAATTGTAACCTTTATCCCTTTTAAATTTACCACTATAACTAGTTATGGTGTTACATAATTACCTCTTATTGAACAACTAAACTCATACATAAGGAACACACAAATTTACAAATTTCACCCCTTAATGTAAGATTTATAGTACTGGGTGTGAAGCAGATCCCTCCAAGGTCACAAAAACCCACTAGATTCATCCAGTGAGCTATAATGAGTTAGTTAGAACCATGAGAATCATGTATTCTTGTCTTATAACTCTGATTTGATTCATCCCATATTCAGGTGTATCCTACAACATACAATGATAACCATCTTGGATAACAGAAATATTGTATCACCACTTTAGATATCCTCATGTTGTTAATGCACTACATTCTCTTATTCATCCTTTTCATTTTCACTTATAAATATGCTTGAATGGAATTCCCAATTTTTTTTAAAAAATTAACTATAAACACAATATAATTCTCCCAATTCATAATATAAAATTATAGAAAACATTTTTTCATAGGTTTTAAGACATCTTCATCAATGCATAATTGCTTTTCCAAAATATACTTTTCATTTTATTCCTCTTATACTTTATTGCACAATATGACTGTAATAATTCTTTTTCACAGAATTCAAAACATAATATAGATTAATGTGAATAGAATTTTTATATCTCCTAACATATTTCTATTATACTATATGATATTTAGTTCAGAATAATGTTGTATCTCTCTCTTGACATCAGAATAAAATTCTGATATTGTAGTGTCAAACTCACTCTATAAAATTCTTTTAAACTTTGTTGTCTATATATCAATTGTATAACTAGTTTTATTCTAATCCATATTTTAATTTTAATTACAAATTAATATTAAAAATCTCAACTTCATTCAACCACTTCCTTAATAGCCCTTATATTATCTCTGAATTGATCTTTACCATCAAATTCAAAATGGTAGTTAATCTAATATGGAATAACACCTAAATAAATTAGATTAATTTGAGTAATTATTTATATTTTTACTACACATAATTTTCCAAAATATCCACTTCTATGGCATAATATCCTCAATTTTATTATGATGTGGTAGTTCCAACAAGTTATTTTTTAACTACTAGAACATATTTTGGAATAGTAAGTCACTGTGACATAGTGGACTTCCAGAGTCCTGTAGAACTAAAACCTCATAGTACTCCCCTGTGGTGTCATATTTGTATTGTGGAATTGAACTCTACATATTCTCTTGAAAGTGGTGTCGAGGTCCCAAATTTTCCAAGAACACAGGAAATCCATCTTGTTATGCTTTGTAGTATAGATGTTCACTACTTTGTGGAGCTATCATATTTTCTAGGTCCACTGAAATCTTGTACCAAGATACATTGTGATGAGATTTTAGTTACATGGTGTAGAACCCTTATTTATATCCTTTATGTAGTACAACTAGTTTCACTATGGTGTGGACACCTCTAATTAATCCTCCCATATAATGTGATAACTCACTCTATAATGTGAGGTTATGTAGACCATTTTAATCCTTCTGCCTAATTCATCATCTCCACGACATGGAAAATATATTGAGGAATTATACTTATTTCCCCTTCAATTACATGTCACGGTATATAGCTTTTTTCATTGTCCCTACTTACATATTCTTACTTGCATCATGAACTCCATATAAGATATTTTATCAATTCAAACTAGTTCAGGCATTGTCTAAAATCATCTTCAAACACCTTCAAAAACATCATCCGAATATTATGGATGAAGATTCATAAAATCAATTTTTATTTCATATATCAAGTACTTTCACGGAAATTGATTCAACTAAATTTTAAACTAATAATACAATATACGTCCTCTAATATTAAAACACATAGAAATAAGAAAAATTCAATTTGGAACTTATTCTCTTATTTTACAATCTTGGATACTTCAACTAAACATCCTAGATAATTATTCTTTTTTTAAACATATAAAATAATGACATAAATGAAATCATTTTTCATTTAAATCCATTTATAACTATTGATAAAAAATATAACTCAAAAAAAGATGTATTGTCAGAGTAATTCACAATTCAATTAACGTTTTAAACCTAAGATTTTGACTATGTCTACCATTATATAGGATTGACCTGAGTGGTCAGAGATTATAACTATTTACAAGAATATTATTTTTTATACATATCTCCAATAAAAACTTGTGACCTTGTTGATATTATTACATAATTTTTTAAATAGAGAAATGTAACATAGAATGAAGATCCCATCATAGATTATGTTTGGGATTTGTGATTCGTTTATTATGATTAGTGATTCAAATCATTCTTAACTTGTAGCTAAATATTTTCTTGGAATTTATGTTATTGAATTTTTGGAATAATTTATTATATACTAATATGATATATTTTATAGTATATGTAATAATTTAAACCTTTTCATTTTAATAAGCATGAAATCTATTATAATTTATTTATACTTAAATCATGATCATTAATTATAATATTATTATCATATTTGAAGGGGTATATACATATACATTATTTTTATTATAAATTATTAATGTGATCCCACAAGACATTGACATACAAGTACATTACAAAGTATGGGTTTTTGAACCCTGACAGAGTGTACCCCTTTCCTTATTCCACAAGATGGGATGAGGCCCAAAATTTTTAGATACCCACCTCTTTACTATAAGATGACCTATGGCCTTGATGTTTGAATTTCACTAGGGTGGGATGGGTTGAAAGATTACCCTACACCCTATAATTCCTGATAAATTATACTAATAATTAATCAAATTATAAATGATGTAGTATAGATATATAAGGACCTATATAATAATGAATGGATAATAGATATAAAAATAATACAAGTATAATTTAGATTTTCCTTGGATCACATTATCCTTTAAAAATCATAGTTACAACAAGTATAAAATAGAATAAAAATAATAAAATATATAAAATCAACATATTTAATGAACTAAAAATGATAAGTATTAATATTAGACAAGTTGAATGAATTTATCTAGTAAATATATTCATTACATGACCATTGGTAATTATGAACATTTGGAAATAACATTAGTATGAAACCATTAGAATTACTATATATTAATGGAAATGATGAGAGTTTATTAGTGTAAAAGGGAAAACCATGGCCACTACCAATAGAAATATTCCTTATAAAAATTTGTATCTAATCACAAGAAGGTGGTTGTATCATTATATATTTTTCATGACCAAACCCAAGATGAAATTAAATATTAGAGGTTTAAGTGAAATTTTCATAAGGGAAGTTCATGTTAGTCGAAATAATCACCAGATTAATGTTAGTTAAACAACCCCGTGAAAGAACCCATATTTCACACCTTACCCATAATTATTATTCTAGTATAATAATGGGTTATGTATCTAGAGGTTAGTTAGTATTAAGGGGTAAATTATTTTAGTAAAGAAATAGTGTTTACTCGAATACCACATTTTTATTAAATACACCACCCTAATTTAAAAGATAAAATGTATATATTTAGAAGTTTAATTTTATTAAATGGGTTATATATTTTTAATCATGGTTGATGTATTATGTGAGTGGTGATATTTTTAAATTTTCATTAAAATGTAAAATTTAGTAAAAAATTGTAAAATTCAGTTAAATATGGTAAGTATTACATCACATATATATAATCTCAAATAAAATTATCCTAGGTAGTTCCCTTTGACAAATATCGGAACTAACCATTTTAGTGGAGGAATAATGGAGGTAATGGACCACTATAAAGAGTAATGAACTACTTTATATTTATTCTGTTATGTTCTACTCACCAAACCTATAAATTTCCACCAGTCTTCTCATTTATCCTCAAACCAAATAATAATTATATCTGTATAGATCTATAATGGAAGATCCCCCATCTCAATTACTTTAATATTTCAGATTTTTTGTTGGTTTTATGGGCTTCCTCCAAGCTATAAATATTATGAGAGGCAATGATCTTTATTTCTCCAACTTTTCAATTTTTTATTTACATTTCCATTGTAGAATCCATTTAAATGTGCAATTTTATATTATAATATTTGTTTAATATTAATGTATTTAATATCCTTATGAAATTATATACATGTGATACCCCATTTGATTCACACCGGACTCTAATCATATTCTATTTTTGTGCATAAACATTCTCATAGCCATAAACATCATTTTCCAAATCCCTAGTCATGCCATGAATTTGGGGTATAAAATATGTATTTCATTAAAGTGGTTGAATTTTTATACTAAAGATGATGAATATGTAGCTAGTTGATCCTCTATCTGGTTCTAATTAGATTAAATAAGATTTTGGAACAAGTTCACATTTTCCATCAATGCATGCCGACCTGGATACCTTTCCATAAGGAAAATTTATATCCCTAATTTGTTTCAAATATGTGTGTTTACATACTCATATTTTTAATAAGGTATTTATATTTAATTTATTAGGTCCCTTTTGATTTCAAATACATTAATTTAATTATCTAAACACATTTGTAATCTTAATCTTAATATTCACCTAAAAACTACAATTATATATTCTTCACTTGATAAAGGTACTTATTTGAACATTGTGAATCCCCAATTATTCTTTATATGATTCAAGGAAATTTGTTTAGAAATACTTAATAATTCAGTAATTTTGGAAATCAATTTAAATTCTTATAAAATTCTTTGTTTTATATGAGTTAACATTATAATATTAGATTCATTGAGTGATTAAGATAAGTATTATTGTGTTTAGAATTATGAAATATATTTCCTATGATCTTTAGTATATGATGTCATGAAATTTAATTTTATGTAACAAATAACCCCTACATTATAATGCCTCTCAATGCATTGGAAGGTCTCATTATATAACTAATATAGGGTAATAGGGGAATCCATACCCTTTATGTATGTTGTCTTGGAACAGGTCCTTGAAAACATGTTTAGGATTTCTGATGTTATAGAATTCTGTTATTCCAAAATTATAAAATCATTAAATTATGTATTACCCATATTATCTTGGATTATTTTATGGATAATGTTAAATAATTATTATTTATTTTCAAATTTAGTAATATTCCAAGTTATAATGTAATACTTATATATCATGACTCTTAAGGAAATCTAAATCTTGATATTGGGAATGAAATATCATATAACCTAATTATGAGGTAATAAATAACCCAACACATATGGGTGATTGTGGTTTTGGGTGTTATAGTTGGTGTTAGAGAAATTTTTAGTAGAAAACTTAGGGAAAGTATTTAGAAGAACATTTTTAGAGAACATGGATTTTACCTCTATAAAAATAAAGAGATTATTGAAGAATTGTTTTAATAGGTATCATACACAAAATTTAATATTTTTAGGAAAATACGATATGTAAGTAATGTTCAATATATTTTAAAATCATTAATTAAGATATCCCATTTTTAGATAATGTAATCTAATAGATGAGATAGAAACAATGCAGTAATCAAGGATAATGTGGGGATTTTCTGAATAATTAGGACAATGAAGATAATATAAGACATAAAAAATTAGTACTATTAAAATTATGTCGAAGACCTTTCTCACATGGACTGCCTAGATTCCACTAAAATGGATCAACCATTTTAGATCATTTTATGAGGCAAAATCATCTATTATTTAGTGAGTCCACTAATCCAAATGTAGTAAATAAATGGATAATTTCTTTAAAGAAGATATTTATGGAATTAAGGTGTACTAAGAGGGAAAAACTTATCATGGATATATATTGTTTAAGGAGAGATGATAACCTACAATAAACTTTAACATAAAATACTAATATTTGGGAGGAGATAATAAACATGGGTTGGAATTAATTTAAAGGTATTTTGATGGAAAAATATCTTCATTGGGAAAATTGTACTGAAATTTAAGAGAAATTATTGAAATAATGAAAAAGAGAAGAAGATATGGAAGATGATTATATGGAAAATTTAACAAGGATAGTAATGTATGTTATAGATTTTCTAAAAAACCTAGAACATTAGTTTGATCACTTATTTAATGGTTCAAATCCAAGACTATGAATATCTTTAGCTTCTGAATATTTTTCAAAATATTAATAGATTAAGAATTTTTTTCTCAAGATTGGGAATGAGTTATTAAAAGATATCATTTATAAAGGGAAACCTAAGAAGTAGAGAATGATCAATAATCATATCAAAAGAATTATAAGAAAACAAAATAAGGGAAGAGTGTAATTCCATATCTTTGATAAATATGGGAATAAACACCAAACCAATTACATATGGGTATTGGTTTCATGATTTTAATATAGAGAGAAAAGTCATCAAGCTCATGAGTGTAATAAAAATTGACAAATGTTTAACATGAAATGATTCAACTACAATAAGATGTAAAATACTGTAATAAACTCCCTATTAACTAATGGAATATATGTTATAATAGGTTGTTTCTAATGAATTTCTTACTCATGAATATTTTTTGTTGGTCTTAGACTAACTTACAAAAGGTTGGAAGTCACTGGGAAATACTAGAGTTGTAATGTCTTGGATTTTTTCCATATATTATTTCAGTCTTATATGCGAATTATTTCGAGACCTGGCTCTGAGATGACGTACATTTCCTAGGCCTGGTGAGCCCAGAACAAATGTTTGAATTTAATTAAATAAATAAATTTATGCTCGTGTATAGTTTTTCTGAAAAAGTAGAATAACTCTTGAACGGGTGCTCAAATCAGAAATTCGAGGGCACTGTTGCGTTCAGAGCAGCGAGTTTCCATTAGGCGAGACATAACATTGGATGGCGCAGGTCGGTGGTGAAATCTAGATTTTGGACGTAACCATAATAAAATATTTAATAAAAATATTTTTTTATTAAATGTTTCTGAATCGAAATATTTTAATATTTTAAAAGAAATATTTCACAGGGGATCAGGGTTATAGATCTCAAAACCCTGAATTTCCCCTAGAGGCGCTTGGAAGCTCTAGAGAAAACCTCCCAACACGGCAACGACGTACTTGACAAGTTTCACTGGCGACGATGACGGGGAGACCGGATCTTCTGCAACGAACGCCGCGGATCCAGGTAGGATGTTTTATTTTTATTTTCATTTTCCTGTTATTGATTCCTACGACGAACGCAGACTAATCCATGAATAGATTAGCCCACAAATCGAACGTATTTGTGGGAGGGGCTTTTGCAGGGATTTTAGGAAAAATCCCAATCCTTGTGATTTAAATTTGTTCATTTGTTGTGGTTTGATCTAACGGCGACGAAACTAGATTGTCACGAACAACGATCGAGGTTCGTCCCTCTTTTTTGTGGCTGAGATTTGTCCCTTGTTCTTCATGGAGACTTCCTGTTATTTCCCACACTTGATGTTCTTGGAGGACGTTGATCATTATGCTTTTTTTGGAGAGATGATATGAGATTGTAGATCCAACCTCCGAATGATGCTATGGAGCTGCGACGACGATGAAGGAGGATGATTTGGGACGGATCAGAAGTTATGGATTCTCAGGTGTTTTCTTTCAGATGAATCAACGCTTGTTTTCCAAGACGATTGAAGGTTCGAAACACCTGGATTCAGTGTTAGGATGATTAAACGAACAAGGATCTTGAGTTTCGTGGCAAATGGAAAAGAGAACCGAGATCCATAATATTGGCCAAGGGGAGTGGATGAAGAAAAAAATTCTGGATAAATCCCGACTACACGGCGTGTAGTATGGGCTACATGGAGTTTGTTCATCGACGGACCACCTGGAGTGTACTCCGGGAGTACGTGGACACGAGTTGGGTGCACTGCCATGGACACGACATGTATACGCTTCCTCAGCCAGATACACGGGATACCCCATATACTGGTATATGGGAAAGGCGACACGGGTTGCGGCCATGTATGGGCACAAGGCCAGCGTACATGGTGTGAACCCCAGACACTAGGACACAACGTGTAATCCTTCTACACGCGTGTAGTTACTTTTTATATGACAAGCCTAGAGACACATGCCATTTACATGGGCAGTGCCTGAAGTCAAGGAACACGACATGTAAACCTTCTACACACCGTGTAGTCTAGTTTTAAACACCTGGACTGGAGTCATGGGCTGTTTACATGGGTAGTACTCAGAGTCAAGGAACATGGAGTGTGATCCTACTACACGCCATGTAACCTCTTTTACATGGATTGATCCAGATTCCTTTTATGACTTAGACTAGTTTCCTAAGGTTTCGTCCCCTTGGTCTTTCTCCTGATGGTTTTCGGTATCATTTCCTACATACAGGAGTATGATCCCTTCAGCAGGACTTCCTGAATAGAGTTATTGGAATCCCCTCTGTGAGACTTAGAGCCGGATCCTCTATTCCTTCGTGGTATCATAGGCAGAGTTTCTCAGTATCAATGTGACCTCCTTTACCTAGGCGCTGATCCTCTACTTTGAAGGTTAGTTCAGACTGAGTTGTTGGAATCACCCCATATCTACTGGTTGTGATCCTCATCTAACGCATCAAGTATATTTCTTCAGTACTCGTGGAGTGAGTCCTCCCGGAACGAGTGCATCGCATCTTTGTTCAGACTTTGGATTATGTTATCCCGGTTACGTGCTTAGTGGAATCTCCGAGATGGATCTTAGTGGTGGTTTCACGATAGTCGATCGTGTATGAGAATATCTGGATATTCTTGTTATATGTTCTATAAACATATACTGTGTAGAGCTGATTGTATATTTCCTTTGTGGAATTTTACCTTTTTGTTTTCCTTTGTGGTTTTGGGGTGTCCTACTGGGTATTGTTATACTCACGCCTGCACGGGCTTTGCCAGTACGTGTCATGTCTTGTGAAGCCGAGCAGGCCTTGGATAGGATTCTCGGTGGACCAGGACCAGACATTGCTCAGTGAGATAAGGCATGCTGATGTGTGTTCCTACGACAACAGATTGCAGTCCCAGTTCTTTTCTTTATAGGTTGTACTTTGTTACAGACTTTATTTTGGTGGGATTGTACTTTTGGCCCAGGGTTTTACATTACTGTACTTTACTTTCCTATCGTACTCTATTGGTTGGGATTTTAGTGTATGCATGCATTTCCTTTTTCAGTAGTTTTTACTTTTCAGCTTTGTGGGCTAGGAGATGTGTGTGTGTGTGTGTACAGGTTTATAAGTAATGCCTTCCATGTTAGTGGCATGCCTACTTGGTGCTAGTCACCAGCCCCTGGCCTATTGGAGGCAGGCTTGGGGAGTTTCGGCATGTGCCCCACTGAAAAGGGTCATGGAAGAGTGGTATCAGAGGTGGTCAGTTCTACCTTAGGACCAAGAGTCTGTGAGTTGGTTTAGGGAAACAGTGTTACGTGTTTTGAGTTTGGATTTCAGGCCAGGGACCCCAGTGTTGGTACGGGCGACCGACGTATACATACACCAGGACTCTGAAAACTTAATTTTTTACTCGGAACATGAGAACACTAGTTGCAGGGGAAAGTAATGGTACATGCATCATATAGGAATGGGGTGTGGTTTCCATGTCCTTCTTGAGTCAGCTCTCCAGATATACTCACAGACTGTGATACATCTTGTTTCTTTACAGGATAGCTCCGCAATGTTCACCCACTAGGATCCAGCAGCTCAATCACGAGGATGACCCCCTTAGTGATGAAGCTTTGATATAGGGACCATATCCCCCAGTTTTACCTTCGGGTGTCGTGCCAGCTATTCCACCACCTGTGGAGTAGTGTTTAGTGCCTACTATACCAGTAGAGGAGGAGCGCATGCTGAGCGCACTCCATGAGTTTCAGAAGCAGATACCCCTCAGGTTTCAAGGCGATCCTGACACTTAACCGGATGAGGACTGGATTGAGGCAGTGGCAAGAGTCTTCTGTTTGGTCAGGACACCAGCAGACCAGATGGTGATCCTGGTAGCAAGCCTTCTACAGGGCTTGGTAGGGCGATGGTGGAGTTTGGTTATCCAGACTCATGACGAGGTGACTCTTGCATGGTCAGAGTTTGAGCATCTCTTCAGAGAGGAGTTTTCACCAGTTACCCAGAGAGCAGTGTGTATACAAGAGCTTCTTCAGCTCTAGTAGGGAACCATGATGGTGGCTGACTATTCATCAAGGTTTATCGACCTCCCACGGTACTCGATGGATATGGTCCGGGATCAGTACTTTAGAGCTCGGACATTCGAGCGGGGCTTGCGCAGGGAAATCTGAGCTAGCATCGTCCCTATGAGCATTCCTACCTATGATGGGGTGCTTGAACGGGCTTTGGTGGTCGAGAGATTCTTAGTAGTGCAGAGACAGCCAGTAGTTGTCGGTACTTCAGAGCTCATACTTTTGAGCGAGGCTTGCGTAGGGACATCTGATCTAGCATCATCCCTATGAGAATTCCTACCTATGCTGGGGTGCTCGAACGGGATTTGGTTGTCGAGAGATTCTTACCAAAGTAGAGATAGCCAGTAGTTGTCGGTAGTGAGTGAGCTGGAGCAGAGACCTTGGCAATGGGGAGTCGACTTCAGGGACCCAGGCGTGGGAGATGTTTCCAGAGGAGATCCTAGGACAAGGGATCTGCCATATAGGGTTCGCAGGGTGCATCCAACTAGCCTCGAGAGAGGTGATGCAACTCTTGTGATGGAAGGGGAAATCTCGCTCAAGATTGTCTGACCCGCCATACTACTGACATGGGAGAAGTGGATGGACCACTAAGGTAGAGGCAACCTGTGGATCAGATAGACCCATGGGGTGGCGGATGTGGTAGAGGAGTTGGGAGAGCAGTTGGTGGTGGTTTCCGTTTTGACCATTTACCACCACCACCCCCAAGAGTTCCACCCTAGGCTTAGGGAGATGGTGGATAGAGGTAGGGGAAGCTGCAGGCAGCAGAGGCTTATGACCCAGGTACTCCCAGAATGATTAGAGGTACAATCCGTGTCTTTTCTACATTGTCTCTCGTACTGATAGACATAGGTTCCAGTCATTCTTTTCTAGTTGCTTATCTTGTTCGAGACCATGAGATTCCAGTTGAGCCATTGAGTCGACCCTTATGATTAGAAACACTGAATGGAGAAGATTCAGAGATCACACACCTTTGTAGACAGTGTGACCTGACCCTTGGAGGCAAGAGTTTCGGTTGGAACATCTTGGTGGTAACTTCGAGGCCTTACAATTTAATTCTTGGTATGGAATAGCTATCCAAATTTCATGCCAAGATTGACTGTTTTAGGTGAAGGGTGTGGTGTGTCCGTAGTGATGGAATGAGGCTCTCCTTCGTTGGTGAAAAGGAGACACAAGCAACACAGGATAGAGTCATGTGTAGGAAGGTACATCTGATTTTACATCAGTTGGCTAGCCTATCCCTTGGTGCAGCAGATGTTATGAGTTTCCAGTTTCCAAAAGTAGTGGATGATTACGAGGATGTCTTTTTGGAGGATGTCCTCGGACTACCTTCCCATTGAGAGACAGATTTTTTCCTTGAGTTGCAACCCGGGATGACACCGATATCAGTATCAGCATATCGGATGGCTCCTAAAGAGCTTCGTGAGCTAAGAGTGCAGCTGGAAGACTTGTAGAGGAAGGGCTTCATGTGACCTAGTGTTTCACCCTGGGTGGCCCCAGTGTTGTTTTCCAAGAAGGCATACAGGACCTTGAGGCTGTGTGTGGATTACCTGTGCTTGAATCAGGTGACCGTGAAGAACCGGTATCCACTACCGAGGATCGATGACCTCTTCGACCAGTTAGGAGGGGCACAATGGTTCTCAAAGGTTGATCTATGATCAGGCTATCACCAGTTGCGCGTATGGGATGAGGATATACAGAATACGACTTTCAAATGTCGCTACGGTCACTATGAGTACTTGGTGATGCCCCTCGGCATGACGAACGCCCCGGCAGTGTTTATGGGGCTCATGAACCGGATCTTTAATCCCTATCTAGATCATTCCGTGGTGGTCTTCATCGATGATACCTTGTGTACTCTACGTATGAGGAGGAGCACGCAAGGCACCTAAGGATGGTTCTGGACACACTCTGAGAGCATCAGTTGTACGGGAAACTCTTGAAGTGTCAATTCTGGATACAGGAGGTCCATGTTTTGGAACACGTTATCTTAGCAGATGGTGTAGTAGTGGACCCACCCAAGGTCGAGGTAGTGTTAGCATGGGAGCCACCCTGGAGTGTGATAGAGGTGAAAAGTTTCCTTGGGTTGGCAGGCTACTATCAGAGATTCATTACTGATTTTACAGGACTTCAGCACTCATGACAGCTTTGACCCAAAAGGGTCAACCTTTTCTATAGACCGAGAGATGCCAGCAGGATTTTCCGCAGTTGAGACAGAGTCTGACGAGCGCTCCGATCTTGAGACTACCAGAAGAGGGTGTCGAGTACGTAGTGTTCTGAAACGCATCAGGAACCTGGCTTGGTTGTGTTCTGATGTAGAGGCAATAATGGATTGTCTATAACTAACATCATTTGAGGCCACACGAGCAGAACTATGTGACCCATGATCTTGAGTTGGGAGTGGTATTCTTCGCATTGAAGATGTGGAGGCACTACCTGATGGGCGAGCGGTTTATCCTCTACTCTAATCACAAGAGTCTCAGATATATCTTTTCTCAGAAGGATCTGAATTTGAGACAGAGGCGGTGGATTGAGTTCTTCTAGGATTTCGACTTTGAGATTGTTTATACTCTAGGGAAGGGGAAATTTGTGGCAGATGCTCCTAGCAGGAAATCCAGTTCGCAGTTGTTGGATGAGGTGATGAGGCAGTTGTCCTCTTTACAGTTATCCTTTTTGGGTAGAGATGAGGGATCTTACCTTCAGTCGACGGTTGTTACCCCTCCACTCTTACAACGAGTCAGGGAATCACAACTCGAGGATGCTAGCTGTGAGACTCTACGTGCTCAAATATCTGTAGGTGATACTGCCGATGGATATTCAAAAGGTGGGGAGCACATTGTTCTTTTCAGAGGGCATACAGTAGTACCAGTGATGTTGTGGGTGGAGGTTCTGAGGGAGTTCCATACATCTCTTTTAGCGGTGCATCCAGGCGTGGAAAAGATGTACCAAGACCTATGACGTCCATTATGGTAGCCAGGAATGAAGAAGAGTGCGGTAGAGTTTGTTTCTCGGTGCCTTACTTGTCAGCAAGTAAAGGCTAAGCACTAGGTTCCACCAGGTTTGACTCAGCCCCTTGAGGTGCCAAAGTGGAAGTGGGATGGGATATCCATGGACTTCATGATGGGTTTACCACGTACGTCCAGGGGACATGATTCCATCTGGGTGATCGTTGGCCGACTCACCTTGTCGGCCCACTTCCTAACCATACAGGAGCAGAGTTTAGTAGAGATCTTGGGATGCCTCTACATGCAGGAGATAGTTCGACATCATGGGCATCCATCAACGATTGTCTCAAATCATGATTCTCGTTTCACATCCCATTTGTCGAAGGGATTACAGGATGCTTTTGGGACTTAGTTATGCTTGAGCACAACATTTCATCCTCAGACTGATGGTCAGACAGAGGGAACCATCCAAGTTCTGGAGGATATGCTACGAGCTTTCATACTTGAATTCGGTAATAGCTAGGAGGATCACCTACCACCGGGGGAATTTTCTTATAGCAATAGTTTTCATTCCATTATTGGTATGACACCATTAAAGGATTTGTACGGGAAACCTTGCAGGTCACCACTTTCTTGGACTGACACAGGAGAGTCATCACTCATGGGCCCAGAGATGGTGCGAGCTACTATGGAGAAGGCTCAGGTCATCCAGGAGCAGATGAAGACTACACAGAGTCAGAAAGAGTCTTATGCTGACTGGAGACATAGGCCCTTGGAGTTCGAGGAGGGAGACCATGTGTTCCTTTGGGCATCACCTCGATGGGGATTGTGGAGATTTGGCCGAGGCAATAAGCTATCTCCGAGGTTCGTTGGACCTTTTCAGATTTTGAGTAGAGTTGGTGAGGTGGCGTACCACTTTTCTCTACCTCGTCAGATGTACTGGGTACACAACGTCATCCATGTGTCGGAGCTACGGAGGTATGTTCATGATCCATCACACGTTATCGACTGGGGCGAGCTGGACATCGATGATGGAGCGACCTTTGCTGAGTACCCAAGGGAGATCGAGGATCGACATGAGAAGATACTTTGTGGGTGATCTATTCCCTTGGTGCGTGTCTAGTGGCAACACAAGAATCTATAGGAGAGCACGTGGGAGTGGGAGGCTTATATCCATGCACACTACCCACATCTTTTTGAGTAGCCTTTGTTTTGGATTTTCGGGGACATAAATCCCTAAGGTGGAGAGGATGTAATATCTCAGATTTTTTCCGTATATTTTTTCAGTCTTATATAGGAATTATTTTGAGACCAGGCCATGAGACGACATGCAGTGTTGAGGCCCGGTGAGCCTGGATCAAATGTTTGAATTCAATTGAATTATTAATTTTATGCACCCGTAGTTTTCCTGAAAAAGTGGAATAACTCTTGAATGGGTGCTTGGATCATAAATCTAAGGTCACCGTTGCGTTCATATCAGCGAGTTTCCCTTAGCTGAGACCTAACATCAGCTGACACAAGTCGGTGGTGAAATATAGATTTTGGATGTAAAAATAATAAAATATTTAATAAAAGTATTTTTTTATTTAATCTTTCTGCAGCGAAATATTTTAATCTTTTAAAATAAAGATTTCACTAGGGAATAGGGTTACAGATCTCATAACCATGAATTTTCCATGGAGGCACTGGAAAGCTCTGGAGAAAACCTCCCAACGTGGCGATGACATTCTTGACGAGTTTCACCGTCAACGATGACACAACGACCAGATCTTCGCCAAAGAATTCCGAAGATCCAGGTAGGACGTTTGATTTTGATTTTCCTTTTCCCGTTAGTGATTCCTACGATGAACGCGGACTAATACACGAACAGATTAGCCTGTGGATCAATTTTATTTGTGGGAGGGGCTTTTGGGGGGATTTTGGGGAAAATATTAATCCTTGTGATTTAAATATGTTGATTTTTTTTGGTTTGATCTAATGGCGATGAACCCGAATCGTCATGAACAATGATCGTGGTTCATCCCTCTTGTTTATGGCTGAGATTTGTCCCTCGTTCTTCATGGATACATCCCATTCTTTCCCGCGCTTGACGTTCTTGGAAGAAATCAATTTTTGTGCATTTGTTTGTTGGTGTGATGATCTGAGATTGTAGATCCGACCTCGGGATGATGCTACAGAGCTATGACGAAGATGGCGGCAGACGATTCAGGATGGATCAGAAGTTATGGCTTCTCGAGTGTTTTCCTTCAGATGAATCAACGCTTGTTTTCCAAGTCGATTGAAGTTCAGAAACACCCAAATTAATTTTTAGGTTGATTAAACAAACAATGATATTGAGTTTCGCAGCCAACAAACAAGAGAAATGAGATCCAGAAGATTGGACGAGGCGAGCGGATGAATAACAACGTTATGGAGAAATCACAACTACACTGCGTGTAGTATAGGATACAAGATGTGTTTTCGTCGATAGACTACCTGGCGTGTACTCCGGGAGTACACAGACACGGGTTGGGTACACAGAAAAGGACACGACAGGTATACCCTGCCCCGGCCAGACCCAGCCAGATACACGGGATACCCCGTATACTAGTAAATGGGAAAGTCGACATGGGTTGAGGCTGTGTACGAGAACATGGCCATCGTACAAGAAGTGAACTCTAGACACTCGGACATAGTGTGTAATCCTTATACACGCTATGCAGTTACTTTTTATACAACAAGCCTAGAGACACATGCTGTTTACAAGGGCAGTACCCAAAGTCAAGGAACATGGTGTGTGATCTTTCTACACGCCGTGTAGTCTAGTTTTACACACCTAGACTGGAGACATGGGACATTTACATGGGCAGTACCCAAAGTCAAGGAACACGGTGTGTGATCCTACTACATGCCATGTAACCTATTTTATATGGATTGAGCTATTTTCCTTCTGTGACTTGGACTAGTTTCATTAGGGTTCGCCCCCTTGGTCTTTCCCTTAAAGGTTTCCAGTATCATTTCCTACATACTGGATTACGATCCCTTCATCAGGACTTCCTGAATAGAGTTGTTGGAATCCCCTCTGTGAGAATTAGAGTTGGATCCTCTACTCCTTCATTGTACCCTAGGTAGAGTTTCTCGGTATTGTCATGACCTACTTTACCTGGGCGCTGATCCTCTACTTAGCAGGTTAGTTTAGACTGAGTTGTTGGAATCACCCCATAGCTACTGGTTTTGATCCTCAACGGATGCATCAAGTATCTTTATTTAGTACTCATGGAGTGAGTTCTCCCCAAACGAGTGCATCATATCTTTCTTTAGACTTAGGATTATGTTCTCCCGGTTACATGCTAAGTGGAATCTTTGAGCCGGATCTTAGTGGTGGTTTCAGGATAGTCGATCATATGTGAGTATATCCGGATATTCTTGTTATAGGTTCTGTAAACATATACTATGTAGAGCTGACAATATCTTTCCTTTGTGGTATCTTCCCTTGTTGTATTCCTTTGTGGTTTCGAGTTGTCCTACTGGGTATTGTTATACTCACATTTTCATGGGCTTTGCCCACACGTGTCATGTCTTTTTTAGACGAGCGAGCCTTTGACATGATTCTAGGTGGACCAGGACCGGACGGTGCTCAGTGAGATCAGGTAGGCCGAGATGTGTTCCTATGGCTACAGATTGCACTGCCAATACCTTTATTTATAGGTTGGACTTTGTTACAGACTTTCTTTTGGTGGGATTTTACTTTTGGCCTAGGATGTTACATTACTTTACATTACTTTCCTGTTGTACTCTATTGGTTGGGATTTTAGTGTATGAATGCATTTTCATTTTCAGTAGTTTTTACTTTTCATATTTTTGTTCTTGGAGATGTGTGTGTGTGTGTACAGGTTTATAGAAAATGTGTCGCATGTTAGTGACATGCCTACTCGGTGCTAGTCACCAGCCCCTGGCCTATTGGAGGTGGGCTTGGGGAGTTGCGGCACGGGCCCCACTGGGATGAGTCATGACAAGGGTCACTTTAGAATACACACCAATCAAGATGATAGGCGGTAATGATTATCTTTTACTTTTAAGGGTAATTATTTATTAATTTGGGAAATTATTAGTGATTTATGAAATTTTCACGAATTCTTCTGAAATCCTAAAGTAGGACTGGTTACCACTATGACTGTTGTAGATCAGAAACTTACATTGGGATGAAGTACTATATGTATTATTGGTTCTTTATATTCTTCTTATTATTGGGTTATGATATAGTTTAGAGATATAAAAATGGATGCTCTAGGGTTGTAACTATACATGGAGGTGATAGGAATTTTGGAGTTGGGATCAAACCCGTGATAATGGATTTCTACATACCCATAAAAAGAAAATCAGACCTCAGGTTTTTCGGTGCCACATAATTTGACATGTCGTATGTTTTGGGGTAATGTGAAAATGATTATTATAAAAACGTTTATTTTTTTACAACTTTGAACAATAAAATATTTTCATTAAATCTTGAAGAGGCATCCTAAATATCTTGGTTAATAAATATAAAATCCCACACAATTTGGTTTACATAATTTATGGCTGTGTAGTAGGATTGGTCGATACAGTTTAGCATTAGGTATTATGAATGTTATATAGTAAAATTTAAAGGCATTAAATTTGGATTATCATCTTAGGTTCATCATCCAAGGAATTTCATACATGTCAGATAAGTGGTCCCATAATCATACAAAGGGTATCCAAGGTTTTTCACCAATGTTATCCTAGGGTCATCATTGATGGGATCCTTGGAGTTTCACTTAGTGGATCTTAGGCTCATCACATAGGGGATCCCATGATTCCAACCTTGGGGATTTTGATCGTAGTCATAATAATATCATTAGCTTATGATGATTAAGGTATTACCATGATCATCACATGTCTTTTCTTATGATCATCACATAAGAGGTTCTATTCTCACCACATATTGAAAGGATGAGTTTCTTATGATCATCAAAAAAGAGGTACATAGCTCTTAGTCATGAGAGGGAATATGGGAATATAATTTTTATCACAAATGAAAAGGTTTAATACACTATGATAAACAGACAGGGATATTTTTAAGTTTAAATATCATTAGGAGTATGGGTACAATATAGAGTCCAACATGGACTTTCACAATTTAAATTCCAGTGGAGAATAGTTAGTGATATACCACCTATCAAGGGATAGAAGGGATGATAAGGTTTCAGGATGTTGGGATTGAACCTAAAAGAGTATTTCTATGTAACTATTTTGGAGTAAAAATCAAAACCCACATATTTCAAGTTTGATATTTTATGGTCATATAGAAAAACCAACCCATGTAGTTAAATATCATGATATAAGGAAATTTACGTCATTAAATGGGTGGAAAAAATGTATTGAGTAGAGATTATACATTATATTTCCCCTTCTGATTCATTTTTCTTATTGTTACCAAGATAAGATAGGATAGGGATGGGAATAACACCCATTAAGGGGACCAGGTTGGACACTTATGTCATTAATGTGGCTAGAATATGTGAATAATTAGGGATTACACATGAATTTTCCCAATTACACTTTCTTTTTTTGCTGACTAGGAAGAAGAAGATTTGGTTAGGGATTACACCTTTTAGGAGGCGTAGGTAGTATGTCTATAATTAAAATATGGTAAAAATAGTATATTGAGTAGAGATTAAGCATGAGATTCTAAAATGAACTATCATATCCATTGGTGGCTAGGCATGAGAGGATATGGTTGGAGATTACATGTTGTAGGAGTATCATGTTGGATGTTTGTGTTGTAAAATGGGATAAAATATGAGACTGAGTGGGGATTATTCCTAATCTTTCTTAATGTCTAATCTTATTTATTTCTTACTCTGAAGGGAATGATATAGTAGGCCTTTACATATAGCTGGGGACCTAGGTAGGATTCAAGTTCCATAATTGGGGTGATAATAAGGGACTGATTAGTGCTTATTCAAGGGTTTCCAAATGAGTTATACTAAATGTTAGTGACTCGGAAGTATATAATATTTTGGTGATTAAACCTAGTTGGAGGTGAATCTAGAGGTTGGAACCAACGTATGCAGATAATGCGAATGAGTAATCCTTGTAGGTTGCATGAGAGAATGGGAATAAAGGTAGAAATATAGGTCAAATTAAGAACCTAGTAAGGGGGCCAAGGAGAATAGATGAACAATTAGGGGGACTGGGTAAATGGATACCCTAATGTGGGACATTTTTTAAGTATCACCTCGGTTTGTGACCAAGGAAAAATGGGTTTCACTATATATGACTTGAGTGAAGTAGATGCATGAGGACCAAGGATATTATATCACCAGAGTATTAGACAAGAGAAAGATAGTGACCAAGTATAAGGACATGTCCACGGAGAAATCTTCCATGTGGTCAAAGTGAAATTACTCCTTAGTGTGGAGGGAGGGTGAAGTGTCACCCAAGTTTAAATAGTAGGGAAAATTCTATCCCTTATGGTGTCTCTTTAAGATAATTAGTGTGCATGTCTCCCTAATATTTAATATTCAAGATTATTATGTCCCCTCAATATATATAATAGTATCCATGGGAATCTTGGTCTCATGGAAACCAATTATAATGCCTCTAGGATAGCCAGGGTAGGCAGTACCCTATTCACTGTATTCCTTACATTTTCACTTATGAGTCACTTGAAAGAGGGAAATATTGAGAATAATGAGCACAAAAAACAATTTCTACTTCAAAAATACATTTAAAATTGGGTCATTAGGGTCTATTTATAGACCATTATGGATAAATTCAAAAATATCAACATATGTATTCCTTCTCACTCTTATTGAGGCACATGCTTTGTACAGGTGACTGGGGCATGTGACAGGAGCACGATATTGGTTCACATAAAAGAAATTTAATTGTGAAAGTTGGCTATATAGGATATGATTTGATTAAATGTAAATTGGGTGCATGGATATGTGTAACACACTAATATTATAAAATAATATTATGTTTGATAACATATATGACTCACAACACTGATCTTAAATAACCCATTGAGTATTATTATTTAATTATGACCATTATTATATAGTCATTGAATTGGTAGGTATGAATAGAAGTAAGAGAATTATTAAAAACATATAATTTTTCTAACTAATAAAAATATATTCATAAATTGTTATTAAATAATACCTCTATTTTTAGTAAATTAATTTTATTTATTATAAATAGAATTTCATTAAAAATCGTTTTTTGGTTTTTTATGAATGGATATTATAATTAATTTATGATAATTTTAGAAATATTATTTTACATAAATGATATCATTTTTAAAATTATCATACAAATATTATCATAGGATTAATTTTTTTTATTTTTCTTAAAAGATTGATTTTTTAGTGAATCGTTAAATTTATAATTTTTATTGAAATTTGCCTTTTCATTTATAGTATTTAAAATTTATTTTTTTAAATGACTTTAAAATAAAATTATTTCATTTATATTATGAATAATTCAATTAATTTAATTGAATCCAATATATTCTATGTTTTTTAGATACTTTATTTCTTAAGAAGGCCTTTTTCTAGAAAACTTGTTTTCCATCTCGTTTTAGCGGTTTAATTTTAAATTAAAAAATTATACATCTATGAATTTAATTTGATAAAATTTATTCCATATTTTTAATGAGTATTATTAATATATATTAAATAGTTCTCTTTTATTTTTAGTAATTATCAATAATGACTATGGTAATTAGTTATAACAATAGTTAAGGGTAAATCATCTTAATTATGGTAAAAACTAATGTGAAATTGCTTTAAAATAAACTAAACACTTGAATTTACCCTGTTTTATGTGTTTAGTTAATCCATACCCATATAAGTTTCTAATATATGGAAACTTAGTCCCTTTTTTCATTGATAATTTCATATATAATATTTTAATTAAAGAAAAATACAAATTGTAACTTGATTGCTGTTAAAATTCTATTATATATTCATATAAAGATAAAAATAAGTTATAAATAAATATAAAATTTTATTTGGATAATAATGAAATTGTTGTTATTATGGTAAATTTAATTAATTTTTTGATAATATAATTACTTTAAACTCTTATACAATGCTGGGACAATTCTTGTTTATGAAGTGGAAAAAATAATTGTAAATTATTTTAAAATACTTAAAAGTAATTTATTTTGGTTGAATTATGGAATCAAAATAACTATATAGTCAATAATAATGTATTATTTATAGTAAAAAAATTATATTTTAATTCATTTGTTATTTTTATTACTATAATGTCATATCAAATCAATAGTTTCAAAAATGACATAGTGATATTTAATAATAAAAAATATTTTTTTAAATGTTTAAAAATTAAAAAAACACTATATTTGGTCAGGTTTATAGTATATGGTCTATAAAATAAACCATTTTACATTTATTTGTCACTTTTCATTCTATATTTACTTTCATTACACTTGATGAGTAAAAAACAAAAATATCACTATAATCGTCAAAAGGGTTAATAGGGGGTTAAAACTCAGGTATAAGGGTTATAATACAACCTAAAATTTGCTATTTTTTATTTTATGAGATTATTTAGACTCATAATTATACTATATTCTTTATATATCAAAATTTTCCCTATTTCTCAATAAAATTAATTTATACTAATTTAATACTTTAAGTAATACCAAGAGTGCCCCTCCCCTCACTTATAATGGGGAACATCCTCTCTATATTACTCACTAATTTTTATCACTCTATATCATAAAATATATAAACAAATACCTTTTTAAACTTCATATTCATGACTTAGTAAGGGTTTTTATTACCAAAAGGTCATCCTAGGAGGGCTAAGGTGTAAGCCAAAGGTAGTTTTTTTGAAGAAGAGGTATAACTATTAATTTTGAGTTTCCAATTTACGTTTTTTATAACTGTTTAAAATATTATTAAACCATGATGATATAAAAACATAAGGAACTCCTATATAGTTATATATTACTATTACTATCTTAAAGCCCCTTTTCATCTCCTTTTTGATAAAATGGGGAATGAAAACATTATTCATGCATACGTGCATACTACCAACTCCATGAAGTGATGTTATTAGTTTTCCATAATAAACACTCAAGGATATTTCTAATGATGGATTTAATGTGTATATATGATAGTAATGAAATAATTATTATTATAAAAAGATAATATATTATCTATTTTATAAACTATCTGACTTTTGGAAAATGATAATGTCGTTTGTGTTTAAGTGTGGATTTCCACCTCCAAAAAGAGATGCGAATTATTTTAATATTAATGAGTTAGTGAATGTCTTAAAAATTGTATTTAATGTATAAAATTTTTAATTTTGAAATTATTATTATTATTTATATGATCTAATAATTATGTCTTTGACCACAGCCAACACACCGAATCTGTTTTGCAATTATGACCTGAACATCTTCAAAACACATGACGCATACTTAACCAATTAAGTAATTAAATTAAAATTTGAAATAGATTAAAAATCGGTTAATGATAAATTAATTAACCATTAATGGGGTTTTAAACAAGTAAATAACTGATATAATTTTATTATATAGGAGTTAAATGACATAAATGGAAAGTCTGGTATCAGTGTAAGGAATTTTTAACTCAATTTCCTTTCATTTGGTTACTACATTTCTCTATTGACTTTATTAAATCATTATTATGTGAGAATTGAAATATTATTTAAATATTTTATATTTAAACTTTTTTTGTGTCTTTATAACTATTACACATAATATCTTCATTTATTAATATTAACTTCAACGGAACAATCTTTGTATTGATTTTTTGTCTCGATATTGTTTCTTTGAGAGATGTCTTGTACTATGAACCGACATCCTTTTATAAAGTGTATATGTTTCCAACTGATATATTATATCCTGAATGAATCTTTTATAATGATATTTAAAGTTCCTATTTTGTTCTCTCTTTCATGATATATTTATTCAAACATTATAAAAGTTGAAAGGTTTTTCATGGTCTCAATTTCAATTATTTGAGATATAATTCACCTTATGAACCATGTTTTATTTATATGGTGTACATAATACCCCATAAATGTGTTTTAACATATTATTTCATGTAAATTATGGGTTTTATATAATCATGTTATGTTCCTTCAGCCAATTTATTTTTCATTCAAGCATTACCTGAGTTGGAAGGGTTTCGTATCTCAAACATCATTATTTGAGATATGTTTTGATTGATTCACATATATTCATTTATATAGTGCATATAATTAATGTTTAAATATATTATTATTCAAATGTTTATACTTATGGTATTATATTTTCCTACCAATTTTCTTTATTTGAAAGTATTTTTGGGTTTACAATATCATAAATGGTTTTTCATAAAAAATGATCCTTAAAAGGTTTTAAATATTTTTAACCAAAATATACCATTATGTTATTTATACTATTTCAATGATTTTCTATCATAATCAAAAATTATTTCCTAAAGTTATTTTGTTTGAAATTTTACCTTATTTTAAATGGTTTTATAAAAGAAAAATATTAATGTTTTTCTAACTATTCACTTTTGTCTCACCTTAAAAAAGTTTGTAAAGAAGGTTTATTATTCAAATTTACAACATGAACAGATTTTAACTCCATCATATATATTATTTATTCTAAAGATTAATTTATAAGTTTCCATAATTATTTTCAATAAAAATACTTTTCTGAAATTTTTAAAGGTATCGATAGAAAAGGGTATTTTCTCTTTTTTTCAAAGAAATGTTCCCAATGATCTTTTAATGGAATTTTCCTATATGTCAATATAAATTAATTATTTCATTTCTTCTATATGATTATGATCTTAGGATACCATCTAGGTTATTTTTCAATAAAAATTATGATGATTTTTTTTATATTTTTATGAAATCCATTTTATTTCCATAGGTAAGTCCAGTTATAAAGGAATTCAAGATATTATTAAAAGATATATAATGAAAATTAAATATAACAAGTATTATATTCATGTAAATTACTTATAAATTGTTGATGATGATGGGTGCGATAGATATATCTCATGATGATGTGTGATACCGATACAAATTAATGGATAGGTTAACCTGATATAACTTATATGAAGTGTGTGCCCGATATGGATATCAAATACATTGAGTGATGCTACTTGTATTTAAAATAAAGAAAGTGGTAGTTAACTGGGATGGTTTCTCCTATGTATTTAATTGGTATCCAATTATTTCCGATAGGAGTGAACATAAAAAATGATGATAATGTTCCATGATACCAACATATTTTCTTTATGATTTCTATGAGGTTTTAATGTATCCTTTGATCAAGATTGACATAAAATGGATCATGATTATTTATTATTATCAATATTTTATTTGTAAAATAATGATTCCATGTCACATATTTAATGATCCGGATGTTTATGGGTATTAATTCTATTATATAATCCTCATGCACTTTGATTATTTCATTATACCCTTATCCCCATCTTATTCCCAATGATTAATTCAATTGTTAATGATTATTTTTACACTTACTGAGTGTTTGAAATCACCCTTACTATGTTTTCTATTTACCTAGGTTATGAAGAATGATGATAAATTAATTATTTATAGAATGGTTTCATGTGTAAATAATTTTATGAGAGATTTTAAAGAATTTTTGTGAAATAGGAGAAGTTGGGCATATTTGGAAAAGTGATCACTAGAAGATGTAGGTATTATCATGTAAGAGTTTTTACAAATTATATAAAAATATAAATAAAAAATTAAATTTGGTATTTAAGTGATATAATATTTATTTTCTATTTTTTATTTTTTGGATGGGTAAATTTGGATAATGTTTATTGGTATCAAATCCAGAAATGTAAACATTAGGTTTTTAGCACTGGATCAGTGAGTGCGGTTTCGAGGCTATTATAGTTTGTATCAGAACCATGGTTTAGATAAATTTTGATATTTTTCTTTCATATTAGGTTTAGAGTAATTTATTCAATCATGGTCTTATAATTTTAAGATTTTTCATAAGTTCAAATGAATATAATCCCATTTTTAGGCTTTAAGTGGTGATATTTTGAGGTGATTAATAATATTTTGGGAGACATTTTAATGTGACAGATTATTTAAAATTATTTCTATTTTATTTTGGGAATGTAAGATGAACTTTAAAATATAAAATTTGATGATAATATGTTCTTATTGAGGTTATTTTTGATATAGGTTTATTTATTTATGGAATTATTTAACTTTAACTTTTGGTATTATCTCATCATGTGCCAACCATTTTAGTTCCAACAAATATAGGAAGAATACCTTATCATTATATTATATACCTCTTGTTCAATCAAAAGTTGATTATAGTGTTTTATGTATTAAATATTAATATTTATTATTTTGAGTAAAAGATGATTTAAAGGATGAATCCGATTGAAACACGCATGTAAAGTATGAAATTGCATTTATGGATTTAAAGGAAATTTTGTAAGTTTATTTCTTTATTTTCATATTTTAGATGGTAATGTAATTCTTAAACTATAGGAAACAGATATTGGAATAAATAAAATTATCCAACTACCTTCACTTATGATTAATTATGGTGTTTTTAATCCCTTATTGATTTATAATTTTTGTGTTCATTGACTTTATCATGATTATTCTCTTTCTTATTATCTATGTTCTCTATCACTGCTCATCATTTTGACATTACTATTTTCCTCCATGTCTATATTATCACTTCCCGCTATTGTTCTCCTATTTGGAAACCTCATTATGTATTCATCTAGATGAAATTTTCTTTTTTTTCAAAAGGAATTTTTATGATCCATTTTTTCAATGTTAGTTTTCAACAAAGGTATTTTAAAATATTAAAAATGATTTCCTTTCATGATCATATGATTTATCTTCAACTCCTTGTAGTTGAATATGAAAGTGTTTTCAACACTTTCTTACTAATATTTTATTAAAATTGTGAAGAAAAAATTTATTAAAGGGGGGTGGTGGAAAGAATTAAACCCTTAGATATTTTAAAAGAACACCTTGTTTGATAATTTATATGAACATAACAGCGAGATTACATGGGCCATGAAATATAATTATTTAAATATGGATGTTATAATAAAACTATTGAATTAAGAGATATAAATTTAAGTAACCAAAATTTGAAATATATATATAAGGTTCATCATAAGAAAATTATTGATAAATGATTAGTAAATAAGAAATCAATTTTTAGTAGTAATTTTATTCTTCAAAAATATGTTTTCTTTTAAAAAGTGTATTTTTTTTGTGAGAAAATATTATAAATAATTTATGAAAATTTTATAAATTTTATTTCATAATAATTATATAATTTTTTAATCAGTATATAAAAATTATTTTAGGATGTTATTTTTGTATGTTTCTAAAAAGATTTATTTTTTAGTGAATAGTAATAAAATATTGTTTTGTATTGAAAACCGTCTCTTTATTTAAAGCATTTATAATATTAAATTTTCATGTAAAATGGTTTAAATGTAATATTAGTTAATTTATATTATGAATATTCTAATTATGGTAATGGGAATAAATTTTATTCTATATTTTTCTATAAAATTGTTTATTCTTATGAAGACATTTATTTCTAGAAAATAACATTTTTTCCGATTTTTTAGATTTAATTTTAAGTTAATTTCTACAAATTATTTGAATTGGATGTAATAAAATTTATCAAAATTAGTAATCAACATAATTTATATTTTTTAAATAGTTCATTTTTATTTTTCATCATTATGAATAGTAAAAATGATAAATAGTTATAACTATTTTAAATGGTAAATTGTGTTAATTAAGGTTAAAAGTAAAGTGAAAAGTGTTGAAGATCTACAAAAAAAATGACTTTACCACATTTTATTAAAGGATTTAATACATAGTAATCTAATTTTCTACTTTATGTCCACTAAGATATTTTTTACTTTGATAATGACCTATATAACATTTTAAGTAAAGAAAATTTCAAAATCTCACTCTCTTGATTTCAAATTTATATTATAAGTTTACATTGGGATAAAAATAAGTTATAAGTGAATATTAATGGTTATTTTGAGTATAATGAAATTATTTTTATGATTTTAATTTATTTATATTTTTTTAGTGATTATATAATTACCTTAAACACATATGCAATGATGACACAAATATTATGCAATAAATTGAAAAAATCAAAGTAAATTATTTGAAAAGTAATTAAAGTATGGTATTTTGAATAAATCATGGAGTCAATTTTTTTTATTAATAATATTAAATATTTATTTTAAAATTAATTATATTCATATTACATTGTTATCTTGATGACTTTGAAATCAAATTAAATGAATAGTTCCAAAATTGAAATTAATGATATTTTATAATAAACAATATTTTATTAAATGAATTACCATTCCCAAAAAATATAATATTTTTTCAAAGTGAATGTTAATTATTTTAAAATATAAAACAATATCCCTTTATGGGTCTCTTGACCTTTTATAGTAACTTTCTTAACCCCTAAGAGTAAACAAATTTATATCGTGGTAATCATCGAAATGGTCACCCAGTGGTTAAAACTAAACAAAAAGGGTTAAAAACCAACTAAAATTGTCAAAATTTTATTAGATGAGAGAATTTAGATGCATAATCATAAGATATTGTAATTATATCAATTGTTTATACTTTTATAAGAAAAATATTTTATATTAACTAAATAATATAAGTAATTCCAAGAGTCCCCCTCCCTACACTTATAAATGAGAACCTACTAAATTCTCTTACTCACACCATTTGGGAACTCTTTATCATCCAATACTCAAAAAATATATTAAAAACATTAAAAAATTTTCTAGGGGATCTGTTCGTATGAAAATGCTAACCGAGGAAGCCTAAGGTGTAAGGAAAATGTTGTTTCATGAAGAAAAGGTATAACTATTAATAGTTGTTTTCATTTTACTTACTATAAATCCTTAAATATTCAAAAAAATATATTATATAAAAACATTGATACATCCTACATAATGTTTTTATTATTACTTTGATGAAATCTTGTTTTTATATTAATTTTCATCCAATTGGGAATGAAAACATCGTTTGTGCATATGTATAGACTACCACATCCCTAAAGTGATGGGTTTTGTTTTCCATAAATGCATATCATGGATATTTATAATGATTAATTTAATTAATATATTTAATATTCATTACATAATTATTATTCTTTAAAAATAAGATATGTTCTAGTTTCTTAACCTTATATCCTTTGTAAAATGATAACATTGTTCATGTGTATGTGAGGATTACCACCTCTGTGAAATGACGTGATTCATATTTTATGTATTATTTTTATGGAAGGATTTAAAATTTTATTTAATGTATAAAAATTATAATTATATTATTATTATTATTATTTTAGATATTGGGGAATAATTACCTCTTTTACCATGATCAATATGCTGAATTACAACTGTGACCCGAACACCCTCAAAGCATACAATGTAGACTTAACCAATTAATTAATAAATTATGTAATTGAAATAAATGAAATTAATAGTTTAATTATAAATTATTAATAATATAAATGTTTCTTATATAAGTAAACAATGTATATAAGTTTATTACACAAGATTTATTGGACATACCTGGAAAGTCTAGACTCAATTTAATGGGTTTCATAACTCAATTTTCCTTTCATTGGGTAATAAAACTTATTAATTGAATTTGGTATGTCCTAATTATGTTTTAATTGAACTCTAATTGTATTATGTTTTATGTACACTTGGTTTTTTTGGTTTTAATTTTTTTTTCAAATCATCACTTCATTTACTAATATTTACTTCCATGGAAAAATCTTTGTGAGAATTATATAGCTCAATACTATTTATTTAATATATGTCTTGTATTACACACATAATTCCTTTGTATGGGTTTTATGTTGACTAATGAGGTATTATATCATGAATTAATCTTTTATCATAATATTTAATATTCTTTTTATGTTATATCTTTCATGAGATATTGATTCAAATCTTATAAAAGTTATAATGGTTTCCATGTCCTCAATTTCAATTCGTTGAGATATAATTCATATTATAGACCCATTTAATTTTATATGGTGTACTTGTTATCCCATGAATGTTTTCTAAAATATAATTTCATGAAATAATGTGTTTTGTAGATTCATGTTATGTTCCATCATTCAATGGATTTTTATTCACTCATTACCCGATTCGCAAGGGTTTCTCATCCCAAACATCCAGCTTCGAGATACTTTTTGATTGATACACCTATATTAATTTATATGGTGTATATAAAGGATCTTTAAATATAATATCATGACTCTTTTTAGAATTATTTTATTTTATTTTCCTTCTTATTGTCCATATTTCAAAGGTTTTTTTTTGGTTTTAAAAGGCCTTATGTGGTTTTTATTTTAAAAGGTGCTTCAGATGTTTTTAACAATTTTAATGAATGTACTCTACAATGGTCATTTTATTATTTAATGAATGATATTTTCAAATAATAAATTTTGAAATAAACTTATTTTACATCATCATTGACCTTATTCATTTAAAAAAAAAATTCATAATGTTTTCTTCAAGGGTCACTTTTGACTCTCTTTAAAAAAGTTTTTTAATATTGTTTTGTTTTTACATCTAAGACAAAAACGAGTTTTACTCTTGTCATTACTATTATTTTCTTCTAATATTAATTTACATGTTTTCATTATTAGTTTAAAATAAAATCATTTTCTAATTTTTTTTTTAAATTTTTAGTTTTTAAAAGTAATGAAGGAAAAGTGTATTTTCCCTTATTTTCAAAGAAACATTATAAATGTTCTTTTAAAGTTATTTAACTCTATGTAAACATCGCTTAATTATTACTACGATTAAATAGGATTATAATATTATGATACCATCCATATTATTTCTAGTTATGGTGTATGATTATTGTGTTTATGTGATTTTAATGAATCCCATTTCATTTACATGAGTAAGTGAAGCAATAAAGGAACGAAATTTGTTGAAATATTAATTATTAATAACCAAGATTAAATGTGTTATTTTCTTGGTACTTGTATATTGTTGATGATAATGGGTATGAATAATATAGATCATAATGAAATTTAATTCCAATACAAATTATATGATGGGTTAGCCTGATATAGCTTATATGACAGGTGGGCCTAATATAGATCTCTAATGCATTGGTTAATGTTACTGGTCTTTAAAGGAAATGAATATGGAGGTTTCTCCTATTTATTTAACTATGCTCTCTTTATTTCTAACATGACTGAACATAGATTATGAAGATAAGTTTCTAGGATACCAACATGTTTTCTTTATTATTACTATGATTTTTTTGGATTCCATTGATCATGATTAAAATCACATGGCTCATGATTATTTATTCTTATGAATCTTTCCTTTATTAAAGACTTATTCCACTTCACATGTTTAAAAATACATGTTTTTATGGGTGTGCATTATCTAATGAATTTTTAATACACTTTTATTATGCTATCATAACCTTATGCTCATCTTACACTCACTGATGATTTTAAATTGTTAATTCTTACATTTAACTTTATTTATTGTTTGAGATCAACCTAGTAAGGTTTTTCATCCCACATTTTTATGAAGAATGCTATTAAATGAATTATGAATATAAAGTCTTAATGTGTGAAGAATTATATGAGAGATTCTGAATATTTTTTTGAAATATGTTAATATGGGTATAGTAGGAAAAGTTATCACTATAAGACATGGATATTAATTTTTAAGTGTTTTTAATAATTAAATAAAACTGTAATCCTAAATGTTCATTAGGGTATGTAAGTAATCCAATACTTTCTTTAGAGTTTTATGTATTGGATGGATAAATTTGGGTCACATTTATCTAAATCAAATCCATAAATTTAAAGATTATTTTTTAGCTTTAGATCGAGGAGTGTGGATTCGGGATTGTTATAACATGTGGAGTTTATATGGATGTGCAAGACTAGAAAACAAGAATGTGATTCAGGGTGTATTCACATGATGTAAGGTGTGTATATGTAGTCTAACTTAGTGATAATGTTTTTGGTATCATTCGTTCCAACTTAAAATTGACCTTAAATTATGATATGATTGTCCATTTGGGATCTATAAGTAACCAAACTGAATATTGGGAAGTGAAATACTACCTTAAAAGTAGTGTTCTCACATAAAAGGCATTTTTGAAGAAAAAACACCCAAAACACCAAAAGAATGGGTTTTATAGTTATAAAACACATTTTAATCATTATAATAGAAGTAATATATAACTTAATCCCAGTGGGAGATTTTCACCCCCACATCATAAGAGAGAGAATCATTTTTGAGGAATATACATCCCTTTGTTTATGAGAAGTTTTAGAACACCAACTGAATTGGTTTTCAGGTTATTTTGGTGGAAAGATACATTTTCTCCCAAACACGACTTGTTTTTACTAAGCGAGGTCCATATTGTGGCCTTTTTGGCAAAGTGTATTGAATTGACTTTCCGGTGGTAAAAAAAATACCCCATTAGAATTAAATTAATTTTAAATAAAAAATTTAAATTCTAAGTAAATATTTATAAGTTTCCCACATTACCTAATCATTTATTAAGAATGTAAAGATTATTAACCATTAATAGGATATTTACTAAGAGGAGGGTCCATAATCCGATATTTTCAGCACCAATAAGAGAACCTCAAATCAATGTTTTTGTATTTCCTAGAGGAATAATCAACTCAATGATCTTGGTTTTGAGAAGAAGAATAATTTTCTTAAGGAAATTGATGTCCATGAATTGTCTAATTGAGTGAAAATATGACCTACATTGGTAAGACAAAATACTAGGATGGAAGTAAGAATATAATGTAAGTAAAATTTTATGTTAGATCCATGATAGAAGATTAGGATTTCACTATGTATTATATAAGAAAAAGAGTCAAGCTATATAAAGTTCATGAATAATGGGTCATTGTTATTTTTCAACTCATGAACAAGGGAAAATACAATGTTTCTATCCCAGTGTAGAGTTTTTGGTTAACAACATACATGAAATTTTAAACCTGTTCACTGGGAAATTTTCATAAATCTATCTTATATGTAAGGGAATATCTCCAAATGGAATATTCTATTCTATATAGATTAAGGACTTGTAGTATAGACCGTATATACTCAAAGGGAGTATCTAAATTTTTTTGTGGGGAACATAATGTTTTTATGAATTTTTAATAGGTTTATTTACCTAACAAGCATCACCCCAATATTTTTTTAATTATTTTAATCTTTTTGATTTTTTGAATTTCACGCAACACTAAAAATAGTTTATTTTATATTAAATAACTACGTTTTTCATGAATAATATAAAAAAACAAGTTAATAATGTAATAAATTCAACATAAATTTTATCTTTATCAATAGGGAACACCATGTTTATCTTTCATTACATACAATAATGAATTTCCTTGATGTCTTTCGTAACACAGATTTCCAATATTTATTGAACTATAGTATATCATTAAAATGTTAATATTTAAAATAATAAAATATATAATAGAAATTAAATTAGATTTTATTAATATTATTATCTAATTTATGAAAATATATGGTTTACACAAATAAATGTTAAATTTAAAGGTTACCAATTAATTAGAAATGATTTTGAAAACAGATTGAATATAAAGGAAAATATTATTATTTTTATAGTCACAAAGCTGTTTTAACTGAATAAATTTTATTAATTATAATTAGTGAGTGATATTAATGTAATATATATGTTATATATTCAATATAATATTTTTTATACTCATCCAATATATTCTATAGACATAAAATAAGAACAAACCCAATTTGGTGCATAAAAACCGATTTCTTTTTATAAAATTAGTTTTCAATACTTTTAATAGAGAACACATTTTAAATATAATTTTGGGAACTAATATAGATTTAATAAGTTAAAATAAACATAATATTTGTAATACAAAATAAAAATTATATTAGGATAAAATTTTGGTATTTTTATATAATGTTTTATTTTTAATGAATTATTAAAATTAACAGATTTTAATTCAAAATGAATTTTCTCATTCAATTTAATTATAAGGTTAAATTATAATCTAATTTATTTTAAAATTTTAATTATATAATAATTTTATAAATTAATAAAATTTAGGTCATTATAACCAAATTCACATTTATATTGGATATAAAAACATTGGAAACATTTGATTATTTTTACTTTATAAACTTCTATTGTCGTCCGATCAAGGAGATTAATTTTAAATTAATTTATGCAACTTATGTGATTTTAATTTGAAAAAATAGAGTCCATATTTTAAATAATAATAATTAATTATGTCGAATATGGTAAAATTATTTTTTGGAAAAGAGTATTACTATATGTAATTAAAATTAATTACATCGATTAAGGTAAAATTAAGATAAACTAAGGAATAAACCTTAAATTTAAGACTAAAAACGACCTATAAAATTGTAAAATAGGAATTAGATGAATATTATTAGTTCACAAGCCTTACTTTATTGAGTATGGTAGGTTTTTATTGATTTTTATTAGGTAAAAATGTGGCTACACCTAACTTGTTTTTAAAAATTCAAAGGGTGTCATTTCCCTTCCTTATAAAAGGGGACCACATCTCCCTCTTCTTCACACCTCTAAAACCAATTATATTTTGCTAATATCTTCCCAATACACATAACCACGTCCATAAATTCCTCATAGATGCCTCCCCTTGGTAATAAAGGAATCCAAGGATTCCTTTTGTCTTAAACCAAAAAAGAGTTACCCGATTAAGAGGTAACATCTTCTCTCAAGTTCCTTTATTTTATTTTATTTCTCTACACTACACTATATTTATTCCATTATTGTATAAATAAAATAGTATATTTAATATTCTAGGATTTTTTTATTTTAAATTTTCTACTTAAAATTACACACACCTCCATCTAATGGGTTGCAAACAAACTATTTATGTGTACAGTGAAAACCGCCTCACTAAATTATAATTGTTCAATTTTCCTTTAACACCTCTCATGAAGGAAATTTTGATTTAATTATGTATATATATTTAATATGATATATTTATTATTTATTTATTCTTATGTTTTAATTTTTAAAAAATATCTTTTTTAGTTTCTATTTGGTGTAAATACGATAATTTCATTTGAGGAAGTGTGGGCTACCGCCCCCTCAAAGATGTTCATTTCATTCACACACTACATAGAATATATTAAGGATACGTTTAAGGAAATTATATGATATATATGATATTATAATTATAATTTAATAATTATATATATACATATATTTCATTTACCTTATTTCTTTCAAAACGACAATAAAAATGGAAACAATGTTCATGCGTACGTATAGCTTACTGTCTCCATGAACGTTCTATTCTATTTCATACTTATATATTATATAGTTTATTTTAATACATATATACTGAATATAAATAATATTTATATTACATTTTACATTATGGAATCATGATATAATTCAAATGAACAAATATATAACAGATTAAGACACATGCAAAGAACAAAGTATATATTACCTAAAGTGAAACCTTGACATAGTATTATTAACTAGAGGGTAATATAAGGCCATGATAAAAACATATATGGTATAATATAAAATAATTTTTTCTATAAATTATGAATAATAAATTTATATTTATTATACATGTGGTTTGAATGAGTACAACAAGAGTTAAGTCACAAGGTAAGGTAATTCCATCTAACTTATTTATTTCTATAAGACACATGCTTTATTCCCCACCCATTAATTTTGTGTGGTTTGTATAATGAAAAATTATTTATTATATGATTCTTATAATTAAATTTAAGTGTATTTAAATGTCAATTTTATGGCATTTATTTAATGGGGTTTATTTTTCAGAAATTACCAAATTGGTAAAGTAATTTGGTCTCAATTTACCATTTTGAGACACATGCCATGTTATGGACCTATATTTTTCCATGAGGTGTATATAACACCTTTGTAATTTTATACCACGAATATAGTTATTTTAATTATTTTTTTAGCTTCATTTAATTTCATTTTATTACATGGGGAATATGTTTTAAATTTACCAAGTCGTTAGAGTTTATTGAGACAATCTCATCAACTTTCAAGATTGTTTATGTTAATGCTGACTTAGATGAAATATTATGATATATATATTTTAATAACTCTAATTAAATATAATAGTTATTTATTCAGGATGTATTCATGATTTGGTACCATTTTTCCACTATTTGGTACATAATATAGTTCAGAAAGTGATTTTAAGAAAGCTCAACTTTACCCTCTCTTTGGTCAGAAATCTATATTCCTTCAAAAGAAAGTTTTCTAAAAATATTTTTAAGGAATTTTATACTAATATACTATGATAATTGAAATAATTTTTTATCCTTTTTTCCTTTAATAATTTTTCCAAAGGAATATTCTTGTCACTTTCTGAATGAGTAATTTTTCTAACATGTTTACTGTGCAAAAGGAATGTTCTTTTTACCTCATATGACATGTATGGATTTATATGCCAGTAATTATTTGAATATTTAATTTCTTGTTTAAAAATTTAATTTTTAACAAAATGTTTTTTTAAATATATTTTCAAGGAAAATTATTTTCAAATTTTTTAATGTTTTAAAGATCTATTTTCAATGAAGAAAGAATATTTACCCCAAGAAATATTTTTAAAATACCATTCCAAGTTATTTTTAATCTAGGATAACTTCCATTGATGTTACAAATTCCCTTATTGTAAATGATAAAATGGTTTAATTTATTTTATCTCTTGAATGGTTTTGGTTTTTATGGAATTACTCTTAAGACACCCATTTTACTTCCATGGGGTTTATGCTTTTGAAAACCACTTCTTTTCACAGGTTATTCTTTCCTGAAGTGATTATGAAACCAATATCTTTTAATAGGTAATGATGTGATGAAATTTTAACATTGACCATTTCATTTCATGGATTATGTTTTTATGTTTATAAAATTAATATTTTTTTATGGGTCATGATATGATGAATGTTATATTATCTTGTTTCACATTTATGAATGACTTTGTTATGAGATTGGTGGGTCCTTTATCTCCCTCAAATGAATTGGGAAACAATAAGTTTTATAAGATCTCAATGGGTACATAGGTTATTGAGAAATCCCATAAACAAGAAGTGAAATGGGTTTTAGCCCAAGCCCAAAAACAAGAATGTACATGGGTTGCTAACCAAGCCTTAAAGTAAAAGGGTATATAGGTTGTAACCCAAGATCAAAAACAAGAAGTTATATGGGTTGCAGACCAAGCCTAAAATTAATATGGTACAAGGATTGTTAGCCCAAGAAAAAATTAGGTACATGGGTCATAGACATTTCCTAACATGTTATAAAGTTCATGGTAGGTAACCTTGACATAATATTTTCTATTCTTATGTCCATTGAAACAATTTTGTGGATTCTTCTTGTATTATGATTTCATGACTCATTCTCCTAATTCTCTTAGGATCTATGTATTTTGACCTACCAATATTTATTATGGTATCTAATATGTAGGTTATAACCTGAAAATTTTATTCTGAAGTTCCATACCCTTTTTTTATGTTATGCTTAGGAATTTCCTTTATTTACCCTTACTGAGCATCATAACTAACCCCTTTCTTATATTTTATTTCCCTATGTTATGAAGAAAGTTTTTTGGTAGAATTAATAAAGGTGTATATTTTTTATTGGAGATTTTGAATATCTTTTACTAGGATAAGAGATTTTGTCTCCAACATTCCAAAAACACTAAACTATAACGCTCAACATGCTTGTATTTTGGTAATGTACCGAATATTCATCTAAAATGATGTAATATACATGTATATTAAGCCCAAGTCATTATACTTGGTATCAAAGGAAATGTTTAGTAAACCTTTGGAAACATGGATGAGAAAAATTTAGTGAGATCCATAGTTATATTTATAAGGATATCTCTAGGGATGTCTCTAAGGATGATTATAAAGATGAGTCAACATTTAGGAAAATGTAGTTGAATTTTGGTAAAGGTTAGTGTGAGTGGTTTGTTGGAAATACATCCATGTACAGATATTGGAAGGTGATGTGGTGTAGAATATATTTACATAGGGTTAATAACTCTGACATGTTTTCTAGGGCCTAACTCAGGGTAATTTTCTATACGACAATGTGCCTTGCTACAAAACTGGTTTCACACTCCTGGGGGATATGCTTTTGAAAATAATAAACTATTCATGAAACATTATGAAGGATTTGAATAGAATATTACTGTTAGAAACCATGAATAAACCTAATGTTTCACTGATTAAAATGTAGGTGTCATGATTTTGAGATCCTATTGGTAATTTTTCATGATTATTTAGTTTTCTTATATGATATGTGTTTATCACCCCATGTTTTCTAGTTTTTATCAATGAAGAGAAATATAAGGAAAATGGATAACAATTAATGTTTCATATATGGAATATATAGTCATTATGCAAATCTATCTCTCAAGTGTAAATCCTAAAAAGTGAACTAGGAAGGTGGTGTGAGTATTGGTTATACTTCTCAAGATAAAAAGACTGCAAATGACATGTGAAAAGTATGTGATGTTCTTCCAGTATTGTTTACATTGATCATAAAAAGCCTGATTATATTGAGGTTTAGGAACCATAATACATGATTAATATTTAATATTTTATGAAATAGGTATTAATTAATAAGTTTATAAATCATGAGTAATGGTTTAAGAATAAAATTGGATTAATGAAGTATTTATGTTTTGGAATTAAAAGATTGTGTTATATGAATCATGAAATGTATAAGTATTTTTAGTATAATGTTTCATTATGTATTGAAAAGAAAATGTTTAATGGTGATGAAGACATTGAAAAGTGATTTCATGGAAAGGTTATATTTTGATTAAGGTAAGGTAACCCTTAATTAATTCCAAAAATTGAGATAATGATATTTGAATAATGATATGTTTGATATGAATAAGTAAATTAGATAGTATATATTACCATATAATATATTATTTAAAAAAATTTATATGTCATCAAGTATAAAGTTTATGACTTCATGGATTTAATGAATATATCCAGTAATAATTGGAATAAGGAAGAATTCATGTTTTCCAAAATGATTTATGGTAATTTAGGTTATTACCATATTTTAAAAGAATATAAGATGTGGTTATTCACATGTTTGGAATGTGAAAACCAAGTGGTACTTTTTGGTATATAGGGGACCAATGTAAATCTTATTTCATGAAATTATTTATAAATAATTTAATTTTAATCTACTTAAAGTATTATGAGGTTAAAAAATTATAGAAATATTAAGTTAAACAATGGATGAAGTTTGTGAGAATAAAGTATTATCTTACCACATGAGAATTTATTAATATTGGATAACTAATTATAAAAATGTGGGTCGATTATCACTGATGATATATCGGATGGAATATCATGGATGTCATGATCTGTTACTTATTTGGGAATTAAAAATTCACCTTCCTTTTTGGATAAAGAGGTGAAGTAGAACATGAAGAAACAATGGGAGTGGTTTTCCTGAAATCTTGAAAGTATACATTTTCATTAAATTTCATTAACTCTAGGAAGAAGTATCTTGAAACCCTAAATTTTATCCTAGTACCTCTATTTTCGATGAATCAGATGGTCCCTTATTTCATCGCAAATTTATGGACTTATGGTTGTTAACTTTATCCTGACCTTTTTATTTATCACTCACAATTAGAACTTTATAGTTATATTTGTTTCCATTTCCATTCTTTCACTTACCACCTATGTTCCACTATGTGGAAACCTAGTTATATGTTATTTTTTGTAACCGTTATGGTTCCAACATTCCCTTTTTAATTAAAGTTTTAATATTAATATTTACGATTAAGGTTTCTATAAAAAAACATTAAAGTATTAAACCTTTGATAACCTAAAATAATTTCAAGGGAAAGATTTATTTTAAGGGGGGTATAATGTAACACCCTAAGATTTGTGATTTTTTCTAATTAATTTACTCTTTGATATTTTTCATTTCATGCAATAATGAAAATAGTTTATTTGTTATTAATGAAATATATTTGGATTGAGTTATATGAAAAATCATGTTAATAGTTTAATAAATGGGAAAAAATACATTTATATACAGAATACACCAAGGTTATCTTTTATTACACGCAACAATGACTTTCCTTGACGGATTGTGTAACACGAATGACTGATTTTTACCGAATAATAGTATATCATTAAAATGTTATTATTTAAAATAATAAGATATAACCTAAAAAATAAATTATAGGATTTGAATATTTTAACTAATCTATAAAAATATATGGTTTACAAAATATAAGAGGTATTCATTGGTTACCAATTAATTATAAATGAATATGAAAACCTATTAAATATAAAGGAAAATATTATTATTTTTATAGCCACAAAGCTATTTTAACCTAATAAATTAAATTAATTATCATTAGTGAGTTATATTAATGTAATATATATGTTATATATTAAATATAATATTTTTTATATTCATCCCACTGAATTTATAGACATAACATAAGCACAAACCCATTTTTATGCCTAAAAACCTATTTTTTTATAAAGGCAGTTTCATCACCATTTAAAACAAACCCAATTTTAAATCCAATTTTTGGGACTTTTATAGATCTAGTAGGTAAAACAAAGCTCTATATTTGTATTTTAAACATAAAAATTAGTCTAGGATAATTTTTTGGTATTTTCATGTAAGGTTTCTTTTTTTAATGAATAGTAAAAAATAATTCATTTTAATTCAAAACCGACTTTTAATTTAATATATTTATAAGGATAAATTATATTAGAAATTGTGTTAAAAGGTTAATCATGAAATAATATTATCAATTAATTATATTTATTTCATTGAAGCCAATTTCATAATGAAATTGGATATAAAAACATAGCAAACTTTTGATCATTTTTACATTAAACACTCGCAGTTTCATCCCATCTGCATGATTAATTTTAAATTAATTTCCTACACTTATGTGATTGTAACATGAAAACATGGATTACATATTTGGAATTATAACAATTTCTTATGTCTAATAATTTCAACTTAGTTTTGGAACCAAATTATTAGTGAATGTTATTAAAATTAATTACATCGATTAAGGTAAAATTAAGTTTAACTATGGACTAAACCATACATTTAAGACTAAAAAAGACCTATAAAGTTGTCCAAGATCAATTTTAAGGAAATTATTCATACATTAAACTTAATTTTTTTTATTTTGGTTTGTTTGGTATGACTTTTTTAGGTCAAAACTTGGGTATGCCTAACTTGTTTTGAAAACTTCCACATGTGTCTTTTCCCTTCCCTATAAAAGGCCACCACCTCTCCCTATTATTCACACCTCTCAAACCAATTTTACCTAGAAAATATCAGACCAATAAAATTCAAAAAATCCCTAAATTCCTCCTATAACCCCCCCCTTTCAAAAATCAATCCAAGGAAGTCTTTTGTTACAATGCAAAATGAGTTACCCGATTAAGAGGTAACATCTTCTCTCAAGCTTCGTTCCTTTATTTTATTTCTCCACCCCTCCACTCTCTATATACCATGAATGTATAAAAAAAATAATATAAAAAATATAATAGGATCTTTTCTTATATGGGTTAGACCTATACTTACACATACATATATCTAATGGGTAACAAAGATTCTATTAATGTGTACGACGAACTACTGCCTCACTTAACAATGATTGTTCATTCATTTCTTCACCACCTATCATGGTTAAAATTATGATTTAGACTCTATTTATATATTTAATATATTATATTTATTATGTATTTAATCTTATGTATTCATTTTACAACACATATATATTTTTACTTTCCCTTTGGTGTAAATATGATAATTTCGTTTGAGTAAGTGTGGACTACCATCCCTTCAAAGTGATGTGATTCATTCACACACTACATGGAATGCATTAAAGATGAGCTTAGTGAAATTATATGATATATATGATATAATAAGTCTACTGAAATAATGATATATATACATATATATAAACTTATTCCATTTAACTTCTTTCTTTCAAAATGACAATAAAAACAGAAATAACGTTCATGCGTACATACGACTTACCATCTACATGAACGATGTATTACATTTCATACATATATGTTATATATATTATTAAAATATAAATATAATGAATATAAATGAAATTTATATCATGTTTTACATTCTATAATAATGATATAAGTGTATGTAACAGATATATAATAGATTAAGACACATGCGAAGAAAAAAGTGGATATTAACCAAAGTGAAACCTTTACATAGGATTGTCAACAAGAGGGTAATATAAGTTCATGATAAACCACATATTTTATTATATATAAGAATTTGGTTATTTATAATATTTATAATAAATTTATATTTATTATACAGGTGGTTTGAATGTGTACAACAAGATTCAAGACAAAATCTAAGGTAATTTTATCCCACTTTTTATTTCTATGAGATACATGCTTTATTAACCACCCATTTCTTCTGTATGGTTTGTATAATAAAAAAGGATGTATTATTTTATTAATATAGTTAAATTTTTGGGTATTTAAATATAAATTTTTTGACATTTACTTCATGGGTTTTATGTTTCATAAGTTACCAAATCTGTATAGTAATTTTTGTCTCAATTTTCCTTCTTTGAGACACGAGCCATTTTATGCACCAATATTTGTACATGATGTGTATATGAGGAAATTGAAATGTTATATCATGAATCTAATTATTATAATGATATTTTAATATTCATTTAATTCAATTTTATTACATGAGGAGTATGGTTCAATTTTACCAAGTGGTAAAAGCTTATTGAAATAATCTAATTGTTTTTTAAGATGGGTTATGTTCATGATTACTTTGATGATATATTATGATCCATATATTAATAAATAAAATAAAATTTATTATTCTAAATTTATTCATGATATATACATGATTTTTTACAATTTACCACTCTTTGGTACATAAGATAGTTAAGAAAATGTTTTTAATAATGCCTGACATTACCATCTCTTCGGTCAAAAATATGTGTTCTTTCAAATGAAATTTTTATAAAAAGGGTTTCTAAGAATATTATAATAATACCCTATTACCATTAAAAGACATTTTTACCCTTTTTTCTTTAATCAATGTTTTCAAAGGAATCTTATTATTTTTTTTAATTAGGCATTTTTCAATAGTTTTTACTGTGCAAAAAGAATATTTTTTTTACCTCATACGACATATACATATTTACCCACTATAAATTATTTGAAGATTTATTTTCATTTTTAAGAGGATAAATTTTAAAAAAATAGTTTTTAAAATATATTTTTTTTGGAAAATGGTTTTTGAAATATTTTATGTTTCATAGATTCTTTTTTAAAGAAAGGATATTTACATCAATAAATATTTTCTAAATGTCCTTCCAGTTTATTTTCCATATAAGATAACATCCATCGAAATTAATATTTCTATTCTAGTAAGTGATCCAAATGTTACATTAAAATTATTTATTAAATGGATTTTGTTTTTAATTGAATGATTCTTAAGAAAACTGATTCACGTCTATAGGTTTTATGCTTTTGAAATCAACTTCTTTTCATAGGTTATTATTTCATGATGTGATCATGAAACCTATATCATTTCATAGGTAAAGATGTAATAAAATGTTAATGATACCAATTTCATTTCAGGGGTTATGATATTATGTTTATAAACCTATCTCTTTTTATGTTTCATGATTTGATAAAAGTTTTATTATCTTGTGAAGCATGTATGAATGACATTATTATGAGAGGCGTGTGACCTATATCTCCATCCACTACATTGGGTAATGATAAGTTTTATATGAGATCAAAGGTTACACAGGTTTTATCCCAATCCCAAAAAAAAATAAGGTACATATATTATAACCCAATCTTGAAAACAAAAAGGTACATAGCTTGTAGTCAAAGCCTTAAAATAAGAGGGTACACATGTTATAGCCGAAGCTCAAAAACAATAAGGTACATGGGTTATAGCCCAATCCTAAAAGTAAGATGGTACTGGGGTTGTTATACAAAGCCTAAAGTATGTACATGGGTAGTATCCCAATCCAAACATGTTATGAATGTCTTGGAAGGTAGCCATTACATAAGATTTTATATTCTTATGTTCATGAAATATATTCCATGTCATATTAATATGTTATGCTTTCAGGAATTATGCTCTTAATTATCTTATGATATTTGTATTATGAACTTCCAATCATTATTCTGATCATTAATATGTAGTGTATGATATTAAAATGTTTTTATGATGTTCCATATCCTTTTTCTCATGTTATGATTACAAATTTCCATTATTTACACTTACTGAGCATCTGAGCTCACCCCTTTCTTATTTTTAGTTTGACTAGGTTATGAAAAATGTTTTTAGGTATAATTACTAAAGGTGGAGATCTTTATGGGAGATTTTGAATATATTTCACTCGGATAGAAGATTTTGTTACCATGTTCCCAAAAGTTGTAAACTATTATGGTATTTAGCCATGCATATTTGTAATGTACTGAATATTCATCTAAAATGATGTAACATCCATGTATGTTAAGCCTAAATTGTTATATAACAAGCATAAATTAACTTTTTCTTATGATAAATAATGATACATATGTGGCTTATATATTTTAAAATTTTCCTTATCTTTTTCCTAATATATTTATTGAAAGGATTAGCAGACCAAAATGAAAATTTTATTTAGATCACCATTTTAGGGTTTTTAATATGATAGGTTTGATGTCTTTTCCTATCTTAAAACACTCATTCTTTTTCCCAGTCTATGACAAGTTCATGCCCAATAAAGAGAGAGTAAATTTTTTCCGCATTCAATCTTTTTGGGATTTCAAACTTCCAAGTGCTTTCCCTTTTTTCCTTAGGTAGTTTAAGGTATTTTAATTAAGACCATTGTGGCTGGAATTTAAGGTAGGATAACTTTTACCAAAATATTAGGTAGTCCTCATAGAAACATTTTCGAAGAAAACCTAAATGGAATGGAGAGACTAATGCCATTTATATGGTCATTTTTGAAGAATGGTGCATTAAATTTAAGGTCACTATGATCGGACCATTATATCATTTGACAATGACTAATATACCCGAAATAAATTTTCCACAAAGTGAATTATAGAATAAGGAATTATAATTTCCAAGAGGTGTGTCTCGACTCAAAGAATTAGGGTCTTCACTGGAGAGGCACACCAAGATATGAAAGGGAACAATTATATGAAATCATAATATTTCTTTGTAAGTGGGTATGATTACAAAAACGTGTTATATTGAGAGTATTTTAATGTACTTAAATAGAAGGGTTATGTTAATGGTAAATCATAACATTATAATTTCCAAGGCACTGAGTAAATGAGAATGGTGGGAATTTTTTGACCATTAGTAATGGTGGTATAACTCTCACACATTATATAAATAGTTTATATAGATTAAAGGGGGCCTTGAATATAGGGCCAAAACACCCCTAGGTGTTACTTAATTGATCAAAGGCAACATTGTGTTTCACCATCGATTCCTATAGCCATCTCCTTAGATTATTCAACACCCTGTTATCGATTTCTATGAAATGTGATAAACCACCATATTATATCAAGGCCATGAGTTTCCAATAGGAGCGTCTCTTCTCAAGTAATTGAGTTAGTGATGATTGAAATATCAAATGTATGATGTAGTTTTATGGATAAAAGGGTATTCAAGAAGAGTTTATACACCCTAGAGGTTAACACACTATATAATACACACATTATTAGAGTGAAGGTACATAACATGAAAGTGATAAGTACAAGATCACTTAAATGGGTGGTCTAATCAATGTGAATAGGTGGTCATGTTTTGAATGAAAATATCCCCATAGTATAACTTAATATTATGTGCATGGGAAAAATTGGATCTGCTCTAATTTTTTCAAGGCAAGTTCATCCAACTGGCATAGTTTTAATTTTTCTAGGGTTATATAGTGAACCTCATAAGCATCATGTATTTTTTAATTTTCATAATAAATTTTTCTAAAAACAATAAATAAAATGGCTTATTGAGTGGATACTTGATTTTATATTAGGGATCCATTTATATTTTTTTCAACGTAATTGTACTTTGTATCCCTTTTAAATTTTTTACATGCTATATTTTTCTTAATCCATGAAAATGGAAGTCTTAGAAAGTAATGACTTGAATTTTTCTTAGGCCAAACTTATTTGAGTTCTCAATATAATAAGAATTCGTTTTTATTTAAATTTCAGTTTTAGTTCCTTCAATTTGGAAAGGAATCAAGTAAATAATGTTTAGTATCCTATAGAATACACTAATAGTGGATGAAGATTATGTTTTAATATATTTGAAAAAAAATTCTTATTCAACAATAATGGTGAGAAATAACCAGATGTGAATTATTCCCCCATGTTTTCCAGTATCCTCAAGGACCTTTGCATAGATATATATCAAAGAGAGAAGGAAATTGAACTTTAGTGAAGTATTTTCCTAGTAATAGGACAAGAAATCAAGGCATCACTACATATTGTATGTTAATCAAAATTAAACCACATGTAGTTATTTTTTAAATATACCATATTTAGATCTAAGCCATATATAAGCGATGGGAAGTTTTATTCTATCATGCGATTGAAACTGTAAGAATATCCATAGATTGATCCTAATATATTATATTTTTTCTGCCTTGGAAATGATATATATAATCCCAATATAGGTTTATAGATAATATTCATACATTGCACACCCTCACATGGATCTAACTCCCATGAAGATATGATGGGTCGTATAGGACTCACATATATAGGTAGTTTAAAGTCATTAATGATGAACCATAAATCATGAAATTTAATATCATATGAAAATGACTCAGATCTCATAAAATTTAAGGTCATATAATGAGGACAAATTTAAAATATATTACAGTCATTTTTAGCGGGATTAGGTGTTGTGCTGTTTAAGGCCATACAAAGATGACCATTTTTGAGTAGTTTAGATTCACGTATAAGGTAATTAGATTCCATGAAATTTAATATTATATGAATAGTACCTCCATATAGTGGTAATAAAGAAGATATATCTCATGTTTAAAATCAGATGGCTTCATCTCAGTGCTGCACCTATTGAGGAAAAACTGATGTTAATTTAAGTGACCAAACATCAAGAAAATGTTTAAGACTTGATTTGGTTTTATATATAGGTATTGGTTAACTAATACATGAATTATTAAACATATTTTAGTAATTGGAATCAATCCACATGTTGCTCAGATATATATGATGTCATTATTCTGATCATAGGATAGGTGAACCATGATGCCGGGGTTGGAAAATGTGACTATACCCAGAAAATCTATAGTGAAAGATATATATCAAATAGAGTTAGTTATTTTATATGTTTAATTTTTTTAGAATAGGTTCATGGATAAAGACACATATACTATATGTTCTTACATTGATCAAGATTATTTTTATGGATGAATGGTCCCATTAGATGACCACTCGAAGTAGTTTAGGATTATGTAAGGTGGAGAAATTATGCTTATAAATTAAGTGCATGAATGTTTTTCCAAAGTATCATGAAGTTTATGATAATGTGACTAAGAGTCTCTAAAAAGTAATTTTAAATGAATATGGGTGTAAATCATATATAAATTTTCAATCTGTTTGAACATGGGGAATATATATGACATTAATAACGCCTTCAATGTTTTCAATAAGAGATTATTAAATGATCAATGGTTGAAATACATTGACGATTATTAATGGTTGGAACACCATTATAAAGTCCATAAAGCATTCATAGAGAATATGGGTGACCTTTCTTATAGGTAAAAATATTCCCCAAGGTGTTACATTGTGTCTCAAAGAAAACAATGTTTTTCACCATTCGATAGGGGGTTTTGTTTAGATCAGTTAATCACCAATTTACTAATTTCTAATATCAGTAAAACCAATAAAGGTATCTAAACACAAGTATGTTTCTGAATATGATTCATAAATCAATGATACAATGTAATTTAGGTGGAAGTTGGGGTGTCAAAATGGTTTTACAATACTCAATAGCTACACCTTCATGTTCTAGACATGCACTTTTGGTAGGAGAAATATACCCTGATTGAAGAGGGTGGTAAATTAAATTCAATGGAAGTGGAGTGGGGTCTCAAGATGTAATGGGGTAATCGTGGTAATTAGTTATATAAACCACCAAGGAGGGGGGATATAGTTTATGTTCATATGTCATTGAACACTGCAATTGGTTTATGGTAATATTGGATGAACTATATGCCATATAGTTTCGGGATATATGTAACCAGATGTCATAAAATTTATAGTCTTGTGACATGGAACTTATGTTTTTCAGTTTATGTTATTAAACCAAGGAAATATATGTGTGGAACATTAAATAGACTAGGCTCATGTGAAAAATGAGATAACCACATCTTAATATCAAACTATGAGAGAACACACAAATTCAATGAATGAAGTTTTATACATGAAGATGATATGGGGGGGGGGGGTGGTTAGGATATATGGTTGTACATGAGATAATAAGTCCATATGTCACTATATATATCATGTTTATATGAATCAATACCTTTAATGTTATTGAATATAATGTCTCCCTATATAGGTTTGGATCATGTATAAGAAATGACGAGAGAAATTTTTGGATGCTCTAGTGGGAGAGTGGGATGAAAACCTTATGGAAATTAGGTAAGGCCACACCATAAGTGAATATAAGTATGGAAGTGGAAAATATTACTATTTCGGGGATAGGAGAGATATGAATACTTATATATCCTCTGTGAACAAGAATAAATACACATGTATTTATTGGATATATAATCCATTTATACAGATTGAGCTCATGTATATGAGAGTAGGAGATAAATCAACAGATTATCTGGTGGGTGGGTGGGATTAAATCTTGATTGAAATTTTTTAAAGCCTCATAACCATAGAAAAACCTAGTATATAAATAGAAATTATGGTGTGGTATAGTATATGAGAGAAATATGTCACTATATATTCTAATCCATCAATAATAAAGCCACACATAGTTCTGATGAGGTAGGAAATTTAGTAATATATTTGGCGAACCATGAAATTTTGGGTTGGATAATATATTCCTGACCATTTTTTCAATATGAAAAGAAAAATAACCAATATATAGATCATTCTTATATATAGTTCAATGTAATTTTTGATTTGGGTCATATGGGAAAAACCCTTCCAAGCATTTTTGGATCTTGCATGATGTACCACTTCGAACAGTTTAATGTCATGTGAGATGAAATATATGTCATGTAGTTTAAAATCAAGTTATGAGGACTCAAATTTCCAAAATTATTATAGTTATATGAATTTCAATGTTTCCATTAATTTTAGATTCATATTGAATGGAATTTATTCTATACAGTTTACTGTCATGTAGTGATGATTTTATTTATTTGATGTGGTATGTTTGAAATGTTGTCTTTCTTATAGAGTGAGAAGAATTTTTATATGGTTTTTATGAATCATAGGATTATATAAATATATTAGGCCTTCATTTATCTACATATGGAGATATCCTTTAAAGATAAATCATCCTTCAATTTTATGCTCCAAAATTCAAAGTTAAAGATGAAAATTGGGATGATATTTTATAAATACCTCATAAAATATTTTAATCATTATATTATCAAGAAATTTTTACTAAAATTAATAGATAAATCATGCAGCCACATTACCATGCATAAGGTAATAGAACTTGATTCGTCTATCACTGAGAGCTGAGAGACCCTGATTCCTTAAAAAACATTGCATGTCTTCTCTTGGTGTTTAGATTAATGCAATAGAGATACTAGTTCCACACGACCCATTATCCAATTACCCATTTACATATGGTGATAATCCTTAAATATGAAAAATATCTTTGTTATAGGTTGGTAAAATAAGTTAGGGGAAGTTATTTGGATGTTCTCTCAAACCTGCCTCCTTATGTTTCCTATTTCTGATCCTTGAGATCTTGACTAAATTATTCTCCATGGAAAACAAAAAATACCTAAAAATTTTCTCTAGTTAGAAGATATATACCTTGACTATTTTTATAAAAGAGAGAAAAAATGAAAACATAACTTCCCTTGTGTTCCATATATGCCTCTATTAGAAGAGAATCATGGTTGAATTTGAGATATAGGACACAATTCCTTAATATCAATTGACTCTGAAGTAAATGTAGAAGCTATTAATGATTGAGACATCAATGGAGACACCACTAGATTTGATATTATTGACTATATTTGGGAATTAATTATAATTACTATGGTTTAATGATATCCTAAATATACTCAATAAGGAGGTGAAAGATATAAAAATTCCCTTATCCCCATGGTTTGGGGTACTTCACTAAATTGGGGACCTATAAAGTAGGATACTTGAATATTAACATGGGGAAAATGTCCCTAAAGTAAATATATAACTATTTCTTTGAGATTTTAATTTTATCACTACAAATATGCAATTTTTTATTTATTGGATACATAATTTTCAGCTTCAGGGGGTCGAAAGGTAGAAGACATGTGAATACCCTTGACATTCCTAATGGAAAGGCAAGTTACTGAGGATGGGAGTTCTAATATAGACCATAGTGACTAGATCATCTATTGAAACTGGGTTCATACAATATCAACATTATAGTCTTGTGAATCAATAGGGTTTAAGAAATATTATTTAGAGGTAGGTGAGGTATCAATAAACTATTATTCACCAATGATAAGAGTTTTCGAAGGGGAAAACTATTGAACCAAACATGATTATATGAGTTTGAGATCATCTCTGCTAAGAGAAAACTCTTAAAAACTTGGTGAAAATTCTTCATACTTTTCCAATACAATGTTTATAGATATAAAGTCTCCCATTTAATATGAATCATATTTCTTAGTAAGCTTATCTATCATTCATATAACATTAAATGAGGAAAAGAGATACTACTCATTATGAGAGGATCTCATTTAGTGGCATGGTTCCCATCCACCCAAAGCCAGGGGCACAAAGTATATATGATTTTAGAATAGTTATAGAATATTTAGGGAACCATTTATTTCTTTTTCTCACTCATGGTATTATTCTAGATATCAGAAGGCATATCCATAGAAAGTGTTCTATTTAGATATGTAGAGGTAATTGGGGTCATGACTAGTTTAGGCATTCCATGATGATATCATTTTCATGATCCAATGATTTTTATTTCATAGATTCAACAAAATATTATATAAACCATTGTGTATCATTTTTATATTCTTCTAATTCTTATCCAAGGGGAATGGAAAACACATAATTCATTTGAACCTTAGGATTTTCCAATATAACATGACCATCATCAACCATATTTTTTCATTGATACTAAAAGATGATGTATTCCTTGATCACGAGACCCTTCATATAATGGTAATGGTAGAATTTGGAGTAATTATTCTACCATGAATCATAAGGTTTATTGATTTTTGGTAACATGATCAGGTTTCCCTCTAAGGTAGAGATACTCTATAACTAGATCATTATGGAAGGGTAAAATTATGTTCCTCCTACCTTCATGGTCATATCACATAATCCATTTTTCTTAATGGTGGGGGGTCTCTATTCTACCTTTGGGGTTGATAAACCATACATTTTTTGAGAGGTTTAATCATATTGGTCTTTTCCATGGCTATAAAACCATACATAGTGGGTATAAATCTCTTGATACGTTCATTATTGATGTAATCAAGAATCTATAGTATTTCATTGAGCTATGAAATACTCACTTTCACTAAGATTACATTACCACTATCTGATGGTCAGTGGGTTGTATATTTGACCACCCCTCTTCCGATTTCTTCAGCATTATCCCTTAGAATATTCAAAAATAGAATGCATGGTGGGTAACAGAAATCAAAATTCCCCTATAAGGCTGATTATATATTCCTTCCTCGCATTCCACTCTGTCAGTATAATTATCCATGAGTTACTATTTTTTCATTTTCTTCAAAAATATCATTCTAAAAAATATTAGTTAGGTCAATAGTGATTACATTTACTAATGACAGATCTATTATTGGAGAAACTAGTTTAATAGAAGATACATCCATATTCTTGATAAATTTCTTCTCGAAGGATGATACTGAAGATGGATATGGGGGAAAATTTCTGGAGCCCTATGGACTGGGGTGTCCCCATAGATTTTATAAATATAACTATAACTACAACTTCCATTTGTTCCTAAGCTCATGTATTTCTAGGTGCTGTATATGGAAGGATGCTACTGAAAACACCTCAATGGGGGTCATTTCTCTTCCACATAGGTCAAGGGTTTTCTAAAGGAATCAATAAAGATGAATTTAACAATATATGATTGTTATTGTCAATTTATATCTTGAATTTACCCTAAGACACTATTGTAATACACCTATATGACTATGGGTCTTGGAAATAATTTAGACTTGGAACTACTTTCAAGTTACAGTGGTCAGCTACACCTAGTTACCTCTCTTCCTGGGTTCCTTTGTTTGGATGAATGTGGTGCGATCATATTCACCTACAACATTATATATAATTATGGTTTCACAATGATGATTAATTCCATGATTAATAGAATACCTCTTAGGTAGTTACTATATGGGTTCATATACATCATTGATATCCTCCTCCACCTTTATAAGATATGAAATGTAAACATTATTGCACTCTGAGAAAAAGTTCCCAAAGTTGTTGGGTGTGTCTATAGGGGATAATTTCTTTCTGATGGCCTTCCTTTAATAGGAAAACCTTTGGGGTTACATCTGATAGATGGTTTCATAAACTAAATTTAAAATTGTAATGGATCTATTGAGATGGTAACATAAGACGAAGGCATCCCCCAGGTGGGATTTGAGGCACTGGGATGATGATAACATAAATCATGGATTTAGGGATAAAATATCTATAGTAGGTAATAAATTTGTATTTCACATTAACTAGATATGAAAAATTTATTAAGGTTTCCTATAATTATGAAAATATTATTCAGAAATAATTACATTCAAATGTGTATTCAATGATTCTATTTAGATCTAACAGAGTTCTTGATGGCCCTAAAAGCAAAAAAAAAATAAAATCCTCAGTGTAGTATCACAATTAAGAGTGTGTGGTTAATTGATCTTTTTCATGAGTATCAGATAAATTTAGTTGCACTATTATTATTTTAAATGTTTTCTAATCCACAAATTTTTTGTTTTAGTCACAAACATTATTTCCAAATCCATGTGATAATTGGGACATACCTATGATACTTTAGAATGTGAATTAGTTAAGAGGATGGGAAGATAGGATCATCTCACCCTATTAAGGGAAATTATTTCCAACTCTAGGACTCCAATAATGATTAATAAATGTTAATTAATTCTTTCAAAGTCTATGTTCCAGATTGGTTACCATCATGAAAGTTATCGATCAAAACCATATATTGTGATGAACATCTATATATATTAGAGGTTCCCTATATTTCCCTTAATACCCAATTATGATATCTTTTAGAGCCACACATCAAGGTTACCTAGTGTATATATTCATGTTGGAAGGTGATAGGTGGTTTTGAGTTGGGATTAGGCTTATTATAGGGGCTTCCTATATATCCCTATAAAGGGAATTTTAACCAATATAGTTCTGTGCCTCTTAATAATAAACATCATACATTTTAGTGTCATATGACAAGGACCATTGTGGTTAATTTTGAGGTTATACCTACATTAAAAAATGTATATTATGAATGAAACTCATTTATTAATTTTATTTATCATGTTTAACAAGAATCAAAACCCACATAGTTCATGTTGTATAATTTAATTCCCTTTGATAGAACCATTCCATATAGTTTCTCATCCTAAAATATGGATATTATGCTCCACCATTTAAATTCTTGTATCTAACACTATCATATTAGGTCAGTAAATTAAATAATATCATTCTCATGATAAAATTGGTCTTATTATCATCATAGAGGGTATTCTAGGTTTGTCACCTAGAAGATCCTAGGCTTGTCACCTTGGAGATCATAGGATAATCACATATGAGATCCTAGAATCATCACATAGTGGATCCTATGATCAGAAATTAGGGGATATTATTCTCATCACCTTGGGTATTTTTGAATATGATCACCTCAAGCTCATCACCTAATATATTTTTGGGTATCCCCATACCTGCCACATGGGTTTTCTTATACTTATCACAAAAGAGGCCCTATGGTAATCACATTTTAAAAAGGACGAGTTTCTTATGATAATAACATAAGAGGTAGCTAGATGTTACTCATGAATGGGAATGATGTAATATTATTCATTTCACATAAGGATATACCATGATTGTCACATTGAGGAATCAAAAGGTTTAAATCTCGGTAGGTAGGGAGACACAATTTTGAATCAAGTGTGGAATTTCATGGTTTAAAGTCAAGTGAGGACTAGGTTTAGGATACAATTTCTCTATATGAATAAATGGGATGATAAGTTGTCAAGATATTGGGATAAAAACCCAAATATATGTCTTATTTATACTACTGGATTAGTAATCAAAAGACACATAGTGTAATTTTTAGAGTTTAAGGTCATATAGTAGGAATGATCGTTGTAATTCAGAATCATACTATAAAGACTTTTATTTCATGAAATAGAAGAAAATAATGTATTATATATATATTACTCATGTGGATTCCTTTTATGGATCATTATGTGTATTGGTGACAAGACAAGACAAGATATGGCTATGGAATACACTTAGTAAGAGTCCTAAGGAGGATGTCTATGTCATAAATTTATAAACTATAAAGACATGGAAATTGTAGGGAAATTTTTTTCTTAATTTATTTGGAATTTTACGGGTCTGCGGATTTTGACGGCACTTGATTCCGAGGCCCGGTGTGCCCGGAATCAATATCCAAAGTTTAGCTCGGGTACGTTCAGTGAATGAATGAATGGGTTTGTCAATCTTTTGAACTGGTGCTCGGAATTGAAATATGAGGGCACCGATGAACTCGCAACGCCAGTAATTGCTTAAGGGGACCTCTACCGCAGTTGCGTTTGTGCGGGAGGAGAAGTTAAATTTTGTCGGTTAAATAAGAAGTGAATAAAATTGTGGAACAATTTTATTTTAAATCTAAGGTGGTTATATCCTACATGGGGGAGTTGTGGTGGGACCCACAAGCATCTAACTACCCATGTGAGGATATTTGTGAGGTGGGTCACACACGATCCCCAACCTTTCACTTTCCCTTAACTCACTTTTAACTCTCATAAACTCCCCCCATAATCACCCCTTGTTTTAATTTGTAACTCTTCTTCATTTATGTAACCCTTCCACTTCCTTTCCTCTCAGTCCTTTTGATTTTCCAACCTATCAAAATTAATGAAACAAACTCATTAATTAATAGATTAAAGAGTTTGAATTATTTTGAATACTTGGCATGTCTATTAATGTTGAGGAAGTCTCATCTTAATATGGGTTGGGAAAATCTTATCGTGGAACCACTGGACAAGAAGATAGATTTATCCATCATTGAAGAACATCTTCCTCCCGCGAAGAAAAACGCCTCTTCATCGAAGAATACCGAGGTTCCATCTTCTCCGATTATACACCGACAAACAAGCATAGATCAGTAGTGTGGTGTGGGTGCAACGAACTACGCTGACTCCGACGTCTTCCTCGTGTCAGATATGATGAACGACGAACGGAACTAGGTAGGGGTTGTTATTTTCAGGTTTAATACCGTTATTCATGGTTCTCCAATTATTTGGTTTCGTTTAGACGTTTGATATCATCTTGATGAGGAAGGGCTTGGACCGCACGAACACGGTCCGACCCATCCCCTCTCGTTTGCTGTTTGTGGATGATGGAGGTGTTTGCGAAGAACCGTCCCATGATGGGCCAACCACTTACGGTTCGTCAGAGCATGATTGTTGGGTTGCCGGAAAGGCGTAGCACCATCGTGCCATGTGGAGTAGAGCCGAACTATGGGCTAGCCGAGCCGCAATAGAGGGGAGCCACGCCGTCGCGCCGCACCGGAGCGACATGAGCCGCGGCCGGGGCGGGCCGCGGCGGATGGGCACGACGCTGTCAAACCACGCAGGAGCTATAGGAGCCATAGTCAGGGAAGGTTGCGGCGGTGGGGCCCGGCACCATCGTGCCACACAGGTGGAAGAAAGCCGGGGCCTAAGGCCGCGGTGGATAAGAAAGGGCGGCCGGCCGCCGACGCCATCAAGAGGCGGGGCCCATGGGGGGTCATGCGGTCATCCAAGGGGCCGACCATTAAGGCTGACCGTTTGTAGAAACTGGGGGGGGGGTGTAACACCCCCCCAATCCGTGGCTAGGGCGGGCCCTAGTGGGCGCCACCACCCCGCCAGGTCGACCAGCCGTGTGGCCAACCGCGTGGGCCACGCGGGCCGGACCACGTCGGCTGAGCCGGGCCACCCGTGCCGGGCCGGGCCGCCAGCACAGGGCCGGGCCACGCCAGCCGGGCCGGGCCGCCCCCAACCAGGCCGGACCCAGACCCGGGTCCGGCCGACCCGGTTCGTGCCGACCCAGGGGGTTTTGGGCCCGGTCGAACCGGGCCCAGACCCCCTAATTTCAGACCGTTTTCGGTTAAATGGACATATCTTGTGTTATAGACCTCCAATCGATGTACCATTAGTTACGTAGGATTCCATCGATCGAGACAGTAATTTCGGTATATTACACTTAAGGTTTAGGCGAAGTATGTGTATGGACGGGTTGGTTCGAACCCGAAACCAACCGGGCCCTCGGAGCGGAAATGGTTAAAACATGAGCTCCGGACGTCCGATTGACGTGCCGTCGACTTTGTTGGTTTCCTCTTGATGAGACGATTATTTTGGTATACTTAATCTGAGGTTTGGATGTATTTGGAGTATGGCCGGGTTGGATTGTACCCAAATCCAACCAGGCCCCTGGAACGGAAATGCTAATAACTCTCAGACCAGACGTCCCTTTGAAAAACCGTCAGCGACGATGGTAATCATGTTAAGAAACGGTTCCTTTGAGTATGCCCCATGAGTGTTCGAGGTATAGTTGAATTACAACCGGGTTGGTTTGTACATGGAACCAACCGGGCCCCCGAGGCAAAAAGGGTAATAACTCACAGACCGAGCGTCCGATTGACGCATCGTCTGTTGCGTTGAGACACCATTAACGAGGTGGTCCTTTGTGATACTTCTATGTGAGACTTCGTGACACTTGTAAGTAATGACCAGTAGCTCTTGGAGTGGACCCTCCCGTTGACGAGCGTACGGAGTGCGGAGACGGAGTAGCTATAGACCTGACGACTGCTTGACTGATTCGACTCGTAGCAATTCGGTTAGACCAGTGGATGGAGCGCCCGATATTTGGCGGATAACCACAGCGGACGGATCGCCTGGTAGTTGGCAGCAGACCTGCGGTACTCGACAGGAGGAGTACCTCTGTAGGCTATTAGGGAGAGCATCCGGTATTTGGCAGCATACCCTCAACGGACAGAGCACCCGGTAGTTGTTAGCAGACCCGCGGTACTTGATAGGAGGAGTAATTCAGTAGTATATGGTTACAGAGTTACGCCTCAGAGTCGTGACAGGTCCACTGTACTCGACAGAGGAGGAGTTATCCAGCAGTTGTGGTTTTGATATTGAAAATCTTGGTTTGAGCTGAGACTTTGACCTTTGTGTTTACCTCATGATTTAGATGGGTTACTTGATAACTTAGGTATATCTATGTGCATATACCTAAGTAGAGGTTATCCGTTGATTTCATAACCTTTGTGTTTCCTCATGATTGAGATGGGTTACTTGATAACTTAGGTATAAGTATGGGCTTATACCTAATTAAGGGTTATCTATTGAGATCCTTCTTGTGGTTATCCTTGTTGGATTTAGTGGGACCTTGAGGGTCTCGGGGTCCCTACTGAGTATCATTATACTCACCCCTACACGGGCTATGCCCGCACCTCATTCGGTTTGATGCAGACGATGGACAACGCTGATAGAGACCGAGTGTACGAGGACTGGATGGTCCTCAGAGGTGGACCTCACGACGAGTGTGTACCCGGAGGTGGAACTCATGATGAGATAGTACTCATAATAGGTTGGTGGGTGAGAGAGTTGAGGAGGCTATTTGCACCTACCCTTCAGGTAGGATCCGAGGTGGACGACCCAGGAGCTACTTCTATCTTCCAGCTGTTTGTCTTTTCTATTTTACTTTCGTTCAGTTGTAGCTGTACATTCTAGTTGGGTTTGTATTTTGGACCATTATTTTTCAGCACTTTATTTTGTACGTAGTGTATTACTTCTGCTTGTACTCTGGGTGGATGTGTTTATGTTTTATAAAGGAAATACTTTCCCAGTTATCGGGATTTACGCCTTTGGTGCTAGTCGCTAGCCCCTGGCCTATGGAAGGCAGGCTTTGGGTAGTCACGGGATGGGCCCTGAGGATGGGTCATGAGAAATTAGTATTAGAGGAGTCAGTTCTACCACAGAACTCATGACTTTGATCATTCCTTTCTGTGAAGCAATAGTGTTACAGGTAACGAGTGTGGTCTTCAACTCAGGGAGTCCAGTGTTGGTGCGGAGGCTGACGTATCCATACACCAGGACCCTGACTACTGATTTCTGACTTAGTGTACGAAAACACTGATTGCATGTGTGTTTCCAAAAGTTTTAAAGTCAGCTCAAACCAGGTCATCTCACCAGGTATAAATCATTGACCATGTCACATCTGTCCAGGATGCCTCCACGTAGATAGACAGTTGGAGTTCTGAGATAGTGCACGATGACAGCCCACCGAGTGATGAGGCTTCAGTGCAGGGCCCTTTTTACTATGTTGGCACCCTCGGGTGGTGTACCAGCAGCACCAACACCCGTTGGGCAGTAGATTCCACCAGCTGTACTAGAGAACGGTGCACGCCGACAGAGCGCGTTGCACGAGTTCCAGCAGTAGAGGCATATGAGGTTACGAGGCGAGACAGATTCCCAGGCACCATAGGACTGGATGGTGGACTTTGCTACTAGTGTTTTCCTAGTGAATGACCATGAGGTTGGTCCGCATAGTGATGATGCTTTGATACGTGAACCGATGCCTGAGATGGTACCTTCGGGTAGTGTGTCATCTATACATCACTACCAGTTGGTCCACAGTTACAACCAGCGGTACCGGTAGGTGACCCATGTAGGATTACATCCTTACACGTGTTTCAGCATCATATACCCTCAAGTTACGAGGCAAGCCCGACAGACAGGCGGCTGAGGACTAGCATGAGGAGATGACCGAGAGTTTTCTAGAGCTTATACAGCTACGATAGAATGACGCGTCAGTAGTTGAGTATTCTTCGAGGCATACCGATCATTCCGGGTACTCAATGAATACAATTCGATCAGTGTTATAGAGCTTGGACCTCTGAGCGTGGTGCGTTTAAGGATATCCGAGCCAGCACCATATCCACTATGCTTTCCAACCTATTTTTGGATTCTAGAAAGAACCTTTATGGTTGAATGTTCTTTGGATGATCGGTTACAGCTAGATAATGTTAGCAGTGGAAGAGCATGGAACTGGCACCAGTCTGAGAGACTTAGCCGTGTAAAATGCGTCAAGAAGAGGAAATGTCAAGGACAGATGAATCTGTAGAGAAGCATATGTGGAAGCAGATCTAGGAGCGCAGCATGAGGCGGTGTACATTTAAACATGTTACAACCACCCACCTTTGTAGTCCCCACCAGGATCAGGGAGCAGGAGGGCATTTTAAGAGTGTAGCTGCATGCGGTCAAGGAGTGTGACCCAAGGGCTCTAGGAATTATTTGAAGTACGATCTGTGTCTACTACTAGCTAACGTAACAACATAAATTGATACGAATCATCCCTTCCTTCCACGAATCTTGTCCCAGACCTAGAGTTTCTGGTAAATCCGTTGACTTGACCCGCACGTCTAGAGATACCTTTGGGAGGAGAATCGATAATCACACTTACTTCGATGGTGTGATATGACCCTTGAGGTGAGAGTTTAGGTTGGAACCTCTATGTGGCAGCGTTGAGGGCTTACGATGTTAGTTTGAGTATGGAATGGGAAACCACAGTTCATACATAGATTGAAGTTATTAGGAAATTTTTTTGTGGTTTATCTACAATAATGGGAAGGGGTTTTCCTTGGTCAGCGAAAAGGAAAACCCAGGCAGCACAGGATAAACTCATGCATAAGAGGGTGTGGCCGATCAATCTTGAGTCGACCAACCCTACCCTCCAGGCAGCAGGAGTTTTGAATTTTCAGTTCCAAACAGGGAACAGAGGCCTCTAGAGTTTGAGGGTGGCGACCACGTCTTTATATGAATCTCACCTCGATGAGGTCTCCGGAGATGTGGCTGAAGCGGCAAGTTATCTCCGAGGTTCATCGGACCCTTCTAGGTCTTCAACGGGGTAGGCGAGGTGGTTTACCTCTTGACCTTTCCAACACAGTTGCACTGGGTGCACGATGTCATCCACATATCTCAGCAAAGGAGATATGTGCACGACCCTTCACACATCATCGACAATGGAGAGCTGTACATTGATGATGGGGAGAATTTCACAGGATTCAAGTAGAGGTTGAGGATCGACAAGAGCGGGTCCTATGGGGACGGTCGATTCCTCTTGTGAGCTTTCGCTGGCAGCACGAGAACCTCTAGGATAACACATAGGAGCCGGAGGCTCAGTTGCGTGCTCGGTAACTCCTTTAGTTTCCCTAGTTTGTGTTGTAGCTTTATCGGGACGTAAATCCCGAAGGTGGGAGTAATTTAAAGACCCGTAAATTTTAGGGAATTTTTTTTCTTATTTTATTTGGAATTTTATGAGTCTGTGGCTTCTGACGACACTTGATTCTGAGGCCCGGTATGCCCGGAATCAATATATGAAGTTTAGCTATGGTATGTTAAGTGAACGAACGAGCGGGTTTTTCTATATTTTGAACCGGTTCTCGGAATTGAAATCCGAGGGAAATGATGAACTCGCAACGCTAGTAATTTCTTAAGGGGGCCTTAACCACAGTTGCGTTTGTGCAGGAGGAGAAGTTAAAATTTGTGGGTTAAATAAGAAGTGAATAAAATTGTGGAACAATTTTATTTTAAATATAAGGTGGTTATATCCTACATGGGGGAGTTGGGGTGGGACCCGCAAGCATCTAACTACCCATGTGAGGATATTTGTGAGGTGGGGCCCACACGAGCCCCAACCTTCCACTTTTCCTTAAATCACTTGTAACTCTCATAAACTCCCCCCATAATCACCCCTTGTTTTAATTTGTAACTCTTCATCATTTATGTAACCTTTCCACATCCTTTCCTATCACTCCTTTTGATTTGAAAACCTATCAAAATTAATGAAACAAACTCTTTAATTAATAGATTAAAGAGTTTGAATTATTTTGAATACTCGGCATGTCTATTAAAGGTGAGGAAGCCTCATCTTAATATGGGTTTTGCAAATCTTATCGTGGAACCTCTGGACAAGAAGAGAGATTTATCCATCATTTAAGAACATCTTCCTCCCGCGAAGAACAATGCCTCTTCGTCAAAGAATACCGAGGTTCCATCTTCTCTGACGAGACACCGACGAATGAGCAGGGATCGATAGCGTGGTGCAGGAGCAACGAACTATGTTGACTCTGACGTCTTCCTCGCGTCACATCCGACGAGGTAGGGGTTGTTATGTTCAGGTTTAATACCGTTCTTCAAGGTTCTCCAATTATTTGTTTTCGTTTGGCCATTTGATATCATGTTGACGAGGAAGGGCTCGGACCACATGAACACGGTCTGACCCTTCCCCTCTCGTTTGTTGTTTGTGGATGATGGAGGCATTTGCGAAGAACCGTCCAGCGACGGGCCGACCACGAATGGTTCGTCAGCGCAGGATTGTCGGGTCACTTCAATGGCGCGGTACCATCATGCCGTGCAGAGTAGAGCCGAACCGCGGCCGAGCCGAGCCGCAGCGGAGGGGTGCGGCGCCGTCGCGCCGCGCCGGAGCTACAGGAACCACGACTAGGGTGGGCTGCGGGGGAGGGGCACTGTGTCGTCGTGCCGCGGTCGGAGCTATATGAGCCGCGGCCAGGGTGAGCCACGGCGGCGGGGCACGACGCCGCCGTGCCGCGCCGGTGGAAGAAAGTCACGGCCTAAGGCCACGACGGATCAGGAAGGGCGACCGTTCGTAGAAACTGGGGGGTGTAACACCCCCCAATCCGCAGCTAGGGCGGGCACCACTTGGCACCGCCAACCCGCCAGGTCGACCAGCCTCGCGGCTAACTGCGTGGGCCATGCAGGCCAGACCACGTCGGTCGGGCCGGGCCGCGCCAGCTGGTTCGGGCCGTGACCAACCGTGCCGGACCTGGACACGGGTCCGGCTGACCCGGTTCAGGCTGATGCAGGGGGTATTGGGCCAGGTCGGACCGGGCCCAGACCCAATAATTTCAGACCGTTTTTGGTTAAACATACATATATTGAGTTGTAAACCTCCAATCGATGCACCGTCAGTTGAGTAAGATTACTTGGATCAGAAAGGTAATTTCGGTATATTACACTTAATTTTTTGATGAAGTATGGGTACAGAAAGGTTGGTTCGAACCCGAAACCAACCGGGCCCTTGGAGCGGAAACGATTATAACTTGAGTTCCAGACGTCCGATTGACATGCCGTTGACTTTGTTGGTTTCCTCTTGATGATACGGTTCTTTTGGTATACATCACCTGAGGTTTGGATGCAGTTGCAGTATGGCCGGGTTGGATTGTAAGCGAAATCTAACCAGGCCCCTAGAACGAAAATGCTAATAACTCTCAGACCAGACATCCGTTTGAAGAACCATCAGCGACGATAGTAATAACATTTAGAAATGATTCCTTTCAGTATACCCCATGAGAGTTCGAGGTATAGTTGAGTTACGGCCGGGTTGGTTCGTACACGATACTAATCGGGCCCCGGGACAAAAAGGCTAATAACTCACAGACCGGGCGTCCGATTGACGTGCCGTCTATTGCGTTGAGACCCCTTTGACGAGGCAATCCTTTGTGGTACTTCTACTTGAGACTTCATGACACTTGAAAGTAACGACCAGTAGCTCATGGAGCGGACCCTCCCGGAGACGAGAGTACGGAGTGCGAAGATAGAGTAGCTGTAGACCTGACGACTACTTGACCGATTTGACCGGTAGTGATTCGGTTAGCCCGGTGGATGGAGCACCCCGTATTTGGTGTTAGAACCATGGTGGATGGAGCGCCTGGTAGTTGGCAGCAGACCCGCGGTACACGACAGGAGGAGTACCTTTGTAGGCTATTAGGGAGAGCGCCCGGTATTTGGCGGCAGACCCTCAACGGATGGAGCGCCCGGTAGTTGGCACCAGACCCGCGGTACTCGATAGGAGGAGTACCTCAGTAGTCTAAGGTTAGCAAGTAGCACCTCGGAGTCGTGATAGGGCCACTATACTCGACAGAGGAGGAGTTCTCTAGCAGTTGTGGTTTCGATAATGAAAATCCTGGTTTGAGCTGAGTTTTTGACCTTTGTGTTTACCTCATGATTGAGATGGGTTACTTGATAACTTAGGCATATGTATGGGCATATACCTAAGTAGAGGTTATCCATTTATTTCATAACCTTTGTGTTTCCTCATGATTGAGATGGGATACTTGATAACTTAGGTATAAGTATGGGCTTATACCTAAGTAAGGGTTATCTGTTGAGATCCTTCTTGTGGTTATACTTGTTGGATTTAGTGATACCTTGAGGGTATCAGGGTCCCTAATAAGTATAGTCATACTCACCCCTACACGGTCTATGCCCGCACCTCATTGTGTGTGATGCAGACGATAGACATCGCTGACAGAGACCAAGTATGCGAGGACTAGACGGTGCCCGGAGGTGGACCTCACGACAAGTCAGTACCCGGAGGTGGACTTCACGATGAGACGGTAATCGGAAAAGGTTGGCGGGTGAGAGAGTTGAGGAGGCTATATGTACCTACCCTTCAGGTAGAATCCGAGGTGGATGACCTAGGAGTTGCTTCTCCCTTTCAGCTGTTTTTCCTTTCTATTGTACTTTCGTTTAGTTGTAGTTGTACATTCCAGTTGGGTTTGTATTCTGGCCCATTTACTTTTCATCACATTCATTTGTACTTAGTATATTACTTCCTCTTGTACTCTGGTTGGATGTGTTTATGTTTTATAAAGGCAATGCCTTCCCAGTTATCAGGATTTACGCCTTTGGTGCTAGTCACCAGCCCCTGGCCTATGGAAGGCAGGCTTAGGGTAGTCACGGCACGGGCCTCGAGGACGGGTCGTGACAGAAACACTAATATATTAACTGAGGATTACATATAATATTACTTATTAGATAACAAAATATTTTGGTCACTTGGAATTAGAGGACATAGTTTGGTATTATACAAAAAAGTGGCATAGGTATGACACATGTTCTGTAAAAGGGGAAAAGACATTAGAATAAAAAGGGATTTTTCACAATATTCCTAAATGGATCATCCCGAAACTTGGTAATTAGTCAATATATGATATGTTTTGGGATTATAACGAGTATTAGTCCCATATAAGAAACCTATTATATAAAATTGTGATAATAGGATACCAGGTGGGGATTATACATGAGTTTCTCTAATGCCTCATCTAGTCTGTTGCTAACTAGGTAGGTGAGGATATGATTGGGCATTATATCTAGTAAGAGTCCATGGTATGATGCTTATATCTTAAAATGGGATTTTAAAATATATGGAGTGGTGATTTAAAATGAGATTCCCTAATGGTCCATCCTTTCTATTCATGTCTATGAAGGAGAGGATATTTTTTGGGGTAACTACTAATAGGATGCCCAAGAAGGGTGCTTGTGCAATAAAAGGGGAGAAAATAGGATTCCGAGTGGGGTTTATGCATGAGTTCACCTAATGAATCATCAAATATAACGGTGTATATATATAATATAATATGGTTGGATATTTCACATAGTAAATGTGAGAAAATTATGATATAAAAGGGACTAAAAAATAGACTGAGTAGGGCTTTTTCATGATATTACCTAATGTCTCATTCTACCAGTGGTTGACTATGAAGGATATGATATGGTTTTGAATTTCAAAAAGTAGGATTCCCATATAGGGGTTGGTTCCTATATAGGTGAACTAGGTGAATAAGGATCCCCTATAGGTGGAATGGGAAATGGGGAACTCATTTAGAAGTCCTCAGAAAAGTGGTTTCATAGGTAAGGGTCCTAGATAAAGGGTTTCTCTAATGGGGGACCGAAGTGATGTGTATAAGGTCCTAGCCTTAAACATCACATAATATCTAGGCTTAATATAAACATTTAATTACCCAATAAATATAATTTTCTTACTGAATATTTTTATGAAACATTTCATAAGAATTATTATTGGAAATATAAAACTCATAAATGTTCCTTTGAAATCATTAATAACATATGAAAATATTTTAAAAAAATCAATACATTTCACCCTTATAAAGTAGAATATACTTTTCTTTAAACATAATCTAATGAGTAAACACATGGGGGAATAACATAACGAAAATGGTATCATAATATCATGGAAGCTTTGGAAATTTAAAAGAAAAAATATGACATAAGAATAAATCCTGGATACCATCTTAGAAAAAATTTCATGGTAGATAGAGTCTTATAGTGTATTAGGTTTAGTCCCTAATCCCATACACAACGTCTCATGAGAATTTTTTTTTCTAATGCATTGGAGCATTATCCGAGCTCACCCATTATAATAATTGTAGGATTATGTCTGAAAAAATGGAATCAATCATAAGGGATAATCATAATAATTAAAATGGAAACAAATGGGTTGCATAATCTTTTCTCATATCAGAATCAAAGGAAATTTCATAATTAAGTCCTTTGAGAAATGAAAATAAGAAATCTATTACACCATAAAGGTAACATAATATATGCATTTATGTGATATATATATACCTAATTTAGAGGCATTAAATAAAATTAATGTGAGTGATAAAGTGATTTATAGATTGAAAGTTTCTAGCCCAATGAGAAAGGGTGGTTTTGAGAGATCCCATACACCCATAAGAAAAACATTTCAATATATCAAAATTTTCATTCCATTTAAAGGATTTTTTGAAAATAATTAGAAGAAAGGTATTGAGTGTTTTTATATTAAGAAAAAAATAAGGTTTATAAAGAAATAAAAATTTCAAAAAATAGTCATGGTTGAAGGAAACGCCTTCGACATAGTATAATTTAAAAAAATATGTTATTTTTGTCTTTAATAAATAATGTCAAAACGTTCCGTATAAAAAATATGAAAATAATCAATTTAAAAAATAATGAAAAAAATTAAAAAGAGTCATAAAATTTCCATTAAAATTTATTTATGTACATATATATATATATATATTTAGAAAATAATTTTAATTGTATTGACATGGAATAGTAAAATTTAGAAAATAAATATTTAAAACCAATAAAACAATTTTTAAAGTGCAGTGTTTCGTACATAAAGCATTAAGAAGAATCATTTTTAAAACCTAATATATAAAGTAAAAAGATGGTAAAAAATTATATTTAGCATAAATTTATCTATAAATAATTTTCTTGAAATATTTAAAAGAACATGGATATTGAATAAAAAGACATGGAAGGGAAACTTTAAACGTGGATTTCTTAAAAATAAAGTCCCTTATCTCGAGCCCAAATTGCTACTCACATTAATTAACATAGAGAATAATAAATTATATTTTTTATTTAGTTGATTAAGAAAAATTTTCAGGTTTATTATTAATTTTATTTCTCTTATTACAATTTTATATACAATTACTTATTCGGTTAAGTTCGCATCAGATGTTTTGATGATATTTGACTCATATATCCAAAATGTACTTTGTTGGTTGACTATGGTAGAATTGGTAATTATAAAATCATATAAATAATATTAATAATTACATAAAAAACATTTTTATAAATCAATTTATTTTTTAAAACAAACCTTGAAACATGGTTATGAAAAAAGAACCATGTTACAATCATTGATATAGTAGGCTTTATATACACATGAGTAATGCTTCCATTTTTTCAATGATCATGTTATAAAGAAGGTATGTATTATTTTCTCTATCCATAATTATAGTTATATCATAAATAACCTATTATTTATTTAAATACAATAATATATAAATCCATGTTATTCGGTAATAAAAAATGAATCACATCATTTTTTGGAGGTGGTAATCAACATGTTCACACGAACATTGTTATTATCTATTAGTGAATGGAATGGTAAGAATATATATGATAAATTAATTCAAAATAATAATACATATTCCATTAATTTCATATATATACAACAAATCCATCATCATAAATAGTTGTGAGAGGCGATGATGGAAAACAAACTACATTGGTTTGCGATAAGGTAGTATGTCGTATACACAAATAATAATTTTCTTTCTGAATTGATAAAAGAAGAGAATGATGTAGGTTATAAAAGTAAAATTAAAACATATAATTATATGGTATATAATGATGTTATTATATTATAATGGTTGATTATTATTTTTTTGTAAGTGTAAGAAGAAAAAAACAAAAATGTACAGTTAAGAACGACACCTCTTCTACAGACAAAATCTTTACGTTAATTCAAAAAAGGCTTACTAAGAGGGTTTTATAATCAATAAAAGGACTCTAAGAAATGGAAAGGTAAGTAATTAAGGGATTTTTAATGAATTTATGAACCAAAATGTCTATTAAGTGTGGATAAAAGAGGAGAACAGACACCCTTTTGTAAATGAGGGGAATGAAACAATGAGAATTTCCTAAATTATAAAATTAAAACAAATTAATATTCATCAAAAATGGATAAAAACTAATATAATTGTAATATTTTATGAGAATGGGTCTGAATAATATCATAAAATCAAATTTTACTTGTTTAAATTTGGTTTTTACAATTATCACTTTGTTAGAACCTGCGTTAAACCCTTTTGAAAAATACTATGATAACAACGTTTTTACTCTTTAGAGGTAAATATTGTTAATATAAAATGATAATTGAATAAAACATGGACCATAGATTATTTTTTATGACATTACCAAAAATATTTCTTGAAGACATTATTTTTAGGAATTTTAAATATTTTAATAAAATATTATTGATTATAAAATAACATTAATGTCATTTTTTAACTATTAAGTTAATTTAACATTGAAAACAACATGAAAAAAATGAAATTTGAAAATAATCATTTTAAAAAACACAAAAATATTATATTTATCAAAAAACTCATATAAATAATAATTCATGAAATTTATATTACTTTTAATATTAATATTATCAGTTATTTTATTTTTATATTAATTGAATAAATAATGTGTCACCATTGAAAAAGCATTTAAAATAATTATTTAATTAATAAATATAAAAAATAAATTACCATGATAATAAAATTATTTTATATTTCAAATTAATTTTTATAACCCTACATAAGTTGTGTTTACCATTTTCAAAAAATATTATAGTTATTAAAAGTGAGAAAGTGATATTTTTGTTTTAATCAAATACATAAATATTATAAAGATAAAATGAAAGAAATATGTAACCATATGAAAATATATTAAATAATTGGATGGAAATTTCTGAAATAAAATCATCCAGTAGGACACAATCATGTTTTAGTATCAATTTTTAGTCATTGTCATGTTATTTTTCACATTAATTTCTTGAATTACCCATACAATGGTGATAATTATTTACTATAGTTACTATTCATTATAACTATAAATAAAAGGTTCCTACTTACCAAATTTAAACCTCATTATTATAAATATGGAATATATTTTTCAATTTTCAATTCAAAAAATTGAAAAAATTTTATTTAAAATTAGACCTGTGAGATGTGACGAAAAAATGTGTTTTTAGAAAAATAAATTTTTTAGCACAACTTCTTTTTGTACTATATCCTAGTATAAAATTATATCCAAAGACAATAAATATATTATTTTTAAGAAAAAGGAACTACTAAATTTTTTGAACTAATATAAAATATAATTTCTCTTTGTAAATTCTTGAAAAGATAATATAATGTTCGATAATAATTAATATTCTTCATTATTCTATAACGCCCCGACCCCAGTTACCTAGAGTCGGTGCATTATTGCGTAACATTGGAATGATAAAAAAAGATCAGTTCTCGAAAGACCGATTAGTTTAGTAGCCTAATAAACACTTGATACATTTTTAAATGTTACATTACATCATAAAGTGAAAAACTACAATAACATCGTCTCCATTTTCCACACTCATACCCCCTTCAGACTATACCTGCAGGTCATTCCTAAAATACTTCTTTACATCCGGGAAAAATTAAAACATTGAAAGGGGTGAGCTCTGATGCTCAGTAAGCATAACAATATAGAGGAAGCTTTCATAAATAATCATAAATACTTAAGGCAATTTATAACTAAACAAAAGACTTTTAAACATGAACTTCATCATAATATGGAAAAAGTATAATGAAATAATTCCATTTATTTATTCACATGGATATTCTACTGGTTGAATAATCACATGAAATATCAATAACCACTTTCATAATGATGGAATGCATAATGTCAGACTATCATAACCACATAGCTAGGGCCTCATGACAAGACTACAAATAAGATTTTGTCAAGGCCTCATGACAAGACACTAGTTTGTCTCATGAGACCTTCCGATGCATCAAGGAGCTATAGCGGGCTCCACCCGTCACTTATTAAGTCCAATGCATTCCTCATATGAACATGTTTAAACATATCATAATCCAGAACATAATCGTATCAAATAAAACATGCATAAAGGAAACATAACAATTCCACATTTCAATCACAAGATATCAATACAACACATTGATATAAAAAACACTTTCAAAACCATTTTCAATACCAAAATAAAATCAAATTGAAACTTTGTAATTATTTTTCATTTAAAAAAAGTGATGGCTTGTAGAGGAAGTCGAAACTCAAATAATGGTCACGGCGGCAGAGAAGTCATTGTCGCCGCATACGTACGACAAAAAAATATTCCCTTTTGTCGTTCAGTAAAATTCTTCATATTAAAAAAATTCCTCTTGAATAAACGTAAAAGTCAAAGGGGTTTATACACTGTAGAAAAGAAAGTTGTGTATAAAACAAAATATGCCTCAATGAAAGGATATTGAGACGAAGTCCTTTACAAAGAAATTTTTTTTAATTACATAGATCTATTATGTGTATTGACTATAAGTACACATAATTAATGTACAAATACAAGATATGACATAATAATATCATGACATAATTTGAAAGTAGGAGATTAACCCAAAGAATAGAAATTGGGTTAAGAAGTTCCCTTACCTCGTGTCTGAATTGACTCGATCATTATTTAACCTCCTAAATAATAAACTAGAGTTAATTTTTACTTGCTTAAGAACATTTTTCAAGTTCATTATTCCTTTTATATGACTTATTACCAGGTTATGAACATTATGTAATTATTTATGTTAATAACGGTCGTTTTGTCGATCATTGGTATTTGAATCAAAAATAAACTTCTTATAATTACAAGTTGTTCATGTGGTAGAATATACATTATCTCCAGAATTACATTCATGATGTAGATATAATATATATCATATATATCCAGTGTATACATTGATTCATAATATTACATAACATTTAGAGGTAAGAAATGAAATGCACCGTTCATGGAGACGGTAAGCCGTACCTACGCATGAACGCTACTTTCATTTGAATTTCATATTTAATGGAATGAAATCATAATGATATAAAGGTATATTATAATTCTAGTATAATATCATATATAATATCATTTACTCTATCCTTTATGCATCCCACATATGACATTAATGATTCAAATCACATTGAGGGGGCGGTAGTCCGCTCTTCCTAAAATGAAATTATCACGTTTACCCATAATGGAAATCATAAAGGTATGCCATAAATGAGAAATAAATAAGCATAAGGAAAAAAATAAAAATAATATATATCATATATAAATATAGTGACATCTTAACATCCACCATGAGAGGTGTTAAAAGAAGATTGAACAACCATCGTTTCATGAGGTAGAAATTCACCAACCACAGAAACTGTATGTTCTTTAACTATTAGACGAATGTGTGTGTAAGTGAAAATCAAATAATTATCATAAACAAATCCTAGTATATTTAAGATACTAGTTTTGTCACAAAAGAAAGGAATAAAAAGAGTTTAAGGGGTTGGAGAATCAAAATAAAACAAAATAACATAAGAGAAGACATTACCTAAAAATCGGGTAACTCTTTTTGATTTGAGACAAAGGCTTCATTGGGAAGAATTATGCCCAAAGTGAGGCTTCTAGGAGTAATATAGGGACGTTTTTATAGTATTTGGGTAGAGGTCGGCCAAGCCAAATGGCTTTGAAGGTGTGAATAAGGTGGTAGTGGTGGGGGCCTTTTATAAGAGGAGAGGAGGGGCACTCTTGGAAAGTAATGAAATGTTACATTATTATGAAGTATTTTTCGGATTTCAAAGGTCCTGAAATTATATATTTCGAGGGTAAGGTGATAAGGGTTCGAAATCTACCCATCCAATAGGTTTTTGACATGTGTAAGTCTTAGATTTTACATTATATTTTCATTTTATTTAAAAAGTTCATTAATGAGGAAATCACTGCATCATCATGGTTTGACAAATACATTTATTCATTTAATTCCAAAAAATTATAAAATAATTACCAAGATGTAGGAAATATTTTTATATTTCCAATAAATATTTATAGTCTAAATGTTAACTTATATAACCCCATTTAATAATTGTTTTAGTAAAACAACTCATGTTTGTGTCTATTTTATTTTTACTTTAAATAAAAAGTTATTAATGTCATTTTCTTACCCAAGTGGCTCCATGGGGTCCCCAAGTTGACCCATGGATTGTCTTGGTCGGCCAAGACTTACCCAATAATGTTAGGACAAGTGTAAAGGTAATTTCATTTTATTATAACATTATATTTACCTTAAGTTACACTAATTACCACTAATCGCGATTAATAGAACTTAAAAGTTACTATTCACCAAAAAATTATTTTAATCCCATTGAACCACATTTTAAATCCTAATGAAAATGATGTATGTCAGATTTTGGAAATTCAAATCACAGAGGTGGTAAAAGTTCATTGAAATGAAAAAACAGTTTTTTAACTACCACTTAGTTGTTTCACTATTCATCAAAAATCAATGTTTTTCAGAACTAGACAAAAAATTAACCCTAAGATATATTTTATATTCCTAATTCAAAAATGATTTCTATTTTACAAAATTCAAAACATATAAGTTGAATTAATTAATTTAATAATTAATTACCGCTGTCACAACAAATAGCATGTTTTTAAGAAAGAATATCAATCAAACGATTGACAATTGTTTATGTCCAATTTCAAAGTGAAATTAATTATAATTACCACCATTGGATAAAATGGTAAAAATATATTGTAATTACACTTTAGAAACACTCATCTTTATAATTTATCACTATAAATTATGTTGACTAAAACAGTTGTTTTCAAGTATTTTTCACTATTCATCAAAAATTGGAAGTTCTCAAAAAAATACCAAAAATTCATCATAGGCTAATTTCTATATTTTGAATCCAAAAATGAAGTCCATTTTGAAATATAAAATTTATATAATTTCAAAAAGTGGGTATTACTATTCAAAACTGCTACTTTTATTGGCCGCGGTGTGTTAGAACTCGAGGTTGCGTACAACACACGTTGCTCTATTATTCAAAGAGGAGCGTACCATGGAAGCATGGGGTGTTACATTCCCCCATACAATAAATTTCATCCTCACAATTTAAAATTTTTCTTTGAAAATAAAAGGTTGAAAATAGAAAATACCTTTGTGGAAAACCCACATCGGAAATAAGGTTAATAAAAATATAACTTTAAAAGAAATAAAGAGAAGTACAAAGGTCACCCGAGATAGCCCATACTAGGATTCTATGAAAATATGGATATGAAGGAAAAACAAACCATCAAGTTTTGATGGAGAGTTTTAGAAAACAATATTAGGAGAAAGTTAACAACAATAAAATCACAAACTTTTGATTGGTTAAATGGTCATTGAATCCACAGTTGGAAAAGTTAACCCACAACGTTTTTGTTTTAAGTTAACTTTCATAAAGTTGAGGAATTTATTAAGGAGATTTACTAATAACGTAAGGAAATATACCTACTTGTCATGTAGACTTTCATTCATTAATAAATTTTTACCACACACACATTATTCACTCCAAAAGGTAACAGAACTCAAAATATTCTATTTATCATAATTGTATATGGTTCCAAATATTAACACATACCATTTAGATTTGGAAAACTATTTTTTAATAACCAGGGACTTCCTGTAGGTTAGTGGTAGTTAATAAAGGCTTTTCGCACTATGGTTGTGGGTTCGATTCCTACAGCTTTATCCGACGCGACGCGCTATCCCTCGACCTACAGGTTGTCCTTTTCCTAAAAAAATAGTATTATAATATTCCAAAAATAATCTTCTGAAATTTCTTAACCTTAAATAATACTATTCAAAGTTCAACTTAATCCATTCCAAACATTATAGTTATCCAAAATACCTCTATCCAAACTCACAGTCCAAATTTTATAAGGAAGGTAAAAACAATGAAGATCCTGTTTGCCACGTAATAACATGTGAATACCTTCATCATGTATTCCTTTAAAACACTGCAACTTCCTGAATTACCATAAATCCTTATTGATTACATTTCATGATCCCTTATTCCTTATATAATACTAGATATACTCCTTCTATCCAAAAATGTAGACAAATCATTAATCAGCTTCAAGGAAGTTAAGAATATCCAATATAATTTATCCAAATCAATCATGTATTATTCCCCGATCACTATCTTGGTATCAGAACCATATTATGGTTTATCTTTCTCTCAACCGTATATTTTCCAAAAATTTAACCTGCTATTGAGTCACTTTTCTTGGTTCCACACAATCTCAAGTCCTTAATGAAATAGTACTGCAGTACAGTCCTTATTTACTCCATAATTATTATAACTAGTACATCGTTGATACAATAGTCAAATGACACAGTTCTTTAATAACAACATAAAAACTCTAATCATTCCTCCTCATCTGTGGTAGAATCATTACATTATTATTATCCAATAGCATCATTTGGGGAATACTCTGATGATTTGGACATCGGTTTGCGTAGTGTCCCCACTCCTTGAAGATGAAGCATTGTAAATTTGAAAACTTTTTCTTACCCTTGCAGTCACGCACTTGGTGGCCTTTTTCTCCACACTTATAACAAACTCCCATTCCCTTTAGGCAAGTTCCAAGGTGCTTCTTCCCAGAGTTATCACATAATGGAAAATTATTATTTTCCCTCTTCCCTTTATCCATCTTTCTCTCTTCCATCCTTTTCTTCTCTTGCTTCCCTTCAAAGCCATAGGACTCAGAGAATTCTTTACTTATCTTATTAAAACATTATACTATTTATTCATATGTTGAGAATACATGGGAAAATATTTCCCTTATAAATTTTGGCTTAATACCATGAAAGATATGATCCTTCTTACTCTTTGGATCATACATATTGCTGGAGTTCACATTCCTTCTATTGGGAACCATTTCTATACAATGGCATAAACTAGGTCAGTTTATGAATTGCAATGAATAATACCAAACTTGTAAAATACTTAACATAAATTGAACAGTTTATGGATATAATCCATAATCATAAAGATGTTTTCCGTGAGGAAGTATATAATCATAAACCCTTCATAATGATTTGTACAGAAAATGAGAATTATCCTAAGCATATCCCCCGGGGGTGTTGTAACCAAGAGTGCAGTAAGGCCCGTTTTCGTGCACCAGTTCCCGTTCGAGTCTAGATCAAAGCGCTGTTTTCAGGTTTTACCCCTAGGTACATTTGTGCCAGAGCCGCCTCTACCTACTTTTATCCAGACACGGATGTATTGATCGGAAAACTCACAAAATCTCTAAAATACCAAAATTCTAGGATGTTCTTCTATACTAATCCTCAATGTTTATCTTAGGGATATGTGCTCTAATTAGAGTTTATCTAAATCTAGCTTCCAAGGTTAGTACTAAACTGCCTTTGATACCAACTGTAACGCCCCGACGCTAGTTACCCAGAGTTGGTGCATTATTGTGTAACATTGGCATGATCACAAGAGATCAAGTCTCTAAAGACTGATTAGTTTAGTATCCTTGAAAACACTAGATACATTCATAAATGTAACATTTCATCATAATGTGAAAAACTAAAATAATATAGTCTCCATTTTCCACACTCATATCCCCTTCAGACTATCCCTGCAGGTCATTCCTAAAATACTTCTTTACATCCTAGAAAAATTTAAACATTAAAAGGGGTGAGCTGAGATGCTCAGTAAGGATTATAATATAGCGGAATCTTTCATAAATAAACATAAACATTTAAGGCAATGTATAACTAAATAAAATCCATTTAAACATGAACTTCAACATAGTATGGAAAAAGTAAAATGAAATAATGCCATTTAGTTATTCACATGGATATTCTACTGGTCGAATAATCACATGCAATATCAATAACCACTTTCATAATGATGGAATGCATAATGCCAGAATATCATAACCACGTAGCCAAGGCCTCGTGCCAATACTACAAATAAGATTTTGTCAAAGCCTCGTGCCAAGACACTAGTTTGTCTCATGAGACTTACCGATGCATCGAAAAGCTATAGCGGGCTCCACCTATCACTTATTAAGTCCAACACATTCCTCATATGAATAGGGTTAAACATATCATAATCCATAAAATAATTGTATCACATAAAACATGCATAATGGAAACATAAAATTTCCACATTTCAATCAAAAGATATCAATACAACACATTGATATAAAAAAACTCTTTCAAAACCATTTTCAATACCAAAATAAAAGTAAATTACAACTTTGTAATTATTTTTCTTTAAAAAAAAGTTATGACTTGTAGAGGAAGTCGAAACTCAAATAATGGTACCAGCGGTGAAAAAGTCGTTGTCGCCGCATACGTACAACAAAAAAACATTCCCTTTTGTTGTTTAGTAAAATGCTTCGTATAAAAAAAATTCCTCTTGAATAAACGTAAAAGTCAAAGGGGTTTATACACCGTATAAAAGAAAGTTGTGTATAAAACAAAATATGGCTCAATGAAAGGAGATTGAGACGAAGTCCCTTACGAAAAACATTTTTTTAATAAAATAGATCTATTATGTTTATTAACTATAAGTACACATAATGAAAGAACAAATACAAGATAGGACATAATAATATCATGACATAATTTGAAAGTAGGAGATTAACCCAAAGAACAGAAATTGGGTTAAAAAGTTCCCTTACCTCGTGTCCGACTTGACTCAATCATTATTTAACCTCCTGAATAATAAAATAGAGTTAATTTATACTTTCTTAAGAACCTTTTTTCAAGTTCATTATTCCTTTTATATCACTTATTACCATGTTATGAACATTATGTAATTATTTATGTTAATAACGGTCGTTTTGTCGATCTTTGGTACTTGAGTCAAAAATAAACTTCTTATAATTAAAAGTTGTTCATGTGGTAGAATATCCATTATATCCAAAATTTTATTCATGATTTAGATATCATATATATTTTATATATCCAGTATATACATTCATTCGTAATATTACGTTACATTTAGAGGTAAGAAATGAAATGCACCGTTCATGGAGACGGTAAGCCGTACGTACGAATGAACGCTACTTTCATTTCTATTTCGTATTTAATGTAATGAAATCATAATGATATAAAAGTATATTATAATTATAGTATAATATCATATATGATATCATTACTCCATCCTTTATACATCCCACATATGGCATTAACGATTCAAATCACTTTGAGGGGGCAGTAGTCTGCACTTCTTAAAATGAAATTATCGCGTTTACCCATAATGCAAATCATAATGGTATGACATAAATAAGAAATAAAGAATCATAAGGAAAACATAAACATAATATATATCATATATAAATATAGTGACATCTTAATGGCCACCATGAGAGGTGTTAAAAGAAGATTGAACAATCATCGTTTCGTGAGGCAGAAATTCGCCAACCATAGAAACAGTAAGTTCTTTAACCATTAGACGAAGGTGTGGGTAAGTGTAAATAAGATAATTTCCATAAAAACATCCTAGTATATTTAAGATACTTGTGTTGTCACAAAATAAAGGAATAAAAAGAGTTTAATGGGTTGGAGAAGCAAAATAAAACAAAATAACATAAGAGAAGACATTACCTTAAAATCGGGTAACTCTTTTTGATTTGAGAAAAAGGCTTCCTTGGGAAGAATTCTGCCCAAATTGAGGCTTCTAAGAGTAAGAGAGGGAAGCTGAGAGAGTATTTGGGTAGAAGTTGGCCGAGCCAAATGTCTTTGAAGGTGTGAATAAGGTGGTAGTGGTGGGGGCCTTTTATAAGAGGAGAGGAGGGGTACTCTTGGAATGTAATGAAATGTTACATTACTATGAAGTACTTTTCGAATTTCAAAGGTCCCACAATTATATATTTCGATGATAAAGTGTTAAGGGTTCTAAATTTATCCATAAAATAGTTTTTTTACATGTTCAAGTCTTATATCATACATTATCTTTTCATTTTATTTAAAAAGTTCATTAATGAGGTAATCGCTGCATCATCATGGTGTGATAAATAAATTTATTTATTTAATTCCTAAAAATTATAAAAAAATTACCATGATGTATGAAATCATTTTAGCTTTCCAATGAATGTTTATAGTCTAAATTTTAACTTATATAACCCCATGTAATAATTGTTTTAGTAAAACAACACATGTTTGTGTGGATTTTATTTTTACTTTAAATAAAAAGTTATTAAGGTCATTTTCTTACCCAAGTGGCTCCATTGGGTCCCCAAGTTGACCAATGGATTGTCTTGGTCGGCCATGACTCACCCAATAATGGTAGTACAAGTTTAAAGGTAATTTCATATTATTATAACATTATATTTACCTTAAGTTACACTAATTACCTTTAATCGCGATTAATAGAACTTAAAAGTTACTATTCACCAAAAATTATTTTAATCCCATTGAACCACATTTTACTTCATAATGAAAATTATGTATGTCGTATTTTGGAAATTCAAATCACAAAGGTGGTAAAATTTCATTTAAACGAAAATTAAGATTTATAACTACCACTTAGTGGTTTCACTATTCATAAAAAATCATAGTTTTTCAGAACAACACCAAAATTTAACCCTAAGAAATATTTGATATTCCTAATTCAATAATGATTTATATTTTAAAAAATTCAAAACATATAAGTTGAATTAATTAATTTAGTAATTAATTCCCACTTTCACAACAAATAGCGTGTTTTATGAAAGAATATCAATCAAAATATTGACAATTGTTTATGTCCAATTTCAAAGTGAAATTAATTCTAATGACCACCATTGGATAAAATGGTAAAAAAATATTATAATTACACTTTAGAACCACTAAATTGTATAATTTATCACTATAAATTATTTTTATTAAAAAAGTTTTTTTTAAGTATTTTACACTATTCATCAAAAATTGGAAGTTCTTAGAAAAATACCAAAAATTCAACATAGGCTAATTTTGATATTCTGAATCCAAAAATGAAGTCCATTTTGAAATATAAAATTTATATAATTTCAAAATGTGGGTATTACTATTCATAACTGCTACTTTTATTGGTCGCGGTGTGTTAGAACTCGAGCTTGCGTACAACACACGCTGCTCTATTATTCAAAGAGGAGGGTACCATGGAAGCTTGGGGAGTTACATATTCACTGAAAAACTATATTTTTAGAAAAATATAAAAATTAAACCATAATATAATTTTTATATGACGATTTAAAAAGTGATATAAATTTTATAAAATAAAATTTCTAAAATTTTCATAAATAAATTATACTACTTTCATTAAAAAATCAGGAAAAACTATTTTTGAAAAAAAAAATATTTTTGAAGAATAAATTAACTACTAAAAGATGAGTGATTATTTAATAAGTATTTTTAATTATTGAATTTAAAATTTTTATATATTTCATCAACCATTTAATCCTATTCATAACTTCCAATTTAATTGTTAGGATATAACAGTCATATTTAAAAAATATTATTCAGTTGTTCATTTAGGCCATGTATAGCGTGTTGTATATTCTATGTTACATAGTTTTATTTATTTTTAAATATTGGGGGTGTAACAATGTGTAACCCATGTCTATAACCTTATTAAAAGGGGTTTCTATGTATGGGACCTAGGAAAAGTGGCCCCATGTTATGAGGACCTGGGTTCGGTTAGCGCCAAAGTATTGGTCTATGGTGAGTGAGAACCTAGGTTCAAGAACCCGGGTGAGGAAATGCTCATCCATGGTACAAAATTGAATTATATTACTAGTGTAGATGTATGGAAACCCGTCATCCTGATATAATGGGTTTATAAACGTAGTGGGTTTCCTCCTAGATGGATCAGATTCATGGAACCCAAATATTTAATCTCCAGGACTGCTAGGGCACATGGCGCTCTAATATAATACCCCTAGATAGGTGGGGACTTTATACCCCAAGTATAGTAAATAGATGATATCTAGTGTTCATGGTTAACTCACAATTTTCTTAGTTATGTTCACAATAAGGAATCAACTAAAAGAGGGAAGGCTTCGGTGTGCGAAGCATCAAATGCCTCTTACACTTCAAAAATTATTTTTAAATAGTTGCATGGGGGTTTATTAATACACCATAGGGGACCAAGGTTAAAATATATATGGATAAAATTATTCACACCCTAATAAAGGAATACACATTATGTTGTCGACTAGGGTGTGTGAAACTAGTGCACAAGTGGTTTCACCAAGGAAAGATGAGCACATGATCTGGGAACATGAGCCGAGAGTTGAGATAATGGACTAGTACAAATAAGTGTAGGCTATCTAGCTATGATATAATAGGATACAGACACATGAGTAATGTAACTTGTTTGTGTTGTAGGAAACATGTGTAGGGAATGTCATTCTCGTAATGTCTAACTTGGAAGGAAAAAATAACTTTGAAAAAGTATTTAAAACATCAAACAACCATAATTATTGAGTTGTGGGTTTGTTTGGGATCTATAAACTATCAAATCGACAACTATAAAATTAAATACACCAAAAGATATTGGGTTCCCACAAAAAGCTGTTTTCAAGGCCAAAATGTTCTTAGAAACCCTAAAAAATATGTTTTCAATTTTGACACCCCTTTTCACTAGTAACGAAAAAATATGAGGTATAATCCCATTGGGTGGTTCTCACCACTATATCACAAGACTAAGAAATATTTTTGAGTAATATCTACCCCATAGTGTGTGAGAAGTAATGTGGAACATGTATATCCCATTTTAATCTTCTTCATGTATAAAAACTACCTTTTTACCCACACTTAACTTGTTTCATTTGAGTTAGGACTATATCATTAACACCATGGAAAAGTGTGTGGAATAAATTATTCATTTCCAATAAAGGTATATAGATAATGGTGTAAGGTTTTTAATAAAAAAAATTAATTTTGTTTTGTTAAAGATTTGATAGTAGGTAATTTCATTATACACTCAATGTTAGCTATTTTTTTATTCCCGATCAACACACTATTTTATATCATGAACATTTTCAAAGAATATTAAATAACCTAAAATTATTTAAGGATTAATTTATCCATTAGATAACTAAGTGGTACTATGATTATAACATAGGTATACCAGGAATTTAAAATTATAATGCACGAGTATAGTTAATTTAAAAATATAACTGCCTTAATAATGGATAAATTTGATGAAATTTTGGGGATGGATTGGTTCTCAAATTATAAAATATATAATTTATTATATAAGGAAACATTTTATAATTCTTGAAGAAAGTATAAGATTAATTTTATTTATAGGATATATTTTTTTAATAGAATCATGTGTGGAACTACCCCTTGTTTCTCATATTAATTAAATCATAGGGGAAGAATTCGATGGTATGAATTTTATGAAGGAGAAAGAAGTTACAAGAATAGAAGGCATACCCACTATGAAAAAATATATTGATATATTTCCTAATTAATTCACTAGATTTCCCCAAGTCAATAAGAAAAATTATCTAATGATATTATCCCCAAAGAAAAAATATCTAATCTATCATATATAATTTATTCAATGATAATAGTTGAGTTAAATAATAAACTATATGACTTAGTGGCAAGGTTTTAATTCATCCAAGTGTTTCACTATAGGAAGAAATTATTTAGTTAGTAAAGAAGAGGGATGATTCAATGAGTTTATGCATTGATTATAGGGAAATAAATGGAAATATTATAAAGAAAAAGTATCAATTTCCATGTATTGATGAATAGTTTGATCAAATTAAAGGTTCTAATTACATAACAAATATTGATCTTCATTCTGGTTTTCATTAGATACAATTTAAGGAGGATATACCAAATATAATTTTCAATTGTGTTATTATAATTATGAGTTAATAGTAATTATATTTGGTTTAATAAATACACCATATGAATTTATGGATTTTTTTAAAAGAGTATTCATGGATTATATTGATAATTGTGTGAAGTTATTTATTGACTATATTCTTATATACAATATAATATACAATGAGAATGAAATTTATTAAAAAAATTCTCCTAAGGTTCTAAATAAAAATGGTTTATATGATAAATTCAGTAATTTTAAATATTTGATTCAATAGGTCACCTTCATTGGCCATATTGTATCCAAATTTTGTATAGTTATTTACAATTAAAAAAATAAATTCATTATAGAATGAACAAGACCTAAAAACATATCTAAAACATTGATTTTCTTTGGTTTATCTTGATACTATCAGCTATTTGTTGAATATTTCAATCGATCATCTAATCCATTAGAAAAGTTAATACATAAGGGGATCAAATTCTCATGGAAAAGGGAATGTGAACATTTATTTTAATAATTAAAGAGGATATGGATTAATGAACCTATATTAACTATACCATATGTTAAATAAGGGTTTGTTATTTATAGTGATACACCAGGGATAAGTCTTGGATGTGTTCTAATAAAAAATGATAGAGTGGTTTGTTATGTATATCTATAGTTGGAATCCAATGAGATTAATTACCCAGATCAGGATTTAGAGTTGTAGGTTTTTTTACTAAAGATATATGGAGAAAAATGTGATATATACACCAACATTAATGGGTTTAAAATATATATTTACTCAAAAATTTCTTAATTTGTGGAAATAGATATGGTTGGAACATATCATAGATTATGATTGTGTTATACATTATCATAATAAGAATGAAATCATAGTAAAAAATTCATTGAGTATAAAATATAATGGTATATTATCCATTATGGGGTAGGGAATGATAAAAATCTAAAGGATTTCATTACAATGGACATGTGTATTTTAATGGAGGGGGGAACATCATTCTTATTAAATGTAATTAACTAACCTTACTTATTGGATATGATTAATATATCTCAACACTTTGACCATGAACTATAACAGAAGTTAAATGATGTAAAAAATGGAATATTTCTATAGTTTAATAGTAGTGAAGATTGAGTTTTAAGGTTTCATAAGATGGTTTTTATTCCATAAATACCATAGGTAAAGAAGGATTTTTTGGCTTATGCAAATAGATCAAAACTCAGTATACATCTAGGAAACACTAAAGTATATATAGTGATTTTTGAGAGCATTTCTATTGTGAAAATTTATCTGTGTAGACTGTGGATTAAATTATAAGATACAAAGTATTCCAATGAGTAAAAGCTCAAAGATTACTTCATAAGTTATTTATGAAACATGTACATATAATATAGTAGAAGATTAATAATATTACATTTTACTTCATCACTAGACTCCTAATACATCCAAGAGGTATGATGTAATTGGGTAAATATTGATCATTTAACAAAGTTAGCTCATTTCCTAGAATTTTTTTTTTCAAATCATTTTCCTCGGTTTTATAAGAATTAGTTTATGAGACTTCAAGGTACACCCATATCGATAGTATTTGATTATGATCTAAAATTCACATAATATTTTTATTGATGATCCAAATTCCTTTAATATATATGGTTATCATAGCCCACCATATCACCATCAAATAGTTTGATAGTTTGAAGGGACTATCCAAACATCACTGGATATACTAAGGTTATTATCATTGGACTTCTAAGGATTTTTTTGAAATATAATTAATTTATTTGAATATTATATATAATAAAAGTTACCATTCTATTATAAAAATGTAACCTTATGAATCCTTGTATATAATGATATGTTAATATCTAAAATGTTGTGATGAGGTTTATGAAAGGAATTTATTTTGTCTAGAACTAGTATAACAGACATCAAAGAAGGTATGTTTTAGCTAGTATTGTATCAATGAATTATAGAGTAAATAGAAAATAATTGATAATAATTTAAGGAAGGATATTTAATTCAAAATAGAGGAACATGTCTTCTCAAATATATCTCCATGGAAAGGGGTTATGAGATTTAGAATTAATGGGAAGCTAAGTCAAAGGTACATTGAGTCATTTAAAATATTAAGGTGTATAAGAGTTGTGTAATATTTTTTATAAATTCGAAAAAACCTTTATTAAGTGTCTTATATCTTATATATATCACTTGGAATGATGTATATTATAAGAACTTCACATGTTTTAAAGGATTATGAAGTTCATTTGGATCTTGACTTACCATAAAAAATATATTTCATATTTGGATATGAGATAGAATATGATACAAAACCAAATAGCTCGACTAGTGATGGTTATTTAGAGGAATATCCAGCTGAATAATGTAGCATGAGAGCTTGAAGATTCGATGATAAAGACTTGTCCATATTTTTTTTTCATGGATTCATCTACATTTTTAGGGAGAAATTGTTAGGGGGATCTGTAGAAGGTAATACCTAAGAAATTATGGTAATAAATAATCATAATATAAATTATGTAGAATGAATCAAATATATTAATTTATTACAACATCTATTTCTTTGAATGGAAAATAGAAATAAAAAAAATAATGAAAGTATAATGTATATACTGCTTGGATCATATTCTTTAATAAACCAAATGGATAAAACAAGTATAATATTGAATTTAAATAATACAAACCACATATTGAAAGAGCTAAAAATGATAAGTGTTAATTAATGGACTAGTTTTAATGAATGTATAAATTTAATATATATATTATATAAACATTTGGGATTAAAACTAATAGTTATATAGAATTTATAAGTAACAATAAGAATTATTGTATATTATGGGTAATGAAGAGATTTACCTACTATAGAAGGGAAAACCATGGACTTGGCTAGTTGAAACAACCCTTATGAAGAAAATTTATATAATTTTTGGAAGGTGGTGGAGTCATTAAGTATAATATGAAAAAATGAGAAGAGGGTGTGATATAGGGTTATGGGATCCTTGGAAGTATAAAATTCCAAGGAGATTCTCATCCACCTCTAATAAGGGTTTTTGTATTCTCATAGATGTTTCTCTCCTCATATTCAGGATTGAGTTTTGTTTGTCTTCCCATGGACTAGATCTATGTATTGTGTTAAATTTATATGAATATTTGGATGTTTTTTGGGTTTAGGATTATGTGGATCTTATTTTATATCACCCTTAAAAATTTCTCATATTGTTGCATCACCGATTTCACCTTTAGTATTCCCTTGTTCTCTCTCCTATTATAGAGTCACCATTTGGACAGAGACATTTTATCCTTTCAGATCTAATATAATAAATGCATTAAATTATGTCTAAATTAAGTTCAAACAATCTAAGATGAATCTATCCCATTAATTCTATCCAAGATTATTTCTTCAAGGAAATAACCTTAGTATCCATTCATCAAGATCCATATGTAAAAAAATAAAATTTCCTGTGGTAACCTCTATAAGAATTCATACCTGATCTGGTGGAGATCTTCTTGATCAAATTATTCTGATACATTCAAGGATATTACCAATGAATTTTTTTGTGTGGGGGATCTCATCAAATCCATCAATTATGTGGATGTTTTCCTCCTCAAATAGTTAGTGTGAAACAAGGTGTGGGGTTGGGTGCTCTCTGGTTGTTGGTGGCTAATTGGATTTAGTGAAGAACCATATATGATTACATTTCCTTCCTCATCTTGATCGACCACAGTGATCAGTTTCATATCATGTCCCCTAAGCATTCTGGTGGGCAACAGTCACATCTTATGTCAATATTTTTTTTTTAAATTTTAGGATTATTTTTGTGGCGTGCTACTTTTTATTTAGAATTATTTTTCGGGCGGTTGTGCCCCCTATATTCGTTGTTCATTTTTATAGATCTAAGTTGACTCTTATACACTCTTTCTATATGATAAACTATTTTATACCCCATTTTGGTCTACTATAATTTCCCTAATTTTTTTTGGATTATGTTGAAGGGATATTCTCGGTTATTTCAGTAGGGGTGAATTGTGTTTCCTATTCACTTATTTTGTCATCCCTAACTCCCCTGTACCTATTTTGGGATCAAAATTTTCTATGATATAGAAAATATCCATAGAAACATCGATGATCAATGGTAATGGAATATGTCAGTACTGGGCTTAGTATATGGTGTCCCTCGTATTTCGTGTGGTTCCATTGCAGGTGCAAGTAGGATGACGTAGTTAGGTCATAAAAAAGGGCTTTGTTCTTGGGTTAGGTTTCCCTATCCCATGTAAAAAATGGAGGATTATCATGGGATCTCTCCCATCCCATAAAAAACATGGGGGGGGGGGGTAGGTTACCAACAATCCTTTTATTATAGAGCCTTATGTAAGGTATTCCCACAAACATTTTAAAGGGTGTTATTTGAAAATAAAAAAAGGATTTGAGGTGCGGGTATAATAACTAAGGTTCTCCCCTGACCAAGCCTAATTTGAACTTTAACAATTGAGTACTAAGTAAAATCATTTGTGGGAGAATTTAATGTTAGTGGAAATCACCAATAGATGAATATTATTTGAACCACCCTAAAAATATACCACCATTTTACACAAAAACCATAGGGATTTTCCTAGTGTGATAATGGGTTAAGTTTTTATGGGTTAGAAAGGGTTAATGTGTAAATTATTTTATTAAGGAAACATTTTTTACATTGATACTACATTTTTATTAAATACATAATCCTTCTTTCATCATTAAGATATAAATATTTATAGTATTAATTTTATAAAATGGGTTTAATATTTGGAATCAGGATGTTTAAATTAAATAAAGGATGAAATTTGGTAATTGTTGGTGAAAATAGTAAAATATGATAAAAATAGAAAAATAAAGTAAATATGACATCATATATTTGTAATCATGAAAAAAATCATCCAAGGTAGTACTCTTGGCCTAATATTTGCACTAACCATTCTTGTATATAAATATGGGATGTAATGGTGCTCTATGGGGAGTAGTGGAATAGTTAAGATGATTGAAAAATAAAAAATTCCCTACTTTATTCCTCTAAATTTCAATAGATACAACCATAAATATCCACCATCATTTCTATTTATCGTCACAACAAATTCAAAATTATATATTTATATATCTCTTAATGTAATATCCAAGACTGACTTGCCACTAAACCGGTGGCCGAACCAGAAGCCACATGGCCTCAAGCACGTCTCCCCATATGCTAGAGGTTGCAGACTAGAAGCATGTGGATAAAGGTAATTAAATGGGGACATGATACAATCATACTCAGAGTGCACAATGGTAAATAGAAATTAAAACTCAAATACTACTAGAAGTGGTATAAAGAAATAATCAAATAAGTGGAATACCAATTTAGTAATAACTGAATAAAGGATACGGACAACTCCAGTTTATAAAATGAATTCATTCTTGGAGATGATTACATATGCTAACAAAGTAACATAAAACATGCTTGATATTTTAGTACATAATAAGGAAAATACATCAAATCCCACGGGAGACCTCCATGATAATACCGAGCTCCATCTCAGTCCCTTTCATTCAATATCTAGATACAAGTTCTACATCACAAGCCCAATCCATATCCCTGCAAACAAGTAGTTCTTCTTACGCACCTAGGGTAACTAGGAATGGTGTGAGATATAAATCTTAGTTGTATGGAACAGACAATGTCAAAGACATTCCAACTTGTGCTATGAAAATCTAATAGTGAAAGCTGTTATATAACAAGTAAGGAAGTACTTAATAGTAATAAGCCTATAAATTTCCAGATTTCATGTAAACTAAAATATGTTTAATAATATTTTATTTAAGTTAAAATATTATGATTTTATAGTCCAACCTGTATCATTTTACCAAACTCAAATGAGGGAACAACACATTAAATTAAATGTCTCAAGAATGGGTGTGTAGCCTGATATCCCCCAAAAAGATATAATCAAGGATACCTAAATAGGCAATCTATAAAGCCTAATCCAGACCAAATACTATCTTGTGATTTGGATTGGTAGACATGACATAAGAAAATTTAATATCAATTAAAAAATTTATACCCAGAGTCTATCCATGACATTCCTAAGTTGCAATCCAAGTGTCACTTTGGGTATAATATGCACAAACACTATAAAATCCCATCCCATGCAAACGTCTCTGAAACCTGGCATCGCTCTAGGTGAGGTATAATGTTCATGTCATCCGAGTATATCATTGGTGGCCCGATATGAAAACCCCATGTATCACCCATGAAATATATCATTGCACCTTGAGTCTGTCCATGGAATACCACATATGACTGGATCTGCGTATCACTTGGAATATAATTCAAAATCCCCTATGAGTTCGTCCATTGCATAATAATATGAATCCATGTATCACATGGCTTATAAATCAAAATCTCCTATGATTTCATCCATGTAATTCTAATATGAATCCATGTATCACTCGACTGATAAATCAAACCTCAAGATCCCTTCCATGGAATCCTACAATTGGATCCATGTATCACCCTTAACATAAAAATGGATCAAGGCAATTAGTTTATCTATGGAATTATAATATGAATATGTGTATCACCCAAGTCTCTTTACCATTTAATCAATTTAATTCAATTTAAAGAACTCATTTAACATGACAAGGTCCAAACCAAGAGCATCATTTAACAACCTCCCCTCAATAGGGTGATTCAAGAATTAGCCAACCTCAAAAGGCTTGGATTTCATTGACTCACATGGGAATACTTCACATAATAAGAATTAAATTCATAAAAACTAATACTTGGATTTAACATCATTTAATTCATGTGGGAATATTATGGTAATGGGATTCCCATATATAATAAAATAAAGACATACTAAGGTGAAAGGGTCACAATCACACATCCATTCCCAATTAATCCATTTAATTTACAAATTGATCTAGAAATCAATTACATGTTTCAAATCCCATGACAAAGGGTAAAAAAGGCACACCCCAGGGTGTCCAAGGCAAAATCCATTCAAGTTACATTTAATAAGAAACCCCACGGGGTGATTTATGTTTACCAATATATCTCACCTAGTATAGACATAACATAACTCACATGGGAAACAAGGGATATTAAAAGAATTAATTGATTAATAACAACTACATGACCAAGTCCTTATATAACTCACATGGGAAACATCAATTAAAAACATAAAATGGGACATGCATTAACATAACATATATAAACACTAATAGAATGACTTATATAAATATCAAACCATAACTAAGAATGATATAAAAACTATAACTAATTTTTGGTTTGAAGGAAACACACCTCTGTTGGATGGTTTTTATTACAAAAGAATGAATTTATTCATTAATAAGGCATTTATCACATTTAATCATTTCATTCAATATTTGCAGTTCCAATAATCAAGGAAAACGAAATTTCAACTTATTTCAAAAATTAATTGAATCATTTTTAAATATAAAGGTCAAGGATAGGGATCCTTCCTTAGGGTGGAACTAATCAGAAATCTTCAGCTCTTGAATCTTTCTAACTTGGAGCTATTTACCACTCGCATGCACATAAATATATATATATATATATACAACATTAACCCAATGCATGTATTCCACATTCCATGAGGTAACATTAATATGGAATATATATATAAATAAATAAATAAATAAATAAATAAATATATATACTTATATACGTGACTACATGCATGAGCTACCCCCAAAATAGATCAAAACCTACTACAAATAATTCCCAACACCCATAAATGTATTAAGACTCTAAAATAAGGGGTGAGAAACAAAACACCAAGTTTATAAACTTACCCCAAAACATTAGTGGGGAACCAAATCACCCAAAACCACATCACCTTCAGCGGTGATTTCCAGAACATGAACGAACACACACTGGGAGACTATTTACACTCCCTAATACTAGAGATGAAACCAAAAATCTAGTTATACCTAACAGTAGGATTGATTAAAACATTACATGGTGATGGATAGGTTGCACCAAATCCAGAAACGAAGAAAATAGAGGAGATAAGGGGCTTAACATGGAGATTTAGAGAATAAATAATGATAGAAAGGTGGAAGAAACTCAATCTGAGAGGAAGCTAGACGGGGGGTTGAGTTCATGGTCAGGGGAGAGATCAAGAGGGGGCTCGTAAGAAGGTAAGAGGGGAGAAGGGATCCCCTTTACCCTATTTTATTTTATCTTAATTTAATTAAAATTAATTCATTTCTAAAACTAGGTCTCGACACATAGTTTAAGATGTACAGTTTAACAGACCGTGCACTACAGTGTTTCACTTTATTGGGCACCAAGACACCCAACAAATCTTGGAACACATGGTTTAGAAACTATTCACAAATTATGAGATAAAAAATTTCAAGGTACTACCTCTATGACTTACCATGTGGGTAAGGAGCATATTTTGGAATCCGTGTGTAGCCTGTGTGATTGCCTCTGTCCACCTAGAAAATCCACACGACTTCCTACTATGGGACAGTCAATTTCTGAAACATTTTGTTACTGATCCTATTTGTACGTCTTTAAACATGTCATGGTTTTTCCTTTTTGTTGACCAGGTAGGGTTGATAATGAATTGGGAGGATACCTATATCGCTGAATTCATATATATTTTTGGATTATCAACTTTAACCAACATTTTCTGCAGGTGACTAGAGGGTTATGTGATTTGTAACAAGGTTACATGTCATGTAACAATGTTACACATCATGTAACAAGGATAGAAATCATTTAAATTTTTCAGGATGAATGTTTTGAAAAGCTTCACACTATAATGGGTAGACTTCATGAAGATCCCTTACATGTCATGAATGTTTTATGGATTAGTTTTTAACTAAAAGCGTCGATTTTTAATTAAAGTTTACATGTTTTTATACAGTTATAAAATTTAATGGTTTCACGACGTGTATTAGTATTCCATATTGTGTAATACACTAATGTGTTTTTTAAATATAAATTGTGGATGATATGTTCTTTTTTGGTTCCTCTATAGTTTCATCTCCCTCAAACTAAGGCCTTCCCCAGGTGATCTTGGATCCTTCCAACCCCTTTGGATCCTCTTGTTTGGCATTCGATCATTTTGGTTCTTGTTTTGTGATTTATGGTTAATCATTTTCTCTCATTATTCGTCTTTCTCTTTTTATCCTCAGGGAATTTAATATATCATCCTGAAATTGGGGGATCTATGTCCCATTTTCTTAGATCATGCCTCTAGGTTGGGCTTCAAGGTCTTATACACATTTTTTCTCATTGGTGGGTGTCATTTCGAGTGTTTAGTTTCTGGAAAAGGTAGGTCATTCAGTCCCATTTAGAAAAAAAGATTAAATTTAAATTTCATGAATTATTTCAAATGATAATTTAAATTAAATCACTCAAATTTCTTTCAAATGTTTTTATAAAATACAAGTCTATTTAATTGGAATATTTGAAATGTTTTTTTCACAATAATTTGGAAAACCACCAATTCCATCGAATTGCAATGTGTTTTTGGAAATTGTTCAATTTAAATTGTTTAATTTAAATTGTTGATTTGATGGAAATGATTTCAATTAAATTTTTGAATTTAATTATGGAAATGAATTGTGAAATGGATAAAATTGGATTTAAATGGATTTCAAACTTGTGAAAATGGATTAAATTATTTTGATAGAAACCTAGTGGTTTTATCTTGTGAAAGAGGAATGTTTATCTATTAAAACCCATTTTTGTTTTAAATAGAAAATCGGAATTGAAATGGACGAATGGTATTTAAGTGTATTTTAATAATTATTAATATAAATTTCCCATTATTTACTCTGTATGAGAATATTAAAGCCTTAGGTAGTTTGCGAGTTATTTGGACATACTGTACACTATTATAAAATTCTAAAATATACATATAGTAGGTCACATCCCCGATGGGATGGTGATGAGTCTCCTTTAGCCAGTGTTAAGGGGATGTGTGTATACATATATTATCGATATCACTTAGAGAGTGTGAATTCTTATATTTGGAAATACAATGGTACCTATTGGGAAAATGTCCATGTTGATTTCTTATTTTATGTTTGAGATATAAATGTATGGAAGTGTTTTTTGAACTTATTTACACAACTTCTGAATTTACATAAACTGTTTTATTTAATCCATTGTTTAATAAATATTACATCACCTATAAATCATTTTCATAAAATTTTTTTCCATCATTTGTCTTGTATAACATGATTTGTTAAATATGATTGGGAAATTCCAAACCTATTCATTTTAAAATTGAAACTATTCCATTGGTTAATCTGTTATTCAAAACTAATATGGAATCTGTGGAGAGACCCTACTAGGACTTTTATCTCACTCCCTACTTGTGACTTCGAATTTTTGTAGATTATCTCATTCCATGTTTGAGAAAGCGGAAAGGATCTCATGGAGGAGGATCTAGCTATAGAACCTTTGACATGGTGAGTTGTTTCCTTAGGGACTTGGGGTGTTTTCCTTGGTTTTTGAACTTGTGTTGCAGTACTTTTGGATTGGTTATTCCCTATTTTATTATGGTACTTTACTCCTAGGTGATTTTATTTTGATATGAAAATTTACTTGTATCCTATAATTATTGTGGATAAATCGTTCCCACATTCAATTGTATGATGCCATGTTCTAGTCATCAAACAATGGGGATTGGGAACACCCATTAGTATATGTCAGGACCAGCTCAGTTATGAGGTTACCAGGGTACCCTAGATGGTTCATGAAAAAGTTGTATTAGAGGGAGGTTGTTGAGATTTTGTCTTGATGTCAATATGAATTTTAGAAATCTTGTTTGGACAAATGAGGTAGTTGCAATTGAGTTCATGGAAACCTCTAACTACAAGGTAATTTATGTATCTAGGGATTGTTAGGTGAAAAAATCTGGTAGATTAGTTATAGTCTTTTCCATATACTGATTTTGATAGAGTGTAATCCAAATATAGTTGTTCCTTCTGTTGGGAATATTTTCCCTTGTTACTCAGTTTGAGTGTTAAACTGTTACCTTCCTTGTTATATATTGATGTTGTGAAGCATCATTCCCTCAAGAATATGAGAGAATCAGATCCAGTAAGAGGCTCTTACTGAAACATAGGCGGCAAATTCTATTGTGGATACAATTCTGGTTGATGTGATTGTGTGCACTATCCAAGCTCTAGGATACATACCACCTCTAGTCCCTGTTCTGGCTCCCACTATGGATCCTTAGGGGGATGTTCATAAAATCATTCTCAAGAGTTTCTTTTCTAGAAGCCACCCATTTTCAAAGGCTCTACCGATCCTCAATATTCTTTGGAATGATTGGGTAAGGTAGAATGTCTGTTTGAGTTCTTGGAGACACTAGACAATGTCAAGGTAAAGTAAACCACCATTATTTTAGAAGTACTAAGTAGGAGATGGAGGGGAATGATGTTAATGACAAAGAAACATGAGGTATTAGAGTGGAAAGACATGAAGGTAATTTTCACTAACCAATTATTTCGAGAGTCAATGTTGTTTTCCAAGGCTGTGGATTTTTCAAGACTGTGCAAGCTGAAAAAAACATTACTTAGAATTCTAATATCTTTGCCATGCTAGTGAAGTTTTCACTTAAGATTGTATCTAATGAGAAAATAATGGCTCAAAAGTTTGAGTTGGGACTTCTATCATATATTCATTATCAGTCCTTCTTACTAAATCTTCCACTTATTATGATGAAATGGATAAAGAGATGATGGTCGAGATAGATTTAGATGGAAAGTTAGAGTTATAAGGAGTTTCTTTCTCTATAAAGGGTAGCTTGAGTTACTTCAAGGGAAAATAGAAGCGTGATGATTCTCATGGTAGTTATTGAAAACATGGTTATTCCAAACCTCCTATAGAATTAGGAGTAAGTACTTTAATTTTCTATCATTGTGGCAATTCAGGAAATTCTAAGTGGGTTTACAGTGAGGCACCCAAGAACTATAGATCTAGTGGACATTTAGGGAATTTTCAGAGATTCTATCATAACTTTTATACTCCATTTAGTGGAATAGAATCATTATCTCCTCAAAAAAATATGGGGTCAATTATAAGCTTCATGTATAAATGGGTTCCAACCAAAGGCATCTAGAATAACGCTTCTTCAAGTAGTGTAAAAGTCTCCAGAGGAAGAAGGCATGGGTCTAATGATTGTAATAGGTAACATTACTATAGATTCGTAATTAGTGACTTCCCTATTTGATACCAGTGCATATAATTCATTTATTTCAAACCATATTGTTAATATTCTCAATCTTTATGTAGAGATTTTATCTTGTTCAATTGATATTACTACACCCCTTATATCTAAGAGAGAGAAGGGTCTCTGTAGTTTCTTCTTGTACTTTCTATTTGGTTGATATCGTGTTATCTTGTAGATTTTTGGTCCTTAACATGAATCCTATTGACGTCATTTTCATAATGGATTGGATCATTGTGAAAAAAATCCAAAATTGGTTTTATCTTTGGTGGGTCTACCTTACTACCCCCAATGGCGTGTCTATTTTATTTCAAGGAGATTGGGATCCATGTTCAATCAGATCTGGACATTATTATCCAGAGTTGGGGAAAATAATATGTGTGTTTTATTTTTATTTGGAGTGGGAATATTTGAGAAGTGATCTCCCTCCAGTTTTCATTAAGTTTCCAGACATGTTTCCTTCTGATCTCTATGGTCTTCCAACTCTAAGGGAAGTTTAGTTTTCCATTGACTTAATGCTTGCTACTCAACCAATTTTTATCCCCTATTACCACACGGAACTAGTGGAAATGAAAGATATGAAGTCCCAATTGGAAGATATTCTTGAGAAGGGATTTATACGACTGGGTGTATCACCTTAGAAGACACAAATTCTATTCTCTAAGAAGGCCGATGGTTCTTTATTCTTATGTGTTGATTAAAAAACATTAAATCGAGTGATGGAAAAGAACAAGTATCTATTACAAAATATTAATGAATTTTTTTATTAGTTGAAAGGGTTGGAGTGGTTTTTAAAAATCAACCTTCAATTAGGTTACCATTGGTTGATGATAAAATAATATGGCATTCAAAAAACCTCTTTTCAAAGCATGTGAGGTCATTATGAGAACTTTGTTGTTCCCTTTGGTCTGACAAATGATCTTATAGTATTCATGTATTTGATGTATACGATTTCTCACGAGTATATGGATAACTATGTAGTAGTCTTTGTTGACAATATCCTTTTTTACACTAGGTATTAGGAGGGTCAAGAACATCTTTTGAGAATAATTAAGAGTATGATGAGAAATCACCTAATTTGTTCCATGCTTTCAAAATTCGATTTCTCAATTTGGGAAGTGAAATTCTTGGTACATGTGGTGTCTGAACATGGAATATTGGTTAATTCTGAAAAGGGGAAGGCTGTTATGATTGGGGTTAGCCATGTAATGTCTTCAATATTTATATCCTTTAAGATTATCTGGATATTATCTTTAGTTTTTGAAGGAATTATAAATATTGGTTTCTAGGATGACTACTCTAACTTGGAAGGGGGTGAAGTTTTTTTGGAATGACAAATGTTAGAGTTGTTTTGTTGAGATGAAATGTCTTTTGACTACTGCGCCAGTGTTGAAACTTCTAGAGGCCGATCATTAATATGTGGTATTTTATGATACATCAAGTTTAGGCTTGGGTGGAATTCTTATGCAGGTTGATCACATAGTAGCTTATGGATCTTATCATCTTAGGCCACATGAGAAGAATTATCCCACTCATGACCTCGAACTTAATGATGTGATGCATGCAGTTAAGAGTTGGAATAATTACCATTATGGTGAATGTTTTACCATGTTTTCAGTCTACAAGATATTGAGTTATATCTTCCCTAAAAATGATTTGAATCTTCTCTAGAGGCATTGGGTAGAGTACCTACAATCATATGACTTTGACATTAGCTATACCCTAGGGAGAGGGAATGTTGTTGTAGATATGTTAACCAGAAATATTCCAACCCATGTAGTGAAAGAATCTCCAGAAGAGTATAATTTTATGGCTATATTTGCACAGTTTCATATCATATTTTAGGAGAAATGGTCTGAAGTTCCATTAACCAGCATTAAGTTGAAATCATCTCTTCTCGAGTTGATTCTTTAGGATCAAGATCTTTATGAGGAATTTTGTAGAATTAGAGACTCTATATATGGTGGGGAGACAATTTCCTAGTGGTTTCTATCAAAATATGGTGTTCTATGATTTTATAATCACCTCGTTGTGCCGTTAGCAGAAATAATGGCTATGATGGGAAATTTTAATTATTCAAAATAAGTTATGCACACAAGAGCCACTAAGATGTTCTATGAAATTAAGCATAAGTAATAGTGGATAGGGATGATAAATTGAATTGATGAGTTTGTTTCTAATTGTTATATTTTCCAACAGGTGAAATGAAAGAAACAAAAGACTTTGGGTTTGTTGAAACAACTTACAGTTCATACTTGGAAGTGGGATGGAATCTCTATGGACTTTTTGGTTGGGTATCCTCATACCCATAGAAAGAAAAATGTGATATGGGTTGTGATTAAAATTCTGAGCAAGTAGGCTCAATTACTACCCATTAATGATATATCCAATGTTGACAAGTTTTGAAATATCTACGTGAAAGAGATTACTCATTTTCACGGAGTTCCATATACTACAATCTCTGACAGGGATCCTCAATTTACTTCTCACTTTTAGAGAGGCCATCTAGTGGCACTGGGATCTATGGTCCATTTGAGTACGACCTTGTATCCTAAATTTTATGACCAAACAGAGAGAGATATATATATTATTGAAGATATGCTTCGCTCTTACGTTCTCGACTTCAGTGGGGATTGGGATGATCATATGGGGATAATTTCATTTTCCTAAAACAATAGTTACAAATCAGAATTTATAATGGATCCTTTTGTTGACTTGTGTTTTTGGCATGGAAGTTTCTTTCTAGGCTTTTGGGGATAAAAAGTTTTTATAGTGGGGAGGTTGTAACATAAAGATACCAATATGACAAGTACACCTTTATCCTTATCATATTTTTTAATATTTTTTTGTCTCGGTAGGGTTGATAATGAATTGGGAGAATACCTTTAATGGTGAAGTGATAGATTTTTTGGTTTATCATCTTTAAACATCCTTTTTAGCTAGCTGGAAGGGTTACATGTTGTGTAACAGGGTTATACATCGTGTAATTTTTCCAAGATGAAAGTCATGAAAGTATTCACACTATAAAGGGTACACATCATGAAGAGCCTTTTAATGGCATGGATGTTTTACCGATTATTTTTTAACTCGATATGATAGTTTTTAATTTGAGGAGACATGATTTTTGGTGGTTATGAAATTTAATGGTTTCATGACATTTATTGGTATTACACATTGTGTAATACCCCGAATGTGGTTTCTAAGTAGGAAGTTTTGACGGTCTGTTCTTTCTGGATCCTCTTTAGTTTCATCTCCCTCAACCTAAGGCCTTCTTCAAGTGATCTTGGAGCATTCAAACCCTTCTGGATTCTCTTGTTTTGAGTTCGATCACCATGGTTCTTGTGGTGTGATTCTTGGGTAATCATTCTATCTCATTCATCATCATTCTCTTAATCTCCTTCTTAGGTATTTCAATAGATCATCTAGAAATTGTTGGATATATGTCCCGTTGTGTTAGATCTCACCTCTAGGTTGTGCTTTGTGGTCTTCTACACCTTCTTTCTCATTGACATGCGACATTGTGAGTGTTGAGTTTCGGGAAAAGCTAAGAGATTTCGTCAAGTTTAGCCAAAATTATTATCTTTTAATTACTGGAATTATTTCAACTATTGATTTAGATTGAGTTGCTGAACATTATTTCAATTTATTTGATAAAATATAATTCTAGTGAGTTGGTATATTTGAAATGATTTTGGAAATTTGAATTGGGAAAATCCCACAAATCCATTTAATTGGGACGTGTTTACAAAAAATGGTTAATTTAAATTGTATAATTTTATTTTTTTATTTTAAACTATGGATTTTATGGAAAATATTTCATTTAGAATTTTGAATTTAATTTTGAAAATGAATTTTGAAATAGATGGAATTGGTTTTGAATGGATTTTATACATGTGAAAATGACATAAAAATATTTGTTAGAACCCGAGTGGTTTTATCTTATGAATGAGGAATGTTTTTTTAATTAAAACCCATTTTGATTTTAAATTGAAAATTGAAATTGAAATATATGTACGAGATTTAATTGTATTTAAAAAATTATTAAAATAAATTTCCCATCATTGATTGTGTAAGATAACATGAAATCATTAGGTAGTTGTTGAGTTTTTTGGACACACTCTACACTATTATAATGTTCTAAAACAAACATACAGTGGGTCATATACCCTATGGGAGGGTGACGAGTCTCCTTTGGATAGTTTTAAGGGGACGTGTGTATTGAAATTTTTATAATATCACTTAGAGAGTGTAGAGTCCTATAGCTAAAAATATTGTAATACCTATTTGGAAGATGACCATGTTTCTCACTTATTTTATACTTGAGATATAAATGTATACAAATTTTTTCTGAACTAATTTACATGCCTTATAAATTTATATAAATTGTTTTATGTAACTATTTTATTTAAACCATTGTCTTAGAAATATTCCATAACATGTAAAGCTGTTTCATAAAGTATTTTTTCCATCATTTGAACTATATATCATGATATGTTTAAATTTTATTTGAAAATTCCAAACCATTTTATTTTAAAATTGAAAGAATTACTTTGGTTAATAATTTATTTTAAAATGGTATAGAACCCATGGTGTGACCCTACTGATATTTTTAGCTCATAACCTACTTGCGCCTTCGGGTGATTGTAGATTATCTCATTCCAGGTTTGAGAAAGTGGAAATGATCTCTTGAAGGTGGATCTGGTTATTGAACCATGGATGTGGTGAGTTTCGTTCTTAGGGACTTGGGGTGTTTCCCTATATTTTGGTACTTGGGTTGTAGTAATTTGGAATTGTTTATGCCTTATTGTGTTCTAGTACTTTATTTCGACTGGAGTTTCTTTTTTTATGCATACTGACTTGTCTCTTTTTTACTTCTGCAATGCTTGGGGAAAACCATTCCCAATTTTAATTTTATTATGCAAGGTGCTAGTTTCCAACCCGTGGGGATTGGGAATTCCCTTTGGGATATGTAAGGGGTGTCCCATTTACATAGTTACCAGGGATCTCGGGACAGTTCAGGATAGTTTTAGACAAACTGTACGCCCTATATAGGTCCTTTAAAACCTTCTTTTCCCAGTCTAGTGCTCCCGAAACTCATCGATCAACCCAAGAAAGTTCGTGGGCCTTCTCCAAAGTCCAAGAACATTGATTTGAAGTATTTGAACTCATGTAATTATGTTTCAAAGTTCTATTTTTAAAACGAAACATCCAGTTATGACCAGAATTAAATTACATCAGTTTTTATCTAGTTTAAAACCAATAGATCATACAAACTCCCCACCTTAAAACATATAGTCCCCAAGAAGCCTTGAAGTAAACAATGAAGACATCACCCAATCTAAAAGGGTTGTGAATATTTTTTCAAATGCCTAAGCCACATTTCCAAATAACCAACACACATCAAAGGACCACTCAACCACATGACACTCATGCCATCAAACTCGAGCCAATGTTCAATTTACAACTGAAACATCAAATTAGATCTTAACTAAGACCTCTTAACCAAAGAAATGATCATGTAGTCATCTCATAAAAAACATGTAAAAGGTGATCCCCACCTTAGTCTTTAAAATTAAAAAGAGGCTAATCCCCATTTAGGGATTTTCCCACACCCGGAATTAACTTTTTAAACACTTCCAAAGTGTTTTACAGAAAAAGAGTCAACTGATGCTTAAAAGCAACTTCCAATAACTTTTAAAGACCAAAACAACACCTATACATTTAAATTTATTGTGCCTCAAATCAAATGAAGGCATAAACCCATTATATCCCACTTGAAACACTGTCCTCAATGCATTACATCCAAGCCTAATAATATGTCTGGAATAAACTCAGAGCCAAACAACTTGAGTCTATGTAACTATACTTAGGTATCCCATACCCTATACTACAAGTGACATTTTTGTACAAATCCAAAACATCCACATATGAACATTGACTGATCCCAGCATGACATTCACCTGGTGATCCCATCAAAGGAAGTGGCATGTGTCCAAAAGTATAGAAAAATAATTCCTACACTGGATCCCAAGTATCAATTAGGACTAACAAAACCTTAATAAAAAACCACGCACCCAGTGTACAACACATATAAAGATCTCAAGACAGCCCAAAATCTTTTAAACATTATCATGATTTAAGATTGATACTCTCTTAGTGAATCATGGATGAAATCATGATAGGGGACATTATCTTCACTTAGAAGAAACAATAAGAGTATCTCAAGGATTACCAGAAGAGTGGTCGAACCATTATAGGTGGAACTCTGGAAAGAATATCAGCTTCACCTGCCGATGCATCTCCATTTAACCGATCATAATACCTTTAACCCAAAGAGTTTCCAAGACCGTTCAAACATAACCACTGAAGTCCATCCCTGACTGACGATGTTCTCAAGGGTTCCATCCACCATCAATACCATCATAATCATGTTTCCAAACACGCACAAACCCAATAGAAACTTTTAAGCTGAAATTGAATTTGAAAACCAAAGTAGCAATCTCAAAGGTATTCCTTAACTATGTTCCTTCTACTTGGAAGGAAACATTCACTAGAACCAACACAACACTCACCAGTATTGGAATATCCGATTCATAAATATGTGGGATGGAATGAATAGACACTAACAAGCATGCTAGATTAGATTAACATTAAATGCATGTGTGATGTTCCATGAACCATGATCACCACGTCAAAACATTTTTCATGAAATCCAAAATTTAAACCGACTGGTGTGTCAAAACACCAGAGTCCCAAAAGATCCTCCTTATTAGTGGGACATACTTGATTCTCAAATTTTCAGGTCAATATATTCTGGAGATGACCCACAAACATACCCAACAACTCAAAGATCATAATTTAACTATACAGAATAAACTCATTACACCATTTAACACTCGGTGAGTATCGCACACATTAACACATATTATCCCTGAGTTTTCAAAACAAATAGTCACATCTTGAGTACTATCCATAGGATGTACTCCCTATGAAATCACATAACAGATGGCTCATGTAGAAATTGGCTCAAAATCACATCATTCAAAACCTCTATTTACTCGGATGATGAGATACGAAGTCACCAATCACTAAAGAAGAGAGGGATTCAAATGACCTCCAAAGTATCTGATCTTGCTCAAAACATGTCCATCCTAATGAATCGAGCATTACTCAATGTTCACTCCCACAACAATGATCAAGATGCAATGACCATGCATCCGAACATGGGAATCCTTTTAAAAACCAAATGTCCTACTAGGGACAACGACATCCAAATGACACAAAACATCAAAAATCTCCTAGTGGAAGGTAATACATCAATATATAAGGGTGATACCTACGACAAACTAGCCCCTTAAAAATCATAATCATTGACCCTACCAATTGGTAAGGAAACATAGATTTCAATAGGCCCAAGAGCATCTTCCACTTAATAATAAGCTAAAAAGAGACAGCCTATGGATGAACACTCATTTCTTTATTCAAAGGCATACCACCAAAAACAATTAAACTAACCTTACATGAGGGTATAATAAAAGGACCCTAATTCAAGTTCCAATTTCAAGTCATTTCATTAACTCATGTCATCCTTTTATCATTATAATTTTTTTAACAAACCTCAAACACCATTTTTTAAAACAAGGAACTTGGTATACACTTTAGCTAACAACTCAAGAAAAAATAGGAAAGTCTCATCAAATTCCTTTTTAAACATTTTATATTCATTGAAATTCCATCATAATAGGAAATTTAGCATATAAATTCCATTTTAACTGATTAGGTGACATCTGAGGGTCCCACTATACCAACCTAAATTCTTCAAAAAGAAAACCATTTCCTGTTATCTAACCATAGAATGAATAAAAACCATAATGATTTATCTTATAAAGGCATGGACAAATTGACCTACTTTGGTCTAGTTGTTAATTTTAAAAGGTAAACTTCCATTCAATTTCAAAATTTAACAACTTTGACATTTATAACCGTTCCCAAGTATACCATGGTTATACAAAGGCTCAGTCACATGGGTTGCCATTTACCAATCTATAAGGTGCCCATACACATTATGTTTTTCTTTTGGCTCACATTAATTTAAAACATGCCACTTTAACATTTAACATTAATATATTTTTTTTCATTACAACACTGTCTATGATCAGTTATAACATGTTACCCATTTCCAAAACATAAGGTTCCCATACACCATATAATTGAAAACTGGATCCCTCTTAAACCGCAACACACAAAAATAAATATATAAAACAATTTCATATATCAAAACATATATATAATTTTATCATAAATAGTAACAAAGAATCATTCTATAACATAAAAGTGAGACACAATAGAAAAATATGATAAAAGAATAGGAAACATGGAATATATCATCTAAGAATGTTACACCATAAGAAAGACATGTTAAATAAATAGGCATGATAAAATATTACCTTAATAGCTACGAAACTAAGAATGAAATCACTCGAGGAACATAATCCTACTTAACATGAAACCTACTAATGTAGATACAAAGCAAGGAATATTCATGGAATTTTAATTTCCTAGTTCCTATAATGATGCATGTCATGTTACTTTATTTCCATACAAGTCCAAGAGAAAATACCATAAATTTCCATAAATCCATAATTCATAGGAAATAAACCATTCAAACAAGGTGAAATAACGTCAACCGTAACATCAAACTGTATAATAGAAATCCCCATCCCTAGACACTTGGTCATTTCCTGTACGTGGGGTGATCAGTCCTAAGAACAACTATATACCAAGAAATGGTTTTCCCCCAATATACCAGCCCAAAAAAGTATGTAAAAAAAGAAGAATATCCTTTGATACCAATATGTAACATCTTGACCTAACTTACCACTAAACTAATATCTAGACTGGTCACCACATGGCCTCAAGTGCATCTACCCATATACCAGTGGCTTCCAATTAGAAGGAAGGGTGTAAAGGTATTTTAGTGGGGAGACTATACCCTCATAATTAGAGTGAAAAAATGGTAAACAAATAGTTAAACTCAGATATAAGAAGAAGATGTATAATTAATTAATCAAAGCAGCATTAGACCAATACAATAATAACTGAATAATGAATATAACCAACACCAGTTTATACAATTCATGCATGCTAGGTGATGAATATATAATCTAACATAGTAAAATACAACATGCCTTATATTTTATAAAAAATAAGAAAATGACCGTAATGTCCCATGAGAAATATCCATGATCATTCCAAGCTCCATCTTGGTCATTTACTCTTAATATCCAGATACAAGTACTACATAAAATAGTAATTTCCATAACCTAGAAAACAAGTTGGTCTACTCGGGCACCAAAGGTACCCGAGCAGGGTGTGAGATATAAATACCTGTAGGCTGGCATGCACAGTGTCAAGCCCAGTCCAACTTGTGCTATGAAAATATATCAATGAAAAAATTTATATAACAGTTAAGGAAGTACCCAAAAGTAATCAACCTTTAATGTTCAAGATTCCACATAAAATCAAATACATTAAATAAAATTATATTTAAGTGAGAAGTCTATGATTTAACAGTCCAGAATATTTCCTTTTACCAAAATCAAATGAGGTTCGACCTCATTAAATTAAACAAGTATCGAGACCATACAAAAAGCCCGATGTACCCCGTAAAGATATAATAAATGATTCACAAACATGCCATCTATAAAGAATAATCTAGACTGAATTCAATCTTGAGTTTTGTGTTGGTATTCACATCATAAGAAACTTTAATCTAATTTAATTCATTTTGAACCTGATTCCATCCTTGAAATTACAAAGTTGGAATTCACATATCACTCCATGTATAAAATGAACCAACACCCTATAGGACCATCCCTGAAGAATCTCTCAGGATCCTGATATCACTCTAGGTGAGGTATAAAGTCCATGTAATCTGAGTCCATCCTTGGAAGTACTATATAGAATCCCCAATTATCAACTGTGACATATATCATTTCCCCTTGAGTCAATCCATGACATACCTCATATAACTGGATCCATGAATCACTCAAAAAATAAGTCAAAATACCCTATGAGTCTGTCCATGGCATTCTAATATGAATCCATGTATCACTCAAGTTATAAATAAAAATACCATATGAGTAAATCCATGGAATTATAATATGAATCCATGTATCCCTCATATTATAAATCAAACTTCAATGGCCCATCCATGGAATCATTCAAATGGATCCACGTATCAACTATGTCTTAAACATGGTTCAAGGAAATTGAGTCCACCTATTTCATTCTAATACGAATGCATGTATCAACCAATAATCATAACCATTTAACCAATTCAATTCATTTAAAACAATTTATTTTACATGCCAAGGTCAAAACCAAGAGCATCCTTTATCAAACTATAATCATGAGGGTTATTCAAATATTGACCAACATCATAAGTTTTGGAATTTCAGTTACTCATGTGGGAATACATCACATAACTAGAATCACTTTTATAACAACAAATACATGGATTTAACATCATATATCTTAGGATGGAATATTATGGAAATTATATTCCCATGAATAATCAAGAAATGACATACTAATAGCCAAGGGTCACAATCACTCATCCCTTACCAATAAATCCATTTAATTCACAAACTGATTGGAAAATGAATTACATGTTTGACACATCTTTACATGGGGTAAAAAGGTACACCTAAGGGTGTCCAAGGCCAAATCCATTCAAGTTACATTTAATAACAAAACCCAAGGGGTGTTTTATGTTTAACAATCTATATCACCTAGAAAGGACTTAACTTAACTCACACAGGAAACAAGTGATATGATAAGAATTACTTGCCTAATAAAAACTATATGAATAAGTCCTTATTTATCTGACATAGAAAAAATAATTTAATAAATCAAAGGGTACATGCATTAACATACCATATATCAACACAAACATGAAGACATATGGAAATCTCAAACCACAACTAAGAATGATATAACAACAATCACTACTTTTTTGGTTTTAAGGCACCATAACTCCGCTGGAGGGTTTTATTATAAAAATATGACTTTATTCATCAATAAGTCATTTATCACATTTTCTTCATCTCATTCAATATTTTTAGTTCCAATAATCAAGGAAACTCAAAATTCAACTTATTTCAAGAATTAAATTTTCCATATGTAAATAAAAAGGTCAAGTATAGCGATCCTACCGTAGGGTGGAACCAAGCCGAAAACTTTGGCTCTTGAATATTTCTAATTAGGAGTTGTTGTCCACTCACACACACACACATCCACACACACACACACATATATATATATTCCTTTAACCCAATGCACATATTCCCCGCAATATGAGGGAATACATACTTTGAATATATATATACACACACACACACACACACACACACACACACACACACACACACACACACCTAATTACACATGTGCGCTCCTCCCAAATTTGATCAAAACCCACTAAAAAAATTCACAGAACCCATAAGCACCTTAAGACTCCCAAAATAATGGTGAAAAAATAAGGGGTTTAGAAACTTACCCCAAAACATTGGCAATGAACCAGAACTCCTTGAACCACCCCGCATTCAGTGGAGGATGCTGGAAGAAGCATAAACACACCCCGAGAGATCATTTTCACACTATAATATCGGAGAAGAAACTAAAAATAAGGTTATCCCAACCCATAGGGTTTGGATCATCTTTAACGGGAGATGGATAGGCTGAAACCAATCCAGAGACGAAGAGAAAGAGGACCTTAGGGCCTTACCTTAGATATTTTATGAAGAAATCATGAGAAACTGATGGAAGAAACTCAACCCGAGTGGAGGATGGATGGGTTGTTGCGCATGTGTCTAGGGGAGATCCCTATAGGGGGATCGCGTATAAGTTATAGAGGAGAGTAGAGCCTTTCCCCTTTTAACATTAATTCAATTTAATTAAAATTAATTCATTTTTAAAACTGACTCTTGACAAAAAGTTTAGGCCACATGGTTTAACAGACAGTGTGCTACCCATGAACCCTTTTACTAGGCACCAAGGCACCATGTATAGTTTAACCTACACAGTTTAGACACTGTGCGCCAACCATCCAAAGAAAAGTTTTTAGATACTACCTCTTCCACTTATCGTGTGTGATAGGAGTCTAGTTTGTAAAAGCATGTGTTGCTCATGTGACAACCTCTGGCCATCTATAAAAAGATGCATTGTTACCTACTATGGGCATCGTGGTTTTAGACAATCCATAAACCCTATCTTGGTCCTTTAAAACTTTTTTTACTAGTATAACATTCCCAAAACTCATCGAGCCACCCAATAATGTTCTCATGCCTTCACGCAAGTCTAAAAACATGGCTTCGATACATTTCAACTCTCAGAATTATGTTCCAAAGTTCTATTTTAAAAACCACCCATCCAGTTATCACCAAAATTAAAATTCCATTGGAAATTTGGATACTTTAAAAACATAGTTCCATACACTCAAAAATTATCTCCTATAACACCTCTTCAACTGTTAGGATATTGGTTACATCTATGAGTTGGTTGTAGGCTAAGAAACTCAAGAGAGGAAAGTGTGAATTCATTTTGTATTTTTAATTACCTATTTACATTTCCATTATAGTATCCTTTTATATTAATAATAAAATATTTAAATATTATTCTAATGTAAATTTATGTATTATTCTTATGATATCCTATAAAGATGCAACACCATTTCAAACACAATATTTTCAATTCACAAGCCGTTATTATGCTTAAATATTAGTGTAGTATAAACTTTATCTACATTCCTTTTCATGCCATGTTTTTTGTATTATGGATGTATTATTTATAATAAGTGTTCTTTCTCTAAGTAAGGATGACAATGATTTAGTTTTTGGAGCCTCTATGTGGTCCCTAGTGGATTAAACTCAATTTTTTTACAAGTTCACATTTTCCATCAATGCATGCCGATTGTGAATTATTTATTTAATTTTTTTATACCCCTAATACTTATCAAATATATGTGACTATATAATTTCATTATAATAGGGGATTCACCATTAATTACTTTCGTTTCCTACCATGGAATATACATGTATTCAATTTCTTAAAGTCATCAATAATCATGATCTTAATAAGTGCATGATAAATATAATTCCATATTCATCACATGATAAGGGAATTTATATAAAGAATAATCTATAGTTATTCTCTATGTTACACAAAGGAATTTACCTAGACATCCTTAATAATGTAATGACTAGAGAATTCTATTTATATTCTCGTATAGTCCTTTATTCTAAAATGTTGAATCTCACAAGATGATATTTATTGATGTGTTATTATATGAATTACTATGTTGAACATAGTTCCATGTATATCATATGATCTTTAGTATATGATGAAATGAATTGGAATTTTTTTTTGTGATAGGTGGGGACCAAAATTATATATCCCATCAGTGTACTGGTATGTCTTATGAGACAACTAACATTGGTTTATAGAAGCATCCTTAAAATTTATGTATGATGTACTATCACAAGGCCTCAACAGTATGTTTACAATATCTAAAATCATGTATTCCAATCATTTATAACATTATGAGTGAATTAATTATTTATCTCCATTTTTAGTCATTTATTTTTTTTATTCTGTAGTATTCATTGATATGGAATTATTTTTCATCCATTCATATAATATTTCTTAAGACATTTTTATTAGAGGTTATATTTCACTATATGTTATCTCCTACTAAGAATATTATGTCACCCATTTTCCCCATGTATACAAGTAATGATGTGTAATATTATGTGTGACTAGACTTATGGATTTATTTAAGGAATGAAAATTTGTACTCAACTGATTTAATATATCATATTTTAATGTAATTTTTTTGTATCTAGTCTCTTAAGGACTATTAAACATTGATCTAGGTATATAATATATTTTAATCCAATTACCATGTAATAAATAACCCACTATATCCTGGTGATTATGGTCGGGAGTGTTTCACCCCCAATCTTACATGGGATGGGTGGTAATATTTTTCTATCACTATCCCAACATGAACACAAGGATTTCCCAAGGTAGGTGTATTCATGCGAGTTCAAGTATAGATCCTCATAGTATAGAGAGTTACCTAATATAGTCTTAGATTTATCTTTTAGTTAGTTGTCTATATCCTATTCATGAATTTCTTTTTATTGACCTATAAATTCATTTTTTAAAATTTAGGTAAATTGGTATAAATTTTCTTCCATACAACCACCTTTTCAGTACTATGCTAGGATATATTAGTGGATCTATACTGAGTATTTATATTCTCACATCCTTTATAGACTCTTTGATGGGCCTGAAGATTCATCTCATGTATTTTATATACATATTTATTAGTGTATCTTTAATATATTGGCTAGTTGGGGTGAATTAATAGTTATTCCCACTTTGAGATTATTGTTTGGGAGGATAATTATTCATAGCATATTGTAATATTGTTGGCTGTATATATGGGGGTCTTCCATGGCTTCTCTTGAGGGGTCACCACTTGTTGAACTTATACTTTTAGGTCCCTCAGAAAATGTTTGGGTTCATTCTTATATTCACATCTGTTTTTTTCTATTTTATGTCTTTTATGTGCTTATTGTTGATTAGTTTGGGGTTTATGCCTATCAAATATAGTATTTGAATATCTTTCAACTATGTGGTTTGTCAACAAAGTACCCCACTGGTAGGTCACCCTGTTCGGGCCTTGTTCCCATAGACCATAGTGGTCATGCCATGTCTTTGGAGGATCTCTTGTTTCATTTATCTATAAAATCTCAGGGGGACCTCCCAAATGTGTTATTATAAACCCTTGGTGTTTATAACAAACTTTGGTGATAGAGAAACTTTATTAAAGTCTTATGATGATATGTACTAGTTCTATTTAGGTGATCTGGTCATGATCATTACAAAATGCTATAAAAGTTGTGTTTTTTGGTTCTCTAGAAGAAGGATCTTATTCTTGTTACAAGATATAATAATTTAGAACTCAAGGTGTCCTCCATGTGTGTGTCTGGACAACATAGCTATGGTAGAAACCATAGTTAATAGTTTATCCATGTATATGGTGTAGGAACAACAATCTAAAAATATAAATTTTCTTCATTTCATTGAGAAATATTTGATGAAACATATTAAATTCATAGAGGAATCGATCAAGAATCAATCAATATTGTGAATATATACATTATTATTGGTGTTGATAGTTTGTATCATGTGTCTTATTAACAGAATCAATTAGTGGTTTTTATTAAATAAAACATAAATAATATATATATAGTGTTTTTTTCTTTATATATATTTTAATGATGACTAAGATAATGTAGATCAATAGTTGGTTCCTTGATTTTCAGGGATTATGAATTTACTATTGATAGTATTTCATAGATAATATCATAGTAATTTACATGTTATCAATTTTATATCTATATTTAATTAGTAATATTATTAATTCCTATTTAGTGTTATACCATGAAAATACATTTTTTTGTCTATATCTCTTTGCTATGAACATAACTAATACATATATATATATATATATATCCAATTTCTATGTATGCTTATTGTTTACATGTATATTTTTTTCTTATAGTTACTTTACAAGTACCCTAATTAGTTATTTTCTTTGAAAATTCTACCTATTTCATGCATAAAAAGAAAATATTAGGGCCTATCCATGTCCAGCCCTAAACATTTTGTATAAAATAAAAGGAAAAGAGTCAATAATTACAGGGAGATTTTAGAAATATGTGGATGGATCACACCATTAATATCCACATATAATTACTAGTTATTTATATGTAGGAATGTTTAATGACCACATTGGGTTCACCTCTATGGTTTCCCTCATTAAAAAAGAGTCCGCTACATAGTTGAATTACCTATATGCATGTGAAACCATCCAATTGAGTTATCCATTATCATGATTACAATCAATAAATTTTGGTATAACTCTCACTTAAAAATCCCTAGTATATTCTCTAAGAGCGGTGACAACCAGCTGAGAATCAGATTCAATCAATAAGTAATTCCATTTGTGGTGTATGACATGTTCGATATCATATACCAAGGCCCACAACTCATCCTCAAAAGTGGTCACACTACCAATGTATTGCAAGAAACATCCTTTAAAAATATATGATTAGTTTAGAATACACCACCACATCAAGATGGTCCTGGAGCCCCAAAGGCTACACCATCAACATTAACCATAATCCACAAGCTGATTATCAGAATCTAGTGAATGAATTTCAAAACAAATCCGTCTTTTATACAAACCATTAAAACTGATGTTATGAAGTATATTGATAGTAGAAAAACAATTATTCAAAGAAAATTTATGAATATGGTATACAATGTCGATATCCCTTTGGGTAACTGTTATCTCTATATGAATAGTGAGATTGTGGTTGTCGAAGATATTAGAATTTGTAGCTGCCCGGGTATGTGAAAAATTGGAAATCATAATTGAAATTAATTGGTTTTACACCTTCTTTCTATGCACAATAACTATAATAGAGGAAATCAACTACTCCACCTAGTTACTCCTATTAATGATAATGCAAAAAGGTCATGTGTGTACTCCCATAACTTGTAAATAAAGGAACAATCAAGAAAAAATATGTTGCCTATTTTACACAGCTCCCACAAAAAGATGGCATGATAAATGCATATGAATCCCAACCCAATGAAGTTTATCATGTCATGGAATCCCCTTTTTACATATTTTCTAGATAACAAGGACTCTATTAGGTTGGATAAAAGGTGTTATAAATTTTTGAGTGAGCCTAGAGTGCATATAACTCCCTCACTATTGAGTTTGTAGATGTCCATAGTATTAAACTGCCCAATTATATTCATAGTCCAAAAAAGGTGTCTCTATCCACAAAAGAGTACCTTTTTATTAAAAAATATACAATAGTGAGAGAAATCATATCATGTATCTGTATTTTTTTGGGTATAATTATTTTAAAATATAGTGATGCAATTGAAAAATTATAACATCCCTTATTTTATTTTGAGGAATTTATTTATTTATTTTATATTTGTATTTTATCCCTTGAGTTGCCCATGAGTTTTTGGTAAAAAATGCAGATTCTAGGCTTGAAAGTAAGTAGTTCATAGTTGGTGTATGGTTAAGGGAAACAGTTCACCCATTCTTAGGAAATCGTGCGTCAAGTGGTCATTTTGGATAGTCGTGACCGCATGGTTTGAATACAGATCGGAAAACTATGTGGGCTAAGTGTGAGTCATGTTCCTATTAGACACTAAGGGATTCATGGTTTCTACATGGTTTGAAAAACCATGCAGGTAAACCGTGTAACCTTTCCAGGTCATTAAAATGTACTGATTTACATTCCTTCCCCATTCAATTTTATCCCTAATTCACCCCATTTCTCCACCCACTCAAGATTTATAGCCTAGGTTCCTCTCCCTCTCCTCCTTTCTCCCTTGTACCTATATGATTGATGTTGTTTTGGTGTGGATTATTCAAGAAATAAACAAGAAATATCTTGAGATTTCAGGAGTAATATTTATGGTAATTATTTAATATTTCCTTTATAGTATCTTGTTGTGGTGTAGTAGTGGGTTTCCACTAGGTCCCAGAAGTTTCAATGTGTGTAGTAGTTATTTACATGCTTTTACATTATTATACGAGTTTGGACTGCTTTATTGATTTTTGAAATAGGCTCTATGAATTATCTTTCTGGTGGGAAATATGTTTTGGAATGGTTTTGAGATGAAAAGGTGATAAAAAAGGGGTTTTTAAAGGAAAGTGGTTATTTTTCATGCGTTCATTATTGTGGTATTTCAGAAATATATTTTATGCCTTGTGTGGAAGGTCTGAAATTTCTTTTCAAAGATATTTAAAGGTGAAAATGTGATGAAAGTGTATTTTATAATAGAAATGGGATTTTATTTCATGTTGGATTATTTTTAGGGCTCTTTAAATATGTATTTGAATTGTGAAAGTTTTGTGAAGGATTTTAAAAAATGGTTATGATGATAATATGTATTTGAATGGGGATTTTTTCACAGAAATGGTTAGATTCAATAGGTGATATTTTTTGTTTCATTTCCAAATGGGATTCATAAATTGTATGGGTGGTGTGATATGTATTTCTAAATGGTTTTATTATGTGTGTGAATTGGAAAATGTTTTTTAGGGAAAATAGTGGTTTCCATGTGATTTTTGATCGTTGAATTAGTGTAAAAATGGGAACATGGTGATTTCCTTATGATCCTATGATGTTTGGCATGTGTATGTGAAAGTTATGATTTATGTGATATATGTAATGGAATTTCATCATAAAGAGAATCCTGGGAATATAGGTGGGAAAACTATAACTATTATGCTATTTGATTTGGATGTGTCTGAGGCCTAGAATGATATAGAACGATAGATGCTGCAATACTAACGAAACATGTGATATGATCAGAGAACACTAGATTTTTGCGATGGGACACCATATAGTGGCTTGTGTATGTGAACTCTGTTGGTATTGGATTATGATTAGGAGACCACTTTTATTTTGAGAGATGTTCGTGTAACGAACCAATCCAATTTAACCTTAAACCCAGCACCAAACCCGATCTGTCACATACCTAAATGGAATTCTTGATCCCCACAAGCTGGGAACAAGAACCCGAGCATAAAAAAAAACAAAACCAAGGGAACAATTTATCCGAACCTAAACAACCACAGGACATACATATATAGAGAAATAATGGAATAATGGAATTGTAACAAAATATATATTCCAAAATTATATGAAGAAAACAAAAAAAACAACTATAACAATAGCTAAAAACCCCAAAAGACAAGTCCGAATACAAGGGACTAAAAACCAACAGCTACTCCAATGTGGCATGGACAAACTCTAAACATCTCACCATTATCTACCCATCCCAGCTAACAAAAACCTCACCACATCACTACGACATCTGGCCTTTCCCTATACTAGAAGACAAATAAAGGTCTACACACCACTGAAGCCGTGCGCAGGGCGTGAGCTAATAAGATCAGTAGGATCCACCTAGGTGTTCCATAAAAAGTATCTACATAACAAATATTGTATGCTCATTTTTAAATAAAACATGGAATGGTAAGTACAAAAGCAGTTTTATGGAAAACATGGTAAATATTCACTTTTTCACAATTCCAAAAAAAGAAGGTATATCATTTTCCAAAACATATTTCCATATCATTTTTCACAAACATCAACATTCATATCAAGGCTTACATAGAAAGACAAGTAGTATGAACCAGAAGAAGATGTATCACAACACCGAGGAATACTACAAGTCTATGAAGTAGACTACTCGTAACTAAATAATCAAGTACAAAAAACTGATCCACAAACAACGAGCATATGAAGTAGCGGAATACCCCTAAGAAAGTCCCCCAAAATGCCCATATCTATCCCTAAACACAATAGGCCTAGAAAAAGAGGAAAGCCCAAAAAAACCTCCTTGATAACAACAAAAATGGACAATGGCCTCAAGAAAAACCTTCCACCTAAGTAACCAAGATAACTCGTGTGCTCTTTTTCAAAATTCAATTTCAATGTTTTGAAAACTTTCCATAACCAATTATAATATATTATTCAAAATCCCTGGAAAACAATTTTTTTTGTTTCGAACCCATTTTTCAGCAAACACAACAATCATTCCAATTTCATAAATCAATTTATAAATCAATTTGAAAATAAAAACAAGTTGGTTCATTAACATAGGCTGTAGATGGAACCACCTAACTCATAGTTCAGGTCTCACCTTCCCGTAACAGAATCTAAAACCATGAACGAAACCAAATAACACAAATAGAGACCCTAAGATCCAATACACGATATGATTGATTCAAACATAAACACAAAAGGTTGGAATAAGGGAGGAAAACCACATAACTCGAAGAAGGACACCTGCTACACCACAACTAATGAAGGAAAAAGGACTCTTAAACAAGATCTCACAATAGATCTATAAGAAGATGAAAAGAAACATCCAAATGGGATTAGTGGATCGGATAACGCAAGGCTAGGTCATTGTCAAGATCAATCTCAAGGAAGAATCGAATAGAAAACTTATTCTGGGATACACACCATAGAAAAAACAATGAACAAGAGCCGATCATATTTATCCAAAAGATTTTGAGTATCTCATAAATTCACCAGAACATCCATAGGGAGAGATCCATAACATTTGTAGATGAAAGGACCGAGAAAAACTCCCTAATGCGTGAATTAAAACTGGGCGCAGGCCAGGTCACGATGTGTACCCCTTGGTGATGATGTGAGGATCATGATGGACAAGTTACATAGAAAAACCCATTTACTTAGGTTAAAAAAAACAAATATTTAACCACTAAAGGACGTGTACCTCATGTACATGATGTGTACTAGTGCACGGTGTGACCCCCACATCACAGATTGAATATATCCCCAAGTACACGACATGTAATTCAGGTACATGGCGTGTACTTAAAGTACGTGACATTAAACCTACAGTTTACACCAGAAAAATGCTTTTGAAGGATTCTTAAAACAAAATGGGACTTAGAAGAGGTAGAAAACTAACCCAATCAAGGAAAAAAGATTTCAAAAACACCCCACCATAAATAATTTCCATCCCTAGGAAGTCATGTTGAAGATGTATACTACAGAAATAAATGAGGACAACGCCCCCTTATTAATGAATCGTGTTCCCATGTCTCATGAAAACTTGATCCTTATTTCCATTGAACACTAACAAACAGAATCTACATTCCATGTAAGACCTTTGTTTAAGAGTCAAAGATCTCCACTAGTTTCTCCAAAACTAAAGAATCCAACTCTAACTCAATTTATTCCCAACTTAGAACAAGATCAAAGTCAGGGTGATACTTCTTGTGTAGAGATATGTGGAAAACATAATGAATGACCATCAACTGAGCTGAAAATTCAAACCAATTAGCAACTTTCCCAAGATTTTCATTGATATTAAGTGGTCCAATATATATCAAAGCCAACTTTCCCTATTTTCCTAGTCGACAATGACCCAAATGAGTATAAAATTTCAAGAAATCCCAATCCCCAATAGAAAAATACAAAGGATGATGATGCTGATCTACATCGATTTATCTCAACTTTAGGATGTAACCAGACATGGTCACACATCCCGAATCAATGTCGACATCTCCTGAACCATACATGGTCCAACCATGGCTACTTCACCCACCTCTACCCAACAAAGGGGTGATCTGCACGAGCGACCATAAAAAACGTCAAAAGTATCCATTCCAATCGATGACTAGTAACTATTGTTGTAAAAAAATTCAACCACTACAAGATGGTTATCCCATGATCCACCAAAGTCCAAGACATTGGGATGAAGCATATCCTCTAGGATGTGAATTACATGCTCTGTCTGGCCATCTATCTATGGATGGTAAATTGTGCTCAACTTGACTTAAGTCCCCATTACCTCTTGAAGACTCCTCTAAAACCAAGAGGTAAACCTAGGATCCCTATATGAAATGATGGAATAAGAACTCCCATGTAACCTCATGATCTTATGCACATACAACTTACCCAGATCTTCAACTTTAGTGGTGTCTTTGATCAGAATTAAGTAAGAAGACTTTTTCAACTGATCAATAACCACCCATATATAATTTTTCCCTCAAGGTATTTATGGAATCCCAACAAAAAAATCCATGGACACATAGTCCCACTTCCAAACCAGAACTGAAGAGGATGAAGCATACTAGAAGGTTTCAAGTTCTCTAACTTTATCTATTGGTAGGTGTAACAGTGGGACACATAATATTTGATGTTTCGATTCATACTCAGACACCAAAATTGTCTTTTCATGACATAATCCATCTTTGAGGCACATGAGAGAATGACCCATGAAGAGATAAGACAATCAAACAAAACTGAACTTATCACAGGTGCTGGGATGATGGACTAATTCCTTTTGTGAAGTATGCAATAAGAAGAAAGAGACCGACCAGAAACTGTCCCCACCATAAAGGTTTTCCCAAATTTGCTGAAACTCATCATATTATTGTTGAATTTGTAAGATTGACTCTCAGATAGATGATGACAATTGAACCCTGGTCAGAACCATCCCTGAAACATCCTCTTTAGAATCCAAGTGAAATTGAGTGAAAAGGCCCATAAGATTCCACTCTTCCTTCGATTCCAAAAAAGCCTGTGACGGTACCTTCTTTCTTAGAGCGTCTGCAACAACATTTCTGTTCCTTGGGTTGTAGGTGATGTCGACGTAAAATTTATAAAGGTATTCTACCCATAGTCTTTGTATGAGATTCAATTCTTTCTAGGAAAAGATATATCTTAGACTATTATAATCAGATAAAACCATAGATTTCTCCCCAAAGAGTTATTGTCGCCAAAATTTAAGTGCATGCATCACAGCAGAAAGTTCAAAATAATGAGTGGGGTAGTTATTCTCATGTGGTTGGAGCTTATGGGATCCAAAATCTACCACATGACCATCTTGCATCAGCGCACATCCCAAACCAGCACATGATCCATCATAAAACACCACGTACCCCTTACCGGGATTAGGTAAGATGAGAACAAGTTCCAATGTTAGAATTTATTTCAGTTCATTAAAAGAAGACATACACTTTTCATCCCACGACAATTTTACAACTTTATTTATAATAGTAGTAAAAGGCAATTCCATATTAGAGAAATTCTTGATGAAAAATCAAAATTTTCTAGTAAGGCCAAAAAAGATTCCAATTTCAAAGATATTTTGTGGTTCCTTCCATGATAAAACAGATTTTACCTTTACTAGGTGAACTGACAAGACAAGATCAGAAATTAAATGCCCCAATAATTCTACTACTAGAATACAAAAAATGAATTTTGTACGCTTTCCATACATCTGTTGATTTCTCTGAATCTCTACAACCAAACTTAGATGGTGCTCATGCTCATGATTAGACTTTCAATAAACTAGAATATCATCCATGAAAACTAAATCAAAAGTGTCAAGATATTGGTGGAACATCTGATTCATCAAGGCCATAATAACTGTAGGAGTATTTGTCAGACCGAAAATCATCATGTGATATTTATAATGGCTATACTTACTCCTGAAGGCTATCTTAGGTATATCAAAATCCTAGACTCTGAGTTGATGATAACCCGACTGAAGATTGATAGTTGAAAACCACTTTGCTCCCTCACGCTGATCAAAAAAATCATCCACACGAGGGAAAAGATATTTTTTCTTAAACATCACCCAGTTTAACTTCTGATAGTGGACATATAACTGAAGTTAACCATTTGATTTCTTAACAAAGAGAATAAGGGATGCCCAAGGAGAAAGATTAGGGAAAACAAAACCTTTCTCTAACAGGTTGTCCAACTAAATCTTGAGTTCTTTTAGATCCACTAGTTCCACATGATAAGTTAGTATCTATATCGGATGTATACCTAGCACAAAATCAATCATGAACTCTACCTCTCTCTCTAGAGGAAGACTAGAGAAGTCATCTGGGAAAATGTTAGGAAAATCTAGAATAAAAATAGGAAGATCCTCAATAGAAGAAATTTCATCAGGCTCAAATGCACCAAAAACCAAAAAACTCATGAGCTCTGGTGGGACAGTCTTGCACGACCTGACATCGGGTCACACTCTCCCTGAAACACACAAGATCTCCAATCAGCATCCAGAAATGAAACTTGCGGATGATAACAATTTACCTTAGCTGGATGAGGTACAAGCCAATCCATACCAATGATGATGTCAAAAAAATCTTGATCAAGAATGAGAGAATCCTAGACCAACTCAATGTCATCTATTATGAATGGACATGAAGGACACATAAACCCTTTCTCTTTCCTCTTACCAAGAGGTGTCCCTAAATCCATTGTAAAGGGAATAAACTTCCGTTGGTAGTTTAATCATATAAAAAAACATGCGAATATAAACGAGTGGGAGGCACTAGTATTAAAAAAGGCAGTAGCTAATAAAGTGGCATATATAGAGTATACCTCTCACTATTTTTGGACCGACATCAACTTCCACTGGACACTCATCTACAATGTAAAAATGCTTCACTCCTAAGGCCTATGACTATAGCCCTGTAGTCTTTGAAGCATCTGATTACACCGCAGTAGCCTTTGGAGATGATGAAACTTGACCATAACGAGGTGTATTCATAGCATGAAAAAACACTATAGATTACCCAAATTCCCAACACTATTGAACATATTCATGGGAATAGGACATGAATGTAGGGTGTGACCCCCCTGGCCACACTGGTAGCAATCCAGAGACACACTGCCAGCTGCAAAAAAAAGTGAAAAGGAGGCTCGTTGTTAAGACCCACCTCCACTACTTCTACAACGATCCTTACACTTCCTCTTTTTCCCATGCATGCCATTGAAGCTGTCATTAGTTGGATGAGAAGAAAAAGTAGAACCAACCTTGCCTTCCATGTCCATTTATGCCATCATTTCTCTATCCACTATCTCCGCATAAGTAAAAAGCTTCAACATGAGCACCTGCGATCTATTGTCTGATCACAAAACCTTTAGGTACTTATGTACCTTCATCTAGTTATACCTTAACACGTTCAAAGAAAAGCCGACATGTTCAGCAAACGTTTTCATGTACGCTGACACCAAACTCTCTCCCTACTGCAACGATAGGAACTGGAAATATTTTTCCAACATCAGAGACTCTAGATAAATCTACTGAATGTATTGGATTTTGAAACCCTTTCAAAAAAATCCCACATGTCTGTCTTCCTGAACCATAGATTCCCATGAACACTTTCTAGAACCCTGAAGTATAAGTACTTCACACTTCACCATGATATTATCAGGTGTCTCTAGGAAGTCGAAGATTTGACCAATCATATCCATCCAATCCTATGCCTCAAGAGGTTCATTTGTCCCTTTAAAAGATGGGGGCTTCTCATGAAAGAACTCCCACGATCGTTCTCTTTCTCCTCCAGCTCTTGGTTGTACTTCAACCACTATATTCTGAACCCATGGAACATCCTGGCTGACAACACAGAATGATGGTACAATATTCTTGATGAGATTATGATCCATAGATGGATTTACTTGAGAAGCATCAACTGCACCCTCCTAAGAAACCTACAGAAGATGTCTCAGAGGCATACTTCTCTATACCGAAACATAAGAATGATTAGACACCGAAAAATATCAGTTCAAACTAGAATCCCATTAGAAGAATATGAGATTTTAAAAGGGAAAACCAACACTAGAGACACATATACCGACATCCCATGGTAACTTGAGTCTCGTTACGACCAGATCTGGTCAAGAACTCATTGAAAAATACCTCTCAAGTCCCGAAAATACTATCTATAATCTCACAGACATCCCAAGAAAATATTCTTGAGGCTAGACCTCCATTGGTACCAAACTGTAATGAACCGACCTGAGTTACCCTCAAACCCAGCACCTAACCCGATCTGTCACATAACTGAAGGGAGTTCTCAATCTCTACCGGCTGGAGACAAGCATCTGGGAATCAAAAAACAAAATAGAGGGAATAATATTTCCCAACCTAAACAACCACCTGGCATACATATCTAGAGAAATAACAGAACATTGGAATATTAACAAAATATATATGCCATAACAGTAAGAAAACAACATAAACAAAACAACTATAACACTAGGTAAAAGCTCCAAAAGACAAGTTTGAATGAAAGGGACTCAAAACCATCATCTACTACAATGATGGCATGGAATAACTCCAACCATATCACCATTAGATACCCATCTCAGATGACACAAACCTCACCGCCTCACTATGGCACCATTCCTTTCCCTACATTAGAAGAAAAATAAAAGTCTACACACCACCGAAGTAGTGCGTAGGGTGTGAGCTAATAGGCTCAGTAGGATCTCACCCAGGTGTTCCATAAAAATTATCTATATAACAAATCATATATGATCATTTTTTAATAAATCATGGGATAATAACTAGTAAATCAGTTTTACAGAAAACATAGTAAATATTCCCTTTTTTACAGTTCTAAGCAAAATTAGGTATATCATTTTTCAAAGATTATTTATATATAATTTTTTACAAGAATCAACATGTGTATCAAGGATAACTCAGAAATCAAAGAAGAATAAACCAGAAGCACCAGTATCAAAACACCAAGGAATACTACAGGTCTAGGCAGTAGACTACTCGTACCAAAATAATCAAGTGCATAAAACCAATCCTAGAACAATGGGCCTAATAAGCAGACAAATACCCCATTAGTAAATCCCCCAAAATTTCAATATCGTCCCCCTTGAACAATAGGCATGGAAATAGAGGAAATCCCCAATAAAAACCACCTTGATAACAAAAACAATAGACAATGGCCTCATGCTAAACCTTTGACCTAAGTACCCAAGGTAACCCATGTGCTCTTTTTCACAATTCAAATTAAATGTTTTGAAAACCATCTAAAACAATTTATAATCTATTTATCAAAATCCATGGAAAACCATTTTTCCTTCAAACCCATTTTTAATACACGAAAAAATAATTCTAATTTCATAAATCAATTTATAATGCAATTTTCAAATAAAAAAAAGTAGGTTCATTATCATATGCTAGATACAGAACTACCTACCTCAAAGTTCGGGTCAGACCTACCCACAACAGAATATAAAACCAAGAATGAAACCCAAAAGCACCAACGAAGATGCTAGGATCCAATCCTTGATAAGATTCATTCAAAAATAAACACCAAAGGTCGATTGAAGAGAGAAAACCACATACCTCGAAGAAGGACACCCACCACACAACAAACAATGAAGGAAAAGGCCTCTAGAATGAGATCACACAACGAATCTAGACAAAGATGAAATGAAACATCCATCTTGGATTAGTGGATACGATAACACAAGGATAAGGTGTTACTGCTATCAATCTCAAAGAATAGTTGAATAGAAAACTTAAATGATGAGATGAACTATTGAAACAACAATGAATCAAAGATGATCAGATCGAACTAGAATAAGTAGAGTCTCTCAAAAATGAACCAGAATTGTCATAGGTCAAGATCCATGAAGTATGGAGAGAAAATGACTAAGAAAAACTTCTGAATGCATTAATTTAAACTAGGTGCGGGCCGAGTTACAAATTTTTCCCCATGGTAACGACATAAAGGATATGCTAGACAAGTTATGTTGAAAACCCCACTGTATTAGGTTAAAAAAAACTAATATTTAACCACTACATGATGTGTACCTCTTGTACACGATGTGTACCTGCTCAAAACATGTCCTCCACATCGTGACTTGAATCCTCCCCCAAGTACATGATGTGTATTTTATGTATACGAAGTGTACTTTAGGTACACAACCTGAAACCTACAGTAAACCCTATAAAACAACTTTTATATTTTCTTAAAACAAAAGGGGATATAGAAAAGGTGGGAAACTAACCCGATCAAGGTAACAAGATGTTAATGTTTGTCTCCAGTGGATCATTCATGGTAACACTATTGGTAGTTTAGTCAGAGGATTTTGATCAGTGAAGAAGGAGGTTTATAGGTCCCCTCTAGTGCTAGTCACCTATAGGGATTTACCAATGGTTCTCTCATATGACATGATTCTTATGTGACATGGTTCTAGCCATCAGTATATGGTGGACCTTGTCTACATTTTTATTTCATGCAATCTTAAATGTAAAAATGTTTTTCCAAAAAAAGTGTTTATTGAGAATGTATTCCTTTAAATGTTTTATTTGAAATGTTTCAAATATTCATATAGAAATGTGCACATTGATTTTTCTGCTAATGTTATAGCATGTAATATTTCTTTTGGGTGACATCCAACTGTGGTTTGTCTCACACCCTACACACACATTTGGGTGCATGTAGAATTTGTTATGTATGACCCAGGTAAAGAAAATATTTGTCATGGTGGTGATGGTGGAGCCTATTTATAGTGTTCTAATAATTTCTGGGGTTGTTGTTGGTGGATTGAGTGTGATTTCCCTCTTTTTACATGGAGGTTTTTGGGATTTTTTAGTTGTTCCCTTTCCATTTTGGTACTTTTGGTTTTGTTTAATTTTATAAAATTAAAATTAGAAAGTTTATATACCTCATTTGGTTATGATTATAAGTTATATGTAATTTAATCTTGTTGATTATTTGTGGTTATATTAATGGGTTAAATCTTTCCCAAAGTGAATTTTTGATACCCATGTACTTTTTTCCATATTATGTGGATTAGTAACTACTTCAGGCCATGTCTCAGGTTGGTTCAGGTGTCAGTTTGGATGGAATCTCGATTTGGTTCATGAAATAATCATATCAGAGCATGTACAAATAATTTTGGGTAAAGTAATTTTCTAAAATAGTATATATATAAATGATATATAATTTTAGATTCTTAATGTTTTGGTTTCGACTGGGGTGTCTTTCCAACAATCCTTATGATAGGATTCAACTCAGCATGGGATGTTGGGATTTGGTTTGACTTCTCCTCCTGGTGAGACGTACTGGATACCGGCTGTATATAGACACTAGGTGTGGGTGGAGTCGTTTGGTTATAATTTTTATTGTGATGTATTTTATTATGTTTGATTTATGAAATTGTTATATATATTTTTTTGTTGTAGAAAATTTTCAGAATGTGTGTTGGTGGTATTTGCTTCTAGTTGTTACTTGATATAGTAAAATGTCTCCTTGGAGAATTCATGTGCAAGTGCTGGAAGAGACCAGAAAGATTGATCCATCACCATTTGATCAAAGGTTAGTGGAATATGTGGTTCTGTATATCCATGATTTGGGAAAAGGAGTGGGCTCTAGTCCTACTCAGGTTAGAGAAGCCGAACTAGGATTGGAAAGGACAAAGCTTAGGAGTTCCTAAAGAACAAGAATCCTCTTTTATGGGTTAGCATGGAAACACAAGATGTATTGGAGTGGCATTAGAATATAGAGAGTATGTTTTAATTTCTTGATACTTTTATGGTAGTTAGTGTGAAGTGTGATTATTTCTTGTTAGAAGGTCTCCATTGGATGTAGTGGGACTAAGTGGTGCAATTTGGGAAGCATGAAAAGTTGGGATGAAAATATTTTAAGGATTTCTTCAATGAGAAGTACTATCCTATTATTTTGGACTTTTCTAGGTATAGGGAGTTTTTTTAGCTTAGCTATGGAGACCATAACATGATGGAGTATGCTAACCACTTTACAGTCTTAGTTTGGTATGCACCCAAGGTTGTATCCAATTATAAGTTGAAGGCTCAAAAGTTATAGATGGGGTTGTGACCAAAAATACGATCATAGGACTTCTTGTTCAAGCTAAAATCTTTTGATGAGGTGGTCGAAATCGACCAAAGTGGAAGGTATGGTTTCTCTAGAGCAGTGTTAGCAGTGGGTAGTGTAAATTCATCTAAGAATAAGGTAAAGCAACATAAGTATGGGAAGAAGGGTGGGGGTTGTAGTTTAAGACATCCTTCCATTAATTAATTTGATTATGGTTTCTTATGTTGGTTCAGTTATATCCCATCAGTATGGGATGGCAGGGGACATGCAGTATGTATTCTCATATCCACGTTGACCTTGCCATAATTGCAGAGCTATGGGTCACTTGTAATGATTTTCTAGAGTGGTGTGTTCATATCAGAGTGGTGTATCATCTATTTTTTCAAAGGTGTATTAGCCTATTAAGAACCATCCCAGATAGAGGGTTCTTGGATTGGAGGTCATCGCTACATGGAGGGATTATCTTGTCGATAAAGTCAATTCAAAGATGATCAACAAGCCAGTAGTCGCTCTCAGTGTCAGTGTGAGATGAGGAAACTTCACATGATAGATTAAGCACCATTGGAATCAGATGTAAGGCCTATGATAATTATAGGTATCACGCTTATTGCATCATCTTTAGCTATTGTTCTATTTGATATTAATTCTTTAGTCTCCTTTATTTCATCCCATATTGTGGATATGTTAAGGTTTCAAATCGATCTTATGTAGAATGAAATTGAGGTGGTAATTCCACTTGATAATAAGAAAGAGAGGGGTTTCAGGTGTCCATATTGCACACTCACTCTATTGGGTTTCACAATGTAATGGTATTTTATGGTTTTGGAAATTGAACTTTTAGATGTGATCCTTACTATGGATTGGATGGTGTGTTTTCAAGCACACATAGATTACTATAGGCATCGAGTGAGTTTTTTGGTACCTAATGGAAGTACCCTAGTTTTTCACGATGAATGGGATCCTCAGATGGGAAATACTGGACCACAAATTTTTGAATTGGAAAATACTATTTATCAAATATTTTTTCCCATGATAGAGGATGATTATGGTGCTCTTGAGGGTGGATTCCCACATACAGTGGATGAGTTCCTATAGGTTTTTCTAGAGCATTTCTCGAGTTTTCTTCTAAAGTGTGATCTGGAGTTTTACAATAATATGGTACCAAGAATATATATGATATCTCTTCCCCCATATTGTATGACCCCCACCAAGTTGAGGGAATTAATGGTACATCTGGATGATTTATAATCCAAAGGTTTCATTCACCAAAGTATCTATCTTTAGGCAACCCCACTTCTATTTGTGATAAAGGAAGATGGATATCTCCAATTGAGTATTGGTTACATGAAATTAAATAAGGTAAAAATTAGTAATAATTACCCATTTCTAGTTATTTATGACCTTTTCAACCATCTTAATGGGTAATTTGGTATTTCTATTGTTGATTTGTGTTCCAGGTATCACGAAGTCAATGTTAGAAAGGTGGATGTTCTAAAAAATCCTTTTAATGAATATAAAACTACTTTTTGTATTTGGTCATTTCATTCTTGTTGAAAAATTCTCTACTGGCCTTTATGATTCTTATGAATAGTGTGTTCTACCAGTATCATGATTCATTTGTCACGATATTTGTGGATGAAAGCCAGTTCTATTATTAGGCTGAGAATAAGTATTATATATCGTTGAGAATTAATATAGGCACCATTTGGGTTCATCCTATCTATATACAATTTCCTATGTGCTCCTTATGGATTACGGATGTAATTTTTCTAGGTTATTTGATTTTAGAAAGAGGGGTTTTGGTGGACCCTGAGAAGATCAGTGCCATTATGTCATGCGAAGAGACCAATAATGTGTTTGAAATCAGAATATTTTTAGGCCTGGAAGGGTTTTGTAGCATATTTTTTTAGGATTTATCATGGATGTATTCATCTATAAAGGTGATTACCTAGAAGGGGCGATGTTTTAATAGATCCAAAAGTGTCATGATTCCTTTGAGGAGGTCAAAAAGTGGTTGACCACACGTCTTATTTTGATATTTTTAAAATATGGAAAGGGGTATGTGGTCTATTGAAATGTCTCTGGTATGGGTATTGGGCATGTATTGATGCAGGCTGACTGTGTGGTGGGTTTGGGTTTAGGCCCACTCTAACCAAATGAAAAGAATTACCGAACCAATGACTTGGAATTATCAGCAGTGATTCCAGACTTAGACACGTGGCACCATTATTTTTTAGGGAGTAGTTTTTAGTTTATTTAGATCATAAGATCTTTCCTTACATTTGCATCCCAATATATCTGAATTCGAGGTAGTTTCATTGGGTTTAGTACCTTTAGGGGTACTGTGACAACCAGCCCCGGTGACAGCACAGCCACCCCGCCTTAACATGGCCGTCGGGTCCTGGCCCACCAGGTACCACCAGTTGCCCCGCAGACACATGGGGCCCACCCCAGGGTCCACCCACGTGCCCGAACGGGTCATATGACTAATGACATTCCCCACAGGCCAACACATGTCCTTTCCAGTGTGTTTTGTCCTCACTCACACACACCCTGAGAAACTTCCCAGGAGGTCACCCATCCTGATCACTACTCCAGGTCAAGAACGCTTAACTACAGAGTTCTAATCAGATAGGCTCCCGAAAAGGAAGGTGCACCTTGTTGACATGAGTCATATCATTTAGTCATTTAACCCTTTATCATTTGGGGATGTTACAATCACCCCCCCTTTAGGGCACAACGCCCTCGTTGTGGGCCCTACATCTCAACCCAGGCAGTGCACCACACTTAAGGCTGGGTACCACCTCTGATACCAAATGTGACAACCAGGCCTCGGTGACAGCACAACCACCCCGCCTTAACATGGTCGTCGGGTCCTGGCCCACCAGGTACCACCAGTTTCCCCGCAGACACATGGGGCCCACCTCAGGGTCCACCCACGTGCCCGAACAGGTCATATGACTAATGAAATTCCCCACAGGCCTTCTAGAGTGTCTTGTCCTCACTCAAACACACCCTGAGAAACTTCTCAGGAGGTCACCCATCCTGATCACTACTCTAGGTCAAGCACGCTTAACTGCAGAGTTCTAATCAGATAGGCTCCCGAAAAGGATGGTGCACCTTGTTGACATGAGTCATATCATTTAGTCATTGAACCCTTTATCATTTGGGGATGTTACAGGTACAATTTTGATGTTGTCTATAACCTAGGAAAACGAAATGTAGTACAAGCTGCTTTGAGCATAAAAGTGCTAGTGAAATCATTGAAAAAGTCCAGTGATGAGTTGATGTTGATGAGTCATTTCACTCAGATACATATCAGGACCAAGAAACATAGTGGGGGTGTGTTCTAGGCTAGCGTACAACTAACAAATTCTCTCTTGGATTTGATTTGGAAAGAAAAACCAAGTGATGACCTACGCTAGCATTCTATTCAGTTTATAAATGGTGGGGAGGTGCCTTGTGAATTTTTTTTGTCTCGTTAAAGAGTTTGGAGATTCAAGGGAACTTCATGGTGCCATATTCATTGAAAAAGTCATGATGCAGGATAGCCACGAGTCATAGTGGGATGTTAATCATGGTGCTACTAAGATGTACTATAACGTGCATCAGTAGTTCTGGGGGTTAGGTATGAGGAGAGATGTAGATGACATTGTATGCTGATTTTACACATGTCAACATGTAAAAGAAGATCACCAAAGTCCCTTCCAGTTTTCTTCAGATAAAACATATTCCTACGTAGAAGTGGGATGAGATCACCATGATTTTTATTATTTGATTACCTCATACACACTATGGGAGTAATTCTATTTGGTTAGTGACAAAACATTCAACTAAATCATCCCATTTTATTCCAATTAAAGATTCAGTCAAATTAGATGAGTTAGGGCTATTGTATGTTCAAGAAGTTATGAGGATACAAGGTGTTTCATCGAAAATTGTTTATAATAGGTACCCCCATTCTACCCCATAATTTTGGGATGACCTTCATAAGGTTATGAGTTTTAAATTCAAGTTGTTAACCACATACCATCCTCAAATGGATGGTCAGATAGAGCATGTGAATTTGATTTGGGAAGAAATGATTTGGTCATGTTTTTTGGATTTTATAGGTTTTTGGTATAACCATTTGGGATTGGTTGAGTTTTTATATAACAATAGTTAAAAATAATCTGTTAGAGTGGCTCATTTCTAGGTTCTTTATGGTTGGCTGTATTGGTCACCTTTGTGTTAGGTTGAGGTGGGAGAGACCACATTGTTGGGAACATGCCTTGTGAAATAAACTTATGATGGCACCGACTACCCAGTGGAGTCTGTAGCATCGTAGGAAGATACAATAATGGAACTTGAAACTAGGTGGCATCAGACTAAATACATGGTGGCTTTAATGCAGATCTATTTGAAGGTATTAAATGATGAATTTAAATCATTTAATCTACTAATTAAATACTTGTCTTAACCCATGATACCCATTAATATTATGAAAAATACAAATCTATTTGTTTAAGGGGTTTAAATTTCCAATAATATTCTTGGATATATACATTCCCCCAAAAAAATCATGATCTATCCAAAACATGATTTTATAGTATACCTCCAAGAAACATTGAATTCTAAAAAAAATTCCTTCAACGACATTAATCTAGTTTTATTTTTTCACTCTTTTTAATCCATTTCATTGATCCATTATTGTCTCTTAAAAGAACTTTCTCTTCTAACATTTATCTATCACTTTCTAAAAATTTTATTTTCTTCTAAATAATCTATAAAATGCTGATTTATTAAAAAATGGTTTTTTAAAAAACCAATATCTTTTTTATTATTTTTATTTACGTTCTCCCAACTATTAAAGTAAGTATTCTTGGTTCTTGGTTTCCATTATAACCAAGGGTATTCTTTTAGTTCTTGGTTACTGTTTATATTATGGGATTATTTCCTTTCTACTTTTAGTTCTTGGTTTTCATTAAATCCAAAAGATTAATATAACCATCTCAATAATTCTTGAGGGGCAGATATTTAAAGGATCATTCTTAAGACATATATAAACTCCATTATCAGGGTTAACTTTTTAATTTACATAATTTAGATTCTTATTTTTTAAAAAATTTAATATCTACTATTCCCAATTTAGTTTTATTATTTTTTTGTTAAATCATATATTATTATTATAATTTCATTTATTTTATAGAACTATTTAAAAAAATTACAGAAAATTTATCTCCCCTCTTGCAATTTATTATCTGACCTATATTTGGTATCATCTCTGTTCAATTTATTTCTCTCAAAATTTCTACATTTTCAAAAACATTTTTTATTTTGATAACATTAACCAAGTGAAAAGTTAAAACTTTTTAAAAGTGAAGTGCACTGTGTTGCATTTGTTTTCAATGAGGTATGTTGTTGTCAAGGAATGAATGGATGGATGTCAAGGAGTTTCAATATGTGAATGAAAAAGGTTGTGATGGTGATGGTGATGAATGGAGAATGACCATGGTACTAAGATGCATGTCACTTAGGAGATTCACTAAGTGACATAGGATGTTGTGGTTGAAACATTCTCTATGGACATCAGACGATTGTTGAACTGATCTTTAAGTTACAAGAACTTGTATCAACTGGATACAATGTCACAACAAGCTCTAGAAGGCCATGCATTGTTAAGACAATGCAGGAGGAAGTGAATGGGATCCATCCACAACTTCTAAGCGGATGAAGTGGATTAATGAAGTCCATGCACTAACACTTAGTGCATGTGAATGTGAAGAAGATCCAATTGATCTCTGATTAGATCAATGAAGCTCATTGGAGATTTTCTGTGATTCAGGAGCTCAGTTGATGAAGAACCTTCAAGAATTTCCATTCCTAAGTGATAAATAAATGTTGAGGATGAATGGAGGAATTCTTAAGAAGAAGAAGAAAAATGTAGAAGAATAATGGCTTAGAGGAAGATGGCCTGGCATTTAGAATTGGCATTTTTCATATGGAGTACTTTGTTTTTTTTGACAAAGTAACATTCTGTCCCTTTGCCAAAAATTAGGCCAGCCAAGGCCAGCCCACGAGTTCAACCCCACGGCTCATGTGGGAACTAGGCGCCACGCCCATGGGGGAACCCATGGTGCAAGTACAGGGCAGCAGGGCTACGCAGGGGTGTCACGCCCACGCGGCAGGGGCGCATGAAGCGCGCCCGGAGTGCATGGTGGGCGCTAGGAGCGCGCCCGCAGGAGGCGTGAGTGGGCGCAGAGCGCGCCCGCAGAGAGAACACGATGCGGGGCGGCACCGTGGAGGTTGGAGGTTCAATTGAGCTGGCTGGGGGATCGCTAGGTTGATAAAGCGCGAGAAACCCGCGCGCGGATTCGATGTGGGACGCGCAAAATTCACAGGGAGCGCATCCTGGCCGTCCGAGTGATCGCGCGGCAGATCTCGGCCGCCCGATGCATCGCGCCGCTCGCGATCTAATCTGAGCCGCCCATCTAATCGCGCACCAGATCTTAACCGTCCGATGCATCTACGGATCGTCTTTAACCTCGAGCCATGCCGAGGCCTCCCCGCATGCCTCCGTCAATACAGGCGCCTCCCGACGACGGATTTTGAGATCCTGGCCACCATAAATCGAGCCGAAGCATCCATGGAGTTCGTCTGAGCCGTATGAACACAACCATGCAATAAAATATGCATGCATGTAATGAGATGATGAATTCGGTCAAGGCCGAGTCAAACAAAGTTGCTGAGGGCGTGCCACATTGCTCGAACGCCTAAACCAAAGGATTGCATGCGTTCTAAGTCGCATGCACGTGAAGAAGATAAAAAATAAAGAACCCGCATTGAAACAGAGAAGAAATCAAGATTTGAGGGAAATCTTGAATTCCCGAAATCTTCGGGAGATTAAAAATATCTCATGCGGATGAACCGCCTCTCCCTTGCCTATAAAAAGAGAGGTCGATCTCTCGGTGAAGCTTGCTGATCCTTTGCTGAAACTTTGAGGAGTCCCGTGAGTGCTCTCTGCCTCGCGAAGAATTTGAGAAGCCCGGAGCCACCCCTTGGCTCCGTGAGGTTCCTTTCGCGCACCCCTTGCGTGAAAGAGGTGAAGGAAAGTCCCCTGCGCTCCTTCCTTGCGTGACAGGAAGACTCGTGGCCGCATCCTTGCGCGCCCGTGGTTGCATCCTTCTCTGCCCGCGGACTTGCGTGGCAGGAGGTGTTTGCGCGGCCGCTTGTGCCCTTGCACTTGTGCGCCCTGCGGTGTTGCACCTTGCACACCCGAGGCAGTAGCAACCTTGCGCGCCCAAGGTGGTTGCACTTGCGCGCTTGATCCATCTTGCACCCTTTTTGTGTCAAGTGAAGCAACCCTACGCGGCAGTGGGTGTGCACCAAAGAAGACCCGAGGCCTTAGTGCATTTGTGTGTGCATTCTTGAAGAGTGAAGACCACCACACTTTGTGTGTTTGTGCATTTGAAAAGAAGGCCGAGGATAGCTTGGGTGTGTGCAAAAATAGTGAAGGCCAAATACACACTCATTGTGTGTGTGCAAATCAAAGAACAAAGTTGTGTGTGCAAAACAACAAAGTGAAGTGGCCGAACCTATGTGTGTGCTCTAAGTGGAGTGGACACACTTAGAAGAAGAAGAAGACTCACACAAAGTATAACACACATTTAAGTGTGTAAACACATTGAACAAAGAGTGAAGTTCAAGTGAGAAGGTGTGTGCTATAGTTGACTACACCCTCTGAGGGTTTACAGCACCAAGAAGAGAAGAAGGGGAGTGCATGCATGCATGCTTGCACGTGAACATGTGAACAAAGCTAAATCAGGCTGTGTGCAATTGAGAAGTCCAAGACCAGAAGATCTTGAAGAATCAGAGTTTCCATGCATACAATGAATGAAGTTGAATTGCAGTGAGACTGGACCAGACTAAAGTTAAAGACATCAATTGTCTGAGTATTCAGTAATTGGAGAGAGGCCAGGTCATCCTTAGAAGAAGGAGATAAATCCTGAGTAAGACGAGAAGACCTGATCATAACAAGTGATCAGAGGTACAGAGCAAGGCCAGCAGTCTTTATCCCACGCTGCTGAAGATACTTGAAGAGCTGAACAAGAAGAAGAGCTACTCGTGCGACTCGAGGAGCCAGGAGAAGCCCCCTGTGAGACTCAGGGTGGAAGAAGTCTTCAGTGGGATTCTGGAGCAGGCCAGTGGGACTCTGGTAACACTATGGGATGCAGTATAAAGACCCTCCTGTGGGACTCAGGAGAGATACAGTGGGATGCTGTATCGACCATTGTAATTCTAACAAGTTATAATGGAGAAACCATGTTGGGGCGTATAACCAACATGGAAAGTACGTAGGCCTTTGGTGCCGAACCTTGTAAATCCTTGTGTCCTGTGCCTTTAAATTTACTACATCATTCGAGGAAAGGCCGAGAGATACAAGAAGAGTGGATCGAGGCTTTAACCAGCCATAGAGGTTTAATTGATAAGGAATCAATTAGTAAAAAGTTTTAAGGGATCACTGATTCACCCCCTCCCCCTCTCAGTGATTCACACGGATCATGGGCACTTCAATTGGTATCAGAGGGAAGGTTACCTCTAAAAGATCCAAGGGAGTCTTTATGAAGTGCAGATTTGAGGAAATGAAAGAACAGCCTCAAATGGAGATGTCTTCCAAGACTCTGAAAAACAGAATGAAGAAACAAGCAAAGAAGATGAAGAAGAAGGTTGTTGCAATCAGAGAAACTCCTTCTATGGAAAGAAATGTGAAAGTCACATCAGATGAAAATTCCTTTTATCATTCTTCTGATGAAGCCTGTTCTAGCTGTGATGAAGATGGAAGGAACAATGATCTTCTAAATGAAATCAAATATCTTCAGAAGACAGTCCCCAAGGAAGTGGCAATGTGTATAGCTACAGGCCTCCTTGATCTTCAAGAAGAAAAATTACAGCTAGAAGATGAAGCCAATTCTCTGGAAGTCCAATTGGCAAAAAGGGTTGGCATTACCAACACTCTCAGAAAGCTGGTGAAGGCTAAAGATGAAACCGTTTCCCTTTGCAATGAAAGATATGAAGACACTACTGAAGAATTGCAAAGAAGCCTTTCTGAGAAAGAATTCTTTAAGACAATGGTCAAAGAAGTTTTCTGTGCACTTGAAAAATTACACAGAGTATGAATGGTTGTTAAAGATGCTCAACTTGAAGACAAAGTAAAAAGGGTAAAGGAGCTTGACAACTCATTGCTTGAAATGAATAAGGTGCATGAAGACCATATAAAGCAGCTGGAAGAGAAATGGGAAGGAAGGCTAAGAACTATTGAGGATGAGAAGAACTCCCTCAATATGAAATGCTTAGAACTGGAGGTGATATTGAACAATCAACAATCACCCAAAGCCAAATCCTCCCAGTCAGCTGAAAGGAGAAATGTTGCTACTCAAGTATGCATTGAGTAGGATGATTCTAAAAGAAATACATCCTCTAATAAAAGGGCAACAACTTCTAAAAAGAAGGTACCATCCATCCCATCTTGTACTCATGTTTCTAAATGTGTTTCCACAAAAAGTACAGGATGGAAGAATAACACTGATCAAGTATGGATGAAGAAGATGAAGAAAGAGAGCTCTCCTGAAACAGCACAACAAGTCAAGAAAAGTACCCTACAATCAGAAGGACTCAAGAGGTCAAGATTTGTGGGTCAGTGTTGGTGTTTTAACAAGTATGGGCATTGTGCAAAGGATTGTTGGTACAATCCACTGAATGCCAAAGCACAGAGGAAGCCCATGCCTAGGGGGAGCAAGCCAGAAGAAAAGAAGCAGCATCCACAGGTCCAGAGACATCTGTTTACTGCAAATAGATTTGGATTACTTGACAACATCTGGGATGTTTGCAAAAGTGGTCAAAAAGATACATGTCAATCTCCAACTGTATCCAGAGCTCAAAAGAAGAAAAGATCACAGAACCTGGCTCAGAAAGAATCCTTGGGAAGAAAGCATAAGAAAGTGGAAGATGCTCCCAAGAAGATTATGAAAAAGGAAGAGAAGACCTTGGATTTAAAATCCAAGAAGGGTGATGCATCCAGAAGGACCACCAAGAAGAAAACATGCTTCTACTGTGGAAAGAAAGGTCATACCAGGGATCTTTACAAACAAGCCATGGAAATCAATAGAAGCCAACTAAACTCAAACAGAAAATCAATCCAAAAGAAGCAGAAGGGATTGATTGAAAACAAGTTGCCTAAGAGAGGTGGCTTAACAGTATCAAAAGAACCATGTGGAATTTCTAAAACTGAGGCCTCACTTCCAAATGACTTGTTAGTCATATGGCCTAATCAGTTGCAACTTGCCAAAGATCTGCAAAGAGCTAAAGATGAAGTTCTGGCAATTGCAAAGGCAAAAGGAAAGAAAAAGATTTCACATGAAGATCAAGTTCTGTGTGTGAGGTGCAATCAAGCTGGACATACTAGTGATAAATGCATGATATTCATTCCAGCTCAGAAGGGATTCTTCAAAAGAATGAAGATTTCACCAGGAGACTCTAGTGCTCAGAAGGCACCTAGAAATACAGGAGTCACACACAAAGAAGTTAAAGAGGTGTTGAGATCCACACCAACACAAACATCATTGAAGATCAAATGTGCAAGTGTGAAGAATGGTGAAAATGGGACATCTCGGTTGAGAGAATCTTCTCAACCTTGTTGTTCACATTGATGAACCAAGGAGGTTCCATCTTATTCCCTAACCACTTATTTACATGTGCTAACATTGCAGGGAATTCAAGATGATGATCATTCTCATTTGGAGGATGGTTTGGAAGGAATGGAGTGCACCCCTTGAGGGGGAGCCAATCTGGAGAAGATGATATTTTGGGATTTAATATCATCTTGATAAAAGTGAAGGTATTCCAATCATACTTTCATCCCTTGTTTCTTAATTGTATTCATCATGAAAATTAAGGGGGAGTATTGATTGAAGACAAATGGTTGAAAGGGGGAGCTTTATCTTTGCACCTGAACTTTCTAATGAGTTTTGTGAAGCATGTGCAGGATTTAGCAATTCATTGATATATCTGAAAAATTTCAAACCCCTGAAGCATGATCTGACATGTACAGTGAATGTTGGACAGCATTGAGTACCTTGGTTACATCACTCTTGTTTTCTACACCGGGTTAGCCCAAGTCGACTTAGAGTTGATTTACTAAAGGTTCTTTGCTAAAGAGAACATGTGACATCATCCCTCTCTCAGTGTTTTTCAAGAAAATACTTTTCAAAGGGAGGAAGTGATATTTTGAAGAGAACCACACCACACCTTTGCATTTGATTGCCAATAAGGGGGAGAAAATATTGGCACACATATTGACCCATTCATATGTGCTGAAGAAGTGTATTGACAACAAATACAAAGGGGGAGATTGAAGTGCACTGTGTTGCATTTGTTGTCAATGAGATGTTGTTGTCAAGGAATGAATGGATGGATGTCAAGGAGTTTCAATATGTGAATGAAAAAGGCTGTGATGGTGATGGTGATGAATGGAGAATGGCCATGGTACTAAGATGCATGTCACTTAGGAGATTCACTAAGTGACATAGGATGTTGTGGTTGAAACATTCTCTATGGACATCAGACGATTGTTGAACTGATCATTAAGTTCCAAGAACTTGTATCAACTGGATACAATGTCACAACAAGCTCTAGAAGGCCATGCATTGTTAAGACAATGCATGAGGAAGTGAATGGGATCCATCCACAACTTCTATGTGGATTAAGTGGATTAATGAAGTCCATGCACTAACACTTAGTGCATGTGAATGTGAAGAAGATCCAATTGATCTCTGATTAGATCAATGAAGCTCATTGGACATTTTCTGTGATTCAAGAGCTTAGTTGATGAAGAACCTTCAAGAATTTCCATTCCTAAGTGATAAATAAATGTTGAGGATGAATGGAGGAATTCTTAAGAAGAAGAAGAAAAATTTAGAAGAAGAATGGCTTAGAGGAAGATGGCCTGGCATTTAGAATTGGCATTTTTCATATGGAGTACTTGTTTTTTTTTGAAAAAGTAACATTCTGTCCCTTTGCCAAAAATTAGGCCAGCCAAGGCCAGCCCACGAGTTCAACCCCATGGCTCATGTGGGCACTAGGCGCCACACCCATGGGGGAACCCATGGTGCAAGTACAGGGCGGCAGGGCTACGCAGGGGTGTCACGCCCGCGCGACAGGGGCGCATGAAGCGCGCCCAGAGTGCATGGTGGGCGCTAGGAGCGCGCCCGCAGGAGGCGTGAGTGGGCGCAGAGCGCGCCCGCAGAGAGTACACGGTGCGGGGCGGCACCAGGGAGGTTGGAGGTTCAATTGAGCCGGCTGGGGGAGCGCTAGGTTGATAAAGCGCGAGAAACCCGCGCGCGGATTCGATGTGGGACGCGCAAAATTCACCGGGAGCGCATCCTGGCCGTCCGAGTGATCGCGCGGCAGATCTCGGCCGCCCGATGCATCGCGCCGCTCACGATCTAATCTGAGCCACCCATCTAATCGCGCGCCAGGTCTTAACCGTCCGATGCATCTGCGGATCGTCTTCAACCTCGAGCCATGCTGAGGCCTCCCCGCATGCCTCCGTCAATACAGGCGCCTCCCGACGACGGATTTTAAGATCCCGACCACCATAAATCGAGCCGAAGCATCCATGGAGTTCGTCTGAGCCGTATAAACACAACCATGCAATAAAATATGCATGCATGCAATGAGATGATGAATTCGGTCGAGGCCGAGGCAAACAAAGTTTCCGAGGGCGTGCCACGTTGCTCGAACGCCTAAACCGAAGGCTTGCATGCGTTCTAAGTCGCATGCACGTGAAGAAGATAAAAAATAAAGAACCCGCATTGAAACAGAGAAGAAATCAAGATTTGAGGGAAATCTTGAATTCCCGAAATCTTCGGGAGAATAAAAATATCTCATGCGGATGAACCGCCTTTCCCTTGCCTATAAAAAGAGAGGTCGATCTCTCGGTGAAGCTTGCTGATCCTTTGCTGAAACTTTGAGAAGTCCCGTGAGTGCTCTCTGCCTCGTGAAGAATTTGAGAAGCCCGGAGCCACCCCTTGGCTCCGTGAGGTTCCTTTCGCGCACCCCTTGCGTGAAAGAGGTGAAGGAAAGTCCCCTGCGCGCCTTCCTTGCGCGACAGGAAGACCCGTGGTCGCATCCTTGCGCGCCTGTGGTTGCATCCTTCTCTGCCCGCGGACTTGCGCAGCAGGAGGTGTTTGCGTGGCCTCTTGTGCCCTTGCACTTGTGCGCCCCGCGGTGTTGCACCTTGCACACCTGAGGCAGTAGCAACCTTGCGCGCCCAAGGTGGTTGCACTTGCGCGCTTGATCCATCTTGCACCCTTTGTGTGTCAAGGGAAGGAACCCTACGTGGCAGTGGGTGTGAACCAAAGAAGACCCGAGGCCTTAGTGAATTTGTGTGTGCATTCTTGAAGAGTGAAGACCACCACACTTTTTGTGTGTGTGAATTTGAAAAGAAGGCCGAGGATAGCTTGGGTGTGTGCAAAAATAGTGAAGGCCAAATACACACTCATTGTGTGTGTGCAAATCAAAGAACAAAGTTGTGTGTGCAAAACAACAAAGTGAAGTGGCTGAACCTATGTGTGTGCTCTAAGTGGAGTGGACACACTTAGAAGAAGAAGAAGACTCACACAAAGTATAACACACATTTAAGTGTGTAAACACATTGAACAAAGTGTGACGTTCAAGTGAGAAGGTGTGTGCTATAGTTGACTACACCCTCTGAGGGTTTACTGCACCAAGAAGAGAAGAAGGGGAGTGCATGCATGCATGCTTGCACGTGCACATGTGAACAAAGCTAAATCAGGCTATGTGCAATTGAGAAGTCCAAGACCAGAAGATCTTGAAGAATCAGAGTTTCCATGCATTCAGTGAATGAAGTTGAATTGCAGTGAGACTGGACCAGACTAAAGTTAAAGACATCAATTGTCTGAGTATTCAGTAATTGGAGAGAGGCCAGGTCATCCTTAGAAGAAGGAGATAAATCCTGAGCAAGACGAGAAGACCTGATCATCACAAGTGATCAGAGGTACAGAGCAAGGCCAACAGTCTTTATCCCAGGCTGCTAAAGATACTTGAAGAGATGAACAAGAAGAAGAGCTACTCGTGCGACTCGAGGAGCCAGGAGAAGCCCCCTGTGTGACTCAGGGTGGAAGAATTCTTCAGTGGAATTCTGGAGCAGGCCAGTGGGACTCTGGTAACACTGTGGGACGCAGTATAAAGACCCTCCTGTGGGACTCAGGAGAGATACAGTGGGATGCTGTATCGACCATTGTAATTCTAACAAGTTATAATGGAGAAACCATGTTGGGGAGTATAACCAACATGGCAAGGACGTAGGCCTTTGGTGCCGAACCTTGTAAATCCTTGTGTCCTGTGCCTTTACATTTACTGCATCATTCGAGGAAAGGCTGAGAGATACAAGAAGAGTGGATCGATTCTTTAACCAGCCATAGAGGTTTAATTGATAAGGAATCAATTAGTAAAAAGTTTTAAGGGATCACTGATTCACCCCCTCCCCCTCTCAGTGATTCACACGGATCTGGGCACTTCAAAAAGGAATCATTTTCAAAAACCCATAGTGATATTGAAGGGAAATATATGGGTTGCAAAACTTATTTTTGTGGCTCTAACTAAATAAATTTAAAGACGCTGATTTTAACCCTTCATAGATCTATTTGTTATCCTGTATGAATAATTTTTATGCATGGTTATATTCCTACTTGTGGAAAAAAGAAACATTGACACCTGATTATACTTCTTCTTTTGAATTATATGGTAAATCTTTGAATTACATTCATATCATTTTATACCAAAATGAATTTAATAATATACATCTATTAAACAATACTCATTAAATTTGGAAACTTTTTGAAGTTACTCATGAAGGAATGAGTAATGTTAATGATACTATTCTTGATATTCATAGGTAATATTTTCAAATCCTAAGTATACATCCAAATTAATCTATTTCTAAAATTTTTCCACACTTTAGTGACATATGCAATGAAATAAAATCGATTGGTGATTTTATTATTATATAAACATTAGTCAATATCTTTTTTGGTTTTAACAAGTAATTGTGCACTTAAAGTGAAAAAAATACAAGAAGATAGAGGCATAAAGGCCGTATTGATCAAGTACCTCATCATATATCTCATGAATTATAAAATCAAAATAATGATAAAAGTTGAGAGTGCATCCAAAGAATCCAGAGAGAAAAATACAATTCATTTTAAATCCATTAATGATGAATCTTATCATAGTAATTAAATGAATTACCTAGATAAGAATATTAACAAATTATTAAAAAAAAGTAATCCTACCAATATTCCAAAAATAACTATGAGCAAAGTGAACAACATGTGGAAATATTAATATAAAAATTGTGGCCACATAAGATTAGAAATACCATTGATCAACATTAAAAATAATAATAATAATAATAAAAAGAATTAATTAAAAGTATCAACCTAGAGTGTAATAAATGACACTCTCTCCTTAATATAATCCATCAATTAAATCACTAAGTGTCTCATGGATGATGTCGAGGTTAGTAACAAAGTAAATTCAACATACTCTTTTTTGTCTTCAATAAAATTCCTCTTCTTCCTCATATTCTTCCAATCACTTAAGTTATAAAGATAAAAATATTCTCATTATCAAATTTAATATTGTGTTTGAGAAATGACTTCAGTGTTAATGAACCTAAAAATAACTATAATTAAGTACTTAAAAAATTTCTTCTAAAAATATAAAAAGACAAATTATCAAAAAATTTAATTATAAACCAAATGTGAATGCGTTACAATTGACTACGAATTTTATAAAAAATTATCTCATGAAATTAAAATAGTGTGAAAAAAGTATAAATAAAATATTGTGTTTAAAATTCCATGAAAATAATAATTATGGAATTTGTTTTTTTGATAAATTATTGTTATTACAAAAATACTACATTTTCAAAAGGATTTTATCCATACGAATTATAAAATTATTATAAAAAATATGATTATTTAATTTATGAATGTAGCTGAAATAAATACTCAATTTTGTGGATGAAAATGTATAATCATTAATCCTATATCTCATATTAAAAATCATTTAAAAAAATTGGGTATCAAAATCCCTATTAACTAATATATGTGGACCCAATATCATATCAATGAAGGTATAATTTAATAATTTTAAAGGAATCATGTCCGAATATTAAATAAAAAAACTAGTTATATAGATTGTGTGTGATATCAACATGTTTATGGCGAGTCCACCATATTTAATCAACTTAGATAACTCAACATAAGATACATGAATTTCATTAAAAATTCAAGAATTAAAATCCCTTGTATAGTTAAACCAATTTTCCAATTTGATGCTTATAAAATATTTTTGTTTCATTGATGGTTTAAAACACATTTTTTTAAGAATGATAAAATTATATGACATGGTTTTTTAATATCAATGAAAAATTATTTTTTATGTTTTTTATTTAAAAGTAAACTTTTTTACTGCTTTTCATTTTAATAATGTTTATTTTACCAATTAAAAATATCATTTTCCCAAAATGATATATTTTTTGAGAATTCATGAAATAAATTAGTTTATTTGGAATATAAACATGTGACACTATAGTTCACACAAGTACACATACACATTTTTAATATAATTCCATTCAATTAGTATGAGATTTACCAAAATTATATTTCAAAGGTTATATAGTTAGTGAACCTTGATAACGTTTTAAAAAAAAGATATTCTAAACCAAAAAAGAAGTATCAATCTCTAAATCCATTTTTTTACACACCTTGATTTTTTTGGACCAACTAAAGTTTAAAGTATCATAATAAAATTATATAGCTTTTTCATTGTCAACGATTATGAAAGATTAACTTTTATTATTTTCCATGAAAAAAAATGAGGCATATAAAGTATTCATAAGATTCACCAAGAAGATAAAAAATAAGAATGTAAAAAAAATTATTTCCATTTTGTGTATCATAGGATATAGTTTTATAATAAAGAGTTAGATAAAGGTTATGCTTCATAAGTCAATAATCATACTTTGTTTTCTCATAGAACACCGCAGAAAATAGGGTTGTTAAATGATGGAATAAAACTATTCAAGAAATTTTATGATCCCTCTTGAATAATTTTAAAATCCCTCATTACATTTGTATAGAGGCACTTAATGCCATAGTTATATCATAAATCATTTTATTATAAGTCCCACTCCAAACACAAACCTTTATGAGATTTGGAAAAATAAAATTATAAAAGATGTATTTTTCAAAGTGTTGGATGTAAATGTTATATTCTTAAAAATAAAGAAAAATTAAGGAAATTCGATCCAAAATCAGGTGAAGTAATATTTATTAGGTATTAAAAGATAATTAAATCCTATATAGTTTCCAGTAAAAGAACCAAAACCATTGAATAATAGTTTATATCAAATTCAATAAAAACTTTTCTAAGACTTTATTCTAATTAGATGATGTGTATAACCTTGGACCTTTGACTTTAAATTATCTACAGTATCCAAAAATGGTTATCAATGAAAAATATACATATATTACTTTACAATATTTTTTTAAATAAAATCCAAAGGACATTCATTGGAAAACATTATTACAGATTTTAAACCTAGTAATCATAATAGATGTTATGTCTTAAGTGACATTGAGAATAATTCTTTTATTTGCTTTATAGAACCGTATAATATTGATGATTCCATTAATGTTGAAAATTGGGATTTTCTTATACCAGAATATCTAAACTAATCCAACATAATAATGTTTAGTCTCTTATTAAGATACCCTACATCAATCCTATTATAGGTACAAAATGGTATATTAGAAATAAATTAAATGAGGTGGGTAAAATCGCACATAAAAAAGAGAGACTTGTAGTTAAAGGATCTAATCATGAAGAAGTTATTGATTATAGTGAAATAATTAAACCCATTACTCAATGAAAATCTATTATAATCTTGGAGGAATTCCCCACCCATATAATTTTCTTTTTGAAAATAGATGTAAAAATTTATTTATAAAAATGGGTTTATTTCTAAAAATGTTTTTTAAACAATAACTCAATTTTAAGATGCCAAAATTTTCTAGTTATATTTTCATTTTAATAAAATATTTATATGTTTTAAAAAATTATTTTGGGATTGGTATGTATGGAGAAAAAGTTTTATTTTATCAAATGATTACAAAATGGAAAAATATATATAATACAAATTTATTTCTAAAAAATGTTTCAAATGGTTATTTAATCCTTTCAATATATTTCTAAGATGTAATTTTTTGATAAAGAAATGAATATATTTGTAACTATTTTTAAAAACTTATGAGAAAACAATTTGAAATGATTTTCATGGGTGAGTTAAAATTATTTATTTATTTTAAAATTTATCATAAAGTGTATAGTGATTTTATAAGACTAATTAAATTAAAGAATGAAAATATAATGTGTTTTTGAATGGCTAATGATATGAATGTTTGAAAACAATTGGGATTTCATGTAAGCTAACATTTTATGATGCTGGTAAAAAAGTTGAAAAAAATCTTTAATGAGGTATGATTGGGATCCTTTTTTACCTTATTGTGACCCAGACATACAACATGTTTATTTATTTTCCTTGTGTTTTGTTTAAATATAATCCTAAATAATGTCATTTAAAATCTTTTAAAAGTATTTTTCTATTTTCAGAAGTTTATAAAAAACAAGTTTTATTTTAACCTAAAGGATACACTTTTAATATTTCATATTTTTTTGATTTCAATATTTGAAAATTCAAAATAGATAGAAAATATAAAAGTTAGTCTTATCACCTTCTTGTATATTTTTTTTTATTATAGAGTATCAAGATGGAAAATTTAGTTGTTCTTTCCAAAAAATAAGTGGAATATATATCAATAAGGAGTTGTTGCACCCAAATTAAATGGATAAAACAAACTCTCATCAATTTTAGGCTATCATTTATTTATGTTACAACTAAATATGAATGTTTTTGTTCTATATGCATCTCTATAAATACAATTAATCATGAAATCCCTAAGAATAATGATATTAAACACAAATTTATCAGAGACCACTTTCAAAAATGATATATATTTTTAGAGTACATTGCATTTATCATTAATTATAAGAATTATTTTAAAAAACACTCTCTTTAGTGAATTTTATTTTTCTTTAAGGGGATATAAGAATGAAATACATGTAATTATTTATATTATTTATTCTCATATTTGATTTCACTTTTCAAACAATGATTGATTTTAAAGAACTTTTATTTTTATGTTTTTAAAAAATATCATTTAAATATAATCAAGATAGTATTTTTATGATCACTTTGATTATCTTATAATTTACCTCTTATCCATGTAAACATTTTTTTATAAGTATTTTTTCAAATAAAAAATGGGGATAAAGTTTTAAATGATAATTGGGAGACATTTTTTATAAATGGGAAATGTGTAATGTTTTGGGGGATAAATGTCCAAATCATTATAAAAAGAGGAAGATATATTAGAGAAGGATATTATTTCAAGGTAGAGACTTTTGGTTTCACAGAAATGATATTTCATAATCTTTTATCCTTTACCTCTTCTTATTCACCTCCTTATAATCTATTATCTTTTATTTTAATCTCAAATGAGATGTTGTGATCATTCAATGGGGGTGTTTATAGAATATTTATGGTGTTTTTATGATCAAAATTACTTATTGTGATTATAACCATTGTGGTTGAGTGTTTATGAGTTATATTACTCTATATTTTTCTTAAGGAAGAATCAAACCAATTGAAGGTTTCAAGATGAACTTGGAGGAATATTTTCCAGGTTCTCATTTCCTAGCTATATCTTCTACCCGATAGGTTTAAACTAGACTAAAAAAAGTAATAGATAGAACCACCATACTTATAAGTGGCTCATCAGCTACATATTAGGGCCAATTAGCTACCTGGTGGAGTCTAATGGATCATAGGAAGCTAATTAATGACATTGAGTACCTGGAGGCATCATAAGGAATACATTGTGGCTTCAATACAAATATATCAATAATAATTAAATGATGGATTTAAAGAACTGAATTTACTCAATAATTCGTTGGATATACCCAATATGACATAAAATTCTATCAATGATATATAAAGACAAATTATGAGTCTTAGATCTCATTAATTAACAAATGTGACAACTAATTTCTCCTAAAAAATATTTATCATACCATAATGTGAATTTGAAATAGATCTCCAACAAATATCCAATTCTCAAAATGCAAAAAAAATATTTAATGTCTTCAATCCAACTTAATTTTACTCCCAAATTAAGAAATATTATTTATCACTTTTTTAATTTCGTAAATTATCTCCCTATTCCACATTTTCACACTCAATCTCTCATAAGAATTGATTTTCGTCTAAATCTTCTAGAGAGAGTTGTGTTCTGTGTAAAGGGTTTTTGAAAATAAAAATATATCTTCTTTATTTCTTTATTTAGGTTCTCACCATCATTAAAGTGAAGTTTATTGGTTATTATTTTCCATTGAAACCAAGGAAATTATTTTTCTTCTTGGTTTCTTTTAAAACATAGGTAGAAATATAACCATTTGAACACTTCTTTAGGATAATACGCACATGGAATCACTCTCAATATATTTCAAAATTAATTTACCAAGTGTGCCTTTTAAATTTATTCATTTTATTTTTCTCTTTGATAAAATTTTTAATTTCAACTACAAAAACCTGTCTTTTATTTTTTTTAAATCATATGATTTCATGATAATAACATTTATTTTAACCCATCATTAAAAAAAATCAGAAATTCACCCCTCTTTCCATTTTATCCATGACCAACAGTGTACTCATGATTTAATGGTTCATATTCCATTGGAATATTAGAATATTATAGTTTTAAAGGGTTTTGGGTTTGGTTATGAGATGAGAACTTGAATCATGATAATTATTTTGGATTGAAATTTGTAGTCAGAAACAAACACTTTAAAGATATAGTTGATTTTGGAAACTGAAATTGATCTTTTACTCATAAACATAGGATATTTGGATAAATTATGGTTTTAAATTTTTTGGTGATGAAATGATTTATTATAAGGAGAAATTTAGCATCTATGTTCTTATGGATTTATTTAAAGAAGATTTTCAAAGGAAATGGTCTGTAAATACACCTACCTTTTTTAATATTTAAGATCAGTTGAGGGGTCATTCTTTCATTTTGGGTTTTTATTTACAAATTTGAGTTTTTATGATGAAATAATGTGTTATATGGATCATACAATTGGGTTTTTAGGTGATATGAGTTATTATAAATGGCGAGAAGGGATATATTATATATGATTTTGTTGTAGATGACATCGTGTACTCGGTGGGTGATCACTAGGTACCTCGAGAGTCAAGTATAGGAAAAGGTACCTAGGTAGTGCCTTTGGGTACTCAGTTGCCTTGGGTTAGGTATCATATAATCCATTATGGATTTTACTATGTTAAATGGGAATTTTTGAATTTTTCGTTTTCCTTTTAAACCCTTTTGGGAGAACATCAACCTCATTTTATTTTACCCAGTTATGAGATTATCCTCAATGGACACCACTTTAGCTTCTTCTCAGTTCTTCTCCTTTAATACAAGGTGTGATCAAGGGGTATCTTTATGTTAAATCAATGTTTTTACCACTATTTCATCATATTTTCCCCAATATTATTTTCTACACTAGTTTCTCTATCCTTAGATAATAATTTGTTGTCGTGATTTCACAAAAATCATAGAAAAATTACTTTTCAACATAGGGATCCCACTCTTCTCTTATAAAATTAGTGGTATGATTTTTTTCTTATATACATTCATTATTTTAATTCTAATTAGTTAGATTATGTTTGATTATAGGTTTTTCATGTTTTTTTGGGTGAATTTAAATTATTATATGTGTGGTTTTAATTAGGGTTTTTTTCATGACTATGGTCTTTGGAGGACTTTTTCAATAAATCTACTAGGTTTTCATAGAGTTTAGTGACTCTTGGTCTAGGATTCATATATATATATATATATGTAATTTTAAATGTTTTTGGAATTATATATAATTTATTACTTGGGTGTTTTTGTAGATAATTCGAGTATTCTTAGATATTTTTTGAGAGAAGTAGTTTTATAATGTTTAAGGTATGTTTATATTAATTAAATGAGAGAATTTATAGGTTATGGTTGGAACATTATAACCAATATTTTTTTAATAGTTTAATAATAAGTCCTAAAATTTTATTTGAAACTATGAAATGGTGTATTATTTATTCATTTTTCTATACAATATATGATACCATAATTAGTATTTTAAGGGATCAAAAATGGTATTTAAATAAATATTTAAACTTGGGATTAATGGAATTATAATGAAATTACATTATATAGGGTTTTATTTTAGAAAATATTCCTTTTTTACATTCAATTTTATACTTTAATTCTTTGATAATGTTTTATGATTTTTTCATGTCTTTATTTTTAATGTTTCATGCATTTAGGAACCTTACATGGGTTTTATATCCTTTTAATTATACCTACTAAATTCTTCCATGTCATGAAATGTTATGAGAATCTTTATTATTAGTATTATATAAAACTATTTTCTTATCCCATATTCTTATTGGTTCCAAGTTATTAATTGGTTTAAAAAATGGACCTTAATATTGAACATCAAAATATTGTATTACTCTAGTGTATCCGAGTGTGCCAATAATATGTCATCGTAAAATGGTCACCTCATTTGACCATAGAATGAATGAGTTATATATCACCAATCCAGAATAAACGGATTAGTAATTTTATTTGTGGTGAGGTTATAGGTGATACAGATGGTTGGAAGAAATGATATACTGTAATAAATTCATAGTTTCATAAAATTGGTTATCTTTTAAATAAATTTTTTTTCAATAATAAATTTTTGACCTGCTCCATAAAATTAACATGTTATGTACTAGTTAAATTTTACTTCTTTAATTAGTGAGTAAGATTTAATGAAGCACTGTTCAGTATGTGAAATTTAAAATCATTTCTAATTTAACCAAAACTGAAATATTTTCTAATGTGAAGGGTATCTCCTTTAACATAATAATGTTTAAGGTTGAGGGGGTTTTCTATTTATGAATGCATCTATTTGGGTATGTTATCATTTACAGTTTTAAGATATAAGGTCTAAAACTTTGAATTTTAATTTGTTCTCTCACTTCAATGTGTTTAAATATCATTAAAATAATTTTAAAAATAATGATTTTTTTAGATAAAATTATAATTGATTGAAAATTTTAAACCTAAATTTCTTATTCTGTTTTATTCTCCTTTAGGAATGATGTGAGTGGAAATTATTTTGATAGTTCAATGATTATTCCATTTCATATTTATCCATAGTGAACACTTGTAACCTTACTGATATACCTGATGCCTTATTTGGAAAAAGGAAAAATGAAAATAGAATATAAATCCCTTCATAATTTATGCTAGTTATTTTGAATCCCTTTTAATTATTAGGGATTAAAACCATGATTGACATGTAGCTAATATTTGTTTTTTAAATTTATGTTATAGAATTATTGTAACATGCCAGATTTATTCCAGGTTGATATGATATTTTCTATAATATGGAGAAGCATACCTAATTTTTCTTATTGATAATAATGATTATTGTTTACCTGATATATAATTTAGGCATTATAGTTCCTTTGTTTTTTATGAGCATTCTAAAAGGGGCACGCAGATATCTATTCTTGTTATTATAACCTATTAAAGAAATTAAATTGAACATTGATATAAATATAAGTTAAAATAGATTTTGTTTTGATTATATATTTAGAATACCCCTTACCCTATTTTATGGGAAGTATTAAGGCCAAACATTATATACACCTTCACATTCCAACACATTGGATCAGTTCAAGAAACTCATTATTTTAATAGTCACAGATCATGATTATTATGCGTTTAATGATTTCAATATTTTATAATAGAAAACTATAATTTGACTAATTTTTTTTAAATTAGCTAAGTATGGATCTACCATAACAATGTTCTATTAGTTATAATAAGATAGCATTATTTGACGAAAGCTATCTCTCAATGATAACATTAGTTTTAGAAGATACAACAAGTTCAGCTATGAAACCATCAAGAAGTGATAATGCCACGCGATGATTCCGTCACATAGTATTTATTCCAGATTGATTTACTATTGGTTGGATCTATCACAAGTTCAACAATGTTACCACCAGATGAAGCCACTACTCTATAGATCTACAACCTAATAAATCTATAGGTACTATTAGATTAATGTATCAAAAGTAAAATCTAACATCGTATAAAGAAAATTTTCAATTAAGAGATACTATCAATGAAATTTACCATAGGTATTTCTACTTCAATTAGATCTACTGTATGGAAAGATATCACTAGAGATCTACAATAGTTGTCTCGAATTAATTTCAAATTTAAATCTTGTTGGTCAGAGTATATGAGTCAAGAGGGGGGGTGAATTGAGTATCTATAAAAATTTCTGTTAAAAGGATCTTTTACAAAATAAAATCCTACTATAAAAATAAATTCAAAGTCAGTTTGAAGTTAATTTATAAATGTCTTGAAGGTTCAATTTGATTCTCATAAGATTTATTAGTTCTCAGTCTTACTAACCTATCAATTAACAAAACTTTCTAAGCATACCTACTTATTAAAATAATGTGAACACTTGCTAAAATAACTATCAGAGTTCTGGTTATCTTAATGCAAGAAATACATATCACATAAGAAATATGTCACGACCCATCCTCGGGGCCCATGCCGTGACTAGTCCTAACCCACCTTCCATAGGACAGGGGCTGGAGACTAGCACCAAAGGGGTAAATCCCTATATTGGGAAGGCATTGCCTTTAAAAAAGTATCAAACACAACAGAGTACACAACTGAAGTAGGAAATAAGTAATATTGTATAAAAAACAAAGTGGTGAAAAGAAAATGGACGAAAATACAAGCCCAACAGTAAGTATAGTACAAATGAAAAGAAAGTACAACTAAAGTAAAGTAAAACAACAACTACTGAGTCATTCTCATAGAATTCCACCAGATGGGTGGATATAGAAGGCCTCCTCATCACCTTGGGTCCGTCTATCTGCACCGTGTATGTCTCACCAAGTGGTCCACCTCTGGGTACCGTCTAGCTCTACAAGTCTCTACCTCGATCAGTGTTGTTCGTCATCTGCATCCAACACAACATAGTTTGGGCATAGCCCGTGCAAGGGTGATTATACGATACTTAGTAGGGACCCAAAGACCCCCAAAGGTTTCTATAATACAAGAAGGATAAACCACAGAATAATGATATGTACACGAAGTATCAACCAACTCTACTTTGGTATATGCCCATACATATACCTAAGTTAGTAATCACAGTTTGGCTCTAACTCTCGAGCCCAAGCACAACCCATTCCACACAGGAAAGAAGAAAATCACATTGATGATAATGACTGAAAGTCAAAACTCAGCTCACACAGGTATACATCTTTCGTATAGGGATAGATATGATCAGATGTAGTCACTGATTCATCTACGCTATTGGACCCACATAGGATACTAGACCAGCTAAGTTGTCGGACCCACATAGGATACAAGACCAGAAACTCTATCAGACCCACTCAGGATACAAGAACATAAGTCAAAATTATCGAACCCACTTAGGAAACAAGAATAGTAGTCTTCGATATCGAACCCACGGAGGATTCCAGTACATTAGCCATCATCGTCGAACCCACGGAGGATCCCAGTACGGTAGTCGTCACAGCCGCAGCCAGCTCTAGGGTTCCAGCACACAACATGCTCAATTTCGGGAGGGTCCGCTCCTTGAGATGAGGGGTTGATACATCAACTATCATGATGTACTGAGTTGATGTATCCAGAAGTTCCGTCTCATCAAAGGAAACCCAATGGGATAGACGATGCGTCAATCAGACGCCCTGTCTGAGAGTTTTTGGCTTTTCCGTTCCAGGGGCCCGGTTGGAATTATGCTCATTCGGAACCCAACCATTTTCCAAATTCGTCGAAAACTCACTTAGAGTATCGTAAAAGGACCTCCTCATCGTGAGGGTCCTAATGCCGCAGATGACGCATCGATAGGATGCGCGGTCTAGTAGTTATTTACGTTTAAGTGAGACGGGCCCGCCCCGCCAAGGCCAGTGGGCCGGTGGGTCACCCCGACCCCGTTCGGCAGGTCCGACCTAGCTGGGGGGGCGGGCCAGCCCGGTGGGGCATGGCCCATCCCAATGGTTGTGGCCTGCCTCATGCGAGGGCGTCCTGACCCGCACGGAAGGCGACCCGGCCCGCGCAAGGGCGGCGCAGCCCGCGGATGGCCGCGACTCGGCCTGCTGGACAAACTGAGCAGGGGGGGGGTTCCTTGTATCGGCGGTGCCGAGCTGCACTGCCTCTCCTACCCGGCCAGCTTTCCCAGCATGAGCGGCAGCCTACCTCCCACAGCGCGACGCCCACCTGGCGTCGTGGTCTTCACGCAGCACGGCGCCCACCGGGCACCGCACTTTCTTGCCCGACCGTTTGTAGTCGGTCGGTTTTTCCAGCAAGCGGCCAGCAGGTGCGGGCCGCACCTCCTCCACACAGCACCTGCGGGTGCCGCAGTTTAGTAGCCCGGACGGCAGTAGCCAGCCCGTTCTTCAGCCCGAGTGACCCGCGTTTGAGGGCTGCAGTTCTCCTCCACGCGGCCAGTGCGCGGTCACCGCCGCCAAAATAATTGAGAACCATCGGAGGGTCATATGTCCGTGTTCGTTCAGCCCGCTCCATCCACGTTAGGTTATAGCAGATTGCCGAAGACATTACAAAGGATTCTAGAAGAGTGAGATAATTTATTCACTTCAAATTATACAAAACCCCTACCTTGATTCAATGTACGTCGCACGTCGATGAGCCACGGAAGACGGTGTCCCAGAAATCGGGCATCGCTGAATACGGACGTCGATTCCGTTGACATCGGGGTGCGTCTGAAGAGGAAGCGTCTTTGGAGAAGTTTTTCGTGTTCTTCATCAGAGATGTTCTTCATTGAAGAACAGTGTTCTTCTTCGAGAGAATGAAGTTCCACCAAGAGTTTTCTCCCAAAGTCTCCCCACAAATATTTTCCAAGGAAAATATAATAATAGGATTTCCCCAAAATTATAATCATTCCATGAATTTCAAATTAATTCAAATGAACTCATGAAACCTCTAAATAATTAATAATGGCATTAATTATTCTTGAGTTGGCAACATTATGAGGGGAAAGTGCAAAGGCTCTACTTAATGATGGAGTTCAAAAGTTAAGAGAGGGGTTTCAGGGGGAGTTGACGAGTTAGGGTTCGTGTGGGCCCCACCCTTAGTTATATCCTCTCAAGGGAGGTTAGGTGGGGTGTGGGTCCCACCTCCAAATCCTCTATGGCGAAGATAACAACCACTTGAAAAGATAATTGTGTAACACAACAATTTTATTTAATTAATTAAGAATCCCCAAATTATAAATTCTACTTTCGACCAAATGCGACTGTGGTAAAGGTCCCCTTAGGCGAATACTGACGCTGCGAGTTCATCGGTGTCCTTGGATTTTAATTCTGATCACCAGTTAAAAAGATATAAAAACTCACACGTATGTTTACTAAATATACCCAAACAAAACTTTAGAAACTGATACCGGGCACACCGGGCCCCAGAATCAGGTGTTTCCAGAAACTGCGAACTCGTAAAATTCCAAAAAATTTAAGAAAAAAAATTTCATTGGAATTTCTTGGAATTTACATTACCCCCACCTCAGGGGCTTACGTCCCCGTAAAGCTACATCACACACTAGGGAAACAAATGGGGGTATTGAGCACGCATCTGAGCCTCCCGCTCCCATGTGCTCTGCTGGAGGTTCCCATGCTGCCAGCGAATGCACACCAGAGGAATCGACCATCCACGTAGGACCCACGCCTATCGATCCTCGATCTCGGAACCTCAGTTAATATTTACCAGTCATCGATGTCCAGCTCCCCGTGGTCGATGATGTGGGATGGGTCATGCACGTATCTCCTCAGCTGAGATATTTGGAAGACGTCGTGCACCTGGTGTAACTGAGGTGAAAGGGCCAGGCGATAAGACACCTCGCCTACTCTACTAAGGACTTGGAAAGGTCCGATGAATCATGGAGATAACTTTCCTCCGTAGACAAATCTCCATAGACCTCGTCTAGGTGAGACCCGTATGAAGACGTGGTCACCATACTCAAACTGCAGTGGTCTTCGTCTTCTATGAGCATAGGACTCTGTCTACTCTGTGCAGTCTTCATCCGCTCCTGGGTGATCTGTAGATTCTCTATCGTAGCCTGCACCATCTCTAGTCCTACAAGTGCTGACTCCCCTAGGTCTGTGTAGCACAAAGGTGATCTGTAAGGTTGTCCATACGGTGCCTCGTAAGGTTCCATCCCGATGGTGGAGTGATAACTGTTGTTGTACGCAAACTACACCAAGGGTAAGAGATCCTCCCAGGTGCGACCAAAGTCAAGGAAACATGCACTAAACAAGTCCTTGAGAGTATGAATGGTCCTCTCAGTCTGACCATCCGTCTGAGAATGGAAGGCGGTGCTCAAGCGAAGATGCGTCCCAAAAGCCTCCTGTAATCCCTTCCATAGCCTGGAAGTGAAACAAGCATCTCGATCAGAGATGATAGTCTATGGCACACCATGAATCTGTACGATCTCCTGAATGTAGAGGCGTCCCACACTCTCAACTGAGCCCTGCTCTTTGATTGGTAGGAATTGGGCCGACTTGGTGAGTCGGTCTATGATCACCCAGATTGAGTCATGTCCTCTAGATGTATGTGGAAGTACTGTCACGAAATCCATAGTTATCCCATCCCACATCCACTCTAAGACCTCTAAGGGTTGAACCAAGCCTGGTGGAACCTGGTGCTCCGCCTTCAATTGCTAACAAGAGAGGCATTGCGAGACAAACTCTTCTACAACCATCTTCATACCCGGCCACCAGTGCTATCGTCTGAGGTCCTGATACATCTTTTCCACTCCTGGATGTACCACAAGAGGGGAAGTGTGGAACTCTATCAACAGATTCTCCTGTAATGCTACTGGTACCATGGTAGGTCCTCTAAAGAGGATGATGTGCTCCCCACCTTCAGAAAATCCATCAGGTGCATGTCCTATGGATATCTGAGCACGTCACGCCGGACAGTCAATGTCCCCACACTGTGCCTCTCTGACCCACTATAAAAGTGGAGGAGTGACTGTAAGAGACTGAAGAAAGGGTACTCCATCTCTATCCACAAAGGATATCTGCAACGCGGCCAACTACTCTATCGTCTCTCCTAGAAGTCAAATGCCTAATGTCCTGTTGAGATCATATGTTATAACATTCCCCTTCCTAGGAGTATAAGCTATCTCGAAGTCATAGTCTTGGAGGAACTCGAGCCATCATTGTTGTCTCAGGTTTAGGTCCTTCTGCGAGAAGATGTTCCTAAGACTCTCATGGTCAGAGTAGACTGTAAAACGCTCATCCATCAGAGACTGCCGCCACATCTTCAAGGTGAAGACCACTACTGCTAAATCCAGATCATGGGTAGTGTAGTTCTACTCATGCTATCTCAACTACCATGAACCATACGCGATCACTGCTCACTCCTGAATCATGACACATCCGAGTACTGTCCCAGATGCGTCAGAGTAAACTATATACCCAATGCCCTCCTCCGGTAGCCTCAAGATGGGCGCACTGGTCAACCTCTGCCTCAGCTCCTGAAAGCTCTGCTAGAATCTCTCTGTCCACACGAAGGGTTTCCCCTTCTTCGTTAAAGATGAAAGCGGTGTGGAAGCTCTGGAGAAGTCTAGAACAAACCTCCGATAGCACCTAGTCAGACCCAAGAAGCTCCGCACCTCTGTCACGCTCTTGGGTGGCTCCCAAGAAAGTACTCCCTTGATCTTCACTGGATTTACTACAACTCCAGTGTCTGAGATGACGTATCCCAGAAAGTGAACCTATTGAATCCAGAACTTTCACTTCGAGAGCTTACCATAAAGCTGGTGCTCTTGGAGTGTATCCAGTACAACCCGAAAGTGGTAGGCGTGCATCTCCTAAGTAGTCAAGTAAATCATTATTTCGTCGATGAAGACTAAGACAAATCAATCGAGGTAAGGATAGAAGATCTTGTTCATGAGACGCATGAACACTGCTGGTGCGTTGGGTACTCCGAAGGGCATAACCAAGAACTCGTAGTGGCCATACCGACACCTGACGACCGTCTTCTGCACATCCTCTTCTCGAACTCTGAGCTGATGATAGCCTGACCTGAGGTCTATCTTCGAGAACCATCGTGCTCCCTTGAGCTGATCAAAGAGGTCGTCAATCCTCGGGAGTGGGTACTTGTTCTTCACGGTCACCTAATTTAGGTGAAGATAGTCAACACACAGTCACAATCTCCCATCCGCCTTCTTGAAGAACAAAATCGGGGATGCCCAGGGTGAAACACTGGGTCGGATAAATCCCTTCCCCTACAAGTCCTCCAGCTGTACCCGCAGCTCACAAAGATCGGTGGGAGCCATCTGATATGCTGGAATAGATATCGGTGCTCTCCCGGGGTACAAATCAATATATATGTATACCTCTCTGCGAGGAGTTAGTCCTAGAATGTCGTCAGAGAAAACATCCGCATACTGATCCACCACAACAGAAAAAATCGGTCTCCACACATCAACCGCTCCAAGGATGAGAATAGACAACTGATGTGTGATCGGCCTGCCCCTCCTCTGCGTAAGTCCATCCTGTGCAGCAAAGGCTCCCTTCTCGTTGGTGAAGGTGAACCTAGTCCCAGCTGTGTGGATACACTGCACTTTGTACCTAATACGGTCGATCTAAGCATGGACTGTAGATAACCAGTCCATACCCGAGATGACGTCATAAGGCCTCGACGCCGCTACAAGAAGATCCCAGTCTAAGCTCTCACCTCCTAGAGTAAGCTCACACTGCTAGCACCAGTGCGTAATCATTGAGTCTGCTCCCGTAGAAGTCTCCAGCTATAAGGATCGAGCCAACGGCTCTGTTGGAATCTCCGAGCTCCGAACGAGGGCAGTGATAATAAAATATTGACTCGCACCTGTGTCTATAAGTACTATAGCAAGGGTGGAATACACACAGATAGTACCTCGAATCATCTCAGGTGCACCATGGTCATAGGCCTCGACTGCCTGGAGATGAGCCCACCTCTGTCCGCCAGCTCCCTGTGATCTAGGTGGACCTCTTTGTGGTGGTAGAGGTAGAGCCTTGAAACGTTGTCCACCACCTGCTGCTCGGCCTGCTCCTCTGCCTCATCCACCTGCTCACGGTGGAACACCACGATCGAATATTTTCCTCTACCTGGGAGGTCCCTCTACTATATGCTTCTCATCTGCATGGCGTGTCGGGTAGTCTCGAGCCATGTGACCATGCCCGCCGCATGAATAGAACTGCCTGATCCTCGTATAGCTGGCTCTGTTTCGTATGCCCCGCACAACCGAACTTGTATCCTGAGATCTCCCACCTGATGGCCTAGTCTGCTTGGACATCTGCGAAATCTGTCTACTGCCGGCTGTAGAAGACTCTGCTACGTGTCGCCCTGTGGTGGGTCTCGCCGCTGGTGACTGCTCAGCGAGAAAACTCTCCACTAGAAGGGCTCGCTCCAGCACCCCTGCCTACGTCTGGAAGTTGAGGGGAATCGTCGAAGCCCTGTTATCATGCCTGAGTCCATGCTCAAAGGTCCAGACCTTGAAGAATGGGTCCCGCACCAAATCCGTGGAGTAGCGTGAGAGGTCGGTGAACCTCGCTGAGTACTGAGCTACTGTCATGCTGCCCTGATGCAGATGAGTAACTCCTGAATCCACACCGCACGAGGTGTGGATGGAACAAAATCCAAGTGGAATAGACTCTCAAATTCCATCTAGAGTAAAGATGCCTCGTCATGCACCTGGAGCATGAGGCTCCACCATATGCCTGCCACAACATGAAGGAGACTCGTGACAATGATCACCATGAGTTAGGCTGGTGTCCCTACCAATCTGAAAACTCTCACGACAGCCTCTAGCCAATCCACAGTTGCCTGGGGGTTCATCTCTCCGTGGAAACTGGGAGGCCTCTATCACTGGAACTTGTGAAACACACTCAGGCGGCGTGCACTCTCTACTGCTGGGGCTGGTGGTATCAGTTTCCCAGCGGGTAGGGGTACTGCTGGTGCCTCTACTGTGATGGGGCCCTGCACCGAGGCCTCATCGCTCGATGGGCTACCATCTCGTATGTAACTCGGAACCCTAGCTGGCTGCCTTCGTGGGGCCATCATGAAAAGAAACAGGTGTGCCACAGTCAATACAGTATACCAGGTGAGCTGACACAAAGTAATCACAAAGAAAATTTTTCAAAGAAAACACACACGCAATCGGTGTTTTCGTGCACTGAGTTAGAAATCGGAGGTCAGGGTCCTGTTGTATGGATACATCAGCCACCACACCAACACTGGACACCATAGACTGAAAACCACACTCAACACTCTTAACACTATTTCTTCACAGTAAATAATGATCCAAGTCCTGAGTTCTATGGTATAACCGACTCCTCTGATACCAATTTTTCAGGACCCGTCCTCAGGGCCCGTGCCGTGACTACCCAAAGCCCGCCTTCCACAGGCCAGGGGCTGACGACTAGCACAAAAGGTGTAAATCCCTATACTGGGAAGGCATTGCCTTTAAAAAAGTAACAAAAAAATAGAGTATGAAACTAAAGTAAGAACTAAGTAATACTGTATACAAATGTAAGTGCTGAAAGGAAAGGGGCCAGAAATACAAGCCCAACAGTAAGTACAGTACAACTAAAAAGCTAGTACAACTGTAGTAAAGTGAAACAGCAACTACTGAGTCGTCCTTCGGGAATCCCACCTGAAGGGTGGGTACATATGGCCTCCTCAGCACCTCGGGTCCATCCATCTGCTCTGTGTACGTCTTGCCAATTGGTCGACCTACGAGTACCGCCTAGCTCTACAAGTATCTACCTCAATCAGTGCGGTCCATCGTCTACATCCAACACAACGTAGTGCGGGCATAGCCCATGTAGGGGTGAGTATATGATACTCAGTAGGGACCCCGAGACCCCCGAAGGTATCCAGAATCCACGAAGGATAAACCACAAAATAATGATATGAACACAAAGTATCAAAAAACTCTATATAGGTATATTCCCATACGTACAGCTAATTTATCAATCATAGTTCAACACCAACTATCGAGCCCAAGGACAACCTAGTCCACAAAGGAAAGAAGTCAATCACATAGATGATAATGATTGAAAGTCAAGACTCATCTCACACATGTATACATCTTTCGTATAGTGATAGAGATGATCAGATGTAGTCACAGATTCATCTAAGTTATTGGACCCACATAGGATACTAGACCAGCTAAGCTGTTGGATCCACATAGGATACAAGACCAGCTACTCTATCAGACCCACTCAGGATACAAGAACAAAAGTCAAAACTATCAGACCCGCATAGGATACAAGAACAGTAGTGTTTTCTGTCGAACCCACAGAGGATTCCAGTACATTATGCATCATCGTCGTACCCACGGAGGATTCCAGTATGGTAGTCATCGCACTGGAAGCCAACTCTAGGGTTACCGCACACAACATGCTCGATTCCGGGAGGGTCATCTCCTCGAGCCAAGGGGTCGATACATCAACAATCATGAAGTCTTGATTTGATGTATCCAGAAGTTCTGTCTCGTCAAAAGAAACCCAACGCGACAGACAGCACCTCAATCGGACGCCTGGTCTAAGAGTTATTGCCTTTTCCGTTCCAGGGGCCCGGTTGGAATTACGCTCATTCCGAACCCAGAAGTTTTCCAAAGTTTTCCAAACCTCACTTAGAGTATCGAAAAAGGACCTCATCATCACTAGGGTCCCAGTTCCGTAGACGGTGCATCAATCGGACACACGGTCTAGTAGTTATTTACGTTTAAGTGAGACGGGCCCGGCCCGCTAAGCCAGGTGGGCTAGTGGTTCGGCCTGACCGGGTTCGGTGGGTCCGACCCGGACTGGTGGGGTGCAGCCCAACTCAGCAGCCGTGGCCCGACACGCGCGAGGGCAGCCCGACCCGCGAGGCAGGCATCCCGGCCTGCGCAAGGGCTGCTCGGCCCGCGGTTGGCCGTTGCTCAACCAGCTGGCCGAGAAGAGCGGGGGGGGGGGGGGGGGGGTCCTTGTAACGGCGGCACCAAGTGGCACCACCTCTCCTGCCCGGAGGGCCGAAGCCAGCCGGATTTTCTAGCGCAAGCGGCCGGCTGTGCGGGCCACTGTCCTCCCATAGCACAACACTCACCTAGCGTCGCGGTCTTCCTGCAGCGCTGTGACCACCTGGCGCTGCGATCTCCTACACGGATGGATGTAGCCGGCTAGTTTGTCCAGCAAGTGGCCCATGGGTGTGGGACATACCTCTTCCACGCGACACCTGTGGGTGTCGTGGTTCACCAGCCCAGCGGGCAGTAGCCGGCCGGTTCATCAGCCCGAGCGGCCCGCGGTTGTGTGCTGCAGTTCTTCTCTACACGGTCGATGTGCGGCCGCCACCTCCGGTCACTGACACCAAAACAATCGAGAACCAACAGAGGGTCGTTGGGTGGAGTTTGTTCGGCCCGCCCCTCCACTTTAGGCAATAGCAGATGGCCAATGAAATTCCAAAGGATTCAAAAAAAATGAGATAATTTATTAACTTAAAATTATACAAACCCCTACCTCGATTCAAGGTTCGTCGCACGTCGACCAGCTGCGGAAGATGGTGTCGCAGAAATCGGGCGTCGCTAAATAAAGATGTTGATTCTGTTGACGTCAGGGTGCGTCTGAAGAAGAAGTGACATTGGATAAGTTCTTCGTGTTCTTCGTCGGAGATGTTCTTCGTTGATGAACGGTGTTCTTCGTCGAGAGAATGAAGTTACACCAAAAGTTTTTCCCAAAGTCTCCCAACAAATATTTTCTAGAGAAAATATAATAATAGGTTTTCCCTAAATTATAATGCTTCCATGAATTTCAAATTAATTCAAATGAACTCATGTCACCTCAAAATAATTAATAAAGGCATTAATTATTCTTGAGATGGCAACATATTAGGGGAAAGTGGAAAAGCCCCACTTAATGTGGGAGTTCAAATGTTAAGAGATGGGTTTCAAGGGGAGTTGAATGGTTAGGGTTTGTGTGGGCCCCACCCTTAGTTATATCCTCTCAAGGGATTTTAGGTGTGGTATGGGCCCCCATCCAACTCCTCTTTGGAGAAGATAACCACCACTTGAAAAGATAATTGTGTAACCGAAAAATTTTATTTAATTAATTAAGAATCCCAATATTACAACTTCTACTCTCGAACAAACGCAACTGTGTTAAAGGTCCCCTTAAGGGAATACCGACGCTTCGAGTTCGTCAGTGTCCTCAGATTTCAATTCTGAGCACCGGTTCAAAAGACAAAAAAACCCGCACGTAAATTTACTAAATGTACTCGAACAAAACTATATCAATTTATTTCGAGCACATCGGGCCTCAGAATTAGGTTCTTCCAGAAACTGCAGGCTCGTAAAATTCCAAATAATTTATGAAAAAGTTTTCCCAAAAATTTCCAGGTCTTTAAAAAATATAAGATAATCAACATAGTGGATAGAACAAGAGATTCAGTCTCAAGAAGAGACTTAGTCCTCTCCACTTGGTGATCACCTTCCACCAAGAAGTTTATATTAATAAACCTTTGATCCACACCCTGGATCAGGGTTTACAACAACACACCAGGCTATCCAGGTCACACTTGACTTCTACCATAGTTATTCGTGGGAAAAAGATAAACAGACCACAAATGATCTCTTCCATAGTTCTTCGTAGGATAGAAGTGTAAGAAGTCACTGTGTGTGAGGATAGTTTGTTATCCTCTAGTTATGCTTAGGAGACACTGTGTGTGATACTAAAAAATATACACACTGCTCAATTAGTGAAGATAAAATACAACAGAGTTATGAAAGAGAATAGAGTTAAGAATTCTCTGTGTGCTGTGAAGTAATTCTTTGGAATGAATGAATATTGGGAAAATGGTATTTGAGTCTTCTTCAAGAAGTTTCCTTCAGAACAGAGTATCTCCATTTCTATAATCCATCTTCGAGGAGTGAAAAGGTTCATCTCTTCAAGGTCTCGATGTACACTGATCTTTTGGGGAAAGAATCTTGTTACTATCATCTTGTAATCTCAAGCACTTGGTTCCTCTCTTTTCATATTTTCACAGTCTGTGTCTCATCCTGTAATACTATGTGTACTGTGCTTCATTAATGTTTTATACTCCAGGATCCTCTAGGCATGATGATCATTTCACGTGAATGTACCTTGTACTGTCGATGGATTGTCCTATAGACAACATTAAAAAATGTCATAAACATTAATTTGTCCAAATATGACAATCGGCAATAAATTTGAATTGTTAAACTTGAAATAGTTATTTATATAAATTGTTGAGTCATCTTCGGTCTGTTGCCTTTGGTTTGATAACATCCGTCTATCATCTTCGGTGTGTCATCTTCGGTGTGTCGACTTCGGTCTGTCGAACTTTGGTGTGTCGTATTTCAGTTTCGGTGTGTCGACTTCGGTTTTAGTGTGTCAGCTTCGGTTTGTCGAACTTCGGTTTGTCGAACAAACCATCAGTTATAGGGAATCTAGAATGATTGTGAAGTTTCTGTCTTACCAGACTAACTATTTTGAAAAAGTTTATGTATAAATTCATTTGTAAACATATTTATTCATGAATATAAGACGTTGACTTATTAATGTATATGTTTTTGTATGACATAATTGATTTACTGAGAGATATTAAACTGGAATGAAAGATTAGAATCTGTATATTGAAATTATTTGTGATTATGAAAACTAAAATATCATGGAGGGTCCAACAATCTACCCCTTTTTGATAATCACAAATTATGGAATACATGAAAATATATAGAATAAAGATATCTCAACATAGCTGAATGTAATTTTCTGTTATAACTAAAGTTTTTCATTGCTAAGATTCAGTTAAAACAGATCTCCCCCTCAAAAAATGGATTAAGAAGAGTATATGCCATTATTATTTTCTCCCCCTTTTGGGATTAACAAAAAGAGAAAAGTAGAAAGAAGAAATAATATAAAAGAAAGATTCCATAAGAATTTTCATTAAATACCATAAGAGTACAAGGAAAACAAAAAGATCAAAACCATATCCAAAGATACAATCCATCACTAAGGATATGGATGCAGAGGAGCTTTTACTTTGTCGGATGGATCCAAAGGAGAAGGAGAGGGTTTGGGAGTGGTAGAGTAAGAAGGTCTGAGGATAACACTAGGTAGGACAACACTAGTCGGGATAGTGGCTGCAAGGCTAGGCCTTCTCTCTAATAACACACGACTTGGATACTGCTCAATAAAGATCAGTCGAATCTGAGTAAGAGCTTGAGAGATAGTCATTAGAGCAGTAGGCCAAGAGGAAATACCAATTGAAGCAGCTGAAGGGACAAAAATGGCCTCAACCTGAACATGAAGATAAGGTTTGAGAAATTTGATGAAGTCATTAATGATTTCACCAGCATATTGCATTTCCTTCTCGAAGTCATCCTTATTATCCATAAATTTACTCAGCAAAGGTGTAAACTGTTTCAATTGGAGAACTTTCTCATTGAAGGTCTTTGTGACTAGAGGAATTCTAATATTTTCTACCAAAAACATGAAACTGTTGATGAGGTCAATCTTGGTGTATATCTTAGGGAGATACTTATCCACCTTTTCCTGAATTTATTTCTGATCCACGGAGGCTTCATTTGTGAACTGTCTGAACATATTGTACACAATATCGGTATTCTGATGTACTTTTTCAGAGGTTTATTTAACTAAAACAATCTAGAGTTTTTGAATTTCCTCTCTCATCACAGCCTTAAGAGATTCCAAATCAGCAACAAAACTTCTCCCACTCCTGGAACTGGATGGGCCAGTCAGCATTTTTCCAAGCTGTTCTTTCATCTTTTTCAGGTCAACACTGAGTAAATGAGTTAATATGTTCCTAATAACATTCAGAACACCACTAAAGGAGGTCTTAAAGTCATATGTTAAGTAATTCAACTCATTTCTCATCTTTCTTACTTCTTCTATCAGCAAGGTGTTGTGTCTAACAATAGTTTCTTCTGTAGTAATAATATTCGGTTGAATCTATTGAATAACCATTCTTGAAATTTATTCTGCATCTGCATATGAGATTCTTATGGAGGTGTTGGATTCATTTCTGGATCCCATTAAAGCCATCACAGACTCACATAGCTCATTCTTAAACTTTTACAAATCATCCTTAGTGACATAGTCACTGGGCACTGACTGAGCAATAGGTTCTTGAGGTGGATATTCAGATAGTGGAACAGGTACAATAGGTTCTGGGTTAGCATGGACTTGTGGAATAAGAGGAGGAGGTACCCTTTCCTCATCTGAGTCATAATCTAAACTGAAAAGAATATATCTTGGATCATTATTCCAATCTCTAGTAAAGGACCAATCTATTGGCTCAACAGTATCAATTCTAACCCTTCTTCCCTGAGGATCAAGAATAACATCAAGATCATAAACTACTTTATCTTGGTCTCTGGCCATAAAAACTTGTCTAAGAGTAGGAACCAACCGAACTTCAGGTTCTTCCTGATCTCAAGATACTTCAGCTTCATAAGGTACTTCCTCAATTTGAGGCACCAAAACTACATTTTCTTCCTCTTGTCCACCAGCCATAAGATCATTCAATTCTTGAATGAGCTCTTGGTTTTCAGCAATAGGATGGAGTGGTTTGTCCTCATGTTCAGAATCTCTATGACCATCAGCCTATTGATCATCAGGCTCAATTCCATCGCCAGCTCCATGAACAGATTCTTCACTGGATCAGTCAACCACCTGTTGTCCCACTTTTAGATATTCACTCACATGATCAACACTTCCTCCATCATCATCATTATCAAAATCATCATCATCATCATCAGATTCCTCATCTGATTTACCTACATAGCCTTCAACTCCAATAAATTCAGTTTCTTCCTCTTCTTCATCACCTAATAAAGATTCTATTGAGGGAAATTCCATAGGTGGACTAGTAGGACCATAAGTCGTATTCTTGGGAAGTTCAACAATATGAGGATCACTCCTATCATCAAAAGGAGATCCTTCTTCTCTTGGAACCTCAGGTTCCGTATCCTCATCAGAATAAACTGGAACCTCACCTAGTTTGAGACCCGGATCAACTTGATCCTTTGGACCAGAAGGGTGATCAACTGGATTGAAATTTTCATATAGCCTTTCTTCATCTTCTACCCAACAACTTTTCCATGGGTTCCAGAATATTTTCATTCTTTTAAAAATGTCTTTTTGAAGAGAAAATCCATTGTAGGTACTCATCACTTCATATCCTCTTCTACACAATCTAATTTTTTCAACATGGAAGAAATCATCCTCAGATAGTATAAGAAGGTTTCCTTTTTTAGATGGATTAATAAAATAAGAGATATGCACCGTAATATATAGGAACAGATTCACTTTTATTCCATGTTTCAACAAAAAGATCAATAAGACATCATGATATTTCATTGTAGAGAAATCTCCCTTCCTTGGGAAGATTTGATGCTGTATTAACATAAAAAGCAATCTCACTTCTCTATCGAATTCATTTGCAACAGTCCTTTTGGATTCTTCATTTCCAGTCATCTCCTTTAGAGAAACTTTATAGGAAAACAAATTTGAGGAAGGTGTAATATTACCAGGATAGTCGTCATAGACACCTTAATGAGGCACCTCTAAGCATTCAACCCATTCATTAGATGAAAAAACCACTTCCTTTCCCTTTACCATAGATTTAATCTTTGCCGCATCATCTTCATGTAGTGATATACTCAAATATTGATAGAATTCGTGCACAAGATGAGGATAATATGGTCTTTCCTTATTGGTGAACCAACTGAGCCACCATTGAGATTCCAGTACCTTTAACAGAAAATATTTTCTTGATAGAAGACACTCAGCAGACACCTGCTTTCAGCTGTAACTACATGGATTTCTAATCTCAGAATCATAGTCCCACTGGTCTCACCTTTCTCATGCTTAGCAGGAGGATATTTTTGAGGTTAGCATGCTTAGTCCTAGCCATGACGAAGCTTTTGATTACAACTATGTTGAGAGGTTGAGAGTCGAGAGAGAGTGTGACTAAATGTAGAAGGCTTTATGGCAGAGGAGAATGTGAAAGGCCGGGATGGATTTTACTAAATATATCATTTATGGATTCTAAATCGTAAACCACAAAATTTAAATTCAGAATGTTAAAAGAGATAAAACATCGTCGTTTCATTTAAAGGTGAACGAATTTAAAAAACAGCCCTTAAATATATCGGTGTTAAAGAATCAGTTTCAAGAAGATCGGTTTCATAGGAGATCAGTTTGACAGGATTGATTTTAGAAGGATCGATTTCACAAAGATCGGTTTTAGAATGATCGGTTTTACTAAGACCGGTTTTAGAAAGATCGCCTTTACAATTATCGGTTTTAGAAAGATCGGTTATACAAAGATCGGTTTTACAGAGATTGTTTTCACGAAGATCGGTTTTTTAGAGAGTGGTTTTAGAATGATCGGTTTCACAAAGATCAGTTCTACAATGATCTTCTGGGGATTTATAATTCCTAGTTCATGTCTGATGTAATTAATTCTCTCAAAATTTAAGGGTTTAGTGAATATATCAGCAAGATGATGTTCAGTCCTAATAAACTCAAGAGTTATATCACCTTTTTGATAATGATCACTCAAAAAGTGATGGCTTACATCAATATTTTTTGGTCTAGAATGATATATTGGATTCTTATAAATATTAATATCACTTGTGTTTTCACAATATATAAGGATATGTCTAAATTGAAATCCAAAGTCTAATAAGGTGTGTTTCATCCACAAAATTTGTGCACAACTTCTACCAGCAGCAATGTACTCTGCTTCTGCAATTGATAATGTAGCTGGGTTTTTCTTTTTTACTACCCCGTTATATTAGTGACGTTCCCAAAAAGTGACATGTTCTAGAGGTACTCTTTCTATCTAATTTACATCCACCAAAATCAGCATCTGTATAGCTAACTAAATCCAAATGTTGTCTTTTAGGATATAACAATCCTAAATTAGTTGTATACTTGATGTTTTGAAAATTCTTTTAACACTATTTAGGTGTGAATCCATTGGGTTTTCATGAAATATCTCACACATACACACACTGAACATAATATCTGGCCTACTATCAGTTAAATAAAACAAACTCCCAATCATTCCTCTGCAAGCAGTTTGATCAACTGATTTTCCCTTTTCATCAAGATCTAACATACATGTAGAACACATAGGAGTTTCACTACTCTTAATGCTATCAAAGACATATCTTTTCAAAAGATCTTTTGTATACTTACTTTGACTTATGATAATACCTTCTTTATTTTGAAATATTTGAAATCGAAGATAATATTTAAGTTCACCCAGTAAACTCATTTCAAACTCACTTTTCATTATGTTTAAAAAGTAATTACATAAATAATTTTTATAAGATCAAAAAATAATATGATCTACATATATTGGAGCTATTAAAACTTCTATTGAAATTATTTTTATAAATAAAGTTGGATCTCTATGTCCTTTTGTAAAACCTTTAGAAATAAGAAAATTACTCTTCCTTTCATACAATGCTCTTCGAGCTTGTTTCAAACCATATAATGATTTTGATAATTTGAGCACGTGATTTGGAAAATGTGGATTTGTAAATCCTGGGGGTTGTTTAACCAAAACATCCTCAATTATATAACCATTTAGGAATTCACTTTTGACATCCATTTGATAATGTTTAAAATCCAGGTGTGCTGCATAGGTACGTAAGATCCTAATTACCTCATGTCTAGCTACTGGTGCAAAGGTATCTTCATAATCAATTCCTTCTTCTTGATTATATCCTTGTGCAACTAGTCTAGATTTATTTCTAACTATATTTCCACTTTCATATACCTAATTTATAAACACCCATTTAGTTCCAATGGTTAATGAATCCTTAGGTCTATCTACAAGTTTCCAGACTTTATTTCTTTCAAACTGATTAAGTTATTCTTGCATGGACATTACCCAAAATTCATCATTGATAGCACCATTTATATTTTTAGGTTCAAGCTTTGACAAGAAGGATGGATGATCAACCTGGTTTCTAAAGGATGCTCTGGTTTGTGTACCTCTATCTAAATCTGCAACAACTACATCTAAGAGATGATTCTTAAGGGTTCTAGTTGGTCTTGAGAAAGTAGGACTTGATATTTCAAGTTGATCAGGTTTATATGGTTCACAACGGTTAAAGTGAGGATAAAATTAAGAACTACATGTTTTCACAGAATACTTCTCATGATGATTTTCAATTTTATCATTAATGTCCAGATTGGACATATCCTCTTCAATATTTTCTAGTGAGGTCGTTGGCTCATGTGAATCTGCTACGTCAAACTTGATGTGTACAGATTCTTCCACACATTTGGCCTTCTTGTTAAAGACTCTATAGGCTTTACTTGATGTATAATATCTAAGATATATTCCTTTATCACTTTTCGAGGCAAATTTATCTAAATTAACCTTAGTATTTAGGATATAAACATAACATCCAAACACTTTATAATAACCTACTTTAGGTTTCCTATTATTCCACAACTCGTAAGGAGTATTCATAAGAATGGGTCACATTAAGAATCTATTTATTATGTATCAAGATGTATTAATAGTTTTAGCCCAAAAATAAATGGGTAGATCATATTCATTGAGCATAGTGGGGGAAATTTCTTTGTAAGGTTCTATTCCTTCTTTCTTACACACCATTTTGTTGAGGTGTTCTTGGTGCAGAGAAGTTGTGATTATAGCTATTTTGTGAGTAGAAGGCTTCAAAATATTGATTCCCAACTCACGACTATGATCACTTCTTAAGGATTTATTCATAAGTCCACTGATATTTTCTACATTCCTAGCATACTTGGTAAAGTGAGAACATGCTTCACTTTTATGAGTCAGGAAAAAGGTCTAGGTATAACTAGAGAAAACATCTACAAGAACATAAACTTAGTGCTTCCCATTTTGAATTAAAAACATAGATGGTCCAAAGAAGTCCATGTGAACCAACTCGAGAGGTTGTGAAGTAGTTACTTCTTTCTTTGGTTTGAAATAGATTTTATATTGCTTTCCTTTTTGACAAGGATTACATACTTTATTGTCTGGAAACTCTAATTTGGGTAAGTCCCTAACTAAGCCTTTTTTAGTTAGCTTATTAAGAGAGAGTATATTACAATGTCCTAGTCTTCTATGCCAGAGCCTAGACTCTTTGTGAAAGGCATTTAGACAAGATACATTCTGTGAGGCTAGTGTGTCTAAATATATATCATATACATTATCATTTCTAAAAGTAGTAAATAAAAAATTATTTTTGGCATAAAAAACATGGCATGAATGATTTTTTAACATAAAATTAAATCCATCATCACAGAATTGGGATATGTAGAGCAGGTTATACTTCATTCTATCAACAAATTGTACTTTAGAAATTGAAATAGAGGTAGGGTTACTAATTTGGCCTAGGCTGATGGTTTTTCCTTTAACATTGTCACCAAACGTGACATGTCCACCATTGATCTTGATAAGACTTTTAAATCTTGAAAAATCCCTTTTCATATTCCTTGAACACCCACTATCCAAGTACCACATATTTTTACAGGAATACTTTAGGCAGTTTACCTACAAAACAGTTTAACCAAGAAACAATTTTGGTACCCATATTTTTCTGGGTCCACAAATATTAGTAATAAAAGCTGTAGGAACCCACAATTGTCTTATGTGTTTCCTATATGCAGAATATAATGATTTTCAAAAATAAACATTATTTGGTTTTGTGTAATTGGATAAAAAAAAATAATTTTAGGGACTGGAACTTGCAGTATAATTCTATTTTTTGAAAATAGTAGCAGATTTTCCCGATTTGGATACAAAATGCGATTTAGATAAATTTCTTTGACCTGGTTGATAACCAATCCCAGATGTATATTTTGGAGAAATCTATTGTCATAGAAACTGAGTCAAGGTATCTCTACCAGCAGTAAAATTCTCAAGATCTCTCTTTAATTGCTCATTTGATAATTTAATTCAGTATTTTCTTTTAATAGCTGGGCACATTTTTCCTTTTCAATATCCATATCAGATTTTCAATTAGCATTTAGAGCATGCTGTCTTTTTAATAATTTATATTTATCCTTTAGATCATTAAAGGTATCCTGAAGCATTTGACAGTATTAAAATAATTCATCCTTAGACATATCTTCATCATTATGTGACTCAATCTTATTCCCAGAATAATAGGCATTATGTATATGAGAGTTAAGTGTTACGTCAGATGTTTCTGTCATGAAATATAGGTTGGCACGATTGTTCTGTTCACTATCAGAAGCATCAGATCCACTAGATCTATCTTCTGAAGAACTCCAAGTATCTTTCATATCCTTTTTATAATCCTTTCCTTTATCTTTATATTTCTTCTTAAATTTCAGCTTGGGGAAGTCTGTCTTCACATGAACTTTTCGTTTGCACTCATAGCAGATTATTTCATTTGAGTTATCATTCCATTTTCAATCTTTCTTCTATTGTCCTTTACTACCGTACTTTCCCTTGTAGATTGAATTCCTAAAGAATTTCTTCTTTCAGTAGAACTTTTTGATCTTTCTAGAAAGATGAACCATTTCCTCATCAATGTTTAAATCCGACTCTTCACTAGTGGAACTGTCTACATGAACTTGAATATTATCTTTATCTTTGCTCTTTGAAGTTGAAGTCTTGATTGATACTGACTTCTTCCTTGGTTCCTCATCTACTTCTTGATTTACTTTATGTTCTTCTTCATACATCATAATCTTTCTAATTAGTTCCTTCATTGGAAGTTTGCATATGTCACAAGATTCGAGGATAGAAACAAAAGTTCCTCTCCATATGTCTGGTAGGCATCGAAGCTGTCTCATGATTTGGTCCTTGTTGTCCACTTCTTTCCCAAGAAGACTCATGGTGTTCACTATTTTATTGATCATGAGATACATTTCAGAGATAGGTTCATCAGGATTCATTTTAAAATTATCATATTTAATAGTGTATTTATTTAATATCATTTATTTGACATTACTTGTTCCCTTATGATAGATAGCTAAAGTATCCCAAATTTCATATGAGGTTTTACAGGAAGAAATACGATTAAATTATTCATCCCATAGGGCACAGTACAGAGCATTCATTTCTTTACAGTTATTATTATAGACAGATTTGGTAGATTTATCCCAAGTGCTTCTAGCAGTTTCAAGTATTGTATAATTACTTTCAATAGTAGTCCTGATTTCAAAGCACATAATTTCTAGATATATCTTTATTTTAAGTTTCCAATGACCATAGTTAGTTCCATTAATGAAATGTGGTGTATTAGTACCATCCCCTTCTAGCCTATTATCCATGATAAAGGTTGTAAAATAATTTCAAAGAGATAAAGATTTAGAAATAATAGAAATCTGAAGATCTTTGAAACACAACTATAATCACAGTTGATACGATTTCAAAAACTAACAGTAACTTTCAAAAACCTCTGATACCAAATTTTGGTCGGAGTTGATGAATCAAGAGGGGGGTGAATTGAGTATCTATAAGAATTTCTGTTAAAATGATTCTTTACAAAATAAAATCCCCCTATAAAAAGAAATGACAATACTTTTTTAGTGAATTTATTGAAGGTTCAATTTTATTCTCAAAAGATTGATTAGTTCTCAGTTTTACTAACCTATCAATATAAAAACATTCAAAGAAAACCTACTTATTCAAAAAAAAATGTAAACACTTTCTAAACTATCTATCAAAGTCCAGGTTAACTAAATATAGGAAATACATATCACATAAGCAATATATGATAACCAACACAACAGATAAAACAAGAGGTTCAGTCTCAATAAGAGACTTAGTCCTCTCCACTTGGTGATCACCTGCCACTAAGCATTTTATATTAATAAACTTTTGATCCACCCCCTAGATCAGGGTTCATAACAGAACATCCAACTGTCCAGGTCACACTTGACCTTTACCACAGTTATTCATGGGAAAAAGATAAACAAATCACACGGGATCTTTTCCATAGTTCTTCGTGGGATACAAGTGTAAGAAGTGTCTGTGTATGTGGATAGTTTAATGTCTACTAGTTATGCTCAAGAGATAGTGTGTGTGATATAAACAGATATACACATTTCTCAATTAGTGAAGATAAAACACAATAGAGTTAATGAAGAGAATAGAGTTAAGAATTTTATGTGTGATGCGAAGTAATTATCTAGACTCAATAGATGTTGAGAAAATGGTATTTGAGTCTTATTATGGAAGTTGTCTTCAGAACAGAGTATCATAGTTTCTGTAATCCAGCTTTGAGGAGTGAAAGGATCTGCTCTTTAAGGTCTCGATGTACACTGATCTTTTGGAGAAGGTTTCTTGTTACTATCATCTTGTAATCTCAATAACATGGTTCCTCTCTTTTCGTATTTGCACAGTCTATGTCTCAGCGTGTCTAAACATGTAAAACTTTGTGTACTGTATAACAACCCATACTTTACATACATTGTCATTACTTTAGAATTTAAGCACACTTATTACAACATATAACAAAACCAGGAAAGGACCGTATAGGTATAGAGTCTTTAGAAACTGGGAAACATAAACAACTGGTTCATAAAGCATCTACTTTACCTCCCATTTATTTCATCATATCTAGAGTCCCTTTTTGGCATATCCTACTTAATAATCTTCTTCCTGACCTGGGGAAATAAAACATACAAAAGGGTGAGATCAAATGATCAGTAAGGGTAAACAAAATAAATATCAATCACATCATATACATAATAACATAACTTTTGGAAATCTTATCCTGCAAAAGAAATCATAATTTCATAACATGGGATAAATCATAGTAGTGAAATATAATCCCGATAATCATAACCCAAAACATGAGACTTTGGATCATTCACACATAATCATAGAGAATCATTTCTTGTTAGTCAAGACTCATTGCCAAGACTATCTTAGTGGACAAAGTCCATTTCTGAACCGAGTTCACTCCTCGTTTCAGTCCTGTTTCACTGAACCGGTTTAACCTTCCGTTCCAAACATGTCTATCTCATGAGATATAAAATCTTTACCCAATGCATTGGAGGGAGATATAGGTCCCACCCATCTCATAATGATACCATTCTTATGTGTGCCACAAAATCAGAAACCATACATCATAGCATAACCCATGTAATAAAAATAGGAATCTTAAACATCGTGACATCATAAAACAATTCATATATGATAAATGAATTCATAAAAATATAATTCCATCACAACATAATCAAATCAATGTAATAATAGGGATAGAAACAGAACCCTTTATTATCTTAGATGGAAAATAATTTTGATAAAACACTTGAACTCCATTCTTGAGGAAAATATCCTTTCTGCTTCAAAAACACTTTTCCTTTATTAACATGTCATACAATTATAAACTAAAATAAGTTGATTAAAAATAAACTTGAAAACTTGTAAATGAAGCTTCTTGGAAATAATGTTTTAAAAATCCATTCAATCTGTATAAGTTAAATAAAACATTCTTCTCGTACTTTTGTCAGAAAAGTCAAAAAGTACCTCGTACGAAAAACGACAAAAGATTCCTTTCATATATATTACTAAAAACTCACCGAAGGGTAAAATTGGATATAAACTATTGTAGAAGGATATTAATATTACATATTGAGGAAACATGGATTTGGATGATAAAATACACCCCAGTAAATAACAAAGTATAAACAATCTCGGATAAAAATGAGATTGTGATATTTTCCTTACCTTAGGTCCAATTTGCTTCAGAAGTGTCCGAACCTCCTGTATAATGATTTAAATAATGTCATTGACTTATTGAAGAATCATATGCATTGTTATGATATCATATATAGTTCACTTATGACTTTATATTACCCATTCTTATGTAAATTAATGTTAAAGCAGTGTTTTGGGTAAAATCATCTTATTTATCGTACGTGTTTGGACTTGTTGTTCTTAATGTTATTATTAATTATATCATGATTTACTTACCTAAAAAATGTAAATCATGATTTATATATCATATAAATTCATTATATATCTGGAATATACATGCATTTATAATAGTACATAACATATGGAGGTAAGAAATGAAACATACCGTTCATGGAGACAGTAAGCCGTACGTACGCATGAACATTACTTTCATTTCTATTTCTTATTTTAATGGAATTAAAACATAATGATACATAGGTATATTATAATTCCAGTATAATATCATATATAATATTATTAACCACATCCTTTATACATCCCAGATAAGGTATTAACGAATCACATCACTTTGAGGGGGCGATAGTCCGCAATTCCTCAAATGAGATTATCGTATTTACCGACTATGGAAAACGTAAAGGCATGATATAATTGGTAAGTAAAGAAGCATAAAGAAATAATAAACATAATATATATTATATATAAATACAGTTCCATCATAATGGCCACCATGAGAGGCGGTAGGGGAAAATCGAACAATCATCGTTTCGTGAGGCGTTAGTTTGCCATCACAGAAACATTATGTTCTTCATCCATTAGATGGAGGTGTGTGTAATTGTAGTTCTAATCCTTCTCATAACAACATCCTAGTATTTTCAGGATACTGGTTTTGTCACAAAATAAAAGATTAAAAGAGATTTTAGGGGTTGGAGAAGTAGAATAAAAGAAAACAACTTAAGAGAAACAGTTACCTTTAATTTTGGTATCTTTCTTTGGTTTGAACCAAAAGGCCTTCTTGGAGAGTCTTCTTCCTAATGTAAGGCTTCACGGGGAAGGAGGGGGATGTAGGGAGCTTATTTGGGCATAGTTTGGACGAGCCAAAAGGCTTGAGAGGTGTGAGGAATTGCATAGAAGTGGTCTCCTTTTATAAGGGAGTGGAGGGGCTCTTTAGGAAAGTGTGAAAACATTATTTTATTATAAACTGATCTTCGGTTTCAAGAGTTCCAAATCAAATTAATGTCGAATATAAGATGACTCATATTCGAAATAAAATCATCCAATGGGAATTGGATAGGTTTTGGATGATATTTTAATCATTTTAATCTTATTTATTTAAATCATTTATTAATGAGGTAAATACTACATCATTATTGTGTCATAAATAATTTAATTTATATGATGTCTAAAAATTATAAAAAAAATAACAACATTTAGAAAAACTTTTTAGCTTTCCAATTAATATTTATAGTCCAAAATATAATTTATATATCCCCTTATAAATATTAATTACTAAATGATATTTGTTAATTCCAATTTTGTCTTTACATTAAATTAATTAATCTAATGTGTCATTTTCTTTTATAAGTGGCTCCATGGGGTCCCAAAATCGACCCAAGGATTCCCATGGTCGGCCAATACTTATCAAAAAATATTAGGACAAGTTTCAAGGTAATTTTGAATTATTATAATATTTTTTAACCTTGAATTACCCTATTTACCTTTAACTGTAGTAAATAAAAATTACCGTAGTTACTATTCATAATATAAAAAAAAATAAAAGTAACCAATTAACATAATTTGGACCCACTGATTCCAAATGTGGAATAAATTTTTCAAAATTCAAAACACAGATGTTGCAGTAATTAATTTTAAATTAATCTCGTTGTTAAGGAAACATGTTTTAAAAGTTAAAACATTGCCAAAGATTGAATTTATTTGACCTACGAATTCAATGTAAAATCCAGGCTAATGACATACATTATATTAAATGATAAAAATATATTCTATTTATACTTTGAAACCATTCAATATTATTATTTACCCACATAATTTATTACGATGAAAAAAGTTGTTTTTAATTAAAATATAGCGTGTTTTTACTATTCATTAAAATATGAAAGTTATCAGAATAATATGAAATATTTATCCAAAGTAAATATTTATATCTTGATTCTAAAGAAGAATTTTATTTTTTCAAATTGAACTTATAAACTTGTCAAAATCTAGATTTAATGTGGGTGCGCCATCAAAAGGTGGAAAAACTGCATTTTTTGATAAATACTTATTTTACCCAAAAAAATTATTTTGTTCTCTTACCATAATGTTGTAAAATTTAAAATTCAGATAATACTATTCATAACGGCTAGTTTATAATATTATAAAAATATATCATTGTTTAGTGGAACTCGGTATTGCGTACTACACACGCTATCGAGGAAGGTCGCGATTGCGTGCAGCGAAAGATTCCTTTGATGATTTATATAACATAAAAACAAAATATTTCTCATAAAAGTCTCAGGTGTAACATTATACCCCCCCTTATAATGAATTTCGTCCTCGAAATTCATCACTTTGTAAAAAACTGGTGAGGATACCTCTCCCTCATCATATCCTCAAGCTCCCATGTAGCTTCTTCTAATTGGTGGTTCCTCCATTAAACTTTCACCAAGCGAGTGGTCTTGTTTCGTAGGAATTTTTCACTACGATCTAGAATCTCTATCGGTTGTTCTTCATAAGAAAGATCTTGCTCCAGCGGTACAACTTCTGAGCTGATTACATGTGAAGGATCAGGTATGTACTTTCTCTGGAGAGATACATAGAACACATCGTGAACTTGAGAGAGATTCAGTGGATGCGCCAATCGGTAAGCTACCTTCCCAACACGATCCAGTATTTTTAAAGGAACAATATATCTAAGGCTCAACTTCCCCTTATTTCCAAATCTCATGACCCTCTTCTAGGGAGATATTCGTAAGAACACTTTATCACCCACTTCAAACTCTTGGTCTTTTCTTCGGTTATCGGCATAACTTTTCTGTCGACTCTGAGCTACTCTTATGTGTTGTTGAATAGATCTGACCTTTTCTTCCATTTCACCAACGAGATCAGGTCCTAATAGCTTTCCTTCCCCAACTTCATCCCAGCAAGGTGGAGTCGTTCATTTCTTTCCACAGAGAGCTTCATAAGGAGCCATCTGAATACTGGAGTGAAAGCTATTATTATAAGAAAATTCCACCAAAGGTAGGTGTTGATCTCAACCACCTTTGAAATCCATAGAGCAAGCTCTCAACATATCTTCTAGAGTTTGAATTGTTCTCTCAGACTGACTGTCTGTCTGAGGATGATAAGCAGTGCTGAAAATCAACTCTGTATCCAGAGTATGCTGAAGACTTCGCCAGAACTTCGAGGTAAATCTCGGATCCCGATCAGATATAATAGAAAGTGGTACTCCATGCAATCTTACCACTTCCTTTACATATATCCTGGAAAGCTGATCTATAGAGAAATCCTCTCTAATAGAAATGAAGTGTGCAGACCTTGTAAGATGATCAACTATGACCCAGATAGCATTATTGCTTTTGGATGTTTTAGGAATTCCTGTGACAAAGTCCATAGTGATGTTTTCCCATTTACATTCGAGTATGGGTAATGGTTGTAACATCCCCTTAGACTTCTGTCTCTCAACTTTAACTTGCTGAAAAAACAATCATCGAGAGACATATTCAACAACATCTCTTTTCAGGACATCCCACCAGAAGTACTCTTTCAGGTCCCTATACATCTTCGTGCTTCCAGGATGAATAGAGAATTAAGAACTATGAGCCTTATCCAACAGCTCCTTCTTTAATTTGGGGATGGGAGGAACAGAAACCCGATTCATGAACTTTATTATCCCATCACAATCAAGGTTGAATTCAGGAAAATTTCTCACCTTCTTTTGTTACTCGACATCTTCTTTCTGTGCCTCTTTAATCTTCACATGTATAGATGGCTGAACATTCATTTGAGAAAGATACGATTTTCCCCTTTCATTATAATTCCAAGATCCATCCTTTGTAAATCCATAAATATTGGATCTTTTGTGATCCTCATCATGGATAAACTGGCATGGTCTTGTCGACTTAATGCATCTGCCACCTTGTTTACTTTCCCAGGGTGGTAATGAATTGAGCAGTCGTAATCCTTAATCATCTCCAACCATCTTCTTTGGCACATATTCATCTCCTTTTGTGTGAAAATATACTTTAAACTTTTATGATCAGTATAAATATCACACCTTTCACCATAAAGGTAATGCCTCCAAATCTTTAATGCAAAGATTACCGCAGCTAACTCCAAATCATGAGTTGGGTAATTTTGCTCATGTATTTTCAACTGTCGTGAGGCATAAGCTATCATCATATCATTTTTCATAAGAACACACCCCAAACCCTTCTTGGATGCATCACTGTAGATCACAAACCTTTCTCCACTAGAAGGTAGTGTGAGAACAGGTGCACTGGATAACCTTATTTACAACTCCTTGAAATTCTCTTCACATTCCTCCGTCCAAACAAACTTAACTCCTTTCCGAGTCAACTTGGTGAGTGGATTAGATAATCGTGAAAAATCATTCACAAAACGTCGATAATATCCAGCCAAACCAAGAAAACTTTGGATCTCAGTTACTACTGTTGGTCTCGACCATCTTTCGATAACCTCTGTTTTTGCTGGATCCACAGATATCCCCTCTTTTGAGATTATGTGACCCAAAAATGAAACTCTTTAAAGCCAAAATTCACACTTGGTAAATTTGGCATAATGCTTCTCCTTTCTCAGGGTCTTCAATATAATTCTCAAGTGATCTTCATGTTCTTTCTTGCTCTTTGAATATACAAGAATATTGTCTATAAAGACTACCACAAACTGATCAAGATAGTCTCTAAAGACTCTATTCATCAGATCCATGAAGATAACAAGGGCATTAGTAAGACCAAATGGAATCACTATAAATTCATAGTGTCCATACCTTGTACGGAAAGCCTTCTTTGGTATATCCTCCCTTTTGACCCTTAATTGGTGATAACCTGAACGAAGATCAATCTTGGAAAAGTGTTGATCTCCTCGTAGTTGGTCAAATAAGTCATCAATACATGGGAGAGGATATTTTTTCTTGATAGTGATCTTGTTAAGTTCTCGATAATCAATACAGAGTCTCATTGATCCATCTTTCTTCTTAACAAACAGAACAGGTGCTACCCAAGGTGACACACTAGGGCGTATGAATCCATTATCAAGATTCTCTTGGATTTGCTTCTTCAATTCCTGTAACTCAATTGGGGCCATTCTATAAGGTGTTTTTGAAATAGGCAAATCACACAGTACGAGTTCTATTTAAAACTCACCTTCACGATTTGGTGGAAGACCCGAAAATTCCTCTGCAAAGACATCATCAAACTCCCGTACAATGGGCATATTCTTAATTGTGAGTTTCTCACCAACCATTTAAGATAAATAACCTTCATTAAGTGGAATCAAGACCCATAAGATGGAAGAAATTTCCACTAGAAGGTTATGTTCATCCTTGCATCGATAGACGATCATAGATTGATCTGGAATATGAAATGTGACTTCCCTTCTTTCGAAATTGATATGAGCTCTATATAAAGAAAGCCAATCCATGCCAAGAATCACATCAAATTCCACTATAGGATGTATCACAAGATTTTCAGGAAGCACTTTCCCACAAACTTCAATCGGGGAAGAATTATAAACTTCTGATGCGACTGTTCTGCCATTAGGTGTTGTCACAGCTAACTCAACATCTAATTGTTGATGTAATCTGGTGATTACCTTAGAAAATTCTTCAGAAATAAAGGAGTGGGTGGATCCAGAATCAAATTAAACATTTTATACTTTAGAGTGGATGGTAAGTGTACCTTTCACCACATTGTTATCGTACTCCACATCGCTGATAGAAATTGCATGTGACTTTCCTTTGTCTTTAGCCTTAAGAGTTTTTTGACGTCGACCATCATCATCAACCCTTGGATTTGGGAATTGATTAGCATAATCCCCCATATCCTTGCACTTGAAACATTGAAGTTTAGTAGGTTCATTCTATGTGTCCCTTCCTTTGTTTGCATCATTAGACATCTTCTACCCATCATTGCGGCATTAAAATGCCCGATTGCCTTCCTTCACACATTTGAAACATTTACTTGTGCCTTTAAGACAACTCCCGACATGTTTCTTTCCACAATTTGAGAATATGGGAAATCTCATCTTCTTTTCAGTGTGCTCTTTAGACTTTCCTTTGAATTCCATTTTCCTCTTCTTATCAAACCCATATGACTGATGGGTTACTCCAATCTCCATCTCGACTTTGAGAGCACATCGAACGATTTCCTCGTAGCTATTGAAGTCCCTTATGGCTAACACCCTTAGAAGACTTAGTTTTAAGCCACTAAAGAATTGATCTATCTTACTCTCAGGTTGGATAATAATACCAGAAGAGTACCTTGAAAGTCTTGTAAAATTTGCTTCATAAGTACCAACAGATTCGTCATCCTTTTTCTTCAGTTCAAGAAACTCTTTCTCCATCTATGTTCAGAGAATACGAGGGAAGTACTTATTGAAAAATAATTTCTTGAACTCGTCCCATTCCATGGACTCAATTTCATCCCTTTTCCTCGTATTCTTAATAAGATTCCACCATTGATCAGTATCTCCTTCCAAACAATACACTGCTAGGATGACTTTATCATGTTCAGAACATTGAAGAACTGAAAATATCTTTTCAGTAGTACTAATCCATTGTTCAGCAACTAATGGATCAGTAGACCCGCTGAAAGAAGGTGGACGCTGCCTCATAAAGGATTCAACAGAATGTAGCTCCTTAATTTTCTCATTTGGAAGTCCTTCATGATTCATAGCTTGAGAAAGTTGTGTGAGCATGGAAACAAGATTTTGCATTCCAGCTTCCATAATGTTTGGTTGCTCAGGGGGACAATCATTGCATTGTCCGTCGCATTCCGCATTAACACGGTTCCTTCGGGATCCAGCCATTGACTAAAACCAAGAAGAATAGTGTGAGAAACACTAATTATAATAGGAAAACCACATAATCAAGAATAAAATTTTACACCTAAGGTCTTATCATAGGTTGTTCATGGCCATTTCTAAAACACTAAGATTGTGTTCTATGCTTAGACTTATCCTTAGTATTATTACTAAGGCTTTCACATCCTAGTTTCCAAAGGTTGACTATACCTTTCCTCTGATACCAACTATAACAACCCATACTTTACATACATTGTCATTACTTTATAATTTAAGCACACTTATTACAACATATAACAAAACCAGGAAAGGACCGTATAGGTATAGATTCTTTAGAAACTGGGAAACATAAACAACTGGATCATAAAGTATCTACTTTGACTCGCTTTTATTTCATCATAGCTAGAGTCCATTTTTGGAATATCCTACTTAATAACCTTCTTCCTGACCTGGGGAAATAAAACATACAAAAGGGTGAGCTCAAATGCTCAGTAAGGGTAAAGAAAATAAATATCAATCACATCATATACATAAGAACATAACTTTTGGAAATCTTAACCTGCAAAAGAAATCATAATTTCATAACATGGGATAAATCATAGTAGTGAAATGTAATCCCAATAATCCTAACATAAAACAAGAAACTTTGTGGCATACACACATAATCATAGAGAATCATTTCTTGTTAGTCAGGACTCATTTCCAAGACTATCTTAGTGGACAAAGTCCATTTCTGAACCGAGTTCCCTCATCGTTTCAGTCCCGTTTCAATGAACCGGTTTAACCTGCCGTTCCAGCCATGTCAATCTCATGAGATATAAAATCATTACCCAATGCATTGGAGGGAGATATAGGTCCCACCCATCTCATAATGATACCATTATTATGTGTGCCACAAAATAAGAAACTATACCTTATAGCATAACCCATGTAATAAAAATCGGAATCTCAAACATCGTGACATCATAAAACAATTCATATAAGGTAAATGAATTCATAAAAATATAATTCCATCACAACATAATCAAATAAATGTAATAATAGTGATATAAACAGAACCCTTTATTATCTTAGATGGAAAATAATTTTGATAAAACACTTGAACTCCATTCTTGAGGAAAATATCCTTTCTACTTCAAAAAACACTTTTCTTTTCTTAACATGTCATACAATTCTAAACTAAAAGAAGTTGATTAAAAATAAACTTGAAAACTTGTAAAGGAAGCTTTCTGGAAATAATGTTTTAAAAATCCAATCATGCCGTATAAGTTAAAAAAAACATTCTCCTCGTACTTTTTTCAAAAAAGTCAAAAAGTACCTCATACGAAAAACGACAAAAGATTCCTTTCATATCTTTTACTAAAAACTCACCGAAGGGTAAAATTGGATATAAAATATTGTAGAAGGATATTAATATTACATATTGAGGAAACATGGATGTGGATGATAAAATACACCCCAGTAAATACCAAAGTATAAACAATCTCGGATAAAAAAGAGATTGTGATATTTTCCTTACCTTAGGTCCAATTTGCATCGTAAGTGCCCGAACCTCCTGTATAATGATTTATATAATGTTATTGACTTATTACAGAATCATATTAATTGTTATGATATCATATATGGTTCACTTATGACTTTATATTACCCATTCTTATGTAAATTAATGTAAATGTAGCGTTTTGCTTAAAATCATCTTATTTATCGTACGTGTTTGGACTTGTTGTTCTTGATGTTATTATTACTTATATCATGATTTACGTAACTCCAAAATGTAAATCATGATTTATATATCATATTCATTCATTATATATCTAGAATATACAAGAATTTATAATAGTACATAGCATATGGAGGTAAGAAATGAAACGCACCGTTCATGGAGACGGTAAGCCGTACGTACGCATGAACACAACTTTCATTTCTATTCCTTATTTTAATGGAATTAAAACATAATGATACATAGGTATATTATAATTCCAGTATACTATCATATATAATATTATTAACCACATCCTTTATACATCCCACATAAGGTATTAACGAATCACATCACTTTGAGGGGGCGGTAGTCCACACTTCCTCAAATGAGATTACCATATTTACCGACTATGGAAACCGTAAGGGCTTGATATAATTGGGAAGTAAAGAATCATAAAGAAATAATAAACATAATATATATTATATATAAATACAGTGCCGTCATAATGGCCACCATGAGAGGAGGTAGGGGAAAATCGAACAATCATCGTTTCAGGAGGCTTTAGTTTTCCATCACAGAAACATTATGTTCTTCATCCATTAGATGGAGGTGTGTGTAAGTGTAGTTATAATACTTCTCATAACAACATCATAGTATTTTCATGATACTGGTGTTGTCAAAAAATAAATGATTAAAAGAGATTTTTGGGGTTGGAGAAGTTGAATAAAAGAAAACAACTTAAGAGAAACTGTTACCTTTAATTTTGGTAACTTTCTTTGGTTTGAACCAAAAGGACTACTTGGAGAGTCTTCTGACTAATGTAAGGCTTCAAGGGGAAGGATAGGGATGTAGGGAGCTTATTTGGCCAGAGTTTGGACGAGCCAAAAGGCTTGATAGGTGTGAGGAATTGCATATAAGTGGTCTCCTTTTATAAGGGAGTGGAGGGGCTCTTTAGGAAAGTGTGAAAACATTTTTTTATTATAAACTAATATTAGGTTTCAAGAGGTCCAAAACACATTAATGTCTAATATAAGATGAATAATATTCTAAATAAAATCATCCAATGGGAATTGGACAGGTTTTGGATGATATTTTAATCATTTTAATCTTATTTATTTAAATCATTTATTAATGTGGTAAATACTACATCATTATTGTGTCATAAATAATTTAATTTATATGATGTATAAAAATTATAAAACAAATACCAACATGTAGGAAATCTTTTTATCTTTCCAATGAATATTTATAGTCCAAAATATAATTTATATATCCCCTTATAAAAATTAATTACTAAACGATATTTGTTAATTCCAATTTTGTCTTTACATTAAATTAATTAATCTAATGTGTCATTGTCTTTCATAAGTGGCTCCTTGGGGTCCCAAAATAGACCCAAGGATGCCCATGGTCGTAAAATACTCATCCAATAAGGTTAGGACAAGTGTCAAGGTAATTTTGAATTATTATAATATTCTTTTAACCTTGAATTACCCTATTTACCTTTAACCGCAGTAAATAAAAATTACCGTAGTTACTATTCATAATATCAAAAAAATAAAAGTAACCTATTAAAATAATTTGGACCCACTGATTAAAAATATGGAATCCATTTTTCAAAATTCAAAACACAGAAGTTGCAGTAATTAATTTAAAATTAATCCAGTTTTTAAGTAAACAGGTTTTAAAAGTTAAAACATTGCCAAAGATTGAATTTATTTAACCTGCGAATTCAATGTAAAATCAAGGATAATGACATAAATTATATTAAATGATAAAAATATATTCTATTTATACTTTGAAACCATTCAATATTATTATTTATCCACATAATTTATTACGATAAAAAAATTGTTTTTAATTAAAATATAGCGTGTTTTTACTATTCATTAAAATATGAAAGTTATCAGAATAATATGAAAAATTTATCTAATGTAAATTATTATATCATGATTCTAAAGAAGAATTTTATTTTGTCAAATTGATCTTTTAAACTTGTCAAAAACTAGATTTAATGTTGGTGCGCCATCAAAAGGTGACAAAACTGCATTTTTTGATAAATACTTATTTTACCCAAAAAAATTATTTTGTTCTCTTACCATAATGTTGTAAAATTTAAAATTCAGTTAATACTATTCATAATGGCTAGTTTATAATATTATAATAATATATTTTTGTTTAGTAGAAGTCAATATTGCGTACTACACACGCTATCGAGGAAGGTCGCGATTGCGTGCAACGAAAGATTCCTTTGATGATTTATATAACATAAAAACAAAATATTTCTCATAAAAGTATCGAGTGTTACATAATGGGCTTCTATAAAGTGAAATATGGGGTCCATTTATACTAATAGATCCTATAGGTATGAAGATCTTCGCACCTTCATGTACCTCGTACTGTCTACGGATTTTCCTACCAACCACATTAAAAAATTTCAGAAACATTAATTTGTCCAAATATGACCGTTAGAAATAAATTTGAATTAATAAACTTGAAATAGTTAATTATAAAAATCAGTGAGTCATCTTCGGTCTGTTGTCTTCAGTTTGGAAACATCTGTCTATCATCTTCGGTGTTTCATCTTCGGTGTGTCGACTTTAGTCTGTCGAACTTCGGTGTGTTGACTTTGGTGTGTAATTCTTCGGTCTGTCGAACTTTGGTGTGTCGTACTTTGGTTTGTCGAACTTCGGTGTGTCATACTTCGGTTTCAGTGTCCCAACATTGGTTTCGGTGTGTCATATTTAGTTTTTTGAACTTTGGTTTGATGAACTAACCATCAGTGCCAAGGAATATAGAAAGATTGTGAAGTGTCTGTCTTACCAGACTAAGTGTTATGCAAAATTTTATGTATAAATACATTTGTAAACATATTTATTCCTGAATATAAGTGATTGAATTATTAAAGTATATGTTGTTGTATGAAATAATTGATTTACTATAAGATATTAAACTGGCATGAAAGATTAGAATCTGTATATTGACATTATTTGTGATTATGAAAACTACAATATCATGGAGGGTCCAAAAATTCTGTAACTAATTTTTTATGAATTTAATGATGGATATCAAAACATGGGTTTAAGAATGATTATTATTAAACAACTCCATGGATATCTTAAGTCCAAAGATAGAACTTTTCAGATTTGTTTCTTTATATGAGGATCCAGATTATTCTAATATTATCCAATTGGGATAATTGGATATATAGCACTATAAATTTAGTATAATCTCTATCATTAATGAGTAGACACAAGAAGGAACATGAACGAACATAGAATTATAGACTCTCTTATATTGGAAGAAGGAGAAATATTGTGACACATGTGATTGGAGGAACCTGGACAATTATAAAGTAAAAACATAATCTTTTTTAATTCATCTTTGACACCCCGTTTTTATTTAGTTTTAATAAAAATTGTTCCAGATCCTTCCAAATACAAATACAAGGACTCCAGAAAAACTAAATCTATTCATATTGAGATGCACTACATATTCATTTATCAAATCCCTTAATATTTGTATTTTTGGTATATATTTGAGTTTTTTTGTTTTATCCTATTTTTCTATAAAACATAGTATACTGTTCTAAAATGGAGAGTTCTTAACACACTCTCTATTTTTATTCTCATTTTTTTCATGAAAAACTTTATTAGAAGTCATGTGTGACCTTTTTTTTAAATCCCACATATAACTATGGAAGAGGCTAATTTCTTAGATTGACTTGTATGGTATTGTTTGTAAAGCCATACCTAGGTTAAAGATAAATTTATTTTATTATAAACTACCTTGTATTGGGTGATTTCAATGTGTAGGGTATTAAGTGTCAACTTGAGATTGGACCCCTTGTTAATTTATGTTGTATTTTATTTGATGTACCTTATTTAAATTGTTTTTTTAAATTAAACAAGTTTAATATTTCATAAATTATTGAACAAAACATTAATTAAATAGTAAAAGCAAATTATAGTTCTATATATAGTCTTTATTAAAAGTAGATGAGTTTCAAAAGATAAAGTATTTTTAAGGGTATTTTGAAAGAGTTGTGATCATGATTTTGAGAAGATTTTCAAAAGTAAAAATTATATAGATCAACTATTTTAATTAACAGTGTGTTTTTATAAATTTTTAGGATTTATGTTTTTAATTTTATTAATAGAGATTTTATTTTAAACTCATTTCACAATTCCTTTAGTTGTCCACTGGAAAAAACATGTGGTATGAGAGCAGCATAAAATTTATTTTACTATGATCTAGTTTTCCCTAAATATCTTAAATTATTATTTTATCAAATTTTAAATCCTTACGGATAATTAAAAGTTTGAAGGCACTACCATTAATCAAACTCTTTATTTTAATGGAATATACTCAATGGAAGATTGAAATGAAAATTCATATAGAGAGAATGAGATTTGATATTTGGATTTCTATTGATGATAAATATTAAATACTTAAATCTCCTAGAAAATATTGAAGTGATTACACTAAGGTAGCATATGACTAGAACTGTAAATATATGAATTCTTTATAATGTGCCTTAGGAAAGGATAAATTTAATCGATATCATATTGCATTACTACTTTTGAAATATAGGATACACTAGATATTTATGCTTATGTGACTTATAATGTTAATGAAATGAGTTTTAATACTTTTATAAATAAACATGTTAATTTTATTGTGAAGTGTATGAATCCATTTATGACATGTATCAAAGGTTTAATGAAATAGTCAACATGATGAATGCACATAGAAATACAATAGCTAACAATGATCAAGAAATGAAAATTTTGAGATGTCTTCTAGATAGATGGAGAGAAACAAATTTTCCTTTAAGGTAATCACGTGACACTAATATGTTACTAGTGAATGAAATATTTGAAAAATCATGAAGCAGAAAGAGGAACATAAAGTTAAAAAAAATTAAAATATGATGAACTAAAAAAATGTTAGTAACCTTAATGAATTTAAACTAAAAAATAAAAGTTAATATCAATGTTTATAGTTTGAGTGATGATGAGTCACTACCAGAAAGTGATGAAAAAATGGATCATTTTTCTAGAAATTTCACGAAGTTATATTTGAAGATGATGTTATTCATGAAATCAAACTATAGAGGTATATATGATAGAAAATGTAATGTGAGAAAATATGAAAAAGGATGATTCATGAAATGAAATAACCTTCTTATGATAAGAAAATGAAAGGACACATCAAATAATATTATAAAAATGTAAAATATAATAAAAAGTATGATGATATAAGTAAAATATATAAAAATTCTATAAAATCTACATGGAGTACCCCTGAGGATAGATCACATGATTCAGATTTTAGTAGAGAAGAGAGAAATAAAAAATATAATATTTTTTTTAATGAAAAACATATCTGAGGAATTAATTGTTCTTCCAGAATCTCTTCTACATTATTTAATTCCATGTGATTCTGAATCTAATAAATAAAATATTAATATTGATGACTGATTTGAATATTTTTATATGCGCGAATATACTTTTAATAAATGGAAGGATAAATATAAAATTTTAAAGAAGATTCATGCTATGTTTTATCACTTTAAAACCAATCATACAATAGAAAAAGATAAGAATTCTCAACCCATTAGAGAAAATAATGAGCTAAAATTATCTAATGTTCAACTAAATAAAGATACCAAAAGATTCAACAATGTAAGAAAAACTCTTACCTAGTTTCTTGGTAAACAGACAACTCATAATTAAACTATAGGAATTGGATACAAACATGGAAAGGAGAAAGATATAAGTGCATATTTATACCAAAATTAAGTTATTATAGTATTTATAATATGTATTATCCTATTATAATTAATATGTTTTTCAATTTTGGAAGTATAAGGTCATCTTATAGGAAACCAGTAAAACAATTATGGATTCCTAAATCACTTATTACTAAAATATCTGAACCAAAGATAATATGTGTACCAAAATCATTCTAATATCAAAGAACTTTTATAGGAAAACTGATTGAGAAGTTAGAATAAGAAATTCCACTATCTAGATAGTGGATGTTCTAAAAATATTATTGGGGACTACTCGAGCTTTAAGAACATAATTAAGGTGGATGGTGGACATGTAACTTTTGGGGACAAGGCTGAAGGAAAAGTTACTGGGATCATCCAAATCGGTAAATATATTATAGTTTGAATTTCTTTAGTGTTATTTATAGATGGATTAAAATATAGTATACTTATAATTTCCCAATTATGAGATCATGGTTACCATGTTATGTTTTATAAAAATCATGCAATGTTTTTGATACCAAACATGCTTTAGTTTTTAAATTTATGAGAAATGATAATGGTTATGCTCTATATTTTAATTATTATTTTTCAAAATGTTTCAATTATAGCTGACATTCAAAAAGAATCATTGATTTGGAATATGATACTAGGACATTTCAATATAAACTATCCTATAAATATAACTAGGAATTTATTAGTTAATGATCTACTTAAACTATAATTCCAAGCAGACTGTGTCTTTAATCCTTCTAAGAAAGGAAAGAATAAAAAATATATTAAAAAAAAAGAATAAGTCTCAAATTTTCAACATTTATATTTGGTTCACATGGATTTTATAGACCTTATAGATATTATTCTTTAGATAGAAAAAATTTTACTTATGTTATTGTGGATGGTTATTCAAGGTATATATGGGCATATTTCCTTTCTGAGAAAAATGTATTTATTTCATGTTTTACTAAATATGATTGATATGTAGAAAACTATAGTGTACATAGAATTAAGATCCTAATACATTATCATGGTTTAGATTTTGAAAATAAAGAGTTTAAATCAGTATACTCACAACATTTCTATAGTCATAACATTTCCACTCTTGGGAACCCATATCATAATGGTATTGTAGAAATGAGAAATATAACCCATCAAGAAATTTCATAGACCATGCTGAATGGTTATGGATTAATTTTTTGTCTGTAGGAATAATTTACAAACACATATTTCTATATAATTAAAATAATTCTAGTTAGTCTAGTTTTGATGAAGTGAACTTTTGAATTTTGGAATGATATAAAATCAAAGGTTAAATATTGTAGAGTTTTTGGTTGTAAAGTATTTATACACAATAAGAATAAGAATCAAGAAAAAGTTTCTTCTAAAAGTGATGATGAAATTTTACTTTTATATTCTACAATCATTAAATCATATATGGTTTTTAATAATAGATTCAATAATATGGAACAAAATATTCATGTCATGTTTGATCATAAGGATACACATTAGCCTAAGAATCATTTATAAAATATGGAGAATGATATTTATAATTTAGAGATTAGTGCTAAACCCAATTACAATTCTACCATAACTCATGTAGAAAAATATCTTATTTATGATGAAAAACATGATCCAAAACCTATAGATCAAAATGAGGTTTCAAACCCTTATATTAGTTGAGATGTTAGGACTCATAGATATCATCCATTAGATTATTTTGTTAGTAAACTAGATAAAGGAAATCAGACAAGTGATTCACCTAGAAATAAATTTGAACATCCATTTTTCTTTTCACAGATTAATTCTATGAACATCAAAGAATAAATTAATGATAAATTTTGGGTAATAAAAATTCAATAAGTGTTAAAAAAGTCTGAAAGAAATGGAGTCTTGAAACTAGTTGAATGACCCAATGACAACCTAAACATTATCACTAAATGGGAATTTATAAGTTCAGTTAATGATTCTATAACAATAATTACAAATAATGTATGACTGGTTTCATAAATATATTTTCAAGAAGATGGTATTGACATTGAAAAAAACACTTCTCCAGTAGTTTGAATTGAATCCATCAGTATGCTTGTTTCTATGTAGAACATTTGCTTTTATCTCTCTACCAAATGTATTTATTGTTTATTCATAGATGGTTATATATTTGAGGTAGTTGTCATTAAAAAACCGTCGTATTTCAAAACCCTAACTTCTGAAATCTTGTTTTTAAATGAGAAAAAGCTTTATGTGGTTTAAAATGTGATCCTCGGGTGTGGTATTATAGGATCACCTCATTTTTAAATTCAAAAAATTGTAAAAAAGGAATATCTATCACTATCTTATTTATTAAAAATGTTTCAAACGATTTTTTAGATATAAAAATCTATGCATATGATATTTTTTAGGATCTTTATGATTTTTTTTACTAAATTTTAAAAAACTATGAAAAGTGAATTTGAAATTAGTTTGATGGGTGAACATAAATTCTTTCTTGGTTTTAAATTTTTTTAAAATAAATATAGAATTATTTTAAATCAAATAATATAGACTAATGATATTTTGAGACATTTGAGAATTCCTAGTACTAAAGGTAGTGATTCTCCCACTAAAGATTAGATATAAATTGGATCATGATTAAATAAGGAAACCAGTTAATAAAAACACACATATAGGTTGATTAGAAGCTTTATATAATTATCTGCTATCTGACCTGATATAATGTTTAGTGTGTGTATGTGTTCCAATTTTCAAGAAAATCCAAATAAGACCCATTTAATTTATATTAAAATAATTATAAAATCTCCTCAAAGGTACAACTAATATTGGTTTGTTTTAGTCTAGATGAAAATAATTTGATCTAGATAGTTATTCAAATGCTCGAATTTTTGGATTTATGTTATAAAGAAAACGAAAATCTGGAACATGTTAGTTTTTTTGAAAAGTCTCTAGTTTCATGGTGTAATAAGAAACAAAACACCATTACATTATCTATTATTAAAGATGAGTACATACCAACAAGTAGTTTCTATGCACATATTCGGTGTATAAAGCACACATTATTAGACTATGTATATCAATTTTGACATGTATATATATATTGTGATAATACAAGTGCTATAATTTTTTTAAAGAACTCCTTTTCTCATTCAAGAATCAATCAAATTAATATAAGATATCGATTTTTTAGAGATAATTTTCAAAAGGATGATATAACTCTTTAGTTCATTGGTAATTAACATCATCTTGTTGATATATTCATAAAGAAAATAAATTTTAAGATAATGATCTATATCATACATTAACATGGAATGATATGTTTAAGTTAGTATTTTTTACTGAAATTTATTTTGGTTTAGGTAGATAAAAATTACACGATCGAAACTACCATTGGTATCTACCAATGGTGTTAACATTGAGGATTGACTGTTAGTCAGGTTATCATAGTGATATACCATTACATAACCATTTAGATTCTACCTTTTAAAACTATTGTTGCATGCTACCATGAGAATGCACAATTAGGACCTACTATTTCTGAAACCATTTATATTTTCTATAAGGAACAATTATTATCATGATTTTTTTTATTACATTTATTTACAAATTTCAAATTCTTAAATGATGAAATCTACCTAAAGTTATGGTCTTATAACCAATTTCATTTCATTCGTCTCCTTTTAAACTCTTATTTATTTCTCTCTCAGTCCATGACCTTTCATCTCCATTTCACTTCATCCCCAAAACTTCTGTGAAAATGGTGAGAGATAATCATCTTGGTGGATCTTCTCATGAGTCACATCCATTGAAGAATGCTAGAGACAAATCGAGTCATCCTTTTATAAATCCAAATAATCCTCAACACATATCTCAATCTTTCATTATAGAGAAATAAATAGATACACCATGGTTGGATTAAAGAAATTAACTCTTACGAAATGTGATCTATGACGAGGAATGGGATGAATGGTTGTTGAGGAATGATCAAACCTTTTACCTTATATTGGTTTATATGTTCTATCAGTTTTCATAATATGATTTCAGAGAGAAAACAATTTTATTAAGAAATGAATAAATGGAAAGTATCATATTTTTTTCTTTGAAGAATTGGGAAAGGTGATTTAATGATCTATCAAAGGAATTTATGAGTATTATCAATGTTCTATCAGTAATAACTAAGACAATTTTTTATTTGAGGATTATTTTTTGGAATTGACTGAGAATGATACTATTCAATGTCTTACAAAAGTATAGGTTGATAGAGATGGTATATTGATTTTCAAGTTCATATAGCACATACTATGTCCCATGAAGGGAGATTTTAGAAAGTTATGCTTTTCTAATATCCTATTAAAGGAGTATATAAGTAAAATTTGTGTATATATTTTATTCTTCATATGTTGGAGTTGATAAATACCAATTCTAGATCAAAATCATTGGATTAACCTATGTTTATATCTTATATGATGGAAGCTAGATGTTTAGTTCCTGAAGGTGATATTAATTTGACCAAGGGTAGTGGGTTTTTCTTATGTTAGGCATCAGGTAAGAGGATGAGGGAAAATTGTAACACTTGTTAACGAATTTTTTGATTGATAATGATAATGTTTATGATATGTTTACACTAGTATATCACTTGACATGACCCATATATACAGCTAGCCCTGGCTGGGAGATAGATGAGGTAGTAGTTAGCTACTATAATGAGGATGTGGATGTTAATGATAAATTGAAATTGGAGGCATCCTAGATAGAAGAGTTGGTAATTATTTTACTGGGAGTGGTAACTGAAATAGATATGGATAAGAGCCATGTTCTATCTTATGGATCTACTAGTCATCCAATCTCCTTTCCTAATAGAGAGTATTTTCTAAGAGAATATGTTGAGTAAAAATAGAATAATGTTTAAAATAGTTATCATATTGAGATATCTTCCTCTGAAACTCCTAAAGATATAGTGGTTCTTTATGATAATTCTGAGTATGATGCTAATAGTGGTGATAAGGATGAGTAGTCACAACCTTATCAGAATGTGACCAAGTCTAGTATATCAACCAGTGTTGAGAGTAAAAGCAGAACTCATTTTTTTTAGATAGCAAGGGTTCTAGAAATATATTTGATCTAGATACTCACGCTTCTATATAAAAAATTACTTTTTATAGAGGGGATGGTGGAGAACCAACTAAAGTGGATAAATCATTAGTATTTTCAAAGTTTGTTTTAGAGAATTAATAGTCATATGATGAACTTGATAATCAAGGTATTCCACTAAAGCAATTAGAACTTCCATTTAGAATGGCCAAAGAGATCATAAGGGATACTTTCTAGAGTGATTTGATGCATATGGTCATTGAAACATTTTGATTTTGAGGTTACTACTATAGGGACTGAATAATAAGATATTGTTATGTATAGCTAGGAGAGGACACCTCCTCTTCTTCATTATTCTCCTAGTCATTATAGTTACTATGAAAAATGATATTCCTTTATGGAATTTTACTATCAGATATTAGTGGGATTCTTAGGTGTTTTTAATTTTATGATATTAATATTAGTGAATACAATCCTAGGATGATAATCACCTTGGTTATAGATCACATTCATCCTAACATTTTCTTGAATACAGAATAACATTACTTTAGGAACAGGAAGCTGGTGAAGTAGATTAATTCTATTCAGACCACTATAGAGGTCAAAAGTTCCATTTTTTACTAGGATATGACCATCTCTTTTGGAGAGAATGCAGTATATTTCTACTCCTAGGAGCATCTTCTTCTAGGGATCCTCCTCCCTTTTCTTCTACTTTAGTGAATACTGATTTGATCAGATCTATATTCACAGAGCTGTTGTATGAAATGATATATGGTCTTTGTTATTCTCACTAGGATGAGATTCTTCAAATAAAATCTCAAGGTGAGAATATTTATAAATTGGTTACAGAATTATTCAATGAGGATATGAGTGAAAAGAGACTATCACTAAAAAAATTATGTATCACCTCTCAAGGCAATATACCAATCCTAAACATAATTTCCATTTTTTATTAAGGGATAATAATTTTAGAATACTTCCAATTACAAGGTGCTTCAAGGAGAAAGTAAAATAGCTATATACCTTGGCTTCTCTAATTGGGATATTCATTGAAGATAAGAAAAATTCATTCAAGGAAATAGAGTATGGTTGTTGAGTGATCAATCATTTTATGGAGTTGATGACAACCATTGTGTAAAACACCATGATAGCTTTTAGAGAACAACTAACTATACCACTAACTAGATCCATTTATGAACATATTTCTACACTTTTACAGTCAAAATATAATGATGCTAGTCCTTCCTGACTTACTATAGTTAAATCTATGAGGTAGCTTAGGCCATTGGAATATACCATTGTGTTTTGACCCCATACACCTCCTCCTCCTCTTGAATCGTCCATTTCTAGAAAGAGAAGGTATCTAGTGGATCCTGATTCTAGTCAAGGTGTATATGACTCATCATACACTGATTTGATTTTGAAAGGGAATTTTTTATTTTTTTCTTTCCTGGAAATCTTTTTGTGATTTAATATTTTGACATCAATATCTAATTAAAATCATATTTTTATTCATCTATATTCCTTTTATTTAAATTTTATATTCCTTTTCTCTTTTTAGTAATCACAAAAGTGGGATTATTGGATGAAATTTAATATAGGTACATGTAGTACACGAATAACTACATCACATATATAGTGGGACTATTATGAAAAATATATTTTTTTCTTTTTAAATGAAATTAATTTGTAATATTTTTGGTATTTGGTTATAAAAACCATGATTTTTTATCATAAAAAGAGGGATATTATTAGATTAGTCTAATAAGATCTTTGTTTTAATACTTACAAATCATGTTTATTATTTTTCTAATTAATTCATTATTTTATTATAGTAAACTATATTCTTTCTAAATTGTGAAAATTGGATAAGTATAGATATACCATTTCCATATAACACCAGTTATAATTAGATGTTGCTAGTTAAATAATGCTACCAATCCATGCTACCATTAGTTCCAGAAGTTACCGCAAGTTTAACTACGAGACCGTCATTATGTGCTATTGTAGAGAGATTCAACCATAACATGGTACTTATTCATGAATAATATATCATTGGATGGATATAAATCTAGTTCAGTGTCACTATCACCAGATGACACCATATCATTGAAGATCTACCACAAGACAAAGCCACTCCTACTGTTATATGGATATAATTCATAGAGAATCACCTGTCGCATGGTGTTATCATTTAGTGAATTGGTACAATTAGAGAAATCTAGTGAATGTAGATCTACTAGTAGTGGTTATACCATCAGTCAATATACCACTAGAGAGGTACCACAACGGTCATGAGTAAAATTCAAAATTAATTCTCCATCGGCTAATTTATTCATTTAATACAGGATAAAATAATATGGATTTAGGAATTATAATTATTAAACAACTCAAAAATTGTCTTGAATACAAAGAGAATTTTTTTTGATCTGTTTCTCAGTACGAGGATACAAATGATTATAATATCATCTAGTAATGAATTATTTGACTTGGAACATTAATAATTCAATATAATCTCATTCATGTGTGGGTATAAACAAAAAAGAACATGCATGACCATATAATCACATAATATCATAAATTTTAATAGAGAAAAATAATGAGACACCTGTGGTTGGAAGAACCTAGATAATTATAGATTTAAAATAGAATATTTTTCTAGATATCAATGACCCCCTATTTTCCTATAGTTTATGTATAACATGACAGATCACTTTACAAAGACAAATTTATGGACACCAAAACAACTCAAGCTATTAAGATTGAGTAGCAATACATCTTTTATTATCTAAAGTCCAAAGTATTAAATTTAATATTTGTATTCAAATTGTTTTTTACCATGTTTTTCTATAAACAAAATTATCTTGTACTAATATAGAGGTTGTTTTACAATCACTCTCACTTATTCGCATTTTTATTACCATGAGAAACTGTGGAAGTGCTCATGTGTGACCTCTGCTTGTTTTATCCAATGTATAACTACATAAGAGGATTTTTTCCCAGATATCGTTTTATGCTATTATTTCTAAAACCTATTCGAAGTTGTTGATATCTCTATTTTTTAATGAACTATCGGGAGGTAGGTTACTACTAAGTATAGGGCCTTAAGATTATTCTTGAGACTGAACCCCTTGTTAAATTTTATTGTGCTATTTTTGATGAACATTATTTAATTTTTTTCTTCGTTTTCTATCAAACCAGTCCACAATTTTTTAAATTATTAAAAAAATCTTTACACTTATTGTTATATTAATTTAGTGTTTTATATATAGTTCTTAGTATATTATTCACAAAATTTAAAATATTTTTTAAGAGTATTTTAACAGAGTTGCGGTTAAATTTTTGGAAGCATTTCAAAATATCTAGTTATATAAATCTACAATTTTTTAACTAGGTGTTTTTAATAAATAAGGGTATTTTTATTTTAAGTATTTTTTAAATAGATTAATTATTTGAAACTTTGTTCACCTCCTCTTCAGTTGTCCCCTGGGACCAACACTATTGGATGGAACGAGGCCCTGAATTTGGAAGTTCACCTCGGTGGAATAAGCAATAAGATTTCCCTTCCCCCAACATAAGTAATATGGGATACATGATTTCACTACCTTAATCCAAAAAATGATATAATTACTTCATAAGGTAGGGATGTTTAAGTGAGTTCATGCAAGGATCCTCCTCATATAGGGAGTTACATAATGTAATTGTTGGTTGATATGTTAATTACAAGACACAATACTTTCATGGTTTTATTATCATAAATTTATAATAAGGTTTTAACTATTTTGTTGAGGAGAATTTGTATACTTCTCAGTGGACATATAGCTTTGTCTACTACATTTTAGGCACCTATTTAGTGTTTTATATTCCATTCTTGGGCTTTTTTAGGTATCTTGCATGCTATAACCCCTTTGAGTTTGGTATTCAGGAGGGGAAATATTTGGAGGTTCCAATGAGATTGTAGGATGAATATATGAGGGATATCCATGGTTTCTATATAAGGGTATCCACTTGCTAATTTTTATCTTACAAGTCCATAAGGATGTGTTTGGTTTGATGTTTATGTTCTTTTTATATTTTTATCTATTTTACATATTTTATGGGGTCATTATAGATTGGTTTGAATTATATTCATGTAATTTTTTTTAATTCTATACACCATTTGGTTTGTAAAATAGGTACCTCATTGGAGGGTTACTAGGTTTTGGGAATTATGTCCATAAACAACATTGAACATGCTATATTTTTTATGGGCCACTTGTTTTGATTTTTCATAATAAATATGGGGAAAAAAACTCCCACTAGTGTTATTACATCCCAATATAATTTATGTCATACTTTGGTGATTGGGTGACACACCTTAGGTCATGTGAACTCCTGTCCAAGTTCCATTTAGGTGATTTGGTCGCAATCATTATAAAGTGAAATTATAGTCTTCAAATGAACTTCATGAAAATTACATAAATATTCAATTTGGCTTTGAAAATTGAATATTTTTTTCTTCTAAACCGACTCTTATCACCTAATCAACCCAAAAATTATCTCATCACCAAATAGAAAACTTAGCCTACTGTTAATTATGGTTATAAGACATATAATTCATTAGGGATTAAGTGAGATAGGTTATTTGAATTTTCCAAGACCCAAATATGACTCAAAAGACGCACTTTATCTATATTCTTACTTACTAAATATATTTAGTTAAGATAAAATCCATTGATTATAATATATCCTCATTTTTTTGTCAAAATTATTAAATCATGGATTTCAATTTTATCCTAAAATCAAGATCAAAATAGGTTTAGAACAGTTTTAGGAAATAGGATTAGGTAATCTATAAAAAACATGGATTACCCCACTAACATATCAAGAACATATATTACAACAAAGAATAAAACCTATTTAAAATCAATTATATAGAAAAAATATATGAATACCCCCAAATAGACTGGGGAGATGGATATCTTTACCTATTTCCATATGAACCCATAGATAAAGTTTTCAAGGTTGTACCATAATTCCATTTTAAATACAACCATTTATATTTTTAATAGATAATATTAGGATCATTAATAAATTTAGTAATTATAAATTTTGTATGTTAAATGTAAAAACTACGAATCACATAGAGGATTGAGGCCACATACCAATACCATTTAAGTGATTTAAAAATTATAAATAATTACCATGAAAGATCCCAAATACAATTAAATCATAACTCCATAACCAGGATACCCAAATAACATGATATTTAAAATTAAATAATGTCTAATACAAATGGATACCTAAGAGAATAATTCCCAAAAATTACTCAAAACTTATTACAACAAAAATAACTAATTAATACCACCCATAACCCTCCAATTACATCCCTTGAACAATAAAATACCTACGGTAAATCATACCTCAATAATCTTCCACAATAATAACACCAAACAACAATAAAATAAACTATAGAATAATCCTTGAATGATGTGAAGAAAAATAATTACACTAAGAAGATATTTTACCATGAATTAATGAAATCACATCTCTGATTCCCTAATTATGTTAAGGGAAAAATGGAAGAGTAAATAAATAAGTGGAACACATTAGAAGTATCTTACTATATATTTAGTGATGAAACAACTTCCTTGAAGCCATTGATTGAGGGAAGTTAAAAGATGTGATGAGGAGACCAATAAGAGTCCTTTAGGGGGATCTAATACATTTAGAAGGAATTGAAGTAGAAATGTAAAGGGGAAAGGGGATAAAATATGTGCGAGTGAAATGAAATAAATCCCTCAATAACAAAAAAAATCATACATGCTATCATATATATATTCAAGTACCATCAGGTACCTAATGAAACCCAATCTAGGGTCTCTATTAGGTCCAGAAGGTACCTAATATCCTTCCACAAGGTATCAAGAGGCACATGCAGTTGAAAACTATAAGTTAAACCTCTTAATAGGTATCCAAAAAAGTACCATTATTCTAATTAACCTTAAAGATTAAGAAAAATACCCATGATTTTATCCTCACACATTTGGATTCAATACCAAATCCTAAAATAATAACATACCCTCTTTTCATATCCGAAAATTCCGAACAACTTATGTTTTCATTACTTTATAACTAAAAATAAACCAAATATTTTGATCACAAGATCATGTGTCATTATTATAGAGAAAAATAGACATGTTCTGAGTTAGGGTTCACATATAAGAAAAAAATATAAACATATAATACTCTCTTTAGGTCAAGAGCATGGGTGGGGGATGAGAATATGAATAACCCCTTCTTTAATCTCACCCTATATTCCTTGTGATAACTTATAAGGTAGTAGGAATCCATCATATATATATTTTTTAAGAGTTATCCTTATACATTTCTCAATATGTACTCAGTCACAATTCTACTACTCTGAAAAGGTTCCAATATAATATGAAATCTATACATCATTAAATTTTTATGGTATAACCACTAAAAAAATATTTTACTATTAACATTTTATAATATTATTTTCATCATTTTTGGTAAATATCAAGAGATAAATCACAAAAATGTTAAAATAAAATAAAATGAAAGAACTTATATATGGTTAGAGGGTGTTGGAACCTGATGGGAAACCCATGTAATGGAATCCAATCAATTCTATACCATCCATGTATTAGGATGAAATCATGAACCCAAGATGCACCAATCAGTGGAATGCATATAATGAATTCAGTATATGGGAAATCATATCTATCTATGAGGGAACTACCATCCACTCTAAAGGGAAGTCTGTAGTTATCATAATTATTAGGGTATATTCCCTCTATATGTAGAGAGATTATACCGCTCAAAGGAATATAATCTATGACTCAAAACTAATTTAATAAATGGTTAGAAGTTCAAACTCTAGAAAAAGATCATCAAGGTCTTACCTACGAACTAGTTTTGGTTATCTTTAGGTAGTATCCAATATTATTCAGGATAAACCCATGGTTACTAGAGTTTATTTAAGTGTTCTGACATTAAAAGTACTCAAAAAATCAAAAATAATCACTATATGATGATTATAAATACATACATATACAATGTAAAAAATTACATAGCTTTCTAATTAAACTAACAGGTTATTAGAGTCATAAATAAAGATATGTAGGCCATTATAACTACACTAGATTCCTTGATATGATAAATAAAATCAAGAAACTATTACCATAGCTTTCCTAAATTTCTACAATAATCACCATAAGATAACTAACTCTAAACTATACCCCTAAGACTAAATATCACTACTAGAGTATTCTAATATAAACTTTCCCACTATGGACCCACATTGACAAGCAGTAAGTGTAGTGATACAAATTAATCCTACCTCTAATAGTACATTGGTTGGAGAATAGAACCAAGAAGGTAAAAATACTCATAAGATGTCTTATCTATAACACCCAAAGGGTTTAAAAAATAAATTGAAATTCATGAAACATTGTTTTAAGTATATATTTATAACATTACTTTAAAATTAATTTGGTATCTTCTATGTTTTTAATTTCAAAAAACAGTCTTGTACAATTGTGTTTAGTAAGTTATTTTGAGTCTGATGAAACAAACATGTTTTTTGGTGAATATTAACATACCACTACGAATAGTAATATTAATAGTATTATGACCTCAATTAATAATAAATTGCATAATTATTTTATTTTCTTAAGGCTTTAATATAATGACATCTTAGTTAATTTTTCAATGTGATATAAAAGTAGTTATGGTATTAAAACAATTAATTTTTGAGTTAAGTATGATTTTATATAAAAATTAAATTAAAAATATTTAGTAACTTATTTTTCAAAAATGCTTTTAATTTTAGAATTATACATGTCGAAAAATGGTTAAGGTGAGTTTTGGGTATTTTTCTAAAATTCATAAAATTTTAAGGAATAGTGAAATACGACAAAACACCGTATAACCAAATTATCAGTATAATACACTATTTTTGACATCGTAAGTGATTTAAATCCACTTAGTTAGAACTCAAATGTCATTATTACTATTTTGGGTCAGATTAATTATGATTTTTCATAGTCTTGAGGAAAAATATTTTAATAATGATTAAAATAATGAAAAATACCTCTTCTCCTCAACTATAAGTACCACCCTCATTTCCCTATTCCTATACACCTATAATGCCTTGATAATTGTCCAATTTCATCCAAATAACCTCCTAAATCTTCTTCCCGACATCCTAGAGCTTTTGGTCTTAACAAAAGACTAAAACCAAAGCACTTAAGAAGGATCTCAAGGAGAAGAGATCAAGAGGTAAACATCCTTTTTTGTTTTCTTTCTTTTTATGATATTTTTTTTAATTTTTGTAAATTATGTTTTAAATTTCATTACATATCCCCCTTATATAACATATTATGTAATAATTATGAGAGACCCTTTTTCTCTTATCAAAATATTTTATGAAATTTTATGCGATGTCGTTAGGCTGCCGAATTTTAATAAGGGGTTTCTCAACTATTCTTTTATTTTGAGTTTTTTTATTTTCTTTTTATATCTCTTCCCCTCCAATTATCAAATAAGACTGAAATATCTAGAAATAATGTATATTCTAGATGTCTCATGTTCATGAAAAATTCCTCATTAATCTTCTTCTCCTCTCCCACTTTTTCAAGGAATAAAAACATTGTCTGTTATGTGTGGAATTTCCGACATCATGAATGATGTGATTTTAATTTTCATTAATTCTTTGTCTGGTCATGAAAGAATTTTTATGGTCAAACCAGGTTATAATATATGTATTATTTATCATCCATGGTTATTGATTTATTTTCTACACATGGTTTTAATTTATAAAACAATATGTGGTCATTATTATCATAGAACCACTAAAATTGTGAAAATGAATATCATTAATGTTTTAACTTATGAATAATACTAATTTCATAATTCAAAATGATAAATGGAATAATTTATGTTTCTATAAATATTAAACTACCAATCCCTTCCAATTCTGGTATTTGACTTCCAATCTTCAATAACTTCCATCATGAATCGATCATGGAAAACATGTAAAGAAAGCATCCAAAGCAATGGAAGGATCAAAATACTAATAATTAATGGGTCAAATGATGTTATGAAATTATCATATAAGGTGTTATAAACATCAATATGTTTCTTTAAGATATTAATAACACACTTTTAACCATTATACAAGAGGTTTAAACACATTTGAAGTAAGAATAACCCGGGGTAAGGGAATTCTTAACCCAATTTCCATTCTTTGGGTTAACCTTCATCTGTATTCATTATATGGTATTTAGATTATTGGTGTGATGAATTTTTGTATATATTATTTTTTAATATATGTATTTATAATGTGTACACATATACATTCCATTATATTAATTATCACTCCAATTATATTTTAAGGTACTTCCCTTTTAAATCCTTTTAAACAATCTTTAATAAATTTCAAAAGGATGTTTTTTTATGTGTTTGGAATGAGTAGGTTATCTTAATTTCAAGATAATTTTATACCCTGATATGTTCCTTTGACATTATTTAGTTTTATTTGATCCCTTTATAGCTTATGATATGTTGGTTTGAGCCCATTATAGCTCAAGATATGATGTGTGAGCCCCATTATATCTCTCCAATGAATTGGGTACTCTGGAGATGGAAGTTGACCTAAATGACTTTCCACGTGTAATGGTGAATATAAGTGAGATATAATAAATATTTCCCTAGGAAACTAAATAAAGTTTCTATGCATATAAGTTTCTATGATTCTAGTTTTTATTGGTTTTTATTGTATCACATGACTAACGATTTCTTTCATTATATCTCTTACTGAGTTTTATACCCATACAAAGATTTTAAAAAGTTTTTCATAGGATAGATGGATGTGTAAGAGAAATTAGGGAGTCATGATGAATAATGTATAGGGTTATAAAAGAAATCATGCTTTATGTTTTAATGTTTTATATTTAAAAAAAATGTAAACTGTTTTTAGTAGTATCCTCTTGTATGATTTTGGTATGTTATTTATGTATGGTATCTTAATTATCTGAAAGTATAAACTAAAAAAGATTCTCAATGTTTAATGATGTATATTATTGACTGAAATTAATGATTAAGTAATGTTTTAAGGCTGGATCCTTATAGTTGGTATCAAAGGATAGTTTAGATAGCTTTAGGGGTTGGGATGATATTTAAAGAAAACCATAACTGATTTTCACACTATAGTAATTTGAAATATTATAGAGTTTAAGGGTTACCATGTTGCTTCAGAGAAGTAATGTTTATACAAAATGGTTTTCAATAGAAGATATAGGGAAGCTGAAGTAGGAATGCACCAAAAGGCTGATGTCTGTCTGAATCTACTGCCCGAAATGGTGGGAATATGAACTAAGTAGTTTGTGACAGTAATGTATCTATTGAATCAAGTAATAAACAAGGGTGGTATCCATGTTGGAGAGGAAAAAGATCTACCAAAAAGAAAAATTTCTTTTGGGGTGAATTTTATGAGGCAACATCCACTAGTATTTAGTGGAACTGCTGATCCAGTGATAGCCTAATGATAGATCAATGCTCTAGAAAATAAATTTGATGTAATGAGATGTTTAAAACATCAAAAGGTAATAATATCCATTTATATTTTGGTAGGTGAAGCCGATCAATAGTGGTATATTGTTAAGAATACGAAATAAAGAGATGATATTGATAGTTTAGAATGTGATGATTTTAAGAGTCTTTTTCTGGGAATTTTTTTCCCAAAACTATTCGAATCAGAATGGAGAACCAATTCGTTGATCTAAAGAAGAAAGATGATGATTCTATGGAAGTATTTGAATCCAATTTTATAAGACTGACCAGGTATTTTCTGAATTTTACTATAGATTTTGAAAGTGAAATTAATATATTTTAATTTGGTTTGAAATAATTTTTTGGAAGAGCTTTGGACTCATAAGAGTTTAAAATCTATGATAAGCTTGTTCGTTGTGCTAAAAAAGTTGAGATAGAGTTTGATGAAACATATGTGGCTCGTGATGACCAGAATAAAAAGCTGTCTGGTTGTCATGCAATGAGGAAGAACTCATCAAAGAAGTGTGTAGGTAAGAAAATGAATTTCCCTAATTGTGAAAAGTGTGGTAAAAGGAATCATGATGAATGTCTTGTAAATTTTGGGAAATTCTACCATTGTGGAAAGTTTATACACATGTCTCATGAGTGCATGGAAAATGATCAGAAAATTAATGAGAATCCGATAGTGAGATTCTTTAACAATAACGAATTGGGTCATTTTACTAATATTTGTACGAAGCTAGTTACTCAAGCAGGGAATAAGCATGATAGGACAAAGAAGGGTTTGGAATTTCCAACCACTTCAGTCGATGTTGAGCCGTCAAATGAGGTGTTCTCAGGTACATTGATTGTTTTTTTTTTCAGATTTCGCAAATGAATTGTTTGATTTAGGTTATACACATTCCTTCATTTTTGAGAAAGTTTTTAGAAAAGTGGGCATTCAAACTCATGAAATCAAACCAGATCTCATTGAAAAAACACTAGGAGGAAATATCTTGGAAAAACGAAATTATAAAAATCTACCTATTCTTTTATGTGGAAGAGTTTTACCGGAAAACCCTGTTGTTTTTCCTCTAGCAGAGTTTGATGTTATTATAGGTATTAACTGGATAAATTTTTATAATTCTAAGATAGATTGTAGAGAAAAATAAGTTGTTTTTTAGAATGAATTTCAGTTTGTTTACAAGAATGAACCCATACCATTAATAACATATTAGTACGCTAAGAAACAGATAATTGATGGAAATGAAAGTTATATTGCTCATATTTTTTAAGATAAGGGTACTATCCAGATTAATGATGTACCAGTGGTAAATGAATAGTTGGATATTTATCCTGATTATTTTCCGGGTGTTATTCATAATCAAGAGGTTGAGTTTACTATTGACTTAGTTCCCGATGCTAAGCAAATTTATAAACCTCTCTATCGAATGGACCAAATGGAACTTATAGAATTAAAAAAGTAGTTGAAATAATTATTAGGTAAATGTTTCATCTAAACTTGAACTTCACCATGGGAAGATTCTGTCTTGTTTGTTAAGATGAAAGATGGTTCAATGAGACATTTCATTGATTATAGAGCCTTCAATAACATTACTGTAAAAAACAAGTATCCTTTTCCTCATATCAATGAATTGTTTAATCAGAACTAGGGTGCACAATGTTTTTTTAAGGTTGAACTATGGACGGGGTACCATTAGTTTAAAGTAAATGATGATGATATCCTGAAGATTGTGTTCCATACTAGATATGGCCACTGTGAATTTGTAGTTATTCCTATTGGGTTAACTAATGCACCTACTGTATTCATGGATCTTATGAATAGAATAGTTCATGAGTTCATGGATATGTTTTTGGATTTATTTATTGATGAAATTTTGGTATATTCTAGAAGTGAAGTGGAGAATGAAAAACATTTTTGGGTTGTTTTTCAAACCATAAAGGAAAAGAAACTGTATGTAAAATTCATAATGTGTGATTTTTGGTTGAAATATATTTCTTTTCTTGTAAACATTATAAATAAGAATGGAATAACAGTTGATCCTTTGAAAAAAAGTGTTTGATGATTGACCAAGACCTAAAAATGATACAAAGATTCATAGTTTTCTTGAATTAGAAGGTTATTACTGATAGTTTGTTAAAAACATTGCGTAGTTATCTAGCCCACTAACTAAGTTAACACAAAAGGGGTTAAATTTTTTTGGACAGAATAACGTGTTTTTTGTTTTTAGGAACTGAAGAAGAGATTAGATAATTCTCTAGTTTTGGCCATGCCTTCCCAAAATGGAGAGTTTTTCATCTATAGTGATGCTTCATTGAAGGGACTTGGTTGTATTATGATGCAGAATGATCAGGTAATTACTTATGTTTCAAGACAACTAATACCCCATGAGTTAAATTATCCCACACATGATTTGGAATTGACAGTTGTGGTTTTTTCATTGAAAACTTAGAGGCACCATTTATATGGAGCCAAATGTCAAATATATACTGACCATAAAAGTTTGACGTATATAGTCACTCAGAAAGAATTAAACATGAGGCATCGAAGATGGATTGAACTGGTAAAGGATTATGATTACACGATCCATTACAATCCTAGAAAAGAAAACATAGTGGTGAATTCCATGGGCCAAAAACATCATTCATCATTAACCATGTTACCTTTGGAATATTATCCCTTGATTAATGATTTTATGAATTTTTGATTAGAATTTATTGGTGCAGGGAATACATTTGTTTTGTTTCAGGTTTTAGTGTAGTCATCATTATTAGACAGGATTAAGCAAGCACAGAAGGAAGACTTTGAGCGATAGAAAAAGGTTGAATTGTTTAAAATGGGTATGCTTTCAAAATTTAACCTTGATAAAGACTGTGCTTTAAGATTTGGAAAAATGTTGTGTGGGTGTTGTGATTCTCAGTTAAAGAAATATTTGTTGTGTGAAGCTCATGGTTCTCCATTTTCATTTCATCCTGAAAGTACAAAGATATACAATGACCTTCGAGAGTATTACTGGTGGGATGGAATGAAAAGGGTTATTGCTAATTTTACTATGAAATGATTGACATGTCAATAGGTTAAAGCATAGAGGAATTTACCGAAGGGGATGCTTTATCCTTTTCCAGTGCCAAAGTTGAAATGGGATAATAAATCCACGGAATACGTGGTGGGACTACCTAAGACTTCTCATGGTAATAATGTTATTTGGGTTATTGGTGATCAGCTGACAAAATATGAAAATTTCCTTTCTATTTGAGATACAATGTCATTTGATCAAATTATCCACTGTACCTCAAATATATTTTTAGGTTACATGGAGTTCCACTTTCCATTGTATCTGATCAGGATCCTAGGTTCACTTCTAACTTTTGGAAGGGCCTTTAGAAGTCATTGGGTACATAATTAAAATTTAGTACAGATTTTCATCTTCAATAATATGAGAAGATATAATGAACAATTCAGACCATGGAGGATATGCTTCGGGATTATTCAACGGACTACAAGGGAAGTTGGGAATACCATATTTCTTTAGTTGAGTTTTCTTATAATAACAGATTTAATTCCAGTATACAGATAGAACCTTTTGATGCATTGTATGGGTAGTAGTGTCAAACTACAGATTTTTGGGATGAAGTTAGGGAAAGGAGGTTTATGGGACTAGAGTTAGTAGAGGAAGTGGTTGAGAAAGTGAAGATGATCCAACAACACATGAGGAAAGCTCAGATCAGGAAGAAAAGATATGTAGATAATATAAGGATAGACTTATCTTTCAAGGTAGGTGACCATGTTTTCCTTTAAATATCTCCTTGGAAATGTGTGAATCATTTTGTTAAGAAAGGAAAATTATGTCTGTGGTCAATCAGTCCTTTTTAAATCGAAGAGAAAGTTGGAATAGTTGCATAACGAGTAGCTTTACCTCCAAGTTTATCACAGGTAATTAATGTTTTTCATGTTTCGATGTTGAGAAAGTATATGCCAGATTCATCACATGTCATGAGTCTAGAAGCAGTTCAGCTAGAAAAGAACATTTCTTATAAAGAGAAACCAATACAGATTCTTGATCAAATGGAACAGGTTTTGAGGAAAACGTTAATCCACCAGCTAAAGGTTTTGTGGAGAAACCACATGGTTGAAGAAGCAACATGGGAATCTGAAAATGCTATGATGGAAAATTACCCTCACTTGTTTAATGAGTAAATAAAATTATGAGGATGAAATTTCTAGAAGGTAGGGATAAATACACACTTGAAGGTTTTTAAAAATAAATTGAGATTCATGAAACTTTTTTTAATTATATATATATAATGATCCTTAAAACATAATTTGTGAGTTTTTATGTTTTTAATTTCGAAAAACATTCATCTACAATTGTGTTCAGTAAGTTATTTGGAGTCTGATGGAACCAACTTGTTTTTTTGGGTGAATAGTACCATACCCCTATGAATAGGAATATGAATAGTATAATAACCTTAATGATTATTAAATTTTACTATTATTTTATTTTCTTAAGGATTTAATATAATGTCATCTTTTTTAGTTTTTCAATGTGATTTAAAAGCAATTATAGTTTTAAAATTTTTATTTTTGAGTTAAGTATGATTTTAATTAAAAATTAAATTATTAATATTTTGAAAATTATTTTTAAAAAATGGATTTCATTTTATAATTCTACACATCATTAAATGGTTAGGGTTTATTTTTGGGATTTTTCTTCAAATTCGTGAATTTTTGATAAATAGTGAAATACGGCAAAATACCGTATAATCAAATTATCAGTATAATACACTATTTATGACATCATAAGTGATAAAATGACTCTTGGATGGAAATAACATTACATTATTACTATTTTGGGTTACATGAATTATGATTATTCATAGTCTTGAGCAAAAGTATTATAATTATGATTAAAATAATGAAGAATACCTTCTCTCCACCACTGTAAATACCACCCTCAATTCCCTCTACCTCCCAAACCACTCAAGCCTTGAAAATTGTCAGATTTATTCCAAATTACTTCCCCAGTCTTCTTCCCCACATCTTAGAGCCACCGGTGTCTCCAAAAGACAAAAACCAAAGCCCTTAAGAAGGATCTCAAGGAGAAGATATCAAGAGGTAAACATCATCTTTTGTTTTCTTTTTTTTTTCTTTTTAGGTAATTATTTTTAATTTTATTTGGATTATGTTGGATATTTCAATCCATATCCCACTTATATCCCATATTATGTAATAATGATGAGATACCCTTTTTCTATAATCAAAATATTTTATGAAATTTTAAGTGACGTTGTTAGGCTGCCGAATTTTCATAAGGGTTTCCCAACTATTCTATTATTTTGAGTTCCTTTCTTTTTATTATTCTATATTTTCCCCTACTCTTATCCAATAGGCTTGAAAGATCAATAAATAATTTATTTTCTGGATGTTATCTTGTTCATGGAATATTAATCATTAACATTATTCTCCTCTCCAACTTATTTAAAGAATAAAAACATTGTCTGTGATGTGTCGAATTTCAGACATCATGGATGATGTGATTTAAATTTTCAGTAATTATTCCATGTCTGGTTATGAAACCATTTTTATGGTTGAACCATGTCATAATATATGTATTATGTCAAATCCATGGTTATGTATTTCTTTTGTATTCATGGTTTTAATTTATAAAACAAAATGAGGTCGTTATTATCAAAGAATAACTAAAATGATAAAAATGAACATCATTAATGGTTTAACATATGAATCATCATCATTTCATAATTAAAAATGATAAATGGTATAATTTATGGTTCCATAAATATGTATATACTATTCCATTCAAATTATGGGGTTTCACTTCCAATCGTCAAGAGCATCCATCATGAACCAATCCTGGAAAACATGTAAAGAAATCATCCAAAACAATGGTAGGAAAAAATACTAATAATTAATAATATAAATAATGTTATGAAATGATCATATATGGGGTTATAAATATGAATATGTTTCTATAAGATATTAATAACAATATTTTAACCATTATACAGGAGGTTTAAACACATTTCAAGTAAGAAGAACCCGAGTTAAGAGAATTCTTAACTCAATTTCCATTCTTGGGGTTAACCTTCTTATTTATTCATTATATGGTATTATGATTATTGGTGAGATTAATTTTTGTATATATTATGGTTTACTATGTTTATTTATAGTTCATACACATATCCATTCCATTTTATTAATTTTCACTCTAATTATATTTTAAGGGAATTTCCTTTTAAATCATTTTAAAACTCTCTTTAATAAATTTCAAAAGGATTGTTTTTTATTTGTATGGAATGAGTATTTTCCCATGATTTCAAGATACGTCAATACCATGATATGTTACTGAGAAATAATTAATGTTGGGTTTATCCCTTTATAGCTCATGATATTTTGGGTTGAGCCCATTATAGATCAAGATATGACGAGTGAGCCCCATTATAGCTCTCCAATGAATTGGGTACTCCGGAGATGGAAGTTGACCAAAAGGTTATTCCATGTGTAATGGTGAATGTAAGAGTGATTTTGAAAATATTTCCCAAGTCAACTAAATGATATTTCTATTAATATTAGATTTTATGATTACGGGTTTTAATGGTTTTTATGTTATCACTTGACTAATGCTTTCTATCATTATATCCCTTACTGAGTTTTATACTCATCCCAAGTTTTTAAAAATGATTTTCACATGATATAAGGATGGGTAAGAGAAATAAAGTAGTCATAATGAATAATTTATACTGTTTTCATTTAAATCATGCTCTATGTTTTAATGTTTTATATTTTGAAAAAAAGAATCTGTTTTTAATAGTATTCTCTTGTATGATTACGACATGATATGTATGTAAGGTATCCTAATTCTCTAAAAATATGAACTCAAAAATATCATAAATGTGTAATAATGTATATTCATGAACAAAATTCAAGATGAAGTAAAGTTTTATGGTTGGTTCCTTATATTATCGTATATCAAACTATAGAAAACATTCATCTCTAATATATAATAATAACAAAAAACACTCGTTAATCCTTGTATGATAATTAAAATAATATGTAAAATTCTATAGACACATAAAATGAATGGTAAAAAATTAAAGGATAATATCACTATGAAAAAATTACTTGAGAAAGAGGAAAATACCTCCATAATTAAAGAAAACCTAGGAAGAGAATTCTTACAACAACTATAACCACCCTAAACTATTGTATGATACCTTTGTACAGCTTTAACAGATCCACTATCTCCATTCCCACTATAATCACCTCTAAATTATACACTGTATATATATAAAAACCAAATTTGGGAATTTGGGTTATATAGGGGGAGTAAAAACATTCCCATCAAGATTATTTGAAAAAAAAAATTAATGAAAAAAGTAGGTTAACAAAAAAATCCAATACTGAGTAGAACAAGAAGGAGAATTTGAAAGGAATCATATATTCCGAAAGGTTAATATAACCATAGATAGTAAAATAATCTAGTAATATTGTCTTAATTCTATAGATGGTGATATCTCACATGAAGCTAATGATACCTAAATTAACAAAAGACCGTAAAAATCCAAAAATTTACAGTTGAACTATACATTATATATTGAAGGCAGCCAAGTATGCCAACAATGCAACTAGAAAAATAACTTATAAATCTAATGTCATCCCAAAAAACAAGAAATCATAACCTCTAATACAACTCTCTAAAATTATATTGGTGAACCACACCTTTTTGTGGTTTTCGTGTCAGTCAAGGGGGTACTAACACCTGTATAGGACCAATGCCTCATTGTGTGTTATATGCATCAGTTGAGTTCATTAAATAATTTCTATATGGAAATCACATTATCTATTATGAATGGGGGTTACCTAATTCAGTATGTGTACATAAGACCCATTCCATAGAACCAGTATGCCCCCAAGAGGTTACTAACCGTGTGTCTTCCCTAACTTTCATACCCACCATCCTCGTTTTTGTCACTACTATGTAAGGAAACTCATCAAATTAAATAGCTATATACTCATCGATGAATAAGAGATATGAATAATCAGATTATATATGAAAATAATTAAAATATATTTCTCATGTATCAAATTCTGATATCCTAGCATGAAGATATATAAAACCCCAAAGAGGTCACAATATATGACATGTACTATACAACAAAAAGCCAATAGGACTTGATAGTAGCTTTTTATATGCAATCATAGTTTATCTCTTGTAGATTCAAACTAAATGAAATGTCTAAAATGATATGAAATTCATGTGACTCAGTCTATCATTTAGTTTTGTACATCCATTACATAACATGCATAAATATCTAGGTAAATTACATATACTATAAAGTAAAATGTGTTTACTAATAAACATTTCATTAGGGGTAGACCAACATGGAATGTATGGTATATTGAAAAATGCGTGGGACACACATCAACTCAATCATGTACTCATAGAAATACCAACATCATATCTTCATTATACACAGTGTGTACTATAGCCCACAATATGTGAGGGTATAGATACCATGGTAGGGATATACATTCACTAAACTCTTAGTTACATATATTGAAATACCTGGAGTGTGACCCAGAGTCACAACCTATGACATATTTTTTACAACCAGAAACCCTATCAATATAGAATTTTACATACACAACATGACACCTAGAATACGTCACATTATATAGTTGGAAATATAGATTCTAAACATTAATCCAATGGAATCATGTGTTGTTACCTACTTTATTTAACGCGCCATCAACCAAACCACCATAGATGTAAAAGCTAGCAATCACTAATGATCACCTGTCACCATACCTAAACGATGATATAGATATATATTATCGAAAATTATTAATTCATACTCTATCATTCGATCAATACAACATGTGTTATAATTTTCAAGGACATCTCATTCTTCCAAAAACATAAACATAGAGTCTTTGTCACCATTGTTCCAATACGTTGGGTCCCATGTTTTCCAGTATCTATATTCCTTCTTGTTATGGTCATCTAAGATCATAAAAACCACAAAGTTTGTTGGAAAGGGTTCTCAAGATATATGATATAGATCAGTAATAAAGGGATTAATTTCAATAAAGGAACTAATTTACTGTTATTCATCATTCCACATCATACATCGTAGTTCATCATAATTCATTATCATTCATCTTTCATCATCAAATGATGCCCATGACTCTATATAAATATTTTAAAAACAATTTATAAGGAAAAAATTCCATTAACAATTTATCAACCACCATGAAAGAGAATAAAATATCTTATCTTGAGTAATAAAATTTTCCTTAATGAAAAAAGAACAATCATAATTGAATTATTTAAAAATAATAAATGAATTTTAATGATTATCAACCACCTTAAAAAAAATTATCCATTAAATTCACATTATAATAATTAATTAAAAAAATAATCATAGAAAAGAATCCCCAATAAGACAATGAAGATTAAAGAATCCTAATGATTTAAATAATTGTAAATATATTATTTTAACAGTAATTTCTTAGTGTTCTACATAATCAAAGAAATTATAAGGTGATTAACTGTTAATAATATATCGCATAATAATTTTAAATATATAAAATAACACATAATTGATATTAAACATGAATTTGATTTTACTGGTACATTCTAATTAGAAGTAATTCGTGATTATTTATAATAAAGTAAGAAAGAAATTATATATAATTTTCGCATCAAAGATTTCCCTCATTTTATCGTGGTAAGAAAATTTTCAGAAACATCCTTTCAAGGATAAGATATTTACTAACAAAAAGAACATGGATAAAAATAATAATAAGTCTATCCTTATAGCATAATTATTATAACTTAAATATATGTATTGAGGTTATATGTCCTGATTATCCATTCCATAAGAATTTTCCTAAACTATACTCTACAATGTTGACTCCATTGAAGAACAATATCTATCTCCCATTCTCTTTTTGGGGCTGAGAGGTGTGTAATAAGATGAATAAACCCATAAATTAGATAAAATACGAATTTATTTTATCACTTCCAGGAGAACATAGTAAATAATCTAGAACACAAAATTGAGTTAGTCTAGAATCTAATACAATAACACATAAATTAACACTCTCCAAGGTAAAACATCCTATTACAAACACAAAAAACTATTTTAATTTCATTGAATCTTACACTGAACATATACCAATATTCCAAATTATAAGATAATTAATTATTTAATAAATAAATTGAAAATATTCCTAGAAAATATTATATAACCTCACCAAAATTCATTCAAAGGGTGAACATGAAATTATAGAATTAATATAAAAATAAAAAATATTTCCATGTTAAAATGATACGGTAAATTTATAATTTTACACATATAAACGACCAATATATCCTTTACTCAAAATGAGTTTATTCCTTCTCAGGAAAAAATATGGGTCACTCCGTGAGATGTGAAATATGAATAATTTGATAAATCTAAATATTTTATTATTAGTAGGTTAATTGAAATTTGGTTTATATTTTGGGATATGAAAATCATAAAGAGTTGAATTGAATGCTTTGTTATTATAAATTTTTTTAATAGGATTATGGAGCCTTTTTTTATAAATGTGTGGTTAATATATTTTTTTATATTCAATGGTATTTGTGTTGGAAATATTATGGTGTACAGTATTTTTTAAACATTGGTAGTTATGTTTATGTATCCAAAGATAGATTGAATTAATCACACAGAGTGATAACATTATTTGGGAAAAGGGAAGATACATGTGAACGTTTTGGATAAATTTAAAAGATAAATTTTTTACTTAAATATTGTTAATAATGTATAATATAGAGAGGTTATGTTTATAAAAATTATTATGTAGAAATTATATTTGTTTATTGTAACGCCCCGACCCCAGTTACCCAGAGTTGGTGCATTATTACATAACATTGGCATGATCACAAGAAAGATCAAATCTCGAAAGACCGATTGGTTTAGTAGCCTTGGAAACACTAGATATATTCATAAGTTTTACATTACATCATAAAATGAAAAACTACTACAACAACATAATGTCTCCATAATCCACACTACTATCCCCTCATAATATCCCTGCAGGTCATTCATAATTTACTTATTCACATCCTGGGGAAAAATAAAACATAGAAAAGGGGTGAGCTCAAATGCCCAGTAAGGATAACAATATAGCGGAAACTTTCATAAATAAGAATAAACATTTAAGGCAATGCATTACTAAAACAAAAGCCTTTTAAAATTGAACTTCAACATGGTATGGAAAAAGTAAAATGAAATAATGCCATTTACTTATTCACATGGATATTCTACTAATCGAATAATCACATGCAAAAATCAATAACCACTTTCATAATGTTGGAATGCATAATGCCAGACTATCATAACCACATAGCCAAGGCCTCGTGCCAAGACTACAAATAAGATTTTGTCAAGGCCTTGTGCCAAGACACTAGTTTGTCTCATGAGACCTACCGATGCATCGAGGAGCTATAGCGGGCTCCACCCGTCACTTATTAAGTCCAATGCATTCCCATATGAAAAGGTTTAAACATAACATAAACATTCATATTAAAACTAGCATACGAAATGTCAATAGTTTCACCATAAACTATGAATGGTATAAAAATAGCACATCCACAGTCAAACATATCACAAAACCTTCAATACAATATAGAAGTTTTGTATCATAATAAATCAACTTCAAATAATCTTAAAATCCATCAAAGGATGTTGACATAGATGAAATCAAAATTCTTTTTAAAGAAGTATCTCCTTTTATTTTGAAATCATTTAAGATCCATATAAAATAAAACATTTTCTTTGAAAATATTCTTATAAGCTTGTATGGAAAACTTCGACGATTTTATAACGGCGGAAAATAACCGCACCCGCCGTATAAGTTAAAAAAAAACATTCTTACCTCAATTCTGTCGAAAAGGTTAAAAAGGACCTTGTTTTGAAAACGATGGAAAGATTCCTTTATAAACCTCTTATAAAAAGTCAAACAAGGGTATAAATGACTTTAACCCATATTCTTGTAAATAGTAAAAATGTTTTGAAATACATTTTGAAGAAACATGGATGTGGATGATAACGAGATCCCAGTAGTTTATTACGTATAAACAACCTCGGATAAAGAAGAGATTGTGAAATAACCCTTACCTTGTACTTTTCCTTGGTTGTGGTAGGTTAACCTCCTGTATAATGGTGAAATAATTGTTATTAAATTATACAAGAATCATATACATTAATATGATATGATATATGATCTTTTAATATTGATTTGATAATAATATCTTAGTATTATCGTTGTTTCGGGTGTTAACTTACTTGTTTTCTTTCATATGTTTTGTTACGTAAGACATGTTTGTAAAGGATAGGTTGTATATTATTCATATCCAGAATGATATCAAGTCCTTAAACATCATTTTTAAATCATAAAATGATAATTACGCTTTAATGGTTACGATGGAGAATGAATCTCATCGCGTTCGTGGAGACGGTAGTCCGTACGTACGCACGAGCGACAATATCATTCTTTTGATATTAAAATAATATATAAATGGAGGGTATATCATATATACAGAATCATTAACATGTTATATTTATTATTTACATGAGTTACACATCATTATTATACCCATCCAAATAATATTATATTGAATAACAATTACACCACGACGTGGAGACGGTAAGCCGTACGTACGCACGTATGGTGACATGTTATTCAAAGGGTGGATAGAATACTGAATATGGTTGTACCATACTTATAATAACATCACAGTATATGTGAGATACTGGAGTTATTATTTCAGAATGGTAAGAACAAAGGAAGAAGAAGTGGAAGAAGAAATGAACTTAGAAAAGGGTGGTGAAATCATTACCTCTTCTTCGGGTTCTTCCTTTTGATTTGATCAAAAGGGCTCCTTAGGTTGGCTTTCTGATCAAACTAAGGCCTCTAGGTTGTATTGAGGGATGTTGGGAGAGTATTTGGGCAGAGTTTGGCCGAACCAAAAGGCTTTGAAGGTGTGAAGAAATGAGAAGGAGGAGTGCCCTTTTATAAGAAGGGTGAGGGGCACCTTTGGAAAAGCTAGAAATATTAATTTATAATAAATTCATATTCGGTTTATAAAGGCTCCAAAGTTGACTATTCAAATGATGAGGTGGGGATAGGTCGAAAGCAACTCATCCAATAGAATTTAGACAGGTTTGGGTACCTATATTAACCTTATCTTTAAGTATTAACTCTAAGTTAATTAGTTTCACTTTTACAATGTCTCTTTGTATTTTATATATTATGGTTAATAAACTTACTATATACATCCAAGAGACCCCCAAGTGGTCCATTAATGATTAACCTATCATGATATAAGTCTCTTGGCCGAACCTTAGATTTTTAGGAATTTAATATCAATTAATAATATAATATTTGTTTTAAGAATTCTTTTATGTCAATTTTGACACTATTCATTAGTTGATTTTTTTGAAACTCATAACAGATTTATTACTTCGAACAAAGTCAATTAAATCAATCCTAATATATCATATTATCCTATAAAATTAGTTTAATTCATTAAAAGTTTCATATTATATTTATTTGGGTATTTATAATATCACTTATTTTAATTTTTCACTATTATAGTAATTACTGCATCATCATTGTGTCATAAATAAAATAAATTATTTAATGTCTAAAAATTATAAGTAAAATATCATTATGTAGGAAATCGTTTTATCTTTATAATGAATATTTATAATCGAAAATCCAACATGTATAACCCTATGTAAAAATTGTTCTTCTAAAAGATGTAAGCTTATGTCATTTTTATTTTTATTTTAACTTTATTAATATAAAGTGTCCCTACCACATACAAGTGGCTCCAAGGGGTCCCCAAATTGACCCAAGGATGCCCATGGTCGGGTATGTGTCCACCAATAAGGTTAGGACACGTTTTAGGGTAATTTTGTATTATTATAATATTATTTTTTTAACCCTTATTTACCGGATTTACCCTTTAACCATGGTAAATAAAATATTTACCACAGTAACTATTCAAAATGTCTAAAAATGAAAGTTACCTATTTACACAATTTGAACATCCTGATTACAAATATGGAATCCATTTTACTAAATTCAAAACACAGAAGTGGCAGAAATTAATTTAAAATTAATTCCCGCTGTTAAAACAAAAAGCGTGTTTTTAAGAGATAATAACTATCCAAAGATTGACACTTGTTTATGTTCGGTTTAATTGTAAAATTATGTCCAATGACCAAAATTATATTAAATGGTAAAAATATATTCTAAATATACTTTAAAACCACTCAAATTCATAATTTATCACTAGTAATTAATTTGATTAAAAAAGTTGTTTTTAATTAAAATTTAGTAATTTTCACTATTCATCAAAATATGAAAGTTATCCGAAATGTACCAAAATTTCACCCTAGGCTAAATTCGATATTCCGAATCCAAAAATGAAGTCCATTTTCAAATATAAAATATATATAATTTCAAAAAGTAGGTATTACTATTCATAACGGCTAGTTTGATTAGTTATGGTGTGTTAGAACTCGGTGTTGCGTACAACACACGCTATCACATTATTCAAAGAGAAGCGTACCATAGAAGCTTGGGGTGTTACATTCTCCCCTCCTTCAAATAATTGCGTCCTTGCAATTTCTAGGGTATTACTGCATAAAAAGACTCGGGTGGTTCTTCATCATAAGTTCCTCGGGTTCCCACGTTGCCTCTTCCATCTTATGATTCCTCCACAAAACTTTTACCAGACGCGTCGTCCGGTTTCTCAGCACTTGTTCTCTCGTATCAAGAATCTTGATGGGCTCTTCGCAATAGGAAAGATCGGGTTCCAGTTCTAATTCCTCATAGGTGAGTACATGCGTTGGGTCAGGCATGTATTTCCTCAACAGAGATACGTGGAACACATCGTGAACTTTGGAGAGACTTGGCGGCATTGCCAATCGGTAAGCTACAGCCCCAATTCGTTCTAGAATTTCGAAAGGTCCGATGTACCTGGGGCTCAATTTACCTTTCTTACCAAAACGCATGACTCCCTTCCACGGAGATACCTTCAGGAAAACATGATCACCGACTTGAAATTCCAAATCCTTCCTTCGATTATCGGCATAGCTCTTCTGCCTACTTTGAGCTGCTTTGATGTGATTTTGGATTACCTTCACCTTTTCCACCGTTTCCTCCACCAGTTCTGGGCCTACAAGTTTTCTTTCACCAACGTCATCCCAACAGGTTGGTGTACGACATCTCTTTCCGTATAACGCTTCATATGGTGCCATTTGTATACTCGAATGGAAGCTATTGTTATAGGAAAATTCTACCAGAGGTAAATATTGATCCCACATACCCTGAAAATCAAGTGAGCAAGATCTCAACATGTCTTCTAAGGTCTGAATAGTCCGTTCTGATTGTCCGTCTGTCTGAGGGTGGTAAGCAGTGCTCAAATGAAGTTCAGTATCCAGGGATTTCTGAAGACTTTTCCAAAATCTTGATGTAAAACGGGGATCACGATCAGAAACAATCGATAGGGGAACTCCATGAAGTCTCACAACTTCATTAATGTATAGTCTTGCTAGACGTTCCAGGGGTAGATCTTCTCTTATAGCAAGAAAATGTGCTGACTTGGTAAGACGATCAACAATAACCCATATTGCATCGTTCCTTCTAGGAGTCTTTGGTAGCCCCATGACAAAGTCCATCGTAATATTGTCCCATTTCCACTCCGGTATGGGAAGAGGTTGCATGACTCCTCCAGGCTGTTGCCTTCCAGCTTTCACTTGTTGACAAACCATACATCTTGATACAAAATCAGCAATCTCCCTCTTCATGTTGTCCCACCAAAAATGTTCCTTCAAATCTCTATACATTTTTGTGCTCCCAGGGTGTATAGAGAAATTGGAACTATGAGCATCATCCAGTAATTCCCTTTTCAGATCAGGTAAATCGGGAACACAAAGTCTCTTTCCAAATTTCAAAGTTCCATCTTTATACACAAAGTCTCTCAATCTCCCATCATTCACAGCTTTAATCTTCTTCTGAAATTCTTCATCATCGGTCTGAGAACTCTTAATCCTTTCTAGTAAAGATGGTTTGGCAACCATTTGAAAAAGCATTGATGTTTCACCTTCCCTGGTTATTCCCATGTCCATCTTCTCTAGATCCATGAAAATTGGATCCCTTTCAATTCTCATCATGTTCAAAACTCCATGGTCTTTTCTGCTCAAAGCATCTGCTACTTTGTTTGCTTTCCCCGGGTGGTAGTGTATCGTGCAATCATAATCCTTGAGTAATTCAAGCCATCTCCTTTGCCTCATGTTGAGTTCTTTTTGTGAGAAAATATACTTCAAACTCTTGTGATCAGTATAAATCTCACATTTTTTAACATAGAGGTAGTGCCTCCATATCTTCAAAGAAAAGATCACAGCTGCTAACTCAAGATCATGAGTAGGATAGTTTTGTTCCTGAATTTTCAACTGTCGTGATGCATAGGCAATAACTCTATCATTCTGCATAAGGACACAACCAAGTCCTTTCTTTGACGCATCACTATAAATAACGAACCCATCATTCCCCGATGGTAGAGTCAATATAGGAGCATTGACTAATCTTCTCTTCAGTTCTTCGAAACATTCTTCACACTCTTTTGTCCAAACAAATTTAACCCCTTTACGTGTGAGCTTCGTTAATGGGTTAGCCAATCGGGCAAAATTCTGGACGAAACGTCGATAATAACCTGCCAAGCCAATAAAACTACGTACCTCAGTTATACTCGTAGGTGCTGGCCATTCTTGGATTGCCTTGGTCTTAGAAGGATCAACAGAGATTCCATCTTTAGAGACAATATGGCCAAGAAAAGAAATCTCCTGAATCCAGAATTCACACTTGCTAAACTTTCCATATAATTCATGCCTCCTCAGAGTCTTCAAGATAATGCACAAGTGATTTTCATGATCTTCGTAGGTTTTGGAGTATACCAAGATATCATCAATAAATACCACCACAAATTCATCGAGATACTCCTTGAAAACTCTATTCATCAGATCCATGAATACAGAGGGTGAATTAGTCAATCCAAACGGCATTACAGTAAACTCGTAATGCCCGTACCTGGTTCAAAATGCTGTCTTCGGAATGTCTTCCTTCTTTACACACAACTGATGGTATCCAGATCGAAGGTCAATCTTTGAAAAGTATTGAGCTCCATGCAGTTGGTCAAATAAATCATCAATACGAGGTAGGGGATACTTGTTCTTTATCGTTATAGCATTGATCTCCCTGTAATCGATACATAACCTCATAGATCCATCTTTCTTTTTAACAAAAAGAACAGGGGCTCCCCATGGAGAAACACTAGGGCGAATAAATCCCTTATTACTCAATTCCTCTAGTTGTTTCTTTAGTTCGACTAGCTCTACAGTGGCCATTCTATAAGGGGTCTTCGATATAGGCCTTGATCCAGGAATCAAATCAATAGAAAACTCAACTTCTCGTTCTGGAGGATGTCCAGGTAAATCTTCTGGAAATACATCTACAAATTCTTTCACAACAGGTACATCCTCTATTTGAACATTCCTTTCCTCACCGATAGTTACTTCATTCTCTTCCTCCCCAATAATTGAATTAAGTTGAGCTACTGGGGGTGGGTCTAAATAAGAATTAGGTGGTGACGATTCTGCTCTAAAAATAAGGTGCTCCTTATCATTATCATCATGAATCGTAACCTCTTTCTTCTTACAATAAATCTTCGCATCATAGTCTGAAAGCCAGTCCATACCGAGGATTATATCAAACTCAATCATAGGTATGACGATGAAATCAGCAGATAAAGAAAATTTATGTGCTCTAATGGGGACTGATTCACAAAACTTTGTTGCAATGATACTTCCCTTAGGAGTTTTAACTGACAACTCCCTTATTAAATCAAATTGGAAATATCTAATTTTCTTAGCAAACTGGGAAGATATGAAACAATGCGATGATCCAGAATCAAATAATTCATTTGCTAAACTTGAGGAATCCATTAAATTACCTGCCACCACGTCTTTCGGAGTTTCTACCTCAGCAGTAGTGATAGCATAAGCCTGGCCTTGATCCCTTGGCCTTTTCTGAGGTAAGTTCTCCTGACGCTTAGGACATGCATTTGCATAATGCCCCATCTCCCTGCAATTGTAGCACTGAACATTGGTAGCTTCCTTCTTCCCCTTGCAATCATGAGCTTGGTGGCCTTTTTCACCACACTTGTAACAGACTCCCATTCCCTTCAGGCAAGCACCGGGGTGTTTCTTCCCGCACTTACCACAAGATGGATATTCAACCTTTCCCTTCTTCCCCTTATTTCCATTCCCAGATTGATCAGCAGTCTCTTCTTCTCTTGCTTTGCTTTAAAGTCATAAGACTTAGAGAATTCCTTTTCGGTCTTGATAGCACATGAGACAATGTCTTCGTACGATGAAAAGGATTGTGAGACTAATGCTCGACGGAGAAATGGTTTTAACCCATCAAAGAAACGATCAATCTTACTTCTTGGGTTGCGAATATAATCACCAGCGTACCTCGCTAACCTTGTAAAGTTAGCCTCATACTTTGTGACATTATCATCCTCCTTTTGTCTCAGACTCAGAAATTGCCTTTCCATATCTGCTCGATGGTCGCGAGGAAAGTATTTTTCTAAAAACAGATCTTTGAACTCCCTCCATTCCATGTTTGATACTTCATCATCTTCCTTCATGTTTTGAATCAATGACCACCATTGATCAGCATCTCCAGTGAGGCGGTAAACTGCCATGGTAACTTTTTCCCTTTCACTACTCCCCAAAGCCTGAAATATTTTCTCTAGGGAAAATATCCATTGCTCAGCTACTAAGGGATTTGTACTCCCACTGAACGTTGGTGGTTGTTGTCTCATGAATCGATCTAACATTGATCCTCCACGCTGCAGATCGGGGTGCTCCATACGGGTAAGGTTATTATTCATAACCTGAGTAAGTTGTCCCAGTATGGTGATTAGTTGATCAGCACCAGTTGCATCACCAGCCCCACTATAATTATCTTGAGCAGGAGGGCAATCCCTACATGGAGTGCGCGCATTGATACGGTTTCCATTTCTTCCACTAGGCGCCATTTCTAAACAATGGCATAAACTAGATCAGTTTATGAATCAAAATACATAATCCCATACTTATAAAACACTTAACATAAATTGAACTATTTATGGATATAATCCAGAATCATAAAAATGTTTTTCTTTGAGGAAGTATATACTCATAAACCCTTCATAATGATTTGTAAAGATAATGAGAGTTATCCTAAGCATATCCCTCGGGAGTGTCGTAACCAAGAGTGCAGCAAGGCCCGTTGTCGTGCACCAGTTCCCGTTCGAGTCTAGCTCAAAGCGGTGTTTTCGGGTTTTACCCCTTGGTACATCTGTGCCAGAGCCGCCTCTACCTGCTCGTATCCAGACAGGGATGTATTTCTCGGAAAACTCACAAAATCTCTACAATACCAAAATTCTAGGAAGTTCTTCTATACTAATCCTCAAAGTTCATCTTAGGTCTACGTGCTCTAATCAGAGTTTATCTAAATCTAGCTTCCAAGGTTTGTACTAAACTTCCTCTGATACCAACTGTAACGCCCCGACCCCAGTTACCCAGAGTCGGTGCATTATTACATAACATTGGCATGATCACAAGAAAGATCAAATCTCGAAAGACCGATTGGTTTAGTAGCCTTGGAAACACTAGATATATTCATAAGTTTTACATTACATCATAAAATGAAAAACTACTACAACAACATAATGTCTCCATAATCCACACTACTATCCCCTCATAATATCCCTGCAGGTCATTCATAATTTACTTCTTCACATCCTGGGGAAAAATAAAACATAGAAAAGGGGTGAGCTCAAATGCCCAGTAAGGATAACAATATAGCGGAAACTTTCATAAATAAGAATAAACATTTAAGGCAATGCATTACTAAAACAAAAGCCTTTTAAAATTGAACTTCAACATGGTATGGAAAAAGTAAAATGAAATAATGCCATTTACTTATTCACATGGATATTCTACTAATCGAATAATCACATGCAAAAATCAATAACCACTTTCATAATGTTGGAATGCATAATGCCAGACTATCATAACCACATAGCCAAGGCCTCGTGCCAAGAATACAAATAAGATTTTGTCAAGGCCTTGTGCCAAGACACTAGTTTGTCTCATGAGACCTACCGATGCATCGAGGAGCTATAGCGGGCTCCACCCGTCACTTATTAAGTCCAATGCATTCCCATATGAAAAGGTTTAAACATAACATAAACATTCATATTAAAACTAGCATACGAAATGTCAATAGTTTCACCATAAACTATGAATGGTATAAAAATAGCACATCCACAGTCAAACATATCACAAAACCTTCAATACAATATAGAAGTTTTGTATCATAATAAATCAACTTCAAATAATCTTAAAATCCATCAAAGGATGTTGACATAGATGAAATCAAAATTCTTTTTAAAGAAGTATCTCCTTTTATTTTGAAATCATTTAAGATCCATATAAAATAAAACATTTTCTTTGAAAATATTCTTATAAGCTTGTATGGAAAACTTCGACGATTTTATAACGGCGGAAAATAACCGCACCCGCCGTATAAGTTAAAAAAAACATTCTTACCTCAATTCTGTCGAAAAGGTTAAAAAGGACCTTGTTTTGAAAACGACGAAAAGATTCCTTTATAAACCTCTTATAAAAAGTCAAAAAAGGGTATAAATGACTTTAACCCATATTCTTGTAAATAGTAAAAATGTTTTGAAATACATTTTGAAGAAACATGGATGTGGATGATAACGAGATCCCAGTAGATTATTACGTATAAACAACCTCGGATAAAGAAGAGATTGTGAAATAACCCTTACCTTGTACTTTTCCTTGGTTGTGGTAGGTTAACCTCCTGTATAATGGTGAAATAATTGTTATTAAATTATACAAGAATCATATACATTAATATGATATGATATATGATCTTTTAATATTGATTTGATAATAATATCTTAGTATTATCGTTGTTTCGGGTGTTAACTTACTTGTTTTCTTTCATATGTTTTGTTACGTAAGACATGTTTGTAAAGGATAGGTTGTATATTATTCATATCCAGAATGATATCAAGTCCTTGAACATCATTTTTAAATCATAAAATGATAATTACGCTTTAATGGTTACGATGGAGAATGAATCTCATCGCGTTTGTGGAGACGGTAGTCCGTACGTACGCACGAGCGACAATATCATTCTTTTGATATTAAAATATAATATAAATGGATGGTATATCATATATACAGAATCATTAACATGTTATATTTATTATTTACATGAGTTACACATCATTATTATACCCATCCAAATAATATTATATTGAATAACAATTACACCACGACGTGGAGACGGTAAGCCGTACGTACGCACGTATGGTGACATGTTATTCAAAGGGTGGATAGAATACTGAATATGGTTGTACCATACTTATAATAACATCACAGTATATGTGAGATACTGGAGTTATTATTTCAGAATGGTAAGAACAAAGGAAGAATAAGTGGAAGAAGAAATGAACTTAGAAAAGGGTGGTGAAATCATTACCTCTTCTTTGGGTTCTTCCTTTTGATTTGATCAAAAGGGCTCCTTAGGTTGGCTTTATGATCAAACTAAGGCCTCTAGGTTGTATTGAGGGATGTTGGGAGAGTATTTGGGCAGAGTTTGGCCGAACCAAAAGGCTTTGAAGGTGTGAAGAAATGAGAAGGAGGAGTGCCCTTTTATAAGAGGGGTGAGGGGCACCTTTGGAAAAGCTAGAAATATTAATTTATAATAAATTCATATTCGGTTTCTAAAGGCTCCAAAGTTGACTATTAAAATGATGAGGTGGGGATAGGTCGAAAGCAACTCATCCAATAGAATTTAGACAGGTTTGGGTACCTATATTAACCTTATCTTTAAGTATTAACTCTAAGTTAATAAGTTTCACTTTTACAATGTCTCTTTGTATTTTATATATTATGGTTAATAAACTTACTATATACATCCAAGAGACCCCCAAGTGGTCCATTAATGATTAAACTATCATGATATAAGTCTCTTGGCCGAACCTTAGATTTTTAGGAATTTAATATCAATTAATAATATAATATTTGTTTTAAGAATTCTTTTATGTCAATTTTGACACTATTCATTAGTTGATTTTTGTGAAACTCATAAAAGATTTATTACTTCGAACAAAGTCAATTAAATCAATCCTAATATATCATATTATCCTAGAAAATTAGTTTAATTCATTAAAAGTTTCATATTATATTTATTTGGGTATTTATAATATCACTTATTTTAATTTTTCACTATTATAGTAATTACTGCATCATCATTGTGTCATAAATAAAATAAATTATTTAATGTCTAAAAATTATAAGTAAAATATCATTATGTAGGAAATCTTTTTAGCTTTCTAATGAATATTTATAATCGAAAATCCAACATGTATAACCCTATGTAACAATTGTTCTTCTAAAAGATGTAAGCTTATGCCATTTTTATTTTTATTTTAACTTTATTAATATAAAGTGTCCCTACCACATACAAGTGGCTCAAAGGGGTCCCCAAATTGACCCAAGGATGACCATGGTCGGGTATGTGTCCACCAATAAGGTTTGGACACGTTTTAGGGTAATTTTGTATTATTATAATATTTTTTTTAACCCTTATTTACCGGATTTACCCTTTAACCATGGTAAATAAAATATTTACCACAGTAACTATTCAAAATGTCTAAAAATAAAAGTTACCTATTTACACAATTTGAACATCCTGATTCCAAATATGGAATCCATTTTCCTAAATTCAAAACACAGAAGTGGCAGAAATTAATTTAAAATTAATTCCCGCTGTTAAAACAAAAAGCGTGTTTTTAAGGGATAATAACTATCCAAAGATTGACACTTGTTTATGTTCGGTTTAATTGTAAAATTATGTCCAATGACCAAAATTATATTAAATGGTAAAAATATATTCTAAATATACTTTAAAACCACTCAAATTCATAATTTATCACTAGTAATTAATTTGATTAGAAAAGTTGTTTTTAATTAAAATTTAGTAATTTTCACTATTCATCAAAATATGAAAGTTATCCGAAATGTACCAAAATTTCACCCTAGGCTAAATTCGATATTCCGAATCCAAAAATGAAGTCCATTTTCAAATATAAAATATATATAATTTCAAAAAGTAGGTATTACTATTCATAACGGCTAGTTTGATTAGTTATGGTGTGTTAGAACTCGGTGTTGCGTACAACACACGCTATCACATTATTCAAAGAGAAGCGTACCATAGAAGCTTGGGGTGTTACATTTATAATATTTAATGGGAAAATAAAGGGGTGTTTTTTCATGGGTTATGCTATTGGAATTTGAATAAACTAACTAATACAAGTGTTGGTGAAATTATTAGGATTGTGGTATAAAATTGAATGAGTGAGATATGTTTTTATTTATTTAAATGAGGATTTAATTAATGAAATCAGTGATATAAATGTATGGGAATAATGGTAAAATGAGCATATATGGACAATTATTTTTATTTTACAATGGAGGTACAAGTATGTTGAGTGATGGGGGAATGCTTGTGTTAACATAATATCATAATGAATTTCCTGATATATAAATGGATATTATAGTTGTATGGAAGGGGTGAACATAAGAAATTTTATGCATTTATATTTTTATTAAAAGTTATTTTTTTGAATTATTTTTTAGGGGGAATCAATGAGTTATTATATAAGATAACCATCAGTTTGGTTATGTTGGATTTTAAGCCTCTTAAAATGGTAGAAAGTTATTAACCAGGGATTTGGTTATGTTATAAGTTTGAATATAAGAGGATTATACATTGGGAGTGGAAGTTTTATGAGTTCAGTAGATGGAGGATTATCGCATGTTTTTGGATAAGTTACAATTTGAACCATGAATCGTATTATGAGATGCTTTGGAATAAAATATTATTTCTCAATTGATATGGCTGAACTAGTTATATTCATAACCGGAGTAATTTTGTATCAATTAGATGTCATTTATAGAAAGATAATTACTTACTTTAAATTCCAGTACAAATTTACACTATTTACATGTGAGTATTTTGGAAACCAAATTACTTTTGTAATCATTGTGGTATCCTATTGAGATTTAATTCTCACACCTTATTTGTTCATGTATTTTGGAAATTTAGTTATATATATTTTCATTTATAAATGGGAATGGACCCCGAATAGATTATAGTTAGAATCTAAGATCATTATGATTTTTAGGTCGAGTGGTAGTGGTTAAGACAAAGACATAAATGGGGGGGGGATGGGTTGTGTTCTTCAAAAAACATGATAGATTTAGAGAAACGATCTTATTATGAATCAAACCATTCCTTTTCTCTAATACATTAGTGAGGAATAAAAATAAATAATTGAAATGAAAAATTATATATATAATGGTTCAGGGAACAAATATTCCCTAGTCTACTCCACCTGTGACCAAATCCACGGTCATGGTGTTTTTCAAAAGTATATCCTTCTATACAAAGACCTCCAAAAAAATTATTCTATGTATTTGACACCTTATATGTATTTTAGAGGGAATTATGATTCTTTTATAAGGTATTGTACATCAAAATATTAGTAAAAGAAGCTGACACTTCACCACAACTGTGTTCGAGTAGTCCAAACTCCAATAAATAAAATAGAGATGGATATTTTTTGAGAACATGGGATAAAATTCACAGTTATAGAAACAAATGATAGATTTATTCAAATATTCAATAATGGATGACAAAAACTAGATGTTCAATGTTGCATTGGATTTCTTTAAACAGAGATAGAGAAAACTCTAGACCGAGGTATAATCATGTGTGTCCTCAATGTGTATCTATAAAAAATGATTCATTGTTCTTTTAGAATAAGATGTAACAATAAAATGAATCTATAATGACAACAATAACAGAGAGTTGATAAGATAGATCAAAACATGTATGTTTCCCAAGTGTAGCTATGAAGAAAAAAAACTTACTATATATCAATAACATCTTTTACTTATATATATCACCTCTCTATTATATTTTGATGAGGAACATCTCGATATTTATAATGTAGGGAAAAAAATCTAGGTCAAAGCAACCCCAGAAATATCAGAAAATAAATTGAGAATATTTGAATAAAAAAATATTCAAGATAGTTGTAACATCCTATAATAATAGAAATTTTTTACCCCATTGAATAACATCCTTTAAAACAATCATAAAGAGTATTTGAAATGGTCTTAGAATAGATTTCAATGGACATTTCCTTTCCTTAAGGTAGTTTCATAAATCTCAGACAATATCATTGATTTAAAACTCTATCATTTAATAGTAAAACATATGTTTCCTTCACATGATGAGAAACACAAAATACAGGGTTGAAAATGTATATTTTATTACAAAAGTCAGGTTGATGTCCCATATGTTATTTTCCTCAAACGCAATGTTGATTCGAAACATTAGGTTTATTATCTAGACTTCTCCAATAGCATAGGGTATGTGATCCCTATGCGCTATTTCAAATGTAGGAATGTTGTTGTTATGCATAAAAATGTAGGGTGTAATCAATGTTTCTATAATATTTTTAAAACAAATCTAGAATACTACAAAAAACAATTTCCCACATATCAATAACTTGAATAAATTTACACAGTAAACATTCTAACGAATTTTATTTACCTAAAATTCACTTAAAAACAACATTATTAGTAAAAAATATTTGGAATTTGTGAGCTTAAAAATAAAAAAGTAATTAATTTAATTGTTTAATCAACACATTATCAACAAACTCCACATTTGTTATGTTTATAATACCTATAAAAAATATTTATAATTAAAAAAAAAATTTAGAAGAACAATTTTTCATATCTGTATATAACTTCCCCTTTATCTCTTTATAAAATTTATCATAAGGAAAGCATCTCCCCAATGAGTAGGAATAAAATTTGATAAGGATATACCCTTCTCAAAATTTTCTATTATATAAGTTTTCATACAAAAAACTCCTCTAACATTATAAGGATCATAACTTATCGAACATTATGATTAAAATGTAAACTAAAACAATAATCATATCCCCCATTTTGTGAGATCACAAAGATAAAAGTGAAATTTAGTTAAAAATAAACTACCAATAAATTAATGTTTGCTTAAAAATATATAAATTTTTAATCAAGTAGTATTTGAGAAATTATTAAATGAAAAAACTAATAATTTTATGAAAACTCCACATAAGTAATAACAAAGTGGATATTCAATTAATTAAATCATTTTAAAATAAATAAAATAAATAAAATATTTTTTATGATGTAATATTTAAAATGAAATAATTTTTCACTTACAACCAAAAAATAATTTATGTAGTGAGATAATCAAATATTAATATCATGATTATATAAGATAATTTAATAAAAGAAAAAAATAAATTACAAAAAAACTTATGGAACATATTTTAACTAAATAATATATTAAAAATTGTATATATAACCTTTATTATGGATAATATACAAATAATAATATTGATGGGTAAGGAAGGAATAAATGGTTCATCTGAACATTCCAAACATCAGACATTTTATATTAATGAAGCTAAAACTCTTGAAAGTTCTTCTAATTTGTTTTGAACATCTTTTGTTATTTTATTTGAATAAGATGAAAACTATTCAGCCAAGAAAAATTTCATCTTATCAAGATTCATATTTTAACAACTTCTATTTTGAGTAACTCAACATGACTTAGAATTTCCAATTTAAAAGAATCAAAGACTTCTTTTGTGATAAAAATTTCTTTTATATTTTTATATTCTATTTTTAAAAATCAAAAACAATTTTTGATACAGTTTCTTTCTGGAGTTCTTTATAAAACATTATAAATGCATCCATATCATCTTGCAACATCAATTTTTCTTTATTCTAGGTGATGAATTTAAACTAAATCGTTTCATAAGAAATTTGAGATGAAGAGAATTCTAGTTCTTCATGACTATGAACTTCTTTATTTTTTTGAAAATAATTTTCAAATGAATACTCAACATACAAAACTGACTATTATTTTAACATACCAGAAGGATTAACTTTTATCCTTTTGTGATAAATATTTTCATCTGAAAATGATGTAGTTGATCACTTCATCTTGGTGTAACTAGTTTTTAGAATCCTCTGAACAAGTTATTTCAAAGAATACATATATATAAAAGGTTTTAAGAAGATGATGACATGTTATGTTCTGTCACAATTCAGATGAATTTTTATATTCTTTAGCAAAAAAATGCAGAATAATAATTTCACGTTTTAATTTTTGAAAAGACATGTGATATAGGAATGTTTGTCTAGTAATACAAAAATATGAAAGTTTAAACCCATTAAATATATTGATTTAAATAGTTTTTAAGATGAAAAATATAAAATAATTCATAATTTAAACAAATTATTTGTTTTATAAATATTTAAAACGATGCTTTGGATATATTAGAAATGTTTATCAAATTTATTATAGAATCAAAATACACAATGTCCTGATTAAAATAATACAGAAGATCTTTTATGAAATTATAATATATGTCACTCCCTATATAAAAAACGAAATAATTAATAGGTCAATGATTTTATACTATGGTTTTTTTATGACGAACTACTTCAATGTTGATCACTCCTTTAGTATAGATTTTCATATATGAATCAATCAACCAATTTAAAGATTTAATGATGCATCTTAGTGGTATATTCCTTAAAAACATCAAAAAAAGTTATTTTTGGTGCCCATATTCATCTGCGTGAATATGTGTTTACAATACAATTATTTGGTAACCAAACCTATTTATTTTGAGTAGGGATTATATAATTCAAGTTAAACAATTATGTTGACCAATTAAAATTTTTAATACCAAAAATTTAAGCTTTTTTAAATTTTAATTCATTCAAATAATTTCCATTAATACCAAAATAAAAAAAATTAATTGTAGGATTTTTTTCCTATTTAAATTAGGAATAAAATAATTATTATATAATTTTACTCTTTCACCATTACTTACAATTCTAAGTTTTCCTTTCTGAATTTTATATTCATTACATGTATTTTATTTCATTTTTTTTGAATTATAAGAATACTAGAACCTTGTTTTAAATTATCAACTTCAACTAGTACTTCGTTACTCTAAGTATCATGAAAATCACATCAAATTTTTGATTAATTAGATTTTAAATTCGTAATCGATTTTTAATTTTTTTATCTAATCGAAAAATATCATAAGATTTTATAAAATTTATATGGTATTTCCATAAGGATTCACATTTATCAGTTAGTATAAATCAATACATTTTTTTAATTCACCATAAGATTTTTTTTCCCAAATAGTGTTCTTAAAGTAAGAATACTGCATCTAATTTTTATGATCCAAAAGAAATACCAATTTCCTTTTATGCTTAGACTTAGAATATGTAGAAGATTAATTTTTTGAACTAAGAGAATTAATATAGGTTTCCTTAATAATTTCGTTTCCCTTTCAATTATAATATTATTTATATTGAGCTTTGAGTAATGGAAATTTATCCTTTATATGAATTTTTTCTTTACATTCAAAATATCTATTTTATTTAGTCCCATTATTTTCATTTATGTATAGTTTTTAAAATATTTTAGAATTATCTAATAAATATATATCTAAATATGGATGAATTTAATCAAATTATTAATATATAATAGTTTTGAGAGAATATTATTTATGTTTTAGATGATTTCAAATTCAGCCTGCATTTCATCTTCATACATCATTAATGTCCAAATCAATTCCTTCATAGCTTAATTTTTCACTCCTGTAGATTGATGTATAACTACATATATTCCATGCCACTTAGAAGATAGTTCTCAAATTACTTTGAACTCTAGATATAATTGTTAAATTGGATTCCCCAACATAGTAACATTATAAAAAATATTTTTCAATCATTCAATAATTTTAGTGACAGTTTCATCCTCACACATTATGAAAGTATCAAAAATTAGTTTTACAGTAGTGTACCTTAATTGTATGATATTATCAGTTATTTTATATCCAACAATAAATGTTTTCCACATCACATATGTTTTAGGAAATTGAAATACTTTATTGAACTCTTATATTCATAAACCACACAAAATAGCATTCATGGATTTTGAATTGAGACCATATTTCTTTTCTTGATCATCATTCCAATCATCCAAATCATCCTTAAGAATCTCATACGGCTTAATAGCTTTTAAAGAAGCCCTTATTACAAGATTTTACAAATAAATAATCATACAAGATTTACAACATCCATAATTATCATCATTAATGTAAGGAGAAAAAATCCTGGATATTACTTCTCTAGAATTAGTCATGTCAAGATGTCTTTGTTTGAATATTTAACTCAAGCTTCTTAGAGCCCTTAAATATTTGTAATTATGAGATGATAACTACCTTTGATATTACTTTTTAATACTTCCGATGCCACCTATTAGTATCAGATAAAGATAAAGAGTATTTAATGGATTTCAAAAAAGAAAACATATTAGTAGAGCCCTACCTTTGATACCAATTGTTAGGTTAGGATGGTGATGAAGAAGAAAAATAAACAAGGGTTGGGGATTGTGTTCTTTGAAAAATTGACTGATTCAAGAAAACAGTCTTATTATGCATCAAACCATTCCTTCCTTATTAATGGTGAGCGAGTAGCTAGAATAGAAAAAGGAAAACAACACAATGATGTATATTGGTTCATAGAATAATGACCCGCTAGTCCACTCCACCAATGCTCAACTCCAAGAAATTGGTTATTTTACCTAGTGTTTTTTCTTATCAAGAGACCTACAAGAAACAAATTTTATACAGTTGACACCTTATAAGGCTTTTATAGGTCCTCATGGTTCTTTTCCTAGGAATCATAAACACTCAACATAATACAAGAAGCTAATAATTTACCATGACTGATTCCAACTAGTGTAAAATCCAATATATCAAGTAGAGATTAATTTTATTGAGAGGACATGTAAAACATCATAGTTTCAACAACAAATAATATATGTATTCAAATATTTAATTACATATAAAAGTAAATAGATCTTCAATATCACACAATATTTCTTCAAACAACAATAGAGAAAACACAAGAGATATGTATAAACATTTATGTCTCCAAATGTATCTATGAATAATTCTTAGTCAATATTTTTGAAGAAGATGTAACACTAATATTCAACAAAAATGACATCAACAATAATGATGCAGTTATATTGATGAAAACATGTATGTCATCAAAGTGCATCTCTAAATTCAAGTGAACAATAGTTTTATTTCAAACCAATTATTTACTTATGTATATCTCCTCTCTATTATTTTCTAATGAATAACACCTTGATATTTTTAATGTAGGTCGAACAACACTAGGTTAAACCATCTCTTGAAATATTTTACAATAAACACTAAATATTTTAATTAAGAAAAATATTCAAGAGAGTCATAACATACTATAAGAATAAAAATAATTTACTTAGTTGAATATGAGTCTTTAAGACAATCATAATGAGCCTTTGAAATTTTCATACAACATCTTTAGATAGATCTTTACTTTCATCAAGGCCATTATAGCAATCTCTGATATTATGATAGATTTAAGACTCTTTCATTGAATAGTCAAATATATGGTTCCTTCATGTGGTGGAAACATTCCAAATGTATGGATGATAACATACAATTTATTACAAAATTAGGGATAATGTAGTTTTTTTTTTCAAAAAATCAGGGTTGATTCCAAAAGTAGAGTTGTTTTCCATATTTTTCCAACATCATAGGGTACATGATTTATTTGTGAAATTTAAAATTTTGGGTTACTAAAAACTACATTACATGTGTAAACATAGTGTATGAATAATATTTCTTGAATACAATTAAAACACATCTATAATACATCAAAAAATATTTCTTGTGAATCAATAACTTGAATTTATTTCCATATTAAATATTCTGATGAATATTATTTTCCTAAAATTTAATTTAAAACAAATTCATTAGTAACAAAAATGAGGGAATTTTTTATAATCAAAACCAAAATGAAACTAATGAAATTTATGAAACAACACATGCTCAAAAATTATGATGATAGTGAAGGAATTAAAGGTGTTAATGAGATTTACTTTTCCCTAAATTTTTAGCTAATGTAGTTTAATCTATTTTTAATATTTGTTGGTCATAATTATTGGGATGATTGATTGTATAGTGTGAAATCTTATGATCGTTTTACTGATAAGTAAATTGAATCATTTAACATATAGCCTCAATAATGCCTCCCCATAATCGAGTGGTTTTCAAATAGTAGTGAGGGGATAATAATGGAACAATGGGGAGACTGTATCCTCAAGATCAGAAACAAATAAAATGGTAGAATAAATAAAAATGAGGAAAATAATAGAAGATAAAAATAATTCAAATAAAAAAATGAACTAATATCCCAACAATCACTTATAAAACCAATAATGTATGAATATTATACTCAATAAATACTAAAATTCAACATATGACAAATAATACATACAACAAGGCCATAATGTTAAAAGAATGAATAACTAGTAGGCTCTAACTCTATAATGTAGCCTGAGTACATGCTCTCCCTCTACATTCATTTGACACCCTATCCCAGAAGATACCACACAAAATTATCATGATCCAACTCCTAATATTTTTTCAAGATATTTTTTTGGGTACCAATCGGTGTCCCGAATAGGGTGTGAGTAAAATTCAGTAGACCATCGGCAATGATTTCTAATGAAACTTTATTCTTCGAATATATAATGTGATGTGTAATGTTATTTCAAAATTAAGGTAGTAATGTAAATATATACTATGTTGGGATCAAGATCCTCACGTGATACCAATATGTCTCTACCTTCTTTGGTATATTCCATATGGATTTGATCATTAGATAAAGAAAGTAAAAATAGGACCCATGGATATAAACCCAACAATCCATGTGTAACACAAGTCATGTGGGACTTAAGAAGAAACTAAGGAATCCATATATCATAATGATCATATATGGTTCTAAATGTTTCATGATATTAATGTTTTAGAAATCAAGGGAAATCCAAATAGTAATCAATCATAAATAATATCATTTAACCTATGATCCTATCCAAATAATTCCGAATTGGATCCCATGTTTCACCCATGGAATAATATAATTCCATTTATCCTATGATTCTATGCATATAATTCTATATAATGAACCCATGTATCGGTCAAGGCATACTATAATTCCATTCAACATATAAGTCCATCCATGGAATTAAATGTAAGGAACCCATGTATCATTCAAGCTATAATATAATTCTATTTGACCAATGATCCCATACAAGGATTTTTATGGTGCCAAAATTCCATGCCTTAGAATGAATCGAGAAAGGGAATGAAAAGATTTTTCAAACGGTCATCAATGCGAAGCACCTTATCAAAGACATCCTGCATCATGACCACTACAAATATACTGAGAAATATTCTATATGAATTCCACAATGGTAGCGACCAAATCTTTCTTGAGTGTGAGAAACATTACAAGAGCCTCCATGATCCCTGTAAAGGCAGTGACATAAGCCTTCGTGAGTCTGAGGAATGGTACCGGAGCCTCTACGACCATTGCAAAGGCATTAAGAGAAACCTTTTCATGTCTGAGGAACATGACTGGAGCCTTCGTGACCACCGAAAAGGTGTGAATGGAAGCCTCCATGAGTCTAAAAACATGACAGATCTACCTCTGATTATGAAGCACAATTTTATTCGCATCACATCCTTATAGCATTGCGATGCCCAGAGCCTATAAATACCTGGACCACCCCCACTCCAAAAGATTGAGACCCTAAAATTCAAATTCTATGCTTTGAATTCATGAATTAACAATTAATCTGTGACCCATTGATACAATAAATCATATGAGTCATTTTATAATTGAAAACCCTCTTTCCCCTTACTCTATTTCATCTCTTCTTCAAGTGGGGATGCCCTTCGTAAAACTATTTGGCCATCGGGAAGTGAGGAGACCCCTTTGGGTACTCAGAACATTCCGAAGCAGTCAGTTTTATTGAAGATCCTTCTAAGCACATTAATACTCCATTCCTAGGATATGTCACTATGATTCGGAAAGAACCCAACTTCACGAAGCCCCTTCACTTTTTGAAGCACTAGAGATTCATCTAGGCCCTCTTTGTAAGTCATCCTTCTTCATTAACCCCACTTCTTGTGTGGAACTCTAGGAAAGTACGCAGTGATTTCATGGTACCCCCATGTGGTGTTTCATGTTGCGTTTCCCTACCTCATGATTATTTACATAGGCATGCTAACAATAATCACTTCTCTGTATAGGCATGCTAACATGGAACCTTCAATGGATCACTCCATAACCCCGTTACACCATGGGGCTTCTAGTTCCTTTCCTTCCCCATGTGTGGGTCGGTACATGTTAGGGATGTCCTAGGGGTGAGGAGTAAGTCCTTATCATCCGAGCTGTACAACATTAAGCAACCAAGAACCAATTTCATCAACACACAACGTTAAACTGTGACCACGAAATGAGTAATAGGCCCGAGAGGACCAAGATAGGGATGGGCACCATCACCCACTAACTCGCCATCTCCCTTTGTGCATTGTCGCTATGTGCACCCAAGGTAGTTTCTGTGTAAGCCCTGAAGCAACTTGATACAATTTTACTTATACAATGACTATATCCTTCTCATACATTTGAAACTCCTCCCCGGGCATCCCTCTTAGAGTAAGTCTCAATATTATTCTAATGGGATGATAACCATGCATAATCCCCATTAAAATCCTCACAAATTCACCTTTCATGACATTATCGCTACGTAATTTTCTACCTCTTCTTTCTCACACCAAGATTGAATCATGTTGGATTAGAATAAGCATTGACCATGACATCCTCTTTGGACCTCTTACCACATATAATCCCCATGCTTCTTTCTGATGAACTATGAGTACATTGATCTCTTACTTCTATGTAGGGTATATAGGAAGCCTCTTTGAGGTTTAATCCCATCACCCATCAGTCCATACCACTTTTCATTGGTTCACCCTCACCCCACATGATGTTAAACTATATGATATCATACTATGTGGATTTTTATCGTTATCCTCTAGACAGGGTATAATGGAAGCGTTCCTAAGGTTCAACCCCAAACACTGGAAAACATTGACACCCCCTTTGTTGGGACCCAAATCCTTGGTCCTCCCCATAGTGGTGTCAGACTAGTCCTTAGACCGTCTCAGTGCATATGTCCCTCACTCAATCCTCAATCCACCAACCAAGAGTGACCCTATTTCAATTGGCTGCTAACCACACGTAATCCCCAGACATTTTTATGGTTTTTTTCTTTTTTGTACACTCCAATAATATGCCTCATATCTACACTATATGAAATTTGATCTTTTCACTTCTTGATCATGGTACATATGAAGCCTCCCTATGGTTCAAGCCCATCTCCTAGGCCACATCATGATATTTCCCTCAAGAATTTATGTGTCAAGAAGATCAATACTTAACATGTTGGCTCCATTTCCTTAGGGCCCCCATCAATGCATCCATTCTCATGATCTACCTCCTTTGGTCAGTCATTGACCCACTTCTAGAACTATGTTGAATTTTATTCCCTACCATTGGGATACATTGGAAACATCTATGAGGTTCAATCCCAATACCATCACCTTCACAAAGGTTTTCGATTCCATCACAATTAATTCCATCAAATGGTTCTTCATCCACATCCATCATGATTTGACCCAAGTATCCACATCTTAGTGAAACCATGCCATCCCTATGGAAAGATAACCATGTGTAACCCCCATTCATGTCACTTCTTTGGGTATCCACTGGGCTGCTAACCATGTGTAACCCCCAACATTCTTTCAGGTTGTTTTCCACTATGTACCCCATGACTCCATGACTCAACCTTTCGAACTACATGGGTTTTGATCCCGATATTTTATACAGGTCATGTAGTAAGGGTCATCAAGGTTCAATTCCAGCCAATGATATACCCCGTTGTCCCCTTTTATGGGACCCATCATCATCTCGTCTGTTTTTTTGATGTCCAGATCAGCCTTCACGATGTGACATATTCTCTTTTTGGGACACAATACCCTAGGTCCACTCCTTTTGGGCGTTTTAGTACATCCATCTCATAAAAATTCTAGGTGCTCCCCCCCAGGGATGTACCAATCTGATCCACACCCACCAGGGTTCCGATCAGTTTGATCTGTCTCCTATAGATGTTAAAATTTGTGGTCTACCCCATGTTAAACCTGAGAAGATGAGGAAAACTTTGGAGACATGACTATTAAATACAATAACTCATATTTGAGGTGGAATGCCTCAGGAGTCCATTCCCTTTAGAGGCCCTTTGATATGGGAAAATCTATGTGTACCAATATTTTAGCATCCAGACATGCCAGTGTTGACAAATATGACTGCTCTCCTAACTGAAGGTCACCACCCTGAATTTCCCACTTTTGAATGTCTGGATAGATGAAACATAATTAAATAGGTTCCACAAAAATATAGAACCGATAATAGTTTCATGAACAATGTTATAATCATTAATGGAGACCCAGAATAGGTGATGAATTTTGAGGAGGAATCCATAGAATGAGAGTCCGAAATACCATTATCTCATTTTGATCAAGAAGAAAACATGCATCTAGAAGTGACAGATGCCACCCGCCATTGGAAATATGGAATTCCGAGCAACAATCAGTGTGTCCTCACAGATGATCCACACCCTAAAGAAATCGTTAGAAAAAATGGTGAACCTGATGTGAATGTTTTATCCTCAATATATGTACTAGTATCATTCAGGGAATCACCAGATGACTGTGTCAGTGGATACAACAATGCAGTGCCAGATCCTGCCAAGAAAAAAGATGGAATAGTCTGAAACTCACTAAGATATGTGGTAGTTAATAATCAGGCATCTCAATATGCAATGTTTTTAATGTGGATCTTTCTATCAAACCATGGGAGACTAAATGGAACTGAGGCAATGAGAATTGTTTTCCAACAATCTATATTGATGGATGAATATTCCTGCTTTGAAGAACCCAAGATAAAGATGCAACAAACTAATCACCTCCCTCCCATAGATTTAGGGGATGGTCCCATACAAATTAATAAATCCCGCACAACTACATCGATTCTACGATGACTCCCATGACCACAACTACTGGGTCACCCAAAAAAATTTATTCAAAGGAGGTTGATAGAAACTCTTGTTCAATGATACGAATACGAGGGGGTCATCCCAATGAGGGATATGGCACATCAAGATTTGGAGGCTTCTATTCCCCACTGATTCCCCCAGCCAAGGGCCACGTAGGGAGCCTCTGCTCCCAACATTGATCTTAAATTATTTTAGGAGCCCCTCTCAAAAAATCTATCATGAATCACTCCCTTATTCTAACTAAGTAAGGGATGTCCATGTTCTCCAAGCTATGACTTCATCTTGGGATCCAACAAGAAGGGATCCCACCAAGCCATGTCAACACCATTAGACAATCCCGTCAGTTAAGGAGAAGGTGGTACATACCCATGCACAGTCATCCCCATAGGCCAAGGAGCATGTGGTCTATACCCACACACAAATGAACCTATCTCAGTTGACTGGACATCAATGTTGGGCACAAGATCAAGAGGATGCCCGCTAGAGGGAGTCATCTTTAACCCCTTTAGTGGAATAAGCCACCACTGACTTATGCTATCACCTCTCTATTACTTCATAATTGGGGAATCTCTATTCCTGATTAGGATTGAGGATTCAGACACTCCATAGGAAGGTTGGGTTGACTCTCTAGGTTGTCGGTGCAAGAAGAAGCCACCGTGGGTTGACCCATGGCAACGAGATTTAGTACTGAAGTCCTCCACATACCATCTTTATCCAAACAATAGGTCCTCCCCGTATTTTCATTGTCTATCACAGAGGTCCTTCTTATGATAAAGATCCTAGGTATGGACGTTTTCCCCATATGTTAGGTCATCAATGTGATGATCCTCCTCACCTGGTCACCCACTAGTGTGGAGGCCCTCCCCGTGTTCTATTAGATATTTATTTGGGTTCCCCCTAAACCTCATCTCATTCAAGTAGGAGTCCTCCCCACACTAACACAAAACTCCAAAGAGGTCCTCCCTGTGTGAAAAATATAACCTACCCTAAAGGACTACCCCGGGGTAGGAAGGTAGGTCATCACTGTAAAAGGAAGAACCATGAGAAACCTCAAATTGTGGTTAAACACAATTTCTTTTCATACTTTGAAGTGTAGTTCAACTCGGTGAAGGAACTATCACCCTGATCCTATGTATCAGTGTTTTAGGCAGGAACTCGGAGTATCAATTTTGTCCTCCCAGAAAGCGAGATTCACTAGATCCTTGAATCCATCCATAGATACATACAATAGAAGGAAGATTTGGAACCCTTGTAGGGTCCTATATTTTGATCCTCTCAGTCATCACCATGATCATTCTAAACCTCATCATGTGATCCCACAGATTTTTTTGGGGACCGGTTGACAACGAGCTCCAGCCTAATCCACCACCAATGACAACTACCCCTATGAAGGAATTAGTGGTCAGTACCCTATCTTACAAGGATATGTTGATAAAATCAGGGTATTCTCCAGAAGAAAACCCAAGATTCATAGGTTTGTTCGCGCACATGTCATGCTATCCATCGACCAGTCTACCATTGCGACGGTCCAAATCAATGCCTTTACCAATCCCACAATTTCCTCCAGTAGATGAATGGGGAAACTAAGGATTGGATCCTGAGTCTGAGATGAGATGTTTGGGGGACATTATCACAACTAAACATCTCCTAGAGATATTCTGGCCTATTGCAACTAAAATCATCAATATTTCAGATTCCATCATCCAGGATGAGGTTCTGTGCATAAACTGAACCTTAGGAATGATGAATTTCTGTATCCTTCATCGATGGGTAGATTACCCCAAAATATAAGAACACTTCAATGAAATTGGCCAGAAGTGCCGCCTAGTTAAGTTGGTCACACTACCTGTTGCTCAACTTATTGTGTCGCCTGGTTATCATCAGAACCTCCAGCAATGATGCATCCAGAGCATTATTGTGCTCCATAATTTTTTCAAGGAGGCTTCCCAACATGTCTAGATCTATGGTTTGGGGAAGTATGTTTCCCAATATTTCAGTCCTATCCTGCACCAACCTAGTTCAACTTTTGATATTGAAGATATTATTTTGGGAATATTCACATTAAAAATGGTTGTTCCTAATATATACAAGCAAGGGGACTTATATAGAAGTGTAAGAGAAAATGGAAAACCCAATGGGGAAACATAACACCCGAAAGACCCAACATGTGTCCACAGTCACCAAAAAGGACAAACACATGGCCCTCATAAACCGTCTGAGTCTTTTCCTCTCAATTAATATCCTAGTAAGGAAAAATCACACTCTGAGATATTAAATTCTTTTGAGCAATCTGATTTAGTGTTGTAAATAGAGGATTCTCCCAAAAAGGCCGCACTATGTCAACAACTTGCAGAACAAAGAAGGATCATTGATGAGATCCTCACTGATCGTAACTCTGAATGGTGGATGGATTACGGCGATCCCCCATATGATCACATCTATCCTACATCGGGGTTCCAGGGACAAGTATAACCCCCCTAACGAATTCCCCCTAGGTAATATCAATAACCCTTCCCATCAAGAGAGTGTAGATGAAGATGTTTATGAAACAATTCCCCAGTAGGTATCAATAAATCCACATGATATTCACAAAAAACTTCCTCAAGACCCAACTCAGGTTCCACTTTCCAGTTCGTATGTTCCACCGACCGATCCTTAGGTTCTTCTAGTGGCCCACTAGGTCATTCCACCAGCAGTTACATGAGCTTCTCAACCATCTTACAACATTGAAGAACCATACGATGCTCTATTAGTTAGGAATCCTTTCCAAGATTGGAATCCTTGTCAGATTGATCTGGTGGCTTCCCTAATTTCCCACCTTGAGGGTGTTGAAACATAATATGTAACAATCCCACCTGATGGTAAACCATATCTTTCATGGGTGGATGATATGCTAGAACCCCTAGGTTTCAGGATTCATATCTTCTCCCCTTTTAACGGGATGTACAATCCATTACAGCATCTATCCCATATCATTTCAATATGTGGACCAATTCTGGGAACTCTAGCGCATGAAGAATCTTCTAATATCTGGTGATTCATACAGACTTTGGATTGGACCAAGTTCATTTGGTACAACTAATTACCCATTGGATCCATAACTAGTTCGGAGGATATTTGTAGGAATTTTTTATATCAATTTAGTTCCACCACCCATAAGACTAGTATTGTTGACCTCTTCAAGTGAAAGAAATGTCCAGATGAGCGAGTCACAGACATTGTTTCTAGGTGGAAGGGCTTCTTGTATTCAATCACTATTCATATGACTCAAGAACATCTACTAATGTTGGGCATAGTAAATGTGAAGAATTAAATGGCTCATTATCTCACCACTTAGAACTTCATAGGAATATTTTGGGATTTCTCTAACAAAGCTCAATGTTTGGAAGAATCCATGCAGAAAACCAAGAAGGCACACATGTTACCTCCCGAAAATCATGTAAGAAAAGTTTAAAAGGATGAGACCACTGTTGTTTCATAGATAGAGGCACCTGGATAGTTGGATCTATTATCGATAGGGCCACCTCCATAACCTTTCCAAGGGCCACCACCATAGGCTCAGTCTCTGGCTAAGAATCACCCACCTCAGAATTCGTCGGTGCCACTATGTAACGCACCACCACTACCTAGTTGAGACCACTAGGTTCCAAATTCATGCTAGGATTGAAGGATAGGATCCCAGATCCCCTATCCTAGATCGAGGAAACAAGACCTACCCATTCAATAAGGGCTAGGTCCTTAGCTACTTCTGGAGTTCCTTGGATAAGTAAATCTAGCGGTTTCCAAAATGAAGGAGGCCTGAGGAGGAAGATCTCATTGATTTCCCAAATTACTGACCCTATCACCAGTTCCTTCAAGAAATTAACAAGTAGTGTTTTGTGTGCAATGACTGAATCCAAGACCAAGTCGATAACAACATAATTAGATTGGGTCTGACCTGACACATGTGGCACGCGTGTCTGCAAAGATTGATAGAGACAGTGAGGGGGAATGGTAGTAGATCTCTTTCCAGGTGACTCAAAATTATGATCAAAGAATACCACTTAAGTTAGTTTCTCAGGACCATGGTATTATTCATGAACATTTGAATAAACCTAAGACATCTGAAGTCACTCTGCTACCATCATATACTACTTCTGCCTCAATGTTTCATCCATCGATCTCCGAGAAAGGTAGGCATGGACAACACAAGGGAGATCAAAGCCCTCTGCCTGTGCCAAATGTATATCATAAACTTGGAGATTTCATTCCCCTATAGATTGGGATTTTACCCATAATTCTAATAGAAAAAGAGGAATCCCCAAATAATGATAAATAATACACATTATTGAATACCGTTGAACTGGTGGACCCTAACATGATACTCAATGATGAAGAGTTCTAGGTAGACCCTCATACCATCCCTAGTAGACATCAATGTCGACGGAGCCATGGGTATGTGAATTTCTAGAATTCTCAAGCCAATTATCCTAGCCAAGCCAAGAATACCACCAAGAATGTATAGTATGCCCAGCACAGAGCCCAACAAATGCAGCCTTCTCATCCTATTTCATGATATTCACCCCCACCATTATTTATATTTCTTGATTGACAGGGGCAATCAAATTCACACTATAATCAGCTACATTTAGTTGTGGACATACCCCACTCATCTAGACATCAGGCAGTGTACACTCTGCATGGTTCAACAGATGTTAAGCGGGGTATCCCCAATACTTTTCAGAATCCTCCGGTTCGATCAGCAGTGCATGTCACACCTCATGCCACTGAACAACCTCTTATGGGTAGAAGTGTGCACATCACATGGATTTATGATGTAACTCATCACCTTACTAGAATCCCTATATGGAATTTGATCCTGAAGGCTCTCTACCTATCTATAGGCATGCATGAAGCTCTCACAAAATATTTAAGAAGCCCCCTCCAGTTTGAGACAGAGGTAGTAGCTCTAAAATCCATCAATGATGAGGAATTTGGGAATGAAGATTGTCAGGTAATCATTTTATTATCATGAGAAGATTAAGGTTCTCTTATATAGTGGTATATCTTACCACTTTTCATCACTGACTAGTTCAATGGTGTGGAAGTTTGCCATTGTCTTGTTGACATGGGTTCTAAGATCAATCTTTTGTCGACTCGCACACTTCTCATGGTGGAACTATCTAAAAAAGATCTAAATACCTCTAACATGATGATCCAAGTATATGAAAGAACAGAGGAGATGTCTGTTAGTAGAATCCAGTTAAAGACCCAATTTGGTGGCCTGATTTTCAGCACATAGTTCATGGTTGTCTCGCAGAACACCGCCTATAATGCGCTGATGAGTAGATCCCGGCTCTATCTGCACTTGGTAGTCCCCTCATTATATCACTAATGACTTAATTACTCCATTATTGGTTAACTGGGAATTATCCAAGGTGATGTTTCTTCCTTTACCACTTGTAAATCCCAGTTCCAAGATTCTGACTACTACAAGTGTAAGGACACGAAGATTCAGACCAATGGGGTTCAACATACTACCATTGTGGATAAACCAAGGGTAGACCTGGATGATGCCTACATTTTCCCAATTCACCAATTGAAGGCCAAAACCCTAGAAACGGGACACTACTTTTTCAACTCTATGACACAGGGAAGGATCATTCCCCAGTGCAAGGAATGAAAAAAGATCACTTTTTTACTTCTACACGAATCAAGCTCGAGTGATCCTCGAACCCCTTACCACATTAAGATATCAGATGGTTCAATCCATGGATACAATAATACGTCATAAATTATAGTTTTACTGGTAAGGGCTGAACCAGCTCAAGATGACACACCCGTATTTCTTTGATATTATCAAGCGTGGCCCATTGGGTCTAAGGCATGATGGAATCTGATCGACAACTTTCATCACCATGATTTCAGTAGTGTAGGATACCTCCAATAAATATTACACTACTGCTCAAGCTTTCACCATAATTCCATCATGGTCATCCAACTTAGAAGAATTTCCCCTTCATATCACCCTCTCATTAGGGAAGATGAAGAGGATTTGGAGGATGCTCTCCCTTTGTTTGAGGAAGGTGTCTCTCCCATCATTGATGAGTTGGTACAGGTGAACCTTGACATCGATACATGTCCAAAACCTTCACTGGTTAGCACAACCATGTTTGCAGAGAAGAAACAACAGTATGTGGGTTTTCTAAAGTAGCATTAATATGTATTCACTTGGAGCTACGAAAACATGCTAGGGATGGATCTTCAGGTCACTGTCTAATGCCTTGGTGTCCCGATGAACTATATCAGGTTAAAAAAACCTCCTCTAAAGATGAACCCTTCTCATAGTTCCATGGTCGAGACTGAAGATGATAAACTCATTAAATCCAACACATAAAGTAAGTCCAGTACCCAAAATGGTTATCCATCATCATTCTTGTATGAATGAATAATGGAAAGACCAGAGTATGCATCATATTTTAGGATCAAAACCCCCACTATCTGAAGGATGATATTACCCGTCCTATGATAGAGCTTTTGATCTATGCTATAATTGGATTCCAATATCTACCCCTCATGGAAGGGTATTCTAGATATAATTAAATCTGAATGGATCCCTTTGATGAAGAGTCAACCAACTTCAATGTAACACAAGGTACCTTATGTTACCTAGTTATGCATTTCAGTATAAATAATGAAGGTTCCACCTATCAATGTTCCATGAACCACATATTCAAGGAAACCCTCATGACATTGGTGTAATTATACATAGATTATTTGGTGGTCAAATACCACCAACATCAAGACTATCACAGAGATCTTGACAATGTTTTCAGATTCCTCCACTCCGACTATCTAAAGATGAACCACTTGAAATGTGTATTTGGGATTACCAATGGAATTTTCTCGGCTTTGTAGTTAGATATTGAGGCACCAATATTTATCTAGAGATGGTCAACTCCATCGGTAAGATGCCTCCTCTCGGAAACAATCAAGAGCTCTCAGTATTTCATGGAGTCTTAGCCTACATAGTCTGATTCATTGTGAATATTTCGTCTAAATGTTTTTCCTTTTCTCAGATTATGAAGATAGGTGTAAAATACCAGTGGGATGATGAGTGTCCGACCTCTTTTGAGAAGATCAAGCAGTACCTACTACAACCTCTAGTTATTATGCCACACATCTCTGGAAAGCTTCTAGTCCTTTGTGTGACTGCAAGGGAGTGGTCCCTCAGCATCCTTTTCTATTATAAGGACAACGAGGAAACAAATAACTATTTATACTCTCTCAACTGCATGTTCCTCGATATAGATACGAAATATTACTCTTTCTTGAATAACTATCTTGTGCTTGTTTTTATAGTAAATATGTTGTGAAATTACTTGAAGAACCATGAGATATATCTAGTTTTTCTCATAGACCCGCTGAAGAATATTCTGAGCCGGCCCATGTTGATAGGTTTTCTATCACGATGGACAGTGATTCTTTAGAAGTTGGACATCATGTTCATTATTTAGAAAATTTTCAAGGGTTAGGCACTGGAAGTTTTCTTGATATTATCAAATCAAGGTTGTAGTCATTTTACATATGAACGGGGAATATGTGATGGTCATTAAAAAGATCATCAATTAATACATTATTAGAAAGCCATAGATTATTCCCATGTTATAGCACAATCTTGGGCTAATAGCCTAGTTCCCCTCCCAACCTGAAGTCACCCATGCACCTCAGTCATCAAACGGTCATGATGATTCCTTGTCTAGACATGCCACATATCTTACAGAGCCTGCACATGATGATTTGATATCCATGTGGAACATCGAAGAGTCAATACTCATGTCACTCAAGATGATGATTATAGCCATCTAGTAAGTCATCTCACCACTGGTGAGTCCACATTGTGACCCTCAGCTCCCCCTGCCATAGTGGAAGGGACCCATGGTTGGGAAACTCCCTTTATCGAGTATATATATCACAGTAATATCTCAATAGATCGAGCTGAATGTGATTGAGTCCGTCAGTGTGTAGTGCATTCCCCCCCATAGTGGTCACAGACTTGAGAAGATCCTATACAAAAATGGGTTTAAGGGATTCCACTCCATTTCATTTATGTAGATTTTATTCCCTAAGTTATGTAGGAAGTTCATGCTGGTTCTTATAGAGCTCATCCGTCAGGGCCAAAACTCTCTCATCATATCCGAGGGTTGTGCAATTTATTTCCCACCATACATCATGGCTGTATCGAGTTTTCCAATAGGTGACACATGTTCTTGAATCATTATAATTGTGTGCATTGGATTCCAGAGCCTCTTTATACTACCAAGTACTCTTCAACCTCTGCTGTCTGGGGAATCTATGTCATGGGACCATATCCACTAGCAACAAATCATTAGTACAGGTTCATCATGACCGCTATATATTTATTTTCAAGTGGGTAAATGAAATTCAACTTATGAAAGGAATGGGATGTTCTATCATTGATTTCGTGTTCTCCAATATCATCCAACGATTCAGAGTCCCACATGCTGTCATCACCGATAATGAAACCAACACCCGAGAAGGTGAACTGAAGATATTTTATTCTAAGTACAATATCTATTTTAATCATAACTCTAACTATCACACATAAGAAAATGAGAATACAAATCTGTTCAACAAAACCATCTATAACAAATTTTAGAATATGGTTGTTTATAATAAGAATATATGGCCAAAAAATCTTCCCAACACTCTCTTGGCCGATTAGAGAACGGCTCATAATTATAGCTAGGTGACCCCATATTCCCTAGTGTAAGGAACAGAGTAAGTCTTGCCTATCGAGATTCTATTTCCGTCACTCCACATAGCCGTTTACGATCAGAAAACTCCCGAATATGTAGTAGTAGTCCATCTCTATGAATTCGAACCCCTCATGGAGAATAGGGTTCATGAATCTCATAATATGTAGAGGAAATGGAATAAGATATCCATATATTTCAATAAGAAACTTTGTATCTATTAATTTTTCCATGATGACATCGTATTATCCCTAAGAAGGCCAATGATTACTACTATGAAGCCACCAAAGTTGGAACCCATGTGAGAGGGACCCAATGTCATTGAAATGGTTTTCCCCAATGGTGCATACTTCCTGATCACCACGAATGGTGAGCATATCACTCCTCCCGCCAATGCTAAATTCCACAAGTAGTACTTCATAGTATTGGTCACTATCATCATGCATGATGATAAATTGAAAATAGTATAGGCTCCATGACCTCAAATTAATATCACTTTCATCCTACATGACAAAAAAAAAAATGAAAATGGAGAATACACCTCATGGTCTGAGCTCTACTACCTTAAAGGGAGATCCCCCTCATCCTATATAACGATAAACTACAATAGGTGAGAATACCTCCTGGTATGAGATCTATAAATTTAATCTAAGATCTCTCACATCCTTGCTGTAAGACATTAACCTGCAAGTGTATCGTCATCTTTCATGCATCCCTTTTCTTGGGTCTCCATCATCTCTCACATCCGAAAGAACCCCATATGATATGGATGCTCATCCTTATGGATCACCTACTATTTTGGGACAACTTCTTCTAGGATATCAAACGACAATTTGATACAAGTCCCATGTTGTTAATATGTCTAGTGTTCAATGATCAATTGTTTGTTCCCATACTATCTCCCACAATATGGATACTTTGTTGTGAAAAAGGTAAGTAGTTATCCTATATTATTGTCTCCTTCCACATGGTATCCCAAATATCCATCATGGCGATTCACTTTTTTTTACCCTTCTGTACCACACACATGACATTAAATTGGGCATCTATGGTTTGAGCTCAATAAAATTAAACTATGATCTTCCTCATCCAAACCACATTATGGTAAAATAAACGACATATTAGAAACTACATATGTCTTGATTTCCATCCTTATGGGATATGTAGGATCACTTAGATATTTTGTCTTTGGGTCCAGCCCCGGGTATTGAAGATTCATCCTTCTTACTGGCCTCCCAACCTAAGTATCCAAAGAGTACATGGAGTGATGTGGAATTTTGTCCCCATTCACATTTTTCATACAGCTACCACATCACATTCCCCCCTTTAGGGATATCCCCTCTACATCCTTACAGTATGATGTTAAACTATAGGGAATTAAAGAACTCTGTATGGCTTGATTTCCATCTTCATTTGATACATATAAATGACCAGAAATTTTTTCTTTGGGTCAAGCCTTGGTCCCTCGAACTTTTCAGGCCCCCTAGCCTAAGGTTCCCCCAAGGGATTTCACATATTGTGGTGTGGACTTCTCCTATCCCCATTATCATCATCTATTCTTTATCATTCCATGCACATTCCATTTTGAACATCATTATTCTACATGTGTCCTTACTATATGATGTTAAATTTTATAGAATTAAAGAACTATGTATTTTTTGATTCTCATCATTATGGGATATATAGAAAAACCCATAATTTTTATCTTTGAGTCCAACCCCACGTTCTTTATTTGTATCCTTTAAACCTGAGATTCCTTTTGTAAGCATGTGGTGTTCTATGGAATTTTTTCACCATTCAGATCATGTTTATAATATCCGCACCATGTGCCTCCCTTAGGAATACCTACCTTCCCTATAAAAACATGTCTTATGACAATAAATGGCACGGAATTCTAGAAATTCATGTGGTTTGATTCCCATCCTTATGAGATATGATGGAATGTCATAACATTTTTTACTCGAGTCTAGCCCAGGATCCCCAAGTTATGTATTTTTTGGCTCCTAGACCTTCATTCTTATAAGATTACATGGTGTGGCAAGTGAACTTCTTTTTTTCCTGTTCATGTCAGGTCTATAATAGTTATACCATGTACCCCCTATGGGATTTCCCATTCATATTCGTCCTTATGACATGTCATCAAACTACATGACATATCTAAAACTGTGCATGGATTGTCTCACATCCTTATGGGATACATAAGAACAGATGAACATTTCATCTTTGGGTCCAGCCCCAAGTTCCTCATTTTAGCCTTACGACATGAACTTCCTTTTGTAAGAATGTGGTGTGGTGTGGACTTTCATCCCAATTCACATCTAGTTTACAATAGCCTCACCATGTTCCTCCCTTAGAAATATCTCCCTTTCCACTACATCTTTACCGTATGATGTTAAAATTCACAAGATTCTAGAACTGCATGTGTCTTGATTCCAATACGTATGGGATATGTAAGAACACCCAAGCATTTTCTCCCCGAGTTTATCCCTGGCTTCAAAAGTTTTGTCTTTCATTCGACCCCTGGGTCATGAATTTTATGGGATTATGTGGTGTGGCATATGATATTATTTTGTCCCATTCATGTTAGGTCTATAATAGACATACCATATACCCCACCTATGGGATTTCCCTTTCATCTACGTACTTACCGCATGATGTTAAACTACATACCATATCTAAAACTACATTTTAATTGATTCCCATCCTTATAGGATATGTAAGAATACCCAGACATTTCTTCATTGGGTCCAACCCCAGGTTCTTCAAACTTTTTCAGCCCTTCCAGCCCAATCCTTATGGTCCGAGTTCTATAACCATAAACTAAGATCTCACCCATCCTACATGACAAAAAACTATCATGCACTTCTTTCAAGACATTAAACTACAATGAATTAATGGTGCATTCTACATGACCTTACATAGTAAGTACCACTTCATCTTTCATGAAATTAAATTTCACGACTCATAACCAAAATCCCCTTCTTCTGGCCCCTTGCCTGAGTCTCCTCTTGGGAGTTCGTGGTGTGGTGTGGACTTTCATCTTCATTCACATCTGGCTATTTTTAATGGAATACTCATTCCACCTTTTAGATATTCCTTTCATCTACATCATTACTGCATTAGGTTAAACTTTATTGAATTCAAGAACTACGTACAACTTGATTCCTATCATTATGGGGCAAGTTGGAATGCCTAGAAATTTCACCTCAGGTCTAGCCTTGAGTTCACCAACCATTTCACGCCTTTTTTCTTCTCATATTCTCATGTTTCCACCCTTAGTTGAGCCCTAAAACCACTTCCCTATCTCATCAACATTCTTATATGCATTTTGGTTTAGGACCTAGAGTGTTAGATTTTTTATGGAAGTTCTCTCATTTCATTTCCACACCTCACACATCCCTTCATTTGGGTCATCATCATCTGTCACAACTATAAAGAACCCCGGGCAGTATGGATACTCAAACATATGGATCAATTACCATTTTGGTCCAACACACTGAATGATTTAGAAGAACGCTTGAGATAGGTCTTACATCACAAATATGGTTAGTGGTCAATCCTCACTTGTTTTTTCCCATCACAGGCCACATGATATGGATATTGTTCCTTGAATATGGTCAAAATATATCCTCCACCATTATTCCAATTCTATTATTTCTTAAATATTGGTTTTATGATTCACATACCTTTCAATTTCATCAGGTTTAGATGGAGCTTCGACACCCTTGGTGTTATACCTTCGTGCACCTTTGCACATTGAGAGGACAAACTAGCATCATTGGGTTATCCCTGGCTCCGCACCTTCATTCCTTACTGAATGCTCCCATGTGTTGTAAATATCTTATACACCCCTGTTTTCCACACTGAGCATGTATCGTGTGGTCTTAGGTATTTGGGTAAGGTTTGTGCATGTATGGAGGACCACACATCTCTACAATATGAGCTCTACACCAATAAACTAGGTTCTGTAGCATCCTTACCACATGACGTTAAACTTGATGGAATTTCAGAACTCTGTGTGGCTTGATTCTCACCCCTGTGATGTACATAGTGATGCCCGACCACTCTACCCATGGGTCCAAATGCAGATTCATGAACTTTTACTCTGCCATCTCAGTTTGGTTTTTCCTATATGGAAAGGTGAAGTTTAATGTGGACTTATTTTTTTCTCATTCATATTGGGTTGCCTCATGACACTATACATAACCTCTCTGCCCCATGCGGTCCAAAATCTATGACCTTTAAACTAATTCTTCCCGTTTCCTAGTTCACATGATAATAAATTGCGTAATAACAACAATTTTCCTCACCTGAGAGGATATAATTCTTTTTTGGCATTGGCTATTTTCCATAGCATCATCAAGAACTACATATGGCTTGATTCAAATTCTCATGAGATACATAGTTATTCCTAGAATCTTCATCAATGGTTTATCTTCAACCCCCTTTATATTTTTGACCTCTTGGACCTAGCCCCCTTTTAGGAATGTGTGGTGTGGTGTGAACTTCTTTTTTCCTCATTCACGTTGGGTTTATATACTGCACCACATATTTCACCTTTAGAGTGCCCATGTACTTTGATGCTTGACCTTAAATTGATTCCTCACCCAAGATAAGTTTAGGATGCCCCATGAAAACTATGGGATACTTTAGATTTCTATCTATAGAGTATTAATCCCAACCATTGTTAGTTTCTAACTATGCTATGATTCAAGAACTATTTTTAACTTGATTCATTCCCTCCTTGGATATGTTGGGATGCCTGGGAACCTTGCCTCAGGCCCAAGCACATGTTCACTTACCATTCTGGATCTTCACCTCTAATTATATTCCCAATTTTATGACGCTAAATTAGGAATTCCTAGTCTTTGTAACAAAACATTGAACTGTTAAGCATGGTCCATACAATTTGATGTGAAACTGTATACAACGTCCTGATCATATGACATTAAACTATTCCATAGATCATTCTCACCATACAATGCTAAACTACGCATATATCTTCTTAATTTTCATGACAAATAACTACAAATCATTCTTGGACCTTGCCAGAGTGGTCCTATTTGGAGTAGGTTTTATCTTTTCTCAGAATGATAAACTCGCCCGTTGTACTTTCATCATGGTGGTGTAATTTATAGAGTGTTGGAATCTATTCAAACAACCCATCATTCCATCACAATGATTTTTGTTCCTACTATTTAATATCCTCATTCCCATTCATGTTTTAAGGAACCCTCTAATGGTTAGGACACTCGGCCTTAAGGCTTGTCTACCGTCCTTGGTCAATTTTCTGAAGGACAACAGATGACACTTCGATTTTGGCCCCATGTTTTTGAATACGGCCAGAGGTTGGCCGTCATTTTCTTGTTCCCATTTCAGGAGAACATGATGCGGATTCTATGTTTTTAATTTGGTCAAAATGTATCCTCCATTATCATGACACCCTCATTGTGTTTCGAATCATGGGTATCACAGATCACACATTTTATTCCCCGAATCATAGATTTATTCCAACACCCCTAGAGTTATTCCACTCATCCAATAGAGAATTTTGGGTAAAATAAATTTTGATTTTTTTATAACCCTCTTCTCTAACCATGACCCCTCTTTCCTCCAAAAAACATAGCATGGTCATTCAGACCTCAGATTTCTAGTGATTGGTTGGAGATCTCATATTCGAGGTGAATAATTACATGGTCATTCCTTATATCTCACACTAGGAACAATCCACATAATCTTAGGGATTGATTGATGATTATTTTACAGATATGATTGAGGTGACTTAATCAATAATGATAACAAGAATGATGCACGTTACCACAATAAACAAGAAAGCATGAAATTATGTTTGTGAGTTCGTGTAAATTGCGGCCCGCATGGATTGGAACCTCACACTGATGGGTTGACCTCTTCAATGGAGCATCTCAGCTCCACCACTCTCTAGCTTGTATCCTCCAGGATTTGCTATTTCCTACTAAGATACCTCTCTTCTTACTTAGTTATGGGGAAAATTTCATCGGCCCAGATCCGTTCCCCATACTCATCAACTCGGATTTTAGCCATCTCTTGGGATGCTCACCTCATATTATCCTCAGAATCCAACAACTGTTCATTCAATCGGGATATGAGTTTTGATTGTGCATTGATGAAAGATGAGTGCTCATTCACCCATTTCTTCAAGCGTTCTATCTCTTGTTCAGACTCTTAAAATTTCTTGGAATTGACAGACATCAACTGTTACCTGCCGAAAATAAGTCCACAGTTGTACTACCAGATTTTATCCTCATTGTAATCTCGAATGAGTATATGAGGGCATCAGCCATCCACTTCTCTAGGGCATAGCTCATGCAGCGGGGAATGATGTTTCCTCATATGGTTTAGCCACTCTACTTCTGGGGTGTCCACGATGAAGGGCTTGTTCAGTTTCAATTACCTGTGGTAGATATCCTTACAATCCCCTTTATTAGAAGCAGTCTCATCCGACTCCTTTGGGTGAACAGATTCATATTTTGGGAATGCTTCCCAAATTTTGGTAGTAGGGTCATCTTATGGAATCCTGTCAGATATTATGGGTTCCATATCATTTGGTTGATATTTATCAATGGATTCTAGCTCATTTGGTTCAAGATCCATCCCGCTAGCAGTTCTACACACAACAACGATTATCAAGGCCTGGTCAGCTCAGGCATCCAATTCTATGTTGATCTGAGTTCCCCTCGAGAAAGGAGCTCCAAGAACCCTGAAAAGCCTCATTATCTTTACCAGAACTACTTGAAGAACAGTTCAGATAGAGATAATGTTAGTTGGATTAATTGGGAGGATTATATTTATAGTTCTGAAAAGAAGAAGACTTATAGAGATTAAATAATTGGTCTCCCTCTCTTGATTCACTATCGTCAGTACCCTAGGACATGGCCCCTCATATGTGATTTGAAGCTCTAATGATTCTATAAGGGTCACCAAGGTTATCACAACCCTACTGGATTTGTTTCTCACCATCATCCCAAGCATAGAACCTGAATCTATGTCCGTTTTCATGCAATGATGGGTTTTTCTTACAAGGTTCTCTTGTACAAGATAAATTTCAATTAAGAATGTCTGGATGCCGTAAGTAAGTGTAACAATAGAATGGTTTTGATTTTCCCTCAAGAGCCTCAGAAAACTCTTCTAGCTCCGAGGTCACAACCTCACCTTCTTCCAAATGACCCCATCTATTAGACTCTTCTCCCTAGGAGGACCCCCATATTCATCAAGTATAGGGAGAGGCTCCATTATCCTAGTAGCAGATGGTTGGGGTGGGACTGTTTTGATCAAGAAATAATTTCACCTAGTCCATAATTGAATGTGGAGTACATCAAGAATGCATGAAGTCCTCCAGTTTTGTGATGTATTATTCACCTACCCCTAAGACTCCTGAAATCTAGCCTTGGCATGGTAGATATCTGATAGATCCATCCCAAAATGATTGAGGCAATACAACAATTAGAAATGGCCGAGAAATTTATTTTTGAAATCCCAGGTGTCCCAAGTCTTCAGAAAACCAACATCCTCAAGCATATCTATGAGGTGAAGCAGCTTTCGATGAGCCTGAGTGGATATCCAGCTAAACACCCTAGGTGACCTTCCTTCGTTCCTGCTCTACTCATCTGGGGTCACCGGGTTCACTAATACCACTTGTCTCCTTCCAGGTAAAGGCCCTTCAATTATTTATGTTGTCACTACCACATATCTTCCACAATGTTGTGTTCTTTACATTTCCCAACCACGACCTCGAGTTTGAGGAGGCACCCCATCCTCAACATGGATAGTTCATAGTTTCATCATATCCACCGGGTAGGATTCTTTCCCAACTCTTTACATACTCCTCAACTAGCTTGTAAATGGCAGTAGGTGGGGGAATCGCATTCCACATTTTCTCATCCTCCCGCATAAAAATAATCCACATGTGTCTCATCATGCATGGATTATCCTCATGGTGTACCCTTAGGTAGAATTTTTGGGTCAATCTCTTCATGTAACATAACTAACTCACAAAGCGGTGCATGGTATATGGCTCATAGATGGAATCATGGTTCAATTGTTCAACTGGAACTCATACTTCGAAGTCCATAATGTAGGATTGATGCTCCTCTATTCCTTGACCATCATCGACAAACACCCCATTCGGTATAAGAAATGGGTGAATGTTGAATTCATATGCTTTCCAAAACCTATTCAGTGCAAGCAGTGAAGTCATCCTGGATGGAAAGCTCCCCACTTCATTCTAGATGGCTGGTCAGAAAGTATGACCTAGGAGGAGAAATTGGGATTAGATATTCATATACACTCATTTATACAGCTGTCTGACTATACAGAAAGTTTAGTGGTCCACATACCCCATGTGTTTTTGTCCCCTACCTAATATTCCACAACACCTTGTAAAGTTTTTTCAGCACTGGGATCCAAATGTTGACGTGTTTCCCCACCGCCAGTGTGGATTTAATTATAAATGTGATTGGTCGCACACTCATGTTTGTATCTCTGACTAGAAACCTCTAGACACAATAATAAAAAATATAAATCAATCTATCCTAACCACTGGTTGTTTCTCGGTGTTGATGTTGTACCCCCATAGCTACCATTGGATGTCCTCCATGATTTTCTAGTAAAAATTTTCTTTGTTGTTCTAGGCTTGATTTGAATAAGTGGGAGGCCTTACTGGTAGAATCTAAGTAACCTCCTCCCCTCTAGAGACATGCTCTGTTGGAATGATTTGGAAACGATTAAACCTCAACATGAAATGGATGACCCTCACTGGCTGTTTGTCATTGCCCGACACTAAGTCCATCATCCCCTTTTCCAACCATGAAATCTACTATGAATCCTCCCATGTGCTCTCCATAAGAAGAAAACCATCACACATCACCCCCAGAATGGGAATTCATGAGATCTGATAGGGGTCCTATAGGGTAGTATAAACCTCCCCATGATGGATATGGAAAGTGTTGGTCCTCAATGACCACATGTTTATAAACTCTTACATCATTTGTTTTAGATGGTAGATATGAAATTTGGAAGCCCAGACAACTTCATACAAGCCTTCACAATTCAGTTCTGCCACAATGTTTTCATAGGATGCACAGACCTAGTAAGCCCAGAACCAGTCATCCATTAAGTTTCCACCCTGACATAGGTACCAATGATCGGTCCACCCCATCTCCGGGTTCCCTAAGTCCACCTTGAGAATAATGTGGTACTGTTGGGGAGATACCTATAGCAGTAATGTTTTTCCATATATATTATTTATTTGATTATGCAGAAAGATGGAGAAAAAGGCATGTAGACTTTTTATGTATGGCCATCAGCATCCCTGAACCATTCACGCTAATATGGAAAGCTCTGGAACCAGTAATATGGTTCAGCCCTAATTACTCTTGGGTTGAGCACATCATCCATCCGACCAAAGTTTTAGAGTGGAAGTATTTTATAGAGTGGTTAGTTCTTTTTCCCTTCTATTAGTAGCTTCACTTGGGACTCATGATCAAAGTGGATTCACACATATTCTATGATGCCCAGACTTTCCTCCATCTCATCCCTTCGAGTGGAATCATCAGGGACCTCCTGAGAAGATTCTTGGTTAGCCATTTGGTTGTGGGACTTTGTCAGTTTTTTTTGATCGCATAGCTCAATCACAGATCGTGGTTGAAAATAGTGTTTATGGAGTGCATGGTCATAGAGCCGAAGGACTCACTATACAACGCATAGAAACAAGGGATCATGGTTCACTAGTTCGCAAAGAAGCATTTGTGGTGCATCGATCCATAATACCCGGTTCTCAAAGCGCATTCGTGGAATATAGAGCTTCATGATTCGAGAGTTAAACCATATGATCACAGGGATAGATGTTGAAAAAATAAGGTGCCTCATGTCCAATTTATAGGCGATGACCTCTCAGGATTCACAACATAAATAGCCATGGTGAGATTCACAGCATTCTCAACCCATGTTTCACCTACCCCATCCACGATTTAGCTTCATGATCTACCTAAATTTTTATGACATACCCTTAGAATCTGACCCCCATTTTCTCGACATCTTCCATTCTAGAAGGTGATTTAATGGAACCAAAATTCTATTCTGTGGAAGAAATCAGGAATGCGTAAAAAAAGACTTTTCAAAGGATTTCCATCGTGAAGCGCCTTCAGAGAGACCTCCTACATCACGATCACTGCAAAGATGCTTGGAAGGCTTATCCATGACCACCACATAGGTAGTGATAGAAGTCTTAGAGAGTCCTAGGAGCATGACTGGATGCTCTGGGATCACCATAAAGGCAGTGATGTAAGCCTTCACATGTTCAAGGAAATTGACTGGAGCCTCCGTGACCGGTGAAAAGGTAGTGACAAAAGGCTTTGTGAGTCTAAGAAAACTGTATGGAGCCTCTGTATCTAACAAAAACACATGGAAGGAAGCCTCCATGATTCAGATAAACTTTAAAGAAATGCCGCCGGTTGTGAAGCATGATTTTATTCACAACATTTCCAAAGAGAATTTCGATGCCCAATTCCCAAAAATACTCATCCAACCCACACTCCAAAGGATTGAGACACTAACCTTTCACCTTCCACCAACTCAATTCAAGAAACACCATTTTATCTACAAACCATCAAAAAAATGAATCATATAAGGTATTTAATCATTTCAAACCCTCTTCCACTTGCTCCATTTTACCTTTTCTTGAAGTGGGGATTCCCTTCATGAATCCCTTTGGACATCACAAAGTAAGGAGACCCTTTTTGGTACTCGGAACAAAACAAATAAATTAGACTCTGCGTAAGCCACACTAACTTGGAATATTTGATAGATCACTCCACCACCATATCACACCATGGAATTTCTTATGCCTTACCTCCCTTAGGTGTGGGTCGGTACAAGTAATGTAAGTCCTAGGGGTGGGAAGTAAGTCCTCGACTTCCGAGCTGTAGGACATTAAACTGCCAATCACCAAAATCCTCAACACATGAAATTAAACTATGACCACTGATTGAGTGACATGCCTAAGAGGACCAAGAAGGGGATGGGAACCAACACCCTCTCACACCCCCTCTCCCTTTGAATTATTTTTTTAGGAACACCTTAAGAAATATTTTCATTTTCCCTAACTAAACATGATAGGGCACACCTTGTATGATGACCATATCCTCATCATATATCTAGAAATCCTCCTCAAGCTTCCCTCCTAGAGTATGTTCGAATATTCATCTCATTGGATACCTAAAATGTTCAAGCCTTGCCCCACTCCTCGCTGACGCACCTTTCATGATACGATCATCGGGTCATTTTCGGCCTTTTCTTTCTCACACCGAGCATGACTCACATAAGCTAAGAGTATGTAGCAACCATGCCATCCTCTTTGGGATAAAAACCATGTGTAATTCCCATTCCACTTTCAACTGAATTATGTTGACTTAGATCTTTCCCTAACAAGAAGGGTATTTAGGAAGCATCTCTAAGGTTCAAGCCTATAACCCATTGGTCCTGACCACTTCGCGTCGGTTCATCCTCATCATGCATGATGTTAAACTATATACCCATTTTTTCCTGCATGACGTTAATGTGTATGCCTTCAAAATACGTGGATTTTGATCTTTATATTCTAGATATATTACATAAGAAGCCACTCTAAGGTTCAAACCCAAGCACCGCTAAGCTTCGACATCCCCTTAGTTGAGACCCACATCCTTGGTTTGCCCCTTAGGGGTGTCAGATCAGTCCTAGGTCCATCTCAGTGTGTAAGTATCACACTTAATCAATGAACATCAAACTAAGATTTCCCCTCTTACAATGGGATTCTAACCATGCATAGGGACCATAATTTCTTCCCGTTGTTGTATTCTATGTACACTCTGATGCAATTTCCCATTTATAAACAACATGGACTTTGATATTTTCCCTTCTTCATCATGGTACGTTTCAAGCCTCCCTGTGGTTCATAACCTTCTCCCATGTCCCATCCAAGTCTTTCCGTTGAGCCTTTGTGTCTCAAAGAGATTATTCCTTAACTAGGTGGATCCATTTCATTTGGGCCCCTATCCATGCATCTACTCTCACAAGCCTCCTCTTTAAGTGACTAATCATCCAACATCTTGAAGTACATGGACTTTGATTCCCTACCACTGAGATATGTAGAAAGCCTCACTCAGGTTCAATCCCAATACCATCACCTTCACAGAGTTTCTCAATTCTATCCCCACTCATTCCATCCTTTGATAATTCATCCATATCCATCCGAATTTCTCCCAGTCCACCACATGTTGGTGGAACTATGCCATCCCTATGGGCAGCTAACCATGTGTAAGCCCCATTCATATAAGTACTCTAGTTAGCACCCATGCCTCTAACCATGAATATGCCCTAAAATTCTCCCGGGTTGTTATCCGTTGTGTAAACCCCGATTCCATGACTCACCCTTTCGATCTAAATTGGTTTTGATCCCTATCTCATATATAGGGTACATATGAAGCCTCTTCAAGGTTCAATCCCAACCAATGGTAATCCTTGTTGTCCCATTTTCTGGGACCCGTCAGCATCTGATCCATCATTTGTGATGTCTAGATCAGTCTTCATTATGTGACATCTTCCCATTTTGGGACACATTCCCTAGGTCTACTCCTTTTGGGCATTTCAATCCATCCATCTAGTAAACCTGCCTGGTGCTCCCTCCTAGGGATGTAAAAATATGATCCACTCCCATTAGTGATCCGAACAGTCCAATCCATCTCCCCTATATGTTAAACAGATTACCAACCCCAATTTTAAAATGGGAAGCCAAGGAAAACCTTGGAGAAGTGCCTCTAACATATAATTCTCCGCATTCAATGTGGGATTCCTCAGGCTCATATCCTCAATAATCCCTCTGATACGGGAAAATCTCGGTGTACGAATGTTTTAGTTTCTATACACACCAGATATTCCCAAGGTGACTACTCTCTTGATTGAAGGTCACTACCTTGACTTGACCCCTTTGGAATGTCCTAAAAGAAGAATCGTAATTAACAGGAGTCGACCATGATATGGCACATGGATGTGTTCCATGAACAAAGTCTTAATCATTAAGGGAGACCCAGACTAGGTGATGAATTCCAAGGAGGAATAAATGGAAGAAGAGAATGACCTCCCACCATCACATTTCAATCAATGAGAAAATGTCCCTTCAAGAGGTGACAAATGCCACCATCCTTTGGAAAGCGAGAGTGTGGGGTAATAATCAGCATGTCATCACAAATGAAGAATGCTCTAGAGAAAGAATCGAAAACAACATTCTTTATTGGAACTCGAGCATTGCATAATGAATAATATAATAAGTAGGCATGATGCATTTAATAATAAAAAAATAGTCAATGAGAAATATCCATTCCTTTTATTACAATTCATCATGATTAATTTCAATAGCCTAATAATTACCTTGTTATTCATCATTTACATTTTCGAAAAGCAGTGTTCATACCATTAATCAATTCACCTACATGTGTCAAGGGCCTTTTAATATATATATATATATATATATATATATATACCACTGCCGAGTTTAGTTTCGTTAGCCAAATCCTTACTATTGAGAAAAGTGTTAAGTGATGCTACTCCACTATCTAACAATTCATTTAATTCAAAAACAACTTTCAATAATAGGTGGTGAGCTAACCAAAACTCAAGGAGGGTTTGACATGAGTCATGATCAATAAAATGTTGACATAAGAATGGGATTTTAAGTCTCCATTCCATTTATAAAATAAATAAATTTCATTAATTATCTCAATAATAAGTGATGAAATTCCACATAAGTATACAAGTCGTATTATAATTAAATGAATCCCCTTTTTATCATTTAATAAATTCCCCTTTTGAATCTATCCAAACTAACCTAAGTGGTGTATTGGTTAGTTTCAAGAAATTTCATACAAGAGTAAATAAGTAGACACACCCAAAGGGGTGAACTAGTCTAAGCTCACAACACTCCAACAATGGAATAAACTATAAAGAGGGGTCTAGGTCATGGTATATTAATTTAAGGATTTACATTTTTTAGGATAAATGAATGGAATGTATGACCTGAGGTATAATGAAAATAATTTTTAAATTTCAAGACTTTGAGAAAAAAGTTATATAACAACTACCTCATTCGTAAAAATATCCACTCATCGGACATCAACATATGACTCTAGAAATAAAGAGTGAAAATAATAAAATAGAGAAATTCCTTGAGAGTAGGGCATATACTCTCATAAAATTGTTGCATTATAGATAGAAAGAGAAACTAGGAAACGAATGAATACAATCCTTTAACATACTAAGTTGTATCATAAATGATGAATGGTTTTTGAAACAAATCTCAGAAGAGAGAGATCCATCAAATTCTAATGTAGGAGTAGAGGGAGATTTTACGGGATGTGATATTATGTAATTGGAGGAGGATAAAAAGGAGAATATTTTTAAGAGGAATGATATGAAAAATGATTATTTCTATGACCTTTAATTATTCATATGGGTTGGCCACATGGTTAGGAAAACTGTACGCCTACTTTTCTGACCTCACTATACACACACCCTTTCATCACACAGTGTAGTGAATGGTTTGGTAAACTATTAACTAGCCATGAATGCACCTCTATGATTCTGAACAACATATCATGGTAATGTGGAGCCCCAAACACAACTTGGAAAAACCGTATACTTATATAATTAGGTATCATGGTTAGTACAAACCATGAACCAACCATTTTCCTATATCTATTTCTCTAGAAAAAAAATATTTTAAAGGGAGATGATCCCAAAACTCATCCAGACTCACAAGAGACCTTGTAGTCTTTAAACCCTGTACAGAAAACAATACATGTAAGTATTCCAACTCTCTAACTTTACATTTGAAATGTAGGTTTTTATATTTATCCAATTGATAAATGATAAACTCAAATTCCTTGGGAAAAATTCAAATCGTTAAAAAATTGGGCACTTATGACCTCCTCACATTCAAACAAATCATCCATGAGAAGCCTCGATAGACCTTCAACAAAATATATGACCTACTTGGGTAATGAACTCCCAAATAAATTTTCATGTTCCATTTTTAAATGACCAACGCTCCTCCACACTCCCCTTAAACATACAAAACATACACCGCCATTGTAACACCAAATGGATTTATAAATAAATTAAATATTAAATTCTGGAAACATTGAGTCTATAAAAAACACCATTTTTTATAACTAGCCAGTAGAAAAAATTTTACCACCTCTGTGATTTTAATTTTGAAACACTGTCATACTCTGTTGTGTTTAGTAAGATATTTAGAGTTCAATATGTTCAAATTACATTTTTTTGGAATAGTAACATGACCCATATGAATAGTAACACACCCATATGAATATTAATACGACCCTTATGAATAGTAACCACAACTATGAAAGTATAAATAAAATTTAGACACCTTAAAAATGAAATAGAGTGTTTTGTAATAAATAATTAAGTGGTGGTATTTTTTTGAGTAATAAATATTTAATAACAAATTAAAATTAATAAAGCAATTTAAAAAAAATTATTTTTATAAAATTTATTCCAAAGTAAATATATTTGTTTCCTATAATTTTAGGATAATTTAATAAACATTGGTCAATTTTAGAAATTATTATAAAATGAGTTTTAAATTTAAATCTGTATTTTTCACGTATATAATGATTTTACATAAAAAAATAAATTTCTCTTATTTATAAAATTATTTTGATAAAATGGAGTAAACTTTTTAATTTTATATGTTGAAAAGTGATTAGGGTGAATTTTTGGGATTTTTCTGAAATACTCTAATTATTAGTGAATAGTGCAAATTTTATAATTTATGAAAAAATGAAAATTATGTGAATTTATGCATCATTACTCAGTCATGGATGATGTAAATGGCCATTGGATCGAACTCACATGAAATTATTACTACTTTCCACAATAATTAACACCATTTCTTGACTTGAAAAAAATAATAAAATAATGGATAAAGTATTCGAACATTTGTCATCTCCTCCACTATAAATCACCCTCACTTCCTCTTCTCTTCATTCTTATTAAACCGTTTCTTTTCCTAAATTATACCCAAATTTCTTACCAAGATCCTACCCCACATCCATAATCCATTGGTATCAATAAAAGGCCAAAACCTCTCCCCTCAAGTGGCTCTCAAGGAAGATTACTTCAAGAGGTAAATTCCTCTTTTTATTTCTTTTATTTCAAGTTCCTTTGTTTTGTTTTTATTTCGTCACATCCTTTCATCCAAATGTTATGATTAATCTATTACCATACATGTGCTATAAAGTTTTATGATAATTTAATAATTCATCATCATACCCACTTTCCCCATCATTTAAACTAGAAATGAAAACACCATCCGAGATGTGTTAATTTATCACATTCAAGAAAGATGGGTATTCAATTTCTATTATCATATTAAATTCTGGTCATGAAACCATTATTATGGTTGAAACAGACTATATTATATATATAATAACTTATTTAATGTTCTCCAACCATTTCATAAACATTGTATTAAATTATAAAACAAAATAAAATCGTGGTGATCGAAAAACCACCAAATTAATCCAAGATTTTATCATTAAAATTATATCTATTGTTTCATCCTATCCCAAGATAACAAAAATATTTATAGAATAATTTAACCTTATGTGTTATCATCAATAAATCATAAATTCAATTCTGGATTTCAATTTCAATTTTAGATGAAATTCGATATTATTATCCAAACAAATTGATCTTGAAAACTAATGAAAGGAGAACTCACAAGGGATGAGGTTGAATATCTTAACCCATAAAAAGGAACAAAAATGTACTTAATATAATTATAATAAATAAAATACATATCAAATTGGTTTTTAAATAATTTATTAATAATTCTAATTTCATATTCTAGGACCTAAATTTCAAGAGTGAAACATATCTGGACATAAGGTAAGGGTTTTATACTGGAACCTCCTTTTTCATTCGGGTTACTATTATTATTTATTTACCTCAATAAAATTTTCAATTATTCATATTTACTCATCATATATTCTGTGAAAATTTTCTATATATGTTTACCAGCTATAATCCTACTTTCATTTATGGGGAGTTATATGTTTTTAATTGATCTTTCAAAAATAAATTCCTAAAATACAAGCCCGATTCAAGGGAATTTCTAAAAATTTACCAATTTTCGAAGAGAACTCTATAATATATATTTTTATCAATCATTATCTTTCTAAAATCACTCATTTTAATATAAAAATTCTATCTTACTTCAATTATGTTTTTATTCAAAGACATTCCCAAAAGAACTATTCTTTTCAAATTATAAGAGTATTTATCTCAGGAATTTCTCGATGAGTTTATAAGAGTGTCTTAATATGTTTCAACACTTTTCTTAATTCATATTTATTATCGATATTAATCTTTTATGAAATCATCTACCATATTTAATTTAATGTTTTATGATTAGTTTGTCTGTGGATGTGCTATCTTAAAACCATTCATCAATTTAATCCGAATAGTTAGTGTTTATGCTTAGTGTTCGAGGAAAGTTATTGACATTTCATATGTTAGTTTCAATATAAATTTATATGTTTTTTATGTTTATACAACTTCATATTATGAATTTATTTGACTTATTAAGTTTTTGGTGGGGCCCTCTATTACCCCTCGATGCATCTGTAGGTCTCATGAGACAAACTAGGTCTTGGCATGAGGCCTTGAAAAAATGGCTCTTTATTATCATGGCGCGAGGACTTGATAGTATGGTAACGATGTCCTACATTATTCATTCACTAATTATGAAACTAGTAATTGATATTTCATGTGCTTATTAGGATAGCATAATACCAATGATTTTGTTTTATTAGAGAATTATTTATTTAGCTCTTATTCCTATCATATCATGTTCAAATCCATTTTTAATGGAATGTACTTTTAGTTATTCACAATTCCTAGTGCCTATGAAATCATCCGTTGTATTTATTACCTTTACTAAGTGTTGGACCTAACCCCTCTCTTATGTCTTATTTTTCCAATGATATGAAGAAATTTATTAGGAATAGACTATAGAGATAACGTAGTAGATATGTATGTTTTCACAAGAATTTCTTTATTGTATTTTTTTCAATTTTTAATGTTGAATTTATGAATCTATCTTGTTTTAAAATCTACTAAACTACTCAGTTCTTCAGGATTCATATTCCTAGTTTATATACCAATGTAATAAAATAAGTCACTGACTCCTAGCCATTGGGGTTGAGTCTTTATGGTTGTAACCCAATCCAATGCTTGTATCCACTAATGAAACACTAATATATAACATACTTGAGACCATCTATTATAAGAAATGATAATTTTATCATGGTCTTCCATCAACCAACTTTTGAAACTTCCAATTAGGGTATATCCTTTAATGGATAATTCAGTATCATCATACTATGACCATTAGAATTTCCCATTGAATCATAACTTTAGCATCCTAAACATGCTCCCAACATGATTCTCAAGTCATTAAACCTGATAAAAAATTTGAAAAATTCCTTTAGTACTCAGTCTCATCTAAATGGACAAACATCAATAAAACACACATAACCTGGACACATCATCTTTTCATTAAAAATACTAGTCTGACCATTGCAAATGAATCACCTAAACCAAAACGTTTTCTTAACACAATTCTTCACTGCCAACAAACAACATTTTGAGAGAACTCAATTTGATCTGCCTCATGCTATCTATTTTAAAAAATGTTTAGCTTTAAAAGATGGAATGTCACCCAAACTAGATTTCAATGTCATTATTCTATGGCACACTAAGATAATTTATTGCATGAACATCAAAGACCATAAACAACAATGGCGATGTCTACATGCCAAACCATCACCTGTTTATTTACCATTGTCATGTGATAGTGTGAACATTAGTTCATTCTCGATCTAGCGTTCTTGGATCATCATAAGATACTATAGGGCTATTATCACTCTTATAATCCCCCGTGTTCATATTCTAACACGTCCCTATAATTTTCTATGAAATATATCCATATCATGTTCCATTAATACAATTCTAGAAAACATCCAAAAAATATCCAATGTTCAATCAATCCAATCCAAATACTATTCTCACATGAGTTTTATCCACCAAAAACCTAAGAGTTTTTTTCAAAATTAAGCTACTTTTACACCTCTCTCCAAGAACATCTCCCATGGAGTGTATCAATCAAACAAAAAAATAAATTTAATTTTCATCTTGATGTATAGCCAATTCTCTCTTATCATACTCAAGATGATGTCAAGATATTGTCCTTGATCATCTTGAAATCAAGAGTACACTATGATGTTGTTGAAAATTATTACCATAACTCAACCATTTGAAGTTACACATCACATGTACTTGACCTACTAAAATAATAAAAAAACAAAATTCCTGAATGATTCCCTTTATGGGAATGTATCAACGTCCTTGAGAAATTTACCATCAAAATAGGATAGAATTACATTTAACAAACTCATAACAACACTTCTACTGACAATGTTTGTCCAAGTTTCACTATGTATTTCCCCCTCATGGGACTGAATTTATTTATCATATGGTGCTTATCGACTAATCCTAGCATAACAATTTCATAATTACCTCAAAATTTATTGGACTAGAGAATGATACAGTCCCATCATATCAAAAACAAATTTCCTAACATGGTTTCCAATAAACCACATCTAACGTCACACAAACAAGACCAGAGAACCACATATAGTCATATCATTATGGAAACATTTAGTTTTACCTTCCTGCATGTCATTACTATACAATCATGATATATTTACCACTAGAGTAATTTTATGATCATTCAATCACCCATTTAATTGTTTAACCCTAACACTCTATGTGAATAAATTGTTGTAAACGCAACCACCCATTCCACCTTCTTACTGCATTCCAAGAATAGATTTAGAACTTAATCATTAAAATCTCAGATCTCTTATGCACCACATCATATATTTAGCATCTAGACTCATTTCAAACTCATATATAAGTGTAATCTCAAAGTCACCTTCCAAATAGAGAAACTCAAACTTACCAATTCAATGGATTGTAGATACTATTCTAACAATTCCCAAATGGTCCTCTATGGATGTGTTCACTCCATCTTGAAGATAATTAATTCTATTACTAATGCGACACACTACTCATTAGGGGTTTTCTAGGAAACACCTTACTAAAACATAGACTTACCACACAAAAACATACCCCATAACCACCAGACATGGTTCTTAGATATGAATCACATGCCTATCCTATGCTCTGAAAAGAACATTATACATCTATAAGGACCCATAAAATATGTTATCTCTTAAAAACACACGTGACACTCCTCCCGAGACACATTCATGCAAGTCATCAATATCAAGCATAAAATCTAAAACTAAAACTTACTAGTAGTGTTACAACACCAGATGCTTTTTACAACATCATCCAAAGAATAGGTATAAACCATCCTACTATTAAAAGATTAAGTATACCATACTCACCAAAAGCTCCTAATTATTAGGCCACTCTACTCCAGAGACAACCCATGATAATTTCCTTCATGTTTTGATGAATCTTTCCAAAGAAATAATGATATAACATAGTTTGAGGAATTGTGTGACCTCATCATTCAAACTAGCTTGAAGATTGAACATCCACCACTGAGCTATATAGAGTTTACAAAACCACCTCTTAACTTGATGAGAAATATGTTTCACAAAAATACATCCTTAAAAAGGCTCAACTTTCCAAACGTATGGTAATCTACATGAGGGGGTGTTGTTTCATAATTAAGAGTCCTGGATATGTCAAATAGTACATAAATGATAGTTTTTTTGAGAAAATAACCCAAGAATTTAGCAATTATTCTACCTTTGATGGAGCTACATCAATGGAATACCCTTCACTCACACCAGACATAGAATCCAAAACCAGGGTCATACCAAAATGGTCACTTGGCTTACCAGCCTAACCTCTAAACCCAAACTAGTCATCAAGGACCCACGAAAAATATTAATGTTTTTATCTAATGTAACTCACAAGGAAACATTATAACTCACCACTACATGATGGTATAATATATGAAATCAAATAAAAGGTTTTATTCGAGGAATTTAACATAAACATTAAAGAATATTAGATTAACGAAATTTCAATTACTAGTGTAGCATTTTAGGTTTTACCCAAAGGTGAAGGATATAAATTATTTGGTTTAATTATTTTAAACAGACCTTAATTTGAATTCTAGGAGGTTAGTGGAGGTTTTGGGGGTGTCTGGGGATTGTTTTAAGCTTGGAGCACTGAAAAGTTAGGGTATAGGGTGGGTCACACAGTTTGACTATCCATGAGACCTAAGACACACAATTATGCGACCAATTGTAGGTCTCAGAGAGTGATTTGATGCATAGTTTCTACACGGTTTGACAAACCATGTGGTAGACCATGTGATATTCTCCAGTGGAGAAGAATATACTGCACTGTAGTTGCATGGTTTGGCCAACCATGTAGGAAAACCATGAGAGAACTGCTATATGTATAAAAACATAATTTTTAAGGGTTTATTTTTTAACCCAACTTTACTCCTCCCTCTCTCTCCTACTCAGGTTTCACCTATCCTCTAGGTGAACAAAATCCCATCTCCATCATCCTTGGTGTTTTGACCCGTCTCCCACAAATATACTTTGAACTCTTCATCGTCGGATTCTATGTAATCCTCTCAATATGCTTCTCTTTATACACCCATTTATTTCATGGTTTCTCCAATCCTCTTTTCTCTATTTCCATATGAAGGATTTTATCTCTATTTTGGTAGTTTTTCTAAATCCCTTGATTTCTCCCATTCTATGTTAAATCACGTTATGTTTCTAGAAATGTGTAGCACCATGACCACATAGTAGGGAATCTACAGTTTTTTTCTTGTTTCCCATCGCGTTATGGAATCACGTCGTTGTGCCACTAGCTAGATTCATTCGGTGAGGCCTTTATCTTGCATATTAAATTGACAGGGATGGTTTTCCATGCCTATAGTGATATGTGATTACATCCAAATCCAACCAGGGAGTTCATTTTTCCTTTGGTATGCTCTTCAGGTGTGACAAATTAAATTTCCAAAAATTTATAATGACATGTCTTGTATTTACACCTTGTATTATTATTCTAAATGGCTAAATGCATTGAAGGTGAAAAATGAACCATGTGAACAATTTTTTTGGAAATTACAATGATTAATTAATTAGTTGGTCCTTGTCTAGTTTGATAATACTTGGTCCTAATTGAAGCTTTTCCTTAGTGTTTCATTTCTTATATTTAATTGCTTATGCTAATGTTGAATCCCATTTTTATATACATATGCTATTATTTTTTTTCATGCTATGCCTCTTCTTGTGCTTAATGACTTATGGTTTCCTATGTTCAAATTATTCCATGCACCTTATCATATTAAATTTTGATTGTTCAAGCCCACATTTTGGATTGAGTTGAAATGGTAAGATTGTTCAAGACTGATAATTTGATTTATTAAGGTGATATTGATGACATATAGTGAGAGGTATGATGATGTCATGTTCCATTAATTTATTACATTATTTATTTAAATTAATTTAAGATTATTCACTTTTTTAGAGTTTTGAACTAAATGATATTTCTTGGTAAACATGTTATCTTGTTCAATTAAATTTCCTGATATGATATGGAATTGTTTTAAATTTCTTGGATTTTGGTTATTTTCATTGTTCCAAATTGATGGTTTGTATTGTTTTCCTTCAGTTACATTGGTAGCATGTGATATTTCCATTCCCCTGATGGCATGATGTGTTTATTTGGTGGTGTTCAATTATAAATTATTTTCCTTGAGTTGATATGCCATATTTTATATGGATTAATTGATGAACCAAAAGTGATGCTTGGGTTGCAATGTGAGGTCTTCCCATGTAGCTTTTATTACTCGTGAGTGATACTATTTCCCTAGGGGGAAACTGAGGATGGGGCCATTTGTAAATATCGATATACTAGATATAGAGTGCCACTTGGTCCCCTATGTGAGAGACTTGGTACAGACTCAGTGTCACCCTCATCGAGTGATAAAAGGGATTTCATATGGGATGCCTTGGATGGGATCAATGGTATTAGGTTATGTATGTTCTCCTTGCAACCCATGGGAGTCAGATGTGACCTCCAAGGATGAGATCAGTGATCCATTTTGGTTTTGATGGGTTGAATGATTGTATGATCATGTGTTATGCATCTTTTAAAAATTATTTTATCTTTCTTATGCACATGTATTGATTCTTCCTTGAATATGATAACACTGGATTTATGACATGTAAATTGGAACCCAAGTCAAAGCATAATCTCGCTGTTATACCATATTGTATTGTTCTATTTACTTTAGGGATTTTTATAAATAACATTCTTTGAATAGGTATCTGACTAGAAATCTAGAATACACCAAAGCAGTGGAATGGGATGTGTTTCTATTAAGAACCCATACCAGGTTATTATTGTTTATATACTTACTACTCTTCTTTTAAATAATATTTGCCACATTTTTATATACCTACTACACAGATTATAAAGGTCTATAAACCATGGGTGTCGAAATACTGAGATATATATTTCATACCCTACTCAGACACCATTTTGTAAGTGAGTAGACATTACTCTTAACGGTATGAAAAGTGGAAGTGTACTTATTCTGATGCTTTATTTGCTATTATTTTGTAGGATGGAGCTTTGGAAGATGAGGACCAAGCCTTTTCTCAAGATGTTGTGTTGTAGTTTTTGTACCCTTTTATAGTTTTTCATATCATGTTGTATATGATTGTACCCATATTCAACGTACTCTCATTTTTTATAGGTTCATGACATACCATATTTAAAAGTATATATGTTATTGAAATGCTACTTCCTCCAGCTATTTATTTAATTTTTTTCCATATATCTTTTACTTCCTCTACTGTCTTCTTGTGGTTGTGATTCTACTATTTACACAATATTTTCTACTGCTATGATTTCAATGATCTATGAGGGAATTGTCTCCCAACATACACACCCTATGACCTCACTAATAGTCAGCAACCTCTGGCATTCGGGGAGACGCACTTGAGGTCATTTGACTAACTAGGCTCAAGGAACAGTTCAATGGTATCTAGTTCCAGACATTACAAAGTGGTATTAAAGGATATTTTCCCTTTTTTTCTTACTATTTTGGATTAGTCTAGAGAATAGGACATATGAATTTGGGTCTTACTATAAGAACCAATTTTTTTGAAACATATGAATTTTTAAGGGAATTAGAATTCATTGTAATTACTGGAGGGGTCATTTTTAAATTGTAACTTGAAAAACTAATTTAGATATCTTGGATGCATTAAAGTGCTGTTTTTTGACTCAGTTGATGTCATGATAACTTGCCTGGGTAGCTCAAGGAGCTTCAGGAGTACCATATTAGGAAAGGTGGGTTTTTAAGGACATCCAAAGGGAATACTGTTTATTTGAAACCATGCCCCTCATAGAAGTAACCATTCATATTATTTCAGGTGAGGTAGAGTCATTTCTCATGAGATGTTTATAGTTTTTCAAACCATGAAAATAGCCCACATGCTTAGTGGTAGAGGCAGTAGCTATGCACATTCCATCACATGGTGTGTGCATGGTTAGATAACCTTGTGGGTCATACCATGTGGGGTGTCTCAATTCCCAGTAAAGGGGTGAAAAAGAGGCACACAATTTGGTAAACTATGCTACCTGAACCATGCAATAGAACCTGGTTTAAAAAATTATATTTTAAATAAATTTAAATAAATTTTAAAGAGGGGATTTGGGCTGTCTCTCCCCTCTTACCTGGGTCATGCGACTCCCAACCTCCCCTTCTCCACATTGAGTCATGACACACCCCTCCTCATGTCCTTCTCCTCTTGTGGTGATTTCTCTATAATTCTTGAGGAATCATGGTCGCCTCATCAAGTTGATTATTTATCCTCCCTCTTCTCCTCATTTATGGTATATTTTTAGTGTCTCTGTTTCCCTACATGGTTCGAATGAATACCTATCTTAGGGTTTGATCAATTTTTTCATTGCTATTCTATTTTAGGGTTGTGAAAATGGCCTCCTGGGTTATGTTGATTAGTGTTCCAACAACCCCCACAAATGGCGAGGCAGTTTGGGTTGTTTCAGTTCACTGTTTCCATATGAGGTAATGGTTTATACATTTTTATAGGTTTCTTACCATTAATTTGAGAATCTTAATGTGTTTATGGGTGTTGGGTTTTCTATGAAGTGAGTTTTGGTGCCCTTGGAACACTCATGGGAATATATGAAAGTATGCATATACAAAATTATGTATACCCTCCATGTGCGTATTCCCACATGGTGTAGGGAATATAACATTGGGTTAAGGGTATATATATATGTGTATGGAAATTTGTGCATGTGAGTGGACATAAACACTGAGTTAGAAAGCATCAAGTTCCGAAGCGTTGGCTTGGCCTTATTTTAAGGTAGGACCCCTACCCATGAACTTTTAGTCAATAATTATTTACTATGATCATTAAATATGTTGATAATGAGTTTTCTAGTTTAATGGTACTGAAAATATTTAATAAAATGAATAAATGTGATAAATGTATTGAGATATATAAAGTCATGTTTTTGTAATAAAACCCCACTAATAGAGGTGAATTTCCTTCAAACCAAAAAGTAGTTAAAGTGTTATGCAATGCTTTGTTGTGGTATGATATTTCCTTATATCTTTATATAGGTTTTGATATGTTACAAGTTATTGAATGTCCCCTTAGATGTTATTTAATGATATTTCCCATGGGAGTATGTTAACTCTATGCATGGTGAATTAGATGATTAATCTTTATACAACCGTTGGGTTTTCTTAGTAAATGTAACTTGAATGACTTTGGCCTTGGATGCCCTTAGGTGTTCCTTTTTACCCCATGTCATGGGATGTTAAATATGTAATTTTTTATGTATTAATTGTTGAATTAAATTGGTTAATTTGGAAGGGATGAGTGACTAATGCTATAATCCCTTAATATTCTATTTCTTGATTAAGCATGAATTTACTTATATGGATAATCCCTTTCGAGTTTAATACTACCACACCACATTATAGGTTATAGGATTGTTAGGATTGTTATATTGTTATTGGAAATGTGTGTAGTTTATGGCTTTTGAATTTTTTCCGATGTGAGTTAAATAATTGTAATGCCTTGTAATAGTTTAATTTACATGTTTTATTTATTATGAGAAGTATTCCAACATGTGTAAATGAAAGGCTAATCATTATGATGTTGGTACTTGCTTGAGTCACCATTGGGAGGTGAGTTATATTATATGCTCTTGGTTTTCACGTTGTCATCCCTAATGAAATATTTAAATTAATTTAAATGATTGAAAGATAAATATACTTGAGTGAATCGGGGATTCATTTTAGAATAACCTAGATACGATCATTTGGATATTGTACTTTCTACCTTGAGTGAATCAAAGTTTTTTCTTAGAATTCCATCGATGGGAACATAGGGTTAAATAGAATTAAGCCATGGGTGAAACATGGATCCAATTGAAGGATTCCATGGATTGGATCAATGGTTAAATATGATTTATCCTAGAGTGAATTGTGGATCAAATTGAGGGATTCCATTGAAAAGATCAATGTTTAAATATTATAATTTTTAGAGTGAATCATTGACCCATTGAGGGATGCCATGGATGGGCTCTAGTGGAATTGACTATGTGTCTTGAGTGATACTTGGGACTTCCTTATAGTACAACCAAGGATGGGATCAATTGACAAGGACATAAACCACACCCATAGTGATACTGGGTTCTTGAGAGAATAGTTGGGGATGGTATTTTAGTGTGTTGGTGGAAATTTCACATTGATCAATACTTCAATCCAAACATAGGAAAGCTAAGTATGGGCATGGGTTATAAATTTAATATTTAAATTAAGAGACATACAATGTGCCTCCATGAAAATCATATTCTTGGATTTGGTCTACACTTATATGGTATAGATGGCCCTATGAGGCATTTTTTGTTCTACTAGTTATTCTGGTGATTCAAGGCTTGAGACAGATTTCGAGACATATAAATTCAATGTAATAAAAAGTTTAACAATTCTTGAAATGAAAAGGATATTAAATGACTACCTGAATAAAAAGGATATTTAATTTTTAGTACTTCCTTGTGATATCTACTTTCACTATTAGACTTTCATAACTTAGGTTTGATTGGGTTCAGCAATGTGGGTGCCAGCCTACTAAGATTCATTTCTCACACCATGCTCAGGTACCATTGATTCTAGGGTTAAGCTACATATTTCCAGGTCTTCGAACCTTTCTTGTGTTGTATTTATTAAATCTAGTAGTTGGGATCAAAGGGTCAAACTGGTTCCCGAGTTGCTTGTGGGGATCACCTGCGGGGCTTTACTGTCTTTTCATTATTTTCATATCGTAATGAAAAGCATGTTGTACTCTTTACCGCTTTAGTTATGTAATCATACTATGGAATGCATGCATTTTATAAACTGGCATTGTACATTTCCTATATTCAGTTGTCATTACATGGTGTTCCATTGTTTTGATTATTGCTTGATATTACTTCTAATGATTTCTGACTTTTACTATCTATTTACAATTGTGAACTCTAAAATCGAGGTTACAGTCTCCCCACTAAACTACCTTTACACCCTCACTGCTAGTCGATAGCCGATAACGTACAAGGACACATGCTTGAGGTTATGTGGTGACCGATATGGCTAATAATTTTGTGGTAAGTCAGGGCATGACATTAAACTTGCCCTATTATTTGGAGTAGATAACCCATGTATAGAAGAAACCCAAATTGTTTGGGATGCGAACTGGGTTATTGGTTATGCTTTTAATGGTGATAAAATTTCATCATTGGGTGACACACTTCTCTTGTGTTTTTATTGATATTTGTGTTATTAAAATGATTATTTCTACCACTTCTACCCAATGAAACGAGGGTGTTGAATTACATGAATCATATTAGGAACTATAAGAAATGAAATGACATGTATTATGCCAGGACACATTTACTCTTCAGTGTGAATCTTCTTTCATGCATGTGATTTTTACTGTGCCTAGTTGATATATTTTGTATTACCTATTTTATTAGAACTATAGAATTGTGTCAAATTTATTTTCAATAGAATGTTCAAAATTGGATTATGTGTCCTCCAAAATAAATTTAAAAGGTGTATGGTCCCTTATTAATTGGAATGGTGATCCACTTAATTCAATATTTTTAATAAGGATTCAAATGAATAAATGAACCAAGTGAATAATATCTCTTTAAATGTAATGTGACCATATAACATTCATTGAAACATTGAGGTTTGGGTTAATTAGACTCGAATTTAAATCCATAAGGTTTATATACCCTTATGAATTTGAATTTTTATCCACCTAATTAAACCATGTTGATAGAAAATTAAAGTTAGACATAGATTAAGTGAAATGGCCTTTATACATAGGAATATGTTACCATGGCTTGAATATACCATGGGAAATGGGTTGTGGGCAATGTACCTTGTGATCCTTCTGGGGTCATTCCATTCATTCTAGACTAGGAGCATGGAGAAGGATGTCAGTTATGTATACATAGAGGCAGGCCATGTAACTATCCTCTATTATCATTTTCCTTATCTGCTATCCCATGCACATGAGACTCAACCCAGTTGGTGAGGGCTGTCTAGGTGCATCCATGAGACCCGAGATCAAATCCAAGTGGAGGCATATTTCCGGGTACTGTAGCAGTGTTGTAGGAGCACTATTCAGTACTGTAGAAACAAGAACTATTCATCCATATGGGCCTTTGGGCCACCGGTTTGGTCCTTGGGTCCTGCAAGGATTCCAAGCCACCTAAGGCCATCAATCCAGTTGATTCTCAAGGCCTTCGGGCCACCTTAAGGTCGTCGGGCCACCCCAAGGCCTTTGGGCCACATGAATGCAGGCCCCAGACACACTACAAAAAAGGAGCAGCCCTAAAAGAGGATTCAGAGCAGGTGCACTCACCAGATCAGAGCCAAATGGATTGCCAGAATTAGAGGGTATGTCAATGCCATCGGTACCAGCCTGTGCTTTCATGGGAATCCTAGCCAGACGGTCATGAAAAGGTAGAGAGAAATTATCATGATGCAGATGCTGGGGAGGGACAGTTCCTTATAGATAGTCTGGTTGAATTCCCTAGGACCTTCGGGTCATGTAATCTTCTAAGCCTATGGTCCATGTAATCTCTGAGCCTATGGGCCTTGTAAGGGTTCCCCCTCATCCCTTGAAATTGGGGTTATCAAAAATCAATAAAAATGAAGGCCTTCAGGCTATTCAGGCTTGCCTATCTACTATCCCATATTTAGGGATAATTTGTACCTTCTCTTTTCTTACTGATTTCTTACCTTCTTTCCTTACATGTTATGGAAATATTGTCTGATTTTCACGCTCAGCAACTATAGAGTTTTTCCATCATGACATCCTCATACTGAACACCAAGAGAGTGGGAATGAGAACAATCTAGAGGTGGTGGGACCTGAGCCACCCATTATACCTCCCGTAGTGACACCTGATGCACCTCCTATTGAAATGCCAATGAGAATTGATGCTTAGTTTAGGGATAGTTTTATATGGTTTATCTAGTCTATTCAAGGTACTTCCCATGCCTTCTACTTCTATGGTAGATCATACCTAGGGCTTCCAGCAGCAACATCCTCCTACTTTCTTGGGCAATGGTAGTCCTCAGGCTGTCGAGTCATGTTAGAAGCTATGGAATACATGTTTGATCATATAGAGATGCCTCCATAGTTTAGGGTCAATATTTATACCTCTATGTTTAGAGACTCTTCCAATCATTGCTGAGATGTTGTTTCCAAGTAAGATAATTTCTCAGAAATGGTTTGGGAAGACATCCAAATTACTTTCTATGATCATTTCATTCTACATACATTAAGAGATGATTGATCCAGAGAGTTCGTTCATTTCTATCATGGTTCTATGATAGTTCTTGAATATTGAACTCATTTAACCAAACTCTAATGATTTTCTCCAAGTATTATCTGTGAAAAATTGATGAATTTGAGGGATTTTGAGAATCATAGAGAGGCTAGTAGTGTAAGTCAGGATAGTTCTATTCCGCATTAGGTTGATGGTTCTTCTTCCAGTAGGAAGGACTTTTTGAAGGGTGAAAATGGAGGAAATTCCATCCAGTTGACATGCATTGATCTTATAGTGTCTCACCAATGTGGTAGGATAGTCAATAAGAAATACCAGTGAATGTAGAACCTGACCAAATTCCAGGATTTGGAAGGATGTGTAATATTCAACATTTTTGTTATTATTATCCTATATCATCCGAAGACAAGGGTTCTACACCACCACCTATATCATAAACTAGATATGAAACTCCACATCAAGCTAGGAGTTGGACTTTGACAGGTCTGTCAGGACGAGGTAGAAACTATCATGGATGAGGATCTCATGCCATATAACATCAGCATCATCAAATTGGATCTTCTCCGGATTGGCATGTTGAACCTTAGGGTCACATTTTAATAAATATATATATATTTATATATTTATATATTCAAGAAAATTTCATATTAGTAGACTCCCAATCCCATTATGGTTGAGGGTACTACTATGGAAACCTATTTTTTAGTTTCTTCTCTTTTAAATTGGTGTTTTTTCTAACACATTTTGTGCGGGTGGTTTTAATAAATTTTAAATTTTTATGAGTTTTTTCTTATAAAGGAAGGTAAGTGTTTCAGTAGGTCCTTTTATTCTATTTTTGAAACTCAAATGGTAAGGCTTTAAGCCTAGTAGGCCTTAGTGGGGTTGGACTCATTTTGGGGTAAATTGACAGTGTGGACTGTCAAATACTTGAATGAATATGGTCAATGAAGATAAGGGTAGTATTAGGCATGTGACATTTTTTTGTTTAACCATAGGGTTTTATGTTTCGATAAACATAGTACACATAATATTGTTTAATGGTGCATCAAACAGTCTGAGTACAGTGTTTACCATTCAGACTTATGTAAGAACTATCTTAAGGATGAAAGTGTTTTCTAACACCCTATTATTTCATAGTACGTTATCTCATTAAAGTAATTCAATAGATTGGGATAAATATAACACTGAGTTCGAGCGCATCACAACTTACCACACTAACCGTTCAAAAAGCGGTTATCAATAGTATTAACTGAATTTTGAATCTTATATACTCTATATAATTTTACCATTCATATAATTTTTTTATTAGACATAATACAAGAACAAATTCATTTTTTTCAGATAAAAGAAGTAATTTTCAAAAAATACAATTTTACTGCCTTTTAATGGAGAACATTATTTAAATCTAATATTTTACACTTTTATATATTATATTTAATGAAATGAAATTCTTCTTTAAAATTATGACATAAAAATTTAGTTTGGATAAATTTTTGGTACTTCTCTGATATCTTTCATATTTTGATTAATAGTGAAAAATACTATGTTTTAATTGTAAACAAATTTTTTAATCGAAATAATTTATGGTGATAAATTTTGAATTTTAATGGTTTTGAAGTATAACTATGTTATATTTTTTTTCATTTAATACAATTTATGACATTATAAGTAATTTTTCATTTAAATTTGACATAAAAACATGTGAATCTTTTGATAGTTTTTACTTTTTAAAAAACTGAAATTTGGTTTTGACAATAGGAATTGATTTTAAATTATTAAATTAAACTTATATATTTTTAATTATTTATAACATACATCATTTTTGAACTCAAAATATCAAAATTATCTTAGGGTGAATTTTTGGAATTTTTTTTAAAACATTAAAATTTTGATGAATAGTGAAAACACTGAGTTATTAGTTAAAACAGACATTTTATTTAAATTTATTTTAAGTCAAAATAGATTTATAATTCTTGTATAAATTTAATGTAATTCATTGGATTCATTTTATAATAAAATCAGATGTATAAAATTTTATTGAACTTTTTAACATATTTTACCGACCTCCTAGGAGCAATTGTAAATTTGCATAAAACATAATTTTACCACTTCATTGAGTTGAATTTAAAAATCAGAGAGACATAGTTAATATTAGTATGTAAAATTTGGTTCAATAAGATGAAAATAATTTTTGGTGAATAGTATCTTTTGACTTTTATTTACCACGGTTAAATGTAAATAGGGTAATTAATGGTAAAAATAAAATAATAATTACCCTAAAACATGTCCCAATTCTATTGGATAAGTATAATTCGACCAAAAAAAACCTTAGGAATAAAATATTATCCTCTTTGGTCCACTTGTATTAGATTAGGACATTTATTATTATATTATTTAAAGAAGAGTTAAACGAGTTAAATTCAATGATTAGTAAATAAACCATTTTTAATATAGGGTTATACATAATATAAATTCGACTATAAATATAAATTATAAATTTCAAAAGATTTCATGCATAATTATATTTTATTTATAATTTTTATATATTAAATAATTTAATTTATTTACGACACAATGATGATGCAATAATTACCTTAATAATTAATTATTAATATAATTGATATTATAGATATCCAAATAAATGTAATTTGAGACTTTTGATGAATGAAACTAATTTTATAGGTTAATATGAGATTTTAGGATTTAACATATGAATTTAGTTTCTAAGTAATAACGTTTTTAGGACTTTAACAAAAATCTTTTATTAAATAATGTCAAAATTGAAAAAATAGTGTTTTTAAAACAAATACTATATTATTGGTTGATAAAATTTTCCTAAAAATCTAATGTTCTGACAAAGGGAGTAAATACTATTATATATGTCATTAATGAACCACTTTAGGTTCACTTGGAAGCTTATTGTATGTTTGTTAACCATATAATAAAAAAATACAAAGAGACTTGGTAAATGTCAAACTATTTAACTAAGAGTTAAATCTAAAAGATAAGGTACAAATGGCAAACTAAACATGTCTAAAACCTATTGGTTGTGAAGTTTTCCATCCATATCCACAATATACTTTAATTAAAGCATTTTTATCCATTAATAACTGAAAATTATTTTATTATAAAATAATATTTAAAGCTTTTCCTAAAGTGACCCCCATCTCTCTTATAAAAGGGAACTCCCCCTTCTCTTAATTTCACACCACCAAAGCCTTTTGGCTCGGCCAAACCCTGCCAGAATATCCTCCCAACGTTTCTCCCTTCATTATAGAGGCCTTTATTTGGCCATAAAGCCAACCTAATTAGCCGTTTTGATCAAATCAAAAGGAAGAACCCGAAGAAGAGGTAAATATTTCATCACCTCTTTAAAGTTCATTTCTTCTTCCACTTCCTCTTTATTTGTTGTTTGCATTATAAAATAATAACTCCAATATCTTCTATATAATGATATGTTATTATAAAAATGGTGAAACAGTATTTGTTATTATATCCATCCAATAAATGACAAATTCATCATACGTGCGTACGTACGGATTACTGCCTCCACGTCGTTGTGTGGTTTGTTATTCAAACACTTCATTATTTGGATGGGTATAATAATGAGTATAACTAATGTAAATAATAATTATAAAATTTTAATGATTATTTATATATGATATAACATCCAATTACATATGATTTCTCCATCAATATAATGATATTGTCGCTCATATGTACGTACGGATTACCTTCTCCACGATGCGATGAGATTCATTTCCACGTTCACAATTCAACGATGACTATAAAATATATATCATTAATAAGTATGTAATACATGAAATAATAATTCTACTAGATATATATATATATATGTGTGTGTGTGTGTGTGTGTTTATACTTACATATATCTTATTCACTTAGTTTTGTTCTATACGATATGAAAACGGAAAGAGCGTTTATGCGTATGTACGACCTACCGTCTCCATAAACGGTGTTTTCCATTTCATATATTTTTCAATTATACATATTTATATTCCAAATATATATGATATATAAATCATGTTTTATATTTTGGATGTATTTAAATCATGATCTTAGAGATACAATCAAGAGTAACAAGTTAAAACATGTACTATAAAGAAAGCGATTATTACCCGAAATGTTAATTTAACATGACCATTATTATTAAATGGGTACTATAAAGTCATAAATGAATCATTTATGTTATAATAAATATTAATATGGTCATTTTATAATTTAATAACATACTACGATCTTTATACATGAGGTTAAACGTACCCTAAACTAAAGGAAAGTACAATGTAATGGTTAATTCCTCAATCTCATTATTATTTGAGATTGTTTATGTGTATGTTTTTACTGGGGAATATTTATTATCCATTTCCATGTTTCATAAAATAATTTTCTAAGGGATTATTTTTAGGGAATTTTTTACTAAAACATCATTTTAATTATTTTAAATATTTATTTTTCTAAATAATTCTCATTAATATCAATGTTTTCAAAATGGTTTGTAAGGATTTATTTATATAGACATGAATTTTTTTAAAATGTTAATTCCTTTAAAATGTTTCAAAGTTGTATGGGACACTTTGATTAAAAAATTTCTTTAAATGTCTTAAATTCAAAATTTTGTGACTTTTAAATGTTTATATGAAAAAGGGATATTTTTCACAAAGAGTTTTACAAATCATTTTCCTCAATAACAACATCCTTTGATGGATTTTAAACGTGTTTGAAGTTGTTTGATTATGATACAAATCTTCGAAATTGTATGGAAGGTTTTGTGATATGTTTGACTATGGATGTGTTGTTTTTATATCATTCATGGTTTATGGATAAATTGTTGACATTATATATGCTAGTTTTAATACGAATGTTTATGTTATATTTAAACCATTCCATATGAGGTTTTCATTGGACATAATAATTGATAGGTGGATCCTGCTATAGCTCCTCAATGCATAAGTAGGTCTCATGAGACAAATAAGTGTCTTGGAACAGGGCCTTGACAAAATCTTATTTATAGTCTTGGAACAAGGCCTTGACTATGTGGTTATGAAGTCTGACATTATGCATTCCATCATTATAGAAATGGCTATTGATATTGCATGTGATTATTCGACCAGTAGAATATCCATGAAAATAAGTAAATGGAATTATTTGATTTTATCTTTGCCATATTATGATGAATTTTGTGCTTAAAAGACTTTTGTTTTAGTATAATACATTTATTTAAATGTTTATTCTTATTAATGATAGTTTCTGCTATATTGTTATCCTTACCAAGCATCTGAGCTCACCCCCTTCTCTGTTTTGTTTTTCCTAGGATGTGATGAAGTATTTTATGATTGATAAGAAGGGTTAAGATAAGGGATTGATGGTGTTCTAAAATAATCATTTATGTTGTGTTTTATTTTCTAATGTATAATGTAATATTCATGTATGTAATTTTTTTAGACTACGAAACTGATCGGTCTTTCAGGACATTATCTTTTGTGAACATGCCATTGTATTAAAATAATGCAATGAATCCCATTACTAGGGTCATTGCATTACATGTCTGGTCGACTCTGGTTAAATGTTCCATTCCTATAGAAGTAGTTTGACTTATAGGGCTCTTCAAATTGTAAGATAGACCATAATTTTTATTTGGTAAGGTAATTTTAAAAATGTACGAAGAACTTTTCTATAATTTTAGTAGGTATCTCAAATAATTTTTTGAGTTTTTTAATGTTTTTTACTCTTATTGTTCTCACAGTTAAGGTGAACATGTCCCCTATCTTGGTATCGTATGGGTACGCTAAGAGAGAATTGGATTTACACCACACTAATGTTTTAAATGCCGTTGGACTTCTTCTTGTGGATAAAAGTTATGTCAAGCTTCAGAAGAGTTGTTGTATTATATGTCTAGTTGATCTTCAGTGATACCTCGGTTCCCAAGTAGAAATTCCATGAAAGGACTCATGGAAACTAGAATTCCCTATTAACTTTAATACCAGGATGTTTTCATTTTTGTTTCAGTCAATGTTTCTTATTTAAGATGTTTTAAATACACATATATTTTCTTGAATTCACTAAATTTGGTTTTCCATGGATGAAATTAATGAAAACTAGTTTTTGACTGAGAGGTTACACCATACTTATATCACGCTCTGATGGTGTGTTTAAACCTTATCGATCAAAATGTGTTAGATCGAGGGTTATTCGATGGCTGTTCTGGGGAATGATGGACGGAATGGGTATTTTTGATTGATATTACACAAAAATTGGGATACAAGAATCAAAGGGAATGATAAGAGATTTTTTAAGGTGCCTTCGTTTAAAAGAATATAGTATACCTTTTGAAATACACTGGCCCTCTAAGACAGGTTCTTTAGGGATAGTTGGCCATGGATAGTGCAACATGAATTCCAATATTTTTTGTTTTGATCAGTCTGCAGAGAACTAATAGTTTGATCATTGTTGGGTATGATGGTTCATTGGGTGTTTGATAACGGATCATGGATGTTTAGATGAGACTTAACAACTAGGATAAGTTGGGTGATACTCTCTTTGTTTTTCTAGGACTTCTCGAGAACAAGAAGTTCCAAGGTGGGGAGATTGTAAAATTCCAGTTTTTATCCAAAGGTGTAAGCTATAAAATTTATTGTTTGATTCCTTAAAAAGCAACTTCATTTGAATCCTAAGAGGTTAGTGGTGGTTCCAGGAGTTTCTTGGGCTTGTTGGAATCCAAAATCACTAAAAGGGGGAAATAGGATAGACAACATGGTTTAACAAACCATGTGATCCATGCCGCATGACCATGTGACCAGTTGCAGGACTCAGATAGTGATATTCTACAGGGTATCTACATAGATATCCAAACCATATGTTAGACCATTTGATATGCCTCAGTGGAGAAGAATCTTCCACACCATTGGCACATAGTTTTGGAAATCTATTCTACCAACCATGTAAGACCTACGTGTGGATAAATTTTTTATTTTTATTTTAAGGGTTTATTTTTTAACCCACCTTTCTTCCTCCCTCTCTCTCCCACTCGGTTTTCACCCCTCATCCAGGTGTGGGAAGGTTCCACTCAATATTACTTGTGGTTTTGACTTATCCCACTGAAATATAATCAAATTTCATCACCTTCGAATGCTACTGCTTCGTCTTGGTTTTCAACTCCTTCCACACTCAATTTTTTCTTGGTTTATCTGACCCTCAATGATATATTTCCATGTGATGAATTTTTTCCTTTTTTGTGTTCCTTATTTATCCCTATATTTCCCCCATTCTAGGTTTAATAATGTAGTGTTTCCAGAAATGTGTAGCACTGAGACCATGAGGTAGAGAATCTACACATTATTCATCCTTTTCATAGCTTTATGGAATAATTATGTTGTTACACTATAAGTATCCTTCTGAAATGGCCTTGATCTTACATTTAAATTAACCAGGATGGGTTTTCATTCCCGCAGGGATCCGTGCTTATAGAAAAACAGAAAAATGGGTGTTTATTTTACCTTTGGACTCCCCTTTGGGTGTGATAACTTAAATGGATGAAAACGCCATATGCCTTGGGTGATATTTCCATCTTCAATTATTTTTCATAATAGTTAAAGGTATTAAAGGTGTTGAGTAAACCATGATACCAATTAATTTGATAATTCTTGTGCTTAATTAATATGTTTGTCCTTATGTAGTTTCATAAGACTTTCAAATAATTTAGGCCTTTTCTTAATACCAGATTCCTTATATTGAATTGTTTATAAAAGTGCTTAATCCCTTTTTTATTGCTATATGTTGGGGTTGGCCTCATGTGACACATCATCTTGTGATTAATTCCTTATGTATTCCTGTGTTCACATTATTCAATGTGCCCTATCAAATTAAATGTTTATTTATCAAGCCCATGTTTTGGTTTGAATGGGAAGGGATTTCTTGGTAAATCTTGACATCTTGAGGTATTAAGGTGACATTGCTGACATATGGTGAGAGGCATGATGAATCTATACGCCATTATTATATTTAATTATTTAATCATATTGATTTTGTATTATTACTTTTTTTAGTGGGTTTAACTATAAGAAATTCCTAGGTAGGATTGTTATTTTGTGCCACTAAAATGCATGTGATGAGATGAAATTGTTTAAATGTTATAGCTTATGGTTATTTTCCTTTTTTAATGTTGATGTATTGTATTGTTATCCTTTGGATATCTTGGTTTCTTCGGATATTTCCATGACCTTGATCGCATGAGGTGTTTATATAGTGGCTTGTAATTATAAATTCCTTCAACAGATTTGATATGCTTGTTTGATATGTCTTTCTTGATGTGCTGAGAGTGATACATTGGTTGCAAGGTGAGGGATACCCGGGAAGTTATTATTACTCATGAGAGATACTGGTTTTCCAAGGGAGAAACCGAGGACATGCCCATTTTGAAAGGTCGTTATTCCAGACCTCAGGTGATACTTAGTCCCCTATTTGAGAGAATTGGTACAGATATAGAGTAACCCTCCTCGAGTGATACAAGGGATGTCCTATGAGTTGCCTTGGATGGGCTCGATGGTATTGTGTTATGGATTTTTAGGTTGCGACCCACAAGAGTCTGATGTGATCAATAAGGATGAACTCGAGACTCTATTTTGGTTTTGATGTATTGAATGATTGTATGATCATGTGCGATGCATCTATTATAAATTATTTTATCTTCCTTATGAAAATGTATTGTTTCTTCCTTGATTATGATCACACCTGATTTGTGACATGTGAATTTGACCCAATGCCAAATCACAAGATTGGGGTTATACCTTCTTTATTCATTATGTTTACTTTTGGGTTTTTATAGATTACATTCTTTACATAGAAACTCTATCAAAACTCATGTATAGGATGATTTAGGTGTTATGGGACATGTGTCTGTTAGGATCTTGGACCATGTTATTAATGTTTATATATTTTTTATCTACTTTTATAATATATATGGCAGACTATTATATACCTATTTCATGGATTATAATAGTCTAGACATAGTGGGTGCTGACTTACTGAGATATATATGTCACACCCCGCTTGAGTGTAATTTGGTAGTTGAGTAGACATTATTCTCGCAAGTATTGAAGCGAGAAATGTTTGGCTTCTACTGCTTGATTTTATTTTCTATTTAGGATGATGCTTTGGGGGTAGAGGACCAAGCCTATTCTAGAGATAATATGTAGCAATAATTGGCCCCATTGGTATATTTTGATATCTTGTTGCATATGATTGAAACTATATTACCCATACTCAAATTTTTTAGAGGTGCATGACATTCCATCTTTATTATTTTATTTATTATTGATATTATTCTACCACAAACTATTTAATTATATTTAATTTATTTTATATTTTACTTATGGTGTTGTATTTTTGAGGTTATGATCCCACAATTTACATTCTACTTCTTACCAATGTGCTTAATATGAACTATGAGGGAATAGTCTCCCAATGGAAACACCCTTGGCCCCTGATACTAGTTAAAAGCCTCTAGAGTGAGAGGATATGCTCTTGAGGTCATGTGAACAACCAGGATTAGGGCACTATTCAGTGGCATCCAGGCTTGGGATGTTACCACCAGTTTCTGAAAAACTATACTGGACACATTATTTAGATAACATATCAAATAATTCTAGAAAAATAACTGTACAATTTCCCTTTAAACCATTTGTTTATTCAAAATTTCACACAAATGGATAGGTTAAAGAAAATATCAATTCATGCTATAGAGGAAAACACCATTTTGGTTTAATAACTCACAAGGAAATATTATAACTAACCCTTACAGGAGGGTCTATGCTATGTAAACCAATAGAAGGTTTTATTCGAGGGATTTATCATAAACATTAAAAAATCATAGATTAATGAAATTTTAATTTTTATTATAATGTTCCGGGTTTCATTCGAAGGTGAAGGATGTAACTTTTTTGGTTTAATTATTTTAAACTGACCTTAATTTGAATCCTAAGAGGATAGTAGAGGTTCTGGGGGTTTCTGGGGCTTGTTTAACACTTAGATCCCAGAACATTAGGTAATAGGGTGGACCAGATAGTTTGAAAAACCATGAGACCCATGCCACAGGATTGTGCGAATAGTTGTAGGTCTCAGACAATGTGTTGATGCATGTTCCCTACTTGGTTAGTAAAACCATGTGGTATACCATCTGATATTCCCCAATGGAGAAGAATCTACTGCACAGTAGCTGCATAGTTTGGCCAATCATCTGGATAAACCATTCGAGAACTACTATATTGATAAACACATATTTTTTGTTTTAAGGGTTTATTTTTTAACCCAATATTATTCCTCCTTCTCTCTCCCACTTGGGTTTCACCCCTCTTATAGGTGCACGAAGGACCCTCTCCATTCTCGGTGTTTTGTCATATCTCCCTCAAGTCTCATTCAAACTCTTCATCACCAGAAGCTATGTAACACTCTCAGTTTTCTCCTATTTATACACCCACTTATTTCTTAGTTTCTCTGATCCTATTTGATCTATTTCCATATGATGTATTTTATCCTTATTTTGGGGTTTTTCATATATCCCTTGATTTCTACCATTCTATCTGAAATCATGTTATATTTCTAGAAATGTTTAGAACCATGACCACATGTTAGGGAATCAACTTGTTTTTTCTTCATTACCATCTCTTTATGAAATCCCACAGTTGTGCCACTAGACGAATTCATTCAGAGAGGCCTTGATCGTGCATATTAAATTGACCAAGATGATTTCCATGCATGTAGTGATTTGTGATTACAAAAAAACCTAATAGGGTGTTAGTTTTTCTTTTGGTATCCCCTTTTGGTGTGCCAAATTAAATTCCCAAAAAATATTAATGACATGGGTGTTATTTACACCTTGGAATTATTATTCTAAATGGTTAAATGAATTGAAGGTGGAAAATAACACGTGACCAGTTATTTTGGAAATTACCATGATTAATAAATTATTTGGTCCTTGTCTAGTGTCATAATTCTTGTTCATAATTGTAAATTTCCCTTATTGTTTCATGACATATATTGAATTTATTATTCTAGTGTTGAATCCCAGTTATATATATATCTGTTATGGTTTTCTTTCATGATATGCCTTGTATTGTGATTAATTCCTTATGGTTTTCTATGTTCACATTATTCCATGTGCCTAATAATATTAAATTTTGATTGTTCAATCCCATGTTTTGGATTGAATTTAAATGGTATGCTTGGTGAAGATTGATAAATTAATGTATTAATGTGACATTGATGACATATAGTGAGAGGCATGATGATGTCATATTCCTTTCATTTATTACATTATTTATTAATATTAATTTATGAATATTCACTTGTTTAGTGGATTGAAATATATGAAATTTCTTGGTAAGCTTGTTAGATTGTACCATTAAATTGCATGAGATGATATGTAATTGTTTTATATGTCATGGGATGTGGTTATTTTCCTTGTGCCAAGTTTATGGTTTGTATTGTTTTACTTCAGTTAGTTTGGTAGCATGGGATCTTCCCAAGCCCTTAAAGGCAAGATGTGTTTATTTAGTGGTGTTAAATTATAAATGATTTCCCTTATGTTGATATGACTTATTTTATATAGATTAATTGATGCACCAAATGTGATTCTTTGGTTTCAAAGTGAGGGTTGCCCGCATGGTTTTTATTACTCATGAGTAATACTATTTCCTAGTGGGGAAACCGAGGATGGGACCATTTTTAAATATGAGTATACTAGGTCTCGTGTTCTACATGGTCCTCTATGTGAGAGACTTGGTACAAACTTTCAGTCACCCCCTTGAGTGATGAAAGGGATATCGTATGGGTCATCTTAGATCGGCTCAATGGTATTAGGTTATGTATGTTCTTTTTGCAACCCATGGGAGTCAGATGTGATCTCCAAGGACGGGCTCATTGCCCCATTTTGGTTTTTATTGGTTGAATTATTGTATTCTCATGAGTGATGCATCTATTATAAATTGTTTTATCTTTTTTATGAACATGTATTGTTTCTTCCTTTATTATGAGAACATAGGATTTATGACAAGTCAATTGGACCCCAAGACAAAGCATAAAGTTCGAATTATACCTCCTTGTATTGTTCTATTTTCATTTTTGATTTTTATAAATCATATTCTTTGAATAGTTACCTGATTAGACCTCTAGCATAGGCCAAAGAAAGTGGTAAGGGATGAGTTTCCATTAGGAACCCGAACTAAGTTAATATTTTTTATATACTTACTACTCTTATTTTAAATAATATATGGCACATTTTAAAATAGATATTACACATATAAGAATGGCTTATACACCATGGGTGTTGGCATACTGAAATATAAATCTCATACCCTACTTAGGAACCATTTGTTAAGTTAGTTGAATTTATTCTCAAAATTATTAAAAGAGGATGTGTGACACTTCTGATGCTTTATTTTCTTTTCTTTTTTAGGATGGAGCTTTGGAAGAAGAGGAAAAAGCATTATCTCAAGATGTTGTATGGTAGTTTTGGGCCCTTTTACAGTTTATTATATCATGTTGTATATTCTTATACCTCTATTTCATGTACTCTAATTTATTATAGGTTCATGACATACTATATTTATTATTATATATGTTATTGATATGCTACTTCCTCCATCTATTTATATAAATTTAATTACTATATATATTTTAATTCCACTACTGTTTTATTGTGTTTATGCTCCTACAATTTACATTATATTCCCTAACATTGTTCTTACTATGATCTATGAGGTAATAGTCTCCCCAGATATACACCCAAGGCCCTCAATACTAGTTTCTAGACTTTCGTGTTTGTGGAGATGCACTTGAGGTCATGTGACCAACCAGGATCGAGAAACGATTCAATGGCATCTAGTTCTAGACCTTACAAAGTGGTATCAAAGGGTAAATTCCCTTTTTCTTACAATTATAGATTAGGAAAGAGAATAGAACATATAAATTTTGGTCTTACCGTAAGAACCCATGTTTTTGAAATAGATGAATTTCCAAGGGAATTTGAATTCTTGGTAATTACTAGATGGGTCATTTTTAAAATGTATCTCTGGAACTTAATTCTAAGAGTTAGGATGCTTTAATGTTATTTTTTTTGGACTCGGTTGAAGTCTTGATAGCTTTCCTGGGTAGATTAAGGAGTTTTAGGTGTACCAAACTGGGAAAGGTGGGGTTTTAAGGACCTGTAGAGGGCATACAGTTTTTTTTGAAACCATGCGGCCCATAGCAGTAACCATTCAGATTATTTCTGATGAGTTAGAGGATTTTCACATGAGCTCTTTATAGTTTGTCAAACCACATGAATATCCCACACGATTACTGGTAGAGGTAGTAGCTACACATTTTCCATCACATTGTGAGTGCATGGTCAGATAACTATGTGGGTAAAACAATATGTGGTGTCTTGGTGCCCAGTAAAGGGGTAAACAGGAGGCACAAAATCTGGAAAACCATGCGGCCAAAACCACGCTCCAAAAACCAGTTCAAAAATTAAATGTTAAATAAATTTAAATTAATTTTAAAGAGTGGATTTAGTGTTTCTCTCCACTCTTACCTAGGTCACGCGACACCCAGCCTCCCATACTCCCATTTAAGGCGTGACAAACCTCTCATCATAGCCTCCTCCTATTGTTGAAATTGCTCTATAATTCTTGAAGAATCATGGTTGCCTCATCAAGGTGATTCATTCTCCTACAATATTTCTTCATTTTTGATTGATTTTTTTGTATCCATATTTTTTATAACGTTCAAAAAAATACCTATCTTAGGTTTTGATCTATTTTTTCATTTCTCTTCTGTTTTAGGTTTGTAAAAATGGCCTCCTGGGTTATGTTGGTCTATGTTCTGACAACCCCCACTAACGATGAGGTGGATCCAGTTGTTTTGGTTCACTAATGCCATCTGAGGTAAGGGTTTATACTCAATTATTGTTTTCTAATCCTTAATTTGAGAATCATAAGGTGTTTTGGGTGTTTGGTTTTATGGGAAGTGAGTTTTGGTGCCCTAGGAACACTCATGGGAATATATGAAGGTATGTATATAAATAAATATGTATATCCTTCATCTTCGTATTCCCCCATGGTGAATGGAATATAGTCATTGGGTTAAGGGTATATATATATATTTATATGGAAATTTGTACTTGTGAGTGGACATAAACATTGAGTTAGAAAGTATCAAGTTCCAAATCATTGGCTTGAAATTCTTTTGAGGTAGGACCCCTGCCCTTGACCTTTTACTTAATAATTATTTACTATCTTCATTAAATATATTGATTATTAGTTTTCTAGTTCAATGGAACTAAAAATACTGAATAAAATGATTAAATGTGATAAATTTGTTATTGATAGATAAAGTCATGTTTTTATAATAAAACCCCTCCAATGGAGGTGAATTTACTTCAAACCAAAAAGTAGTGATAGTGTTATGCCACGGTTTTTTGTGATCTGAGATTTCTTTATATCTTCATTTAGGTTTTGAAATGTGAAAAGTTAATGCATGTCCCATTTTATGTTATTTAATGATGTTTCCCATGTGAGTATGTTAAGTCTATTCCTGGTGAATTAGATGATTAATCTATAAGCACTCATTGGGTTTCCATAGTAAATTTAACTTGAATGACCTTGTCCTTTGACACCCTTAAGTGTGTCCTTTTACCCCATGTCATGGGATTTTAAATATGTAATTTATTTTTATATCAATTGGGTAAATAAATGGGTTAATTAGGAAGGGATGAGTGACGAATACACTTGGCCCTTAATATTCCATTTCTTGATTAAGCATGAATTTCCTAATATGGCTTAGACCATGTGAGTTTAATAATACCATGACATGTAGTTGGTTATAAGCTTCTTAGGGTTGTTATATTGGAATTGTCCATGTGATTATTTTATGGCTTTTAATTTTTTTCCTAGGTGAGTTAAATAATGTTAAATCCATGTAATAGTTTAATTTACATGTGTTACTTATTATGAGAAGTATGCCAACCTGAGTAAATAAACGACCAATCCTTATGAGGTTGGTCCTTTCTTGAGTAACCCTTGGGAGGTGAGATATATTATGTTCTCTTGGTTTTGACCTTTTCAGGCCTAATGAAAAATTTAAATGAATTTAAATTATTGGAAGATAAATAGTCTAGAGTGAATCATTTATTCAGTTTAGAATACCACAGAAAAGATCATATGACTATTCTCCTTTATACCTTGAGTGAATCATGGTTTTATCATAGAATTCCATTGATGAGAACAACAGGTTAAATACAATTAATCTACGGGTGAATCATGGATCTAGTTAGCGATGCTATGGAAAATCTCATAAAGGATATTCTTATTACATGGGTGGATCATGTATCCAAATAAGGGATTCCATGGATGGGATCAATGGTTAAAAAAGATTAAGCCTTGAGTGAATCATGGATCCTATTGAGGGATTCCATTGACAAGATCAATGGTTAAATATTCTAATATGTAGAGTGAATTATAGATCCATTGAGGGATGCCATGGATGAGGTCAATTTGAATGGAATATGTGTCTTGAGTGATACTTGGGGATTATTTATAGGACCACCACGGATGGGATCAGTTTACATGGACATAAACCAAACCTAGAGTGATACCGGGTTCCTGAGAGGATCACTAGAGATGGTATTTTAGGGTGTTTGTGGAAATTTCTCCTAGAGTGGTACTTGAATTCTTTATTTGGAATGCTATGTATGTGCATGTGTTATAAATTTATGATTTAAACTTAGTGACTTACAATGTGCCTCCCAGACAAAGCATATTCTTGGATTTGGTATAGACTTATATGGTACAGATGGCCTTATGATGCATTTGTTGTGCTAATTGTTATATGGGGGATTATAGGCTTGAGGTGGATCTCAAGTAATATAAATTCAATGAACTAAAAAGATTAACTTTTTTTGATTTGAAAAGGATATTAAATGATTACCTGCATATAAAGGATGTTTAATTTTGAGTAGTTCCTTCTTATATCTTCTTTCCGTATTAGACTTTCATAAAATAGGTTGGATTGGGATCAATACTATGGGTTCCAGCAAATTAAGATTCATAACTCACACCATACTCATGTACCATTGGTTCCCGGGAATCCCACTTATTTCCTGGTATTTGAACCTTGCTTGTGTTTTATTTTTTATATCTTAATGTTGGGAGAGAAGGAACGAACTGGAGGCCAAGATGATTGTGGAGATCACATGTGGGGCTTTACAGTCTTTTCTTTATTTTCATATTGTAATTAAATTTTTTTTGTACTCTTTATCTCTTTAGTTATGTAATCATAATTTGTAATGCAAGAAATTTATAATATTTCATTTGAAATTTCTTATATTCAGTTGTTATTACATGGTCTGCCGTTGTTTCAATTATTTCATGATACAACTTCAACACATTTATGACTTTTACTATCTATTTAACATTTCGAACTCTGAGATTGACGTAATAGTCTTCCCAATAAACTACATTTACACCCTCACTTCTATTCAGAAGCCTCTAATATACATGGAGACATGCTTGAGGTTATGTGGTGACCGGTCTGGCTACCAATTTAGTGGTAAGTCAAGCCATGACATTAAACATACCCTATTCTTTGAAGTAGATAACCCATGTATAGGAGAAACCTAATTTTTTTGGGATGGAAGTTGTGTTATTGTTTATGATTTTAATCAAGATACAATTTCATAATATTGTGACACACTTGTCTTGTGATGTTATAGATATTATAGTTATTTAAATGATGATTTCTACCACTTCTACCCGATGAAATTAGGGTGTTGTATTACATGCATCATATTAGTAACTATAGGAAATGAAATGACATGTATTATTCCATGCCATGTGTACTATTTAGTGTCAATATTCCTTCTTGCATGGGATTGTTACTGTTCCAAGTTGATATATTTTGTATTACCTAATTTATTATAACTATAGAATTGTGTCAAATTGATATTTAGGAGAAACTTCCAAATTGGATTATGTGGACCTCCAAAATCAATTTATAAAGTTAAGGGGACCTTATAAATTTGAATGGTGATCCACATAATTCAATATGTTTAATAATAATTCAAATGGTCAAATGAATCAAGTGAATAATACCTCATAAAATGTAATGTTCGCTTATAAATTTCATGGAAATTACAAGGTTTTGGTTAAGTGGACTTAAATTTAAATCCCGAAGGTGTATGGGCCCTTATTAATTGGAATTGTTATCCACTTAATTAAACCAAGTTGATCAAAAGTTAAAGTCATACATGGATCAAGTGAAATGGCTTTTATACATGGGAATATGTTACATTGGCTTGAATTTTCCATGGGAAATGGGTTGTGGGAAGTGTACCTTGTGATCCTTCTGGGGTCATTCCTTTTTTTCTAGACCCGAACCATGGAGAATGCTATCAGTTATGTATACATAGAGGTAGGCCATGTAATTATCCTTTTTTATCTTCTTTCCTATCTGATGTCCCATGTTTAGGTAGGATTTGTACCTGTCATTTTCTTACTGATTTCTTACCTTCATTCCTTACCTATTATTGAAATTTTGTCTGATGTGCACCATCAACAACTATAGAGTTCTGAAATTTTGAAATCCTCATACTGAACACCTAGAGAATGAAAATGAGAACACTCTTGAGGTTGTGGGACCCGAACCACCCATTATACATCCAGTAGTTCCACCTGATGCACCTCCTTTTGAAATTACACTAGGAATTGATGCTCAGTTCAAGGATTGTGTTTCGAGGTTTATCTAGTCTATTTAGGGTACTTCTAGGCCTACTGCTTCTATGGTAGAGCATACTTGGGACTTCTAGCAGTATCATACTCCCACTTTCTTGGGGGATGGTAATCCTTAGGATATTGAGTCTTGTATAGAAGATATGGAATCCATATTCGATCATAATGAGATGCCTCCATCGTAGTGGTTCAATCTTGGTACCTCTATGTTTAGAGACTCCTCCAAGAATTGACAATATGTCGTTTCCTAATAAGAGCATTACTTAGATATTGTTTTGGAAGACATACAAATGACTTTCTATGATCAGTTCTTTCCACAAACCTTGAGAGAGGATTGATCCCGAGCATTTTTTCATTTCTAGCATGGTTCAATGACCGTGATTGATTATTGAAATCATTTTACTGAACTCCAATGTTTTTCTCCATGTATTATCAGTGACGAATTGATGAATTTGAGTTATTTTAAGGACGAGTTTGATCATGGTATCCTCTCATAGTTGAATGTATTACGGTTTATGAAAATTATAGATATTGTGAATCATGCATTGATTATAGAGAGGAATATTAGAGAGGCTGGAAGAGTGAGCCATGCCAGCTCTATTTTTTGTCAGGTTGACGGTTCTTTTACCAGTAGGAATCACTTTTTCAAGGGAACAAATGGGTGTAGTTCCATCCAGGTGACATGCATTGATCCTACAGTGTTTCACCAAAGTAGCAGGCTAGTCTATAAGAAATACTAGTGAATAAAGAACCCGATCGAATTCCTAGATTTTGGAAGGATGTTTCATATTCAACATTTATGTTATTCTTATCTTATATCATCCAATGACAGGGGTTCTGAACCACCACATATATTATTAACTGGATTTAAAACTCCACATCAAGCTAGGCATTGGACTTTGACTAGTCTGTCAGGCCAAGGTAGAAATGGTCATGGATGAAGATCTCAGTCCCTAGAACACACGCATCAACAGATTAGATCTTCTTTGGGTTGTCATGCTGAACCTCAGGGTCGTAGTTTAATAAATATATATGCAGTCAAGAAAATTGTAGATTAGTTGTGTCCAAATAATTATATGGTTAGAGGTACTACTTTGGAAACCAATTTTTTATTTTCTTATCCTTTAAAGTGGTGTTTTTTCTGACCCTTTTCATGTGGGTGGTTTTAATTCAATTTACATTTTTATGAGTTTTTTATTATAAAGGGAGGTAAGTGTTTCTCTAGGTCCTTTTATTCAATGTACGAAATCCAAATGGTAAGGATTTTAGCCTAGTTTCCCTTAGTGGGCTTGGACTCATTTTGGAGTAAATTTTTAGTGTGGACTGTCGAATACTTGAATGAATATGGTCAATAAAGATAAGGGTAGTATGATGAATCTGATTTTTTTTTACCATAGGGTAGTATGTGTCAATATACACAGTACCCGTCATCTGGTATAATGGGGCATCAAACCAGTTGAGTGTAGTGTTTCCAATTCAAACTGATGTAATAAATCTCTTAAGGAGGGGAGTGTCTCATCAACTCTGGTTCAATGTTCTCTTCTTATAGAAGTTGTATGACTCAAAGTACCATTCAAATGGTCAGATAGACCATAAGTTTTCATTGGTAGGGTCATTTTTAAAATGCACGGAGCACTTTTCTTTCATTTTAACAAGTTTCTCAATTCATTTTTTCAGGTTTTTTAAATCTTCTTACTCTTAGTTTACTCATAATTAAGGTGACCATGTCCCCTATATTTGTATCATATGGGTACACTAAGAGAGAATTGGATTTAAACCAGGCTAATGCTTTACATTCCATTGACCTTCTTGTTGTGGATTAAATTTTAAGTCGTGCATCAGATGAGTGGTTGTTTAATATGTCTTGTTGAGCCTCTGTGATACCATGGTTCCCAAGTATAAATTCCATGAAATGACTCACGAACACTACCTGTACCTATTAACTTGAATGCCAGGATGTTTTCATTAGTTTCAATCAATGTTTTTGTGTTAGGATGTATGAATTTTACTAGAATATTTCATGTAATCTCTAAATGTGGTTTTCCTTGGATGAACATCATTAAAACTAGTTGTTGAATCTGAGGTTACACCGTACTTTTATTGGGCTCAGATGATGTGTTTTAACCATGTCAATCTGACGGTGGCTGATTGGGGTTATTCAATGCTTGTGCTGGGGAATGATGGTTTAAATCGGTGTTTTGGATTAAGATTCCACTAGAAGTGGGATACATGCTGCTGAGGGGATGCTCAGAGAAGTTTTAAGGTGAATTCATCTAAAGGAATCTATTCTACCTTTTGAAATACCCCGAACTTCTAATCTAGGTGCCTTAGGGATAATTGACCATGGATAGAGCAACATGAATTCTTATATTTTTTGTTTTGTGTAGTCTATAGAGAACAAATAGTTTGATCATTTCTGGGTATGATGGTGCATTTGGAGTTTGATAATGTAATGTGGAAATTTGGGTGGGGATTCACAACCAGGATAGGTTGGGTGGTACTCTCTTGGTCTTTCCTAGGGCTTCTCGGGAACAAGAAGTTCCAAGGTGGGGAGATTATAACATTACTGGTTTTATCCAAAGGTATAAGCTATATCATCTGTTGTTTGATTCATTAAAAAGGCACTTAATTTGAATCCTAGGAGGTCAGTGGTGGTTCCATGAGTATCTTGGTCTCATTGGAAGACCAAATCACTAAAAAGGGAGAAATATGGTGGACTGCACAGTTTAACAAACCGTGTGACCCTTACTGCACAACCATGGGAAGAGTTGCTAGTCTCAGATAGTGATATTCTACACAATATCTGTATAGATATCCAAACCATTTGGTAGACCATGTGATATTCCCTAGTTGAGTAGAATATTCCACACCATAGGAAAACAGTTTTGGAAAGATATGCTGCCAAATCGCGTGAGACCCGCGTGTGGATAAAATATTAATTTTAATATTAATTGTTTATTTTTTACGCCACCTTTCTTCCTCCCTCTCTATCCCAGTTGGGATTCTCCACTTATCTAGGTGAACAATGTTTCCACTCCACCCTCTTTGGGGTTTTGACCTATCTCACTAAAATATCAGCAAATTTTATCATCCTCAGAAGCTAGTGCCTCATCTCAATATTCTTATCCATGCACACCTTCATATTTATTGGGTTTTCAATGCCTTGTTGATCTATCTCCATATTATTAATTTTATCCTTATTTTTTTGTTTTCTATAAATAACTAGATTTTCCCCATTCTATGTTGAATAATGTAGTGATTTCAGGCATGTGTATCCCCAAGACCATGAGGCAGGTAATCTACTCATTGTCCTATCTTTTTCATTGATTTATAGAATCTTTATGTTGTTTCACTAGATGGAACCTTCTGGAGAGGCATTGATATTGTATTTAAATTGACCAGGAAGGTTTTTAATGCCTGTTGTGATCCATGCTTATGGAAAAACTGAAAAATAGGTGTTCATTTTACCTTTGGAAACCCCTTTGTGTGTTCCAACTAAAATGGATAAAAATGCCATATGCCTTGGGTGATATTTACACCTTCAATTATTATTTTAAACTGTTAAAGGAATTAAAGGTGACGAGAGAACCATGAGACCAATTAAATTGGAAATTCATATTCTTAATTAATAAGTTGGTCCTTGTGTAGTCTTATAAGCCTTTGGAATAATTTAACCCTTCCCTTAATAACATATTTGTTAAATTGAATTTCTTATACAAGTGTTGAATCCCATTTCTATTTTTATATGTTGGGTTATTCCTCGTGCAGTGCGTCATCTTGTGATTAATGCCTTATGGTTGCATGTGTTTTCATTATTCAATATACCCTATCATATTAAATGTTTATTTATCAATCCCATGTTTTGGATTGAATGGAAATTGTATGCTTGGTAAATCTTGACATCTTGAGGTATTAAGGTGACTTTAATGACATATGATGTGAGGCATGATGATTACATATGGCTTAATTATATTTCATTATTTAATCAAATTTATTTAGTCATATTACATTGTTTAGTGCGTTTAACTATATGAAATTCCTTGGTAAGATTGTTATTTTGGGCCATTAAAATTCATGAGATGAGACACAATTGTTTAAATGTTATATCTTGTGGTTATTTTCATTGTTCCATGTTGATGGTTGTATTGTTTTCCTTTGGATTTCTTGGTATCTTGGGATCTTTCCATAACCTTGATGGCATGATGTGTTTATTTAGTGGCTTGTAATTAAAGATTCCTTTACCATATTTGATAAGCTTGTTTGATATGGATTTCTTGATGCACCAAGAGTGATACATTAGTTGCGAGGTGAGGGATACCTAGTAGGTTTTTATTACTGAAGAGTGATACTGGTTTTCTAGGGGAAAACCTAAGGGCATTCCAATTTGGAAATACAGTTATACCAGCCCTCAGGTGATACCTGAAGCCATATGTGTGAGAATTGGAACAGACATAGATTCACCCTTGTCGAGTGATACAAGGGATGTCGTATGGGTTGCCTTGGATGGGCTCAATGGTATTGGGTTATTGGTTTTCTTTTTTCGACCCCTGAGAGTCCGATGTGATCGACAAGGACGAGCTCAAGACTCTATTTATGTATTGATGTATTTAATGATTGTATGATCAAGTTTGATGCATCTATTATATATTGTTTGATCTTTCTTCTTCAATTTTATTGTTTCTTACATTATTATGATCACATCAGATTTATGACATGTTAATTGGAAATAATTACAAAGAACAAGATCGGGGTTATACCTTCTTGGTTCATTATGTTTACTTTGGGGCTTTGTATAGATTACATGATTTGCATAGGTAATCTATCAGACCTTTAGTATCGGCTAAAGTAGGTGTTATGGGATAGGTGTCAGTTAGGAACCTCGACCGAGTTATTAATGTTTTTATATTTGATTCTATAATTTTACATTATATTTGGAACACTATTATATACGTATTGCATGGATTATAATGGTCTATACACCGTGGGTGCCGACCTACTGAGATAAATATCTCAGACCCTGCTCGAGTGTCGTTGGGTAGGTGAGTAGACTTTATGCACACAACTAATTAAAGAGGGAAGTCTGCGATATCCGATGCTTGATTTTGTTTTCTATTTTGGATGGTGCTTTGGGGGTAGGGGACCGAGCCTATTCTAGAGATAATATGTTGCCGTTTTTGGCCCCTTTGGTATTTTTTGATAACTTATTATATATGATTGTAATCAAATTACCCATACACTAATTTTTTAAAGGTTCATGGCATTCTATCGTTATTATTTTATCAGTGATTGACATTCTTCTACAACCAACTATTTATTTATATTTAATTTATTATATATTTTAGTTATGATGTTGTCTTATTGTGGTTATGATTCCACTATTTACATTCTATTTCATACCAAGGCGAATACTATGAACTATGGGGGAATTGTCATCCAATGGACACACCCTAGGCCCACACTTCTAGTCAAAAGCCTCAAGAGTTCGGGGACATGATCTTGAGGTCATGTGACCAACCAGGCTCAGGGAACTATTCAGTGGCATTAAGGTTTCAGACATTACCACCAGTTGCTGAAAAACAATACTTGACAGTTTATTTAGATAAAATATCAAATAATATTAGAAAAATAATCATATAATTTTCCTTTAAACCATTTATTTATTCAAAATTTCTCACAGATTCCTTAGTTAGAGAAAATATCAATTCAAGCTATAGAGGTAAACAAGATTTTGGTTGTAACTGGAATTTTCTTTACTTAAAGCCTCATATCAACAAGGTAAAAAAAAATATGAAAGGATTTTTATCAAATTAATGGGATTAATTGAGTAGGATTCCACCATACATTTATACGAGATTCCATTTAATTGGCTACTACAAATTTTAGTAATTATCCTAATCTATCATAAAAACACCCCCAAGTAGTCGAGTACCAAGGCATATAAAGATATTGGTGACCTATCGGGGTCATGTACTGACAATATGGTAACACGTCAAGAATTTATGAAATATGTTTTTGAAATAAATTTAATTTCCTTGATTTCTTGCATTACACACAATACTATGTTTCAATGAACCAAATATCTTATTAATATTATGATTTAGACATATCCATTATAACCTATACATTAATAATGGATATATGAATAGGAATATTTTTTAAAAAATTATAATGTTTTAGGATAAATAAAATATGATGATAAATAACTAATAAATTTTTAGTGAAGCCTTTATATGCTTCAACAATACATTTTTCCCTCAAAAATATATTTTTTCTTTTGGTGAACAAATATTAAAATTAATTCTTCCCACTTTATGAACATTTATTCTAAATTATAAATTTCATATTTGAAAAAATCATTTCAATCCCATATTATATTGATTTTTTTGGGAATTTTCTAAAAGGAATAATTTTGGGATAAATAGTGAAATATATTGATATTTATTAAATTTTTTATTTTTGTTTAAATAATTTAGAAGTTAAATTTTGTTTTAAAGTGGTTTTAAAATTAAAATTAGTTTAATTATGTTATTATTAATAAAACATTGGTCATTTTAATCTTTTGTGTTTTAATTTTTTAAATAAAAATGTTTCATATATATGAAATATTTATCTTTGTAAAATCAGTTTATCATCACGTATGTGAGTTTAATTTTAAATTAAATTATGAGTATTTTATGAATAGAATTGGGTAAAATGGAATAAATATTTTTAATAAAAATAACTAATAATAATTAATAAATCTAATATAATTTTTATACTTAATGATTATTAAAAACAGAAAAATTAATTACCCTGATTAAGGTTAAAACAGGTTTAACGAGTGTTGAATTATAATGATAAGGGTTAAAATGACATAAAAACTTGTACAATTAATATTTTATAGAAATATATAGACCTTATGTGTGACAATTGGGTCCCAGTGACAACACAAACACCCCACCATTAACATGGTTGTTGGTTCTTGGCTCGCTAGGTACCACTTGTTAACCAGCATACACGTGGTCCCCATCCCAGGTGTAACGCCCCAACCCCAGTTACCCAGAGTCGGTGAATTATTACATAACATTGGCATGATCACAAGAAATATCAAATCTCGAAGCACTGATTGGTTTAGTAGCCTTGGAAACACTATATATATTCATAAGTCTTAAATTACATCATTAAAATGAAAACTACAACAACATATTTTCTTCATAGTCCACACTCATATCCCCACATACTATCCCTCCAGGTAATTCATAAATTACTTATTCACATCCAGGGAAAAATAAAACATTGAAAGGGGTGAGCTCAAATGCCCAATAAGGATAACAATATAGCGGAAACATTCATAAATAAGAATAAACATTTAAGGAAATGTATAACTAAAACAAAAGCCTTTTAAAATTGAACATTAACATAGCATGGAAAAAATAAAATGAAATAATTCCATTTACTTATTCACATGGATATTCTACTAATATAATAATCACATGCAATATCAATAACCACTTTCATAATGATGGAATGCATAATGCCAGACTATCATAACCACATAGCCAAGGCCTCGTGCTAAGACTACAAATAAGATTTTGTCAAGGCCTTGTTCCAAGACACTAGTTTGTCTCATGAGACGTACCGATGCATCGAGGAGCTATAGCGGGCTCCACCCGTCACTTACTAAGTCCAATTCATTCCCATATGAAAAGGTTTAAACATTACATAAACATTTGTATTAAAACTAGCATACGAAATGTCAATATTTTCACCATAAACCATGAAGGGTATAAAAATAACATATCCATAGTCAAACTTATCACAAAACCTTCAATACAATATGGATGTTTTGTTTCATAATAAATCATCTTCAAATAAGCTTAAAATCCATCAAAGGATGTTGACATAGATGAAATCAAAACTCTTTTTAGAGAAATATCTCTTTTTATTTTGAAATCATTTAAGAGTAATATAAAATAAAACATTTTCTTTCAAAATATTTTTATAAGCTTGTAAGGGAATATTTGAATATTTTATAATGGCGGAAAATAGCCGCACCCACCGTATAATTTAAAAAAACATTCTTACCTTAATTCTGTCGAAAAGGATAAAAAGCACCTTGTTTGGAAAATGCTGGAAAGATTCCTATGTAAACCTCTTATAAAAATTCAAACAAAGTTATAAATGAATTTAACCCATATTATAGTAAATAGTAAAAATGTTTTGAAATAAATATTTAAGAAACATGGATGTGGATGATAATGATGTCCCAATAGATTATTACGTATAAACAACCTCGTATAATGAAGAGATTGCGAAATAAACCCTTACCTTGTACTTTTCCTTGGGTGGGGGTAGGTTAACCTCTTGTGTAATGGTGAAATAATTGTTATTAAATTATAAAAGAATCATATATATTAATATGATATCATATATGATCTTTTAACATTGATTTGTTAATAATATCTTATTATTATCGTTGTTTCAGGTGTTAACTTACTCATTTTCTTTTATATGTTTTGTCAAGTAAGCCATGTTTGTCATGGATAGGATGTATCTTATTCATATCCATAATGATATCAAGTCCGAAAACATTATTTTTAAATCATCAAATGATAATTATACTTGAATGGATACGATGGAGAATGAATCTCATTGCGTTCGTGGAGGCGGTAGTCCGTACGTACGCACGAGCTACAATATGATTATTTTGATATTAAAATAATATATAATTGGATGGTATATCATATATACAGAATAATAATCATGTTATATTTATTATTTACATGAATTACACATCATTATTATACCCATCCAAATAATAATTTATTGAATAACAATTACACCACGACGTGGAGACGATAAGCCGTACGTACGCACGTATGGTGACATGTTATTAAAAGGATGGATAGAATACTGAAATATGGTTGTAAAATTTTTATAATAACATCAAAGTATTTATAATATACTGGTGTTATTATTTTATAATGGTAATAACAAAGAATGAATAAGTGTAAGAAGAAAGGAACTTGAAAAAGGGTGGTGAAATCATTACCTCTTCTTCAGGTTCATACTTTTGATTTGATAAAAAAGCTCCTTAAGTTGTCTTTATGACTAAAGTAAGGACACTAGGATGAAGTGAGGGAAGTTGAGAGAGTATTTGGGGAATGTTTGGCCTAACCAAAAGGCTTTTAAGGTGTGAGTTAATGAGAAGGGAGAGTGCCCTTTTATAAGAGGGGTGAGGGGCACCTTTGGAAAATCTAGAAATATTATTTTATAATAAATTCATATTCGGATTCTAATGGCTCAAAAGTGGATTATTTAAAATTTAAGGTAAGTATGGGTCTAAAACCACTCAACCAATGGAATTTAGACAGGTTTGGGTTACTATATTAACCTTATCTTTAAGTATTAACTCTTAGTTAATTAGTTACACTTTTACATTGTCTCTTTGTATTTTTATAATATATGGTTAATAAACAGACTATATACATCCAAGAGACCCTAAATTGGTCCATTAATGATTCAACTATCATGATATAAGTCTCTTGGCAGAAACTTATATTTTTAGGAATTTAATATCAATTAATAATATAATATTTTATTTAAAAACTCTTTTTTGTCAAATTTGACAGTATTGAAAAATTGATTTTTGTGAAAATCATAACAGAATGATTACTTCGAAAAAAGTTATTTAAATCAATCCTAACATGTCATATTAACCTAGAAAATTAGTGTAATTCATAAAACGTCTCAAATTATATTTATTTGGGTATTTATAATATCAATTATTCTAATTTTTCATTAATTATGTAATTACTGCATCATCATTATGTCATAAATAATTGAAATTATTTAATGTCTAAAAATTATAAAACAAATATCATTATGTATGAAATAAATTTAGCTTTATAATGAATATTTACAATCAAATTTATATTATTTATAACCTTATATTAAAAATGTTTTAGTAAATAAACATTTATTTTAACTCTTTTAATTATTATTTGAATTAAATAACAATAAATGTCCTAATCTAATCCAAGTGTACCTAAATGATAATATTTCATTCCTAAGGTTGTTTTTGGTCGAGATACACCTGTCCAATAGAATTAGGACATGTGTTACTGTAATATTAATATCATTTTACCCTTAATTACCCTATTTACTTTTAACCGTGGTAAATAAAAGTAAAAAGTTACTATTCACCAAAAATTATTTTCATCTCATTGAACCACATTTTACTACTTGATATTAACCGTGTCTCTCGGATTTCTGAAATTTCATTCACAGAAGCGGCAAAATTATGTTTTATGAAAAATTCAGGTTTTTAACTACCACTTAGTGGTTTTACTATTCATCAAAAATTGAAGTTTTTCAGAACAATGCCAAAATTTCACCCTAAGATATAATTGTTATTCTGAAATCAAAAATGATGTCTATTTTACAAAATTAAAATCAAATAAGTTGCATTAATTAATTTTATAAATAATTCCCACGGTTACAACAAATAGCGTGTTTTTAAGAAACAATATATATCAAAAGATTGACAATTGTTTATGTCCAATTTCAACGTGAAATTAATTCTAATGAACACCATTGGATAAAATGGTAAAAATATATTCTAATTATACTTTAAAACCACTAAATAATATAATTTTTCACTATAAATTATTTTGATTAAAAAATATGTTTTTAAGTATTTTTCACTATTCATAAAAATTGGAAGTTCTCTGAAAAATACAAAAAATTCATCTTAGGATAATTTCGATATTCTGAATCCAAAAATGAAGTCCATTTGAAGTATAAAATATATATAATTTCAAAAAGTAGGTATTACTATTCATAATGGCTAGTTTGATTGGTTGTGGTGTGTTAGAACTCGATGTTGCGTACAACACACGCTATCACATTATTCAAAGAGAAGCGTACTGTAGAAGCTTGGGGTTTTACACCAGGGCCCACCCACATGCCTGAATGGGTCATATGACTAATGACTATCCCCAAATACCAACATAGGTCATTTCCAGTGTGCTTTTTCCTCACTCACACACAACCTTGGAAACTTCCCAGAAAGTCAATCATCCTGATCATTACTCCATCCCACAAATGCTAAAATGTGGTGTTCTAATCAAGTATTCTCTAAATAATGAAGGTTCACATAGTTGAAATGAGTTATATCATTTATTCATTTATCTGTTTATCATTATGGGGGTTACAATCCCCCCCCCCCTAGAGCATAATGTCCTTGTTGTAGACCCTACATCTCAACCCTGGCAGTGCACCCCACTTAAGGCTAGGTTCCATCTCTGATACCAAATGTGACAACTTGGTCCTGGTGACAGTACTAACACCCCAACATTAACAAGGTCTACGGGCCTTGTCCTACCAGGTACCACCAGCTTCCCCACAGACACGTGGTCCCCACCATGGGGCCCATCCACATGCCCGAACATGTCATCTAACTATTGATAATCCCCATAGGCCGACACTTGTCCTTTCCAGAGTGCTTTGTCCTCACTCTCACACAACCTAAGAAACATCATAGCAGGTCACCCATCCCGAGGACTACTCTAAACCAACCACGCTTAATTGGGGAGTGCTAATCAATTAGAATTCTGAAAAGGATAGTGCACCTTGTTGACATGAGTCATATCATTTAGTAATTTAACCCTTTATCATTATAGGGGGGATTACATTATGTCATCTAAGGTTCAAGAATTATCCATTTTGGCACATAATTACCAAGAAATTAACAATGAATTATTGGAAAACTTTTAAAAATTACAAATCTGTCACTCAACTCAATTATAAAAGGGAACCACTTATCCACTCCTATTAACATTAACAATGAATTTTAGCCCATACAATACCAGATAAAATCTTTTTTTAACTTCCCATCCCATGTCTTAGAGGAATTAGTTTTATTATAAAACCTACATAAGAAGATGTTATGTATAGCCCTAAAGTGGTTCTCTGAATAAGAGGTATACTTCTTAATTATGTGTTTTAATTTCATTTATTCTTCCTCCTCCCTAAAATATTATTTATAAATTATGATATTATAACATAATTATATATCATGTAATGATATTTTATTATTTTATTGGAATATCCAACGTCCATATCCTCTTCCATCAAATTGGAAATGAAACTCTCTATCGTGTGTACAACAGACTACCCCCTCAGGAACTGATATAATTCTTTTTTCCATAACGAACTATAATCATGGGATATAATGTTGGAAATAAAATATTTATTTGATATTTATGACATAATTATAATTTATAAATTAAAATATCACATCTACCTTCTTACCATACAATCCATTAGAAAGTAATAACACCACTCATTTTTTACTGTGGACTACTGCCTCCACGAAGTGATGTGGTATATTTTTTCATTATTTTTTGAATTTGATGGTAATAATGATAGATTTAATGAATATATATGATAACTAATATAAATTTTATTTTATAAAGGAGAATTAATTTTTTCCTTTATTTCATTCAATCCATTGAGAAAATTGAAACAACGTTCATCTATATGTACAACCTACTATCTCCATAAATGGTGTAATTCATTTTTCAATCTCACAATTTTATAGATAAATATTTATATATAATGAATATATATGATATTTATATCACATTAAAATTTTGGATATTATGGAACCATAATCAAAGTACAATGATGAAAACTACCGAAATACAACATAGATGAAAAACAATGTAGTTATTACCCAAATGAGTTATTTTAACAAATAATTATTAATAATATGTGATAAAAGGTTGTAAGTATATAGTATGGTATATATTATTTAGGTTTCAGAATGAATTTATAATAAACATATATTTATTATATTGGTGATTCAAATGCATACGAAAGAATTCGAGACTTGAAGTAATGGATTTTATTCTAACATTTATTTATGTGAGACACATGTCTTATTTACCACTAGTTTCCACTATATGGATAATTTATTTCTTAGGAATTTATTTTATGATTATTATTTTGAAAATTATGGCGATACACACATCCATATAAGATTATTTCTTTCATGGGGATTATATTCAAAGGTTTCTAATGTTGTAAGTGTTTATCATCTCTAATTGTCTTGTTAGAGATATATTTTATATTATGAACCTATAACCTTTTACAAGGTATATATACAACCCATTTAAAATTTTATATCATGATTCATATTTTTCGACTGATATTTAATATATAATTTTGATTTATTATTTCATGGGTCTTAATATTCAAAAGTTACCAAAGTTGTAAGGGATTTAGGTTTCAATCCAATTTTAATCGAGATTGTTTATTCTTGAATTTAAGTGGAGGAAATTATATGATCTATATCTAATAAACACATTTAATTTTAATTATCTTTTGTGTATATGGAGAAAATACATATTTTACTTCAAATTTCACTCACTTTATATACTCAAGAAATGGTAATATTTTTTTTAAAGAAAAATGAATATGTTTCTATATTAGATTGAATATTCATTCTCTTCCATGTTCATATTTACGAAATAATTTTTCAAGATTTTTTCTATATTCCCATTTATTATTTAAATTCAATTTTATCCAATATTTAATTTTTATGATATGGTTTCAATGGAATATTCTTTTTATTTTCTGAATGAGGTACTTTTGTTATTATTTTTTCTAAATTTGAAAGTAATGTTTTCTTTTAACTTATATTTCATGAACCGAAATTCCCATCGTCATGGATTATCAATTATTTTAAGAATCCATTACATGTTTCCAAGATTAAAAAATCATTAATATTTGATACATTTCTTTAATATTTAAGAAGTTATTTCCAAGTATAAAAGGTTATTTTACCCACAAATAATTTTAATGAACTTTTTATAATATTTCTATAAATAAATAAAAAAAATTGGTTCTACTTATATTTCTCTAGGGATATGATCAAATATTATAATGATTAATCTTACGATTTATGGTTTATGATTGTAATGATGAGATATTTATGAATCCCGTTTATTTTCCATGGGATATAATATTATGGATTAATGGAATTTTGATAAAAAACTTTTTATTTTAATGGTTTATGATATTTTGATATGACAAATTATTAATGATCTTATTACACAAATATGTATGGTTTTCATTATGTAATGGGTGGTCGTGAAATTATTTATCCTTCTAATTATTTGGTTATAGTTCTATATCTTATGAGATAATTATGGGAAACAAGTTGATGTTATTGATCATCTATAGGAAACAAGTCAATGTGCTCGATCCTTTATGGGTAATAAGTCATTGTTCTTGATTCATTATAAGAAATAAGTCAATGTTCTTGATCCACTCTAGAAAACATGTGTTCATTCTTAATTTGTTATGATTTGATGGTATCTCTAGTAACCTTGAAAAATTAAATGGTTTATATACATATGATGGTTACATAGTTATATGAAAAGAAATTATAGTTCATGAATTATTTGTAATGGTTTCTCACTCTTATGACACATGTATTTGGAAATGATATTGTGTTTTTACATGAATAATTTATACAATCCACGAAAGATTGGGTATGACCTTTTTAAGTTATATTCATGATATCTTACCCTTATTCTAATATTGTACATTCATATGATCATCTATTAAAATATACCATGTTCACCATTATCTAGCTTTTAAGGTCACCCTTATTTACATTTTCCTTTCCCATGATTATCAAGAATGGTTTTAAGTTGGGTATTTCTAAAAAGAGTATTAAATGGGAAGATCTTTGTGGATGATGTTGAAAATATTTTAAGAAATAAGATGATTGTGTATGAAGTCTTTAAAGACACAAAACCCTCGCATTACTCATGTGAATATTTTTGAAACATATTGAATATTTATTTAAAAAGATGAAATATTTATATATGAAAAGATAGGGTTTTTATAGGTTCCATCATATAAAGGTTTAGTTAACCTTTTGAAATGACCACTAGTGAAATAACTATTAATCACGTCACCTTTATAACATTTTTTATTTATAACCTACATGAAAAAGAAATGAATTATATTTTTCACATCAGTTATATAATATCCAATGTAAAATAAAAATGTTTTTTATTTTCTATGTCAGTAACCTAGAAACCAACATTAAATATTAGGCATAGCATTTCAGTTTTAGGATAACTAATGTAGAAAATTTCTTTATAACATCGGTGATTTTTAACTGACATGAAAATAATATTTTTCATATTTTTATTGAATAGACAGCATGACACACCTTTTGAATATTTAATAATCATCTGGTGGATTCATTTTGGAAAATTTTTCTCTCATAATATTGGTATTGTATATATCGCATGGATGCCGTAACCCTCATTTATTTGATCTAGTTGACTATAATCTTACATTAACATCTTCCTAAAACCTTAGCTTTCAACGACCTCATTGTTTAATGTTCAAAGATAGATCTGTATTCCTCTAAATTATTAATCCCACATTTTTGATCCTCCATTTTAGTCACCCAAAGGAATATTCCATGTAACATTTATTCTATATAATGATATTAACTTTTTCAGGGTTTTAGATTGATGGTATTCCATATTTTCATATAATGTGATTCCCCTAATTTTGTGAAACATCATGTTTATTTCTGTCCTCTCTCATGATTTCTGTTGATGAAGCACTTCATCTAAAGCCCTATCTCTCATGGTTATTGGAAAAAAGTTTTTATGTCGACATGGATTGTGTTATTGGTTAGTTTGTTACATTATTTTATATATGATCTTACCATTTAGAATCCCTTTGTTTAAGAACTCAAATCAATGGTTTTATGTATACTAACCCATCCTAATCACATTTCATCAAATGGGAATCATTCAATTTCATGGATATATTTCATATATTCTTTAATGGACATCATTTTGTATACTTTTTAAATTCATAAGGTTATATTCATTTTATTTTTACTTTAGAAATGTTTTAAGGGAATCAATTTTTTAATTCCCTCAAATGAATTTATTTTCTCATCAAAATATATAATTTTTTTTATAATTTTTCCCTTATTTTTTTCTAATGGTTTCAATTTTATTTCAATTCCAAATATTTTATAAATTATTACTTTTAAAGAAACCTTAATAAAAAATATATGTTTAATATCTTCTTATTTTTCATTTAATTTTTAAATTCTATTATAATTTAATTTTCTTCTATATGAAAACCCTTTAATTACTTTTATTGTCTACATGAGATATAAACTAATGATACCCAAAACTTTTTTTTATAATGGATTGTATTTAACATTTAGGAAATCCTATTTAATTCAATTTATTTATCATGTGTTTAGTATCATATGTTCGGATTGTTATTATCTTCAAATTTATGTTCTATTTTTTTAAATTTTATCATTATTTGAGGGAAATATGTATTACATACCCATAAAGTATTATAAATATATTAGTGTATTAAATATAATATTTTCTTTAATGTTTCTTGATAGATTATTTTACCTTCTATTACATTACATAATTGATCTCGTAGTTCAATGAAATATTTCTTTTCATTGGATGAAGAATATAATAATCTAATATAAGAGTGATATTTATTGAAAAATAGATCTTTAAATGTTAATATTTTCATACAATTTTTTGATTATTCAATATGTTTTTTGTTATATAATTCATTAGAGTTACGGTTAATGAATGAATTTTTTCTCATTGAGTGTCTTAACATCAACCTACATCTTGTTTTTCTAGAATCTACTAATTTTTATAGTAATCTTATAAGTAATATCTTATCTTAAAAAATAATTATATCCACTAATGATCCTATATTATTGATCATTTTTTAATTTAAATTAAATGAATCATTTATATGATATTTTTAGATATTCAGTCCCTCTTCCAAGTATTTCATTTATTTTTTCTTCTCCAATAAGACTTTGTTTTAGTCTATAGTTATATAAATTTGTTTTATTTCAATTAGATAATATAATAGTCTTAATTAAGATTAAATTTAATATTTGATTTTATTAACATATTTAACATTAATTCAATATCATTGAAAATCAAAGAGACATTTTACTAATGGATATACAACGTGTGTGTCTTCTTAATTATCATTGAAATAATATATTATCCCCCCTATTACTCAATATTATCACCACTATATCCTTTTTAAAAGATATTTTTTAGATATTTTTATACATAATAATGAGTTGAATTTAGATTAATTCACTTAAAATAAGTAATGAATATGGGGAAGGTGTAAATGTTTTTTTGGGAATTTTCTAAATTAAAAGTTCCAAACCTCAACATGTTTTTCTATCCTTTCATGAAATGTTTATATATAAAGAAGTTGAAAAGCATAGAGATCAAACATCATTTAATTTTTCATGGTTTTAATTATAGTTTCAGCCCTTAGATTTGGTATTGTGAAGCTATGAATAATATTAGATCTATTGATGATGATGCCTTGTAAAATGATATATCTGATCAAATTTAATAAATGATTCCTAATATTTAGGTATAGTAAATTGAGAAAGAACTAAAAATTGAGTTCTTATATGGTGATTATGAAAAACCATTATTTGTGGGTGGTATGGAATTTATATTTTTATTGATGGTTTTAGGAATGAAAAACTTGAAAGAGAAAAATAGATGGAGTGACAATAGTTTTATAGAGTAAATAAGATTTTTGAAACACATTATTCATAAAGATAGTGATCTTCCATATTCAAATTATAAATAAAATAAAATATTTTTCCTGATATGATTAAGCATAAGAAAATACATGTCCTCTTGAACTACTTTTTTCTATATAGGAAGGAATATGAATTTCTGTTAGTGTGTCTTAAATGTGAGACATCATAGTATAGGTCGAATGAAAAATGACAGGATGATTTATCAGTTATAGAGACCCCTTATAATTAATTTTTGTATCATCCTATAATCCATCATTTTAAATGTTTATTTGCAAATTCAAATGATGAAAATTGGTTAAGAGGGCATGAATTTGAGTGGATATGTGATAAAAAATTATGGTATCCTACTGACTGTGCATAGTGGAAGAATATTGACCAATAATATCATACATTTATAATTCAATTTAGAAATATCAGAGTTAGACTATGTATGGATAAAATGAATCCATATCAAAGTGCTTGTATCACACGTAGTCTATGTCCCATTTAACATGTAATTTATAATTTATCCATGGAATTTAATATAATGTGAGAATATTTCATGTTTATTTTAATGATATAATTACTAGATCAACCCATAAATGATAATAATTTTTTCATATCGCCATTAATTGATGATTCGAATATTTTATTAGTGGAAGTAAATAGGGAGAATGATTCTTATTGAGTGGAATATTTTCAACTTCATGGAATGATTATGTTCAATATAAATGACTTCCTAGTATATGAAAATTTGTTTGGATAAATTGTTATGGGGTATAATGATTTTCCTATTTATAAAAAACACACCTCATATTAAGAAATTCAACATGGAAGAAAAATGATATACACGGTTCATCAAATGTTGAAATCGATGAGAAAATCATATTGAATATTAAAAAAGTCATTAAACTGATCACAAGAATTTATTATTATTCCAAAATATTTTTCCACCAATTAGTAATTTGAGAGGGTGAAAAATAATCATGTGGTATTCAGAAAGACACAAAATCATATAATTATAAAAATATTTAGAAGAATAAGTCAATATTTTTAAGCTACTATATTGGAGATATCCCGATGTCAAATAGAGCGTTGATTTCAAGCACATGTAAAAGAATATTTGGGACATCCTAATTGTAACATTGTTTGATATATAAAGAAATACCAAGCATGGTTTGAATGTATTATTAGACTTTCTATTAATGGGAATATGTTTGAAGTTAGCTCCCACTACTGATATTTGATGTTATCTCTCACTCCTGATGAATGGTGAACGATATTTTCCCCATCTTTTTATATATTATATTAGAGGGAGATAATTACATTTTCTAATTGTATTCATGATATGAAAGTTGCATAGGTTTATTCATAAAATTAATAAATTTGGTTTCTTTAAAGGATTTTAAGTTGACAAGTATGGAATCTAATTATTCTCATTCCTTGATATAATAACTCCTACCAGTTTGGTTGCCTAAAATATTTCCCATCTATATCAAAATGAATACCATGAAGGTGTTTTATTTTTAAATTCAATTTTTAATTAGGCTATTTATGTTAATGCTTTAAAAAATTTATATAATTATGAGTTTTCAATAATTTTTAAATTAAAAATTTATTTTCCTGTGACTTTTTTTAATATCATGGTGAATTTAATAGTTCTTTGGGTGAGATAAATAAAGCTTTATAGGCTAATATATCTTTTTTGTATGTATAATTTTGAAAGGTATATAAATATATTTAAGGGGCTTGTAAATAATACATATCGACCTAAATCCTCCATTGTTGAGAATTATATTTCTAAGGGGATTGAAATGGTTTTATAAGCTACCCATTTTTAGTGGAGAACATTTGTTTTCCTACATCTCTCTACAAGTTATTCAATAATAGATAAAGGGGATTCATAGATTAAATGTAAAATAATTTTCATGTGAACGGATAAATAAGGTACATTCATACATATTCAAAAAATAATTTATTCTCTTCCATATTTAAGATTGAATATTAATGTGTTGGAAATATGTTATCTAAAGAAGAAATATTTTTAGATTTTGAATGTCCATAACAAAACAGTTTTCCATGGTTTACAGAGATCATGCTCAGTAGATAAAATACATGAGAAACATTGAGATGGTTATTGGGAGGTATAATCTTAAAGTTGATAACATAGTCTGGGAATGACATTATTATCTATACATTTCATATAAAAGGTCAGGACAATATAACAACAATTAAAAATAGTAATGTATTAGGGTTTTCCTAAGAAATTTATTTTCCAAGTGCCAAATAAAAAAACCAAATCTCCACATCAAGTGTATATTATTAAGTCATTGAAAAAATATGGAAGGGTGATTGTATTAAATTTCATGTTTCGGAGTCTCAATGACTTTTTTTATCGATAACAACAGTGTAAGACATGATTAATTTGGAATGACACTAATAAATTAGAATATATTGGAATACAAGACAAATCATTTTATCCTCGAAACACATGAATACCATATATTCTATTTTCTTAATCAATCTGATATGAAGTGGTCTATTAGTTTTCAATGGAAAGGAAAATATGTTTTTCATGATCAACATGATGAATATTCAAATTTATTTGAGATCCTTATATCTATGTAAAGATTCATAGACAATATTTATGAGAACATCATAAACATGGTTTGTTCCATACAAAATGATCATGACCAACGAATTTGGTAAAAAACCGTTTATTACATTCCATATATTATAGGCAATATATTTATATTTCTACTATAATTTTTATTATTTCAAAAAAAATTATATATTTTAATATCAATTTTTTTTTCTGAAAATGTGAATTATAAATAATATGCTAATTTTTTTGGTTACAATAATTTAGTTTTGTTTGGTTTACCATGTTTACCAATATGTAACTTACTTATGAAATAATTTTGAGGAAAAAAAGATGAAATCTAATATGTTTAATATAAATTAAAATATTGTATAAAAGATTATATTAAAAAATATATTATTTTTTATGTAAGAACATTTTATTATGTTGGAGTATTTTTAATTTTCACACACCAGTTTTTGGTTTTTTTTTCATTCTATTATTTCATTAAATATACCATTAATATTTTTATCATTTTAGTTAAATATAAAAAAATGAATATATTTTTTTAGATTAGAATACATTTTATTGGATCATTTTTAAAATATTCAAAGAAAATTATTTTCGGTGGACAAAATTGTGTTATCCATTGGAGTATTTTTTCTATTCACACACATTTTTTGGGTTTGTTTTCATTTGTTTATGTCATTTAATATATCATTAATGTTGTTAAAATTTTCATTAGTTTTAAGAAATAGGAATACCGTTGTGTTTTGTTTATTTTTCATTTTTATTGATAAATTTTCATTTTTATTTATATTCATATATAATAGATGGATTTTTATATTTGGGTCCTAATTATTTGTTACTTTGATTTATAGTATAATGAAAGATAAATCATTGGATCGACCAAATACTTCTAGAGGGGATGCTATACATACCTCAATAAAGGAACATACACATGCTCTAGTAGATAATTATACACATCCTTATTTATAAGAGACATATACTTCCATGGGGGAAAAGTATTCGAGGGTTGGTAAACATGGCATCCCACATTTAAAAAAACTATTAGTTTACTATTTTAAGACCAGAGGATTCTCGAAATCTTTTATGATAAGGGTATTCCAAGTTGTCTGTTTTTTTAAAAAAATCTAGATTTTATAGCGTGTAGGATAAAGGAAAAGTTAGTATTTTGATTGACAATTGGAGAATTATTGACAAAATGATAATATATTAATCATGGGAGACTATCATGGTATGGTCGTTTGTTATTATTCTACTTATATTGAAATTTTTATAGTAATATATGTTTTCTCCCTTATTATCAGATTAAATATGATATACCTTATTCTGGACGAGTTAAAAAGAAATGTATATCATTATCTTCTAGGAGATGGAGGGATTGTAAATCAACCATTACATTATATTTAATTTTTTTTCACAGATAACATCATAATCCTTGTGATACATATCCATTTCTATGTGAAGATACATAGAAGCAACTTGTTGAAAGTAGATGACGATAATCGTTTTGGGTAATTGTAATGTTACATATTAGAAGTTTTTTATATTAATGATCATATTAATGATTTCATTATTCATAATTAACAATGATTGAGGAGATATCATATTGATATTTAACATAGATATCTAAACCCTCTTAATTTATCTTGGAGATGGTATAGATTATTGGAAGAAGAAATTATAACTAAAAAAATTCAAAAACTAAGAGATGAGTCTTCAAGCTCTACAAAGGCTTACACTCCTACCCCTCTCAAGATATGAAAAATAGAAGAGGAATAATATGAGAAATAAAAAGGAAAAATATATAAATGAAAGAGTCAATGGATGTAGTTGAGGGTATTATAATATTTTTACACTATTTATTTATTTAATTTAAATTAATTGTTTATATATTATAATTCATTGCATATTTTTTCAAAAATTCCTTATAATATTCTCTTGAGGATAACAAAACTCATGGGGTATTTATTGCTGAGGGTAGAAAGGATATTTTAGCTATAGTATTATGAAATCTCAAACACATGGATTATGTATGACTATACCTGATGGGTTTATTAGTAAAAAAATAATTTCCACATTTTGAATATTCTTCCATTGAGGATGTTTATAAAAAATAAAATCTTTGGAGGCTGAAGTTCGGGATATTCATTTTATGGTGGATGATATGATCAGAGCTTAAATATAGTTTACGTTTTTATACATCCAAAGATAGTATTAGGCTTTTTATCTCACTCCTCCACATCCACTACTAGATCCCGCTCCTCCACCTCTACCAGAAGATCCCACTCTTTCTTACCTATCCGACTCATACACCTCCCCAAATAGACCCCACTTTTTATCCTACTCCTACTTACCTCCTCCAAAGATTCCCATTTTTATTAGTTATATGTTGATGATCACTATTAACATATTGTTTCATATGGAATGATATATTATATTTATGATACCAATCATCATCAAAAGATATAGATATATAATCATAGGTTCACTGTATAGGATATTATAGATAGATAATCAAGAATACCAATTACAATAGATGAGGTGAGTAAAGTTGGACAATGTATCAACCATTTTCTAGTTTTTCCATCTAGACTTGTTCAAAACATTTCCATATAGGTATGTGAATATTATATTTTTTATTTAATTTTGATTTTAAAGATTTTTTTTACATTTTAATGTTTATATATTTATATATTTTTTATAGGAATACATTAAAATTAAATATATACTATCTAGACAACAAGAAATAAAAATTGTTATGACATCAGATACATCTTTTACTAGTCTTGATAGATTAGAAACATATTCAAATTTTTAGTTGGATGTTAATGAGATTCCAAGGGAAGATGGAGTTTTTTGGCATACAACTACTATGGAACATTTGAAAAATTATTCCATGGATATTGCAATGAGATATCTTTTGGTAATCAACATGATGCAAGTTATTTCCATGTATGTTATCAACAGAAATAATTCAATTCATTTAATTTCATGAAAATTTATACATATTCTTGTTTTTTATTAGTCATCAATATAAAAATTGTACTCAACTTGACTCAATATAAGTATATGGCTATATAAACCCAAATTTTATTTCACCTATAGTGAAGATAATGACTGATGTATAAGGAATAGTTTATATTGCTGAAAGATATCAAAATAATTCAATTATTCAGTTCTAGATATTTCATTTCCATTAAGAGTATAAAGAATATATCTCATAAAGCTTTATATATCTCTTAACATAGTATCCTGTCACATTAATTCTTCCTATATATTTTTTTCCATTTCATATTAAGGGTTATTTTCCAAGTAATAAGACACTTTACTAGTACGTCCTATCCATGGTAATGTTTGAGAACATTTAATGAATGTATTGAACAAATAAGATTGAATATTTTAAAAGTTTTTGATATTATAAAAATATTTAAATTTATTTTTAAAATATTATTTTAAAATAAGGAATGGAAATTATTTAGGGATACCACAACAAAGAGGAGTTACAATATCAGATATGTAAAGGAAACGGTGAATTTGAATTTACAATTACTAAAATTCATATATATTTATTAAAAAAGCTATTTTGTATTGAAAAATTATTTTAAAGGGTAAATTAAAAAATAATAATGTGAAAACAAATGCAGATACAAAATTTTAATATTGATGTATGATATAATTTCAACTGGGACCCTTAAAATGTTCTATAAGGACATATTTCTTTATAAACATTTACTTGATATATTAATTTTTTATTCTGAAAATATGATTTTTTTAATTTTTAGCTTTTTGATTTACCTCATCCTTATACTAGACAATATTTGGGACACATAAAAATTGAATGGGTGAAACATTTCATAGTTTTTTTTTAATTTTATTTTATTTGTAATATATATTGTAAACATGAATGTTCAAATTTTTAGTGTTTGTTATACCATTTTTATGCAGGTGTTTTTCTATTTTTCTGGTTATTTTATACAACTATCTGAGGGGTAGGGGAATAATTGTTAGAAATTGGTACACAAATATATTTTTTTCAGGTCATTTATTAAATAATCGATTTGAATTTTTTTTTTCATAATCCTATACAATGTTAGTTCTTTTGTTACTGGCTTGAAAAAATATGTCATTATTGATTGTCATGTCAATTTCAGGATAATTGTTGTGAAAAATCCACAATGAAATGATTTTGTAACTCATTAATTTCATACCCAATGTTAAAAATGTTCACAAAAAGTTATTTACAACATCTATTTTTATTAAATTATGTTGAAAACATTTTTTCATCGTTCCCTTCAATAACGTAGTGTACAAATCAACATTAAAAAGTAAAAATATTTCCATAAAAAGTATTTTTTTAATAGTTTGAGGATGAGAAAAGCTATGTGATAACTCTAGGGATATGATGATGTATACGAAAATTTATTGGAATGATGGTGAAGGATAGAGAGTGTAGTTTCTTGGAAATTAAATTCGTATCGCGATACTTTAATTGGATATGGATCTAGAACAACTATGCCTTGGGTTAATAACTATGAAAGGTGTTAATTGGTATTTGACTCAATCATCACCTAATGAATGATGAAATTTCTTGATACACACTTTGTTTTAAACTCCTGGGGATATTTTTGGGAAATTCAAAAACTATTGGTAAGCCATTATGATGGATTTGAATATATAATGAAAATGAATAGTCTATGTTAAACCTAAGGTAACATAGAATTTAAATAATTTTTTAGTATTTAAATGTTCTATGTATAATTTTTCACCATTATCAATGATTATTGATGGATACACCGACCATTTCAGTTTTACTAAGTGATTAAAGATAAAAAAACAAAGTCATGGTGGTAATAATAAAACTACAATATTAATGTATCCAATTTTGGAAAAGTCATGTGAATATATTTATATTAGTAATAATATCACTACTTTTAAAATCATACCTTAAATGATTATATTTTTTTGAAATAGTGAAAACCCCTAATACTATGGTGATCACATCTCACGTCTATGACTCTTATCTAGTTGAAGTTTATGGGAATGTGTTTATTTTAAATCTCACCATTCCTCATCTAGTTGAGTTTGATGTTATATTAGGAATGTATTTTATTTATCTACATAAATCCCAAATCAATATACAAGGAAGGGAATCCACATTTGATTTTCCAAACCAATATATGATCATATATTATTGAGATGATAAATATAAACTTCCATTGGAAATATCAACTATTTTATATTTTTTATTCTTATTTAAAACGATTGTTAATTTCAAATTTTCGGGGGGAAACACAACATTTATGATATACCTATTATAAGGGAATGTTTTTATATATTTTAATAAAAGTTTCATAGTCTTAAACTGTATTGTGAATTCAAGTTTTCCAAAATTTCATACATAGTTCTATGACAATTTCAATGAATCCATATAGAATGGCCCCGATTAAGTTGTATGAATTGAAGAATTAACTATAAGATAATATTGAAAAGGGATTTATTCATCCATGGTTTTCACCATGGGATGAAGCTATTATTTTTGATAAGAAAAAATATAGATTGATGTGACTCTGAATTTATTACCAAAAAATGAATAAGATTAAAATCAAGAACAAATTTCCTCTACCCCATATTTATGATTTGTTTGATCAACGGTGCAGAGCTCAACACTTTTCAACGATTGTCCATTATTCTGTATATGATCAATTGATGGTCAAGAAGGATTAAAATCCCAAGAAGAAATTTCATACTTTGTAGGGACACTATGAATATATAAGTATTATATTTGGTCTCACTAATTTCCCCTCTATATTTATGAATAAAAAAATTGAGTCTTTAGAGATTACCATGATATTTTTGCAGTCATCATTATAGATTATAATCTTATATACTTAAAGAGAATGGATGAGGATGAATATCACTTGATTATTGTACTATTCGACATTAGGAAGTTGACATTGTATAAAAAAATTAACAATGTTTGAATTTTGGATAAAAAGTTTCATATTTTGGTTATATAACCACAAGAGAGGGTATATCCATGGATTCATCAAAGGATAAATTTATTGAATGTTGGAATAAGAAATATATTGTGACTGATATTTTATGTTTTCTAGGTTTGGATGTAATTTATCAATGGTTTTTTGAGACTTTATCTTGAATTTATAATCAACCCATGATGTTAAATTATAAGGTAGATAAGTTCTTTTGGAAATATGAATGTGAAGATAATTTCATGGAATTAAAGAGAATGTAGGCTAGTGCACCTATACATACAATACTGTTTAGTAGAGAAGGGTATGAAATATACATCGGTGCATTTAATAATGGATTGGGATATGTTATCATGAAAAATTTCATGTTTATAGATAATGCACCTTGAAAAGTGATGGTTCATAAGAAATATTAGCCAACTCATGATTTGGATTTAGCTATGGTTATTTTTTCATTAAATATAAGGAGGAATTATTTGTTAGAGAATTGTCTTACATATATAATGATCATAAAATTTTAAAGTATAAATTCACAGAGAAATAGTTAAATATGTTATAGACAACATACTTGTAGTTGATTAAATATTATTAATGCTCAATACATTAACATCTTCAGAAAGCAAACATGGTGGAAGTTGATTTGAGGTGAAATGATAATTCTATCTTATCTATGATTTAGATAAAAAAATATCCCATATTTATGGATTTTAAATGGATGGATATTTAAATATTAAATGAAGTAGAGAAGTATTATCTTTCTCAAATGAGTGTTCAAACATCTATCCAAGAGAATATTAAAGATGTGTGGAAGGAAGATGCAGAGATACATAATAAGGTCCGAAATATTAATGAGTTTAACCATGATAGAAATGGAATGATTCGTTTCAGGAACCATGTATATGTTTTTTCCATACACGATTTGAATGATATGTTAGGGGAAGATCATAGTTATTCATTACCTATTCATCCTGTATGTATCTATATATACAAAGATATGAAATATTATTTCTTATGGGATTCCATAAAGAGAGATATTACAAAGATAGTATGATGGTGCATTGTATGTAAATAATTTAAGGTAGAGAGAAATTTTTTTAAGGGTCTGTTACAACCATTACCCTTACCAGAATAGAAATGGGAACATATCATGTAAAATACAAGGTAAATAAAGAACACTAAATTTTAATATTTATTAATATTTCTGGATTAAGTATTAATTTTACTCTAAAGGGGATGCTATGTTCGATGGTGTACACGATACACAACAATGGGTTTCTTTGAAATCTTACATTGCACACTAAAAATATAATATTATTATTTTTAATGATAGTTAACGCCTAGCCGTTGTATTGGCGGGAATGAACCGAACTAACAAAAATATGAATATATATGTTTGTTAAATGTTTTTAAATTTATCCAATAAATTTTAGAGGCTTAATATGTGAATGAATCTTATTTTAAGCATAAATACTCTAATATTCTTTAAAATGTAGATTTTCCTCCTTTTGATGGAAAACTATCTTTAAATCTAGTTTTGGTCACTTTTATATGTTCTATTTGAAAAAATAGAATTCTTATTTAAAATTGGGACATCAATGTTTTCTTTGGGTAAATTTTTTGAATTTTTCTGATAAAATTTATTTTTTAATGAATTGTGAAAATACTGTATTTTAATTCCAAACTGCCATTTAATCTAATTTATGTATATCGTTATATTATCTTAATAATTGGTTTTAAAGTGTAATTAGATTATATTTTTACCATTTTATCTAATTTTTGTCAATGGAATTAATTTCACTTTGAAATTTGACATAAACAAGTGTCCTTCTTTTGATTGTTATTGTTTCTTAAAAACATGTTTTTTGTTTTAACAATGAGAATTAATTTTAAATCAAATAATTAGACTTATATGTTTTGAATTTGGTAAAATATAAATCATTTTTGAATTTGGAATATCAAATATAGCTTAGTCTGAATTTAGGGTATTTTTCTAAAAAACTTCATTTTTTGATGAATTGTGAAACCACATAGTAATTGTAAAAAAACAAAATTTTTTCATTTAAATGAAATCAGACTATTTATGAAAATTGAATTTCAAAAACCAGACATACATGGTTGTTATTAGTATGTAAAATTTAGTTCAATAAGATGATTTTTTTGGTGAATTGTAACTTTTGACTTATTTACCGCGATTAAAGATCAATAGGGTAATTCAAGGTAAACAAAAATATTATAATAATACAAAATTACCTTAACACATTTCCTAAGTCATTGCCTACCATGGGCATCATTGTGTAAATTTTGGGACCCCATGGAGCGACTTAAGAGTGATAATGACACATTATTTTAATTATCGTAAAGTAAATACAAAAATGACATTAACAAATATCTTTTAATATTTGAATTTTTACATGGGGTTATATAAGAAATAATTTAGAAAATACATATTCATTGTAATTCTAATAATAGTTTCTATATTATGGTATTTGTTTATAATTTTTAGACATCAAATTAATTAAATTATTTATAACGCAATAATGATGCAGTATTTACCTCATTAATAAATGATTTAAATAAATAAGATTATAAATATTAAAATATCATCTAAATCCAATCCAATTATTATTTTATGAATTTATTTTGACCATGAGTCATATAATATTCAACTTTAATTAGTTTTGGACCTTTAGAAATCGAATATAATTACATAATAAAATAATATTTCAACAGTTTCCTAAAGAGCCCCTCCTCCCCCTTATAAAAATCCCTCACTTCTAACTCATTACTCATACCTATAAAAACCCTTGGTTATTAAAACCCCTATAAAAATAACCTCTCCAGACCCCTCTCTTCCACATAGAAGCCTTACCTTAGGCCGAAGAAACTTCAAGAAGTCTTTTCGGTTCAATCCCAAGGGAGTTACCCGAATTAAAGGTAATGGTTTCTCTAAACTTATTTTCTTTTATTTTACATATCCAACACATAAAATCATTTTATTACTTTATTTTATAACAAAAACAATATCCTAAATATACTTGGATTTTTTATGAAAAGTATTCAAACTACACTTACATACACCTCCATCTAATGGGTAAAGAACATACTGATTCTGTAGATGGAAAACTAATGCCTCACGAAGAAATTATTGTTCAATTATCTCCAACCGCCACTCATGGTGGAAATTAAGATGGAACTATATTTATATATGATATATATTATGTTTATGTTTTATTTGTTTTTCCATATTTTTTATTTATATCATACAGTTATGGTTTCCAAAGTGGGTAAACACGATAATTTCATTTGGGGAAGTGCGGACTACCGCCCCCTCAATGTGATATGTCTCATTAATTCCATATGTGGGAAATATAAAGGATAGAGTTAATGATATTATATATGATATTATACTGGAATTATAATATACCTATGTATCATTATGTTTTAATTCCATTAAAGTACAAAATAGAAATGAAAGTAGCGTTCATGCATACGTACGACTTACCGTCTCCATGAACGGTGCATTTCGTTTATTATCTCCAAATGAATGTACTATTATAAATAAAAATATATACACTAGATATATATAATTTATATGATATCTAAATCATTAATATCATTCTGGAGAAAATTGTCTTTTGATCACATTGACAATTTGTAATTATAACAAGTTCATTTTTTACCAAAGTCTCGAACATCGACCAAATGTCCGATATGAACTCAAATAATTAACTAATTGTTATAGAAAAATAATAAGTGATATTAAAGAAATAATAAACATTAAAAAATTTGTTAATGAAGTATAAATTAACTTAATTTTATTATTCAGGAAGAACACGGAACATACGAGTCAAGTCAGACACGAGGTAAGGGATTTCTTATCTCACTTTTCATTCCTTGAGATTTCTATTGTTTGCCACTTATTTATTGCATGTGGTGTATTTTGTACTACCATTTGATATATAATATTATGATTATATTTATATTCATGGTATTCTATGATTAATTTTGTGGTTATTAACATTTTTTTATACGACTCCATTGAATTACAATGTGGTAAGGGGTTTTCTTCTCACTTTTTATTCGCGTGAGATTCATGCTATAGTTTCCAGTATTTTCTTTTGTGTGGCATATGTACATCCCATGATTGTACTACTTGTGTAATATAATTTAATTTATGGGTATTTACATCTTCATTGTATGATTCTTCTTTCATGGGGTGTATGTTTCATAAGTTACCATATTTTTAAGGAAACCTTTCACCCTATTCTTTTTAAAAGACTTGTTTTTTTATTTCTTTTAATTTACATCATCCTATGTTTGGATATGTTCTTATATATCCTTATTGCTATAAATTGTATGTCCAAGTGACGAGATACCTTTTTTTATCTCCCATAAACTCATTTTCTTAATTTTAATGTGGCGCCGTTAGGCTGTCGAATTTCTGCAAGGGAACTTCTTTACCCAATTTCAATTCTTTGGGTGAAACTTCAACTTATTCAATATGTCGTTCTATGAATATGAGTGAATAAACTCTGATTGTTTTAAACTTAATATCTACTTATATTGGCTGTATTATTATTTGTCACACATAATTATTTCATGGATTTATCCTTAATCTAAGTATACCATCTTTATAAGGGATTTCGTCTCAATTTACATTCCATTGAGAATTCAATGGTTTTATGCACCAATTCACTCTTATATATTGTATATACAATCCTTTGGAATATTATATCATGAATCCCATTATTCTCATTATATTATAAAGTTTTTATTAATGTTATTCATTAATTATTTATATTCAAGCATCTCTTATTTGGTTAGGAACTCTTTAACCAAAATATCATTTTAAATGTTTTAACAATTTATTATTCAAAATATTTCTAATTAATGTTAAATTTTTAAAAATGGTTTTAAGGATTTATTTATAAGGAAACTAATGTATTCAAATGATAATTTATTTAAAAGTTTCAATGTGGTATGGAACACTTTGATTCAAAATTCTCTTTATTAATTTTTTTTAATAATTTGGAAAATAGTGTGAAAAAGAATTGCTTATTTCAATATATCGATATGATATATTGTGATTAGAATGTGGTAATATTATCTTTCCTTTATGATTGTGTTTTGTGTTATGATCATGTTATGGTTATTGGGAATTGTTTACATATAAGGGTGGTTCTGTGGTAAACCTAGGGCGGGTGATCCTGAGATAGCTCTTTAATGCATTGGGTAACGTGAAGGAGGTAAACCTAATTTTTCTCTTTAGAGATTTTGGGAATATACTATGATGGGTATTCCAAGTGTAACTCCCAATGAAACTATGATAGCTACAATGTATGTTTGATATGGATTCCATAATTTTCCTATATGATTTATTATTTCAGTTTGTTATTCATAAATCTTATGATTTATAAGGTATGTTATCATTGGAAAGTATTGTTTCTTTAATTTGAATTTATTAATGGGATAATGTTTTCTTTCCTAATTTTATAACCCTTAATGAGTTTTTTATGATCATCCCATGTTTTTGAAATGTTTTTCACATGGTATAAGGTAGGGTAAGTGAAATGACGTATTCAAGAAGATTTATATCAAGAAAATAAATCTAGTTTTTTTAGGTTTTTTATTTTTGTGAAACATTGGATAGAGTAGAAGTGTCTACTTTGTAATTTTTGAGATGTAATATAAAATTTATGTCCTAATTCTCTAATACTATAAACCTGAAAATATCCTCAATGTGAATTCTTGACATAACTCAGGATTATGTAATTTTTAAGGTCAGGTCTTTAAAGTTGGTATCCGAGGTCGGTTTAGATAACTTTAGAGGTTAGGGTGTTATTTAAGCATAAGTGACATGACCATAATTTTTATCAAATTAGAAAGAGTCAAAGTTATTTTAGATAAATCGAATGAGTTTAAGCTAAAATGAATTAGTATATATTAGTGTTTACCCTCCTCAAAAGATAATATATGATGATTTTACGGATAAACTCACACTGACATTTTTGGTTTTAGTAAATGGTTGGATCTAGCAGGAACCAACGTAACAATAGAAGTGAAAGAAACTATAGTGGTGTTTGTAATGAGATATTGAATGAAATGGGAGCTATAATGAGAACTCTTGTGGTTAAAATATGTTATGGTTATTTTTGAAGAATTTATCTAATTTTTGGGAATTTTATAAAATTATTTGGTTTTAGAAAAAGGGAAACCTGTGGGAAAGGTGACAACCCGTCTCATACAGAATGGTTGTGGGAATCAAACCCAAAACTAAAGGGTGAGAAAGGCGAATCACCTAAAATTGGCCTACGTGAAGTCCATGGTTAGTATAAATAATTAGTTTTTTAGTTAAATTATTTTATGGATTAAGAATAAGATGATATTATGTTTTATCAAATAGATATCCTTATTAAAGAAATGATTTGGTGATTATGTGATAAAGGTTATTTTGAAATACATTCTCTCTTTTGGGGAATAATATATACCTAAGGAAAATATAATAATATGGGATTTAATTTGTTATGTAATGGTTGAAATATTATTTTTAGTGGAATATATGTTTTATTTTGGAAGTATGGCTATTTGGGTTATTTATGGAAATTCTTAACCTATCTTAGAAAATATGTGATTAGGTTAATTACACTCTAGTATGAGACTTTAAAAGTATTCGATGTTATTTAGAGATAAATGTTAAGATTTACTATGGATGAATATGGGAATAAATTCTTCATAGTTTTGGTTTTCAATATTAGTTTAAATTATTTTGAAGAATTTTAAGGAATGTTGTTTATTTAATGGTCTTTGTTGAACATAGGGTACTGTTTCTTGAATTTTAGAGACTAAGAATATTATTTCTTTTAATAAAGGATTATCCTTTTTGGGGATTATCTTTTCTTGTACTAACATTTTTGGTTTTGGATAATTTCTAAAGACATGGGGAATATGTGATTCATCTTTTGTGGATCAATTGATTATCTAGATGTTGATTATAGCCCTTTAGGTGTGACCAAGTCATCATGGATACTCATTGTTTGGAGAAAATATGAGTTTTTGGAAGAAATTAATTAAAGGATGAGACACTACTTGAAAAGTAAGTATTTTTCCCTATGTTCATATTATTCGTATTTAAATAATTCCTAAACATTATAAAAAAAGTTTTCGATTTACTTTTCATACATGTTAATCAAATATCATTTAACCTATCACAAGTTTGTGATTTTTCGGTGGTTAACTTTCTCCTAATCATGACTTCTATTACAATCCAATAGAACATGATGGTATGTTTTCTCTTCCATATCTATGTTTTTTTACATTGAATCCTAGTATTGTTTATCTTGAGTTACCCTTTTGTTTCTTTTTCTTTTTTATAAAGTGATAGTTTTATTTACTTTTTTTTCTAATGTGGGACATTAAATGATCGTTCTGAGCCCAATTTTAAAATTGTGAGGACTCAATTTCCAAAAGGGGGGAAGGATGTAATATCCCAGGTAAATAAAGAACATGACATTTTAAAATTTATTATTATTTGGGTATTATGTATTAATTTTACTCTAATGAGGATGCTATGATCGATGGCGTACCTGATACACACCAATAGGTTTCTTTGAAATCTTACATTGCACACTAAAAATATAATATTATTTTTTTAATGATAGTTAACGCCTAGCCATTGTATTGGAGGAAACGAACAGAAATAACAGAAATATGAATATACATGTTCGTTAAATGTTTTTACATTTATCCAATAAATGTTAGAGGCTTAAAATGTGAATGAATCTGATTTTAATCATAAATACTCTAATATTCTTTAATAGGTGGATTTAACAACTTTTGATAGATAACCCACTTTGAATCTCTTTGTGGTCACATTTATATGTTATATTTGGAAAAATAAAATTCTTCTTTATAATCTGGACATCAAAATTTACTTTGGGTAAATTTTCTGGTATTTTTCTGATAAAACTCATTTTTTAATGAATATTGAAAAACTATGTATTTTATTTCAAAATTTCCTTTTAATATAACTTATTTATATAGTTATATTATCTTTATAATTGTTTTTAATGTGTAATTAGATTATATTTTTACGATTTTATCCAATTTTGGTCATTAGAAATTATTTTAACCATGAAATTTGACATAAACAAGTGTCAATATTTTGATAGTTATTGTTTCTTAAAAACACAGTATTTGTTTTGAAAACACGAATTAATTTTAAATTAAATAACTCAACTTATATGTTTTTAATTTGATGAAATAGACATAATTTTTGAATTTTGAATATCAAATATATATTATTTTAAATTTTTGATATTTTTCTGAAAAACATCAATTTTTGAGGAAGAGTGAAACCACTTAGTAGTAGTTAAAAAACCAAATTTTTCATTTAAACGAAATTTTAGCACTTCTGTGAAATGAATTTAGAAAATCAAACATACATGGTTGTTATTAGTAAGTAATATTTTGTTCATTAATATGAAATTAATTTTGGGAGAATAGTATCTTTTGACTTTTATTTACCGCGATTAAAGGTAAATAAAATAATATAAGTTAAAAAGAATAATATAATAATAAAAAATTAAATTAACACTTATCCTAAACTTATTGGATGAGTCATTTCCAACAATGGGAATATTTGGGTCAATTTTGGGACCCCATGGATCCCCTTAAGAGTGATAATGAGACTTTATTTTAATTAACTTAATGTAAAGACAAAAATTACATTAACAAATATCTTTTAGTATATCAATTTTTACATGGGGTTATATAAGTCCTATTTTCGAATATAAATATTCATTGGAAATATAATAAGATTTCATAAATTATGGTATTCTTTATATAATTTTTAGATATTAAATAAATTAAATTATTTATGACACAATAATGATGCAGTATTTACCTCATTAATAAATGATTTAAATAAATAAGCTTATAAATATTAAAATAACATCCAAAACCTGTCCAATTATTATTGTATGAATTTATTTAGACCATGAGTCATCTTATATTTGACATTAATTAGTTTTTGAACTTTAGAAACCTAATATCATTATATAATAAAATAAAATTTTCACACTTTCCTAAAGAGCCCCTCCTCCACCTTATAAAAAGCCCTCACCTCTAAATCATTCCTTTCACCTCTCAATCCCTTTAGATAGTCCAAACCCTGCCCAAATAAGCTCTCAATATCCCTCTATTATACCTAGAAGCCTTACATTAGGCAGAAGGAACTTCAAGAAGTCATTTTGGTTCAATCTAGTGTTAGTTACCCGAATTAAAGGTAATGGTTTCTCTTAACATGTTTTCTTTTATTTTACTTCTCCAACCCCTATACTATTTTTATTCATTTATTTTATAACAACACCAGTATCATAAATATACTAAGATGTTTTTATGATAATTATTCACACTAAACTTACACAAACCTCCATCTAATGGGTAAAGAACATACTACTTCTGTGGATGCCAAACAAACGCCTCATGAAGCGATGATTGTTCAATTATCTCCTATCGCCTCTCAAGGTGGACAATAAAATGTAACTATATTTATATATGATATATATTATGTTTATGTTTTATTTATTATTATATATTTTCCATTTATCGCATATCTTTATGGTTTCCCTAGTGGGTAAACATGATAATTTCATTTGAGGAAGTGCTGACTATCATCCCCTCAAATTGATATGACTCATTAATGCCAAATGTGGGATGTATGAAGGATATAGTTAAGTATATTATATATTATATTATACTATAATTATAATATACCTATTTATCATTATGTTTTAATTACATTAAAGTACAAAATAGAAAGGAATGTAGCGTTCATGCGTACGTATGACTTACCGTCTCCATGAACAGTGAATTTCATTTCTTATCTCCAAATGTTATGTACGGTAATAAATTCATATATATATATACACACTTCATATATATGATTTATATGATATCTAAATCATTAATATCATTTGGAGATAATGGAATTTGGATGGGCAATTTGTAATTATAACAAGTTCATTTTTGACTAATGTTCCGACCATCGACCAAATGTCCGATATGAACTCAAATAATTAACTAATTGTTATAAAAAGGTAATAAGTGATATAAAAGGAATAATAAAAATTAAAAATGTTCTTAAATATGTATAAATGAACTTATGTTTATTATTCTAGATGAACAAGGAACATACGAGTGAAGTGAGACATAAAGTAATGGATTTCTTATCTCACTTTTAATTCTATGAGATTTCCATTGTTCACCACTTATTTATTTCTTGGGGTGTATTGTGTTCTTCCATTTGAAATATAATATCATGATTATCTTTCTATTCATGTTAGTATGTGATTAATTTGGTGGTTATTAACTTCTGGTCATTCGACTCGATTGAATTACAACGTGGTAAGGGGATTTCTTCACACTTTTATTCCCGCGAGATTCATGTTATATTTTCGACTATTTCCTTTTGTGTGAAATCTTTACAGCCCATGATTGTATCTTTTGTGGAATATACTTTAATTTATGGGTATTTACATCTTTATTGTATGATCTTTCTTTCATGGTGTGTATGTTTTATAAGTTACCAAATCGGTAAGGGAACCTTTCACCCAATTCATTTTAAAAGACTTCATTTTTTTGTTATGTCTTTGCATTTACATATTTTTATGTTGGGATATGTTCTTATATATCCTTATTGCTTTAAATTTTATGTCCAAGTGTGGAGATAACCTTTTTCTCTCTCATCAACTAATTTTATAAATTTTAATGTGAAACCGTTTTCCTGTCGAATTTCTGTAAGGGAACTTTTTTACCAAATTTCAATTATTTGTGTTAAAATTATACTTATTCATTACGTCGTCAATATCATATGATTGTTTTACACTTAATATCCACTTATATTAGATGTATTATTATTTTTAACACATAATTATGTCATTGATTTATCCCTAATCTAATGATACCATCTTTATAAGGGATTTCATCTCAATTTACATTCCATTGAGACTTCAATGTTTTTATGAACCAATTCACTCTTATGTAGTGTATATACAGTCATCTAACATATTATATCATGAATCCCTTTATTCTCAATATATTATTATGTTTTTATTAATTTTATTCATCAATTATTTTTATTCAAGTGTCTCTCATTTGGTTAGGAACTCTTTAACCAAAATATCATTTTAAATGTTTTAATGATTTATTATTCAAAATCTTTATCATTAATGTTCAAGTTTTAAAAATGGTTTTAAGTATTTATTTATATTTAAATTAATGTTCATAAATGATAATTTATTTAAATGTTTCAAAGTGTTATGGGACACTTTGATTCAAAAATATCTTTATTAAATGTTTTAAATGATTTTGAAAATGGTTTGATAAAGCATTGTTTATTTCAATATCTCGATGTGATATATTGTGATTGGAATGTGGAAATTTTATCTTTACATTATGATTGTGTTATATGTTATGATTGTGTTATGGTTATTGGGCATTGCTTAAGTATATGAGTGGTTCCATGATAAACCTAGGGTGGGTGAGCCTGAGATAGCTCTCCAATGCATTGGGTAACATGATAGAGGTAAACGTGATGTTTCTCCTAAGAAATTTTCGGAATATACCATGATGAGTATTCCAAGTGTAACTCCCTATGCAGCTGTGATATCTACAATTTATGTTTGATATGGATTTCATAATTTAACTATATGATTTATGATTTATGTGTTTTATTCTTAAATCTTATGATTTCATAAGGTATGTTATGATTGAAATTTATGGTTTCTTTGATTTGTATTTATTAATGGGAAAATGTTTTCTTTATTAATTTTATAACCCTTACTAAGATTTTTATGATCATCCCATGTTTTTGAAATGTTATTCATAGGGAATAAGGAAGGGTATGAGAAAAAAAGTATTCAAGAAGATTTATATCAATATAAGAACTCTTGTTTTATTTGTTTTTGAATCATTGGATAAAGTAGAAGTGTGTACTTTGTAATTTTTGAGAAGTAATGTAAAATTTAAGGCCTAATTCAATAAAACTCTAAACCTAAAAATATCCTCAATGTGAATTCTTGACTTAATTCAAGATTATGTAATTTTTAAGGTCGAGTCCTTATATATCACCAATGATTTTATCTTCAGACTCCCCAAAACATCAAAAGCACATAACGGTATTGGTGTTTTAGTTGTTAAATATAAAAAATCAGAACACTTCACTAATATCAAAATAAATTATCACTTAATAATATTTACATAATATTAACTAAGAATGTGGCAGGGTTGCATAGAGTACAATATTCTATTATATATTGTTTTGATATGTGGTTTACCTTGATGTTCTCTCGAAGTATTTAGTAACCTCTTAATATAGAGTTCAATTTCTTTACATCTTTTTTTACATAGACTTATTATAAGTGTGATAGAACAATTCAAACCCTAGAGTATACAATGAGATCATGTTCTATGGATTTAAAATGTAGTTGTGATCAACAGCTTCCTTTAGTAGATTTTTCTTATAAGAATAGCTTTCACTTTAGCATTCAGATGGATCCTAATGAAGAGCTATAAGGAAAGAAGTATATAAATAAAATTTATGGTGATAATATTAGAGAAAATAGGATATTTGTACCTCAGATACATAAAGATATATCATTTATGTTTATATTTATTTATAATAACATAAAGAAAGCTTAGAGTCGATAGAAATATTTTGTGGTAAATCATCACAGTGATCTGGAAATTGAAATTGGTGATAAGGTTTTTAAATGAATTTGTCTATGGAATAAGGTTAAGATACATGGGAAGAGAGGTATTTTGATCCATAGGTAAATGACTAACATTTATATTATTGTTTAATTATGGAAAGTAACTTATCACTGGTCACTTCTACCAAACCTATCTCACATTCACATTGTATTCCATGTATGTCTCCTAAGGAAGTACATACCTGAATCTTCATGTATAATTAACTGAATGGTCATAATAATATAGAAAGATATTTATTAATTGGAAAAAATAGTGGAGATTTTATATTATAGATAAAAAGTTATATGAATCAATATCACTCACCCGATCAATGTTTTGTGGTGAAATCACCAATTTGAGGAAGCTACATGAGAACCTAAGGATATGAAGAGGAATAATTATATTCAGTGTTTTGTTTTATAGTGACATAATATTGAGAAATATATTCATTTTAAATAGGTTTAGAATTTAACACACTAGGATTATATTAAATTTTACTTGTTTAATAATTTTAATTTTCTTATAGCTTTCATTACATACAACAATAATTTTCAATAAACCACAATATAATGTTAATATTTATATTTAAACATGACCATTATAAACTAGATGTTAAACCTAGTAGTAGGAATATAAATAACCAGATTTTTTAATGTATGATTAATGTTTTTAAATAAATAAAATAAATTGACTAATATGTACCCAATTTTTTCTAAATCGTTTATATGCTTCACAAATACATTTTTTTCCTTCAAATATGTTTTTGTTACTTTTTTGGATAACTAATAAAAGATGATTTTTTAGACTTTTATAAGATATATATTAAAATATTATTTTCATTTTTATAATTATCAAGTAAAAAATATATTAGAGTTAGTTTTTGAGAATTTTTTAATGAGATTAATTTTGTGATGAATAGTGAAAAGTGATAATTTTTATTAAAAAATATATTGTCATTTAAAAAGTTTATAAGATAATTTATTAAATTTTACTTTAAAAATAAAATTATTTTATTTATGTTATTATTAATCCAATATTATTCATTGTAGTTATTTATATATTTTATTTTTATATGAAATCATTTTATACTTATGAAACCTTTTCATTGGAAAATCACTTTTTTCACCTCTATGTGTTTAATTTTAAATTAAATTAACTCGATGATTGGAATTGGATTTAGGAAAATGGTAGAAGAAATTTAGATAATCATAATTAATATTATGTGATAAGTACAAGTTAATTTTTTATCATAATTAATTTCCCAAATAGTAAACATTAATTATCATTGATAAGGTTCAAACGAGTAAACTAGGGTTAAAATAAAAATATATGTGTTAAAATGAAATAAAAAGTTGTACCATTACTATTTCCCCATATTATTACCTTATATCAATAAAATTTCTATAATGAGTAATTTTTTACCCTTGTGACCTCGAAACGATGGGAACTATTGTAAAATAGTGAAATATTACAAGTGTGCCACTTACCTCAATTATAATTTGGATCCCCATATCCTCTTTTATTCTTAATAAAAAACACTTTGTTTCATAAAATACCTACCAAAATCCGTTCCATAATTCCATACCCATGTCATGTAGTGACTATTTTTATCATAAAACCCTCATAAGAAGGCATTAGGTATATACCTAATGAGGTTATTCGAAGAAGAGGTATATTTTTTCACCATCCATTTTCATTTTATATATTCTTCCCCATCCTACTTATATTATTCAAATATAATTTTATAATAAAATAAGTATATAACATATATTTATAAGTTATAAAATTAGTTTAATACCACATCTAGAATATATGTAATTCATTTTTGATCGTTCCCTATTAAAGATCTATATAATGATGAATTTAAAATATTTATTAGATATTTATGAAATAATTATTATTCTATAATTATAATATCACATATAAAATTTACTTTAAATTTTCTTGGAAAATGATAACATCACTCATGCGTACATGTGGAGTATCTCCTCGTTGAAGTGATGGGATATGTTTTACTTTTTAATTTGATAAGGATGACAATAAAGATATATTTAAGGAATATATATGATATATATGATATAAAAATTATTATATAAATTTTAATTTATCTTTTCCTTTATTTCATTCCATTATTTGTGAAAATGTAAATAATGTTCAAGCATATGATGACCTACGGTCTCTACGAAAAATGTAATTCGTTTTTCATTATCTAAATTTTATGGATGACAATAAAATGATAGTAATTAAAATATATGATATTTTTATCATTATTAACATCCTCTATATTATATAAATTTATTAAAATAAAATCTACCAAAACTACCAAACCAAAACATACATTACGAACAAAGCTGTTATTACCCAAAATAATGATTTTTAGAATGAATTTTCAATAAACTAGTGGTAAAAGGTTATAATTGAATCATATATGATATGATAAATAGAAATATTGTTATGGAATCAATGTATAATATACTTATATTTATTATACATGTTCATAGAATGTGTATTAAGGATTTCTATATTTGAAGTAAGGTATTATCATCTCACTTTTTTTTCTGAGAGTCACATGCCACATTCACTACATTTTTATTTTATTTGTTTCATATACTAAATATGAATGTATTTTATACTGATTATTATGAAAATTATTGTTATTTAAATATAAAAGTATTGTTATCTATTTCATGTGGAATATGGTTTATGTTATAATCAAATGTTAAGGTTTTATCAGCTCAAATGGTTGTATTTGAGACATATGCTATGTTATGAATCCAAATAATTTTAGGAGGAATATATAACACTTATTTGACATGTTATATAATTATTCTCATTATTTTAATTATATTGGAATTTTAATGTGATGTTATGCTTTAATGGGGCTTACTATTCAAAAGTTACCAAAGTGGTAAGGGATTTGTTTCTCAATCTTATTTTAACCAGGATTGTTAATGATTGAATTTATGTTGAGGAGATTATAAGATAATTATATAAAGAAAAAATATAATTTTTAATATCTTCTTGTCATTTTTTTGATTTAATATTTCCATTAGTTTTTACTCAATTTATGTACTTATGAATTTGAAAGAATGTTTTAAGGAAAAATGACATTATTTCTCTCATCGGTTGAAAATACATTATCATCCATGTATAAATTGTAAAAAAAATAAATATTATTTACAATATACTCTTATGATTATTTAAATAAAAATATCCTCAATAATGAAATTTTAATTTTTTTTAAAATGGAACCTTATTATCATTTTCCAAATGAGTTTTTTTTAATTTTTTATAAAATGTAAAATGAATGTTGTCTTTTAACTATTTTGGCATGGATTTATTTCCCCTTCATAATGAATGCTCGATAATTTGAATAGTAATTTACATGTTTATAATATTATTTTGAAATAAAATGTTTAGTTTTATATTAAGGAAATTTTTAGATTTAAAATTTTATTACCAAAGTGTTAAGGTTATTTTACTCATGAATGTTTTTAAAGAAATTTTTATGGTATTTATATTAATAGATGAAAATAACCATTAGTGTGGCTTATGTTTTATTTAGGATATGATCAGACGATACCAACCTTATTCTTTCTATATATGGTTTATGATTATGATGATGAGATGTTTATGAAGCCCGTTTATTTTCGATGGGTTATTCTATTATTTATTAATGAAATATTAATGAAAAATATTTTCTTTGAATGAGTTATGATATGATTATATGATTAATGTTTAATGATTTCATGGAACACAATTGTATGGTTTTAATTATGTGATAAGTGGATGGGTAATTATATTTCAATACAATTTATTGGGTATACTAGTATTTCTCATTAGATAATTATGAAAAACAAGTCACTGTTCTTGAAAATATATGGGAAACAAGTCAATGTGATTTACACACTATGCGAAGAAATTCAATTTTCTTGATCTATTAATGGAAACATGTTGATGTTATAAGTGCACTATGGGAAACATGTATTGATTCCTTATTTATTATGATTTTATAGTCTCAATAGTTTTCCTTGACATGTAAAATGGTTTCTATACTTATGATAGTGACCCACACATATGACATGAACTTATGGTTTTTGATTGATTTATGATGATTTTTCTCTCTTATGATTAATGTATTTTAGAATGATAATGTTTTATTCCACGAATCATGTTTATGATATATTGTATATTGGGTATGAGATTTTTATGTTATATTCATGATATCGTGCCCTTATTCATATCTTTTCCTTACAAATGATCATCGATTGATATTCCCCTTATATACCATTGTTGATTTTCTATGTTCACTCGTTCTTATGATTTCATTTCCCCTTGTTATGAAAAATGGTTTTAAATACTGTATTATTATAAATAATATGAAATGGTGATATCATTCTAGGATATGATTGAGATCATTCACAAATTAAAGTGATCATGAATATAGTTTGTAAATACACTAAACCTTTATGGTAAGTGGGAGAGTGTTTGTGAAATGTATGAAATATTCATAAAAAATAAGAAACATTTTTGTATGAAAAGTATTGGTAATTATAGTTTCTATCAAAGAATGGTATTGTTATCCTTTTGAGCCTATTATGGGATAAATTTAATGAAAAACTGAGGGATAAGTCAATGTATCGCAAAATGTATTGAAATTTTGATGATTGATTGAAAAATTTATTTCTAAGAAATTACATCCATGTCTGGACACTTCAAGTGGTTATGGATTTATCATGGATTTACCAAGGGGTAATAACTATAAAAAGGGAAAAATGGATTTTGAATCAATTTTCATGTAGTGATAAACAATAGGGCTGGATTCATATTTTATTTGACACCCTCAAGGAATATGTTTTATAAATTCAACCACTCTTTACAACCCATTATAATGGTTTTGGATAGATGATTACTATGAATGGACTGGGATAATCCTAATTTGTAATAGATCAGAAATAAGGTGTAATGATTTAAAAATACTATGAAATATTGATATCGTTGATAAAATTTTATTTATAGTAATGATGAAAATTTTAGTTTTACTAATTGATTGAATATAAAACAATGATATTTGGGTGCTTATAGGAATGCTCTAATTTAGAATTACTATATTTTATCATAGTTATATGAATTGTTGTATATTAAGAAAAGTTAAATAAATTTAAATCCATATACCCAAATATTATATGTTGATATAGTGAAAACCCCTAATTGTATGATGATCAAATCTTAGGTCTATGATTCTTATCCAGTTGAAGTTTATGGGACTGTGATTCTAGAAAAAACTCGTTATTCTCTATCTGGTTAAAGTAGATGTTATCACAGGTAAGGATTGAATTTATCTACATAAATCCCAAATCAATTTCTGAGGAAGTAAATCCGAGTTTTATATTCCAAAAAAACCTATGATCATCTATCAGTGTGATGAAAAATATAAACTTCCAATATAAATTAAAACAATTTTATGGGTCTTGATTTCTATTCAAAATGGGTGTTTTTATCATATGGTTGGGGATAAACTCAATATTAATTATATACAAATTGTGAGGGAGTTTTTTGATGTAATTTAGGAATAATTTTTTATTCTTTTAGAAAATCATGAAGTTTATTTATGAATATAAATAATACATGTTGCTACACCAATTTCAAAGACACTATTTAGAATGTCCCAAATTGAGTTGCATGAATTTTAAAATAAATTCACCAAGAATATTAAAAAGGTATTAATTTAGCCAATTATTCCACCTTGGGATTAAATTTTTCTTCTTTTATTAATAAATATGAATTTATGTGACTCTATATTTATTATTAGGGATAAAATCACAATCAAGAATATGCATTATCTACCCCCATTTTGATGACTTGTTTGATGAACTAAATGGATCTAAATACTTTTACATTATTTAACACCATTTGGATATTATCAATTATTGTTCTTGAAGGAGTAGATTCCCATGATAATATCCCATTCAAGGTACGGACACTATTAATATACAGTGATTCCATTTTTTATTACTAACGCCCCACTATATTCATGGTTATAATTAATAAAATCTGTAGATATTACCTTGATCTACTCATGGTAGTCAATATATATGATATTATTATACTTTCAAAGAAAATGGAAGAGCATTAATATTCCATGATAACTGTATAGAATACCTTAAAAAGGGATATGTTTTATGAAAAATTTACAATTTGTGAATTTTGGGACAAAAAAGTTTCATTTTTTTGACATATATGGTATATATGTGGATCCATCAGAGATTAAAGTTATAAAAAGTTAGACCAGACTAATATATGTGATTGATATGACTTTTTTTATTTTTATGGATATTATAAATGGTTTTTGTAGAGTTTATGATAATTGTATAATCCACTCACTAAGTTAACTCTGAAAGGAGCGATGATCCATTATAGAAATGAACGTGAGGAAAATATCCCGGAAATACAGGGACGGTTAGTCAGCGTAACTAGGATTTCATTACCCTATAGTGGATAAGGGTATGTAATCTATAGTGATGAATCAAATAAGGCATTTTGATGAATTATTAAGTATAATTTCATGGTTATAGCTTATTAACTAGAAAATTTGATGGTTTATGAGTGAAATTAACCAACTCTTTATTTGAAGTTAGTTTGGTAAATTTGTCATTAAAGATATAGAGACATTATCTTTTTGAAAAAATATGTGATATATATATTTAATGAAAATAAACTTTTATATTATAAATTTTAATAGTAATATTTAATTATAAACTACATAATTATGTTGGATTTGATTAAATGAAATAGTTGACCAATAAATTACAACCCTATGAAAGAGAACAAGGTGTCCAATGATTTGGGTCAATAGGATCATGGTATATTATCTATCATGGGGATAAAAAAGATTCAATATTTAATTATTTCCAATATATGGATATTTTAATCTTGTAGGAAGGGGAGAATTATTATCTTTCTCAAATGAGTGTTCAAACATCAATCCATGTGATGATTAAAGCAGAATAGAAGGAAGATATACAGTTGTAGAAGGTCTAAAATATTCTTGTGTTTTACATTTGTTATGATGGAATAATAATGTTCAAAAACCATGTATATGATCCATCCATACTATATTTAAGGAATAAGTTTTATATTATTTTCATAGTTCTTCATTCTCTATTCATTATGTAAGTACAATGATGTCTAGATATTTAAAAGGGTATTTCTGGTGGGATGGAATAATGAGAGTGTTGGCAGATATTGTATATCAGTTCTTGATATGTTAGTAAGTTAATAGAGAGACAAAAATGTGTAAGGGTATGTTACAACCATTACCCATACCTGAATGGAAATGGGAAAACATCACCATGGATTTTGTTATTGTACATCCCAAACATCTAATGGAAATAATGCTATTTGGGTTGTATTCAATCATCATTCAAAGTTAGAAAACATCATTACTATAAAATAGGATTTAACTCTTTATTATCTCTCCATAATATACTTTAAAAAAGTGATAAGGTTATATAGAGATCCAAATTATATTCTATCCTATTAGGATTTCATGTTTATGTTGATGTTCTGGAGAAGTCATTAAAAAAATATTGATAAATAGTTGAGTTTCAATACAACATATAATATTCAGATAGATCTTCAATATAAGAGAACCATATAAGACTTATATGATATACTATTATCTGGTTCAATAGATTACAAATGTTGTTGGGATTAACACATTTCTTCAGTCAATTTATTTTACGACGATGGATTTCACTTTAGGAATAAAATGGCTCCTTATGAATCCATATTTGAAAAGAAGTGTACAAATCCAATTTGGTGGGATGTAGTTGGAGAAATAAATGTTTTTTGACTTGAGAAATATAAAGAAATCTAGATAAAGTGTAGATCCATTTAGAATCACATCAAGGAAGATTTGAGTTGAAGGAAAAGTTATGCAAATAATCATTGACATGATTTGGAGTTTGAAGTTAGCAAGTTGGGTTTTCTGTGAATTTAACCATGGAATAAGGTTTTGATAACATTAAAGATTGTGATGTTGATCAATAGTTAAATTGAACCTTTTTATATTATTTATTAATTAGGGATTTTAGATTATTGATTAGCACTTCCACTGAACCTCTATCAATTTCACAATGTGTTCTATGTATATCTCGTTAGGAAGTACATACCTGAACCATGACATGTAAAAAAATTATACGTCATAAAGTTGATGTAGGATATTTATAATGAGGAAAAAGTGGTGGAGATTTTGTATTATATATAGAATGTTCTAAAAAACAAGACTACTTATTTGGACATTTATAAAAAACCAACCAATTTAGGGAAGCTACATGGGAACCTGTGGGTATTATGAGGATGAAGTATATTCAATTCTTTAATAATAGTAAAAAAAATTCAATGGAATTTTTTATTTTAATGGGGGTAGAATTTAACACCACAATATTTCATGAAACATTTGTTTTTAAATAAATTTTACTTTCTTTAACAGATTGTGTTGCATGAAACACTCAGTTTTGATGAACAATAATATATTATAGTTATTATTATTTAACCATGACCATCATTACCTTGCCATAAAACCTACTAGTGTGTATAAAAATAATGAAAATATAAAATAAATAACAAATTTTTTTAGATAGATATAATATATTGATAAAAAAGTACTAATTTTTTTAGTAATGTCATTTCATGCCATAAAAATACATGTTTTACACAAAAAATATTTTTTTATTTCATTTGGTGAACAGATAATAAAATTGGTTTTAATTTTCTCATTTATAAAATTAATTTTGGAAATGAGAACTATTTTTAAAATAATCATGTAAAAACAATATTAGAGTCAATTTTAGTGAATTTTCTAAAAATATCAATTTTCCAATGAATAGTTAAAAATACATATTTTCATTAAAATATGTCTTTTATTTTAAAGAATTTACAAGTTATATATAATTTTAAAATAAGTTTTAAAGTAATATTACTACAATTATATTATTATATATCACATTTTTTCCTTTTCAATAAATTTAATGTTCAATTTTATATAAAATACTTTTATACATACAGAATAAATTCGTTGCAAAACTGTTTTTGCGTCACATATAGGTGTTTAACTTTAAGTTAAATTTTACAATTTTTTGAATTGATTTTTTAAAAATAGATTATAAATTTTTAGTCAGGTTAATTAATATTATTTAATAAGTACATATTAATCTTTGGTCTTAATTAATATTAAAAACATTAAAATTTTAATAAAGTGGTAAAGGTCAAAATGATTATACAAGGGGTTACCCTAAAATGATTTGGGGTAAAATAAACTAGAAACATATAAAATTTCAATTATATAGACATATTTAAATTTTCTATCATATAAGTTTTAATAATTATCTCTTATGGGGCCTTGCGTGTCACGACCCGTCCCCTGGGGCCCGTGTCGTGACTACCCCATGCCCACCTTCCATATGCTAGGGTCTGGAAACAAGCACCGAAAGGCGTATTCCCTAAATCTGGGAGGGCATTGCCTTTATATCCTGTAAATACACACAACCAAGCACACATCAAGATACGAACACAAGCAAATTTTATAGTAAAAAGAGAGTGTATATTATGAAAAAGGGGCAAGAATACAAGCCCAAATGGAGTGTACAAGAAAACTGAAAAGTACAAGTATACTGAAATGGATCCTATGAAGATCTTCCAAGTATCCTACCTGAAGGGTAGGTACAAATCTCAAACAGTCCTCTCTATGGTATGCCTCGTCTACTATCCACCATTGAGCTACCCCCAGTCCTGGTACTCATCCTCAATCAACATTTTCCGTTGTCTACATCAAACACAACACAGTGCGGGTGTAGCCTGTGCAGGGGAGAGTATAACGATACTCAGTAGGGACCCAGAGACCCTCAAGGTCTCAAAAAAATCCACAAAAGATAAACCAAAATCATGAAAACAACTTCCAACCCTACCTAGGTATATGCCAATACATATACCTAAGATATCAAGTATACTCATCTCATCAACGAGGAAACACAATGCCCAACTCATTAGCCAAGAACTCAATTGTTCCTAGAAGGAAAAAATACCATGAAGGTAACACCACAAAGGTAAGTACCAAAAAGGTATCGCCACATAGAAGAATACCACAAAGGTATCACCATAAAGGGATGTACCACAAAGGTACGCCACACAGAAGAATACCATAAAGGTATCACCATAAAGGTAAGGAATCACCTCGCACTAGGTATAACTAAGGTACGATTGTAACACCCCAAGATTCCATGGTACGCCTCTCTTTGAAGAATAGAGCAGCGTGTGTTGTACGCAACCTCGAGTTCTAACACACCGCGGCCAATAAAACTAGAAGTTATGAATTGTAATACCCAATTTTTGAAATTATATAAATTTTATATTTCAAAATGGACTTCATTTTTGGATTCGGAATATCAAAATTAGCCTATGTTGAATTTTTGGTATTTTTCTGAGAACTTCTAATTTTTGATGAATAGTGAAAAATACTTAAAAACAACTTTTTTAATCATAATAATTTATAGTGATAAATTATACAATTGAGTGGTTTTAAAGTATAATATGAATATATTTTTACCATTTTATCTAATGGTGGTCATTATAATTAATTTCATTTTGAAATTGAACATAAATAATTGTCAATCTTTGGATATATATTGTTTCTTAAAAACACGCTATTTGTGGTGACAGCGGGAATTAATTATTAAATTAATTAATGCAACCTATATGATTGGAATTTTATAAAATAGACATCAATTTTTAATTCATAATATCAATTATATCTTAGGATGAATTTTTGGAATTTTTCTGAAAAACTTCGATTTTGGATGAATAGTGAAACCACTAAGTGGTAGTTAAAAAACTAAATTTTCATTTAAATGAAATTTTATCTCCTCTGTGATTTGAATTCCAAAAATCCAAAATGCATCATTGTCATTAGGAAGTAAAATGTGATTCAATGGGATTAAAATAATTTTTGGTGAATAGTATCTTTTAAGTTCTATTAATCGCGATTAAAGGTAATTAGTGAAATTTAAGGTAAAAATGATATTATAAAATTATGAAAATATCTCGACACCTGTCCTACACTTATTGGATGAGTCATGGACAACCAATAAAATCTATGTGTCAACATGGGGACCCCATGGAGCCACTTGGGTAAGAAAATGACATTAATAACTTTTTATTTAAAGTAAAAATAAAATTGTCACAAACATGTGTTGTTTTACTAAAACAATTATTACATGGGGCTATATAAGTTAACATTTCGACTATAAATATTAACTGGAAAGATAAAACGATTTCTTAATACATTATATTTTTTTTTAATTTTTAGACATTAAATAAATTAAATTTTTTATGACACCATGATGATTCAGCGATTACCTCATTAATTAACGATTTAAATAAAATGAAAAGATAATGTAAAATATAAGACTTACACATGTCAAAAACAAATTAGATGGGTAGATTACGAACCCTTATCACCTTATAATCTAAATATATAATTGTGGGACCTTTAAAATCCGAATATCATTTCATAATAATGTAACATTGCATGACTTTCCAAGAGTGCCTCTCCTCTCCCCTTATAAAAGGCCCCTACCTCTACCACATTATTCACAACATCAAAGACATTTGGCTCGGCCAAACTCTGCCCAAATACTCTCTCAAATTCCTGCTCTTACTCCTAGAAGCCTCACTTTGGGCAGAATTCTTCCCAAGGAAGCCTTTGGCTCAAATCAAAAAGATTTACCCGAATTTGAGGTAATGTTTTCTCTTATGTTATTTTGTTTTATTTTGATTCTCCAACCCCTTAAACTATTTTTATTCCTTTCTTTTGTACCAAAACCAGTATCTTAAATATACTAGGATGTTGTTATGAAATGTATTTGATTTACACTTACACACACCTTCGTCTAATGGTTAAAGAACATACTGTTTCTGTGGTTGGAAAATTTCTGTCTCATGAAACGATGATTGTTCAATCTTCTTTTAACACCTCTCATGGTGGCCATTAAGATGTCACTATATTTATATATGATATATATTATGTTTATTTTTTCCTTGTGCTTCTTTTTTTCTCATTTATGGCATACCTTTATGATTTCCATTATGGGTAAACGTGATAATTTCATTTTTGGAAGTGCGGACTACCGCCCCCTCAAAGTGATTTGAATCGTTAATGCCATATGTGGGATGTATAAAGGATGGAGTAAATTATATTATATATGATATTATACTGGAATTATAATATAACTTTATATAATTATGATTTCATTCCATTAAATATGAAATAGAAATGAAAGTAGCGTTCATGCGTACGTATGGCTTACAGTCTCCATGAACGATGCATTTCATTTCTTACCTCTAAATGTTACGTAATATTATGAATGAATGTATATACTGGATATATATGATATATATGATTTCTACATCATGAATATAATTCTGGATATAATGGATATTTTACCACATGATCAACTTGTAATTATAAGAAGTTTATTTTTGACACAAGTACCAAAGATCGACAAAAGACCGTTATTAACTTAAATAATTAAATAATTTTCATAAAATGGTAATAAGTGATATAAAAAGAATAATGAACATGAAAAAGGTTCTTAATCAAGTAGAAATTAACTCTTGTTTATTATTCAGGAGTTTAAATAACGATAGACTAAAGTCAGACATGAGGTAAGGGACTTCTTAACACAATTTCTATTCTTTGGGTTAATCATTTACTTTAAAATTATGCCATGATATTATTATGTCCTATCTTGTATTTTTACTTTCATTATGTTTACTCATAGTTCATACAAAAAATAGATCTATTTTATTTAAAAATAATGATCTTTATAAGGGACTTCGTCTCAATCTCTTTTCATTGAGGCATATTTTGTTTTATACACAACTTTCTTTTATACAGTGTATAAGGCCCTTTGTCTTTTATGTTTATTCAATAGGAATCTTTTTTATACGCAGAATTTTACTAAATGAAAAAAGGGAATGTTTTTTTGTCGTACGTATGCAGCGACAACGACTTCTCTGCCGCCATGACCATTATTTGAGTTTCGGCTTCCTCTACAAACCATAACTTTTTTTAAATGAAAAATAAATACCAAGTTTTAATTTTTTTTTTATTTTGGTATTGAAAATGGTTTTATTATACCAATGTGTTGTATTGATATCTTGTGATTTATAGGTGAAAATGTTATGTTTCCTTTATGCATGTTTTATGTGATACGATTATGTTATGGTTTATGATATGTTTAAACCTGTTCATATGTGGAATGCATTGGACTTAATAAGTGACGGTTGGAGCCCGCTATAGCTCCTCGATGCATCGACAGGTCTCATGAGAAAATCTAGTGTCTTGGAACGAGGCCTTGATGGAATATTATTTGTATTCATGGCACGAGGCCTTGGCTACGTGGTTATGATAGTCTAGCATTATGCATTCCATCATTATGAAAGTGGTTATTGATATTGCATGTGATTATTCGACCAGTAGAATATCCATGTGAATAAATAAATGGAATTATTTCATTTTATTTTGCCATATTATGCTGATGTTCAATTTTAAATGTCTTTTTATTAGTTATACAATGCCTTAAATGTTTATGTTTATTTATGACAGCTTCCACTATATTTTTATCCTTACTGGCCATCTGAGCTCACCCCTTTCAATGTTTTAATTTTTCCCGGATGTGAAGAAGTATTTTATGAATGACCTAAAGGGATAATATGATTGGATATGAAGACAAGATGTTGTTATAGTTTTTTATTACTTTATGATGTAATGTAATACTTATGAGTGTATCTAGTGTTTCAAGGCTACAAAACTAATCGGTCTTTCGAGACTTGATCTTTGTGATCGTGCCAATGTTACGCAATAATTCACCGACTCTGGGTAACTGGGGTCAGGGCGTTACAGTTGGTATCAGAGGTAGTTTAGTACTAACCATGGATTCTAGATTTAGATAAACTCTGATTAGGGCACATAGACCTAAGATAAAATTTGGGGATTAGTATAGAAGAACTTCCTATAATTTTGGTATTATATAGGTTTTGTTTGTTTTCTGAGCAATAAATCTCTATCTGGAAATGAGCAGGTAGAGGCGGCTCTGGCACAGATATACCTAGGGGTAAAACCCGAAAACAACACTTTGAGCTAGACTCGAATGGGAACTGGTGCACGAAAATGGGACTTGCTGCACTCTTGGTTACGACACTCCAGGGGGATATGCTTAGGATAATTCTAATTTTCATTACAAACAATTATAAAGGGTTATGAGTATATACTTCCTCAAAGAAAACATTTTTGTGAATTAAGATTATATCCATAAATAGTTCAATTTATATTAAGAGTTTTGCAAGTTTGTAAATATGTATTTTGATTCATAAATTAATATAGTTTATGACATTGTTTAGAAATGGCACCTAGTGGGAAGAATGGAAACCATATCAATGCAAGCACTCCATGTAGGGATTGCCCTCCTGATCAAGATAATTATAGTGGAGCTGCAGATACAACTGGTGCTGATCAACTTATCACCATACTGGGAAAACTCACTCAGGTTATGAATAATAACCTTACTCATATGGAGCACCCTGATCCGCAACATGGAGGATCAATGTTAGATCGTTTCATGAGGCAAAAACAGACAAAATTTAATGGGGGTAAAAATCCATTAGTAGCTGAGTAATGGATAAACTCCTTAGAGAAAATATTCCATGCCTTGGGGAGTAGTGAAATGGAGAAGGTTGTCATTGCAGTTTACTGCCTCACTGGATATACTGATCAATGGTGGTCGTTGATTCAAAACACAAAGGAAGATGAAGAATTATCAAGTATGGAATGGAGGGAGTTTAAGGAAATTTTCTTAGAAAAATACTTTCCACATGAACATTGACCAGATATGGAAAGGCAATTTTTGAGTCTGAGGCAGAAGGAGGATGAGAATGTCGCAAAGTATGAGGCTAACATTACAAGGTTAGCGAGGCATGTTGAAGATTATATATGTATCCCAAGAAGTAAGATTGATCATTTCTTTGATGGGTTAAAACCATTTCTCTGTCGAGCTTTAGTATCATAATATTTCTCAACATACGAAGATATAGTCTCGTGTTCTATCAAGACAGAAAAGGAATTCTCTAAATCTTATGATAATAAAGTAAAGCAAGAGAAGAAGAGAACGGTGGAGCAAGAGACAGATAAAGGGAAAATGTGAAAGAAGGATTTTCCATTATGTGATAATTGTTGGAAGAATATCCTCGGTACTTTCCTAAAAGGAATGGGAGTTTGTTATAAATGGGGAGAAAAAGTTCACCATGATCGTGATTGCAAGGGAAAGAAAGAGGTTGTCAATGTTGAATGCTACAATTGTATGGAAATGGGGCATTATGAAAATGAATGTCCTAAGCGTTAGGGAAACTTACCTTAGAAAAGGCCAAGGGATCAAGGAAAATCTTATGCTCTTACTATAGGTGATGTGGAATAATTAATGTATTGGTGCTTTTGGACTCAAGGATTATGTTTTGGTTTTATGAATAATGTGATATATATAAGGATTATACTGAATTACATGTTGTTTTCATTAAGTTTTTAATATTATGAAGGTAATCATATTTTTAAATGTGACAATAAGAGAAACTTTACTTTGTTTTAGGAATCTGATGATACAATTGATTTTGGAATTAAGAGACCTTTTAGAGAAAGTCTGGATGGAGGTATATTGGATAACTATAAAGGTTGGAATGGATTAAGTTGAACTTTGGATAGTATTGTTAAAGGTTAACACATTTATGAAGATTATTTTTGGAATATTATAATACTATAGTTTTAGGAAAAGGAAAAACTGTAGGTTGGGGGATAACCCGTCGCGTCGGACAATGATGTAGGAATCGAACCCACAACCATAGTGCGAATGGCCTTTATTACCTACCCCTAGCCTACAGGAATTTCCTGGTTATTACAAAAGAGTTTTCCTAATCTAAATGGTATGTGTTAATATTTGGAACCTTATAAAATTAGGATAAATAGAATATTTTTGAGTTCTATTACATTTTGGAGTGAAAGATGGGTTTGTGGTAAAAATTTATTAAAGAATGAAAGTCAACATGACAAGTAAGTATACTTCCTTACGTTCTTAGTAAATCTCTTAAATAAATTCCTCAACTTTATGAAAGGTAACTTAAAACAAAAATGTTGTCGGTTAACTTTTCCAATTGGGGAATCAATGGCCATTTTACCAATCACAAGTTTGTGATTTTCTTGTAGTTAACTTTCTCCTAATCCTATTTTCTACAACTCTCCATCAGACCTTGATGATATGTTTCTCCTCCATATCCATATTTTCATAGAATCCTAGTATGCGCTCTCTCGAGTGACCTTTGTACTTATCTTTCTTTCTTTTAAAGTTATATTTTTATTAACCTTATTTCTGATGTGGGTTTTCCACAAAGGTATTTTCTATTTTCAACCTTTTATTTTGAATGAAAAATTTCAAATTGTGAGGATGCAATTTATTTAAGGAGGGGAGAATGTAACACTCCAAGGTTCCATGGTACGCTTCTCTTTGAAAAATAGAGCAACATGTGTTGTACGCAACCTCGAGTTCTATCAGACCGCGACCAATAAAAGTAGCAGTTATGAATAGTAATACCCACTTTTTGAAATTATATAAATATTATATTTCAAAATGGACTTCATTTTTGGATTCTTAATATCGAAATTAGCCTATGTTGAATTTGTGGTATTTTTCTGAGAACTTCCAATTTTTGATGAGTAGCGAAAAATACATAAAAACAACTTTTTTAATAAAAATAATTTATAGTGATAAATTATACAATTGAGTGGTTTTAAAGTATAATTATAAAATATATTTACCATTTAATCCAATGGTGGTTATTATAATTAATTTCACTGTGAAATTGGACATAAACAATTGTCAATATTTTGATATATATTGTTTTTTAAAAACACACTATTTGTTGTGATAGCGGGAATTAATTATTAAATTAATTAATGCAACCTATATGTTTAGAATTTTGTAAAATAGACATCATTTTTGAATTCAGAATATCAATTATAGCTTAGGGTGGATTTTTGGTATTTTTCTGAAAAACTTGATTTTGGATGAATATTGAAACCACTAAGTGGTAGTTAAAAAACTGATTTTTCATTTAAATGAAATTTTACCACCTCTGTGATTTGAATTTCAAAAATCCGACACACATCATTGTTATTAGGAAGTAAAATGTGATTCAAAGGGATTAAAATAATTTTTGGTGAATAGTAGCTTTTAAGTTCTATTAATCGCGATTAAAGGTAATTAGGGAAATTTAAGGTAAAAATGATATTATAAAAATATGAAAATATCTTGACACTTGTTCTAAACTTATCATAAGAGTCATGGACTATCATGAAAATCCATCGGTCAATGTGGGGACCCCATGGAGCCACTTGGGAAAGAAAATGGCATTAATATCTTTTTATTTAAAGTAAAAATAAAATTGTCACAAACATGTGTTGTTTTACTAAATAAATTATTACATGGGGTTATATAAGTTAACATTTCGACTATAAATATTCGTTGGAAAGATAAAAATATTTCTTAAATCATTATATCTTTTTTATTATTTTTAGACATTAAATAAATTAAATTTTGTATGACACCATGATGATGCAGCAATTACCTCATTAATTTACGATTTAAATAAAATGAAAAGATAATGTAAAATTTAAGACATACGCATGTAAAAAACCTATTGGATGGGTATATTTAGAACCATTATCACCTTATCATCGAAATATATAATTTTGGGTCCTTTAAAATCCGAAAATAATTTCATAATAATGTAACATTTCATGACTTTCCAAGAGTGCCCATCCTCTCCTCTTACAAAAGGCCCCCACCTCTACCACCTTATTCACACCATCAAAGCCATTTGGCTCATCCAAACTCTACCCAAATACTCTCTCAACTTTCCTCTATTACTACTAGAAGCCCCAATTTGGGCAGAATTATTCCCAAGGAAGCCTTTGGCTTAAATAAAAAAGAGTTACCCGATTTTAAGGTAATGTCTTCTCTTATGTTATTTTGTTTTATTTTGCTTCTCCAACACCTTAAAAACTCTTTTTATTCCATTGTTTTGTAACAAAAACAGTATCATAAATATACTAGGATGTTGTTATGAGAAGTATTTGATTTACACTTACACACACCTTCGTCCAATGGTTATGGAATATACTGTTTCTGTGGTTGGAAAATTTCTGCCTCACGAAATGATGATTGTTCAATATTCTTTTAACACCTCTCATGGTGACCATTACGATGTTACTATATTTATATATGATATATACTATGTTTATTATTTCATTATGCTTCTGTATTTCTCATTTATGGCATACATTTATGATTTCCATTATGGGTAAACGCCATAATTTCATTTTAGGAAGTGCGGACTACCGCCCCCTCAAAGTGATTTGAATCGTTAATGAAATATGTGGGATGTATAAAGGATGGAGTAAATGATATTATATATGTTATTATACTGGAATTATAATATAACTTTATATAATTATTATTTCATTCCATTAAATATGAAATAGAAATGAAAGTAGCGTTCATGCATACGTACGGCCTACCGTCTCCATGAACCGTGCATTTCATTTCATACCTCTAAATGTTACATAATATTATGAATGAATGTATATACTGGATATATATGATATATATGATATCTACATCATAAATATAATTCTGGATATAATTGATATTTTACCACATGAACAACTTCTAATTATAAGAAGTTTATTTTTGACTCAAGTACCAAAGATCGACAAAACGACCGTTATTAACTTAAATAATTACATAATATTCATAACATGCTAATAAGTGATATAAAACTAATAATGAACTTGAAAAAGGTTCTTAATCATGTAGAAATTAAATCTAGTTTATTATTCAGGAGGTTAAAGAATGATCAAGTCAAGTCGGACACGAGGTAAGGGAACTTCTTAACACAAGTTCTGTTCTTTGGGTTAATCTCGTACTTTCAAATTATGTCATGATATTATTATTTCCTATCTTGTATTTGTAATTTCATTTTGTGTACTTATAGTTAATACACAAAATAGATCTCTTTTATTTAAAAATAATGATCTTTGAAAGGGACTTCGTTTCAATCTATTTTCATTGAGGCATATTTTTTTTATACACAACTTTCTTTTATACGGTGTATAAACCCCTTTAACTTTTATTTTTATTCAAAAGGAATCTTTTTTATACGAAGCATTTTACTAAACGACAAAAGGGAATGTTTTTTTGTTGTACGTATTCGGCGACAATGACTTATCTGCCGCCGTGACCATTATTTGAGTTTTGGCTTCCTCTACAAGCCATAACTTTTTTAAAATGAAAAATAAATACCATGTTTTACTTTTATTTTATTTTGGTATTGAAAATGGTTTTGTTATATCAATGTCTTGTATTGATATCTTGTGATTGAAAGGTGAAAATGTTATGTTTCCTTTATGCATGTTTTATGTGATACGATTATGTTATGGTTTATGATATGTTTAAACCTGTTCATATGAGGAATGCATTGGACTTAATAAGTGACGAGTGAAGCCCGCTATAGCTCCTTGATGCATCAGAAGGTCTCATGAGACAAACTAGTGTCTTGGCACGAGGCCTTGGAAAAATCTTATTTGTAGTCTTGGCACGAGGCCTTGGCTACGTGGTTATGATAGTCTGGCATTATCCATTCCATCATTATGAAAGTGGTTATTGATATTGCATGTGATTATTCGACCAGTAGAATATCCATGTGAATAAACAAATGGAATTATTTCATTTTATTTTGCGATATTATGCTGACGTTCATGTTTAAAAGGCTTTTGTTTAGTTATACATTGCCTTAAATGTTTATGTTTATTTATGAAAGCTTCCACTATATTTTTATTTTTACTGAGAATCTGAGCTCACCCCTTTAAAAGTTTTAATTTTTCCAGAATGTGAAGAAGTATTTTATGAATGACCTGAAGGGATAATATGAGGGGATATAAAGACAAGATGTTGTTGTAGTTTTTTATTACTTTATGATGTAATGTAAAACTTATTAGTGTATCTAGTGTTTCAAGGCTACTAAACTAATCAGTCTTTCGAGACTTGATCTTTCTGATCATGCCAATGTTACGCAATAATGTACCAACTCTAGGTAACAGGGGTTGGAACTTTACAATGATAGAAAAGATTATTAGGTGTAACTACTGAATCATTTTACTCTATTTAAGAGGAAGATCCACATAGGATCCTAAATCAGTAGACCCATGTAAGATCCTAGTACCGCATACTGACGTAGGATCCTAGTATAACAGACCCATTTAGTATCATATAGTAGTCCCACATGGATTTACTTGAGCGAATCCAAGTGGGACTCTCGAACATAGACCCACATAGGATCCCAAAGCACAAATCAACATAAGATCTCTTTCTCATGTTACAACTAGTTATAGGGTTCCCGCACTAAGCTCGCTTGATTCCGGGAGGGTCCGCTCCTTATGTCACAGGTCAATACTCCAACTGCCACGAAGTCACCTGATTAAGTATCCCAATGGACAACCATGTTATAGGGGTCTCAATGCAAGAGAAAATGTGTCAAACAGAAGCTCGGTCTGTATGTTATTGGCCCTTTAGTCCCGAGGGCCCAGTTGGATTTGTGTCCGATCCAACCCATACGTACCCCAAAATTAACCAAAACTCATGTGTGGTATACCAAAAGGATTGTCTCAATCCAAATTTTCCGGCATCGTAGATAGTTCATCAAACAGAAGCTCATATCTCAATTTATGGTTGAAAGAACAAAAAGGGTCGAAGATGGTCCGAGTCCGGTCCCACATGGCCCGACACGACTCGATTTGGGTCGACTCGGCCCAACCCTGGTCCAGCCCTAGGTCCGACCCGGCCCTTGATGTGGCCCGCACTGGGTGGACCGTGGTGCGCGGCCCACTATGTGGCTCACGCGTGGTGACCCACGGTGGGCCGGATGGAAAGCCCTCCTCCGCGGCGCGGTCGCGCGCAACTCCACCACCAGCGGCTCGCAGCGAGGCAGCCACCGTCCTTCACTGCCAAGGCCTCATGTCGTGGCTCTTACATGTCGGCAGTGCGGATGCACGCCACCTCCACCCCTTCGCGTGACCAGACGTGCATCGGCCGCCGCCTCTGCTCAGCTGAGGCCGATGGGCCCCGACCCTCCACTGGCGGCGCGGTTGCGTGACCACCGTTTTCATGGCCGACCGGTGTGCCAGCTACCACACTTGAGTCCTTCCAGTGCTAGTCGCTGGTACCATATTCAGTCCTCATCCATCGTGATGAATTCATCAAAAATCACAAAGGATGCAGAGTAGTCGGCCCATGTTTGTTTGACCCACACCCTTTGTGTTAGAGTGGTAGCAAGAAGCTGATGGAGAGTGATTCAACGTAAAAGAAATTAATGAAGACTAATCAAATCACACCCCTACATTTTCATTCATTGGAGGAGTCGATAGGTAGAATATGAATTCATTGAAGGACGTCGGTATTTGTTGCTTCCGCAAAGTGCTTCCGATTTGGGATCAAGGTCAGTTCCTCATTCTTCGTTGGAGAGGGAATTCTTCGTTGGAGGGAGAGTTTCTCTAAAGTTCTCCCCTATTCCAAAGATTTCCCAAAGCAAATGAGGAGACAACAAATTAAAATAAGTTTATCAAAATAATTTATATTGGCACAATTAATGTTGGCACAAATAAATGGCACAATTAATTAATTGGAGAGTTGAGAAGTTTTCCCCCATTAAGAGGGGTTTGGGTGGTCCCCACCACTATGTATTCAAATTGGGAGTTTTTTCTAGCTCGGGTGGTTCCCACATCCATAATTTCAAAAGATAGGTTTCAAAATAATAATAAAATGTTAATTATTTTATTTTTCATCTTGCACGAAAAAGTGAAAACTATCTTCCACCCTCGACCAACTATTGTCGAGGTGAAGGTATCTTCAAACGAATATCGGTGCTGCGAGTTCAACGGTGTCCACAGATTTCAATTCCGAGCACCGGTTCAGAAGTTATAAAAACCTACTCGTACTTTTACTAAATGTACTTTAAAAAATGTCAGAAATTCATTCTGGGCACATCGGGCCTTGGAATCGCGCACTGTCAAATTTCATAGACTCATAATATTTCCATATAATTAAAAAAATTACATGAAAAAATCAGGGTCTTTACAATCTCCCCAGATCAGAGCTTTGTTTTGTTGAAAGCCACATAAAAAAAATAGTAAAACAAGTGGGGGTTCTGAGCATGAATTCGAGCCTCCCTCTCTCATGTTCTCTCCTAGAGGTTACCATGATACCAATGTATATTCCCCAAAGGTATCAATCACCCATGAAGGACAATATCTTGTAGATCCTCAATCTCTATATGAACTTCCATAAACGTCGCTCCATCGTCAATGTCCAGCTCGCCCCAGTCAATGATGTGTGATGGGTCGTGCATATATCTCCTCAGTTGGGATACATGGAAAACGGCATGCACTCAGTGAAACTGAGGGGGAAGATCTAAGTGGTAAGTCATCTCACCAACTCTGTTGAGAACCTCAAAGGGTCCAATGAACCTCAGAGATAACACGCCGCCCTGACCAAATCAGTACAAACCTCATCAGGGTGAGACTCATTGGAAGACGTGGTCACCATCCTTGAACTCCATAGGTCTCCATCTCTTGTCGACATAAGACTTCTTCCAGCTCTGTCTAGTCTTCATATGCTCCTGGATAATCTGCACCATCACCGTGGAAGCTCATACCATCTATGATCCCATGAGTGCTGACTCCCCTAGGTTAGTCCAGCGCAAATGCGATCTGCAAGGTCGGTCGTATAGAGCCTCTAATGGTGTCATCCCAATGGTGGAGTGATATTTTTTGTTGTAAAAAAACAACACCAAGGGAATGTTATCCTCCCAGCTCTGACCGAAGTCAAGGACGCAAGCACGCAATAATTCCTCGAGGGTATGAATGGTCCACTCAGTCTGGCCATCCGTCTGAGGATAGAAGGCGATGCTCAAATGAAGCTACATCCCGAAAGCCTTAAAAACCCATTCCAAAGATGGGAAGTAAAACATAAATCACGATCAGAGATAATCATCGAGGTTACTCCGTATATCCACAAAATCTCCTGCACATAGAGGCATCCTAAGATCTTTACTGAACGCTACTCTCTGATGTGTAGGAAGTGGGCCAACATGTTGAGTTGGTCGATGATCTCCCAAATAGAATCATGACTCCTCAATGTAAATGGATGTATTGTCACGATGTCCATGGATATTACATCCCACTTCTACTCTGGGACCTCTAAAGGATGAACTAAGCATACTGGTACCAGATGCTCTACCTTCACTTGCAGACAATTGAGGCACCAAGAGACAAGCTCTGCTACTGCATTCATTATTCCTGACCACCAGTGCTATCATCGGAGGTCCTTTTATTTCTTCTCCACTCATGGATGTACCGCTAGAGGGTATTTGTGGAACTCCCTCAACACATCCTCCTTAAGTGACACTAGTACCATGGTGCGTTCTATGAAATGGATGACATGCTCCCCACCAATAGAAAATCCATCATGTGCCTGTCCTATAAATATCTAAACACGTCGAGCATAGCAGTCAGTGTTTCTAGGATATGCCTCCATGAATTGCTAAAGATGTGAGGGAGTGACTCTAAAAGACTAAATAAAAGATGATCCATCTCGTTCCATAATGGATATCCGTAAAGCGATTAGCTACTCCGTCGTCTCACCTAGAAGCTGTATACCAGAACTCCTATTGAGTGCATCTTCTACAACGTTCCCCTTCCCAGAAGTATAGACTGTCACGAAGTCATAGTCCTAGTGAAACTCAAGACAATGCCACTATCTCAGGTTCAGGTCATTCTAAGAGAAGATATACCTATGACTATTGTGATCAGAGTTGACTGAAAAATGTTCACCCATCATGTAATGTCACCACATATTCAAGGCAAAGACCACTACTGCTAACTCCATGTAATGGGTAGCATAGTTCTACTCACGCTGTCTCAGTTGTCGAGAACCATTCACAATCACTGCTCGCTCCTGCATTAGAACACATATGAGCGCGGTCCCTGATGCGTCGCAGTACACTACGTACCCAATGCCCTCCTCCGGAAGCCTCAAGATGTGGGCTCTAGTCAGCCTCTGCCTCAGCTCTTGAAAACTCCACCAGCATCTCTCCAACCACATGAATGGTTTCCCCTTCTTTTTCGTTGTTGATAAGGGTGCTGCAACTCTGGAAAAATCTGGCACAAACCTTCGGTAGTATCTGGTCCGACCCAAGAAACTCCATACCTCCATCACACTCTTGCGAGGATCCCAAACGAGTACCTCCACAATCTTCGCAGGATCCAACACAACTCCACCCACCGATATGAAATGTCCAAGAAAGTGAACCTCTTGAATCCAGAACTAGCACTTCGAGAGATTACCATAAAGCTGGTGCTCTCCGACTGTGTGCAGAACTATCTAAAAATGATAGGCAAGCTCCTCCTTAGTAGCTGAGTAGATCAGAATGTCATTGATGAAGACCACTACAAAGCGATAAAGATATGGCTGAATGATCCTGTTCATGAGTCACCTGAACACAGCTGAAGCGTTGGTCATGCCAAATGGCATAACCAATAATTCATAGTGGCCATAATGACATCTAAAAGTCATCTTCTGTACATCCTCGTCTTGTACTCTGAGCTGGTGATAGCCTGATTTGAGGTCTATCTTTAAGAACCACTATGCTCCCTTCAGCTGATCAAAGAGGTCGTCAATCCTCAAGAGGGGGTACTTGTTCTTCATGGTCAATGGTTATAGGCGCCGATTTTCAATAAAAAGTCTCAAGCTCCCATCCACCTTGTTGGTGAACAAAATCGGGGCTGCCCAAGGAGAAACACTGGGCCGGATTAACCCCATCCCTTATAAGTTCTCCAGCTGTACCCGCAGCTCACGAAACTCCATGAGAGCCATCCGATATGCTAGTGTAGATATAAGTGTAGTCCTGGGGTACAATCAATGTAAATGTCCACTTATTTTTGTAGAGGATGAACCAGAAATTAATCAGGTAAGACATCCGTGTACTGGTCCACCACTAATGGATTTCTTAGACTCTCCACATCAACTTCTCTGAGGGTTAGGCTAGCCAAATGGTGAGTGATTGGCTGCACTCTCCTCAGGTCAAGTCCATATTGTTCTAAAAATGCCCCCTTGTCATCGGTGATGGTAATCCTAATCCCATCCGTGTGGACACACCGTACATTGTTCCCAATACAGTCAATCTGAGCATCGACTGTAGATAACCAGTCCATACCCAAGATGGCGTCGTAAGTCCTCGACGCTACTACTAGGATATCCCAACTAAATCTCTTGCATCCAAGAGTAAGCTCACATTGCCAAAACCAGCGTTTAATCATTGAATCATCTCCCATAGGAGTCTCTAGCTATAAGAATCAGGCCAACAGATCCACCAGAATCTCCGAGCTTTGAACGAGGGTAGTGGTAATAAAATAATGACTAGAACCTATGTCTATAAGTACTGTAGCTAAGGTGGAGTAGACACAGATCGTACCTCGTATCATCTCTGAAGCACCATTGTCGTAGGCTAAAACTTCCTAGAGCTGTGCTCTCCCCTGTCCACCTGCTCCTTATGGTTGGGGTGGACCACCTGGTTGTGGTGCCGGTAACACCTAGAATCGTCACCCACCGCCAGATGCACGGCCTGATACTCTGCCTCGTCTGCTTGCTCTCTACGGACCTCCTCGGTCGAACCTATGTCTCTGCCTAGGTGGTTCATCGACTGTCTACTAATCATCCATATGATGGGTCAGGATGTCACAAGCCATGTGACCCTACACACCATATGCATAACACTGACAGCTCCTCACATGACTGGCTCGATCTCGAATGCCCCACACAACAGACCTTGGGTCATGTGGTTGTCCTCTAGTAGGTCTAGTCCTCTTGGACCTCTATGTCATCTGTCTGCTACCAGCTGCAGAAGACTTTGCTATGTTACTCCAGGTGGTGGGTCTCATTGCTAGTAACTGCTCAGCAAGAAAACTCTCCACTAAGAGGGTTGTCTTTAACACCCCCTCCTGCATCAGGATGCTATGAGAAATCATCGAAGCCCTAATATCCTTCCTTAGTCCCTACTCAGAGGTTCGGTCCCTAAAGAATGGGTCCCATAACATATAAGTGGAGTAGCGTGAGAGGTCGGTGAACCTCGTTCAGTACTAAGCCACAATTATGCTGCACTGCTGTAGATGAAGAAGCTCATGTATGTGCACTACACAAAGGGTCGATGTAACAAACACTGCCCAAAATAGGATCTCAAAGTCTGCCCAGAGAAGTGTCACCTCATCGTGAACCTGGAGTTTCAGGCTCCACCATCTGCCTGCTATGGCCAGTAGAAGAATGTCGACAAGGATCACCATGAGATCAGCTGGTGTCCCAACCAGTCAGAAGAGTCTCACCACGACCTTTAACCAATCCTCTGCCACCTGTGCGTGCATCTCACCCATGAACCTGGGTGGCCTCTGGCACTAGTACTCATACAACATGCTCCAGCGGCATACACCCTCTGCTGCTAGGGTTGGTGGCATCGGTTTCCCAATGGGTAATGGTATGGCTGGTGCTTCTACTGGTGCCCCTACTGATAAAGGGACCTACACCGAAGTCTCGTCGCTTGGTTGTCTATCATCTCATACTATACCTAGAACCCTAGCTAGCTGTCTACGTAGAGGCATCCTAGAAAAAAAAATAGGTCCTCCATGTTCAATAAGTTATACCAGGTGATATGACTCAAAAAAATCAAAAATAAAACTTTTTGAAACACACATGCAATCAGTTTTTTCATGCACTGAGTTAGAAATCAGAAGTCAGGGTCCTGGTGTATGGATACGTCGGCTACCTCACCAACACTGGCTTCCCTAAATAGATTACCACACTAACTACACTAAAAACTATTTCCATTAAGAGATCAGAGTCCAATGTTCTACAATTGAACTGACTCCTCTGATACCAATTTGTCACGACCCGTCCCCAGGGCCCATGTCGTGACTACCCCCAGCCCACCTTCCACAGACCAGAGGCTGGCAACAAGCACCGAAAGGCATATTCCCAAAATCCAGGAATGCATTGCCTTTATATCCTATAGACACACACTACCAAGAACACAAAAAGATACGAAAACAAGTAAATTGTATAGTAAAAAGAGTGTTTACTATATGAAACAGGGTCCAAAATACAAGCCAAACTGGAAAGTACATGAAAACTGAAAAGTACAAGTAAACTAAAATAGATCTTGTGAACTCCTTCCAAGGTTCCTACCAGAAGGGTAGGTACAAATCTTGAATGGTCATCTCTACGGTATGACTTGTATAATGTCCACCTCTGAGCTACCACTAGTCCTAGTACTCGTCCCTAGTCAGCGTTGTTTGTCATCTGCACCAAACACAACATAGTGCGGACATATACCATATAGGGTTGAGTATAACGATACACAGTAGGGAACACGAGACCCTCAAGGTCTCAGAAAAATCCCCAAAGGATAAACCACAAGCATGAAAACAATTGACAACCCTACATAGGTATATGCCCCTACATATACCTAAGTTATCAAGTATACTCATCTCATTCTGGATGAAAAACAAGGCCCAACTCATTATCCCCAAGCTCAACTATTTCTCAATTGAAAGAATACCACGAAGCTAACACCACAAAGGTAAGTATCATAATGGTAATTTCGCACAGAAGAATGCCACAATGGTATCCCTATTAAGTTAAGTACCACAAAAGTAAGCCACATAGAAGAATTCCAAAAAAATGTCACCATGAAGGTAAGGAACTAGCTCACACCTGGTATAACTTAGATACAATAGCAAAGATGATTAGATGTAACTACTAAATCATATTACTCTATTTAAGAGGCAGACCCACATTGGATCCTAAATCATCAGACACATGTAGGATCCTATTACAACAGAACCACAATGGATCCTCGTATAAAATACCCACATAAGATCCTAGAGTAGTCCTAGATGTATTTCCTAGAGCGGATCCAAGTGGGACTCTCAAAAACATACCCATGTAGGATCCCAAAGCACAGAGCCACATAGGATCTCTTTCTAATGTTACAGCTAGGTATAGGGTTCCCACACTAAGCTCACTTGATTCCGGGAGGGTCTGATCCTCAAGTCACAAGTAGATACTCTAATATAGATAAAGTTACAGAATAATGTATCCCAAAGGACCACCACATGATAGGGGTATGAACTCAATAGATGGTGAATGAATCAGACACCCAGTCTTTATGTTATTGGCCTTTTAGTCTTGATGGCTCGGTTGGATTTGTGTCCGATCCAACCCGACCGTACCCCAACATTATCCAAAACTCAATTGGGGTATAACAAAAGGACCATATTGATCTAAGGTTTCTGGTCCCAGAAAGGGTTTGTCAAATGGATGCTCGTACCTCAAGTTATGGTCGAAAGAGAAAAAGGGTCGAAGCTGATCCGAGTCCAGTCCGACCCGACCCGGCTCGTGGGGTCCAACCCGACCCACTAGGTCTGGCCAGGCCTGTTGGCGTGGCCCAGCCCGGTGTGCGGCCCACAGGTGGATGGATGGCCAGCCCTCCTCTACAGCATGGTCGTGCGCTGCGCCACTGCCAGCGGCCAGCAGCGAGCCGACCACCATCCTTTACCGCTGTGGCCTCATGCCACGACTCCTGCATGCCGGTGGCGCAGAACCGCGCTGCCGCCTCCCCTTCATGCGACCAGTCGTGCGGCAGCCACCGCCTTACTCCACCACGACTGATGGGCCTCGGCCCTCCACCGGTGGTGCGGTTGTGCCACTGCCGTCTTCATGGTTGGCATGTGTGCCAGCCTCTGCTCCCAAGTCCAACCAGTGCCAGTCACCTGTACCAGTCGTCGTCCTCCTCCATCGTGATGAACACATCAAAAACCACAGAGGTTGCAGTGTTTTTGGGCCATGTTTGTTTGGCCCGTACCATCTACGTTAGAGTAGTATCAAGCAGCTCATAGGGGGAGATTTAACATAAAATAAATTAACAGAGATCAATAAAATCACATCCATATCTTGTCAGTTGTTGGAGGAGTCGAGAGGTAGAAGATGAAGTCATTGAAGAACATCACCTTTTTTTGCTTCCGTAAAGCGCTTCTGATCCGGGTTTGGGTTCAATCAATCATTCTTCATTAGAGAGGGTGTTCTTCATTTGAGGAAGAGTTTCTCCAAATTTCTCCCATTTTCTAATGATTTCACCAAGGAAATGATGAGTCAAAAAATAAAAATATGTTTATCAAAATAATTTACGTTGGCAGTATTAAATTTGGCACAAATAAATGGCCTAATTAATTAATTGGAGAGTTGAGAGGTTTTACCCAAGTAAGTGGGGTTTGTGTGGTCCCCACCACCATCAATTCAAATAGGGAGATTTTTCTAGATCGGGTGGTCCCCACCATTATATTTTCAAAATAAAGGTTTCAAAAGAAAAATGAAATGTTAATTATTTTATTTTTCATCTTCCATGAAAAAGTGAAAAACAATCTTCCATCCTCGACCTACTGTGGTCGAGGTGATGGTCTCTTTAAGAGAATATCGGTTCTGTGAGTTCAATAGTGTCCTCAGATTTGAATTTCGAGCACTGATTCAAATGTTATAATAACCCACTCACACGTTTACTGAACGTACATTAATAAAAGATCAGAAATTCATTCTGGGAACACAGGGCCTCAGAATCACACACCATAAAATTTTGTGGACTTGTAATATTCTCATATAATTAAAAAAAATTACATTAAAAAAATCAGGGTCTTTACATTGAGACAACAAAAGTGATAGGGTAGTGTTGAAAAACTCTGAAAAATTACAATTATGTCATTCAACTCAATTATAAAAGGGAACCCACTGTCCTCCCATTTTTACATATCAAAATCCTTTTGGTTTATCCAAAAACTACCAATATCCATTCCTCAGATCCATACACAAATATTGTAGTAATTATTTTGATTGTTAACCACTTTTAATAATACATCAATTATAATCCTAAATAGCTTCTCTAAAGAATAAGTGTTGTTCTGAACCACAATTTTATATTTTATTTATTATTCCACCTAATTAAAATATTAATAAAATATACTCGTAAAATAACATTATTATCTCACATATTTATATATATTTTTTATTATTTTATTATCATAACCAACATGCATGTCCTATTCCATCAAAAGGGAAGTGTAGTTGTCAACCGTGTGTACATCAAACTACCACCTCACAAACAAATGTAATTTGTTTTCCAAAAGCACCTATAATGGATAGATATAATGATGGATTTAACATATTTATATTACATTAATTAAATAATAATAAATATGGAGTTATAATATAATATATACCTTATTACCTTCCAATTATTTTGAAAATTATAACATTACTTACGTGTGCGTGTGAACTACTGCCTCCATGAAGTTATGTGATAAGTTTTTCATTATATTTTTATATGGATGGTAATAAGGATAATTAGTGAATATATATATTATCTATGATATAAAAATTAGTATTTAATGTTTAATTAATATTTACCTTTCTTTTATTCCATCCATTGAGAAAATGGAAACATAGTTTATGCATACCTACGACCTACTATCTCTATGGATGGTGTAATTAATTTTTCTATATCTATCTTTTATGGATGAATATAAATAGGTATATAATGAATATATATGATAATATATCTATATATATATATATTTACTAAATTAAGCATTTTTAGCCATGTGTCACTCCCACACAAACTCATTCCACCCACCCGTATCCATCTACCAACCTTCTATCACATTGCCCTACATCCCCATCATGACTTTCCTCCTCTACTACTACTGTTTCATAGACTCCAAAGATCTATCTTCATCACCATCACACGATTCCACCGAAGTCGACAAATCAGTTGAAAATAATTTTTTCGTATCTCCCTACTAAATCTTCCAATCTTCCATTCTCCACACCGTCACTCCTGCTCTACATCATCATCAAGTCTATAGAACTCCTCATCGTCATGACTTCACTATTCCGATTCACCAGTTCAAAAAGATCCATTATTTTTGCTTCATCATAATCTTATTTCTTCACCATGATCGGTCTCCGAAATCTAAGACCGATACTAATTTTTGACACACCACCTTTACCTCTTTGGATATCCACAGACTAGGGTTTCAGAAGCCTCTATAATCAGTTTCTGAAATACAGGGTTTCAAGTCCTTCTTGGTCAGTTACCAGGTCTCCATCACCATGGACGTGCTTCAATATCTCTGTTAACCATCCTGGTGGACACACTTCAACTTCTTCGCGAACCCTATTACCATAAAAGATACCTTATCCAAAGAGACTATAGATCCAGATATATGAAATAGGTATGTTCTCTTGATATCATGTAAATAATAAATCATTCTTTTGCTTTTCCATTCTAACTGACATGTTGACATTTTACTTAACCGAAGATTCAACCTTTTATAGATGGATCCCGTATACGGTATTATTTCTTTCATAAAATCTTATCATTTCCACCATTTCACTATTTCAAATTTCACTCTATTCATAAAAAATTATCATGCTGAAATATGATACATCTGCATTCACAAATCAGTAAGTAGGGATCCACGACATTCATTATTCCACCACGTTTATACGATTGTATGACTTCTGAGACCCTACAAAACCAGCGCTTAGAAAAAGGTGTGTTCTTCTCAAATTATATTAATTGAGGCCCTTCTCTCCATGATTTATTAACTTTATTTTAATAGTGCATTTTCAAACAATATTTTTATAAAAAACCTATTCCAATTCACCATTTACGGAATGTGCTTCTTCTTATTGGTAATGCTTATATCATCAATTTTTCTTCCATGGATGATATTGATTTCTTCTGACACATCAAAGCATCCTACAATTTAGTAATTCTTAAATTATATCATTCAATATAAATTTTTCCAGTTTCATTCATGAAGATTCCATGTTTGGTTCATTGATGTTTTTTAAAACGTCTTAGACTATATGCATAGTGGACTACCTCTTTTCTCTGCTCTATTTTTTTTATTTAAGTTTATTCATACATAAATTTCACAGCTGTTATATAATACATCTGTATTCATGAATTAGAAATTACAGATTCACTTCATTTAGTCTACCACCATTACTATACTAGTTTCTGTCCTCACTAACCCTACAGATCCAGATCTCAAAAAAGGTGTGTTCTCCCATATCCCATTATTAGGGTTCCAATGTTTATGATTTCTATAAAAAATGTATTTTTTATTGGAATATTTCCCAATATTTTTTATTTTATGTGACTGTATACTAACAACTGTAATGCTTTATACTATGATAGATTTTCCCCAAAAAAAGGTTACAACCCTAACATCTGGACTGATGCCTTGAGTGGCAAGAACATTAATTATCTTTCATGTTCATGAGATAAGGAAATATTCATATAAATTGTTTTATTTTGATTTTTCCCATCACGTCTCATCTAATGACCTCATACCAGAACTTACTTTTGTTGAAAGTTACACTGAATTTTGAGGTGTTGTTCCTTTCCAGCCTGGTGAAGACTTGTCATCCTAGAATATATCAAATAAAAAAATTATGGAGATGAGATAAAATATAAAGATATCTCAACCCTATACTGAAGGCCTGCATAGTGGAGCATCTAAGGTGTTCCATTCACTGACTTCACGGTTTTTTTGAATGATAAATCAAAAACTATTGTTTTACATATATTTTAAGGTATGTGTCAACAAAGATAATTAATTTTTTTAAAATTTAGGAATCATTTTTTGGATTATAAGGAATATATATTATTTTTGGTCATGCACAATAACATATGTTTGAGTATACCCAAATTTTATTCCATTTGTTTTTTTCAGATTTTTTTAGTTTGGATTGTGTATTTTATATCCACTACACACATTCTAGTTTACATAGATTTTATTTTTATAGTTACTATGTACATGTAAACTAAACATATACTGCAGTGTATAATTTTGGATACATGAATCACTTTTTATATCATGTATCTACCTGTTCATTGCTTGCAAACCATCCAACCATATGAATTAGTTTCATAGATTTATGAAAATAGATCCATATTAAGGTATTATACATCATTGTTTATTACTTGACCATTCATAAACTGATTCAATCATATAAATTCACTTTTCATCAACCTTATACTCTTGTGGAATTACAAATTTAGCCAATTTGGTGTTTTATTTTTCAATGTACATTACATTCACTTTAAATTCCACTGTGTATAATTTGATTTCATTGCACACCATGAACATTAAATATAAATTTAAAAAAATACAAACATGTATTCTCGGTCAAACTATTGAGATGCAATGTTACATCACATGAAAGTTATGAAGGAACTACTTAAAATGAATGAATTTTTCTTCTATTTACTATTTATTTTATATTGTAGAAACAATTTATATATTTTAAAAACCTATAATGGTTGTATATTTTAGAAAACTATTACTTTTGAAGGAAAAATTTGTATACTTTTGGTTTTTTTTCAACTGAATACGTCGTTATGTTTATTTTTTTAGTTATGAAATAATGTCCATGTTTGTTAATTTGAAGTTGGTCTATGTTATTTCACTAAAAAATTATCAATTAGATTTATTTTTAAAAAATATCATTTTTAGTTTTTCTATTAGATTTCATAATTTTAGGAATTTATTTCATATTTTCTGAATTTTTATGTAAGTGGCATTGGAAGTGGTTCTAGTGTCGTTGGATAAGCTCTAAAACTGAATCCTTTACTAGAAAGAATACATGCCACCCATCTGCATCTACCACTATTCATCCGAAATGGTGTGGGATGAAAATAAAGAAATCCTAGAAGACCAGTTAGTCCCAGGAGTCTCTTAAAGCTGAGTGAGAGGTCATCATTGAGGATGTGTAGCCAAATTCCAACCTAGCTAGGCCGACAGTTTCCCCACCACCAACATATAATGTCACATTTAATTTTGATGAGAATATTAATGATGTGTTAATGTGTATTGGTGGAGTGAGTAATTTTAATGTTGATGGTACATTTTCTGTCCAGATCCTTAATGAGGAGGACGCACATATCCTAGTTTAGGTGGAATTTGGAAAATTTCAGGGTTCCAATTCGAGGCACACCCAAACATCATCAAGGTATTGTATACAAATTAATATATTCTTTTCATGAACAATATTAACATGATGATTCCTTTTGGACAAGTTGTAAATGGTGTTGACCTTCTAAAGTGGAGAATGAAGACTACAGATGAGACGAATGTTCCTCTTATAATCAATTATTAGCCCTTGATGTGCAGGAATGAAACATATCTGAGATCCAAGTGTGAGTCATAATCATCTTTTGAATTCATAATGTGGTGGTTTTTATACCACATTATCCTCTTTAAGAGACCCAATAGTCAGTAATTTTGATTGAGATTAGAGGTATGATTCCAAAAAATTTGTTTTTGAATAGTCAATCTTATTGATTGATGACTCTAACCTTAGTAGATTGGTGGAGTTAGTTGTTCCTCCAGCGGATTCATCAGTATTCTTATTGATTTTGGTGTGGTTTAATTCCACAAAAATATTTAGTGGTATTATGTTTGTTGATGTGATTTCCCTGAAGGGAAGATATCCACCAAGTACTATTATAGGAAGTAGTTGTTCAGTGGAATCTACACTGTGGTGTAATGGGAAATCAAACATGCACGTGGTGGAATTGGTCTCCTTTGTGTTGCTGTGTTGGTTGTTCAGGTTGGTCTCCCATTATTTTGAAGGTTGCGGATTTATTTTGATTTCACTTTGGGATGTAAATGTATCAAAATTGTTTTAACCTTTTATACTCATGATGATTTTTATTCATTTAAATGGAAAATTTTTTGTGGGTGATATGTAGTGGTTTTTGTATGGTTCCCACTTATCCAAAAAGTGTCCTCTTAAGAAAATGGACTTTGTGTGTAAAATATACAACACATACTTAAATAAATAAACTACCATTAACAAATTGATTTTTTTCACCATATGTATCAATTCTTTATCACCTAATTTTTAAACTTATATTTAATATTTTCAAATCATATTCGTCATTTTTAATTTTGTTATTCTTTTTTCTAATTTTAACCCCAGCTGAGACATATTATAATGAGCTTAATCTTCTTCCAGTAACTTTTTCATATAATCCTTAAGATTTAATGGATTCATTACATTGAAGGATGTCAACATAGATGAATAATCTCTAAAGTTAGGGATGTTTGACCATTATCATTTTACAGTTTCATGTAATTTGTCTTTTCCTGGAATATTAATTTACTATTGTTACAACATAAAGTTTTTGTTCGTATGTATCATAAATTTTTTCATATTGCCAAAAAATGATTAATCTATATTTTATTATTTGAATCTATATGTTATGTGAGTGAAATGTATTATGTCATTACTATAATATATTATGTTTTGTAATGAAATCATTTATTCTATAAGTTTGCCTTTTACTATTTCACATGACAATCATATGGCCTCAGCTCCATTTTTTATTATCATAATATTTGATTTTTAATTACCCATTTGAATGATGTGTCCATTCATGTATTTCAACTCTATATACTAAAATTAAAATTATATTCATTCTAAATTACCCTAAATCATTTCTATTATATTTTTTATGTCCCAAAAAGTTTTTTACAATAATTTTATGTGGTTAATGTCATTCAAATATTGGATTATCCAGAGTATCATATTGGTTTCAGGATTAATTTATTCCTATTTTTTAATTGATCAAATAGTTTGCATTTTGACATTGATTTGTGATAATATCAAACTTTTACTCATTGGAAATATTGTTTGTTCCTCTTCTTATTTCACCCAACGTGTGTTGCATGAATCATAAGACACATTCCACTAACCACTAAATTCAGTATTTAAACATATTTTTTCCCATACTAAAGGTTTTCATTCATTAATTATTAATTCATAAAACGTATTACTTTATTCTGATATCTACATTATTCATAATAATGCTTAATATTTACATGGATTCATTGTTTGTGTTTTATATTTGATTTGTGTTCCAATCATTTTTTGTGGATGTATGGGGATAGTACTTGCCATGTTGAAAGTGGATAGGCATTTGGGGCCTACTGAAGTTTGTTAAATAAAACCACATGGATGAAATTCCCCCTTCCCCTTCACCTTATGATTTTGTGGTACAGAAGTCCACAAGTATTGTGTAAAAATCCACTTCTCCAAAGCGCACATTTCATAGAAACTTTTTTTTTCATAATTTCAATATCAGTTTCAAGATGCTCTCTAAAACATCGGATATCAATATTGAATTTGAACAATATGAAAATTCCATGTATTGATGAAGAAGTTTAGGTTCTGTTTGACAATAATCTCTGAAAGCTTCCTATAACACATATTCCTATTGGTATTTATAATGTATTTTTCTTGATTGAAATATGTTTTCTTGCTAAATCAATAATGCATTCTCTGGTCTAATGAAGTCTTATACCTATGAAATGAAGCATATTTATAATGATATCTAACTTGAGTTTGTTCTATCAAATGTTTACTTTTCAATAATTTTGTATGAATTGTTGAATCTTTGTTATCCCATAATTACTTTTTCACATTTTTCTAATAACTACATTATTCTTAATAATGATTATTAATTTCATCAAATTATTGTTTATGTTTGATTTTTGATTTGTGTTCTGGTCATTGTTTGTTGATGGTAGAGACAGTCCCTTCCAAGTTGCATATGGAGAGGAATTTTGTTCCTTCTAAATATTGTTAAATACAACCACATGGATGGAACTTCACCTGCCCCATATGATTACGTGGTACATAAATCCATAGGTATTGTGTAAAATTACACTTCTCAAAAGTTCAAACATCATTGATTTTTTTCCTAATTTCAGTATCAGTTTCGAGATGCTATATAAAACATGGGATATCAATGTATTGAATTTGAAAAAGATGTCAATACAATGTATGGATGAAGAAGGTAAGGGTCTGTTGGACAACACTTTCCAAAAACTTCTTATAGCACTTATTCATGTTTGTATTTATAAAGTATGTTCCCAATACAAAATGTATTTTCTTAATGCTTCAAGCCTACTCTGGTAAACTAAAGTCTGCTCTAGTCAAATCAAGTGGTTATGTTCATTCAAATATTTATAACATGATGAATAAATTTTTGGATGTCGTTTCTTTAGAAATAGTTTTTTTGTAAATTCAATATTAAATAGAAGTCTGTTTCACTAGAGCTTGGCCCAAAGAGCCAACTTATTGTGCTTGAAGACCTTGACATTGAGACAGGTAAGTAATTGTATTTCCACTTATCTATGATTCATAATGCTTATTCCATACAGGAAATGGTTAAATGGGCCCTGTTAAGTTTTTTCTAGAAAATTCCCAAATATGCACCACAACATCTCCTATTTTTGTTCATATAAGTTTCATAACTCTATTCCAAGTGTCAACTTTAATTATATTAATTTAATCATAGATATAACAACCTATACTTTACCTACATTGTTAGTACCTCAAAATTGAAGTGCACTTATTACAACATATAAAAAAACCATGAAAGGACCGTAAAGGTATAGTGTCATTAGAAACTGGGAAACATAAACAACTGGTTCATAAAGCGTCTACACTGTCTCCCATTTATTTCATCAAATCTATAGTCCCTTTTCGCATATCTTACTTAATAACCTTCTTCCAGACCTGGGGAAAGAAAACATATAAAAGGGTGAGCTCAAATGCTCTGTAAGGGTAAACAAAATAAATGTCAATCACATCGTATTCATAAGAACATAACATTTTGAAAATCTTACCCTGCAATAGAGATCATAATTTCATAACATGGGATAAATCATGGTAGTGAAATGTAATCCCAATAAAAATAACTTAAAACATGAATCTTTGTTTCATACACACATAATCATAGAGAATCATTTATTATTAGTCAAGACTCATTGCCAAGACTATCTTAGTGGACAAAGTCCATTTCTGAACCGAGTTCATTCCTCGTTTCAGTCCTATTTCACTGAACCGGTTTAACCTGCCATTCCAGCCATGTCTATCTCATGAAATATAAAGACTTTACCAAATTCATTGGAGGGAGATATAGGTCCCACCCATCTCAAAAATGATACCATTCTTATGTGTGCCACAAAATCATAAATCATACATCATAGCATAACCCATGTAATAAAAATGGGATTCTTAAACATCGTGACATCATAAAAAAATTCATATAAGATAAAAGAATTCATAAAAATAATTCCATCACAACATAATCAAATCAATGTAATAATAGGGATAGAAATAGAACCCTTTATTATCTTATATGGAAAATAATTTTGATAAAACACTTGAACTCCATTCTTGAGTAAAATATCATTTCTACTTCAAAAATATTTTTCCTTTCATAACATGTCATACAATTTTAATCTAAAAGAAGTTGATTAAAAATAAACTTGAAAACATGTAAATGATTATTCTTGTAAATAATGTTTTAAAAATCCCTTCATGCCTTATAAGTTAAAAAAACATTCTTCTCGTACTTTTGTCAGAAAAGTCAAAAAGTACCTCGTAAGAAAAACGAAAAAAATATTCCTTTCATATCATTTACTAAAAAACTCACCGAAGGGTAAAATTGGATTTAAAAAATTTTAGGTGGATGGAAATAATATTAAATATTGAGGAAACATGGATGTGGATGATAAAATACACCCTAGTAAACACCAAAGTATAAACAATCTCGGATAAAAATGAGATTGTGATATTTTCCCTTACCTTAGGTCTGATTTGCTTCGTAAGTGTTCAAACCTCCTGTATAATGATTTAAATAATGTCATTGAATTATTACAGAATCATTTCTATTGTTATGATATCATATATGGTCATATTCATAGCCTCATATTAGTAATATTTCATTACTACTTGTTATTCGGGTGTTTATTACTTTTCGTTCTTATGCGTGTTTTGTTGAATAAATTCTTATTCCTCTATATAGGATATAGATACATCATTTACAGAATGGTATTAGTGTAATATATATCTTATTAATTCATTCAACTCATTTATATAATCATTATTCAATTAAGATCATATAGAACGAGTTGCGTCACATCGTGGAGACTGTAGGTCGTACGTACGCACGAGCGATGATATCGTTCCCATGATCGTGGAATTGTATTAAAGTGTATGTATAAAATTTCAGAGTAAATATAACTTTACAATAATCATATATAGTTATTCTTTACACCATTATACCCATCCATGTAAGGTGGTGGTGGAAAACAGATTACACCACGGCGTGGACACGGTATTCCGTACGTATGCACGTGCGGTGGTTTCGTTTTCCGTAGGATGGATAAGAGGTGAAATATGGTTGTTTCATATTTATAATAACATATCAGTATATGAGGTATACTGATGTTATTACCTCATAATGAAACAACTAAAGAAGAGGGAGTAGAAGAAGAATGGAACTTGAAGAAAACGGTAGAAGGTATTACCTCTTTCTCGAAGTGCCACCTTTAAACTTTCTCTTAAGGCACTAGAGTTGGTCTTTTGATAAGACCAGTACCTCTAGTAGGTTTCTAAGGAAGTGGGGAAGTGAAATGGGCAGGTTTTGGCCGATCTTGAAAGCTCAAATTGGTGTGAGGAAAAGAGGGAGGAGGTGCCCTTTTATAAGGGAGGAGAGGGGTACCTTTGGAAAGTGTGGAAATATTATTTTATTATAAAGTTAACATCGGGTTCAAAAGGTCCAAAAATCATTAAAGATGAATATAAGATGACTCATAGTCGAAATAAAATAATCCAATCATAATTGGACATGTTTTGGAAAATATTTTAATCATTATAATCTTATTTATTTGAATCATTTATTAATGAGGTAAATACTTCATCATTATTATGTCATAAATAATTTAATTTATTTGGTGTCTAAAAATTATAAAAAAATTATAATGTAGGAAATCTTTTGGGCTTTAAAATGAATATTTATAGTCAAAAATATAATTTATATAACCCCTTATAAAAATTAATTACTAAAAGATTTTTGTTAATGTCAATTTTGTCTTAACATTGAATTAATTAATCCAAATTGTCATTGTCACTGCCAAGTGGCTCATTGGGGTCGCAAAATCGACCCAAGGATGCCCATGGTAGCCCAATACTCATCCAATAAGGTTACGACAAGTGTCAAGGTAATTTTGAATTATTATAATATTCTTTTAACCTTGAATTACCCTATTTACCTTTAACCGTAGTAAATGAAAATTACCGTAGTTACTATTCATAATATAAAAAAAATATAAAAGCAACCTATTAACATAATTTGGACCCACTGATTCCAAATATGGAATATAATTTTAAAAATTCAAAACACAGAAGTTGCAGTAATTAATTTAAAATTAATCCTGTTGATAAGAAAACAGGTTTTAAAAGTTAAAACATTGCCAAAGATTGAAATGTTTTTACCTATGAATTCAATGTAAAAATAATGCTAATGACATAAATTATATTAAATGGTAAAAATATATTCTATTTATACTTTAAAAACAATCAATATTATAATTTAACCATATAAATTATTGCGTTGAAAAAAGTTGTTTTTAATTAAAATATATCGTGTTTTTACTATTCATTAAAATATGAAATTTATCAGAATAATATGAGTAATTTATCCAAAGTAAATTTTTATATCTTGATTCTAAAGAAGAATTTTATTTTTTAAAATTAAACTTATAAAATTTTCAAAAACTAGATTTAATGTGGGTGCGCCATCAAAAGGCGGTAAAATTGCATTTTTTGAAAAATACTTCTTTTATCCAAAAAACTGATTTTGTTTTCATACCTCATTCTAGAAAATGTATAAGATTTATTAAAATGTTATAAAATTAAAAATTCAGTTTATACTATTCATAACGGCTAGAATTATAATATATCATTGTTTAGTGAAACTCGGTATTGCGTACGACGCAAGCTATCAAGGAAGGTCGTGATTGCGTGTAAAGCATGCCAAGCTAGTGTTGTGTGTAGTGAAAGATTCCTTTGATGATTTATATAAAATAAAAACAAAATATTTCTTATAGAAGTCTAGGGTGTTTGATTCTACCCCCCTTAAAATGAATTTCTCCCTCGGAATTTGTCACTTCATAACAAACAGATGAGGATACCTCTCCCTCATCATATCCTCAAGTTCCCATGTAGCTTCTTCTAATTGGTGGTTCCTCCATAAAACTTTCACCAAGTGAGTGGTCTTGTTCCGTAGGACTTTTTCGCTATGATCCAGAATCTCTATCGGCTGTTCTTCATAAAAAAGATCTTGTTCTAGTGGTACAACTTCTGAGCTGAGTACATGTGAAGGATCATATATGTACTTTCTCAGGAGAGATACATGGAACACATTGTGAACTTGAGAGAGATTCGGTGGAAGCGCCAATCGGTAAGCTACCTTCCGAACACGATCAAGAATTTCAAAAGGATAGATATATCTAGGGCTCAAATTTCCCTTTTTTCCAAATCTAATTACTCTTGTCCAAGGAGATATTCATAAGAACACTTTATCACCCACTTCAAACTCTAAGTCTTTTCTTCAGTTTCCAGCATACCTTTTTTGTCGACTCTGATCTTCTCTTATGTGTTGTTGAATAGATCTCACCTTTTCTGCCATTTCATCAACAAGATCCGGTCCTAATAGCTTTCTTTCCCCAACTTCATCCCAGCAAGTTTGAGTCCTTCATTTCCTTCCATAGAGAGCTTTATAAGGAGTCATCTGAATACTAGAGTGAAAGATATTATTATATGAAAATTCCACAAGGTAGGTGTTGATCCCAACCACCTTTTAAATCCATAGTGAAATCTCTCAACATATCTTCTAGAGTTTGAATTTTATTCTCAGACTGACCGTCTGTCTGAGGATGACAAGCAGTGCGAAAACTCAACTCTGTATCTAGAGTATGTTGAAGACTTCGCAAAAACTTTGAGATAAACCTCAGATCCCGATCTGATATAATAGAAAGTGTTACTCCATGCAATCTTACCACTTCCTTTACATATATCCTGGCAAGATGATCAAGAGAACAATCTTCTCTAATAGCAATAAAGTGTGCCGACTTCGTATGACGATCAACTATAACCCAGATAGCATTATTGCCTTTGGATGTTTTAGGAAGTCCAGTGACAAAGTCCATAGTGATGTTTTCCCATTTCCATCCGGGTATGGGTAATGGTTGTAACATTCCATTAGACTTCTATCTCTTAGGTTTAACTTGCTGACAAACCATGCATCGAGAGACATATTCAGCAACATCTCTTTTCATGCCATCCCACCAGAAGTACTCTTTTAGGTCCCTATACATCTTCCTGCTTCCAGGATGAATAGAGATTGAAGAACTATGAGCCTCATCCAGCAGCTCCTTATTTAATTCGGGGATGGGAGGAACACAAACCCGATTCCTGGACTTTATTATCTCATCACAATCAAGGTTGAATTCAGGAACATTTCTCACCTTTTTTTTGTAACTCGACATCTTCTTTCTGCGCCTCTTTAATCTTCACATGTATAGATGGTTGAAAATTCATTTGAGAAAGATACGATTTTTACCCTTTCATTATAATTCCAAGATCCAACCTTTGTAAATCCATAAATATTGGATTTTTTGTCATCCTCATCATGGATAGGCTAACATGATCTTGGCGACATAATGCATATGCCACCTTGTTTGCTTTCCCAGGGTGGTAATGAATTGAGCAGTCGTAATCCTTAATCAGCTCCAACCATCTTCTTTGGCGCATATTCAACTCCTTTTGTTTGAAAATATACTTTAAACTTTTATAATCAGTATAAATGTCACACCTTTCTCCATAAAGATTATGCCTCCAAATCCTTAATGCAAAGATTACCGCAGCTAACTCCAAATCATGAGTTGGGTAATTTTGCTCATGTATTTTCAACTGTCGTGAGGCATAAGCTATCACCATATCATTTTTCATAAGAACACACCCCAATCCCTTCTTGGATGCATCACTATAGATCACAAACCTTTCTCCACTACAAGGCAGTGTGAGCACAGGTGCACTGAATAACCTTCTTTTCAACTCCTTGAAAATCTCTTCACATTCCTGTGTCCAAGAAAACTTAACTCCTTTTCGAGTCAACTTGGTGAGTGGGTTAGATAACCTTGAAAAATCATTCACAAAACGTCGGTAATATCCATCCAAACCAAGAAAACTTCGGATCTTAGTTACTGTTGTTGGTCTCGACCAACTTTCGATAACCTCTGTTTTTGCTGGATCCACAGATATCCCCTCTTTTGAGATTATGTGACCCAAAAATTTTTTGAAGCCAAAATTCACACTTGGTAAATTTGGCATAAAGCATCTCCTTTCTTAGGGTCTTTAATAAAATTGTCAAGTGATCTTCATATTCTTACTTGCTTTTTGAATATAGAAGTATATCATCTATAAAGACTACCAAAAACCGATCAAGATAGTCTCTGAAGACTCTATTCATCAGATCCATAAAGATAGCATGGGAATTAGTAAGACCAAATGGAATCACTATAAATTCATAGTGTCCATACCTTTTACGGAAAGCCGTCTTTGGTATATCCTCCCTTTTGACCCTTAATTGATGATACCCTGAACGAAGATCAATCTTGGAAAATTATTGAGCTCCATGTAGTTGGTCAAATAAGTCATCAATTCATGAGAGAGGATATTTGTTCTTGATAGTGATCTTGTTATGTTCTAGATAATCAATGCAGAGTCTCATTGGTCCAACTTTCTTCTTAACAAACAAAATAGGTGCTCCCCAAGGTGATGCACTAGGGTATATGAATCATTTATCAAGATTCTCTTGGAGTTTCTTCTTCAGTTCTTGAAACTCAATTGGGGCCATTCTATATGGTGTCTTTGAAATAGGCAAAGCACCCGGTACGAGTTCTATTGAAAACTCAACTTCACGATTTGGTGGAAAACCTGGCAATTCTTCTGGAAAGACATCATCAAACTCTCATACAATGGGAATATTCTTAATCGTGAGTTTCTCACCAACCATTTGAGATAAATAACCTTCATTTAGTGGGATCAAGACCCATAAGATGGAAGAAATTTCCACTGGAAGGTTATGTTCATCCTTACATCGATAGACGATCATAGATTGATCTGGAATATGAAATGTGACTTTCCTTCTTTGGAAATTGATATGAGCTCCATATAAAGAAATCCAGTCCATGCCAAGAATCACATCAAATTCCACAATAGGAAGGATCTAAATATTTGAAGGAAGCACTTTCCCACAAACTTCAATCAGAGAAGAATTATAAACTTTTGATGCGACTGTTGTGCCATTAGGGGTTGTCACATCTATGTCAACATCTAATTGTTGAGGTAATACAGTGATACCCTTAGAAAATTAATCAGAAATAAAAGAGTGGGTGGATCCAGAATCAAATAAAACATTTGCTACTTTAGAGTGGATGGTAAGTGTACCTCTCACCACTTTGTTGTCGTACTCTACATCACCGATAGTAATGTCATGTGACTTTCCTTTGTCTTCGGCCTTAAGAGAATTTTGACATTGACCATCATCATCAACCCTTGGATTTGGGCATTGATTGGCATAATGCCCCATCTCCTTGCACTTGAAACATTGAAGTGTAGTAGGTTCATTATGTGTATCCCTTCCTTTGTTTTCATAATTAGACATCTTATTCCATTATTTCGACATTCAATTGCCCGATGACCTTCTTTTCCACACTTATAACATTTTCTTGTCCCCTTAAGACAATTACCTCCATGTTTATTTCCACACATTGAGCATAAGGGAAAACTCATCTTCTTTTCAGTGTGGTCTTTAGATTTTCCTTTGAATTCCATTTTCCTCTTCTTATAAAACCCATATGACTGATGGGTTACTCCAATCTCCATCTCAACTTTGACAGAACATCGAACAATTTCCTCGTAGCTATTGAAGTCCCTTATGGCTAACACCATTCGATGACATGGTTTTAAGCCACTAAAGAATCGATTGATTTTACACACAGGTTGGATAATAATACTAGAAGAATACCTTGAAAGTCTTGTAAAATTTGATTCATAGGTACCAACAGATTCATCATCCTTTTGCTTTAGTTCAATAAAGTCTTTCTACATCTTTGTTCGAAGAATAAGAGGGAAATACTTATTGAAAAATAAGTTCATGAACTCGTCCCATTCCACAGACTGAATTTCATCCCTTTTCCTCATATTCTTAATAAGATTCCACCAGTGATCAGCATCACCTTCCAAACGATATACTGTTAAGATGACTTTATCATATTCAGAACATTGAAGAACTGAAAATATCTTTTCAGTAGTACTGATCCATTTTTCAGCAACTAATGGATCAGTAGACCTGCTGAATGAAGGTGGACGCTGTTTCATGAAGGATTTGATAGAATGTTACTCCTTCCTTTTCTCATTTTGAAGTCCATCATGGTTCATAGGTTGAGACAGTTCTGTGATCATGGCTATAATATTTTTCATTCCAGCTCCCATAACGTTTGGTTGGTTGGGGGACAATCATTGCATTTCCCATCGCATTCCGCATTAACACGGTTCCTTCGGGTTCCACCCATTGACTAAAACCAAGAAGAATAGTGTGAGAAACACTAATTATAATAGGAAAACCACATAATCAAGAATAAAATTTTACACCTAAGGTCTTATCATAGGTTGTTCATGGACATTTCTAAAACACTAAGATTGTGTTCTATGCTTAGACATATCCTTAGGTTTCTTACTAAGGCTTTCACATCCTAGTTTCCAAAGGTTGACTATACCTTTCCTCTGATACCAACTATAACGACCCATACTTTACATACATTGTTAGTACCTCAAAATTGAAGTGCACTTATTACAACATATAACAAAACCATGAAAGGACCGTATAGGTATAGTGTCTTTAGAAACTGGGAAACATAAACAACTGGTTCATAAAGCGTCTACACCGTCTCCCATTTATTTCATCATATCTACAATCCCTTTTAGAATATCTTACTTAATAACCTTCTTCCTGACCTGGGGAAAGAAAACATACAAAAGGGTGAGGTCAAATGCTCAGTAAGGGTAAAAAAAAGAAATATCAATCACATCATATTCATAAGAACATAACATTTTAGAAACCTTACCCTGCAAAAAAGATCATAATTTCATAACAGGGGATAAATCATGGTAGTGAAATGTAATCACAATTATCATAACATAAAACATGAAGCTTTGTGTCATACACACATAATCATAGAGAATCATTTCTTATTAGTCAAGACTCATTTACAAGACTATCTTAGTGGACAAATTCCATTTATGAACCGAGTTCATTCCTCGTTTCAGTCCTGTTTCACTGAAAAGGTTTAACCTGCCGTTCCAGCCATGTCTATCTCATGAGATATAAAATAATTAACCAATGCATTGGATGGAGATATAGGTCCCACCCATCTCATAATGATTCCATTCTTATGTGTGCCACAAAATCATAGACCATACATCATAGCATAACCCATGTAATAAAAATGGGATTCTTAAACATCGTGACATCATAAAAAAATTCATATAAGATAAATGAATTCATAAAAATAATTCCATCACAACATAATCAAATAAATGTAATAATAGGGATAGAAACATAACCCTTTATTATCTTAGATGGAAAATTATTTCGATAAAACACTTGAACTCCATTCTTGGGGAAAATATCCTTTCTACTTCAAAAACATTTTTCCTTTCTTAACATGTCATACAATTTTAATCTAAAAGAAGTTGATTAAAAATAAACATGAAAAATTGTAAAGGGAGATTCTTGGAAATAATGTTTTAAAAATCCATTCATGCCGTATAAGTTAAAAAAACATTCTTCTCGTACTTTTGTCAGAAAAGTCAAAAAGTACCTCGTACGAAAAATGACAAAAGATTCCGTTCATATCTTTTAATAGAAACTCACCGAAGGGTAAAATTGGATTTAAACCATTTTATGTGGATTGAAATAATATTAAATATTGAGGAAACATGGATGTGGATGATAAAATACACCCCAGTAAATACCAAAGTATAAACAATCTCAGATAAAAATGAGATTGTCATATTTTCCCTTACCTTAGGTCCGATTTGCGTCGTAAGTGTTTGAACCTCCTGTATAATGATTTAAATAATGTCATTGACTTATTAAAGAATCATATTCATTGTTATGATATCATATATGGTCATATTCTTAGCTTCTTATTAGTAGTATTTCATTAATACTTGTTATTCGGGTGTTTATTACTTTTTGTTCTTATGCGTGTATTGTTGAATAAATTCCTATTCCTCTTTATAGGATATGGATAAATAATTTACAGAATGGTATTAGTGTAATATATATCATATTAATTCATTCAATTCATTTATATAATAAGTATTCAATGAAGATCATATAGAAAGAGTCGCATCACATCGTGGAGACGGTAGGTCGTACGTACGCACGAGCGATGATATCGTTCCCATGATCGTGGAATATTATTGAAGTGTATTTTTACTATTTCAGAATCAATATCACTTTCAAATAATCATATATAGTTATTATTTACACCATTATACACATCCAAGCAAGGTGGTGGTGGAAAACAGATTACACCACGGCGTGGAGACGGTATTCCGTACGTATGCACACGCTGTGATTTCATTTTCTGTAGGATGGATAAGAGGTGAAATATGGTTGTTTCATATTTGTAATAACATATCCGTATATGAGGGATACTGATGTTATTACCTCATAATGAAACAAATAAAAAAGAGGGAGTAGAATAAGAATGGAAGTTGAAGAAAACGGTAGAAGGTATTACCTCTTTCTCAAAGTGCCTCCTTTAAACTTTCTCTTAAGGAACTAGAGTTGGTCTTTTGATAAGACCAGTACCTCTAGTAGGTTTCTAAGGAAGTGGGGATGTGAAATGGGTAGAGGTTGGCCGAGATTGAAGGCTAAAATTGGTGTGAGAAAGAGATGGAGGATGTTCTCTTTTATAAAGGAGGAGAGGGGCACCTTTGGAAAGTGTGTAATATTATTTTATTATAAACTTATCTTCGGTTTCAAAAGGTCCAGAAATCATTAAAGATGAAGATAAGATGACTCATGGTCGAAATAAAATCATCCAATCATAATTGGACATATTTTGGAAAATATTTTAATCATTATAATCTTATTTATTTAAATCATTTATTAATGAGGTTAATACTTCGTCATTATTGTGTCATGAATAATTTAATTTATTTGGTGTTTAAAAATTATAATAAAAATATCATTATGTAGAAAATATTTTTCTCTTTCCAATTAATCTTTGTAGTCTAAAATATAATTTATATAATCGCTTATAAAAATAAATTACTAAAAGATTTTTGTTAATGTCAATTTTGTCTTTACATTAAATTAATTAATCCAAATTGTCATTGTCACTACCATGTGGCTCAATGGAGTCCCAAAATTGACCCAAGGATGCCCATGGTCGGCCAATACTCATCCAATAAGGTTAGGAGAAGTTTCAAGGTAATTTTGAATTATTATAATATTATTTTAACCTTGAATTACCCTATTTACCTTTAACCGTAGTAAATAAAAATTACCGTAGTTACTATTCATAATATAAAAAAATATAAGTAACTTATTAACATAATTTGGACCCACTGATTCCAAATATGGAATACATTTTTCAAAATTCAAAACACAGAAGTTGCAGTAATTAATTTAAAATTAATCTCATTGTTAAGCAAACGGGTTTTAAAAGTTAAAACATTGCCAAAGATTGAAATGTTTTTACCAATGAATTCAATGTAAAATTAATGCTAATGACATAAATTATATTAAATGGTAAAAATATATTCTATTTATACGTTAAAAACAATCAATATTATAATTTAACCATATAAAGTATTTCGATGAAAAAATTTGTTTTCAATTAAAATATAGCGTGTTTTTAATATTCATTAAAATATGAAAGTTATCAGAATAATTTGAAAAATTTATCCAAAGTAAATTTTTATATCTTGAGTCTAAATAAGAATTTATTTTGTCAAATTGAACTTATAAACTTGTCAAAAACTAGATTTAATGTGGGTGCGCCATCAAAAGACGGTAAAACTGCATTTTTTGAAAAATACTTCTTTTATCCAAAAAAACTGATTTTTGTTTTCATACCTCATTATAGAAAATGTATAAGATGAATTAAACTATTATAAAATTCAAAATTCAGTTAATACTATTCATAACGGCTAGTATTATAATATATTGTTGTTTAGTAAAACTCGGTATTGCGCACGACGCAAGCTATCAAGGAAGGTCACGATTGCGTGTTAGGAAAGCCAAGCTAGTGTTGTGTGTAGTGAAAGATTATTTTGATGATTTATATAAAATAAAAACAAAATATTTCTTATAAAAGTCTCAGGTGTTACAATAGATGGATTACCCTCACATGGATTATTATAACCTTTTATAAATATTACCCATAACCTTTTTTAATATCATCCATAACTGAATTATTTATATGCATTGGTGGACATTTAGTTTCAATGAAGTTTGGACCATTTCTGGCCTTTAAAGAGTTTACGTACTTGCCAATTTACCATTTTTATAGTATAATTCTTCATAATTTGATGAAATTTCATAGTTTCAAATTTCCTTTTAGAAATTTTTTATTCACTTTTATCTCTACTCATATTATAGTGTATTAATACATTGTAAAATAGATTTTCCATTTTCAGATTTTTCGATTTGGATTCTAGTAAAACTGATTTCTAGTTTTCTTACTTTTCAATTTTTTTCATATTACAGAGGTGAACTATAATGAGAAGGCAACATTTAGGTGTTGGTCTTCACTCGAGACAAAACTCAATGATTTGAAATGCATTTAGTAACATGAGTTTCCTTAATTTTTTCTATTGTATCCGCACACTGCAGACTAACAAATATTTTCTACTACTATTTCATTTCTCACTATTTGTTTTTCCATTGAAATTATTTTGTTTATACCTACTGTTATTTATGTCTCATTTATTTACATTTAACATTCCAATTTTCAGGTATCATATTTCATTCTTTTTTTATATAATTTAAACAGTATGTTATTTTTCTACTACGATATCAAAAACTAAAAATGTTTAAATGTTTTTTGTATGTACTTTCTCATCTTAACATGACAATAATTTGTATACATTCCTATGTTTTCAATATATAATTTAATTTTGAACTAATAGTTCATTTATAATGTCATGCGTATGCATGGGCAGGGTACTAGTTATATAAATATAAATATTATGTTTATATTTTTTACCATCATAAAAGTACAAGGACCCAAACTATTGAAACAAAACATACATGAAAAATAAAGCTTTTATTACCCGAGATGGTGATTTTAACAAATAATTGATAATAAATAGGTAATAAAGGATTATAATTAATTCATATATTTATAGTATATATGATTATGGTTTTATAATAGGTGTATAATAAACCAATATTTATTATATATGAGGTTTGAACACATACAACATATGTTTATACATGAGGAAATCGATTTTCATCTCACTTTTGTTTCTAAGATATACATGCCATATTAACCACTTTTTTATTTAATGTGATATATATACTACCCATTAACGTATTGTTTGATTATTTTTATGAAAATTGTGAGGATTTAAATTACAATATATGTTAAGTTATCTCATGGGGTGCATGATTCAAATTGTACTAAAGCGGTAAGGGTTTATAATCTCAAATGGTCTTCTTTGAGATTCATGTTATATTATGAACCTATATACTTTTAAAAGGTGTATATAATTCACCTTTGACATGTTATATCATTATTTACCTTATTATATTGATATTTAAAGTATAACATGATGTTATTATTTCGTGAGTTTTTATGATTCAAAACTTATCAAAGTTGTAAGATATTAATGTTCCAGACCTGTTTTAATCAGGATTGTTTGTGATTAAATTTCTATTGAGGAAATTACATGATCCTAATCTAATAAATACCATTATTTTTTATTCTAATTTTTTTATTTATAGAGAATAAATATTTTCCTTTTAGTCTCCACTACTTTATGTATTCAAGAAACTAAAATTACGTTTTATTGAAAAATTGACTATTTCTCTCCTTGATAGAGAATAAATTCTCTTCAATTTCAATTTTTAATTTTTTTAAATAGTGTTTTTGATATTCAGCTGTGATTATTTAATGTAATTTTTTTCAATTTGTTAATATCAGTATTTTTAATGAAATTCTCTTTTCTTTATCAAATAATGGCACTTCTTGATTTTTTTACAAAATATAGAAGAATTATTTTATTTTTGACATATACTGTATAAATAGAATTTCTCACTATAATGAATGATTAATTATTTAAATATTCCTTTACAGGTTTCTAAGGTTATTTTAAAAGAATATGTTTTTTAATATTTGGGAAATTTTAATATTTAAAAAAAGAGATTTTTAAAGATTAAAGGATGTTTTCCTTAAGAATATTTTTAATTATAGTTCTATGGTGTTTTTTTCATCAATGAAAACAACCTCTAGTGATACTATTGTCTTACTGAGGATATAATCTAATGGAACCATCCTTATTCATTCCATATATGTTATATTATTTTTATTATGAAATATTTATGAAACCCATTGAAATTCCACGGGTAATAATATGATGGATTGATGAAATATTTTGGAATCCCATTTTTTTCATGAGTTATTATGTGATGATATGATGAAGTTTTAATGATACTAGGCCACACATATGTATGGTTTTAATTATGTGATGTATGTTCATATAATTATATATCCCTCCTATTTATTTTGTAATGTATTATATAACATGAGGTAATTATGGAAATAAGTCAATGTGATTGATATACTATGGGGAAAAAGTCAATGTGTTTGATACTTTAGGGGAAATAATTCAAAGTGATGGATATGTTATAGCAAACTCGTTGATGTAATTGATCTACTATGGGAAATATTTTTTATTCCAGATCCATTATGATTATATTTTATCATTATTTAACCTTAATATATGAAATTATTTATATAATTACGATGGTTTCACACTTATATTACTTGAAATTATGGGTCACAAATGATTTATGATTATTTCTCACTCATATAATTAATTTATTTTGACATTTTTATGTTTTATTTCTGGATTCATAATTATGATCAATGGTAGAATTGGTATGAACATTATAAGTTATATTTATAATCTCATAACATTGTGATTATCTTATGATTTCATATGATCAACGATTGATATCTCTCATGTTTACCCTTACCAGGAATATGCAATCACCCTTTATTTTGTTTATCTTTCCCTAGGTTGTAAGGAAATATTTTATGTAAGGTATAACTGTGAAGAGTTTTAAATGGGAACATATTTGTGGTAGATGTTGAATATATTTAATGACATAATAATATTCTTCATCTAGTCTCCAAATATAGTACACCATTATAGTTCTTTGGTGAGTATTTTGTGAATTCATTGAATATTCATCGAAAAAGTTGTAGTATATATGTATGAAAATCCTAGGTTATAATAAATCCTGCTTCAGTTATATTGTAATGAATTCCCTATTTATGGAGTCAATACTCTATAAATTATAATTGGAATCCTATTTAAGTGGATCCCAAAGCAGTATATTTTCAAAACATTCTTAGTTGGTTTATCTCATAGGAATATGATTCTAAAACTCACCAATGATAGTTAAATGGAGCATATAATAATTTATTTATGTGATTTTTATTCCAAATTTATAATGTTACATTTCGTTGTATGTGGAAATTGACACACCATTTAACCATTATCAATAATTAATGACTTGAGTTTTAAAAAAATCAATTCAATTCCATTATCAATATTCGATACATGTTAATTCATTAGCTAATTTAAAACCGTTTCATAATATATCATAGGCTAGGAAAATACAATTTCACCATCTAGATATGTAGGACAACATGATTAAGGTTAATTAATAACTTTATTTATCCAACCTTATACCATAACCATAACATAAAAAAATATAACATCTAGAGAGAATATGGGTAGACATGGAAATAATCGTACATCTATGGTAAACAGATAAGTATGCTAAATAATCACACAAGAATGGCATACAAATAAGCATTCTGAATTACATGTAAATCTTATATACCAGAAATGATTCATAAACAATCCTCCCTTATTACTATATAGGGACAAGAGATTAATCCCAAAAATTAGAATCCATTAGAAATAAAACTATCACCCAAGAAGAAAAAATAATCAATTGTAATAAAAAAGTCATGAACAAAATTCACATCGGAGGAAACTTTATCATTCCACTGTGTATGGGTTTTCCATTCCCAAACATGTGATATTAAACATGTTTCCATACATTCCCATTACCATTTCTACCAACACAAAATAGTAAGATAAAGAAAATGAAACCTCTAATACCGCTTTATTACATCCCAAACCAAGTTCACTCATAAATAATCAAACCTGATAGCCACATGGGATCAAGTATGCCTCACTATATACCAGAGGGTATTGAATATCATCAAGCGTATAATGATGGTATGGTGGGGATACTATACCCTCCCGATCAGTAAAAAATACATTGGATAAATGAATAAAAATATGGTAAGCAGTGGAAGATAATAATAAAGTCCACCAACAAAAGAAGTGATATCCCAGAAAGGACTTATAAAAAAAATTTCATGAACATGATAATGCATAAATACAAAGAAAAAACATACAATAGGTAATATAGACCAAAGGGTTATACAAAAAAATAAACCATAAATAAAAGAATCAAACTCCAAATGGTCTTGAGTACCTGATCATCTGCTACTCCCATGCTAAGTCATATCCTAGAAGATACAACATTAAATAAGTATAATCCAAGTCTTAACATAAAATTATAAGATCTCTTCATATACCAATTCGTGGCCTGAACAAGGTGTGGGTAAAACTCAGTAGCTCACCACCAACAGTGCGTCATGAAAATCATGTTTGTGAAAATAAAAATTGCAGTGTGTTGATATATTATAAGTAATTCCATAAAGTGAATATATACCATGTCGGGATCATGCTTCTCATAGTATACCTGTTTTATTCTACCCAATTCTACATAATATGGATTTATATAAAAATAATAAGAATAATGTGTAAATATTACCCATGGCTATAATCCCAGCCATCCATGTTTAACACTAGTCATGTGGGACCCAAGGAGAACATAAGGAATTTATACACAATGATGATCATATAAGGCTTCATATATTTAATGTCATTAAATATTTAGTAATTTTGGGTAATAAAAATAAAAATCAAGAATAATATAATATACTTTAACTTGTGATCCCATCCAAGGAATTCCAAATTGGAACCCGAGTATTGACAAAGGAATAATATAATTCCATTTTCCTTGTGAGCCAATATAAGGAATTTCTTGTAAGGAACCCAAGTTTACATAGAAAAACACCAATTCCGTTTAACCTATGAGCCTATAAAATCCTTTCAATGTATAGATCCCATATATCACTCAAGGTGTCATATAATTCCATTTGACCTATAATCCCCACCACAACATTATGTTTCAGAAAACACTTACCTCCAAAAGCATAATATATCATGCAGGAAAATTTCTATTAATAATCAAACACTTTCCATGAGAAATATCATTTCCTTTATATTATTCATCCTGAATCATTTCATTATCCAAGTCATTGCATTTTGCTTCATCATTGACAAGGGAAAAAATTAGTTATCATATTATTAATCAATTTTCCTACATGTATCAAGGGTCATGTAATATATATGTATATATATATACACACATTTCAATAAATAGTTCAGTTTCATTATCCAAATCCTTACCAGGGATAAAATAGTCATGTTATGGTACACAACCATCTAATAATTCATTTAATTAAACTACAATTTTCATTAACAGTTGATGATCAAACAAATCCCAAAGCTGGATTAGACATGATAAATAATAATAAACTTTTAATTAAATATAGGAAAATTAAGTCTCCATACAATTTATTAAATGAATAAATTTCATTCACCATCTCACACACAAGTGATGAAAGGAAAAGTAATTATAGCTGCAAAATTATATTTTAATTAACCCATTATTTATCTTTTAATAAAGTCCATATTTTAGTATAACCAAACCAACCTAAGTGGTTTTATAGTCAATTAAATGCAATGGTCAATGCGGGTAAATAAGATGACACACAAAAATGGTTGATCCATGTTGAGGCGATAAATATCCAACAACATAATTGATTCCAATGACGGGTATATGACACAATTTAGATAATTAAATAAAGGATTCATAAAATTAAGGAGAAAAATAGAAATTTGCAACTATAACACAATAAAACAAGTTATAAATGAGGAGAATTTTGTGAAAATTAAAAAAACTACTACCTCATTATTAGGAAGATTCACTCATGCGATATATTCCTTTGACTAAAACTGAAATGAGGGAAAATGATAAACAAGAAGAACATTATAAAAATATGAACTATAAGCTCAGAAAATGATATCATCGAAGACATAAAAATAAATTGATAAAGTTAGTTGAAGGATAATTAAACCTATTTAGGTGGATCAAATATGATGAACAACGGTTGTAACAAATCTCAGATGAAAGAGATCCATAAAAACTTAATGGTGGAAGATATGGAGAGATCCCATAGATGGTAACTATGTGAATGTAGATAGCAAATAAAAAAATATTTTTAATGGGAAGGATGAAAAAATAGTAATTTCTAGGATCTTTAGTGTGCCTCATGGTTTGGCCTCATGTTTACATAATCTAAGCTATGACCATGTAGACCTCACTATCTATAAACCCTTACCTCATTAAATTGTAGTGCATGGTTAGGAAGACCATGCATGAACTGTACACATACCTTTATGATTCTAAACCACTAATCATGGTTAGATCAATACCCTCATATTATTTTAACAAAACATGTTCATATATAAAGAGGATACATGTTTTAGGCCGCATGGTTAGAACTAACCATGGACCCCTAATTATTTATCCTGAAAAAGATTTTTCTAATGCCGACACACCTGAAAATCATCCAATCTCCAAAGAAACCTTTTGGAATTTATACCCCATAAAATGAAACAATTAATATCATCACAAATCATAAAATTTATATTCTAAATCTTGGTTTTCACATTGTTCAATCCACAAATTTTGAAACTGAAATTCCTTTGAAAAAATTCATCTCACTAAAAAACGGAAGCATACATATGACATGTAAGGAATTATTCATGAGTTTTATTATTTATTTATTGAATTGGTATATATTTTTAGAATTTATTATAATTATGAATATTTTTTGTAATGATCAATTAGAATGTAAATCAATCCCTAATATATGCTCAAGTACAATCATGTCTAGTATCTATCTTCTAGTTATCATGGTGAAAATTTAAAGAAATGTGATATTTTTCCTTGGTGGAATCATCATTTCAAGGTGGGATCTAAAAAATTATTTTAAAGTATTATATTTTATATGCTCTGGATGTTTTGGAATTGGTAAAAATGATATTATAGGTTGGGATTCGTGTGAAAGTTTTATGCTTATCGTGGCCAACACCATACTAGCAGAAGTCAATGTCATTAGGGGAGCAATAGAATATTTTGAAAATTATTATATATTCATATATATATTTATGATTGTTATATTTATATAGATCGATGATAAATAGTTGGGTGTTCATGCTTTAGTTTGGAATCTAAGGAGATGACACGAATATGACAAGAAATTTGATAATGCCTAGATTTTAAATTAATTTCGGAAGTAAACATTAGTTAAATAAATCAAATATTAATAAATTGATTGATTGTTTGTTTAATAGTTTAATAACAATTTACTAGTAAACTAAAATTAAATAGATATGGTTGATGATGCTATGCGGTTTGTTTTTTGATGATTGACTTCTTAAGAATAATGTGATATGATGTGGTTATTAGAAATAAGTATTATGTGTTTTAAAGGGAATGTTGTCATTGGAGTTAAATAATGATTTGGTAAAACAATATAAAATATAATTTAATGCGGATTGGTTGTGTATTTAATTCTGTTGAATATAAGGGAAAGGTAAATAAGAAACTATAGATAAAATATGTTTTGATTAAGGCATAATAGAATTTTTGATACATGTAGAATATTGTAAATTGGAATTCCTAAATGATTAAAAAATTATTGAATCATTGGAACCTGTTAACTTTTTTGTTATTTATTTTTAAAATTTTAAAATATAGAAAACATTGAATTTTTTTATTGATGGATAACAATGAAAGAGATTAATCAATGTGCATTTAATTCATGTATTTTTGAGTTGAATAAAAATTATTTTTATTTATTTTTCATGAATTAAATAACATGTTAAAAGAGAAGAATAAATTCAGAAATTATTGTCGAAAATTTTAGAAATGAATAAATTTTAATTTTAGTGAATTAAATAAAATTTTGATTTTTCAAAATTTTATTTCGATCTATTGGGAATTTGAATAATTATTTAATATTGGTAATATGAGTTATGTTGTTTAAATTAGACATGATTACATATATATATATATATATATATGTATATATATTAAATGAATTATTTATATCTAAAAATTAGAATCGATATGTGTTTAATGGGATTGATGATATTCCTTGGAATCTATGATTTTAATTTACCATAATAAAATATTTTTTCTAATAATAAACATTTAAGTTGTATAATTAATTTTTAATTTTTCCACTAATCATTATAATTATAGGAGAGATTTTTTGGATTTGTTAATGTCAGGAATGAATTGTATTTTTTTTATTCGATTAAATCATATTAATATTTGTAAAACATGATAACATTTTGAGTTTATTTTTTATATTTTATATTTTTTACTATGGAATGAATTGTAAATGAAAATTTCATTAGCTTGAAATTATAATTTCAATAAAGGGTATGTAAAAGTGGATTACTGTAAATAGAATATAAAATGTCACTAGGTTTTTTATTCTTAGGATGATCTTGTTGATTATTTATTGAATATTTTAATGTGTTGACTACTAGTAAGAAAACGATTTTTTTGTTGAAGAATATTTATTTTAATGATGATTATTAATTTGATATTAATAATTTCTGTGTAATGAGTAGAGTGTTTATTTGATTATAAAATTCAGTTAAGGGACTATATATTTTTTTAATCAGAGAGTGTTTGAAAGACATTTTAACCATTGTGAAACGATTTGTTTGGAAATAAATCTTCTTGGTTCAGATTTATGGGTATATTCCTTGGTTTAGTGTGATATAGGTGACATTAGTCATTATAATTAATTCATTGGTTTATATTGATAGTAATATTGGAACTATGCCAGTCAAAACCTTATTGATGAGCAGTTTTTGAGCAGCTTTGGTAAGTTTTTATCAATTTAACAGCCATGTAGAATTTTAATTTTGTTATTATTAAATGGAAAATTATTAAATGGGGAAATTCTATTTTTTTCATTAATATGGGTATCTAATATTACAACACCCTAAATTTTTATATTTCCATAAATGATTATTATTATATTTTTTTGTAATTTAAATAATTTAAATTTTATTTTTTTTTAAATTATAAAAGAAACACAAATTATATATGATTTGGAAATCCATTCATAGTAACTAAGATTTTTTTTAAAGTGGAGACCTTATATAATGAATGGTCAACTAATAGTGTAGGTAATAATATATTCTAACCACAAATCCTTTTATGTTGACCAATTTTTTTTCATATCCCAATATCATGAGACCATTTTTATTGATTTAAGGGAACATAAAATTATTTTTTGAATATTTATTAAAAATATAATACTTATGGATTGGGATTCAATAGTATTTTTCTCCTCAATTTATGAGAAATATATTTTTTTGTCGTTAATGTTTTTCTTCTACTTTATATTATTTACTATAAATATATGGCATTATTTTTAAAATAAATTTTATAGTGAATGTTTTGTGATTTATTGAATTTTTTTAATATATAAGTATTTTTAAAAAATAATGAGTAATGTTATTATTATTATTATTATTGTTATTTTGGTTAGTGATTTTTATTGTTTTGTTTTTGGAAAATTATTCCACAATTGGGTTGTTTATTACACTTTATTTTCACCAATATATTAGGGGATTAAATTCCATTAATGATTTTAAATCCCGAATGAAATTATTGTGGTTTTATATTTTATATTTAATTGATAGAGGATGCCCCATGTGGCATTAAATAGGTGTGTGGATGATGTTTTTTTCTAAATGGTGGGATGTAGTGACAGTAGTAGGACACATTTGGGGAACAACATGGGGAATGGGGGGCTTAGGGTAAGTAATGAATTACTCTTGCTTTGTAGAATAAAGGAAAATATACTTTATGTAATTCATGTCATATTCTACAGGGCCTTTAGGTTATTTTGAGACATTAAGGGAACTAAAATTGGAGTCTTCTAACCATTAGAAATATATTTAATAACATGTCCTGGTGGGTTCTTTTCAATATTTATTTGGGGTGATGAGGCTTAACCCCCTAGTAAACCTATATGTTCGAGTAAATGTAGGATATGATCCCAAAAAACCAAATAATTTTTTTATAATTATATTATTGTCATCATTATTATTAGAAAATAATATATAAAAAGGAGACACACCTCTCTTCCTTCCATAATTCATTCAAATCCCATGTAGGGGAGGGGAAACACCCTACTCTCTTATAATCTACTTTAATATTATCTGTAGGTGATTAACATGGAAGGATTCAACATATTATTTATTCTCCCATCTTATTCTTTTCTCCATACAATTACTCTTATCATATTTTCTATGATCCCAGGGTTCATGAAGAAATATTGTTTTTCAATTTTAAGTAACACCCATGATTTTCTTATAGATTCATCTTTTAAAAGGATATAAAATTTATTTATATCCCTAATTAATCTTCGCATCCTAATGGTGTAAATTATTCATTGACTTAATGGTAGGTTTATCTACATAAATCCTCTTATTTTACCTGAACATGATAATTGTTTTTTTCAATGGTTTTTGTTTTTTAAAAACTAAATTTATAATGGATTTCTTAGAGGTTTCCTTGATTCATTTAAAAAACACACGTTATTCCATTAGAGGTTTCGTGGGGTTCTTATAAAAAACTATCCACAATAATTTTATACATTCGAGATGTTTGTTAAATTTTTTTCTGACTTATATTCCGTAAAATAAGTTTATAAGAAATTTTTTTAATTATTTTTCATATTTATAAAATGATTTTAATGGTTTAGGTTTTTTGGATTATAGAAAAGATATTATATGCATGAAATGAATTACAAGAAATTTTTCGAAACATTATTTTTCAAATGTTTTTTGAAGTGTGTATTAAAACATATATTAATTTTTCAAAAGAAATAATCATAGACTTACATGACTTTTAAGTCTATAATGTTTTCTTTGTAATTTTTGGCATTAATATTTTTTGATTAATTCTATCTTTATTATGTCTATTTCTTGTGATAATTATATAAATGTTGAAATTTATGATGTTGAAAAAATCTTATTTTTACAATGTGAAGGGGAACTAATTTGATATTATTTTATTACATGGGAACCTTAGGTAGCTATGTGGGAATTAGAGGACAATTGCTTCAATAGATATCACATTTGATTATCTCATTTACCCTAGCTCTCATTTCTCTCTACCTAATGGGTCATAACCTAGAGACTCCATGGGGGTAATTGGGGGTCTATGGTATCCAGTTCAATATATAGAATGGTAAGTGGTTCCATGAGTGAGGCCCAATACTATCCCAAAATATTTTAGGTTGACGGCTTGTGTTTTAATTTATTTTATAATGTTTTTTCTTTAAGTCAATATTTATCTTATAATTTATATAATGGAATATTTTGGTTATGTGTTTATTTATTATATGGTTGGGTTAATTTTCAATGTAACAATTTTGTTCAAATAAAAATAACATTTTCTTAGATTTTTTCATTATTTAATTTCAAAAAGGTATTTTCTAAATGTATTTCAAACTAGTATTTTGATTATAAACCATAAATGAGATTATGGTGATTCTTGGTGCTATCAAAGAAGGATTTCAATAATAATCTAAAAACACACCTTGATATGTTTTAAATATTTTACATTCTTATTATATTATAGGTATCTCATGTTTGGGTTCATGGACTTGATAATGATACTAGTATGAAGGTGGAATTCAGAGTTATCACATAGACCATGAGGTTATTTTTGGTATGTATTATATGAATGTGTTGTATTATATATTGATTAGATATACCTTGAATATGTGTTACATTTTCATTTCATACCATGTATAAAAATAATTTATGCATATTATTTGGTTGATTAATTAATTTATATTATTTATTATTTCTGTGTTTAGATTAGGTAAAGCATTCCCATTCAATTAATGATACCATTGTAATGTCTGCTAGTATTGAGTGATAAATAATGCGCCTTATGTTTGTGGCATGTATGTTGAGGTATGATATCTCGTAAATTTGGTCATTATGTTAAAATATGGATTACTATTCATTTTTGTATCTGTAATTCTATAAAGGGCAGCCTTGTGTGGTTTCTATTCATGGTTAAGCCATTGTTATTCACTTTAGTGTTGAGAAATGGGAAGTGAATTGAGATCTTAGTGATAGAGTCATTAACATATGGATGTTATATAGTATTCTCTAGTATTATAAGTGTTATTCTTGGTAATTTATAAATTTTTTCAATTTTCCTAGTTAAATTTTAAATTAAATATTTATTTTATAACAATTTAAATGATTTAATTCTAGTGATATCTTTATTATTTTGAGATAAAGAGTTGGGTAAAGAGAGGATGAAGAGCTGGTATTTTAGAGAAATAAATAAAATAAAACAATTGGGTTCCAAATATGTTGCCACCAAGTACACTTTTTCTAATGTAGAGGTAAGGGTTTTAAAGGTTCAACCATTGAGTGGCCCTTCAGGATACAACAGGTGGTTGTTGGATGAGCACTAAGAACCTAGTGTATTTTCATTTTGAATTTATAATATAGGTATTTTCACAATATTTTAGTAATGATTTTCTGTATTTATGTTTAACCTACATTCTTTTCAAGAAATTACCTTGTAGATCATTCTCGTAAATGTCTCTCTACCAGTTCCAGACATCCATTTATGACAAATCCATTGTTTTTTATTGGATAAGTGTTTCATTTATTACATTAGAAGTAGGAAAACGATTAGATCATTTTCTATATGTTTTTATTTGAATGTGTTAAGGTTGGATTTTTTTATTATGGGCTAATTTCTATTTTTCTTCTTGTTTTGGATGTACACATAATATATAGTTATTATGAGAGGAATTTGGATTCTAATCCTTTTGTGGACTGTTAGCATATCATGAAGTAGGTGGTCTTACCATTTATTTTTCTTATAAATAATATATTTAGTAAATTTTTGTTTGTGATACATGAATTTAAATATTTGATGATTATTTGACATGGAAGTGGGTAATAATTAAAGATTAATTCATGTTTTTGTGAATTGTTAATGTGAATCACATGTGAAATTATACTTTAATCTTTTGCTTAAAAATTAAAAATTGTTTATTCTATAGAAAAAAATTAGGTATGTTGTTATTTAATGATTTTAATCAAATATAATGTTTATTTAAGATTTCATTTATTAATATTATGCAGAAAATTAATAGTTAAGAAGTGTCTAACAATAATCCCTCATGATCAAATGAGACAGATTAAGTAAATAATGGTATCACTCAAAAAATTATAAATATGTCAAAATTTATCTCACTATTATAGAATTAGTTTATATATGTTAGGTTGGAAGAAAAATGATTATTATTTATTTTTAATATATTTTAAAAACAATTAAATGATTTCGATTATGTTTAAACAATATTCTAAATATTTTTTTCCATTTGTTGGGTATAATAATTTTTACTTATGCCACTATAATTTGTTAAATATTTTTGATTGATTGAGGTTTAAAATATTAAATTATGAAATAAATTTAAATAATGAATTATTGTAATTTAATAATTGTATAGTGTGGTTTTTATAGGTGTTTAACATTGAAATTTATTCTATGACAGATGAAATGAATATTTAATTTATATTATAAAATTTCTATTAAAATACATAAATTTACTTATGACATAGGAAGGTTTATTTGTTAACTCATTTGGATTCTTAAAGAAAAAAAATAGAACGATATACTGTTCATATTTAAAAAAGTTAAGGTATCAAAATACAATTTTAAATTATCTAGTTAACACATAAAATAATATGCTAATATAGGTGAGTTTTATAGTAATGTGATTGGGTGTTAAAATGAAAAAATATGATTAATTTCTTGTATTTTAATATTTTTTTATAATTTGGATAAGAACAATATCGGGTAGTGTTTTGGGATAGAAAATGTTTAATGAATTGAAGTGAGTTTTTTTCTTTTAAAAAGTGATTCTTGGCTTAAGGATAATTTTTTATATAAAAAATATAATATAAAATTTGAGAATCTATAATGGTAATTGCAAAGGTAGTCTTATAGTATGCAGTATTTTGTAAAGTTGGAACATATTTTTCTAATACCTAGTATATGGTGAATTAATGGTATTGAGTTATAACATTTTATGGGAAAAAGTAGTAATAAATTAAAATGTTTGGGGTAAATTTAAAAGGGATATTTCTAATTGAATTCTTATTATTAATTCTTATGATTTGGTAGTTAGGTTTATAAGAACTATTATGTTAAAATAATAAGAGTAGAAAAAAATTTATTGATAACATGATGTGGTGTTGTTGTGTAGATTATTGTACCTAACATTGAGTAAATATACATAAATAAGTGTTTGAAAAAATATAATGATTGTGGAATAAAATTAAATGAGTAAGATATGTTTTGATTTATTTATAGGGGGATTTAATTAATGAAATTAGTTTTGGAAACGAATAAATATAGTGGGAAAATGAACATGTATAAAAAATATTATTTTTTTAAAGGAGTTAAATGTTATTTAGTGATGATGTAATTCCTAAGGTAACATAATGGGTTGATGAATCTATTGTTATTATAATGGTTATTATACTATAATTAATGAAGAAGATGTATAAAATTAGGATGTGTTCATATTTGTTTTCAAGGTATTTTTGTAGTCATTTTTATGTATAGGGAAATCCTTTAGTTTGGCTATGAGACAACGATGATCTTGGTTATGACACTTGTTAATCCTTCTGATTAGATAAATTGATATTAAACCTTAGTTGGTCTATGATGTTGTTATGGTAACATGTGGATTATTCCATGGGTTTAAATTTTTTGGAGGTATGGAAATTAAGGGATTATGACATGTTTTTGGTATATTAACTATTTAATCTACGATTTTACTCATGTAATATTATATAACTAATTATGAATTCATTTTCATTTTGGTTAACATAGTTATATTCAAAACCAAAAATGTTTGGTAATTATTTGATCCAATTTATTTAAATTTTATTCGAGGCACCAATTTTTAGTTTAATGTTTCCCTATACACAAGTGAGTGTGTCAGATACCAGAATAATTTTCTGATTTTTTTGAAATCCTATTGAGATTCATTTCTTACATCCTATATGTTCACATTACATGGGAATGCAGTTATACTAGTTTTATGCATGTATAAAATAGGTGTTGACTGGGTTTGAGTTAGAGTTTTGGATAACTGTAATGATTCCTATGGAAATAAAGGTATTTATGGTAGTTTCATTCTCTTTTATTTTTAGTAATTATAGTTTTATCACCTTATGATGTGGGTTTTTTGTAATTATTAAGATGATTTATTATATGAAATTTAGAGCAATACTCTGAATTATTCTTGTGTTTTTTGATGTTTATTCTAATTATTCAACATTTTTATCGTTACATTAGAGTTGCTTATTTTTATCAATGATCCATTACAGGGTAAATCAATCTATAATATATAATTTTAACACTCGGTTCTAATCTATAGGTACTCGTAATCAGAGAGAAAAATTGTGGACATGTGATGTTTCACCTAATTTGTAAAATTATGGTGTGTTGATATTTGAAAATGACCTTGTTCTTTTTTATGCCTTAATCTATTCTTTATATTGAGTGATTGGTGTTATAAATAATTATTGATCATTAGTTGATTCTATTATCCATATCTTGGTAGATTCATAATAAGATATGTGTTATTGACTCTGATATATTTATTAACATACGGAACATTTAGTGATATTGATCATTGTGGGTATGTAAGCCTCAAAAGAGATTAGTTAGGATATATTAAATTAATTTCACAAAAATAAATCATACATAGAAAATCATGTAAAATTCTAGGGGATTATCGGGGTTATAATGACAAAAACATTGTTTTTTTCTCACACCTTATATGCAAACTACATGTAGGGTTACAAACATTAAATGAGGAAATGTTGGTAAGGGGAAGAGTCTTTTATAGATAGATAATTGATGATTGGCGATTCATGGTAGTGACTAAATGTTTACATTATAAATTATCTAATGATTATTTTTAGTTTTTTTCTCAATTTATTTACATATTTAACATTGATGTTGTTACATGATATATGAATTATAAATTATTTGGTTCTATGTTATTATTTTTCATAGATTGGATTATATTATATCTTATTTATTATAAAGTTACTTAATTCAACTTTGTAGGATCATTTACTAAATTGAATAATTATATATATTGTGAAGAACCATTTAGATTTAAATAACTCCCTTGGAAATAAATTTAGATCCTAAATGCTAGAATAAATCATGTGGTGATTGGGAAGAATATTTTAGGACATGTATCATCTCACCACAGCAGTATAGTCATTAAATGATCTGAAATTATATCATCCTTTTAAATAATAATGGAATAGTGTGTCTATTTATTTTTTTAAATGTATTTTCCTTAGAAGGATGTGGAATTTTGGATCATTTGGAAGGTCTATGTGGTTATAGATGTAGTTGGGTCTAGTGACATAATATTTTTAATGTTTTGGTAATTAATTGAACATATTATTGTTTTTAAATGTTTATATAATGGTGTTTTTAATAGTTTTTTTGGTGGTATTTAATATAAAGATATTGAAATTTAACTAATTGAATTTTTAAAATTTAAAATAAATTAAAATGATCATTTTTGATAATGGTTTTTAGATGTTACATTATTAATCTGAAAAAAATAATTTCAAGTATATAATTGGGTTTGGAATGGGTTGTAACAAACCAACCCTGATTTCAATCAAATTCGGAACCCGACCCGATCCATCACATACCAGAAGGGTGTTCCCCATTCATACGAGATGGCGACAAGAACCTGAACATAGAATGACAAACCAGAGGTAATGATTTCTCCTAACCTAAATAAAAATACATGGCATTTATATAAATGATGTAAGAAGAAATAGATGAAAGAAAATAGATGTATTGCATAACAGTGGGAAAGTCATTGGAAACAAACGACTATAAAAGTAGCCAAAACTCTATGAGACAAGTCCAACTACAAAGGACCAAAACCAACAACCACACCATGTGATTTCATAGACGAAATCCAATCATCTCTCTGTTAGCTACATAACTCAGCCGACATGAAACCTCACTACCTCACTATGTCTCATTGCCTTTCCCTGAATAAGAAGATATACAAAGGTCTGCGCACCACCAAATAAGTTTATATTGTGTGAGCTAACATACTAAATTTAATCACACCTAGATGTTCCATAACAGGTCTTTATATAACAACTCATGTATTCTCATTTTAAATAAAACATGGCATGATGGTAAGTAAATCAATTGTATAGAAAGGATGGAAAGTATTTTGTCTTTATAATATTTCTAAAATAAAAATTGCTATATCAATTTCAAATCACATTTTACCATATCATCTCTCACAAGCTTCAACTATATATCAATGATAAAATAGTAATAATACATGAAATACAAAATAACAATAGCAGAACATGCATCACAACACTAAAGGGAATAAAACAAGTCATGAAACAAACTTCTCATACCCAAAAATCTATGAACAATGCATTGTGGTACCTGAATCCAATTATCTAAACATTGGGAACAAGGAGGCAGCCCGAAAATTGAAACCCCAACATCATATACATACATAGAGCCAGTAGTATACACTCTCGGACAAGAGGGACACCCCGTAAAGTGAACCCGCACAATGGATGATGGTCTCAAGCTAAACTTTCCACCTAGTACCCAATTTATCCCATACGCTCATTTTCACAACCATCACAATGTTTTGAAAATCATTTCAAACCCATTTCACAAAACACATTTCAATACATTGAAAATACCATTTTTCTTCCCATTAATAAAAAACCAAGGTAATCCCCATTTCATTCAAAACCTCATTCCAACACACACAAGAAATCATTCCAATATCATATCAATTTAATTGTAAAAGAATTTATAAAAATTGAACAATATGGTTTATCAAACACTAGCTAGAGATGGAATCACCTACCTCAAAACAGCATTCACACACACTCCTAATATGATCCACTAACAATAAAATCCCAATGACATCAACGAAGACCCTAAAATCCATTCCAGACATCATAGGATTGATACAATGGAGAAAGAGGGTTTTCAGAGAAGTGCACATACAACATACCTCATGAATGAACGCCCACCACACCATGACCAACAAAAGAATGACCTCTGGATTGATATCAGAGAATAGATCATGGAGGAATACAATAAAAAACATGAATTTATGTCAATGTATTTGATGAAAAAATCAAAGGGTTCTACCATGATCTATTGAAATGAAGATGAAAATATGTATCTTACCTAGAGAGACGCACCACAACTGCAATGAAGATCAAATGCTGAATGAATCGATCTATAAAGAATGGAGCCTCACAAAATAACAACAAAATTTACCTAGATCTAGATTAAGAGAGTCTAAATAAAATAATCAAAATAAAACAACCACACACATGTTTAAAAAACTATTCATAGGCTGTAGCATAATGTGTAACGACCAAAGTCCCACATGTGTTCGAAAACCCACCACCCCATATTACAAAACTGACCTTTTATTAACTCATTATGTGTAATGTCTCTCCACATCATGTAACCTTTCAAAGTGTGAAGCCTATCATGACTTGTACCCAATAGTACTTACAAATTGTGTAACCTTATTACATGGCATGAAATCCACATATATCATACTGAAAAAGTATGTTAGAGATAAGAGTCCAACAAATCGGTGAACTCGCTATTATTGGTATACTACCAATTACTTATCGTCCCTGTAAAAAAACAAGAAAAAGAAAACTAAAACATGTTCATCAAAATACCTTTTAGATCAGTGATAGGATGTTACAAACTCCCCACCGTAAAGACATTCCATCCTCAGGAAATAATAAATAAGATGTAATCACTATAAAAGATTAGGCCACTCCTACCTTAGCAGTGAATCACATTCCCAATTCTTATGATAATATAATCCATGTTTTCATAGAACTCTGACTAATGTAATTGACTTCCCATTCAACTATTTCACTTGAGAGTCAATGATACCTGCTGGTTTCTCCAGTATAGAAACATATGGCTCTTACTCTATTTCTTCATAACATAGAATTTGATCAAGAGGGGTGATGTTTCCTTAGATGAGACATGTGGAAAAAAATCATGATTACCAGTCAAATGAATCATAAATTCTAACTAATAAGTAGTCTGTCTGAGACGCTTAGTGACATCAAATAGTCCAACATATGTTGGGGATGCCTCTGTTTTTTTAAAAGCCGAAAGTGATCCAATTGAGGAGAAATCACCATGAAAACCCAATCACCAATAGAAAACTCTAGGGGACAACATTTTCGACGCATATATAATTCTTATCGGTATTAGTATTTAATGAGGTGTTGATGTTTATCATGAATATTTGTTGATATCTTGGAAATTAAACTTAATCGAACCAAAGCTACTTCACCCAACTCATCCCAATTAAGATGTGATCTTCACAGGTGACCATAAAATGCCTCAAAGGGGTCCATTTTTAATGACGAATTGTAACTGTTTTTTAGACAAACTCTACCCTACCAGATTTATATCCCATGATCCTTTGAAATCCATGACCTAGGAATGAAGCATATCATCCAGTATCTAATTTATTCTCTCCATATGACCATCATTCTGTGAATGGTATGTTGTTCAAAACTTGAATTGAGTTCCCATTTCCTCTGGGATACTCATTAAGAACCTTGAGGTAAACCTAAGATATCTACCCAAAACAATAATAGAAGAGACTAAAATTTAACCTCATAATATCCTACATAGACAAATTACCCATATCCTCAGCCTTAGTGGTATCCTTGATCAGAATGAAATGAGAAGACTTCTCCAACTATCAAATAACCACCCAGATAGAATCCATACCTCAGAGAGTCCCTGGAAATCCATAAAATAATTACATGGATACCTCATACCATTTGTAGATCGGAACTGGAAGAGGCTGAATAAAACTAGAGGGTTTAAGGATATCATACTTTTTCTGTTGGTATGTGTAACAGCAGGACACATAATTTGCAGTGTCATGATTCATAGCTGGCCACCAGAATCATCTTCTCATGTAATAATACATCTTCATAGATGATGGTTGAATGAAGAAAAAGATCTGTGAAAATAAAACAAGACTAACCCCCTAGTAGATGCTGGGACAACAACCTGATTCTCAACATAGAGAATAACATCTCATGAAAGATTCAATTCAAAAATGGTCTTCATGCCATAAAGTCTTTCTCGAACATTAAAAAACTCATCATCTTAAAGCTGACTCTTCAAAATGGACTCCAAAATGGATGATGACAACTGAACACTAGTCAGAACTATACCTAAAAAATTATCTTAAGCATTCACGTGAAAATGAAATAAAAAGGCACATAAGGATCAACTCCTCCATCGATTCCAGAACAAAATGTGATGGTATGTTCCAGTTGAGAGCATCTATAACCATATTTCCCCTCTCCAAGGTGTAGGTGATATCAAAGGAAAACATATAATGCTATTCTAACAATTATCTATATATTAGATTCAAATATTTTTTAAGAAATATATAACTCAAGACTTGGTGATCAAATAAGACTTTGAACCTCTCCCCAAAAAGATTGTTCCACCAACATTTTAGAGCATGCATAATTATAGTAAGATTTAAATCATGAATGGGGAATTCTTCACATCCAGTTGAATATGGAGAGAGCTATAAGCTACCACATGATCATCCTACATAAGAACACATCCCAAACCAATGCCAGAAGCATCACCATACAAAACATACCCCTTACCTAGATTTAGTAAGATTGTAATAGGAGATGATGTCAGAAGTCAGTTTAGTTCATCAATAGAAGATTGACACTTCACATCCCATGTGAATTTCACTGATTTTCTAGTAATAGTAGAAAAAGGTGATACCATCTTAGATAAATCCCTAACAAACATTTGGTGGTGTCCATCAAGACCATGGAAGCTCATTATCTTAATGAAATTATGTGGTTCCTTTATTGAAAAAACAATCTTTTCCTTCTAAGTATCAATTGATAAACGATGTTCAGAAATGTTATCCCCTATGAACTTCAATTCATGAATCTAGAAAATACATTTTCAAAGAACGCTATACAAACAACGACTTCTCAAAATTCAAAAAACAAACATATATAGTTCTCTTGCTCATGATAATATTTATAATTAACTAGAATATCATCCAAGAACACTACCAAAAAAGTTTCAAGATATTGATATAATATCTAATTCATCAAATCCATAAAAAATATAGGGTTTTTATTCAGAAGAAAAGGAATCACAATATATTCATAATTGACATACCTTCAACTGAAATCTATTTTTGGTATATCAGACTCCAAAATTATGAGCTGGTGATAATCCCACCAAATATCAATCTTTGAAAACTACTTTTCCCCCTTTAACTGATCAAACAAATCATCCACAAGAGGTAAGAGATAATTATTCTTAACTTTTACCGAGATAAACTTCTCACAGTCCACCCAAAACCAAAGTGAAACATCTGCCTTCATAGAAATGAGTACATGGGATTTTCAAGGAGAAACACTAGGTAGAATGAAACATTTTTCCAATAGGTCTTCCAAATACATTTTATCTCTTTTTTCTCCAATAGTCCATTTTGATAATAAACTAGTGATATTGGTTGCCTATGTTTCACTTGGTCATTTTTAAACACCACATATCTCTCAAGAAAAAGTTAGGAGAATTAATATGAGAAAATCTCAAAAAAAATCCCAAAAAAAATGAGACAATCAACAAAACAAGGAACATAATCGGGTTCAAATATAACAGAAGACAACAAAATCCTTATATTTTGGAAGGAATGCCCTATAAAAACTGATATCGGGTCCCACTATACTTGAAACACATGAGATATTCCATCAGAAGAAATAAATGAAATATGAAGATGTTAATAATCAATATCATCCAAATGGGTGACAAGGAAATCCATACCAATGATGATTTCAACCAGATAAAGATAAATAAGGAGAAAATCCTAGTCCAACTCCACATCAACTATCATTAACAAACAAAAAGGACACCATAATCCCTTCTCATTCCTCTTACCAATAGGTGTCTCCATCTCCATTACAAAGGACATAATTTCCATGGATAGTTTAATAATATCAAAAGAACTAGTAGATATAAACGATTGGGGGGCACCCGTGTAATATAAAGATATTTCCATGGTAGATACAATAAGGATAGTACATCTCACTACTGATAGACCTAAATCGACTTCCAATGGAAACTCATATACTGTGTGAAAGTGATTCACTCATGTTACCTATTGATTGAGCCCTATAGTATTTCAATCCTTAGACTGAACCACAGTATTCATCAGAGCCAATGAACTCGAACCCTTACATGGTGTAGTCATATCCTGATATAAGAATTGTATATTAACAACACATACATAACTATTTCACTTCTTCATAGGTGTATGATAAAATGTCTGGTGTGTCTGACCTTAAAACACTAATAGTATGTCATAAGAACATTTCTATATACAACAGATGGTGGGGAGGAAGATCACTATTGAAAACCATCGCCACCACTTATGTGACGATCCTACCACATCCACATCTTCCAATTCCCTCCAACAAAACTGCCACTAGATAGATGATAGGGGTTGGGAAAACCAACCTTGACCTCCATATCCATCTCTTCCATCATATCTTTTTCTACCATCTTCACATAGGTAGAATGTTTCAACATAAATACATCCAATCTAATATCTATTCAAAAACCCTGTAGGTACTCCTATGCCTTCATCTTGTCATTCTTCACCATGTTTGGAAAAAAAACAGACAAGCTCCACAAACTGGTTGGTGTATGTTGACACCAGACACTCTCCCTATTGGATACATAAGAACTCTAGATACTTTGTTAGCATTAGTGACACTGGAATAATTTACTGGAAGAATAGTATTTTAAAACCCTTCCTATCCAAATACACATCTCAGTTTTCCTGGACCATAAAATCCCACCAATACTTTATCAAACCCTTGATCTCGAATGATGCATATTTCACCTTGATGTTTTCAATTGTTTTCAAGAATTCAATGATTTGATAAATACCATATATCCATTCCTCCTCCTCTTTAGGTTCATTTTATCCATTAAAGGATGGTATCTTCTCATGTAAAAATACCTGTGATCCATATCTCTCCCCTCTAGGTCCTGGTTACACCTCAATAATCACGTTCTAAACTCGTGGTACATCCTGATAAAAAACAAAAACTACTCATATGATAGTCTCAATGAGATTTTGGTCCACTTGTTGATTACCTTGTGGAGAATATTTTATACTTTACTAATAAACTAATGGAAATCATCTTAGAGGAAAATTGCTGCACACTAAAATTGATGGAACATCAAGAAAACATAATAAATATTAGTTAAAACTAGAAAATCAATAAATTTATACCACAGTTCAAAACAAAACTCAACACTAGAGACGCTTATCTCAAATTCCCATGGTAACTTGAGTCTCATCACAAAATATATCTAGCTATAAACTAATCACAACATACCTATCATGTCCCAAAAATACTATCTCTAGTCTTATAGACATCCCAATATAATGACTCTTGAGGACAAACCTCCTTTAATATGAAATTTTAATAAACTAACCTGGGATTTCTTTAAACATGGAACCTGACCTGATTCATCAAATACCCAAAGGGAATTCTTGATCCCCATGAGATGACGACAAGAACCCGAGAATTAAACTAAAAACCAAAGGGATTGATTTTTCCCAACATGAAAAAAGTGGAATATGTATATGTGGAGAAAAAAAATATAGTGGAAATCCAATTGATACATGAAAAATCTATAAGAAATAAATTTGAATCAAAAGACTATAAAAGCATCCAAAACTCTAAGAGACATGTCCAACTAAAAAGGACAAAAACAAAATAGCTACTCCATGTGATGGCATGGACAAAATCCCACCGTCACACCACCATCTACCCAACTTAGATGACATGAAACTTTACCACCTCACTGCAACGCCTTTCCTTTCCTTCCACTGGATTTCATAAAAAGTTATATGTACCATCAAAGAAGTGCATAGGGTGTGAGATAATAGGCTCAATAGGATCCCGCCCAGGTGTTCCATGACATGTTTGTATATAACAACTCATATATGGTCATTTTAAATAAAACAAGGAATGATATGTTTTTATGAAGTTTTATAGGGAACATGGTAAATATTTCCTTTTTATCAAAATCATAAAACAAAATAAGGTATTTTAATTTCGATGTAAATTTTCCCATATAATATTTAACAAGAATTAACATTAAAATGAAGTCTAAAATTTTACAAAGACAAGAAATACAAAACCATAGTAGCAGAACATGCATAAAAACACCAAGGGAATGCAACAGGTCATGCAGTAGACTACTCATACCCCAAAATCTATGAATAATGAACTTACTTACTTGAAGACAATTATCTACACTCTAGGACCATGAATACACACCATTATGTGAAACCCCAATATCATATATGTACCTAGATCTAATAATATACCCTATAGGACATAAGACACCCCCCAAAAGTGGACCCTCCATAATGGATGATGGCCTCAAGCTAAACCTTACACCTTATACACTAGGTAACCCATGTGTTTTTTTCACAATAATCTCATTGTTGAAAAAATCATTTCAAAACCATTTTAAAAAAACATTTCAATAATATGAAAGTAACCCATCTCTTTCCATTTATCAAAAACCATATTAAATATAATTATATTCAAACTCTCATTTCAACACACTTAATCAATCTTTCCAATATCATACTAATTTGTTTGTAAAATATTTTATAAAAACATATCAATATAGTTTATCAAACAATGGTAAGAGATGAAACCACCAACATCTAAACTTGGGTCACACATGCCTGAGATGGGATCCACTAAATATTAAATACCAATGACATCAACGAAGGCCCTATGATCCAATCTATAAATCATAGGATTGATCCAATTGAGAATGAGGGTCGATGGAGAAGAGGAAATTCCACATACCTCCAGAAAAAATGCCCTTTGTTCCATGACCAAAAGTAGAACAAGATTCAAAATGAGATATCATAATAGATCTTGGATGAAGACAAGAAGAAACACAAATTTTAATCAAGTTATCCGATGACATAACCTTGGGGTGCTACCGTGATTTATGGAGACAGAGTAGCAGAGAGATCGCTTACCCAGAGAGACACACCACAACCACAACATAGATCGAATGCCTAAAAGATCTATCTATAAGGAATGTATTCTCCAAAAATCACTTAGGAATTTACCATGGTCAAGAGTAAAAGAGTATAAAGAAAATAATTGATAAAAATAGCCACATGACTATTTTAAAAACTGCACAAGGGATGTTACATGACGTGTAACCCAGTTACATGACGTGTAAATACCAATGTTTGACCTAAATTGAAAAAACAATCACCTCAGGTTAAAAACACAACATTTTATTAAATAATGTTGTATAAAGGCTCTTCACATCCTGTAAAATTTCACATCCTGAAGGCTTTCATTTAATGTACCCAATAATACATATACGACATGTAACATAGTCACGTGACATGAAGTCATCCTAAAACCGATGGAAAATGATTCTTAAAGATATGATTCTAAAAAAGAAATGAACTCAACATTGTAGGAATCCTCCAAATTCCTTATCATCTCTATATAGACAATGAGGAAAGAAAAACCACATTGAGGTCCAAGGTGTAACTAAAAAATCGTTAACAAGATGTTACTTGGGTGACTAACATTTGAGTGATTATTTGGTGAGATTATGTGTTATTAATGGAAATTAAGAGTGAATTTAGATTGATTTATGGTTTCAAACATGATTAAATAAATCTATAAAACTAATTAATATGTAAAAATGGTCAACTCATGGAAAAATAATGATGTAAAATAACTGTGAATTCTTGATATTTTTTGGTTTTGAGGGTTTTAGAGTCAATGTATGGTGAAAAAACTAATGAATGAAACCATGAAACCAAATTAATGATTTTTGTTTTGACATTAGACAACATATAATCCCCATATTATCCACCATTGCCTACCCTAAAATCCCCACTAAAATTTTATGGTCTTCTATGGGTGGTTTGGGGTGCTGTCATTAAATACTAATGGAATATTTTTTAGAGTATTAATTTGGCATAGTTTTAATAATGAGATATCTAGATTAATTACCCTCTTGATATCTCACATTCTCTCTACTATAAATAAATTAATGATAAATTAAATATATTTGTGTGTATTTTGAAACTGATTAGAAGATGTTTTCCTTAAGGTTGATTGGATTCAATTTTTCACATATTTGTTTTAAAATAACTGTTATCTGAGGGGGATCGTATAAATTAGTGGAATGTAAATTTTTCAGATAATTATTGATTACAATGATAGAAATATTAACTAAATAAAAAGCATGAATTGTTGTTATAAGCCACATAATGTTTTAATCTTATATAATAAATGAAATAGTGAAGGACACAACACTGTGGTTTTATCCATGGGTGTGCATGAATTTGACGGTAACAAATGAATTTGGTTTTATCTTCTAATTATGATCTCAAACTCAATTGGATCATCATGTTATCATGATGAAATTGATTTGAAAAATTAAATTATTATTTTAATAAATTAAATGTAATGACCATAATAATGATTTTTTGTTTCACTGTTATAATTTTTTTGAATCATCTCATTTATAACATAATATTTGTGAAATTATTGGACTCAAAATAGGGTCCAAGAATTTTTCTATATATTGGGTCATGTATTTTTAGATGTGGAATTAAAATATGTCATTCATGTTATGAAAAATACTTGAACTGAAGCTCCCATTATCTATAATTTTTCTTGTGGATTTAACTACGGTTCTAATATAACAAGGATAGATGGAATTATTTTTCAAACATTAAGACAATTACACATCCTATGGGTTTCCAAAGAGGAAGGATTCTATTACCTACATCATATTGATCCTTTTCGGGATCATGTGTAAGAGTTTTGATAGATAATACCATCATGTAAAAGGTATGAATTTTTTATTCCATTTATTTAGATCATAGGAATTGATAGATATTATAGATAAAGGGTTTTAGTTTATTATCTCTACTCCATTTGGATGTGGATTATCCTGTATAAAATCATTAAATGGTATTTGATCCATTTATATATCATTGATATTGATGTTTTATTTAGATTTAGAATGATAAAAATAAGTTTTTATACATATATGATGTTTTTTTAAAAATGTTCACAGTTTATAGTTTTTTTTTCAACCAATGATGTGATCTATGATAAAAGCTAGTGGATTTTGTGAAATTATTCCATAGTTTACTAAAAAAATTTAATGGTTTTCAAATATTATAAAACAATGTCATGGTTTGATAAAAAAGAACATAGACATGTTTTATAAAAATATATCGTCATAAAATAACAATTTTATGCCATGGTATACTAGTAAAATGAAATTTGATTGAATTGAAATGTGATTTCTATAAGATAAACATGACATAGATGATTGAAACCATGTAATGGTTTATTAATTCATAATTTTGAAGGTTTATCAGGAAATGGGGTCAACTAGGAAAAATGGTTGTGCTTCTCCTTGGAATGTTCTCACAAGGGATAAAACACACTATATTTTATCGAAAAAATGATGATATTTTTAATATTTTAATGATTTTTTGTTTAAGTTTTTAACTTCATTACATGGAATGGGAACAAAGAACCGACATTGAATCAAAAGGGAGTATTTATATCATAACAATGGTTTAATGTATTTGAACTATATTTAAAATTGATTTATATGATCTTTTATTTATAATATTTATAAAATATAAAATAATAAAATTTTTAAAAGTGATTATATTGTTGTTTAAACTGTTAAAAAATAATAATATGAAATATTCATACTAAAATTCTATATTTGGAATTTGTATTATATTTATTTTATCAAAATATTTTATATAAAATATGAAATATTTATATTACTATAAATGTTTTTCATAAATATAATATATTTTTAATATAAATAAGTTAATATTATATATATCATAAATTAATATTATAAAAGGGTTTACATTGAAATTAATATGAAGAATTATGTTTACTTATTTTATTCAATTTCCATAAAGTATGTTAAATTATAAAACATTAATAATATATTAATTTTAAATAAAATGGTTATATGATGTACAAATTTAGTAATTAACCATTTATTTAGATTATTATATGATTTACTATTCATGAATATAAAATGATTATATTATGAATATATATATTATTTAGTTTTTAGTGTTCAAGTACATTATATAAGTGTCATAACATGAATATATTACGTCAAAGTCTAAGTAAAATATAATATTATGTTATGATTAACCATGACTATGATTTATTTTTTCAGTTATAAACTCAAAAGTAATATTTTATTATAATTTATAGATATTAAGTGTTAGGATTGTATTATAATTATGGTCTCTATTGAGTATTTTCCATGGAAAAATTGGCATTGGGTCAAATTTCTCACTAGCATGCGGTAGTATTCATAGTCTAGAAAAGTGTTGGTTAGATTCTTATCACAACATAATTTTTTATTCTATGAATTTTAGTTTCATTTTATTCCATGATATAATGTGAATTTATTTCATGTACCTTATTATTGGGATGTATTTTCATATATGTGAATATAATAGGTTTTTTCAAAGGCATGTAACCAAAACCATGAGTTGTATAATATGTAATTCATTATCTACTTTTGGAATGTATTAATTTTGTTGATAATATAGAATTAAAAATATAAATTATTAGTGGAATTCATACATAATTATAATACATGTAATAAAATTTTGTAAATATAAGTCATCTAAAAGGTATCAAATTTCTCCTAATGTGAAAATTTTTCATTATCGTGATCATCTAAATGGGTATGTTATGAAAAAATAGGGTTATTTTAGATTATATTATACAAGAAAATAATTATATAGGTGACCCTAATAGTTTAGTTACTATTCCTTCCAAGATATTGTGTTATGTTAAGTTGGAAATCCCTCAAGGTTAAAGAACTAGTGAAAAAGAGTTGACCAGATCCATATTATGGATTTCAGAAAGGTATTATTCATAATCAACTATCCATGAGTCACATATGAAATGATCCAAATGATGATCTAACTAAATAGATAAGAGATTAAAGAAACACCAAATAAATCATAAATAATATATGAAATATATTTCATGGACAAGTAATGGATATGGTATAATTTGAAAAATAAAATTATTTTAATGGGGGAATCTAATGACCCAAGCTTGAAATACATAGAAATTAAATTAATTTTGTTGAATTAATAATACAACACACAAACAGACACCCAATGATCATATTAGTTTAGTTCATTTGGAAACATGGAACATATTCTTCTAATTTGGTGGAAGATCTTCAACATCACCCAAAAATATATTCCCCTATAGTTTTTGAAACCTGAAACCTTACTTAACATCCTATGGAAATGAAAGTATATGAAAATGGTGAGCTCATATGATTTATAATGGTATAGAAGGAAAACATAATAAAAAATGAACATTTGAATGTAAAATCATGAACATAACTTTTTGAATCATACCACATATAACATATATCCAAATATTGAGTTATAAAAAAAATATTTGTTGTTCATAAGGCATAATTAATAAAATAAGACAATCCATGAGAAAATATCATTGGCATAAAACATGGAGTTTTGGAAAAAACATAAGTAGTGAAAATCATATCCATATTAGCCAAGGATTATTTCAAGACCATCATGGTGGAAAAAGTCCATTACTAAACTGAGTTCACTCCTCATTCCAACACTATATTACTGAACTAATTTAACTTACCCTTCTGGTATTTTATTACTGAACCAATATCATTTATCTTTCCATCCCTGTATTACTGAACATATATCATTTCCAATTCAAATTATGCCTATCTCATGAGATATAAATATTTACCCAATAAATTGAACGGAGATATAGGCACCAACCTTATCATAATTAAATCATTAATTTGTGTGCCACAAAAACACAAATCATTCATCATAGCCTAACCCATGGAATATGATAGGATTCATAAACATCATTACATCATAACAAAATCCGTATAAAAAATAGATTTCATAAATAGTAGTCAATAATAAACAAAATAACACAATATAATTAATAGGGATATTATATTTAAAACACAACCCCATTAAATAATTCTATTTTAAATGGAAAATAATTTTGATGGAATACATGATATTAATTATAGAGGGAAATATACTTTTTTCTTTGAAATAATTTTCTTTTCTTAAAATACCATGAAATTTTAAAAGAAAATAATTTATTAGAGTATAAATTTTATATATATAAAGGGATGATTTAAATAAATAAATTACCATGAAATAAAAATAATCCATTCAGTTCATATAAGTTAAAAAAATTCTTCTGGTACATTTTTCAGAAAAGTAAAAAAAGTACCTCATTTGGAAAAAGAAAGAACAATTTTTTTCATACAATGTAGAAAAATAAAAAATGGGTAAAAATGAAGGTAAACATCCATAGGATAACATTAAAACATTATATGAAATAATTTTTAGAAAAAATGGACATAGATGATAAATAATCTCTAGTAAGTACATTTTTATAAAAAATATTTGATAAAAATGAGATTTTGAAATTATCCATTACATTATTTTCTGATTCATTAGTATTTATCAAAAACACCTCTATAATGGATTAAATAGTTTTATTTACTTTATCCCAAAAAATATTTATATTTATGATACCATATGTGACCAAATTTTAACCAATTTAATAATATTTACTTATTACACTTCTTTCAGGCATTATTCTAGAAATGTTTTTTCGTATAAATCCCATTTATTATTCATTTGTTTCCTTTATATTGTTTCTATAATAATAATAATTTAATATATATCATATTTCTTTACTCTATACATTTATATAATCATGATTTGTATAAGATCATGGATAATTAATCTCAACACATTGTGGAGACGGTAGGCACTACGTACGCACGAGCGATATTATAAATCCTTGAATTTGGAGATGATATGAAATTGGATGGTATATAAATTTTTATAGAATAAATATCATTTTATAATAATCATACTTATTTTTTATTTCAATCATTATACCCATCCATTTTAGTGGTTGTGAAAAAACATTACAACACGGTGTAGAGACGGTAAGATGTACATACACACGCACGGTGATTTCTTTTTTCATATGATGGATAAAAGGTGGAATAAGGCTATTCCATTACCATATTTACATATAAAAATATTTTTTATACTGAATTTATTACTAATTTAAAAAAAGAGGATATAAAAGAAGAAATGATCTTTAGATAGTCAGTAAAGGAGATTGCCTCTTCTTTAGTGAGCTCCATCTTGATATCCTCTTAACGGTACTATAGTTGGTATTTTGAGAAGAAACGAACCCCTATAATGCTACTAGGTAACTTTAGAATGGATATGGTTAGGGTATGAATGAGCTTGAAGCCTCAAAGTGAAGTGAATATGCTAGTAAGGAGGTTCCCTTTTATAATTGAGGTTCGGAGAACTTTTAGAATCTCAGAAAATATTGATTTATAATAAAATCAAATCACATCCAAAAAACACCAAAATTTCATAGTTTTTATTAAGATATTATATGAGGTTGTAATCTAATAAAAATATAAATTTTAGAATAGTTTTCCCTCTATTTATCCCTTATCATTTTAATCAATACATAGTTATTCAATTTAATTTTAATATTAGGTTATTAATATTTAAATATTAAAAGGTTAAAATGTTTACATATTTTATGTTAATTAGAACATAAATTAATACTTTAATTTTTTTCTGACCATATAATAAATATTCTATATTTAAAATTTTTTTATAATTGTTTTATAGTTTAATAATACATTATTCTGATAAACAATCAATAGTGTCAATTTTGAAACAATTCAATTTGTAGATTCTTTAAAATATAATTATAAAAAGCTAACATGGAACTAAATATTTAATTCTATTCTTAATAGGTCATGTTCATCTATAAAATTCATTTCAGATATTTATTATGTAATTTTCTAGATTTTCGGTGTATTATTTGTATATATTATATGAAATTAATTAAACACCAGGATTTATGATGACATGAGATTTTGAGCATTGGAGTGCCCAAAATAAATTGTATGAAATACATTCAACTTTTAAATAGAGTGAAAAATTGATTTTCCTGAAAAAGTGGAATAAATTTTAAGTGGGTACCCAAATAAAAAATATAAGGGCACCGTTGCGTTTAAAGCAATGACTTTACCTTAAGAGGTGCCTAACATTGACTGGCACAGGGCCAATATAGAATTTAATTATCAGTCATATTAAATGTAAGAAATTAAAATAATAATTAATTTTATTCTAAATGTTGTAGCTTTTAAAAAATGAAATTTATGGTTTTAAATAACTTGGATCACATGACTAGGCTGATAACCTGAGAAAAATCCCTAGAATCCTCTAGAGTTTTGGAGAGGAGCCACACGTAAATAATTATCGATGAATTATGAAGAAATATCAACTCATGTATCATTGCATAGAAAGGTTAGAATATCTATTGGATGATGGTATACAATTCAACCTTCATCGATGATCGATCTAGGAGTTTTTTTTCAATTTTTCCCCATACGTATATTTAAACGATGAACGCCGATCATCCCCCAAATAGGTTGACCTGAAATTGGATCATTCTAATAGGAGGGTTTTTTTGTGGGTATTGTTTTAGGGGATTGGTTCATATTATGTTTCTTATGATTGACCCTTCTAATGTGAGTGGATCAATTCCACAACGAATAATGGTGGATATTCTTTCTTTGATTTGTTATATGAATTTTTACTCCCCTTTAACCTCGTAAGTTCTTCACGTACTACATGGGGTTATGTACAACTGATCATTGCACATCCATATCACAACACAAAAATCACAAATCATATATTCGACGTCATGATGACCTAATATAGGTGTGAATATGATGTAGGTGGATGAATCGACACAGTTCGAGAGAAATTATTTTTCAACTCTTCATCACGAGGATGATCAAAACGAGTTTTCGGGACTGATCTGACACCCAAATCAAATCGAATTAGATTTTATATGATGGGATGACCCAATATCATTTGTTTTGAGGAGATTTAATGGTTGGATCAAGAATAATAGGAGTAATGAAGGATCACCGGTGAAGAACAATGTTTTTGGAAACTCATGAAGAACATGGTTTGTATCTCAAAGAACACGGTGTGTGGGACCGACTCAAGAGTGGATCTGGTTATGGGAAACCGAAAGGATGAACATGGCGTGTGGAAGCTAGCACACAGTGTGTGCGGCCTTACCAGGAACTCGACATGTATCTCAAATGATACATGGATACAGGGTGGAGTACACTTCATGTACTCCACCACATGACCGAACTAGGTTGGTTACACAAGTTACCATATGTATTGGTACACGGGTTAGTAGACACGGGTTGAAGCTGTGTACATATACTTGACCAACCTACTCAAAGAGACCCCTAGATAGTATGACATAATATGTTACTCCTCTACTTTTTGTGAATATATTTTCAACATGAAATGATATTTTCGACATGGGTCGTTGTACGCAGGCAATACCCGCGGTTAGAGGACACAATGTGCGACCCTTCTATATATAGTGTACATTATTTTTCATGGATTTATATCCTTTTCCAAAGTATCTTGGAGAAGTTTATTTTGGGTTAGTGACCATTTAATCATTCCCCATAGGGTTAGGTATCCTTTCCATCTGAAGGAGTATAATCCATTCAGTAAGAATTTTTGCATAGATATAATGACCCTCTGAGAGGCCCGACTTGAGATCCTCTATCCATTCTTGACCTTTTTTATAGAGTTAGGTATCAGTGTAACCTATCTTACTGGATGTCGATAATCTACATAGAAGAAGAATCTACATGAGTCAGGGTATAATCCATGGTTTAAGTAGTGATCCTCATCCGTGTATTGTGATCTTCTCTCACGTAGGAGTGTGTTCTCCCAAAATGAGTGAATATGTTCTCTCTTAAGATATATCAGTAAATCTATCTCTATCGTGACACTTCCCAAAGAAATATACTTCTTTTATGGACGTCATCAGAGATATCAGACTCTTGGATAGATTACTCCAACGTGATTACTTCGCGAAGTAATCAGAATGAATCCCTAGCATGGGTGTGTGTGTCATTGTGACTTACCTCTAGACTGTGGGTCTAGGTTTCAAGTATATCTGGATGATTCACTTCATAGATATTTTTAAGACATACACCATGTGGAGATGATTTTACCTTTATGTTGTGTATTGATTTGTGTTGTTTGGGGTATCCTACTAAGTATTTTTTTTACTCACCCATACATGGGTTTTTTTCCACATGTGTTGTGTCTTGTGAAGACGAGCATCCATTTAATGGAGTCAAGGGAAGATGGGGACCGAACCAATTTCTGTGAGCTTCATATAGGTTGAGGTGTTCCTTTATCATTGAGAAGTAGTCCCAATACCTTTCTTATTTAATATTTGTACTTTTTAGTTTGCAGACTCTTTCTTTTGGTGGGCTTGTATTCTGGACTAGTTACCTTTCTACACATTACATTCTATTATATTATATTGGTTGTGTTTAGTTGTATGCATGAATTTCGTTCCGTAGTGGTTTCATTACATTTTAGAATTTTTGGGCTTGTAGAGGTGTGTGTGTGTGTAGGTACTTAGGTAATGCCTCTCATGTTAGTGATATGCCTACTTGGTGCAAGTCATAATACCCTGGCCTATTGGAGGTGAGATTGGGGAGTCACAGCACATGCCCCACTAGGACGGTTCATGATAGAGTGGTATCAGAGGTGTCCAGTTCTAACTTAATATCCAAGTGTTTATGAGTTTTTGTTCGAGGTAATAGTGATTTATGGTTCATGTTTAGCTTTTTAGGGCAGGGACTCTAGTGTTGGTGAGGGAATCCAATGTATCCATACACCAGGACATTGATAAACTTATTTTTGACTTGGTACATGAGAAAACTAGTTGTAGGGAAATAAAATAAATTGAATGTGCATCATATAAAAATGGATTTTGGTTTCCATGTCCATTTGTGTTAGATATCTAGATATACTCCTTGACCATGGTACTTCTTTTTTCCTTTCTAGATTCCTCTACGACACATACCAGCTATGATTCAATAGCTCGATCATGAGGATGACCGCTACTGTGATGATGATTCAATTCAAGGGATAGTTCCCCAAATGTTACCTCTTGGTGGGGAACCTACTATAACACCACTAGTGGAGCCTAATGTGGTACATGTAGTACCATAAAATGATTAGCATAGGTTGAGTGATCTCTATGTGTATTTGAGACAGAGTCCCCTCAGGTTTTGAGGGGATCCCGACACTTAGGCCGCTGAGTACTGGGTTGATATGGTGAACAAAGTCTCCTTTCTAGTAAGGACAAAAACAGACTATATAGAGATCCCAGGATTAATATTTCTTCTAGGTTCATCAGGGTAATGGTGTATTTTTACCACATGGACTCATGACAAGATGATTCTTTCATGAATGGAGTTTGAGCCACTCTTAAGGGAGGAGTTCTCTCCAGTTATGCTGAGAGGAGTACATATTTTAGAGCTTCCTCTTCTCTAGCATGGATGTTTGATAGTGGATTCTTATTCATCAAAGATTACTATGGTAAATATAATCTAGCATCATTAATCTATGCATTCCGACTTATGTTTGAGTGATTGCGCATGCTTTAGTGGTCGATAGATTCTTAGCCGATCTTGGACATCTAGTGGATGTAAACAGTAGGAAGACAAGTGCAGAGACCTCAAAAATAGGGATATGATGTCTAATATAGGGATAAAGACTTGGGAGATGTCATGGGAGGACCCAAGACATGGGATATGTAGTCCATGACTCTCAGGATGGATCTAGTCGGCCTAGGAAGAGGTGATGCTACTCATGCGATGATAGAGGATAAATAGCTAGATACCGTGTAACCAGTTGAGCTGCTGAAAAAGACAAGATAGATGGACCACGGAGGCAGAGACAGAGAGTGGAGAAGGCTGAATCGCTAGACAGTGGATGAAGATGAGGTGTAGGATGAGATGTGGAAGGTGTTAGGTGTTTTGATATACTTCCACCACCACCCCAAGGAGGTCTACACTAGGCTGATAGAGTTTTGGGACATGGGTACAAATAGATACATGCAGTCGAGGAATACATCCAAGGCACTCTAGGTATGATCCATGGAACTATATGTGTCTTTTATAAATTATATTCCATACTCATAGACACATGTTCTTGTCATTATTACCTAGCCTCAAGTCTTGTGTGAAACCATGAGATCCTTGAAGAGCCATTGACTCAACCCTTGAACATGGAGACACCTAAATGAGGAGACTCGATGATCACACGTATTTTTTGGATAGTGTGATCTTACTCTTGGAGGTGAGAGTTTCAGTGGGAAACCACTTGGTGGCAGCACCAAGCCATTACGACTTCATCCATGGTATGGATTGGTTATCTTCAGTACATGCCTAGATTGACTTCTTTAGGGGAAGAGTGCGGGTTTTCCATAGAGATGGAATGTAGTTTTCTTTTTTTGGTGAAAATGAAGATGTGGAAATAAAGAATGGGAACATGAATTGGGTGTTACAGCCGATCACTCATGAGTTGGGTAGCTTTACCCTCAAAGCAGTAGATGTTGTGAGGTTTCAGTTTCAAACAGTTGTGGTGGATTAAGGGGACATCTTCCCAAAATATTTCTATGGTTACCTCCCTACTGGGAGATCATATTTTGAATCGATATACACCCCAGTACGGGGATGTTCCAAATCTGGCACATTGGTTCTTGATGGTTGACCCTCAATCAGGTTATTAACAACTTTGAGTACAAGACGATGATGTGGAAAATATGGATTTCATATGCCACTATAGTCTCTATGAGTACCTAGTGATTCCATTTGGCATGATGAAAACACCCAAAGTGTTCATGGGACTCATGAACTATATCATCCAATAATACATAGACCGGTTCATTGAAGTCTTCATCAATGCAATCCTTGTGCAGTCGACGACGTAGGAGAAGCATGTGAGACACCTGTGGATGGTCCTCGATGTACTCAGAGAGCCCCATATTTAGGGGAAGCTATCAAATTTCCACTTCAAGATTTAGGAGGTCCACATTATGGGACATTACAAATCAACATATGGAGTAGTAGTGGATCCATCCAAGGTGGAGGGTATGTTATCATGGGATCCAACTTGTAGGGTGATGGAAGTGAAAAACTTCCCTGGTATAGTATGATATTACTGGAGATGCATTCTCGAATTCTCCAAGATATCAACCCTAATGTCTGTTTCGACCTGAAAGGGGTATCCTTTAGTATGGATGGAGGATTGCTATTTGGATTTCATGAAATTCAGGTAGAGTTTGATGAGTGCACTAATCATGATATTTCCAGAATTGGGTGTCGAGTACACAATTTTCTACAAAGCATTATGGACAGGGATTGGAAGTGTATGGATGCAGAGAGAGGTAGTGATTTCTTATGGTTTGTGTAAGATGAGGCTATATGAGTAGAACTATGATACCCATGATATTGAGTTGGCATCAGTAGTATTCATGTTGAAGATGTGGAGACACTACCTAATGGGTGAATGATTTATCATCTACTCTGACCAAAAGATCCTCAGGTACATCTTCTTGTTGAAGGATCTGAAATTGATGTAGAGGTGAGAGATGGAGTTACTCTAGGATTAGGACATTGAGATCATATATAATTCTTGGATGGGGAATGTAGTATCTGATCCTCTCATTTATAGAATTAGTTCACAACTACTGAATGAGGCGTCAGATAAGTTAGCCTCACCACAATTATCCTTCGTGGATGGGGATGATGTGTCTTATCTTTTGTCGATTTTTTGTACACCTCCACTCATACAATGTATCAAGGAGACACATATTGCAGAGGTCCCCTATAAGGCTATAAGTGATCAGTTATCAATTGAAAAAGATCCTAATTTATAATTTCAAGATGGGGATCACATCATCCTTTTAATAGGATAAAAATTTGTGGAAGTGGCATTGAGGGAGGAGGTTCTGAGAGAGTTTCATACACCCCATTGGTGGTATATCCTGGATTAGAAAAAATGTACATGGACCACCAACATCAGTTCTGGTGGACATGAATGAAGAAGGCAGTACTAGAGTTCGTTTCTTGATGCCTAATATGCTAGTAGGTGAAGGCTGAGCACCAGGTTCCAGCGGGATTAGATCACCCCTTGGTAGTTCCAAAATGAATGTGGGATGGAATATCAATGAACTTCATGATGTTATAACCATGCACATTAATGGGAAACGATTCCATCGAAGTGATCATTGAATGACTCACCATGTTGGCCCACTTCCTAGATATTAGGGATCATAGTTTAGAAGAGAAATTCATACGCCTCAATGTGTAGGAGATAATTTAGATTCATTGAATCCCCTTGATGATAGACTCAGATCATGATGATCATTTCACATCCGGGTTATGGAAGGGATTTGAAGATGTGTTTGGGACTCAGCTATGATATAGCATAGCGTTCCATCCCCTTACAGATATTCAAATAGATAGAATCATTCAGGTTATCAAGGATATGTTGTGGACCTGCCTCTTGGACTTGGTTCATAATTGGGAGGACAAAAAACCACTGGTAGAGTTTTTATACAAAAACAGCTACCACTCCACCCTCAGTATGGCATAGTTTGAGTATTTATATAGGATACCATCCTAATCACCACTTTTCTAAACCGACATAGGAGAGTCGGCACTCAAGGGTCCAGAGTTCATAAAATCTACTACCAAGATGTTTCAAATCATCCATGAGCAGATAAGGACTATACAATGATATCATAAGTCTTATGCAAATAGACGATGGAGACCTCTAGAGTTCAAGGAGGGAAACCATATCTTTCTTTTCGTATCACCTTGATGAGGGTTGTAGAGATTTAGTCGGGTAGAAAAGTTATATATGAGATTCATCATCCTTTAAAGATACTATGTAGTGTTGGTGATGTGGAATACTTACTAGGTCTACCACTGTAGTTACACATGGTACATGATGTCTTCCACATGTCATATCTGAGGAGGTACGTGCGTGATCTGTCACACATCATCGACTAGGGAGAGATGGACATCGAGGATGGAGAGACCTTTCCAGAGTCAACCATGGAGATTAAGGATCAGTAGGAGAGGATCGTTCAGTGGTGAGCGATTCCCGTAGTGCATGTCCGACGGCAGCACGAGAATCTTCCAGAGAGGACATGAGAGCAGGAGGTTCAGATTCATGTATATTACCCAAATCTGTTTGAGTATCCTTTTGTTTTGGCCTTTTAAGGATGTAAAGCCCTACGGTGGGGATATTTTAATGTCCCATATTTTCCATGTGTTATTTGAAAATATTTTATAGAATCAATTTGAGGATGGGCTTTATGACAGCCTATGATTTCGAGGCCCAAAGTGCTCAGAATAAATGTTTGAAATAAATTAAGCTTTTAAATAGTGTGTGTAAGTGGGTTTCCTAAAAAAGTGGAATAACATTTAAACGAGTTCTTAAATAAAAAATATGAGTTCCCTATTGTGTTCATCGGATTGAATTTACCTTTGGTGAGGCTTAACATTGACAAGTACGAGTCGACTGTAGATGTTAATTTTCATAAATTTTAAAGGAAATAAAATGAAATGAAAAATTATTTTATTTTAAAAAATTTAAAGATGCAACGATGTATTTTATAGTTTTACATAATGAAGATCCCATAGTTAAGATCATAATACTATAAAACTCCAAAGAATACTCTGGATCGTTGGAGAGGAGCCACCCTTGGGGAATTCTCAATGAATGGTGATGAACGATCAACTCACGGATCATTGCCAACAAGGTCAGATGATCTCATTGACTAAAGAAACAAATCCAACCATCAATGATAATTGACGCAGGGATGGTTATTTTGAATCATGTTTTTCCCCTTCGTGGATTTTAATGACAAATACAGATCAATCTACGAATAAGTAGACCCATGGTTCGATCGTTCAGGCTGGAAGAATGTACTGTGGTTTTTGTTTTCGCATATTGATTGATATTTAGTTTTATATTCTTGATTATTATAATGGGAGTGGATCAATTATTCAATGAACAGTGATGTAGGGGTTTTCATCAATTTTTATAGGAATTTTGTCTCCCCTTTAACCCAGAACTTTCTTTGCATTATCCTTGGGGTTATGAACAAAAGATCATTGCGCATATGTCTCGCAATGATCGCAAATCGCATATATGACATTGTGAAAATCTAATATAGGTGCAACGGAGATGGTGGTAGACCAATCAACATGATTTATGAGAAATTTTTCATCAACAATTCATCACGCAGATGATTGAAATGAGTTTTTAGGACTGATCAGAAACCCAAAACTTTTCAAATCGATGTTGCTATGATGGGATGACCTAATAAAATGAGTTTTTAGGTGAATGAATGGTTTGATAAAATAATAAGAAGAGAATCCAAGGTGTGTTAGGGAAGAAAAATGCTACTAAAAATTCTTGATGAACATAACACGTATCCTAAAGAAAATGGTGTGTGTGTCCTTCTCAATGACTATTAGGGTTTCATGTGATAGAAAGGTTAACTACAGTGTGTGACAGCTGTCACACGATGTGTGCGGACTTATGAAGAACTCGAAGTGTATCTCAGACAATACATAGACACGGGGTGGAGTAAAAAACATGTACTCCACCACATAGCCAGACCAAGTTGTTTACAAAGGATACCCAGTGTCCTGGTACACAGGTCAGCAGACACTGGTTGAGGTCGTGTACGGGAACATGGCTATAATACATGGAGTGGCCCCAAATAGTTTGTCATGACATTTTACTCTTCTACACATCATGTACGGGTTTTCTACATGTCATTCTCTTTTCAACACATGTCATTGTACATGGGTTGTACTCAGGGTTAGAGGACACGACATGTGATCCGTGTATAAATGGTGTACCTTACTGTACTAGGAAAGATCTCATTGTCCTACATATATTGGAAAGGTTATTATTTGGTTAGTTCCCCTTTTATCATTTCTCAGAAAGTTGTGTTTCATTTCCGTCCACATAAGTATGATCCCATCAGCAATAATTTCTAGAATAGTTGAAGTCCCACTAAGATACCCATAGTGAGATAATTTTTCCATTCATGACCCTATGTAGGGTTAGGTATTAGAGTGACCAATCCTACAAAAAATCATTCCTCTACTTAGCAGGTGAATCTGAATGAGTCATGGTATACAGAAAGGCCTTAGAAGCGATCCTCATCAATGTATTGTGATGTTTTACCACTTAAGAGGGTGTTCTCGCAAAATTTGTGTATTTGTTCTCTGTTTAGATCTATCAGCAAATCTATATCTCTCGTGACACATATTGATGAATAATACATATCAGATGGATGTCATTAGAGACATCAAACTCACGGAGCGAGTTATCCCTTATGAGTGCTTCGTGAAATATTCAGACTAAATCCCTAGTGTAGGTTTGTGGGTCATTGTGACTTACATTTAGACTTCAGGTTTGGGTTTTGAGTATCTATGTTTGTTTGTCTTCTTATATGTTATTTATATATATATTGTATAGATATGAATGTAACTTTACCATGCGTATTGATTTTTGGTTTTTGAGGTCTCTAACTGCGTATTATTATACTCGCACCTATATTGGATTTTCTCATATATGTCATGTCTTCTGTAGATGAGAGTCCTTTTGACAGAGTCTAGGGTGGAAAAGGACTAAACCGAGCTTTGTGATATCTTTTATAGCCTGGGGTGTTCCTTCGATGTAGAGAAGCAGTCCCGGTAACATTCTTTTTATAGGTTGGAATTTGTAGTTTACAGACTCTTTTTGTGGTGTACCTGTATTTTGGACTATTTTATTATCTGTACATTACATTCTGGTGTACTCTGTTCTTTGAGTTTAGTTGTATTCATGAATTCTATTCCTTAGTGGTTATTTTACATTTCTGTATTTGTGGGCTTGGAAATGTGTGTATGTGTACATGTACTTAGGAAATTCCCCAATGTTAGTGATATGTCTACTCCATGCTAGTCACCAGCCGTTGGCCAATTAGAGGAAAGTTTGGGGAGTTGTGGCATGGACCCCACTAGGATGGGTCGTGACAAAATATCTGATTTTATATTTATTTTAAAATTGTTAATAACAATTTTTTATCTCCGTTAATGAAATAATTACAAAATCATGTTTTAATAATTTAATATACCTATTTGCTGAATAAAAATTACAAATAAAATACTATAGTGAAGATAAATCCTATATATATATATATCATAATTATAGTTATATTTGAATATATCTTATAGAAAATACAACATTAAAAATGTTACATGTATTAAAACATGAATGTGACAACATAAACATTAGTTTAATGAAAATATTATATGTGTCACAATATTTTACCTATAGCTCCAAATGTTCAATAACTGGGCACTTGGACAATTATAGTTGAAAAATACTTGATCAAAAATATTTTTTCATTTTTTATTTTATTTTTATGGTTATTATACTATTAATAAAAATTATTTTATTTCTTTCTCATCAATGAAACAATTTCTACATCATCAATGTATAATAATTTAAGGTAATTATATATTTTATAAAAATTACAAATAAATTACCACGATAAAGAAAAACATTTTATGTTTAAAATTAATATTTATAGTAGAATTAATATTCTATATAACCTTATATTAATAAATATTTAATTATTATAATTTGATAAAGGTGTATTAATATTTTCTTTAAATAAATTAAATTAAGTGTCTTAATCTCATCCAAGTGGATTCAAAAGTATACCATTTAGATGCCAGGATGATTTATGTCAAAACGAACCCATACAATGATATTAGGAAAAGTGTTACGGTAATTTTTAAATATTTTTTACCTTTAATTACCAAATTTTCCTTTTTACAGTATTAATAACATTTATCAAAGTTACTATTCATAATTCTAAAAAATAAAAGAATGAAATTTACATAATTTTTACTTAATGATTTGAAATATGGAATACATTTTTCAAAATTTAAAACATAGAAATTGTACTAATTTGTTTAAAATAATTTTCATTGTCTATGTGAGGACACAAGTTTTAATAGTTAAAACATTGCAAAAGATTGAAATGTATTTTACATCTGAATTCAATGTTTAATTAATGATAATGAACTGCATGTTATTAACAGATAATAATATAATCCATTAATACAATAAAACCATTAAATAATTTAATTTAACCAAATAAATTATTTTTATGAAAGAAGATATTTCTAATTAAAATTTAGTATTTTTTTATTATTCTTAGAAATTTTTTTTATCAGAATCATATAAAAACATAATCAAAGGTAAATTTTTATATCCCTCATTCAATTAATAAGTTTATTTTGTTAAATATAATATATAAAATTGTGAAAAACTAGATTTAAAATGGGTGTTCCATCAAAAGGTGGCAAAACTACATTTGTTGAAAAATAAATCTTTTATCCAAAAATTTTAATTTGTTCTTATATTATGTCTAGAAAACAAATAAGATGAATTAAAAACATCATATTAAATATATATTAAATATATATATCATTAATAAAATCAATTAAGAGTGATTTTATCATTTTATAAACTCAATTATTTTCAATTAAATTAACTTCAAGAAAATACATTTCCATTTATTTAAAAAGGGTTTTTTAATTTATGATTAATTTATCCCCAAATAATTAACTAAATAATCCTGTGTAAAGAATATTTTAATAATTCTAGTTAATATTTTTAATACCCTACATTATAATGGATTGGTTATAAGGTAACATAATAATATTTAGTTGTTCTATTATACTCGTTCTTGTGTGAAATGAACTCTATTAAACGAACTAGAATTTGTGTGTAACACAAGACAAATATAGTGTTTCGTATACCACAATCTAATATAGTGCTTCATATAGCGCAATATTATCTTGGTGGATCATAAAACAAAATAAAAAAATAAATTAAAATATATATCTCATAAAAATATAAGGGTGTTACATTATACCATCCTTAAAATGAATTTCTTCCTCAAAAAGGTTTTGGGTTATAAATTTATTAATAATTGAATGTTTCCTTCATAGAAACCCACATCGTAAAAATGAATACAAACACTTATTTTCAAAAAGAATAGTTAGAAACATAATGGTTACCCAATGTCACTCATAATTTGGTTTCTATCTAAGAGAACATATGTGACAAGTGAAAACTTAGATATGGAAGATAAATCAAACAATCATGTTATGATGAAGAGTGATAGAGAACATAGGTAAGAGAATGTTATCAATCAAAATCCATATATTCGTGATGATATAATGTACCATCTGATTCATTGGTAATGAAGGTATTAATATAATATTTTTGGTGTCAAGATACCTTCCATAGAGATGAATAATGAGAAGAAATACTTACTTGATTTTGTATAACCTCATCCTTTATTTTTTCCATGATCAATTTCCACTTGATCCTTTATTCCATGAAATGAATGTGAAATTTTCATTCCTCAGGCATTATCATATCATTAGATAAAAAAATTGCATGAAATGTCATTCTATATGTCCTTATCACAAAAAAACGTTAGAAAAAGTTATCAATTATAAATAAGTCCACCTATGGTGGGGAAATACATTATTCTAACAAATTTCATCCCATGTTTAACTATATCCTTCCATAAATTGATAAACATACAATCATTCTAAAAAAAATTCCAAACATCAAAAAGAGGTTCACTAACACGTCTTCACATTATTCCACAATATATCATATTATATCTACTGTTGGTCACATTCCATAAATTTTAATGAATTTATCATATATTTTCTTCAAATTTGGTAATAACATGAATTACCATATAAACTTATTGAAAAAAATCACGCTTTAAAAAATTAACTCTTTCCATATGCCATAAATCCTAAATTTTCTATATTCTTTATCCATGATATCATAAATCACTTTTTCATCATATCAGTATTGGGTTCATTAATACTATTAAATATATCTTTAGTTACTTATCCCAACATCATGCACATTTGTAGGGTTATCCTTCCCTTAATGGGTTTTCCAAAAATAGCTGAATCATTTTTCTTAGTTACTAGTACCACGTAGAATACACTCTTAAATACATATGGAAAACCCATAGTGGACCAATACATAGATATTTAATAATTCCATAATATCATAAAAGTGATTATATAACATTATTCTAGAATCTCATTATATAAACACTCATCCATTCCCCAACTTCATTGTCATACTCTACATCGACAATAGTGGTAACATGGAATTTTACTTTTTTCATTGGCCTTAAGTGTTTTCAAACATCGATGATCATTGAGAACTATTGGATTATGGAAATGGTTAGCATAATTCCTCATTTCCTTGTACATATAACATTGATGCATGGGAGGTACATTCTGTGTAGCCTTTTCTCTATTCACATTATTAGACATCCTTTTCCAATTAATTTTGTACTCAAATTCTTTATGACCTTTTTCCACACTTAAAAAATATACTATTCCATTCAGTACAATCTAAACCATGTTTTTTTCTACCCATTGAGCATAAGGAAACTGTCATTAATTTTTCACCATGGTTTTGAGATTTCCCTCTAACTCTATCTACTGTTTCTTATAAAAAAGAGATTGATACGTAACCCTAAATTCAATTTACACGTTGATAGAACAATGAAAAATATCTTCATAACTACTAAATTATCTTATGGATAACACCATTATAAGACATGGATTAAATTCAATGATGAATCTATCAACCTTAATTTTAGGTTGGATGATAATTCCTGAAGTGTAAATTGCATGTCTTCTAAAATATTCCTCATTTGTAAGAACATATTCAACATCCTTTTTATTAATCTCAGGTAACTTCTTTCCCATCATCGTATGAATATTAATCGGAATTTTTGAGTAACTATTTCTTGAACTCATCTCTTTCTATGGATTCAATTTCTTCTTACTACTTTGTATTCATAATTACAGTCTACCATGAGACTGCTTTGGCTTTTAAATGTTAATCAACCCTAATTGATTTTTCATGTTATGTATAATGAAGGACAAAAGATATCTTTTCAGTGGCAAAAATACATTGTTCAAAAACAAGTGGATTAAATGACCCACTAAAAGAAGTATTGTGTTTCCACATGATAGAATAAAGTGAATGGTGTTCCCTTATCTGTTTTCTGGATGTCCAGAATGATTCATAGACCATGTAAGTATACCAATAAGATTTTGTATTATAGATCCCAAAACACTTGTTTGTTAAGGATTCAAATTGTTGCATTTCCATTTTAGTCATCATTAATACAGTTCCTTCAGGATCCATCCATTTTTTAAAACTAAAAAAATAGCCTGGGAAGATAAACTCAGTTCTTGAAAATAAAATTATCAAGTGGAAGTACATTAAATTTGTAACATCATAGGTTTAATCCTAGGATAAACAAGATTATTACAAAAATTCATATATTTTAACCAATACATTAACTCATCGATAGGGACATCTCTAGACATATATTTTAAAATGTCTATTGGGATCTCAATAAGGTTTTTTTCATCATAGTTTCCCATGGTTAATCAATCCTTTTATTTGACACCAACTTTAACAAACCAAGCTTGATATAAATGTGCATTATATTACATTTTCATAATACTTAATACATTACATTAACAGATTCCCAAAGACCGTATTAGTTTTGTTCCTTTAGAAACATAGAACACATTCTTATAATTTTATGAAAAATCTTTACATCTCCAATAAATAACATCCCCTTTAGTTTTGCCACCTAAAAACTTTCTTTATATCATGGGGAAATGATAACATATAAAAAGGGTCAGCTTAGATTCTCAGTAACGGTAAACAAGGAAATCATCAAAAAATGAACATAAGAATGTAAGAACATGAACATAACATTTGAATATTTTACCATGTATAACATATAACTAAAGTTTGAGTCATGAAATAAATCTTTACAGTTCATAAAGGAAAAAAATAATGTAATACGAGCCATGAGAAAATAGAATTGGCATAAAATGTGGAATTGTAGAAAACACATAAGAATAAAAAATAATTTCTATAGTATCCAAGGCTCATTTCTAAGACCGTAATAGTAGAAGATTTCCATTACTAAACCAAGTCCACTCCTCATTCCATCCCTATATTATTGAATTAGTTTTACATACCATTCCAGCACTGTATTTTTGAATTAATATCATTTCCCATTCCAACCCTATATTACAAAATTGAGATAATTTATTATTCTTATCCTTTCTATCTCATGATATATAAATCATTAGCTAATTAATTTGGGGGATATACATGTGCCACCAATCTCATAATGAAATCATTCTTACATGTTCCAAAAAAATATAAATCATTCTTCATTTCTTAACCCAAGGAGAGAGATAGATTTTTTAAAACTGATTCCATAATAACATATTCTATGTAAAACAAATGTATTTAGTAAATAAAATTACATCCTAGACATAATAAAACCATATGAATAATAGGTATCATTTTTCTGAAAATAACCCTATTAATTAGTTCCATTTTAGATGGAAAATAATTTTGGTAGAATACTTGAAATTAACTCCTGAGGGAAATATCATTTCTTCTTCAAAAAATATTTCTTTTGTTAAAATTCTGTGAAATTTCACAAAAAAGGAAATAATTTCATGGAAAATTTCCTTGAAACACTATAAGGTATGCTTAATGAAAATAAGGAATTATGAAAACTTGAAATTCCATTCATCCTGTATAGGATAAAAAAACATTCTTCTAACACTTTATCTCAAACACTAAAAATGTACCTCAATGGGAAAATGAAATAAAGATTAATTTCAAACCATGTGGAAAAATGTACAAAACTGGTAAAAATAGATTTAAACATACATATAATAAATTCAAAACGTTTTTATGAAATCATTCTAAGAAGAAATGGACATGGATTACAAATAATCCATAGTAAATACATTCATATAAACAATCGTAGATAAGAATGGGATTAAAAAATTATCCATTAACTTAGGTATGGGTTCCTTTGTATGTATCAAAAACTTCTATAAAATGGATTAAATAGTGTAATAAAATTCTTCCATTACCAAATTTATATTTATGATATCATATGTGCTCATATTATTACATATTTAATAATATTTCATTATTAAAATTATTTCGGGTGTCATTCACTGCTTGTTTTATCATAGAATTCCTTTTTATTATTCAAGTGGTTCTAGTATATCATTTAATAATGATAATAATGTAATTTATATCATAAATATTCATTCTATAAATTTATATAATCATTAGTAAAATGATATCATGGAGAATGTGTGGCACCACATTGTGAAGATTGAAGGCCCTACGTTTGTACGAGCAATGAAATCATGCATTAAATTTTGAAATCGTATGGAAGTGTATGGAATTTATATTGGTCCAAAATGAATATATTTTTATAATAATATGATACAGTTATTATTCCCAACATTATACCCATATATGTAAAGTGGTGGTGAAAAATAAATTATACCACAACATGGAGATGGTTAGCCGTATGTACGCACGCGTGGTGATTTCCTTCTTCTTAGGATAGATAGAATGTGTAAGAAGGGTTTTAAATAAACATAATAACCTATAAATTTATATTTTATACTCGAGTTATTACTGTATAATTGAAATAATAATGTAATTGGAAGGAGAAGAGTAAATCATCTCGAGATATTTGGTAAAGAAGAATACTTATTCTTTGGCGAGCTCCCACTAGATATCCTCTAAAAGGCACTAATGATAGTCTTTTGAGAATAATGTAACATTTATAATGAGACTATGAAAACTGAGAAGGTAAATTTGTAGGGTATGGATGATCTTGAAGGCTTAATGTGATGTTAACATGTGGGGGAGGACGTTCGGTTTTATAATTGAGGTGAGGAGCACAATTAGAATCTCTAAAATTATTAATTTATAATAAATTTTAACAACATAAAAAACATAATAATATATTATATTGAATTATAAGATTATATAGGGTTGTAATATAATTAACCAATAAATTTTAGATAATGTTTTTAGTGAATTTAATAATCTTCCTTTTAATTGACACTAATTTTTTCTATTTAATTAATAACTAAGGTAACAAATATTTAAATGTTAAAAGGGTGAAATATTTACTTATTTGGTATTAATTAGATTATAAATAAATTATTATAAAATTTTTAGACCATATTATAATTATTATATATTTTAAAAAATAGTTTATAATTTTTACATAATTTAATAATACATTATTTTGATATATAGTCAGTATTGTAAATTTTGAAAATATTCAATTCATTGATTTTTAAAAATATAAATATAACAAGTTAAATTAAACAAAAATTTTCATTATATTCTTTAAGATGAAAAATTATTCAATAAAATTTGTTGGATTTATTAATTATCCAAAATTATATTTATTTTTATATTTTTAATAACATTTATTTGTTATCTCTATTAATAAATTATTACCACATCAGTTTTCTGTAATTATTTATTATAAATATATGTTGATTATAAATTTAATATAAAATACAATATTGAATATAAATCCTATATATATTATAATAATACTTGTAATCGAATATATATTCTATAAAATACAATTTTAATTTTTTATTTATTAACACATGAATATGAGTACTTAAACACCACTTTAAATAAAATATTATAAGTATCCTAATATTTTATGTATGGCTTCAAAGGGTCAATAACATGAATATTTGATGATTATGGTCTATATATACTTGAAAAATAATATTTTTTCATGTATTTTATTTTCATTTGATGATTATTATCATTTTAATAAAAAATATTTTATATATTTTTCATTAATTAAATAATTTCTACATCATCAATGTATAAGACTTTAAGATAATGATTTATTTCCGAAAAATTTCAAATAAATTAAAACGATAATGAAAAAAAATTATATTTCAAATTAGTATTTATAGACTAATTTATATTTTGTATAGCCTTATATTAAAAATGATATAATTATAAAAATTTTAGTATGGTGTATTTAACTTTTCATTAAATAAAATTAATCAAATGTCCTATTCCCATATGTATGGCTTTAAAAGGATATAATTTAGACCCCATGATGATTTAGGTTAAAACATACTCATCCAATGATATTTTTAAAAGTGTTATGGTAATTTTATAATATTAGTTTTTCCCTTAATTACCCAATCTACCATTTTACCATATTAATAAAAACTATTGAAGTTACCATTGATAATGCCAAAAAAATAAAATAAACATATTTATATATTTTGTACCCAATGATTATAAATATGAATTTTTTTTAAAAAAAATTCAAAACACAGAAATTCCAGAAATGAATTTGAAATAAATCTCCTTGTCAGAATGAGAAAATGGGTTTTAAAAGTTAAAACATTCAAAAAGATTGATTTTTTTTACGTCTGATTCAATGTAAAATTAATGACAATTAACTAATTGATATTAATTGATAAAAAATACTATCTATTTAGAAATTAAAACCCTTCTATAATATAATTTAAATACATAAATTATTTTGATGAAATTTTTTTTTCAATTAAAATTTAGAATATTTTTATAATTCATAAAATCATGAAAGTTATCAGAATAATATCAAAATTCATACAAAGTAAATTTTTATACACCCATTTCAAAGTGGAATTCTATTTTATAAAATATAATACATAAATGTTTCATAAAAATGTCTAAAATTGGTGCTCCATCAAAAGGTGGTAAACAACATTTTTTGAAAAATACTTCTTCTATTAAAAAAATTGAATTTATTCTAATATCATTATAGAGAACATATAAGATGAATTTTATATATTATATTTAATATATATTACATATATATTTCATTAATAGAATCTATCAGGGGTGATTTTATTATTTTATAACCTCACTTATTTTCATTTAAATAGTCTTTCAGAAAAAACAATTCAATTTATTTAAAAAGGGTTTTATTTTCATTTATAATTAATTTATCAGTAAAGAATCTATTATACAGTCATGTGTAAAGAATATTTTCATAATTTAGTTAATATATACCATTCCTAACATTATATTTATTAGGTTAAAATGTAACATAATAATTTTTAGTTGTTCTCTTAAACCCGCTCTTGTGTGATATAAACTCGATCAAAAGAATAAAAAATTGCGTGTATCATAAGACAAGCATAATGTTTTGAATAATGAAAGCTAAGTTGAAGTTTAATGTACCAAAATCTAAGCTGGTGTTATGTATAGAGTAATATTATCATGGTGTAGCATACAACCTAATAAATCAAATGAATTAAAAAAACCTATCCCATAAAAATATTAATGTGTTATAGAGAAAATTTAATAAAAGTTCACATTAAATGATTGTAAAGCATAATAATAAAATGATAAATGGTTTTTATTGATAAATGGAATCATTATCATCAAATTTCACATTAAGATGAGTTATATAAAAAGATAATCTTATGGGAAGAAGCATCATATGTTAGTATAAAAATTTAAAAATCATTCTTAAATAATAAAGATAATAATTTTGGTTAGAAAAACCCCATATTAGGTTGTTGATTATTAATGTTAATCATTAAAAATATGTATATGTATGATAATCATTTAATGTATTGACTTGATGTCTCCACTCCCATTTCAGTATCTACGGAGTCTCAGTTTTATAAGAAACAAAAAAAAATGTATGTGATGAAGATAATGATCTACATAAAAAATTATATCCAGAACAATCTTGGTGTCAGGTTTATTAGGTTTCATATGAAGATTTAGATACAATATGGCCACATAAACTTTAGTATCCACCTATATAATAAATGTGATTCGTTATTCCAATGAAAAATATAGTATATATGATCTTTTAAGGCTTGATGTAGCTACAATGTGTGGAGTGGATCCGTTCCACTTAATTAGTTTATGTACTTTTAATTAAAAATTCCTTACTCATATACATTATTACTTCTAATATGAGTTGAAAAAAATTAATAAAACCGTGCAGTGCTGGTAAAATAAATGAATGATGTTGAAATTATATTTTCCATATTTTTTTATACATTAAATAATTTATATTTAATAAATTAGAATTTATTTTTTCAATTTCTTATTATTCTACTTAGTCGGGTTATAAAGAATTTTTAAACTATTTGACTCCTCTGTAGTACGGTAGTGTCAAGATATTTCTATGATTATTATCCCTAGAAAGTTATAAAAATAACAACACAACATTTGATTAACCATTAATCTATGGTTTTTTCAAATTATAACATCATTTTATAATACAAAAATATCTCCCAAGATACACCCTCTATTGGTACACCACAATGACTTATATTAAAGATGACAATGACCCTACTTACCAACTCCAATAAGCCACATGTTAAAGACTTACACTAAGGTTATAGAATTCATACAATTTTCAGAATCATCATCCATATATTATTTAAGGAAAATATATAAGATAACGTCTACCAATCAATATAATATAATAATTAAATAATAAATCCCAATAAATTATGGTATTTAATAAAAAAATGAAATAACTTAAAAATACCATACAAGCCTAGGAAATGAACAAAAAACATTGAGAGCTCTTGAAAAATTATATGAGCATGTAAATCCCAACTCGATCACCAAACTACACATATGAACTCTTAAAACAACACAAAAAATGTATAGGGTGAGAACACTGGTATACTATGTTGGAACCTCTCTGGAACATCTTATAAAAGTGTAATAGAATAATACTAAAGCCCAGTGAATAAATAAATTCAACCAACTCGTTACCTAAATAGGTAAAAATATATCTCATCCTCACTAAGGATATCTCAGAAAGTAATTCATAAAAATTATCATATCCATATCGAAGGCATATACATAGAGAAAATGACCCACTTCCATTTCTCTACAAATTTTTCCCTGTCATAACCTAATACCAAAGATCATATTCCTCGATCACTTCCACAAGCTATCATGAACCCCATGCATCCATATCATATGCATATCCTTATATCACCTTTAATCATATAAATATTTTCACAAAATAACTATTATTATCTCATTAATAAAAAATTATTAATTTTGAATGCCACTACTACCTCAATATCATGCATTATACCTTAAGACATAACATTACACATGTACACCTAGAGGAAACTACGATCACTATAGTAAGAATATATGTATGTGTTATAATCTCATATTTATAAAACCCACATGTAATTGTATAGTAAAACAAAGATACATACTATATTTTGTAAACTCATGAACTATAACTCAATATATAATAGACCATATATTCCCACATATCATACTACACCAAAGGGATAGAATGAATGTGGGAGAAATTATCCATTACTTACCATACCAACTTGGATGTTGGGGAAAAAGTCATACCCAAAACATTTGACAATTGATTACCCACAAGTCTCTCATGAAAGAGTGTATAAAATCATAAAAAAGAGAATAGATACATCAGACAACCAATCTATGTGTAACTACCTATCCTTATACTCAATTACAACTATAATCCCACATGTCACATGGCTACCCCCGCCAAGGCAGAAAACACAAGATTTCCCATAAACAAATAATCATTAATATTTAACATCAATAACTGTATTCACCCAGTAATTAGAAATTATTTTTATTCAATATTTATTAAACTAATTATAGGTTTTTATTTAATCAATTAATTCATTATAAGAAAACAATCTTTCATAGATATCATGACAGTTTCTAAATTTCAATCCATGAAACTCAAAGTATTTATTTCAATGATTATAAGGTTATATTTAAAAAACATTAAAAATAACAAAACCTATCTTATGAGGTCATCATTATTTCATTTACCATTTCATAAACCAGAAATTTTAGGATTCGAACATAAAACACAACAAGAAATACAAAATCATAGTGCATTGGAAAAATATTGCTGGTAGTTTTATGTTTCAATAACCAATCATTAAGAAGAAATCCTTTATTAAACATACACATATAGAAAGTCATTATCTCAAAATTGAACCATGAAACACATTAATAGTCCTAACACATCCACGTGAAAAATATTTATACCTATATCTTAACTCATTTCATCCACCCCTCACCAAATATCCTAACCATGCCAAGTTATCAAAAATTTATATAAATGTTACTATTGAAAGATAAGTCATACATATAATACCTACAACTTTTATTTATAGAATATTAAAAGGGAAACAAAGTTTATAACACTAATAAATACAATCCTATTATAAACAATAATGTGCCACTTAGCCTGAATCATTTATCAAAAAAATACACATTTATCATCACAATATTAAATTTGTTGATTTGTTATGAATAAGCTTTAATAAAAATAAATATAATATGAATATCAAACAATATATATAATAACCAATAAGAATTATTCAAGAAATTATTTCAAATTGACTATTTTATAATCCTGAAAACTAATTGAAAATCATAGGAATATTTTATTAATCAATTTATCTTTATCGTATTTATTATATTTATAAAATTTCAGTATATGAATCATTCTAAACATTAATAATTAAAAAAATAGATTACTCACTATCTATAAAAGAATCAAATGACATCATCAATATAAAATCATTACATGTGATCACCAAACTCTTAATATTCATTCTAAATTCTAATTATTATCTTTTTAGGTTAATTAAACTATTACCTAGAGAAAATAAAAAATGATAATCCAATAGTTTAACAAAAAATATAATGAATCCCCTACATCAATATATTCAATGTTCTCTTAGATATAATTGAATTAGAAGCATATATATCTAATCTTCTCTCCAATACCGAACTCATGACCCCTATAAACATCCCACAATGGATTCACTATCAAATTACATTACAAACCGCATGAGAACATAAGGGAACCAATTTACATATAATATAAAATGATAATTAGAGATTACAGAACCAACCAGAGAAGAATAATTTCAGATCGATTCACCATCAAATGATATCTAGATGACAAGAGATAAAACATTGAAAAGATGGATTAATGTATTTAAAATAAGTCAACAATTAACTGGAGGTTCAAATAAGAAAGGAGATATATGTAGAGTTTGCAACAAATCATTAATTTTCATAGGTTGAAATTTTAATATAGAAATATAAAACCATCTTAACTACACCAAAATTGATAAGGATTTCACTTAATACATTGTGCAAAAAGAGAGGACATCTCATAAAGGTTAGAATATTAACCCACCATCCAGAATCCATTCCACAATCCCTATATATGTTCCCCATATCCTACAAACTCAGTGTGTGGATGTGAAACAACCTACACAATATATCACAATAATCACCCATATGGAAGACAAAGAAACCCAACCCCTATGGATCCATGATTCAACACATTCCCACACTATAAAAACCGATGGATTAATAGAGATAACCAAATATCCACTCTTGGACACCATGCTACAAGTATAACTCAACATCATAAGGCTTTATTTAAAACTACACCACACCATAAAACCTTTTCCAGACCACAAACTCCTCCTCTAGTAGAAATTTTAGTTAATCACCACTTCCAATTTATCACCCATTCTTATATACCTTTTACCACAAAAAAACAAATTAGGGGATAAAAAAACTGGTCCTTTATTTTAGATAACATAAAAAATTTATTAATTGATAAATTAAACCAAAAATTAGGAAGGTAGTAAAGGGAAACTGAATAAGAACCAAATGATATTACTCTCAAGGATCTCTCGAAAATAATAACACAACCTACTAATTAGAGGTACAATGTTAATAAACACATAATGTACATAATAATAACATAAAATAGAAAAAGTTCATATATAACATCATAATAAGGATTAGCCATGGGGAAAATTAGGATTTTCAGCAAACATCTAGGACACATAATCCCATGTTTTATTCCCCAAGACACCGTATCACTGTAGGATATGAAAAAAAGGAATGAAATGTTCACATAATAAATTATACTTATAGTTCTAGATCTAAAAAGCTATTTTTCATAAGATTAATCTTATTCAAATTCCAGGTTTCTCTAATTAGTGATTTGGGAGTCATCATGGGTATATTGGTGAAGCTGCAACACATACAAGACACTCTGGAATTACCTATTCTATGAGAGGAGTGATAATTGTACACAATAGCTCTGATATGCTCAAAAATATGAATGGTAAAAAAATTTAATAAAGCTCAATCCTTGGAAAAAAACTATTATTTACAAAGAAATGGAGATATTCACAAGAATACATAATCACCAAAATAGAACTCCAGATGAATCCTCATATGATCAATATAGGGATTATGACAATCCCATCTTGTGTTCATCCACTCATGAATCACATAAACCATTTATTTTGGGATCCATACCTATTCTAATCCAAGTATCTATGTATCAAAGTCCTCGGTCCAACATAATAATCATTAATAAGTTCATCCATAAAAAAAATTCAAACAGGGTCATACCAATGTTAAAGTGGTACATTTTATTATCAGTGAGCTCTACCAAGGGTATGTGACTTACCCATGAATCTCCAACATCTAGAATGAAAGTGTATAGGATGATAATTAATGTCAAGATACTATGTTCTGTCTTATTGTCCTTCAATAGATGAAAAGTGGTGTTATAGAGTAATTGGGAGAGAAAACCATTCCCGGAACCTCCCAAAATCATGGGGGAAATGGGGATCATAATAAAATATTATCATCTTCAAAACCTCATGAAGCCGAACCACCTCTTCAAGATACCACCTCAATAAAACATTCATTTATCTTGACTCCTTAATCACAATGAAACAACATGAATTATTCCAATGATCCATGGTCACCCATATCACATAACATCCACCCTAATCATTAGTAAAACTAGTGATGAAGTCTATTGACATGAACTTCCAACTCAATTGTGGGAAATCATGGGGCTAAAGCTACCCACCTAGAATATGGTTCTAAAACTTTACCCTTTGAAAAAAAATTAGAGACATACTCTACAACAAAAAAAATTCATCTCATATGACCAAAATAGAACTCTAAACGCATGAAATATCGTTTACACACCGTGATTTCCCACTATGGATAAACAGTGTAACTCAGATTGAACCAAATCACACATAGTCTATGGAAATAAATACATTCTCTACTAAACTTCATTAAACCATACGTCAAGGAAATCCTCAAAAAATAATATGTTCCCATCAAACCTTTACCTTAGGATATATTATCTTGGACTCTTCCACAATCTACACTAAATATGAAAACATTATCATCTTAAAAATTCACCCTCATGAAACCACTTAACCAATATCAAGGTCAATCAAGAATATCTCCTCAATCACTCTCCATGAATCACTATAATAACACACTGTATCTCCATATGAATTAATGGTAAATTAATTATAAATAAAATTCCCTTTCATGAATGTATATTATATTTTGATTTTATAATCATGTACCAATTCTATCCACCACCACTATCTCAAATTCAAACCCCACTAAGAGAATATATAACTCTTTCTCTTATGATATGAAGAAAGATGTCACTGATTAGTTAATGTGACAAAATAAATTTGGGAAAACAATATTTTTGAAAACCAAAGATCATGTGTCATATAGTTACATTAATGAGGCCATAAATTACAACACCCATAAGAGATAACCACTCTAGGATATCAAACCACCACCCAATCCAAATTTGTAGCATCACAATAAACATAAAATGAAACACCACTCTATTTTAGTTGATGAATAATAACATTAACCAGCTTATCCTTCAAACTATTGGAAGAATCATACAACTAGTCAGTCTATATGGATGCATGACCCTTTTAGGTCAAATATTTCATAAGAGTCACAATCTGAAATGATTCATGAATTCACCTACTGTAATAGTCTAGTAGATTAATTAAACTCCTCTTCTCCATAATGTTCATAGTGGGTAACCAAGAAAAAAACACCTAATATTCAAAGGTTCCGTGATTATTCCACAATGAGACACAACATTACCCATTAACGAAAACTCAACGGCCTAGAAAAAAATATTTGATGAAGAAGAAGATCTCCCAAATTAGCTTGTAGGTACTCTACATGCTCCACCATAGACACTAAAAACCCAAGGAGTCCATCACTAAACACTACCATGAATCAATCCAGAAATTCATAAAACACTAAATTTAGCATTCTTATGAACACACCTAGAGAGTTTGAAACATCAAAAAATAGTACAATGAATTCAGGATTCCCATAAAAGCTTCGGAAATTTTTCTTCTCAATATCTTCACCCTTCATTCACATATGATGATACCTTAACAAAAAATCTATCATCAAGAACCAGATATCTCATATAAAATAAACAAATAAATCATTTAACCACTATATAGAATATAAAATTTTCACTATGACCTGAATTAAAGGATTATAATCAATATATAATCACATAATAAAATATACCATCTTTATAACGATAATTGGAGGAACCGAAGGAGAAACACTATTCCAAATAAAACCTCAATGTAAAAGCCAATAAATCTTAATCCAAAAATCATGTAACTCATAAGGAAACATTATATACAAGGAAATTGATATAGAGAAATGAATATATAAGAATATATGAAAAACATGATCTCATGTTGAGAAGGTAACACCAAACCCTCTTCTAGAATAACCACAAGGTAATCTTCCATTGCCCTGGGAAACCCAAAAAGCTGATCCTCCACTAAAACCAACATTAGATCACCATTAAGGATAAAAAAAATAAAAATATTTCCTATTATCCATCGATATGTTATATTATAACATGCAACCTAAACCGGAAATAACCAATCTAAACTGAGTATGATGCCATATGGCCCTAACAGAAAACATACAAAATCTCTCCAAGAGAGATGCTATAACACCCCAAGATTTTATTACGTATTATTATTAAAATAAATACTTTTTAAAATAGTATGTATTACATAGAAAAGTTAAATAAAACAAACAATGATATACATTATTATATTATTATATAAACATTAATAAATTATTAAAACACAACTTGAAACATCTTAAAAAATTAAAGTAAGACTATAACCTCAGGTAAATAAAAAGAAAGTAAAATGATTTATTTGAAAAAAGAATATTCAAATTACTTATATATTATTAATTTTATTATTAAATAATTATTGATGTGTTTAAATACTACTAAATAAATTTAAATTAATTTTTATAATATAAAGAAATAATTTTAATTAAATGTAATTAAAACTATTTGACATTAAAAAGAAATTGTTTTCAAAATACTTTTTATAGTGTTTATTATTTATATTTAATTAAATTTACTAATTTGAAAAGGTTGTTATTATTAAATGGTTTAATGAAAAAATAATTAAATTAACAATTATTGTTAATTGATATGAAATAAGGTTAATAAATCATGATTGTTTTAATATAAATTTCCTTTAATTGTTTTCGTTATATTTAACATTTTTTTAAAAGTTGAATTCTAAAATTTTGTAACCTAAATCTGAAGAAATCATATTAATTTTTGGATTCATTATTTCAAAATAATATTTTGTGTAACATTTTTGGGATTTTTTTAAAATTTTTGATTTATTTAGTGAACAGGAAAAATACCGATGTTTTTAAATACCACAACATTTATGGTATCATCTAGATATAAACCTGAAATAAAAATTTATAAAATATTTTATAATAAAAGTTCAATTTATGTAGTAAAATTAATCTTTAAAAATATTTTCATTTTAAAAGTCTCTTCTTGACATTTAGGAATCTATGTAATATATTCTTCTAATAAAAATCCATTTCCCATTTTCTTTTTGTTAAGTATGAAAAATGATCCATTGAGTTTTTTATTACATTTGATGTAAACAAAGTATTCTTATTTTTAATCATAATAAAATAAATGTCGCGGGAGTCAATACGATAAATTATTTTTATGTAAATTGATTTTAATATGGAATTTATATTTCAAATAATGATTTTCATTGTTCTATGCAAAAATTTATGAAAATAAAATATCGACACCCCATGAAATTTAAATTTTAAAAGATTTTTTAAATTTAGAATCATCATCTTCAAATGATTTAATAAGGCCTTCTTAAATTTCTGTCATAAAAATAAGTAACTATAGTAAATTTTTGAAACCATGATAAGGGTTAAATGTGGTAAATGGGAAAAATTGACATATAAGGTCATATAATATCACATAAAATTATCTTGAATCAGTATTATGGGTGAATTATAAACCTTGCCTATATTATCTTTGAAATTTAAATAATTTTATCCATTTTCTTTAAGAGATACATTCCTTTTATTTTAATAAAAAATATATTTTAAAAAATGCTACTCCTCTAACATAGAACTAATAGCTACTATATCCCATTCAATATAATATGAAAATTGAATCCCTATAATTCATATTCCATATTTTCATCACTAACGATCTTTAACAACTTTCATGTGTTGGTGGTCCCAATTAGAATTCTTAAACCTCTCAATTCCATGATGTCCTTCAAGAAGAGATTTAATCTCTTAACATGAGAAAGATCTTATTCATTATTATTCATATCTATATTCCTCAAATAATTTTTTTAAATATATTTATCAATTTTTAAATATATTTTTAAAACTAAAAATATAATTTTAAATTTAAATTATCACTAAACAATATAACGTTCTTACTCATTAAATAGTTATAATGTTTTCTTTATTTTTTCCATTTTTACAACCTACATGAAAATTATTAGAATGATTATAATATTAGTGAATAATAAATCATAAATACTAGTAATAAGATTTAATAATTATTAGTTTTATATTTTTCCATAATTTTGTAGTGTTAAATTTTGAAATTATATTTTCTTGTAAATTAAATTCATTTGTTAATTAAATATTCCTCAGAAGAATCAATTTTTATTTATTTTATAAGAATCATTAGCATAAGTTCATTGAAATGACTATAAGGATAATAAAATACATCAAAAACATGAATGACCTTATCATAAAAATTCTAGATATATATAATCAATAAATAATATTAAATGACCGGAATCATCAAATCAGAGCATGCATGGGGAACAAAACGGTTAATAACTGATGGTAAGTTTTAATATTAAATAGTTAATATATCGATAATAATGGATTTTAAACATATGGTATAAATTAATATATCTATGAATAAGGTTCTTATTCATATGAATAATAAAACTTTATTTATTGTACATGGATGATAAAGAATGCCCAACTTATTGGATGTTAGATGTACTGGTTTCTTGGACTCAATTTAAATTCCTCAAGACATATTTCAAATTTTCCACCTATTATTCATTGACATGATTTATTTACTATCCAATGTATTATTATATTATATTTTACAATTTTTTCAGGTGATTTAAAATTTTATTTTATATTCCATATATAGATTCCTTGGATTCATTACCAAAATTATATGGGGATTTTTAACTCAATATACATTCATTGAGTTATTCCCTTTCCTTATCGATTTTGTGAACTATAAACAATCATTATTTTATACTTTGTTTCCTATCCTTTTATTTTGATATAATCATATCTCACATAATCTATAAGTATATATATATATTCTTACTTCACTTGTAACACACATGGTAAGGGCTTCTTGTATCAAATTTCCTTTTTTGATACATGTTTCATATTATATACCTATTTTCAAATATATGGTAAATATATAACATCTTTGACATATTATATCAAGAATCCACTTATAACTATGGTTTTTAAGTTCCTTTTCAAGATATATCTTTTAAAGTGTTTTTTATTTGGAAATCCAAAATCGACCTTATTTTAAATCATTATTTTAAATGTTTTGACGCCTTTTATAGAACATCATCTCTTTCATGTCCATGTTCATTAGGTTCTTTCAAGAATATTACACATACTTAAACATTTTAACTCCATTTTCATCTCTATTTAGACTTATTTAAAAATGTTTTATGTGGAATATTTTCAATTTGGTTATATGTGTTATTGTTGACTCTTTTTTATTAATGCGAGAAAAGAATATTTTTAATATTTACCACCTGAACAACTTCTCTTGTCATTATGTATTTTATTCATTATTTGGATTCATTTTGAAATTTCCATATTTAGTCATAGAAAATATTATTTCTATTATTTGACGAATTTTTAATTATTCAAAAGAAACTAAAATAAAATGATATTTATTCTATTTTTTAGAATCAGTTATAAAAATATTTTTTCATCTCTATCAAAAAAATTATTAATTTTTATGTTTCACTAGGGATATGATATAATTATACCATCAAAATTATATATTTTTATGTCTTATGATGATATTTTAAAGAAATTATCATGAATTTTTTTCTTTTTTAAGGGGCTAATTAAGTTATTAAAGAATAATTTATTATGTTATAATTTTATGCATTACATATGTAAGGTTTATCATTATGTAATGGAAGGGTCTATTAAATAAATAAAATTCATTAGGTAATGTTTCATATCTCATGTGACCAAAATTGTACAAGGGTGTTTATCCCAAGACAAAGGGTACATGGGAAGTTAACCTAAGCCCAAGGGTACACATGTGGTTAGTCCAAGCCCAAAAGTTACATGGGTGATTAACACATGACTACTATACATTGGGAAGATAGTTATACTCTACCATTATGTGATGAATGGATTATTAGTTTTTTTCAACAATTGTTATTAATTCTAATATTATTGTTATGATATATCCTAATGTCTATGTTATGTTTTCATAGATCAGTATTATTATCTTCTAACTCAAGTTTTTTGATAAAATTTGTATACCATGATTAATAATTTATGATCAATATATTGTTATGTATTTTTATATTATGTTACTTAAAATTTATTTTATAATATTATTATACATACATGATTATATTATTCTTTCTCAGGATGATAAATTATTAATGGCTTTGTTTTCATTAACTGAGAATTTTAGACAACCCTTCATATGTTTTTATTTCCCATGATTATAAAGAAATTTATTTTTTAAAATATGAAAATAAGGGTATCATTTCTGCATAATTTTGTGCGATATTATTAAGACTTATTATATTATAATCTATTCTTTTTATAGTGTAAAAAATATTCCTTTTACATGAAATATATGGGTTTTTAGTTTCTCTAATTCCCTAAAAATCCAAACCTAAAAGGTAATGGGTATAAGTGACTCAAAATTGGTTATTGATATTATTGGTTTTAAAATTTTTTTTACCTATTTTTGTATCAAATATCATATGGAAAAAATATTTTTTTAATAATATATCCTAGTGTATAATTTGGGGTGTCATAGTTTCTTCCCTACAATAACTCACAGTATCTAAAAACATGAATCAAGATATATTGACATCCAACACCATAGACAATTTTAATGGAAATTATAAACACTTCACATCATGTCTCAAAGAATGGATAATGGTTGGTGAAGTGAATACATGCATAGATTTGAAATAAAACAAGGATTAATCCCAAGTTGAAAATATGCTGACAATTCCATGAAAAACGAGTGGATTCCCCAATTCTATAAAATCTTGGGAATTAAACTAACCATGACATACTCCCTAACCCCTATATCCCTTATTATTACCATATAAACGGATATTAATTGACAATTCTCCCTAAATATGAGAAAAACCATAGGGTTTTCCTCTTCCTACCATATCCCCTCATTATGGAACAAAAGTTAGAGCATATTGTTGTTGTAATTTACTTATAGAATATTGTTGTAATGTCTAAGACTAATGTGGGAATATAATTACACACTAACTATTAGGATGGTTGGGAACTAAATACTATGATTTCTTTTTCCTAAAAAAATCACACCCAAATCTACAAACATTGGTTTATGAACTACCGACCCTACTTAAATGGGATAAAGAAGGCTATAATTAACTCCTAGCAATCTAAATATTCATCTAACCAAGAAACTGAGAACTTATAGACACAATTTTCCTCCTTGTATAGTCTTGAATAATCATGTCCAATATTGACATGGTGTTAGATGTAACAATCTAAATTTCCCCTTCCTTTTCAAACACATTGAGATATCTAAGAAACTTGAATAGTGTGACAGAACACTAGATCTATGGCTAAAAATACTACTATAAATGATTCCCCTTGGTATCCTAATATGGTAGAAGGTATGAAAAAAAACTCATGATTCAAAATTTTAACTATAATTCCCCAACTAAATACTAATATTTTCACTATGAAAGACCACCTTTTTGATTGAATAGACAAACTCGTCTTGAAACTATCCACAAATATTCTCACATGTAATGACAAACTCCTCATGATATACATGGACCGAGAACCACTACCATTGAGATACACTATAAATCACCATCCATACCAACTAATCCTTATTCTATCTATGATAAAATATTGAATATAATGAATTACATACCACCCCCAAACAATCATTGGTCTCTAAATTTGATATAGAGACCTCATTCTTCTATAGACCATGGAACATAAAAACTTTTCCGTGTACTCATATATGTGTTATCTTCTTACTAATGTATTAAACGTTCTATTAAAATATATTAATGACATTTATTTGAAAAAATTTGAGGAGGACGTTTACTTATATCATTTCATATAAAATAAAAAATGTTAGGGACTTCTAAACGTGATATATGGAATATTTAAGGTTTATTAATAATAGTTCAATCTAATATAAATTTTCTACCCAATTTAAAAATTGTTATAGAAAATTATAATTAATGACCCTTAACTTGGTCTTTACCACTTTGGAAAGATCACTTCACAATGCATGTTCTGTAAACATGATGGTTCTTTTGTCAGATTTAGTAGGTCCTCAATTTCCTTATCATATCTAGTATCCCTTACTTATATCACATAATAAGACTATCTGATACTATTTTCATACCAAAACATTAAATACACACAATTTACTATCTCTAAGATAAATCTTATCTCTTAAACATCATCTTTTATTCCACTCCATCAACACCCCCATCCCTTGGTACCCCTCCTGGGTAAGAAGTGAAGAGGGGATGAACCCCTAATGACTGCCACCAATAGGTCATGGGTTAGAGACTAGAACCAATGGTATATAATGCATAAAATGAGATTTATTGTCTAGTTTAAATATATTATGGGAAACAAATATTTCAAGATCCATTAATCAACTTCATTTCATAAATAAATACTAAATTCAAATATATAATGTAATGTCATATAAAAGTGAAACAATAAAAAATTAGAAAATAAGTCTAGGTGTTGATTAAATAAATTCAATAACTCATGAACTAATCCATGAGAAATTAATGCAAAACATGATCACAAAATAGCTCCCATAGAGTGAAAAAATTATATATGTTTATAGGTTAAGAATATATGTATAATTAGTAGTATTGTCAATGAAACCTGTTATGTTATTATGAAATAATAACAATAAATCCTATAAAATAAACAAATCAAATTAAATGATTATCTAAATATGTAGACTTGAATATCGTCATCACTATGTAATTCATATATGTAAGAATATACATATCAAAATAATACATATAAGAATGGTAGCCCACTTATAATTCTCCATTGGGTTGTCTCTCTTACAACAAAATTCCAAACATCCTCTACTACATCCAATAAATAAGTAATCCTACACCCCATGGATACATATCATAGCCATGCCATCATCTCATATTATATCTATAACACCCTAATATTTTAATAAGTGAATTTCATTGAATAAGATAATGTGCTTGATAGTTTACTCCACATATAACATGTTACATAAAAGAAACCATGATATATTTATGTAAAATATAAATATTTTACTATGTCTATTAAAACCATTCCACTGAATTAGTGAGATTATATATGAGTAACTGATATATGATATATTTATAAAATGAAATAAAATTATACTTTTAATATGAATGTAATTCAATTGAAATAGCTGAAATGACTAGTATGATCACTATAAGATCAGAATTGAATTTTTTTAAAATAACCTTTGTGCTCTATTAATTTTTTCTAAAAATAAACTAATGATCAATGTTTTCTAATATATATCTATATGAATAATTTTTAACACTAATTTTTATGTTATACAAAATATTTGTAATAGGTTGTGTGATAAAGATTCATTTTTTCATTAAAAAGAGTATCATTATATTTTTTAATTTTATTCAAATTTTAAATTTATAAATTTAACAATTTTAATGTCAGAAATAGAAATCTATTTTTTGTGTTTATCATAGTAATATTTTAATAAGATGAAGTTTTGTAATATTTTATGAAAGACAATTTTAATGTAAATAGTGAAATATTTTATTTTAAAAATACAATGTTTTAATGATATTATTTGTATATAAGATATCCATAATGATCATGAAACCATTTTTCTACACCTCAAACTCATACTACTATATTAATTTATTTATTTTATATATTATCTATATTAGATGGATTTTTGGGTGTTTTTAAGAAAAATGATGGTTTTCAAGAGAACAGAAGGAGGCCCATAGTTGATGCATGATTTTGAGAAATTGTGTATCAACATAGTGATAGCCATGATACATAGATAATGGCATGGTATAGGGAACATGACTAAGTACATGAGTGTGAGCCTCTCCCCATTAGCCAGTCTAGACCCTCCCTCTTAGGATAGAGGAAACCACATAGTTGGCACATGGTATGGAAGACCGTACTTCCATGTTTTGTTGTATACCCATGTGTTTTTAAATAAAATAAAATAAAATAAAATACCAGGAATGGTTTGGATTAGGAATAAAATAAAATAATAGAAATAATAATAATAATAATGAAAGAAAATAATAAATGTTTTATTATTACTAGTGTTATTATTATTACTTTTATATTTTATTAAAACCATTAAATCGGCCTCCCTCGCCCCTCTCCATCCATGACCAGAATCCCTATCACTTCTCCATGTATAAGCCCCCTCTTTCTCCTCTTCCTCACATTCCATGGACTCTCGTCCTCACCTGATTTTTGGATATTTTTATCCCCATTAATGGGGGTTATTTACTTTATTAATATTCTTATCTCCTCCCATTCCTTTCTATCACTTCAATTTTTGGTTTCCCTTGGCTTCATTGTTTGGTGCAGGACCTAGAAGGAACCTAAATTGATTTTGGGTATTCTACGTATTGATTATTCTCATGTAGGGTTCTCGGGTTCTATTAGAACCAATTCATTCCACGGCCATCAAAGAAAATTAGATTTCTATTAGTTTTGGGTAAGGTTTCATTTAATTTTCACCTTTGTTCGATTTTAATTTAGGTGTTTCTGATTGTTTTTTTGGTTTTTTTCTTTAGTGATTTTTTTCTCTGTTCATGAGAATGACCTACACAAAAACTCATGGGTGTAGAATTTATGTATATACACACCATGTTTGTAGATATTCCGTCATGGTGAGGGGAATAACTACATTTCAACTATGGGTATATATATATTATTGTGTGTGTATGTATAAATTCATGTGCGTGTTAGAGTAAAAGTGTGGATTTGTGTTTCCTTTATAAAAATCATCATGATTTGAGGTATGTTACCTATTCCCTACACATTAATTTTAATTCTATAATTAATTTGTTTTTAAAAATATAATTTCATTAATTTTTTATATACTTTGAATGTTGGTTGTGTTTCTTTGAACAGGTTGTCCACTTGTTTTCCATTATTTTCTTTAAATTTCAACATGAGTTCCTCTTGTTTAAGAATATTTACATCATTAACATTAAATGTGAAGTATTATAAATGTTTAAAATGTTATTAAATGTTTTATAACTTGTGATTTGTGGTTTGGGAACTCAAAATCTTTACTCAAATGAGATATCTAAAATGGAATCGTTTTTAAATTGTTAAGGCTTGGATGACATTTTGAATCATTTTATGAAAATGAAAATTTCCTTTTATAGAATCTCCCCACGATTTTGAAGGGTGGTGTGTGTGATAACTGTTTTATTTTTATTATGGGCCTTGAGAATAGGATTTTTATTGGTTTTTTTACGATGTAAAAAAGGGGCTACACTAAATGTAGTAGTTTGTAGGTGAGAAGTCGAATGAGATTTTGTATAAAGAAGGTGATAAATATGTATATGATACCTTGATAAAACTCACCTAAATTTTAATTTTAATGGGTGTACTTAGGGATTTATGAAGGATACTTATTCAAACATGTTATACCGGTTTATATTATGCACTAGATAGTGGCCATGAGTAGATAACCCGATTTAATTGAGATGTTTCACTTAATTGAGCTATTGAGGGTGTCGGTAACTATTAGGGAAGTGTTTACGGATAACCTAAACTAGTTCAAATTGATTATGATACATTATTATATATTTTTCCCCAACCTTATTAACTAGAACATGATATCCCATGACACTTGATTACACTTATGATACATTCCTCTGTTTTAAATTATTTTTATAAATTGACACCCTTGATTTTAATTTGATATTAAATTCTTGTTCCAACACTAATTTTTTAAACGAAAATTATTTTAATGATATTTTATCCTTTGTAACATATTTTTTAAATGTAGTGGAAAATATTTTTCTTAAGAATATAAGCTTGTTATGCTTTTTTGAAAAGAATGGATAAACCATATATTTATATGTTCAATTTTTAAACTAGAATTACTTGATTTTAATTTTAACGTTATATCATATGGAATAGTTTATTTAAGAATTCCTAATATGTTTTAATATTAAATCCTATATCCCAATCAGTCATTTTAGCTTTTGGTGTTGCTTTTATCTCAGTCTCAGTCTCTATAGAGAGATGATGTTTAAGTGGTTGGTGGTGATCTACGAGGTCACACAGAGGTATGTCAAGTTTTATTTCATTCAACTTCAATTTATAATATTTATTATTCAGTTTATATATGTTTATTTTTAATTTCAATTAGTTAAACCTTTCAAACATGAGTATATATGATTCCCGACACTATTTTTTCATCTCCATTGGACCAAAAAGGCCCCTCGAGCCTCGTTGCGGGCCATCTCGGGCACCCGGTTTAGGGTTGACACTAGTTGGTTCATGATAAAATGGTATATACATAAACCATTTTATTTTGGATTTCTAGTAGATCGGATATAGGATTTTCTCAGTTTTGGAGGCAGGTTACACTTCAGTTCCATATCACCACCACTAATGAAGAGACTAGAGTCACAATGGGTTGTTGGGTTTATAATATTTATTTTTGGTTTTGAGTTAATGATGTAAGCATTTTTTTATTTAGGTGATCATTATTATATCAGGGGATAACATTTTATGTGTTCTCGTGATACACGGTGAGCTTACATTGTATCTGAACCCATGTGGAGCCTGAGTGCATGGTTTAATATGATTTGAGTGGATAATGAAAGCTCGTTTCATGATCTACTAAACCATGTGGCTGGATTATACATTACCACTAGTTTTCTATTTCAATTATTTTGGGGTGGGTGATGCATTAGTCTGATTTTGGTCAGTGCGAGTTGATTTTGGAATGAAGATGGGGTTTGGAAATTGTATTCATAATGACAACAATGGGTCCTAAAATAGAAAAAGGCTGATTTTCTAATGGAATTTTTTGTATCAATGGAAATGTTTATTGAGAAATGTAATTTTTCATTTATTATGGTTTTCTATGTGGAGAATGATTTTATATTTCAAAGTGGGGCTCAAATATAAAATAAGTGAATTTTGAAATTGTGATTTTTAAAAGAATGTTATTGTCTTGTCTTGCGACGCTGTTATGGTTTTTCCTCTATTGATATTTGATTTGGTTTTTATTTGGTCTTGTGGTGTGTTGGTTTATGAGTATGGTTTTTGATTTAAAATAATAATGGGTTGATTTTTTTATTTGTTCATGATTTACATTGTGAAAACTAGGCCACTAAGAAAGACCGAAAAGGTTTCAAAGGATTATCTTCTAGTCATCCGAACTTCCCATAATTGAATTGGAGTGGTGGAGAAGAGAAACTCTGAATCAGTGCGTGTTTTTTAAATTTATCATGGTATATTTGTGTGTTTTGTGTTTCTTTAGGATGGGGAGAGGGTATTCATGTTTTTGGGAACTCTAGATGCCACAGGAGTGTGAGTGGTATTGGGTATGTTTGAATAACCACGATTAGATCAATGGAAGACAATCATGTTATCCCTAATAAGAGTAGGGATGTATTAAGAGATCATCGTGGCCAGATTATTCTAGTGGTTTATTCTTTTGGAAGTGCAGGAGGAGAAAATTAAATATCTAATTGATGCTTGACAAGATCAACTGACGATGAAGGAGAATGTTGACCATTTCAATGAAACAGTTTCCCATTCTATAGAGAGAATGTTTAGCGATATGTTAGAAACTCTTATTTTTATATAGGGTCTCCATCTAGGGTTCAAGGATCACATTATTTTGTCTGATAATGTGTTATTAGGAAGTCTACTGTAGTTGATGGTCCAATTTCTTTTGGTGATTATGGAGGTTCCCCATTTAGTGAGGAATTAGAATTAGAGGAATCTATTCCTGACAAGTCTCCTTGTCAGTTCCAACCTTTCATTCTGCATACCACACAATTATTTTATTCCATTATGGTCGGTTTCAGTACTTTAATCCATATTTATATAATATTCCAATGAAATTTCCTCAGTGTGTATTATTCTGATACATAAAGATGTTTAGTATATTCTATTGCTGATAGAAGATTTTTTGATCAATGATTATTAGATCTTGAATTCAATGTAATATATTCTTCAAGGCATTGAGACACCAACCATAATTATCATAGTGATGTATTTTCAAAGTGAAGGAGTTTCCAAGTATTGGAGATGCACATCTGACATGTTGTCTCTGATGTCAGAGTGTTAACCATTAAATTTTTTCACTACTATGGTTTTATATTCTAGGGAACCTTTTGTTTGAAGATCTTGGTATAATATTTCCTAAAATTTTCATGGTTGTTCCTTGTATAATATAGACACATAAATTGTAAGTATTCATTTGGATCAGTTTTATTTTTTGGGTGGTACTCATTTTGATACTCATGTTTCATGATAGATTATGAATTGGGTCTTGGCCAAGTGCCATGTTGGAGTCTCAATGGATGAACCCATGTCATGTGGTGGGTGGTTTCATTTTGCATTACTCATAGTTATACCACTATACTAGTTAGTTCCTTAATGGTCTGAAGACCCCTCTATTTACCCCATGTCTGTCCATCTCATTTTCACTAGAATGGTTTGGGTGTGACTTGTAGAGTTGAAAGGTCAGACTAGGTTTTGTGGTTACATTTAATCTTGATTAGTTTGGATTCATGAATTTCTTCCTCATTTGGATGAGTGACCTTTTGGGGTAATTAAGTGATAATAATGGGGATAATTATCACACCCAAACCTGATAAATCTCAATTATTTTATTTATTTGAGGTATTAGATTTCTTCTATGACTTTATATGGAGTATTTTAGAAAAAATAATAGTTTTTGGTTGAATATAATGAGGCACATGATTGGCTCATAGTTTAAAGAAAATGTACACCACCATATTACTAATCGTACAGCCTAGACAGTGGCATTGTCAAGGGAACATGACTACACACAAAAGTGTTCACCTATACCCAGTATCGTGTGTGGTACCTCCCTCTTAGCATAGAGGCAACCACATGATCGACACAGGGTTTGGTAGATTCTGCATCAAAACTAAATGGTCCGCCCAATTTTTTTTTAAAATAAACTAAAAATTAATAATTAAAAAAATCGGATAAAATATAAATGATTTATTATTAGTATTATTATTAGTAGTAATTTTTTTAATTATTTATTAAGACCTTCAAATGGATATCCCTTACCAATCACCATGTGCGACCCAATCCCCCACCCTTATCCATAGCCGGGCCCCTCTATTACCCCTCTCCTGCATGAACCCAATCCTCCCCTCCTCCCTTGGGTTGTGGTTGTTTTTATCACCAATATTGTGTTTGATCAAATCCACCAATATTTTCTTCTCTTGATATTCCATTCTAGCACTTTTATTTATGGTTTCTGTTCCCTCCATTGTGGTGCATGAGACCTAGAAAGTCATTTACCTAATTTTGGGTACATTACTTATTAATTATTGATTTCTATGGTCTAAAGGTTCCATTAGGTCTGAATATTTCCATGAGTGATGAATAAATAGGACTCTCTACTATTTTTGGGTAAGGTTTCTTCCTATTACACATTTTTTAAAGTTTAATTTATGGTTTTTGTGATTTTTATGTTTTTGGTATTTTCATCTATCATGTTTTTGACCTCTGTTCATGAGGGTGACCTTCAAAAATTTGCATGGGAAAGATACATATATATATATATACCTTCTTTATAGATATTTCCTTATATAGATAAAAATATCTACATTTCATCTAGGGTTATATATATATACATTCCTTTTCATGTAAGCATAAATGAGGGGATTCAGATTACCTTTTTCAAAAGTAGCTTGTTTTGAGGTAGTTTCCCTATAAATAACTATTTAATTTGAATTCCATAATTCCATAATTCTTTTGAAAATAGTTCAGTATTATTATGTTAAATTTTAATGATATTAAAATTTTTTGTGTTTCCTAGAACAATTCTTCAAATTTTGTCATTGATTTTCATATCATTCAACCCGATTTTCTCTGGTTAATTCCTATTTAGAAGCTTAAATTTAGAAGTTATGTATCATAAATTTTAAAATAGTTTTTTAAATGATTTATAACATGTTATTTTTGGGTTTTATGCTCAAAATATTTGGTCATATGTGTTCCCTAATATAAAAGTGCTTCATTAAATTGTTAACTCAAAGTTATAATTTTGATGTATTTTATGAAAATGGAAAAGCCCAATTAAGGCATTATAGCCATTGATTTGAAAATTCAGTGTTTGTGATAATTGTGTAATTTATATAATGTTAATACTAATGAGGTTTTTACTTGGTTTTTTTGTGGCTTAAAAATGTGTTGCACATAAGGTGGCAGTTTAGATTTTAGAAGGTGAATGAGAATTTGTTTAAAATTGTGATATATATATATACTATACCATGATACAACTCACCTCAATTTAAATTTTAATGGTAATCATTGAGTAGTTAGGTAGGATCCTTAAGTAAACATGCTAATCTAGTTGAGATTATGAACTAGTTAGTGTCCCTAAGGAGATAATATAACTACTTTTGGGATGCTCCCCTCAGTCCATCCAATGAGGGTGTCATTGAGTGTTATAGTAGTGTTTGTGGATAATTGGTACAAATAAAGGAAATTATAGGTCAGATATAATTTTTGAATTTTAGGAGGCATTTTCAGTGGTCGCACATCTCTAGTAGTGGAACATACCAAGATGACATTGGTGGTTTGGGAAATTCTGGGTGTGATCTATAATGGGTGTGTGAGCCGATATAGTAAGGGGGTATATAAACCCATATAATGAATGGGTTAACCCTTTGGAGGGGATATGACCTTCCAATTAGAATATGTGAGGTGGGTGTGTGTGTTTAAATGTAATTATACCCCAAATTACCTATAATATATATTAATAAATATATAAATATAATTATATAATTATTAAATCTTTTTCATAGTGGTCTCAGCTAGAACTTGAGATCCCACGACACCAGTTTCCACATATGTTGCATTCCTAAAATTTCAATTACTTTTATAAAGAGAAAACATTATTTTCATTGAATATTAAAATTCATATTACATCACAAATGTTTTTTAAAAACTTATTGAATTTACTTTTCTTGCTTTGGAAACAATTATGGTGATGTAGTGGAAAATGGTTTTTCTTAAAAATGGAATCTTTTTATGTGTATTTGAAAAGAATAGAAAAACATAATATTATACGACCTATTTTCAAACTAACATGACTTGGATTTATTTTTATAGGGAAGGAATAAAGAGTGGTTTATTTGAGAATACTTACTATGTTTTAATACTCATTCATATCACTTTGTCTTTTTTAGCTTCTGTTATTGATTCAAGCTCGGCCAAAGTCACGATGTAGTGATGTTTTTTCAGTGGCTAGTGGTTGCTGGCAAGGTCATATAGAGGTTTGCCAAATTTTATTTCATTCCACTTCTTGTATATTTTTATTATTTAGTTTATATCAGTATATGTTTCTATTTTTATTTGATAAACTATTCCCATATAATTATATTTGATGTTCAAATCTAGTTTCAGGCCTGAGTGTATTGTGAATGCCTCTCAGCCCTTATATCTGGCCTACATAGGTGAATGGTTTGGGGTTGAACCAGGTCAGTTTGTGGCGTGTTTTGTACGCATAATATTTATTTTTTAAGTTTAATTATAAAAAACAAATATATTTTCTCTTGTTTATAAGCTAATATCTGATGTTTTAGATCCTTCATAGTACTTTTCTCAAAAAAATATTTTTATTAAAGTATACATTTATTATTTTAAACTTAATTTTTTAACTATTTTGGAAATTGAATCAAATAAAATGGATTTTAATTTTCTATAAGTAGATTCATATAATATATTAAAGAGTAATTTTTTACATGATAATTTAGTTAGGTAAAACCTAGTTACTACGATAAGATTAAATTTGTTGTAAAATGATTTTACCTACTAAAAATGGATAAAACATGTTAAAAAGTGTTTTAATAAAATTTTGAGGCCTCGATATACCATATATAATCACTAATCCCTTAATTTAAAATTTCTAATTCATATTCCATATGAATGACTCCCCATTATTAAAAAAATTGTGGGTATTTACAAAAATGTCATCCCTTCTAACTTTTAAAATGGGCCTCCCATCACCCCTTCAACAGAACTACTAAAATTAGGTATCTTTCGGAAACTATAACATTTTTAATTAACAATTAATCATATATTATTTATGTCATATTTTGACCACAATATTTTATCATAAACCACACATTTCAAAGCGATACTCAAAGGAAATCTCAAAGTGGTAAACACAAGTAATCATGATTACATTACTTCTTCCATTTTTATCTTACCTATATATTTCAAAATTTTAGATATCTCTATGGTAAAATTTGTATTCATTTTATACATAATGTTGTTATGTTAAGGAAAATTCTTTAAACCTTCTGTACTCTTTTCCATAATAGAAAACTATCATGAGATTTATGTATATGTGTGGACTACAACCTCTAAAAAGCAATGCATATCATTTTACATCACACCCTAAAATGGATGGTGAAAAAATGGGACCATAATAATTAATAATTTTATATATAACATGTTTATATCTCTCATATAATAAATCATGTTACTCCTTTCATCCATTCTATTGAAAAGAAATCATCATCCATATGTACGTACGTATTACCACATCTATGGAATGATGCATGTCACATTCCATTACCACCTTTTATGTAAGGTCCTAATAATAGTTATAATGGATAAATATTATTTTTTATGATCTTATTGAGGTTTTTATGACAAATTGGGGATAATTTTAATGATATTATTAACAAATGATCATTGTTAATTCAATCATTTAGAAAAAGAGTACTAAATGAAAATATTATTATTCATATTATGTAACATTTTCATATCCATTTATTATTATAATAATACCTACAAATTCAGATATATCACACCAATAAAAGATAAATAATAATATTATTGTTCTTGCATAATTATATTACAACTATATAATCAAATAATATTCCATTAATCCGGATATGTTCATCTTCTGGTTGGTTTAATCTCTTATTTCAACTATGAGTTTATAAAATGTTTGAATATATGAACATAATTAATGAAAAAATTTTATGTAAATATTTAAGTAATGTTTTAATTTTAAATGGTGAAATATTCATTAAGCTCATTAATTATTAAAACACCTTTCGTTCATTAATAATAACTGAAACATGATTATCATTGATTTCATCTTCATGGATTATAAAAAAACTACCATAGAATGTAATAATACCATTATAACTATTATGGAACATATATTAAATCATATTTCATGATATCTATTAGAAAATATTTGTATAAAAAATGAATAGCAACACTATTTTTACAGAACTAGTTCATAATGATCATGATTACATTCACCTAATATTACAAATAATATTAGATAACATGAATTCATATTGATAATGATTAAAAATAATGAAAATAAATAAGAAATATACTATTAAGGTCATAAAATATTTTATTAGTATATTTATGTATTTATATAGAAGGTTAGAGTATATCCAAGGAGTCTAAGAAAAAAGTTAAGTGTTTCGGTGCTCTCAATTAGGTTTTTTTGAGACATAACACATTTTGTACACTATGTCTTACTTGAATGGTGTATTCAATACCCATGATTAAATTTTTATAATTTTTTCAGTTCATGGGATATAAGAATACGAATAATTAAACCATTACAAATTTCAATTAATTTAATTTTCACCACAACAATAAGGATTTATGGTAACATAACTTCCATTCATTGAGATATTATCGTTATCCCAAACTTATTTCATATAAGTTGGGTAAATGATAACATTGATTTTATTATGTTGTATTTTCTTACTCTTTTATATGGTTTTACATTCATACTAAAAAAAAGATTTGTCAAATATTTATAACCTTATGGATTATATTGCTCGTAATTGATATTGATAACTCAAATATCTTTTATTTAATTTATATATTTTATCTTAATATTTTTTATTTCATACCTGGATTACCTTACTATAATATTTTATTATAAGATATTTTATAATCCGATTTATTAGAACTATTTTTTTAATATAAATAAGGTTTTCTTAATCTTTCTTAAATGTTTGTTTTCAAAATGGTAAACTGAATGTATTGAAAAGTTTTCTCTTAAAATTGAGTATTTTATTTTTGGATCCAAATTTTCTATATAAAATTTTATGTAATTTTCAGGGATCTATTGTTGGAGATTATTTTTCAAAATAAATGTTTTTCAAAATAAATGTTTTTCAAATATTTATGACCACCTTTTTAAATGTCACTTTTTGAATGTAACACATATTCTTGTATTTCACATCAACACTAAAAAGGTTATCATTGAACTTTGTTAAATTTTCACATCTATTTTTCTTTTCATATTCCCATGGATTCATAATCATGGTACTTATATTAAATGATATATCGTATCAATAAATTATTTATTATTAATTTGGGATATCTTATTCACTATATCAAATAATTTTATTCTTGATCCCTTCCTGTGTTATATAATTTGAAGCATTTTTTTACAAGGTGGGATTTCATCTTTTTCAACATCCTTTTTATTTTCCTTTTTTAAACTGGGATATGTTCTTTTGAAACCATCTACATTTTCATCTAGATTAATTATTTAATTTTTTTTATATCAATTGAATTATCCACTACTACCTATGTATTTCCTAACCATCCACCATGATTTAGAATATCTTATATTCAAATTAATATACTTTGTGAATACCCTATTTTTTATTCCTTTTATTGATGGGTTTTTAGTAAGATTACACAAATCAGTTGATTTTTGGAAATATTTAATTAACCATATACCATTTATCTATAAAATATTAGATTTATGGATTCTCATATGGAAATATATTCCATTTATTGTTTAGATAACTTTTAAAAATCCATATATTTTATATTCCAATACAAATTTTCATTGGTTACTTAGCCAAGTTGAATATGAATTGTTTAACAATCCACCTTATTTCTAGGTATTAGTATTGATCATGTTATCCATTTTATTGTCATGGAGAAAAGTATTTTCATATGTTTTTATAACAACATGGTTAATTGTTGTAATATTTGATTATTTTTTATTTAATCATTATCTCATATGATTAATTAATTGTACTTAAATAAGTAATGGGTGGGACCCAACATTATATAACTCCTCGATGCGTCGACATGTGCTTTGAGACAATCATGTTTGGGTATTGTTGTATTTTAACCTAAATTAGAATGATTTTATTGACTATGGGATTAATGAAAATAATTGTTTCTTGTAAACAACCTTAATAGAAAAAATGATTTTGTAGATAAGCCAATGAATTGAATATACATTTTTCGGGATTTTTTCACCCCATTAACATGAATCTAGTAATTATTATCTATCTAATATATTTATTTTCATTTCTATTCCTGGATATATTATTTTCATAGTTTTGGTTTATTATTGAATTATAATGATTAATCATCCTTCCATAATATTTATTCCATGATTTTCTTTGTTGTATGTTTTCTCTTACTGAACATTTTATCTCACTCCTTCTTAGTTTCCATTTTCACAATTTATAAATAAAAGTATTATTAATGATATTACAAGAATAATAGCATGTTAGGGGGATTTTTAGGAGAGGTTGAATAATTATTATTGACTAATTAGTTTCATATATAATGGAAACTATATTTATTAGTTTAGAAGGACATGAGAATTATTAGATTATGATTTATCCTAAATTTTTAAATATATAAACCTAAAAGGGATTGGGAATGTGTATAATTAAATATTTTCATTGATTTGTGTATTTGTGGCATAATTTAGTATATGAATATTTTTTGGGTATCAAAGATAGAATAATATATGTTTTTTGAGACCAAGATTTGGGAGTGTGGGAACGTAGTATCAAATCATCTAATACTGCTCATCATAATCTTCATATCATTATCTCTTCAATAACAAAGTAGTAGGACTGAAATACACTATATTTTTTATATCATGAAATATACCTTAATCCAGTACAACCCACACATGATCACCTATAGGGAACCACACTCATTATAGAAAGAATAAAATTATGTTCTACAACTTCAATATACTATATCCCACAAATACATGTATAGAAAAACAAGGAGCCTTCACAACATGTGTTGACATTTATGACATTACGCAAGACATTATAGATTGTATAAACCCACATATAATGATATACCAATAAGAGGGTGGTGAAGAGGGATAATTTATCAATTCATTCTATCACAAAACAAGATTTCTTGCAAAATACCCATTCCCAAAACATTTGGGAATTGGATGCCCACCTGACTCGGGTGGTGGAGTGTATAAAATCATATAATATAAGAATAGATATATCCCTCAACCAAAGGGAAACTACATGACCTTATACTCAACCATAATTATCATCCTATAGACATGATACTGCAACCTCTAAATAATAGGAAACTATATTTCACATTAAAGAGAACCAACTGTTTCTTATGTGACTATTACATCATTTTTACATTAAATAATATAATAGTATTACATTTAAGGATAAAAATGTTTATAATAATTGGTAAAATAGTTTAGTATATCACTTATAAGTAAAAAATAATCATCATTTAAAATAATCTTCATATACATAAAAAAATAATTCATGTTCTCCTTAGCACGTGTAATAAAAAAAGGATATAAATCAAAAAAAAGGTAGGGATAACATAGATTGAATATGAAACACGAATTAATAATATTTATATGAGAATAATAATCTTCACAATAAAATAAGAATTGATGCTCACCAAAATCCTTCATGAATCATTTTAGAAAAATAATCAAATGTGGCATATGCATAATAAAGAAACATCATAACATAGGGATCAGATACCACACATAGTTGTGAATGAATCTTAAATCATGTTCATATCTAAATATGGGAAAAATCATAACATTATAACTAGGAATAGGGATAACGTCATATTCATACACAATACACATAATATCCTGAGATATATCACATTCCCCAATATAATGGAAGGGTATATAATTACTTCCCCTCCTTTAACATTATAAAATTATCGATATCATGCATTCCATAAGGAATGATATCTTATAACAATCTTATTTATGAAATAAACCCATGGAATGGAATGTGTTTCATAATGGTTTTTAAAGAATAATTTCAGGAGTAAACATTGGTGTTCCCAAATGAATAATGGAAGCCATGTTTTGGAATAAAATATCATTATTCTTTGAGTAATAAATAACTCAAGATAATTCATGATATGTTTTGGAATTAATGAATTATTTTATGAAAAATATGTTTAATTGGATTAGAATTACTTTAGATAATGTAGGAACATGTATATATATCGAAAAAAGGGAAATAATATTTTAAGGATATTATCAAGATATTATAATATTTTTATACTAAAATTAGTGTGAAATATTATATAACCCAAAATAAAGATTTGGTTATTTTATTTCCTTTACCCTAAACCCTAATTAATTTTTTTCACATTTCAGCCTACAATATAATAAACATAGTTTTATTAAAACATGGAAAAAATTTAATTCATATAATTTTTTCAATATTTATCAACTATAATCAGTGGATTATATTTATTAATTCCCATTTTTAATATTTATGGTTTTGATATAATATTTCTTCAGAATATCCTATTTTGTTTTGTTTTCTTTATTTTTGTCCAGTTGATTTATAAATAAATAAAATTTATTCCATAAGTATAAAATACATTTTATTATATATTTATATATAATATCTAATTCATGCTTTCCATCGACTAATATAGTGATAAGAAGAATGATGGCATTATCCTCGTCTATGATTAACTGACCAATGACATGAAATAGTCAAAAGAGGAGAACTTGATGCTTGAAATATAATTATACCATTAATATAGTAATTATAGTATGTTAAATTTTTTATTATAGTGTTACCATAAAACTCAATAAATTTTCAAATACATAGTTTTTAAAATAATAGAGAAAATGATGAAGAGATGAAGAAAATGAGAAATAATTTTGAAGAATCCTCGCCATCTTTTATGTGTTTCCTCTTCTCAACAACATTATACTCCTTAACATCATGTCGTTTTATTACTCTATAATATCCCTATGGTTTATAAGGGTATTTAGAGAGAGTATTTGGGTAGATATTTGTCTTCGGTATGTGGTTTTACTGAATAATTATGAGAGATAATTTATATATTTGGAGAGGGGTATTTTATGGTTAGAATAGTGAATAAATTATAATATCCAAGGTATTACATTAAATAGTAACATTTTTGACATTATAAAATATATTTTAAAAAATAAATTTATTTTTGTACTTTTAATCACTTAATAATTCATATTTATTAGTTTAATAAAAAATACAGTAGAAAAATGAAAAAAAATGGAAAAAATGATTATTTAAAGGGAGAATTTAGACTTTTAGACTTTGCAAATTATGTTTATTGTTATAAATGGACCATTTATCTTGTAAAATTTACTTTTATCCTAGATTAACAATATAGAATGTATTTAGTTATTATTATGTCATGAAATATGATGTATTTGTATAGTATTATTTCTGTTATTCACGTTGAAATTGAATTTTCTCATTAATTTATATAAAAATCACCATTTTGAAATTCCAACATAGCAATTTAGGAAATAATTTTAATTTTATCAAAATAATTTTTTGAAATAGGTAATTTTTATTATTGTTCTAAAAATTATGATTTTGATGAAATATATTATATGATAATTTATTTAATAATTTACTTTTAAATTTTTTGACATTTTAATCATGGTATTTATTTTATGCCATTAAAATAATTTGAATTTTATTTGTTACTCATAATAAATATTATTTTTATTTTATTTTATTATTCTGATGTAAAATTAATATTCCTACAATTGAGATACAATTCATAATGTTTTGGTTACTAATTCCAAGAAACAAGTTACTATTTCAATGGTTATATTACTATTACAATGATCATATTCCACCTATAAATTCCTCTGCCTCCCATCATAAACCATTCACTAAAATTACTCTTTATGTTCTATATGGTTTTTTTTCTAAAATTTTGACTGGTTTACCAATGTTATATTTCATTTTCATCGTGTAGTTCATGAGAGCGATGATTCTAATTGATCAAGAGGATCCAAAATTTTCTATTACAGTTTTTATATATTCTATTTTTATCTTATTGTAATATTTGTAATTTTCAAGGGAAGAGTTATTGAACAATGTAAGGAGTTTCATTAATGAAATAAATTTTCGGGTTTTTATGTGTTATATGTGTATCAAACTATGGCATATAATATAACACATATTAATTCTAGAAAAAATATCATTTATAAATTCCCGGTAATTAAATTCTACCCCATTATAAATGTCATCCCAAAAATTTAATCTCACATTATCAGTTGAGATTATATGAGGTCACTTTTAATTCATTGTTTCCTCAGGTTCCCATTGAACATTTTCATATTTATAGTTCATCCAAAACAATTTGACAAAGTATGTTTTATTTTTATGTAGAGAATTTTCCATATGGTCCAAGGTTATCAACAACTTCTCCACCTAAAATAGGACATGCTCTAGTTGTACACTTTCTGGATTGAGTACATTAGTGAGATTAGGTATGTTCTTCCTATAGAAAGATATTTGGTAAACATCATGAACTTACACTACAATAAAAAGGGATTTAATAGTGATAAAAAATATTTTAACAGTGTTAGGAAAGACCATTATCATCACTAAAATAACACTGATAACTGAAGTGTGATTTAAAGGCCAAAAATGCTATCAGTGCTTTTTTTAGTTCTGTTAAATGGAACATTTATCATCAATTTTTTAGCGCTATTAAAGGGTTATTTTAACAACTCTTTTTCTGCACTTATAACGGAAATCTGGTTAAATAGGGTAAAAAAATTATAAACACTTATGTGACAAACTCTTTTTACAGTTCATCTGTAGTGAATATAATAGTGCTCCACACCACCATTATCATTTTTTTTCACCCCAACACCCCTTTTATTTGCACTATTTGAATTTCAAGCCTTATGTGCACCCACCAAGATTCAAATCCTGTAACTCTCTTTAATATATGGAACACCATTACCACTACACCATGTTTTTTTGCTATCTGTTTAATGATATTTCTATTTATATATATATATTTGCATATATACTTACATATATTTATATAATTATTTTTAAAGACATTTTTTCAATATATGTGTGTGTAATATGTATTATATTTATTAAAATATAATATAAAATATATCTATTTATATATATTAGATTATAATATATATATTTGTTTATTAATACACAATCATATGCATATATAAACATTATAAATATGTGTGTATATTTTAAAAATTGGAAATATATTTTTAAATACATTTATGAGTATTTATTTTTTTATATATATTATAATATACATTTTTTCAAAATTATTTGGATATATATATTTAAACGACTGATTAATTATATGTAAATATAATAAAGAATTCATATATTTAATTGTAATTAAAATTACACGTTAAAAAATTATAAAATATAAAAACCAAAATATCGATATGAATGTAATACCTATAAAGATGTTAAATCCTGTTTGAAAAAGTGAGAAAACACCCCTTTAAATGAGGTTGAAAATCTATCGAAGGTTAAAAAATCTGTGTTTCTCGATTAAAAACCCAGTTTTGGAGGCCTTATGGGAGTTTCTTTACATCAAAAAATGTGATAGAGGTTAGCTTATCCCACTAAGGGTGTAGAGATCAGTGCATACTTTGATTTGATATATCGTAGATCCCAAATAGATAGCCGGATCGAAAGTTATAGTTGTTTGATGTTTGAGTTATGTTTTCAACTTATTTTAGATCTATTTTCTAATTTTATGATTTTTTATCTTAATATTGATATTAGATGAATATTACTCAGAAATAATAATAAAACTAATAATTAATTTTTTTTACTTATTTTAAATTTTTTTCCTTAAATATCTTATATATTAATTGTAAATTCCTATTTTCCTTATCTAAAACATATTTCAAAATATATATATTATATTTATATCAATATAAATAAATAATTATATATTTATATATCAATATTAATAAATTTGTATATTCATATATTATTTTCATTGATAATTTATTTCTAAGGTGTAATTTTATCAGTGTTTCTAATAAAGATCTGATAAAGGGGGGTCTTTATGAGGTTTTCTAAAAAAGTGCTGATAACCCCCACCCCACCCCTCATTATCAGTGATTTTTCATAAGAAATTAAAAAAGACCCCATTTATGAGAAACTTTTTACATGTGATGGTATATGGTGGGCCTTTATTAGTCCTTGTAAAATAGAGCAGATAAAGGTGAGTCTTTAAGAACTATTTTTTAGCATTTTTAAAGACCCCCTTTAAAAGTGAAAAAATGTGTTGTTAATAAACCCCTTTAACATATTCCTCTCTTTATAATAGAAAAATGGTGTCTTTAATAGCATTTTTATCTCGCACTGTTAAGGACCTAGTGCTAGATAAAACTAGTTTTTTAGTAATGGTGATCCATGATTGGTGGAAGTTCTAGCTTATATGGCACAAATCCTATGCGATCATGGTTCTCAAATTGTCCAATGTACCTAGTTATAAGCTTTCCTTTATTTCTAAACATCTTTAATATCTCTCATCGCTATCATTAAAGGAGAAATTTGTCTCAAATTTAAGACTCAAAGTCCCTTTATTGAGTTTCATCATGGCTCTTCTGCTGATTCTGAGAATCATTTATATATTGTTGGATGGATAGATCGATATCATTCATTTGAATACATCAGTGGAATCTATTTTTGTATGAGAACTCATACAATGAGAGATATTGATCCCATACTCCTTTAAATTCCATTAAGAAAACATTTCTTCAAGATTACAAATAGTGTTTTGAGATTAGCCATCAGTTTGAGAGTGACATGCCATAATAAAATTCAAATCAATAATCAAAGATTGTTTGAGACATATATATAATTTCGAGGTGAGACCTTTATCAAAATCAAATAAGATTGAAATTGACTCCTCATTAAGCCTCATGAATATATTTATATATAAATATATATATTATCAATTTTATCAAGATAAAAATTTTCTTTAATAGTGATTAAGTGGGTAGTATTGGTGAATCACTTCACCACAACCCATATCACATTTCTTACTATAGATGATTCTGGGTATCCTGTGACAAATTCTATGGTGATGTTCTTCAATTTTCATGTTGTTTTGGGAAAATATCACAACAATCCCTTAGACTAAGATCACTCTTATTTAACTTACTAAAATACCATGAACCTTGATATGTACTCCATAGTCTCATTATTGTTACATCTAGGATGGATGTAGAAAGATGAGCTATCAAAATTATCTAATAACTCTTTATTTATATAAGGTGATAAAAGAACCAAAATTCTTGTTCTAAATCAAATAAAATCATCATAATTGATGCGTAATTATTGAATCTTCCCTTCATTTACTGATTTATGTGTTTAGATGAATCTCCATATCCCCCTTATTCTTTAATTGATATTCCTTTTGATAGGTAGTTAAGAAATCATTTACAAAAGTTAGGGTGTATTCTATTTCATTATGGTTTATAGATCCCCCATTTTTAAATCAATGAATATTGTGTCTTTATCAATCCACCTCATAATTTGAGAAACAATTTCATTTCTATTAATTGCGTTAACTACCTTGTTCACCTTTCCAGTATGGTAGTGAGTAGAAAAATCCTAGTCCTTGATCATCTCTAACAGTCTTTGATGGAATATATTGACCTCTTTATGTGTGAATTTGTACTTTAGAATCTTTAAATATCTATATATATGTCCCAATTCTCAATATAGAGTTATTACCACCAAATAATCAAAGCGGAGATCACATCTACTAACTCAAGATCATGTATTAGGCATATCTTCTCATGGATCATCAACATTCTTGATGGATATTCTATCACTTTATCATTATGTATCATTACAGAACCCAATCCTTTCTTCGATGCATCACTATATACCAAAACCCCTTCTCCACATGATATAAGTTTGTGTAAATTCATATCTATTAGCCTCTTATAGATCTTCTTAAAGATTCCCCCACATTCTTCCAATCAAACATACTTTATCCCTTTCCATGTCAACATAGTTACTAGGATAGATTATGAAGATAAATTTCACAAAAATTATCATTAATATCGATACAATGAAAGAAAAATATAGATTTTCATGACACTTTAGGGTCTTGGACATTCCTCTATTTCCATTGTCTTGGACGGGACTATAGAAATTACTTTACTTGTAATTATATTATGAAGGAATTTGACTTGATGAATCCAAATATAACACATTCAAAACATATAATATATCTTATCATTAATTTATATCACCAACCAAATCCTTATATTTTCTTAGTATTACATATTGATCTTGGAGTAAATGAGAATATCCTCAATAAATAATATTTCAAATTTTTTATTGTAATTTTTAAAGACAACAGTCTTAAAATCCATAAGGATTCTATGGGAATTAGTAATTCCAATGGAATCACTATGAACATATAGCTTCCATAAATTTTAAGGTAGGATGTGTTATGAAGATATTCTTTATTCACCTTTAGATAGTGATATCTCGAATAGGGATTCATTTTTTAGAATAACTAGTCTCCTTGAAGTTGATCGAAAATGTCATCAATACTTGGAAAGTGATAATTTTTCTCTATGGTGATATTATTGAGTTCCCGGTAATTGACATAGAATCACATTGATCAATCCTTTTTCTTGATAAATATCACTAGAGCAGCCATAGGAGATTAAATAGGATGAATGGACCCTTTTTCCAAATGATCTTGTAGATATTTCATTAAACCCTCTAGTTCGATCAAGGACATCTTAGATGAAAAATTTGTGATAGAAATAGAACTAGATATATTAATCATTAATAAATCAACATCATGATCTAGGGGATGGTTAGAAAAATATTTGGGAAATATATAAATATATCCCCCACAATGGAAACTTCCTCAAGGTTGGTTCTCTACTTTAACACAATCATTTTGGAATGATTGCTTCTTCATCGGGTATCATCACCCACAGTATTGATGGATAATAAAAAGAAGATTCATGGTCTTACATGATTTTATTAAGGGGTGTGATATGGTTTAAAATATAAAAATATATTAAATTTTCCAAATATTTTCTGTGAAATAAATATATTGATATCAGATCCATTATTTGTATAGCATCAAATTCCACCAATGGAAGGATTACAAGATTTACCGGAAGAATCTTCCCACAAACACCAATAAGTAAACACACCAACACATGAGTTATAAATTTATTTACATTAAGTGTTGTTTATATATCTCTAAATTATTGTATCATGGTTATGATTCAATAGTTCTACAAAACTTGTGGGACATAAAGGAATTCATATAAATGGAATGAAATTAATCTTTTTTCCAAAATAAAGTAAAAGTGTACCTTGTATGTCATCATTTTCATGTCCCACCTTAGTTATAGTGATATAATATGCATTTTCTCTGTCATTTAATTCTGGTGTTTGTTGATGTTGAAAAACATCAAAGGATCATGGTTAAGTGAATTAACTTGTATAGTTTCCTTCCTACATAAAGTTAATGCATTAAACCAGGGGTGGTGCATTGGGACATTCCTTGTTTCCCTCTACCACACTGCTCAATCTCATAGAAATTCATTATCTTGGTACAAATCTTTCAAGTAGGTGAAGAAATTAACCTTCCCATTGAAGAAATTACTATAAGTCCCCAGCCTTAAACATTATTTAATCTTGAGTTATTTCAAGAATAAACATTGAAGATCTTTTCAGGTTTAGAGTTTTAGAGAATTAGATCATAAATTATGCATTACATTCCACATTCAAACAAGGTGGTTACATCGAATACAATACTCATTTTTTTATCAAAGGAAACATATTTAAAATAAAACTTGGATTCTTTCTTGGCACTTCCTAGACACTATCATCACATCATTTACCTTTTCCTTGACCTGTGAATTTTTTTTCAAAAACTCAGGATGAGCATAAAAAGCTCATTAAGGGTTATAAAACAAGGAAAGAAAACATTAGATCATCAATATATAAATAACATAAGATTTTTATCATACCTCATGAAATCATAATATTTGTGAAGTACACATAGAAATCATAAATCATAAATGTAACTTAAGATATACATAACATACTTCCATTGTAGCCATCACAACTATATAGGGTGTCACATTTGGAATACACATCACAGTATATTCCCTAAATCTCTTAGGAGAAACATTATTGTTTACCTCCGTCACGTTACCCAATGCAATGGAGAGCTATCTCGGGGTCACTGGCCCTAGGTTTTTCATAGAACCACCTGTATGCGTAACAATGGAAAAGAACCATAACATAAGAATAAAACATAACTTCATCATAAAGTAAATATAAAATTTCCACATTGCAATCACAATAAATCAGTTCAATATATTGACATAATCAATGCTTTATCAAAACCATTTAAAATATTTAATAAAGTGATTTTTGAATCACAGTGTCCCATACCACTTTGAAACTTTTCAAAGAATTAACATTTTAAAACAATAATGACAATATAAATAAATCCGTAAACCATTTTTAAAACATGGACATTACTGAGAACGATTTAGAAGAATAAATCATTAAAATGATATTTTAGTTAAGAATTTTTTAACTAAATAAGATATGCTTGAGTACAAATAATTAAGGAATAAAATTTAATAAAAAATTTATAATATCATGACAATAAAGGTATTCAGGATATAATATTTTAAAGGACAGTATATACACCATATAAAAGTGAATTGGTGCAAAACAACAATGAAGTCTCAATGGAATATAAATTGAGAAGAAATCTCTTATGACGATTGAATCCTTAGATTAAGGATAAATCAATGACAAAATTATGTGTGAAAAATATAAATAAACCCAATATAAGTGGACATTAAGTGTAAACAATTCATAGGTAATTCACACATATTAAAATTCAATGAATGGAAATTGGGTAAATACGTTCCCTTACAAAAATTGACAGCCTAACGGCATCACATTAAAATTCAAAAAATGAGTTGATGAGAGATAAAAAGGGTATCTCATCACTTAGACATACAATTTACATCAATAAGGATTTAGAAGAACATATCACAACATAATAAGATGTAAATTAAAAGACATAACAAAAAGGAGTCTTTTAAAAAGAGGATGTAGAAAGGTTCCCTTACTGATTTGGGTAACTTTCAAAACGTACACCCCATGAAATAAGGAATATAAAATTTTGATATAAATAAACATAAAAGAAATTATATTACAAAAATATTAGAATAATGGTTAGTACATACACCACTCAAAGGGGATAGTGAAAAATATAGCATGAATCTCAGGTGAATAATAAGTGAGATAAAAACCCCTTACCTCATTGTAATAAACCGAGTCATATGACCAAAAGATAATAAGAACCAAATGAATCTAATAATTCAATGAATATAAATAGAATCATGATAATATATATCAAATTTATGTACACAATACACCACATTCAATAAATAATTGGCGAACAATGGAAATGTCACGGAATTAAAAGTGAGATAAGAAATCCCCTTATGTAGATTCGACAGCTTAACGACGCCACTTAAAACATCTAAAAATGTATTGATGAGATAAAATAGTGTCTCTAATCATATGAACATAAAAATTATATTAATAGGAATTTAAAAGATCATTTTCCATCATAGGAACGATAAGCTTAAAACAAGTGACATAAAAGAGAGTACTTAAAAAGAAAAAGAGAGGTAGGATCCCTTACCTCAAGTCTGACTTGTTCTCGTTCGTTATTTATATTACTGAATAATAAAAATAGTTAAATTTATAATTTCTTAAAGAATTACTTTAATTTTTATTATTCAATTCATATCACATATTATCATGTTATAATAATTAGTTAATTATGTGAGTTCATATCATACGTTTTGTCGATGTTCGGTACATGAGTCAAAAATAAATTTGTTTGAAAATAATTTTCCTTGTAGTTATAAGTATATCATATACAGAATACTATTAATGATTTAAATATCATATATATGCATTATATATTCATTTTATACTATTCCATAACATTTGTAGATAAATAATGAAATGCACCGTTCATTGAGGCGGTAGGCCGTACGTACGCATGAACACTACATTCATTTAATTGTCATATTAATGGAATTAAAACTAAATGAGGGATACATATATTATAATTCCAGTATAATATATATGTCATATAGGTAACATATGTTCATTAATTACTTTCTTTATAAATTCCATGTTTGGCATGAACGGGTCACATCACTTGAGGGGCGGTAGTCCACAATTCCTAATATGAAATTATCGCATTTGTAGAACATGAAAAACATAATGGTATGTTTTAAATATAAAATAAATAAGCATATAGAGGAAATAAATATAATTTATATCATATTTAAAAATAGTTCCATAATAATTGCCACCATGAATGGTGTTAAAAGAATATTGACCAATCATCATTTCGTGAGGCAGTAATTCACCACCGATAGATACAGTATGTTCTATAACCATTAGACGGAGGTGTGTGTAAGTATAGGTAGAATCCTTATCATAACAAAATACTAGTATATTTAGGATACTGTTGTTATTATGGGATAAAATAATGATAATATAGTGGTGAGTTAAGAAGGAAAATAAAAGAAATAAACTCGAGAGAAGACATTACCTCTAAATCGGGTAACTCTTTTTGATTTGAGCCAAAGGCTTCCTTGGAAAGACTTCTTCCAAAAGTGAGGCTTCTAAGAGTAAGAGAGGGATGTGGAGAGATAATATGATCAGATTTTGGATGAGAAAATGACTTCAGTGGTGTGGGTAAGGGGGTAGAGGTGGGGGCCTTTTATAAGAGGGAGGATGGTCACTATTGGAATGTCTTGAAATGTTACTTTATTATAAAATGATTTATGGATTTTAAAGGTCCCACAATGTTATATTTTGACGACAAGGTGATAATAGTTTGAAATCCACCCATACAATAGGTTTTAGACAAGTGAATATCTTAGAGTTTACCTTATATTTTCATTTTATTTAAATCATTCATTAATGTGGTAATCACTGCATCATCATGCTGTCACAAAAAAAATTTATTTATTTGATGTCTAAAAATTATAAAAGAATTACCATAATGTAGAAAATTGTTTTCTATTTCCAATTAATATTTATATTCAAAGATATTATTTATATACACAAAACTAAAATTGTTTTACATAGGTGATACATACTTTGGTTATATTTTCTTTTTAAAAAATATGATAAAAAGTCACTATCACACAAAAGTGATTCCATGGGGTCCCAAAGGTGGTACAAGGCATCCCATGGTCGGCCATGACTGAAAATATAGAATTAAGTCAAATGGATGGGTAATTTTATATTATTATGATATTATTTTATTACCATTAACTACCCGATTACTAATTAATCCATATAATTAAAGATAATTGTCATCGTTACTATTCATAATGTCAAAAAACAAAAGATTCTTAATTACATAATTTGTACCTTCTGATTCAAATATGTAATCCATTTTAGCAAATACCAAATGCATAAATTTCAGTAATTTATTTAAAAAAATAATTCCCATTGTCAAAATAAATAGTGTGTTTTTAAGAAACAATATCTATCTAAAGATTGACACTTGTTTATGTCCATTTTCAAAGTGAAATAAAATATAATGACCTCCATTGGATTAAATGGATAAAATATATTTTATTTAAACTTTAAAACCAATTAAAAAGATAATATAACCATAGAAATAAATTAGATTAAAATGAGGTTTTGAATTAAAATATAGCATTTTTCATTGTTCATAAAAAATGAACTTTATCGGAAAAATAACAAAAATTTACACAAAGTAAATTTTGATATCACGATTCTAAAGAAGAATTTTATTTGGTCAAATATAACTTATAAAATTGAAAAAAATTTGTTTAAAAAAAGGGTTCCCCATCAAAAGGCGATGAATCGACCTTTTAAAGAATATTAGAATATTTATACTTAAAATTGGATTCATTCGCATTTTAAGCCTCTATAATTTATTGGGTAATTGTTAAAATATTTAACAAACAAATATAATCATTTTATGTTAGTTTTGTTCAGTCCCGCCATTATAGTGGCTAGGCCTTAATTACCATTTAAAATAATATTATTATATTATTAATGTGAAACCTAAGATTTCAAAGAAACTCGTTGTTGCATATTGGGTACTCCATCGAACATAACATTCCATTTAAAGTAATATTAACAGTTTATTCACAAATATTAATAAATATGAAAATTTCATATTATTTATTTACCTATGATGTTACATTCTTCCCCCTTTTTTGGGAATTGCGTCCTCACAATTTTAAAATTGGGCTTGGAAACTTCATTGAAATCCCCACATCGGAAAAGGAGTAAATTAAACAATCAATTTAAAAGAAAGAAAGAAAAGTAAAAAGTTTACCCTAGACAACAGATACTAGGATTCAATGAAAACATGGATATGGAAGAGAAAAAAAGTGTCACGTTCTAATGGAGAGTGATAGAAAACTTGTTTAGGAGAATGTTAACCACCAGAAAATCACAAACCTGTGACAGGTTAAATGGTATTTGATTGCCTAGTAGGAAAAGTTAACAGAAAACTTTTTTGTTTTAAGTTACTTTTCATTGAGGAATTTATTTATGAGATTAACTAAAACATAAGGAAACATACTTACTTGTCATGTAGACTTTTATCTCTTACTCGATTTCTAAAAGAAACTCATATTTTCTCCAAAAGATGAGTATTTAGGATGACTTTTTCACATTACGAGGGCTATAATCATCTTCTTGAGGATAACCTAATCCAAAAAAGACGAACTATATATTTCCCATGTCCTTAACAAAACCAAAATGGTTAGTACAATATCATATAATCCCCAAAAATGATAATCTTTTAACAAAAGAAAAACTACTCTTAATCTCCAAAATTTTTCCAACAAAACTGAAAGTTCATCAATGACTATTCAATAAAAAGCTATCCATAAAATTCATTAATGTAATCCAAACTAAGATTGAAAACCAAATATTTGATGGATTTAATCAAATATTCTTCCAAGATAAATCATAACATTTATCTCCAAATAACATCAGTTACTCTTAAAGTCTCATATTGAAAAGTAATTAGCCTAATCACATATCCTCCCTGATAGGTTAATCATTTCCATAGATAACCCAAAATCAAATTATTCTTGATTCATGAAATCATCTAACTAAAAATAATTAGTCATACTAACCCGGGACTTCACGTAGTCCAGTGTTAGGCAATAAATACCATTCCCAGTTCGGTTGAGGGTTTGATTCCCACAGCTTCGTTTAACGCCACGAGTTGTTACATGGTCTGCGTGTTGTCCATTTTCAAAAACTATATAATTTTACATGATTCCCAAAAAGAGATAAATTCATAAAAAATAACCATAACATAATTTAACCTCATGGTTATCTCTTGCAATTAATTTTCCATCATAACATATAGTAACCCATAATTACCTCAAAAGTAAGGATCATATAAACCCTAATGGTTGACTTTATAATTATTACCTGAACTTACAAATAGAGTTGGTTCTCTTGTACATGATGTATTAAAGAACTCACAAAGCTTCAAGTATAAGGCCCCATCCTTAAAACTTACTTAATCTTGAGTTATTACCAGATTACACATTGTGGATCTTTTCGGGTTTAGTGTTTTAGAGAATTAGATCATAAAACTTGCATTACATTCCACATATAAACAAAGTGGTTACATAAAGATAGTATTCTTCTTTCCCATCAATGGAAACATATTTAAAATAAAACACGGATTCTTTATTGACACTTCCTTGACACTATCATCATATCATATAACTTTCCCTTGACCTGTGAAAAACATTTCAAAAAAACTTGGGATGAGCATAAAACGCTCAGTGAGGGATATGAAAATACGGAAAGGAAACATGAGTACATATATACATAAGAATGAAATCACACTTTACCCATAAAACATAAGAACTTTAACATACCTCATAAAATCATGAATAAATCATAGAAATCATAAGACATAAAGGTAACTTGAGGCATTCATAACATTCTTACGCAGGGAGTAACCCTCTTGGTTACGTTTGGAATACCCATCACAGTATATTCCCTAAATCTCTTAAGAGAAACCTTAACGTTTCACTCCTTCGCGTTACCCAATGCATTGGAGAGCTATATCGGGCTCACCCGCCCTTAGTCTATCATGGAACCACCCATCTTCATAATAATGCCCAAGAACCTCAACATAATCGTATCACATAAAACATGCATAAAGGAAACATAACATTTCCACCTTTCAATAACAATATATCAATACAACACATTGATATAAAAACATTATGAAAAAAATTTTCAATACCAAAATAAAAGAAAAGTAAAACATGGTATTTATTTTTCTTTAAAAAAAAGGTATGGCTTGTAGAGGAAGCCGAAACTCAAATAATGGTCACGGCGGCGGAGAAGTCATTGTCACTCCATACGTACAACAAAAACACTCCCTTTTGTCGTTTAGTAAATTCTTCGTATAAAATATATTCCTTTTGAATAAACGTAATATTCAAAGGTGTTTATACACCGTATAAAAGAAGGTTGTGTATAAAACAAAATATGCCTCTATTAAAGGAGATTGAGACGAAGTCCCATACCTCGGGTCCGACTTGACTCAGTCGTTCTTTAATCTCCTGAATAATAAACTTGAGTTAATTTCTACTTGTTTAAGAACCTTTTTCAAGTTCATTATTCCTTTTATATCGCTTATTTCCATGTCATGAACACTATGTAATTATTTAAGTTAATAACGGTCGTTTTAACGATCATTGGTACTCGAGTCAAAAATAAACCCTTTATAATTACAAGTTGTTCATGTATCCATTATATCCAGAATTATAATCATGATGTATATATCATATATATCATATATATCCAGTATATACATGCCTTTATAATATTACATAATCATTTAGAGGTAAGAAATGAAATGCACCATTCATTGAGACGGTAAGCCGTACGTACGCATGAACGCTACTTTCATTTATATTTCGTATTTCATAGAATGGAATCATAATGATATAAAGGTATATTATAATTATAGTATAATATCATATATAATATCATGGTTCAATCCTTTATACTTCCCACATATGGTATTTAACGAATCAAATCACTTTGAGGGGGCAGTAGTCCGTACTTCCTTAAATGAAGATATCGCGTTTACCCATAATGGAAACCATAAAGGTATGCCCAAAATGAAAAATACAGAAGCTTAAGGAAAACATAAACATATTATATATCATATATAAATATAGTGACATCTTAATGGCCACCTTTGAAGGTGTTAAAAGAATGTTGAACAATCATCGCTTCGGGAGGCATAAATTCACCATACACGGAAACAGTATGTCCTTTAACCGTTATATGTAGGTGTGTGTAAGTGTAGCTCGAATACATTTTATAAAAAAATCCTAGTAGATTTATGATACTGTAGTTGTTACAAAAGAAATGAATAAAAAAGGTTTAGGGGGTTCGAGAAGCAAAATAAAACAAAAGGACTCAAGTGAAGACATTACCTTAAAATCGGGTAACTCCCGTTGGTTTGAGCTCAAAGGCTTCCATGGAAAGACTTCTGCCCAATGTGAGGCTTCAAGGAGTAATAGAGGGATGTGGAGAGACAAAATGGGTAGGGGTTGGCCGAGCCAAAGGCTTTGGGAGTGTGGGTAAGGAGGTAGAGGTGGGGGCCTTTTATAAGAGGAGAGGAGGGGCACTCTTGGAAAGTAAAGAAATGTTACTTTATTTTAAAATGTGTTTCGGATTCAAAAGGTCCCACATTGATATAATTAGAGGGTAAGGTGATATGGGTTCGAAATCCACCGATAAAATAGGTTTTGGACATGTGTAGATCATAGATTTTACATTATCATTTTATTTTATTTAAATCCTTTATTAATGAGGTAATCGCTCCATCATCATGATGTCATAAATAATTCAATTTATTTAAATTCTAAAAATTATAGAAAAATTCTATGATGTAGGAAATCGTTTTATCTTTCCAATGAATATTTATAATAAAATATCTGACTTGTATAACCCCATGTAAAAATTGTTTTAGTAAAACATATCATGTTTGTGTCATTTTTACTTTAACATTAAATAAAATTTTATTTATGTCATTTCCCAACCAAAGTGGCTCCATGGGGTCCCCAAGTTGACCCATGGATTTTCTTGGTCGGCCATGACACATCCAATGAGGGTAGGACATGTGTCAAGATCATATCATATTATTAAAACATTATTTTTACCTTAAACTACACTAATTACCAGTAATCGCAATTAAGAACTTAAAAGTTACTATTCACCAAAAAATTATTTTAATCTCATTGAACCACATTTTACTTATTAATGACAACCATGTATGTCGGATTTTTGAAAATCAAATCACAGAAGTGGCAAAGTTTCATTTAAACGAAAAATCAGTTTCTTTAACTACCACTTAGTGGTTTCACTATTCATCAAAAATTGAAGTTTTTCAGAAAGATACCAAAACTTCACCCTAAGCTATATTTGATATTCCGAATTCAAAAATGATGTATATTTTAAAAAATTCAAATCATGTATGTTGCATTAATTAATTTAATAACTAATTCCCGATGTCATGACAAATAGCGTGTTTTTATGAAACAATAAGTATCAAAAGATTGACACTAGTTTAAGTCCAATTTCAAAGTGAAATTGATTCCAACGAACACCATTGGATAAAATGGTAAAAATATATTCTAATTTCACTTCAAAACCAATTCATAAAATAATCTAATCATATAAAGAAATTAGATTAAAAAGAGGTTTTGAATTAAAATACAACATTTTTCAATATTCATTAAAAAATGAACTTTATCGGAAAAATTCCAAAAATTCACACAAATTAAATATTGATGTCCCAATCATAAATAATAAGTATATTTTGACAAACATAGCTTCTAAAAATGTCAAAAGATAGATTTAAAAAGGGTTTTCCATCAAAAGGCAGTAAAACAATCTTTTAAGAATATTAGTGTATTCCATGCATAAAATTGTATTTATTTTTATTTTAAGCCTCTAAAACACTATCTTAATAATTAATAGACATAGATAAAAATATCTATTATTCATTACTTACATCGGATGTTACATCCTTCCCCTCTTTAGAAAATTGCATCCCCGCAATTTATTTACTTATCGAATAAATGGGGGTACTTATCCCTCATTGCATTTTCAGATTCCCATGTTGCCTCTTCCATCATGTGGTTATTCCACAAAACCTTTACCTGATTAATCACCTTATTCTGTAACACTTGCTCCCTGTGGTCAAGAATCTGGACTGGTTGTTCCTCATAAGATAGGTTCTCTTCCAGCTGAACTACCTCTGGACTTAAAACATGAAATGGATCTGGCATGTACTTTCTCAGCATCGAAACATGAAAAACATTTTGTACCAGATAGAAACTCGGAGGTAAAGCCACTTGGTAAGCAACAGATCCAACTCTCTAAATAATTTCATATAGTCCAATGAACCTTGTACTCAGCTTTCCTTTTTTACCAAATCGCATCACACTTTTCCATGGCGATACTTTGAGAAAAACATGATCACCTACCTCAAAAGAGAGATCCTTCCTCCTGTTGTCCGCATAACTCTTCTGCCTACTCTGAGCTGTACTCATGTGTTTCTGTATCAACTGAACTTTTTCTGCCAACTCTTCTACCAATTCTGGTCCCATCAACTTCCTTTCACCCACTTCATCCCAGAAAGCTGGAGTTCGACACCGCTTCCCATATAATGCCTCAAATGGTTCCATCTGTATACTGGAATGAAAACTGTTATTATATGAAAATTCAACCAAATAAAGATATTGGTCCCAACTTCCCTGATAATCCATCGAACAAGCTCGTAGAATATACTCCAAGTCCTGAATTGTTCGTTCTGACAGCCCATCTGATTGAGGATGAAATGTTGTACTAAAATTTAATTCAGTACCCAATGACCTCTAAAGGCTTTTCCAAAAGTTATAAGTGAACCTGGGATCACGGTCAGATACAATGGGGAGGGGAACACCATGTAACCTGACTATCTCTTTAAGATACAAACGGGAATGTTGATCTAGGGAAAAAGTATCTCGTATAGTAAGGAAACGAGCAGATTTAGTCAAGCGATCAATAATAACCCAGATTACATTATTACCTCGAGATGTCTTCGATAATCCCACAACAAAGTCCATGGGTATATTCTCCCATTTCCACTCTGGCACTGGTAAAGGCTGAAGCATCCCTTTCGGTAACTGCCTCTCTGCTTTAACCTGTTGATATGTCAAACACTTCATAGTAAAATCAGCAATATCTCTTTTCATTAAATCCCACCAGTAATACTCCCGCATATCTCTGTACATCTTAGTACTACCAGGATGAACTGAAAACGGAGAACTATGAGCTTCACATAACAACTCTCTCTTCAACTATTAATCACAAGGCACACACAATCTCTTCCCAAATCTCAAAACACAATCATTATCAATATTGAATTCAGGCAACTTACCTTTCTGAACTAGCTCTACCTTTTTATGCAACTCACTGTCTTGCTTCTGTGCTTGCTTGATTCTATCTGATAGAGATGATCTCACTGATACCTGAAACAAAACATAAGAACATCCTGCGCCAAAACCTTCTATGCCAAAGTTCATCAAATCCTTAACCAAAGGATCACGTTCCAAACACAACATTGTTAATGAAGCATTACTTTTTCGACACAAAGCATCAGCCACTTTATTTTCTTTTCTCGGATGGTAATTACTTGTACAATCATAATCCTTGATTAATTCCAGCCATCTCCTCTGTCTCATGTTTAACTCTGTCTGAGTGAATATATACTTTAAACTTTTGTGATCAGTATATATTTCACACTTTACTCCATACAAATGATTTCCCCAAATTTTTAAAGCGAAATCAATAGCAGCTAATTCCAAATCATGTGTAGGGTAATTTACCTCATGAGTTTTCAACTGTCGTGAAGCATAAGCAATTACCTGATCATTCTGCATTAGGACACAACCAATTCCTTTCAATGAAGCATCACTGTATATAACAAACTCACAATTCCTGGAAGGTAGTGCCAAAACTGGAGCATTCACCAATCTTCTTTTCAATTCCTGAAAACAATCATCACATTCTTTTGTCCAGATAAACTTAACACCCTTCCGAGTTAGCTTATTCATTGGACTAGACAACCGTGAAAAATTTCTAACAAACCTCCAGTAATAGCCTGCCAAAGTAAAGAAGCTACGAATCTCAGTTACATTTGTGGGTCTTGGCCAGTCTTCCACAACTTTTGTTTTTGCAGGATCAACAGTTATCCCATCTTTAGAAACAATATGACCAAGGAAAGAAATTTGTTGCAACCAAAACTCACACATTCTGAATTTCCCATACAATTTCTTTTCTTTTAAGGTTTTCAGAATAACCCTTAAATGTCTTGCATGAACCTCTTTACTTTTAGAAAACACCAAAATATCATCAATGAAAACCACCAAAAACTTATCCAAGAACTCATGGAAAATTATATTCATTAAGTCCATGAATACAGTAGGTGCATTGGTTAGCCTAAAAGCCATTACTACAAATTCATAATGGCCATATCTTGTATGAAACGCAGTCTTCGGAACATCTGCTTCTGTTACCTTCAGCTGATGGTACCCTGATCTCAGGTCCATCTTTGAAAAATATTGATCTCCCTGGAGCTGATCAAACAAATCATCGATATGAGGCAAATGATATTTGTTCTTAATAGTGATGTTATTCAAGGATCTATAATAAAAGCAAAGTCTCATTGAACCATCTTTCTTTTTAAAAAATAAAACAGGAGCACCCCATTGTGATGTTCTAGGTCGAATGAAACCATTCTCTAATAAATCTTGCAATTTCTCCTTCAACTCTAAAAGTTCAATTTGAGCCATTCGATAAGGGGTTTTTGAAATTGGCTTAGCATCAAGAACTATGTCAACAGCAAATTCAACTTCCCGATCTGGTATTATTCCAGTCAACTCTTCAGGAAAAACATCAGGATACTCATTTACCACAGGCACATCATTAATCTGAACAGTTCCTTTATTTTCAACGATGTGTGCAAGGTAACATTCATTTCCATCTTTTACAAGTTTCTCGACCTCTTGATAAGTTATCAACAGTAAGGTTTCATTCTTGTACACAAACTGAAAGTCTTTCTGAAAAGAAACTTCTTCAGCTCTACAGTCAATCTTATCATGGTAAATAGAGAGCCAATCTATACCCAGGATAACATCAAACTCTACTAGAGGTAGAACAATTAGGTTTGAAAGTAGGTTCTTTCCACAGATAAGGATAGGAAGATTCTTATAAATTATTTTTGCCTCAACATTTTCCCCAGGTGTTTTTACCAAAAGTTTAGGAGTCATTTCTTGAGATGGTATTCCCATTTTACTAGAAAATTTTTCAGAGATGAATGAATGTGTAGACCCCGAATCAAACAACACACTGGCATAATCTGAAAAAACAAACAAAGTACCTGATAGAACTTTATTTGATGGCCTGACATCTACTGAAGTAGTTACAAAGTATTTCACCACCCCTTTCTACTTGTAGTCTAACTGCTTTCCATCACTCAAGCTCTTTTTCAGACACTCGTTTGCATAGTGACCCATCTCATTGCACTTATAACATTTCACCAACTGTAAATCAAATTTGGTCTTACTTTCACCTTGATCCTTTTCAGTGCAATCACGAGCCTTATGTCCCATTTACCACATCGGTAGCACTTTCCAGAATTCAAAAGACATTCCCCATCATGCATTTTTCCACATTTATCACAAACTGGAAACTTAGTTTTCTTACCATCAGGCTTTTTTGAAGAATTCTTACCTTTCTCCTACCACCTCGGTCTCTTCTTCTGCTGGTTGATATAGAACACTTGATCACCGGAAAACTCCATTTCCACCTTCTCAGCACATCAAACAAGATTTTCATAACTTTTAAACTCACGAGAAGCTAATGCCCTTCGATATTTTGGCTTTAATCCTGAGTAAAACGATTTATTTTACTATCAAGGTCTCGGATAAAATTTGGAGCATACCTTGCCAATCGAGTGAAGCTTTCTTCATAGGTAGCAACTGAGTCTTCCTCTTGCCTCAATTCCAAGAATTGCTTTTCCATCCTAAGTCGAACAACCTTAGGAAAATACTTCTCAAGAAACATACCTTTGAATTCATCCCAGTCAAGAGCATCAATCTCATCGACGTCCCTGATATTTTTAACCATAGACCACCACTAATCTGCCTCACCCTCCAAACGGTAAATAGCACGACGAACCGTTTGATTGTCTGACCACCCAATGTCATTGAAAATCTTCTCCAGTGATTTAATCCACCCTTTAGCTAACACAGGGTCAGATGATCCTCTGAATGATGGGGGATGTTGCCTCATGAAATGTTCCACCATTGACATGTTCCTCTGCAGTTGATCTGGTTGATCTCGTGCATGGATTCCACCACCATTTATCGCTTGAGTCAATTGCGCCATTACTGCAACAAACTATTCAGTTCCAATTCCGACCATATCAGGATGCTGATTCGAAAGGTTATTTCCTTCTGTATTCCTTCCTAGCACTGCTTCTCTGTTTCCTCTACGGAAAACCATTCTGAACAAACATGTCTTAGATTAAGCAACATGGTAATCTTCAAATACTATATCACTTCAATTTGACCATAAAAAAATATTTTTGGATAATCATTTAATAGAATTCTAACTCCTAAAGTTATCTAAACAGACCTTTGATACCAAATATAAGGCCCCGGCCTTAAACATTACATAATCTTGAGTTATTATAAGATTACACATTGAGGATCTTTTCGGGTTTAGAGTTTTAGATAATTAGATCATAAAACTTGCATTACATTCCACATATAAACAAAGTGGTTACATAATGATAGTATTCTTCTTTCCCATCAATGGAAACATATTTAAAATAAAACATGGATTCTTTCTTGACACTTCCTTGACACTATCATCATATCATGTACCTTTCCCTTGACCTGTGAAAAACATTTAAAAAAAACTTGGGATGAGCATAAAAAGCTCAGTAAGGGATAAAAAAATACGGAAAGCAAACATGAGTACATATATACATAAGAATGAAATCATACTTTACCCATAAAACATAAGCAATTTAATATACCTCATCAAATCATGAATAAATCATCGAAATCATAAGACATAAAGGTATCTTGAGGCATTTATAACATTCTTACGTAGGGAGTAACCCTCTTGGTTACGTTTGGAATACCCATCACAGTATATTACCTAAATCTCTTCGGAGAAACCTTAACGTTTCACTCCTTCGCGTCACACAATGCATTGGAGAGCTATATCAGGCTCACCTGCCCTTAGTCTATCACAGAACCACCCATCTTCATAATAATTCCCAAGAACCTCAACATAATCGTATCACATAAAACATGCATAAAGGAAACATAACATTTCCACCTTTCAATCACAAGGTATCAATACAACACATTGATATAAAAACATTATGAAAACAATTTTCAATACCAAAATAAAAGAAAAGTAAAACACGGTATTTATTTTTCTTTGAAAAAAAGTTATGGCTTGTAGAGGAAGCCAAAACTCAAATAATGGTCACGGCGGTGGAGAAGTCGTTGTCTCCGCATACGTACGACAAAAACATTCCCTTTTGTCGTTTAGTAAACGCTTCGTATAAAAAAGATTCCTTTAGAATAAACATAAATGTCAAAGGGGTTTATACACCATATAAAATAAGGTTGTGTATAAAACAAAATATGCCTCAATGAAAGGAGATTGAGACGAAGTCCCATACCTCGGGTCCGACTTGACTCGATCGTTCTTTAATCTCCTAAATAATAAACTTGAGTTAATTTATACTTGTTTAAGAACATTTTTCATGTTCATTATTCTTTTTATATCACTTATTTCCATGTTATGAACACTACGTAATTATTTAAGTTAATAACGGTCGTTTTAACGATCATTGGTACTCGAGTCAAAAATAAACCATTTATAATTACAAGTTTTTCATGTATCCATTATATCCAGAATTATAATCATGATGTATATATCATATATATCATATATATCCAGTATATACATGCCTTTTATAATATTACATAATCATTTAGAGGTAATAAATTAAATGCACCGTTCATTGAGACGGTAAGTCGTACGTACACATGAACACTACTTTCATTTCTATTTCGTATTTTATAGAATAGAATCATAATGATATAATGGAATATTATAATTCCAGTATAATATCATATATAATATCATAGTTCCATTCTTTATACGTCTCAGATATGGTATTTAACGAATCAAATCACTTTGAGGGGGCGGTAGTCCGCACTTCCTTAAATGAAGATATTGCGTTTACCCATAATGGAAACCATAAAGGTATTCCCAAAATGAAAAATACAGAAGGTTAAGGAAAACATAAACATATTATATAACATATATAAATATATTTACATCTTAATGGCCACCTTTGAAGGTGTTAAAATAATGTTTAACAATCATCGCTTCGGGAGGCATAAATTCACCATCCACGGAAACAGTATGTCCTTTAACCATTAGATGTAGGTGTGTGTAAGTGTAGCTCGAATCCTTTTTATAACAACATCCTAGTACATTGAAGATACTGGAGTTGTTACAAAAGAAATGAATAAAAAGAGTTTAGGGGGTTGGAGAAGCAAAATAAAACAAAAAGACTCAAGTGAAGACATTAACTTAAAATCGGGTAACTTCCTTTGGTTTGAGCTCAAAGGCTTCCTTGGGAAGACTTCTGTAACACCCCAGGTAAATAAAGAATATGAAATTTTTATTTTTATCCATATTTGTGAATAAAATATTAATATGACTTTAAAGGGGATGCTATGCTCGATGGCGTACCCAACATGCAACAACGAGTTTCTTGGGAATCTTACATTGCACTCTAATAGTAAAATAATATTATTTTAAATGGTAGTTAATTCCTAGACGTTGTAATGGAGGGAATGAATAGAACTAACTAAAAAATGATTATATATGTTTGTCAAATATTTTTTTACTCTTTACAATAAATGTTAGAGGATTAAAAATGCAAATGAATCCAATTTTAAGCATAGACAGTCTAATATTCTTTAAAAGGTCGATTAACCGCCTTTTGATGGCGATCCTCTTTTAAATCCACTTTTTGAAAATTGTATGTGTTATATTTGACAAAATAAAATTCTTCTTTAGAATTGGGAAATCAATGTTTACTTTGCATAATTTTTTTTTATTTTTCCAAACAAGTTCAATTTTTAATGAATAGTGAAAAATGTTGTATTTTAATTCAAAACCTCTTTTAATCTAATTTATTTATATGATTAGATTATCTTTTTAATTGATTTTAAAGTGAAATTAGAATATATTATCACCATTTAATCCAATATTGGTCGTTGGAATTGATTTCACTTTGAAATCGTACTTAAACTAGTGTCAATCTTTTGATACATTTTGTTTCATAAAAACACGCTATTTGTTTTGACAGCGGGAATTAATTATTAAATTAATTAATGAAACTTATATGTTCTGAATTTTGTAAAATATACATCATTTTTGAATTCAGAATATCAAATATATCTTAGGGTGAACTTTTGGTAATTTTCTGAAAAACATCAATTTTTGATGAATATTGAAACCACTTAGTGGTACTTATAAAAACTGATTTTCCGTTTAAATGAAATTTTGACATCATTGTGTTTTGAATTTTAAAATATCTGACTGACATGGTTGTCATTAAGAAGTAAAATGTGGTTCAATGGGATTAAAATAATTTTTTGGTGAATAGTAACTTATTAAGTTTTTAATCGGGATTAGAGGTAATTAGTGTAGTTTAAGATAAGAATAATGTTTTAATAAAATGAAATGACCTAGACACATGTCCTACCCTGATTGTATGTTTCATGGCCGACCAAGAAAATCCATGGGTCAACTTGGGGACCCCATGGAGCCACATTGGTTGGAAAATGACATAAATATCTTTTTATTTAATGTTAATGTAAAAAATGACACAAACATGAGATGTTTTACTAAAACAATTTTTACATGGGGTTATACAAGTCATATTTTTTACTATAAATATTCATTGGAACGATAAAAAGATTTCCTACATCATAGTATATTGTTTATAATTTTTAGACATTAAATAAATTAAATTATTTATGACATTATAATGATGCAGCGATGACCTCATTATTTAACGATTTAAATAAAATGAAAAGATAATGTAATATCTAAGACCTATACATGTAAAAAACATATTGGATGAGTGGATTTAAAACCCTTATCACCTTATCCTTGAAATACATCAATTTGGGGCCTTTAAAATCCGAAACTCTTTTGAAAATAAAGTAACATTTTGTAACATTACAAGAGTGCCCCTCCTCTCCTCTTATAAAAGGCCCCCACCTCCACCTCCTTACCCACACTCCCAAAGCCTTTGGCTCGGCGAACCTCTGCCAATTTTGTCTCTAAACTTCCCTCTTTTAATCCTTGAAGCCTCACTTTGGGAAGAAGTATTCCCAAGGAAGCCTTTGAGCTCAAACCAAAGGGAGTTACCCGATTTTAAAGTAATGTCTTCACTTGAGTCCTCTTATTTTATTTTGCCTCTCCAAACCCCGAAACTCTTTTTATTTATTTTTTTTAACAACAACAGTATATTGAATATACTAGGTTGTTGTTATAAGAAGGATTTGAGCTACACTTATACACACCTACATCTAATGGTTAAAGAACATATTGTTTCCGTGGATGGTGAATTTCTGCCTCACGAAACGATGATTGTTCAACACTCATATAACACCTTCAAAGGTGGCCATTAAGATGTAACTATATTTATATATGATATATAATATGTTTATTTTTATACTTAAGCTTCTGTTTTTTTCATTTATGTCATACCTTTATTGTTTCCATTATGGGTAAACGTGATATCATCATTTAAGGAAGTGCGGACTACCGCCCCCTCAAAGTGATGTGATTCGTTAATGCCATATGTGGGATGTATAAAGGATGGATTTAAAGTTATTATATATGATGTTATACTGGAATTATAATATACCTATATATAATTATTATTTATTTCCATTAATGTATGAGATAGAAATGAAAGTAGAGTTCATGCGTACGTACAGCTTACCGTCTCCATGAACGGTGCATTTCATTTCTTATCCCCAAATGTAATGTACTATTATAAGTACATATTTATAAAGGATATATATAATGTATGTTACATATAAATGATAAATATAATTCTTTAAATAAAATATACATACCTCTCATCTAGTTTTAATTCCATTAATATGACAAAGAAATGAAAGTAGCGTTCATTTGTACGTACGACTTACCGTCTCCATGAACGGTGCATTTCATTTCTAACCTCTAAATGATTATGTAATATTATAAATACATGTATATGATGGATATATATGATATATATGATATCCAAATCATGAATATCATTCTGGATATAATGAACCATTGACCACACGAACAATATGTAATTGTAAGAAGTCCACTTTTGACTTAAGAACCAAATATCGACAAAACAAACATTATTAACTTAAATGATTAAATAATGTCTATAACATGTCAATAATTGATATAAAAGGAATAATGAACTTGAAAAAGGTTCTTAAGCAAGTATAAATTAACTCAAGTTTATTATTCAGGACGTTAAAGAACGATCGAGTCAAGTCGGACCCGAGGTAAGGGATCCTACTCCTCTCTTCCTTTTTAAGTACGCTCTTTTATTTCATTCCTTTTAAAGCTAATATTTCTTGTAATTTGGATATTATTTTATATTACTCTTACTGTAATTTTTATTTTAATATGATGAGAGACCCTATTCTCTCTCATCAATCCATTTTGAATGTTTGGAGTGGCGCCGTTAGGCTGCCAAATTTTCGTAAGAAATCAAACCTCTCTCTTTCTTTTTAAGTACTCTCCTTTATGTCAATTCTTTTAAGATCCTAATTGTTATTATGGGGTTTTTTTTTTATATTCCTCTTGCTCTAAATTTTATTTTAATATGATGGGAGACTCTATTTGATCTCATCAATCCATTTTTGGAAGTTTTAAGTGGCGCTGTTAGGCTGCCGAGTTTTCGTAAGGGATTTTTCATCTCACTTTTATTCCCGTGACATTTATGCTACATTTGCCACAATTTCCCTTGAGTGGTGTATGTACTGACCATTATTTTACTCATTGTGTAATTTACTTTCTTTTATGAGTATTTACATGAATTTTGTATTGTCCTTCTTTCACGAGATGTATGTTTCGAAAGATACCCATGTCGGTAAGGGAACCTTTCACTCTCCTCTTTTTAAAAGACTTATTTTGTTGGGTTTTTAATTTACATATTGTTATGTTGGGATATGTCCTCATATATCTTTGTTGATGTAAATTTTATGTCCAAGTGGTGAGATACCCTTTTTTTTTTATCTCTCATCAACTCATTTTGATGTGACGTCGTTAGGCTGTCAAGGGAACTTCTTAACCCAATTTCGATTTCTTTGGGTTCAACATGTAGTTATTGAATATATAATCCTTTGAATATGTGTGAATGACCTTTGATTATTTTACACTTATTATCCACTTATATTTGGTGTATTCGTTTGTCACGCATAATTATGTAATTGATTTATCCTTAAACCAAGGATACCGTCTTTGTAAGGGACTTCATCTCAATATCCTTTCATTGAGGTATATTTTGTTTAATACACAACCTTCTTTTATACGGTGTATAAACCCCTTTGAATTTTATGTTTATAAAAAGGAATCTTTTTTATTCGAAGCATTTACTAAACGACAAAAGGGAATGTTTTTGTCGTACGTATGCGGCGACAACGAATTCTCCGCCGTCGTGACCGTTATTTGAGTTTTGGCTTCCTCTACAAGCCATACATTTTTAAAAGAAAAATAAATACCATGTTTTAATTTTCTTTTATTGAAAATGGTTTTCAAAATGTTTTCATATCAATGTGTTGTATTAATATCTTGTGATTGAAAGGTGGAAATGTTATGTTTCCTTTATGCATGTTTTATGTGATATGATTATGTTAAGGTTCTTGGGCATTACTATGAGGACGGGTGGTTCCGTGATAAACTAAGGGCGGGTGAGCCCGATATAGCTCTCCAATGCATTGGGTAACACAAAGGGGTTAAATGTTAAGGTTTCTCCGAAGAGATTTAGGGAATATACTGTGATGGGTATTCCAAATGTAACCAAGAGGGTTACTCCCTACGTAAGAATGTTATGAATGCCTCAAGTTACCTTTATGTCTTATGATTTATATGATTTATTCATGATTTTATGAGGTATGTTAAAGTGCTTATGTTTTATGGGTAAAGAATTATTTCATTCTTATGTATACATGTACTCATGTTTCCTTTCCATATTTGTATATCCCTTACTGTGCTTTTTATGCGCATCCCATGTTTTTTGAAAAGTTTTTCACAGGTCAAGGGAAGGGTACATGATGTGATGATAATGTCAAGGAAGTGTCAAGAAAGAATCCATGTTTTATATAAAATATGTTTCCGTTGTTTGAAAAAAATGAATACTATCTTTTCTGTAACCACTTCGTTTAAATGTGGAATGTAATGCAAGTTTTATGATCTAATTCTCTAAAACTCTAATCCTGAAAAGATCCTCAATGTGTAATCTTGTAATAACTCAAGATTAAGTAAGTTTTAAGGCTGGGGCCTTATAGTTGGTATCCGAGGTCGTTTTAGATATCTTTAGAGGTTAGGGTATTCTTTAAGCATAAGTGACATTAACATAATGGTTAGAATTTCAGAAAGAGTCCTGGTTTTAGATAAAGTGATTGAGTAAGTATATCTTAGTGTTTATCTTCCTCATTAGTACATGATGGTTTTTTTGATATAATCACACTGACATTTCTGTTTTTAGTGAATGGATGGATCTATCAGGCACCAAAGTGACAACAGGTTTGAAGGAAACTATGGTGGTTCTCTAATTAAGATACTAGATAACATGGGGGATTAAATGAGGAAACTCATGGTTGTTCTAAACCAACTGTCAAGGAGTCATGATCAACCACTTGAACCTTGGTATGATCTGTAATGCATCATTTACGAGATGACCAATCGATGTAGAATTTCAGGTAATAATTATAAAGGTAACCATTAGAGTTTATACGATCCTTACTTTTGAGGTAATTATGGGTTATTATATGATATGATGGAAAATGAAAGGCATGAGATAAACTTGAGGTTAAAATATGATATGATAATTTTTGAAGATTTTATCTCGTTTTAGGGATTTTTTTAAGAATTATGTAGTTTTGGAAAAAGGACAACACACAGACCGTGTGACAACCCGTCGCGTCGGACAAGGCTGCAGGAATCGAACCCACAACCAAAGTGCAATGGGTATTTATCGCCGACCACTGGACTACGTGAAGTCCCTGGTTAGTTTGACTAATAATTTTTAGTGAAATTATTTTATGAATTAAGAGTATGTTGATTTTGGGATATCTATATAAATTTATTAACATATCATGGGGGATATGTGATTAGGTTAATTAATTTTCAATGCATGACTTGAGGAGCAACTGATGTTTTTTTGGAGATAAATGTTACGAATTAACTTGGAAGACTATGTGACTAAATCATTCAAATATTTGGGATTCAATCTTAGTTAGGGTTACTTTGAAGAATTTTATGAAAAAATTGTTTATCGAATGGTTCTCGTTGAACTTTGGGTTTTGTTGGACAAATTTTGGAGATTAAGAATATATTTTCTTGTTATAAATGGTTATCCTTTTCTGGATTATCTGATCTTGTACTAACATTTTTGGTTTTGGTTTTGGTTAAAGTCTAAAGACATGGAATGTATATAGTTCTATTTTTTGGATTAGGTGATTCTCATGATGTTGATTATAGTACTCATAATGCGAACAAGTCTTCCTAAAAACTCATCTTTTGGAGAAAATATGAGTTTGATTAAGGAATCTAGTAAAAGTTGAAAGTCTACGTGACAAGTAAGTATGTTTCATTATGATTTAGTTAAGCTCAAAAAAGAAATTCCTCAATGAAGAGCAACTTAAAACAAACATGCTGTCTGTTAACTTTTACAACTAGGGAATCGAATACCGTTTAACCCATCACAAGTTTGTGATTTTCTTATGGTTAAATTTCTTCTAGACGTGTTTACTATCACTCTCCATCAGAACATGACCCTTTGTTTTCACCTCCATATCCATATTTTCATACATGGAATCCTAGTATGGGTTATCTCAGGTGACATTTGTACATCTCTCCTATTCTTTTAAAGTGATTGTTTTACCGACTCTTGTTCCGATGTGGGACTTTCCAGGATGTTTCCGAGCCCAATTTTAAAATTGTGAGGACACGATTCCCAAAAGGGGGGAAGGATGTAACACCCCAGGTAAATAAAGAATATGACATTTTTATTTTTATCCATATTTGTGTATAAAATATTAATATGACTTTAAAGGGGACGCTATGCTCGATGGCGTACCCAACACGCAACAACGAGTTTCTTGGGAATCTTATGTTGCACTCTAATAATAAAATAATATTATTTTAAATGGTAGTTAATGCCTAGCCGTTGTAATGGTGGGAATGAACAGAACTAACTACAAAATGATTATATATGTTTGTCAAGTATTTTTTTTACTCTTTACAATAAATGTTAGAGGATTAAAAATGCAAATGAATCCAATTTTAAGCATAGACAGTCTAATATTATTTAAAAGGTCGATTAACCGCCTTTTGATGGCGAACCACTTTTAAATCCACTTTTTGAAAATTTTATGTGTTATATTTGACAAAATGAAATTCTTCTTTAGAATCGGGACATAAAAGTTTACTTTGAGTAATTTTTTTTGTATTTTTCCAAAAAAGTTCAATTTTTAATGAATAGTGAAAAATGTTGTATTTTAATTCAAAACCTCTTTTAATATAATTTATTTATATGATTATTTTATCTTTTTAATTGGTTTTAAATTGAAATTAGAATATATTTTTACCATTTAATCCAATAATGGTCGTAGTAATTAATTTCACTTTGAAATCGGACATAAACTAGTGTCAATCTTTTGATACAATTTGTTTCATAAAAATAGGCTATTTGTATTGACAACAGGAATTAATTATTAAATTAATTAATTCAACTTATATGTTCAGATTTTTGTAAAATAGACATCATTTTTGAATTCAGAATATCAAATATAGCTTAGGGTGACCTTTTGAAATTTTCTGAAAAACATCAATTTTTGATGAATAGTGAAACCACTAAGTGGTACTTATAAAAACTGATTTTACGTTTAAATGAAATTTTGCTATCATTGTGTTTTGAATTTCAAAAATCCTACATACATTGTTGTCATTAATAATTAAAATGTGGTTCAATGGGATTAAAATTATTTTTTGGTGAATACTAACTTATTATGTTTTTAATCGCGATTAGAGGTAATTAGTGTAGTTTAAGGTAAGAATAATGTTTTAATAAACTGAAATGAACTAGAAACATGTCATACCGTCATTGGATGTGTCATGGCCGACCAATAAAATCCATGGGTCAACTTGGGGACCCCATGGAGCCACTTTGGTTGTAAAATGACATAAATATCATTTTATTTAATGTTAATGTAAAAATGACACAAACATGAGATGTTTTACTAAAAAACTTTACATGGGGTTATACAAGTCATATTTTTGACTATAAATAGTAATTGTAAATCTAAAAAGATTTCCTAAATCATAGTATTTTTTTTATAATTTTTAGACATTAAATAAACTAAATTATTTATGACATCATAATGATGCAGCGATGACCTCATTATTTAACGATTTAAATAAAATGGAAAGGTAATGTAATATCTAAGAACTACACATGTCCAAAACCTATTGGATGAGTGGATTTCGAACCCTTATCACCTTATCGTCGAAATACATCAATGTGGGGCCTTTAAAATCCGAATCTCTTTTGAAAATAAAGTAACATTTTGTAACATTACAAGAGTGCCCCTCCTCTCCTCTTATAAAAGGCCCCCACCACTACCTCCTTACCCACACTCCCAAAGCCTTTGGCTCGGCCAACCTCTGCCCATTTTGTCTCTCCACTTCCCTCTCTTAATCTTTGAAGCCTCACTTTGGGCAGAAGTCTTCGCAAGGAAGCCTTTGAGCTCAAACCAAAGGGAGTTATCCGATTTTAAGGTAATGTCTTCACTTGAGTCCTCTTATTTAATTTTGCCTTTCCAAACCCCGAAACTCTTTTTATTTATTTCTTTTGTAACAACTACAGTATATTAAATATACTAGGATGTTTTTATAATAAGTATTCGAGCTACACTTATACACACCTACATCTAATGGTTAAAGAACATACTGTTTCCGTGGATGGCGAATTTCTGCCTCACGAAACGATGATTGTTCAACACTCATATAACACCTTCAAAGGTGGCCATTAAGATATAACTATATTTATATATGATATATAATATGTTTATTTTTATACTTAAGCTTCTTTATTTCTCATTTATGTCATACCTTTATTGTTTCCATTATGGGTAAACGCGATATCTTCATTTAAGGAAGTGCGGACTACCGCCCCCTCAAAGTGATGTGATTCGTTAATGCCATATGTGGGATGTATAAAGGATGGATTTAAAGTTATTATATATGATGTTATACTGGAATTATAATATACCTATATATAATTATTATTTCTTTCAATTACTGTATGAGATAGAAATGAAAGTAGCGTTCATGCGTACGTACAGCTTACCGTCTCCATGAACGGTGCATTTCATTTCTTATCCCCAAATGTAATGTACTATTATAAGTACATATTTGTAAAGGATATATATAATGTATGTTACATATAAATGATAAATATAATTCTGTAAATAAAATATACATACCTCTCATCTAGTTTTAATTCCATTAATATGACAAAGAAATGAAAGTAGCGTTCATGCGTACGTACGACTTACCGTCTCCATGAACGGTGCATTTAATTTCTAACCTCTAAATGATTATGTAATATTATAAATACATGTATATGATGGATATATATGATATATATGATATACAAATCATGAATATCATTCTGGATATAATGAACCATTGACCACACGAACAACATGTAATTGTAAGAAGTCCACTTTTGACTTAAGAACCAAATATCGACAAAACAAACATTATTAACTTAAATGATTACATAATGTCTATAACATGTCAATAATTGATATAAAAGGAATAATGAACTTGAAAAAGGTTTTTAAGCAAGTAGAAATTAACTCAAGTTTATTATTCAGGACGTTAAAGAACGATCGAGTCAAGTCGGACCCGAGGTAAGGGATCCTACTCCTCTCTTCATTTTTAAGTACGTTCTTTTATGTCATTCCTTTTAATGCTCATATATCTTGTAATTGGGATATTCTTTTATATTACTTTTACTGTAATTTTTATTTTCATATGATGAGAGACCCTATTCTCTCTCATCAATCCATTTTTAAAGTTTGGAGTGGCGCCGTTAGGCTGCCGAATTTTCGTAAGAAATCAAACCTCTCTCTTTCTTTTTAAGTACTCTCCTTTATGTCACTTCTTTTAAGCTCCTCTTTGTTATTATGGGGGATGTTGTTTTATATTCCTATTTCTGTAAATTTTATTTTAATATGATGGGATACTCTATTTGATCTCATCAATCCATTTTTGGAAGTTTTATGTGGCACCGTTAGGCTGCCGAGTTTTCGTAAGGGATTTTTCATCTCACTTTTATTCTCGTGACATTTATGCTACATTTGACACAATTTCCTTTGAGTGGTTTATGTACTACCCATTATATTACTCATTGTGTAATATACTTTCTTTTATGAGTATTTACATTAATGTTGTATTGTCCTTCTTTCACGAGGTGTATGTTTCGAAAGATACACATGTCGGTAAGGGAACCTTTCACCCTCCTCTATTTAAAAGACTTATTTTGTTGGGTCTTTTAATTTACATATTGTTATGTTGGGATATGTCATCATATATCCTTATTGATGTAAATTTTTTGTCCAAGTGATGAGATACCCTTTTTCTTATCTCTCATCAACTCATTTTGATGTGACAATGTTAGGCTGTCAAGGGAACTTCCTAACCCAATTTCGATTTCTTTGGGTTCAACATATAGTTATTGAATATGTCATCCTTTGAATATGTGTGAATGACCTTTGATTATTTTACACTTAATATCCACTTATATTTGGTTTATTCGTTTGTCACACATAATTATGTAATTGATTTATCCTTAAACCAAGGATACCGTCTTTGTAAGGGACTTCGTCTCAATCTCCTTTCATTGAGGCATTTTTTGTTTTATACACAACCTTCTTATATACGGTGTATAAACCCCTTTTACTTTTAAGTTTATTAAAAAGGAATCTTTTTTATACGAAGCGTTTACTAAACGACAAAAGGGAATTTTTTTTTGTCGTACGTATGCGGCGACAACGACTTCTCCACCGCTGTGACCGTTATTTGAGTTTCGGCTTCCTCTACAAGCCATACCTTTTTAAAAGAAAAATAAATACCATGTTTTAATTCTCTTTTATTGAAAATGGTTTTCAAAATGTTTTTATATCAATCTGTTGTATTTATATCTTTTGATTGAAAGGTGGAAATGTTATGTTTCCTTTATGCATGTTTCATCTGATATGATTATGTTAAGGTTCTTGGGCATTATTATGAAGACGGGTGGTTTCGTGATAAACTAAGGGTGGGTGAGCCCGATATAGCTCTCCCATGCATTGGGTAATGCGAAAAGGTTAAACATTAAGGTTTCTCCGAAGAGATTTAGGAAATATATTGTGATGGGTATTCCAAACGTAACCAAGAGGGTTACTCCCTACGTAAGAAGTTATGAATGCCTCAAGTTTCCTTTATGTCTTATGATTTCTATGATTTATTCATGCTTTTATGAGGTATGTTAAAGTGCTTATGTTTTATGGTTAAAGAATGATTTCATTCTTATTTATACATGTACTCATGTTTCCTTTCCATATTTTTATATCCCTTACTGAGCTTTTTATGCTCATCCCAAGTTTTTTGAAATGTTTTTCACAGGTCAAGGGAAGGGTACATGATGTGATGATAATGTCAAGGAAGTGTCAAGAATGAATCCATGTTTTATTTTAAATATGTCTCCATTGATGGAAAAAAATTAATACTATCTTTTATGTGACCACATTGTTTAAATATGGAATGTAATGCAAGTTTTATGATCTAATTCTCTATAACTCTAAACCTGAAAAGATCCTGAATGTGTAATCTTGTAATAACTCAAGATTATGTATGGTTTACGGACGGGGCCTTATAACTTCTTCCCAAAGTGATGCTTCAAGGAATAATAGAGGGATGTGGAGAGACAAAATGGGCAGGGGTTGGCCGAGCCAAAGGCTTTAAGAGTGTGGGTAAGGAGGTAGAGGTGGGGGCCTTTTATAAGAGGAGAGGAGGGGCACTCTTGGAAAGTAAAGAAATGTTACTTTATTTTAAAATGAGTTTCGGATTCAAAAGGTACCACATTGATATAATTCGAGGGTAAGGTGATAAGGGTTCGAAATCCACACATCAAATAGGTTTTGGACATGTGTAATTCATAGATTTTACATTATCATTTCATTTTATATAAATCCTTTATTAATGAGGTAATCTCTGCATCATCATTATGTCATAAATAATTTAATTTATTTAAATTCAAAAAATTATAAAACAAATACTATGATGTAGGAAATCTCTTTAGCTTTCCAATGACTATTTATAATCAAAACGATGACTTGTATAACCCCATTTAAAAATTGTTTTAGTAAAACATATCATGTTTGTGTCACTTTTACTTTAACATTAAATAAAAAGTTATTTATGTCATTTCCCAACCAAAGTGGCTCCATGGGGTCCCCAAGTTGACCCATTGATTTTATTGGTCGGCCATTACACATCAAATGAGGGTAGGACATGTGTCAAGCTCATCTCATATTATTAAAACATTATTTTTACCTTAAACTACACTAATTACCACTAATCGCGATTAAGAACATAAAAGTTACTATTCACCAAAAAAAATTATTTTAATCTCATTGAACCACATTTTACTTCTTAATGACAACCATGTATGTCGGATTTTTGAAAATCAAATCACAGAAGTGGCAAAATTTCATTTAAATGAAAAATCAGTTTCTTTAACTACCACACAATGGTTTCAATATTCATCAAAAATTGATGTTTTTCAGAAAGATACCAAAACTTCACCCTAAGCTATATTTGATATTCCGAATTCAAAAATGATGTCTATTTTACAAAATTCAAAACATGTAAGTTGCATTAATTAATTTAATAACTAATTCCCGCTGTCATGACAAATAGCGTATTTTTATGAAACAATAAGTATCCAAAGATTGACACTAGTTTATGTCCAATTTCAATGTGAAATTGATTCCAATGACCACCATTGGATAAAATGGTAAAAATATATTCTAATTTAACTTCAAAACCAATTCAAAATATAATATAATGATATAAATAAATTAGATTAAAAAGATGTTTTGAATTAAAATACAACATTTTTCGCTATTCATTAAAAAATGAACTTTATCGGAAAAATACCAAAAATTCAAACAAAGTAAATTTTGATGTCCCAATCATAAATAATAAGTTTATTTTGACAAACATAGCTTATAAAATTGTCAAAAGATATATTTAAAAAGGTTTTTCCATCAAAAGGCAGTAAAACAATCTTTTAAGAATATTAGTGTATTCCATGCATAAGATTGTATTTATTTTCATTTTAAGCCTCTAAAACACTATCTTAATCATTAATAGACATAGATAAAAATATCTATTATTCATTACTTACTTGGGATGTTACATCAAGTGGTTAATCATGACTCCTAATATTTGGTTTATAATAACCACCAGATTTCTATTTGAATCCCCCATTTCATCTAGTCTCTTAATCAGAGAACCACCACAATTTCCTTCAAACCCATTGTCACTTTGGTGCCTTCTAGATCCATCCATTTACTAAAACCAAAAAAAAGCCAGTGTGAGTATATCAACAAAATCATCATGTACAAATGAAGAAGATAAACACTATGATATACTTATCCAAGTTATCTCAAACTCATTCCAACTTTCAAAAATAACAATGAATCCATCTAATATACTAACCACTGTGGTTATACACAACTTTTCACTTATTCTTAAATAATACTCTAACCTCTAAAGTTACGTAAACCGACCATTGATATCAAATATAAGGCCCCAACCTTAAACATTACATAATCTTGAGTTATTTAAGAAATACACATTGATGATCTTTTCAGGTTTAGAGTTTTAGAGAATTAGATCACAAATCATGCATTACATTCCACATTTAAACAAGGTGGTTACATCAAAGACAATACTCATTTTTTTCATCAATGGAAACATATTTAAAATAAAACATAGATTCATTATTGACACTTCCTAGACCTTATCATCACATTATGTACCATTTCCTTGACCTGTGAAAAATATTTCAAAAACATGGGATGGGCATAAAAAGCTCAGTAAGGGTTATAAAACAAGGAAATAAAACATTATACGATTAATATATACATAACATAATCCTGGTAACATACCTCATGAAATCATAAGATTTGTGAAATACACATAAAAATCATAAATCATAAAGGTAACTTTAGGCATACATAACATATTTACATTGTAGCAATCACATCTACATAGGGAGTCACATTTGGAATACCCATCACAGTATATTTCCTAAATCTCTTAGGAGAAACATTACTGTTTACCTCCTTCACGTTACCCAATGCATTGAAGAGCTATCTCGGGCTCACCTACCCTGGGATTTTCACGGAACCACCCTTATACGTAATAATGTCCAAGAACCATATCATAATCATAACACATAACATAATCATAAAGCAAAGATAAAATTTCCACATTGCAATCACAATATTTCAGTTCAATATATTGACATAATAAATGCTTTATCAAATCAATTAAAATTATTTAATAAATAGATTTTTGATTCAATGTTTCCCATACCACATTGAATCTTTCAAAAGAATTAACATGTTAAAACAATAATGTCAATAAAAATAAATCTTTAAAACTATTTTTAAAACATGGACATTAATGAGATATATTTAGAAGAATAAATCATTAAAGCAATATTTTAGTTAAGGAGTTCTTAAATAAATAAGAGATGCTTGAATACATATAATTGAGGAAAAAATTTAATCAAAACATTATAATATCATGAGAATAAAGGTATTCATGACATAATATTCCATAGGACAGTATATACACCATATAAAAGATAATTGGTGCATAACAACAATGAAGTCTCAATGGAATGTAAATTGAGACCAAATCCCTTATGAAGACGGTATCCATAGATTATGGATAAATCAATGACATAATTATGTTTGAAAAATATAAATACACCCAATATAAGTGGATATTAAGTGTAAAACAATCATCGGTAATTCAAACATATTCATATCATGACATAATCAAAAAGTAGAGGTTCAACCCAAAGAATTGAAATTGGTTAAAGAAGTTCCCTTTCAAACATTTGATAGCCTAACGACGTCACATTAAAAATTCAGAAAATGAGTTGATGAGAGATAAAAAGAGTATCTCATCACTTGGACATAAAATTTACATCAAAAAAGATATATAAGAACATATCCCAAAATAATAAAATGTAAATTAAAAGACATACCAAAAGAATTGTTTTAAAATGAGGAGTGTGAAAGGTTCCCTTACCGATTTGGGTTACTTTCGAAACGTACACCCCATGAAAAAAGGACTATAAAATGTTGATGTAAATACCCATAAAAAGTATATTACACAAATATTAGAATAATGGGCATCACATACACCACCGAAAGGGGATAGTGAAAAATATATAATGAATTTCACGTGAATAAAAGGTGAGATAAAAACCCCTTACCTTGTTGTAATAAATCGAGTCATATGACCAAAAGATAATAAAAACCAAATGAACCACATAATACCATGAATATAAATAGAATCTAGATAATATACATAAAATTTTAGTACAAAATAAACCACATGAAATAAATAATTTGTGAACAATTGAAATCTCATGGAATTAAAAGTGAGATAAGAAATCCCTTTATGAAGATTCGGCATCCTAACGACGCCACTTAAAACATCCAAAAATGGATTGATGAGATAAAACAGGGTCTCTTATCATATGAACATAAAAATTACAGTAATAGTAATATAAATGAAAATCTCCCAACATATGAATGATAAGCTTAAAACAAGTGACATAAAAGAGAGTACTTAAAAAAAATAGAGAGCTAGGATCCCTTACATCAAGTCTGACTTGTTATCGTTCGTTCTTTATATTCCTGAATAATAAATGTTGGTAAATTTATAATTTATTAATTAATTAAATTAAAGTTTATTATTCAATTCATATCACATATTATCATTTTATAATAAATAGTTAAAAATGTGAGTTCATATCATACGTTTTGTCGATGATCGGTACATGAGTCAAAAATGAATTTGTTTGAAATAAATTGTCCATATAGTTATAATTAAATAATCTAAAGGATATGATTATTGATTTAAATATCATATATATCCAGTATATATTCATTTTATACTATTCCATAACATTTGGAGATAATGAATGAAATGCACAGTTCATGGAGACGGTAGGTCGTACGTACACATGAACGCTACTTTCATTCATTTTCATATTAATTGAATTAAAAATAATTGAGGGATATATTTATTATAATTACAGTATAATATATATGTTATATAGGTCACATATGTTCATTAATTACTTTCTTTATAAATTCCATGTTTGGCATGAACGAGTCACATCACTTGAGGGGGCGGTAGTCCACACTTCCTCATATGAAATTATCCCATTTTCACAACATGAAAAGCAAAAAGGTATGTTTTAAATATAAAATAATGAAAAATATATAGGACAGAAATATAATACATATCATATAGAAATAAAGTTCCTTCATAATGGCCACCATGAATTGTGTTAAAAGAAGATTGAACAATCATTGTATCGTGAGGCAGTAATTCGCCACCCACAGAAACAATATGTTCTTTAACTATTAGATGGAGGTGTGTGTAAGTTTAGGTAGAATAATTATCATAACAACATCCTAGTATATTTTTGATATTGGATTTATTATGGGATAAAATAATAAGAAGATATTGGTGAGTTTAGATGGAAAATAAAAGAAAGAATCTCGAGAGAAGACATTATCTCTAAATCGGGTAACTCTTTTTAATTTGAGCCAAAGGCTCTCGTGGAAAAACTTCTGCCCAAAGTGAGGCTTCTAGGAGTAATAAAAGGATTTGGAGAGACAATATTAACATATTTTAGACTATCTAAGGGCTTGAGAGGTGTGGGTAAGGGGTAGAGTTGGGGGCCTTTATAAGAGGGAGGAGGGTCACTTTTAGAAAGTCTTGAAATGTTACTTTATTATAAAATGATATTCGGATTTTAAATGTCCCACAATGATATATTTTGAGGATAAGGTGATAAGGGTTCTAAATCCAACCATTATATAGGTTTTATAAAATTGTATGTCTTATATTTGACCTTATATTTTCATTTTATTTAAGTCATTCATTAATGAGGTAATCACTATATCATCATGGTTTCATAAATAAATTTATTTATTGGATGTCTAAAAATTATAATAAAATTACCATAATGTAAGAAATATTTTTATATTTCCAATGAATATTTATAGTCAAAGAGATTATTTATATACAAAAAAATAAAATTGTTTTACTTAGGTGATACATACTTTGGTTATAATTTCCTTTCTTTAAAAAAAATATGATAAAAGGTCACTATCAAACTAAATTGATTCCATGGGGTCCCAAAGGTGGAAGAATGCATCCCATGGTCGTACATGACTCAAAATGAAGAATTAAGACCCATGTATGGGTAATTTTATATTATTATGATAATACTTTATTATCCTTAACTACCCAATTACTAATTAATCAAGACAATTAAAGATAATTGATGTCATTACTATTCATAATGTCCAAAACCAAAAGAATCTTAATTACATAATTTGTACCTTATGATTCCAAATATAGAAATCATTTAACTAAATTACAAATGTAAAAATTGTAGTAATTAATTTAAAAAAATAATTTTTGTTGTCAAAACAAATAGCGTGTTTTTAAGAAACAATATCTATCAAAAGATTGACACTTGTTTATGTCCACATTCAAAGTGAAATTAATTCTAATGACCTCCATTGGATTAAAAGGTAAAATTATATTTTAATTAAAATTTAAAACCAATAAACAATATAATATAACCATAGAAATAAATTATATTAAAAGGAGGTTTTTTATTAAAATACTGTATTGTTCACTATTTATAAAAAATGAACTTTTTCGAAAAAAAAACAAAAATTTACACAAAGTATATTTTGATGTCCTGATTCTAAATAAGGATTTTATTTTGTCAAATATAAAATATAAAATTGACAAAAATTATTTTAAAAATAAGGGTTTTCCATCAAAAGGCAGTTAATCGATCTTTTAAAGAATATTAGAATATTTATGCTTAAAATTGGATTCATTCGCATTTTAAGCCTCTATCATTTATTGGGTAATTGATAAAATATTTAACAAACATATATAAATATTTTTTATTTAGTTATGTTCATTCTCTCTATTATAATGGATAGGCATTAACTACCATTTAAAATAATATTATTATATTATTAGTGTGCAGCCTATGATTTCAAAGAAACTCGTTGTTGCGTATTGGGTATGCCATCGAACATAGCATTCCATTTAAAATAATATTAACATTTTATTCACAAATAATAATAAATATGAAAATGTCTTATTCTTTATTTACCTTGGATGTTACATCCTTCCCCTCTTTTTGGGAATTGCATCCTCGCAATTTTAAAATTGGGTTCAGAAACTTCATTGAAAGCCCCACATCAGAAAAGGAGTTAATTAAACCATAACTTTAAAAGAAAGAAAGAAAATTAAAATGGTCACCCGAGACAACAGATACTATGATTCAATGAAAACATGGATATGGAAGTGAAAACAAAGGGTTAGGTTCTGATGGAGAGTGATAGAAAACTTGTTTAGGATAAACTTAACCATCATAAAATCACAGACTTGTGACAGGTTAAACGGTATTTGATTCCCCAGTAGGAAAAGTTAACAAACAACTTTTTTTGTTTTAAGTTAATTTTTATTGAGTAATTTATTTATGAGCTTAACTAAAACATTAGGAAACAAACTTACTTTTCATTTATACATTCATCTCTTACGAGATTTCTAACAGAAACTCATATTTTCTCCAGAAGATGAATATTTAGGATGACTTGTTCACATTAAGAGTGCTATAATCATCTTCTTTAGAATCACCTAATCCACAAAAGATTAACTATATATTTCCCATGTCTTTACCAAAACCAACATGTTTAGTACAAGATCAGATAATCCCCAAAAAGGATAATATTTTACAAAAAGAAAAACTTCTCTTAATCTATAATTTTTTTCCAACAAAACCAAAAGTTCATCAAAGAACATTCAATAAAAAGCTATCCATAAAATTCATCAATGTAATCCAAACTAAGATTGAAACCCAAATCTTAGAAGGATTTAATCACATAGTCTTTCAAGATAAATCATAACATTTATCTCCAAATAAAATCAGTTACTCTTAAAGTATCATATTGAAAAGTAATTAGCCTAATCACATAACCTCCTTGATAGGTTAATTATTTCCATAGATAACCCATAATAAACTTATTCATGATTCATAAAATCATCTAACTAAGAAGAATTAGTCATACTATCCAGGGACTTTACGTAGTCCCGTGCTAGGCAATAAATACCAGTCGCATTTTGGTTGTGGGTTCGATTCCCACAGCTTCGTTTGACGCGATGGGTTGTCACACGGTCTGTGTGTTGTCCTTTTTCAATAACTATATTATTTTATAACATTCCCAAGAAGAGATAAATTCATCAAAAATGACCATAACATTATTTAACATCATGTTTATCTCATGCCTTTCATTTTCCATCAAAACATATTGTAACCCATAATTAAATCAAAAGTAAGGATCATATAAACCCTAATGGTTACCTTTATAATTATTACCCGAACATACACATCGATTTGGTTCTCTCATAAATGATGCATTAGAGAACTCAAAAAGGTTCAATTGGTTAATCATGACTCCTGATAGTTGGTTTAGAATAACCAAGAGATTTCTCCTTGAATCCCCCATTTCATCTAGTCTCTTAATCAGAGAACCAACACAGTTTCCTTCAAACCTATTGTCACTATTGTGACTTCTATATGCATCCATTTACTAAAACCAAATAAAATGTCAGTGTGAGTTTATCAACAAAATAATCATGTACTAATGAGGAAGATAAACCCAAAGAAATACTTATCCAAGTTATCTCAAACTGATTCCAACTTTCAAAAATTACAATGACTCCATATAATATACCAACCATTGTGGTTATACACAACTTGTCACTTATGAATAAACAACACTCTAACCACTAAACGTATCTAAACTGGCCTTTGATACCAACTATAAGGACACATCCTTAAACATTACATAATCTTGTGTTATTTCAAAAATACACATTGAGGATATTTTCAGGTTTAGAGTTTTAGATAATTAAATAATAAATCTTTCATTACATTCCACATTTAAACAAGGTGGTTACATCGAAGACAATACAAAATTTTTTCATCAAAGGAAACATATTTAAAATAAAACAGGGATTCTTTCTTGACACTTCCTCGACACAATCATCCCATCATGTACCTTTCCCTTAACCTGTTAAAAACATTTCAAAAACATGGGATGAGCATAAAAAGCTCAGTAAGTGTTATAAAACAAGGAAAGAAAACATTAGATCATCAATATATACATAACATAATCTTTTTAACATACCTAATTAAATCATAAGATTTGTGAAATACACATAGAAATCATAAATCATTAAGGTAACATACGGCATACATAACATACTTACATTGTAGCCATCATAGCTACATAGGGAGTCACATATGGAATACCCATCACATTATATTACCTAAATCTCTTAGGAGAAACATTAATGTTTACCTTTTTCATGTTACCCAATGCATTGGAGAGCTATCTCGGGCACACCCGCCCTATGTTTTTCACGGAACCACCCTTATACATAACAATGGACAAGAACCATAACATAATCATAACAAATAACTTAATCATAATGTAAATATAAAACTTCCACATTTCAATCACAATATATCAATTCAATATATTGATATAATCAAGGCTTTATCAAAACAATTTAAAATATTTAATAAAGAGATTTTTGAATCAATGTGTCTCATACCACTTTGAAACATTTAATGGAATTAACATTTTAAAACAATAATTTTCATATAAATAAATCCTTAAAACCATTTTTAAAACATGTACATTAATGAGAATGATTTAGAAGAATAAATATTTAATGCAATATTTTAGTTAATGAGTTCTTAACTAAATAGGAGATACTTGAATACAAATAAACGAGGAATAACATTTAATCAGAACATTATAATATAATGAGAATAAAGGTATTCATGATATAATATTCCTAAGGATAGTATATACACCATATAAAAGTGAATTGGTGCATATAAACAATGAAGTCTCAATGGAATGTAAATTGAGACTAAATCCCTTATGAAGACAGTACCCTTAGATTAAGGATAAATCAATGACATAATTATGTGGGAAAAATATAAATACACCCAATATAAGTGGATATTAAGTGTAAAAAAATCATAGGTAATTCCAACATATTAATATCACAACATAATCAAGAAGTAGAGGATTAACCCAAATAATTTAAATTGGGTAAAGAAGTTACCTTACAGAAATTTGACAGCCTAACGGCGTCACTTTAAAATTAAAAAACTGAGTTGATGAGAGATAAAAAGGGTATCTCATAACTTGTACGTAAAATTTACATCAATAAGGATATATAAGAACATATCACAACATAATATGATGTAAATTATAATAAATAACAAAAATAAGTCTATTAAAAAAAGGATGGTGGAAGATCCCTTACCGATTTGGGTAACATTCAAAACATACACCCCATGAAAGAAAGACAATACAATGTTGATGTAAATACCCATAAACGAAATTATATTACAGAAAGAGTAGAATAATAGGCAGTAAATACACCACTCAAAGGATATAGTGACAAATATAGCATGAATCTCACGCCAATAAAAAGTGAGATAAAAACCCCTTACCTCGTTGTAAGAAATCGAGTCATATAATCAAAAGATAATAAGAAACAAATGAATCACATAATACCATGAATTTAAATAGAATAATGATAATATATATCAAATGTAAGTACAAAATACACCACATGAAATAAATAATTTGTGAACAATTTAAATCTCATGAATGTAAATGTGAGATAAGAAATCCCCTTACGCAGATTCGGCACCCTAACGACGCCACTTAAAACATCCAAAAATGGATTGATGAGGTCAAATAGTGACTCTCATAATATGAACATGAAAATTACAGTTATAGAAATATAAAATAACATCTCCCATCATAGGAATTATAAGAATAAAACAAGTGACATAAAATAGAGTACTTAAAAAGAAAGAGAGAGGTTGGATCCCTTACCTCAAGTATGACATGTTCTGGATCATTCTTTATATTCCTAAATAATACACTTAGGTAAATTTATAATTTCTTAAGTAATTCCATCAAAGTTTTTTATTCATTTTATATCACATATTATCATGGTATAATAATTAGTTAATTATGTGAGTTCATATCATACGTTTTGTCGATGTTCGGTACATGAGTCAAAAATGAATTTGTTTGAAAAGAATTGTCCATGTAGTTATATGTACATCATCTCCAGAATAGTATTAATGATTTAAATATCATACATATCCAGTATATATTCATTTTATACTATTCCATAACATTTGGAGATAAATAATGAAATGCACTGTTCATGGAGACGGTAGGCCATACGTCCGCATGAATGCTACATTCATTTTGTTGTCATATTAATGGAATTAAAACTAAATAAGGTATATATATATATATTACAGTATTATATATATGTTATATAGGTCATATATGTCCATTAATTACTTTCTTTATAAATATCATGTTTGTCATGAACGAGTCACATCACTTGAGGGGGCGGTAGTCCACATTTCCTCATATGAAATTATCGCATTTTCACAACTTGAAAAGCATAAAGGTATGTATTAAATATAAAATAAAGAAGCATATAGAGGAAATAAATATAATAAATAAATATATTTATATCATAATTTCCACCATGAATGGTGTTAAAAGAAGATTGAACAATCATCGTTTCTTGAGGCAGTAATTCGCCACCCATAGAAACAGTATGTTCTTTTATCATTAGATGGAGGTGTGTGTAAGTGTATGTAAAATAATTATCAAACCAAAATCCTTGTATATTGAGGATAATATTTTTATTTTGGGATAAAATAATAAGAAGATATATGTGAGTTAATAAGGAAAATAAAAGAAAGAAACTCGAGAGAAGAGAATACCTCTAAATCGGGTAACTCATTTTGATTTGAGCCAAAGGCTTCCTTGGAAAGACTTCTGACAAAAGTGAGGATTATAGGAGAAACAGAAGGATGTGGAGAGAAAATATGAGCAGATTTTGGATGATCCAACGGTTTGAGAGGTGTGGGTAAGGGGGTAGAGGTGGGGGACTTTTATAAGAGGGGGATAGTCACTTTTGGAATGTCTTGAAATGTTAATTTATTATAAAATGATTTTTGGAATTTAAAGGTCCCACAATGATATATTTTTAGGATAAGGTGATGAGGGTTCAGAATAAACCCATAAAATAGATTTTAGACAAGTTTAAGTATTATATTTTATGTTATCTTTTCATTTTATTTAAATCGTTCATTAATGAGGTAATCACTGCAACATCATGGTGTCATAAATAAATTTTTTTATTTGATGTCCAAAAATTGTAATAAAATTACCATAATGTAGGAAATAGTTTTATATTTCCTATTAATAATTATATTCAAATATATTATTTATATAAACAAAACTAAAATTGTTTTACTAAGGTGACACATACTTTGGTTATATTTTCCTTTCTTTAAAAAAAATACGATAAAAGGTCACTATCACACTAAAGTGATTCAATGGGGTCTCAAAGGTGGTATAAGGCATCCCATGGTCCTCCATGACTCAAAATATTTAATTAAGACACATATATGGGTAATTTTATATTATTATTATTTTATTTTATTTACCTTAACTACCACATTACTAATTAATCATGATAATTAAAGATAATTGTCGTCATTACTATTCATAATGTCCAAAAACAAGAGTCTTAATTACATAATTATTACCATCTGATTCCAAATATGGAATCCATTTTACCAAATTCCAAATATAGAAATTGCAGTAATTGATTAAAAATAATAATTCCCATTGTCAAAACAAATAGCGTGTTTTTAACAAACAATATCTATCAAAAGATTGACACTTGTTTATGTCCATTTTCAAAGTGAAATTAATTTTAATGACCTCCATTGGATTAAATGGTAAAAATATATTTTAATTAATATTTAAAACCAATTAAAAAGATTATATAACCATATAAATAAATTAGATTAAAATGAGGATTTGAATAAAATATAGCATTTTTCACGATTCATAAAAAAATGATCTTTATCAGAAAAATAAAAAAAATTACACAAAGTATATTTTGATGTCCCGATTCTAAAAAAGGATTTTTTTTGTCAAATATAACATATAAAATTGACAAAAATAGTTTAAAAAAAGGGTTCTCCATCAAAAGGCGGTTAATCATCCTTTTAAAGAATATTATAATATTTATACTTAAAATTGGATTCATTCGCATTTTAAGACTCTATCATTTATTGTGTAATTGTAAAAATATTTAACAAACATATATAATCATTTTTTAGTTATTTCTATTCATTCCCACTATTACAATGGCTAGCCGTTCACCACCATTTAAAATAATATTATTATATTATTAGTGTGCAACCTAAGATTTCAAAGAAACTCGTTGTTGCATATTGGGTATGCCATCGAACATAGCATTCCATTTAAAGTAATATTAACATTTTATTCACAAATATTAATAAATATAAAAATTTAATATTCTTTATTTACCTGGGATGTTACATCCTTCCCCTAGTTTTTGGAATTGCGTCCTTGCAATTTTAAAATTCGGCTCAGAAACTTCATTGAAAGCCCCACATGGGAAAAAAAAGAAAATTAAAATATCACTTTAAAATAAAGAAAGGAAAGTAAAAATGTCACTCGAGATAATAGATACTATGATTCAATGAAATCATGGATATGGAAGAGAAAAAAGGGCCATGTTCTGATGAAGAGTGATAGAAAACTTGTTTAGGAGAAAGTTACCCACCAGAAAATCACAATCATGGGATTGGTTAAACAGTATTTGATTACCCTGTAGGAAAAGTTAACAGAAAACTTTTTTCTTTTAAGTTACTTTTCATTGAGGAATTAATTTATGAGCTTAACTAAAACATAGGAAAACATAATTACTTGTCATGTAGACTTTCATGTCTTACTATATTTCTAATAGAAAATCATATTATCTCCAAAAGATTTGTATTTAGGATGACTTTTTCACATTAAGAGTGCTATAATCATCTTCTTGAGAATAACACAGTCCAAAAAAAATGAACTATATATTTCCCATGTCTTTACCAAAACCATAACGGTTAGTACAAGATCAGATAATCCCCCAAAAGGATAATCTTTTACAAAAAGAAAAACTACTCTTAATCTCTAAAATTTGTCCAAATAAACCAAAAGTTCATCAAAGGCCATTAAATAAAAATCTATTCATAAAATTATTCAAATTAATACAAACTAATATTGAAACCCAAATCTTTGAAGTATTTAATCACATAGTCTTCCAAGATAAATCTTAACATTTATCTCCAAATAACATCAGTTACTCTTAAAGTCTCATATTGAAAAGTAATTATCCTAATCACATATCCTCCCTGATAGGTTAATCATTTCCATAGATAACCCAAAATCAACTTATTATTGATTCATAAAATCATATAACTAAAAAGAATTAGTCATAATAACCAAGGACTTCACGTTGTCCATTGTTAGGTGATAAATACCAATCGCACTTGGGTTGTGGGTTTGATTCCCACAGCTTCGTTTGACGTGACGGGTTGTCACACGGTCTGTGTGTTGTCCTTTTTCAAAAACTATATAATTTTATAACAGTCCCAAAAGAGATAAATTCATCAAAAACAACCATAACATAATTTAACCTCAAGTTTCTTTCATTCCATTCATTTTCTATCATAACATATTTTAACCCATAATTAACTAAAAAATAGGGATCATATAAAACCTAGTGGTGACCATTATAATTAGTACCTAAAATTACACATCAAGTTGGTTCTCTAATACACAATTCATTAGAGAACTCACCAAGGTTCAAGTGGTTAATCATGACTCCTAATAGTTGGTTTACAATAACCATGAGATTTCTCTTTAAATCTCCCATTTAATCTAGTCTCTTAATCAGTGAACCACCACAGTTTCCTCCGTACCCATTGTCACTTTGGTGCCTTCTAGATACATCCATTTGCGAAAACCAAAAGAAATGTAATTGTGAGTATGTCAAAAAAATCACCATGTACTAATGAGGAAGATAAACACTAAGATATACGTATCCGAGTTATCTCAAACTCATTCCAACATTCAAAAATAACAATGACTCCATCTAATATACTAACCATTTTGGTTATACACAACTTTTCACTTATGCTTCAACAACACTCTAACCTCTAAATTTATCTAAACCGACCTTTGATACCAACTATAAGTACCCATCCATAACCATTACTTAATCTTGAATTATTTCAAAAATACACAGTGAGGATCTTTTCAAGTATAGAGTTTTAGAGAATTAGATCATAAATCATGCATTACATTCCACATTTAAGCATGGTGGTTACATCAAATCCAATACTCATTTTTTTTCATCATAGGAAACATATTTAAAATAAAACATGGATTCTTTCGTGACACTTACTTGACACTATCATCACATCATGTACCTTTTCCTTGACCTGTGAAAAACATTTCAAAAACATGCGATGAGCATAAAAAGATCAGTAAGGGTTATAAAACAAGGAAAGAAAACATTAGATCATCAATATATACATAACATAAGCTTTTTAACATACCTCATTAAATCATAAGATTTGTGAAATAGACATAGAAATCATAAATCATAAAGGTAACCTAAGTCATACATAATAGACATACATTTTAGCCATTACAACTACATAGGGAGTAACATTTGGAATACTCATCACAGTATATTCCCTAAATATATTAGGAGGAACATTAACATTTACCTCTGTCACATTACCTAATGCATTGGAGAGTTATCTCGGGCTCACCCGCCCTAGGTTTTTCAAGGAACCACCCTTATACCTAACAATGGCCAAGAACCATAACATAATCATAAAACATAACTTAATCATAAAGTAAAGATAAAATTTCCACATTGCAATCACAATATATCAGTTCAATATATTGACAGAATCAATGCTTTATCAAAACAATTTAAAATATTTAATAAAGATATTTTTGAATCAAATTGTCCCAAACCACTTTGAATCTTTTAAAGGAATTAACATTTTATAATAATAATGTCCATATAAATAAATCCTTAAAACCATTTTTAAAACATGGACATTAATGAAAATGATTTATAAGAATAAATCATTAAATCGATAATTTAGTTAAGGAGTTCTTAACTAAATAATAGATGCTTGAATACAAATAATTAAGGAATAAAATTTAATCAAAACATTATAATATCATGAGAATAAAGGTATTCATGATATAAAATTCCAAAAAATAGTATATACACCATATAAAAGTGAATTTGAGCATAACAACAATGTAGTCTCAATGGAATGTAAATTGAGACGAAATCCCTTATGAAGATGGTATCCTTAGATTAAGGATAATTCAATGACATAATTATGTGTGAAAAATATAAATACACCCAATATAAGTGGATATTAAGTGTAAAACAATTCTAGGTTATTCAGACAAATTCATAGAATGAAATAATCTAGAAGTAGAGGTTTAACCTAATGAATTGAAATTGGGTAAAGAAGTTCACTTACAGAAATTTGACAGCCTAACGACGTCACTTTAAAATTCAGAAAATGAGTAAATGAGAGTTAAAAAGGGTATCTCATCACTTGGACATAAAATTTAATTAAATAATGATATATAAGAACATATCCCAATATAATAAGATGTAAATTAAAAGACATAACAAAAATAAGTCTTTTAAAAAGTGGAGGGTAAAAGGATCCCTTACCGATTTGGGTAACTTTTGGAACGTACACCCCATGAAAGAAGGACTATACAATGTTGATGTAAATACCCATAAACAAAATTATATTACACAAATAGTAGAATAATGGGCTTTAAATATACTACTCAAAGGAGATAGTGACAAATATAGCATGAATCTCACGGGAATAAAAAGTGAGATAAAAAACCCTTATATCATTGTAATAAATCGAGTCATTTGACCAAAAGATAATAAGAAAAAAATGAATCACATAATAGAAATAAAATAAATAGATTCATGATAATATATATCAAATGGAAGTACACAATACAACACATGCACTAAATAAATGGCGAATAATGGAAATCTCACAGAATTAAAAGTGAGATAAGAAATCCCCTTATGAAGATTCAGTAGCAAAACATCGCCACTAAAAACATCCAAAAATGGATTGATGAGATGAAATAGGGTCTTTAATCATATGAACATAAAAATTACAGTAATAGGAATATAAAATAACATCCCCCACATAGGAAAGAGGAGCGTAAAAGAAGTGACATAAAAGAGAGTAATTAAAAAGAAAGAGAGAGGAAGGATCCCTTACCTCAAGTCTGACTTGTTCTCGTTCGTTATTTATATTCCTGAATAATAAACATAGGTCAATTTATAATTGATTACTGAATTCCTTTAAAGTTTATTATTCAATTCATATCACATTTTATCATGTTATAATAATTAGTTAATTATGTGAGTTCATATCATACGTTTTTCCGATGTTCGGTACATGAGTCAAAAAATGAATTTGTTTGAATATAATTGTCCATGTAGTTATAATTAAATCATATCCATTATAGTATTAATTATTTAAATATCATATATATCCAGTTTATATTCATTTTATACTATTCGATAACATTTGGATATAAATAATGAAATGCACCGTTCATGGAGATGGTAGGTCGTACGTACGCATGATCGCTACTTTCTATTCTTTTTCAAATTAATGGAATTAAAACTAAATGAGGGATATATATATTATAATTATTGTATAATATATATGTTATATAGGTCAAATAAGTTCATTAATTAAATTCTTTATAAATTCCATGTTTGGCATGAACGAGTCACATCACATGAGGGGGCGGTAGTCCACACTTCCTCATATGAAATTATCGCATCTGCACAACATGGAAAGAATAAATGTATGTTTTAAATATAAAATACAGAAGCTTATAGAGGAAATAAATCTAATATATATCATATACAAATATCGTTCCATCATTATGGATACCAATAAAAGTGTTAAAATAAGATTTAACAATCATCGTTTAGTGAGGCAGTAATTCGCCACCAACAGAAACAGTATATTCTTTAACCATTAGACGGAGGTGTGCGTAAGTGTAGGTAGAATCCTTATCATAACAACATCCTAGTTTATTTAGGATAATGTTTTTAATGGGATCAAATAATAAGAATATAGTGGTGAGTTATGAAGGAAAATTAAATAAAGGAACTCCAGAGAAGACATTACCTCTAAATCGGGTAACTCTTTTTGATTTGATCCAAAGCCTTACTTGAAAATACTTTTTTTCCAAAGTGAGGATTCTAGTAGTAATATAGGAATGTGATGAGGTAATATGAGAATATGTTGGACAAGACAAGGGCTTGAGTGGTTTGGCTGAGGGGGTAGAGGTGGGGGCCTTTTATAAGAGGGAGGTGGGTCACTTTTGGATAGTTTTGAAATGTAACTTTATTATAAAATTATTTTCAGATTATAAAGGTCCCACAATGATTTATTTTTAGGATAAAGTGATAAGGGATTGAATTAAACCCATACAATAGGTTTTAGACAAGTGTAAGTCTTATATTAAACATTATCTTTTTATTTGATTTAAATAGTTCATTAATAAGGTAATCACTGAATCATCATGGTGTCATAAATGAATTTATTTATTTGATGTCTAAATATTATAAAAAATTTCCATAATGTAGGAAATATTTTTATATTTAAAATTAAAATTTATAGTCATATAGATAATTTAAATATACAAAACTAAAATTGTTTTACTTTGGTGATACATACTTTGGTTATATTTTCTTTTCATTAAAAAATATTTTAAATGGTCACTATCACACTAAAATGAATCCATGGGGTCCTAAAGTTGGCACAAGGAATCCAATGTTCATACATGAATCAAAAAATAGCATTAAGACACATATATGTGTAATTTTATATTATTATGATATTATTTTATTACCCTAAACTACCCGATTACTAATTAATCATGATAATTAATGATAATTGTCGTCGATACTATTCATAATGTCCAAAAACAAAAAAGTCTTAATTAAAAAATTTCGAACTCATGATTATAAATATGGAATCCATTATACCAAATTCCAAATGCATAAATTGAAGTAATTAATTTGAAAATATAATTACCTTTGTCAAAACAAATTGCGTGTTTTTAAGAGACAATACCTATCAAAAGATTGACACTTGTTTATGTCCATTTTCAAAGTGAAATTAATTACAATGACCACCATAAGATTAAATGGTAAAAATATATTTTAATTAATCTTTTAAAAAAATTAAAAAGTTAATCTTACCATATAAATAAATTAGACTAAAAGGAGGTTTTGAATTAAAATACAGCATTTTTCACTATTCATAAAAAATGAACTTTATCGGAAAAATAACAAAAATTTAGACAATTTAAATTTTGATTTCCTGATTCTAATGAAGGATTTTATTTTTTCAAATATAACTTATAAAATTTTCAAAAAGTAGTTTAAAAAAAGGGTTCGCTATCAAAAGTCGGTTAATCGACCTTTTAAAGAATATAAGAAAGTTTATTCTTAAAATTTTTATTCATTCTCATTTTAATCCTCTATCATTTATTGGGTAATTGATAAAATATTTAACAAACATATATAATCGTTTTTTAGTTAGTTCAGTTTATTCCCGCCGTTATAATGGTTAAGAGTTAACTACCATTTAAAAAAATATTATTATATTATTAGCATGCAACCTATGATTTCAAAGAAACTAGTTTTTGCATATTGGGTATGCCATCAAACATAGAATTACCTTTAAAGTAATATTAACATTTTATTCACAAATATTAATAAATATGAAAATGTCATATTCTTTATTTACATTCGATGTAACAATTACCATGATGATTCTTCATATATCATTATCATGTGGGTGGTGAAATCTTCTTTCTTTATTCTTCATTCGATCTGCCATCTTGATATTCCATTCATCTCATCTTATATACCTGTCCATTCACCCATTATTCAAACTCCATATATAATTTGAGATCGCATCAATTTATTTCACTACCACTCCGAAAGTCTTATATATCAAGATCCTCTTAAAGCGGTAGTTTTAAACTATTAAATAATTTATCTATTTTTATTCCATTATTGGTAAAAAAATGTTGAGGTGTAGGTGTTTCTATAATTCCTTATGATATTATACTCATAAGTTTTAAAAGATCCACCCTCCTTTTTCATAAGATTTATGAATTATATATCCATGTTTATTGAAAGATATTAAGGGAAATAATTATTAAGAAATAGATTCTTAAAGTCTTACCATTCCGTTTCATCCATTTCCTCTTTATGCTTCAGATTTGTTTTCAAAACTACAATTTTTAATCCTATCCATATAAATTATAAATGACCAAAGTATCTTTATCTTTCTAATAATATTGGATTAACAAAATTATCTATTCCATTGAGTTCACTCAATGTTATGTGACAAGTTGATAAGAAGACCCATTGAATGCCAGTGTTCATTTACACAATAATTTATTGATGGGTAGTTTCTCCTTCTTGGGTGAAGGAAAAGGTTTCACATGGTTTATGTCATTTTTTATAACATGGAATGGATAGGTAATAATTCCTATGATGTGTTTAACCACACCTCCCATTTTGATGAGAATGTGATTTAGGAAATAATTACATTGTACCTCACATGGTTTGTTTCTCTAGCTTCTCCTAATTATTACTATTTTTTGAAAGACAAAAGATTTAGACAAAGAATAAGTCAATAAAGAATTAATAAATAATTTATTTTCTTGTGAAAATTAATTCTATATTCATATATTATAGGATCCCTGTTTTTAGCTTTTCCATAAAATTATAATTCTAGGATCGTGTACAAGAATCCTTTTGTAACTTTTAATCTATATAATCACTAAAGTTGTATGTCCTTTATAATTGTTTTTATAGTTCCTATGATTAAACAATGTATAACGCATAGGAGTGTAAAAATAGGCGTGAAGTAATACCTCATTGTCAAGCACTAGGTAATGATTTATTTAATACTCAATCCACTGTTTTTGGGTTACTACCCGTTGGTAAATCTTTAAGAGATCAACATACTCTTTTAGTATTTTTAAATAGATTTTATTACTCAGAAAAAACACACTCATATACTATACAAAAATGACATGATGTTTCCCAAAAAAATAAAACATATCCCTTATATTTTTATGATTTTTTGGTGTCATAATTCAAAATTTAACTACATCTTACCAATGATACCATCTATGGGGACCCAAATTTTTATTATATGACTATCACATCATTGATAAGATAAATAACATATTATTAACAAATTAAAAGATCAAATAGTTTATTGTCTTGGAAAAATTAGGTTCAGACATCCCTTATAAATAAACCATAATAATTATTTCAATTGTCCATCATAGTACTTCTTAAAGCTATCATGTTCTCTTTATTACATTTTCTACCCTAAGGATATACATCAATTAACAGGGTGAGATAAAATCCTAACAACGGTCAGAATAACATTGTTGGAATATGAGATATGAATCAATATTCATGGTTAATCATAACCATCATCATCGTATCATAATCATGGGACCGTCAACATAAGCATAATGGAATAATTTTATTAAATAATGGAATATGGATTATGCATAATAGTGATACAACATAATAAATTGGTCAAATACTATAGATAGTTTATAACAATGCTAACATACTGTTTATATATATATATATATATATCTAACCATAAATTTTTTTTTTGAAAAAATATATCATCATGTTAAAAAATAATTCATATAATTTCATGAGATATGCAAGAATAACAAATTCATTATAGGGAACTATAATTAGGGGTGAACCCATCACATAATAAAATGATCATAATCATGAATTCCACCTTGGAATATATTTTAGAACAATTTTATTTATGAAATAAACCCATGTAAAAGAAAGGGTTTCATAAAGGTTCCATAGAGAACAATTTTGTGAATTACAATTTTATTTACCAAATGAAAAAGGTAAGTCCTATTTTGGAATAAAAATTATTATTTGAGTATGAAAAAAATAGGAGTTAAGAGTTGTTTTGAAAAAATAAAGTCCAATATGAAAAAATATTTATTATTGGATTAAAAATAATTTTCTAAAGATTTGAATGTTTATTTCCCTAGATGAAATATAAAGAATAATTAATGGAAATTTATAGTATATTATAGGGAATTACACACTAAAATCAATGTGAAATAGAAGTTAACCTAAATAAAAGAGATTGGTTCAAGAATCCACATACCTTAAATCCCAATTTATTTCATTGATTTTCTACCTCCAATATAATAAACGCATGATTATTAAAATATGGAACTATAAGGGAATAATGAATATTGTTTTTCTATTTATAATGTAATATCATTCAATTATATTTGTAAAATCATTTTTTAATTGTGGAAAGTTTTTATATGATTTATTTCATATAATATCCCATCTTATTTCAATCTACTAATTTTTTCAAGGATATTTATATATAAGTAAAAATAATTCCCAAATATAAAAACATTTAATTAAATGTGTATATATTATATATAGAAAATTGCATCCATCAATGAAGGTGGTTAGGATATCCAATATTTTGTCTTTATGTATTTCATTAATTTTTTAACCTCTTTTAGTTCTGTTAATTTTGTATTGGACAATAGTAAAAAATCAAGATCCAGTTGAGACGATTGTATGTATGATTAGGAGGTGTGTAGGAAATAATTGAAGAGAAGTAAGGACATAGAACTAATTTAAACTAGGAATTTTTAATTCATGATGTGAAATATTCTGGACAGACCCCATCCGAGAACTACAAGGCATGAATGTTTTTGGGATGATCCCATGAACTTCATTAATGCCATGAATTATTCTGGGAACCCAGTGAATTATATACACATATCGTGAATTGGGTTCATGAGGTGAAATATATTTTATCTATATTTTTAATCTAGGGAAAATGATTTTATCCCCATATGTGGGAGTCAAGGATTTCACTACACGAATCCCCTATTCACGCCATGATTGTGTTGCACCCAAATTCCTTTTAAATATATTGTTCCATGCACATTCCCCACTCTATCGATTTGCAGAGCATCCATCAGTGACATTTGGGTGACCTTTTAAAAATATAAGCAATCTCCATTGGATATTGAGGATCCAGATAAAGTGTTTGAAGGGATGGATTCTTCTTATTTCAATGGATTTTTTTTAGGGAACCCAATAAACATACTTCATTTTCATTAATGAATGGATAAAAGTAATAATATTATCACTACATTAGACACTGGGGATTTTTATAAATCTTTTCATTTTTAAGGTGGGGGTTCTAGAAAAACTCCCTAAATTCCTATTATGATTTCTTTAGTATGTGTACTATGTGTGGTTGCATCGACATGTTGTTTGTGTGACTGATTTTAAAAAATTTAATAATTGTACAATGAATTTTGTTTCCATAGACATTTCACTGGATCCCATTGGTTCCACTAGCATTAATATTGTGAACTGGAAGCCTTGATTAATGTTATTTTATCAAAACCAATAAATTTTGAAATTTTCAATTTTTGTATATCACTTGACTTATAAGAAATGGACACTTGATAAAACTAATGAATTGTGAGAACTTTGAACCTTTCATATTCTAACACTAGTGATTCATCCTAACGTTGGATAATCCACTAGTTGGTAATAAGGTACCATAAATAAGTATTTTAGAGGATTATGTTCACATGGTGACATGTGGATGTTTGATTACTTGAAACTTGTTTCTCTTGGTTTGGAAGTGAACCAAAGAAACATGTTAGTGGATATTGTATAGTGTAAGAAAGCACTATATCAATGGTTTGATAAGTCCCTTAGTTTCAGAGTTCTCCATGGGAACATGTTAGAGGATCAGGAATATTACAAGGGTCTATTTTGATATAGTTTCTTTACCATTAGTGACATGCACTCTAGGAAGATGTAAGTGGATCTAGCGTAACCCATGGTTCTTGTATGATATTGTTACATTATACATGATATCGATTATTCAACCAAACTTAGAAGAATCCATCAATGGTTGGGGTGATCCATCTTGATGCACAGTTGATCAATTTTCTATAGACATATCTGTCTTGGAGTTGATATAGGTTTGGAAGACCTTGGATTTCAATCCAACACATGAGGGATGTCAGATTTAGTTGGTGTGATATATTAATTTTTTAATTAATAACATATTTATACTATTATTTCATGCCCTATATATTTATACAAAAAAATTTAGACAACATTTTTGGTGGCATACTGAGCTTACTGAGACCCTTTTCAAGCCACCATTTGGTAAAAAGGAGGATTTCATGGCTGCCGATATAGACAAGAGATATGATCCTTGTGTTGGTTTATTACCTTCGATATGGGTTAGAGTTTGAGATGGGACTGCCATGGGGTTTGATACTAGGGTTTTTTTGAGTATTTTATTAAGTATATTTATTCTATTATATATTTTATTTTCAGTATGTGATTAATTTACTTCCATAATATCATTACATGATTCTATAATTATTTGATTTGATCGGTTTTCTCATTATTATACTTGAGTGTCTGGTTTATCTATTGATATTATTTCCATTAATATCAAAACTATTTACCATAGGATATAGACTACCAACAATATTTCTTACACCATCGTTACTAGTTGGAAACCTTAGGCATATGGAGAGTGGTGCTTATGTTCATGTGGCCAACCTGAAATGGTCATGTGGGGGCGTACCATGTTTAGGGATGTTGTAGATTGGTTTCAAAGGGAGGATTCGGGTTTCTTCACCATATGTTCACCATTTGGGAAAGGTATTCATGAGACAATGATTTTTTAGAGTATGGAAATATTCTTGTTCATGGATGTAACTAACCCATGTAGCGGGGAAATATGAGTTCCCAGGGGTGGGGTTATTATTTATATTATTCACTTGTTATGATTTTGATGTTATTTCTTCTTGGGTTATTTAATTATTGTTTTAGGTTACCTTTATTGAGATTTTACTTTTATACTAGTATTGAATGAGATATATAATCATATATCATGATATGAATGTATATAAATATGTCGATAATAATTTTTCGTGACAGGAAAACATTTATTGCATGTGATACATATATATAATCCCATATAAATTGGAAAATTAAACCCTTTGATATATCTGATTAATGGAAATAAATGAAACTATTATGTCATTCCATTTAACTTGTTAATCTATCTTTCTATAAACCTCGATCTAGTGGATATCTATATAAGTTATTTATATCATTTGAGGTTTATCATGTTTTAAAACCCTAAGTTCAAAAGATTATGTTGATACTTGTTGAGAAAAAGGATTCTCATCTTCTTTGAATCAAGCATCAAGAGAGTGGAACTCAATTTTCTCATAACGTAGCTAAGCCAAAACTCCATGAAAATATGATGAATGAGGTGTGCATTCATACCTATACAATATTCCTTAGGGTCATGAAATCCCTATAAAGGGAGATTTTTTAAACTATACATTAAATTTTGGATCTAAAATGATAGTTTTAACTGCATCATCTACCTATATTTAGTAGAGGGGGAGTCCCCTAGGTAGACGGGTTTTGGTTCAATTCAGTTCAAATGACAGTTAAGAACTACAAGAAACCCATAAATGGGATAGTGAAGTTTACTAATTTCATATCTTATGACCAGGGAAGCATTGATTGAATGTTTTAAATAACGTCGGTCAGAAATAAAATACATCCTTGAACGATTATGAAGTGATGTTATTGAACCACTTTTATACAGAGATGTTTTGTGATTACATGGCTCGTGTGGTCATGCACATGACACATGAGGGAATGTTAGTTGTGGACTGTGTTGTAAAATTCACTAATTTATTATGTTTTCTTATAAATTTGGTGGCACATGAGGTAGCTATGAAAAAGTGTTTTCAGTATGGAAATCTATATAATATAAGGCTGCAGGTGAAAAAATTTCACATGCACTACTTTGTTAATATTATTAATAATGATCTAGTCAGAGAATGAAATTTTAGAAAGGATATATGTGTCATCCATGTAGTCAAAATAGTATGACCATAGGGCTTCTTCTAGAAATAAAAAGCATTACTATGATATTTATCCCCACATAAGTATTAGTTATCAAATCCTAGGAAGAATGTTCTCTGAACATAATTTCTTGTTAGTGTGAATATAGTGTGTTAGGTTTGGCCACAAGCATCCACAATTTTCTTCTACTATTGTGTAGTTTCGTTCTTGTAGGAGGAAAATTCATCTTCAAAGGTTCAATAGGAACTCCCAGTAGAAGAGTAGTATAAGTGGATCATTATAAGAACCAATGCCTAAAAGTGTTTCAGTTACCCCTTCAATGATTGGTAAATTGAGATCCACTAGAAAATATGGCTGAGGTAGGGGATGTGGTACGCCCATTTCGGTGTGATAGTACTAGCTAGGTAGAAATTCAAAAAAAAGGTAGACTAGATCCCAAATTAGAGGGGTGAGTCCACTTCACCATATATATTCTTTTCCAACTAGTCGAGATACATCACCTTATCCAATCAGAGGATCAATTCATGTATCATATATGCTTTCTTACATTTTTTATGTAGGTGTATCAAAATCCTATTTATGTTTTTAGTTTTCAAGTAGTCTAAGTTCAGTTTTGGAGAACTTGGATGGCCTTTTATATAAAAAACCTACCACTAGGGATGCTATTAGTGGGTGTAATATGTTTTAAGGAGTTTTTTCTTGAAATTGGTTCTTATAATTTACTATGGATGGTTTTTTGCTATAAATTATATGATTTTATTTCATTATAGGTATGAATTTAATATTTTTATACTATTATTATATTAAATGTTATCCATGGAGAGATTCATTTTAATATATAAAAGGGGTGGCTAAATCCATCATGTATAGTGGGATTTTTAGGCTAGTCATGGAGGAGTAATTTAGTACGAACTGTATTTTATAGTGAATCAGATAATAAAAATTGTTCTAGGTGATTGTGTAATTACACATGATACATTTCCTTTATTTTTCAACTATTTTTATGAACATTTTACATAATAATATTTAGGCTTAACAGTATAGTTGGAGATCAAGTTCATGACCGAGTTAGTGGTTGGATATGAGCCAGTTTCAATCCCACCATATAGAATGGTAGTAGTATAGATTCAGGGTTGAATGTTTAGTTGGAATATCTATAATAAAAATTCTTCATATAAGATATTACTTCTCCATGGGGTTCTCTGGCAGTTTTATTCAAGATGTCTGATGTGAAATTTCATTTATGTGTGGCTTATTAGAGACTAAACTAGATTATGGTAAAGAACTAGTATATACTTTCTTATATTGATGAAATCTTTGTTCATCCAAAAGGTTATGGGATATTCTATAAGACTGACCTGAGATCTGGGTAAAATCAGTATTGGTTGAGACCATATGACATACCACAAACCAATTTTAGGAGTAGGTATGGTTTGTATGAATTTTTGTTGACTCCATTAGGTCATTAAAACAAACCATCAATATTCATTCAAATGATTAATAATATCTTTTATCCATTGGTAGATCAGTTTGTGGTGTTTTTATTTTATTACATCTTAGTATTCTTTCTATCTGAAGATGATCATGCCAAATATGATGACTTTATCTTGAGTACACTAAGAGAGAATCAGATTTACATCAATCAACACAAAACCATTTTCTGAATTGATATAGTGAACATATTAGGTCATGCCTTCTCATAGGATGGAGTTTCATTTGACCCAACCATTTTTTAGCCATGTTATTATGGGAATATACCAAAATTTTCTTTGAGACTTTGAGAATTATTGTTCTAGCGGGCTATTGCTAAAATTTTAACCAAGGTTTCTCCCATATGGAAGAACCAATGTGAAATATTAAAAACATGGCTGAAATTTATTTGGTCATATTTTTTAGGGATGTATTTCCATGAGATAAAGATAAGACTGACCTGAACATAATTACCCACCTTTCACATGCCAAGAATGAAATATAAAGTGTACTGTGATGAAACTAAAATTATACTCGAAGCACTTATGATAGAGGATGATGAAGTTGTTTCTTTTCAAACTATCTAATTAATACCGGATGATAGGAATTACAGAACCCATGATCTTGAGTTATCAATAGTGGAATGAACCTTTATATTCCTAAGACTCTATATTTTGGGTGACAGGTTTTGCGTGTAAATGGCCTGATGTATAGATTTTCTCATCGATATCTGAACAATAAATAGAGGTTGTTGGTTAAGAATCTTCAGTAATTTGAATTTGATCTATCTTACACTATAGGATAGGGAAACATCATTGATGATTATTTCATTTTTAAGGCATAAAATGAATTAGTATAAGAGTATTTCAGGGATTTAAGGATGATTGAACTCTTTTTGTACATGAATATAGTTGTTCTAGAGTCCTAGGGATTAGTATCTTCAATTTCACTATATTCTCTACCCATTCTTTTGGATTTGGTCAGAACTATGTAGTTATCCAATATGAAGGGATTGTCTTTGAGGGAAACTTTATAGTGGGGGAAAAATTGTAATGTTCTATTGGAAGTGGAAATTTTATTCCTATCCATGGTCATGTATGGGTTCTGATGTGACTATGTGAGGAATTGATGAGGGTGTTTCTTACTTCTAGATGGGCAGTACATCCAGTTCCAGCAATGTTTTACTATAATCTCCATAAGTAAAATTGGTTTCCATGGATAAAAAAAGAGTACAATGGGTTTCATCGTGAGTTGTTTTAACTTATCAGTAGATAAAACCCAAGATTCAAAGGCCTAGAAGGTTGTTAAATCCTCTTCACATTCCTAAATGGAAATGGGTGGATGTCACTAAGAATTATGTGAATGTATTACCCAAGACACCCTAAAAAAATATTTAAGTTTGGGTGATCATGAATTTAATTATGAAGGAATCCACATAATTCCTATATAGAAAACCTTCACCATTAATGATTTGGGAAGTCTTTATGTGAAGGAGACAGTTTAACTACACTATGTTCCACAGAGTATTGTTTCTAGTCAGGATCCTCATTTCACATATTTTTTATGGTATGGTTTTCGGAATTGTTTTAAATTTTTGGTTCTTATAAGTATAACCTATCACCTTAGACTGATTCATAAGATGAGAGGATGATTTAGATTCTAGAGGATATGTTATAAGCCAGTGTTTAGGGTTTCAATGTCCCTTAAAAGAATTATCTTGTTCTCACAGAGTTTTTTTATAATATCATCATTCAATCATCAATCCCAATGGGTCTTTTTAAGTCCCTATATTGATAGTTGTGACGTTCACATCTTTTATTTTAAGAGGTTGGTGAGTCGACAGGTGATGGGCCTAGTCACCTAAAAGAGATATACAAGAAGGTTCAGTTGAAAAAGAAGAGGTTGGTCATTATGCAGAGTATACAGAATTTGCATTCTAACCAAAAAATAAGGCCTCTGGTGTTTTAGTTTAACCATCATGTTATTTATTCTGGTGTCTCATAGTTTTAGATTATCGCCATAGTAGTGTAGGAAGTAACATGAGAGAAGTCCAACTATGAAATTAATTCATGTTGGGAAATTGTTTGGGTAAGGCCAATAGATCAATACAATGAATCAATGGTTTTTGGATGACCATGTGAACTTCATTCATTCTCTATCTGGTTTTGGGTATTCATCTAATCGATGAATCACATCATGAATTAGGTTCATGTTGTGAATCAATTTTTATTTGTTTTTCATGAAGGGGCCACTAATTTATTAGTTTATATTGGAGTCAATATATTCACAAAGTGAATACCCTATTCATGGTAAGATTTTTCCAAACCCATCCTCATTTTAAATATCCAGTGATAAGAGATTATGATATATTTTCTCTTCTCTGTCGATTTGAAGACCTTCAATCAATGACATTAAGATGGGACATTTTTCCAAGAAGCATTCTTAATTGGATCAAATTGTTATATAAAAATAGATTAAAGGTAAGACTTCTTCTCTCTATTATCCTTCTCATTTCATAATGTTTCCTTTTTGGAAACCTAGTAGAAAGAATTCTCTACCATAATTTATGGGAATAAAGGATGAATCTGACTAGTACCCTAAACAATGAGGATTTTCCCAGCTCTTATATGAATTTTAGGTTTGTGGTATCAAAGAAATCCATAAAATTGATTACATTAATATGTGAAAAATGGTTGATCATACCTACATGCTATGAACGTGACCTAAATAAATGGATAAATCACTTTATAATGAATTTCACATTATTATACATTCTGTTGGATCTTATTGAGTCTATTTATTTTGAGACTATGAACAAGAAGCTTTTATTAAATTTATTTTTTCATAATAAGTAAAATGTGAAAATTGGGACTTTTTCATAAAATGTGACTTGGGAGAAATGGTAACATAGAAAAACTAATGAAATGTGATAATTGTGAACCAAATATATTTTCATATTGGTGATTCATCTTTTTGTAGGATAATCCATTTGTTAAGAATAAATTACTTGTGAATTTGTAATTTAGAAGGCTTATGATGACTTGATGGTATATTGATGTTTGATTACTAGATAGATGTTTTTCCCCATATTTTTGAAGTGTATAATTGGATCACATAAGTGGACCTATTATACTCTAAGATCCATGTATGATATTTCAGAAATTGTTGTATCTCCCTTTATTTTTTAGTGCATTAAGGAAACAGGTAAGTGGTCTAGCATAATTTATGTGTCTGTTATGATATAATTACATTCCCCATGGTGACGTGTTCTATGAGAAGAGTTATATATATATATAGTATTGTTTAAGGGTCTAATATCATCTAGTTACATAATTCATGCTATTATTTATTCGTTCTAACTCAAGGGAATCTACTAAAAACATAGGTGATCGGTCCGGATATAGGAGGATTTACATATTGATAGATATTTTACTCTTGGTGTCAAATTTGGTTTTGATGACCGTGGGTGACAACCTAGAGCTCGATGGATGGAAGAATTATTTGATATGATGTATAAATTGATTAATTAATACCCGAATTATTTCATTATTTAAAGCTATATATATTCAGAATAAATTTGTTTTGACCCCATGTGTGGTGGCCTACTGAGTTTACTCACACACAATTCAGGATTCTATTTGGTACCAAAGAATATTTCGTGGATGCATGTATAGATAATGTAAATGGACCCTGTGATGGTTGATTTATTACAGCATGGGTATATTTTGGAGATGAGACCAACACATGGTTAATGATATGGATTTTTATGTTGTTTGTGGGTAGTATGTTTTCTATTTTACATATATGATTTTCAGTTATTCATTTAGTTACATTCATCCTATCATTACATTATTATAAATTTTGTTTTTCAGTTTTCTACGAATTTGGTGTGAGTTTATTATTTATTTATTTTATTAATGATATTATTGCAAATCTATACTAGAGGGAGTAGACTCCCCACTACTTTCCTTGTAGAATAACTATTAGTTTGAAGAATATGGCATACATGGAGGAATTCTTGATGCTATGTATCCTACAAAGAATGGTCACGTGAAAGAGTAATGTGTTGGGGGAAATTACCATGGTGATAAGCCAAGAGATGAAATTTCCTTCATAGTAGGTTACCGGATTGTTGATCAGACATTATTAAATGACAAGGAAATTGAACATTAACATATAAATATATCTTAAATATAGTCATTATATTGGGTCAAAATAATTCATATAAAGTTAAAACACTAATAAATTAATCATATAAGAGTTGGGATTTAAAGGAATAGTTAGGTTGAGGGATATAAGAAGAAAATGAGAAGAAATTTTTTAGAATGTTTACTATAATGAACCATAAATATCAAAAATAGATATTACATCTAAGTAGATCAATATTCATATTACAAAAAAACTATGCAAAGACCATATGGTTTTAATGACTTCGGAAACTTGGAATCAAATGCAACTGGTTTATAAAACATATACATTGTCTCCTACTTATTCATTCATAATTATAACCATATTCACCATTCATACATAATATCTACCATCATATAATATGGGTAAATAAAAATAAGAAAAAGGTGAGCTTAAGCGCTCCATAAGGGTAAAAACGGAGATTTCAGTGATATCATAAGCACAAGAACATGTACATAACATTTCAAAAGTACACGATCCATATCAAAGATCATAATCTTGAGTGATGGAATAAATCATAGAATTTAAGAATATGTGAATAGTAACAAATAATGAGACATGAATGAATAATCTTTTTATAAGACATGAAATGTGGAATACACATAAGAATAAAAATTAATTTCTTTAGTAGTCAAGGATCATTCCTAAGAATATCAAAGTGGAATGGGTTCACATCCAAAACCATCATAGTAGCTAAGGTTTATACCAAGACTATCATAGTTTATTGGGTTTACTCCCCAAACCATCATAATATCCATTGTTAACTCCCAATATTATCATAGTGGATTTGGTTCACTTCCCAAGCCATCCTAGTATCCATGTTTCTCCCCAAGACAATAAAAGTGGATTGGGTTAGCTCCCCACATCATCTTGGCAGTAACGTTTTTTTTTCAACTAGTTTCAATTACATTTCTAGTCATGTTTATATAATGAGATATAAATAATTACCCCAAAAAACCGAGGGATATATAGGTCTCACCCATCACATGATGAAAATCATACAAATGTGTTCTGCGAGAATGTAAATCACTCTTCACATCAAAAATGATGTGAATAAATGAGTTTCATAAACATTTCACCATAACATAACACATATAAAATAAATAGGTTTCATAAATATCATTCCACTATAATCAAAGACCAATTGTAAAATGAGTAATGGTGGTAATCTTGAATAATATCCCTAGTAATGCATAAGTAACATTAAATAATGTTATATTTGATGGAAAATAATTCTAAATGATTACTTGAAGTAGTTCTTGAGAAAAAAATATCCATTCTATTTTGAAAATATATTTTTAAAATGTTGTGAAATAATAAGATAAAACATTTACATTGAAAATAACTTTGTAATCATATAAAATATGCTTAATGAAATAAAAGAGTCATGATAGTGGGAAAATCCGCTAATGTAGTATAATAAAAAAACATAATTTGGATTTTTTTTGAAAAACTCATAAATGGAAACATATAGAAAATGACATAAATAATCCTTTTAAACCGTTTAATATCCAACTAAGACTATTACTATGGTTACAAGGGTGTTAAACCATAGATAAAGAATAAAAATTGTTCATGTGACCTAAGCATAGCTAAAAAAGGGAAAAACACAAGAAAACTAAAATTTACACAATGGAAATGGAAGGTAGTGATTTATAATGGAATGATGAAGGCGTACAGTAGGAATAATGATAGATAGATAAAGAAGCATGTATTGGATGAGATTAGAGAGAGCATACTATCATGAATTGATTGAAATATTTTCTTTTAATACTTTAGTTTACCATAATTATATTAGTTTGGAAAAATAAAGGTGGTGTTCTACTATTCTCTCACTTGGGTATATTAAGAAAACTATTCAATCATTCTGTATTAATGATTGAAAGATGTGGGGTCTATTTGTGCAAAAATATCCCAAAATTCTTCTCACATCAATCCCCCTTGATATTTTTTTCCAAAAAATGGTCCAATTTTTATTAGAATTTTTTAAATTATGTCAAAAAAATATTTCATCTTATTTCAATACTAGAGGGTATATCAGCTTCTATATTAACATATATTAAGTACTTCCTAGTTTATTAAAACTTACTAGTTGTTGATGGTTTCATTACATATGAAACTGTTGACAATGTATGATTTTTGAGTGGTGTAGAATATTGTTTCAATGGAATTTTCTTGTTTAGGAACCAAGGAAGGGAGTGATATATGATATATTTTTTTGTAATTAAGATCACAACTTTAGGAAAATATATTTTTGAAATTAAACTAAGGGGTCACATATTTAAAAAAATTATCAACTTTAAAGAGCCAAATAAAATTTTAATATTATATGTCCATAGAAAACAAAGTAAAATTGGAAAATGAGATCCCAATATTATCATTTGAGACTCTAAGAACTCAGTGTGTGTAATACCACTATAAATTTCAATAATTTCTTTCGAATAGTCTTCTCCACTGAGAAATGGTTGGGTAAAATTAAAAACAAATCAAAAGAAAACAATAAAGTTCCTAGTAGTCAAAAAATGAGTTCATCAAGGTTAGGGGATTTTAAAACCCGGATGAAGAAGGGAAAAATTTACATGTATTAAAATCATCTTAGTTGTATCTATAATGTAATTAAAAAATTGGACTTTCGTTTTTGGAACCTAGGAGAAAGTGAAAAATGAAGCCGACTTTTGTTAAGATTTTAATTCTACATAATCGAACATGTTATCACTCTTAGAATTGGTATTTGAATTGGAATTGAATTATGGGAGTAAATGATTTTTTATAATTGTAATGAAAACTTTAATAGTGGATGAGTCAGTGTTCCCTCTATTTCTAATGTCTAGTAAAATTTATGTAGGACCACATTTGAGAACTCTTGAAAAGAATGACCAAGATCTAGGCCATTTTTTAGAAGTCTTGACATGATCATTTTGAATTGAATTTGAAATTCCATTTCCATTTTTTTTGAAAAGACAAAAGAATACATTGTTTTGAGCACATATAATCATTTATGTGTGGGGGAGTTTGATGTTGATGTTTTAACTGCACTTTTCCACTAATTTTTGTCATTTTATTGAACTTTTATTTTTTAAAAATTTATTCTGGTTCATAATTATAAATTAATGAATTTTTTTGTTTAAAACTGTTATTTTTTTTATATTAATAATTTTAGAGTTAAATTTTTTAGTGTAATAATTTCAAATTAATAAATTTATTTTCTTTTAACATTCATTTTTTTATTCTTTTGTTTTTATTTAAAATATAATTTTTCATTCTTTTTATTCATTAATTATTTCTCTAATTATTGTTCCATTTATTTTATCTTTATTAGGTTTAGATCAATTATTTAATTCAATTTATACATCATTTTATATTTTTAAACAAAGAAATTTTACCTTTTTTTGATAAATTAAATAATTAAATTAATTATAAAAATATAATTCGATTATTTAAATTTTATAATACTTAGTATTGTTTAACATTAATTTAATTCCGTGGTTTAATAAATTCATTTATTCAATTAATTAGTTATTTTATTTAAGAAACTAACTTTAAATATATCAAATTTTTTAAATTAATTTCTTTGTACGAATTTTAATCTGAAATTTTCAATCTATTGAATATTTTTTAATTAAATGAATTTTTTTATATTACCAAAATGTGAATTATAATTTTGTTTAGTTTTTTTTAATTTTCATAATTTATCTTTCTAGTTAAATTAATTTTTTGATTTTGTATGAATTTTATTATTAGTTTTTATTTGTTTTCTAGGTGATGGTGCTACGGCTGGATTACACCAAACTCCAAGCTTTTTTAACCACCACCCACCACCTCCCATTTTCCCTATTTTTTTCTTTCTTTTCTATTTTTTAAAAACCATCATTCTGTATTCTCAATTTTTAATTTATTTATGAGGTTTGTTTGTTTCTCTTTATTTGGTGTTAGGATCTGGAATCTCTAGTAATAAGATCTATTTCCTGGGGATTGATTCATGTATTGAATTTGGATGGTAGCTAGAGGTGAAATATTTATTGTGATCATCGTATTCTTCTTCTACATAGAAGATTGTGACTATGATTTTTTTATTCCATAGTGCACACTTTCACATTACTAGTTTCTGACTTTCTTGCCTAATTTAATTTCTGATTCCTTTCTTGATTTCTCAAAATGAGTAATTGAGTTGGGTTATGCGATATAATGAACTCAACTGGACCATTCTGGCTTATAACATCCATATCAGAATATGTTATTTAAGGGACTCATTTTGAAATTAAAAGTCATGACCAACCACTGAAGAAATTTGGTGTTTGATTGTTCATTATTTTTTATGATAGGTGTGTGATATGAGTCATCAATCTTGAATTGAGTTCATTGAGGGTCTTTTATATAATTATTATGTTGATTTTTGAAGGGTATTCTAGGGTGGAACCACTGAGATATTTCCTTACTATAACAGACACTTTTGTCTACTTTTCTGATTTTTTTCATTCACTTTGTTTTAATCACCTCTTAGTATTTTTTCTTTATTTTATTTTTATTTTTTCCTTCTATGTATTTAATCATTTTTTATTAGTGTTTTTTGTTTTCAAAATATACAATAACACAATTTGTTTTTGGAAATACCACTATATATCTTGACATTGCTTCCTTGAGAGTGAACCCAAGGTTAGACACTGTAGTAAGAGGGGTTTAACCATAAATAATGACTTATTGATTTTTCAATAGACCAAAGAAATGAAAAAAGAAGCAAAAAGAAACTACAAAAAAATGAAATTAGTAAAAAAAAATGGAATGTAGTGGGTGAAATTGAATGATTCAAGGGAAGTAGAGAGGCCAAGAAACAAGAGTGGAACGAGTAGTTGATGAATTATGATTCTTAGGTAATTTCCAATTGATGATGATATTGCACCCTATTATAATCAAATTAATTCAATTTCCTAGTTCTTGTGAAATGGATAAAATTAACTGATCAGTGGATTCTATGAATTTCCAAAACTCGATGAACCTTATTTCATTTATATCATTTTATCCTAAATTAAGAATTAATCTATTAACTATGTAGAATAGATACTTTGATTTTTTCTTGTTTTATGTACATTAGTCAATGATCCTTGGTGAAGGAAATCAATTCCCTCACCTATCAGTTCTTACGTTATGAATAAATGCTCATAATTAAGAAGAAAATAACACAGAACTTCTAAATACACTAAATAATAAAAATAATAAAAATATAATCGATAAATATTTTTTGAATTATTTTTATGACTCAGGTTACTCAACTGCCAAGTATATCATGGTGCGAGGGAGTTGATCGTGGGTAAAATCTTCACAAGGATCTCTATTAGTTGAGGGATCAATGCTGAGTCACCAGAGAATCAAGATTAAAGAAAAGGATATTTCAAATGGAGGAAATAAATAAATTCAACATCCATCAAGGGGATAAAATCATCATTCACTATATTACCGCCAATTCCATTCCTCCTACACACTCCTCAATGATTCTTCCATCTGATTCCTCTAACTCATCCATTAACTACACAAATAATCCCATACATTCATCCATATATTTCTATTTATCATCCTCACATCTCTCCCACCATCAATTCAATAGATGGGCACAAAAAACATAGACTAGGGAAAGTATCCTAGTTCGTAGTACGAAATATATATAGTGATAGAAGGGAGTAGATAAACCTTGATCGAGATTCTTCTTACCCTATTTCTTCTTATTTTATACAATTCCATTTTCCTCGACATGTGTAGTTAATTACATAAGGGTAGTTGGAATATTATGCACTATATATATTTTTATTCATTATATTTGTATTAGTTTATTTTTTTAGTTCATTTCTATGATCTCTGTTCTTTTCTGCTTAATTATGATCTTTTTTTTTCACTACCTATGAACTGATGGGTGAGGGAAGTTATTTATTTTACCTTGGATCATTGAACAAAGTATTGAAAAATCGAAAAGGCCAATTTATATCTTCTTCATAGATAACAAATTAATTATTAAGTAAGATTCTAATGATCTAAATGAATGAATGTTCATTGATCTATGTAAACTCATTGAATCTAGTGTTCAGTGAATCTTCACCATTTCCAAAGCACTGAATAGTTGTTTCAGTTTGAGAATAATAGGAAATAATTTCTACACTAGTCCAATCCATCCTGAAGAAAATAATTCATCAACTACAAGACTCACTCATGTTTATTTTCCTCACTATTTCCATATATCAATCCATTTCACCAACTACATTCCATTTTTTACTATTTTCATTTTAGTTTTTTGTGATGCTTTCACTTTTTTCATTGGTCAATTTCACAATCACTAATTTCATATCTATGGATCTACCCTTATTACTATAGTATTATTTTATGTAGGTTATATATATATATATATATTAAATCTGTATGATTCCAATTACGTCAATAATCTGATGAAACACTATGATGAACATGAGCCTTCCTTAAGATACATTCTATGTCACCGTGCCACTACGCCTTACCCCTCTGCTCGAAATCATAGATGCTGACTTCGCCATTCCCACCTGACACCACTTATATTTCCATTACCCACTTCCGGACTCACTCATCATTGGAAAACTACAAATGGTGAGTCCCAACCTACCTCCAACCACTCACCCACCATTGGAAACTCCATCTATGGCTCCCAACCATCTTTTTCTCACTCATAAATTTTCTCACCACCAGATTCCCCCTCACTTCCATTGAAAAAAAATCACACCCATCATTATTAATCATAAAATGCATGATCCTTCCACTCACTATTGGAAATCAACCAATGGTGAGTCGCATCCCACATTCTGACACCTTTCTCCAATAAGAACCCACCACCAAACGTCTCCCAGCAACCATCCACCATCACACCAACCATACACCACTCAAACCAGTAGGATCCCAATAAATTCAAAACTAGTAGAAATAATGAAAATTCATACAAAAATGCAGATTGAACATTACAAAATTAAGGAATAAAAAAAGTCCATCTTGAGAGAAGATGAAAAAGAAAATTTATATAGATCCAAATACCAAATCCATTACTAGATCTGAAACCGTAGGAACCAAAACCTCAATCCCACCTGAAGAACAATTCCAATTAAGGATACAATCCAAAGACACCCATGATGATGTCTTCTATCCAAACCTCTTAAATAATCTCAGAAAATCAACCCACTCCCCTTCTTGCACTTCTTGAGATGATTTCTTCTCCATGAAGCCAACTGGGCATCGCCATTTCTCTAGTGTTACCAGTCATCACGGGAAAAAACCCCTACTTCCATCCACCATTCAAGATTTAAGCTCTTATGGTCTAGAGAACCCCATAATAACCCTTCTCTATCACCTCTCCCTAATGTTATCAGGAGCAAACCCCCATTTTCCCCCTTTGTTCTCCGCTGTGAGCCGAACACCCCTACACTCTCCTCTATTTCAGCCACTCGATCCCCAACTCTTCAATTTTTATTTTCTTATTTTTATAATTACCTATATAATATGACATATTTAATAATAATAATAATATAACAAATATATCGATATATATTAATAATATTAAGTACTGATATTAATGAAATGATTTAATTGTTATACTATATATTTTTTCATATTTTACTAATAATAAATACTTCTAATAAAAATTTGTATTATCACAATTTTTTTATCAATAATAATATTAGGATATGTTAGTAAATGTGTATTTGAAGAATTATTTTATTTTTTTTATATATATATAATTGTTTTTCTTTGTTACTATTGTTTGAATTTTTTTTATATTTTAATTTTTTGGAGCTGATTGTGGGTGCTCATGGTGATTGTGATAGGACTCGAGGGAAGGCATGATGTGTTTCATGAGGATGGATGCACTCATTGAATATTCAATGATGATCTTGTGATAGGCATGCTAAATTCTTTCCATGTAGATGTCACTCATATTATTTAGGTCAATCTTTTCATTTTAGTTTTCTAAATAAGAGTAGGACTACACCTATTATCTAAAAAAACCTATTCCAACCCATCCCTAATACATAGGAATAGTTATCTCTTTAAATATGGGAACCCCGCTACTTTATCATCATCTATTTTAATTATTTTTGTTTTATTATATTGTCTTTAAATATTTGTTCATCGTTATGTTTTCTTAATTCAAATTTGGTATTTGTAAGTTATTCTTCTTTATTTCATGTTGTGATCTTGAATATCTAGAAATGGAGAGCTAATATGTGATTCAAGATTCTGGATGTGAATCATGATGCGACCCGGATATTAGAGCCTCATCACGATAATCCTTTTATATTCATCACTCTAAGGTGATTGTGAACAACAATTGGGTTTTATGAGAGCATGTTCTTCCACTATATTTATATATTCCTATATATACATTGATCCATTTCCCATTATACTTTTAAATTTCTTGATAGAGTGATTAATTGAGGATTTCGTGAGTTTTGACCCTTCAATGAAAACTTTTGTTAGGGAGAAATTATTGGTTTTAGTGATCTTCTTTGTTGATTTCATCACATTTGGGATATTTCTTGTGTCTTGGAAGAGATTCAATGCATGAGTTCTCAACGTTTTGGGAGAGAAATGTGTGCGAATCGTGCCATAAACCATGCACTAATTGAGTTGAGAGGTTTTGGTCTTATCTAAAGTAGATCTATGATAGGGAGTTGAGGGTGGATCAACCTAGGTCTAGACATATTTTTGCTAAAAAAATTTCTTTTTGAATATTTATTTTCACATTATTTGTGTTTTTTTCTTCATCTTTGATTGTTTTGTTAATTCACTTTTTTATATCTCCCCTATGTTATTTTCATCAATTTTTTTTCTTTTTTGGTTTGATATTTTAAAATTTTAATAAAAAAATAAATAACTTGGAAAACCACTCAGGGTCTCAACAATATATTCTTAAGAGTGTCCTCGAGGTTAGACACTTTAAAACTAGTTTAGTGTTAAAAAATTCATCAAACTATAAGAGAGGACTGAGTTGTTTTAGTGATCAAAAAAAGGAAGAAAGTAAAAAATGCAAAAACAAACATCAACAATGGATGATGTGGATGGAATTTGGAAGTGAATAAAATTGTTTGTGTTTGAAGGTGATTGTGAATGTACAAAAATGAAAGTATAAATAATAATAAACAACGAAAAAATACAATTAATGAGAATGGTGAAATTTGATTTCCATTTTCATAAATGAATTTCCATTGTTCATGCCTTTAAATTTACAAATCCGGATCTAATTGTAAGTGGTTGAACATATTTTTTTATGTAGTCAAACTCTGATAAAATAACCCCAACAATTTTTCAACTATATAAATAATTCCTCCACCATTTGAGAAAAATCATAAATAATTGAGTTCAAAATGTTAGTTTAACATGATGAACCTCTCCCCCTCAGGCTTGATTAACATTTCAGTAATATATTTATATTAAAGAAATTTTGATTTAAATTCTCATCGAGATCATTTTTTAGTAATTCATGATGTTTTTAAAAAATTATTTTCCATAATGATATAGAGAGGTAATCCTATAGAAGGAGAATTCATGAGCGGAGGAAATAAGAAAAAAAAACATCTCCTCATTTTCCCCAATAGAGGGATTAACTGAGCATCATACTGGAAAATAAAAATATTAACAGAATTTAAAACAAAGTACTTCATGTAGAAATAAAATGACAAAAAATAGAGAAAATGAGAAAAGAATCATCTATCTCCCAACTCAATCTCCAAAATATCTAAATGCTCTAATTGGTATTGTCTACGCCTGACTGAATGGTTTCTCAAATGGGGTGTAGAATGATGTTATTCTACCCTCAGAATGTGGAATATGGAAGATGAGAATGGTCTTGCTAGTGGAAGTGGATCTCCAACTTCTTTCTGACAGATCTCTCTTGAAAGTGTCCATAGTGAATATGTTGGTGATACATTTCCTCTCCTTGGTGGTCTTCCATTACCTGTTATATTAAAACAAAAAAAATCTCAAAATGAGAAATTAATTAATTACAAAAAAGAATGAAAAAAATAATTTATATAGACGAAAAACAGTGAAAATTATTTATTAGAGAAAATGAATTAGAGTAAAATACCTAATGAAATTAAATTGTTTAAAAAAATATTTTGACATAATTATTAATTTATGAATTAAAAGAATGAATTAATTAAATTTTAGAAAAATAATCAAATGAATGAATAAATAAAAAAATATTAATCAACATAACAATCAGTTAATTTTTTCAAAACTTAACTAAATAATTTAATAATTAAAATAATACAAAAATTAGGTATTTTTAAAGAAAATATAGAATATTAATGAATTAAAAGTAATAGGATGAGAAATTATAATTAAAAAAATAGAATAGAAAATAAATATTAAAAATTGTAAATATTTTGTTTTAAATTATTCAAAATGAAAAAAGTATCCCTAAAATAATTTTTTTTGCAAAAAATGAATTTTTTTTAATTTAATTTTACATTAAAAATTATTGAGAGTTATTAAAAATTGCATTATTTTAAAAAGAAAATGATAATAAAAAATGAATAAAATGTTGTTGTGTGAAACTAAAAACAACCACATCGTACTCCTCCATACATAATTTTTTTTCCTCAAACAAATGCAGGTATTTTAATTATAAAGTAGAAGGAATTATTTCATATTGAGAAAATAAATGAAACATGTCTTCATTTTAAAAGATGAGGAACAAGACCATGTTAGAATTCTTATATAATGAGTTCACAAAAGGTCCTACCTAGATTAAAAAATTCACTATAAATCAATGGAAAACAAATTTTCCCACTATAAATCATGTCATGCATCCAATATAAAATCACATATTGTCCCACTTAAAGTACAGATCAATTTCTAATTCAAGGAGTGATGATAGGTTAGATAAAGTGGAATTAAAACCATAACAAAATGAACCTACAATTTTCAACTTATCCTCGGTTTGAAATCGTTTTTTTAATTTTATCATTTTATTAATACAAATAAAATGATCATCAAATATTTAAAATTTCCCCATCTTCATCTAGGTTCAAAATTCCTCTCAACTCAATTAAGTAATTTTTTCACACTAGGAACATTATTTTTAATTATTTTTAAATTTCCTATCCATGTATGTGAAAATCTCTCTGAAAATTTTTTATTGATATGTAATGAGCGATAAAACACACTTAAACATGAACCTATTACCTGGAGTCTCATATGTCCCCCATGGGATACCATTTTTTCAATTTGCTCTGGTTTCAACATACATCTAATATTTCCATTTGAGTTGGATCCCAAAGGTGATTTTTTTATTAAACGATTATTCCCCTAGGTTCGAGTTAAAAAATATAGTTTCCTAATGTAATGTTAATAATTCCAAAAAAACTTTAGCATATATCACTCCATTACTTAGTTCCTAGATAGTAAACCCATAAGTACTATTTGCTACTTTACTCAGAAATTATACATCCCTAATAGTTGTAGACACAATGAAACCCTCAAAAACAAGTTGGTTGTTATCCACTTGGCATGACTTATTTGATATGAAAATTGAAGCCTATAAACAACAAAGTTGTGAAATAATTTACTTTTTTATAAATAATTCCAAAAAAATTTCAAAAAATTTGACAAATGTTTTAACAAAATTTAATGTAGAATGATGTGAATAGAATTTCCGTACAACTGCACAAAACACCCCCTCTGCCCAAAACAAAAAAAATCAAAAATATCGGCATTGTTGAATCTCCAGGTGGGATATATCTATGTTCAAATAACCTTTTCAGTTAATAAGTAAAATTATTACTAATGGCGATTACATTAATGTTAAAAATTATACATTTCAACACATAGAAATAAAAATAAGAGGAAAAAACCAAAAGAAAACCCAGTAACAACCACCATCATATCAATCATAATTTGTTTTTGAAAATCTAATTCTTTGAATTTTTATAAGAATTGAAACATAATTAACAATGAATTCCCAATAATATAATGATAATCAATAAACTAAAAAAACTATATAAAGTAAGGGAAAAAGGGTACAGTTTGTTTCAAAATGCTGTTCAACTAAATTTTCCACTCACTAGATTCTAAAAGCTAACACACAAGAATGGAAAATTTATTAATATTTTAAAAAGGAAACAAGGTTTCTTCGCCCCACATTGAAAATTTATACATGAATTAATATATGAGAAAAAATAATATTGAAAGAGTTGAATAACACTTCCATGAATGTGAGATATTTGACCATTATTGAATATTAAAAAAATCAATTTTGAAGAACTATGTGACCTGAGATTTTATTCCAATCCATTTTTTTATAGATAAGAAAATAAACATAAGATTCAAAATGGATAGAAAATAAGGATTTAACCAAATATTTGGTTGAAGAGAGGTCATCTAGATGATATAGTTTGATGTTACCTTATTTTTCTATTGCTGAGATTTTATTAGTGGTTTACATCCATGTGAAACCATCAAATAGAAAAGACAATAGATTGTAGAATCAGCCAGAAAAATTTTTCATTATTGAAAAATATAAATAAAAAATAATATATCACCAAGACCATGAGTTAGTTCCCATGAAAAAGTATGTTTATAGTCTATAGTTATACTTATGACAGAATCATTCATAAGAAGAAAAATGGAAGCCAATCCCTTTGACTACCCTTACAATAAATATTTTATCATTTTACCACTAACCAAGAATGGTCTATTTTATCCTCCATCTAGCTCCACAACTATATTAACTTGAACTCTCAAAATAGTGAACGTTCCAGACAAGATGGGATTTAATTTTCCTAGAAAATGATTCATCCTATCATTTAACAACATGACTTTATAAGAAAACATAAAATTACAATTCTAAATTATTGAATAATGAAAAATATTTTTTTCATTATTTATATGTTTTATCATTCTCAAAAAATCTATCCAAATCACCAATAAATCACTTAACTCTAACAATATTCAGACGCCAGCTAACTTCAAGTCAAAGTTCAGGGACATCACTGCCCTATAAGACATTTGATGCAATTATATAGCCAGATGAAACGTTTTACCAGAGAATAAATTGTATGGGGAAATCTATATGGGATTTTTTTATGATATTATATATCCACATAATGCCTCATGTAACTTCACTGAAAAATCTTTCCAGGAGATAGAAATTCTCTTTTAAAAGATTTTCTTGAGTTCCCAATTAGGCACTTCATCCTACCAAATATAATGTGGGTGGAAAGTGATACCTATTATATTAGAACATCCATACTTATACTTCAAATTCATGAACTTATAATTCTTAAAGTGTGTTCCATTGTCAATGATGAATTCTCTATGCACAACAAACCTAGAAAAAATATTTCTCTTGATAAACATCACCACACTAGTAGTAGAATTATTGGGAAGACCCAGCTCTTCAACCTAATTGGATACATAGAAAATAAAAACTACAATATAACCATTCATATTAAGGGATGGGAAGGTTACCATGACATCCAGTCCACATACCTAAAAAATATCAACCTATAGAATTTCATTTTTAGGAATCTCTTGTATTCATATAATATTTCCTAGGAAATGGGACTTTTCAAATTTAATGACAAAACTTCTAGAATCTTTGAACCAAGTAGTCCATTAGAAACCAACATTTTGGATCTTATATGAATTATTATCAAAATCATGGTGCCCACAACAATGCGATAAATTACATATATCTAGTATGTGAAACAAATCTTTCTCAGTAATAAATCTATTCAAAATACCATCTTCACATCTCCTTAAAAAGAATATGGTCATCCCAGAAATAATATTTCAACTCAGAAATAAAGTATTTTCTATTGTTCTGTAAGAGGTCCTTGATCATGAAGCCAATATCCAAAAAAAATTCAAAGTCTACAAACCAAGAAGACCACTAAACAGAAGAACCAAACAATTTTTATTAGAGAATGAGGAATTTATTTCTCTTGGTTTCCCAGTTTCACTGTTAGGTAACCTAATAAATTACTATGCAACAAACATTTTCACCCCCCTTCTCACCCTTGATAACAAAATCAAATTCTTATAGCTAAAATGTTCACCACATGAGTCTAGTATTCGAGTCCTATTTATCTAACAAGTACTTTAGGGTTTCATAACCAGTAAATATGATAACCTTAAACCCTATCATGTATGTTATAATTTTCTCTAGAGAAAAAAAGCATTGAAACTAGTTCTATTTTAGTGGTGGAATTATTCTTCTAAAAATAATCCAATAGTTTGCTGGCATAGTAAATGACATGAAACTACCTTTATTTAGACTTCCCCAAATGAAAAATTAAGCCCAGATCACTAGAATCACAAATTACCTCAAATAGGAGATGTCAGTATGAGATAGTTATCACTAGTGAGGTGGTTATATTTTCCATAATCAAATTAATGTACTCCATAAATTTCTCATCAAACACAAAGAGAGTTCACTCAACTATAATTGAGAACAATTACTTTCAGATCACAGAAAAATTGTTAATGAACCTTCTATAAAACCCATCATTTCCCATGAATATTCTCATCCCATTTAAATTTTTAGGTGGGGAAGCTTTTTGATCACATATATATTTGAATTGTCAACTTATAACCCCTTTTAGGAATATTTGTAACCCAATATAGATCAATCAGTATCCAAGAACATGTAATTTTCCTATTTGAGAACAATATTTGTCTCTTTGAATCTCTACATCACAGTTTTTAAATTCTCAAGTTAGTTTTCAAAATCACTCCCTAAAACAAAAAAATAATCCATGAACACCTCAGTTTTCCTTCCAATAATAGCTAAGAAAATACCCATTATACATATATGAATTGAGTCTAGAGAACCAAACAATACAAAAGTGCATTCTCTGGTAGGTGAATGTTCTAGATGGACAACATAAAGTGGTCTTTTACTGATCCTAATGTGAAATAATAATCTTTTTGTAATCAGAGTAGACATCAAGAAAATAGATGTATTCATTACAATCCATCCTCTCTTACATTTTGTCAAAAAATAAAATTTGAAATTGTTCCTTACTTATAGAATCATTATTTTTTCTAAAATATTTATATACCCTCCATTTATTCATAGATCCTATTTGGATTTTCTCATTCCTCTCATTTCTCACCATAATCACTCCCCTCATTGTGGGGAATACCTAAACATGACTAACCCAAGGACTAACATAAATGGGAAAAATGATCCTAGTTTCAACCAATGTGATAAATTCCTCACAGCTTCTTTCATGTTTGGGTTATGTATCCTTTGGGATTGCAATCATTGTTTACACTCAAGATCCATGGGTATTTTATGCATACATAACAACAAACTTATCCCATTTATGTATGAAATTGTCTAACTAATGAAAGAATTATACTTCATTAAAAATCTTAGTAGGTTGTCATGTTTTCCTCCCTAAATCTTGGATGAGATTATCATAGGAATTGTGGATTTATACCCTAAAATAGAATACTCTAGATGTAGAGGGAGGGGTTTTAGATACATATGGGGTGGTTCTTGACTTGGGGGAAGAAACATGGTCTTAGGTGGAATAAATTATTTATGCTGCCTCTTGAATAAGGAAATGCAGAATGCTTCCTCCTCATCTTTATTACTTCTAGAAAAATATTCCTCAAACATAAACTCTAATTTTGGTGACAAAATTTGTTCCAATGAGAACTCATTTATATTGTCCAAGAACACTCCCTCAAACTCATCAACATGCTAATACTATTTAATAGAAGTAATCTGCATGCATTTTGTAGATGGGATCTCAAGTTCACTATTAATATCTTCCAATGTCCTCCAAAGTCTTATTCATCCTCATCAATAGAACAATAATCTACAAACATATCATACTTAGGAATGATTGGGTGGGTGGATTATTTAATTTTCATGAACACATTGAATTCTAATTTTTCCCCCATTTTGAAAATTAATTTCCCCTTAGAGACATCTATTATATTTCTTTCTTATAGCTAGGAATGACCTATAAAGGATAATAGATACCTCTTGGTGACACTCCATATCTAGAATCTGAAATATAGAAGGTAAGAATAATCTACTAACTTCCACTAGTAGGTCATCTACCCTACTGATTGGATGATTAATGGATCGATCAACATGTTTTAATGTAATAATGGACTGATGGGGAACACCTTATGTCATGTGTTGAAATAATGATAGTGGGATCAGATTTATAGTCAATCCAAATTCACAAAAACAACTTATCATAACACCTCTATCTCCAAATGTAGAAAAGATAACAATGTTCATTGGGTACTAAATCATATGAGGTATCTGTTGGAACCAGGTTCTTCAAAGAATGATTTGGTGTATGGTTTGTGTTTGTTGTCAATCCTCAGTGGAAGTTCAGGGTGTGAACCAACAAAGCGATCATACCGTTCAGGAAGAAAACAGTAGTGAAGGTGGCGCTGTTTCCCAGTGTTTGCCAAATTTTTGGGCCTGAAAATCCGTAAATAAAGTAAAGTGTTTTTGGCAAAGATACTTGCGTGCCGAACTCTTGGAGGATGAAAGACTTGCGCACCTTATGTTTTTGAGGATCAGAACATCAAAATTTGGCTAAGGAAAGAAGGTCGCACAAGTGTTGGTTGGGTCGCGCAAGTAACTTGCGCGACAGAGGATCTGGAGACAGGACTTGCGCGCCGTCGAGGGACTTGCGCGCCGCCGCGCAGGGTGTCCAGTTTGCCTATAAATACTGGACCACCCCTCCTCATTTCCAACGGAGTTCAAGGCCGAGAGATTGTTCGAGCTCTCGTCGCGCAGGTGGTAGAGTCGCGCAGGTGGTTGTTTTGTCGCGCAAGTAGAGTTTGCGCGCTGGTGTTTGGCTGTTCTCCCAAGGCAGTTTGGAAGAGAAAGGAAGTGGATCGCGCAAGTATTTAGTTCAAGAAGGCAGTGTCGCACAGGTGCTTCAGTGACACTTGCGCGCCAGTTTATTCTTGCGCGCCTGATACTTGCGCGCCGCCGGGAGACTTGCGCGCCACCGGGAGACTTGCGCGCCGGGCTTGAAAAGGGGACCTAGACACTATTGAAGCACGCCTGCCTTGCTGGAGCTGCACGAAAGCCGAGAAACTACTCGGTTCATTCGAGGAAAAGTGATATTCTTCTTCTGGTGAGAATCGGACTTCAATAGAGCATCTACATTCAACAAAGGATGCACTCTTATGCAAATGAAGAAGAGACATACACGTCTATAAACTGAGTGGGACTTCACCAACGGCAGGGAGCCAGGGGGAGTCAACGGGAGTGACCCGAGGGACGCAGTGAGTTATCCCTGAACTATTGTAAAGGCAGTGAGCCTGGGACAGGGTGTCTGTACCCGAACTTTTGTATCCGCAGCTAGTGAAGCATAGTGGATTTAGGTACGACCGGCAACCTGTCGGCGTATGCTCCTTGGACGTAGCCCTTAGTGGTGAACCAAGTAAAAATGACTGTGTCTTCTCTGTGCGTGGGAATGTTTCCTTTTTGATCGTAATCATCATACAGGTTCAACAAGTTCCTACCAACGTGGGAACAAGATCCAACAAATTAAAAGAAAAAGTGGTCACCCTGATTCACCCCTCCGCTCTCAGGGTGTCCCGGGGTCCTTCAAGTGGTATCAGAGGGTAAAGGTTGCGGGCGTTGAATCTGACCTTCTTCGTCATGGAAAACGCGATCAATGTCAGGGGAGTCCCTCACTTCGATGGAAGCAATTTCCAGATCTGGAAGAACAGAATGAGATCTCATCTAAGATCTCTTGGAATGGATGTTCTTTTTTCTACTGTTCAAGGAATACATGTCACTGATCCAACAGGTCTGGCTATGACTGAAACAGACAGGAAACTTCTTGATGCAGATGCCAAAGCACAGAATGCTCTCACTGCTGCCCTTTCTGATCAGATTTACCTGAAGGTGATGAATTGCACCTCAGCAAAATCTATGTGGGATAAACTTGAGAATATTTATGAAGGTGATAGCAAAGTGAAGGAGGCGAAACTACAAGTGCTACACAATCGGTTTGATGATCTGAAGATGCATCCAGACGAGAATGCAGACTCTTTCTTCAATCGAATTACTGAAGTGGTTGGAGCAATTCGGGGTCTAGGCGAAGAAATCAAAGATATTGATATTGTAAAGAAAATATTAAGAAGACTTCCACCTCTGTATAATGCGAAGGTGTCAGCTCTTGAGGAAAGAGATCTTTCCAAACTTTCTCTTGATGACTTACTGAGCAGTTTGGTAGCATATGAAATGAGAGTCAAACCAGAAGATGCTACGACTCGGGTGAGCAAGGAAATGGCATTCAAGGCCATGGATAAATTGAAAATCTCAAAGGATAGTTGCGGTGATGATGACGAAGAGAAAGAAATTCTTTCTCTCATTGCAAAGAAGTTCCAGAAGGGGAAAGGGAAATTCAAAGGGAAGTTACCTCTCGCATGCTTCCGTTGTGGAAAAGTTGGGCATATTGCCTCTCAGTGCTTGAAGAATATCAATGATGATGACAGTGAAGATGAAAACTTCAAGAAGCCTCAAAGAAGGTTCTTCAAAAAGGGAGACTTCAAATCTGGTAAGAAAATGCAAAGAAAGAGTTTTGTATGTGAAGAGGAAGAAGATGACAATGAATTCTGTGATGAAGAAGAACCAGAATTCAAAACTGGGAACCATGCTTCTATGATGGCCACTGTTGAAAAGTCAGAAGATACTGATGGTGAAAAACAACTGAGAACTTGTGTAGATCCTGAGGTGCAACTTAAGGATGCAGTTAGTAAGCTTAAGATTAAATGTAAGAGCTGCAATAAGTGGAAATCAATTGTAGAAGAATCAACTGAATATGTTGATCAACTTGAAGATGAAATTGAACGACTGGAAGAATTTGTGAAGGTACAGTCTAAAATAATTGAAAGCAATGATGATGCAGTTGATCTGAAGCTGAGAATTGAAGAGCAAGCAAAGGTCATCAATGACCTCACATCCAGACTGGATGAAAAATCCAAGACTGTTGAGGGTCTTGAAGAGGAAGTAGTTACTCTGAGGAGTAAAATGGAGACAGAATCAGTTCCAAAAGAATCGAGGAAGAAAATACAGTTCGAAAGATTCTCAGATGCAGAATTACTTGCAAGATCCAAGTGTGGTTCAGATGGGGTTGGAAAAGTCTTGAGTAATCAAAGACCTGCTTGCATGGGAAAGAGTGGAATTGGCTGTGAGGCTGAGTCATCAACTGCTGGAAGTGCAAAGATCCAAAAGACATATAAGATGAAAGTTGAACATGTTGAAATGTTACCTAGAGTGCTGAAAAAGGAACCCTCAATCCAAACTAAAAGGAGACCTGAAAATTATCCTCAAACTTTCAAAAATGGCAGACAGTCTTACTATTCTCCCAAGGAAGAAGCTATAAGGAAAAATTCAAGTGAGAAGACATTTCTTCTCATGAAGTGTCAGTTCTGTGGCTATCTGGGCCATACCATGTCCTATTGTGAAGAGGCAACAAGCTATCTGAATGGAGAAGATATAGATGCTCAGCAAAGGAGAACAATTTCATATCCTAATTCTTATAGAAGAAATAGTTTCTATGGATATTGTTTTCATTGTTCTAACTTTGGTCATAAGGCCATTAATTGCAGGCAGAGAAGGGACATTGACACCTCATACAGAAGTTCCAGACATGTCAAGTCTCGTCAGCAAGACGATGTTTCTCTTTCAAACAGGTTCTCATCTCTTAAAGAAGACTTTGACTATGAAGAACCTGGGTTTGCAGAAGAGATAGCTGAAAGGCCATCAGTTCTATATACTCAATCTAATGTCTCATGGAAGGAAAGGAGGAAGATTGAGAAATCAAACCTTGTAGAGGTAGCTCTCAAAGCTACAAAGAACAACAGTACCTGGATTCTAGATAGCGGTTGCTCATCTCATATGACAGGTAATGCCGGTCTACTAACAAATATCATAAAGAATGTTGATGGTACAGTAAGATTTGGTAATGATGGGGCTCTGAAAATCAAAGGGAGTGGAAGTACCAAATTAGCTAATGGAGAACTAAAGAAGACTGAAGTCCTTTACGTAGATGGCCTACGTCATAATCTCCTCAGCGTGAGTCAACTCTGTGACTCAGGACTTGTTGTTACTTTTAATCAGAAAGGCTGCACTATCAAGGGAAAAACTGGCAATTCTCTCATGAAGGGATGCAGAACAGAAGGAAACTTGTATCAGGTTGATAGTGAAGAGAATGTATGTTACATGACTGTTGAAGAAGAAAACAATCTGTGGCATCGGAGATTGGGACACATCAATCAACAAGACATGGAGAAAATATCAAAATTGAGAATTGTCATGGACATTCCCAACCTGAAGCGTGAGCGTGAAAAATCCTGTGATGCTTGTATTCGTGGGAAGTTGGTCTGCAGTTCATATCGGCCAAAGAAGAAAAAGGCATCTCACCTTCTTGATCTGATTCATACAGATGTTTGTGGTCCAATAAATGTTGCCGGAACTCATGGAGAAAGGTACTTTGTCCTTTTCATAGATGATTACAGTCGAATGGCATGTGTGATGGTCATTCACCGGAAACGACAGGTCCTTGACTGCATGAAAACATATCGGCGAATCGCCGAGAATGATACTGGACGAACAATCAAAGTGTTGCGATCTGACAATGGAGGAGAATACACGTCCATTGAATTTGAAAATTATCTGGAGAAGCATGGGATACAACATGAGGTAGCTGCTGTGAGAACTCCCCAACAAAATGGAGTTGTTGAACGAAGGAATCGACAGGTGAACAACATGGCACGAACTATGCTGATTGAGAGTCGTATTCCACGACATTACTGGAAAGAGGCTGTTCAAGCTGCAGTGTACATTCAGAATCGAACAGGACTTTATATGGGTGAGACGAAGACACCATATGAATTGTGGCATGGACAGAAGCCTTCTCTAAAATACTTTCGTGTTTTTGGAAGTAAGTGCTTCATCAGGAACAAATAAGGAAATCAGGGGAAATATGGTGACAACGCAGATGAAGGAATCTTCCTCGGTTACTCAATGAACAGCAAAGCCTACAAATGTTTCAACAATCGTTTGGGAAGGATTGTGGAAAGTAATGATGTTAAGATAATTGAAGAGAAAACCACAAATGCTTCACGGACGTCATATGCTGATGTGATAGAAAGTCATGAAGAATGTGGACATGAAGAAACTACAAATGCAGAAATAGAGGAAGCTGTTCAAAACACTCATCAATCACATAATGATGTTGACTCAGAAGAAGAATCTGAAGAAGAAACTATGGCTGAAGAGAATACTACTGAACCTCGCAGGAGAAATCGAAGAGCTGAGATTGATCCATCCAACATAATTGGGGATAGGAGTGCACCCACACAAACCAGAAGGATGAGGAATACCACGCAATCTGCATTTCTATCAGTTGTAGATCCATCCTCATTCGAAGAAGCTGCAAAGGATGAATCTTGGGTGAAAGCCATGAATGATGAATTAGATCAGATTGATAAGAATCAGACATGGGATCTTGTCCAGAGACCTGAAGGTCACAATGTGATTGGTACCAAATGGATTTTCAAAAATAAGTTTGATGAGCATGGAAGTGTTATCAGAAACAAGGCACGACTGGTATGTAAAGGATACTCCCAGATTGAAGGTATTGATGTTGAAGAAACCTTTGCTCCAGTTGCTAAACTTGGAAAGCATGAGGATGGGAACTCTGTTGATCCCACCATGTACAGGAGTATCATTGGAAGCCTACTGTATCTGACAGCGACAAGGCCAGATATTGTCTTTGCAACATGCCTTGCGGCCCGCTTCCAGAGTAATCCAAAGGAGGAACATATGTCAGCAGTAAAAAGAATCATGAGGTATATTCAAGGCACACATAACTTCGGGTTATTTTTTGCTGCAGGCAGGGACAATGAATTATCAGCGTTTTCTGATGCTGACTGGGCTGGGGATGTAGTAGACAGAAAGTCCACTAGTGGTGGAGCTTTCTATATTGGGCATAAATGTGTTGGCTGGTTAAGCAAGAAGCAAGAAAGTACTTCTCTTAGTACTGCTGAAGCTGAATATATCTCCGCCACAAAAGCATGCACTCAACTTCTTTGGATGAAGCAGCAGCTAACAGATATTGGTGATAAGGTGCAGCCACCAATGGTGATTTATTGTGATAACAAAAGTGCAATTGATCTTACAAAGAATCCGGTTCAGCATTCTCGTACAAAACATATTGAAATACGGTATCATTTTATCAAAGAAAAGGTTGAACAAGGCGTGATTAAAATGGATCATGTTGGAACTAATGAGCAAGTGGCTGATATCCTAACCAAGCCATTGTCCGCGGCTGTGTTCGAGAAGCATCGGTTGAACCTCGGTGTTCGACCACCTCCTACTGCATAAGGAGGCTCCGGAAGTCCCCTCTCCCCGTTTGTTTTAACTGTTTTTATCTGTTTATGGCTGTGATGCAGGCTTTTGGGGGAGATACTATCCAGGGGGAGTATGGCTTGAGCTGAATGTTGAACAAACTTTTCGGTCTTTGGTTTTATTGTCAATGGGGGAGAAAGGAATAAATTCAAGGCAAGAAATTCAAGGCCAGAAATTCTTCTGTGATGAGAAGTGTAAGCTTGTGATGAGAAGTTTAATAAGGATAACATCGGGATGGAGGATTTTGTGTACGATTTCAACACACTAAGACCCAATTCAAGCTTTCTCTCTTGTTTTCTACACCGAGCATTGCTCACGTAGACTTAGAGTGTTAGCTGAGTTGATTCTTGCGTTTTGGATTTGCTCATGGTTGAAGATCTATTGAATTTATTCTGATTGCCAACAAACCCAAAGGGGGAGATTGTTGGAACCAGGTTCTTCAAAGCATGATTTGGTGTATGGTTTGTGTTTGTTGTCAATCCTCAGTGGAAGTTCAGGGTGTGAACCAACAAAGCGATCATACCGTTCAGGAAGAAAACAGTAGTGAAGGTGGCGCTGTTTCCCAGTGTTTGCCAAATTTTTGGGCCTAAAAATCCGTAAATAAAGTAAAGTGTTTTTGGAAAAGATACTTGCGCGCCGAACTCTTGGAGGATGAAAGACTTGCGCGCCTTATGTTTTTGAGGATCAGAACATCAAAATTTGGATAAGGAAAGAAGGTCGCGCAAGTGTTGGTTGGGTCGCGCAAGTAACTTGCGCGACAGAGGATCTGGAGACAGGACTTGCGCGCCGTCGAGGGACTTGCGCGCCGCTGCGCAGGGTGTCCAGTTTTCCTATAAATACTGGACCACCCCTCCTCATTTCCAACGGAGTTCAAGTCCGAGAGATTGTTCGAGCTCTCGTCGCGCAGGTGGTAGAGTCGCGCAGGTGGTTGTTTTGTCACGCAAGTAGAGTTTGCGCGCTGGTGTTTGGCTGTTCTCCCAAGGCAGTTTGGAAGAGAAAGGAAGTGGATCGTGCAAGTATTTAGTTCAAGAAGGCAGTGTCGCGCAGGTGCTTCAGTGACACTTGCGCGCCAGTTTAGTCTTGCGCGCCTGAGACTTGCGCGCCGCCGGGAGACTTGCGCGCCACCGGGAGACTTGCGCGCCGGGCTTGAAAAGGGGACCTAGACACTATTGAAGCACGCCTGCCTTGCTGGAGCTGCACGAAAGCCGAGAAACTACTCGGTTCATTCGAGGAAAAGTGATATTCTTCTTCTGGTGAGAATCGGACTTCAATAGAGCATCTACATTCAACAAAGGATGCACTCTTATGCAAATGAAGAAGAGACCTACACGTCTATAAACTGAGTGGGACTTCACCAACGGCAGGGAGCCAGGGGGAGTCAACGGGAGTGACCCGAGGGACGCAGTGAGTTATCCCTGAACTATTGTAAAGGCAGTGAGCCTGGGACAGGGTGTCTGTACCTGAACTTTTGTATCCGCAGCTAGTGAAGCATAGTGGATTTAGGTACGACCGGCAACCTGTCGGCGTATGCTCCTTGGACGTAGCCCTTAGTGGTGAACCAAGTAAAAATGACTGTGTCTTCTCTGTGCGTGTGAATGTTTTCTTTTTTGATCGTAATCATCATACAGGTTCAACAAGTTCCTACCAACGTGGGAACAAGATCCAACAAATTAAAAGAAAAAGTGGTCACCCTGATTCACCCCTCCCCTCTCAGGGTGTCCCGGGGTCCTTCAGTATCCTATTCTGGAACATGATTCTACATTCATATATCATGATATAGGTGGAAAAATCATTTAGATATTTTTTAGTAGATTGTCTTGAGAGGTTTCTGGTAGGATAGGATTCAAATCAAGGATAATAAGAAGGGAATGTCAATTTTTAGCTTTTTGAAAACATATACAAATTTATGTAACTCAGAATCACGGGTTTCTTTTTTTACTCTTTGTAGAAAGGGTATTGCAGGGGAAATGTTTCTGAAAATGTTGGGTACCCCTTCAAGTTCTTTGAAAATATTCTTCTTAAAATTATTTTCATTATTTTTTGGCCATTTTCATTTTGTTTTTCAGCTGGAATAGTAGGTACTAGAAGGTGTTCAGTGTTTCTGTGTAATTTCTTAGAGTCAAATTTTTCTTGATTTGAATTATTAGATTAAACTAGTTTTACAATTTTAGAAGTTTGGGGTTCTTTACTAGGTTCTTGGTGTGTTTATATATCACTTGTGGTACTCAAAACCATTTCATTCTCTATTGATTTGGCTTTAGTAGTACTTTGGAGATTACCCTTATCTCGAATTCCAACATCCCTTTCCAATTGCCCCATATAAATTTATATACTATTCATTCATGAGTCAATTGTACCTATATTAAAATAATTTTTCGTTTTTTATCATCAAATATTCCTATAATATAATGGAACATACCACTCACTTCATCTTGTTTGTTGGATTATTCATATTGGGGTTGGTGTAGGGGTTGGAACTGCTACCTAGGAGGTTACTAAGAGAGAGGATGGGAAGCAAGTTGAAGAGCTCCCTACTCCCTCCAGAAAAGGTTTCGGTGGTTCCAATGCCATTTATTATAGGTATTTAAAAACGGTCTCTCCTTAGATGCATCCTTGGTCCATAATCATCAAATTTGTATTTCTCAGGAGCTTGGGTGGACACGTCAAATTTGGGACAATAGGGATATCAGAGCACAAACATTCCAAAGTGGTGGTATTTCTCTTAAAGAGTATTAGGAGTGATTTCATTGCAGAATATAACATCTTCAGACTCATCATGGGGATAGGGGTGGGTTCCTTCCCCAATATGGTAATTATCCGAGAGAATTTGTGCTTTGAGTTTTGTTCCGAAGTGTTAATGATTTATTTTAGCTTCTTTTCTATCCTGTCACTAAAATCCCCTCCAGAAGATTGATCCACCAAGGTTTGGTGGTAATGGGTGAGGATGTTATTAATGGTTTCCATGGAGAATTTGGGAGTGTACTAGTTGTTTTGATGTAGTATAAATAATCCCTTAAATCTATCCAACGATTCATGTAATAACACTTCCTCATCCAGAAAGAAACCAGAGATATTTTTCGAAATCTTATTATGTATTAGTATAAAATTTCATGGTGAAGGAATTAAAGACAAAATCCAAGGTGATAGATATTTCCTCCTCTAATTGTTAGAACCAGGGACTAGAATTTCCATTGACGAAGAAATAGAACACTCTCATATAATGTTCTTCCTCACTCATGCCTATGAATAGTTGAAACTAGGCACTACAATTAATGTCTCTAATGATGTAAAGGGTGTATTTACTAGGAATTACATTAAAGGTCACTAGATGAGACCACACGAACTATTTGATTACATTTTTTTGTACCTAACTGAGAGCCTTATGAAAAAAGGATTATTAGATACAATTGTTTGTTGGATCTCTCTAAGACTGTGACTATCCACTAGCTCATTGCTAGGTTGATTTTCATTTACATGAGGTGAATAGTTCATGTTATGATTCTCATCTTCTATTTAATTTTCCATTTTGATTTAACTTTTGTTATTATTATAGTATTGGATGTCCTTTTCAATCTCATGAATGACAAGATCAGTTATATCAGGTTTAGACCTTATGATAACACAATAGATTCACATTTTTTAGAATTTTCGTATTGAATTTTATTGAATTGTTTTTTTTATTTTTTTATGATTTGTTTATAGTTTTTTTATTTTTAATTTTTTTGAATTGTTATTTTAGATTTTTTCTAGATTTTTTAATTTTTTTGTTTTATGTTTTTTTCATTTATTATGTGATGTTTTTTGAAAATTGGTCATACATGACTTCTTCAGAAATGACCCAAATATTTAATGGAGTAGTCATTGAGAATTTTTAAATTAAAATTTATAAAACCTAATTACATCTAGTGTATTGGTAATAAAGGTGTTGAAGCACAATGAACTATTGAGTTGTGAAAATGAAAAAAATCAATGCAAAAAAATCAACACAAAAAAAAAATTAGAAATAGTTCACGATGGTGATGAAATTTTGAATTGAATGAAATTTTGTGTGAGTGTGTTGGTGAGTTAGAGTTTAAAGAAAATAAATGCAATCATAATAACAGTAATACCATTAAAAACATCAATTCACGAGAAGGGTGAAATCAGTTGGCCAATTTCTAAACTGACTTTCCCTTGTTCAGGAATTAAAATTTACACATCTAGATCATATTGAATGTGGATAACCATATTTTTATAACATTAATCCAATGATAAAATAACACCTAAAATTTATCAGTATTATAAATAATTCCATCACCATGTGAGAGAAATCATAATTCACTAAGATCAAAAATTCAGATGAACATACCATGCCTCTCTCTCATGTTTGATTCAACTTTAAGTAAAATCCTCAGATTAAAGACGATTTGATTTTAATTTCAATGTGAATTAGTTTTCACTGATTCTTGATGTTTTGTAAAATATGTTATCCAGAATGAGGTTGAGAGAGAGGGAGTGAGAGGAAATCCAACAGAAGAAGAGTGTATGAGCATAGGAAATAAAAAAAAAATATCATCATATCCCCCCCCAAAGAGATTATTCGATCATTATAATGGAACTAAAATTTTTTAAAAAAAATTAAAAAGTTTTTTATGTTGAAAGATAATGAAAAAAAGTAAATAAAAGAGGAAAATTTTCTTCTCTCTCCATACTCAATCTCCAAAAGATTCGAATGCTTTGATCTATTTCCTCTCCTTAGGCATGAATGGTTTCACGAATAGTTTTATGGAATGGTGTTCTCCACCCATGGAATGTAGAGTGGGGATGATGAGATAAGTCATGATAGTGGAAGTGGATCTCCTCCTTTTTCCTGATAGATCTCTCTTGAAAGTGTCCAATGTGAAAAAGATGGTGATTTACTACTTCTCCCTAGGGGTCTCCTTCGGCTTTTGGATTCATCTATCCATCATCAAGAGTCCTTATCACCACTATTGGATAACATTTTTATCCTTAGTGTGGAACCACCATCATGCCTCCTTCTCTTTATTGATCATCGAGGATGGATCCCCTTAATAGATTGATCCAGTCCGCTAGGCAGCACGATCCCCCCTGAATCAATAAAAATGAAAATCAGAAAAACATACAAGAAATTAGAAAAAATAAATGTTACATAATTATATTATGTTATATATACAATTACTATTATATTCACATTAAAATATATAATATATTTATTATAAAACATAAAAATCTATTAATAGGAAAATATAATACGTATTAATATATTGTATAAGAAATTATTAATATTATTCATATAATTATAATATATATATAATTAATTCTATGTTTATTTATTATTATCATACATGAAATATCTGAATAGAAATGTTAATATTAATAATACTTTATATTAATATATAAATGTTATTATGATTAATATTAGTAGATATATTTTTTTTACAAAATAAAAAAAATTATTTGTAATTATTAATTCAAAAAATTATATAATTAATATATATATTATTATAATTAATATATTTACATTTTCTTAATTATTATTATTAAATAAAAATTATTTTTATAGAATAATTTTATATACACCAATAAATATAAGTTAATATTGTAATAAAATATATGTTATTATAAAATATATTAAATTAGTTATTAAATATATAATTATAATGTTTTTATTATGTTATTATTTATATTATATTATAATTATGAGAATGAAAATAAAAAGAAAATGAGAATAGAAGGGGAGGGGATTCAGTGGATCTAAAAGAGTGATATGGGTCATTAGTGGGTGAAGACCGGTCAAATAAGCATGTGTAGGTTTTGTATTATCTATTTTTTGGGCGACGAAAAGGGGAGAGGTGAGATCATGTAGGGGTTGAGCAGCCAGTAGCATACTAGTGAGGGATCAGTGGCTGTGAATCGATGGACGATGGACATTGGTGAATAATCAAGAGGATTCATGGTTTTTGGTCAGCTTTGGTTTATAACTGATGTTCATTTGGGGTGCTTATTTGGAGATCTTATTCATTTGGGGTGAAAACAGCACCAGGATATGGATTTGGTATTCAATAGAAGGTTCTTGAATATATGTTATTTTCCTTCAATTTGGTTGTGGTTCGAGGTTGGATCTATAAATCTCAGTTTCTTCTTGTTGGTGGAATACATTCGATCTAATTTGATTGTTTATTGAGTTGTTCTTCCATTGTGATTCTTGTGTGTTTTATTTGATTTATGATTTTGGATACATGGTGGCATAGTGGTGGTCGGAGGAATGATGAGTCTGAATTTTCATCAGTGACTACTGAGTCACCGTTACTCTACATTCTAGTAGTGACCAATATGATTCCCCAATGGATAGAGGTGTGGTTGTGAGTGAGGTGGTGGGTTGATAGTAGTAGAAATATTAAGTTGACATTGGGTGAGATTTGTTTTGGGAAATTGATGGAAAACAGTATTTAAGAACCCACTATTGGATGGAAGCCACTATTGGGAGTGTCCAACAATGGGTAAATTTGGATTTTTCTAAATTTCTAGGAGGCTTGTGGTAGTTTTGGTGAAACCATTGGTTCTAATGGTGATTCATCTGGTGGTGAGTCTATGACCTGGAGGTGGGTTCTTGAATGGATTCAGTCACACCTCAACAAAAAATATATTAAATAAGCTATAATGACGGAATAAAATAAAAAAACATATTAAATTCATTATAAACAAACTGCGACTAATTCAATTACATGTTATATTAAATGATATATATATATATATATATATATATCGAATCAAAGAAATTATATAATTAATAATCCAAATAAAGAAAGAGTTAATTTTTTTAAATGAAGAACATGGAAAAAATTTTCTATAGAAAATTAATAGGAATACAATAATTAATAAACATAAATAGTTAACAAAAAGAAATTTTGACAAAATTATTAACATACGATTTAAAGGAATGAATTAATTTAATTATTACTAAATGAAATGAACAATAAGTATATTACAATAAAAAAGAATAATTAATCAAGTTCAAATATATTAATTTGACAAATAATTAAATAAAGAGTTAAAATAAATTAATGTATAAATGAAATAGTTGTTTTGAAAAAAATAAAGAGTGAATAATTAAAAGAGAGTGAATGAAAAACTATAATTTAATCAAAAAAAGAGTAATACAATAATGTTAAAAAATTAATTAATTAGAAATAAATTATTCAAAGTGAAACAATTATGCATACAATACAATTTTTTACAAAAAATGAAAATTTTAAAAATATAAATTAAAATTTTAAATAATATAAAATTATTAATAAAAAAATAAATATTAATAACAATATGAGAATAATAATTTAAAAAATGTTGGATACTGAACTAGAAACAACAAAATCAGTTAAAAAAATAATACATTCCCACCATTTTGTTAAAAATTAAAAAGTGAGTAAAAATGACTTTAAAAAATCATTTAAGAATAGTAAAAAAAATTTTGAAACAGTAATAGAAAAAACAAGGACATTGAATAATAATATAGTTTTAATAGAACCTTTAAAATTTTAATTTTAAAAAAATAATCCCTTATAAATATCATGTCATTTAAGTGAGAATTAATAAAATTAATCGATTATGTTTATTCTATATAAATCCATATAAAAAATGGAAACTATACATAATATAATCAAAATTCATCCCAAATATAATCAGAGTTTGTAATAATAAATGATTTGGAAGGTTAACATGAAGAATCGAAATTATTTTATGATTTCCCTTTCCACTCTTTAATCACTCAAATCGTATTCCCCAGAAAAGTAATAATTTTCAAATCAAAAAATAGATATCATTAACATAATGGGTTTAATTATTCCCTATATCAATGGAAAGTATATACAACACAATAAAATAAGTGGTGAATAAAAAAAGTGAGGCGAGGAACCCTAACATCACTCATCCCATTAGTATTGCATACTTCAATGTGTTGTATTATGGTTAAAAGAATGTTATTAAATTTTTAGAACTTTATTAAAATTTGTAATATATAATATGATTCTTTTATATAATCTTACCACCATTTAATTAATGATATTTCATTATCTTCATTATTATGGGTGGGTTTGTTTAATGCTTTCATGGTTGGTTCACTTGTGTATAGTTAGTGAAATTCTTGCCAAATGGAAATAAAATTCCAGTAGTAAAATTAAATGGTATTAATGAAAAATAAATAATATTTAATTACCCCATATATAATTTTTCATTATTACATGAGGACGATTCAATTGAAAAAAATTTATTTGTAAATGTTTGGTTTATTTTGGCGGTTTTTCAGACCATCATGAACTAGTTTAGTTTTATTTTATATTACGCCTATATATTATTTCCCAAAAATTAAATATATTAAAATATGATTATTAAAATTTTATTTTATAGTAATTATACTTTTATTACCATTAATGAAGGAAATAATCCAAATGAGGAAAATCAATATTCACTGAGAGGACTAACCTCAATTATTTAGGCAATGGTTTCATTTATTTGAATAAGATGAGTCATAAAAAGTGATGGATATAATACATCAAATTATAAAAATACCATTAAATTATGTACATGATTCTTGAGTAACTATTCCTTAATGGATTAAGGGCGTGAGGGGAATGTTGGAGAAGAAAAGATAATAAAATAGATGGTTTGAGATAATTACATCTTGAATATCACCTTTTTGAAAAATCCCTTATAGAACACCAAATTGGTCCTTTGATGAGACTAGTAGTGATTGAACATGGGTAATGTGGGGAGGAATTTTTTTTGGATATTCTAAGAGCTTCGAGTCCTTTGTTGAAAACTTGGTGGTGAGCCACAGTTTTAAGTGATTAAATAATGACTATTTTATAATCAAATACATCAAATTTTTTGTGGAATTAATTTATAATAATATGGCTGATAATTAATGTTTTAAAGTGTGGATTTTGTTTATAAATGCACCAACAACCCATTACATGTTTTATTTATTTTATTTTACACCTTTACATATTATCTTAAACCTGGTTCATTATTTTACCTATATCATGGTAAATATTTGTTTTAACCATTGTAAAATTTTTATTTATAAATTTAAAATGATCGTACTACCTAATTTGTAACATTTTATTCCAAATATGTAATCCATTTTACCCAATTAGTTTCCCATAATTTTTAAAATTATATTTATAATTAATCCCACAAAATCAAAAGGAAATTTGGGTTTTAAAGTAATTTTTTTAATAGTATTAAGTGTTATTAAAATGAATTTCAATTTCAAATTTATTAAAATTTCCTAAATTGTATATATTTTTGTATAAAATAACTAATTATATCTCAAAAAAATTAAAATAATATATATATATATATATATTAGATGAGAAAACTGTTATCATTTAAAATTTATTATTTTCACTACTCATCAAAAATAAAACTTCTACAAAAAACATCAAATATTCACCCAAAAATAATTTTATTTACCAATTTCTTTAAAATAAGTTTGTTTTCTTATATAAGCATTACCTATGTGTCAAAATTTTGTTTCAAGTTAGGCAAATCTTTAATATGTGGGAAAATTTCCTTATATAAAATATAACATTTTTTCATAAAATTGAATATATTATTATCTTATTACTATAAATATTATTTAAAAACATTTTATTGATTATATATGATATAAATTTCATTAAAATATTTTACTAATAGAGATTAAATTAATATATTATGAAAAAATTCCTTTGGGGGCACAATAATATTTCTTCATAAAAAAAACTTCTTTTATAGTCAATTGGTTTTTATTTCTATTTCTAATAATTTGTTAACCATTGAATTCATTTCATAAACATGTGTGCTCTATTTTTTTGATAATATTGATAACATGATTCATTCCTACAATTGTAATTTATAGGTAATATCAGTTTTTTATAAATTATAATATTTGGGAGTTCATTTAAGCTCAATGTTTTGGAAAAAATAAACAATCAAATATATTAAATAAAATTTAGAGAAATACATACTCTAAAAGAATAAGGTGTTATATTATACCCCCTGAAAATAAATTTATCCGAAAAAATTCATTACTACGATATAAATAGACATGTATACCTTTGCGTTATCACATCCTCAAGTTCCCACATAGCTTCCTGAAATTTTTGGTTTCTTAATAAAACCTTAATCGGGAGAGTGTTCTTGTTTCTTAGAACTGTACCACAATGATTTAGAATCTCTAATAGTTTATAAGAAAGATCTTACTCTAGCAGTATGACCTATGAGTTTAGTACATGTGAAGGATATTGTATATACAACCTCATTAGATATACATATAAGAAATCATGAACTTGAGATAGGATTGGTGGAAGAGTCAATCAATGATCTATAATCCCAATACAATCAGTAACTTCAAAAAACTATCTCCTATAATATTAAAAAAATATAATCAAAAATCAAAGGAAGATATTTGAAAATTCCATTATGGGTATCCCATTTCATAAAAATGTTCCATAAAACATCCTCTTAAAAAGATAAAAATTAAAAAGAAAATATCACCACAATAAATGATTTCAATTAAAGGAATGAAAAAATATGGACATTGAAAGTAATTATAACTATCATGTTATGATAGAAAATGATAGAAAAAATGGTATTTATAAGGTTAATTACCACAAAACCATAGACCAAATAGGTCATAAAAAGGTCATTCATAACATCAAAAATGATGATGATAGGAGAAAATTTTATTTCAAAAACATTTGAGTAGATTTAAATACTTGATTTCATCTAATTAGTACAATTTCACACTTTGGTTGTTCCTTGATCAATCTATGCTTCATTTCCTGCACAAAGAAATAAAGTGGAAATTTTACTGCCTTATGAAATTGTGGATGATAAGATCCAGAATGAGATAACAAGTTATTACTTCAATATTTATTTATCTTAAGAAAATGGTTAGAAAATATTATTCAATACACATAAATATTCATATGGTTATGTAATAAATAAAAATCTAAACCTCAGTCAAAGTTAAAAATAATTAATAGTATAAATGGTTACACATATGAATCTTCCAGTGGATTAAAATACAAAATTTGGAATGATGGTCACAATTTTTTTTTAAAAAAAATTACCATTAATCCCCCAAAAACCTGAAGTAACGCTCATTTTCCATTTATAAACATGTTAACATCATTATCATTTATTCTCTTCAAACATGGTAACAACATTAATTACCATAAAACCATACTGAAATCACGAATTCCATAAGACAATTTACTCTATCCTCATACCATATATCAAAAAATTCTATAAAATCAACCCATAATACACCTTTTAATCATATTATTAATCATTTACTGGGTTATCAGTGTTTTCCCATTTATTCAATCACAAAAATATACCTATTTATCTCATTATTTTACCCTCATCATGCACATATTAAGGGTTATCTTTTCTTTAATCATATGTTCTCCAAAAATATAACCTCAATCAATTTTCATGATTACAAGAACCATTAATAAAATACAGTCAAATACATAATGAAAAACTGGAGTTGAATAATACTTAGATGTTTTTTATTCAAAAATTCATGTAGAGGGACATAATCAAATGAAATTATAATATAGTTTTAATAGATATATTTTCATTGGTCTTACCCATAAGAAAATTAGACATTAAATTACCCACTAAGGAGGGTAGAATAAATGTTCACTAATTAACATCATTTACTTTTTCCATTGAGATTTTATAAGCACTTCCTTTGCCCTTTTTCCTTGGAGGTTGTTGGGGACTATCATCCATTTTTGAACTTGTATTGGAGAATAGATTCAAATAATTCCCAGTCTCTTTACATTTGAATCAATGGATTGTGGTTGATGTATTCCAGGCATCTTTCTCTCTATTATCATCATTAGATAACTTCTTCCCACAACAACAGCTATCAGTTTCTCAAGGAACTTCCTTTCCACACTTAAATCCTTTATGGGCTCCCTTAAGATAATTTACTCCATGTTTCATCCAACATATTGAGCTTAATGGAAATTTCATCTGATTTACCAAATTGTTTATAGAATTTCCTTTTAATTCAAATTTTCTATTCTTATCAAAACTATGATATTGATGGGTAACTCTAATTTCTATCTCCACATTAAGCACACATCGAACAATTTATTCATAGGTACTAAAGTCTCATATATCTAAAAAACATTGTTAAATTTGATTTAAGCTACCAAAAAATCGATCAATTTTATTTTATAGACATTTATCTATAATATATTTATACATTGAAATCATTTTAAATTTTTTCTCATATGTAACAATCGATTTTTCATCCTTTTTCTTTAATTCATAAAAGTAATTCACTATTTTTTGTATGTAGGATATGGGTGAAATACTTGCTGATCAATATCCCCTTAAACTAATCTCATTGCATTGATTCAATTTATTTGTTTTGCCTAAGATTCTTGATAATATTCCACCATTATTATTATTCTCATATAAAAAAAATCGATAAGGAAAAATTTTCATGCCCAAAGAATTGAAGAATAGAAAATATTTTTTCAATGGTGTTGATCCATTTCTCAACCACTAGTGGATATGAAGACCAACAAAAAAGATGGTGGATGATGACCCCTGAATTACTCAAGAGAATTTTGTTCCCTCCTCTGATCATTTGGATGTAAAATATGATTCGTATATGGTGTCAGTATAGCAATATGATTTTTTATTATAGTTATAATAACTTTCAGTTTCTCAAGTGGACAATCATTTCATTTCTAATCACATTTTTCATTAATAAGATTACTTTGGGTTCCATCCAATGAATAAAATCCATAATAATAGTGTGAGAGTCATTAATTATACTAGGGAAACCAATTATTCAAGGGAAAATAATTATAAAATTTTAATCTATGACACCTTAGGTTTAACTTATGTTATTCATGATTATTACCAATATTCTAAGATTGTAACCTAGAATTATCCTTAGAGTTCTTACTAAGGTTCTCTCATCCTAGATTCTAGAGGTTAACTAATCCTTGCTCTGAAACCAACTATAACAATTAATACATTTAATAGATACATATTACTTTAAAATGGACGAATCTTTATATTACAAAAGAACCACACCTGGATAGTATGGGTGTAGTGTCTTTGGAAACATGAAAAAAACAGCTCCATAAAACATCAAAATTATCTCCTACTTATTCCTTCATAACTAGAACCTATTTAACCTGTCGTACTGAATATCTAACATGATAACCAAAGGAAAATAAAAAAAAGTGTGAGATCAGATGCATAGAAAGGGTGATCTAATGAAATATCCATAACAACATAAGAATAAGAAATTGTACATAAAATTTGAATGTTATACCCTAAAGGTCATATAAATAATATTAAGTAATGAGATAAATCAAATAAGTTCATAAGACACAAATAGATAGAAATCAAGTTCTATGAGAGAATAATATTTTCATAAGACATGAAATATATCATACATAGATGAATAGAAAATATACTATTTAGTAGTCAAGGGTCATTTTCAATACTGTCGTAGTGGAATCAGTTCACTTCCCAAACAATCTTTATAACCAAGGTTCACTCCCAAGACTATCATAGTGGATTGAGTTCACTCCCCAAACTATCTTAGTAGACAAGGTTCACTCCCAATATTATCATATTCGATTGGTTTCACTCCACAAACCAACTTAGTTTCCATGTTTTACTCTAAAGACTATCAAAGTCTATTGGGTTCACTCCCCAAACCATTGGGGTAGACAATGTCCTTTACAGAACCAATTTCACTTCCTACTCCAATCATTTCTATCTCATGATATATAAATAATTACAAAATTAATTATAAGGAGATATATGTTCCACCCATCACATGATTAAAATCTTATGTATGTCTTCCACAATAATGTAAATCATTCATCACTTTAAAACCCATGTAATGAAATTAGTTTCATAATCATTTTATAATAACATAACTCCTGGAAAAGAAATAGGTTTCACAAATATCATTACATTAATGACATAAACCAATAATAAAAATAATAAATCTATTTTTTAGGAACATTATCCCAATTATTGTGTAAGTAAAATTAAATAATGTTATCCTAGATAGAAAATAATTTTGAATGATCACTTGAAGTAATTACTGATGAAAATATCAATTCTGTTTTGGAAAACATTTTTTAAAATGCCATGAAATTATAAAAGAATAAATTTTCATTGAAAATAAACTTTTAATATTTTATTAGAAGCCTCAATTATTTAATGATTCCTGACTTTGGGAAAATAAATTCATTCCATATAAATAAAAAACATTTATTCTGCATTTATATAAAGAATTCATAGAGAACATTTCTTAATAAATGAGAAAAATAATCCATTCAAACCATTTTGTGAAAAATTAAAACATGAGTATAAATTAATATAAACAATCATAGAGAATAGTAGAATAATTTTTTGAAACTATTTTAGAAGAAAAAATGTCATGTAAGAAAAATATTGTATTAAGGGAAACATTAAAATGGTAATCTATAAAATAACAACACTTATAAATATCATATCATATAAGAATGAATTAATAAAATAAATTGATTATGTGTATTCACCCAAAAAACACATTAAAAAAGTTTGAATGAAATATAATATAATAAAAATTTATCCCACACATAATCATATAATAATATAATCAATTAAGTTGTATGATACCATTAAGAATGGGAATTGGGTATAGAATTACCTTACCAATTTATAATCAGCCGAATCATATTCCCCATAAAAGTAGTAATTATTAAATAAAAAAATTAATAAAATTATGATAATGGGATTAATGATATTATATATAGATGTTAAGTATATAAATGACAAATATTAAGTGGTGAATAAGTCATATATCTCACTGATGTAAATGTGAGATGAGAAACCATTACCTAATGATTTCCATTATTTTTGTGTATTTTAACCTCTTGTATAGTGGTTTAATGAATGTTATTAATTTTTTTGAGATATATATTCATATTTATTATATCTTATATGATACATTTAAAACATCTTATTACCCTTTAATTAATGATATTTCATTATTTTTATTGATTTGGGTGCATTGGTTTAATAGTGTCATGGATGTTTCACTTGTGTATCGTTTAGGATTTTCTTGTAAAATACAAATTAAATTCAATAAGTAAAATAAAATGGTATTAATAAAAATTATATATATTTAAATGATCCTATATATCATTTTTCTTTATTATATTTGGATTTTTCATTTGATAAAATTTAAATGATAAATGTATAGTTTATTTTGGTGGTTTTCATACCATCACAAACTACTTTAATTTTAATTAGTTTCATGTTTATGAATTAGTTTGAGAAAATCAAATAGGTTAAAATTTTATTATCAAAAAATTATTTAACCATAATAATACTTTTATGACTATTCATGATGGTAGCAATATAAAATAAGAAAAATCATTATTCATGAAGATTATTAACCACCCATATTAGGAAAATGGTTTTATTTATTTGAATAAGAAGAATATGGGTATAATATATTACATTATAAGCATAAAATTAATTATTGTATGTGATTATGGAGTTATTATTCCTTTATGGATGAAGGTGGTGAGGATAATATTTAATATGAAATGATAATAAGAAATGTGGTTTGAGAAAATTATGTCTTAAACATCAACTCATTGAAAAATCACATAAAGATCATATAATTGGACTTTTGGTGACACTAGTATCACTTATACGGGGGGATAGTGGGTATAGGAGATTTGGTTTAATATTTTAGGATCACTAGGGCTTCTGTGTAGAAAGGGGGTGGTGATGGGTGGGTTGAAGTGATTAAATAATGATTATTTTATAATTAAATCCTACCACATGGAGGTGACCTTAATTTACATGAATTTGGATGATAAATAATGTTTTGGGGGCTGTTTAGGGTCAAACAATACCCTAAAATACCATTATATGTTTTAGTTTTTTGGTATTTTAATCTTTTTCCTTTCAACATTAACTGGTTTCTTTATTTTACCTATACCGAAGAAAATCATGTTTTTACCATGACAAATTTTTTATGAATATAAATTCAAATGATGTTAATAAAATAAAATAAATTATTATTCAAAATATTTAATCCATTTTAAAAATTAAAATTAACATATTTTTGAAAATTAGATTAAAAATTAATCCCACAGATGCAACAGGAAATTTGGTTTTTAAAGTGAAAAGGTTTAAATGTTTTAAATTTTTCTATATCCAATTTCAATTTTGAAATTTATTTTAATATCCTAAAATAGATTTATTGATGTATTATTGACCTATTTATACTTTATACCCAAGTCAAAATATAATCAATCTATATTTATAAATTATATGGATGATGTTTTCAATTAAAATTAAATATTTTTCATTAATAATAAAAAAATAAAACTACATTTATAATACCAAAAATTGCCCTTAAAATAAATATTTTATTATGAATAAATAATGAATTTTATTTTCTTTGATAAAATTCATCAAAGTGTTAATATTTAGTTTGAATAGTGATGCGTCATTAAAAGACGTCGAAAGTGACTTTTAGAAAAATAAATTTTTGTATGCTTAAAATTTGATTTATCCTTATCTTAATTATATAAAATTTATTGGAAAAATATTTTATTGAATATATAAGATATATATACAATTATAAATTTCACTAATAGTTATTAATTTAATTTTTTATGGTAAACTTCCATTATGGTTATAAAAATATTTTTAAAAAAAATATCCTTTATATTCTATTTTTTTTTATTTATATTTTAAATTAATATGAAAACAATGAATCAATTTTATAAGCCTATGTAAAATATATTTTTATAACATATCTAATCCCATTAATTCTCTAAATTACAATGGCTAGGTGATAATTGTTGTATTAAAATAATAATATTTTGGAGTTCATTGAAGATCAGTATTTTGTGAAAAGTAAGAAATCAAAGAGAATAGTTTTTTTAAAAAAAATACATCTTCTATAATTTTTGGGTGTTAAACTTACCATCTTCTCAGTTTTTCATATTTTATATGGAACTAAAATCCTTGGAATCTTTGATTTTGACTACACTAATATGTTATTATAGATACTAATGGGATTAAGAAAGATGATTTTCACATAGATTTTGCAACATCCCAAAACCCACACTCCTAGTTAAAATGATAATATATTCTTTATATTATATATATATAAATTAATATAACTCAAAAATAAAAATCGTGAAGATATTTTCGTTTTATGTTTTAATTATTTTGGAAATTTTTTCAACATATTAGATTAAAAAAAATTCTACAATAACTATTCAAATTCACATGAGTTAGATACTCAATTGAAACCAAACACCATAAATATTCTACTCATTTCTAAACCTATGAAAAACATTTCAAAATTTAAGGTGAATATAAAATTTATGAATAATAGTTTTTATATCATTGAATTATATCATTTCATATATAAAATACAAATAAAAAACATTTGAAAATATTTCATAAAATATTAGATATATAACTATTCCAAAATTAATAATTTAGGGTATTCATAAAAACCTATAACAAGAGTTCCAATTCAAAACATTTAAAGAATATCTATAAACTGGATATCTTTTTGATGAAAAAAATTCCTTTGAGATTATATTAAAATTTATACAATATAGGTGAAAATAATGTTTCTTTATAGAATATAATAACACATGGTAAAATTTTATGAAAACCATGAGGCCACTAATGATATTAAAAATCAATTTATAGGGAAATTTCCCATTGAATTTGTGGTGTGACTCCCCATTAGTCATCATCATATCCCATATCTGTGTGCCAAAATTTTTAAATAAAACATTTTACTACGCCTTCCATTCTAAACATAATTCTACTAAAACAACCATTTAAAAACATTAACTATGTATAATTTAATTTAAAATAGGAATATTATTACATATTTAATAAATATTAACATAAGTTACCTAAAATTAGAATCCATACTACGATAAATAATTAATATATCCATAAGAAAGATTCATAAAAACATTATGATTATTAGATTTAAACAAGTTCTATTAAATATATGAATGAATAGTTAAAGATAGACTTATTGTAGGACCATACCTATAACTAGGAATAACATACAAATTTTTTTAAAAATATTTCATATATAAAATAACAATTTTAACATTTTAATAGCCACTATATGTTTTTTGAATATTTTTTTGAATGAAAATATTTTTAAAAAATTAATCTAAAAAAGAATAAAACATTTATCTCCCACAATTAGGGTTTTTGAAAAAAAAAGTAGAAGATATAAAATATAATTTAATTTCTATACATAAAAAATGGATGTTTTTTATATAAAATTTTTATCACTTGAAAAAAGGCGAATAGAAACTACAAAATAGGAATTAAAAATAAATTTTCCATAAAATTAGAATTTTCGAAAAATTACTTGGATTTTAACAAAAAAATTCCCATCACATTAAATTGGAAAACAAAATTGAGCATAGGTAATGATATTCTCCACTAACCATTCATGAAAGTATGGAATGAGAGAAAGAGAGAGCCTATGTAGTAAGATTTAGGGTTTACAATGATTAAGGTGAATACCTATGTATATAATTCTTAAAGACTAAATGATTTTTTTCAAAATTATAAATTACTATCACTATAATATTAAAATGATTTACGAACTCTATCCCATATCTTATGTAATTTTTTTACATTTTCACATATTATTATATGTCTAAATTGGAGGTGATGATATGTTGTTCAGAAGTGTGGTATGAATTTTGTTGGAGGAATTAAAGGTGACATTATTATAAATGGGAAAAGGGTAATAATTGCATCCATTTGATGTTATATAAAATTCCAATGTAAAATATTAAATTATTTTGAGGTTTTTATGGTGTTGATGCCAAAATCATGGAAAATAAAGAACAAAAGGAGAGAAAAGGGGGCTGCCTCGCGAAGCCTGGTCATGGTTCCCCGTAGCCCGACGGCCGGTACAAAGCTCTACCTTTAGGAATATTCCATAGAGTTAAGAGTTGTGATGATCCACAAATGGATTTGACATTTTTGAATCCACTGTAGATCAAGGAGGAGAGATGCTCCATGAATGGATTTGATGTTATCGAACCCACTGTGGAGCAAGGAGGGGGGATGTTCCGCGAATTAATTTGAAGTTATTGAAACCTCTGCTGAGTAAGCTCTGTATTTGTGCCGAGTGACTTCTGATTCGCGGTGACTCTTACCTAAAAATATCAGGCTCCCCTCAAGCCCAAAGGACTGATCCTCTGACCTTTCGCCTTCTGAGCTCCCAAATCATGAAGAAACTTTTCCTCTATGAACATTGATCTTTTTAAGGTACTTTTTCATCCTGAAGTGCCTTCCCCTGGCATGGATTCTTCCCCTGTTCAAAGAGGGATTCCCTTCATAGATACCATAGGCCTCCAAAAAGGATGGATATCCCCAAGGGGTCTCGGGTCATTGTAAAGCATTTATGCTTCACGAAACACCCTTCACACAAATGTGATCTGCATGCTAAGGCACAGTCACTGTGCTTTGCGAAGTAGATTGCTTCATAATGATATGCTTCACAAGGAACCCTCATTTTGTGAGGCTTTTTTTTGCAAATGACTTTCCACTTTGTGAAGCACCTTCCATATGCACTTATTCCCTATACCAAGTCTTGGTGACTTCACTTCGTGAAGAACATCCCTTCACGAAGCCTCTCCACTCCATGGAACACTAAAGCTTCACATGGCTTCAACCTATGAACCCCTTTGCTCTGCAACTCCTTTTCCCGTGCGGCCCTTCTGGTATGCACAAAGCAATTTCATGGTCCCATGGGCGGTGATACCCGTTGTGTGTCAACACCTAATGCTTCTTCGCATATGCATGCTAAATATTATTACTTTTCCGAATAGTCATGCTAACATGGACCCCCCAATGGGTCGCTCCATGGCACCCCCAACCACGACATTGCTGATGCATTACTTCCCTCAAGGGCGAGTGGGTAGCGGTAATGTACGTCCTAGAGGTGCGGAACAAACCCACCTCATCTGAGTTGCAGGACATTAAACTACCAAGCACCTTCGTCCTCTGCACATGAAAATAAACTGTGACCTCACCCCATGCCTTTCACGAGGGGTGCCAAATCTCGGACATTCTCTATGCCCACTGGTCTCCATGGGAGTGAGATCACTCCTCACATGGAATGACATCCTTTTTATTGGAGAAACGTATGTCTGTAGGGAAAGGAAAACCACCCTGGTGTAATCCCCAAGATTTTCTTGCAAGAGTTATTATCCCCACTCTTTCTCTCTTCTTGGGTGCCAAATCCCTCTCCCGCTGGGCTTTGTCACCACTTGGGCCTCCATCCTAGAGTAAGTCCCAATCTCCATCACCCTTGGGATTATAATCATGTGTAATACCATGTTTCCTCTTTGGGCTACTAACCACATGTAATCCACACTCCACTTCCAACAGACACACATTGTGTAACGGGATCATCAGGCCTTTGCTGTCGCTTTTTTCTAACACCAAGGATGACTGACGTGGTCTTAGAGTAAGTATCGACCATGACATTCTATCTTGTGTATGATAGAGTGTAATCTTCACACACCCCTTCTGAACTATGTGTAATTTGATCCTTGACAAAGAAAGGTATGTAGGAAACCTCCCTATGGTTGATGCCCAACAACCATCGACTTCGGCCCTCCTTCATGTCAGACAACCTTCATCCAGCATGACGTTAAACAACATGCCCCATTTTTCATCCTGTAACAGGTTAAGCTACAATCACCAACCCGAACAATGTGGAATTTGATCCTTAACATGGAAATTTTTATAGGAAGCCTTACTGAGGTTGAATCACAACACCCATTGGTCCCAGACATCTTCACATCGGTTCCCACTTCATCATGAATTATGTGGATTTTTATCCTTGCCTCCTAGATAAGGTATGTAGGAAGCCTCCCTGAGGTTCAACCCCATCTATGTTAAGCAGTTACGACACCATCTCGTGGTAATCCATTTCAACCCCATCAACCAGTAAGTCATTGCGACCCTATCCAGCAATAAGCTCTTGCGACCCCATCTAGAGGTAAGCCATTATGTACCCATCCAGTGGTAAGACGTTTAGACTCTATTTAGCGTTAAGCCGTTTAGACCCCATCAAGCGGTAAGACTTTGGGACCCCATCTAGTAGTATGTTGTTGCGACCCCATCCAGGGGTAAGCCATTGTGACCCCATCCAGCGGTAAGCCGTTGGGACCCCATCCAGCGGTAAGCCATTGTGACCCCATCTAGTAGTAAGACGTTTTGACCCAATCCAGCGGTCAGCCGTTGTGACCCAATTTAGCGGTTAGCCATTTTCAGCCTCATTCAATGGTAACCCATTGTCATCTGAACTATGAAGACATTGATTCCCTACCCTAGGGATATGTAGAAGGTATATTCGAGACTCAAGACCAACATCACCATCATTCTCGGGTCGACTCCATCTCATTCTCCACCAACTTCACATAACCATCCATCATCTATTTTGGTTCTTACCCAGGCCGCCACATCCCAGTGGGATCATTACAACCCATTACCCATTCACATAAACAAAAATCGGGTAGCTAACCATGCATTAGCCCCAAAATCATTGTTCCCTCTTGGGGTTTCAGTCACCTGATCCGCTCTAGTCAATGTTCCAATGCGTCCTATCCATCTCTGCTAGACGTTAAACATGCAGAATACCCTATGTTAAACATAGTAAGATGAGGAAAACCTTAGATACATGCCTAGAGAATATAATTCCCCATTTTTGACGTGGGATTCCTCAGGCTTCTGCACCCTAAAGAAGCTCTATAATAAGGGGAAAAATCACAGACGCTCCAGTGTTCCCGTGTCCAGACAGGCCAGTTTTGTCCAACATGACTACTCCCCCGATTGAAGGTTTTTTCCATGACCCTACCCCTTGGAATGTCCTGATAGAAGAAGTGTAATTTACTAGTGTCTATGAAGATATGGCACTGGTAAGAGTTTCATGAACAACGTCTTAATCAATAAGGGTGACTGGTATTAGGTGATGAGTTAGGAGGAGGAATCCGCTGAAGGAAGAACCAATATCCCATCACCCTATTTCGATCAAGGAGAAAATGTCCTTGAACAAGGAACAGATGTTACCAACCATTGGAAAGCGGGAATGCGGGAAAACAAACAGTTTCATGGACCTAGAACTGAAGGACATGTGCGGCCCAACGAAAGAATCTGAAATAGAAATGGTGAACCCGACGTGATGTTCTTCTCCTCAATATGGATATTAGTAGTGTTCAATAAATCAGTGTACTATCGTGTCACCTGATCTAGATGTCCGACACCGGGTCTCGCTAAGCCAATAGAGGGCCTGGAGTGAAACTCACCAGAAGTTGGCACAGTAAAAATGTTGGACATCTCGGTCTATGACATCAGCGTGGATCCATCTTACCTTTCCTGGAAGACAGAATGGCAATGGGGAACATTCCATTAATTCCTTTCCTTTCAGCTCTAATGAGTTAATCTCCATGCTTTTTTGGAACCATGCTGCTACTGGGATTCGATCACTGACTGCCCATAGATGTAGGGGTAGGGTAAATGCCAACAAAGAAGTCCCGCATGGCTCCACCACTTTGGTGATAATCTCCACGCCTATAAATATTAGGTGACCATGCACCATATCCCAGAATGAACCTATTCAGTTAATAGTGATCAACAACCTCTTACGATAGTACGAGGAGGTGGGGGTTATCCCGACTAGGGATATGTCCTGCCAGGATCTAGAGGAATCTGTGCCTCGTCACCAACACTACCCCTATGGGCCGTGTAGGGATCCACTGCTCCCCACTCCAAAATAATACTGTTTCAAGAGCCTCTCCCTAGAATGCCTCTACGAATCTCTCCCCTATGCCGAAGAAGTAAGGGATGATCAGGGCATCCTGGCCGGGATCCCATTTCAGGGGACCCGAAGGAGGGCTCCCAATAGGCTGTTACAGTACCACTATCCATTCCCATTAGTCGAGGAGTAGGTAAGCCATGTGCTTTCACCATTGGCCCCAGTCCAGTTGGCCTGACACCAGCGTCGGGCACAAGCTGAGGAGGACGCCCGCCAAGGGGTGTCACCATCAGCAACTACTATGGCTTGGGTCATCGCCAATGTATATCATCAAACCATTGCGTATACTAAGAAATGTTACTTGTATACCTGGACCGAATTGAGGATCCAACCACCCAGTGGGTAGGATGGGTCAACTCTATCGGCCGCCAGTGTAGGTAGTGGCTACCACCAGTACGGAGGCCCTCCCCATACCATTACCGAGGAGAACGCGGGACTTCCCCACTTCCAAGATTGGCATAAAAGTCTGCCTAATGATACCCTTAGTCTGAATGAGGGACCTACCAACGATGGTGACACTCAGCCTGGAAGCCTCTCTCTTTCTCATTACATCTGGCATAGAGTGATCCCTCCTGCCACAGACTGACGGTGTGGGGATGTTTCACATCTGGTCAATCTCTAGTATGGGGGGCCTCCTCATGTCATCACAACAACTGGTGAAAGTCCTCCGCACCGCATAAATCGAAGGGGTGAGAGAAATCTTCACTTCACCAGCACCCAACATAGAGTTCTTACTCATGTTCGGCTCGACCAGTACGAGGAACTTCTTCGAACTAAGGTCACCAAGCAAAACAAGCCTGGGGGTCCTACACATGCTCTTATTGGTCCAAGGGGGGGTCCTACCCACTCGAGCCCTTCCCACAGAGGTCCTCCCCTTACCCCCTTTGATATGTGTCCCGATGCTCCTTGCACCCCAACTTACTTTGGTGGAAGTTCTCTCCGCCCCAGCACCAGTATGTCCAAAGGTCATCGTTATGACAGAAATCTTCCATGTCCTGAAGAACCATCCTGGGGTAGGAGGGTGGGTCATCGTCACTATAAAGGGAACACTGAGAAGATTCAGACTGAGATTAAACCGGTTTGCATCATAGATTCCATAGCTTAATATAACTCAGTGATGGAACCCTCACCTAGACCCCCATGTCAAGGGCCAAGGTAGGAACAAGGTACATCAGCCTCATACTCCCAGAATACGAAGTCCATCAGATTCATGCCTCCCTCCACAGGTATATCAACAAAGATGAAAATTTGGCAACTCCATAGGTTACAGCCATGCAATCGCCACCATTATCACCCAAAGCACTCTCTACCTCGACTAGAGATCACGAAGAGCTATTCTAGGGACCAATGGTAGAAGAGAAGTAACGTGGTCCACAACCAGCAGCTGTGGTCCTTGCACAAGAAACTATATTATTCAACCCGTCTTACCACGAAGTCATGTATTAGTCACTTCACTCATCGTAGGGTTTCCTGAGATGCGGTGGTTTATCAGATCGCTGGCCATATTCTCCACTAGCTAGAATATCGTCCTAGTGGTCTACTTTAGTACTAATACATATTCCTTAGCCACCTCTGATTGACGAGTGGGGAAATGAAGAGCCAAACCCTGAATCCGAGACTAGAAGATTATGAGATATCCTCTAGGCGGACCACATCCATGAGATGTTTTGTCCAGTTGCAGCGCTGAATTTTTATGTGTCGGAATCCCTCACCCAAATGGAAGTTGAGTGTTTTCTCCAGATTCTCGGGGTGACTCATTTCCGTCTTCTCCATCAGTGAGAGGCTTATCCTATGAGCCAAGAGTATTTCGAATACATTTCTAAAAAATTTCGTCTGGTTGATTAGGCCACACTCCCTGTGTCCTAGTGCCCTAAGTCATCAAGTTGTCGTAGGGTCCTCCAGCAACTGTGTGCTCAGAGCATCAGGGTAGTCTGCAGGATTATCGAAGAGGATTCTTCCCACATACAGATCCATAACTAGGGATAATATGCTTTCCTCATATTTAGTCGTATCCGGGGAAAACCTGATTTTCTTGGCAACAGAGAGGATTGAATCCAGGAAGAGTCGCGGTTAACATGGAGGACCTACCAGAGGGCAAGAACGAGGAAGATCTTCTTCGAGAGGACCTTCCACCCTGAGGGAGATTCATAATTTTTGGATGGATAAAAAATAATTTCTCATCAACAGAGTAATCTACTGGGTCATCAAGTTATCACTGAGGCACTAGTCCTTAGCCGAAATCCCAATAAGGGCAAGGAACTCCATGGAGATGTCATGCCCTCTGACCGGTTGGCTTGGTGCATAAGGCGGAGGACGACCCCGAGAAAGCTGTTTCACATCAAAAACTCACCAAATAGATGAAGGTGGTCTACAAAATCGTTACTGAAAGCGCTGTAGAGCGATATCCGGACTAGGGTGATCATAGGCCGGGGCCGCAGGGGTAGGCACATCTTCCCCTCGACGAATTGCCTCCAGCTGACCATGCCATCTTGCCGATGTAGACAGGGTTGAGGCTAAAAACTATGATAAGAGGGAATGGTATGTCTCTCCAAATCCTTCTGAACGACGTGGCAATCCTTAGGACCCAGCTCTGATTCCCCAAGCTGCCCCACAGGTCATTCCACTAGCTGCTCCAAGAGCCGCTGAGCCGACTTATCATGTTGAAGAAGCCACCAATGCATTGGTAGTCCGAGATCCTCGTCAAGACAGAAACCCCCACCTAGATGATCCAATAGAGGTACTCATTTCCCGTCTCGAGGAATTAGAGACACGACAAGTGGAACTACCCCTCGATGGAAAGCCTTATCTGGCATGGGTGGATGATATGCCAGCACCCCCGGGTTTCGGGAATCCCACATTTTCCCCTTTCAATGGGACAGAGGACCCACCACATCACCTGGACAACATTACATTAAGGTGTGGCCCCATGTTGGGAACTCCAGTGTAGTAGCAGGTCGCCAAAATCCAATGTTTGGTGTCGACATAGGAAGGGCTTGAGTTTTTCTGGTATAACCAGCTCCCGATCGGACCAGTAGCCAGCTGGGAGGACCACTGTATGAAATTCCTCTACCAGTTCAGTTTCACCAAATGGAATACGTGTATCACATACCTCTTCAAGTGCAATCAGAAGCCTGATGAGCAGGTCATCGACTTTGTCACCCGATGGAAAGGACTCACATATTCCTTTGACATGCCACTGACTCAGGAGCAATTGTTGAAAATCTGTGTAGGGAATGTCAAGAAGGTGTTTGTACCCTCTCTGATCACTTAGAACTATCCCAAGGGATTTTGAGACTTCTCTAATATGGCCTAGATCCTAGAGGAATCTTTATATTTGGTCAAGCAGGCACGCCCATTGCCTCTTGCGATCCTCACGAGAAGGGCCGCCGAGGCCAATCGTGTCACAGTGGCCCAAATAGAGGCCCCCATGGATCTAGAGTTTTTTTTAGTGGAGCCACATCAAAATCCTTGCAGAGGCCTTCTACCCCAGACATAGCCACCGGCCCAGCAACTCCCACCTCAAAATCGGCAGGTACCCCCGTGCAATGCTCCGGCACCTCTAAGGTGAGATTACCGAGTTCCACCTCCTGGGAAGGCTCCTCCAGCCCTTCTTCAGGGTCAAGCTCCAAGTTCACCCATTCTAGATAGGAGAAACCATGCCTACTCAATCAATGAGGAACATGTCCCCAGTTACATATATAGTGTATTGGAGCAGGGGATTCTACATTTGATATAGTGTAGAAGGCCGGAAGAGGAAAACCTCACTGATCATCCGATTTACTACCCCTACCACCGGATCCAGAGGCACACTCTCAATAAGTGCTATGTGTTCAAAGAATGTAATCTAGACTTGGTAGATAACAACATAGTTCATTTATATCATGACCCGACCCAACGGGGCTCGAAGCCGAGACTCCCCAAGCCCACCTCCAATAGGCCAGGGGATGGCGACCAGCGCCGAGTAGGCTATCACACACATGGGAGGCATTAGCCTAAGGTACCTATACACACGCAACAACAAACACCTCCATGCAACATTGCAGAGATATAGAAACTAGAAAGTAAATGCATGCATACACTATCCCACAACCAGAGTACAACAGAAGTACCAAGGGAAAAACAGGGCCCACCAAAAGAAAACAACAAAGCCCGTCCAACCTGCTCTGAAGATGGGGAACGCTGCCACAAACACCCGACAGAAAGCTCCCTCGTCACCACTCCAGTAAACACCCCGGTCAACATGCTCACTAAACTCCGCCTGCTCTGGGTCCTCCTGGGACTCCGTCAAAAGGCATGTGGTCTACACCAGACACAGACATGTGCGGGCAAATCCCGTGTAGGGGTGAGTATAAACATACTCAGTAGGCACCCCAAAAACCCAAAACCCAAGGGAGAAACTGAATGGAAATAGTCCGCTCAACCTAGCCAGAGGGAACCCAGACGAGAGAGAAAATCCATCTCGTGACCATCCTCGGCTAAACACAACTAGTCAACTCAGCTCAGCTCAGGTGTATCCCATACAAACACCTTAAACAATCCAGATATACTCAGATCACGCCACAAAGCCACAAGAGGTACCAACCTCATCAACAGCAACTGTCCACAACCAAGAGAATACACCACACGAACACTATCATACCAGATGACACTAATCTAAGAGATACACTCCATCAGGTCCCAAACAAACATCTCAGACGCTCACCCGAGAGACCACGCTCGTCGGATAACATCACTCGCTGAAACAACATAACCACCAAACTCCTCGGATAGGGGATCACTGCTAGGGTCCGCTAGGGGATACCAAGACCCACTCCGGTATACATAGCTCACAGATAGGGGATCACTCCTAGGGTCCGCTGGGGGATACCACGACCCGATCTGGCATACATAGTTCTCACAGATAGGGGATCACACCCTGGATCCGTTGAAAGATACCACAACCCGATCTGGTGCTCGACAGAAACTCCACACTCAGATAGAGGATCATCGTCCATATAAATATGGTCACGACGATACCAGAACCCTTTCTGGTATAACTCGCGATGTAGGGGATCGAACTGACGATGCTGCAACCCTACCGAAACCACGCGCTGAGTATGGGGATCGCATAACCAACGATACCGTAACCCTACAATAAACCACATGCTGAGTAGGGGATCATATACCCGACGATTCCACAACCCTACTGAGCATGGCCCACCGCGTAGGGGATCATATTTCCGATGATACCACAAACCCTATGGGGTTAACCTGCTAGATAGGGGATCGCCGCCCGAAAATAAGCGGTCACAGCGATACCAAGAACCCGATCTAGGGTAAAGATGCTAGAGGATCCACTTCGGGCCCAATGGAGGGATACCACAACCCTAACAGTTTAAACATTCCATCGAGAGGATCACAAACCCATACGAAGGTTGTGATGCCACACGAACCCTCATAGGAACGAACCAAGAGAGAACCCTCAACCACTGCTGGTCCAAACGTCGCTAACCCAATCGACCCACCACAACGCCACACTGCACACCTCCTAAGCCAAAACTAAGGCCACCATCGCGTTCCATGCGGAAAAACACGCAGGATAGGCTGTTTACTCGCCCGAAATAGAGCATCGGTGAAAAAGGCACTATTCACCATAGCTAGCTCGTGCGGGGCCCACACAACGATCCTGAAACCCATCGAGCGGATCACACCACGACGATCCCCTCGGAAAAACAAGCGGAATCGACTACTCGCTCGTCTGAAACTGACATCCAGTGACAAATGCACTATTCACAGAAGCCCAGCTCGGGTGGGGCCCACACATGGATTCCGAAACTCATCGAATGGAACACACCATTGTGCTCCTCTCGGAAAAACACACAGGATCGACTATTCATCCGCCAAAATTGGACTCCTGGTGCAAAAGCTGCGTTTCTCCGAAATGCCAAAACTCGGCCTCATGGGGCCCGCACCCCGTTCTCAGTCCCAACACCCGGAAACCTTCTCAAAACGTCTGTTATACCATCAGGGTCTCAACGTCACTGACGGCACGTCAATCGGACGCACTGAGTAGAAGTTACAATAGCCCGAAGTCGTAAAATATTATTATTTTATACGACGTTTCTAGCTCCTGGGCCACGATCCTGAACCTTTAAACCCTCGAACCCACACCGGAGGGTTCGACTCGTCGTCAGGGTCGCGTCGCCGCAAATGGTGCGTGAATCCGGCTTCCGGATTGCACGATACGGGGGTTTAACGCCCCCCGTATGAGAAAAGAGGCCGGAGGCCCTCCGCCGCACTGGGCGGCCGGCCGCCACTGCTCTACCGCGGGCCGCCGGGCCCCGCCGGCGCCGGTGCCGCGCCGACAGATCTTCCTTAGACCGTCGGGGGCACCCCGATGGTCCGTTTTGCGATCCGGAGGTGTCTAAACGACCCTCGGGACCCGATCTACACTGCTACAACTTCAATTTTTAGAAAAACGTAGCAATAAGGGGATTTGGGGTTAAAACACAAATCTGCCTACCTCACGGGTGAAACGCCGACGTTCTGCCTTAGATCTGTGCTCTAGAACTTCCGTTGCACACTCCTGGAACGCCCGCCGTCAAATTCCGAGCTTGTGGGTGCTTCGTTTGCTCGATTCGACAGAGCGGCAGCGAAGAACGTCGAGAGGAACGATAAAGGGGGGGGGGGCACTGATATTTATATCAGCCACCCGCCAGCGCCAAACCCGCCTCGGACCTGACGCCTGATGCGAACAAAAGTAAGGTCACCCCTAGGGGAAACGCACCATTATGAACGCAACGGCGGACTCATATTTTCCATCCGAGACTCCGTTTAGAAGTTATTCGAGCCAACGCCCGCACACTAACTTCGCCACTTATTTACGAAAATGCCCCTGGTGGCGTTTCTCACCGCAGGCTTGCGCCCGCAAAGTTTAGACCCTGCCTAGGGTAAACGGCACATTCCGGATGCAACCGTGCCCTTAGATTCTCGTTCTGAGCTACCATTTAGGAGATATCACACCCCCTACATGTGCATAGTATAAAAAAACATAATATTTTTTATAAAATTAATTACGGGAACCCCAGGCCTCGGAATCGCACGTCGTCTTTGTGCCTAGCTCTGGATTTATTCGTAGAAATATTACAAAGTCTGACAGGACCAAAAACCGAGTCTCTACATCCTCCCCCCTTAGAAATTTTCGTCCTCGAAAAGCCCTAAGCACAAGGAAAGCGACTGGACTCTCAACTGGGTCTCACACACCAGCGAGCTCACCAACAATAACCCCGGACCGAACGCATAAGTCAGAGGGACTCATCTACCACACCTCAATACTATCCGTTTTGGGCGGCACTAACTCACCCGCACGGTTTTAATCGCGTCAAAAAAACGCGTCTTGGTGGGGGAAGGATCTCTCTTCCTCACGCATTCAAAGCATGTCGAACAACACCCACACAGGGACTTACCAACGCCCTGAACAAGACTCGAGTAAGAAACAAAAAAAAGGGTACCACTAAACAGTGTCTATCAAACTACTGCAGTAAGTAGAAAAGACACAAGGCGTACCTCTATCCATCCGCGGTGCCTCTGGGTCGACTGCCTCTATGGCATGCAGCTGTCCTCGCCCTCATCCACCAGCTACCTGAGCTTTGTGTGGACCACCTGGGGGTGGGGGTGGTGGCAACTGGTACTGCCTACCACTGCCTCCCACTGCACCAGCTCCGCCGCCCTGCGGACCTCCTTGCTCGAGACGCTGCCTCTGCCAAGGCGGTCCATCGACCAACTCCCTCTCAGCAGCACATCGGGTCGGACAATATCTAGCAACATGTCCCTGACCATCGCAAGCGTAACACCACCTCTCTTGTGATTGACCAAAACTGGCATGCGAGCCCTACGAGCCATGAGCCTCAGATCCTCCATCCTGGGGTCGCCTCCTGAAATGGCGGCCACGTCCAGACCCCTGAGTCTGTTGTCAGCTACCAGATACCGATCCTGTAACGCCCCGACCCCAGCTACCCAGAGTCGGTGCATTACTTCGTAACATTGGCATGATCACAAAAGATCAAGTCTCGAAATACCGATTAGTTTAGTAGCCTTGGAAACACTAGATACATTCATAAATGTTACATTACATCATAAGGTGAAAAACTACAATAACAAAGACTCCATAGTCCACACTCATATCCTCTTCTGACTATCCCTGCAGGTCATTCATAAAATACTTCTTCACATCCTGGAAAATAATAAAACATTGAAAGGGGTAAGCTCAGATGCTCAGTAAAGATAACAATATTGCAGAAGCTTTCATAAATAAACATAAACATTTAAGGCAATGTATCACTAAAACAAAAGCCTTTTAAACTTGAACATCAACATAATATGGCAAAAGTAAAATGAGATAATGCCATTTACTTCTTCACATGGATATTCTACTGGTCGAATAATCACATGCAATATCAATAACCACTTTCATAATGATGGAATGCATAATGCCAGACTATCATAACCACGTAGCCAAGGCCTCGTGCCAAGACCACAAATAAGATTTTGTCAAGGCCTTGTGCCAAGACACTAGTTTGTCTCATGAGACCTGCCGATGCATCGAGAAGCTATAGAGGGCTCCACCCGTCACTTATTAAGTCCAATTCATTCCTCATATGAATAGGTTTAAACATATCATAAACCATAACATAATTGTATCACATAAAACATGCATAAAGGAAACATAACATTTCCACATTTCAATCACAAGATATCAATACAACACATTGATATAATAAAAATGCTTTCAAAACCATTTTCAATACCAAAATAAAAGAAAGTTAAAACTTTGTATTTATTTTTCTTTAAAAAAAGTGATGGCTTGTAGAGGAAGCTGAAACTCAAATAATGGTCACGGCTGCGGAGAAGTCATTGTCACCGCATGTGTACGGAAAGAAAAGCATTCCCTTTTTGTTGTTTAGTAAAACGCTTCGTATAAAAAAGATTTCATTTCAATAAACGTAAAAATCAAATGGGTTTATACACCGTATAAAAGAAATTTGTGTATAAAACCAAATATGTCTCAATGAAAGGAGATTGAGACGAAGTCCTTAAAAAGATCATTTTTCAAATAAAATAGATCTATTATGTGTATTCACTATAGGTACACATAAATAAAGTTAAAATACAAAATAATACATAATAATATGATGACATAATTTGAAAGTAGTAGATTAACCCAAAGAATGGAAGTTGGGTTAAGAAATTCCCTTACCTTGTGTCCGACTTGATTCGACCGTTCTTTAACCTCCTTTAAAACGGGTAACACTTTTTTGATTTGAGGCAAAGGCTTACTTGGGAAGAGTTCTGCCCAATGTGAGGCTTCTAAGAGTAAGTGGGGGAAGTTGGGAGAGTATTTGGGCAGAGGTTGGCCGAGCCAAATGGCTTGAATGTGTGAATAAGATGGGAGTGGTGGGGGCCTTTTATAAGTGGAGAAGAGGGGCACTTTTGGAATGTAATAAAATGTTATTTTATTAAACAATTCTTTTCGGATTCTAAAGGTCCCATACTTATATAATTCGAGGCTAAGGTGATAAGGGTTCGAAATATACTCATCCAATAGGTTTTTGACAAGTGTAAGCCTTGGATTTTACATTATCTTTTTATTTTATTTATATCGTTAAATAATGAGGTCATCGCTGCATCATCATGATGTCACAAATAATTTAATTTATTTAATGTCTACAAATTATAACAAAATACTATGATGTAGGAAATCTTTTTATCTTTACAATGACTATTTATAGTCAAAAATATGACTTGTATAACCCCATGTAAAAGTTGTTTTAGTAAAACAACTCTTGTTTGTGACCTTTTTATTTTAACATAAAATAAAAAGTTATTTATGTCCTTTTCCTACCAAAGTGGCTCCATGGGGTCCCCAAGTTGACCCATGGATTGTCTTGGTCGTCCATGACTCATCCAATAGAGGTAGGACAAGTGTAAAGGTCATTTTATATTAGTATAACATTATCTTTACCTTAAATTACACTAATTACCTTTAATTGCGATTAAATAAACTTAAAAGTTACTATTCACCAAAAATTATTTTAATCCCATTGAACCACATTTTACATCCTAATGACAACCATGTATGTCGGATTTTTGAAATTCAAAACACAGAAGTGGTAATATTTCATTTAAACGAAAAATTAGTTATTTAACTACCACTTAGTGGTTTCACTATTCATCGAAAATTGATGTTTTTTAGAACAATGCCAAAATTTCACCCTAAGCTATAATTGATATTCCGAATCCAAAAATGATGTCTATTTTACAAAATTCCAAACATATAAGTTTCATTAATTAATTTTATAATTAATTCCCGCTGTCACAACAAATAGCGTGTTTACAAGAAACAATATATATCAAAAGATTGACAATTGTTTATGTCCAATTTCAAAGTGAAATTAATTCTAATGACCACCATTGGATAAAATGGTAAAAGTATATTCTAATTATACTCTAAACCACTCAATAGTATAATTTATCACTATAAATTATTTTGATTAAAAAAGTTGTTTTTAAGTATTTTTTACTATTCATAAAAAAATGGAAGTTCTCATAAAATTAAAAAAATTTAACTTAGGATAATTTCGATATTACGAATACAAAAATGAAGTCCATTTTGATATATAACATTTCTATAATTTTAAAAAGTGGGTATTACTATTCATATTGGCTAATTTGATTAGTTGCGGTGTGTTAGAACTCGAAGTTGCGTACAATGCAAGCTATTGCATCATTGAATGAGAAGCGTATCATGGAAGCTCGGGGTGTTACATTCTCCCCTACATCAATAAATTGCATCCTCGCAATTTGAAATTTTTATTTGAAAATAAAAGGTTTAAAAATTGAAAATACCTTTGTGGAAAACCCACATCAGAAATAAGGTTAATAAAATTTAGCCTTAATAAGAGGGAAAGGGAAATGAAAAAGTCACCGCCCAATTATGATCTCAATAAGGAGAACATTGGTGGAAATTAGAGACATGTAATTGGAGGAAAAACGTAAATATTTGTAGGGAGTGATTGTGGTCATCAATCACAAACAAGTGTAAAATTGAGGGCCTCAAAGCCTTTAATCTATGTTGATTTAGAATATTATCAGTTCAACAAGACATAAGGTATTAGGATAACACATTTTTTTGTTTTTATATCTCTTTACTAAAGTGTAAGAATTAATTTATTCATAGAATAAGAGATAGGTATATATATATTTATGCTGGACAAGTAGAGTTTCATCCTTCAACTAATTTCTACCACAAACTCATCTTTTACTCCAACTGGTAATGGAACTCAAAAATATTCTATTTATCCTAATTGTATAAGGTTCCAAATATTAACACATACCATTTATATTAGTAAAACTATTTGTAATAACCAGGGACTTCCTGTAGGCTAGTGGTAGGAAATAAAGGCCTGTCACACTATGGTTGTGGGTTCGATTCCTGCAGCTTTGTCCAACGCGACGGGTTATGCCCCACCCTACAGGTTGACCTTTTCCTAAAACTATAGTATTATAATATTCCAAAAATAATCTTCAGAAATGTCTTAACCTAATCCAATGATCAACTTAATCCATTCCAACCTTTATAGTTATCCAAAATACCTCCGTCCAGACTTTCTCTAAAGGGTTCTTAAATTCCAAAATCAATTGTCACATTAGATTCCCTAAACAAAGTAAAGTTTCTCTTATTGTCACATACAAAAATATGATTACCTTAATCATATTAAAACCTTAATGAAATCAACATGTACTGCAGTACAATCCTTATATATATCACATTATTCTTATAACCATAATCTAATTCTTGAGTCCAAAAACACAAATACAATAATTATTCAACTTCATCTGTAGTAACATCATAAGCTTGGCCTTGATCCCTTGGCCTTTTCTGAGGTAAGTTTTCTTGACGCTTAGGACATTCATTTTCATAATGCCCCATTTACCTACAATTGTAGCATTCAACATTGATAACCTTTTTCTTTCCATTTCAATCACGCGCCTGGTGAGCTTTTTCTCGACATTTATAACAAACTCCCATTCTTTTTAGGCATGCACCGGGGTGATTCTTCCCACAATTATCGCATAATGGAAAATCCTTCTTTCCCTTTTTCCCTTTATCTATTTCTTGTTCCACCGTTCTCTTCTTCTCTTTATTTACTTTGTTTTCATAAGACTTAGAGAATTCTTTTCTGTCTTGATAGCACACGAGACAATATCTTCGTATGATGAGAAGGTTTGTGAGACTAATGCTCGACGAAGAAATGGTTTTAACCCATCAAAGAAACGATCAATCTTACTTCTTGGGTAATGTATATAATCTACAACATACCTCGCTAACCTTGTAAAGTTAGCCTCATACTTTGCGACATTCTCATCCTCCTTCTGCCTCAAACTGAGAAATTTCCTTTCCATATCTGCTCGATGGTCATGTGGAAAGTATTTTTCTAAGAAAAGATCTTTGAACTCTCTCCATTCCATACTTGATACTTCCTCATCTTCCTTTGTATTTTGAATCAATGACCACCATTTATCGGCATCTCCAGTGAGGCGGTAAACTACCATGACAACCTTCTCCCTTTCGCTACTCTCCAAGGCATGGAATATTTTCTCTAAAGTGTTAATCCATTGCTCAGCTACTAAAGGATTTGTACCTCCATTAAATGTTGGCATTTGTTGCCTCATGAAGCGGTCTAACATTGATCCTCCACGTTGTGGATCAGGGTGATCCATACGAGTAAGGTTATTATTCATAACCTGAGTGAGTTGTCCTAGTATGGTAATAAGTTGATCAGCACCAGTTGTATCTCCAACTCCACAATAATTATCTTGAGTAGGAGGGAAATCCCTACATGGAGTGCGTGTATTGATACAGTTTCCATTCCTTCCACTAGGCGCCATTTCTAAACAATGGCATAAACTAGATTAGTTTATGAATCAAAATACACAATTCCATACTTGTAAAATACTTAATATAAATTGAACTATTTATGGATATAATCCATAATTATAAAAATGTTTTCTTTGAGGAAGTATATACTCATAACCCTTCATAGTGGTTTGTAAAGAAAAAGAAAATTATCCTAAGCATATCCCCCGGGAGTGTCGTAACCAAGATTGCAGCAAGGCCCGTTGTCGTGCACCAGTTCCCGTTCGAGTCTAGCTCAAAGCGGTGTTTTCGGGTTTTACCCCTAGGTACATCTGTGCCAGTGCCGCCTCTACCTGCTCATATCCAGACAGGGATGTATTGCTCGGAAAACTCACAAAATCTCTATAATACCAAAATTATAAGAAGTTCTTCTATACTAATCCTCAAAGTCTATCCTTGGGATATGTGCTCTAATCAGAGTTTATCTAAATCTAGCTTCCATGGTTAGTACTAAACTGCCTCTGATACCAACTGTAACGCCCCGACCCCAGCTACCCAGAGTCGGTGCATTACTTCGTAACATTGGCATGATCACAAAAGATCAAGTCTCAAAAGACCGATTAGTTTAGTAGCCTTGGAAACACTAGATAAATTCATAAATGTTACATTACATCATAAGGTGAAAAACTACAATAACAAAGTCTCTATAGTCCACACTCATATCCTCTTCTGACTATCCCTGCAGGTCATTCATAAAATACATCTTCACATCCTGGAAAATAATAAAACATTGAAAGGGGTGAGCTCAGATGCTCAGTAAGGATAACAGTGTTGCGGAAGCTTTCATAAATAAACATAAACATTTAAGGCAATGTATAACTAAAACAAAAGCCTTTTAAACCTGAACATCAACATAATATGGAAAAAGTAAAATGAGATAATTCCATTTACTTCTTCACATGGATATTCTACTGGTCGAATAATCCCATGCAATATCAATAACCACTTTCATAATGATGGAATGCATAATGCCAGACTATCATAACCACGTAGCCAAGGCCTCGTGCCAAGACCACAAATAAGATTTTGTCAAGGCCTCGTTCCAAGACACTAGTTTGTCTCATGAGACCTGCCGATGCATCGAGGAGCTATAGCGGGCTCCACCCGTCACTTATTATGTCCAATGCATTCCTCATATGAATAGGTTTAAACATATCATAAACCATAACATAATTGTATCACATAAAACATGGATAATGGAAACATAACATTTCCACATTTCAATCACAAGATATCAATACAACACATTGATATAATAAAAACACTTTCAAAACCATTTTCAATACCAAAATAAAATAAAGTTAAAACTTTGTATTTATTTTTCTTTAAAAAAAGTGATGGCTTGTAGAGGAAGCCGAAACTCAAATAATGGTCACGGCGGCGGAGAAGTCATTGTCGCCGCATATGTACGGAAAGAAAAACATTCCATTTTTGTCATTTAGTAAAACGCTTCGTATAAAAAAGATTCCTTTTGAATAAATGTAAATGTCAAAGGGGTTTATACACCGTATAAAAGAAATTTGTGTATAAAATCAAATATGCCTCAATGAAAGGAGATTGAGACGAAGTCCTTAAAAAGATCATTTTTCAAATAAAATAGATCTATTATGTGTATTCACAATAGGTACACATAAAGAAAGTTAAAATACAAAATAATACAAAATAATATCATGACATAATTTGAAAGTAGGAGATTAACCCAAAGAATGGAAGTTGGGTTAAGAAATTCCCTTACCTTGTGTCCGACTTGATTCGACCGTTCTTTAACCTCCTTTAAAACGGGTAACACTTTTTGATTTGAGGCAAAGGCTTCTTTGGGAAGAGTTATGCCCAAAGTGAGGCTTCTATGAGTAAGTGGGGGATGTTGGGAGAGTATTTGGGTAGAGGTTGTCCGAGCCAAATGGCTTGAATGTGTGAATAAGATTGGAGTGGTGGGGGCCTTTTATAAGTGGAGAGGAGGGGCACTTTTGGAAAGTAATAAAATGTTATTTTATTAAACAATGCTTTTCAGATTCTAAAGGTCCCACACTTATATAATTCGAGGCTAAGGTGATAAGGGTTCGAAATCTACTCATCCAATAGGTTTTTGACAAGTGTAAGCCTTGTATTTTACATTATCTTTTTATTTTATTTAAATCGTTAAATAATGAGGTCATCGCTGCATCATCATGATGTCACAAATAATTTAATTTATTTAATGTCTAAAAATTATAAAAAAATACTATGATGTAGGAAATCTTTTTATCTTTACAATGACTATTTATAGTCAAAAATATGACTTGTATAACCCCATGTAAAAATTGTTTTAATAAAACAACTCTTGTTTGTGACCTTTTTATTTTAACATTAAATAAAAAGTTATTTATGTCCTTTTCCTACCAAAGTGGCTCCATGGGGTCCCCAAGTTGACCCATGGATTTTCTTGGTCGGCCATGACTCATCCAATAGAGGTAGGACAAGTGTAAAGGTCATTTTATATTAGTATAACATTATCTTTATCTTAAATTACACTAATTACCTTTAATCGCGATTAATTAAACTTAAAAGTTACTATTCACCAAAAACTATTTTAATCCCATTGAACCACATTTTACATCCTAATGACAACCATGTATGTCGGATTTTTGAAATTCAAAACACAGAAGTGGTAATATTTCATTTAAACGAAAAATTAGTTATTTAACTACCACTTAGTGGTTTCACTGTTCATCGAAAATTGAAGTTTTTCAGAACAATGCCAAAATTTCACCCTAAGCTATAATTGATATTCCAAATCCAAAAATGATGTCTATTTTAAAAAATTCCAAACATATAAGTTGCATTAATTAATTTTATAATTAATTCCTGCTGTCACAACAAATAGCGTGTTTTTAAGAAACAATATATATCAAAATATTGACAATTGTTTATGTCCAATTTCAAGGTGAAATTAATTCTAATGACCACCATTGGATAAAATGGTAAAAATATATTCTAATTATACTCTAAACCACTCAATATTATAATTTATCACTATAAATTATTTTGATTAAAAAAGTTGTTTTTAAGTATTTTTCACTATTCATAAAAAATGGAAGTTCTCAGAAAATTACAAAAATTTAACTTAGGATAATTTCGATATTACGAATAGAAAAATGAAGTCCATTTTGAAATATAACATTTCTATAATTTTAAAAAGTGGGTATTACTATTCATAATGGCTACTTTGATTAGTTGCGGTGTGTTAGAACTTGAAGTTGCGTACAATGCAAGCTATTGCATCGTTGAATGAGAAGCGTATCATTGAAGCTCAGGGTGTTATAGATCCGACCGACGAAGTCTCAGCTCTCGAGTGCCCAGCACTAATAGGGGGAATCTGCTCAGCCAGAAAACTCTCCACCATCAACGCTCGCTCTAGCACTCCAGCATAGGTGGGCAGGCATAAGAAAACCACACCTGCTCGGATGTCCCAGCGTAAGCCCTGCTCGAAGGTCCGAGCCCTAAAGAACGGGTCTCGAACCATTTCCAGGTAGTAGCATGATAGGTCTGTAAACCTCGCTGAGTACTCCGACACAGTCATGCTCTCATGTCGAAGCTGCAGAAGCTCCTGGATCCGCACTGACCTCAACGTCACCGGATAGAACTCCTCCCTGAAGAGCCGCTCAAACTCTACCCATGTGAGCATCTCCTCGTCATGGGACTGCATCACCAAACTCCACCATCGACCTGAAGAACCATGTAGAAGGCTCGCCTCTAAGACCACTATCTGATCTAGAGGTGTCCTCACTAGGCGGAAAACTCGGGTGACTGCCTCAAGCCAGTCATCAGCTGCCTGGGAGTCTGGATCACCCTAGAACCTCATAGGTCGCTACCTCTGGAACTCGTGCAGCACACTGATCCTGCACGCCACCTCATCCTCCACCGCCGGCACAACCAGCTGCTCGACAGGTGGTGGCTCAACTGGCAGACCACCTAGAGGTGCAACCTCAGAACCTGCGCCTTGCTCCACAACCTCTACATGGGTCGGGTCATCAGCACAATCCTGCTGCGGAACCCTCACTGGTTGTCGTCGTGGAGGCATCCTAAAATACATTCGAGACACACCACGGTCAAAGAGTATATCTGGAGAGCTGACTAAAGAAGGACAAGGAAAACCCAAAAAACCCAATCCTATATGATGCATGTACCGTTATGTCCCTGTGACCAGTGTACGAATGTCCCGAGTCGAATGGTAGGTTATCAGAGTCCTGGTGTATGGATACGTCGGCCGCCGCACCAACACTGGAGTCTCTGGCCTGAAAGCCGAGCTCGAAACACCCTAACACTACCGCTATGCAACTCAAGCCAAACTCATAGCTAGACCAGCTACACTCTTAGATCCCAAAGGTGGAACCTCCTATGATACCACTCTGTCACGACCCGACCCAACGGGGCTCGAGCCATGACTCCCCAAGCTCGCCTCCAATAGGCCAGGGGCTGGCGACCAGTGCCGAGTAGGCTATCACACACATGGGAGTTATTATCCTAAGGTACCTGTACACACGCACCAACAAACACCTCCATGCAACAGTGCATAGATATAGAAACTGGAAAGTAAATGCATGCATACACTATCCCACAACCAGAGTACAACATAAGTACAAAGGGAAAAACAGGGCCCACCAAAAGAAAACAACAAAGTGCGTCCAACCTGCTCTGAAGATGGGGAACGCTGCCACAAACACCCACCGGAAAGCTCCCTCGTCTCCGCTCCAGTAAACACCCAGGTCAACACGCTCACTAAACTCCGCCTGCTCCGGGTCCTCCTAGGACTCCGTCGAAAGGCCTGTGGTCTGCACAGGACACAAACATGTTCGGGCAAAGCCCGTGCAGGGGTGAGTATAAACAAACTCAGTAGGCACCCCAAAAACACAAAACCCAAGGGAGAAACTGAAGGGAAACAGTCCACTCAACCTAGCCAGAGGGAACCCAGACGAGAGAGAAACTCCATCTCATGACCATCCTCGGATAAACACAACTAGTCAACTTAGCTCAGCTCAGGTGTATTCCCATACATACACCTTGAACAATCTAGATATACTCATATCACGCCACAAAGCCACAAGAGGTACCAACCTCGTCACCAGCAACTGTACACAACCAGGAGAATACACTGCACGAACATTGTCATACCAGATGACACTCATCCGAGAGATACACTCCATCGGGTACCAAACAAACATCTCAGACGCTCACCCGAGAGACCACAATCGTCGGATAACATCACTCGCTGAAACAACATATCCACCAAACTCCTCGGATAGGGGATCACCGCTAGGGTCAGCTAGGGGATACTAAGACCCAATCTGGTATACATAGCTCACAGATAGGGGATCACTCCAAGGGTCTGCTGGGGGATATCACGACCCGATCTGGTATACATAGTTCTCATAGATAGGGGATCACACCCTGGATCCGTTGGAGGATACCACAACCCGATCTGGCGCTCGACAGAAACTCTACATTCAGATAGAGGATCATCTTCCATATAAAGATGGTCACAACGATACCGGAACCCTATCTGGTATAACTCGCGATGTAGGGGATCGAACCGACGATGCCACAACCCTACCGAAACCACACGCTAAGTACGAGATCACATAACCAACGATACCATAACCCTACTATAAACCACATGCTGAGTAGGGGATCGTATACCTGACGATGCCACAACCCTATTGAGCACAGCCCACCGCGTAGGGGATCATATATCTGATGATGCCACAAACCCTACGGGGTTAACCTGCTAGATAGGGGATCGCCGCCCGTAAATAAGCGGTCACAACAATACCAAGAACCCGATCTAGGGTAAAGATGCTAGAGGATCCACTCCAGGCCCAACGGAGGGATACCACAACTCTAACAGTTTAAACATCCCATCGAGAGGATCACAAACCCATATGAAGGTTGTGATGCCATATGAACCCTCGTAGGAACGAACCAAGGGAGAACCATCAACCACTACTGGTCCAAACGTCGCTAACCCTAGCGACCCACCACAACGCCACACTACGCACATCCTAAGACAAAACTGAGGCCACCATCGCGTTCCATGTGAAAAAACACGCAGGATAGGCTGTTTACTCGCCCGAAACGGAGCACCGGTGAAAAAGGCACTATTCACCGTAGCTAGCTCGTGCGAGGCCCACACAACGATCCCGAAACCCATCGACCGGATCACACCACGACGATCCCCTCGAAAAAACAAGCGAAATCGACTACTCGCTTGTCCGAAACGGACACCCGATGAAAAAGGCACGATTCACCGAAACCCAGCTCGGGTGGGGCCCACGCCTGGATTCCGAAACGCATCGAACGGAATTCACCATTGCGTTCCTCTCAGAAAAACACATAGGATCGACTATTTATTCGCCAAAATCAGGCTCCTGGTGCAAAAGCTGTGTTTCTCCACAAACGCCAAAACCCAGCCTCGTGGGGCCCCCACCCCGTTCTCCGTCCTAACACCCGGAAACCATCTCAAAAAGTCGGTCGTACCATCAGGATCTCAGCGCCACTGACAGCACGTCAATCGGACGCTCCGGGTAGAAGTTACAACGACCAGAAGTCGTAAAATAATAAAATAATATTATTTCATACGGCATTTCTAGCTCTTGGGCCACGATCCTGAACCTTTAAACCCTTGAACCCACACCGGAGGGTCGTCTCGTCGTCAGGGTCACATCGCCGCAAACGGCGCTCGAATCCAGCTCCAGGATTGCAAGATACAGGGGTTTAAAGACCCCCGTATGAGAAAATAGGTCGGACCGGCCGCCGCCGGCCCGCCCTGGCCGGCGGCCCTCCGCCGTGCGCTGCCGGCGCGCCGCCGCGGGCCACCGCGCGCCGCCGCTGCTCCGCCACGGGCCACCGGGCCCCGCCGGCGGATCTTCCGCGGACCGCCGGGGCACCCCGGAGGTCCGTTTTGCGATCCGGAGGCGTCTACACGACTCTCGGGACACGATCTACCCTGCAACGGCTTCAATTTTCAGAAAAACGCAGCAAAAACGGGATCGGGGGTTAAAACTCCAATCCGCCTACCTCACGGGCGAAATGCCGACGTTCTGTATTAGATCCGCGCTCCAGATCTTCCGCTGCGCGCTCCTGGAACGCCCGCCATCGAATTCCGCGCTCTTGGGTGCTTCATTTGCTCGATTCGGCAGAGCGGCGGCAATGAATGGAGAAGAACGTCGAGAGGAACGATAAAGGGGGGGGGGGGCTGATATTTATATCAGCCACCCGCCACCGCCAAACCCGCCTCGGACCCGACGCCCGATGCAAACAAAATTAATGTCACCCCTAGGGTAAACACGCCATTCTGAACACAACGGCAGACTCATATTTTCCATCCGAGACTCCGTTCAGAAGTTATTCGAGCTGACGCCTGCACACTAACTTCGCCACTTATTTACGAAAACGCCCCTGGTGGCGTTTCTCACCGCAGGCCCACGCCCGAAAAGTTTACACCCCGCCTAGGGTAAAATGCACGTTCCGGACACAACTGTGCCCTCAGATTCTCATTCTGAGCTACCGTTTAGGAGATATCACACCCCCGCCACGTGCAGAATATAAAAGAAACTTAATATTTTTTCTAAAATTAATTCTGGGCACACCGGGCCTCGGAATCGCACACCATTTTCGTGCCTAGCTCTGGAATTATTCGTAGAAATATTCCGAAGTCTGACAGGACCAAAAACTTGAGTCGCTATAATTTAGGCCCAACTTCGGCATAGGTGGCATGCATCTTCATGACGCCAGACAACATAGACAATAGAGAGAGCGAGTGGCATTAGGTTTCCAGTTAGGGATCCCAATAGTATGATGAATGGATGGATCTCAAAATAGTATCCCATTCCCATGGTGTCATCCAAACATGGCTAAATTGTCCAGAGCCTTTAGAAGTTGTAGAAACCACTTCTGAATTGTCGTCTCAGCCGGCCTCTTCTAAGAAGAGTAAACAACGGCGGTTTAAGGGAAAGAAAAGTCCCCAGCCGATGCCATCATCACCCCGTACTCTCAGAGAATTCATAACCCTAGAGATAGGGATCCCTCTAAAAATATGCCCAGTAGTGGATGAATCTTTGAGTGACAGTCAGGGGTTCTCCTCGGTTAACATCGTTGAGTTGGTAAATCATTACATGATTCCTGACGATGAGGAGCGCAGGCGGATACTCCCACCATCCCCAGTCGTCGCCAACATCAAGGGAGCCATGGATATATGGGTCGTTGGAGTGCGTCGATCAGCACATCTATCCAAGATGTGCAGGCTACCAAAAAAGCCAACATGATCACTATAGAGCTCACTATTCACAACTTTCTCATCTGATGGCATCTGATCCACCTTCGTCGTCGTTCGTGTTGCTGGATTAGGCAGAGCCACCTCAACCATGTCATGACTAGCCAAACCCTCATAACGGCTTGTCTCATTCTTCTGAAGCTCATCTGGTAGCCACTCTGTTGGTCTCGACCAGTGGGTAGCGGGATGTTCCCAGTACTAGTCAGCCACCAGTGTAGTCGGTATGTCCCACCATACCTCCTATCTTAGAGCGACCTCTTGCATGCTGAAGTTCACTCCTGGGGTGGAAGTAAAATGTCCTTAAGAATCTTACAAGTATTCTAGCAAGGCTCTACATCATTGAGGCCCTTCATTTATCGTCAGATATTTGTGAGGCCCTCACTGAGGCTTTAGGAAGCCCCCTCCAGTTTGATACAGATGTCATAGCTGCAGAAGCCTTTCAAGCTGAAGCGGTAGAGAATGCCGAATTACATGCCATTTTCTTTTTCTATGGAGAAGATGATGGCTCTCCCACACATGGGAACATTTTCCAACTGTACATCAACAAACAGTTTAATGGCATGGAGGTTCATCACTGTCCTGTCGACACCGGCTCTAGAACTAACCTAATCCAGACTCAGACACTATGAAAGCTGGGATTGTATGAAGGTGATCTGGGTCCCTCTAACCTAAGAAACCAAGGTTATGAAAAGGTAAAATAGACACCGGTCATTAATAACCACTTGAAGAACCAGTTTGGTGGCCTAGTTTCCAGCACCAAATTTATGGTAGTCTCCCAGGACAGTGCCAAAAATATGTTGATGGGAAGGCCATGGCTCCACCAACATGATGTGGTTCCCTCATCATATCAAACGTGCCTGAAGTACTCCCTCAATGGCCGAGTGGGCATGGTTCAAGGTGATGGGTCTCCCTTGGCCTCTTGTAAAGCCCGGTACCTTGATGCCAACTACTACAAGAGTAAGTAAAAGTAGATTAAAACATATGATGTAGATCATGTCGTGGCTATGATTGACCCATGGACAGTTCTAGATGATGAGTACATCTTTGCGATCCACTTATTTGAGGCTACAACCCCGGACACGGGACAATGCTTTGTTGTTTCTAAGAAGAGGGTGGAATACATTCCCAAGCCAAAGCGACACTGGACGATCACCTCGTACACCTATACAAATCAAGATCAGGTGATCCCAGAGCCACCTACTACCTTAAGGTATTGGGATGTTCTCCCCATGGAAACAGAAATACATCTTATGTGCTTATTATTCTAGGCAAGAATTAACTGGCTCATGATAATGCGCCACAATTTCTTCGACAACATCAAACGTGGGCCCTTGGGATGGAGGCCAGATGGGATCGTATCCACCGCCTTCATCACTATGGTTGCGGCAACACATGGGTCCTCCGATGTAGTGACCATTGCCACTTTGGCTGGTACCAGCATCCCATCGGGATCATCCAACTCAGAAGCAATTCCTCCCACCGAAGTTCTGTTCATTATAATTGGAGATAAGGATTTGGAGGATTCTCCTCCTGCCTTTGAAGAGGTCTTCTCGGCTAGAGTCGACGTGTTGGTATAGGTGAACATCGGTAGCGAGGCAGACCCGAAACCCACATTGATTAGTGCCGCCAAGCCCCTTGAGGAGAAAAAATAGTACAAGAATTATTGAAACAAAACTGTTATGTATTCCCCTAGAGTTATGAGGAGATTCCAGGACTAGATCCTCAGGTTTTCGTCCACCGCCTCGGTCTCCCGGCAAATCATCGTGGGTTCAAGAAGCCTTACAGAAAGATTCACCCTTCTCACGGTGTCAGGGTAGAGGCAGAAGTTGATAAGATCATCATGGCCAATTTCATTAAGGAGGTCCAGTAACCCAAATGGATAGCCAACATTGTGCCAGTCAGGAAAAAAACAGAGAGATAAGAGTCCTCATCGACTTCTGGGATCTCAACCATCACTTTCCAAAGGATTATTTTACACATCCTGTGATGGAGTTATGGATTGAAGCAACATCTGGATTCCAATCCCTCTCTTTCATGGATGGGTACTCTGGGTACAACCAGATCCAAATCGCCCCTGAGGATGAGGTGTTCACAGCCTTCAGAGCGCCACAAGGTACTTTCTGTTACCAAGTCATGCCCTTTCGGTTTAATGACTATGGGTGCCAACTGTCAACAGGCTATGCATCACATATTTAAGCCGATGATCGTAATGTTGGTGGAATGCTATGTGGACGATCTGGTGGTCAAATCCCTCAAGCGTTAGGACGATCTCAAAGATCTTGAGAAAGTGTTTGGCTTCCTCTATTCCCATCACTTGAAGACGAAACCATTGAAGTGCGCCTTCAGTGTCACCTCTAGAATGTTTTTCAGCTTCGTTGTTAAGTTTAGGGGAATTGAGATTGACACAGAGAAGATCTAAGCCATTATCTAGATTCCTCCTCCGAGAAAAATTCACGATTTTCAAGGCTTCCAAGTCCACCAAACTTTCACACGCTGATTCATTGAGAATCTAGTCATCAAGTGTATTCCATTTTATCATCTCATGAATAAAGGCATAGTCAATGAGTGGGACCAAAAATGTCAAACTTATTTTGAAGATATCAAGCAGTATCTGCTTTAACATCGAGTCTTAATGCCACATATCTCTAGAAAGTCATTAGTTATTTATGTGACCACCATAGAACGATCTCTTGGCACCCTTCTCACCTAGAAGAACAACGAGGGGATGGAGAACATCCTTTACTACCTAATTATTATGCTCCTCGATACAGAGACCAGATACTCCTCCATCGAAAAGAGCTGCCTTGCACTAGTATTTGTAGTACAGAATATGCGACATTACATGCAGCACCACGAGGTACAACTGATATCCCGAGTAGACTCGCTGAAGTACATCCTGAACTGTCCCATGTGGATAGGTTGTCCTGCTTGGTGGGAAGTGATTCTCAAGCAGTTCAATATCAGGCTTTCCAATCAGAAAGTTATTAAAGAGAAAGCAATGGAAGACTTCTTTACTCTCCATCCAGAACGTGCTAACCAGTCCTTTGATCTCGATTTCCCAAATGTGGAGATCCTATCGATAGACCAAGCCACGTCATGCTGGAAGATGCACTTCGATGGTGAATCCAGAAGCCCCACCGACAGAAGTCTCAATGACCCTAGAGTCAATAGAGTAGGCCTGGGTATCATCTTTATAAACCCGATAGAAGACATCTTGCCATACTCATTATTGTTGTCAAAAGGATGCACCAGCAATGAGGCAGAGTATCAGGATCTCATCATTGGCCTCATGTTAGCCCATGAGATTGATGTACCCCATGTTCATGTGAAAGGGGACTCTGAACTAGTCATCAAATTGATCAACGGTTAATACGTCGTTAGAAATCCAGATCTCATACCACTGTTGGAATGAAATCTCCAGCTAATGGTTGAGTTCCTATCTCAGCCATAAGTTACTCATGTTCCTCGATCTCAGAATGGTTGAGTTGATGCCATGGACGGCCTGGCTGCATCGCTCATGGAGTCAGAGCAGAATGATCTGATTACCCATGTGGCACATCAGAGAGTCATTTCTCCCGTCACCCCCGATGATGACGATGGCCCACGGGTGAACCACCTTATGGCCAAAGCCTCCATGTTAGGACCCTCGGGTCCCATGGATGTGGTGATAGAAGTGACTCCCGACTAGACATCTCCCTTTGTTGAGTATCTCCTAAATGGTTATCTCCATGAAGATTGGGCTAGGTGCGAGCGAGTCCGATGCAGCACGTTTCAGTTCACCCTCCAAGATGGCCCTAGCCTTGAGGAAGTCCTATAGAAGCATGGGTTTGATGGGGTTCTCCTTTATTGCAGTCAAGGAGTCAAGATTTCCCATGTCATGCAAGAGGTTCACATCAATTACTGCAGGTCTTATTAGACCGGGCCAAAACTATCTCCCTAGATCAGGAGACTTGGGTACTTTTTCGGTTGTATGATCAATGCCTACATCAAGTTCTCCAAAAGATTCCATGCATGCCAGATTCACTCTAACTTCATGCATCGGCCACCAGACACTCTCACTCCGCCAAGTACTCATGGCCATTTGCGGTGTGGGGACTCGATGTCATGGGACCATATCCACCGACGACCGCTCCCCAATTCGGGTTCATCCTGACTGCCACATATTTCATCTCCAAGTGGGCAGAGGTAGTTCCACTGAAAGAGGCCAAGGCCCATTCCATTTTTGACATTGTGAGCTCCAAAATCATATACCAATTCAGAGTCCCTCATCTCGTCCTCACCAATAATGGAACGTACATCCTAGAAGCTGAGCTGAAGAAATTTTATGCTAAGTTCACCATCCATTTTAACCACACCTCTCGCTATCATGCACAAGAAAATGGGAAGATCGAGGCATTAAACAAAACCCCCTATAAAATTTTGCAGAAAATGGTTAGTCAAAATAAGAAGAGTTGGCCAGACAAACTCATCAATGCCCTCAGGGATTATCGGACGAAGACTAGTATTTCCACCCAGGTGACCCCATATCCCGTGGTGTATAGAACGAAGGTCATCCTGCCCATCGAGATTCAATTTACCTCATTGAAAACAGCTCTATATGATCATTAAGTTCTAGATAAAATAGCTGAAATCCATTTGGCCGATTTGGAAGTGCTTGACGAGAACATGCTCTGTGCCCTGCACAATCTAGAATGGCATCAGAACAAGATAGACAGAGATTTCAACAAGAAAGTTCGCCTCTGCTCCTGCTTGCAAGGCGACTTGGTATTGGCCCTGAGGGCACTTATGATACCATGTAGGAAACCACCCATGTTGGAACCCAAATGGGAATGACCATACATCATCCATAAGGTTAAATCTAATGGAGCGTTCTTGGTGGTTACTATGGATGGTGAATGTATAACTCCTCCCACCAATGACAAGTTCCTGAAGCAATACTTTGCTTGATCCATTGGGTCCCACATGACCCTAAATTGTACTGTCCTACACTTACGTAAACTGTACAGTCCTGCACGACCCTAAACTGCAAGACATTCCCACATGAGAAAAAACTATACGATCCCACATGTCTATAAACTATACGGTCCCACATGACCATAAACTGTACTGTCCTAGATGACCTTAAACAGTGAATTTTCCTACATAATGTTAAACTGCATCTTAAGAACTATATATGGCTTGATTTCCATCCTCATGGGATATGTAGGAATGCTTAGACTCCTTGTCTCGAGTCTGACCCCAGATTCCTCTATTACTATCCCCTCCTAGGCATAGTTATTTTGGAGGATCTCAATGGTGTCGTATTGGTTTCTTTGGCCCCACCCATGTCAGGGTTATGATGATTTCACCATGTGACCTCCTTTATTCTTTTAATCCTTGCATATCCTTATCGCATGATGATAAACTAGATGGACTTTTCAAAACTATGTATGGATTGATTCCCTTCCTCATTGGGTTACGTAGAACCGCCCGAATGTTTCATCAGTAGGCCAAACCCAAAACTTCAGGACCTCCCACTAGGACGAAAAACATGGTGTGGTGTTGGATTTAACCCTTATCCAGATCATGTTCATCAAGATCGTACCATATATCTGTCTCCCTTGAAGTTCTCTATCACTTCTAATATCTTAATTGATTTAAAATTGCACTGGCACATTTATGCTCCATCACCCCATCATTTGGGTTCCCATTATATTTCACATCCGAAGGCCCCCACCAGCGATAAGGATACATAGCCTAAGGGCTCTCCAATCATTTCGAGCCAACACCCATAAGGGTTTTAGACAAAGAAAATATACAAGTCCCACGTAGAAAATATGGTCAATGGTCGATGCTCATTTGTTGTTCCCATTTAAGGTAACACGATATAGATGTTTTATTTCAAATCTGGTCAACATTTATCTTTTTTCATTGTCACCACCCCCATAAGTCCCATGCATGGAGTGTAGTGATTCATTATACCACACCATTTCTCCAAATATCATTCTTCTTTGAGCCGGAGGATGAACCCAACTGTCGGACCCTTATGTGATAGGGAAATTCTAATCCTACACTTTGTTTCCCACACAGATCATTGCTGAGGTGGGCTTAGGAGTTATGAACGAAATTCCCACATGAGAAGTATTCTGGGATCAATTGGCCAGGATGCTCAGCCTCAGGTCCATCGAACCCTTCGGGCCCCTGGCCCAAGTTCTCATTTCGGATTGTGTGGTGCATTATGGACTCACGTCCTTATTCACATTGGGATATTTCTCCAGGAAACACATATCCACTTGGGACATCCCTCCTTTCATTTATCATCCGTTCGACGAGCACATTCCCTACTATTCTTTGCGAGTCCCATCATTTTGTCTTCCATCACCCTCTATATCCAAAAGGGCCCCCGAAAGGCATAATTGCTCATCCCAAGTGCCATTTTACCATTACGGACTAACACCCTTGATAATTTTGAGCAAAAAATTCATACAAGTCTCGTGTTGTGGATATGGTCAACAGTTGATGCTCAATTGCTTGCCCCAAATTCTGGTCACACAATGGGGGGTACTGTGTTGGGAACCTGGTCAATAGCTATCCTATATCATCATTTCCACTTTGTGTTCTTCCATAAGCACAATAATTCTCCCTCTTTGTCCCACACATATGACATTAAACTAGGCAAATATGGTTCAATTTCTTTGATCCAAAACTAAGATCACCTTCGTCCTCACTTCCAGACGTTAAACTACATGTTGGCCATGACATTTTGTCCATGGTCGAGCCTCAGGCCCCTTGCCATTTTTCGGGTCCCTGTCCCATGTTCTCACTTAGGTTTGTATAGTGTGGTGCGGGATTATGTCCTCATTCACGTTGGATTGCACGTCATGCCATACACATCCCTGGATGAGATACCTTACCACTACCTTCGTCATCACTACAAGACGTTAAACTGCATGCTGTCCATGACATTTTTTCTGTGGCCCAGCCTTAGGCACCTTGGCCTTTTGGGGCCCCTGGAACAAGTTCTCACTTAGGGTTGTATGGTGTGGTGCAGGATTGCGTTCTCATTCATGTCGGGTAAGTCATTGTGCCATACACGCCGCTTTTTGGGGTCTCTGGCCGTTATTTGTGCCATCTCTTTTCTTGAACTACATGTGGCTTGATTCCCACCCTTGTAGGATATGTAGGACCACCCAAATGTCTGGTCTTCAGATCTAGCCCCATCTATTAGAAACCACCCTACCATTTTGGCCCCTTGGTCCACCTTCTTCTAGAAAAACAGTATACAGTGTGGTATGGGCATGTGTCCCTATTCACGTCAGGTTTATAACAACCATTCTGCATAACTCTCTCCTAATAGGCCTTCACTCCCTTTCCATGCTTTCATCTTTTTGAGTCTTCTACCCTTAAGTCGGGTCCCTAGACACTCTTTGGTAATTCTCCTATTGTCCCATGAGTACTCTGGTCTAGAACATGGAGTGTCAGATTCTACGTGGAAATGATTTCCCCACTTTTCAGGCTTTGTGTTCCTATTCATTTGGGCTTCCATTATCTTTCACACCTGAAGGGACCCCCAAATTGCATGGATGCTAGGCTTAAGAGTTGTCCTACAATTACGTGCCAACATCCTCGAGGGTTTTAGTCTACTAATCGATACACGTGTAGTGTTTCGAATATGGTTAGTGGTCTAAGTTCATTTGTTTGTCCCCATTTCAGGCTAACGTGATATGGATGTTGTGTTTCGAACATGGTATACATTTATCCTCCATCGCCATGCCAGCCCCTACATGCCTTGAATGTTGGTTAAATGATTCACATTATTTTCCACCCAATCTAGTCCAAATGGAATTCTACACACCTAACACTAGAACTCAGTGCACATTTGCATGTAAAGAGAGAAAAAGCTGCGGTAAAGGCAACATTCGGGTCTCCACACCGACTTACCTTTGGCATTCATTCCAGGTATTGCAAAAAACCCTCTTCCGCCCTTGATTCCCACACAAAGGTGGAATCACGTCGGCTTAGGGATAAGGTTGAGGTCCAAATTTACATGTAAGGATTCTGATTCTCCATGGTCTGAGCTCTAAGACCTTAAAAATAGTTCTCTTTCAGAACTACATACGTCTTGATTCCCATTCCCATGGGATACTGAAGAATGCCTAGACGTCTTGACTTTGGGTCCAGCATGAGTTCCTCTAACTTATCTCTCTATTCTGCCTTCTCGGATCAAACTCTTATCAGACTGCGTGGATTGGTATGGGATTATTTCTTCATTCACATCAAGTATGCATTAGCCCCACCACATACGCCCCTTTTTAGAAGTTTTCCCCTACTTCCGGTCCCACATGATATTAAACTGTATGTTTCCCCACATAAAATTAAAAGGAACCTTCAAGAACTATGTGTGGCTTGATTCCCATCCTAATGGGATACGTAAGAACACCCAGACATCTCGTCTTCAGGTCCAACACAACTGGGAGCTAGTTTCTCCTTCCCGTTATCCTCTAACCATTCTCGGCCCCTCGACCTGAGGTTTCCTCCTTATAATTGCACATGGTATGATGTGGACCTCATCCTCATTCACATCGAGTATGAATTTTCACGCCATGAACATTTCCTCTGGAACCTCATCTCACTTATATATCTCTAAGCCATATGACTTTAAACAATGATGACTTTTCCCACATGATTTAAACTATTGAATCTATACTGCATGATGTTAAAATTCATTGTTGGTCCCATCAAAAGAACCTAAACTATGGAATTTTCGTCCTGGATGCACGATTAAAAACAACATTGCATGGTGATATCCTCAGTCAAGGAGGCATCATGTTTGGTATCTATCAAACACCATACCATTTGTCAATGCCTGACTATGGATTGATTCTTGTAGTGATGCCTAGACTTTCTATCCTAGGTCCATCCATTAAAAAAATTACACATTAAACCTAAATGACAAACAATATCTATCATTTACCAATTCATTCGGTAAAAGGTCCATACCCGCACAACCTCACTATCTCTAACACTAGTATCCTACTATGTCTCTTTTAGAACTACATGTGGATTGATTCCCATCCTCATGGGATACGTAGGAATGCCCATTAACTTTTCCTCATCCACATCCTAACTTTAGACTTCGATCCCTTGACCAAAAACATACACAAGAAACACATGGTGATCTAGACTCGTAGCCCTCATTAAAACCGGGTTTCATAATAACCTCACCATGCATATCCCGCATTCATTACCATCTTTGGCCTGAGTTCTAGGACCATAATGTAAGATCACTATATGTCCTCACCATAAGATGTTAAACTGCACGACATCTCCCAGAACTATGTATGGCTTGATTCCCATCCTAATGCGATATGTAGGAACGCCAAGACATATTGTCTCCGGGTCCAGCCCCATGAATCGAAAAATCTGGTCCCCTCTATTTGGGACCATTCTATCAAAATATATTGTGAAAATATTTTTTAGAGAGTACCTCATGGGTCCTCATTCACATCGTGTTTTAAAAAGGATGCACCAGGTTCCTCCCATATCTTTTCCTACCTGGTCCGAGTTCTATGACCCTAAATGAAGATCTCCCTATGGGAACTGCGCATCATGTTTGGCCACTTGACCACCATGTGCACTGTACATTAAATCAAGCCACCTTAATAGACTATCCTATGACCATGAAGTTCGATGCATGAAACCTCAGGACATTTTCCTTGGTGGGGGAATTGACTCCCTCTATATGATACATCTTATTGTCATACTCACATGTGTTGCAGTTGTGTCTGAATTGTGGAATTTTTATAGGGACATTCCCCTCATTCAATGTCCAAGCTTCGTGAGCTCGTCATTCAGATCCCCATCCTCTTCCATGTCTATAGGGACCCCTATACGACCTAGTCTCATGCCACACTGGCTTACCAACCATCTTGGGCTAACATACCTGAGGACCTCATACGACATTTGCAACAAGTCCCATGTTTCGAACATTGTAAGCAGTGGACCCTCATTTGTCTATCCCCATTCCTAGGTAACATGATATAGATACTTTGTTGTGAACATGGTCCAAAGTTGTCCCCAATCAATACGCCACCATCATTGTGGTCCAGATATCAAGCATCATGATTCCCATAATTCAACTTTACTGTGTTCGTGTTTAATTTCATCATACTCATCTTTACTCCTTCGTGTATCTAGGTGTGTTATATAAGTGGGTCAGCATCATTGGAATTTCATTCACCTAGCGTCCCACCACCCCTAACATGAGCCATCCTGTGCTAGGAAGTCCCATCACTACTCCTTGTTTCCCACATCGATCATGACTCACGTGGGCTTAGTAGTTCTGGTAGGGCGGGTACTAGCGTGGCCATGCCACACATGCCTTTCATCACCTCACAAGACGTTAAATTGTGCCTGTATAACTACATATGGCTTGATTCCCATCCTAACAGTATATGTAGGAACGTCTCGGCACCTTGCTTTCGGCCTAGCCTAACATTCATTTTTAGTCCCTTGTAAAATAACTTTCTCTAGGGATACGTGTGTGTGCTTTTGTTCCCATTCATGTCGGGTTTATAGCTACTGCTCCACATACTCCTTTCTAGGGATCTCCCCTTTCACCATTCGTCCTATCGTATGATGATAAAATTCACGAACCCACATGTCCTCAGTTCATGACACTAAACTAAGATTCTACCATGAACAAGTTCAAGATTCCCCATGTTAATCAGAGGATGCACAAGATCCCTTGAAAAATAGTTCCTGTTCGGGGGTAGTTAGTATCCCTGATGAAACTGTTGTGTCCACATAATGTGTCTTCACTATAGAGGTATAATTTCAAGAGTGTTAGAATCCATTCGAACAACCCATCAATCCACACTCCATGCTTTGCGTGTCCCCTATTCAAACCCTCATCTTCTTTCACGTCTGAGAGAACCCCGTAGTAGTTTGGATTCTCGGCTTATGAATCTGCTAATGTCCTGGGATAATATTTTGGAAGGCTAATGGATGACATTTCATGTCAGGCCCCATGTTTCAAACATGATCAGTGGTCGACACTCATTTTTTATTCCCATTCAAGGCTAACGCAATAAGGATACTATGTTTCGAACACGATCAACAATCATCCTCTATTGTCACGCCACCCTTACAATATTCCGAACATTGGGTATCATTATTCACACATTCCATTCCCCTCTGATCGGATTATGTCGGACGTCATTGGAGTTACCCCACTCATGAACTAGAGCACATTTGGAAGGATGAGATGTCGATTGTCCTAAGGTTATCATCCTCCAATCAGGTATCTACCATTTTTTCCTGGAAATCAGGATTGGTTGTTCAAACCACGGATGCTTGGAGCTTAGTAGACACCCAGTTGTTCAGACAAAATAGCATGGCGACCATCCCTTTTTTCTCACATTGGGCTCAACCCTCATGAGCTTATGGATTGATCACTGTGCATTTCACAAATATAAAATATGGGTGTAAAACAAATACAAATATAAGAAGTCATGTATTCATCTGGCATAAAATAATCAGAGCATGTATGTAAATTCGATGGTTTGTAATCCATACAACATATGAGGGTTGATCCCACCCATGGATGGATTAACCCCGTTAAAACAATGATGCAGCTTCACCAGCCTTGGGAACAATTTATCAACCACAATCTGGGCCCTCTCAACGTTCGTCCAGAGGACAGTCGTCTCTTCAAAGACCTGCTTCATGCGCTCCTTGGCCTCTACCAGCTGGTCCCTCAATCACTATATTAGCTCTGATTGTGCATCAAGGGAGGCTGAGTTCTCATCCACCCAGACCAATAGCCACTGAATCTTGTCTTCAGCCTCTCGGAACCTCTTAATGTTCACCGCATTCCTCTACTACCAGCCCACACCAAGGCCACAGTCATACTCATGTATCTTCTCCACTATAATATTTCGAAAGGTCATGTGGGGAAGTGAGGAATACACTCCCCCAGCACACAGTTCATGTAGCAGTGAGAAAATTCTATCCATCTCATCCTACGATCACATTTGGGTGTTTCATTGATGAAGCGCTTGACCAGCTTCCACGAACGGTGAAAGACAATTTTTCTATCCTCTTCATCAGAGGTCATATCATCCTAGTCAGTGTGGTTGGCAGGCTCATATGTGGGGAACACCCCTAAGAACATGTCAGTAGGGTCCGCATCTGGTGTTTGATAGGCTATAGAGGACCCGAGCTGTCTGATCAATACTCATCGTCATAACCCACCACAATAATCTTGGGCTCAACCCTGCAGAAGGTTCCATCAGTGATTGGGAATGCCACAACATGGTCGGTCTGTATATCTACCTTTGCGATCACCGACATTCACCTGGGAAAGGAGCCGCCAGAAGCCCTGACCAACCTCACCAAGGCAGCCCACACTATTTGAAGATCTGTGCATAAAAAAGGGGCACAGACATCAGTTGACATAGTCAATGGATGACAGTCATGAATTTGGTAGTGGATACATACAGAGATTGAATTCTTGGTCTCGTTCTTGGGTTGACTCCATCAGAACCCTGAGGCGTGGCCCCCCATATATTGTCAGAATGTCTGAATGCTCCGGAGGATCCACCTCGGGTGTCCTGGCCCTTCCGGACGCGGTAATCGATGAAGCCATAGGTGTGGATACAGAAGGTCCCACATTTTCATATGTTGAAGGGAGAGAACGGTTTCTGTGTATGAGACCCTCCAGAATAGTTCATGTATTAATAAGTACAGAATGAACTAAAAGCAGACCCGGATGAAGGGGCTTGGGATTTTACCTCAAGGTCCTCTGCAAATTCTTCAAGGTCTGAGCCTTAATCACCAACTTCTCCCTTCTCCAATGGGATCCCTCTACTGGACTTTCCCTGAGGAGGAATCTTCTGATTCATCCAGAAAAGGACAATGTTCCATCAGTTCGGTAGCAAACTGCTGTGGGGGGGGGGAGGGTGTTTGACTCAACAACACTTTCACTCAGTTTATCATTGGACACATGGCACTCTGAGAGTGCACAAGTTCCTACATCTCTGCAAGATACTGCTTCTCCTCCTCCTGGTATACTGCAAAGCTAGCCTTGATATGGCCAATTCCTAGTAAATCCATCCCAAGGCTGCTCAAGTGTTTCCACAACTCGAACGGACCAAGGAATTTACTATTGACATCGTAGATGTCCCAGGCCTCCGGGAAGGCAGAATTATCCAACATGTATATATGGTGAATCCACTTCCCCAGACCCTGTGTGGATATTCTGCAAAATCCTCTCGGTAGCTTCCGCTCTGGATAAATCAATTTCTCTGGGACCACCGAGTCCCTTACAGTTGCAGGATCCACTATCACTGCCCCTCCCTCAGTTGGTACGAGCCTCACAATTGAAGCATCCCCCCCCCCACTTTTGGATGTCCTTTCCATATTATGGACCTATCCTAGAGGTTGGGGAGGCATATCATCACCGGCCTGAATGGTTGACTCCTTCAGTGTCTCCCCCTGGTAGGCCACCTCCCAGCTTTTGGCATGCTCTTTCACCAACACGAAGGTGAAGGTGGGCAAAGGAAATTCATTTCACGTCATTCCATCCTCTCATGTGAACATGAGCCACATCTTCCTCATCTCACATGGATGTTTCTTGTAGCGCCCCACTAAATAGAAATGTGGTGTCAGCCATTGCATACACCAAAATATCATGGAAGATCGGTGCGGGGTGTATGACTCGTAGAGAGGCTCACGTTCTATTCTTTCTACCAGAACACTACCTCGAAAGGCCAGGAGATAGGAATGGTTCTCTTCCGTCCCTTGGCCATTATCAGTAAAAGCACCAATTGGCAGAAGGAACGGATAAAAGATGAATTTCTTTATCTTCCAAATGCGGTTCATCAACGTTTTCACAGTCAGTTTTGCCGGAATCTCCCTGTGGAATTCCAAATGGATGGATGGAAGTTTGATCCTAGAAGGGAGAGGGGGTTTAGATATTCTTGGACTCCCCTGATGTGCGCCACTATCCACCCGTAAAAGAGGTGGAATGACCCACATATCCTCTGTGGCCTCTTCCCCTCGCTGATATGCCATAGCATCTTTTACATCATGGCGATAATGGGGATTCTGATGTTCACCCACCCTCCTATCGCCAACATGGATTCCATGATAAATGTGCTTGGTCGCACACCCATGTTCGTATCCCTCACAAGCATGATCCAACCGCAGATGAGAGAAGCTATGAATGCCGCCAACCTGACTACCGGTTGCTGCTCAGTACTGACACTAGACACCCAGGTTTTTCATTGGCAATCTTTAGGAGCCTCCAGTACAACTGCTCCTTGCCCCATTGATCCCACTTCAGGCAAGTACATGGCCTCACCAGAAATTGTCTATTTTCGGGGATGTTCAGAAACTATTTGAACCACCGCCTAATGTTGACGTCTTTCACTGCTTCCTTGTCCTCTTCCAGAACCAGCTCCATCAGTGCCATCTGTAGCGACGGCATTTTCTCTGGTCCTCCCATGCACCCATAACCAGGAGGAATTCATCATACATCACCTCATGTATTAGGACCCCCAAGATTTGGTTCACATCCCATAAACTAATGCCATCCTCCCCGTGGTGCAAGTGGAAGGTATTGGTCTTTGATTACCACCTACTCAACAACGATGGTATCAGATGCTTCAGTTTGTATATTTGAAATTGTGTGGCCCAAGACGCCTCATATTGGACCACTTTCATTAAATCAACCCCAAAATCTTCAAATGAGTCAGCTACCTAGTAGGCCCAGGCCCAATCATCTATGATGTTTCCACCCTAGCGGAGGTCCCACTCATTTGACCACCACTTCTCTGGGTTCCTCAGAGCAGCCTTCAAAATCATTTGGTACAGAGGGGGATGTCTCAAGCTTCAATCCTTTCCCAACAACATTGATCAGAAGATTGTACAAACAATCTACAATGATGGGTGTGAAATCCTCCCAGGCATGGCCTTCAGACTCACTGAATCATTGGCGCTGACATGGCGTGCTTTGAAACTAGTAAACCGGCTCGTCCCTACTAGTTTCAGGAATGATTTCATCATCCCTCATCAACAATACATAAAAACGAAGCCTGTTGTATTGTGGATAGTTCCTTTGGCCAGCCGACAGTAGCTCCACCAATAACCCTTGGTCAGAGTGGCTCCGTATCAACTCCCCTAAGACAAATCTATTCTCCATCACCTCCATTGAAGAAGCGTCCACAAGGACCCCCCTAGTGGCCTCCTCGTGAGTCATTTGTTCTTGATGTTTGGGAGTTCTTTGGGTTTGGCTCACGAAGATCATCTACTAAGCAAGTTCATAAAGAACCTTTGTGAAGGCTGCTTATAGAGGCCTGTACCGGCCTCCAGAAGAAAGTTCACAGAGCACACCGATGTGTTGTCAAAGACTAGATGAGAACCGCAAAGTAGAAGGCCTGATTTTTTGAGAGAAATCATAGAGTATGAGGAGATTCAATAATTGAGAGCGCTACAGTCCAAAAAACGTGGATAAGAGAATGGAAACAAGAGAGGAAAACTCCCCTATTTATAGGAGAGGACCCCAGGAGCTTCGCAATGCATCCTTTATATGGTGAGCTTCACGGCACGCCAGCCCACGCACATTGCTCCGCCTCGAGAGCTCCCTTCATGAGTCAGCTTCACAATTAACAGAGGAATTTTGGTGGTTGAACCTCTGACATTGAGCATCATTTTATCCTCAGATCCATGTTTGAATGGGGAATTTATTGATGACAAAATAAAGGATATGCAAGAACAAAATGAGAGAAAAAGCAGCTGCCTTGCGAAGCTTGTCCACGATGCCCCATAGCTCCACGGCCAGCACAGAGCCATCCCTTCGTGAACCCACCCCAGATTAAGGAGGTGGGATGCTCCGCGAATCGATTTGATGTTTTCAAACCCACCGAGGGAAAGAGGTGGGATGCTCTGTTAACCGATTTGGCATTCGCGAACCCACCGTGGAGCAAGAAGGTGGGATGATCCGCGAACCAATTGATGTTCGCGAACCCGCCGCCGATCAAGGAGGCAGGATGCTTTGTGAACTGATTTGGCATTCAGAAACCCACAGTGGAGAAAGCTCCATCTTCATGAAAATAAATCTCTACTTCGCATAACCTCTTTCCAAGAAATACATGCCTTCCCTCAAGACCAAAGGATGGATCATCTAACCTATCTCCTTCTGAGATCCCACATCGCGAATAAATTTTTTCTCTACGAACCATGAGATTTTCATGGTACTTATGCATCATGAAGTGCCTTCCCCCTTGCACGAATTACTACCTTCATCATAGAGGGATGCCCTTCGTGGAGCCCACGGTCCTCAGTGAAGGAAGAAGATCCCCAATGGGACATAGGTCATCACAGAGCGTTTATGCTTCACGAAACAACATTCATACACATGTAATTTTCATGCTAAGGTGTGGTCACTATGCTTCACGAAGCACATTGCTCCATAATGTTATGATTCAGAAGACATGCTCGCTTCGTGAGGTATTGCTCTGTGAATGCCTTTACACTTTTTGAGGCACCTTCCTTATGAACCTATGCCCTATTTCTAGTCAATGTGACTTCACTTTTCAATGTTTATCCCATCACGAAGCCTCTAAATTCAATGGAGAACCAGAGCATCACAAGGCTTCTACATATGAACCCCTTCACTCTACAACTCTTATTACCGTTTAGCCCCTCTGGTTTTCACGAAGCAATTTTAAGGTCCCTTGGGCAGTGCTACCCATTGTGTTGCTTCGCCTCATGCTTCTTCTCCTAAGCACACTAATAAATCATGATACTTTGCATATCCATGCTAATGTAGACCCCCAATGGGTTTCTCTATGTCACACCCCAACCATGATATTTCCAATGCCTTCCATCACTCAAGGGAGGGAGGATATCTATTATGTATGTCATAGGGGTGGGGAGCAGACTCACCTCATCCGAGCTGCTGGACATCAAACTACCAAGAACCTTCTTCATTAGGACATGACATTAAACTGTGACCTCACCCCATTCCTTGCACGTGGGGTGCCCCATCTCAGACATTCTCTACACCCACTGGTCTCCATGGGAGTGAGATCATTCCTCACATTGAATGGCATCCCCTTTATCAGAGAGGCGTCTCTCTGCGGGGAAAGGGAAACAACCCCGGTGTAAGCCACTTTCTTTTCTTGCAAGAGGTAGCATCCTTGCTCCTCCTCTCTTCCTGGGTTCCTAATCCCTATCCCGTTGGGATTTGTCACCACTCGGGCCTCCATCTTAGACTAAGTCCCAATCTCTATCAACCTTGGGCTGTTAATCACGCATAATTCCCAGTTTCCTCATTGGGATACTAACCACCTTTACGCCCCACATAACTTCCCATAGATGAATCTTCCACGATGTAATTGTCAGCCCATTGATGCCTCTTTTTTCTCACATCGAGCATGAATCACATGGTCTTAGAGTAAGCATCGACTGTGACATCCTATCTAGGTATCCTAGAGCGTAATCCCTACACACCCCTTCCAAACTATGTTGAATTTGATCCTTAATAAGTCCATGTATTTTGGAATCCTGCTTGAGGTTCAAGTCCAAGAACCATTGGCTCCGGCTCCACTTCATGTCGGACCACCTTTGTCCCGCATGACATTATACTGCATGCCCAATTTTCATCAGGTAAGACGTTAAACTACATCCACCATCCTGTACTATGTGGAAATTTATCATTTCCAAGGCAAGGTATGTAGGAAGCCTCCCTAAGCTTCAATCCCAACACCAATCGGTCCTGGCCATCTTTACGTCGGTTCCCACTCCTTCCCGAAATACATGGGGTTTGATCCTGGTCTCCTGGTTAAGGTATGTGTAAATACTTCTTGAGGTTCAACCCCATCAGTGGTAAGCCATTGAAACCCCATCCTGCAGTAAGTCGTTGTGACCCCATCCAGTGGTAAGCCATTGCAATCCTATCTGGTGGTAAGCTATTGTGACCCCATTCAATGATAAGCTATTTCAACCTCCTACAACGGTAAGTTGTTGTGACCCCATCCAGTAGAAAGACGTTGGGACCTCATCAAGCGGTAAGCCGTTGCGACCCAATCCAGCGGTAAGTAGTTGGGACCCCATCCATTTCTAAGGCATTGGGACCCCATCCATCAGTAATCTATTGCGACCCCATCCAGTGGTAAGCCGTCGTGACCCCATTAAGCGGTAATCCATTGTGACCCCATCCATCAGTAAGCTGTTGTGACCCCATCCAGCGGTAAGCCGTTTTCAACACCATTCGATGATAAGCTATTGTCTGGTGACCAACAAGGACATTGATTCCCTACCACATGATTACATAGGTGGTCTCTTCGATACTAAAGCCCAATATCACGGTCGTCCTTGAGTCGACTCCATCTCATTCTCCACCAACTTCACTTATGTATCCATCATCCGATGTAGTTCACCACACAACGGATTACCGTCAAATGGTAATGTGAAGTTGGAGGAGAATGATATGGATTTGACTCAAGGATGATGGTTATAATGGGAATTTGTCTCAAAGAAACCTCCTATGTAACCCTGTGGAATGGAATCAAAGTCCGCATAGTTAAATTGACATCGACTTATCATCGAATAGCGCTGACAATGGCTTACCACTGGATGGGGTCATAATGGCTTACCACTAGATCAGGTCACAACAGCCTACAACTGGATTGGGTCACAAGGGATTACCACTGAATGGGGTCACAACAGATTACTACTGGATGGGGTCACAACAGCTTAATGTTGGATGGGGTCACAATGGCTTACCGCTGGATGGGGTCACAACTGTTTACTACTGGATGGGGTCCCAATGGCTTACCGCTGGATAGGGTCACAATGACTTACTAATGGATTTGGTCACAACAGTTTACCACTTGATGGGGTCATAACGGATTACCACTGGATGGGGTAACAATGGCATACTGTTAGATGGGGTTGCAACAACATACCTCTGGATTGGGTCACAACGGCTTAACACCGGATAGCGTCACAATGGCTTACTTTTGGATGGGGTCGCAACGGCTTACCACTATATGGGTTTGAAACCGCTTACCTGAGGAAGGGGTTGAACCTTAGGGAGGCTTCCTACGTACCTTCTCTAAGAGACAAGGATAAAAACCCACATAGTTAGGGATGGAGTGGGAACCAACATGATGATGGCCAGGACCAATGGGTGTTGGTATTGAACCTCAGTGAAGCTTCCAACGTACCTTGCCTCGGAGAAGATCAATTTACACATATTTTAGGATGGTGGATGTTGTTTAACATCTTGTAGGATAAAAAAGGGGGCATGCAGTTTAACGTCATCCAGGATGAAAGTGTTCTGATGTAAAGTGGGGCCGGAGCCAATGGTTGTTGGGTATGAACCTTGTGAAGGCTTCCTACGTACCTTTCCTTAGAAAGGATCAAAGTCTATGTAGTTCAGAAGGGGTGTGTGGGGATTACACTATAGGATACCCAGATAGGATGTCATGGTCGATGCTTACTCTATACCCACCTGAGTCATGCTCGGTGTGGGAAACAAGACCCAGAAAAGGCTTGATGATCACTTCACATAAGGTGTTTCCGTGGAAAGTGGAGTGGGGATAACATGTGGTTCGTATCCTAAAGAGGAACCATGGGCTTAAATGTGATTAGCAGCCTGAGGGTGATGGACATTGGGAGTTACTCCAGGATGGTGCCCAGAGTGGTGACAAAGTCCAACAGGAGAGGTATTTGGTACCCAGGAAGAGAGAAGGAGCATGGATGCTACCTCTTGTGAGAAAAACTAAGGGATTAAACCAGGGTGGTTTCCCTTTCCCCATAGATAGATGCCACTCCGATAAAGAGGATGTAATTACATGTGAGGAATGATCTCACTCCCATGGAGACTAGTGGGCATAGATAATGCATGTGACATGACACCCCGCGTTTCAGGCACGAGGCGAAGTCACGGTTTAATGTCATGTGTTTAGGACGAAGGTGTTGGCAATTTAACTCCCTAAAGCCTAGATGAGGTGGATTTTCTCCACAACCCTAGGACATACATAATTGATACCCTCTAGCCCTTGAGGGTAGGAATGAATCACCAATTCCGTTGTTGGGGGTGTCAAGGATTGACCCTCTGGGGGGTCCACGTTAGCATGGTTATGTGATGAAGAAATAGTCGTTAGCATGCCTATGAGATGAAGAGTGAGGAAAAGAAACACAATGGGTAGCACTACCCAAGGAACCTTGAAATTGCTTCATGCAAACCTGACGTGTTGCACAGGAAAAGGAGTTATAGTGCAAAGGAGTTCATAGGTAGATGCCTTATAAAGCTATGGTGCTCCGTGGAGTGGAGAGGCTTCATGAATGGATGTGCTTAATGAAGTGAAGTCACATAGCCTAGGTATAGGGAATAGGTTCATATAGAAGGTGCTTTCCAAAGTGGAATGGAATTCATGGAGCAAAGACTTGTGAAGGGAGGGTTCCATGCTAAGCATAACATTGTGAAGCTATGTGCTTTATGAAGCGTAGTGACCATGCCTTAGAATTCATATAAAATGTGTGTGAAAGGTGTTTCGTGAAGCATAAATTCTCTATGATGAACCAAGTCCCCTTGGGGATCTCCCTCTTTTGCAGAGGCCTGTGGGCTCCATGAAGGGATCCCTCTCTGAAGAGGGGAAAAATCCATGCAAGGGGGAAGGCACATCACGATGAAAAAGTACATTCAAAAGATCCTGGTTCACATAGGAAAAATTGATTCTTGATGTCGGAGCGCATAAGGTGAAATGTCAGAGGATTCTTCCTTTGGGATCGATAGGAGCATAGTATTTTTAAGTGAGAGGCACCACGAAGCATAGCCTTCTCGGTGCGAAGATGAAGCTTCCTCTGTTATGGGTTCACCAACGTCAAGTCAGTTCGCTGAGCATCTTGCCACCTTGTTCTGCGACGGGTTCACGAATGTAAAATCCGTTCATGGAGCATCCTACCTCGTTTCTCTACGACAGGTTCATGAACCTCAAATACATTCACCAAGCAACCCACCTCCTTACTCCGTGGCGGGTTCTCAAAGGGAGATCTTTACGCCAGCCACTGAGCTATGGGGATCCACGACCAGGCTTCACAAGGCATCCCATTTTTCTATCCTGTTGTTATTGCTTTTCATTGATTTTGGCATCAAAATATGGAATGTTGAGAAATTTGGGATTATAGTAACATTTTTAGAATTTTTAATGTCACAAATATTTATAGATATATACATCATTTCTTTAGCAGATGTAACCTGAGGAGGAATAGATGAAACCGGGGATCAAAAATTAATTGTTGTTGATATTAGGTTTTGAAAAATATCCTTATAGTTTGTTATATATATATATTCTTATATTACTCATTCTAATTAGATCAATCAGGTTACCTCAAATAGAAAACAACAACCTCTAATGAAAACCCTAACATCACAGCTTTTGATGAAAACTGATCAAAATCGCTTGCCAGAAACCTGTATTGCATAATACAGTGTTGTCGCAAAAAGCACACTAATATAGAATAAGGAAATGATTATAAAGGAAAAATTAATGTTTATGGTAGGCTGAGAATTGTTCATAGGTTTCAGTCTCTTTATTTGGTAGTTTGATGGTTATAGAAATATCGCTAAAGGAAGATGTTGATGGAATTCGATCTAGCACATATCTTACAAAGTGGGTTGAATACAAAGTCATGTCTTGGAAGGAGGAGAAGAATATGATGGTGGTTTTCTCGGTTTAGTGTGATATTGAAGAGGATTCTCAGTTGATCGGATGGCATGGATGAAAAACATCGAATGCCCTGTGTTATAAGTGGATGTTTTTAATCAGTTGAAAAATAACCCAAGTCTCCCATCCAATATAAAAGATTCATTTGGTGTTTTAGTCGAATATATTATTTTTGGATTCGTCCTCTACAAGATCCAAGGAACCAGTGTGGCATATAGAACATAATGAACCCACATATATGGGGTTGGCAGAACTACTTTGTCACTTGTTCCCCATCACAAAAACTTTTCTGGTGCCATGTGCTCACTGTAAAACATAGCCCATACACAATCACTCACCCTTGCCTCCATGGGCCATCCAAGTCAATTTATCTCCCATTTAGTTGACCCTTGGTACCACATGTTGTTGAGGTGGGTCATTTGGTGGATTTTGGATGACCAATTATTTATACTACGTATGTATTAATATATTCATTAACAATACAATATAAATCTGATGAAATTTAAACAAATTAAAGGTTTTTATTTAAAAAATATATTTATTATATTCACAAATTATTTTATTTATGTAAATGTTTAAAAAGTTATATTAATACTAGAATTAATATATATAGTAAACATAACATTAATATTATTTTATACATTATAATTTAAAAAAATTTCCCATAAATTTATTTAATTTTTTTAAAAAATATTAGTAAATGCTGCTTAAAAAAATTATTTGTTAATATATTATTTTAAACACACTTTATTATATAATTTAAAAATGGATTATTAATTCTTTTTTTAAATAAAAATTTATATTTATTATAATCATACCTTTAATAAAATAATTTGTGAATGTCTAAAATAATTTTTTTAGTTCTCTTAAAATTTATTTCAACAGGTATTGATTATCAAATTTACTTAATTGACATAAATATATTAAAATTTTAAAGTTATATTCTTGAATAAAAATACAAATTTTTGGAAAATAATACAGTAAAAACATTTTTATAATTTTATTATTTACTTATAAAATAACTAATATTGAATAAAGAAAATCATTTAGTCCCTTAAATTATTCCTCCCATTAAAACATACCTTTGTATTTTTAATTATGAAACAATTAATTTAATTAATATATATAATAATTCATGGGATGGTTTATATTTTCCTTGGAATGTAAAAGGTCAGGGGTTTTTGAAGGGAGTACTGAGAGGTTATTTATACATGAGGATATGTGTATTTTTCGAAAAAAATACTAAATAAAATATAATAAACCTGCTAGACAATTCAATAATAACATTTTTTACATTATAAAATTTATTTGAATAAAATAACATGATTTAAGGACTTTTAAAAACATAATAATTTTAATTAATTATTTTAACCAAAAAAATGGAGAAAAATGAAAAAATATGTTTATTTAATGGGACACTTTATACTTTTAAACATTAGAAAATATATTTCAATATTTGCAACTATGTTTATTATTTTTAATTCACCAATTAATATTATTAAATAATTTTTTTGGGATGAGAGAACCATTTTATAATTTATTAATCCAATGTTACATCAATATTATATCTGGAAACATGTTGTATTTGTGAACATATATTTTTTACTCTTCACTTAAAAATTGATGTTTCTAAGAAATCAATAAGAATACTACTCTTGAGATAATCCAACATGTCAATTCTTAAAAATAAATAAACATTTAAAAAAATATATTATAACATAGGTAATTTTAATTATTAACATAAACATTATTATTTCAATGAAATACATTGAAATACAATTTATTAAAAAGTGTGCATACAATTTAATTGAGTTTTTAATCATTTGATATATTATATGAAATTAAAAAATATATATTTTCAGAAATTAATCATGATAAAAATTATGTATATTATATTTTATTGTTATTAGATCAAATTTTTGTTACAATAGTCGGGTTACTATTCCAGACAGTCAGGTTACTATTCCAATTGAAACATTATTATTCCAATAGTCATATTACCTCTTATAAATACATATTAATTACTTTAATCATAATTTACTATAATTTATACCAAATATATATATATATATTTATCTATTATTCATATTGGTTTAATAATATTTTTTCCATAGTGTTTTTTGGGCAAACATGATTCTAGTGGACCATGATGATCCAGATTTTCCCATTTTAGTTATTCTATTTTCTTTCTTTATATAATTATCATATTTATAATTTTCCAGGGTTTAGTTGTCAACTAAATCAGATATATAAAATAATTAAAGAATTAATTGGTTTTTCTTTTAATTTTATTTTCATCATACTTTAAAATACAATGTAACACATATTCATTTAGGAAACAATTATCATTTATAATATTTGTGAAGACAGTCACCAAAACACGCAATAATGACCATTTATCATCATTACCCATATTATCATAGTAATAGGTAATTAAACTTCATTCATTCATTAATAAAACCATTATAGATTATGGTTTTATCAATTCATTTCGTTGTAAGAAAATAATATATCAATATTCAAATTTTAATTTCTGTATTTCTATCCCATTCTCTCAAAGAAATAATTCCAACCATCTCCTGGTTTCCTTTAATCAGCATCACTAAAATCAACACTCATCCCATTAGATCATTTTAAATTCATTTACCATTCTATAAGATGTGAAACGTAGTACTGGACCCAAAAATACCATAAAGATGATGCATTCATTTATAACATTCAATCAATAGTTGAAAATTATATGTTTCAACAACCAATCCTCAACAAAAACAATCATCTTACAAAAATCATAATATGAATGTCTCACTCTCCTCCCAAACCAAGAAACCCATTGAATATACAAACACAACCATCAAAAAACAGGATGTTCATTCTTTAAATCCATGAAATTTATCCCAATATCAACCCCATGTTAATGAATAAGAAAAAATAAATCCCCACACTCAAATAGTTCCACCAACAGCTCTAAAAATTCCGACCACACTAGGTTTTCAACAATTCAATGAATGGTTCTTACAATAATATATAAAACATACATAATAAAAATGTATTTTCAATAAATAAAACTCAAAGGGAACCCAAGGAAATAACACTGAGGAATAATATCCTATAACATAAATGAATAGGCTCACTAATACCAACACATTTATCTATTAAAAACACCCTTTTCAATATAATATTAAATTAACAAATTTAGTATGAATATGTATTATCTAAAAGAAACTTAATATCTATAACTAACAATACAAACAAAAGGCAACAAGTTTGATTCCAAAAAACCCTTTCTATTCAATAATTTTAAGTCAAACTATAAATAGAATTCATATTAACCTTACATTAACCAATTCATCCTTTGTATGTTTATGTTTTTATCTTATTTAATGTTTTTCACTCATGAAAAAAAATTCCGTGAAAAATTGACGGCATAATATAAAAATAATATCAAGAGGCATCATCAATATAGAATAACCACATGCAATGAAAAAAACCCTTCTCTGTCATTCTTTATTATTTTTATTATCATCATTTTTTCCAATTATAATATTTTATAAGGACAATAAACATTGATAATCCAAAAATTTTTCATAATAAAATAAACTCCAAGAATCCTATACTTTTAGACGTTCAATATTCTATGAAAAGAAAAAAATAATATGCACAAATAACAAATCATCACCCCCTAAATGAACTCACAATCACCAGGTACACCCCACCATAGATAAGAATCATATACCAAAATATTAAAAATTTATGTAAATAAAAATCAGAAACTATTTCATGGAACGAGATAATATGATAGAGAAGAACCAATAACTGAAAAGGAAACTAACCTCATATAACTAATAAATTATCTCTTGAATTTGGGGGATAAATACTAGAGAAAATAGTTTTATTTCACTTAAATGGGACCATGAGTCTCCAAGGGTTCTAAAGAGAATAGATTAAATATAATTAATTTTAGAGGGATGTTGAGTTTATATAGGATAATATTTTGATAAAATATTGTGAAAACTCATTGAACCGACTGAAATAGAGGTAGATTTCATCAAAACCTTATTAAGATAAGGGATACAACACAATAAATATATTTATATGAATAAAACCACCATAATCTAGGACGCAATACTTAAATATCTCCCCAAAATCCAACTAACCCAAGGTAGGGCTACTGTGTAACTTACATACCACATTATAATAGTCTTTCCTATTGTGGATACATGGAGACCTGACCCCAAGGGATCCATGGATAGGCAAATCCTCATGTCTTAGCTACTCTAAGAGTGATAGAGACACCAAAATAGAATCCATAGTAATCCATGCCATAAGGCCAAATCCACTTTATGAGTCCCATTCTAAAACTATACTACACTATAAGATATTTATCCACAGTAAAACATCATCCTATAACTATAAGTTTTTCATACTGAAACATTCAGCCCCTAAACCATTCCTAGACACCTATGACCACCAAAAAAACACAAAGGAAGTGGTTGGGAAAAACAATTCCCCTTACATTGATACCTTTTAACCTAATATTTTCCTTGAGAGTCTAAACCAGAAACCTGGGAAGGAATGATATGGGAATTTACAACCACAATACAATATACCACTCAATAATCTCACTATAATGAGAAATGAGCCCACTAATAAGAGGAACATAGTACATAAAATGAAAAATCACTATAAATCTCATAAAATAAGAACTTTTTACACATAACATCCTATTAACTATCAAACATTGAACTACTCAGTATATCGAGTGTTCATATATGACTCCCACTCCCATAAGCTCCCCTATAAATCTCCATTTCTCTATAGGAAATAAAGGCATATAATATCACTCCCACAAAATGAATTATCATGATAGTCCTAGAACTCAACATGTCATTACTTAAAGGTATGATCAAATTCAACATCTAGTTCTCTCTAGTTATTGACGGGAGAATCATAAGGATGAAATAAAAAAAATACACAATAGATTGAAGATCTGATGAATATTAATCATATATGAGGTAAGTGATAATTGATAAAAAAATATATCCAACATGACAGAACACCAAAATACGTATAAAAACCAAGGATTGGGCTTACTTCCATGACCAAACCTTCACTAACAAATATGAGGATATATATTCATCAATATATGACCTCTAATATCAAACTGTATCTTATGATTCTGATGATCCTATTCTTTATTCATCCATGAATGAATATCTTTCACCTCTAATATCCTTATCTACTCCAATTCAAATCAAATAATCACTAACTTCCTGACATCGTTATACAATAAAAAAGGTCAAAAACTAAATCTATGAATTTATTTGAACAATTAAATACCCAATGTAGAGTGGTAGATTTTACAATACATGAACACCACAAAGGATTTTTGTCTCACCCATAAACCTCCAAAATCCATAATGATTTTTACAACATATCCTTTAATGTTTAGATATTATGATATGTCAGATCATCTATCAACATTTGAATAGAGTCTATAAGTAATAATCAAGAGTTAATAGCATGCTGGAGTACCTTCCAAAACATGGAGGTAAAAAAAGGATCACAATCAGGTATGATAAAACATGAAACCCCATGAATCCTTGATACCTCCTACAAATAGTAACTTGGAAAAAAATCACTCATATATACTCCTTAATCACAAAGAATTAACCTATCTTTATCTATCTATCAATTATCATTTATATAAAATCACATCCAATATGATCTGAAGGAAATCATGTGCTGAAATCTATAGAGTTTTTGTGCCACATCAATAAGGGAACATAGTGCGGTTGAATAAACTCGCCATGAAAATAGTGCTCAACCATTACCCTTTGAGAAACCATAGAACAAGAGAAATTTTTTTCAATTGATATCATTATCCTAGACTATCAAAACTAAACTCCAATGGTATGATAAATCTTCACCACATTAACATATAATGTCGATGAAGAACTGTGGAAGTCAAAGAGAACCAAATCACCCTTCATAAAAGGGAAAAATCTTTTTAAAAACAAAATATAATTCTAATAATCCATAGATATTGACTCAATGGAATCAACATAAAAAGCCGGTAAAAAACTATATATTGGGACACAGTTAATTAGACTCCTCCACCTTCTACACCAAATATGATTACACATTGATATGAAAAAATAACCCAATACAATAAAAATATTCCATAACAATTTGAATCATATTTATCTTTTATATCACTCTCTAATAATCAAGAGACTCTTTCACCACATCTCCAAATGAATTTATACTCAAAGAATTAGACACAACATTCATTTCTCTTGGTGTATAAGAAATTTAAAAGTCTTATCCCTATACTAATCTGATCCCCTATCTATGAAAAAAATTAAATTCATACCAGAATAAGATCAAACTCAATATCTTATGATTTTTTAAGGCCACAAATCATTCATAAATTAAATAATTCCACCACAACTATAGAGTAAACACAACCGTAGTAGGATCAAGATAATGGGTGGCACACTTACATTCATGAATCCATAACAAGCAATAATCAAAAGAGAAAAAAAATATTATCATATCATAAAACTAACCATTACAAGATTCAATGCATTGTAATAAACTTCAAATATGATCCCATCCTTTGACATAAATGAATAGAGGCACTAACCATATTCTCATTCAAATTCCCAAAATCCTCATATAACTATCCATTCTATATGAATTCTCCAACATTTCCAGTCATTTATATGATAGGAGATGTAATATAAGGGAATTTAGGATCAAACATCCACTAAAAATCTATAATACCAATGAAAATATGCACCATGGTAATGATATTAGAGGCTACATATTAATAAATAACATTAATGTCCAAAGGGTCCATGACTATTATATGCTAAGACACAACGTTCCACAAGAAACTGACCTCATAAGAGAAAAACTCACACATAGAAAACATTCAAAACAACTATTAACAAAAAAGAAATCCCAAAATAGCTCATAGATTCTCAACATGATCCACCCCAAGTGCTAAAAACACAAGTATTATATCCAAAAATCACAATGAAGAATCAAAAAATTCATGGAAATTAGAATTCATTAGTCTCATTAATTTTTTCTGAAGAATTTGTAACAATGAATAAAATTACAATGAAATCCTATTTCCCAAAACTAAATCTAAATGTTTTTATCTTAATATATTATTTTGTCACTCTTATCTAATGATACCCTGATAGAAAATAAATCATTAGTTACAAAATATCTCCCATAAAATAATCATATAATTCATTAGTCGATGAGAGTGGATAATTTTTCCTCACTATCACCAAAATCAAGAGGTGATAATAGATACATGAACAATGAATACTATGTGTCATATTTTCAAATAGAACTAAATAACCCTAAGGAAAAAACTATTCCAAAATAAAACCATTGTAAATATTATCAGTATAAATTCAATGTTATTTTATTGTAGAAGGCACCATCATATATAGTGAAATAAAAATAGGATCAAAACCCAACATTAAATCAATCCCACACTCGATCATATGTTGAGGGGATATTTCCACAACATATTTAAGGAATATATAAATTTACTCACTAATAACCATAAGAAACACAAATTTTTGATCATCCAATGAACCTGATACCATATAAACTATCATGGAATACAAAAACATGACGTGCCTTTGACCCATCCATGATTCTCATAAAAAAAGTTCCCTTATCAACATCTACATTATAAAATATAATGCTACACTTATATAAACACATAACATAATTAATCGATAATATCCATTCCATGATAATTATGATGTCACATAGTTGAATAAAAATATAATAAATATCCTCAAGATTAACGATAACCCTACTTCAACTAAAATCTCATCAAATATCACACATGATTGCTCAACCTCAAAATAATATAGTTAATTCTAAAGGAACTAAATGCATCTCTACCTTTGGCCCCAAACAATAAAATTGAGTTGGTGCAGTGAAGGGGTGTTTAGTTATTGAATCAAAAAAGGTATACAAAAAATTGGAATATAAGTAGATAAAACCTATCATGATATTAGGATTTCCTGTCATTAGAAACTCTAAGGGAAGCATCAGACTATAACCTAATATATGACCTCTCTATCTCTAATAGTTACCACCTTCATGGTTTTTCTCTTCTTGTTTTTCCTTTGCACGGGGGCCATAAAAATGATACCATCGGCCTACCTCTTCCCCTCTATGTGGATAAAATGATGGACCGGATGGAAAAGAATTCTTTATCAGAGGATACATGTATAATGACTATCCCTAAAGATTGGTTTTATTTCCATGTCAACTTTCGATGAATGTTGGCCACTCATGCACCTGATGGATAAAACCTCTAAAAAAATCACACCTACTCAACTAGAAGGGGTCCAAGAACTACCAGCCACAATGAAATGAGATGAATGTAGTTGGAGAAAACTCCTAATAATATTAATATTAATTTTTCTAAGAAACTATGAACTTAGTGCCATAGATATTCTCTTCAGAGTATTAAAGTCTACCCCTTATGACCACAAAATCTAATCTGGCACCATATCCACAACCTCTATGTTCTATAGAATCTTGGGAAATGTTTTCAACTAGAATGGGGTGACTTGAAACAAGATCTATGAATTCACATCCATAATAAAATTCCTCAAACTATACTATTTATTTGGGAGAAGATATGATGAATAATTCAAGAGGTTCTTATTCTAGATACAATACTCTGACATAAGTAAATTCCCCAGGGGAGGAGTAAATATTTTCTCCTAATACCTCCACCACGGTCAATGAAAGAAACTCATCATGAATTTGATTTCCAATATCATCCAATATATTGGAAAACTCCTCGAAATCCTTGAGGAATTAGAAACATGACAAGTTAAAAAAATATCTATGAAAAAGGACCATTCCTTTAATTATAGCTAAAATTCCAATGGATATAGGATGCAGGAAAGGGAATTGAATTTTTATCTAGGTAAGCTATGGATATAAAGTATAAGTTATATCAATGGGTCATGCTCATGGAAATATCTCATGTATATACTCACTTAATATGGAACCTAGTCCACGTGGACCCTAAATCCATGTGGACACAAATAAAACCACATTTGCTTTAATAACTGAAATATAGTTTTAATTACAAATTAAATAGAATCCATATGGCTTCAAACATGGGCCTCCCTTATCACATTTACATAAACTTATAATGTACTAAAAATTAGTTAATATATAGGTAAAGTTACAGTTCTAGAAGATATATAACATCAATAATTTGAATATTGGTCTTGAGGGTATGCACAAGGCACATATACCCCACCCATCATATAAATTATATTTATATTTACCTAAAACCTATATATTTGTATTGATAATAACCTGCACGATAAAAAAGAGTGAACATTTGAATAATTTTTCAGTGAAATGAGAATAGAGGAACCTTCCACTACTCTAACAAAATTTTTTATGAAATATGTATCGAAATATCTTTTTATTTATATGTCATAATTTTGAATGTATATAACATTATCTATATTCATAAAAACCAATGGATAATAGGGATTTATTTTTTTATTTTATCCATGAGGAATATTACCCATGGCTATACAGTTTCAATTTGAGGCATATACCGATGATCATTTTTCACCCATGGATATAAGTCCATGGTAAAAAGGCTATAGACGCGGAAAAAAAGTATTGGGCTATAGGTTTTCCCTAAAAAACATACCTTCCTTTTTGGAACATCAAAAATAATCATGTACTAACCTATAGCATGATAGGTGGTTACCTTGGCTACAAATCCATTGAGAAAGGTCTTTTTGGTATTAGTGAACCCAAATTGGGATTCCCAATATACCCACATCCCTACAAAAAAAACCCAGTGCTCCATATGAACATGGATTGAGATAAAGGAAATAATCACCATATAATGTAATAATACAATATATTGATATGAAATATATCCCGAACACTTATTTAGACCCTAGAACTAAAACTCACTGATTGTCCTCGATGCACAATTATCATCAACATTATGGAAATTTACAAGTATCTCATTCTAAATCTTGTTAGGACTATTTTATTTTGATGAATAAACGGTGGGGGTTGAATTTTGATTCCATAAAAACTTCCACATATTAAAAGTAACACTCTTGATGTACTATGTTTCATCATTAGGTATGTTAGGATGCAGATAAATACAGAAGAAGAAAAAATCATTTTTATAGTGTTTTGGGGAAATGATCCCCAAGTCCACTCCACAAATGCTCTCTCGGTTATCTTAGTGATTTTTACTACAATGTCCTCGTAAAGAGTAATTCCACAACTAAGTACAAGATATTGATACCTTCACAAAAATGATTTTAAAAATTCTTCTACTTCATCTATATGGAATCATTAATGCATAGCTTTCTATGAGATGTCGATACTCTTTCACCACAATGACTGATTTTAGACATCCAAAACATCAATAAATCAATATATATTGATTTGATTGAGAAAAAATGTTTTAATCATAGTTATAGTAAGTAACTAACAAATGTAATTGATCTTCAACAAAGAATAACAGTACAAAAAATAATATTCAATGTTGAATAGGATTTTCATAATAAATAATAGAGAAAAAACTAGACAAATTTATAAACATTCATTTTTAAAATGTTTTCTTTTGAAAACTCCATTTCAAACAACAAAAGAATATTTATCCATGAAAAATAGCAGTAACAATAGAAAGTCTTATCAAAACATGAATATATCTGATGTTTATCTGTTGTAGCAACATGATCACAATTATTACTCATACGTGTATATATAATTCTTTACAACAATTTTTCATTGTTTCAAATTTTTTTGATTATGAATGCCTATATATTTAAAGAAGAAGAAAATTCCAATATTTATCAAAGTGATAAAATTTTTTTACAAGTCAAAAAATATCCTGAAAAATATCATTATAAAACAAATATTTGAATTAAAATCATTCAAGGTGTGTCATAACTTCTCCTAAAAATTGGAATGATTTAATCCTTTGAGTATGATACTTTTAATTGGTTGTAAAAAAATCGTTAAAACAACATTTTCTTCTATCCAGGACATTGCAAAAAAACATGAATAATAAGAAAAATTTAAAATTCCATCATTGAATTTTCAAATTTAGGGTTCCTCTAGGTGATGAATATCTCTAAATGTAGGGTTGGAAACATATGTTTGTTTACAAAAGTATGGTTGATGAACCATAAATTGTTTCTTCAAATGTATGGTTTCATCTAAATGTAGGTTTTTAACCCAAAAGTTTCCAACATTGTAGGTTACATGTTCTATATGATTCATTCCAAATATAGGGTTTCTAAACCACATTTATGCTTAAAATCATAGGATATGAACATTATTTCTAGAATACTTTATAAAATAAATCTAGAATACTTAATTAAATATAATCTATTAGATTAATGTCCTGTTTATGCATCCAGAATATGTATTATAGTGAATATCATTTGATTGAGATTCAATAAAAAAATATCATTAGTAATATAAATGTGAGTGATAGTGAGTTTTAAAATTGAAATGTAATTTATGAAATTTTTTAATCAATACTTGAATAAAAATATCCCCATATTTGATGATCACAAAAACCATATATGAAACATAAAAGAAATAATATATATATTATATTATTTTTGAGAAATTCTCAAAAATATAAATTAAATGCCAAGAATCTATTCTATAATTATTCATAAATTTATCATAAACAACATAAATAATCTATTCCTTATAAATTTCTCCCCAAATAATTATAATAAAATTTTTCACCAATTTATCCCTCTAAAATAAATTTCTCATATTAAATTTTACATATAAACTTTTACTTTATCATATAAACTTATCCTTTATCATATAAACTTGTATCAATTTTTTACATCAAAAATATGTTATTTGAAAAAAACCCTAATTATATTAAACAATAAAAACTCATCATAAATTTAGTATTCATTTAAAATTTAAAAAGAATATAATAAAGGATCTAGGTAATAATTTAATATTTTATTCAATGAATAAGAATTTTATTAAAAAAAATATTAAACCATTAAATTCGTAAAAATAAAATATTTAAAATATTTTTCTCAAAACATACTTGTAATGTAAATTCAATGAAATAAACATTTTATCACATGTAATAATTGAGAAGAACATTGTAATCTATTTAACTGTAATAGAAATACTTTCCCCACGAAATTAATTTAAACATTAATAATATTTGTACTCATAATATATCCATACACATAAAATATTAAGAGCATTATATAATGAAAAGAAATTATGATGTAATTTATGACACATATTTTTTAAAACCACATTTTTTTAACAAAAAAGGCATATAAGATATATTTCTTTAAAATGATCTATAGTTATAAATAAATTTAAGGGAGTTTAGAAAGGACTAGATGAGTCATCCAAACATTCCAAACATAATTAATTATCACATAAATATTCTAGAACTTATGTTAGGTATTCTAGTATAATTTTAACATCTATATATCATTATCACAATGAGGAGGATAAAAACTATTTAAAAAATATTCATTTAAATTAACAAGATACAATATAATAATTATTTCACTTTTGAGTATCTCCATATTACCTAAAATTTCTAATTTAAATTATTAAAAATTTTCTTTACAAATAAAACCATCTTTTACATTTTGATAAACAATTTTTAATGTATCAAAAATAGTTTTTGAATTAGAAACATTTTTTAGTTATTTATACAATGTATCGATGAATTTATATCATCATTCATCTCTAATTTCTATCCATTAAAAGTACTCACTTTGAACGGAATATCATTATTAGACATTCCAAATTTAACTATTTGAGATTATGATACTTATTGTATTTCATAACCATGATCTTTCTTATCTATTCCTGAGGATTTTTAAATTGATTTATAAAAAAATGAAACCAAAAGTTCTATTAATGGACCAAAAGAAATATTACCATTCAATTCCATTTGAGAAAAACTTTCCTCAAAACTTGAAGTTATTGAACACTTCATTTTGATCAGACTGATTTTATAAGTCATTGATGATGAAATTTTGATGAAGAAGATGAAAAAGAAGAAGAATCTATGTTATAAAGAGTTAGATGATATGTTCTGTTTTGAAAAATTACAAATTTCACTTCACATTAATGAGCTAAAAATTCATGATAATAATTTTATAGTTTATACTTTGAAAATACATTTTACAAAAGAAAAACATTCCATAAATAAATTTACATAAACAAATAATATGTTCTATGAACATGAAAGTAATATTTTTTAAAGAATTTAAATTATAATATAGTTTTTCATTATCCTATTTAAATATTCCATAAATATATTTATATTGATTTTTTTAATAATTTAATATAATGAGGAAGGTTTTAACTATCTTAGAATAAGATATCTAGCTTCCCCTATAAAAATAATTAAATCTATGAAAACATATATTTAAAAATAGTATTGAAATACTTCTTGGGTTGGAGATTTCAGTCCTAACTATTTTTTGATAACGAACTACAACAGAGTTGATCACTCCTTTGTTAAGATAAAGATTTCCATATACTCTTTATAAAACCACTTATGATATTTAGAAATTTAGTTCAGTTGTTTTTTTCCTAAAACCCATCAAATAAAAGTGTCTTTTGGAAATAATATTCTTTTGGGTCTAAGATTGGTATAAAATAAAATTTTTGGTAACCCAATATATTTATTTTGTGTAGATTTTCTACTATTCTAGATAAATAAATATTTTGAACAATATAAATTGCAAATACCAAAAAAATCTAGTTTTATGAAGAAAAATTCATTTGCATAATTTTCATTAATACCATAATAAATGTTTATAATAGTGGAAATTCATTTTATAATCGAACAAATATAATAATTATTAATTTATAACTTTGGTCATTCACCATTACTACATATACCAATATTTAATTCGTAATTTTTTTACGAAATATTTTATTCAAATAACTTTAACCATTAATAATAATACATGATTATTTTGATAAAGAATAAATTTGAACAACTAATTCATTAATTTTAGTTTCTTATTGATCAAAAGAAATTTTGAATGAATAATATTTCAAATATTTAATTTTTTTTACGTGATTTATTTATCTAAAAAATAGAATCACATTCTTTTCACTATTTTTTGTTATCTTTATGTAAAGATTCATATTTAACTAATATCATAAATAAATTGGTATTCAATTCAACATAAGAATGTCTTTAAGAATTTGATAATTTTCATTAAGTGGATTGTACCTCATCAGTATGAGCTATGAGACATAACATTTGTATTTTTTGTTCAGCCTCATAGCTTGTAGAAGATTCATCTTATGAACCAGAACAATTAATCCTAGTAGACTTCATAATATATTTTTTTATTATATTATAAGTTTATTTACTTTGAGCTTTATGTTCATTATTTTTAACCATTGTGTGACCTTTCTCATTCAAATCACAATATCTATTATATTTAGTTCATTTCATTAATTTTTTGAATAATTTTTATATCCTTTTGACAATATTTGATAAATATTAATATAAATCAAAAATGAATTAAATCAAGAGATTAATCCAAGAGATTTCTGAGATGAGTTTATTCATGTTTGATATAATTTTTACCTTTGCCTTATATCTCAGCTTTATATATATTGAATGATCCAATTAGTTCATTCATTGCCTAATATTTGACATGTGTGGACTAATGTATGTCAATAGAAATTCTATTTAACATAGAGATTAAAAATCTATATACTTTTAATGATTGATCAGATTTCCTAATTGGAAATCCTAAAGTAGATGCACTTTTAAAATTTCTATTAATCTCCCAATCATCTGAGTAACACATTCCCCATCATTCATTCTGAAAGTTTGATACATTAGCTTTTTATTATTGTATATCCACTGTTTAATATTGTGAGTTCCTTTATAGAAAAAATAATCAAACATATACCATTTGTTGTAGAACATTATAAAACTCTATTAAACTCACCAGTCCCTAATCCATAGAAAATATCCTTCATTTCTTTCAAAAAAAGATCCAATTCATTTTCTTGATCAACTGCCTGTTTCTGTAGATCTTTCGTGGGAACATTATATGTCTTTATATCTTTTAAATAATCACATATTCCAATACTTCTTAAACAAATAATCATGAAATAATTCCACAATCAATAATTTTCCCCATTAATGTAAGGATTAATGATTATCAACATACCATCTTTGAGATCACCCATTTTCAAGATTTTTCAACGTCTAAATCTTTTTATTTTTATTGTTTTAGAATTTTATATAGAGAAATAGAATACTTCTACTGATATCAGTTTTTGGTATCATGTAAAATGATTGAACCCAACCCTTTAACACTTATTTTTGGTATTATAATAGAAAAAATAGAAAAATCATGGATTTTCACCATGAAAAAATGTCAAATATATCACGCCCCTTTGATACCACATGTTAGGATGGTTTTATTATAATAAAAAATAAAAGGGGGTTAATTTTAATTCATTAAAACCATAAATATATTCAAAATAACCCTCTACATATGTAGTGATTTTTCATTAGGTATATTAGGTCATGGATAAATATAGAATAAGAACCCATCAATTTTATATTGTTTTGGGGCACAAAAATCCCCAAGTCCACTCCAAAAAATTTCTCTCAGAGGGCTTAGTGATTTTTACTAGCATTACCATATATTGAGGACTTCCACATTTGTTTATAGGAAATTGATACCATTAAAATATTAATTTTACATAGCCTTATGGTTCCTTTGTATGGAACAATAAATCTACAACATAGTCAAAGAAGCTGATACTCCCTCACATCCTTGACTGAGTTTGAGGAACCAAAACTACAAAAAATCAATAGATATTGATTTCATTGAGGAAATATGTTTTAATTAAAGATTCAACATAAAATTGGAAGATTTAATTGGTCTTCAATATAGCACAATAATAGCAAAAAAATCATCAATGTTGAATAAGACATTCATAAATAGTAGAAGATAAAACAGAAGATATATATTGAAACAAGTATGTCCATAAATTGTATCTATATAAAAATTGATTGTAAAACTATAGAAACTTTTTTATCTTGAGAACATAGTTGAAACAAAAAAAATACATATCAAAACATGTATGCCTCCAAAGTGTATCTATAACATCAATATGACCATATTTTTCACTTTTTTGTTTATATATAATTTTTTTGAACACTTTTCCATTTTCCCACATTTTTATGATAATAAATGTCTATATATTAATTGAAGATGAATATACCAATATATATTACAATGATTGAAAGGTTATCCAGGTTAAACTAGCTCCAAAAATTTAACATGGTAAATTGAAAATATTTTAATTCAAATAATTAAAGGAGAGTCAAAACATTCCTTAAAAAGTGGAAAAATTTAATATTTTAAGTAGGAACCAATGAATCATTCATAAAATATCTTTATAATGATATTTAATTCTATTGAGACCATAAGAAAAAACATGAATAATATCTAAAATTTAGAACAACATCATTAAAAATTGAAAATTAGTGTCCCCCTTGTGAAAAACAAATTCAAACATATGAGTGAAAATGTACGGTTGTTTACAAAATAGGGTTGGTGAACCAAATGTTCATGCATCACATATAGGGTTCCTCTCTAAATATAGGGTTTTTACCCATAATATTCCATATCATATGGTAAATTATCCATATATTTCATTCTAAATATAGGGTTCTCAAACCATACATTATGATAAAAATGTAGAGTATTGACACTGTTTCCAGAATACTCCATCAAACCCATATATAATGCAAGTTCAAAACTGATATAATGATGACACAAGAAGGGGTGAATATTTTCCTTTGCAACATTTTATGATTCTGTTGATCTACACAAATAGAAGATCTAAATAGAAGTGTTTCTCTAATAGAGTATATGAAACACATATGAACATAATACAATGAAAAAAAAATTTAGAGTGGTTAAGTGCATAGAGATCCCCTAGTCCACTCGACCAATTACCCTCTCTGCAGGTTTGTTAGAATTTCACTAGTAAGGTTATTGTATCATATGACCAATCCAAAACTATGTGAATACAGTTGTAACCCTTATTTACAAAGACATAAAAACAGATACTTCTGGTTCTTTTATAAGGAACCGATAAAACCACATCATTGTGTGAGAATATGACAGTCAACCAAGACGGAATACGAGCAACTGAAACTCAAGATAGATAACATGTACTTTGTTTAGAGATAGATATAGCTCGTAGTTGCAGCAACATGTAATTGATAAAATAACAATCATCTATCTCAAAAGAAAATAAACATTGAAATATATTTTAAGATATCTATTTGTACAAGGGATCCTAGATTTTAAGAACATAAACAAAAAAAGCACCATGTTTCCTGATTTGAACATGTATATCCCCAAAATATAGTCCTTGTTTCGGAGATGCTTGATCGTTGTAGCACTAAAAATAGTTTTCTCAAGAAATATTGAACGTATATTATTTACATATATATTTGAGAGGTATTCAAACATGTGTGTTTTTTTTACAGATGATACTCAGGGATATATATAATGATAAATCTCAAGCATAGTTTCAGATCCAAAAAATATGCATGATAAATCTAGTGAATTCAAATTAAAAACATACATCTTAGAGTATTTGTAACTTCATTTACTAATTATAGTAAAAATCATTATTTGAAAAATATCTTTAAATCCTATATAATGATCATTAAATATATCAAAAATATTCTTTAAATCCTCTACATATTCCCCAAATACTATTGCAAAAAGATCCGATAAAGACGTAAATTCTAATTTATGGTGTTGAAAAGTCAAATGTGAGGTTCCTTCACAAAAAGAAAAAATAACAAATGTAGGGTTCAACTTCATAAAAATGGTTGATTATCTATAAGTGTATCCATGTCAACAAATATCTATGAATGCAGCATTGATTATCCATATGTTCACTTTTTCTAAATGTATGGTTGACAACACAAGGTTGATTACAAAAGTAAGGTTGGTGATCCATACATTTTTAAAGTTCAATACTTATGTAGGGATCTTTAACCATACATTTTCTTTCTGAAAAATGTATTGTTCTTATCCAAATATTTTGTTCCTCAACCAAACTTTTCTTCAAACATAAGGTTTATTAATCATACACACTGGTCCTTCAATATAAAAATATAGTTTTTTCCATATGTTACATTCTTCGATGTATTGAATGGATTATTTTTCCATTAAATGAAAAATAGTGAACAATGTTTCCAAAATACACATAAGAGATTACAAAACACTTTAACGAATATTTTTTGAAAATAAATAGTTGAATATTATTTTAAGATAAGAATTAGAAAGAATTTAAATTTAATGAAATTAAATCAAAATAAAATCATTAAAAAACAAACAAGGGTATTTGTTAGCATCAAAATAAATAATAATTATACATTATTATTGAGAAAATAAATGACCAACAATCTCCCCCTTTTTAATGATCACAAAACCCATAAAATAAAACTATAATTTTATGAATATAATTTCAAATTTTGTAAACATTAAATGAAAATAATTTTGATTTGATTGAATTATTTCTATAAAGAAAAAATATCTTAATTTTTCCCCAAAGGTAAATTTCAAAGAAATAGTTATTCTTATCTAAATTTTTAAAAAAAGTATGTTGTGTTATCTAAATGTCTCCAACTTTTTCTAATATAAAAAAATGTATAAAAATATATTAAAAAAATTAAAAATGAACATATTTATAAGTGAATGTTTTATAAAACAATAATTAATAAAGAGGATTGGATTTTGGCTAGCAAACAAAAATAAAAAAACAAATAGAATAACGAAGTGTACCATATTAACAACAAAAAATTTCATTGATTAATAAAGAAATCAATATAATAAATATTGTGACTAAAAAATCAAAACATAAATTGTTATGGTTCAAGGTAGTATAACGGTTAATGATTTGAAGGGTTTGGATTTTTAATAGCTTCAAACATATCCTATTGCTCATCCATATGAAATCAAAGCTTCTTCATCAAACTGTCACCTAGAAGAACAACCCAGAGGATGGAGTCATTATTGTCATAAAGATTGTCCACTATGTTGACCTTTTGAAACAAATGAAGACTATCCTCTTACGTCATGAACAACTCTAACATCTCTAAAAACTGAACTAAGTTCAATATAATTATAGTATCTCTTTGAGTTAACTGATCAATGTGAAATTTCTAATTCTCTAGAAGAACTAATATATGTGGTCTATTACACTGATGATCTTCAAGAAGAATGTACATGTTTTACATAACAGAAGTAATGCCTTGAAATATTATAATTAAATTTGGACATGTATTAGCTATAGGAATAGTTGTACTATATTGACCTGTACTACTCTTTACGGATTCAAACTAACTGCCTAAACAACACATAAAATTTTGGAAATATGTCTTTGAAACTGATTTAGACATGAGTTTCTCAAACTCATCAACCATTTTCTATTTAAATGAATAAAAATCATTTTTATAAACAATACTCTTATTGAGTTCTTGAATCTTCTTCTTGGATCTATCATGCAGTTGCCTTAAAATTTCATTCACTTCTTGAGATTTGTTATACATAACAACAATCTCCTCTACATGATGAGAAAATGAATCAGATGTCCCCTCTACTACATTCACAACTAGATTTTCACCATCAGTAGGTGAAAAATCTTCCACTGTTTTCATTACTAATTCTTCATAAGAAGAAGAATAATTATCTAAAAATTTAGAATGAGCACAAAAATATGATCTGACTATCCTACAGTCTGATCTATAATCAATGATTGATTTTTTGTAACTTATTACAATAAAATATTCTCCTCTTTGAATGCTCTATGTTTAGTAATTTATTCTATGGCAATATCTAATTGAACATTTTGATTTTGAGTATTCGTTCCTTGAACTATTTCTACGAAAATTCTCTCTTGTAAATGTTATTTCATCAGGGGTCCAACAACAGTCTCTCTAGATTAACTCTCCACTGGAATTTCAGGTTCAATAATAGTTTCTTCCAAATGAATCGAGCGTTTTTATTCTCTAGAATCCAAGATTTTCTCTTCAAATTGAGGATTGTTTCTATTATTTTGTTTCATAATAAGTCCTTCTTGACATTTTTTTTCTCTACTTCCTTTACTTCAGTGTTAAATCTAAACCATCTCTTGGATGGTTTTTAATCTGTATCTGTTCATGATTCAATTACACCTTCCATTCAAAAACATTCTTTCTCCTCTTGAGAAATAGCTCAGGAGCTCTATTCTTACTCAGCTCAAACATGATAAATATTTCCTTTTATAATGTTCCGGAAAAATCCACAGTTTCATAACATTCCAACATTCAAAACATTACTATGATGAAATTTTCCTCTTGTATAAACCAGTCTGATTATGTCCTTCTTCTATAATGTCATTGAAATTATCTTTCTATATGGATAAAAATTCATTCTTGCATCAAGTGAAAAGCAGTAGTGATGGTATAAAAATAAATACAGCGGAAAATTCAATTCAATGTCACTCAAAAAAATGAAACATGATATACATGTCTGGGTAAAGAATTTTCTCTATCTCAGTCATCGTTGGTGGTATTCCTGTCTGAATAAACTTCAACAAAATCTTATGGTCCACTTATAAATCCTTAACAAAAATCATTTTTATGTGTGTCAAATTGAACAGAAAAATAATGATGTCTTTAGAAGAATGATCCTTTTCACCAATCAATCAAATATTGAAATGGTAAACCCCATCATGTGGGAAGTTCAGAAATTTTCCATCCTTAGTAGATGAAATATTGAAATCCCTATCTTCAAAAATAGAAATAATCATATTTTTTGAATCTCCAAAAATATACTGTAAAATCATAAAAATAGTTTAGTTCAACCTAATATAGAAATTAAGAGTTTATGTCATTGAATACTGTCCCGAGTCCTTGAAAATCTATCACTTGTTTTTGGAGTAAGTTCATCTGATATAAACAATCAACATCAACTGATTTACCCAGAAAAACTATTATGCATGTAACTCTTTGTCATTTTGGGTCGTTGCTTCTCCTTCATCAACTCTCTTGTTTTTCATGATTTCTGAAGATCTGAAAATCTGAGTTTTTTGGCTTCTTGGGTTTGGAAAGACGAACATAGATTGGGTGTTCGGTGAAATGATTTTTACGTAAATAATAGGTAAGATAGACGAAGGGTTTCTGACAGATTACGCATGTCCTCATTTCCCATGCTGTTGAGAAATTATGAAAATTTTAATAATTATGGGGTGTAAATATATTTAAGATAAAATAGAATAACTGAAATACCATAAGATAAAAATAATAAATGAAAATTAGATTTATATAAAAACATTAGTCATAAAAACAATTATAATAAAAGTAAAAAAAATTATCTAATTAAAAATTAAATAAACCTAAATCCCCTTAATTAAATGAAAAAAATAATTGGGAAGTGGTTTAGTAAAAATGTCATCTATTTGATATTTAGTGTAATCAAATTCCGAAGATATATCATTTTGAAGAACATGAACTCTTAGAAAATGATGCCTCATATTAATATAATTAGTTATAGAATAACTTATTGTATTTTTTGAAATTTTTATAGCACTTGAATTATCACATAAAATAAGGTTATTAAAAAATTAAGTCCAAATTCCATTAGAGTGTTTTCCATCCACAACACAAGTGCACAATAACTCCTTGACAATATAAACAATGCTTCGGTTGTTGACAGTGAAATTGAGTGTTTTATCTTACTTAACCATGAGACTACCAATTTTATTAAAATGTGAGAGGTTATTAATGTTCTTTTTCTATCTAATCTAAATCCTCCAAAATATGAATCTGAATATGATAATAAATTAAAATAATAATTTTTTGGATGAAGAAGAGATTGAAAAAACAGTTCCTTTTAAATATCTAAAAATCCTTTTGATATCAACAAGATGTGATTCATTAGGATTTGAATGAAATATAGAAAAAATACATACTAAAAACATAAAATTAGGTCTGCTAGCTGTAAGGTATATTACACTTCCAATCAAACCTCTATATAAATTGTTTTCCACTGGGTTTTCAGCTTCCTCTATGTCTAGTTTAATATTAATACACATGGGAGATGGATATGTCTTGCTGTTCTCAAGAGAAACCTTTTTCAATAAATCATTCATTTATATTAATTGATTTAATACATTTCAGAAATATTTTTTCATAAATTTATTGTCCTAAAAAGAAATTTAATTCTCCCATCATGCTCATTTCAAATTCTTTTTTTATAAGTTCAGAAAAGTTATTACAATGTTTTTTATTTGTTGATCCAAAAATAACATCATCAACATATATATGAAATAATAATAAATTATAAAAATTATTTTCATAAAGAGGGTTGTGTATCCCAATCCAAATATAAAACCATTTTTCAGAAGAAATGAAATTAATCATTAATACCAAGCTATAGGTTCTTATTTAAGGACATAGAGAGTTGTAGTATGTTTATAAGGAAAATCTGGTTTTTCAGAATTTTCAAAACCAGGTGGTTGATCATCATAAACTTCCTCTATTAAATATCCATTTAAAAAGGAAAATTTTATATGCATCTTATATAATTTAATATTCATATGAGATGCATAGTCCAAAAGAATTATAATTTCTTCTATTCTAGGAAAGGGAGAAAAGGTTTCATCATAATTTATTCCTTCTTCTTGATTATAACATTTGGCTACAAGTCAATCTTTGTTTCTAATTGTAATACCTTGATCACCATGTTTATTCCTAAAGAACCATTTACTTCCTATAATAGGATAATTTGATTTTCCTTACACTAATTTATATAATTTGTTTCTTTTAATTTGATTTAGCACTTCTTACATTGCTAACATCCAACTTTCGTCCCCTAAGGCTTCTTCAAAAGACATAGTCTCTAGATGATATAGAAAAGAAGAAAATTACACTAGGTTTCAGAAACTTCTTCATATTTTTATTCTTATGTCTAGAACTCCTATAACAATCTATTAAGGTTGATTTTTTCATGATTATAGACTTTCTAGGTAGAGCACTGTTAGGTTCATCGGTATCATGTTCTTTTAAACTGGTCTAAATTTAATTTATATTTCAAAAATCATTTTTAATGTTATCAAGTCTCAGGTTGTTAGAAGAATCATTATATTCATTTGTTTTACCTTTCAATTTTTTTTAAAATGACAAGTTTTATCAAAATTCACATGAACTACTTCTTCAACAATTCCTTGACTTTTTATTAAATACACTATATGTATTAGATGTTTCAAAATATCTTAATAATATTCTTTCATCATCTTTTGGATTAAAATTTCCAAGATTATCCTTGGTGTTCAATATATATACCTTGTATCCAAAAACCTTAAAGTACATTACCTTATTATTTCTGTTATTCAAATGATCATAAGTAGTATTTAGGAAAATAGGTTGAATTAAAAATATATTTATAATATAGTGTGTTGTGCTTAAAGCATCATCACAAAAGTAGGTTCGAATATTGTATTAATTTAGAATAGTCTTATCAATTTCTTTATAATTTCTATTTATTATTTCACCAATTCCATTTTGTTGTGGTGTTCTTGGTGAAAAGAATGTGCGTTTAATACCCATATTTGTGATAAAATAAATAAATTATTGATTCTCAAACTTTTTCACCATGATCACTTCTTAATGAAATTATCATAAAACATTTTTCATTTTCAGCAGTTTTACAAAAAAATTAAAAAACCGAAAAAGATTCATTTTGATGTTTTAGAAAATATGTGCTAGTAAATCTAGAATATTCATCAGAAAAAACATATATATATAATTTACCATCCAAACATTCTATTCTATATGGTCTAAACAAATCCATATGAATAAGATCTAGGGGATTTTATTTTGTAATTTTTTTAAAATATTTGAAGGAATATTTATGTTTCTTTCCAATCTGAGATGCATCATAGAATCTATCTCTATTAAATTTGAGACTAGGTAAATCTAAAACTAATTGTTTATTAGATAACTTATATAAATAAAAAATATTTCAATGACCCAGTTTTCAATTCCAAATCCATGACTCGTTTACCTTAGTAGTTAAACAATTAATTTCAGTTTATAGAAGAAATTTAAATGCAATGTGTAGAAATTATTTGTTCAAGGTGATCTTAATTTAAGAAAATTTTCTTTAAAAACAAAAAATGAATTATTAGAAAAATCAACACTGTATCCACCATCACAGAGTTAGGTGATATTTATCATATTTTGCATCAATCCTTGTGAATAGATTACTTTATTAATTAAGACAGTTTCTAGATCTCAAACTATTCTGAGTCAAGAAATCTTTCCTTCGACATTATCACTAATGTTGAGTTGGCATCCATCTATTTTAGTTAGAGAACATAAATTTTACAAATTTCCACTCATATTTCTTGAACAACCACTATCCATACCCCATATAAGTCTTCCACTTCGGTGTCTTATTACATTCACTTAATTAGAAATAAATCTCATTTTAGATTTCAGATTTGTTTCTTCCTTCTTTGAATCAGAGATTGATGAGCTTTAGGAGTATTTAGAAACAGACCAGGTAGCCTTCATAGCTCTTTTTTCCTTTTTTCTCATATTCAACATTATTCTAATATTTCTTTTCTATATTTCTATTCTCTCCATTAAATTATGGTCAATCTTGTCTTATATGACCCAATTATTTACATTCATAACATATTACTTACCTTGAGTCTTTATCATCCTTTTTTGAATGTTCTTCTAAATCCTTTCTTATTACTATAAAATTTACTGAATTTTCTTAGCTAATTGAGCAAAATGAATTTCTAAATAAGAAGAGTAATATTTCATTCTACTTGTATTATTTTTCTATTCTAATTTTGGGATGTAACATTTAATGAATTGTTATCTTTTTCCACAAGGACTTTGTGATATCCAACTTTATCTTGGATTTCAGCCTCATACATCAACAAAGATCAAATCCATTCTCTCATTATCATATTTTTTATAGGTGATGATTGGTATATTGAAGCCGAAATTACATTTCACATCACTGGTAATACTCATTGAACATTCAAATCTTGATCTGGTTGGCTGATAAGATAACCAAAAGATGATATATTATATAAAATTTCTGTCATCCTTCCATTCATCTATGTGATGCTTTCTGCATCAAACATTCAGTAGGTTTCAAAATTTAATTTTGTAGTATCTTATAACATTTTTCTAACATTTTTAGTACCTTCATAGGCTAATTAAATTGTATGCCAAATTTCCTAGGTTGTTGGGTATTTTTATACACAGTTGAATGCATCTGGTCTATGATCACAAATAATAGTATTTATTTCATTCCAATTCCTTTCATACTCAGCCTCTATAGTACTATAAAAAGTTTCATATTTTTCTAGAATTGTGTAAAGAGTAACAATATTTGATTATACAAAAAATAGAAATTTTTTTATGTATATTATCATTCATGACTTCCAGCATCCATAATTATCACTATCGAAATGTGGAGCATGACCCATTGACAGTCCTTCAATGAGCTTCTCCATTTCCATCACTAATATATAACATATGACTATACCTTTTTATAGCTCTATTGAAAAGCACACCGTATAATACCAAATTTTAGGTTGGAATGGATATAGTGGTGACACAAAAGGGGGTGAATTGTGTCCTATTCAAAATTTACGATTCTTTTGATTCACAAAAATAGAAGATAATAGATAACAGCATTTCAGTAACAGCATATATGCAACCGATATGAACGGAAAACAAATTACAGTAACTTATAGTGGTTCGAGGCACAAAGATCCCTTAGTATACTCCACCAATTACCCTTTCTGATGGCTTTGTGAATTTCACTAATAAGGTCCTCATATCATAAGACTGATCCACAACTGAGTGTATGAATTTTCACCCTTACAAACAAATTCATACAAAGTCAAGCCTTCTAGTTCATTTATTGGGAACCAATAAAACAAAATATTAGTGAGAGAAGATGACACTCCACCATGATTGAATACGAGAAACCGAAACTCATTATAGATAAGATGTAGTTTCTTGAGAGATATATATAGCTCACAGTTACAACAACACACAGATCGACCTCAGAAGAAAATAAACATTGAAATGTATTTAAAGTTATTCGGTTGCACAAGAGATCTTTTATTTTAAGAAAAACATAAATAATAGATCATCTTGTTACCATATTTTAACATGTATATCTCCAAAATTTACTCATTTTTTTTGAGATACTCAATCATCGTAGCACTGAAAACAAATTTCATATGAAATTTTCAACGAATAATATTTATACAGATATCTGAGAGGTATTGACACATCCAGGGGTTTTTATACAGATGATACTCAGAGAGATATATAATTATAAATCTCTAGAACAGTTTCAGATCTTCAAAATATGCCTAATAAATCGAGTGAATTGAAATAAAAAAAAAGCTCAGAGTAGTCGTAACTTCCCTTAATAATGGGAGTAAAAAACTGCATTGTAAACAGCTCTTTAAGTCAGATATAAAAATATTTCAATTGGACAAAAAATATCTTTAAATATTCCATATATACCACATATACTATTTCCAAAACCTCCGATAAAGTCGTAAATTCAAATTTCCCGCATAGAAAAGTCAAACATAAGGTTCCTTCAAAAAACGAAAAAAATAATAAACGTAGGGTTAAACTTTATTATGTAGGGTTGATGATCTATACAATTATCCACATCATTTTAGATATATGAATGTAACATTGATTATCCATACGTTCAACAATCCCAAATGTAAGGTTGACAGCATATAGTTGATTACAAATGTAATGTTGATGATTTATACATTTGTAAAGATCAATACTTACATAGTGTTCTTTAACCATAATTCAACTTTCTGAAAAAGGTAAGGTTTTTATCCAGAAAAAATGTTCCTTAACCATATATTTAATCAAATTTAATGTTGATTAATCATACACACTTATCCTTCAACATAAGCATGATTTTTTTCCATACGTTACTTTCTTTAACGCAATGAATGAATAGTATTTCCAGTAAATAATAAATGTTGAATAGTGTTCCATGAATGCACTTAAGAGAGTTCTAAACACTTTAATGCATATTTCTCTCAAAAAAATAGTTGAATATTATTTCAAGATAATATTTATATAGAATATAAATTTCCTAAAACATACCCAAAAAAGTCATTTGTAAAAGAATCAAGGGTATTTGTGAGAATCAAAATTAATAATATTTATAGAGTATTGTTGAGACAATACATTCCCAACACAAAATACTTAATAAAATGTTATCCTTTTGATTAAAAAAATTTATTTTCTTCTAAAATAAATATTATATCAAATATAGTTTTCTTGAGATTCACATAAAAAGAGAATTTATTTGTAATATATATCTGGGTGTCAATGAGAATCAAAATGAAAATTAAATTGACATAATTGTTGAATCAATAAATTATCTACAAATTTCGTTGGTGTGAACCCGATGAGAACAAAAACCAAGAGCCATTCCTATAATATAAAAAATAATAGGAACTTTTAAACCTAGAATATTGAATATTTATGGTTAATTAATAATGGTTCATCTTAATTAACTTTATATAACCAATTCAAACACAAGTACATAAAATCATGATAAATGATAAATACATAGGTCTCTACCCCACAAAAACAACTCTTTACTAACCATGTATAGTTAACTTCATTTCCTAACATCATCTCACATGGGGCTCTAAATACACGTGTCCTATGTAGTGTCCCATTCTAGAATCTCATACCATGTTCATATAATACTTTTCCCTTACCAACCCATGAAAATATCACCAATTCCCAACTCCAACCTCTTTCCAATTTCTAAACTATAAGATTTAATACCACTCTATAAAAACACCACTCCACTAGTACCCCTGTTGGGATATTAGAGAAGACAATGAAAACCCCCAAACCCGACCTTAAATAGACCATGGGTTAGTGAATTTTACTGAGTGTATTGAATGCATAAAACATTAGGCATTTCCCTCTTTATATAATTCAATAAAAATATATTATTTTAAATCCCCAAATCATCTTCATCACATAAATAAATATAAAATATCAATACCTAATGTAATTCAATAGAAAAATCAAACAACTAAAATATAGCAAACAAACCTATGCAGTGAATTTTGTTCTCAGAATTCTCCTTAACAATTTTATGATCTAGTATCACCCAAATCGACCACCAATTATCACAAGTGGACCTGAGAAAGAATTTATACATATAGTATGTGTATAAAGTTATACTCTATATGATACTTCCTGAATCCACTAATGAATTTATGAATGAACTATACTAAATCGTAGTTAATAAACAACTAAAACCATCTCATTACCTAAGCAAGTAATCTTATATTCCATCCTAATGAAAAATCACTCATCATGTTATGTATAAAAGCAAACCTATCCCTGTAAAATTCCTATAGGTAATAGGGGGACCCCGATTCCACTCACCCACTCATTTGTATCACTCATATCCTTATACCATTTTTTTCTCACATTCTGTTTGACAATTCATTATTCACCCCATGCATTCAAAATATAGAAATATCATCATATCATACCACATCCTTGGTATCCCATAACAACATCACCAACATTATATCATCCATAAACCAGTAGTATGACTGAAAGAAACTACAACCTGTACATGGACACATGTTGGTAACCATAGTCCCAATTATTGTAATACAAGAATATACTATAACCTCAGGCTATTTCATTCCAAACCAACAATCATAGAAAAACCAAGAGTAATCAAAATTTTTGTAGACATATACCATATAACTCAACCCATTATAGAAATGAAATACCCCCATGTTTGATACAATGAAGGGAGAGTGAGTAAGAGGGAGATGTGAGCCATCTATTTCATCACCAACTTATATATTGGAAAAAACAATCATACCCAAAACATTTGGACATCAACTACCCACCTGAATCGGGTGGTGGAGTATATGAAATCATAAAATATATGAATATATATATCAAACAACCAAACAAAAGATAATTTACCTAGCCTTAGACCCAAATACTATTATTTTCTAACATGACACTTGGATACCATTATTTTTTTTATACGACACTATTTTTCATATACACTCCAAAATATCAAGATTCTAAATCATTATCCATTTTTACATTGTAGATATAAATTACTACCCAGTCATTAATCATTAAAAAAATTAATTATTTGGGTTTAATAAATTCATTTCATTACAATCCATCACACATTCATAGTTCAAATTTAAATTTCTAAATTTATTCCCAAAAATCTTAGACCATTCATCAAAACAAACCCATGGTTTCCATTATTAAACCTTACCAATAAAAAACACTTCCAATGATCTCGATTTAAATTCATTTACCATTATATAAAATAGTTACTATATGAATGAACCAAAATATTGTACATATAAGATTCAATCATAGATCATAGGGAAATTGATTATGGTGGTTAGATGTTTTAACAAACAATTACCAAGAAAACTAGCCATTAAGAAACCAACACCTCCGGCTAGCCCTATCCTCAACCCAAACCCTGAAACCCATCAAAATTCCTAAAATAAAAATATAATAAATAGTAAATACCCACACCCAAACAATACATATATCCTAATATCAACCCATCTCAAGGGATAAAAAAACAAGAAGGTACCATTTTTTACTATTGTCATCCACACCTCAACCAATATCCCATTCACCGCATGTTTATAGTAGTGACAATAAAAAAATGATTTTATGGCTTAGTTGGGATGTATTTTCATCCTAAATGGTATATTATGATGAAAATCCATTAATAAAGTCTATCATATAAAATGAAAATGAAATTTAATGTAATTGTGATAGGTAAGAATAATTATTATAAGAGGCAGTTATATTTTCAATATAGTTATTTTCCATTGTGAAATGTATTTGAGATGGAAAATTTTAGTCATTGAAAACATTTTGTTATCATATTATTCATGATCAATTCTTAACATCCCTCACTAATAATTTTCGAAATATTAGTTTATTATCCAAAAAATAAGGATTTTCAATAGTACTATTATTTCATCTTAAAGAATTATATGAAAATATTTTTTACAGGTACTTGGAAATGAATGTTCGTTATACATCATCAAACAATGTTTTTTATGGAACTGTTATGTTTTCATTAATAACTACAGAAAAATAAAAAAATCAGCAAGAAAATTAATAACTATTAAAAAATAATTTTATAATTAAAACATATGTAATGAAAAAATGATTATAAAAAAATACATAATATTAATGTTAAAAAGGTATTGGGGCTCAACTTTATAAGTTAGAGGGAACTCAATCTATAAAATGCATGTCAATAATTTCACAGACTCTATCATATAGTCATATTGGTGATGCTCTTTGTCCTATTGATGTTTTTGATCTTCCTAATATTTTCTGTTCTATTATTTCTCATTATCCGGTATCTTCATAGTCTTATCCTAAGATTGTATCCTCACATGATACTATTGAATAGTGGAAGATGATGATCTCATATGAAATCTAGTCACGATAAATGATGACATCACTTTAGTGCCATAATATCGTTCCAGAGTCAATTGTGATCCATTATCGATCATCCAATATTTCTGAAAACCACTAATCGACACTGGAATCCAAATCACCTAATCTAAGTGTTAGTAACACGAGGCCTCATATCCACCAACTATCATTTCTTGGCTCTTTTGATCTTGAGAATTATCTATATTGTATGCCTCCTACAATTTTATAAAAAAATTAAAAATATAAATAATATATATTATATTAATTAAAAAAACCTAAAATATACCAAATAACTTTTATCACTTTTTTCACCAATAATGTCTATGGAAATATCAATGTACATCAATTTGTTCACATAATATTATATAATGGATAGAAATATTATAAACTACATAAATTTAACATAAAAATTTAGAAATATATATATATATATATAATTATATTACATTAATTAACAACATTTGATGATGTATACTCAAACTACTACTATCATATCTATGCATGAGATTCTATAACCCACAATTATTTCAACCAAAAGATAATCTATTTTTAAATTATCATTTATCCAATAAGTTTACATTCCCTTCCAGGTCTGGGGGATAATGAAATTAGGATGATGAGGCACCCAAGACTCATCCATGATAGTCATAGATTATCTATCTATATATTTCATTGAATGATTATGTGAAAACATACATAATATCTTGCATGAATACCTCCCGTGATTTCGAAAAAGTGGTTCATTTGATCTCATAAAAAGGTGAAAATATACCATAAAAATCTTGACTAATATAGAAAATTAAAAACTATATAAATTTAAATTAAAATATATTGTTTATTTTTATATTCTACTAGTTCTCAAATATGTAATAATGAACATCAGTAGGTAACCGACTCCATGATATCCATAGATAAGAAAACATTTCATAAGAATGGAACTAGCTGGAACCAGAATAATATGTGAAAAAACTGTCAAAATAAAATGAAATTGTCAATGAATTTAAAAAAAAATAAAATAAATGAAAAATAAATGAAATTAAAATTTAATACAAATTTATATGATAGGGATCTATGTAAATGTATAGAAACCATTGAGGAATCGGATCGAGAATCATCAATTGAGAATATCATAAAGCCCAATTGTAGTTGTTATCATGTTCGCACCCTTAGCTCAAATGAAGGGAGGATTATCATCATGAATCTCATCCTAAACTAACATTCACATCGCTACATAAAATACCTCTGGATCCATGTTTGTGTGATATCTAAAAAATAATGTTACTCGTAAATAATTGATAATACATACATCAAATATAAAAAAATATATTGATTGAAAACAAAAAATAAATATATTGATTATGACTATAGGTAGAATGAAGTAAATTATTTTTTATCTTTATATTAATCAATATCATTTTTCTCATCTCCCTCCCCGACATCATCATTTTCCATACAAGATCAATGTCATCATCCCTTATTATTTCAAACTCATAAGTTACATCATTAACAATATCTACTATAACAATCTCACTTTGTGGTATGTTCTTATATTTATTTTTAATTTCTAAGATATAGTTTGTTTGTTTTTGTTTTGGAATGTTTTAAATATATTTGAAAATATTATGGATGGAGTTTAGAAGGAAAATAGTTTGTTTATAGTTAGAGGAAACAGTAAAAAATACCCATCTAATCGTGCGAAAAGTTGAGATTCACGGAAAATGTACATAGTTGGTGCCTGGTTAAGTGAAGCAATAATGATTTCCCCAATAACTATGTGACATGGTGATACAATAATTTTTAGGGTTAGGGAAATTTGTTTCAAATGTGTGGCCAAACTATGAGACTTGAGTGTTTTGTGATAGTGTCTCAGACATGTTGGGGACAAGGTCTGATAAAAAATGCAGTTGAGAAATGTGACATAATTTATAAAATATTAAAATTGTATTTTAACACAAAACTCCCCAAAAACCCTCATTTTCCGTGGTGTTCTCCTAGTCACTAAAATTATAGTACTTCTAATGGACCTTTTTTATTCTCTTTAATCATGGGCTAATTTTAAGGGAACAAGATATGTTAGATCTGGAGAATAAATTTATGTTTTATATTTATCTTTATCAATATAAATATATTTCCTTTCGTTATTGTATGAAACCTAGATTTGATTTGTTAAGCCTATATCAATGGTTTAGGATTTTTTTTATGTCTTATTATGTGGGAATTGTTGATGGGAAAATTGATAATGACCAAATCTACATTGTTTGAATTGTTTTCCTCTAGTGAAAATTACCATTGTGTGGAAGGTAGCTTCCCTCTCTCTCAGAACTCCTTATAGAACAATAAAGATTAATATTTAAAAAATAAATGTTGTTGTTTTAATTGTAAAACACCTGATTAATGATCTTTGAAATCTTTATTATCATATGGTTTTAAAATCATAAATTTAGGAAGATACAAAAAATATGTTTTATTAAATAAATGAAAGACAAATTGATTAAAAAATTATGTTTTCAAGAGACTTTAGGATCAGATGAACTGGAATGTGTTCATGATTTCATTACATTGGGAACTTTTTAATTAAAAAATGGGTTTCAATGTGAATTAGGGAACACAAGATCATGACTATATGGTGAGTTGGTAAAAAATATGAAATAAAACTAATGTGTATTAGGAATATAATTATAGATTCAAGGGAATATGTGTTAGTATTTGAAATAGGCATGTAAGGAGGAATGAATATATAAACAATTTATAAAAATTCTTTTTTTATAAAGCAGTTGTACAAGAAAAATCATATTAAATTACATTTTTTATATAATATATTTTTATATGTATCTTTGTAGAATTTAAATGAAATGTTATCTATCATTTTTTCAGAATCTATCTTGTTTAAATAAATTTTTATTAACTGTTTTATTTTTCATGTGTGGGAATATCAAGGTGGATTTTCAAGTGATTTAATGTACTCAACCACCAAAAATTCACATTAGTGCATGTAAAGTCCATATTTATGAGGATGTATGTTTGGGGAAGGCACCATATTTTTTTAGTGGGGTATCATGACACAATTTTACTGGTAATAGTTTTAAGAGCTTGGGGATTTTTGGGCTAGATGTTTATTGTGATTCCATATTAGGGTTATTATGTTAGGAAATATATTTTCTTTTGAGGGATATTATAGATTAGTTTTTCTATGCTACTCTAATAAATATATTTTCTTGTATTTTATGTTTTCATGTTTACCCTCATATATCATTGAGTATCATGGATCAATTTATATTTATTTCATTTTAATGTTTTATATGTATAATTGAAAATCATCCATCAATGAAATTTTCATCCCTTAGAATTTATTGAAGTACTTTTGTGTCCTGAGGACATCCCTTGTGTTTAATAACACTTTTTGCTCTACCATGGCCAATGTGTTATAATTATTAAGTTACAAATGTTATTAGTTTATTATGGTACAAATATCATAATGGTAGTTTTGGATATAGGACAAGCCATAACAAGAAATGATGAGTATAAAAAGGATGGGATAACCTATTTATGCTAAAAATCAATTTAATAGGATGTATTGTGCATGAAATGTGTTTATAAACACTTCTAGTTTTATCACCATCTCATAATCATCGGTTTTTCCAATGAGAGGTATGTATCATGAAATTAGAAAGATACTTCCTACTAATATGTCATAATTCATGTGATTTTTTTTTTGGTTTTTATTTGAAAATTGGTTAAATGATAACATTTCGTATAGAAATGAGTGAAATTTCTTGTTAATGAAAAGTAAGGTAACTGGGAAAACAATTTCTAAACATGGTGAAATGTGGTTCAACTCTATGTTTTTTTATTTTTTCCCGGTGTTGACATTTTCTTATTTATACTTTTTGATTTTATTTCCTAGAGGAACATGAAAATAATATTCAAATGAAACATTAATGGGTAATCACATTGGTAATGAATAATCAATTAAATGGTATATATAATCCATGTTTTTTCAATATAATGTAAACAATTTTAGAAAAATTATTCAAAATAATAATTCTATGTTTAATATCTTTCTTGAATAAATATTTTTATTCATGTGGATACCATATAAAACCCTTATATATGACTGAGTGTATTTTTGGCCTAATTTTTTATAGTTTTCAAGGCATTATATTTATTAAATTATATTTAGTGATTTGAATGTTTTGTTCATATCTCCTATGAAAAGGAAAATTTAATTCTAGAACATTGATTTAATATTACATTGAATAATTTTATAATACATTAAAGCTAATATCTTATATTTTCCCATGTTATGTATGTAGTAGAAAATCATTTTTAGGATAATTTGTAGAATCACATATCAAAATGTGAATATCTGTAAAAAGGATGACCAATTTTATTGTTTAACTTGTATTTTGAATCATATGAATTTTTTTATTATTCATGAAAGAATCCTGTTATTTTTCATATATAAATTTCAGTTATTTAATTTTTTAATTAATTGAGTATGCCTATTTATTGAAAATATTTTTTCCCTAAAATAATTAATCATAAAATATAATATTATGAAATATTCAAGTAGAATATGTGTATCATAGACTTTTTTTCTTCTTAGTTGGAAACAATTTAACAATTTACGATATTAACACTTAAAGTAACCAATTTATTTTATTAAACTTGTTTATTGATCATGAGTTGATAAGATATTTATTGACATTTCATTGTATATGAAATAATTAGTCAAAAATTTTCATTTATTGCTTAATGGTGGTTTCATTATTTGGTTAGTAGTATTTTTGTGATCTGGTATGATGATCTATGTTGGGATACCATAGATCTTCTCAATGTAAATAAATTCATTGGAAATTTTTTTATAAATAATGTTTGGTTATAAAAAATATTTTACAAGAGAATTTTTCAGGATATTTTATGGAAATTTTTTTGAATTTCGAGATTAGAAAATGATTTTAAATCCCTTATTTTAATGGAAATTGGTGAAAAGAATTACATTAAGGAAACCTTTTTTTACTTTAAATATGAATTTGTCTAACTTTAAATAGGTTATATAAAAAATGGTGAAATTGATTCTTTATAGTTTATTTTCATCGATATTTTATAAATGGTATTTTCTGAATTGTTTAATGAAATTTGGATTTTAGAAAAAAAATCCATAAATAATACTTAAAATATATATTATGAAACACATGTCATTGTTTTTGGATATTAATAATTTTTATGGTTTTATGACTAAATTAACATGGTGAATAGTCGAATGGGAGCCTTATAATGACTTTATAGAATGAACAGTACAATGTAATGTTTCCCAACACATATGTCACTAGAAACACTATTTGTGGTGTTATTTTATTGTATATATGTGGTGTGCTTGATATACATTTTGTGATTGTTACACGGATTATATTTTTTTTGAATATTTTCTTGGGTATGATTTTTTATTCATATCTAATTATTATATCTTGTTTTTGTTAGGGGATTGGTGTGGTCTATAGAAAGGGGATATTATTTAATCGGAATTGTCGACTCATGGGATAAAAATAGAGATACCTTTAGGGTAGGAGGATATTTTAGGATATTTATTGGTCACTATGATCAATTATAAATATCATGGTTTAACATTGAGTAGAATTCACCATCTTAATTGTTTCTTTGTAATAAATTTGGTATTTTTATGGTTCTTAGCATTAAATTTCATATTTTTTTTATCCCACTAGAGAGTCAATCTCATATATTTTAAAGAAGTGTCAATATTTTCAATGAAATTTTGACATGAATAAATAAAGTGTATCTAGAATAGGCTAAAAACTATCAGTTTTTTTGTAACTACTATATTTAGGTTTAATATCTTGGATAGGTGTGGGTATTCTATAGTAGTTAAACGAGGGTGAACACATTATCCGTTTTCTTTGTAGGGGTATGTGCATGTTATTTTACATAAAATTAGCAATGAGAAATTAATTTCATTATATACCTCGTTAAGTATTACACTATGTTATTTTTATGTGATTTATAGTTACTTTATCACACATTATCTCATTTGGCCCCACGAAGGAAAACTCTACTTTTTCCTCTCAGTTAATGATCAATGGGGTGGAGGACGTCTTAACTCACAAGTATCTGATTGCTGGGGTAGTGAAATGTTAGATCAAATATTCATGGGATTAATCAGTAACATTCACTCGATTCATATAAAATGATTTCATGGTTTTTAGTTAGACAGATCTCATTCCTCACTTTATTAAATAAGTTAATTGATGTTCAATGGAAAATTTACTTTATATCATCAACAAGTTAAACCTAAATAGTGGAGAGCCACTGATGGGTGAATAATTATGAAAATATTGACTCTTCCATGTTAATATACAATTATGTAACATTATTTCCTATATACAGTATCATGGGGATTTCCATTCCAATTTTATTAAGGTTCACAAGGTTGAAAATGTTGACAATCAACCTAGGTTCATGTTATGATAATTAACCACAACTATCTAGTTGGGGGAGTAAATTTTGGGGGATTAAAAAATGGATAGTCTGTATTGTTTTAAAAACATAATGGTATCCAGGTTTTTTTGATCAAAACATTTAGTTGACTCTTATTATTCATGTAATGGGTATAACTCCTATAAAGGATTTTTAGTGGGGTATGTTTAGGAACTATTGAATTCTAATCATGTTCAAACCATCATCATCATGAACTAAGAATCATTTTCCTTTATAGGTAGTGGTTAATGAAATCACCTTTTAAAATCAGTTTATATATTGGTATAGGATACCACCACTTATAAAAATGGGAACCCAAAATAATATTAATACTAGAATGTAGTGTGTGATGAGATTCAATAGTTTAGGGAATACTCACCAATATTTTATAAATCTTTCCTAGGTTTCCAATTTACTATTTATGCTTTATATGACCCTAATTAGATAATAATATACTCAGTATAAATTTTGGGTTTTCTAAATTGGTTTATCATTGTGTTATAGTATCATTAGATAAAGTGTGTGTCTTCTTCATCTATTAAAGGGGAATAAAGATGTGTTTCATAGGTATGAAAAAAATTTAGTCCTTTGGTGGGAAAGTCCACTTCAGTTTCCTGACTGTATCAAATGAATTTTTTATTGTTCATCATTGTGTTCATGATACAATATCAATCATAAAACACCTTATTACTAGTGTGGGATATAGATTCTAGTTATATTATGGTAGTTCTTATGTAGATATTGTGATTATGGGTTTCCTTGGTTCTCACTGTCTTTCATATATTGGTATGGGAAATGATAAGTTCTTAATAGAATGATATATGTGATTGGTACATATACGAATGTATCATCATTGTGTCAATCAAATGCTTTTAAAGTATGATTATTTTCTGCTTGAATAGTGGTATGATCCCTTCTAAAGCATCGAAAATATCATAAATTATATTGAAGTAATTTTTAATGGTCATGAGAATGTAACACCCCTTTTTTGATGCATTTTAATTTTATTTTCCAGCTATATTTTTGTTATCCATAGTCTCAAGAAGTATTTGGGTATTTTTGTGAATTCTATGAGGATTTTATTAGAAATGATGTTGGTGAATTTTAGGGGAACCCATTTGATTCCATAGATAATAGTGGAGTCTAGGAAGGGGCACAATAATGTGCATAGTTGTAAAATTAGTATGGGAAACTATATGGTTTATGTTGATAACCATGTGACATGGGACAAGGTCATTTTTCATGGTGGATGCATCATTTTCCAAATCATTGGGTAAATCTGTATGAATTTTTCATTTTGAGATAGTGTCACTTGTATAGTTGGAACGTGGTTTTGCAATCCATATGGAATAAAATTGAAAAATAATAAGTTAAATAAGAAAATTAGATTATTATCCCAAAATACCCCTGAAAACCTTATTCTATTTATATTTTACTAGGATCTAAAACTGGAAGACTCTGCATTTTTTGTGACTATTTTCAATCAGGATCCAATTTCAATAGATCTCAATGTGTTAGATCTAGAGAATCATGGTATAAATTTCATTTCCCCTTATACTTATAAATATATTCATATATAATAGGTCATGACCATAAATAATAAATTTTTTTCCCTATATTTATGTGGTATGACTTGTTTATAATTGAATTTTTGGTAATTATTCATGGAAAGGAAAGAGAAATACTATATATACCATGTTTGATGTGTTTTCATTAGTGATGGGTTCCTCTTTGAGATATGGGTATTTTCTCCCTTATATCTTCTTTTAGAAATTTAAATTAGTGGATTAATAAAAATATTATTGATGTTTTCATTGAAAAAACATATTAATTTTTTTTGAAGCAAATGATGTCATGTGATTTTGAAATCACAGTTCTAGAAATATTAAAAAAGTATGTTTCCATAAATTCATAGAAGAGAAAATGATTTCTAAAAGTTTGTTTTCAGATAATTGTTCCATAAAAAAGTTGTAATGTGTTCATAATTTCATTATGTTGGGTAATATTTGATTCAAACATGGTTTTGTTTGCTAATTATTGTACATAGGTTCATTACCAAGGGAAAAATTTGTACATAAGATTAGTTACTACTCTTTAGAATTGGGAATATCATTTTAGGTGCATGCATGCATGTGTGATTATATGGAATTGGTATGCTAAAGCAATACATAGATGCAAATTTTATTAAAATACTATTTTTGAATTGGTTTGATTATAGAAATCTCGTCAAATTATGATTTTGAAATAAAATATTTTTATATGTCTATTTCTTAATTTTCTATGAAATTCTCTTAATAACTATTTTCATACTCATTGTTTATATAAATTGTGCCAATTTATTTTGGTCGTACTAGCTCAGGTGGGTTGTTTCTGGAGGATTTCCTACAATGTTGTTGTACTCAATCCAAGCATATTACTATTTTTTTCATATATAGACCTTGTTTATTATGATATAGGTTAGGGGAAGGTTTCATAATTCTCTAGAAGATTATCCTGATGCTATGGGCATGGTGATGGTGGGTGGATCTTGGAGATTTCTAGGTTAGATATTTAGGGTGATTCCATATTGGTGTCATTGTGTTATGAAGACCTTTTGGAGTATAGGGATATTGTATCTCACATTCTAATACTACTTTTATTTTCTTCTTTCCATGTATTTCTTATTTTCTTGTTAAATCTCTTGCATCATTTTATGTCATCGTTTTTTTATTACTATCATTTATAAACAATGTATTATAGATGTAAAATCATCCCTTAATTATATTATAAGCCCTCAGAATTTAATTCCATCCTTTAGAGTCATGGCAATGTAACCTATGGTTGGTAGAACCTATATCTCTAACCAGGGCTATGGGTTTGGTATATTTAATATCAATTCCATTTTATATTAATTATGGGTTCTCATTATAAATATCATCATCTCAATGAGTAGTATTCATTATTGGATATATTATTTGAAATATTTCCACTCTTTTCACTTCCAAAAAATAAATTTGATTTCGCAATATATGATTTTCTTAATATTTCATTTTTATTACAGTTGACTGGTCTTAGAAATCTAAAAATGTTTTATATAAGTTTCCTAATAAAATTAATTTTCTTAATATTCCTATATAAATGATTAATTTTCTACATGAATATGTTTATATATAATGTCAATGAATCCAAACTATTTCCGAATAAATGAACCATGATTAGTATCAATCCAATGAAATTTAACAATTATTACATATTTATATCCAAGACCAAAAAACAAATTTATTTTATCCCACATACTATAATATTTAACTTCACATTATTTATAATGTGATCATATTAAATAAAAACTATGGTTCGTTGATTTTCTTGATAGACTAAATGTGCATATTTGAAAAACAAATCCATTAACCACCAAAGAATTATAAGATTTTTTAATGAACCAGAAGTTACCTATTAATTTTTAAAAAATATTTGGGATTATTATGAGTCTGTGAAAATTGACGGTGCTGGATTCTGAGGCCCGGTTTGTCCGGAACATAGTTTTGGAACTTTTTTTAAGGTACATTTAGTAAACGTAGGAACCAGAAATTCAATCTTTTGAATTGATGCTCAGAATTGAAATATGGGGGCACTGATAAACTTACAGCACCAGTATTCTATTATAGAAGGATTAACATCAACTGTAGTAGTTTGGGATATAAAGATAGTTTTACGGATTTTTGAAAAAATAAAAAACTAAAATAAAGAGGTTATTTTATATTTTTACCACCACTTGATTGATGGTTGTGTGGACCATATAGGTGATCAAGGTTTTAACAAGGGACATTAAATTCTTGTTACAGATAAATTACATAACGACTCCTCATTTAATATATGTAGTTTGTTAATTTCACTGATTAATGGACCTTTAACTGAAAAAAGAGTTATACTCTTAACATATCATATTAATTATTACCATGGTTGGAGAAAGGGAGGGTTGGTGGATCATGGTGTAATTCTTTTGTAGAACTGAAGAAGGCAAAAAAAGTGAAATGTTCAAGAATGATGTCTGGAATGACACCGTTGGAGGAATCAATCCGGGATTGAAAAACGCTGACGGCTTCCACGAATATAGATTCTTCTTTCACAACCACGACATCCCATATGTTTTTGATTTAGGGATTTTTGTTTAAATACAATTAATTTATATTTTATTAATTCAAACCATCATTCTAGAAAACATGATGAACACAGATCAACCAAGACAAGTTGATCCGCGATTTGTATGAAATTATATGTGGTTGTTGGGGGAGTTTTGGACTGGTTTTAATTTATCTTTGATGATTTTATTTCCACACCCCTGTTAAATTACTAACGTAGAGGGCTTGAGCCAATAGAATAAGGCCCATACCCTCCACTGATTTTGGGTTCGTAAAATTCTTCATGGATGATGTTTGAACATGGCATCAAGCTGAATCCGAGAGCTATGTAGTGTTGGCAGCATCCAGGAGCCCCATAGGCGCATTCGGAAAGAAAAAATGGTCCATGAGAGCTCACCTGGTGGCCCACAGATGCCATGTCGGTGAAACACAGGTGTGGTGGTGCCAGCGACCGGTTCCATATCTCACCAGACGTAGAGGGAGGTGGATTTTTTTGGCATAGTAGAGGATTGATAGGGTAGCCGACATAGGCCGACATTGGTGGCAGCAGGGTGGATCGCAGTTGCGCGCCATATAGGGAGGTCGTGACTTCGAGTTGTGGCAATGGGGGACTCACGCCCCATGAGTCCCAATGACTGGGGGTGCCACGTGGTACTGCTGGTTGAAGAACCTAAAATGGCCCAACCATTTGGGAAGAGGGGCAGGCCACCCAGCTGGCAGACCGCACCCGCCAGCAGGCCGGGCCGCCTGGCAAGCCATGCCAAGCCAAGGCGGGCCGACCTGGTCCACGACCCAGTGGGTCAACCCCACCGTGGCCCAGCCCACTCGGGCCAGCCCTGCCAGTTTGGGCTGGGCTGGGTCAGACTCAGATGGGGTCAGTTCGGCCCAAGTCACGGTGGCTAGGGTCGGACCGAATGGGTCGGACTGGACCCAAACCCGTTACGGCCCAGATACACTTAAAAAGCCATATCTCACATACTAGACATTTGCTTAATGATTCATATGCGACACTAGATTAAATGGAATGAGAAAGTCTTTTTTGAGAAACTCCACCTATGTTTTGATGAAATATGGAGTATGACCAGGCTGGATTGAACCCGAATTCAACTGGGCCCTCGATAGTAAAAAACATATAACTCACAAACTGTGAATCCAATTGACACACCGTATGTTGCACTAGAACTCTTACAACATGCAGTTTCTTTGGTCTATTTCTTTTAAGAACTTCTTGGAAATTAAGGCATGAAAAATATAATTAGGAGCAGATTCTATGGAAATGAAGTGTACCAAGTGCGGGGAATCTTGTGGTTGGTTGCCTATTGAATAACAACACTATGTGGATCTTCATTATAGTGTCCCCATATGGATTTGAATTATAGAGACCCTATATGTATCATAATCATAGGGACCGTTTGTGGATCCGCATCATAGAGACCCTATGTGTAACAACATCATAACGACCCTATGTGGATCAACATCTTAGAGACCCCATGTGGATCAACATCAAAGCGACCCTATGTGGATCAACATCATATGAACCCTGTGTGAATCAGCATCCTATCGACCTTATGTGGATCCACAGTGTGTGACCCATTGAGGAAAACCATTAGAGAATCTCGACATGGATTAGTCACATATGACCCTATGTGGATCGACAATGGAACATCTTTTTCTTGGATCAGTTGTGGAACATCATAATGGAATAAAATGATATAGCTTAATACTAATCATCTTTATTTCTGAACTCTGAGTTATGTATGTTGTGTAAACCATCTCTAATTCGTTCATTTTTATTAAATTCAAGCCTTGTGGTTTTCCTTTGATGAATTCGGGGAGACCTTTTTGGGTCATAGGGTCCATACTGGGTATTGTTATACTAACCCATGTACAAGCTTCGCCTGAACCTTATTGTGTCTTGTGCATTCGACGACCTGCATTGCTAAGACATTAGCGTGCCAAGACTAGGTGGTACATGGAGGTGACTGCTTGACGTGGTGAGATAAAATGATGGGATGTACCTACCCTTTAGGTAGGATCCTTGCTGAGCGATCTCAAGAGCTGTTTTTTGTTGTAGTTGTTTTTCTTTCAATTGGGCTTGTATTTTGGCCCCTTTACATTCAACTGTACTTATACTCAATTTCTCAGAGGTAATTTTTTCCCCATTATTGATTTGGGACTCGGTTGGGTGTGTGTGTGGGTACAAGTGTCTAGGATAATGCCTCCCACTAGTAGGTTGTTGCCTTCAGTGCTAGTAACCAGCACCCGTCCTTCAGAACGCGGGCTAGGAGTAGTCATGACATAGTCCCCGAGGGATGTTTGACCAATTTGGCTGGTAATTTATAGTGAATATAATCGACTATCAATGTTATTTCAACATTATACTACATGAAAAAAATAAAAAAAATGTAATAATCCATAAAATAAGAAATTTATTTTATATGTTCAACTCTAAACAATTAAATTTTCTAGTTTTTTAATCGAGTAGAAAAAATTATGTTGTCTTTTATCTTTTTGAGAATGTAGGGTAAATTTGGTGATTTATTTTTTCAATATGACAATCAAATAATGTATAAAAAATTAATATAAATTCCATCTTATTAAATATTTTAAAAAATATTTTCAAAACTAGTAATTACTATACAAATAATATCATTTAATCATAATTTTTAAAATTATATATATTTACGATCTCTATGATTTATATAATCCGAAATAAATTGTTGCTGATCCAAACCAAAACCAAGATTAGGATGATTAAATATCAATAATATAGGATCTATGAAAAAAACATTTATATAATTCTGTCCTATTCGATTATATTTTGAAGGATAGTAAGATTCAATGTAGTATGAGTAGAAATTTGGAATTCCTCATGCAAGTAGTCTTTTACAATTTATTTTTAAATTGATTATTTATTAAATATATTTTTCTTATTCATTATTTTCATGAATATATAATATGGGTACATCCATCAAAACAAAACCATTCCTCTAAATTTTACTTCATATGGAAATGTTAACAGTAAATATTCTATTGATTCAAAGAAGGCTGATAGATTTATTTTTTCCAATATACATATATTTAGAACAAAATCATTTTTAGTGTACCCAGTGCTTCATCGTTTGTTGTATCCATATAAATACCAAGGAAAATAATGAAATTTTGGCCAATACATCACAAATCAATGAACTCACCAACCACATGACATGAATAGGTAGGATAACATCTATTAATACTTGAAAATTATGAATTTATAATATTATAATATGATTATTTCAAATTCAAGATTTGAAATATCATTCTGTGTTTTAGATTCCTGTAAATATGGGTTAGAAACCTCATGAAATAAATTTTTAAGTGTAATGGATTAGGCTCCAATATTTCTTTTTACTTTTTATGAATCAAATTCATTATGTTAATACTAAAACACATAACCTTTCTGAAAACTATGACACAATATATAAACCTCAAAATTCTGGAATGATTTATATATCTCGAGTTCACATCGCTCAAATGGGCACTTAACTGTCCCTATGGAAATAAATTCTGAATTTAATTATTTAAATGAAATAAAAATTTCAACTCCCCCAATGTAATGATGTTACAAGCTAGAATAGTTTGTATTTATATGATGATTTATCAAATCAAAACCATGTAATAAAAACTAGTGTCGAATTCCTAGGTCTTTTGTTTTTAAAAATGTAACACCCTAGGCTTCCATGGTATGTTTCTATTTGAATAATACAATGGCTTGTGTTGTACTCATCTTCTAGTTCAAACACACCACAACCATATCAAACCAGCCGTTATGAATACTAGTACCCACTTCTTAAAATTTTAACAATTTTTCCATTCAAAATGGACTTCATTTGTGGGTTCGGAATATCAAAATTACGTTAGGATGAATTTTTGGTATTTTTCCGAAAACATTCATTTTTTGGTGAATAGTAACTTTTGACTTTTATTTACGACGGTTAAAAGTAAATAGGGCAGTTAAAGGTAAAAATGGTATTATTATTATCATAATACAAGTTCTAATTCAATTAGATAAGTTTAATTATATAGAAAAAACCTTAGGAATAAAAAATGACCCTTTAGGTTCAATTGGATTAGTTTAGGACATTTATTATTATATAATTCAAAGAAGAGTTAAAAGTGTTAAATTCAATGTTTAATCACTAAACCATTTTTTATATAGAGATACACAAAGGATAAATTAGACTATAAATATTAATTAGATATTTCAAAATATTAACTACATAATTTTATTTTATTTATAATTTTTTTACATTAAATAAATAAATTTATTTATGACACAATGATGATGTAGTAATTACCATTTTAATTAAAGATTAAAATAAATGATATTATAAATATTTAAATAAATTTAATATGAGAATTATAATAAATTACACTTATTTTATAGGTTAATATGACAGGTTAGGGTGTATTAAATGTATTTAGTTTGATTTATTAATGTTTTTAGGACTTTATCAAAAATCAATTATTAAATAATGTCAAAATTGAAAAAAATTATTTTTAAAATCAAATACATTATTATAGGTTAATATAATAATACTAAAAATACAAGGATCGTCCAAAAGACTTATATAATTATAGGTGTATCATTAATGAACTACTTGGGGTTCTATTAGATTTGTATAGTAAGTTTATTAACCATATAATATACAAATACAAAGAGACATGATAAATGCCAAACTATTTAACAAAGAGTTAAATCTAAAATATAAGGTTAATATAGTGACCCAAAACATTATAAAACCTATTGGTTGAGAGGTTTTTGATGCATACCCACCATATACTTTAAATAATTCATTTTTAAGCCATTATAAACCAAAAATGATTTTATTATAAAATAATATTTCAATCCTTTCCTAAGGTTCCCCTCACCCCTCTTATAAATGGGAACTTCCCCTTCTCTCAACTCCACTCCTTCAATGCCATTTGTCTCGGCCAAACCCTTCCCAAAAATCATATCAACTATCCTCCCTTCATTCTAGAGTCCTTATGTTATTCATAAATCCAACCTATGGAGCCCTTTTGATCAAATCAAAAGGAATAACCCAAAGAAGAGGTAAATATTTTGTCACCTCATTAATGTTATTTTCATCTTCCACTTCCTACTTCATTGTTGTTTCCATTCTAAAATAATTACTCCAATATCTCTAATATATAGTGTTGTTATTATAAAAATGGAACAAACATATTCATTATTATATCTATCCTATGAATGACATGTCACCATACGTGTGTATGTACGGCTTACTGTCTCCATGTCGTGGTGTAGTTTGTTATTCAAACACTTCATCATTTCGATGCGTATAATAATGATTATAAATGATAAAAATAATAAGTATAAAATGATAAAGATTATATATATGATTTTATATCCAATTATATATTATTTTAATAACAAAATAATTATATTGTTGCTCGTGCATACGTACGGCTTACCGTCTCCACAAACGCGATGAGATTCATTTTCCATCATATCCATTCAAAACTAATTTTCATTTGATTATTAAAAATAATGTTTAAAGACTTGATATCATTATGGATATAAATAAGATACATCCCATCCATAAAAAATACAACTCATATAACAAATAATATAAAGGAAAACGAATCTTTTAACACTCGAAAAAATGATAATACTAAAATATTTTTAACAAAAAAATTTAGAAGATCATATATGATATCATATTTATTTATATGGTTTTTGTATAAATTAATAATAGTTATTTAACCATTATACATGAGGTTAACATACCTTTGACCAAGGAAAATTACAAGGTAAGGGTTAATATCACAATCTATTCATTATCAGAGGTTGTTTATATGTAATTATCTACTGGGACCTATTTATCATCCACATCCATGTTTCGTAAAAAATTATTTCAAAACAATTTTAATATTTACTAGACAACGGTTTAAAGTAATTTATACCCTTATTTGAACTTATATGTTTTGAAAGGATTCTTTTTGTCGTTTTCCAAACAAGGTACTTTATGACCTTTTCGACATAATTAAAGTAAGAATATTTTTTATCTTATACGGCAGGTGCAGCTATTTTCTGCCATTATAAATTCAGTGAATCTTCCCTTACAATCATATAATAATATTTTCAGAATAAATGTTTTCTTGATAATTATGTGACTCTTAAATGATTTAAAAATAGAAATAGATATTTCTCTATAAAAATGTTTTGATTTCATCTATGTCTAAATCCTTCAATGGATTTTCAGCTTATTTGAAGTTGATTTATTATGATATAAAACATCCATATTGTATTGAAGGTTTTGTGATATGTTTTACTATGGATGTGTTATTTTCACACCATTCATGGTTTATTGATAATGTATTGACATTTCATATTCTAGTTTTAATACGGATGTTTATGTTATGTTTAAACCTTTTAATATGACGAATGCGTTAGACTTAGTATGGGATGGGTGGAGCCCGATATAGCTCCTAGATGAATCCGTAGGCTTCATGAGACAAACTAGTGTCTTGGCACAAGGCCTTGAAAAAATCTTATTTATAGTCTGGGCACAAGGCCTTGATTATATGGTCATGATGTCTGGCATTTTTCTTTCCATCATTATGAAAGTGGCTATTTATATTGCATGTGATTATTAGACTAGTAGAATATCCATGTGAAGAATTAAATGGAATTATTTGATTTTATCTTTTCCATATTATGCTGATGTTCAACTTTAAAAGTCTTTTTTAGTCTTATATATTTCTTTAAATGTTTATGATTATTTACGAAAGTTTCTTATTTATTGTTATCCTTACTGAGCATCTGAGCTCACACATTTCTATGTATAATTTTCCCAGGTTGCGAAGAAGTATTTTATGACGGACCTATAGGGATTGTATGAGGGTATATGAGTGTGTTCTATGGAAACAATGTTGTTGTATTTTTTCATTTTATAATTTAATGTAAAACATATGAATGTATCTATTATTTCCAAGGATACTAAACGGATCGGTCTTTCGGGACATGATTTCCATGTAGCATGCCATTGTTATGTAATAACGCACCAACTCTTGGTAACTACGGTCGGGGCGTTATATTAGGTATCCGAGGAAGTTTAGTACAAACCATGGAATCTAGATTCAGATAAACTTTGACTAGATCACATTACCCTAAGATATACTTTGTGATTAGTATAGAAGAACTTCCTAGAATTTTTGTATTGTAAATATTTTGTTAGTTTTCCAAGAAATACATCCATGTATGGATACGAGTAGGTAGAGTCGGCTCTGGCATAGATGTACCTAGGGGTAAAACCAAAAAACACCACTTTTACCTACACTCAAATGGGAAATGGTGCACGACAATGGGCCTTGTTGCAATCTTGGTTACGACACTCCCGGGGGGTATGCTTAAGAAAATTCTCATTTTGTTTACAAATCATTATGAAGGGTTTATGAGAATATACTTCCTAAAATAATTTTTTTTATGATTATGGGTTATATCCATAATCTTTTTAGTTTATGTTAAGTGTTTTACATGTTTGAAATTACATATTTCGATTCATAAACTAATCTAGTTTCTGTCGTTGTTTATAAATTGTGCCTAGTGGAAGGAATGTAAACCATATCAATTCACAAAATACATGAAGGTATTTCAATCCTAGTTAAGATAATTATAGTGGAGCTGGTGAATCAACTATTGCTGATCAGCTTATCACCGTACTGGGACAACTCCCTCATGTTATGAATAACAACCTTACTTGTATGGAGCACCCTGATCCATAGTGTGGAGGATCTATGTTAGATCTCTTAATGAGGAAACAACCACCAAAATTTAATGGGAGTTCAAATCCATTAGTATTTGAGCAATGGATAAATTCCTCAGAGAATATATTCGACGCCTTGGGGAGTAGTAAAAGGGAAAAATTTGTCATCGCAGTTTACCGCCTCACTAGAGAAGCCGATCAATGGTGGTCATTGATTCAAAACACAAAGGATGATGATGAAGTATAAAATATGGAATGGTGGGAGTTTAAATAGCTTTTCATAGAAAAATACATTCCTCGTGACCATCAAGCATATATGGAAAGGAAATTTCTGAGTCTGAGGAAAAAAGAGGAAGATAATGTCGCAATGTATAAAGATAACATTAAAGGTTAGAAAGGCATGCAATATATTATATAAATAACCCAAGAAGTAATATTGATGGTTTATTTGATGGGTAAAAACCATTTCTCCACTGAGCATTAGTCTTGAAATCATTCACGTCATATGAGGACATTGTCTCATGAGCTATCAAGATAGAAAATGAATTCTCTAAGTCTTACGACATTAAAGAAAAGCAAGAGAATAAGTGATTTGCTGAACACTCTAGAAATAGAAATAAGGTGAATAAGGGAAAAGTTGAATATCCATCCTAAAGAAAATGTGGGAAGTAGCACCCTGGTACTAGTTTGAAGGGAATGAGAGTATGTTACAAGTGTAGTGAAAAAGGCCATCAAGCTCATGATTGCAAGGGGAAGAAAGAGACTATCAATGTTGAATGATACAATTGTATCGAAAAGGGGCATTATGCAAATGAATTTCCTATGAGCCAAGGAAACATACATCAGAAAAGGGAAATGGATCAAGGCCAAGCTTATGTGATCACTATTGCGGTAGTTGAAGATCCTAAAGACGTGGTGGCAGGTAATTTAATGGTTTCCTAAATTTTAGCCAATGCACTATTTTATTTTCGATCATTTAATAGTTTCATATCTTCCCAATTTTCTATGAAAATTAGATATTTTCAATTTTATTTAACAAGTGAGTTGTCACTCAGAACTTCGAAGAGACGTATCATTTTAACAATGTTTTGTGAATCAGTCCCCATTAGAGAATATTAATGTTCTTTGTCTCCTAATCTCATCGCCATAACCATAATTGAATTTGATATAATCCTCAGTGTGAGTTGGATTTTGGACCATGATTCAAAAATTTATTATAATAAGAAGGAGGTTACAAATTTTAATGATGATGATAAAGAAAACTGTATCTTTAGTGTAGAAATGTCACTACCTGATTCTTATCTAGATCCACCCCCCTGTAGCTCAACTAAATTCAATTATTGGGGAAGAAGAAATTGAAATAGATGCGGGTGAGGAAAATAATGTTCAAATAGAGGATTTTCCTATTGTGCAAGAGTATGTTGATTATTTTCAGATGATTTACTTAGACATACTCAAGAACGAGAAATTGAGATTTCAATTGATTTAATTACTTGTTCATTGCCCATATCGAAGACCCCTTATAAGAATTCTATTGTGGAATTAGTGGAAATAATGAAACAACTAGAGTAATTGAGTAATATGGGATTTATTCTCCCTAGTGTTTCTCTATGGGGTGCCGCTATCCTTTTTTTAAGAAGAAAGTTGGATCTACGAGGATGATCATTGACTATAGGGAGATCAATGCTATAACAATTAACAACAAGTATCTCATACCTCGCATTGATGATTTATTCGACTAACAACATGGAGCTTAATATTTTTTAAATATTGACCATTGATCTTGATATCCTCAGTTGTGTGTGAAGAAGGAGGACATTTCAAAGAAGACATTTCGAACAAGGTACGAGCATTATGAGTTTATAGTAATGCATTTAGGATTGACTAATTCACCCCCTATCTTCATGAATCTAATGATTAAGGTTTTCAAGGAATATCTTGATGACTTTGTAGTGGTATTTATTGGAGATATCGTAGTATAATACAAAAGATATGAATATCATGAAAATAACTTGCGCATTATCCTAAAGACTCTTAGAAGAAATGAATTATATGGGAAGTTTAGAAAGTGTGAATTCTGGCTTCAAGAGATTTCGTTTCATGGACATACTATCTCTAAGGATGGAATATCTGTTGATCCTTCAATGACCAAGGCAATCCAAGAATGGCCAGAACTAACAAGAATAACTAAGGTATGCAGTTTTTTTGGTTTAGCTTGTTATTATCGACATTTCCTCCAGAATTTTGCACGATTGGCTAACCCATTCAGAAATGTCACACGTAAAGGGGTAAAATTGTTTTGGACAAAAGAGTGTGTAGAATAGTTTCAAGAACTGAATGGAAGATTAGTCAATGACCAAATATTGACTCTACCATTAGGGAACAATGGGTTTTTTATTTATAGTGATGATTCAAAGAAAGGACTTGGTTGTGTCGTTATGCAGAATGATAGTGTTATTTCCTATGCATCACGACAGCTAAAAATTCAAGAACAAAACCATTATATTCAATATATTGAGTTAGCAGCTGTAATATTTTCTTTGAAGATATGGAGACATTATCTCTATGGTTAAAAATGTTAGATTTATACTGAACACAAGAGTTTGAAGTACATTTTATCACAAAAAGAACTCAACATGAGGCAAAGGTGATGGATTAAACTACTCAAGGATTATAATTTCACTACACACTACCACCCGGGGAAGGCAAATAAGGTGGAAGATGCTTTGAGTCGAAATGATCAGGGAGTTCTGAAAAAATTTAATGTTAAAAAGGACCCTATATACATGGATCTAGTAATGAGGGATATGAGAATAACCGTGGAAGGTGAAACATCAATGCTTATTCAAATGGTTTCCAAACCATATTTACAAGAAAAGATAAAATGTTCTCAGACTGATGATTAGGAATTTTTAAAGAAGATTAATACTTTGAATGATGGGATATTGAGGGACTTAGAATGTAACAATTGGATTTAAAAATTTGGGAAGTTACTTTGTGTTCCCAATATACCTGATCTAAAAAATGAATTTTTGGATGATGCTCATAACTCCAATTTCTCTATACACCATAGGAGCACCAAAAAGTATTGATATTTGAAGGAACACTTTTGGTAGGATAACTTGAAGAGGAAGATTTCTGATTTTGTGTCAAGATGTATGCTTTGTGTATAAGTGAATGCTGGAAGGAAAGATCCTGGAGGATTCATGCAACCTTTTCCCATGCCTGAGTGGAAATGGGATAATATTACGATGGACTTTGTCATTGGGCTACCAAAGACACCTAGAAAGAATGATGCAATATGGGTTATTATTGATCTTTATAACACGTCAATAAATTTTATTTCTATAATAGAAGATTTTACAATTGAAGGTTTAGAATGACTATATATTAATGATGTTGTAAGACTACATGATGTACCCCTATCGATTGTTTTTTATCGTGATCACCGTTTTACATCAAGATTCTGGAAAAGTGTTCAGAAAGCCCCGTATACTGAACTTTTTTTGATCACTGACTGCCACCCTCAAACTGATGGAAAATCAGAATGGACTATTCAATCCTTAGAGGACATGTTGATATCCTGCTCACTTGAATTTCAAGGTATGTGGGATAAATATTTACCTGTAGTGGAATTTTCCTATAACAATAGCTTCCATTCAAATATGCAGATGGCACCATATGAAGAGTTATATGGAATGAGATGTCGTACACCTACTTCTAGAGATGATGTGGGTGAATGAAAACTCAATGTCCCAGAACATGTTGAGGAAATGATGGAAAATGTGAATGTAATCCAAACCCATATCAAAGCATCTCAATGTAAGCAGAAGAGTTATACTGATAACCAAAGGAAGGATTTGGGATTTCAAGATAGAGATCATGTTTTCTTAAGGTATCTCCATGGAAGGGTGTTATACATTTTAGTAACAAGTTTAAATTGAGTCCTAGGTACATCAGACCTTTCAAAATTCTAGAACAAATTGGGGATGTAGCTTACCGTTTGGAAATGCTGCAATGTCTTTAAAAAGGTCATGATGTTTTCCACATATCAGTATTGATAAAATACATGCCTGACCCAACGCATGTACTTACCTATGTAAAATTAGAACAAGAACCCGATCTGTCTTATTCTGAAGAGCCTTTCAAGGTTCTTGCTATAAGAGAACAAGTTTTAAAAAACCAGACGGCTCCTCTGGTAAATGTTCTATGGTGAAACCATAAGATAGACTAGGAAACATGGGAACCCGAGGAATATATGATGAAGAACCACCTGAATCTTTTTATGAATTAATATTATTGAAATTTCGAGGAAAACATTAATTGAAGGATCGTAGAATGTAACACCCCAAGAATCCATGGTACATTTCCCATTGAATAATACAATGTCTTGTGTTGTTCGCAACTTTGAGTTCAAACACACCACAACCAATCAAACTACCCGTTATGAATAGTAATACCCACTTTTTTTTTATTTTTATCAATTTTATCATTCAATATGGACTTCATTGTTGGGTTCGGAATATCGAAATTTTCTTAGTGGGAATTTTTTGGTATTTTTCTGAAAACATTCAATTTTTGGTGACTAGTAACTTTTAACTTTTATTTACCACAGGTAAAAGTAAATTGGTTAATTAAAGGTAATAATTTTATTATTATTACCCTAACACATGTCCTAATTCTATTGGATAAGTTTAATTCGACCAAAAACAACCTTAGAAATAACATGTGATCCTTTAGGTCCACTTGGATTAGATTAGGACAATTATTGTTATTTAATTCAAAGAAGAGTTAAAAGTGTTAAATTCAATGTTTAATAAATAAACAATTTTTAATATATGGTTACACATAAGATAAATTAGACTATAAATACTAATTAGAAATATAAATATATTTCTTAAATATTGGTATTTTATTTATAATTTTTAGACTTTAAATAATTATAATTATTTATGACACAATGAAGATGTACTAATTACCATATTAATGAAAGATTAAAATATTTGATATTATTAATATCCAAATAAATCTAATTTGATACTTTTAATGAATTATAATAATTTTATAGGTTAATATTACATGTTAGAGTGGATTAAATGTATATATTTCTTAGTAAAAATGTTTTTAAGACTTTAACAGAAATCAATTATTAAATATGTCAATATTGACATAAATCTGTTTTAAAAAAAATACAAAATTATTGGGTGATATAATAATCCTAAAAATAAAAGGTTCGACCAAAAGACATATATAATGATATGTGTATCATTATGTAACTACATGGGGTTCTCTTGAAAGTTTATAGTATTTTTATTAACAATATAATATAAAAATACAAAGAGACATGGTAAATGTCAAACTATTTAATTAAGAGTTAAATCTAAAAGATAATGTTAATAAAGTGAACCAAACCTGTCTAAAACTTATTGGTTTAGAGGTTTTCAACCCATAACCATTTTATCCTTTGAATAATTCACTTTTGAGAAAATATAAAGCTAAAAGGATTTTATTATAAAATAATATTTCAATCTTTTCCTAAGGTGCCCCTCACCCCTCTTATAAAAGGGAACTTCCCTTTTCTCAAATTCACACCTTCAAATCCATTTTTCTCTGACACCCCTACCAAAATTTCCTCTAAACTGTCCTACATTAATCATAGAGGCCTTAATTTAGTCATAAAGCCAACTTAAGGATCCTTTTTGATCAAATCAACATGAAGATCCTGAAGGAGAGGTAAATATTTCATCAACTCTTTCATGTTATTTTCTCCTTCAACTTCCTCTTTATTTATTGTTTCCATTCTAAAATAATAACTCGAGTATATTCTATATACTCAGATGTTATTATAAAAATGGTAAAACCATATTCATTATTTTATCCATCCTATGAATGACATGTCACCGTACGTCCATACGTACAACTTACCATCTCCATGTCGTGGTGTAGTTTGTTATTCAAACACTTTATCATTGGGATGGTTATAATAATGAGTATAAATGATGAAAATAATAAATATAAAATGATAATGATTATTTATATATGATATTACATCCAATTATATATTATATTAATATCAAAAAAATGATATTGTCGCTCATGCAAATGTTGGGATTACCGTCTCCATGAACGCGAGGAGATTCATTCCCCACCGAATCCATTCCAGATTAATTTCAGTTTGATGATTAAAAATAATGTTTAAAGACTTGATATCATTCTATATATAAATAATATACATCCCATCCCTAATAAATATGACTTGAAGAACAAAGAATATAAATGAAACCAAATTAGTTAACACCCAAAACAATGACAATACTAAAATATTTTTAACAAAGCAATATTAGAAGATCATATATGATATCAAATTTATGTATATGGTTTTTGTATAATTTAATAAAAATGATTTAACTATTATAAAAGATGTCAACATACCCTCGACCAAGGAAAAGTACAAGTTAAGGGTTAATTTCACAATCTTTTCATTATCTGAGTTTTTTATACGTAATTATGTAATGGGACCTCTTTATCATTCACATCCATGTTTCTTAAAAATGCATTTCAATTTTTTTTAAAATTTAATAAAAAATGGGTTAAAGTAATTTATACCATTATATGACCTTATATTTTTTGAGAGTAATATTTCCGCCATTTTCCAAAAAAGGTACTTTATATCCTATTCAACAAAATTAAGGTAAGAATCGTTTTTTAACTTAAATGACGGGTGAAACTATTTTCCACTGTTATAACATCATTGAAGATTCCCTTACAAGATTATAAGAATATTTTAAAAATAAATGTTTTCTTTATAATTATGTGACTCTTAAATGATTTGGAAATAGAAAACGATATTTCTCAAAGAGGTTTGGATTTCATCTATGTCAACATCCATGGATGGATTTATAGCTTATTTGAAGTTTATTTTTTATGATACAAAACTTCCTAATTGTATTGAAGGTTTTGTGATATGTTTGAATGGGGATGTGTTATTTTCACACCATTCATGGTTTATGGATAAATTATTTAAATTTCGTATGCTAGTTTTAATACAAATGTTTATGTTATGTTTAAAACCTTTCAAAGGAGGAATGTATTGAACTTTGTAAGTGACTGGTGGAGCCCACTATATCTCCTTGATGCATCATTAGGTATCATGAGACAAACTAGTGTATTGGCACATGGCTTTGACAAAATCTTATTTGTTGTCTTGGCACAAGGCCTCGACTATGTGGTTACGAAGTCTGGCATTATGCATTCCATCATTATGAAAGTGGATATTGATATTGCAAGTGATTAATCTACTAGTAGAGTATCCATGTGAATAAGTAAATTGAATTTTTTGATTTTATATTTTTCATATTATGCGAAAGTTCATGTTTAAAAGTATTTTTTTACTCTTTTATATTTCCTTAAATGTTTATTCTTATTTACAAATGTCTATGCTATATTTTTATCCTTAATGAGCATCTGAGCTCACCCCTTTCTATGTTTTTTCCTAGGATGTGAAGAAGTATTTTATTAATGACATGTATGGATAATCTAAGGGGATATGAGTGTGGTCTATGGAAACAATGTTGTTGTCGTTTTTCATTTTATATTTTAATGTAATACTTATGAATGTATCAAGCATTTAAAAAGCTACTAAAATGATCGTTCTTTTGAGGCATGATTTCCATGTATCATGCCAATGTTATGTAATAATTCACCGACTCTAGGTAACTTGGGTCGTGGTGTTATAAAAAAATTCATGAAAAAATAATAAAAATAAGGATTTAGATTTTTCTGATTAAAAGGGATAATTATTTCTATTCGTTACTAAAATCTAAATACTTTATATAAAATATGGTTTATGGTTAATATAATAAATGTTAATAAATGTTATTAATTGATAGAGAAATAAAATAAATTCATAAGAAATATGGATTTTTATTAATCCCGTAAAAGGAAATAATTATTTCTAATTGTTACTAAAATATTAAATATCTAATGAAGCATGAGTTACGATTAATCAGACATAAGGGAATAATTATTGATAATTGTTTCTAAAATATGATCAATTCATAAGAAATATCCATTATAATTATTTTTATTGAATGGAATAATTTTTTATAATTGGAAATAGTCAATTCATAAGAAATATGAGTTAATATTGAATAAAAAGAAGGGAATAATTGTAACTAATTGTTACTAAAGGATGAAAAATTTAAAAAGAAAATAAGAATATGATTAATCTCAAAGAAGGGAAGAATTTTATACCATTTATAAAATAATATGAAAAATTTATAAGATATATTGGTTATGAATATTCAAATAATGAGAAATGAATTTTAAAACTATTACAAAAATAAAAAAAATTCATAAGAAATAGGGGTCAAAAATAATATGAAAAATGGAAGAAATTATTACTAATTGTTAATAAAATACGAACAATTTATGAGTAATATGTATTAGGAATAATTTGATAAAACTGGAATTGTTTCTAATTATTAATCAAACATGAAAAATTCATAAGAAATATGGATTTTGAATAATGTGATAGGGGGGAATATTTGTTTTTAATTATTACTAAAACATGGACAATTAATTATAAGTATCAGTTACTAATTATAATGTATTGTTTCAAATTTTTACTAATTATTACACACTATTATAGATTGTTAAAAACTATTATGAATTATTACATGTTATTATATGTTTTCAAAAATTATAAAAAATTGATAATATTTCATCTTAATCCATAAGAATTATTACAATTATGACTAATTATTGCTAACTATTACTAATTTTATCTAATTATTACTAATTATTTCTACATTTTCATAAATATTAGTAATTATTTCTAACTATTTCCAATTACTTATAATTATTACAATTTTTTTCTAAATATGACTAATTATTTTTGATAATAGCTAATTGTTTCTTTTTTCTAATTATTAGTAGTTATATATAATTATTTATAATTACTAGTAATTATTATTAATTATTCATAATTATTAATTATTACTTCATTTTACCACTAATTATTCCAAAAAAATTATAGTTAGTCTTTATTATTGGTAATGATTGTCAAATTATTGATAAATATTGATAATTATTCCAGATAATTTCTAATTATTGATTATTATTTATAATAATTTCAAGTTATTGAAAATTATTGGTAAATATTTTTAATCATTTCTAATTATGGATAATTATTACTAATTATTAATAATTGATTCTCATTTTTAATAATAATTATTAATTATTTCTACCTAATTTTAATAACTGTGTTTTATTAATTATTTCTAGTTATTGAAAACTATTAATACTTACTGTTAATGTTTACCAAATATTACTATTTATTCTTAATTATTCTTACTTATTATTACTCATTGCTAATCATTACAGATATTTACATTGGTTTACTAATAAGGAATAATTATTGGTAATTAGTAATAAATATTGATAGGCGTTATTAACTTTAAAAATTTATTACTAATTATTTTAACTATTGGTATAGATTATTTTTTACTAATTATTACCAATTGTTGATAATTATTAATTATCATTACATTGTTTTTCTAATTATAACCAAATTTCAATAATTGTTAATAATTATTTCTAATTATTTATAAATATTTACAAATATTTATAATTATAAGTAATTATTAATAATTAATACCTCTTACATATGTTTTTTAAATATTAATATTTTTATTAGTTTTTTTTGTATAAATATTATTTATATATTTTTTATTATTTTTGGAAAATTACTTCATTTTTTATCAATTTATTACTAATTATTAATAATTATTACAATATTGTACAATCATTTTATTATTTTTTATTATTTATAACTAATTGTGTCTATTTTTCATTATATTTTTACCTATTTATTACTAACAATTGTTATTTGTTACTTATTATTTAAAATTATTGTATATTATATTCATTTTTTTCAAATTTTATTTATAAATATAAAATTATCAATTAATTAAAATATTTTTTTTTCATAATTATCCCTAATGAATTATAAAATAATTTATTAACAAATATTTTAACTAAATTTTACAAAATTAAATTAACTAAAAAATTAGACAAAAATAAAAGAAATAAATCCATGAGATTAACAACAATTGGAGGGAATGTATAAAAAAGACTACTAAATAGGAATATAAAGAGAAATATGAATTCTAATAAGAAGTTAACGAAGATTAACACTGAAATGAGAGAAGGAAAAATAAATAATTGTGATTGGAATTTTTTAGATTTTATTTTTTATGACAGACTATTTGTGATGGAAAATCTATCAATAATATAACAATTAGGGGTAAATTTCATCACAAATATGACCGTATAAAAAAAGTATCATGCTAATCTAAAGAGTATTTTTTAATGGTATGGTTTCACTTCACAAATACTATCTACCATATTTATCTTCTTTTTACACTTTCCCAAAAAAACTAATTACAATGATCATTATTTATCATCATAGTTAGTTTTTAATTTAGAATGGATATTTAGTAACCCTCACAAATATATTCTTTGACAAATCACATTTTCTACCAAAAATTTACCATTTTTCAGAAATATATTTTACCCTTTATTTGGATCATGTTTCGACTAAGTAAATTTGTGATGGAATCTTATTCCATCACGAAAACAAATCATTAGAAATCCACTTAACGACAGATAAAATACCAATTTAAAAAAGTACTATTTATGGAAGTAGTTGGGATGGAAATTATTTCTATCACAAAATCCCCATCACAAAACCCTAATTTATTATAGTGAATTCATAATAATGGGTTATATAATAAGAAAAATTGGATACTTAGAAACAAATTACTTTTATTATATAAAACTGAAGGGAAAATAAGGACCACAACACAATGGAATAATAGCCAAAAAATAATACTGGGCTCACTCATATGCAAAAAATTAATCTCAATAGAACACTCATTTCATTACTATCTTGAGTTAACCGAGACCATTATTCATAGTTTTCAACAATAAGAAACCTAATATCAATAACAAACATTAGAAACAACAATGAATAAACATGATTCTATAAATTCTCTCATATTCATATTTTTAAGGAATAATATAAATAATTCACATTCCTCATCCATTAATCACAACATCATTACCATCTTTTGTTGTTTCTGTAATTTCAATAATATCAATCAAGATAAACAATAACAATTCATTGAAATATTGATATGAAACAATCTAGATAATATCAAGAGGAATTAACGACAAAAAAACACCACAAGGAATAAAAAACATTTCCAATTCAATTTTAAATCAAGTTATTATCTTAATTTAGGTAAATTCCATAATTACCTAAGAAACAAAAAAAATTATAATCCAACATTTTCAAATGACAAAATAAAGTCCAGAGATATCCTACCTCAATATTTTCTTCTTAATATTAACAATAATGAAAAAACAGACACAAATTTCTAAGACCATCTCTTATAAGATGATCAAAATCATTTTAAAAATCCAAACATATATATTCCATTAGAAACAAATAGAAACTCTATGAGACCCAAAGGTAACTAACAACCATAGCTTGTAGGGAGATAATTAGTGAGATAATAACCAATCATTGAAATAGAAATTCACCATGGATCACCAATGAATGATCACAATATAATAGGTGATAAATAATAATAATGTAGCATTAAAGTATCTAAAATTGGACATCAGGTTTCTTAGGTTTTGAATGATAACTGAAATACATGAGGAATCTAAGAGTGATCTTATGTTTTCACGTGCTGATATTAAAATATAAAAAATTGAAACAACCTTGAAAACATTATAACTGATTGGTTTTCCCCCCAAACAATGATGTATAAATTGATAAATTTCAGTTAATGTTAAAATATAAAACCACTCTCTAGAATCCAAACAATAATCCCCAAATATCTCCCATGTATCATACTAACCTAGTGTAAGGCTTCAACGTAACATATGCACCATGCCCCAATGGTAACCAATATGGTAGAGATATGGAAACATGACCACCAGTTCTCTATGACACAACACACGCCCATGACAAATCAACCCTTGTATTTATAAAGGCACCATAATAAGCATCCTAAGGATCCACACTATAAGGCAATCTTCTCATTACAAGGCCCAATCCAAAACTACAACATACCATACTACTTGCAACCTTTTCACAACCTCCTCCCCAAATAAAATTCCATATTGACACCACTCGCAATGGTACATCCATTACGATACTCCTATGACCTCCCAAAAATAAAAAGTAAGGTCTCATTATAAACTAGGCCCTTACATGATCCCTTTGAGGTGAGCTGTTCAAAAAGGACATTATACTTATGATGTTTATTATGATTCTTATAAACATTAATCCATATTTTTAAATTGATTATTATAAAACTTGATGAATAAATACAATAAAATTATGTTTATAAAATTCCATATTTATGTTAAAATGATTGTTATTATTATGAAATTTATGTGTATATATTGAAAATTGATTCTTATATGTAATGATCTGTATCCATATATTTTATACATAATTCATGTTTATGAAAAAAACTAATTTTTACGTACAATATTATTTTTATGAAAAAATAATTCCATTGATAAAATTATCATTATGAAAAATGTTCCGTTAATTTTAGAAATATAATTTTTTATGGGGGTGGATTTTTAATTTATTATATTTTTTCATTTAAATGAATTTTTATGAAATATTATCTATTTACTCAATTAATATGGGATTCAAAACTAAAATTTAAATATGGATTGAATTTTAAAGGATATTAAATACAAAAGAAATATGGAAATAATAAATATGATTTATGGATTATAAATAATAGTATTAATCATGTATATTTAATTTCTAAAATGTTTTATTATATTAATGAATCTATTTATAGTTGATATCATTTTCACGGGCTTGAATTTTTTTTAATAAATTCTATGTTAAGTATTTATGATGGAAACCGTGATGATTATTATGGCTAAAAAATTATGTTGACATTGAAATCTAAGGATGATATAGTTTTTGAATGTTTTTCTTATGAAAATGTTGAATCAGATAGTGAACATGATACAAAAAAAATCATTTTTTACTCTAGATAGCTTAATAATTTTTAATGCATTATTTAAATACTATTGGTTTTTCATGAGCATCTTCATCTACATAAATATGGGTTAAATATATAGATGTTCTTAATTCTTGAAACCTCATAAAACTTATTTCACTAGTTTTGCTATTTTACTTTTTATTCTTCTATAACTATCATCTCTATAAATTAATTCATTTATTCATATAACATTGGGTTATACTACCCATCCAATGGTTGGAGTTTATTATGGTTAACTGATTATAATTTAGGCCACATGTTGTTTCTTGTTATAAAAAATGGTTGATATTTTTTGTTATTACTTATGTCTGGATGAATCCATGGTCGTTAATTCATCCAATATAAAAGTAAGGTTTTGGCATGTCCCTTTTAGCAAGAGAAAGAAACATAGGGGGTTTAGGTTGTGCCTCTAGGTTAAAAATGAAGGTTGTAAATGGTTTTGACTTCCCTTTAAAAAAACAAGAATTTTATATTTTAAGTCATTCATCATGGGGAATGAGATATTTTTAAAATATAAATTGGATTCATTTTATTATACTACTCTGAAAATTATTTTAAAATTTGATTAACTGGTCAATTCACCCATATTGACCATTCAACTACCTTTTCATTTAAAAAAACATTTGGTTCACTTAAAAATAATTTTGGAAAATGTACAATGAATTTATGTTAACCAATAACTTGAATAAATTTAATAAAATTTTACCCAATCTTTTCAATATGGTGAGGATAGACTAGTTGTACATGGGCATTCTAGGATTCAATGTTATGATTACAATACATAAGTGTATTGATTTAATCTAGCATAATAATATTGATGGTTATAATGGTAATCCAAAGACAAGAAAGCATAAAAAAGATGATAGGATAGAAATATAATGCTTCCACTATAAAAAACCAAGTCAAGGGTGGAGGAACATGAATATATACCTGAAGGGGTGTACGAAACATCTTGGGGATTCCACAACATGAATTAATCTTTTAAAAATAAATTAACTTTTTTTATAGGGTATATAAAACTAAATATTTATTTAATAACTAACATAAATATTTTAGTGTCCAAATAATCATGTAAAGAATCAATTAATCTTAGATGATTTATTAAAATAATTTTTATAATATCATTATAATATATTTTTTTTGGAAAATGAATACATTATGATTAAAAGGGGTTGAATAATGAATGATTATTTTCATATTATTTTATCTTATATTATATGAAAATTAATTTTTATAGGAATATTTTCTATGAATAATATAATAGGATAATTTTGATACATAATATTTCTAATTAATATTGTTTTATAATATGGTTTGAAAAGAAAATATAAAATGTGTTTCATCTAGGAAAAAATACATTATCTATGTTATTTATTAAAATATAAGGGACTTGATCCCCATTTAGTGGAACATTTTGAATAATAAAATTTCCTTTTAAAATAATTAATCTAAACACATTGAATAGGATATATGTTTTAAATTTTAATTGATTATTTGGTAAATTTATTTATAAATAACATAAGTGTTATATCTTTATATATGGGTTTTAATAGAAATATAATTGAAAGGAAATAAAATATATAAGAGGCTAGTGAGGGTATGTTTTGAATTTAATTATGTCAAATCTATAAGAACTAAAATATTTCACTAATCTATTTCAATTTTAATTTTAGTTTATATTTTTAATGATATTATGGTATCTTTCTCAATAATTAATGCAAGGAGTTTCAATTTTTTACCAAGATGATCTGAAAGAAAATATTATAGGGAATGTTTTTAAATACTATGATATTGAACATAGAAACTGTTTTAGTGTTTTAAACAATAAAAGTAATTAATTTTTTAATATTAGATATTATTATGTTATGATGCATGAATGTTATTTTCAAATATTTGAATGTATGGATAATGTGTCCTGATCTCACCATAATTCAAGCAGTCTTTTTTCATATATAACAACCCACCGAAATATTTTAGTGGGAAGATATATCAGTTGGTCACATTGATACATGAGAGGAATTATATACTGATGCTATGAGTTTAAAAAAACCTTGAATTTATAGCTTACAAAATGATACTTTGGTGATCTATAATATTAAATAAGATTAAAATTAATCTTATTATTGTTTTCTATAATTCCTAAAGTATTTTAAGAATAGAAAATACATCATTTTATACAAGAAATATTGCCTCTATTTTAACATAACATCATGATGATTGTAAATGTTTCTTGATGTAAAAAAATAACTAAAATCCCAAAGTATGATTTTGGATCATCCTGAATAGATAGTCATCATTGAGTATTAAAGTTAGTGATGAAAATAAATATTTATTCGTTCGAATTTCATATTGAGATATATAATTCACCTAAGAAGAACACACAATTTTTTATGTTAGATAGACCACTATGCATACAATATAGTGTGTTATAAAATATGTCTTTAGTATACTAGTGGATTATATATCATATTTAATCCCCATTTTCTAAAGTTGATATTATAAATAGTGTTAGGACATTCATATTTGATTAAATCCTTATGAAATCCTTGATTTGGAGCTAATCTATAAGATCATGACCCATTGATGTGGTATGTTACTATCTTAAATTTCTTTTAATCTCTATTTTATTGGATTGTGGAATGATTATAAGGAGTTATAAATGTCTCATATGTGTATCAGGGGTCCTTGTCTTGAAATTGGTGTAAAATAGAACATACAGTGCATGGAACATTGTTAGAACACAATTAGTGATAACCATGAAATATGACCATGCATCAAATATTAGGGGGGAAATGGTTTAAAAATCATATGACCTGGATTAGAAACCATGAAGGGTGGTCTATTTCAATTCAGAGGTCATCTGCATGGTTTTTCAAACAGTTCATGTGGCCTAGGATAATGAATTATTTGAGTTAACCATGGATAGACTAGTTCACACAGTTAGCACATGGTTTGGAAGACCATGTAGCCAAACTACACGCCTCTTTAAAAATTGGTATTTTACGATTTTTCCATCTTGAGATAATATATACCTCCCCAAAATTTTTCCCATTATTTAACTCCCAATAGGTTAACCTACAAAAAATCCTCCCTACACTCCGAAGAAATTTTCTCTTTCGATTATAATCCATTTTAGAGGTCATTTAATGTGATTAAAAGTCCATGGTAGATCAATGATCTAATTTACTTTTATTTTTTGAGGATCCACATCTTGGTAATTCCACTGCTTCCGAGTTTCATTACCCCTATTTACAAGGAGTTATTCACTTTTGTGGTGGTGGGAATTTTAGCTTAAATCAATGGTTACAGTCAGATTAGTGGTTGTCTAAATCCATATAGAAGGCTGTCTACAAGATATATACCATTATTTTGATGTTTTTCACTAGTATCTGGTATGTTCCATTGCCTAATAATGTCGAACATTTAAACCATGATTAAGAAAAATATATTGGGTAGTTAAATGATGTGTTAAACATTTCATATATCCCTTTGGCTCTGCTAATTACTATAAGGTCAAAACTATGACCACATATGGGGTGTTACAATGTATTGAAATTGGTTAAATGGGATTTATATTCTTAAAATAAAGGGATTATGAAATTAACCCAGTTGTATTTCTTGTTTTGAATATTAGTAAGACAGAAGGTGATGTTTGGAATAATATAAAAAATTAATATTTTTATGATATGTTAAAAGGGGGAAGTAGTGATTGGTTAAAGGGGAATGTTCAGGGTGTGAAATTGTTTTAATGAATCTATAAAGTATGTTTTGTGAGATTAAAGGGTAAACTGCTTTTATTACGGAATTGGGTCAAAGTTGTTGATGTAATGGACCACTGAAATGTTAATCGGTGAAATATTTGTACCATTATAGTTAGTAATCCTCTAGTAGTTAATGATGACGAAACATGTTAAATATGAAATATGGAATGGTTGAATGTTTTATTTTGGATGTTAATCAATGTTTTAGGACTAACTAATGCTCTACAAACTGTCGAGGTTATCCATATTTTGGTTACTGTATTGATGATCCAACACCTATTGGTTTTATATGACGTAGGTACATGGGCTAATGCTTCTTGATAAATTGAATTCAATTAACTAATAAACAACCAACTATGGAATAAATTTTTTAAAACCTATGGTATTTTTTAGATGATCGATATAGTATAAAGCAAGTCGATTAGATCGAGTGTCACTTAGAAACCAAAGGACAATGAGTTTTATTGAATACTTTTTATTTATGGACCATTTTTTACATTTAATTCCTTCTCTATTATCTGTTTTACATCTACATACACTATTGTTTATAAATGATATTACATTAGACACCATTTTTAGTAGCATACTAGGTTGTAATAAAACCCTTCTCAGGCCATTGTTGGGACCCAAGAAGTTTTAATGGATGGAAGTTTGGATTAGGGAAAAGTCCCTATGTTAGATGGTTGATTGTGGCGAGGGATGGAGTATACATGAGGGTAATGAGCATGTTTTCTTGAAATATATTGTGGATTTTTTAGTGTGTCTTTATTTTGGGGTTCTTTTGACACATGAAATTGTTATTACATAATCTATTTACTATATTAGTATGGTGGTATTTACCTAGTTTTTTGGATTTTTTTTCATTAGATCTGTTTCGACCTACATTTTATTTATTATTATTTATAGTTATTTTTTATTTTATTTTATATTATTTTATTACACTGATAAAGAGGGTATAGTCTCCCCACATTTCTCATTAGACCCCCACTTCTAGTCAATAACCTCTAACAGACATGGATATGCAATTGAGGTCATGTAAAAAAAATGTTCAACAACAATTTAGAGTGAGTTGGGACGTGATGTTATAAAGTGATATTAGAGCTACTTTTTTGTTTATTAACTATTTGGGAAAGTTATACGTGAGACTAGGATCTTTCAAGACATGGTAATAAGATCATTCATGGGAGTAACTAACATACGTATTTGGGGAAACACAAGTTCCCATGGTGGGATTGCATTTCTTATTGTCCACTAAATTCAGTTGAAATGTTATTTCACCTTGGATTAGTCAATTGTGTTCAACGTTACTAATTTAATAGATTCTAAACAGGGGCCAACATGGCATGTGATCTTTGTATGCATTCATAATTTTAGTCACACATAGACCTATTTAACGTGTATCACATTAGGCTCACACAAAAGGGTATGTTATGGTTAGGTTGTGATAATGGAATGCGTTTCCATTTATTTTGTGGTTCCAAATAAATACAGAATAATAAATAGAATATATATTTTTTAAAATTAAAGAAGTTAATTTTAATGGTGAAAAAATATTTTCAAATGAAAATGTTGTAATTTGGAAGATTTTTTTATCCTAGATTTCCAGTAGCCCTATGTAAGAATGGTTGGTTGTAGTGAAAGTGTTACAATTATGACTATTGTAAACGTGTATATATATAATTCCATGATATAGAAAATTGTGAACAATATTTGTTTTAACTATTGAAATTATATGTTATGTTTCCTATGTTGTGTGCTTGGTATTAAAGAGAGATTCCTCCATGATGATGTTTTTTGGTAGGCGACATGGGGGTCACTACTGAGAATTCACAAATGGTAGAGGTACTAGATCTCTATTTTTTATGAGTGATATAGAAGAAGAAAAGTTCAATGAGAACTTAAATAATTTTATTAATTTTATAGACATAGAAAAAAGGGATGGAGTTCTTTTTGTATATTAGGAATTAATTGGGAGTTCTGATTAGAGAATCCTGAGATGTTCTATATAGAGGGAAGAGGTTATTTAGATCAATTTTAATTGGGTCTAAAAAGTTGATTTTGGATCACATGGAGTATCACATATAATAGAGTGTTACCTGGGCCATTTTTTTTATATAACAGTGATAAATTCATATGATGAATAACTGGAGGGAATGGTCTGGAAGGACATATAAGATTATTTCTTCGAAAAATAATAGAAAAAAGCATTGGGATTGGTGAGTTCTACCAAGGGTATGTATTTTAACAAGGGGAATATTGTAGTGATATATTATGTTTTCCACTTCTCTAACTTTTATAATTTTCTCTCAACATTGACAAGAGATGAAGCTACTATAAAAATATATTTTAAGATCGACTTAGATTTTATATCATGTCAATGATCAATATATTCCATTTAAAGATGTCTTTTGAGGTGATAAATTGGGATATCATATTTTATGGGAAATATAGAACACATCTAATGGTGGAAATGTAGTATATACTAGGTGATCTAATATTGAGTCCTCATATAATAGAAAGTGACATTATGAGAAATTTTATTAAGGTGGTGGTATCTAGAGTAAAATGGATAGAGGTTTATCCTCTCAAGAATTTGATTCATTTTATATCTTTTTAAAGGTATTTCCTTGGTCAAAGACCAAGATAAAATTTATTAAAGAGGAAATAAAGGAACTACCTGAGTCTGAAAGTCGGAATTTTTGGAAAATTATTTTCATAAATAGGTAGAATTTCGACTGACAGATCATCACTCCACGTAATGTTCTAGTTTATTCTTTTATTGGAAAGACCATCTGAAATCATGTTCGCTTAATGCTAGGCATGGGTGACAATGTATCTGATCTCCAGAAGCGAGTCAAGGATGCTCATCCAACAAGTAGTGATTGACAAGTCAAGGTGAACCACCCCATTCCAAATAGCTTGCACAATAGTGGTGGAATCACTTTCAATCCACATGTGGTTCCAGCCATGTAGTATAACAAAGTCAATAACCTGAATCACAACCAGCATTTCTTCTTCTAGGGAGGAGGCAATACCACAACTACCAATTAAACAACCATTAAAATGTCCAAAAAAGTATATTTAAATATCACCACATCCCTCCCTTACCATATTTCCTTTGGAATCTCCATGAACATAAATTTTTATCTATCCAAGAGGCAGGGCTTTCTAGAATACCTCAAAAGAGTGTCTCTATTGTCTATAGATACCTTCGGTTCCATGACGATGAAGAATCAAGAAGTCCCCAACAGAGTTATCACAATGAGCAGTCTAAAGTGAGGTGTCATCCCTAATGGGTATAATAATTCTCATCTGACCTGCATTAATATTGAATGAGTAGTTTTTTTGAATAATAACATTTCTATAATACCAGATCCCATGAAGGATCTCAGCAACATTGGATAAAAATATATTCTTGATGTTCTGTGATATATCAAGATCTAGGAAATATTTTAGCTGATATAAAATAGGGTCAGAGGATAACCATATACTATTAAGAATGTTATTAATATAATTCCAAAGGGTGGAAGCAAGAGCACAAGGAAAAAAAAGGATGGTATCCTCACTATGTTGATGAGAGAGGTGACATTTAGAGCAAAGTTAGACACCAATGGGCTAGAGACAAACCTCAGTAGGAATATGGATATGAGCAATATTCCAAACAAGGTAAAGCCATTAGGTCTTGATCTAGGGTTTATATAATTGTATCCATCAACAATAACTAGGACCGGAGTGAGTGAAATAATGATTGTAGAAACTTTTTGAATCCATGATACCATTATGGGAAGGTTCCCAATTAAAGAAATAATCAGCATTAGAGATGTGGTAATTATCAACAACCTACAAAATGTTATTAGGAATGGTTAAATTATGAGATTTAATGACCTCCTTTATGGTGAAGATGATGTTTTATGGAGGGGAATTAGAAGTTACCCTGGAAATGTGGTGGGTACCAGTCCAGTTTTCCTGCTAGAAATTCATGGAGTAATCTGAACTAACCATCCATCTAGAGTTATGCATGATGTTGTAAAAATAATTTCTAAAGGAATGCCAGATCTAAGTGTTGACGTAGCTCACATTTCCATTTTTAACATCTCATGGAATATATTTCTATGAAAATATATGTAGACAGATTTATTATTGATCAATCTCCAAGTGAGTCTGGCTTGAAGGGCCTCATTAGAGAACATGAGATTTTTTATAACAATACCACCCCTCTACAAATGTTTACAAAAGGTAGACTAGGGGATTGTAATAAGATTACTTTCAAGGATGATACGAGTCCAAAAAAAGTTTTTAATATAACCATTAATTTTCTCGAGGAGAATAATATGCCATTTAAAGATCATCGGTGAGTAATCCATTTTAGAGACAATGGTTGATTTCACTGGACAGATACTGCCAGCCATGTAGAGGGATTTCCCTTTCTCAGAGGTGAGTAGTTTGATAAATTGGTCAACAAAATCATTTAAATTCTTGGATCTAGGCCTTCCATAAAAATGGTAACTCCCATGTACGTAAAAGGGATAGATCCTTTTTTGATTCCAAAACATTCAATGATGTTACTTTTCCTAATAAGGGAAAAAAATTTCCAATGAAAGAAAACGATTCGTTCCAACTATTGGATTGACTAGAGATCTCTTTATAGTGAGATAATGTATTTTTAGGTTAATAATATTTCATTTCCTCCATGAAGGAACAAAATTATGTCATCGGGAAAAAAATATGTGTCGGCACATTTAGGTTTCAGGCCATCTGAATAGGCTTGAGTTTGTTTTGGTCAACAAGTCGAGTGAGAAGTCTGCTAAAATAATATTATGCAGTACAAAAAAGGATAGAAGATAAGGTATCACCTTTCCAAACCCCTTTTTATCATTTACAATATCTCTTAGGGGAGACATTGACATGTGGAGAGAAGTGCTTCCAGCAATATGGGGCACATACAGAGGTTCTATATGGATCCTCGATAGATGGGTAGGTATGTAAGACCTAAGCCGATGAAGAACAATAGTATGGGATCTTCTACCCCACTATAGTATATAAATTGGAGTTCTAATGTATGTACCAATTTGCGTGGTGGATGAGTTACTTCAGGATAGGAGTGGATATATCCTCAGAGTAGTGTATCACATGGTACATAGATAAGAGCCCAATGTATTGGGATATATCATCTGTATAAAATCTAGTGTGCACCCATCTATAGTGAGGCTAGGCTGCCAACAATCTGAGGTTTTATTCTTATAGATTCAATGATTTATAGTACATTATTGGACACTTGATATTCAAATTGTTATATATATTCTTGTATTTTGAATGGTTTAGGCATGGAATGTAGTTTTTATTGGGGGTTATTCCTATCAACAATATAATGTGTGTGCAATTCGAAGTAATTTGTTTCCCTAAGGTGTGTTCCATAGAGGTTGGTGCATACTATTTTCATTTATAATTTTTTATTCTTGATAAGAAAGTATTTGATGTGAAATTGGGTACAGAATGGTTGGTTTCATATAAAAATTACATTAATTGTTACATTAGGATAATAACATTCATGTATCTTGAGGGTGAAATATTTGATCATCATGGGGAATAAGATATCCAATCAGCCTGTGAAGGTCCAGTTCATCATAAATCGAGTGAGCTCGTAGCCCAATTTACAAGTCTTTTGATCGATAATGGGAAGTTGAGTAGGATGTATTCCCTCCTATAGTAGATTATTTTTAGGATGTTATTTAGGAAATGTTTTCAAGGTTTACAATTGAGAGATAAATTAAGTTTAATATATAGTTGATGTATATATATGATCTAATTTACATTCCACCTTATAGAATGGAATTTATGGATCTTTTAGAACTTAAGACTCAATTGGAGGAGTCAGAGGATAATGGTATCATATGTCTGAGTATGGGACCTTGTGGTTCTATAGTTTTATTTTCCACAAATTCTGATGAATTGTTTCTTTTATGTGTTTATTATATGTTGTTTGACTAGAGAGAAATCAAAACCTAGAATCCTCAAGTTCATGATGATGGGATTTTCTACCATATGCGATGTGATAGTTTATCCTATAAGATTTATTTTAGATAATGTTATCATTAGCTAAGGGTGAGACATTCTAATATAGCATGTACATTTTTTAGAAGTCAATATGAATTATATCAGTTTTGTGTTATTTATTTTGGGATGATGAATGAGTCTATTGTGTTTATGGGCCTGAGGAAATAAATTTTTCACCCATATTTAGGTCATTTTGTGATTGTATTTGTTGTTGACCGGTTATTTTATACCTAGACTTGAGATGATCATTAGAAATGAGTTGACATTTTTCTGAGTACAAAAAAAAGAATCATCAATACACTAGGCTATTTAAGTGTCATTTAGAGATTAAAAAGAATCATTTACTATGTCCCATAATCAGATAATAAGGTGAGAAAATACACCCTAATAATTTATGAGTAGTTGTTTATTTAGATTATCCCAAAAATATCTTTTATATATAGAGTTTTTTTGGGTTTAACAGGTCACTAGTGAAGGTTAACCAAGGAAATTTCCATCTTTAAATAGATGGTATTAGGCCTTACTAGGAAAAGAATAATATTTTAGTGGTCTATAGCACGTGATAATGATTTACACAAATTGATTTGTCATTTGACCAAACAATAGATTTTGATCTTCTCTAGACCAAGAAAGGAGTATACTCTCTATAGTGATGCATCCTAGATTGGACATAGGGATGTTTTGGTGTATGGATAAGAAGTCATGGTGTATGGATTAATAAATTTGAGGCCATGAATGGAAATATCCAATGATAGATCATTAGTTCTCCATTGTAGTACACACATTAAAATATTTTATACATTATCTATAATATGAGAGGAATACTATATATACTGACCACAAGTGACTAAAGTATATTTTTTTCTTAGCATGATCTAAATCTACAACAGTGATGATGGGTTGTGTAAATGTAGTATTTAGACTATAAGTTAGATCATACACAAGGGAAAAGAAATATTTTTTTTATGATTTATTTCATAACAAATATACTCAGGATATTCAAGAGTCATGTTTGGAGTGTAAAATTATGGCTTTGTTCAATGAGATTCATCTACGTGTTTAGGAGTAGTAGGGACAGATGACACTCGTATCCTAGTCCATTGCACAAAATCATCAAAATTGGAAAAGGAAGAAGTATTTTGAGGATCAAATGTTTCTAGAATTGATGAATAACATTGATGATCAGGACCTACATCCAAACTAGGTTGTCGATGATGATGAGATATTCACATTCATTATCATGTCTATGTACCTACTTGTATGTGAGTTTAGTTAATGATTATGTTTCGAGCTTCAATGTGTTAGGGGGATGTTTTTTTGACCAAAATATACTTATATCATTATAGATTTTTTTTGTGGCCTTGAATTTAAAATTATATCAATGGTTTTGTGATGCGATGCTACGCTTGACAGAAGGTGAAGGAGAAGGATCAATGTCATGCTAGTCTCTTATAACTGTATTCTAGAATTAAATTGATGTGGGATGATGTTACCATGGATTTCATGGTGGTTCTACTAAAACATACATATAATAATGAAAAGATAACGGGTAATTATTTGTTATTTGAGAAAAAAAATTAGTTCATGCTAATTCAAGAGACATTAAACATTGATCAACATGGAGAATTATAATTTTGGGTGATAATACATATATATGGTGTGTCTCAGAGTATTGTTTCAAATTGTTTTCAACATTTTAATTTTCACCTAAGGAAAGTGATTTATAATGAACTATGGACTCATTGTTTTTTCAGAATAGCTGATCACCTACAGAGGGAAAAAATTTGGATGTGTTGTCTTGGTGTTAGAGGAGAAGATGGGAGAATGATCCATACATTTTGGTGGAACATGGTAGAAACACCCAAAACCTATATATTTATACAATAATAATAGTCTTTAGGTGAATATTCAGATGAAAACATCTGAGGTTCTCTATGGATGGCCATGAAGATCAATCTTGTGCATGATAGAAGTGAGAGAGTCTGGGTTATTGGGAATGAGTGTCATATAGGAGACATCAAAGCATGTCCTATTGATCTAAAAGAATATGGATATACTCGAGAGTATATAAGAATACTAAGACGATCAACTTGATTAATCTATTTATTTTATATTGGGTTTCTGTGTGTTCATTTGAGCGTTTCCAAGATTAGGTAACCATCAGAATCAAAAATTGGGAAAGTTGGTTCCGTGTATGTTGGGCCATTAGATATCGTGGAGGGGATCATTCAGGTAGTATATTGATTGAATATTCCATTGTTTAATATTTCAATGAATTAAATTTTATGTGTAATATCTTCGATAGTATAACCTCAACCCTTATAATGTGATTAAAGAAGATGATACCAAGCATTAGGAAAATGCTTCCTTTAAGGAGAATTCGATTTGTATTGTGAATCATAATGGTGAAATTCTTTTCGGTAAGACCATGATGTTGGTTTGAGGATTTGTGTTACATGACTATTATTAGGAGGAAACAAGGGAGTTGGAATCTGATATATGGGCCAAATGGCTTGACCTTTTTACCATAGTGACTTAGTAATGATGGGTACTGTTGCTCAAGGATTCTTTGTTATTGGGTTGGGAGAATGTAAGACCCCGACCATTTGATGTGGTATTTTTTATTCTACAAATTAGTAAAAAATATTCATAATGAATGGAGTAATTTTTTATAGAGTAGTGAATCTACTGGAAGCATATTGGGGGTTCGCGACATGAAAATGTTGGAAAATGGTGCTTACATTTCATGGTACAAGATTAGTGTTATCCAATACCCATGACCGTGAGACATGGATCGAGGGGTTTCATGGGTTAAAAATCGTGTGGGGTGGATTATAGTCCATTCAAGGTTAGTAAGTAGATATTTTCATGGCTTTTAACTAATTTTCCAAACCATGTGGGTGTCCAAGGAGTTCATACAAAATTATTTCTCAATGGATTGAAAAGCTTGAATAGATTCCACACAGTTTGAAAAACTATGAATCTAAACCATGAATCTCTTTAAAACATTCCAATTTTATGATTTTATATCTCTCTATTATATCTATATCCCTCAATATTTTCCTCTTATTTAACTCATAGAATCCTATGTTGTTAATAAATCCCCCCTCATCTCACATGTTTGTAGCTTTGACAATTCATTGATATTTGAGGTATCGTTTCGTTCTATTTAAATCCATCAACAATAATACAACTCCATTTCTTTCTATTATAAATATTATTGATATCTTGGTGATTCCTCTTCTTTCAAGTAACATGAACTATAGTTCCAAGGATTTCTTCACATTTTTGTTATTGGTTGTTTATGTTGAATTATGGACTTGAGTTGGATGAGTAATTATTTATGAGCATAAGTTAGGTAGTCTACATTGTATATCCCATATTCTACATATTTTTATTTTATTTGTGGTATGTTCCATTATTAGTTATTGTTGTGTATTTGTTTCTTGATTATGATAAATATATTATGAAATTAAATAATGTGTTGGGACCTTCTTGAATATCTTTGGGTCTATTTATGACCATGAGTTTGGGCCAATGGCAACCTATTTGGCATGTCAATCCCCTTAAAGGGGAAAAATCACCAGTAAATTGTAAAATAAGGGGTTTATTAGATTAAATTAGTTGTAATTGTTGTTTAAAATGTTATAATGACAAATGGGGATATTTTTCTTATCATGGAAAATTAAATGTGTTATGTCAATGTAAAATGGATTTAGTGGTGAATTTTTTAAGTGAAGTTTTAATGTTGTTAAATGGATTTAAAGAACCTTTAATGGATGTGTTATTTGATTAAAGGGTAAAATTTTGTAGTTGTGTATTTGGATCAAAGGTGTTGAATGTAATGGTCTATAGAAAGAATGACAAGAGACAGAGGTGTACCATTATTTTTTTATGAATTAAAAGTTTAATAAAGATGAACTTTATTAAATGTGAATAATGGTATGGTTTGGATGTTGTAATAAGAAACATAATATTTGGGTTGTTATTTAATGATTCTCTAGGAACTGTTATGGTTATATATATCTTGGCTAATGGACTGATGCTCCATGAACTAATGGTTTGACATGATGTAGGTACATGGATTGATGCTCCTTGATGCCTTGAATTGAATTGAATATGGAACCACCCTTTATGACATAAAGTGTTTAAAACCTATGGAAAATTTTTCATATATTTGGCATGGGATGAATAATGTTTGTTTGGCTTTGGTATCACCTAGAAACCAAGGGCTATTGAGGTCAATTCAATGATATTTATTTATAGAACACGTTTTAATTTTTTTTGACTTGTCTATTATCCATTATACATCTGCATGAACTATTCTTAAGATTTGATATTTCATAAAAAATTGTTGGTGGTGTAGTTATAGGTTTTACTCATGCCTTGCTCAGGCCAGTAGTAGTACTCTTGCTGATCCCATGGATACAGGACTGGATAAGGTAAAAGGCCCCTGTTAGATGGATAACTGGGGCCTGGTAAGGATCATAAATGAGTTCAAGAGAAATATTATCAAGAACTATTTTGTGTATTTTTTTCATGTTTTATTTTAGGTTTCCTTTGACAGATGACACTATTATGACATGACATGATTAATGTATTTGTTGATGGGAATTTACCTAGTGTTGAGATTTTTTTCAAATGATATGTGGTTACCTACTTGTTATTTATAATTGCATGATGTTATTATTTATTATTGTTTATACTTGTTTATTATTATGATAGTTAGTGAATAGTCTCCCCACATTCATCATTAGACAGTCAATATTATTCGTCATCATCTAGTATACGAGGACGCATGCCTGATGTCATATAGTAGACCAATTAAGATACTAGTTAGAGTAATTCATGAAAATAGGTTACATAATAATAGTGTGGATAGGTGTGTTTTTGATCATTTCATAAATTGAATATTAAACATTAAATGATTATTCAACTAATATGAAATGTGAGGCAATTGATCCCTCAATTATGATATATTAAGAAAGTGTATGTCCATACATAGACCTATAAAATCTGTCCTTATTTTCAATTTGGATGAGGATTATGTGATGTGTTAATCAATTTTGGTGAATGACATGTGATGTTTCCGTTGTAATTATATTATTATATATTTGAAAGTATATTAGAAGTATATAAAGTATTGTCATGCTCTATGTCTCATGGTAACATGATTTTGGACAAATAGATTGTGGGATTATGTATATTGTATATGATACTACTATTGGACACATGTATGATGATACATGTATTTGATATAAATAACATTAGAATAATTTATAGATTTATTATAACATAATATTCCTTGAAGACACACATTTCATTCAATTATATATTAGTGAATTCATAATTTTTGTCAATTATTTAATGGACTATTGGGTCCCACTTTGTGGTTATGTGATTAAGGATTAATTTTTTGTAAAATTTTTATCCGAAACATTTATAGAAACTAAAAAGGATTTTAGAGGACATCCCAAATATTTTTAGGATATATTTTTATGCAATTTTTTACATATTATATTTCATGTGGTGGAAAGGAAATGATATATTTTAAAAAATTGTTTGGGAATATATCTATAATTATTTTTCGATATAGTTCCACAAGTTGTTAAATTTGATGTGATATAAGGAGAAATTATCCTAATTATATGATGATTTAATTAATGTGTAATAGTAATTTAAATATATAAAAAATCAAAAACATAACATGAAAGTGTGAAATACAATGTGTTTTAAGAAAGTTAAATCCATGACATAGTGAAAGTCACCACACCATGGTTTTATGCATGATTGTGCATGCGTTACATGAAAACACATTATTTAGATCCAATATCTGCCTATAATATCAGAGTTAGTTTTATAATCATGTGGTCATAATTATTATTTTTAAATGTCTAAATAATTTGTTTTAAATATAATTTTTTTTTGCAAAAATGAGTTATTATTTTAATGTCATGAAATGTTTTTGAAATGTCCCAATGATATATGAATACTTGAGAAATTTTCCGAGTATAAGGAGGTTCAATGGAATGATATATAAATAGGATCACTATTTATGTTTATTAAAACAAAATACGAGATTCATTATATGAAAAATTCATGAACTAAAGTTGTATTTGGACATTTTATTCATTCTAATAGATAAATTTATAACTTATCATTGAATATGGGGATTTCTTCCCAAGAATGGGTATATTTACATATACCATAAATTAATTTGGATTAAGGTGTTCATTATATTCTTCTTAGAAATTTTTATGAATTTCATGTAGAATATATTAAATAGATTTTATTAAGAGGGAAGAGGATATAATTATTTAATTATTTTAATTAGTTAATATAGGTGAATATATGTAGCGGAAAATTTTGTATTCAATGATTATTCCCACTTTATATGGAGTCTTATTTTGCACTACTAAACCATTCAAACTCAACATATGTAACTTATAATCCTTATTCAGAATAATTCTTTTAGGATTTATATTGATCTATTAGAAATTATTTTATATTTAAGATAACTTGGCATAATTGTTTTTTGAGAAAGGTTGTGGTGATTGTTTTCTTAGTCAATTAGTAAATGGGTATTTTGAGTTCTGATATTATTTATCGTAATATACTATTGTGGTTTAATGTAAAAAATATTAATGATAACGAGGTGAATGAATGTTATATTCTAGATATTATGATTAAATAGTTTACTCCATGATGAATGATTGGACATGAGATATCAGTGAGGTTAACTTGATATAATATGTTAATGTTGTGTATTAGATATAGTGTTTTTGGGTAGATGAATGAGGTACCATTAAAAAAATTATTTATGGGAGTGTTGGAAATCACTTTCGATTCATTTTATACCCACTATATGATAGAATATCAATGTTATAGTTAAATGCAATGATCATTTTGGGAGTTGGAAAAGGTCGAAAGTATTTCTTAGGTTAAATTAGGTTGGTGATTCAATGATGTTATGTGTTGAGTTGCCTTATTTTTGTTAGTTTCAATAAATATTTTTTATTAATATAATGTATCAATTTTTTATTTTCAATTTTCTATTAACCATCTACATTAATCTAATCCAATGTGATCTAATTTATATGTTGTATTGTATTCTAGGTGAAAGCCAACATCTATATTTCATTTCTTGAATGAAAATTAATTATATTACCCCTGAGATATTTTATTCCCATAAACAAGTTTAATTTTCCACTTATATAATAAATTTGGAATGTTTTATTCTATTATAAATTATTTTTTATATATTATGATATAGTCATTGGGAATTAAACCATAGATGGAATTTATGATATATTATTTTTATAATGGTGTAGTTTCATTATATCTATACATTATGTTTCTAGGGTGTGTAATTTGGTTGAAAAATTTATCGTTCTGTACTTTCCTTTTATATTTGATTTATTATCTTATCATTTTAATTAATAAAAAAATTAGTCTACTTCATACACATCAACAAATTTGAGTTCTAGTAGAGGAACATAGTAATTATAATTTATACTGACATCTAATTTATCTATCAATTTTATATGTATATTTATTTTTTTAATGTAATAGTGATCTCTACTAATTTATAGAATGATGTAGTTACCTTTATTTAGAGAAGACTACATTTCCATTGACATTTCATATTAAGTCATTTAAGGATAATTGAAATTGCGTCATATTAATTCTCGGATTAGTTAATCATGTTTGGTTGGGTGACATATCCAGAATGAATGTACATAATTAATTTTTAATATATATTTCTAATAATTTTTGTAAAATATATATTATGTTGTAGGGATTTTATATTAAAAATATTAATATTTTCCCTAAATTATTTTTATACCTTTTGTACTAGTCATCACCCTGTGTCCTATTGGTGGTGATCTTTTTAGGTCACATTAAATATCAATGTTAACTTAGGACGTGTCATGTTAGGGATAAGTAATGACATAATGGTATCATGGAGTGGTTTAATATAGAGTATAGAGTGGTAATTTCTAATGATTTTATTGAATCAATAAGATGAAAATATTATTTTATCCCATTGGGAAACGTAGGCCATAAAAACTCACCCTAGATGAAGAGGGTCCCTATAATTTTATGTCTAGACACCAATCACCTATAAATACTTACATAAAGGTTTTATATTAACATTATAGTGTATTTATAGTTATGATATTCATGCACCAAGAGGTATCTAGACATGATTATTGCATATATTGAACTTATTTTTTTTAAAAAAAGGGAGGATTTAGTAAAAGTGTTAAAATATGTCCATATGGATAGGTTTTTGAATTCTTCACATTCCCTATAGATAATGTTCCAAATTTAATTAAATTTAATATATGGATGGATGGAAAACAAGTGAGATAAAATGTTTATTATATTTTTATTGTTCATGTTTAAAATATAACATTTAGTGGGATGCTGATACATTTTGTTTTTTATAAAACAATATAACAATGTATAAAAGTGTATTTTATATCAAGATATAAAATTCTAATATTGGAGAGTTAGATATTTATTAATATATTTTAAGGATTATTTTATATTTTTATGTAGATTTTATGGATGAATTATTTTAGGAAGTGGTTCTTCATTAGTAGAGGCTGATCCTTCAAGAAATTGATTATCCAACATGCATGTGGATAATTTTTTTGTATACATCATACATAATTTCATCCCATTTCAAATAAATACATATATTTACCAATGTATTAAAGCTATAATAATTCAAATTTATTATTCATTTATTTTTAACTAGTTATAAAATCCAATGAAATATTTTTTTATGTATCAATTTGTGAGGAGATAATAATTAGAATTTGTGTCTATTATTTTCATTTAGATATAATAAAGATATATTTTCACCTTCATAAATATTCATTTATAAAAATTGTAGAACAAATTATTATTGGTTAGAAACTTCTCTCAAGGGTTTTTATATATGTGTTAATGGGAAATGTTATCAAATCCGTAATGGTTCAATGAAAAATAAAAAATGATATAGTGGTAATAGAGTAACCATAGATTAATTACTTGGATAAAAATAGTCTTAATATATATTTAGGTATTGGTAGTATTGAATGAATGAGATTATTTCTTTATTTTATAATTTGAAAAAATCAAAATGTTTTCCCTTTATCATTGAGGAATCTGTAGATTATATTTAAGAAACATGTATAGTAAAAAATATGAATATTTTGTCTTGTTTGTTTATGGTTGTGAAATTTCTATAGGTTGTTATTTCAATTGTGTTTAGAATTATTTTATTTATTATAATAATAATTAATGAGTTTTTTACCTAAAAATTTTCAGTAACAATTCTGTAGTTATCAAGAATTTTTCATTTATTGTTAAAATAAATGCTATTTATATTGTCATGATTTCCAATATTATTGAGGTGATATGGAATATTGTTAGGTTAGTATATTCAATCATAGAAGATAAAAAAAATTTATGGAAACAATTTCATGGGTAGGGACTAATTATATTTAGGTGTTTGGATGATTTATCTCCATATATGAATAGAATAAATTACATTAAAGTAATTTAGGTTTAACAAAATACCTAATATAGAATCCAAAAATTATCAATTATAATGTTTTGTTTTTATGAAAAAAGGAAAAAATAAAAAAAATACTTTTTAAAGAAATTATAATCCCCCTAGAATGAATGGTATAGTATAGAAAGAATATATTTAACATAAAAAAATTAATTCAATAATGAAGGAGTAAGACCTAATAAAATAATATTGAGACAAGAAAACCATTCCAATTTTGGTAAAGTATGAAACAAATGAAAATGAAAGAAAGATCATGAAAATGAATTGTATGTACCATTAAAAAAAGCCAATTATGAAAAAACATGTAAATGGAAGACTAGATAAACCATACAAATTGTAAAAGGTTCATAATATGATATATGTCTCCATAAATGTAAAATGAGATGAAAATACATTGCAGACATCGTCATTTGTAAGGTATTAAGGATTAATAAAAGAGTGAATGTGAGGAGAAATTTAAAGTATTTATAATAAAAATTAAAATATGATATTATATTCACATAAAGATTAACATAATATGTTAAATAATAATGATTAAGAAGAATACATTCAAACCCATAAGGTAGACAATCAGCTAAGAAAACACTTACCTTGGATTCCTACTAACATGGATGCACAATAGCTTACTATAAAATAAAATTTAACACATTAATTTATTATTTAATAAAATTATTTATATTTATTACCATTTATATTTATATTTTATATTTATTTATTACATATTGTTAGTTAATATTACGTTATATTGATAACCAGTTGTTACTAGCTTCAAATGTTCCTTCATTATAAGGGTTTGGAGGTCTCGATCGTTGATCCTTGTTCCTGAGATGAACATATCTAGAGTAGTTATCATAATATTATATTATTCCCTATATGAGATTTTATTTTTCATATTCATTCTATGTATTTTTTAGTTATGGTTCACCAAGATATAATCCTTAACATGGTTGTTTCAATAAGTTTTCTATAAACAAATGTTGGTTCCAATAATAATGATTTTACTTTTAATATAAACATTCGATAAAAAAATACTTATAAATAGAATATATTTTCACATTACATCAGTATAAATGTCACCATAATATTAAAAAACACTCCCATGACTCAAAAGATTAGTATATTAGAGACTAGGTATATAACCATCTTGTAATTAAATAATTATTCGATTTCTCCCAGAAATATTCTATACAAATAAATACCAACTATGTTTTCACACCCGCATGTCACCACATTTTTTAATTTGTGTTATTTTATCATTCCTCTACTCACCATGAGCCTCAGAAAATTTTGGGTTTGAAACATGGGTTTTTTATGTTTTCTATATGTTTCACAGTTTATCATTATGGTTAGTAGTAATCATGAAACCCCAATGAAGAGGTTGATATCATGGATACCATGAGGTGTTTTCATGGACTTTTTATGGTTTGGTAAACTGTGAAGGTATTTCTAGTAATTGTGTGGCTTATATTTTTGTGTAGGGTTACTCTCGCATGGTTAGTGTATGGTTTAGAAAAACATGTGTCCAAACCATGTGGCCTACCCAGAAAAATAGGTGTACAAACCACGTGTATCAAGTGGAAACTAGATCTACCAGTCACCATCACCATTTTATAGTCCAATGGATCAAGAACATACACAATCCCTATGTTGTGATTTCCCTTTTCTTGGATGTGGTGCAAGAAAATTTACAAATTCCTGATGGAAACTGTTTGGTGTGGGATATAAATCCTAGTAGGTTCTCCCCAAATGTTCCATAACGGATGACATACTACTAAAGTAATCGTGATTTCAATTTAAATAAAATAGGTCATGGTATAATATATTTATTCTTATTAAAATAGATTTTTTTCCAATGGATGTAAAATATTCAAAACATGGATAATATAAATATTTTATATAAAACAATTTATATAAATCATTTCGAAAGAGTAAAACATTTCTATAATCAATGTAATATATAATAAAAATATAAAAAACATACACCATTTTCATATTCCCTAAAGTATGTTAGTTTTTGTTAATAGTATCCTTAGGCGTCTCAAATCAATGATCATGGATAATCATATGTGAAAACATCACTCTAGATCCATTCTAATTAGACACATCAACATCCCATTGAGGATAACCATGCAGAAATAGTTATCTTATATAGTTTTCATCATCAATAAAATTCTAGGTGATAAAGTTCCTTGCATGATTATCTCAAATAACCTACTATATATATTTTATCTCATTTTCACAATAAATCAATCAATAATGGTAAATTCATCTCATTTCAAATCAATCATAATTTGAAACTAAATTTCCTATTTTTCAATTACAATATAGCAATTCAATTTCAACAATAGAACATAGGTTTTTCTTCATTTTATACCATTTCAATACAAAAATATTCATGTTTTTCATCATTTTAAATTACATAATTTTTTAAAAATAGTTCTAAAGTAATTTAATCAATTATATCAATCTGATAATGCAACCAGACTTTACAATACCCTTAAAATTGGGGTTTTTCTCTCCAAATCCATGCCATATTGAATTCCATATTCAAATCATATAAAATATGTTATTTATAAATCAATTAAATGATTGTACAAATGAATGAAGAATTTTAATGTTTCAATTCCATGGAAAATATCTAACAGAACAACCTACCTCTAATATTGAAAGAAAATAATCAACACCAGCAATGGGAAGACCAACGATGATTGATGGTGAATAAGATCTATGAATCATCTATAAAATTGTGATCTTACAAGATAAGGATTGGATCCATAATAATGGATAATATATCCATAATGAACATGATGATCAAATAATATCTAAGGATGAAGAGAACATATATTAAAATAGAACCCCAAAGTGGTGATCCAATTACCATAGAGGGATCAAATATTCCACTACAACTTTCATTAACCAAAAAAGGTTGTTGTAGGAGAAAAATAAATTATTGAGACACTATAGTAAATAAAAAATATTATTATATCTTAATGGGGGGATGATGAACATAAATTTACCGGATCAGGGATTTTAAAATAATTTTTAGAACATTAAAATCACTTTGACACAATTAGTGGGAGTGGTGAAATGGTTATGGGAAGCAATACAACAACCATGCCCACCTACTGTTTGGGGAGCATGATTTCCCATAGGTGGAACATGGTTTTAGAAGCCATGTTCTAACCAAGAATTCCCCATTGTTCAAGGGGTTCATGTTTTCCACTAGGTGCATAAAGTCTGGTCAAATAGTGAGCTAACCATGCATAACCAAAAATCTATCAATTTATGCCAGAAAACTCCTAAAACAAGACCATACTCAAAGGAAATAAAAACAAGTGTCAAGGAATACCTAAAAATAAGTTGTAGGATGTTAAAACCTCCTAATAATAAAAACCTTCATTCCCCAGAAATCCTATCAGGAAATCTCTATATCAAAGAGATTAGGCCACTAATCTCTCATTAGTTCCATGTGATCCCATGTCTCATGATAATTAGGAACTTGATTCCAAAGAACACAGACATAAGTAATCTTCCTCCAATGATGTACCATTGTATCGAAGTCAAAAATCATGACCGAGTTCTCTGTCATGGATAAAAATATCTCATTTTAAATATCCACATAGAAAAAGATATCAGATAGGTCACATATATAATTTCAAATATATGATACATGGAACAAATTATGTATCCCTATAAATTGTGGTGGAAGTGGTAAATCATACGACACATTATCCACAAACCCAACAAACTGAAATGGTCTAACAAGCCATGGTACATGCATTCCATACTTCCCAAGAAGATATTTTTAGGATGAAATAGGCTAATTATGGAATATAAATAGGGGTTTAATAGTTTTAAAATAAAAATTTGGATCTTTAATTTACCATGAGAAAGGTATCCTATCCATGTCACACTCTTTTCCAAACCATGCTCCTTAACTATACACACTTACTTATGGGGTTCATGGTTACTCTTTTAGGGGCACATGGTTTGGAAAATAATGATACATCCATGAGAACCCACTCTGTCCAAGGGTGAATTGTTTTAGAAGGGGGGATGAATTGTTCATTCAAACCATGTCCATCCTTCTTTGGCTCCAAAAAGATCATGTAGTTATTTAGGAGAAACAAAATAGTTTACACTAACTTTACACAAAACGTACACAACCCCATGAAATTTTAAATTTCTCTAAAATCACTCAAAATAACCAGACAGTAATATAGAAACAACGTGTACTAAAAATGGTAAAATAATACCTAAAAATGACTTTTATACATCTCTAGAAAGGTTGAGGACATCCAATATCCACACCTTATAAGATCTCATCATCAAAATTTACTCCCAAGAATCAATAAGATTATGAGGAGAAAATATCCGGCCATTGATCCAACATATATGTTTCTCTCCCCCATCTTCCTACTGAACACATCCATGCTACCATAGCACTCGGACCAAGGGAATTGTCTTTCCCCACATTACATTCCCATTTTAATTCACAACAATAATCACAATATGTTTAAAGGATGAATCATCTTTATGATCAACTTCATTAACATAGATCACATGAGAAGATTCAGGGTGATACTTCCAATGGCGTGATTCCTGAAATACATCATGCTTTGGAATATACCTATATTGAAGATCTAACATGTACACCACTGGAAAAATCCTCTCCAAAATCTCAAATGGTCCACCAAACCTAGGAGCCAGCATTCTCTACCTCCATATCCTATGCTGACCCAATCTAGGTGACACACAATAGAAGACATTATCACCCACTATAAACCCAAGGGGTCATCAATGTTGATCATTACATGTCTTATTCCTACTATAATGCATATTAATTTTTTTGAATCAACTTGAACTACCCCAATTAATCTTCTACAAGACTCGGTCCCTACAATATATACTCACTAGCTTCTATCTATGGTAGGGGTTATCTTCATGGACAATAATAAAGTACATAATATGATGTGATCTATATAGTTCCATGAAAAGTTTTGTTATAGGAGAACTCAATATGAATAAATAGCTCCTCCTAATATCAATCAAACTCTAGGATTCAAACTCACAACATGTCATCTAGCACATGAAAAGTACATTTCCACTGGTCATCCGTCTATGGTTGGAAAGACATACTAAAAAATACCTGAGTAACAAACACCTTCTATAATCCATCACTAAAGCATGAAGTAAATAGATAATCACGATATAAATCAATACTCTATATTACCTTATGAATTCATACTATCACCAGCATGTACATGTCCCCCAAATGATCCAATATGAAATTATTCTCGACAGACAATAAATGAACAACTTTTTTCAACTGGTCCACAATCACATATATAGAATCATCCTTACAAGGTTTCCTTGGATGAAATACCATGAAGTCTGTTTTATATTCTCCCCACTTCCATTTCTGAATGGGTAATGGTAGTAGTAATACATTAGGTCATTGATTCCCACCTTTCACTTGTTGACAGGTTTAACATCATGTCACGAACATTATAGTCTCTCTTTTCATGGCTGATGACCAAATCTTTTGACGTAGGTCATGGTACATTATAGTTAAACCATAATGTACCACCCACATTGAGGCATGAAAATCACACATCAGATCCTCTCACATACTCATAGGTAAAACAAAACAATTCTTGATATAGATTATCTCATCCTTATCTATAGCCTATTTTGATGGTCAATCCCCACCTTTGAGTATTTCATTCAAGGAAAAGAAATCCAGATCCTCATACCACCTTTCCCTAATAAAAAATATAAGGGTGAAATCAATACCTATGAATAATAGATTTGTATTCTAAGATCCCTCCAGAACTGCAATATGAATCTCATCCAACAAGGTCATAATCTTCCTCTCAATATTGGACTCCTAAAATGATTCAGTCTTTTTCTTCCTTATAAAAGCATTAACATCAAATTTTCCCTTCCCCAATGTACAAGATATCTCAAAATAAAAACACATCATATACACAACCCATCTCCATAGGTGGGGATTCATATATCATTGTGTGAAGATGTACTTTATCATCTTATGATCATTATAAACAATAAAATTTTCACAGAATAGGTAATGTCACCAACAATTGAAGACATAAACCAAAAAAATAAAATCAAGATCATGTATAATGCAGTTCCGATCATGTGGACTCAACTATTGTGACCCATAAACCACAACTAATTCTATTTCATCAACACTAATCCATATCTGATCCAAGATACATCATAAAACATAGTATAATCCTAACCCATATTTGATAGTATCAAAATTAGTTTTTTAATAAACCAGTTCTTGAAGTCATGTAAATCACTATCACATTCTCCATAACATTAAAACATGATTCCCTTCTCCATCAATTAATAATGTAGTCATTCCATGTCGTAAAAGTCCTAGATAAAATTATGATAATATCTCACTAATACCAAAATGTTATGGATATCAAAAAAATTATTTGGATTATCGTAAGAAACAACTACCTGTAATTTTTATGGTTTATTGAAACAACTTCCTCTTTGATATTGTGGCATTATAAATATAATCGATCAATACAGAATTGACACTTATATAGCTTTGTATAAAGGATATTCACTCTCATTATACTTATGAAGATATCAAGTTGTGGGAAACAATTTACATGAATCTTGATGTACTCAAATTTTTCATCCAAAAAACAACCACAAACTGATCCATGTACGATTTGAAAATTTGTTTCATTAGGTCCATACAAAAAGTTGACTGTTCATCAGTCCGAGTAGCATCACAACAAACTCATATATACTTTACCAGAATATGAATGAAGTCTATAGTATATTATATGGTCGAACGTTCAATTGATGATACCCTAATATCATTTAAATAATTGAGAAAATAGAAACTCTATATTTTTAAATGAGATCATCAATATAGAAAAATGGATACCATTTATTCAATGTCATCCGGTTCATCTTCCGTTAGAAAACATATAAGCACAAACTATTCACAAGATGAGTATATATAAATTAATGAGAGTAACCTATATTAGATAAATTACGCAAAAGAGTAGACACTACAATAATAATAGACTCAAACCACTCACAAGATGAGTATATATAAAATAAATTTAGTCCCCTATATTAGATAAATTACTCGTAATCATAGACACTTTATGAATATTACCTCAAATTTTCAATATCCTAACCTCTCAATACAAAAGTATGGGATGAACTGTGTATAACTATATTGTCCCTCTTCCCTATGATTGAGACATAGTCCCGTATGTTGCACTACTCTGCTGGTGTGGGAACTCCATCACAAAAGTGACACATCCACTGCCTCCGCATCCCAGTCCATAGATACTGCAACTGCGAGACTAACATGGGGTAAAAGACACCCATCATATACTCTGGTTTGGTTTAGCTTATTCATAACTACACATATTTTATTGGTTACTATAGTAATATTTTAGATGTACCACCTCGATCAAATATCATATCTCTACTGGTGGTTAGGGGAACCTGATAAGATAGAGACATGGCCTACCACAGATATAGAAAATCACACAGTAATTAACATACGTAACTGATCCTTCTAATTATACACACTTCATGAAACTTTTTTGGGTAAAATTACCATAGTTATGCTTCTTAACCTAAAAATACACACCTCTAGTTCATATAGTATAAACCACTTATACTCCACTAGAATATTCTATCTAGTTCCCTTCAAAATGAGAGATAGATTCCACACCTCATCAAATTTATTAAGCTATGATATATCATCCTAGGACTTCATATCACAGTCATGTTCACCCCACAAATTTTTTAATTTTGTTTACTAATATACTAGTAATAATTGGGAAAGTGCTGCAAGTCAATGAAGTGATGGGAATTGTCCATCATAAAAATACTCTCCTTGGAAAACAACATAAACTATTCTGCCCTCTCTTACCTCCGCATCTTAGGGAAAAAGTGTTCCATGAACTTTTCTTGAATGTCTTTTCGTACCATTCCCTCCAACTACTCATCTAACTCATGAATCTCACACCGAAGTATCTCATGACCACATATCATATAAGTATCCAATATGATTATTTTCTTAGTAGAGGTCACTAAATTGTAATTAATTATCTGCACAGACTCAATCCAGAACTGATCTGCTACAGTTTCACACTCTCTGGTGAAATCTAGAGTGTGAAACTACTAGATCCCCTGTGTTTGATCATACATGTTCCACATAACTCAACCTACGTATCGTTCTATAAAATGCATAAAATGAGCCAATTTATCATTGAATTTACCTCTTGGACCTTTACTTGGAACTATCAGGGCCTATGGTTCCATTATTGGAGGATTATTTCTAGTCATACCCTCTCATAGTCCTATCAAAAAAACATTTTCATAGGGGAATTTCTCTATAATTACAAACACATGTATTATGAAACATAACACATAATTAACATATTTATATAGTATGTGTTCACATATGGCTATAAAAAATCATTCCACATATTCTTCCACATGGTCAAAACAAGAGCACTATCTCTACCATAACCACCCATCACATGTGTCATGGCTGACATTGGAAAGCACTTTGATATTTCATGTTTCTCGTCAGACACACATTTTTTTTAAATTACCTCATTTAGTAACATTTTATCCATTTAAAATATATCATTATGAACCTTATTATTTAATGTACATAAACAATGACAGGAATTTTCATTAAAACAAATCATCCAAAATACGGTTATTAGTGCATGACTAATATGAGTCATGCCATAATAAATCTAAAGTGACTCAAATGATGTATGTGAACACAAATCTCATTCCATACCATTACACAAAGAAAAATCTCAGAAAATAATAACATCACACAACAAGAACATCACTCAAGGTGAAATAACAAAAACTATTAAAACAAACAACAAGAAAAATAAATCAAATATTGGTACTTATATTTTTCCCCACATATGGGATAGATAATCCTATTCATGATCTTGTGACCATGGCCTGACTCATCGTAGTCTCCTATCAAAATTTCCAAAATAGTAAGACAAAATAAATTAAAAGAATCATTCCTTTAATACCACCTTTTAATTTCCAAGCTTGGGTTCCACATGATGGTGTCGTGAGCTAGTTTTCTATGTGACCACAGGTATGCCACCCCTTAAGATAGTGGCTTACAACATAAAATGAGGGTCTAATATGTAATGTGGGGAAACTGTACCCCCATTTTCAAATAATAAAAACAATAAGAATCAATATAAAATAAATAAATAATAATAAATAATAACCAAGATAATAGCTTAATCAATAAAAGATGAAGCATAACATGATGTGTCATTAACCAACCTTGGTTGACCCTGAACCAGTCACCCGAGCTAGCTTGCAACAACACCCGATAGGTATTCCTGATCCTCTTTGGCTAGTGAAACATTCTAAGGGAATCAATAGAGTGATGATGGGAATTATTTCACCCAATATAAATAAACAAGAGTAGTGTAATAATAATAGAATGACCAAAAAATAAAAAATAGAATGACTAAGAAATAATTGAAAAATAAAACTAACCAAACGTGATGACCACTAAAACTGTATGTGACATCACGTGTCACTCTCAAATCCCTAGACTCAACATAATCCATGGTGATCGAGATCAATCTAAAACCTACACCTGAGAATAAAAATAAGAATGATATATAGGACTGATTATTTAAACTATATAGTATTGCCCATGTAATCTATTCCAAAATGAAATTCCTTTAATCTATATAATCATCAATTTTAGAGTTACCCAAAAATATATAAAATTATGTTTTTCACGCATTTTTCCTTTAAAGAAAATCATGTTCCATTTCACTTCTTATTTTAAACGAGTTTCATTTCTGAGATGTAAGATTTATCCTTTTAAAGAAATATGGATTGAGAAGTAGGAAGTCATAAAAAAATTCTTAACCATTTTTCAAAAACATTAGAAAAATAATTTATCCCCTTTAGAAAAGAGATTCACCGTACAAGGAAGAAAAAACTAAGATCACACAAGGTCAAATGGAAAATAGAAACCAATAGTGATAACCAAAACAATTCACCAAAATATTCCACTAAAGAAAATTAAGTGTTTATGTACATGGAAAAAATTAGGAGATCAATAATAATATAGAACATACTATAAATATAACTCTTACAGAAGGCATGCCTCACTACGAGACATCATAACTCCAAAACACTCAATCACACTATAACTGGCCTAACTGAGGGACACAATCCCAAAGTAGATAATTCATACTAAGGGACACTAGCTTGGATGTAATCTAAACTAGTGAAGCAATAATTCACTGAAATTTAAATCTCTATTATTGGCTCCCTCGTTCAGATTGAAAATGGTGTTACTTAACTAATACCAACCAAAAAATCCATCACATTTATATTCATCACACACATGTAACACACAAAAGTCACCCTAAATCACTCCAAGAGATTTTACCCGTGTTTCCTTCATCCTCCAACACACAAGGGATGTCCCATATAAGGAGAAACCATTCCCGTCAATATTAAAAAAAGCTAGAGGTTCATCCTAAAGGGTGTTTTGAAATTATCTTGTTTTATAAAAGTACCAAACGTACCTCATCCAACCATCTAACACCGACCCATTTTGAAAAGATCCAACACATACAACTTTAAGAGCTAAGAATCCACTTAGACATCCATTTAATAAAATCAAGTCATCATTTTATTTATAAAAAACATTTCAAAAATTAAAGTGGGGAATTTACTCATGCAGTTGATGTGAATAACTCAATCAGATCATTTATTGAAATTTATTACAAGAAAGAAACCACTCTAATTAATGATATAAAATTTCATTGAAAATTATATATCAATAATTAATATAAAAACTTAGTAAAAATAGAAATAATAAAAAATTATTTCATACAATGGCCTCTTCATAGAGATCCTACCTCAAAAAGGGAGTGAACCAAGCTAAACAATTTGGCACTCGATGCCTTTGACAAATCTCTCTCTACAATTACATGCTCATACAGTCCTATATTTATAACCCTTAATCCAATGCACATAATACCCAAGAAATGAGAGAATATGTACAAAGAGGATATATATTTATATACACGTACCTTTGTATGTGGTTGGAACCCTTCGATGAGACACAAAAAAGTATAATTATCCCAAAGGAAACCCAAAATCACATAGGAAACTAAATACAATTGAAATAGAAGAAATAGGGTAGATGAAAACAACCTCAAACAATGAAGGGTGAACTGAAATGGGTTAGAACACTTCATATATGGAGGAAAATGCTGAAACACGCACGAGGAAGTCATGAGACGCACACCAATCACCCTAAATATTGAATAAAAAACAATATATGATCAACCATGACCTAGGGTTTTGACCAAGATAAGTGGGTAAATTATGAGAGGATTTTTTTTGGAAAATAAAAGGAGAGTGGTGAAGCTAACTTACCAAGGAAACCCAAGAAAAATACTCAAAGAAATTGGATGAAATAGGTAGAGAAGGGAGGCATGTCAGAAGGGGGATCACACATGTCCAGAGGTCTGTGGGTGGGGGGGGGGTATTCGTCACATTACCAGAAGAGGGGGTTTATATGTGAGGTATGGGGGGATAAGAATAAGGTTTTATATTTTTTAATTATATTTTATATTAAATTTAATTAATTTAATTTTTAAGAAGTCTTTTCTGTTCAAGGATTGGGTCACATTGTTTGGAAAATGATGTACCAACTCTGCACCCACTGTTGAGCTCCCAGAGCATCCTACAAGGACTAGTCGAACAGTTTTGAAAACTGTGCACCAACTATGTGGTTGGATCTTTAATAACTGTATAATTTCGGACACGGTTATCACACAGTTTTGACGAACATGCTCCTCAACCATGTGACATGCATTGAAATCCCAAAAACTCTAAATTCAACAAAAAAACAACCTGATACTAATAAAATTAAATAGGGTCTCAAAAATATAAATAATAATTGAAATGTGTTAGGTTGGTCTGTGAAATTATATCCACCATGACTCTTTTTTCTCATATAAAGTCCAAATACAATTTGTTAATAAAGAATAAGGAAGGATGAACTACGATCCATGGAAAAAACTAAAAAATCACAGCCCAAATAACCAACTCGAACTTTCATACAAAACCCAAAAAATGTATTCTAAAAATAAACTATGATACCATCCTCACAAGATGCCACAAATCCACAAAAAAAAACTACACAAGGCCAAATAGTTTGAACAAAAATAAAGAGATAAAAAAGAAGAGACTCACTCATTTCTAAACAGAACCCAATAAAGGATACCCTGAACCCTAACATAGAAACCATTGAAGAAACTGGTTATGGTTTTTTTCATGATTTACCACCATCATCCATTACATGAGCCACTATCCAAGTCAACCAACATTTACGATCATGGTCATGCGGATGGGAAATAGGAAATTGTTCCGTTAGGAATACCTAAAAGATGCATTCATTATAAGATAATCACATGGTGGAATCCAAATAATATTATCTTCTAGAAAAACATTAATTTCTATGGCAATAATAGATCTTGAATCTTATGAAAACCAAAAAACCCAACGAAAGGAATCAAGGGACAACGAACACCACCATTTTACATGGGAAAATTAAAAACATTACAAAGACAAACCCCATTAAAATAGATTTCCCAAAAGTAATAAAACAATGTTCTCTATAACCAAAAAAATATGGAACCACATATTACATTAATTACCAAAAATTTGGAATTTACAACAAAAGAATCTTCCGATTAATCTTGGGTTATCGCTACATTCACCCAACTGGTCTAGAATGTTAGCCAAGGGAGTGGATTGGGATCCATGACATTTATAACACCAACTTAAAAAACAATTGCAAATTAACTAAATAGACATAGTTATGATAGAACTTAGGTTGTTTCTGAAATGAAATCTGTATATTCCCATACTTCCCACACTAAAAACACAACCAAAACTAACTCTCGGATGAATCCGTTGAGGTGTAAAACAAAACATTTTCGTACCTATTTTCAACTTGTCATAGGAAGCTAAAATGAATTTTACCTAAACATCCTACTCATTAATTATTCATAATAAACATGGAAAAAGTCACTTTATAATGAAATTATTATTGAATACCCCTTTCAAAGAATCGATGTTTTATGATTTCTTCCCTAACTTGGTTTGGGAGATACGATACCAACTCAGTGAAGATCTTATCAAACTATAACACCGTTGAATCCCCCTACTTGTGAAAGTACAAAACTAAAACCATCAGTATTCTCAGGTCATTAGGGATGTTCTTCTTGATGAATAGGCCTTAAAACATTCTCATGAGTAATTCTTATGCATCTCGGCCTAAATAACAAATTTCCACGATTGCAGACATATGCCTTCCAACATGAATGTATCAAGATCAGGCTTGATATGTTCATGAGATTAAATCAGAAAAAATATATCCTCAATATTTTATAGCCATTCCTTAGATTTTCCTTGTTCTGGATACCCAACGAAATGATGGGGGTTTGACTATTGGAACCTACATACAAACTCATGATATTGAGAACCGCTATGATCCATATCAAAAACAGATGAACCAAATGTATAAATTACAGCTTGATCAACCAAAAGACACAAGATGAATTAACCACTCATAGATATTTTTCTAAATCCGTTACAACTCAATGGGGATAAAATCTAGAAATTGATATCACAAAATCAAATCAAAACATATCATAAATCAAAATTCGAAATCAAATTTTCATATAAAAAACTCAATCATAAAACATCATTTCAACAACACCTTCATTGTATCAAATAAAAATCCCAAAAAAAGGAGAACTCCAAATGCAAAAAGGAAGTATCACGAGCTTTCAGTTTTTTAAATCATTTATATTCCCTCCCTTCATTAAGAACATTTTCAGAAAACATAGCAAGCCTTCCAAATCAAACACCCACCATTGGTATTCCATTTAGCCTCATATATATGCATATAACCTATCTAGATCAAGAACCCATTAATACATACCATGAACCATACACATACAACATACATGCATCCTTATACATATATGTGAGCACTCATAAGAATACTAGGAGTCGATAAAAGAAACAATAAAACATCTAAACCCACTTTAAAAATACCCCAACCAATCCTAGAGGTACCTGATATCATCATAGAAAGAAAATTAATTAACACATTCATTTTTAAAATTTAAAATTTTAAAAAACCTTTCAAATAATGACAAATCAATATCCAAAATGACTTCCATTCTAAAAACAATCCATTTCCCTCTCAAATAGGTTCAATGTTTTGGTTTTTGAAATCTCATTTTTGATAAATCAGTCACAATTCTGTCAAAACAATAAAATATATTAAAATATAAATAAAAACACCCCAAAACCATAACAGGATAACCTTAGGCAAAAATGAAAGAAACCTACCATTAAACGGGTCAAAAATATCAAAATATTAAAAGGAAAAAAAATCAACTGGGGAAACTAGTGCCGATAGATGACTTGGCCATATGGTTAGAAACCATATGCCAATCAATCCACTGACATAGAGTTTTCTAGGACAACATATGTAATGACCATGACCCAAAAAGCGACCCGAACTATGTTAAATGAGTCAGGTGTTACTACCTTAGGGGCACCTCCCCGGACGCCAAAGGATGCCAACCACCAGCGAGGGTCTTTATAGGTGGTATGGGGAGGATATACCCTCTCAAAGGATAATAATGGTACAGGTCTGAGTTTAATAATATAGATAAATCAGAATATTGACTTAGAAGACTTGAAACAGACCCGTAGAGCAGAAGCACAATCAATATCAATAAATAGCTGAAGCAATAAATATAAAAACTAGTATTGGAAAGTAAATAGAACATCATTTTAAACACTTTTAACTAGCACTGAAAAAAATGAATCCAAAATAGATCATACATATCCATATATAAAAAGGGTGCTAATGGCTAACCAACAGTAGATATAAAACAAGTAAGCATGCTGATACAGGAAAAAAATAAAAATAAGTTAAAATCCATCTAAGAAAGACCGCAAGGTCCCTACCATCCCCTTGAGATATAAAATGCAGTACAGCTTCTGAAGCTGGCGTCTTAAATGCACGTGAATTCATAAAGTCTTCATGTGTCCTGACGGGCCCGTGCAGGGGGTGAGACGAATCACAGTAGGATTCCACCCAAAGGTGCATACCTAATATATGTGTTTAAATAGGCATGAAGTTATAAGTAAAGCATTAAACAATACAATTCACAAATGAAGTAAAACTACACTAGTGCTCACCAGCCACCATGGAGTGTCACCTACTTCGGCCAATGCCAGAATCTCTTTCATGTAACCCAGAATCATGTTCCCCATGACTACATGTGTCTCATGTTCCAAATTCCCAAAGACACGCCTGTGAGATAGTAACCTGGAGGAACAACGATAACTGTCATCAAATAAGTAACCAGAGGGACATCGATGGCTTGCCTCAAAATAATGTAACTGGGGGGAATGTGATGTCTGCCCTCAAAATAATGTAACCAGAGGGATATCGATGTCTGCCCTCAAAATAATGGTGTGCCTCTGCCCCCATCCTGATAGCCTCAATGCTACCCCTATAAAGGCTCCTCACCTCCCAGGTGGATTTCTACGACAAGCACCACCAAACAAATAACACCTAGACCGCAACTAATGGGATCCTCTACCCCCATGAGTGGTCAAAACCACCTCATCACAGAGTCTCTCTTTGGCACACTACTCATAGATCCATCTGAGAGGTAATCACCAAAATAGTACCCAAGCCACAAAACATCTGACACCTTGGGTCGCTAAGACCATTCCGCTCATGTCTGATGGTCTCTCCATCCTAGTAATGCAGGCCATGCCAAACCTGACAGTCATCATGCATCAAACTGTCTCCCATGACGCCCAATCCCATGGTCAGAACCACCCAATCTGACCCGGGCCAATCCCATAATGGGATCATCATCACTCAATAATATCCTGGCCATGCCCAACACAACCCAATGGTTTCAGCGTATGGAAGTTAGAAATTACATAAATATCATATTTAAATAGAACACATAAATAGGGAAAAAAATCTAAACAGTTGAATTGAACTAAACAAGTGTTTTCCTATACCATCATGGATGTCTTTAAGGCCTATACAATTTCATATCATGGTTTAATAAAAAAACTCAATAGTTTGAAACAATAGAAATCAATTATAACAATTTTGGAATCCCGGCAAAAATTCCCCGTTAAGCCACAGCTAGTCACCCAATCCCACTCAAGCAAAAAAGGTAACATGGCATACACAAAGTCATACCATCTGTCAAATAAAAAATTCAATAGGAAATAATAGGTAAATTAGGGTCTTGCTCAAAATACCCGAAAATGCTCCATAGGCAGCAACACCCAAAAGTCTGCGAAAACACAAAAATGGTATTCACCACCTACCCGAGACATGTAGACGTAGGCACGTCGTATATCGAGCTACAATTCAAAGCCGATATTTGTAAATCAAATTTTCTGTCAAATCATGGCACTTCCACTTGGATGTAAACTATGGTGCATGAGGTAAGGGATCATGAACAGAACAGTGTGAATGCGTGTAGCATTGTTGTTGCAATCCCGCATCTACTGTTAGATTGAAGAACGAATTTCGTATGAAGAATCTAGGGAATGAAACGTTTTTGGCCTCCTAGAGCACCAAGGTCCAAAAAAGGGGAAAAGAAGGTTTTTCTGGAAAATAGATGTTGTGATCTTTCATTTAAGGGGAAAAAAGTACAAATCATGAATTTAAGGACTACAAGACATGTAGTTTCCTTTTATGAACTCTGACATAAGCGGAGATAGACACACGACTTGGGCGATCCAAACGGGTTAACACACGGATTGAACCCAGCAGTTACACAGAAAGGGAATACACAACCTGTCAAATATCACTACACACTGTGTGGTAGGAAAAACATACATGGTCATCAGACATCATGTACTCGGTGAGCACTTGGTTGATACTTGCCCAACCCATATAGGGCATGTAATTTAGAGTATACGGTGTGTAGTTCTGGAAATTTCTAGAACTTCCCATATTTTCCCAGTCCTCTTAAGAACAAGTAAAAAAATCAAATAAGGTCAGGATTTTGACCCAATCTAAAACCCCATGTTCTTACAATCTCCCCACATTAACATAGCTCATCCCTGAGTTATGAAACAAAACCAGAATGTGGAACCAAACATAACAATCCAATCATGTATCATGGAAATCTCCGGTTTCAAATGTTATGACTAAATTACTCAAGGGGATTCCCACCTTAGGAATTTCCTAGCACAATCTCAACCAGACAAAACTCAAACATGAAATGGTTTACTAACCTTTTTTCTGGACACATGGTACTCTCAGGATGCATTATCAACCCTGTGCCTCATTGGTACTCCCAGGTCATTCCTAAATCCCAAAGAATCCTACAATACATCAATGTATGCCATCACTAGGTCCTTCATCCTATGGATGATTAAAAACACCTGATTCCATGCACCTCATGTAACCAACATGCTCGATGCCCTGATTCCCACGACACCTCATGTAACCCGCATCCTCGATTCCCTGATGCACAAGGCACCTAAAGTAACAAACATCCTCGATTTCCATGATTCTATGCATCTCATACATATATATAAATATATCACGTGCCTGACATGGCACCAATCCCACTAGCCAACATCTAGTCAGTCCACAATGATCATGTGCATCACATGCACTCAAAACAGAAATGCCACTACAGGTCATGCCAAAAAAAAAAGAAAAACATGGAAATCACTGCCACACCCATGGTGTACCTCTAACCATCATTGGTTCACCAGATTTCTTAGCCTATGGAAACTACACTACGTGCACCTGGCCAGAAGTACGACTGTCAGATTCCTGACCGCCCTATGATGTTTCTCCATCCACCGACCACTGACCCCTAAACTTGGTCTCGCTGTCTCTATCATGTCCTCTGTGGGAAGATGATCTTCAGATACCCTCTCCCAGTACTGAACCTGATCCAATCCCAGATACCACCATTGGTCTTGGTCACTTTCGGTCGACTGTATGAGAAGGATTCCTGCAAAACCTCTCTAGATGCTCGACATGTCCACATGCTCGAAACTATTTTGGAGGCCTATCACTCTAATTTTGAACATCCCTTGGTTGTCCACACTAAAAGAAAAACACTGAAGAGCATCCACAAGGTGGTATAGCTGAGTCCTTTGCCTAACCACCCTACAGGAACTCATCCCTTCCTCGCTTCCAGCTGTCTAAACCATCACTTGAAACTATTCCCCAACCAACCTAGGGGATGTCCCTCTGGTTTCCCTTTTCTACGAGTTCCTTATTCACCGCATCTGAGAATGAACCCAGCATAAAGATATTGACCTCGATCTGAATGGCGTGTCACAATCCATCTTCGAAGAGCCTCACCCTTGCCACATCATCGCTTACCAAAGCAGGTGATAAGTGAGACAACTCAGTAAAAGTATCTGCATAGTTCATGACAAACATGTCTCCCTACTGAAGGATCAAGAACTCCTAAGATCTCTTTTCTCTCAGTGTCTATGGATAGAAGTGCTCAAAAAACCTATCTTGGAAGTCTTTCCATGCTAGCCCCTAATGCCTGCAAGCCTGAACTTTCACATACCACCAGCGCTTTTCTGGTCCTCACAACATGTATGTCGCCAGCTTGACCCTCCGCCATGGAGGCATCTCGAGCTATTCGAAGACCATCTACATGACCTTTATCATGTTCTCAGCTACCTGTGGACCACACTCACCCTGAAAAAGGGGTGGGTGCTACGATAGGAACTCCCCCGTCAGATATGCCATTGATTGATCTGTACGATGTTCACCTCTGTCGATCCCCTGCAAGACCCATACCAGGCTATCTCGGAGCTGCTCATTGAGCCATGGTACGAACGCTGCCAAACCTGGTTGCTATCTTGCCTGCACTGGATCCTAAACCTGATCCTATCCCTGAGCATGTACTTGTGGCTCCTGCTTTTCCTGCACCGAATACTGAACCAGTTCCTACTCCTCCATCATTATACCATCTCCCGTATGATGCTCCATCTAAGTCACCCAAAAAGGAACCTACTAAATACCACAAATGGTTAGATAGCCCACAAACCTAACAATTTATACATATATAATGCAGATAAGGAAAGCAATAAAGGGAAGTGCATAACTATAACCCTTACTCTTCCCCACCGCAAATATGCCCCATGGCATCCCACCGTCGTGACCTCCTTACCCACCTTTAACAGAGCCATGTATCAATAGTACCTCGGGCCATGCCCTTCCTGAAAACTAATGTTGCCTCAAACCCACAATCGAGTCACCCAATCCAAGTGATCAAAATCACCCCAACCATAGTACATTCTTGATCTCATAACAGCCATACCCAAATACCGTGCCACATGCAATTATACCAATATACAAAGAATGGAATAACATATTACAATAAATAAGAAATTCTATGAGGAATTTCACCTATCAATATTACAAAGCATACAAAGCATGGCATTTGAACTTATTCGCAATTTATTATCACATCACAAAGCATACATGCTGTTATGAAATTGGAATACTAGAATATGTGCCTATCAAAAGCCATGAAAACAAGGCTTGTCATACCAGGCCAAGGTCCAATTCTCCACTACCATACCAGGTCAAGGGTTACACATCAAAATCAATAACATCACACACCTAGTGAGCCTCCAAGGTGGAAATCATATAAAATATAATCTAGGAAAAAGAAAGAAATAATTCTCACCCATAGAAACTTGGTTAATCCCACGTACAATGGGATGTAGGAACCCAAGCACAAGCTAGAAACCTAGTTCTAGTAAAAACCTATCTCTAGTCTACCATATCCCAAATAGTAAAACCATTAGAAAATAAAAGAAAAGTATCAATATCATTAGTAGCTAGTGAAACACTGCTACTAAATCCCTACAATGAACTCCATTGATACCACTTTGTAACGACCTGGACTCGAGCAACCACCCAAACAATGCTAAATGGGTTGGGTGTTACTACCTTAGGCGCACCTCCCCGAATGCCAATGGCTGCCGACTAGCAGCAACAATGTTTATAGTTATAGTGGGGAGGCTATAACCTCTCATAGGATAATAATGGTACTAGTCGGAGTATAATAATAAAGATGCAGTGGAAAATCAACTCAGCATACTTGAACCAAACCTGCGGAGCAGAAGCACAATCAATACCAATAAACAACGAAAGCAAAAAATATAAACAATAGCAGCTAAAAGTAATCAGAACAGCATATTAAACACCTGTAACTACAACTGAACAAAAAAACATAAATCAAAAGAAGATAAGACATATCCATATATTAAAATTGTTTTAATGGCTAAACAACTGTAGATACAAATAAAGTAAGCATGTTGGTACCAGAAATAAATAAAAAAAATGTAAACTCCAGGTAGGAAAGACCTCAAGGTCCCTACCGTCCCCATGTGACAGCTAATGCAGTTCATCTCCTGATGCTGGACTCTTTCCTGCATGTAAATTCATTAAGTCTGCACGCATCCTGATGGGACCATGCATGGTGTTAGATGAATCTGAGTAGGATACCACCCAACGGTGCATATGTAATATAATTGTTTAAACATTCATACAATTATAATGAAAACAGTAAACAATATGATACACTAATGAACACAAACATTACTGGTGCATAGCAGCAATCATGGAGTGTCACATGCTTCAACCAATACAGGAATCTTTGTCATGTAACCCTGCACCATGTTCCCCCTGACACAGCATATCTCAAGTACCGATATCTCAAAGGCACGACCAAGTGATATTAACTTAGAGGAGCATCGATACCTATCCTCAAATAAGTAACTGGAGGGACAACGATGTCTACCCTGAAAAAGAAAATAACATGATGGAAAGCGTTGTCTTCCCTAAAAATAATGTACCCGGGGGGACATCAATGTCTTCCCTCAAAATAATGGTGAGCCTCTGGCCCCAACCTGATAGCATCAACACAATCCCCTGAAGGCTCCTCACCTCCCATGTGGCTTCCTATGGAAAGCACCCCAAACCAATAGTACTTAAACCACAACTAATGGGTACCTTTACCCACATGAGTGGTCCAGACCACCTCATCACAGAGTCTATCTGTGTGCACACTACTCATAGTTTCGAGTGGGCGGTATTCACAAAAATATTACCTAAGCCACAACACATCTGACTCCTCATGTCTTAGAGACCATGCCGCTCAAGCCTGATGGTCTCTCCATCTCAGTAACTCGGGCCTTGCCCAACCTCACAGTCATCCTGCCTCAAAATGACACCCAGGACACCTAGTCCCATGGTTAGAACCACCCAATGTAACCCGGGCCAATTTCAACCTGTGATCAGAATCAATCAAGAATATCTGGGCCATTCCCAACATTAGCCAGTGGTTACTGCATATGAAATTTAGCAATTACAAAGATAAAATATTTAAACATAACACATTAATAGGAAAAACAATCTAAACATTTGAATTGTTCTAAAAAATGTTGTCCTATACCATGTTGGAGGACTCTAAGGCCTCTATCACTTCATATCATGGTTTAATAAACTAATCTCAATAGTTTACAAACAATAAAATTCTATTATAAAATTTTTGGAATCCCCATCAAAATCTCCCGGATGAGCCACATCAACTCGCCCGACCCCGCTCAAGAAACAGGTACCATGGAATACCCAATGGCATCCCATAAGTCAAATAAACAAGTAAACATGAAAAAGTAGGAAAATTAGGGTTTCACTTAAAATACCTGAAAATGTGCCATAGGCCGTGCTACCCAAAAGCTCAGAAAAACACAAAAAGTGGCATGAACTACCTCCCTAAGACTCGTAGACATAAGAACATCCTAAGTCAAGCTTGAATTCAAATCCGATCTTCATTGATCTGCGTTTCCATCAAATCTCAGCAATTTCACTCAAATGGAAACTGCGACGCGTGAGGAAAGGGATCATGAACGGAATAGGGTGCGTGGGTTTATCTTCACTATTACGATCCCACAGCCACCAGAAGATTTCAGAATGGATTCCAGATAAATAATCCAGGGAAGGAAACAGTTTCGGCCTCCTAGAGTTTCAATGTCAGAAAATGGGGAAAAAAGAAGTTTTTCAAGAAAATAGACGCAATGATCTTTCCATAAAGAAAATAAAAATAGTACAAAATGTGTATTTAAGGACTACACGCTGTGTAGTGACCATTTAAATACTACGAAATAAGAAGAGATAGACACATGACTTGGGAGCTCCTTAGGGGTTGACACATGGATTGAACCCAGCCGATACATATAAATGTAATACATGATGTGTCGAATAACACTACACACCGTGTGGTAGGAAATTCTTACATGGTCATCACATGGCATGTACTCAGAAAACACATTACCAGTACTCACCCAACCCATACACGACATGTACCTTAGAGTACACGGTGTCTAGTTCTGGAAATTTCTAGAACCCTCTAGATTTTCCTAGTCCTCTCAGGAACAAGTCAAAAATTCCAACAGGGTCTGGATTTTGACCCGTTCAAAAAACCCAGGTTCTTACAACGTCCATGGATCTACATGGATCTCTTGGCACTATGATCTCTCTGAGACAACTGCCATAACTCTAATTTCATTTTTCAAAATACCAAGAAAACCATATACACAAAATAAAATAAGATAAACAAGGCTTCCTGGGGAAACTCATGGTTTGGTCTAGAATGTGTTGGCCAGAAACTCCCCCTTACATAAACCCCATGCTCTGATATTCATTCTCTATCTACCATCACAACCCAAATAAATAAGGGATATCTGAAAGTTAGGTCCTTTAAAAAATCTAGTATCAGATACCATTTTGTTAGGAAAGAACCTAGGTTGAACTTGAACCGATCACCCGAGATGGCCCGCAACAAGGCCTGATAGGTGTTCCTGGTCTTCTCTGGTTGGTGGAAAGTTACAAGGGTATAAAAAGAGTGATGATGGGAATAATTTCATCCAATATAAATAAAAAATATATCTGAATGATAATAGAGAATCCCAAAATATATAAACCAAATAGAAAGACAGAGTAAGAACTGAAAAATAAAACTAACCAAACCTGATGGCCACTAAAACTCATTGTTACCCCACTGGTCAATATCCAGTACAATGATACGACATCTCCCATAGAGATCGAGATCGTGATGAAACCTGCACCTATGAATAAAAACAATAATGGAGAATATGCCAGAGTACTAAAACATACTATATTTTCCCATGTAATCCTTTCCAAAATTCATTTTTTAAACAAAAGAATAATCAATTTCATGTTTGAACTATAATATATAAATGTATGTTTTTCACACATTTTACAATAAAATAAAATCATGTTCTATTTCCCATGTAATTATAAACTAGTTTATTTTCTATGAATGAAATATTTAACCTTTTAAATAGAGGGGACAGAGTAGAATAATGTATAAAACATTTTCAAAACCACTTTCAAAAAACATCTGAATATCAATTTATAACCTTTAGCAAAGATATACAAAATACAAGGTGGAAAAATAAATGATCACACAAGGGAAACAGAAAATAGAATGAAAGAGTGACCAACCAAGCAATGCACCCCAATAATCCACTACATGTAATTATTTTTGGAAGTACATGGGAAATATTAAGTTCTCGTGAATTATCTTTAACATACTATTTCTGTGACTCATCCTAAATTCATTATTTACCTGATGACATAATAATTCTCAAAAGGTCAATCTCACCATAACTAGAGTGACCGTGGGGCACACTCCAAATTAGATAGTCCATACTAATGTCCAATATCCAGTGCATAATCTAAACTAGTGAAACAACCATTCATTGAAAATTATATCTCTATACTAGGTTCCCATGTTTAGATTAACATGGTGGTGGGTCAACCAATAAAATCCAAGAAATCCTTTATATACATCACACACAAGCACACACACCAGTCACCACAAATCACTCCCAGGGATTTCCCCCTTCTTTCCTTCAATTTCCACCACATTAGGGATATCCCATCTGAGGACCATCCATTCCAATAAATATTCAACAAGACTAGAGTTGAATCACAAAGATAGTTTTCAAAGTAAATTATTTTATAAATGTACCAAACGTGCCTCAACAAAGCATCTGACACCAACCCTTTTTCAAACGATCCAACACACACCAATTTCAAAACCATAAATCCACATAGACAACTATTTAAGAAACCCAATCCATCATTTTAAATATTAATTTTTTTTATAAAATTCCAATGGGGTATTTCACCAGGAACATGATGTGAAAAAATTAATCAAACCATTTATTAAAAGACATTATATGAAAGAAACCACTCCAATTCAAGATTGAAAATTTTAATAACAATAATATATCAATAATTAATAAAAAAACATTTCGAGATATATAATAAATAAATTATTATTAAATTTAATGGTCAATGCATATAGATCCTACCTCAAAAAGGGAATGCACAATTGAGAATAATTTGGAAATTGATGCCTTTAATGAAGATCACTAAACAATTGAATTCACATACACTCCTATATATATACACCTTAATCCAATGCACCTATTACCCATTCCATTTGGGATTATGTAAAAGGAGGATATATATATACGTACCAATGTATGTGAGTAAAACCCTTTGAAGAGCCACTAAACAATCTAATTAACCAAAAGGGATCCCAAATCACCGAAGAATCTAAATAAAATTGCAATAGAAAAAATAGAGCAGTAGAAACAAACCTCAAACTTTGTAAAATGAATCAAAATGGAGAGAAGTGCTTCAAATTCAGCCGTGAATGCGATAACACATATGATACAAACTTTGGAGTCCAACCATATGCCCCATAAATAGAAGAAGGAACCAAAATCTAGTTAGACATGACCTTGTGTTTCAAATGGGATAATAATGAAATAGACAGAGGGAATATCACTGAAAAATTCATGGATAGGGAATCATTGACCATTCCTAGGTGATCCGAGTAGAAAACCAATGAAATCGGGTGAAATCAGTATAGAAGAGAGTCTCTCTTGATGGGGGACCACATTCTGCCGAATGTTCGGGGGGGGGGGGGGCTATGTCAAATAAATAACTAATGGGAGATGTTTGTGAGGTAGGGGTTATGTGATATGATTAGGGTTTTATATTTTTATTTTTTTTATATTTTATTTTATTTTTTGATTTTATTAAAAAAATGTCTATGTGGCACACAGTTTGGGTCACACAGTTTGGAAAACTGTGTGCCAACTATCCACAATCTACCAGTCTTCTAGAGAAGCTCGCACTGGATGGTCGCACGTTTTGGAAAATTGTGCACCAACTATGTGGTTGGATAAAAAAACTATAGAATCTATCACCTAACTAATGAACAGTTTTGCAGACCATATGCCTTAACCATGCGACCTGAATTATATGCCCATAAACTCTCAATTCAACGAAAAATCACCTATAGAGAAATAAATTTAATAAGGGACTAAAAAATAAATAAAATAATAGGAATGTGTTGGGTTGGGGTGTGACATGATGAATCATTAATTTGGAAAATTATTATAAAACCATGAGGTAAATATGCCATTCTATATCAGTTTCATGTGTCTAATGAAATCTTGAAATAAAAACACACTAAAATCTCTTAATTATGTCCCAAAATCATGTTTGGGTCCCTCATGCATACATCATCTCAAAAAAAGTCATCAATGTAATATTGGTATCTTTCCCTTATCTTCTTTTGTAAACATAAAATTGATTTGGGAACTGATCATGCATCCCGAGTGGGGTGTGAGTACAACTCAGTAGGCCACATACAATGACTTCTATAGTATTATCCATTCTATAATAGTGTATGATATTCTATAAATAATAAATAAAAAATGATAAATTAAGTAGTCTGATCATTTAATTATTATTTAATTAGCAACATAGGCCCATGGGTTTAGGGTAACACCCAAACCCATCATACATACTTTGACCCAAGCCATATTCTGAACCACAAATCATGGGAATATCACAATTCATTCCTTTACTAGATTTCAATATACATTTTATTCAAATTTCATTTTGGGTGTCTTGTAACATCAATCCATATACAAATATGTTTGGGGCATAGAGCATCAATCGGGGACCCTATGGGTATTTGGATCATCAGTCTTTATCCCACAACACATGGGTATTTAGGGAATCTGTAACTATCTCATACATTATTGTTCACATGAATTCATTGGGGGTATTAGAGCATCACTCTGGAAACCTGTGCGTATTTGGAGCATCAATCCCCAACCCATATTCTATTTGTAAATAAATTATAGATATCACATTTAACACATTCTTAATACAATTAAACATTATTAGCCTCTATTCAATAATTCTAAAAATTGACCATCATTTCATTTATAAAGAATAATATAGGTTATTTACATTAATAACAAAAAATAATAAAACAATTCACAATTATTCCATTTTTTTATCAAATTAGCATCATATTTTATTAAACCTTTATGGTTATATCAACAAATCACAGTAATTTCCATCATCAAGGTGCAAAAAGTATATAATTCAATTCCTACAACATTTGTTTCCCATTTTCACATTCCTTAATAGTCATTTCAAATGAACTAAAACACACCATTGGTTTCCAGTAAATACACTCTCATTATATTCAACTAGTCCAATGTCATCCATGCAGGATTTCCCAATTTCATTTCATTAAATTCAGAAATTTAATTTAGATCATATTTTAACAATGTGGAAATGAAATAAAAGAATTTCACGAAGATTTTAATAATAAATATTAATTAAATTTGAAATTAGATAACCCATCTCATGATCATTTTTGAACACACACCAAATACCAACCCTCAATTTTATATGGAAGGATCAAAATCACAATAGAAAAAAGGACTAGGATCAATACCTATGACCAAGATCATATGAAAAAGACTCATCAAAACTTATATCTAAACCAATCTCCAATGGAGGAAAATCACCCTTCTTACTGGAAAAGTGGGACATGTGAGAGAAAACACTAAATGGGGTTGAGATTATAAACAGTGGAGGATTCAGTCCTTCAACCAGATCATAGAATAAAGAAGGGGTACAAGGAGCCTTATATTCTTCTAAGGACCCTCAAATATTTGTGTAAGTAGGTTAATTCTGAAATAGGGTGTCTAAGGTGAATATTTGGGGATTCAAAAAAATTAATATAATAACTCAGGGATTTAATTTCCAGTTCACATGGTTTCTTGGGTAGGGTGCTTGATTTTCCAGACCCTTCACCTTAACCATGGAACCGTACTTATAGGGTGGATAATTATTCCAAGTCTATAACACAGTTTGGAAATTCATGCACCAACATTGAAAAGCCCCTCTATTTGAGGCTGCACGGTTTGGGAAGGGAGGCCACATGGTTTAGTATAATATTGTACAACTTCTATGGATCCAATAACTGAGGTATAATTTCCTAAGGAAATCATTATGATCTTCTATAACCATGAACCCACTATTCATAGCCCCATGTAATTCTAAATTTCTTGAAATTCATCCAAACAAACCCAAAGTAAAACAGATCCCTGATATACTGAAAACAAGGTTATAATAATTCCTAAAAATGAACATGATACATCCCTCTAAGGGTAGGGATCTTAAAAAAACAATGATTACTATAGGAACACTAGTTAAAAAAAAGGTTGTACATGATACTCATAATACCCATACCTACTCAGAAAGGCATTATTTATAATTTTAGATTCATTATTTTTCATCTTGAAGTAGCTAGATCAATGATCAATATTTGTTAACTACATATCCTATTTAAAATTTTCAAACAATAAATCTATCAGAGGCAATAGAAAATTATTCTTTACCATTACTCAGTTGAGATTTCGGTAATCACCACAGTGGAAATTAACACTATTATCATTCATTGAAAAGAGAACATTTTCCACCCATTCTATCACACTCGGGCATATAAATATATTCAAAATAATGTCATCCAATTGGGTTTTGAAATCATTCATTTTAGGTGGGGGTATACGAAAGGATAGAATAGGTTCTAGTTGAGAACCCATTTCAAAATTAATAGAAAAGGGAACTTCTCTTAAAAATGGAAAATTATAGAAAGAAGAAGGAAAAACATCAGAAAAATCATGTAAAACTTGATAGAGATCATAACTCAGTGATTCTCACTATAAGATAACGGAAATCACTGATATTACCTTGCCAAACAGTAGAATATAAGGTTTAGATCTACTTGATCTTGGGTCCCAATATCAAATAAAGACATGTGCCACCCCATCGAGCATGGTAATGGAGGCCCGACGAAGATAATAATCAATCCAATCATATTGTGAAATCGTAAAATCCATCCTATCAATGATGTTATGGTATTTAATATTTTGGACAGTAAAAATCTAGGTTATATCAGTATCTTATAAAGAGAAAACACTAGGAAACTAAATAACGTAGTTTATTTTCATTCTGAGGGGCACATCAGTATCTATCACATAAGATAAAAATATTTTTTAGGATGTTTCATAAAATCATAAAAAATTATTCAATATGAATTAGTGTAAAGAACAAATATCAAATAAAGAAGTCACTAATAAAAAATATATGGTGATGATACCTCTAACTGTCATTGGGTCCATAATAAATTCATCTAGAGTCATTAACACAATGTGAATAATACTTTTTCTATATCCCTATAGGTGGAACCACATTGGTCTTGATGAATCTGATTGTTCCATAATACTTTTAGGAAGAAAATATCCCACTCCACTATGTGGGGTATGAAATATATAACCTATTTTTTGTTAAATTTGCAGAGTATGTGTAGAAACTGAAGATCTTGGTGTCCTTAGTTCAAACCAATTTTAAATTTCCATCATTGCCTGACCACATGAAAGTCAACGGGCCACTACCAGGCACTATAGGAGTTCTAGAATAACAATTTCATCAAGATCAACCATGAGACTCATCATGATTACTCATATCTTTAATGGAAGTCATAGAACTACCTCTTGAGAAAGTGGAACTCATGTCAATGTTGAATTACCATCTAGACCATGATAAGCCATCAATTCTATGTCAAGTAACTTATTATAAGAAATCACTTTTAGCATGAGAATGTGGGATAAAATATCATCTCAAATTACCATATCAAATATTAGTTCCTTCAAATTCTCATTAGTCATGATCTTAAGAGAAAACATTAATAGCTCAATAAAGATATTTTAATACTATTTTTGGCCTTTTTAATTTATTAAATATTCATAAACTCCAAGTAATTTTCTAAAACAATAGAATATGGATTGAATTGACCATTAAAATGGATATTGAAGTCCTTCCACTCAAAGACTTCATGCGTCTTTGTCGTTCCCATCGAATCACACCACCTTCTTCTAGGATCCCCACTCTTTAATGTATAACACATCACTTTGATTAAATTTGGTGTTTCTAAGAACAAAAAAAAACTCAATTCGTTTTAGTATATCCGTATCCCCTTAAGGATCATTAGATCCTTTTACTGCTGCTGAGTTATGGTAATGAAACTCTTGGGAATGATCTCAAGGGTCATCCATTCAAGGTTCTGTGACTATATCCTAAATAATAACGGGTGTGTCATCTTTTCCTAGATCATGGAATATATGTACAACTTTCTTAATGTGATTCACAGAAAATGGAAGATTTATTTATTGTGTTTCATCAGAAGAACCATCTTCAGTTCATTAAAAATATTTTCATGGAGGCATGATGCTATAAACCATCAATAGGATCCAAGAAAAATGTTAACGAATACCCTCATATCAAAAAATAAAACAGAAGTCTGTAGTATGGTATTTTCAAAAAACTTTAATAAAAAAAGGAAAATTAATATAAATAGATAAAAATACTCATCATAGATACATTTAATCCACCATCTATGGTGAATTAGGGATTTTTATGAGAAAACAAGGCCAAACACTTGTTCATAACTATATCCAATGCCACATAAATCCTATTTACATTTTACAAGGAAAACATAGACCAAATATTGACATCAATAAATGATTATTAACTTACACCATTAATAGAATTTTTTGAAAAACCACATTGGATACCCAGCTACCGTAATGCCCAATCAAAAAATAACATATCCTGAAGGGTGTTTCAGATCTCCATGGTTTGGTGGATAGAACATGGAATTATACAAGATCAAATAAGGAATACTATTTAAACAAAATTGGAAGAAAAAATATTCAAGTCAGTATATCAATTATAATAAAAGAGAGTTCCCACGATGCCAAATAGCTAAATGAGTACCCCAAAAGATAGATAAATAAATTAAATGAAACAACAACATAATCTAGAAGAAATCATATAAACCATATTTATCAAGTGGAATAGAACTCCACCTGTAACCATCACTACTCCTCAGTCTCATGGATCCTGAGCATTCACCACCTTCAAGTGGCGCTTTCCTATTATAGATACCTAGATGAAGAAAATCAAAAATCTCATGAAGGAAAAGGTATAGTGTGATCTATAAATCCCATTAGGTTCTCACTAAGTGTTATATAATATATTCCATAATAATAATCCATTAATTATTTATTTTTCAATAAAACAATGTATGAAAATACAAATTGTAGTCATATATAAAATAAAAAAATGTTTTCATATCAATATTTTGAAAAAAATTCAAACATGTATTAAATAAACATTTTATACTAGATAATTTATATTAATAATTTAGATTGAGTCAAATATTTCAATAATAAGTGGAATATTTAATAAACAATACCCAATGCGTACCATATTAATCAACCTTGAAGTACATTATTTTCTATCAATATGATCCCTACTCTTCAAAAATATGTGAGCGTAGATAATCATGTGTGAACACATCCACCTCACCTAAGTCTAATACGAGTCTTCAATATTCCATCATGTATAATCATGTCGGTCTTGGTTTTTGTTAGAGTTTTCATCAACAAGTCATTGCTAGGAGATCAATTTCCTAGAGGTCTTATCCTACCCGTACTCACTTGTTTTGAATCAATAAATAAATCATGGGAAGTCATATAATTAAAAATAAATATTCATTTACAATTCAATTACCCAAATTTTATTACAAATATGCTAAATCAATTTCAAAACCAATTTATAGGTTTTTTATTTTACATTATTTTTCAATCCAAAACCAATAATCTATTTTCATCATTTACATTTTATCCATTTTTTCAAAACAAATCTCAAATTACTTCATCAATTTGATCATTATCAAAATATTTCTCATTGTTCCAATTCCATTTTAATTGGGGGGTTTTTCCCAAAACCCATTAAATTTCATATTCCAAATTTAAATCTCATCAAATAAGGTTTTTATAAATAAATTGAAAGCTATTTTAAACAATTTAGGAAATTAAGGGTTATAATTTCATGTAAAATATCAAATTGAACCACCTATATTTAGTCACCAAAATAAATTATCAACAACTAAAATGATAATTCCAATGATTTTAATGGAAAATAATAATCATATATAAAATCAATATCAAACTAGATAAGGATTAGATACGTTATAAAATATTTTAAATCCATAAAGAACATGATAATGTGAAACCCTCTGATGAGTCGATGAAATAATATCATAAGAGAACTCTTATGAGGATATCACTTCACTATAGATAGATCCAATCATTCCCCATACACTTTGATTGACCAGAGGAGGTTTGAGGAACCAAAATCACATATCAAGAGACTCAATGGAAGGAAAAAATTATATTAGGGTATAATTATGAAAATAGATAGTAAAAATGGTGGGTTTGAGAGTTTTAAAATAATTTTGGGACTATTAAATTTCCAAAGATAAGATTAGTTGGATGGGGTGAATGATTAGGTAAAACTGCATGCCATGTGTACATGACTACTATTTTGGATACATGGTTTCCACTATTTGGGCATGCAATTTTGGAAACAATGCAATAAATATAGATTTCCCAGTATCCAAGGGGTGTATAGTTTTTACTAGGGGGATGCATGGTTTAGTCAAATCATGTGCCAACCATATATAGCCAAAAAAGCCTAAAAAATTTCATTTTCTCCCAAAATGACCAAAAAACAAGATCCATCTCATTGATGTAAAAAATATGGGTCAAGGAATAGTTTAAAATAATTAAATTTATGTTATAAATAAGGTGTTAATTTTTATTTGTACATATTATGTTTTTGAATTTAGATGGAATTCAGATCTCTATTTAATAAAGTACCCTTGAATATAGAGAGTTTAGGTTAGAATTATCACTATCCTAGAGGCTTATGGATTGCATAGAAAAGTGGGGTTAAAATATATGTGGATCTAGGTCCATTCATGTGGGTATTGGTTATTTCATGTAATAATAACACTATACGTGAATGAGTTTATTATAACATATGAATTTATAGTATTTGGATGTGTATTGATATATTTGGATTTTGATTTTAGTTAATAACAGAAGATATTATGTTTATAAATAGTTACATGTAAATATGATTAAAATGTATTGTTTTAGTTTAAGGAATATGATTCCAAAAAAATCAATGAAACCATGAACATGAAAAGGTAATTACATGGGATAAGATAGTGATATTATTTCCCCTAAAAATATTAATTTTAAGACCCCTTAACACAAATATCTACTATTTTAGTCTTGATTATTCAATTTGGAAAACCACAACCATTTGGTTCCCATGGATTATATCAGGTAAGGAAAGAATGTCCTTAGTTAACCCTAACCATCAGGATGCCCATTCATGTAATTTTATTTAGGTGGCACTTTTCATCTAAACCCTACCCTTTAGGATAATAGTGGAATCAAATAGAGATAATCCATATTATAATCTTGGAAAATAATTTTCCATTAAATAATGAATGATTAATACATGTTATGAATGGCATTATTGTTTACAAGATATAGTGATGGGTTATTTACATGATTAAAAAGTGTTTGTCATGATAAAATGTTGATCTTGTCCCATTAATGGGTATGATAAATATAGAAGGGGTCATCATTTTTGTAGGAGAAGAGTAACTAAAATTATTAGTTAAATGATTATAAATTACAATACTCATAAAATAATTGGTTCCATTTTAGAAAAATAGAATCATTATAATCTTACGTGTCTTTGCGATCATTCTTTTAAAGGATATTTCTAATGAAAAAAACAACATAGGATGGTGTAAAACATAATTATTTTTCATTATTAATAAAATTATATTTTCTTTTTTAATCCCTTCATGATAATTAATTTTAAAATAGGTAATGAAATGATTCAATATGCTTACAAAAAGCCTATAATGATTCACTATGGGGTTTATATAAGGCCCCAGCCTTAAAGCTTACTTAATATTGAATTAAATGATTAATTCACATTGAGGATCTTTTCAGGTTTAGAGTTTTAGAAAATTAGGACATAACTATTTCATCTCAAAAGATTACAAAGTAGTCGCTTCTACTAAATTTCCATAAAATAAAAACCCTTTAAAAGAAACATTTATAGTTCCATGTTTTAGGTAGCATGACTTTCCCTTGATCCCATCCTTGACCCTATTCCATGCTATGTCCTGTGAAAAACATTTCAAAAAACTTGGGATGAGCATAATAATCTCAGTAAGGGATACACAAAGAATGAAAACTGTTAGTTTTTTAAAACAAAAAGTAAACCATGAATACTTTATCAATGTAATACTTTTCACCTTCATGAAGTAGTAAAATATTTTCACTGAAAAAAAAGTATCAATACTTACCTTTTTGTAACCAAAGGATTACCAAAAAACCCATATAAAGAACACATAACATATATAAAGGTAACTTGGGACATAAACAAACTTAAGTGGAATAACCATACGGTCGACTTCCACACATATCACTTAATGGAATAGCTATACGGCCAATTTCCATACATACTTAATGGAATAGCCATACGGCCGACTTCCATACCCAATGCATTGGAGGTTATAACGTAACCACCCGTCCTGGTATTCACGGCACCACCCGTCATATGGTTTATAACGTAACCACCCGTTAAAATGTCCAAGTACCAATATAAAATCATAAAACATAAAGACAATATAAAGGAATGATAACATTTCTACATTTCAATCACAATATATCATAATAGAATCCTTTATCAAAACCATTTTCTATACCAAAATACATAAAAGAGTATATGGTATTTATTTCATTTCAAAAAACATAACGGCTTGTTAAGGAAGCCAAAGACCAAATAATACTCGCGGCGGCGGAAAAGGTCATTGTCACCGCGTGCGTTAAAAAAACATTCCTTCTTGTCGTTTAGTAAAATGATTCGTAGAAAAAGATTCCTTTTGTATAAAAGTAAAAGTCAAAGGGTTTTATACACCGTATAAAATAATGTTGTGTATAAAACTAAATATGCCTTAATGAAAGGAGATTGAGACGAAGTCCCTTACAAAGACAGCATCCTTGGTTTAAGGATAAATCAATTACATAATTATGTGTGACAAATGAATACACCAAATATAAGTGGATATTAAGTGTAAAATAATCAAAGGTCATTCACACATATTCAAGGGATTACATATTCAATAACAACATGTTGAACCCAATGAAATCGAAATTGGGTTAAGAAGTTCCCTTGACAGCCTAATGACGTCACATCAAAATGAGTTGATGAGAGATAAAAAAGGGTATCTCATCACTTGGACATAAAATTTACATCAATAAGGATATATGAGAACATATCCCAACATAACAATATGTAAATTAAAAGACCCAACAAATGAAGTCTTTTAAAAAAAAGAGGGTGAAAGGTTCCCTTACCGACTTGGGTAACTTTTGAAAAGTACACCCCATTGAAGAAGTGTCATACAATGAATATGTAAATACCCATAAATGGAATTATATTACAATAGGATTGTAATAGTGGGCAGTACATAAACCACTCAATGGAAATTGTGGCAAATGTAGCATAAATCTCACGGGAATAAAAGTGAGATGAAAAATCTCTTACGAAAACTCGACAGCCTAACCGCGCCACTTAAAACTTCCAAAATGGATTGATGAGAGGAAATAGGGTCTCTCATTACATCAACATAATGTTTACAGAAAGAGGAATATAAAAGAACATCCCCCAATATAACAAATAGGAGTTTAAAAGAAGTGACATAAAGGAGAGTACTTTAAAAGAAAGAGAGAGGTTAGATCTCTTACGAAAATTCGACAGCCTATCGGCGCCACTCAAAACATCCAAAATGGATTGATGAGAGAGAATAAGGTCTCTCATCACATGAACATAAAAATTAAAGTAAGATTAATATAAAATAAAATCCCAATCATAAGAAAGATGAGCTTAAAATAAATGACATAAAAGAGTGTACTTAAAAAGAAAGAGAGTTGTAGGATCCCTTACCTCGGGTCCGGCTTGACTCGATCATTCTTTAATCTCCTGAATAATAAACTTGAGTTAATTTATACTTCCTTAAGAACCTTTTTAAAGTTTATTATTCCTTTTATATCACTTATTACCATGTTATAAAAATTATTTAATCATTTAAGTTAATCATGTTTGTTTTGTCGATATTTGGTTCTTAAGTCGAAAGTGGACTTCTTACAATTACATGTTGTTCGTGTGGTCAAAGGTTCTTTATATCCAGAATGAAATTCCTGATTTGGATATAATATGTATCATATATATCCAGCATATACATGTATTTATAACATTACATAATCATTTAGAGGTAAGAAATGAAATGCACCGTTCATGGAGACGGTAAGCCGTACGTACGCATGAACGCTACTTTCATTTCTTTGTCATATTAATGGAATTAAAACTAAATGAGAGGTATGTATATTTTAATTCCAGAATTATATTCATCATTTATATATATCATTAATTATATATATCCATTATATACATGTACTTTTAATAGGACATTACATTTGGGGATAAGAAATGAAATGCACCGTTCATGGAGACAGTAAGCCGTACGTACGCATGAACGATACTTTCATTTCTATCTCATACTTTAATGGAAATAAATAATAATGATATATAGGTATATTATAATTCCAGTATAACATCGTATATAATAACTTTAAATCCATCCTTTACATGTCCCATATATGGCATTAACGAATCACATCACTTTGAGGGGGCGGTAGTCCGCACTTCCTTAAATGAAGATATCGTGTTTACCCATAATGGAAACCATGAAGGTATGACAAAAATGAAAAATAATGAAGCTTAAAGAAAACATAAACATATTATATATCATATATAAAAATAGTGACATCATAATGGCCACCTTTGAAGGTGTTAAATGAGTATTGAACAATCATCGTTTCGGGAGGCAGAATTTCGCCATCCACGAAAACCGTATGTTCTTTAACCATTTGATGTAGTTGTGTGAGAGTGTAGCTCAAATAAATCTTATAAAAACATTCTATTATATTGAATATACTGGTGTTGTTACAAAAGAAGTAAATAAAAAGAGTTTAGAGGGTTGGAGAAGCAAAATAAAACAAATGAACAAGAGAGAATGAATTACCTTTAAAAGTGTAACTACTTTTGATTTGAGCCTAAAGGCTTCCTTTGAAAGGATTCTGCCCAAAGGGAATCCTCTAGGATGAGGAGAGGGATGTGGAGAGATTAAATGGGAAGGGGTTGGCCGAGCCAAAGGCTTGAGTAGTGTGTGAAATGAGGTAGAGGTGGGGGCCTTTTATAAGAGGAGAGGAGGGGCACTTTTGGAAAGTAAAGAAATATTACTTTATTTGAAATTTTTTTTCGGTTTTAAAAGGTCCCACATTGATTAAATTCGTGGATAAGGTGATAAGGGTTCGAAATCCACTAATCCAATTGGTTTTGGACATGTGTAGTTCATAGATTTTACATTATCTTTCCATTTTATTTAAATCGTCAAATAATGATGTCATCACTGCATCATTATTATGTCATAAATAATTTACTTTATTTAATGTCTAAAAATTATAACAAAAATACTATGATGTAAGAAATCTTTTTATCTTTCCAATGACTATTTATAATCAAAATTTGGACCTGTGTAACCCTACTTAAAAATTGTTTTAGTAAAACAACTCATGTTTGTGTCAATTTAATTTTAACATTAAATAAAACGTTATTTATGTCATTTCCCAACCAAAGTGTCTCCATGGGGTCCGCAAGTTGACCCATGGCTTGTCTTGGTCGGCCATAACACAACCAATAAGGTTGGGACATGTGTCTAGGTCACTTTATATTATTAAAGCATTATTTATACCTTAAACTACCCTAATTACCACTAATCGCGATTAAGAACTTAATAAGTTACTATTCACCAAAAAATTATTTTTATCCCATTGAACCACATTTTACTTCTAAATGACAACCATGTATGTCGGATTTTTTAAATTCAAAACACAATGATTGCAGAATTTCATTTAAACGGAAAATCAGTCTTTATAAGTACCACTTAGTGGTTTCACTATTCATCAAAAATTGAAGTTTTTCAGAAAATTACCAAAAATTCACCCTAAGCTATATTTGATATTCCGAATTCAAAAATGAAGTCTATCATACAAAATTCAAAACATATAAGTCACATTAATTAATTTAATAATTAATTCCCGCTGTCAGAGCAAATAGCATGTTTTTATGAAACAATAAGTATCAAAAGATTGACACTAGTTTAAGTCCGATTTCAAAGTGAAATTGATTCCAACGACCACTATTAGATTTAATGGTAAAAATATTTTCTAATTTCACTTTAAAACCAATTCAAAATATAATCTAATCATATAAATAAATTATATTAAAAAGAGGTTTTGAATTAAAATACAACATTTTACACTATTCATTAAAAAAAATGAACTTTATCAGAAAAATACCAAAAATTTACACAAAGTAAAATTTAATGTCCCGATTCTAAAGAATAGTTTTATTTGGTCCAAAAGAATGTATAAGAGTGATCAAAAGTATATTTAATGACAGTTCGCCATCAAAAGGCGATAAGTGAACCTTTAGTGAAAACTAGGGCATATACGCCTAAAATTGAATTCTTTCTGTATTTTAAGCCTTTATCTTTTATTGGATAAATGTAAAAACATTTAAAAACATATATAATCATATTTTAGTTATTTCTATCCATTCCCGCCATTACAACAGCTACATGTTAACTACCATTTAAAATAATATTATTTTATTATTAGAGTGCAACGTAAGATTCCCAAGAAACTCGTTGTTGCGTGTTGGGTACGCCATCGAGCATAGCGTCCCCTTTAAAGTCATTTAAATATTTTATTCACAAATATGGATAAATATGAAATGTCATATTCTTTATTTACCTGGGGTGTTACATATTTCCCCCGTTTTGGGAATTGCGTCCTCGCAATTTTAAAATTGGGCTTGGAAACATCCTTGAAAGTCCCACATCGGAACAAAAGTCGGTAAAACAAACACTTTAAAATAAAGAAAGATAAGTACAAAGGTCACCCGAGTTAACCCATACTAGGATTCCATGTATGAAAATATGGACATGGAGGAAAAAACAAAGGGTCATGTTTTGATGGAGAGTGATAAAAAACATGTTTAGGAGAAAGTTAACCACGAGAAAATCACAAACTTGTGATGGGTTAATCGGTATTCGATTCCCCAGTAGGAAAAGTTAATAGACAACATTTTTGTATTATGTTACTTTTTATTGAGGAATTTATTCACAAGGAAACATAATCACTTATCATATTGACTTTAAACTTTTATTAGATTGCTTACACAAACTCATATTTTCTCCAAAAGACGAGTATTTAGGAAGACTTGTTCACATTAAGAGTACTATAATCAACTTCTAGAGAATCACCTAATCCACAAAATAGAACTATATACTTCCCATGTCTTTAGACTTTAAGCAAAACCAAAACCAAAAAGGCTAGTACAAGATCAGATAATCCAGAAAAGGATAACCCTTTATAAAAAGAAAATCTATTCATAATCTCCAAAATTTGTCCAACAAAACCCAAAGTTCAACAAGGGGCATTCTATAATCAATTTGTCCATAAAATTCATCAAAGTAAACCAATATAAGATTGAAACCCAAAAATTTTAATGATTTAGTCACATAGTCTTCCAAGTTAAATCGTAACATTTATCTCCAAACAACATCAGTTGCTCGTAATGTCCCGTATTGAAAGGTAATTAACCTAATCACATATCCTCCATGATAGGTTAATCATTTTCATAAATAACCCAAAATCATCTTACTCTTAATTCATAAAATCATATAACCAGAAAGAATCAGTCAAACTAACCAGGGACTTCACGTAGTCTAGTGGTAGGCGATAAATACCAGTCACACTTTGGTTGTGGGTTCAATTCCTGCAGCTTTGTCCGACGCGACGGGTTGTCACACGGTCTGCGTGTTGTTTTCTTCCAAAACTATATAATTCTTAAAACATTCCCCAAAATGAGATAAAATCTTCAAGAATAATCATAACATATTTTAACCTCAAGTTTATCTCATTCCTTTCATTTTCCATCATATCATAGAGTAACCCATAATTACCTAAAAATTAAGTATCATATAAACCCTAATGGTTACCTTATTAATTATTACCTGAATTTCCACATCGAGTTGGCCATCTCGTACATGATGCATTAGAGAACTCACCAAGGTTGATGTGGTTGATCATGACTCCTTGATATTTGGTTTAGAACAAACACGAGTTTCCTCATTGAATCCTCCATTTTATCTAGTATCTTAATCAGAGAACCACCACAGTTTCCTTCAAACCTGTTGTCTCTTTGGTGCCTGCTAGATCCATCCATTCACTAAAAATAGAAATGTCAGTGTGAGTATATCAACAAAACCATCATGTACTAATGAGGAATGTAAACACTAAGATACACTTACTCATTCACTTTATCTAAAACTAGGACTCTTTCTGAAATCCTAACCATTATGGTAATGTCACTTATGCTTAAAGAATACCCTAACCTCTAAAGTTATCTAAACCGACCTTTGATACCAACTATAAGGCCCCAGCCTTAAAGCATACTTAATATTGAATTAAATGAGTAATTCACATTGAGGATCTTTTCAGGTTTACAGTTTTAGAAAATTAGGACATGACTATTACATCTCAAAAGATTACAAAGTAGTCGCTTCTACTAAATTTCCATAAAATAAAAACCCTTTAAAAGAAACATTTATAGTTCCATGTTTTAGGTAGCATGACTTTCCCTTGATCCCATCCTTGACCCTATTCCATGCTATGTCCTATGAAAAACATTTCAAAAAACATGGGATGAGCATAAGAAGCACAGTAAGGGATACACAAAGAATGAAAACTGTTAGTTTTTTAAAACAAGTAAACCATGAATACTTTATCAATGTAATACTTTTCACCTTCATGAAGTAGTAAAAAATTTTCACTAAAAAAAGTATCATTACTTACCTTTTTGTAACCAAAGGATTACCATAAAACCCATATAAAGAACACATAACATATATAAAGGTAACATGGGACATAAACATACTTAAGTGGAATAACCATATGGTCGACTTCCACACATATCACTTAATGGAATAGCCATACGGCCAATTTCCATACATACTTAATGGAATAGCCATACGGCCGACTTCCATACCCAATGTATTGGAGGTTATAACGTAACCACCCGTCCTGGTATTCACGGCACCACCCGTCATATGGTTTATAACGTAACCACCCGTTAAAATGTCCAAGTACCAATATAAAATCATAAAACATAAAGCCAATATAAAGGAATGATAACATTTTCACATTTCAATCACAATATATCATAATAGAATCCTTTATCAAAACCATTTTCTATACCAAAATACATAAAAGTGTATATGGTATTTATTTCATTTCAAAAAACATAACGTCTTGTTGAGGAATCCAAAGAACAAATAATACTCGCGGTGGCGGAAAAGGTCATTGTCACCGCATACGTTAAAAAAATATTCCTTCTTGTCGTTTAGTAAAACGCTTCGTAGAAAAAGATTCCTTTTGTATAAAAGTAAAACTCAAAGGGTTTTATACACCATATAAAATAATGTTGTGTATAAAACTAAATATGCATCCATGAAAGGAGAATGAGACGAAGTCCCTTAAAAAGACGGTATCCTTGGTTTAAGGATAAATCAATTACATAATTATGTGTGACAAATGAATACACAAAATATAAGTGGATATTAAGTGTAAAATAATCAAAGGTCATTCACACATATTCAAAGGATTACATATTCAATAACAACATGTTGAACCCAATGAAATCGAAATTGGGTTAAGAAGTTCCCTTGACAGCCTAACGGCGTCACATCAAAATGAGTTGATGAGAGATAAAAAAAGGGTATCTCATCACTTGGACATAAAATTTACATCAATAAGGATATATGAGAACATATCCCAACATAACAATATGTAAATTAAACGACCCAACAAAAGAAGTCTTTTAAAAAAAAGAGGGTGAAAGGTTCCCTTACCGACTTGGGTAACTTTTGAAAAGTACACCCCATTGAAGAAGTGTCATACAATGAATATGTAAATACCCATAAATGGAATTATACTACAATAGGATTGTAATAGTGGGAAGTAAATAAACCACTCAATGGAAATTGTGGAAAATGTAGCATAAATCTCACGGGAATAAAAGTGAGATGAAAAATCTTTTACGAAAACTCGGCAGCCTAACGGCGCCACTTAAAACTTCCAAAATGGATTGATGAGAGGAAATAGGGTCTCTCATTACATAAACATAATGTTTACAGAAAGAGGAATATAAAAGAACATCCCCCAACATAACAAATAGGTGCTTAAAAGAAGTGACATAAAGGAGAGTACTTTAAAAGAAAGAGAGAGGTTAGATCTCTTATGAAAATTCGACAGCCTATCAGCGCCACTCAAAACTTCCAAAATGGATTGATGAGAGAGAATAGGGTCTCTCATCACATGAACATAAAAATTAAAGTAAGATTAATATAAAAGAGCATCCCAATAATAAGAAATATGAGCTTAAAATAAATGACATAAAAGAGTGTACTTAAAAAGAAAGAGAGTTGTAGGATCCCTTACCTCGGGTCCGACTTGACTCGATCGTTCTTTAATCTCCTGAATAATAAACTTGAGTTAATTTATACTTCCTTAAGAACCTTTTTATAGTTAATTATTCCTTTTATATCACTTATTACCATGTTATAAACATTATTTAATCATTTAAGTTAATCATGTTTGTTTTGTCGATATTTGGTTCTTAAGTCGAAAGTGGACTTCTTACAATTACATGTTGTTCGTGTGGTCAAAGGTTCTTTATATCCAGAATGAAATTCCTGATTTGGATATAATATGTATCATATATATCCAGCATATACATGTATTTATAACATTACATAATCATTTAGAGGTAAGAAATGAAATGCACCGTTCAAGGAGACGATAAGCCGTACGTACGCATGAACGCTACTTTCATTTCTTTGTCATATTAATGGAATTAAAACTAAATGAGAGGTCTGTATATTTTAATTACAGAATTATATTCATCATTTAGATATATAATTAATAATCTATATCCATTATATAAATGTAATTTTAATAGGACATTACATTTGGGGATAAGAAATGAAATGCACCGTTCATGGAGACGGTAAGCCGTACGTACGCATGAACGCTACTTTCATTTCTATCTCATACTTTAATGGAAAGAAATAATAATGATATAGAGGTATATTATAATTCCAGTATAACATCATATTTAATAACTTTAAATCCATCCTTTACACGTCCCACATATGGCATTAAAGAATCACATCACTTTGAGGGGGCGGTAGTCCGCACTTCCTTAAATGAAGATATCGTGTTTACCCATAGTGGAAACCATGAAGGTATGCCAAAAATGAAAAATAAAGAAGATTAAAGAAAACATAAAAATATTATATATCATATATAAAAATAGTGACATCATAATGGCCACCTTTGAAGGTGTTAAATGAGTATTGAACAATCATCGTTTTGGGAGGCAGAATTTCACCATCCACGGAAACCGTATGTTATTTAACCATTTTATGTAGTTGTGTGAGAGTGTAGCTCAAATAAATCTTATAAAAACATCCTAGTATATTGAAGATAATAGTTTTGTTACAAAAGAAGTAAATAAAAAGAGTTTAGAGGGTTGGAGAAGCAAAATAAAACAAATGAACAAGAGAGAATGAATTAACTTTAAAAGTGTAACTCCTTTTGATGTGCCTAAAGGTTTCCTTTGAAAGGATTCTGCCAAAAGGGAATCCTCTAGGATGAGGAGAGGGATGTGGAGAGAGTAAATGGGCAGGGGTTGGCCGAGCCAAAGGCTTGAGGAGTGTGTGAAATGAGGTAGAGTTGGGGGCCTTTTATAAGAGGAGAGGAGGGGCACTTTTGGAAAGTAAAGAAATATTACTTTATTTGAAAATGTTTTCGGTTTTAAAAGGTCCCACATTGATATAATTATTGGCTAAGGTGATAAGGGTTCGAAATCCACTCATTCAATTGGTTTTGGACATGTGTAGTTCATATATTTTACATTATCTTTCCATTTTATTTAAATCGTCAAATATTGATGTCATCACTGCATCATTATTATGTCATAAATAATTTAATTTATTTAATGTCTAAAAATTATAACAAAAATACTATGATGTAGTAAATTTTTTTATCTTTCCAATTACTATTTATAATCAAAATTTGGACCTGTGTATCCCTACTTAAAAATTGTTTCAGTAAAACAACTCATGTTTGTGTCAATTTAATTTTAACATTAAATAAAAAGTTATTTATGTCATTTCCCAACCAAAGTGTCTCCATGGGGTCCCCAAGTTGACCCATGGATTGTATTGGTCGGCAATGACACAACCAATAAGGTTGGGACATGTGTCTATGTCACTTTATATTATTAAAGCATTATTTATACCTTAAACTACCCTAATTACCACTAATCGCGATTAAGAACTTAATAAGTTACTATTCACCAAAAAATTATTTTTATCCCATTGAACCACATCTTACTTCTTAATGAAAACCATGTATGTCGGATTTTTGAAATTCAAAACACAAAGATTTCAAAATTTTATTTAAACGGAAAATCAGTCTTTATAAGTACCGCTTAGTGGTTTCACTATTCATCAAAAATTGAAGTTTTTCAGAAAATTACCAAAAATTCACCCTAAGCTATATTTGATATTCCGAATTAAAAAATGAAGTCTATTTTACAAAATTCAAAACATATAAGTCACATTAATTAATTTAATAATTATTTCCCACTGTTAGAGAAAATAGCGTGTTTCTATGAAACAATAAGTATCAAAAGATTGACACTAGTTGAAGTCCGATTTCAAAGTGGAATTGATTCCAACGACCACTATTGGATTTAATGGTAAAAATATTTTCTAATTTCACTTGAAAACCAATTCAAAATATAATCTAATCATATATATAAATTATATTAAAAAGAGGTTTTGAATTAAAATACAACATTTTACACTATTCATTAAAAAATGAACTTTATCAGAAAAATACCAAAAATTTACACACAGTAAAATTTAATGTCCCGATTCTAAAGAAGAGTTTTATTTGGTCCAAAAGAATGTATAAGAGTGATCAAAACTATATTTAATGATAGTTCGCCATCAAAAGGAGATAAGTGAACCTTTAGTGAAAACTAGGGCATATACGCCTAAAATTGAATTCTTTCTGTATTTTAAGCCTTTATCTTTTATTGGATAAATGTAAAAACATTTAAAAACATATATAATCATATTTTAGTTATTTCTATCCATTCCCGCCATTACAACGGCTACATGTTAACTACCATTTAAAATAATATTATTTTATTATTAGAGTGCAACGTAAGATTCCCAAGAAACTCGTTGTTGCGTGTTGGGTACGCCATCGAGCATAGCGTCCCCTTTAAAGTCATTTAAATATTTTATTCACAAATATGGATAAATATGAAATGTCATATTCTTTATTTACCTGGGGTTTTACAGTTTATTACAGATTTCTTATTTTTTTAATGTCATTCCATTTTAATTAATGGAAATTTTTAGATAATACAAATGGATTCAATATAAGATTACTTGATTTTTTGGAATTATAAAAAATAGATAAAATAGTAACATGAGGCCCTAATTTTGATGTTTTGTAGACTACATGAACGAGATATTTTTTAAAATGGAAAAAGAATAGTTAATTGTAAATTTCAATAATGATTCTTTAAATAGAAAGTCATGGTTATTGTAACCTTGTTGTTACCTAAAAAGAAAAAATTATTCAATAGGATATAATTTTCTATAAAACCAAATAATATCTAATAATTATTAACACCTCACAATTTTAAAAAATAGTTTCATGTATTGTTTTGATATCCTTTGTTACGCACAACATTGAGTTTAAATGAACTATTTTATACTATTAAAATATTATTATATACTTGTTTCCTAATATCCAGATTACATTGTATGAAGAATAATTATAAGATTATAATAAATGTATTTTTATATATTTTAAAACATAATTTATTTGTTATCAAATATTTATATATAAAAATAAAAAATCATTTGAATATAAATATAATGGTTTTCTGAAAACCTTTTTTATGAATGAAATGTATATTTGACTTAATATATAAAACTAATCACTATTTTTTGAATAATTTTAATTGAAATTTTATATTTTATATTAAATAACATATTTTAATAATAATATAATATTTTTTATTGTGAATGAGATTATAAAATCCAATTTATACTAAAAAACCGTATTTTCTAAAAGTATTATTAATCAAATTTTGGGCATTTATTTTCAAATTAATTTTAAAAAATTTTAAAAATAGAATTATAAAAAATGGATCCCATTATTGGATTCATAATTCCCATAATTGGTATATTTTCCTTTTTATTGTAATTATTAATATTAATTGTGGTAAATTTTATCACCAAAGTAAAGGGTAAGTCAGGTTAATCTTTGTCCAAAATAAGTGATAATAAACTAATTTTTAATTTAAATTATTATATGAATAATTTAATTCAAACATTATTACCACAAAATCGAAATTTAGTTTTATAATGGCCTATTTTCCATAAAAATGAAACTTATAATATTTAAAACTAATAAACATACAAAGTGTCACTCTATTACTTTTAAATAATAGATATATTCCCATATTTTAAGCTAATAATGTTATGAATTAATATAAATGTATATTTATGGATTAAATAAATTATTTTTACTATAGAAATTTATTTTTTAATTTTCAAGAATTATATAATAACAATAAATAATTATGAAACACTTATGAAATATTTTTTTCAGTTAATATAATAACACAATTAATAATTTAAAAAATATTAAAAGATATATAATTTGAATTATTTATAACGTTAAATGAATTTTATTGATGATTTTGACAGATCGTTGTTGTCTTAAATAATTAGATTTTAATTCAAACCATGTCTTTATGTCTATTATGTCAAATTAAATGAACAGTTTCAAAATTGATGTTAATGGTATTTCATTAAATTATTTAAAAATCATAAAAATCATGAAATTGGAGAAAGGGGAAAATATTTGGTCAATGATGTCATAACTTGTTAATTGTTGATTCAATTTTGAACTTATAAGTAAAATTATATCCCTATTAGAGTGAAAAATACATTATAATCAATTAGGATTGAATAGGCTAATTAATGGGTTAAATAGAAATATAATGTATAAAAACCACATAAACCTATAAAATTTTTATTTGTTGATGGTATTTAATCCCAATACCACCTTATAATTGAATACATATCCATTTTTATTTTGTTTCATGGAAATGATATTATTAAATTCTAATATTTTAAGAAATCCCAAGAGTGCCTTCTCCTCTATTATATATGGTCACCATCATTTCACTTATTTTAAACTTGTATATAAAAATTCTATAGGTGTTTTTACTATAAAAATGCATACCCATGTATCTTTAATAGGAGATTCAAATGTGTCCTTCTAAAGAAGAATTAATCATCTTAACAGATTAATTTGTTTTTAATTCTTACTTCACCTCATATTTGTATATGATATCATAAAATATTTATTTCATTATTCTCAATATAAATAAATATATTTATGATTATAAAACTGCCATTATGCACCCCTCTATTCCATCAAATTAATAGTTAAAGTGTTGCTCATGCGTATGCATGTCCTATCGTCTCTATATAGCGATATGAATCATTTTTCATCACCATATTTTATTAAAGAGTATGATTATGAGTATAATTTATATACACGATATTAGTTAAATAAATATAACTTTTAATGAAAAAATCACATCTAAATTTATTCCTTTCTAACCATTGGAAAAAGTAACGTCGCTTGTGCGTACGTGTGGACTACCACCTCCTTTAAGTGATGTGAATTTTTATTCATTTAATTTATACTTAGATGAAAATAAGGATAGATTTATTGAATATATTTTATATATAAATTGTAATAATGATTCTAGAATATTGGATTACAATTTAAATTTATTTCTTTCCATATGTTTAAAAGTGAATACAACGTTCATGCGTTTGTACAACCTACCATCTTCATGAGCAGTGAAATTCATTTTCTATTTATATACATTATAGGGGACTCTATATATATATATATATATAATATTTTATATTTGTATAATTATTATATATATTTTAATTATATATCTATGCTCAAATTAAAAGGAATGGAGACTGCCAAACCGAAACATGCCTGAAAAAAAGCAGTTATCTTCAAGAATATTGATTTTAATAAACAATTACGAGAAAAATGGTGATAATATTTGATAAATAAATCATAAATGGTTTGATTAATATTAATAACTTGTTAATATAAATACATAATAAACATATATTTATCTCACATGAGGTTATAATTCATACAAATAAGGGTGATACTTAAGGTATGGGATTTACATTTCAATCCTATTTTTAAATGGGATTCTTTATGCATGAATTTCCATCAAGGAAATAAAATAATAATTATAAGATAAATCCATTTTAATTTTCATATCCTATGGTTATTTCTGTTAAATATGTGTTTTCATTTTTTTCCCCACAATATGATTTAAGTGATCGAATCATTGTTTTTAGAGAAAATCGACTATGATTAACTATTTAGACAAAAATAATTTTTCTAAAAATTCCACGTTCTCTGAATTTTTTTAAAATTTTATAACACAATACAATTATTTTTATGTCAGTTTTACACATCATTTACTTTCTAAAAATATTTTTAAATAAATATTTTTTTCTTTTCTTGAATGAGGCACTATTAACATTTTTAAAAGGGTGAATGAAATGTTTTCTTTTATCTTATACAATATGAATATAATATCCCTTCATCATGACCTATAAATAATTTTATTAATCCATTAAATGTATTCATGGGTTATTTAAAACTAAAAATTTCCTTAATATTTGGAAAATTTTAAAATTTTAAATATGTTAGTTCAATATAAAAAGGTTATGTTGCTTCAAAAATATTCAAGTGATTATTTTAAATGATTTTTAATCAATGAAAAGTTCATTTAAATTATGTATTTCTATGGATATGATCAAATGATAAAATCCTGATTCATTATATAGATGTCTTATGATTATGATGATGATATTTTTATGGAGCCCATTTATTTTTCAGGGGGTATTTTATAATGAAATAATCAAATGTTTATGAAAACCATTTACTTTGATTGGGTCATGATATGGTGATATGATGTATTTATTATGATATTATGAATCATATATGTATTTTTCCTATTATGTGATGAATTGGACTAAAATTATATATCCCCACAATGTATTAGGTAATGTTTTATATATGATGAGATAACTATTGAAAAAAATCCAATGTGATTAATCTATTCCATGAAAAAAGTCAATGCCTTTGATCTATTATAGTAAATAGGTTTTGAGTCTTGATATATTGTTATTTTATGGTCTTGGATGTTAACCTTGACATGTGAAATTGTTTTTATACCTTATATGATTCCAAAATTATATAACATGAAGTTATAATTTTGTGTTAATGATAATTTATCACTCTTATGAATAATTTATTATGATATAATGACTAATGTTAAAGATCCATGATATATTGGGTATGTACATTGAAATTTATTTTCTTGATATTATACCCCTGTACTAATCTTATTCATTTATATGACCAATTATTGACAAATCTAGTGTTTACCATTACTAATCATATGAGTTTCCCTTTTTTATATTTTCCTTCCCAAGTTTGTAATTTATGGTTTATGTATGGAATTCCAGTGAATAATTTTTTTAGAATATATTTATAGGTTATTTTTATGATTATTAATTAAATAACATTATTGTATATCTAGTCACCAAATACAGCAAAATTTTATTTTTCTTGGCTATGTGTTTGTGAAATGTTTTTAATATTTCTGAAATAAATATAATATTTATGTTTGAAATGGTATAAATTTAATGTGGGTATTAGAGTTGGTTCCATTCAATATTTTGGGATTAGGATTCAAAAACATTAGTGAGAACCCTAGGGATAAGTCTAAGTATAGGATAACTTCTAAATGTTTTGGTAAAGATCATAGAAAACATATGTTAATCCTAATGTCCCATAGTTTGGGAGGAAGTTATAACAATTCCGAAATAATATTAACTATATTTAATGGTTATATTATAACTCACTCTAATTATGATGAATTTTTTTACACTTTTTTTTTTGTTTTAATCACTCACTAGAACTCAACGGAATCATGTTAATACTGAATTTGATGAGAAATTCAATGATTTCAAGCACGGGAAGTCAACTTTTAGGACACATGGAATTTAAAATCTAATTTTTATGTGATAGATGCAATATTTTTATTATTTTTAATATGTTTATAAATTTTTTTTATCCCTAAAAATATATCAATTTGAGTTTATTTGCATCAATTATTGATTTATTGTGAGTTTTGATCTTAATTGTGAAATTTTTATAATTATGTAATTATAAAAGAATTTATTATATTTGTTATTTAGATCTTAACAATGAAAATATAGATCTAATTGATGTCATTAAATTTTTGTATGATTTAATAATATTTTGAATTAAAATTTTTATTTTGTACCAATATGTTATTCGAACATCTAGAAGCCATAAAAATTATTCATGTTTGAGAAAGTGATTGGGTGAATAGAGTGAAACCCACATTAAAATGAGGAATTAATAATGATACAGTCCTTTAATTGAGGTGATTCTAGAGGAATCAGAAAAAGGAATCGTAGGTGTGTTTCCCCATTAAATAAATTGATTTTTTCAATCAATAAGTTACCCATTGGATAGTCAACATTGAATGATTATTCAGGATACATTCGATAAGAATTACAACCTAGAGTAATGTCCCAATAAAATCTTCTACATGTGGCTGATTAATATTAAATTCGAAAGGTTCAACAAAAAAAACTTATTTAAAAATTCATAGAAGACTACATTCACTAATTTAGTTACAATAAGGTGTACCATGTGATAAAAATTTAAGGACTATTTCTTGAACACAAATTTCAACTATTGATGGCCAATAATGACAAGAAACCCTTTAATAGACCATTATGATGCCTCTAAGCCTATTCCATGCATATAAATAAGAGTCTAGGGTGTTTTGAAGAATATACTGATTATAGAGAAAATTTTGGATGATGACAATTCTTAAGGACTTTAATTTTCATTTCTTCTATTTTTGTTTTATTTTCCCACGTAACACATGAATTTTTAATTAAAGTTTTTACATTTTCTTCTTCCACCCCACATTCTCTTACAAAACTAATATCATTCAATCTCTCTTCCATATTCATGTCATGATCTATTTTCACATTTCAATGTAATGTGTCAACCAGTGCCTTGGCCCAAGTGTATGTTTCATGGCATTGTCTATTATTTCTCTTTAATCCAACATGTATTTATTCTATTTTTAGTGGATGTGGGAGTATTTCTTGTGTGTGGAGGTTTCCCACCAATAAATTATTTAAAACTCCATTTGTTTTATTCAATTCAATATTTTTACCTCCATTATCTTTGGAAACCCCTTAATAATTACGATATTGGGTTTCCTTAAGTGTCGAAACATCATACAGTTGAGCAGGGTCTTTTAAGAAATGTATTCCCGGTCGAGGTGCAATCATAATTTATTTTTATAGGATGTTTGGTTTCATAAGATAATGGAATAAAAAAATCAATATATAAATAAAAAAAGGTATTTAATTGGATAATGTGGTTTCATTATACACATTATAAAATTGTATCTAAACAACAAAACAATGTGAATGAATCTGTATTATCAATCCCTAGAGCAAGACATTCTTTTCTAAACCTCATTCTATCCGCATCATACTTTAGGTTTTCATTAATTTTTTAATTATTTTAGTTGCATGATGTCTAGAACCTCACGCCAATATATTTTCATAAATAATATAATATCCACAACAAATTAGACTAGATGAAAAATAATCAATGAATTAAATGACTATGATGCTCCTGAAGTGAGAAAACTCTGGTCAGCGTCTGTGCTTCTTTAGGAAAATAATTTTTATTTTCCATGCCCTATGATAGGAGTTCATTAAAACTATCTCCATTACCTGAGAGTTAAATAGTTATTTCAATAAATTTTTCGAAATAATCATTTTTTAAAAAATTTCTTTTTGTTATATTTATTAAAAGACTTTTAAAAAGTTATTTTCTCATGATGTTTTAAAATGATCATTTTATCAATTCCCGGAACAATTACTCATAGGTGAAAGTTTGGGACATAGACTATACTATGGATACCATCAAGTGAAGATTTTACTCTCCTATGGTAATGGTCATGTAGAAGAAAAGAGGAATAAATATATGGATCACACCTGTAAATTCGATCAGAATGGTCGATGAACTCAAAACTGACTTACAATGATTCGAGGCAAAGAATGAATTCCCCCATTCTTTAATAATTTTTCTAAGGAGTTCCAAGAACATAAATCCATTGTTATGCGGTAGTATCCCGAATACCTATCTTCACTTTACACCCTCCAACTACAATATTCACTCATATTTATGAAAAATATGGAAAAAAACCAGTCTAGGGAGATGATACATTCTTGAACTCAAACTCATTTAATTGTATTGAAACTAATTTTAGTGTCACTTTTAATTGTTTTAAATATTCAAAATCAGATGAATCTTATTATTTCTCAGAGGATAATGATAAAATATAAGTTATAACTATTTATGAAAATTTAGAGCTCCCAGAAGAAATTAAACATTTAATAGAATGAGAAAAAGAAGAGATCCTTTTGGTTATGCCAAAAGAATAAGAGATAATAAATTTTTACTTTAAAATGGATGATTTTGAAGTTTATAATTCCAATTTAAATTTTGAATCACCATTTAATTATTGTTTTTATGAATTACATCTCAAGAAACCTATGGATTGTGAGGAATATGTTGTAAATGTAGCATGGATGGAGGAGGATGTTTCTAATTCATCTTACTATCACTATGCAAGTTGTACCACATTACATAGTGGGTTGATCTGGTGTACTCTATATAGGGAATTATCCTCAATAAGAACATATAAATTCAACCTCAGAAGAACAACATATGGTGGTTAATATCCACGAAACTTCACCCACTAATATATTATGGATTACAGATGGTACTACATTTTTAGAGGAATTAATAATATAGAGATTGTCTGGGTGATCATACCAAGATTTATATTTACATTAATTCTAGGAATTAAGATTTAAATATCCATTTTTTTGATTAGTCATCAATGAATCCCACTCCCTCTTATATTTTTTTATCATAAATAACATGATCAATGTAATTAATTTTTTAATTATATTTTGTAGGTAAATTATGGAACAAAGTGTCTTAAAACAACAGAGTAGGAGAACCAAATATTTATTTAAAAAAGTATATCACTTTTATTGTGTATATTTTAAAATTCCAAACATTTTTTCCTAGATATTGATTTTGAGCATTAAATTGAAATTGCATACCCACACATGAATTTATGCTTTACTTGACTTATCTAAGAGACATGAGTTTATGAGGAAACCTATGATGCAATGATTTATATTTCAATGATGATGAGATTTAATTAGCAAAATGTAGAATTTTATTTTTAAATTGAAACAAGAATTTTGCAATGACGACTCTTGATTTGAGGGAATTTATTTATTTATGTAAGTGAAATTTCAAAACCTTTTTTCATGCTTTGATATTATGATTTTTTTTGAATTGATTAGTTAATATTAATCATGTATTGAGTGATTTTAAAATACCATATTTCCCATTCACGAATGGATTTATAGATTAAGTAAATTCTATTTTGTTCTTGATCATAGTACATGAGTGTTGTTGGGACATATCACCAACAAAAACTTGAATTTAAACATTTCAAATATATGAATATGAAAAAAAAACATTTAAAATGATTGAGGAATCTATTGAAAAACCAATTATCCTTAAAATACAACCTTTAAACCAATCCTTCTTTATCACATGGATACCATGAATGAACTTTTTAGGAATGATCCATGTTTCCAGCCATTCCTATCCATTCCTACCATAATATTGTTAGTTTCAAGATATTTTAAAAGTGATGTGGGTGGTGAAGGGAATCATGGTGGAAGAGAAGATTTACATTGTAAGGAAAAGAAATTAATGTGTTGTGACTTAGAAGAATCAATTATTACCATTACTGGAATGTTGATTTTTTTTATATATTGTAAGGTGGTGGATGTGAGGTTTATTAAAATAATTACATTCCAAAATGAAAAAAATACATTGAAAAAAGAGTAAATAAGTTGTGAAACATTCAATAAGATTTACCTCTTTTATTATGATTTCATTTTTCATATTATTTTCTTTAAAAGTTTGGGGAACGTAAGAGTTTTTACTTTGAAGGGGAGTATTCAATTACAATTTTTTTTTTAATTTCACTTAAGAGACAATCATCCTTCATTGAGCCATAAATTTTTAAACATCAGTCCTTCTAACCTTAAGCCTTACAGTCATTTGAAACATTAATGAAATCCCTATTGATTATATGTATCTTTTCTCTTTAGAAAGTAGAGAATTTAGTTTCATTACAAGTATATGGATATATAAAATGTTCTAATTATATGAGTATATCGCCACCTGAATTGTATCGTGAGATATCACAGAAAAGATTAAGTGATGTAAATACCGAATTGACATAATTAAAAATTATGAATTACGGAACTTGAATGAATGAAAAGAGATGTGCCATAATTTTCCAATGGTAGGAAGTAAAATAATTAGGTTCATTGATTAACTAGAAATTAAAAAATAGAAGTGACATTTTATGTGGATATTTGATAATTTTATTTGACATTGAAAATTGTTTTGCTTTTATTTCTTTGGAATTTGAATATTGGTAACATTGGTGCCCTATGAATTCCATATTGAGAGATTATTCCTGAGGAAAATAATTGTTTATGTGGGGGGGGGATTTTATAGAGATAATATTGTAATCATTTTTATATTTGTCAATTATTTAATCCTAAAAAATAAATCAATTTGAGTTTATTTTCATCAATATTTTAATTATGGCGTGTTTTGATATTAAATATGGTAATTTATTAATTGTAAAATTTTAATAGATTGTAATACAATTGGTATTTTGTTCATAAATATAAATATATAAATACAATTTATGCAATTTTTTTAAATTCCTTATGTTTTGAGATTTAACTTTATCTACTATGTGAATATGTGTTTCAAAAATCTAGAGGCCTGAAAAAATAAGTCAATTTGAGAAATTGATTGAGTAGAGAGAGTGGAATCCATGACATAAATGAGGCATAAATCATGATACAAACTTCAATTGTGGTTATTAGAGATGTTTTAGAAGGAGGACTCCAATGTTCATTTCAACATTAAATTTGACAGAGTTATTCACTAATTATGGTGACCATTGGATGCTCAACATGGAAGGATTATTCAGGTTGCATTTATCTAGAATTAAAAAAAATGGAGAAATATAAATTTTTTTCTTCTACATATGAATGATTAAGAATAAATTTTGAGGTTGAATGCAAAAAAAATTTAAATATCAATATAGAATACTACATTCTCTCATATGGGAAATATAAAGGGATAACTTGTGTGAAATTTGTAAGGACATATTTTGAAATTGAAATTTCAACCATTGAATACCAATTATAACAGGAAACCAATTAATATATCATTATGAAATAATTAAGAATATTGCATTCCTATAAATTAGAGTTTCGTGGTGGATTGAATAATATATTAGTTGGTGAGATAGATTGTTTGGAGGATGGGAATGCTTTAGGAATTTTATTTTATTTTATTTTATATTTGTTTTCTTTTCCCATGTAACACATTCATTTATTTTATTAGTGTGTTTGTATTTTATTATTATATAACGATAAATATTAAAATGAAAATATAATTTACTATATCATCAATATTTCTATAATGATATATTTTCACTATTCAATGAGAAGTGACTGACCAGAGGATTTCCCCAAGGGGATGTTTTGTGGAATTATTTATTATGTCACATGAACTCAAAAAGTATTTATTATATGTTTTTTGGATGAGAGAGTGGTATACATGTGTGGAGGTTGTACAGAAAAAATTATTTCTAATTCCATTTCATTTATTCAATTCATTAATTTTCCCTCCCTTATCTCAGCAAAACCCTTCATATGGTGGAGTTTGGGTAGTCATAAGGTTTGAAATGACAAACGGTGGAGTTGGGTCTTTAAAAAATTTCATTCTCGGTTTAGGTGTAATCCAAATTGAATATTATAGGATGTGTGGTTTGGTGAACCAAACTAATTCTAAACTCAAAAACTCAATAAATAAAATAAAATAAAATCATTAATTATGTTTTATAGATCAAATTATCAAATTGGATTTAAAAAAAAAAAATAACAAATAAACCCACCTTTTCGAACCATGGAATAAGGCCTTTCTTTCTAAACATATTCTTTGTATCTTCATTTAAATGTTAAATTAAAATTAAAATATTTTGGTTTCATGTTATCTAAAGATCTAAAAACTCATATTTTCATAAATAATATAAAAATCAAAATGAATAAGACTAAGGGAACTAGAATTAATGATTGAACTGACTATGAAACTTCTCATGTTAGATGACCCTAGTTAGCCTCTATGTTTCATTAGGGAAATATGTTTTCTTTTTTACAGGATAAATGATATGTGTGATTCATTATTATCACATAACATTATTGAGGTATGAATTATTCTTAACATAAAAATTAGAGATGAAGGAACAAAGTTCTATAGATTCGTTCATGAGAAAACATAAACCATCTTTTAGTTGTTCTGTTAATATAATAGTTTTTGAGAAATAAGTTAGCACCACTCAAAAGTCATTTTCCATTCTCTTGTTTTTGGAGAATTAGAAATCATTTTGGATGCCTCACATTTTTATGGAAAATAATATCAATGCTTGACTCTTATTAAGAATATTAGGTAATAGGGAAACATTGGATCCATTTAGTGGGATGAATTTAAGTACTTATTTTTCAATAAGTACACTCCCCATGTTCTGCGTAAGAAAACGGATAATGAATTCATTCAATAGTTGTAAAATAATGATAAATTAATTGATACATAAGTGTAAAATGTTATAGGGATTTTAGGTTATGCCTCTATTTTAATCATAAGACAAAAAAATTAATTTATTCTACAGCATCTGAAAAACATATCTTAAAGAGAAAATATATTTAAAAGACTTTAGTTTCTATGAAGTAATATTTCGTCAAGAACTCTATACCTAAATATAAATTTTAGATTCCAATAATCCTAATGGATTGGTTATAAAAACAAAGATCCTGGATCATTATAACTCGAATAAATATCACAGTGTAAAAAAATTACAACCATATTTGTTATATATAGATGTGAAGAAACATCAATGGATTTTTTAATGCAATCAAGGGTGTTTTAAATCTTCAATGGTAGGTCCTAAAGCTCTTAATTATCTAAAAATTATGAATAAGCTGGTAAATGTAATTGATGAAAAGATGACAAAATCTAATGCACAACACACAATCCAATTCTTCAAATACATGTAACATTGGAATTATTCTAACCATTGCTCGAATTCGAAGGATACTAATGATTACCATCAAAAAACTATTATGGCCAAAGACAAAGTGAAAACTCATGTGATCATGAATACTAGAGTGGGTTACAAGAATGAAGTGGTGAAACATGCACATATTATCCACTAAAGAACAACTAATGTTTTATTTTTCTTTTGGATATACCCACTATTTTATATCTATGGGATCTAGAAAGAAAACTGAATTACCAGATCAATGATTTGATACTGAGTTATTAGAGAAAAATCATATTGGTATGATGGTCACACCTCACGTCTAAAGTTCATCTCTGATTTAGTTTTAAGGTAAATTTCTTCCTAAAATAATTTTATTGCCCCCTAAGTTAAATTTTATGCGTTCTAAGCATGGATTGGTTTTATTTATATGAATATCATATCAATTTCTTTTCAAGGGAACTCTCATTTTTTTTAAATGATCTATTTCTCATTTATTAGTGTGAGAATGAATAAAGGTATATAATATAAATTACTTCTAGATTTTGGGTTTTAAAACATATACATAGAGGGAATTTGTATTAGATCATTGGGGAGAAATTCAATAGAAATTATATTCTTATTGTTCTAGAGTATTTGGATGTATTTCTAGAATAATTGTCTAGTCATTTCCTATATCATCGAGTTTAGTTTTCAATAGAACTCATAATTGGTGTTCCAAATATTTCAAATACCATATATATAATGGTCCATCGAGTGTCAATAATTTAAGAATAAAATCTTGGAAAATTCATATAAGGGATTTATTTGGCCTAGTGCATCCCCATGGGGTGAACCTGTTCTTTTAGATATGAAGAAAGATGAATTAATGAGCGTTTTTTTATTATTGACAACATGAAATTAATAATTATCAATAACAAGAATCCTATAACCGATTTTATGAACTCTTTGATCAACTATAAGGATCTCAATAATTTTTTAAGATTGAACTTCATTTTGGATATCATTAATTAACGGTAAATAAAGAATATATACTGAAGATTAAATTCTTTACCAGGTATTGCTACTAGGAATTTATAGTGATTCCATTTCTCTTACTAATATAACTACTATATTCATATATTTAATGAATGGATACATTATGGATTATTTTTATTGGTGTGTGATAATCTTTATAGATGATAATTGTATATATTCAATGGGAAAGGAAGATCATTAATACCATTTTATGATTGTTCTATGAACCCTAATGAAAGATAAGATTTATGAAAAATTTACCAAGATTGTAATTTGCATTAAAAAATTTTCATTCTTGTGTCATATAAAAAAACCGAGGTTATATCACTGGATCCTTCAATGATGGATGTTATTCATATATTTAATAGAACAAAAAATTAATAGATATTGATAGTTATTGGGATGGATGGATATTACATATTCTTTGTGACTCATCTCTCATGACTATATAATCTACACAGTATGTTTAATCATAAAGGAGTTAAGTATTTATATAAAGATGAATGTAAAGAGAGTTTCAATGAGTGAAAATATGGTTGGTCAGTACACCTATACGCACACTAACTTGTAGTGAAGAAGTGTTTTTATTTATAGTGGCTCAAAAAATTGATATGGATGTGACCGAATACAAAATGAGATTTTGATATCTTATTCCTCATTCTGATTGATGTATTATGAGACAGATTACATGACCCATGTTTTATATCTAATAGTAGTAATTTTTTCATTAAAGATAAGGAGAAATTGTATTTATGGTGAAATGTGTGATATATAGACAACTCAAAAAAGTTTAAAGTATATATTCACATGGAAAAAGAAGAATATACACCAGAGTATATTATTGGAGTTGATTTAGGATGTTAATTGTTAATTACATTACTAAAATTGGAAAGAGAACAAGGTGGTATATGATCTGATTCGAAGGGATGATTCTATATTATCTATGATGAGTGTAAAAAAATATCCATTATTTTTGAAATTACAAAGGATAGATCTGGAAATTTTAACAGAAGGGGGAAATATTATCTTTCTCAAATGGGTGTTAAAACATATATCCATGTGAGGATTAAAGTGGAAAAGGAGAATGATGTGTATGTATATAATAATGTACAAATTATCTAGATTTATGCATTAATAATGAGGTAATGACAAGGTTCAAAAAAATTTTATGTGTCCTGTCAGCACAATATTTGAAAAATTATTTATTGGATTTGGATCATAGTTCATAATTCTTAATTCACCCCTAATATACATATATTTATAGTAATATAAAATAGAATTTCAATTTTGATAACCTGATGATATATATTTCATAATATTGATATGGGTTCTTAGTGTTACAATAAGTTGATGTTGAGAGATGGAAGTCTAAGAGGATGTTTAAACCATTACCCATACTAGAATGAAAATTGGAAAACATCGCAATGAATATTTTAATTGGACAACTCAAAACATCAAATGTCCATAATACTATTTGGTTTTTGATCGATCACCTTAAAAATTCAATAATATTCATTTCTATTTATGAAGATTTCCCTCCTGGTCATCTTTTAATCTTTTACAATAATTATATTGAATGGATTCATGGGGTACAAATTTCTTTTATACGTCATCAAGATACAATGTATAGCTCTATATTTTAAATAATTATTCATTATGATTGAGATATAGAGCTTTATTTGAGTTTTTCCTATAATCATATGGTAGATTGTCAATCTTAGAAGACTGATCAAACCCTAGAAGCAATAGTGAGTGCTTTCTCTATGGAATTCTATGGTATTTGGGATCAACACCTTCCTTTGTTAAAATTTTCATAAAATAATATCTTTTACTCAATCATTAGGATAGATCCTTATGAATTAATCTATGTTTTTTAGTGATTAACTCTGAAATGTTAGGTAGAATTTAGGGAAAGAATGAAATTGATAACTAGGAGATCTAATGAAATTAAAAAATATTATATTTATTACGTAACAGATAAGTTTGGAAAAATGTAAATAGAAAATTTATGTTGAAAATCATTGGTGATACCTTGAGTCCAAAGTTAGTGATAAGGTATTACAATGAATATCTCATTGGAAGAGTGTTATGATGTTTGAAAATAACATATTGTTGTGACCTAGTGATATTTTTCACTTTTAATTATTTATCATGTTGAGATTAAATAATGGCATTTGATGCTTCCACTAAATCTATCTCATGTTGACATTGGATTACATGTATCTATCAAAAAGAAGAATATACCTAATACTTCTCTTGTACTAAACTCTAATTGTGTACTAATAGAATAATATATCACTTATTAAGAACATATTTTAGAGATTTTGGATCAGAGAGAGAATGTTCAATGAAACAAGACCACTGGAAAGTTCATAGTTTTGTGGTCAACCCAAAAAATTTTAGAAGTTATATTGGAATGGAAGGATGAGATGAGACAGAAGAATTATCATCTATTTTTATGGATGGGATTAATTTCAGGGGGAAATCCATTTTACGGGGCTTGGTGGTGGTTGAAAATAACACCCAAAGATTTAATGAAATAGTCTTCCATATTTTTTTGATTGCTTGCATGACACACATCTCTACATTCAAATAAAATGGGATATGTTATAAAATTTTACTATGTAGTTATCACCTAGATATTGGATTGAATCGTATGAATATGAAAAACTAAATTATAAAAAATTTATGGTTACATATTTATAAATTGAATTCATTTATTATAAATAAATTATAAATAAATTATAAATCAAAATCAAAATAATTTTGAAAATAATTTTTTTTAAGAAAAACAATTTTTATGAACATAGTGTATTTTTTTATTTTAATAACTAAAATGAATCATAATTTATGTGTTATTTTAATGAATATTATAAATATATATTGTATAAATTTTTTAAAGATTCATCAAATGTACTTATTATTCACAAAAAAAGAATAAATATAGATTTATGATTAAAAATGTATTTTTCTAAAAGAATATTTCATCAAGTTCTACATAATTATTTTAAAATTATTACCTTCCACTTATAGAAATTGAATCATGAAAATTATATTCAATATTTTGGATCATGATATATAAATTTGGTAAATAGGATTCTTTTATTATGGAAACATAGAGAATAGTAACAATCGCAAAATGTATCACCTTGGTAAAAGATTAACCGTGTTAATCTAGGTAAAAAATATGTGATATGGACTTTAATTTTCATCCTGATTATTTTTATATGAATTTTATTTTACCCTTATCACATTTTATTAGAAATTTATTTACATAATGTACACTTGTTTATGTAAATTACCCATATTTTATATAAATAAAACAAATCTACAAAGTGTCACTACCTTAGTTTTCAATATCTGTTATGTGTCCACATATGGACACAAAATATAGTAATAAATCAGTATAAATGTGTATTTTTAAATTAATGTAATTATTTTAATTATTTATATTTAGTTATAGTTTTTGATGATTATTAATTCATAACAAATTCCCATGCATCACTGATGAAGTGATTATTCATTTTAATGAAAAATATGACAAATAATGTTAGTGATATTAAAAGTTGTATAATTTGAATGATTTATAGTAATCTATGAAATTTATATATTTATATGAAATATTAATGTTTTTTATAAGAATTATGTTCTAATTATAAATTTGGCTTTATGCATTTTAGTCAAAATAAATGAATAGAGTCAAAATTATCATTAATGATATTTTATGAAAATTATATTTTGTATATTATTTGAAAATCATTAAAATATTGAAGGTGGAAAATATGGACACGTTATGGTCCAAAATTTCATCCATTTGAACATTTCTGATCTAATTATCAACATACATGTATAATTATAGACCTTTAAGAGTGAAAAATGTTTTCATATGGTTAAGGTGAAAATAGGTTATCTAAGGGGATAAACAAAAAGATATGGATTAAAAGAATAAATAATGATTCAAATGTTCTAATGATTGATGTTTTTTAAACATAAAACTACCATATATTCTAATCCCTATTGATTTTGAAATATTTTTCTAGATAATCAATTTATTATATTATAATCATTTATGAAATCCCAAGAGTACCCCTCCTCTCAAATATAAGTGGGAACCCATCCTTTCTCTTCCTCACACCAAATTGAGCCTCTTATATCAGAAATACCCTATATAAATCCCTTCTAAACATCATTATTCAAATTATATAGGGTTTTTACTTCCAAAAATATGAACCCAGAGATAATTAATAGGGTATCCAAATGTGTTCTTTCAAAGAAGAGGTAATCAACTTAACCAGAAACATTGTTTTTATTTCTACTCTTAACTACAATATATATATGGTATTTATCATAAAATAATAACTTATATATCCTAAATATAATTAAATTTTATTATTATTATAAAAAACCATTATTCACCCTCTATTTCATCAACAGTAAAGTGAAAGTATGACTCATGTGTACGTATGACTTACGGTCTCCATGTAGCGATACAATTTATTTTACATATATATATTTTATGAATGAATATTATGATAGGTATGATGTTTAAATAAAATATTAATGAAATAATTCTAATTTTTTAATGTTAATAGCATATATATACACTTACCTTCCAAATGATTGGAATAAGATAATGTTTCTCTAGGGTATAGGTGGACTACCACCTCCACAAGTGATGTGATTTTCTTTTCTTTTTTTTACTTGAATGTTAATAATGAATGATTTAATGAATATATATATTATCTATATGATATATTAATTATATTTTATGGTGAATAATTATTTTTATTTCTTTTTTTATATACATTGAAAAGTAAAAACAATGTTCTTATATATGTACAGTCTACCATCTCTATGAACGACAGAATTCATTTTTCAATTTATAAAATTTATGGATAAATCTATATATATAGTTAAAAAGATGATATTAATATCTTGAATAATTTTATATAAATGATTTTATAATGATCAAGTAAATTAATATGAGGAAAAATGAACATAAATACGCTTGAAAAACATTGTGGTGATCACCTATAAAAGTAATTTTAATAAATAATTGTTTTCAAATGGGTGATAAAATGTATTAAATAAATAATAAATATTATGACAAATATTAATATAGATCTAAAATAAATTTATTATAATTATAATTTTTCTATATGATATATTGTAATGTGTGAAAAGAAGGATGAGACTTGAGGTATTTGATTTATGTTTCAATACGACTTTAAATTGGGATTGTTTATTCTTGAATTTCCATTGAGAAAATTATATAGGCCTTATATAAAAAATCACATTATGTTTATTATAAACCGGTTATTTTTGTAGAATTTTTTTCTCATTTGATTTTCTTTACATTATTTTATCATGTTATCTAATAAAGGTTTATAATTAAAATGAACTATGTTTCCTTATTTGGTCTAAAATCCTTTTTCCTCCAGGATCATTTTTTTTCTAAAATGTTTTCAAAAACTTTTATTATTATAAAATTATTTTTTAACTCATTTTTATAAATTTTTTACTTTTAAATTTATTTTAATGGATCAATACTGCCATTTTATGAATTGAGTATTTTAGTATATTTATAAATGTGTGAAAGGAATGGTTTTTTACTACTAAATCAGTTACATAATATCCCTATATCATGACTGCTCCATGATTTGAATCATACAATAAATTTTTTCATAAATCATTCTAAATAGAATACTATTATTAATATATGATGTATATTTTGAATATAAATAATATATTTCAATGTGAATAGTGTATTTTTCCACATGAAATATTTCAATGATTCTTTTAGAGAAATTTTCATCTACCGTGACATCGTTTGATTTTAATTGTATATTATAGGGGATATTATCAAATGATATAATCCTTAATCTTTCTATATAAGAATTATGATTATGGATACCAAATTTTTATGGAACCAATTTATTTTCTACTCATTATTCTATAATGAAATGATGAAATTTTTATGAAACCATTTTCCTTCAATTGTTTATAAAAATGTTAAAGGGTGATTTTTTTATAATATTGTGGAAATAATATTCATGGTTTCAATTATGTGAAAGGTATAAACTTAATTATATATCCCTATAATCAAATTAGTATCTTTTTATATCTCACAAGATAACTATGGTAAATGAGTCAATGTGCTTGATCTGTTATGGGAAACAAGTAAATGTGCTTGATCCAGGACAAGAAACAAGTTGATGTTCTTGATCCACTATTAGTAATAGTAGACGAGGCATGATTCTTTATGACTTTATGGTATTATTAGTAAACCATGACATTTAAAATGATATCTATACCTATGATAATGGAAAAATTTTATGATATGAACATATGGTTCCTGATTGATAACAATTTCCCTCTCTTATAATTCATGTCTTTTGAAATGATGACTCTAGTGTATGATCTATGATACATTAGGTATGAAAATTGTTCGTTATGTGCCTGATATCATATCCTTATTCTTATCTTATTCTTTTGTATGATCATCAATTGATAGATCTTATGTTATCCCTTATAGATCATCTTAGCTCACCCTTTCTTTTGTTTCCTTTCCCAAGGTTATAATGAAGGTTTTATGTATTGTATGACAATGATGTATACCATGTGGGAATAAATTTAAGGTATATGGTTAATATCATTCATGAAATAATATTATTTTTTACTTGTTCTATGAATACACTAAAAATTTTGGTCCATGGGCATGTGATTTTGAAATTTATTGAATATTCATAAAAATGATGTAATAGTTATATATTAAAATTCTAGGCCTTTAAAACATATCATTTTAAAATCCATTTCTAACACCAATATTATATAAATTAATCTATCGATTTTGAAGGTTATATCATTAAAACCATGTCTTTTACAGATTTTTTAATATAGAAGAGTTTAATAATATTGAAAAAGGTAATGATGCATGTAGTTTTCATTGAATTTATAAAAGAATGGGTTTTTAATAATATATTTTAATATAAATATATATTTCAAGATAAACTAATTCTATACAAATTGTGTTTATTTTAATATTAGTTTTTTATATGATAAGGAATGTTTTTTGTCAATAATGATTACTAATTGTTTTGAGATTATAGACATGGTTTATGATTTATTGGTTTATATAACATACTAAAAAGTGAGAAAAGAATAAAAATGAGTTATCCAATATAAAATTGTTCATATAGATGTTTATTAAAATACGAGGGAATTTATCTAACCAGTATCAGTGACATATTTTGATGGATAAAATGATGTTTTCTTAAAAACGACTAAAACACATAGAATTCCATAAAAAATATTAATCAAATTTTTTAATAAAAATTACTTCAAATGAAAATAAAAAATATTGGTTTGTATTACATAATGATATTATGAATATAATATATTCTCTAAATGGCTAGTGGGAGTGTAACACCCCATGTTTTGACCAAATTCAAAAATTTCAAGGAAATTCGAACTCTCTGTTTAGTGGATTGGAAAACATTCAAAATGAGATCCAAATGAGATTTTGATTGCTGAAACCTGCTAAGGAGTTACTTTGAAATAGTTATTATGTTAAAATAGATGTATAATGACCCCCCTATGAGTTTAGGATCATCAAACATAAAGGGAGTTGGTTTTGGAATAGCCCAAGAGGGTGTATGGTTAGCGCATGGTTTATGCTAACCATTTACCAAAAATTGTGCGTCCTTATAGCGGTGTAACATGTTGTTTCAAAAACTAAACTAGAGACCACATGACTATGAGAGAATCATGTAGTAAATTTTATAGAGAAGAAAATTGTTGGAAAATATTTTTTCTTACAATAATTTTTTTGTGCGGGTGGGGTGCAACATTAGAAAATAGCACAACATGGTTGGCCCATGGTTAGGCAAGCCATTCTACCAAACCATGCAGCTCATTAAAGGGTATTAAATGACCGAACATCCCATCACTTCATTAACCATTCAAGAACCATTTTTCCTCCCCCATTCACTCATCACCCTCATCTATGGGAGCTCTTATTCTATCCATTTTGTTCGATTTGATCTCTTTTATTCAGAATCCAATTCAAACGTAGTTCATCACATTTATTCCAAATCAATAAATCTTTTAACACTATTCATTATTTTATTTATTCATTTCACTGGAGTCAATGTTTTTTCCTCACAATAATTTATTCTATATTTCTAGTTTTTTTCATATTCCTTATATCTTTAATTTCTTCTTTAATCAGAGGCTACAATGTTAAATGTGAACATAAATTGGAAAAAATAGGCGTTCCTTGGCTGGTTTAAAATTTTTACAAGTGATATGGAACATGAAATAAAAAAGGATGAGTGGGGAGATTATGGAATTAAAAAATTCACATTACTTTATTTTTCTATTACCTTGGTATGTAGTGAAGGGAACTCACACATATGATGAAATATATATGAACCTTGTATAGAATGGTTTATCTGAAATGAGCTTATTTTTTACTTATGTAAGATGTTTCTAGTGATTTTATTTTATGAAATTGAGCCCATGGATATGTGAGTTATATGAAAACTTTTGAGAATAGATTATGAGATCATTAGTGATTTTGATCATCAAAAATATAGTGATGTGGTTCATCAGGTTGTAGACATGGTGATGACCCATGATGCAGTTGGGATACATTGTTATTATAAAGTGTTGGAGGTTTTCCAATGGATTTCTTTAGGATGGTTAGTGTATTTATTCTCACAACTATTAGACTAAATCAATGTTCGGGTTTTTTTCACAAAATATCATAGCCTTTTGTGGTTGTTTAGGCCACTCAGTGTGGGTGGACCCCTCTGTAGATATAGAGGCACATGGAATAATGATGAATGTAACACACGATGATTTTCTTGAATATTTTTTATTCAAATGAATTTACTATTTTTGATTTCTTATGTTACATAAAATATAATATTTAACATGCATTTCACATAATACTAAACATAGTTTACATTACACACAACATGATGTTTAACTGGAACATGTTATGTTATTTAATAATTATTATTTTATATAATAGTAATCACCTCACAATTAGAATTGAAGGAATTAATAAGACTTAATATGTTACAAAAATAAAGTTTAAAAATATATATATTGAATTATTTGGTGTCCAATATTGTTTAAATCAAAATAGAAACTATTTGTTAATAAAGAAACCTTTTTTTTGGAAAAACATGTTTCTATGCAAAAAGAATGTGTTGTACCGCAATGAAATTGAAAAATAAATTTTGCAAAAGATTTAAATTAAATATTTAAATAATATATTAAAAATATATTTAACATTTATATAATGCATTTTGTAAATAATAGATTCTTATAAATCGAATTATATGCTCAAATACTATATAATTCTAAAAAAATAGTTTTGTCTTCTTTCCTTGAAACACTTAATTGAAAAATAATTATTGACACATTAATAAAATTTATTCAAAAAAATTAACATTATATATTTTTAATAATAATATCAATATTAAATTTGACTGAATTTTGATGATTTATGTCGGAAAAATTTTACTTTTGATGAATAGTGACAAATAATAAAAATTACTTGAAAACCACCATTTTATTTAAATAAATAATCAATATAAATTATAATTTGAATTGTTTTTAAAATAAAATAATATTAATTTTTTATAAATTAACCCATTGGTGTTCAGTGGAATCATTTTCTTATTGAATTTTGATATAAAACGTTATAAACTATTAATCATTTTCTCTTTTAAAACCTATTTTCTTATTATGATTAGAAGATTACTTTTAATTAAATTTGTAATTTTTTTGAATGGAATTTATAAATGTTTATTTCAAAAAAAAATTTATAAAAATTTATATTTTATAATTAATTGAACTTAATTTTTGACCAAATTTAACAGTGAATTCATTAAAAATTAATTAACATGGTTATGATAAAAATGAGTTTATCAGGGGTAAATCTAAATGATATGAATAAAATGACCGATGAAATTTTCTGAATACCATTTTATTTCCATATTTAATCAATTGTAACTCTATGTTCTATAATGACCCATTTGGGACAATTTTAACTTATGAGAAAATTGGGAGAACACAAATCTTTACAAAAAACCAATTGTGTCCTCTCCCACAGTTATAAAAGTCCACCCCCTATACACTATTATTCACAATTTAAAAACCCATTGAAAAGTCTAGTACCTACAAAAATTACCTCCCAAATTAACTCATATAATATCATAGTATATATTTTGTACATAAATCCATACTAGATTATTATTGGAGAAAAACTATTGAGGATACCCGAAGAAAAGGTAACATTCATCCATGGGTGTTATTCTTTTACTTATTCTTCCACCTCATTATATAATTAATATACATTATTGATATAATAATCATGGTATTTTATATATTCTGATATGTTTTTATGTTAATGGAATAAATTACAACAATTTCTACTTCCACCGAACTGGTTATGGAATCATAGTTCATATGTATGGTGGACTACCACCTCATGAATCAATGTCATTCGTTTATCCATAAACACCTATAAATAATGGGAATAATGATGGATATATTATAAATAAAAAAATGATATTAATGATTTTATTATGATTCCATAATTTTTATGTCAAATATACATTTATATTTTTTATTTTTTGGGAATGTGATAGAGTCTTCTTTGTGTACGATGAACAATGACATTGTGAAGCAATGTGATTCATTCAAACTTTACATGGAATGTATTAAAAAATAGTGTAATTATCATATTATATATATATGAAACAAAAATAATTTTGGAATTATTATATATATCACCTAATTTTCATTCTTTTAATCCGATAGAAAGATGGAAATAACATTCATGTGTAAGTACAGCTTACCTCTTCCATGAATAGTGTAATTCAATTTCTATCATTTATTTTTATTGATTAATATAAATAAATGTGTAATAATAATAAAAGAAATTTATACCCTGGTTTAAATTATGGATATGATGAAACTGTGATAGAAGTGTGTAGACTAGGAAATAATTAGTTAAAACATTTGTGAAAATCAAATCTGTTATTGCCTAAAACATGATTTTCAAAAGGAATTGTTAATAAAATATTATTATAAGGTCATAAAAAATATAATATCATATTATATATTTGATTATGGTTATTTAATATATCTATAATAAACTTATAAATTTTATACAAGAGGATTAACAAGTACGAAAGAATTTGAGAATGAAGGTATTGGATTACCCTCTCACTTTTTACATTGTGAGACACATGACATATTAACCAAATATTTCATTAATTATATATATATAATTCACCTAAATTCATATTATTATTTTTATACTAAAAAATATTTGGATTTATATTTCCATTTTAGGATCTGTAGTTCACGGTGTTTACTGTTCAATAGTTACCAAATCGTTAAGGGGTTTTCTCTCAATGTTCCTTTGTATAGACATATGTTATGTTATTAACCTATGTAATTTTTTGGGGTATATAATTACCATTGGATATGTAATATCCTGAATATATCTTCATGATATTTGGAGTTTCATTTAATTTTATTACTTCTTGGGAATTATATTTCAATGTTACATTAGTGGTCATTGTTTTATGTTACAATATAATTGTATATCAATATTATTTATGATTATGATTCGAATGATTATTTAATGTTATATAACACTCCATAAAATAATTATTTGTCTTACACTATGGTTATTTCATGATAATACATGATTCCAATCATTTTACACTATTTATTACTCAAGAGTTCAAAAAATAACGTTTTAATGAAAAATCAAATTTTTAGTCAAAAACCTATTTTTCATCCAAATAATGTTTTATAAAATGGTTTTCACCTTATTTAAAAAAATTATTTGAAATGAATTATTAGAGATATTTTGACCCATTTTTTTATTTTTATTAAATGTTTTAAAAGAAATCATCATGTCATTTTAAATGAATATCCTCATCTAGATTTTATCGACAATGTTAAAGGAAGATTTGTTTTAGCATATACGGTATAAAAATTCTTCTAGTTTTCATGACCATTATTTCTCTTGATAATTTATCTATATGTTTCTATGTTTATTTTCAATAGGAAATGTTTTTAAATATTTTTATATTTTAAAAAGTGTTCTTCAAGGTGGAATGAATATTTTCTTAAATTAATCTTTTAAATTATTTTCAAAATATTATTTTTATGTTTCCAATGTTATTTTCTTGTAAAAGTATATAGAATATGTTTTATATTTTATAAGGTTTTTTTCAATGAAATTATATTTTCCTTAGGAAATTTTCGACATGATATTACAAAATTTATTTCAATATAATATAACATCCTTTTATATAATTTATCATTTATTGGGGATATGAACAACGTATAACATTATAATTATTTAACTGAATGGTTTTTGTTTTTTATGAATAATATTTATAAAACCCACTTTTCTTCCACATGTTAAACCATGATGGAACTCTTATAGAACATAATTATATTCATGGTTTTTGATATGATTAAATGATAAAATGATTATGAAACATATCACTTTTCCACAAGTTATGATATAATAAAATGTTTATAAAACCCTTTTCATTTAATGGACTATGATATGATTAATTTTTATGATATTAATGCATAAATTTATATGAATTTTCAATTTAAAAATATGGTTATGCAATAACCAAGTATAATGGTTACATTGCAACCAAGGATAGTGGTTAAATTATATACAATGATGTATGGGACCAATATCTCCATCCAAAGTATTGGGTAATGACGTATATATCTGGATATATAAATGACTGGAATAAGAAGTGAACACTATCTAGTAGAGCACTTTTTCTACTATGATGGTATTGGGAGAAAACATTGACAACAATAATGGTATGAGTTTTGAACCTGTTACACTATGAAGAAATGGATTCCACTAGGGATGGGGGTGTGCCCTATATAGGAGGTGTATCTGCCAATAGAATTCCTCTATTTTTTTAAACGATTCTTGAATTATAGGGAAAATATTTTCTTTTCCAATTTGTATGTCACAAATTTATTTCTTATGAAAATGTTACACTCTCATATTTTATTATATAGATTTCCTTACGGGTTAAGTCTTATGATCTGCCAATATTTATTCCATGGCTCATGAATGTGGTCTTTGATATTCAATGTATGGATTTAAAATATTATGCTCAAGTTCTCACACGCTTATGATCATGTTACATTTATGTATCTTCCTTATTTAGACATACTATGAATTTAAGCTCACCCTTTCTTATATTTCTTTTACCTAGGTTATGAAGAAATGTTTTAAGTAGGATTAAAAAATGGAAGGTATATATGAGAGATATTGAAAATTTTTCATGAATTAAGAATATTATATTCTTAGTTTCAAAAGAAATTATAATATTATAGTCCTATGACATATGTTCATGTAATGCAATGTATATTCATCTATAAATATATAATATCCATGTTTGTGAATCCAGGTTCATTATAGTTGGTTTCAGAGAAATGGTCTAGGTATAATATAAAAACTAGGATGACAAAATCATTGAGATATCCATAGGGATATTTCTAAGGATATTTCTAAAAATGTATCAGAATATATGTTTACGGATAATAATATGTATTGGAATATGTCTTCGAATTTTTGTAAGATATAGAGTTAGTGGTTTTGAAGAAATTTCATCCCTATATGGCTAATAAAAGTGGATGTGGATTTATAATAGAGGTACATAGGGGTATTGACTCTAAAATGGGTGTATTGAGCTAGAATTGGTCGTCACCAATTTCACAATAATAGGACTAGTAACACATATGGTTTGATTCTCTTGGATGATATTATTTTTTTATTCACATACACTTTACAAAACATAATGAAGGATTTAAATAGATGATTAATATGAATGACCGAGGATAAACCTAAGGTGTCGCATATTAAAAAGATTGTGTTTTGATTTAAACATTCTATAAGTAAAATTTTTGTGATTATGTGGTTTTTTATTTATGTTTGGGTTTTCTCACATAATGATATTTGGGTTTATTAATTGGAAAACCCATAAGGAACATTTTAAACATTAAATATGAAAGGAAATTTTTTGATGAGAATATAAATGGGATGTTGACATGAGTGAATGAATTTGTGATAATGCTTAACCAGTTTCCAAGGTATATGATTAACTATATATACCTTTACCAACACTCAAACAAAACCAAGATGATAAGGAATGATTTGACGAAGAGTTTGTGCCATGAAGACCCCAGAGGAATGAAGATTTAGTTTTCTATATGTTGATAACGTGGGATGAAACAACCTAGTTGATTTATTGAATGTATGAGATTATGTTTTGGATATTGATGGGAAGGATTCCAATAAAATAATTAGACAGGGAAAATAATAAATTTTGTTAACACAATGTATGAGATTAATGATATCCTTAATATACCATTGAATACTTAATGCTATAATTGTGGAATGTATGGGAATTCTAAAAACTTATTTCATAAATGGATAGATCGTGAATAAAATCAGAAAACTTGTATGAGTAATTTTTATATTATTGATGATAAAGAGGCTAAAAATGAAATATGAAAGGAATAAGGAATTAAAGAATGATATGATGAGTCATAGTTAATGTTTTGAGAAGGATGTGGGATGATCAAAGTATTTATGTATTGGAATACAAATATTATGTTATATGAATCATGAAATATATAATTATTGACTGGTATATATTTTTCATTAGTGATTTTAAATAATGCATTGAACGATGAATATGGATTGGAAGAGTGGTTCAATGGAGAGGTGATATTTTGATTGTTTGGATGAAACCAATAATATTTTTCTCTGGTTGAAAAAATGGTGTTCATTTAGGATAAAGAGATGATTGAAATGGATAAACTAAATAATATAATATTGATGATATAAGCCATAATAAAGGATTTATTGAAAGAGTGGTTTAGGTTTTCATTGATTGACTTGGAAACAGTGTTGGATCTATGGAATATATTCAATAATATATGGTTTTATTTTAGGAATGATAAATAATGGATGTTTTTTAAGGTTCAGTGATAGTTATAAATTCAATGGAATACACTATCAATATGGATACATGTTTTGTATGTGACAATTAATAACTCGTTCATGTTTTTTAGGGGATTAATTGTATGTTCATTTTGTAAATTGAGAAACGTTATTTATAATGATTTAGATATTAATCTTTCAAACTGATTATATATTTAAACATTTTTTATATGGTTCAATTTTCGCATTGAATATGGTATTAGTGATTTATGTATTGTTTCGCTATATTATGATTTATGTATATTGTATATCTTGTGCTAACAATTCTGATATTATGATAACTAAAGACAGGTAGAATTACGTATCGTAAAATATATGGATCTATTTGTTTTTTAGTTATTTGAGAATAAAAAATTCACATTATTTATTAGAGTGTGATATTAATTTGAAATTGTTCAAGGAACAACCAATTAGATAAATAGTTCTAAGTAAATGGAATGAAATCAAATAAGTGTATCATCTTATGAATATTATTCAAAATTTGGTAAAGTGATGGTAAAAAAATGCTTCTCTACTATCACCATTTATTATGATATAAATGATATTTTTAAAACTTTTTTGGTCTATGGTATTATTGGTACTAACCATATATGGATCTCACACTCTCTTGAGACCAAAAATATTTATCTTCGTCAATAATTATTTATTCTTTTTCTTCAATATCAAAATATTTATTTCCCGCCTATGTAATTCTATGTAGAAACGTAGTTATTAGTTAATTTAGGTAACCATCATGTTTCCAACTTTAATTTTAAAGGAATTTTTTGTTATCCATTTCAAATATGTAGGATTCTATAATTTAATTTTTTAAATGTTAAAGCTTTGACTACTGAGATGAATTTTGAAGTTGAAATTCATTTTAAGGGGGCTAAAACATGACAACCAAATATCTTGTTAAATATTTTTTCAAATTAATTTAATATTTTTTATATGAAATATTGATTTTAATTTTTTTTACACACAAAACACAAAATAGTTTATGTTACATGTTACATGAAGTATAACCACAACATGTCATATTTTTAACAAATTATTCATTAATATAATAGTCATCACCTAGACACTGGAATAATATTTATGAATAGGGTTAAATAAATTAATAAAATATTTTTTCACATGTATGTATAAATAATTATATGGTTTTTAATTACTTATAAATTAAAATAAAAACTATTTAAAAATAAATGAAATCATTTTCAAAATAACCATTTTTATAAAAAAAATCATTCTACCTCAATTAGTTAAAAAAAATTCATAAATATTTTTAAGGAATTATGTATATTATATACTAACTAAATTATTTAAAATTCATCATATTTTTTTTCTACACAATAGATAATAATAAATAAAATTTTACAGTTACAACTAGATTTATATAAAAAACAGTTTCCCATAGTTTATGGTGAACTTATGTTAAAAATAATTTTCTAAAATTTTAAAAAATAAATTGGAATTTTATTAAAAACAATTATGAATATTATAATTAACTTTTATGAATATTTGTGATTTTTCTATGAAAATTCATTTATTGATAATAGTGAAAAATACTGAATTTTAATTGATAAATTCATTTTTGGTTAAATAATTTACAATGCTGAATTATATATTTTAATTATATTAAATGTAAAATTAATTTAGTATTATATATATTAATAAAATTTATTTTATAGGATTTATTTTCATATTGAACATAGATATATAAATTTTAGAAACATTTGAACATTTTCTCTTTAGAATCCTTTTTTCATATCGTGTATGCTTGATTAATTTTATGTTAAAATTTCCACTTATATGAATTGAATTTTAAAAAATGTATTACATATCTAGAATAATAATATTATATATTATCAAATAATTTAATCTTAAATATTTAACAAAATGAATAGTTAATGCAGTAAAAATTAATTTTCGAGGTTAAGGTGAAAATGAGTTTATATGTCGTTAAACTAGTAATATAAGGGTAAAAACCCATATAATGTTTTATAAAATCTAATTTATTGTAATATATTGACCCTTACTCTTATAATTTTTGATAATGGTCCATTTTAGAACCTTTTTACATTTGAAAAATTTGGTAGAAATCAATTATTTTTAAAAATACCAAGTGCGTCCTCTCACCCACTTATAAATGGGCACCCCAATCCCATGATATTAACACCATCAATCACAATTGGATAATAAAATACATACAAAAAACACCTTAAATATTCTTTAGTCTTATCCTTGATGACTTATTTTCTAAATAAATAAAACCTATATGTATTTTGGTTGAAACCTAAAGAGGATACCCGAAGATGAAAGAATGTTCATCAACAAGATTTTTCGTTTTACCCTTTTTACCACCTCCTTCAATTCATTTTATAACATGAAGATATAATATAATATTTAGATTTAATATAAAAATAATTTTTTTTATGTTTTTATCATGACGTAAAAATATATCCACTTCCATCAAATTGTTTATGAAATCACTATTTGTCTGAAGGACAGAGTACCACCTCACGAAACGAAGTCATTCATTTCTCCATTACCACCCCTTGTGGCTGATCATAATCATATATATATATATATTGTTTATATATTATATTTATGATATTAATTATTTAATTATTAATTTTTTAATTATTATATAACAAATACGTTCATATTTTCCATTTTTTGGGAATGCGATGTCATCATTTGTGTAAATGGCAGACTGACGCCTTACGATGTGATGTTATACATATAAAATATACATATAAGGTATTAAGGATGAATTAAATGAAAATATATGATATAAAATACATAAAAATAATTTTATAATTATACTATTTATCACATAATTTTATTTCTTTCAATCTGATAAAAAAAATTAAATAACATCAATGAGTACGTACAGATCTTTGTCTCAATTAGTGGAGTATTTCATTTACTATCACTAAATATTATGGATTAAAATAACTAAGTATATATTTATAATATATGAATTTTTTACCATGGATTACTTTTTGGAAATCATAAAACCAAGCTCAAATTAACATGACATAGAACTAACAAGTTAAAACATATGCGAAAAAAATCCATTATTACCTGAAATAATATTTTACCATGGAAGTGTTAACAAGAGAGTAATATAATTTCGTAAGAATATAATATTTGGTAATATATATGATTATTGATTTTTAATAGATGTATAATTTAATTATATTTATAATATAATATTTTTGTATGTTTACGAAAGAAGTCATGACTTAAGGTATGGGATTTCAGTTCCACGTTTTACTTCCATGAAATTTATATCATATTCACTATCTATATAATTTATATGGAGCTTATAATTCCCATTAATTTATATTATAATTATTATAATGTAAATTATTTAGGATTATGTATCAATTTTAGGATATCTCTTTCATGTGGTTTATAGTACAAATGTAAAAAAATTGCTATGATATTTTTGTCTCAATTTTTATTCATTGAGTCATATGTTATGTTATCTAGAATAATTATTATATTAAGTGTACATAAATAGCCATTATAATATAATATCATGAATTCAACCTCATTATATTTTTAGTATCATTTAATTTTACTTATTTACAGTGATACATTTATATTTTACATAAGTGGTAATAGTTTTTTATTACTATCTTATCATTTATCGAGGTTGTTTATGATTATGCTTCCAATAATGGGAATATATGACATATTTCTCAATAAATTCATTGTTTTGATAATAATATAGGTTTTTAATGAGAATGAACGCTTTCCCAATATTTTCATCTCTTTATATACTCATTATTTTAAAAAGATCAATTACATGGATAATCAAATTTTCAGTCAAATCTTGATTTTTCATCCATAATTTTGTTTTCTAAAAATGTTTTGAATTTTCTTAACATTTATTTAAAAGTATTTTAGTCCAAAATTTTACGAATTTTTTTTCTTTTTTAAAAAAAGTTTTAAATTAAATCAATAGTTTGTTTTAAAAAATAATGTTTATTTCTATTTTTCAAAAAATGTAAAAGGGCCCATTTTTTTAACATATACAATATGAATGAATCATCCCGTTGTCATAAATATTATTTTATTTGTATATTTATTTGTAATTTTCAAGGTTATTCTAAAAAAAAATTTAAAAATTATTTTTCAACGTGTATTTTTAAATAAGATAGAATATTTTCCTAAATTTTTTTTTAAATTGATTAATAATGCATTATTTATATGTTTATAATGTTAATTTTTACGAAAAATTCCTTTTTGTTTTAGAATTTTATTTTAAAATTAAACTTATTTACATTAATAATGATCCATGTTATCTTTGAAAATACTTCTAGATATAGTATAAAAACCGTTGATATAATTTATGATTTATTGGGGATATTAAACTAGGTTACCATTCTTATTTTTTCTATGAATGGTTTATATAATTTCATGATTATATACTTTTTAAACTTATTTCACTTCCATGTGTTATAACATGATGGAACTCTTATAAAACTCATTTCTTTTCAGTCGTTATACTACGATGAAATAATGAAATTATTATGGAACAATTATTGTTTTTATAAGCTAGGATATAATGAAATGTTTATTAATCCATTTTAAGTTGATGTGTTAGTATATTAAAATGTTTTATGATCTTATTTCAGACATATGCATTCTTTTCATTATGTGAGGGTGGTTATGGTATAATGATGGATGGTAGTTATATTATAACCAAGGAAGTTCGTTTAATTATAACCATATATGGGTGGGATGTAACACCCGAGACTTTTATAAGAAATATTTTGTTTTTATTTTATATAAATAATCAAAGGAATCCTTCACTACACACAACACTAGCTTGGCTTGCTTTACATGCAATAACGACATTCGTTTATAGCTTGCGTTGTACGCAATACCGAGTTTCACTAAACAACGATATGTCATTAAAATATTATTAAAACTAGCCGTTATGAATAGTAATAACAACATTTTGAAATTTTTTAAATTTCATTTTTGAAAATGGACTTCGTTTTTTGATTCAGAATATCGAAATTAGCCTAGAGTGAAATTTTGGTATTTTTCTAGAAACTTTCAATTTTTGATGAATAGTGAAAACACTAGGTTACAATTTAAAAACCGACTTTTTTATTTAAATAAATATTTATTTAAATTTATTTTAGGTCAAAATTGATATATAATACCTATATAAGTTCAATGTAATTCATTGGAGTAATTTTATAATAATTTTTGATAAATAAAAATTTTATTGCACTTTTCACCGTCTTTTACCCACCTCCTAGGAGAATTTGCAAATTTAAATAAAACATAATTTTACCGCATCTGTGAGTGGAAGTTGAAAAATCTGAAAGACATGGTTGATGTCAGTAAGTAAAATGTGGTTCAATGTGATGAAATTTTTTTTTGGAGAATAGTGACTTTTTACTTTTATTTACCACAGTTAAAAGTAAAATGGGTAATTAAGGGTAAAAATGATATTATTATTACCCTAACACATGTACTAATTCTATTGGATAAGTGTAATTCGTCCAAAAACAACCTTAGGAATAAAATATGACCATTTAGGCCCACTTTCATTAGATTAGGACATTTATTTTTAATTTATTTAAAGAAGGGTTAAAATAGTTAAAATCAAAGATTAATAAGTAAATAATTTTTAATATAGGGTTATAAATAATATAAATTCTAATATAAGTATTCAATAGAAATATAAAAATATTTCCTACATAATGGTATTTTATTTGTAATTTTTAGACATTATATGATTTAATTTATTTATGACACATATATGATGCAGTAATTATCTTATTAATGAAATATTGACAAAATTGATGTTATAAATACACAAATAAATGTAATTTGAGACTTTTTATGAATTCCAATAATTTTATAAATTAATATGACATGTTATTATGGATTTAATTAACTTTTTTCGAACTAATATTTCTGTTATTATTATCAAAAAAATCAATTACTAAATAGTGACAAAATTGACATAAAATAGTTTTTAAAACAAATATTATATTATTAACTGTTATTTTATTCATAAAAAATATAAGGTTCTTCCAAATGTCTTAGATAAGGTTATATATATTAATAATAAACAACTTGGGGTTCGTTTGTCTTGTTATAGTAAGTTTATTAACCTTATAGTGTAAGAACACAAAAAGACACGGTAAGAGTAGAATTATATAACTTAAAGTTAAATCTAAATGATAAGGTTAAAATAGTAAAGGAAACTTGTCCAATTTCTATTGGATGAGAGGATTTCGACCCATACTCACCTTACCTTCAAAATAAATCAAATTGGATATATTTAAAACCGAATATGGCTTTATAATAAAATAATATTTTTAGTTTTTCCAAAGGTGCCCCTCTCCTCCCTCATAAAAGGGCACCTCCACCCTCTCCTCCTCACACCACTTTGAGCCTTCAATCTCGGACAAACCCTGCCAATTGCCCCTCTACACTTCCCTAGAAACATCCTAGATGTCCTTTTCTTCTTCAAAGACCAATTTTAGTGCCCTAAAAGGAGGTCTCAAAGAGGTGCTTCAAAGAAGAGGTAATGTCCGTTACCGATTCTTTTAACTTTATTTCTTCTTCCACTTCTTATTCTTTAGTTGTTTCATTATGAAGTAATAAAATCAGTATCATTAATATACTGATATGTTATTATAAGTATAAAACAACTCTATTGTACCATCTATCCATCCTACGGAAAACGAAATCACCGCGCGTGCGTACAGACGGAATACCGTCTCCACGCCATGCTGTAATCTATTTTCCACCACCACCTTACTTGGATGGGTATAATGGTGTAGATAATGAATATATATGGTTATTGTAATGTGATATTGATTCTGAAAAATTATACATATAATCCAATACAATTCCACGATCATGGGAATGATATCATCACTCGTGCGTACGTACGAAATACCGTCTCCACGATGTGATGTGACTTGTTCTACATGATTTTCATTGCATAATGATTACATAAATGAATTGAGTGAATAAATATGATATATATTACAATAATATCATTCTTGAAATGAGGTATCTATAACCTAAAAAGAATAATAATAATTTATTCGACAAAACATGCATAAGAACAAAAAGTAATAAACACCCGAATAACAAGTAGCAATGAAATATTACTAATAATAAGCTAAGAATATGACCATATATGATATCATAAAAATGAGTATGATTCTGGAATAATTAAATGACATTATTTAAATCATTATACAGGAGGTTCGGACACTTACGAAGCAAATCGGGCCTAAGGTAAGGGAAATATCACAATCTCATTTTTATCTGAGATTGTTTATACATTGGAATTTAATGGGGTGTATTTTATCTTCCACATCCATGTTTCTTCAATATGTAGTATTATTTCCATCCACCTACAATTTTTTAAATCCAATTTTACCCTTCAGTGAGTTTTTAGTAAAATATATAAAAGGAATCTTTTGTCGTTTTTCGTACGAGATACTTTATGACTTTTCCGACAAAAGTACGAGAAGAATGTTTTTTTAACTTATACGACATGAATGGATTTTTAAAACTTTATTTACAAGAATATTTATATACAAGTATTCAAGTTTATTTTTGATCAACTTCCTTTAGTTTAGAATTTTATGACATGTTAAGAAATGAAAAGTGTTTTTGAAGTAGAAAGGATGTTTTCTTCAAGAATGGAGTTCAAGTGTTTTATCAAAATTATTCTCCATCTAAGTTAATAAAGGGTTCTGTTTCTATTCCTATTGTTACATTTATTTTATTATGTTGTGATGGAATTATTTTTATGAATTCCTTTATCTTATATGAATTGTTTTATGATGTCACAATGTTTAAGAATCCCATTTTATTACATGGGTTATGCAATGATGTATGATTTTTGAATTGGTGGCACACATAAGAATAGTATCATTATGAGATGGGTGGGACCTATATCTCCCTCCAATGTGTTGGGTAAAGATTTTATATCTCATGAGATAGACAAGGCTAGAACTACAGGTTAAACCAGTTCAGTGAAACAGGACTGAAACGAGGAATGAACTCGGTTCAGAAATGGACTTTGTCCACTAAGATAGTCTTGGAAATGAGTCTTGACTAATAAGAAATTATTCTCTATGATTATGTGTGTATTCCACAAAGCATCATGTCTTATGTTATGATTATGGTTATTACATTTCACTACCATGATTTATCCCATGTTATGAAATTATGATATCTTTTGCAGGGTAAGATTTCCAAAATGTTATGTTCTTATGAATATGATGTGATTGATATTTCTATTGTTTACCCTTACAGAAAATTTGAGCTCACCCTTTTGTATGTTTACTTTCCCCAGGTCAGGAAGAATGTTATTATGTAAGGTATGCCAAAAGGGACTATAGATATGATGAAATAAATGGGAGATAGTGTAGAGGCTTTATGAACCAGTTGTATATGTTTCCCAGTTTCTAAAGACACTATACCTATACGTTCCTTTCATGTTTTGTTATATGTTGTAATAAGTGTACTTCAATTTTGAGGTACTAAAAATGTATGTAAAGTATGGGTTGTTATAGTTAGTATCAGAGGCAATGGAGGTAGGAATATATCAGATCCTTGGGAACTCTCACATGTGAGCGTTGGACGAAGCATGGATCTCCGCCCAAGTGCTTCATGAGGAAATGGATGCCACTAGGGATGGTGGTGTGTCCTGCCTAGGGGGTATAGCCGCCCATGGAGTGCCCTGATAGGTATCAATTATAGTCCACTAGAAGTAATTCCAGACCGTTATAGTTTGTATCAGAGGAAAGGTATAGTCACCTTTTGGAAACTAGGATGTGAAATCCTTAGTAAAAATCCAAAGGATAAGCCTAAGAATATAACACAGACTTAGTGTTTTAGAAATGGCCATGAATAACCTAGGATAAGACCTTAAGTGTGAAATTTTATTCATTATTATGTGGTTTTATAATTATAATTAGTGTGCCTCATACTATTCTTCTTGGTTTTTTTCAATGGCTGGAACCCGAAGGAACCGTGTTAATGCGGAATGCGACGGGCAATGCAATGATTGTCCCCCTGAGCAAACAAATGTTATGGGAGATGGAATGAAAAATCATGTTTCCATTCTCACACAACTTTATCAAGATATGAATCATGTAGGACTTCCAAATGAGCAAAAGAAGGAGCAACATTCCATTGAATCCATCATGAGACAGTGTCCACCTTCATTCAGCGGGTCTATTGATCCATTAGTTGCTGAAAAATGGATCAGTACTACTGAAAAGATATTTTGAGTTCTTCAATGTTCTGAACATGATAAAGTCATCTTAGCAGTGTATCATTTGGAAGGTGATGCTGATCAATGGTGTAATCTTATCAATAATACGAGGCCAAGCGATGAAATTGAGTCCATCGAATGGGATGAGTTGAAGAAGTTATTTTTCAATAAATACTTCCCTCATATTCTCCGAACAAACATGGATAAGGAGTTTTTTGAAACAAAGAAAAAGGATGATGAATCTATTGGTACCTATGAATCAAATTTTACAAGACTTTCAAGGTACACTTCTGGTATTATTATCCAACCTAAGAGTAAGATCGATCGATTCATTATTGGCTTAAAACCAAGTCTTTGAAGGGCGCTAGCCATAAGAGACTTCAATAGCTACGAGGAAATCATTCGATGTGCTATCAAAGTTGAGATGGAGATTGGAGTAACCCATCAGTCATATGGGTTTGATAAGAAGAGGAAAATGGAATTAAAAGGAAAATCTAAAGAGCACACTGAAAAGAAGATGAGTTTTCCCTTATGCTCAAAGTGTGGAAAGAAACATGGAGGGAGTTGTCTTAAGGGGACAAGAAAATTTTATAAGTGTGAAAAAGAAGTTCATCGGGAAATTAGAAGTCGAAATAATGGGAAGACGATGTCTAATGATGCAAACAAGGGAAGGGATACACAGAATGAACCTACTTCACTTCAATGTTTAAATTGCAAGGAAATGGGGCATTATGCCAATCAATTCCCTAATACAAGGGTTGTTGATGATGATCGACGTCAACAAACTCTTAAGTATAAAGACAAAGGAAAGTCACATGCAATTTCTATCAGCAATGTGGAGTACGATAATGAAGTGGTGAAAGGTACACTTACCATCCACTCTAAAGTAGAAAATGTTTTATTTGGTTCTGGATCCACCCAGTCATTTATTTTTGATGAATTTTCTAAGGGTATCACCGTATTACCTCAAAAATTAGATGTTGAGTAAGCTATGACAATCCCTAATGGCACAAAAATCACATCAAAAGTTTATAATTCTTCTCCGATTGATGTTTGTGGGAAAGTGATTCCCGAAAATCTTGTGATACTCCCTATAGTAGAATTTTATGTGATTCTTGGCATGAATTGGCTTTCTCTATATGGAGCTCATATCAATTGCCAAATAAGGGAAGCCGCATTTCATATTCCAGATCAATCTTTGATCGTCTATCGATGCAAGGATGAACATAACCCTCCAGTGGAAATTTATTCCATCTTATGGGTCTTGATTCCACTAAATGGAGGTTATTTATCTCAAATGGTTGGTGAGAAATGCACGATTAAGAATATTCCCATTGTACAGGAGTTTGATGATGTCTTTCTAGATAAATTGACGGGTCTTCCACCAAATTGTGAAGTTGTGTTTTCAATAGAACTCGTACTGGGTGCTTTACCTATTTAAAAGACACCTTATAGAATGGCCCCAATTGAGTTGCAGAAATTGAAGAAGAAAATCCAAGAGAATATTGATAAGGGATTCATACGCCCTAGTGCGTCACCTTGGGGAGAACCTGTTCTGTTTGTTAAGAAGAAAGATGGATCAACGAGAATCTGAATTGATTATCGAGAACTTAACAATATCACTATCAAGAACAAATATCCTCTCCCAATCATTGATGACTTATTTGACCAACTACGCGGAGCTCAATACTTTTCCAAGATTGATCTTCGTTCTGGGTATAATCAATTAAGGGTCAAAAGAGACGATATACCAAAGATGGATTACCGTACAAGGTATGGACACTATGAATTTATAGTGATGCCATTTGGTCTTACTAATGCCCCTTCTATCTTCACGGATCTGATGAATAGAGTCTTTAGAGACTATCTTGATCAGTTTGTGGTAGTCTTTATAGTTGATATTCTTATATATTCAAAGAGAAAGGAAGAACATGAAGATCACTTGAGAATTATATTGAAGACCCTAAGAAAATAGAATCTTTATGACAAATTTACCAAGTGTGAATTTTGGCTTCAAAAAGTTTCATTTTTGGGTCACATAATCTCAAAAGGGGGGATATATGTGGATCCGGCAAAAACTGAGGTTATCGAAAGATGGTTGAGACCAACAACAGTAACTGAGATCCGAAGTTTTCTTGGTTTGGCAGGATATTATCGACATTTTGGGAAAGATGTTTCAAGATTGTCTAATCCACTCACCAGGTTGACTCGGAAAGGAGTTAAGTTTGTTTGGATGGAGGTATGTGATGAGAATTTCAAGGATTTGAAAAGAAGGTTATCCAGTGCACCTATGCTCACACTGCCTTGTAGTGGAGAAAGGTTTGTGATCTACAGTGATGCATCTAAGAATGTATTGGGGTGTGTTCTTATGAAAAATAATATGGTGATAGCTTATGCCTCAAAACAGTTGAAAATCCATGAGCAAAATTACCCAACTCATGATTTAGAGTTAGCTACGGTAATCTTTGCATTAAAGATTTGGAGGCATTATCTTTATGGAGAATGGTGTGACATTTATACTGATCATAAAATTTTAATGTATATTTTCACACAACAGGAGATGAATATGCTCCAAAGACGATGGTTCGAGCTAATTTAGGATTACGGCTTCTCAATTCATTACCACCTTAGGAAAGAAAACAAGGTGGCAGATGCATTAAGTCGATAAGACCATGCTAGTTTATCCATGATGAGGATAAAAAAGATCCAATATTTATGGATTTACAAAGGATGGATCTTGTAATTATAATGAAATGGGAAAAATTGTATCTTTCTCAAATGAATGTTCAACCATGTATACATGTGAAGATTAATGAGGCAGAGAGAGAAGATGTATAGTTAATAAAGAAGGTGAGATATGTTCCTGAATTCAACCTTGATTGTGATGGGATAATAATGTTCAGGAATCGGGTTTGTGTTCCTTCCATCCTCGAATTAAAGAAGTGGCTGCTGGATGAGGATCATAGTTCTTCATTCTCTATTCATCCTGGAAGCACGAAGATGTATAGGGACCTGAAAGAGTACTTCTGGTGGGATGGCATGAAAAGAGATGTTGCTGAATATGTCTCTCGATGCTTGGTTTGTCAGCAAGTTAAAGCTGAGAGACAGAAGTCTAAGGGGATGTTACAACCATTACCCATACCTGAATGGAAATTGGAAAACATCACTATGGACTTTGTCACAGGAATTCCTAAAACATCCAAAGGCAATAATTTTATCTAGGTCATAGTTGATCGTCTTACAAAGTCTACACACTTCATTGCTATTAGAGAGGATTTCTCTATGGATCAGCTTTCCAGGATATATGTAAAGGAAGTGGTAAGATTGCATGGAATACCACTTTCTATTATATCTAATCGGGATCCGAGGTTTACCTCAATGTTCTGGCGATGTCTTCATCATACTCTGGATACAGAGTTGAGTTTCATCACTGCTTATCATCCTTAGACAGACGGTCAGTCTGAGAGAAAAATTCAAACTCTAGAAGATATGTTGAGAGCTTGCTCTATGGATTTCAAAGGTGGTTGGTATCAACACCTACCTTTGGTCGAATTTTCTTATAATAATAACTTTTACTCCAGTATTCAAATGCCTCCTTATGAAGCTCTCTATCGAATGAAATGCAGGACCCCAACTTGCTGGGATGAAGTTGGGAAAAAAAGCTATTAGGACCAGATCTTGTTGATGAGATGGCAGAAAAGGGCCGATCTATTCAACAACAAATAAGAGCAGCGTAGAGTAGACAAAAAAGTTATGCTGACAACCGAAGAAAAGACTTACAGTTTGAAGTGGATGATAAAGTGTTCTTACTAATATCTCCTTGGAAGAGAGTAATGCGATTTGGAAAGAAGGGAAAGCTGAGCCATAGGTATATCGGTCCTTTCGAAATACTGGATCGTGTGGGGAAGGTAGATTACCGATTGGCGCTTCCACCGAATCTCTCTCAAGTTCACGATGTATTCTATGTATCTCTCTTGAGAATGTACATACATGATCCTTCACATGTACTCAGCTCAGAAGATGTACCGCTAGAACAAGATCATTCTTATGAAGAATAGTCGATATAGATTCTCAATCATAGTGAAAAAGTCTTACGGAACAATAACACTCGCTCGGTGAATGTTTTATGGAGGAACCAACAATTAGAAGAAGATATATGGGAGCTTGAGGATATGATGAGGGAGAGGTATCCTCATCTGTTTGTTACAAGTGCCGAATTTGGAGGGCGAAATTCATTTTAAGGGCGGTAGAATGTAACACTTGAGACTATTATAAGAAATATTTTGTTTTTATTTTATATAAATTATCAAAGGAATCTTTCACTACACAAAACAGTAGCTTGGCTTTCTTTACACGCAATCGCGACCTTCCTTGATATCTTTCGTCGTACGCAATACCGAGTTTCACTAAACAACGATATGCTATTGAAATATTATTAAAACTAGTCGTTATGAATAGTAATAACCACTTTTTGAAATTTTGTAAATTTTATTTTTCAAAATGGACTTTGTTTTAGGATTTGGAATATCGAATTTAGCCTAGGGTGAAATTTTGGTATTTTTCTTGAAACATTCAATTTTTGATGAATAGTGAAAACACCGGGTTATTTTTTAAAAACCGACTTTTTATTTAAATAATTATTTATTTAAATTTATTTTTGGTCAAAATTGATACATAATACCTATATAAGTTCAATATAATTCAATGAATTAATTTTATAATAATTTTAGATATATTAAAATTTTATTGAACTGTTCACTGTCTTTTACCCACCTCCTAGGAGAATTTGCAAATTTACATAAAACCTAATTTTACCGCTTCTGTGAGTGGAATTTGAAAATTCCGAGAGACACGGTTGATGTCAGTAAGTAAAATGATGTTCAATGTGATGAATTTTTTTGTGTGAATAGTATGTTTTTACTTTTATTTACTACGGTTAAAAGTAAATAGGGTAATTAAGGATAAAAATGATATTATTATTACCCTAATACATGTCCTAATTCAATTAGATAAGTGTAATTCGACAAAAAACAACCTTAGGAATAAAATATGACTATTTAGGCCTATTTGGATTAGATTAAGACATTTATTATTAATTTATTTAAAGAAGGGTTAAAATAGTTAAAATCAAAGATTAATAAGTAAATAATTTTTAATATAAGGGTATACATAAGATACATTAAACTATAAATATTAATTATAAAGATAAAACGATTTCCTAAATAATTGTATTTTATTTGTAATTTTTATACATTAAATAGTTTAATTTATTTATGACACAAAGATGATGCAGTAATTATCTTATTAATGAAATATTGACATAATTGATGTTATAAATACGGAAATAAATGTAATTTGAGACTTTTAATAAATTCCACTAATTTTCTAGGTTAATATGACATGTTATTATTGATTTAATTAACTTTTTTCGAACTAATATTTCTATTATGATTTCACCAAAAATCAATTACTAAATAGTGACAAAATTGACATAAAATAGTTTTTAAAACAAATATTATAATATTAATTGTTATTTTATTCCAAAATAATATAAGGATCGGCCAAATGACTTAGATAAGGTTATATATATTAATAATAAACAACTTGGGGTTCTTTTGGCTTGTTATAGTAAGTTTTTTAACCTTATAGTGTAAGAACATAAAAAGACACGGTAAAAGTAAAATTATCTAACTTAAACTTAATTCTAAATGATAAGGTTAAAATAGTAAACTAAACTTGTCCAAATTATATTTTATTAGAGTATTTCTACCCATCCCCAACTTAGCTTCGAAATATATCAATTTGGTGCTATTTAAAACCGAATATGGCTTTATAATAACATAATATTTTCAGTTTTTCCAAAGGTGCCCCTCTCCTCCCTAATAAAAGGGCACCTCCTCTCTCTATTCCTCACACCACATTGAGCCTTCAAGCTCGTCCAACCCCTGAAAATTTCTCCTCTACACTTCCCTAGAACCATTTTAGAGGACCTTGTCTTCTTCAAAGACCACATTTAGTTCTATAAAAGTAGGTCTCAAAGAGGCGCTTCAAAGAAGAGGTAATGTCTGTTACCGATTCTTTCAACTTTATTTTTTCTTACACTTTTTCTTCTTTAGTTGTTTCATTATGAAGTAACAAAATCAGTATCATTAATATACTGATATGTTATTATATGTATGAAACAACCCTATTTCACCATCTATCCGTCCTACGGAAAACAAAATCACTGCGCGTGCGTACGTACCGAATACCGTCTCCACGCTGTGGTGTAATATATTTTCCACCACCACCTTAGTTGGATGGGTATAATGGTGTAAATAATGAATATATATGATTATTGTAAAGTGATATTGATTCTTAAATAGTATATATATACTCCAATACAAATCCACGATCATGGGAATGATATCATCACTCATGCGTACGTACGGAATACCGTCTCCACGATGTGATGTGACTCGTTCAACATTATTTTCATTGCATAATGATTACATAAATGAATTGAGTGAATAAATATGATATATATTACACTAATAAAATTCTGGAAATGAGGTATCTATAACCTAAAAAGAAGAATAAGAATTTATTTGACCAAACACGCATAAGAATAAAAAGTAATAAACACCCGAATAACAAGTAGCAATGAAATATTACTAATAATAAGATAAGAATATGACCATATATGATATCATAACAATGCGTATGAATCTGGAAGAAGTCAATAAAATTATTTAAATCATTATACAGGAGGTTCAGACACTTACGAAGCAAATTGGACAAAAGGTAAGAGAAATATCACAATCTCATTTTTATCCGAGATTGTTTATACTTTGGAATTTACTGGGGTGTATTTTATCATCCAAATACATGTTTCCTCAATATGTAATATAATTTACATCCACCTACAATTTTTTAAATCCATCTTTACCCTTAGGTGAGTTTTTAGTAAAATATATGAAAGACATCTTTTGTCGTTTTTCATACGTGGTACTTTTTGACTTTTCTGATAAAAGTACGAGAATAATGTTTTTTAACTTATATGGCATGAATGGATTTTTAAAACATTATTTCCAAGAAGCTTACTTCAAAAGTTTTGAAGTTTATTTTTAATCAACATATTTTAGTTTATAATTGTATGACATGTTAATAAATGAAAAGTGTTTTTGAAGTAGAAAGGATATTTTCCTCAAGAATGGAGTTCATGTGTTTTATCAAAATTATTTTCCATATAAGATAATAAAGGGTTATGTTTATATCCCTATTATTAAATTGATTTGATTATGTTGTGATGGAATTATTTTTATGAATTCCTTTATCTTATATGAATTGTTTTATCATGTCACGATGTTTAAGAATCCCATTTTATTACATGGGTTATGCAATGATGTATGATTTTTGATTTTGTGGCACACATAAGAATGGTATCATTATGAGATGGGTGGGACCTAGATCTCCCTCCAATGCATTGGGTAATGATTTTATATCTAACGAGATAGACATGGCTGGAACTGCATGTTAAACCGGTTTAGTGAAACAGGACTAAAACGAGGAATGAACTCGGTTCAGAAATGGACTTTGTCCACGAAGATAGTCTTGGCAATGAGTCTTGACTAATAAGAAATGATTCTCTATGATTATGTGTGTATGACAAAAATCTTACTGTTTTTAGTTATGATTATTGATATTACATTTCACTACCATGATTTATCCCATGTTATGAAAATATGACCTCTTTTGCAGGGTAAGATTTCCCAGATGTTATGTTCTTATGAATATGATGTGATTGATATTTCTTTTGTTTACCCTTACTGAGCATTTGAGCTCACCCTTTTGAATGTTTACATTCCCCAGGTCAGGAAGAAGGTTATTAAGTAAGATATTCCAAAAGGGACTATAGATATGATGAAATAAATGGGAGACATTGTAGATGCTTTATTAACCAGTTGTTTATGTTTCCCAGTTTCTAAAGACACTATACCTATACGGTCATTTCATGGTTTTGTTATATGTTGTAATAAGTGTACATCAATATTTATGTACTAACAATATATGTAATGTATGGGTCGTTATATGGGAAATATATCTCCATCCAATACATTAGGTATAGATTTTTATCTCATGAGACAGACAGGACTAGAATAGGTAGAGAACTTGGTTCAGAAAGTTAATTAGTCTGATATGATAGTTTAGGGAGTAAACAATGATTACTTTGGTGGTTTTAGGGGGTGAACACATTCTGATATATAGATAGGGATACCAATGGGGATTCTTGTGTGTCCCTCCTAGGAGGTGAATCATCAAATATAATGACATTATATGTTTTGGAAATGGTCCTTGACTACAAAGGAAATAATTTTCTATGATTATGTGTACGTAAAAAATATATGTCTTATTCCAATTTCTTCTCTCATATATCATGATCCTTTATTTAAATTTGATTCCTGTCTTTTGATCTTCCCATATTAATCCCATGACTCAATATTATAATATTTTATAGGCACAATATGGCTTTAAAATACAATGCTCATGATCTCATACCCTTATTCTCGTGTTTTGATTCTATATATCCCTTGAATACCCTTATATAGAATTTGATATCACCCTTTCTGTTCTTTCTTTTCCCGGGTTTATGAAGAATGGATTTTATGTATATGTATACAAATGGATGATCATTATAGGAGATATTGATTGTCTTCCACGAATTAATACTATTTTTTCAATGATTCAAAATTTAGGAAATAATTATGGTATTTAGGGATGAGTTAATGTAATATCAAGAATATTCATCTATAAAGATGTAATATCCATGTATATATATCCTGAGTTTTTATAATGACCATCAATGCAGAGGAGGTTCTCATTATAGAAACACACTATTATTAGCGTGCAAAACCAACGGATGAGGGTTAAGGCTCACATTGATATTGGGGGATGATGGGATAGTAATATGGAAGGATGGATATCACCATTACCTGGTACATTAGGCTATAAAGCCAAATTTTATTTAAGATATATATGTACAAAGGACTTGTGATAAATTTATTAGCATGATGATGGGATGTTAGATTCCATAGACATTTTGTATTTGTTTTAATGATTAGAATCTAATGCCTTCTGATATAGACATTAAGGAGAAATTTTTAATTCTTTTGTTATTATGGGGCATGGGTATATCATTCCACTCTTATGTTGGATGTAGCATGAAAATGATAAATTATAGATATTAAGAACAACTGATGCGATATTTGAGATATTTGGGTTCTTTATGTTTACATAACTTTTTTATACACTATTATATCTATGTATATAAGATAATCAAAGGTTGGTGGTGGAAGAATGAGTTCATAATCAAACCTATAATGGGATCCTTGATAAACCTAAAGAATTTATAGACCTGAGATAATGAAAGGGATCTAGCTCACAAACTATACATAAGTGAGTTTGGATCTAGAAAGGTGAAATAGAAGAATGGCATAGTTTTTGATACAGGGACGAGGTAGTTCCTCTATACCGGAATAGATTTTATTTTAGGCATTGGTTTATGAATTTATCATTTAAACCCATGGATTATCTTGTATAATCATGTATGAAAATTAGGGAACATCAAAACGTTTTTGTTTACATTTAATATTTACCTTGACTTGTTACAAATGTCATGTATATTTATTACATACATTGTAACTTTTTGAGCACTTTTATAGTGATATAATTAATAAAATTATAATTATTATCTCAAGAGTGCATATTATCCCAACTATAACCTAGTTGACTATTTATACTCATCATCATATTCTATATATTGGGGAAGAATGCATAAGGCCTCATGGGCCTCAACACCAGATCACCAGTTTAGGTGCTCCTAGGTTGATGTGTTACAACTTTTATTAGATCATGTTTTTTTCTTTTTATTTTGGTAAGTTAGATAATATAATGGAATATTTTTGGATCATGGAAAAGATATAATTATTGGGTGAATATATCCCAATATATGGGGGTGAAACTAATTATTTAGTGGTGAGCGATACGTGTTCTTTCTTTGGTCATTTACTATTTATTGATTTTCTACCTTGAGTGTTGAATATGGATGTGATGTTATATCAATTTTACATTAATGGAAATTTAATATCATTTTTGAATCATGATAATCAATTAGTGACACACGACATATTTATTTCATTATTGATTCATTTAACTTTAGATACATATAAGGGTATTTTGATGTTAATGTTTTCAATAATAGACTAAAATGTTTTTTTATACATATCATCATGGTGGAATTATACTCACCCATCCCTTGTATTTGGTTCCTGGTGTGATCAGAATGTGATCCAATGTGTGTGTATATAATATGGGGGACCAACATTAGTATGTTTAGGAAGTAATAAAATAATGGTTGATCCATTTAAAATTTCAACAAACATGATAAATTGTGTCTTCTTACATAGTACCTTGTTGGAATTATACCTATCCATCCTAGTCTGTTGGGTTTTGATGTGGTTATTATGAGAATACTGACTCTATTATGGGTAGGGAGGCTCTATTTAGGGTAGATCTACTATTATATGGCTGTATTAGGTATGTTTTATGGTTGGTAGATGTGTTACCTTTAAAACATTGTTTATTTGTTATATATGGATTTTTATTATTTGTATTGATCATGGTATTTTGTCTTCATCATGATGACACCTAGAATACTTTTGGTGGAGCATCAAGAGAGTATAGATGTGATTCCATGAGGGAATGCACCAGATTAATCCCATATGGTCATGGATAAGAATGATCTATAGGTCGATGATTTGCGGAAGGAAGGACAACAATATTAGATAATAGAGTTTACCCCATTGTTAGATGGGCATCACATGGTGATTTTGGTGTAGGTTATTCAGATTATTGACTAAGGAGATCAAGGAGATGAGCATTACATGGAATATATGATATTGGAGTTTCAATTATAACATGATAAAAACATTCATTACAATACAAAAACTCACTACTGATGATTATAAAATTATTGTTCCTATGGAATCTTCAAAACATAAAAAATGATTTCATAGGTGAGATATGAAATCTTCATCTATGTTCTTTATAAATATAACCATTCATATAAAAATAAGACACAATAAATTTCATCTTGAAGTGGGTAAAACATAATAAAGTGTGATCTCCAATGTTAAGTAAGGGTAGACATGTGAGATACATATGAATAACATTTTTATTGGGGTATACAAACATTGGAAATCATTTGAAATCTATACCCTATATATCAAGGATAATAATCATGGTTAATGTCTTAAAGAGTAATAGTTTATATGATATGAAACATAAGGGAATCAAATAACATGATCCAAAATGGCATAAAAATTTAATACTGCATGGAATAATGTCATACACATCACCATATAAAATCAGTTCCTTATTAGTTCAGTGCTCTTTACCAAGACTATCATAGACGAACGGGTTCACTCCCCCAACCATCATAGTTGTAAAGGTTCACTCCCATGAAATTCATATTGGATAGTGTCCCTTACATAATGAGATTCACTCCCACTTCAATTACTATTTATCCCATGAGATATTAATCATTACACAATGCATTAGATGGATATATTTATCCCACATAACACATAATAAATGATAAAAATGTAATCCTCAAGACCACAAAACATTAATTATATCATAAAAAATTAAAAAAAATTGGATTTCATAAAAATTTCATCACGTCAAACTTTTTAGGAAAGAAACAATTTGTGCAATCATTTTATAACTTCAACACATCATAACCCAAGGATGAATACGTGGGTTTCATCAACATTTTATCATGGAATAACCAATGGAAGAGAAATGGGTTTCATAAAAATCATTTCATCATAATCATATTCTATTCCTAGAAAGAGTAATAATTTTATCCTTGGATAATAAACATAGTAATGAATAAGTGCATCAAAGGACGTATTCTAAGATGAAAAAAGATTTTGAAAGAAAAAACACTTAAAATTCTTCTTTAGGAAAATATCCTTTCTTTGAAAAATAATAATTAAAAAAAATAAAAAATTAATATTATAGTTTGGAAATACATTCCATTGAAAATAAACTTTAAAATTCATACAGTAAGTTTCATAAAAAATAACGGTGACTATGTCTGGAAATTATATTCATGCTATATACATTACACCAAATATTACTTTCACAATTTTCATAAATGGAATAATATTTTTTGGAAAAAATCATGAATATTTATTTAATTTTTTTTATAATGTTAAAAATGGGTAAAAATTTCAATAATAAATAATTTTAATATGATAAAAAAATTGATTTTTTTTTCAGAAAACATGGTTTTGGAGGAGAATGGGTATTCAAGCAAAGTGATAAATAAAGATGATTTAAATAAAAAAAAATTAAATAACCATTGAGTACATAATGAGATAAAAATGAAGAAAAAATATTAACTCTCATGAAATATATAGAGAATAAAAAAATTCATTAGTTTATTTAGATATAGATCCTAATTCTTTATCATCTAAAATATAAAAAAATCATATGAACGATGAGATTATGTCATAATATAATTACCACTTTTGTATATACTAAACTATAGTCCCAATTAAGGAATAAAATCTATAAAAACTGTTAATATCATCAAAATAAGGACAATCATGATATAAAATGTCTAATGAGATGTATGTACACCACATAACCGAAGATAGGTGTATATTATAACTTATGTCTCAAAGAATGTAATTTGGGGAAAAATCACTAACTATAAGTCTCAACATCCTTTGTACGTGTTAAAGAATCCTGTATAGAAAATTTAAATTTATTATATGACCAAAATTATATATATAATACCATATATGATTTATTTATGATCTTTAGATATATGTCTATTAATAATTATTTTCTAATGCCACTTTTCGGGAAATGATTGTTTATTTTTCATATATGATTTTATTTGACATTTTTTCCTCATACGTTTATCAAACTTTTTAATCTATATAATGTTAAACATGATATAAATATCATATATATTCATTATATATTTATTTAGAGTAATCAATAAATTCTAGAGAATAAAAATGAAATATACTTTTCATGGAGATGGTTTGTGCTACGTATGGAAGAATGCTATTTCAATATTATTGATGGATTGAATAAATGAAGGGTAAATAATATAGGCAAATTACAGAATACTTTTTATTTTATATATACAAAATATTTTCATTAATTTAATACTTATTACCTTCCATGTAAATCATGAATGAATGGCATCGCTACATGTGGAGGTAGTTTTCCATACACACAAGTAGCGCTATTATATTCCCACCATATTGAATGTAATAATGTATAAGAAATAAAATAATTACATCAGTATAACAATTTAGTAAATATTTTATGTATAAATCTTATCCATCAGTAAATCAATTAATCAGAGGTTGTGATGGAAAATGAATAATACCAATACACGAGACGGTAGGGCGTTGTACACATGAATCAGGATTTCATATCCCATTTGACTGAATTGGAGATAGTTTTAGGTAATCACATTTAGAAAAACATGTCCTCAGTATATAGAATATAATGTTTTTATTAAATCTTAGTTGTTTAATAACAATTTAAGGATGTGTGAAAGAAATAAAATAGAAAGACTCAATAAAGAATGATTCCTCTTCTCTGGGTAACCTCCTTGTGTTTTCCCAAAACATATTCATAGAATGAATTTATGATCAAAATAAAGATTATAAGATTATAAGATGGAATTAAATAAAGTATTTTAGTAATTATATTCTTAATCAATTGTATTTGTATGTGTTTACATGACATGAGAGCGGGCAACCATTAATAAGTGAGGTGAGTGGAACACATGCATCTTTTGAAAGGAAAAAGGTGTTCCAACATTCTTCTCATGAAAAAGGTACCAAATTGTACCTTTTGAGAATACAATAGTTCTTTAAAGAATAAATATATATAATCTTTTTTCTAAAATTTATGGGTCATTCTTCACCCTTATTTTTTTGTTCAATGCTTTTGATAAACCCATTTTTCATAAAGCACGGAAAATAATTTTTACAATTTTTACTATTAATTATGGTAAAATATTATGTTAACTTTATGAGATAATATAAATTAAAAAAATTTAAAATATTGAATCCAATTATCAATGTTTCAATAAAAAAATTGGAATGTTTTAATTAAAAATTAAGCCAAAAATCTCGATAACAATGAAGTTTTCCAAAGAAAAAATATTCAAATGTTTAAGAAGAATTTACATAAAAATTAATTATGGAAACGAATAAAATGAAAATAAAATTGGATTAATAGATATATAATTGAATTAATGATATATTTAAACCCATTCTAAAAAAATTCATCTTTATAAATTCTTTAAATAAAAAATATTTTTTAGTAAAAACATGAATATTTCAATAATTATAGAAAAATAAATATTTCATGAAAAATATCAAAAATTAATCATAGTATTATTTTTTTAAGATTATGTAAAAATGAAGTCTTTTAAAACATAATTTTCTAAATGGTAAAAATTTAAATTATTTTTTTGAAAAAGTGAAATAAATATATTTTAGAAAATAATATTTTTCATGAATATGAAGGTGTTATAAAAAACTAAGTGATTTTATATCAATATGTATTACTTTTATATAAAAAATTTAATTAATAATTATAATGTTGATATTAATATTCATTCTTTAATGTTTAACTTCTATGTAATATTGGTCATGATAAAATAATAATATTAATAGTTTGTCACAGCTTTCCTAAAACTTAGTGTTACGTGTAACATAATCTATTGAAAAGATTAAATTTACTCAAAAAGTATAAATTCATAAAAACATGGTTTGTAACATTTTAACACCCTTAATATTAACTTTTCCCTCAATATTAAATCACATTTTTATAAAATACTTAGGATACTTCTGCCTCATTACATACTCAGGTTCCCACAATGCTTCTTCAAACTAGTTGATTCACCAAAAACATTAACTAGGTGAGTGGTCTTGTTTCAAAGACCCATCTATGTATGATACAAAATGTCAACCAATTATTTTTGATATAAAATATCAATTTTCATTGGTATGGACTCTTAGATCAGTGCATGTTAATGGTCAGTTATGTAATTTTCCCTGAGAGATACATGGAACACATCATGGAATAGAAATAGGTTCGGTGGGAGTGCCGTCAAATATGTAAGCATCACTATATGATCCAGAATTTAAAATTGACTAATATACGTAGGGATTAGCTTCCTTATATTCCCAAATATTATAACTTTATTCCATGGAAAAATTCATAAAATATCAATATCACCAACAACAAATTACAGATCCCACTATTTATTATCAACATATAATTTCTATTAAATTTGTTCCAACTTTATGTTTTGTTGAATGGATCTAAATTTCTCTACCATTTAATTGAATATATCATGTCCCAAAAGACATATTTCTCATACATCATTCTAGAACACTAGATCTGTAGAGTTATTTTCGAAGAGGTATTCATAGGGAGCCATCTGAATACTTAGAATAAGATCTCACAATATCATATAGGGTATTAGTTTTTCTTTTCGGTTAACCATCTTGGTGAGGATGATACACAGTGCTGAAAATATACACTGTATCAAGAAAATTCATAATAATTCACCAAAAATTATATGATAGTGATGAAGTGTTATGAGTTTTTATGGTGATAAACTATAATCGATATATAATTACCCTTGTTAGATGATATTGGAGTCCTATGTCAAAATACAGGGTGATGTATTCCCATTTCCACAGTAGTGTAGGTAATTGATGTAACATCCCCTTTGAATTTTTATCTCAACCATAACATTATTACATACAAACCATTAAGATATAGACTGGGTGATATCTCTCTTTATTCCATCCCACTAGAAATACCCTTTTAAATGTCAATAAATCACCATCTTTCAATGATGAATAGAAAATGAAGTATTATGAGAATTATCTAAAAAATAGTTCTTCAAATATGGTTTGTAAGGAAAAAATACAAATTTCATAAAACTTATCAATTCATTATGATCAAGGATAAACACAAGAACATATCAAACCATCTGTTATAACTTTAAATCTTCCTTCCACACTTATTTGATATTAACATGGATAGATAGTTGAAAATTAATTAAAGAATGACAAAGTATATCCCCTTCCTTTAGCATATCGAGATCCATCCTTTTTAAATATATAAATATTGGATATATTTTTATCCTAATAATGGATTTCCTATCAAGATCATTTTGATTGAAAGTTTCATCCACCTAGTTATCTTTCCTAGGGTGGTAATGTTTTGAGGAATCATAATATTTAATTTTATCTAAACATATTATCTAGTGAATATATAACTCTTTCCATGTTAAAATATTTTTTAAACAATTGTAATTAATATATATATATATAGAAGACTTATTTCCATAACGATAATGCATATATATCATTAATTCAAAGATTACAGTAGCTAAATTGAAACCATGAGATGGGTATTTTTTTCACAAACCATCAATTTTCATGAGGCATAGTCTATATCAATGTAATTATTCGTAATGAAACATCCCAATCCCTTATTATATGAATCACTATAGATAACAAACTATTATCCACTATTGGTTCATGTAAGTACAAATGTATGGGCTAATCTTCTCTTGAGTTCCTCAAATTCTTCCTCATACTCATTTGTCTAGAAGAACAGGGCTACCATCCAAGTCAATATACTGTCTGGATTAGATATTCATGATACATTTTCAAAAAAACATTTATAATATTAATCCAAACCAAGAATAAATCATATCTCAGTCTCATAGTTGGTCTGAGACAACATCCAATAGCCTTTGTCTTTGATAAATCCAAAAATATACCCTCTCTTGAGATATATGAACCTAAAATGAATCTTATTGTTGAAAAAAATGACACTTTATAAGTTATTAAAACTATTTATATTTTTCATTGGTATTCATTAAAATCCAAAATTGATCCACATACACTTCCTTACTATTATAATATATAATAATATTGTCTATAATGACTATAAAAACTGATCACGGTAATCTTTAAAAATATTAATCATTAAAACCTTGAAAATATTTGTCGAAATAGTAAGAAATAATGGAATCAATATATATTCATACATTCCATACCTTATAAATTATTTTATCTTAGTTATATACTCCATCATAAACCTCATATGATGATATCCAAAATGATGGTTAATCATAAAAAAGTATTGAGCACCAAAAAATTGATCAAACATATCATGATTATTGGGAAGATAATACACGTTATTGATTATGATATTGTAAAACTTACAATAGTTAATAAAATTTCAAATCAAACCATATTTATTTTTGAAAACGTGAATGGGTACACCCCCAAGTGAAAAACATGGATGAATGTATCCTCTATTGAGACTCTCATGGAGTTGGTTCTTAAATTCTGGTAACTCAGTCAGGGACATTCTGTACGGACTCATTGAAATGTAATGGAACTATGTATTCATTCTATTGAGAACTAAACTTCTCATTTTGTTGTATGGATAGTAAAATATTATTGAAATACACCAATAAATTACTATAAAATAGGTATATCATCGATGTTGAGTTTCTCCCCAACCATCTGATATAAATGCCCCTTTTAAGTAGGAACAAAAACTCGTATAATGGATTTGATTTCTATAAGATGTTCATATTAATTATTTCATATATTAATGACCATTGGTTTTTTGGTAATATAAAAAGTGACTTCTATTCATTTTAAAATAATGTGGGATTTATGTAGTGAAATCCAATTCATTCCAAGGATAAAATAAAATTCAACTAGAGGAAGAATGATATGATTTTTTGGAATCACAATAACAAAAACATCAACTAAAGAGGAATCATATAACTGAGATGTGGGAATCATTCCATTACAAGTTTTCACTGCTAATTCTACATCTAATTATTTGGGTGGCATCTTTATACCCTTATAAAATTATTTATATATGAAAAAATGGGTAGATTCATAGTCAAATAAGACATTAGAAGTTCATGATTTGATGGTAAGCATTCCATTCACCATGTCATTATCACATCCCTCGTCAAGAATAATGTTCATAGTATATTAACATATTTTTCTCAGATTAATATATTTTTAACATTAATCATTATCATAAACCTTTGGATTTATGCACTGGTCATCATTGTGCCCATACTTCTTCCATTTGATACATTGGAGAGTTGGTGGAGAATTCCATGGATATTTCTCACTATTTCATAATTATTTATATTTTTTCCATAACTTCAATAATATATTGTTAGATTTCCTTTGTTTTCACAAAAGAATCATTTACAAGTCCCCTTAAGATGGTTTACTCTATGTTTCTTCTAACAAATTGAGCATAAATTAAATATCATATTCTTATCTCCATAGTTTTTATATTTTATATTTAATTTCGTATTTATCTTCTTATCAAAACCATGAATTTGAATGTAACTCCAACCTTCATTTTCAACATCACAGAACATCAAAAAAAATCTATTCGTAAATCTAAAAGTCTCATATGGATAACACTCTTTAAAAGATTGTTTTCAAGCCAATGAAGAACTGATCAAACATACTTTCATGTTCAATTATAATAATGGATGTGTACGTCACAATCCTTATAAAATTGACCTCATTGGTACCAATAGATTCATAATCGTTTTTATGTTGATAAATGAACTACTTCTCCATCACTATATGAAGAATATAAGAAAAGTACTTATTTGAAAATAATTTATGGAACTTATCACAATCCATGAAGTCTATTTAATCACGTTTCTTTGTATTCATGATAAGATTCCTCCATTGAACTGATTCAACTTCCAAAATATATAAATCCAAATTGAATTTATCATTATCCAAACATTGGTGGATGACATGAAACTTTTTGGTTGTGCTGTTACATTTTTATGATTCCACTGGATAAGAAGACCCAATGATGTAAGGTTGATGTTAACTCATTAAGGTATCGATAGAATGTTTTTCACCCATTTCACATTTGGAAGACTAGCTTGATTCATTGATTTTGAAATTTGCGTGACAATAACAATGAGATTTTTAATTCCACCTCCATTAATATTTTGTTTCTAGGGAGTTTAATCATTTTTTTGTCTATTTTATACACCATTAACATGATTTATATTTCTTCCATCCATTGAATAAAACCAAAAAACATAATGTGATCAATAATAATCATAATGGAAATCCACCGTCTAAAAAATAATTTAGGAGATATTAATCAAGAAAGTTTATTTTAAATATATGAAAAATTAGTTTTTAGATAGGTCATCCATGGTCATCATCAGTTAAAATACTTCATGATTGTTCATGTATAAAATTTTATTTAACCAAATATTATCCTATGATATTGTCAAAATAGGTGCATAGTATAGCCATTTATTATGTATCATGTAACTCTTTAGTGAAGACTAATGATCTTTTTTCAGAGTAATTACCCCTAGGTATATCTATGCAAGAACCACATTCACATGGAATATATAGACTATAATGAATTTCTAGTTAAACCACATAATATCTTCTTTACCAAAACCTTATGATGTCTCCATATAATAAGATTTATCCTAAGGAACCAAAAAATTAATTCTCATCATATTCTATAAATGATAAATAAACATACCCTATTATACACACTATAATGAAAAATTATTTTCATAAAAAGGAATTAAATCATTTCTTATGAATATTCATGAAATTTCAAAATCACACACCTAATAATCATAAATATATTGAGACTTTAGAATCATGTAACATAAATTACAAGTTCAGAGGGGAGCTATGAAATATACCACAATGTTCTTCATTACTTGAACAATTATTATATAAATAATAAATGATACATTTCATTATAAGATGGGGAAAGGAAACATAATAAAGGATAATATGAAATTCTCGGTAAGTGTAAGAAATGGAGATACATAAGCATAACATGGTAATATGATTATTATTACATCAAAAAAATATTTGAGAACAATACCTTGGATATAAAAAATCATAAGCATAGGTTATGGAATAAAGGGTTGTAGTTCAAAAGACATGAATCATAATAGAATCAAATAACGTGAGCCATGAGATCATAATAATTGAATAATATGTAACATTGTGTCTTAAATATAATAATAGAAAATAATTTCTGTGGTAATTCATGGAACATTGGAAATTCTATCGTAGTAGAATGAGTTATCCCCCAAACAATTATTGCAGTCAATGTTCACTCCCAAAACTATCATAGTTGATAACAAACCTATATAAAATGGGTTTAATCACCATTCTATTATTATTTACCTCATGATATATCAATTTTTACCTAATTCAATTGAGGGATATATAGGTCCCACCCATCACATTATAATTAACATACATATGTGTTATACATGATCATAAAAGATACATCATATAAGAACACATGAAAAGAAAATGGGGTTTATAAAAATTTCATCATTTAATAAATTATGTAAAAGAAATAGGTTTAACAATAATTTGAAAATTTCTTCATATAATAACCCATTAAAAATAATCATGTTTTATAAACATTTTTTCATGGTATAACACATTGATGAGGAAGGAGGTTTTATAAACAATTTATCATGGTACAACCCGTGTAAGAAAAATGGGTTCCATAAACATCATTTCATCATAACAATAAACCATTTAGAGAAATAATAAAAAAAATTCCTTAGATAATATCTCCAATAATTTATAATTAAATCAATGGATGTCATCTTATATATGATTTTATTAAGAAAGATAAATCACATGGAATGTTTTATGAGGAAAATATCCTTTCATTCAAAATGAATTTTTTTTCAAATTGAAAATACAAAAAATATTATGGAAATAATTTTTATTTAAAATAATATTTAATTAGTATAATTTATGTTTAATAGGTAAATTGTTTGATGTCTTTTGAAACTTACGTTGACTCTGCAGATGTTAAAATAATGATTCATTTCACATTTTTATTACAAAAATAATGAACCTTTATTGAAAAACAAATGAATATTCCTTTCAAAAAAATTGGAAAAAAGGTAAAATATGTGTAATAAATTTAATAAAAATAATTTTGATGATGATAAAAATAGTTTTGAAAACATTTATAGAAAACATGTTTTCTGGATGAAAATGGGTTTTCGACCGAATAGTGAAAAAATACATTTTTTTATGAAACACATAATTTTATAATATTATGTACATAAAGGGATGAAAATGATGGGAAAAATTTATTCCCATGATATAATTAGATTATAATTATATTATGAGTTTCTTTATATATGGATCATAATAAATTATCATCTGAATCACAATCACAAACAATCCCGATAAAAGATTAAATTTCTTCAAAAAACCCTTAAAATAGTGGTATATTTTTAATCATAGGCCCTGATGAAAAATAAAAAAAATTGAAACATTAAAAATAATGAATGTATTAATATTAATGTTATAAAATATCAGATGTATATAATCAAAATATAAGAAGATATTTTCATAATTTAATGATGTCCCCAAGATGGAAATTAGAGACAAAAATACCTCTCCGTATATCTCAACATCCTTCTTACACATTAAAAACATATTTATAATTAATATCAGTTTATTATAAATATATTAAAAAAACTATACTTATATATATCATTCATTATATGATTTAATTATGACCTTTTATTAACCGTTTATTAACGATAAATGTTAATGTCTTGTTTCAAAAAAATAGTTTTTTCATGTATGTTTTTATTTTTTATTTTTGGTAATCCAACTTTTATAATGGGTAATTAATCTTGATAATGTTATAGATTATAGAAATATCATATATGTTTAGTATATAAGTATTTATAGAAATTCATAAATTTTAGAGATATAAAATTAAATACACCATTCATAGTGACAACATGACGTAAGTATGCAAGAAAACTAATTTCTTTTTCTTAGAGGATTAAATGAAATAATGTTTAATATTATATTAACATTAAATAATCAAATTTATATCCTATATACCACATATATTTTTATTAAATTTATCCCTATTTCCATTCATGTAAACTATGAATGAATCACATCTCTTCTGAGGCTATAGTCTAATGTATACACGAGTGACATTATCATACTTTTGAGAATAGAAAGAAAGAAAAAATATGAGATATAATAAATAAATATGTTTAACAATATCATAAAAATTATTTAAATACATTCAATACATCATTATATCAATCCATGAGATTTGGTTTTGGATAGTCAATAACATCGATTTGTGAGGCGGTAGTCCTTCGTACACGTGAATAATGATTTAATATCCCACGTAAGCAACGGTGGTTGCAGGTAATGAACTTATAATAACAAAATATTAGTACAATAAAGTTAATTAGGTTATTAGATTTGTATTTTTTTAATGAAAATTGATAAATGTAGAGGCATAAAGAAAATATCATTGTTTTTTGAATAACATTACATATCATTTGGATAGCCTCCTTGGGTTAGCACAAAAAGAAATTATATGATATATTTATGATTATGATAAGGCTAATAGTGTAAATGGATTGAAATAAAGAAGGTATTTAGGTATTAATTTCCTAATGTAATGTATTTTGGAAGTTCAAATAGGAGAGGAGAGGGGGTTTCCTTTTATATGCGGTGTGCTCCCATTTTTCTCATGCAAAAAGGATCCAAATAAAATATTGATAATAGAAGAGATTAGATCTAAATATGGTCATAAAATGATTTTGGGAAATGTTTTTTATCTTTTATTAAACATTACCCTTTTATTTTAGCACATGGTAAACCCATTTTTACCTTAACCAGAACAAGTTTTTTTACTATTTTTCTACTGTTTATGGTAAAAAATTACATTGAATATATTTGATAAAATAAATTATGATGAATACAAACATGGAATCCATTATTTTAAATTACATTCACATAATAGTCAAAATATAATTTTAAATTATACCCACAATCATAATGATAATGTTGTTTTTCAAAGAGAAAATGTTCAAAAGTTTATAAATTATTTATATAAAAATTCAATATAAAAATTATTGTAGTTAAAAAAATTATTTTTATTGATATATAATTGAACTAAATTTATTTATAAACCAATTCGCAAACCAAATTTTGCATTCCATTTTCTTTAAATGAAAAAGATATTTTCCATAAAGACCAATATTTTTCACTATTCGTTGATAAATTAATATTTTCCAAAAAACACAAATATTAACCCTTGTGTTTTTCATATAATAACTTAATAAATAAATTATATTTATTAAATTGTTTTGGTAAAATTATTATAAAATTAATTTTTATACTTCACAAAAATAATAATTATTTTCAAGAAAATTGTTTTTCGAAACATATAAATAATTTATCAAAATATAATTAAATTATTATCAATAGAATTTTTTTATATAAACCCATTATAAGTAATATTTATAATTTGATTTTTCTTATAAATTATACTATGTTTTATGAATAGGTAAGAACATATATTTTTAAATATATATTTAATTGTTTTTGGTGTTTTTTGAAAGTTGGTGTTGCATGTAAGAAAAGATATCAATGAAATTTAATTTATTTGGAAAATGTTAATTCATAAAAACTAGGGGATTATCAAATTATTAAGTGATAATTAAAGTAATTTCGGGACATATAATTACTTTTAGTTATGCTTGTGTGACTCACGTGGATGGAATTTGAGACATGGTTCTTTAATGATTTTGTTCCTCAAAATTGATGGTTGATTGATCTCATGAGTTCATGAACAAATAGTAGGGAGACATATATGTAATGGAATATTATGGTGGTTTGTGGAATATTAAAATTTCTCAACCTATATATAATGGGATTACATAACATGTGTAAGAAGTTTTGAGTATGGGTTGTGACATGGCATAAGAGTACATGTAAAATATTTGAAGTTTACCTCATTCTAAAAGGTGTTGAACTAGGAATTGATATAGAAGGGAATTTTAATAGAAATGAAATATTCTACCTAGAAAATGATATCATTATAGATCATAAATATTTATTTGGGTAACTATAAGTGAGGATTTGCGTTGCCTGGGTATAGAAGTCAGACCATATATTTGGCGGGGGGGGGGCACAAAGGAGGTGACCATTGATGATGTGATACTAGTATGCGAAGCTGAGTATGATTTATAAATACTATGAGAAGAATCCAATGATGATCCATGTGTTTGGTAATATGGTTCATTTTGATAGGTTATACTAGAATATATATTGGGAATCTTAGATTCAGGGACCAGGATAGAATTAGGGTTTCGAGGTAGGCCTAAGGTGGTACTAAGAATTGGTATTTTGGATAGGACTACCCATATAGGTTATAAAAAAGAAATGATATTCCCAAAAGCGGGGAATGTGTGAGTAATAGGTACAAATACACTAGGAGTAAAGGCTTCAAGCAGTTAGGCTACAGGCCAGATGTATGCAGTTAAGCTACCACGTTCAGAGCAGACTAGGGAATCAATGGTTGTTAGATGTATACCATCAGTGTGATTATGTTATATATTATTATTTTTCTTATGAAAGACAGTGGTACATGTAGTAAATGCATTGTAATTGTATTAAATTGGTTATAGTTAATATGTGGGAATTGGTAATAGTTAATGTCTTATATATGATGAAATTCTATAATTGGTCTTTTAGTAGATATTATATATATGGTGTAGGATCTTTTGAGGTATTATGTGTGATGTAGGACATTCATGCACCAGTTGTGGTAGAAGACCACATGGGAATCATATGTTATGGTGGAATAAGATGATCGTTTTATGAGATGTAACATTGATGGTATGTGTAAATAGGGACATGTGTGTCTGGAGAATGTTTGGTATGGAACTATTAGAAACATTGGGAAATAGGTCGAGATATTACTGTGTAGGTAAATCCTATGTTAGGGAGTTCCATAAATAGAAATTTCCTAGGAGTGAATAACCATTGTAGTATAGTGATTTATTTATGAGAAGATTTTTTTTGGTATCATGTCATCATGTTAAAAAATCGATTGGGGATGAGTTAAGGAATGATGGGAATGTTGAAATACACTAGATTTCAAGGGAGCTTAAAATTTCAACGGATTTGGAAATTTTAATTTGGTGGATTGGAAAAAAATTAAATTTTATCTTTATAAGGATATTATTAGAATTTCAACTTTTTAAGGTGTTTGTTTTCGATAGTTTTTATTGATGGATTTGTGTGTTGAGATCCATGATGAGATTTTGGAGAATTTTTATATTAATTCCAATGTTTTATAAGGGATAAGGGGATGAATGGTTAGTACGTGGTTAGTGAAAATCATTTACCCAAAAAGGATATGAAATATAGGGGTGTCACATATTTTTTAAAACCATACATTCATGGAAAAACCACAATGAGATACATATACATTAAATTTTAGAGAGAAATAATTTGTGGGACATGGTTTTTCAAACCATGCACTTAGCCAAGATAGGGGGTGTCCCTTTAGAATGTGCCACTACATGGTTGTTACATATTTAATGAAACTATGTCGGAAAACCATATATCTCATTAAAGGGGATGAAATAACCTATCCAACCTCACTTATTTGACCACAAAATACTCATTTTTCTTCCCACATTTTCACATCACCCACCGTCCATAGGATCTCTGCTTCTCTCCAGGAGGATTCATTCGATATCCTTCCTTTAGGAACTGATTCCAGTGTTTCTCATATTGTTGGTTCCATATTGGTTAGAATATGATTCCAATATCTTCTTTTATTATTTTATTTCTACATAGTGGATTATACTTCCGTGTAAAATCGTATACCATATTTTAAAAGCATTTTTTGGATTCCTCATTTTCTATAATTTTGGTGTGATTCAAACTATATCCAATGATGAGTGAACATATATGGGTATAAGTTAGGTGTTTCCGAGTTTTCTCCTAATTTATATATATGTTCTATGGGATGTATAATATTTTTCTGTGAATGGGGTGATCCTGGGGTGAATTGTGTTTCATGTGTTTAAATTTTCAATTGACTTTGGGATTTGGCAAGGGGCAGTCACATGTGTAACAAAATATGGTTAACCCTTGTATGGTTTAGATTATAATAAATGGGGTACCACATTGTTTAAACCATATTTTTCTGACTAATTGATTTCATTAATTTGAGATAATGGATATGTGAGTACTTTGGAATAAGTTGGAAGGGGCCATGGGACCTTGGATCATATTGTTTAACAGATCTGTGTAGATCAGGACTGTCTAGTTGATGTAAGTGGAGAAAACCCATTCCAAAGTTGGGAGAAGTTGTATTAATTTTTAAATAGAGGTTATATAGAGGTGTGTCATAGGTTTTTTGGTGAATTTCCATGCACTATTATTGGCGTAAATAGTAATTCTGGTCCCGTGCACAAAAGATCGGGACCCATTGAGCTGGTTTTCACCACTCACAATTGGTGGAGACCTCCATAGATATAGTGGAATATGGGATGATGATGAAAAATAGTATGGATAAGGTCCTAACAATAGAAATCCATGTTTTATGGTGTGAGTTACCATAAAATGCGTGACCAGGGTAAGCATGATATTGGCGGATGACAAGATAAGACTATAGAATGAATAATATCACCACACCTTTAGATGTCATGGTGTTAAGATGACAGGGATTTAATAAATGGATGTCCAAGGGACTTGTAAAATATTTATCAGCATACCAAAGTGATTCCATATTTTTTAAATTTTTTGGTATACATGGTAATTAATAGGACATTATTCCATGTAAAAATGAAATTAATGGGAAACAATGGTTTCTTCTGGTATGACTAGTACTGGATATATCATTCCACTCTAGAGTTGGTTCAATTAGTTAATCTGTAACATTTGGATATTGAGCACAAGTGAAGCGAGTTTTGTGATAGGTATATAGTTTATATTTACTTAAATTATTCATCTATGGGTATATATTGATGTAATTAATGCCCAAGTTGGTGGTGGATAATAGAGTTTTTACTCACACCCTACATGGGCCCCTTGAGACATGTATAGAATTTACTACTGTCAGTGTAGGAAATGGATTAGGCTCATGGACTTGAAATTAGTGAAATGTGATATACCATGTTATACATTATGGATGTCTTGGTTTATTATAGTTGGTCCAAGACATTCAAAGGATCCAAACATGTTTTTTAGGATATTGTGTACGTATTTATCTGATCAACCATTGAGTGATATTGTACGGATTTTAATAAATGTTGTGGCATATATTCAATATTTGGATTCAAATAAAGGTTTATTTTGACTTTTTATTGTTGTTGTGTATCATTAAGTATTCCACTATTTCTGGTTTAGGGCTTTAGTAGTGCTATTATTATTACCATCATCAATTTTATCACCGAAGGGTATAATTTCCCCTATCACCCAATATACCATTTCTACTAGTCGGCAGCCTTTGGAATATGATTTGGCACTCCTAAGGCCTCATGTACCATCGTACCGAAGCATTTATTTAGTGTATCCAATGTTGTAGTGTAACAACGAGTATGTTTAAACTTAATAAAATTAAAATATAATAAATAGAATACTTTTACATATAAAAAATTGAATATCACTTTATAATAAAGTGTTGTATGTTGTTTTGTTTTGTAAAAATTTCAGAATATAATTTGAAGAAAACGTTTTATAGAATTGGTTTCAAGAAATAAATGATTATTTTCGACTTATAAAGATTTCAATTTAAGAAAAAAAGATATTAACATTAGTAAAAAATTATAATGTTAATGTTCTTTAATATATTGTCCAAGGAGTTGAACATTTGAACATCAATCATATGTCTCAATAGTATTAAAACTAGATTTATTCAAAGAAGATGAATTTTAAATCATTTAGTGAGAGAGATTTATCTTTTAGTTACTTTGGGATCTGATAGTAAGAACATAGATATGTAATGAGTTTAAAAAAACCATTATGTATAGAAAACATAAGGCTATTCTGTCAGCATATAATATGAAATATGATAAGACAGATTCTTATGTGTGGTTTTGTTAATGTTATTAGAATATTTTAAGATTATAAAATGTAAAACACATTTAATCCTTGCAATAAATAACTATTATGATTTGTAATTATTCATTTTATACATTTTATATTTATCACCTATTTATAAAAATTGTGATAAATGATTTCAATCAAAAAAATAGAAATTTATTTAACTAAATTTGTTTTCCATAAGCTACATGGTCATATTTAAAAGGAAAATTTATTTATTCTATAAATTGAACTTGATAAGAATAAATCAACTTTTAGAATCAAAATATAAAATATAAGTTATTATAAATTTTTTGGATTTTTCAGAAATGTTTAATTTTTGTGTGAATTGTAAAAAAATGTCATTTTTTGAAAAATAGTTTTTTTCCCAAAAACAATGTAATTTAAAAGTAAAAATAAATTTCCGATTTGTTTTTAATGTTTCAAAAGATCCAATTTATATAACATAATATAAATAATTCCATAGTAACAAACATTATTTTTTATTTTTCTATAAGTTTATTTTTATTCTCAAAAGCATAATTTTCTAAAAATTGATCTTCATTTCCTTTTTCACACTTATATTAAATGTTAATTATGGTATTTATAAATATTAAATAACATAAATTGGAAACCATATCTTCAATATATATTTTATAATTTATTAATCACCTCAATTTAATTTTTTCATCAGGAATATTAACCATGGTAAAAATATACCACCACTATAATGGGAAAATCAGATTATTTAATGTAAAAAATAGTTATATAGAAAAAAAATAATTTTCCTATTTTATATTCAATGGTGGGATTTATAATATTATCACCTGATATTCTTAATTGGATTGTTTTGGTTACAAAATGCCCTGATTAAGAATTTATAATATTTAAATGTTAATAAAAATACAAATATTCCACTCCCCTCATTTATAAAAGGGAACCAATCTCCTATCCACTACACACATTTTTATAATAATAGTTAAAATAATGCCGAACCAATAATATCAAAAAAATCCCTCCCAATATTTTTTTTATATTACTTATTAAAAGTAATATCATATAATGATTTAGGTGTATGTAAAAAGAACATATTTGAGAAGAGATATATGTCCTAACTGGCCCATTTCAATTTTATTTCTTCTTCTAGCTCTATAAAATATTATTCAACCATGAAGAAATAGTAACATAATTATATTAAATTACCTGAAATTTTATTATTATTATGTTACAACTCATTCCCATATTCCATTCCATCTTATTATAAATGGAAACATTACTCATGAGTATGTGTGGACTACCACCTACACGAAGCCATGTGTTTCATTTTCTATAAATCGATCAAATGGATGGTTTAAATTATTGATAATATGATTATATATAATATAAATAATTAAATTATTGTTATGTAAAGATCATATATTACATAACATATTAATAATTACATCATATGTATATATATAATGTCACTTTGTGTATGTGTTGAAGACCATTTACATGATGAGATGTGGCTCATTTTTCATTTTAACCTGATACGTATGGAATAAGGATAAAAATAATGAATAAAAAAGTCAAGGGTAATATATAAATTATTCCATATAATTATAATATTCTCTATTTTATTTATTTTCGAAATTTTATAAAAATTAATAATATGTTCATGTGTACGCACAGATTACCATCTCTCTGTAATGACATGGTTCATTTTTCCTCACCAACTAACATGGTTGATTTTAAAAGATTCTATAAATGTTAAATATGATAAATATTAAATATTTAGGGCTATGTATATATTGGGTCTATAACCCCTCTCATCATGGTCTACACACTGATTCAGTTTTAAGGCTAAAAAATGAACGACCCCAAGACACCCAATATGAACCTCACCATATTAGTTAAAAAAATTTAAAAAAATAATTTAAATAAAAAAAATAATGATAATTCAAGGAAAATGGAAAAGTATCTTAATCAATTATAGAACTAATATAATATTATTATTTCAGATTTAAATAACATGTGAATCTTGAAAATACATATGGTTAAGGATTTTTTCCTTAAAAAATAGTTTTATTATATTTCATTAATGAATTTTTCCAAAATATACATGTTCATCAAAAGCTACCATGTATAATAGAATTTATACATAAAATATTGTTAATGCTCATTTTAAAATAATTTTTTACATTATTTCTAATGTTTTATAATTTATTCCATGAAACATTTTCCATACGAGCATTTTAATTTTTTTTACCAAATCTAAAAAATAATATTTTTAATGTATATGGATTGTCAACATTTCCATCCTTCTTAACCAATATTAATTTTCAAGCATCAATAACATGTTTACACAATTTTTTAATAATATATTTCTCTAAATATCTTGTGATTTTTAGTTTTATATAATTATTATAGGAGAAAAAATCTTTTTGTCATCATTACGAGATAGTTAAAACTGTTATTTCTCATAGGATTGAATGATAAGTAAAATTGGATTTATGAATATAGTGAAAGATATATTTGATTAATTCATTATATGGTTCTTGGATTTTTCATTTTAATTAGGGTTGATCGTAAAATAGCTTTGATGATGGGTGTTTCCAATATAGATCTCCAATGTATTGGGTAATGTGATAGATTCTATAGGTTATAGGTTAATCTTATTTGATATAAGAATTATCTAATTAGCTGATTCAATTTTAGGGATTCTAGTAAGAGTGATTGTAAGGATAATTCGACAAGGAACCTATATAATATGATTGAAAATGTTCTTAAATGAAATCTTCCAATTTCAGAAGCTAAGAAAACGAGTTTATGTTTATAAGTAATTTTTTACCCTTCTTTAATAAAGGTGAATGGATTGTTTTCATGGATATTTATTAATGAGTTACAATTTTTTACAGAAAACCCATATTATAATGATTTTTCTTTTATATAAAATGTTTCAGAAAAAATAAATAGCAACTAAGTTGTTTTCATGGAATATTATATAGATATTTGAGATAGTTAATGTTTATTATTTATATTTTTAGGTTGAAAATGAAGAAAATGTTTTTTTTGTTCTATTTCCATTAATTAACTTTCTTTTTTTATCCATTCATAAAAATTATATTTCAAAGCTCATGAAGATGGGTGTAAAATTTAATAATTTAGAGTTCCAAATATGGGGAATGACATAAAATAAGAAAATATGTTTTTATAAAGAATATTTTTTTTGGTAAAATGGAAATTGTATTGAAGCCGTTACTTTTTTATGCAATTTTTTACATAATTATCTATATTAATAAACAATAATATTCTGGAAATATAATGAAGTAAAACCCTTTTTATAAATTTTTTAATTACGAGTCATTTGAGGTACATGGTGTAATAGTTTGTATTTGAGAAAGGTTTTAGATAACATTAGAGGTAAAGATATTATTAAAAGACACTTTCAGGATACTCTAATTTATGGTTATATTGTCATGATATGTATTTTTTAAAACTTAAATTTTTTTATCTAATTCATTTCTATTCTAAATATTTTTATATAGAGGAAACATAACTACTATGAAATAAATACATTAAAGGGAATAAAACCATATGAATCAGTAGTATGAAATTGTTGTAAAAGAGAGTTTGTTGATATTAGAACAAAGATTATATAATCTATAAGCATATGAACCAATGGATGTGATAAACTAAATTCACTATAGAGAAACATGTAAATAGTGGGGTATTTCATATAATATCACCTTAGAAAATTCAAGGGATCTTTAAACCTAGTGAATGTTTAATGATGGATCAATGCACTAGTGATGATTTTTCAGGTTCCAGGATTTTTAGAATAACATAAGGCAACCATTTATCTTTATAAATTTTAAAATTAATTAAATAAGTGGTGGTAATTGATTAAGAACACTAAGAAAAATGAATAAATGTATTCCATTTCATGGATAATATTTTGATTTATCTTCCTTGATAAGTATTTCCCAAAGGTTGATTTATATATAATGTAATTGAAATTCTTTTTATATAAGAAATATGAGTAATATTGTGTTACCTCCCACGAATAAAATTTTACAAATTTATCGAGGTTTAAACTTAATTTCATTATAGACAATTATTGTAAAATAAATATTATTTACTCAGGATTGAAGCTATATTTATGAAGAACTGTTGTTACTTGTGGGTTAGGATGTTATGAAATTACTATGAGGTATATTGATAAATTAAAGATGGATTTTGTGGAATTTGACAACAATAAGTATAATATGTGATCCATGTTGAAATAAATTGAGAATAATTCATAAAAACTACTAATCATTATAAAATCAATTACCTATTATGATATGTCTGGAAATAAGAATTATGAAAGCTGTATAATGTGAGCTAGGATGTGTTACCACTATATGAATCTTATATACATTACTCATGACTATAATCAAAATAGTAATGAAAATTGTCAAATCAGTAAAGAAAAATTAGGATTTGAAATGTATTATTTGAAATGAGTTAGGAAATTATGAAAATTCATGTTCAAAGTATGTTACTCAATATTTGAATCATCATGATCGAAAACAAAAATGGTACCATAATGTATTTTTATGCGACTATTTTAGATGTGGGGAACTGAAATAATTTGGTGTTATGTACATTACTTGTTTATTCAAATCAATGTATATATTGATTTATGGAACACACAATCATTTATATCTAGGAAATATTAATGTAAAATGGAAATAAAATCTTAATAAATGAATTGTTAACTTTTGGTAAAAACAACTTGTGGTAGAATAGTGGAAATTCTAATTTACAAAAAAAATCCTATTTCTTTATATAGAATGGTTTTTTCATAAAACCATGTTTCCATTATAATTTTTGAGTTTAATGTTATTCTGTGTTTATATTTGAATTCCTCTTTTCATTAAAATATTTATTATATAGGAAAAGAAGTTATTTTTCACAATGAGTGTTTGATTTTATATAATAATGATTTGATACTTCTGATAAAATATCAAGATGACAAGAAACTAATCAATGATGGGATTGAATTTTATCTCTCAGATACTGTTGAGAAGAAAGAAACTATTTGAATTAGTGATGTATTAGTAGTAAATAAATATTTATATGTATTTTCATATGATGTTATTGTTGTAATTGATAAATAGGATGATGAGTTTTCTATTGACTTGGTAGTTAATATGTGGCCAATTTGAAAACCATCATATCAAGTAGACTTGGTTGAGTAGTTATTATTGAAAACATAATTAATTTAATTTCTTAATAATATTTTCATCCACCGTAGCATTGATTTTTTAGATCATTTCTTATTTATTTATACCACTAACATAGAAAACACAAAAATGTGTCAATTTCATGTGTAAAAAGGAATTTTATTAGTTATTTAAGGAATAAAATATAATATTGGATAATTATCTAGTGTTATCATTTATAGAAAGAAATGTTGAATTGTTAATTTTTAGTGATGCTTTTATGAAGGGACTGAGTTGTGCCTTAATGAAGAATTTTTAATCTATCTTGTATGTATTACATCAATTGAGATCTAGTGAGATGAATTATTCATTAGATGATAGTGATTTGTCTATAGTTTTTTATTTAAAAAACCAAATACATCATTTATATGGGGTGAAATTTGAAATTTATACTTATAATCAAATATTAAATTAAATTTTTACTAAAAATCAATTTTAACATGAGGCTGAAAAAATATATTGAATAGATTAATGATTTTGATTATATAATTTAATATCATTATGTAAAATAAAATAAGCTAGCATATACATAGATTTAAAATGTTAATACATCATTACATATGTTACAGCTCGAAAATGATCCTTTAGTTAATGATTTATAATTTCTTTATTATAAATTAAATATGTTGAAAAGTATTGTGTTTTTGATTGGGTATCAGTATACATATATTTTTTAGAATGAAATATGGGGGTTTAGAAGGGAGATCTTAGATAGAAATGAATATAAGAATTTTTGTAGAATGATAATTTATTGGAGTTAAATTTTTATGAGTAATGTGTTATTATATTTAGAAAGAGGATTTTTCAACCAATTGATTCCAAATTTATGGAGGAATTAATATGTGAAGCACAAAACACTCTATTTTATATTCATCTTGAAAGAAATAAGACGTGAAGATACCTTTGGATATATTTTTTGTGGGAGGTTATGAATAAATATATTGATTAATTTACCATGTACTATTTGGCATTTCAACAGGATAAATAGAAGTGAATACTGCTAAAGGGGATGTTTCTTCCAGAACTAGTTCATGAATGGTGATTAGTTAATATATACATAGAAGTTTTGGTGGGATTACTAAAGAAATATTATGAAAAAATAGGATTTGGGTAATTATATATTATTTAACTAATTATTCAAATTTTATACCTATATGAGATATAATTTATTTGAATCATATTTCTAGACTCGATCATAAAGAAATAGGTAGGATAAAAGGAGTTAACCTCTCAATTTTATCTGGTCATGATCGATGGTTTAAATTAATTTTATAGAAATAAATTAAAAAATGGATGCTGAATGAAATTGTCAAGTAGATTTTCATCCTCTATCTTATTAAAAAATGAAGCATACATTTAAGAATTAAGCCGATAGGATTTTAGCTATTTAATTAGATTATCATGAAAAATAAAATTAGAATATGTATTTATATTTTTTTACAATAACATTTTTCATTAATTTATAGAAATGAAACATTTTAAGGCATTATATGGAAAATGGTGTTGGGCTACAATATCTTGTAATTAATTTGGTGAGTGGAAATTTTATGGACACGAATTGGTAGATGATATGATTGAGAACGTAATGTTGATTCAACAGAACATTAGGATAGATCATAATAGGAATTAGAGTTATCCATTTCTAGGAGTGGAGATCACTCATTTGAGATAGGTGATAATGCATTTATTAAATTATCTCCATAAAATTATTATGAATTTGGGATGAAATGGAAAGTTAAGATTTTTCTTATTGGCCTAAATAAAATTTTCGAAATGGTAGGATTAGTTACCTATATATTAGTTTTTCCACTGAGTTTATCTCAAGTACATGATGTGTTTCACATTTCATTTCTAATAACGTCTGTATAGGATGCATCTAATGTTTTGAGTCCTATTGTGGGGTAGTTTGAGGAGAATATAACATTTCCTTAATAATAGGAATAGATTTTGGATTGAAGAGATTATGTACTATGAGAAATGTGTTTCTCCAAGTAATGGTTTTATTGATGAATTATGTCACACCACGACCATGAATATTTATTATTTTAATAACTAAATTTAATCTTAGTATTTATTTTGTGTTTCGTTATTTGGTGGGTCAAATTTTAAATTTTTGGAAGAATTTGTACTATTTCTCGGTTATCCCACATAATTAAGAGTAACTGTTATGTGCTTGTGTGGGTTCCCAGGTAGGTCTTAGTTGTGGTATATGGATTTCGCGTGGTTTATTTAACCATATAACAAGAATGGTATTTGGATCTGTATGTTGGAAATGCCACATGAGATTGTTTGAACATAATTTTCTCAATTGTGTGTCATCCTACATGTAACTGTGTGAGGGATAACTCACCTTAGGAGTAGCCATTTCATGGTTAGTGCATTGTTTTTCAAACAATTCTAGAAATGTGTAGTTTCCCACTATTCAAAATATATAAATTATATCAAAATAAAATGAGGAATAAAATAAAAAAAATATAATGAGAAAGAATTAAAATAAATTGAAGCGAAAATTTTACCCATAATAAATATATTATTATTGTTAACTATTATAATAATAATATTATGTTGATGGTGATGATTATTGTTATTATCAGGGTATTAAAAAATTTATAAAGACCCCTCTCATAGTTCCCCTTACGCATGGCCACCCCCCTCTTCATGCTCGCATGTGACTCACCTCAAATGAGGCCCTTCAACACGCCACCTCTCTCTTTTTCGGCAATCGATTATCCTTCCTCTTTTTTGTGTGGTCCCCTCTAGTGAGTATTATATTTCCACTACTACATTATTTTATCTAATTTCCCACCCCTTGTGTCGTACAAAAGTCTAGGTCAGACCTTAACCCTATTTTGGGTTTCTCCATCATTTCATCTTGATAATTACGGTTCCCAAGGTCCCTTTGAGGCAAGTTGTAGCCACCAAAATCATGGGAAATGGATCCGACATGGTTTTTATGTTATGGTTTACTTAATATCTTCATTTTGGATTAATTTTAATTATTTATTTTGTCGGTTTTTTGTTGTTAGGAATTTTCTCTAGTCTAAATTTGGTCTTGTTGATGTGGTTTCACGCAACGGGTGTCAAGAACACCTATATGAACATGCATAAGTAATCCATATATATATATATATATTATTTATTTGTACATATTACCTCATGGTGATGGGAATATGTTAAATGAATCTAGGTGTATATATATGTATATGTATAAATTTATGTGCATACAAGTGAAAAAGTTTTATTCGAACGGTTATCTTCCAAAGGAGCATTATTGATGTATGATCTTTATAAATAGGCCTTTAAAATTTTGAATAATCTATTTCATATATTTCACACCTAGTTTTTAGATTAATTATTGATTTATAATTTATAATAAAATTTTATATCTTGAATTGGAGTGGATTTTTTCACGTAATGTATTATTGTAAATTGTCTTATTGCATTTCTCAGATCAAGTACATGATGAATTGACTCATTGACCATTCTAAAAGTGGATTAGATTTAAAATGGTGACTTGGGTTTATTAAATGAGGTTCTAAGAGGATTTCTAGTTTTGAACGTGTCTTGTGTTGGTAATTTCGAAAATGGGTTGGTGTGGAATGGTTGCTTGAGGCCCGTTCGGTACTTTTATAAAATAAGTTGCTTTGAAATTCGATTTAGGATACACCTATTTATTTGTTGGATATTGATGGAAATGTTTGTTTCTAGGATGGGACTTACATCTTGAATTTTTGGTTAAAGGAAGTTATTGTAAATTCCCTTAGGGTGATTTAGGTGTGATTCTACCGTTTTGTTTTCATGTGATGCATGTATACGTAGTTGGTTTATTGTTTTGATTAATTGAATCACTATTATTTAGTCTTAACATGGGAACCTAGAATAGTTATTGAATTTACAATGAATGATTTCTGCCCTAGTTTAGATTACACACTAGCTAGTGGTCCCTAGTATAAACCATCTACTTTGGGATTTTGCCTTTCTGTCAAGCCAGGTATAGTGTGATCGAGTGTTTTGTCGTTATGATGTCATCAGTTAAGGCTTGCATTCAGGATAAGTCATGTGTGTAGTATGTTCCTGATTATTAAAATGATCTTATGTCCTCCCTTGTTTTATAGAAATTATTTATCTATGGCGGATGATTGTGATGCATGTGCTGGTAAGTTTCTCATGTGTTATGTGTTTCATTTCCCTTATTATGAGACTATTGTTCGTGTTTTCATGTGCGGTGTACGTCTTGGATAAATGTGGTGGGTTGGTTTCCAAATGTTTGATGGAAAATAAATTAGTTTTTTTTACATTAATTCAAATATAGAATATAAACTTTGGTATTGTTACTTCCCCACCATTTCCCTAAAATGCTAAAACCTATTTTTTTTGGAACGAAATCCATTTTAATGTGGAAAGGTCAATGAGCCTCGATTTTTTTTAAATGGAATTTGAGAAAAACATAATTTTATATATTTTATTTCAAACATGAAATTGATGAGTATTTTATTTAAATGAAATAATAATTTTAATATATTGTTTGGGAACACCTATTGAGTTTTAATACTCATTTCTATAACTTTATATTTGTTTTTAGCGTGGAGTGTTGCTTATTGCCAGGATTTGGACATTGTAGTGTGACATTGGTTTGAGGTCGATGGTGACCTGTAGGGTCACTTGGAGGTATGTGCAGTTTTATTTTCATTCTTCTACTTGTGTTTATCCATTTTCTTGTATTTATATTTATTTATTTGTGTTTTATTTATGGGAAAAATATTTTTAAACTGTTTAATTTTGACGTCTGGCACTAGTTACCTACCCATGGGGATCGAGAATGCCCTTCGAGCCTTGTTGTATATCATCTCGAGTGACCGGTTCAGGGTTGACCTAGGATGGATCATGACAAATAACATGATTGTGGAAGAAACATGAGAACCAGATAATGTAATGAGGTTTAAATACCATCTTTTATTTAAATAATGGATAAAATATTGAGGTCTTAATTTCCAAAGTGGGGGAATGTGAAAACAAAGGTAATACTTGAATTAAATAAATATTATTATATACATGTATTAATTTTATTCATTTTTATATTCATAATAGTTTTATAAATAATCTTATAAATGTTTTCAGTCAAAAATATAATAATTATATTTAACTAAATTATTTTTCCCTGAATTAAATGGTTTTAATTAAAAGTTAAACTTCATAATATTAATATTTTGATCTATTTTAAATGAAACATTTTTTAAATCATGATATAAATTATTATTTTGGATTATATTATTGAGGATTTTCAGAAATGATTTATTTTTAAGAGAATAGTGAGAATAATTAATTTCTAAAACTATAATTTTTTATCCTTAAATAAAGTAATTAAAAATTAATTTTTAATCATTTTTTATAATAAATAATTTTCATTTTATTATAAATAATATAAATAATTTAATAGGAAATAATTTTATATTTGACATTGGTATAATTTCATTATAATGGTTAAAATCACAATTTCTAAAAAACTATTTTCATTCAATTTTGAGCACATAAATTATATGAAAATTATATCACATATGAAAATATAATATTTAAAATTGAATAAAATATATGTAATAATATGTTTTAAATTTAGTAATTAGTTCTATTTAATTTTTTTCCACTACAAATATTAACTAGGGTTAAGATTTTTCACCACGGTAACGGGTAAATAAGGTAAATTTTGGTAAAAACTATGTGACAAGGCCCCAAAATAATAATAAAAATAATTTGATGACAAATTTAGACCTTTATGACCTTATATACAAAATGGGGTGTTTTGGGGCCACATTCCCATTATTTATACGTTATAATATTTAATGTTTTAGAAAAATAACATGTGTGCCACTCCAATAATTATAAAAGGGAACCACCTCTCCAAACTTCTTCAGAGTTTTTGATTTCTATAAATGGGAAAAATACCAACCCAAAACTCTCCCAAACAACCCCCCCAACATCCTTCTGGTTTTGGTATTCCCAAAATACAAACATTAACTTGTAATATAAAGGGAGATATCTAGGAAAAACTTATGGTTATTATTCACCATGTTTTATATTTATTTCATCTACTACCTCATTCAAATATTATAAAATAATTATGAAAGAAAACATTAATTTGTTAAATAGAGTTATATTTTCTTTATAATTTTTTAAAAACTATTTTTTCTTATCCCTTTCCAACTTATTGTAAATGGAAACATCACAGGTGTGTACATGTAGGTTATCAGCTCCATGAATTGATGTGTTTAATTATAAAAAACTGTATCATATTGATTGATAGAATTATTGAAAAAAATGAAAAATATAATATTTGAAAAATAATTATCAATTTTTATTGATAATATATAATATACCATCTTACTCTTTCCATTAGTTTCTAATTATTCAGGCCTCTCTTACGTATGTGGGGAATACAAACTTCACATTGTGTTGTGATTCATTTTTCATTTTGACCTTATAAGGATGATCATAAGGATGGAAGTAATGAATAATTAAAAAATTTATAATATATTTTTTATTCTATAAAATTATAATATTATCTTATTTATTTTATTACACTTGTGAAAAAATGAAACTATCTTTCATGTGTTTGTACGGACTACAGTATCCATGAAATAACGTGGTTTATATTTCACAACTGATGTATATGGTTGGTTTTAAAAGGTTACCTAATGTTTAAGTATGATCAGTATAAATTTTTTATAATTTTTTTATTAATTTTTATATAATTAGACCATAACCTTCTTAGATCATGATCAATGTGTCGATGTAGTTTTAATGTTATATATCAAATGACCTCTAAACATCAAACATGATCCTAAAATTTTATTTACTAAATCAAAAAAAGATAATAAATGAAATAAAAAAATAATAATAATGAAATTAAATTTAAATTGTTCAAAAAAAATTTCCAAACTAATAAAATAGAAAATTCAAGAGTTATAGAACATAATAAGCAACACAAGACATAAGCTATGATATTTATTTTCATTAAACCCATATTTTAAATTATTTATTTAATCATTATTTTCTATATATACATTTTGATCAATATCTGAAATGTATTTTTTATTTATACATAAAATAATTTGAAAAGAAATTTTCATCTACTGTTGTATTTCTTTTTAATTGTAAAAAATTTATTCTTTGAAACATTTATTGTACGAGTCATTTGAATTTTTTTACCAACGTGAAAATGAATTTCTTTTAATTTATATTTGTTGACATGTATTTTCCACCAACAAATATGTTGATTTTTATAAATTGTCTTCTATAAGATTCCATGGTTATTTTGAAAGAAAATATTTCCCTCATTATTTTTTAATTGCATGTTCAAAAGTGTTTTTCTATTGAAACATAAAATTTCTTCCCATATTTGTGAGATTACTATATGTGTTATATATTTTGTGCTTGAATATAAATTTTAATGAAATTTACGATTAAATTTAAAGATATATGTGATTTATTAATAATATGATATGTGTACTTGTTATTTTTATGTTGTCTGAGATGAACATAGATCTTCTGATGGGTGATCCTTATATACCCCTGTAATGCATTAGGCATAGTGATAGAATTCAATGGTCATACGAAACTTTTATGAAATATAGGAATTTTATAGTTAATTGATTACATTATAGGGGTTATTATAAGGGTGAGTATAAGTGTAATTTCTAAAGGTAACTGTAACACCCCGAGCTTCCACGATACGCTTCTCTTTCAAAAATGCAATAACTTGCATTGTACACAAGTTCTAGATTCTAACACACCGCGACCAATCAAAATAGCCATTATGAATAGTAATACCATCTTTTTGAAATTATATATATTTTATATTTCAAAATGGACTTCATTTTTGGATTTGGAATATCCAAATTAGCCTATGTTGAATATTTGGTACTTTTCTGAGAACTTCCAATTTTTTTGAATAGTGAAAAATACTTAAAAACAAATTTTTTAATAAAAATAATTTATAGTGATAAATTATAATATTGAGTGGTTTTAGAGTATAATTAGAATATATTTTTACCATTTTATCCAATGGGGGTCATTAGAATTAATTTAACCTTGAAATTGTACATAAACAATTGTCAATCTTTTGATATATATTGTTTCTTAAAAACATGCTATTGGTTGTAACAACAGGAATTAATTATAAAATTAATTAATGCAACTTATATGTCTGGAATTTTTTAAAATAGACATCATTTTTGAATTCAGAATATCATTTATATCTTAGGGTGAAATTTTGGCATTGTTCTGAAAAACTGCAATTTTTGATGAATAATGAAACAACTAAGTGGTAGTTAAAAAACTGATTTTTCATATAAATGAATCATTACCACTTATATGATTTGATTTTCAAAAATACGACATACATGGTTGTCATTAGGAAGTAAAATGTGGTTCAATGGGATTAAAATAATTTTTTGGTGAATAGTAACTTTTAAGTTTAATTTATCGCGATTAAATGTAATTAGTGAAATTTAAGGTAAAAATGATAGTATAAAAATATGGAAATACATTTAAACATGTCCTACACTTATTGGATAAGTAGTGGACGACCAAGACAATCCATGGGTCAACTTGGGGACCCCATGGAGCCACTTGGGTATGAAAATGACAATAATAACTTTTTATTTAAAGTGAAAATAAAATTGTCACAAACATGAGTTGTTTTACTAAAACAATTATTACCTGGGGTTATATATGGTAACATTTCGACTACAAGTATTCATTGGAAATCCAAAAATATTTCCTACATCATGATATTTTTTTATAATTTTTTGACATTAAATAAATTAAATATTTTATGACCCCATGATGATGCAGCGATTACCTCATTAATTGACGATTTAAATAAAAAGAAAATATATTTTAAAATCTAAGACATACACTTGTAAAAAACCTATTGGAGGAGTATATTTAGAACCCTTATCACCTTATCCTCTAAATATATGAGTGTGGGACCTTTGAAATCCGAAACTCATTATATAATAAAGTAACATTTCATGACTTTCCAAGAGTTCCCCTCCTCTCCTCTTATAAAAGGCCCCCACCACTACCACATTACTCACACCTTCAATGCCTTTTGGCTCGTCCAAAATCTGCCCAAATTCTCTATCAACATCCCTCTCTTACTCATAGTAGCCTCACATTGGTCAGAATTCTTCCCAAGGAAGCCTTTGGCTCAAATCAAAAAAGAGTTACCAGATGTTAAGGTAATGTCTTCTCTTATGTTATTTTGTTTTATTTTGCATCTACAACCCCTTAAACTATTTTTATTCCTTTTTTTTGTAACAAAAACAGTATCTTAGATATAATAGGATGTTGTTATGATATGTATTTGATTTATACTTACACACACCTTCGTCTATTGGTTAATGAATATACTGTTTCTGTGGTTGGAAAATTTCTGCCTCACAAAATGATTATTGTTCAATCTTCATTTAACACCTCTCATGGTGGCCATTATGATGAAACTATTTTTATATATGATATATATTATGTTTTTGTTTTCCTAATTATTCTGTATTTTTCATTTATGGAATACCTTTATTATTTCCATTATGGCTAAATGTGATAATTTCATTTTAGGAAGTGCGGACTACCGCCCCTCCAAGTGATTTGAATCGTTAATGCCATATGTGGGATGTATAAGGGATGGATTAAATGGTATTTTACATTATATTATAATTTAATTATATTATAACTTTATATAATTATAGCTTAATTCCATTAAATACGAAATAGAAAAGAAAGTAGCGTTCATGCGTACGTACGGCTTACCGTCTCCATGAACAGTGCATTTCATTTCTTATCTCTAAATGTTATGTAATATTATAAATGAATGTATGTACTGGATATATATGATGTATATGATATCTAAATCATGAATATAATTGTGGATATAATGGATATTCTACCACATGAACAAAGTGTAATTATAAGATGTCTATTTTTGACTAAAGTACCTATGATCGAAAAAACGACCGTTATTAACTTAAATAATTACATAATGTTCATAACATGGTAATAAGTGATATAGAAGGAATAATTAACTTGAAAAAGGTTCTTAAGCAGGTAGAGATTAACTATAGTTTATTATTCAGGAGGTTAAAGATTGGTGGAGTCATGTCAAATACGATGTAAGGGAACTTCTTATCCCAATTTCCTTTCTTTGTGTAAATCTCCTACATTGATATTATGTCATGATGTTATTATCTCCTATATTGTATTTATACATTATTTATTTGTACATATATTTAATACACATAATAGATTTATTTTATTTAAAAAACGATATTTGTAAGGGACTTCGTCTCAATCTCCATTCATTGAGGCATATTTTGTTTTATACACAAATTTCTTTTATACGGTGTATAAACCCCTTTGACTTTTACGTTTATTCAAAAGCAATATTTTTATATGAAGTGTTTTAATAAACGAAAAAAAGGAATGTTTTTCTTGTCGTACGTATGCGGCGAGAACGACTTCTCCGTCGCCAAGACAATTATTTGAGTTTCGGATTCCTCTACAAGGCATAACTTTTTTAAATGAGAAATAAACACCAAGTTTTTATTTTCTTTTTTTTTTGTATTGAAAATGGTTTTGATAACATTTTTATTATATCAATGTGTTGTATTGATATCTTGTGATTGAAATGTGGAAATTTTATGTTTCTTTTATGCATGTTTTATGTGATACGATTATGTTTTGGTTTATGATATTTTTAAACCTATTCATATGAGGAATGCATTGGACATAACAAGTGACGGGTGGAGCCCGCTATAGCTCCTCGATGCATCGACAGGTCTCATGAGACAAACTAATGTCTTGGGACGAGGCCTTGACCAAATCATATTGTAGACTTGGCACGAGGCCTTGGCTACGTGGTTATGATAGTATGGAATTATACATTCCATCAGTATGAAAGTGGTTATTGATATTGCATTTGATTATTTGACTAGTAGAATATCCATGTGAATAAGTAAATGGCATTATTTAATTTTATTTTTTCCATACTATGTTGAAGTTCAAAGTTAAAAAGGCTTTTGTTTTTAGTTATACATTTCCTTAAATGTTAATGTTTATTTATGAAAGCTTCCACAATATTGTTATCCTTACTGAGCATCTGAGCTCACCCCTTTCAATGTTTTGATATTTTCCAGGATGTGAAGAAGTATTTTATGAATGACCTGCTGGGATAGTCAGAAGAGGATATGAGTGTGGACTATGGAGACTTTGTTATTTTAGTTTTTCACTTTATGATGTAATGTAACATTTATGAATGTATCTAGTATTGCCAAGTCTACTAAACTAATCGGTCATTCGAGACTTGATCTTTTGTGATCATGCCAATGTTACGCAATAATGCACAGACTCTGGGTAACTGGGGTCAGGGCATTATAGTTGGTATCAGAGGTAGGTTTAGTACTAACCTTAGAAGATATATTTAGATAAACTATGATTAGATCACATAGGCCAAATATAGTCATTGACGATTAGTATAGAAGAACTTCCTAGAAATTTGGTATTATAGAGATTTTGTGAGTTTTCCGAGCAATACATCCCTGTCTGGATACGAGCAGGTAGAGGAGGCTCTGGCATAGATGTACCTAGGGGTAAAACTCGGAAACACCGCTTTGAGCTAGACTCCAACAGGAACTGGTGCACGACAACAGGCCTTGCTGCACTCTTGGTTACGACACTCCCTGGGGATATGCTTAAGATAATTCTCATTTTTTTACAAACCATTATGATGGGTTTATGAGTATATACTTCCTCAAAGAAAACATTTTTTATGATTATGGATTATATCCAAAAACTATTCAATTTACATTAAGTATTTTACATGTTTGGAATTATTCATTGCAATTCATATACTAACCTAGTTTATGTCATTGTATAGAAATAGAGCCCAGTAGAAGGAATGTGAAATCCATCAATACATATGATCCAAAGAGTAAGAAGGATTATATATTTCATGGTATTATGCCAATATTTAGAAGGGAAATAGTCTCCCATGTGTTCTCAACATATGAAGATATCATATCATGTGTTAATAAGATAAGTAAATAATTCTCTGAGTCTTATGACTTTAAGGGAAGAAAGGGAAGAAAAGGATGAGAGAGAGAATGATGGATAAAGGGTCGAGGGAAATGAACAATTTCCCAATATGTGATAACTGTTGGAAGAAACACCTTGGAACTTGCTTGAAGGGAATGGGAGTTTGTTATAATTGTGGAGAAAAAGGACACCAAGTTCATGACTGCAAGGGAATGAAAAAGGTTTCAAATATAAAATGATTCATCTGCAAGGAGTAGGGACACTACACAAAATAATGTCCAAATCATCACAGTATGCCCCAAATGATGTTTTTGGATATTAATAACGTTATGATACTACCACATATGAGGAGGAATGATTAGAGTTATTATTGTTTTATTATAGAATTTTTTTCATTTGAGTGTTGTATCAATGATGTACTGGTTATAATAATTATGGAGTATATCAAGATTATACTTCAACACTATTTCATCAAGACCTTAAGATTGAGTGGAACCTAGAAAAGTGACTCCACGGCAGGTTAAATTTTTGGAAAATATATGGATGAGAGAAAGATAAACCATAACATGGTTCTGATACCGAGATATTTATTTTGGAATAAGACATGATTGATTTGGATAAGTTATATTAGAGATTCTTAACTTCCTTGAAACTGATTAATGATTTGTATACATTTTTGGATAGAAGGAGTATATCTAGTATTCTATAACGAATAAGGGATTGTGAATGTAATCAATAAGGATTTATGGTAATTCAGGATGTTGCAGTGTTTTAAAAGAATACATGATGAAGGTGTTCACATGTTGTTACATGAAAAAAGGATCTTCATTATGTTTACATTCCTTATAAAATTTGGACTGTGAGTTGGACAAAAGTATTTTGGATAACTATAAAGGTTGGAATGGATTAAGTTATACCTTGGATAGTATTGTTTAAGGTTAAAACATTTATGAGTATTATATTTAGAATATTATAATATTATAGTTTTTGGAAAAGGACAACCTGTAGGTCGGGGGATAACCCGTCGCGTCGGACAAAGCTATAGGAATTGAACCCACAACCCTAGTGTGCCATGCCGTTATTACCTACCACTATCCTACAGGAAGTCCCTGGTTATTAAAAAATAGTTATCCTAATCTAAATTATATGTGTTAATATTTTTAACCTTGTAAGATTAGGATAAATATAATAATTTTTAGTTCTATTATCTTTTTGAGTGAAAGATGAGTTTGTGGTAGAAATAAGTTGAAGGTTGAAACTCTACTTGTCAAGAATAAATATATATATACCTATATATTATTCTATGAATAAATTAATTCTTAAACTTTAGTACAGGGATATTAAAACAAAAAATGTGTTATCCTAATACCTTATGTCTTGTTGAACTGATAATATTTTAAATCAATATAGATTTAAAGATTTGAGGCCCTCAATTTTACACTTCTTTGTAATTGATGACCTCAATCACTCCCTACAAATATGTACGTTTTCCCTCCAATTATATACTTCTAATTTCCACCAATGCACTCCTTATCGAGATCATCATTTGGTGGTGACTTTTTCATTTTCCTTTCCCTCTTATTAAGGATAAATTTTATTAACCTTATTCCTGATACGGGTTTTCAACAAAGGTATTTTCTATTTTCATCCTTTTATTTTCAAAGAAAAATTCTAAATTCTGAGGACTCAATTTATTAAAGGAGGGGAGAATGTAACACCCCGAGCTTCCACGATACCCTTCTCCTTTAAAAATGCAATAGCTTGCATTGTACGCAAGTTCGAGATTCTAACACACCGCGACCAATCAAAATAGCCATTATGAATAGTAATATCCACTTTTTGAAATTATATATATTTTATATTTCAAAATGGACTTCATTTTTGGATTTGGAATATCGAAATTAGCCTATGTTTAATTTTTGGTATTTTTCTTGAGAACATCCAATTTTTTATGAGTAGTGAAAAATACTTTAAAACAACTTTTTTAGTCAAAATAATTTATAGTGATAAATTATAATATTGAGTGGTTTTAAAGTATAATTAGAATATATTTTTACCACTTTATCCAATGGTGGTCATTAGAATTAATTTAACATTGAAATTGGACAAAAACAATTGTCAATCTTTTGATATATATTGTTTCTTAAAAACACGATATTTGTTGTGACAGCGGGAATTAATTATAAAATTAACTAATGCAACTTAAAGGTTTGAAAATTTTTAAAATAGACATCATTTTTGAATTCAGAATATCAATTATATCTTAGGGTGAAATTTTGGCATTGTTCTGAAAAACTTCAATTTTTGATAAATAGTGAAACCACTAAGTGGTAGTTAAAAAATTGATTTTTCGTTTAAATGAAACATTAACACTTCTGTGATTTGATTTTAAAAAATCAGACATGAATGGTTGTAAATAAGAAGTAAAATGTTGTTCAATGTGATTAAAATAATTTTTGGTGAATAGTAACTTTTTAGTTTAATTAATCGCGATTAAAGGTAATTAGTGAAATTTAAGGTAAAAATGATATTATAAAAATATGGAAATACCTTTAATCTTGTAATAAACTTATTGGATGAGTCATGGGAGACCAAGACAATCCATGGTTCAACTTGGGGACCCCATGGATCCACTTGGGTAAGAAAATGACAATAATAACTTTTTATTTAAAGTAAAAATAAAATTGTCACAAAAATGAGTTGTTTTACTAAAACAATTATTACATGAGGTTATGTAAGGTAAAATTTTGACTACAAATATTAATTGAAAAGACAAAAACATTTCCTAAATCATGATAATTTTTTATAATTTTTAGACATTAAATAAATTAAAAATTTTATGACAACATGATGATGCAACGATTACCACATTAATTAACGATTTAAATAAAAGGAAAAGATAATTTAAAATCTAAGACATACAATTGTCAAAAACCTATTAAATGATTATATTTCGAACCCTTATCACCTTATCCTAGAAATATATATGTGTGGTACCTTTAAAATCAGAAACACATTATATAATAAAGTAACATTTCATGACTTTCCAAAAGTGCCCCTCATCTCCTCTTATAAAAGGCCCCCACCACTACCACCTTACTCACACCTTAAAAGCCTTTTAGATCGGACAAACTCTGCCCAAATACTCTCTCAACTTCCATCTCTTACTCCTAGAAGCCTCACTTTTGGCATAATTCTTCTCAAGGAAGCCTTTGGCTCAAATCAAAAAAGAGTTACCCGATTTTAAGGTAATGTCTTCTCTTATGTTATTTTGTTTTATTTTGCTTCTCCAACCCCTTAAACTCTTTTTATTCATTTATTTTGTAAAAAAACAGTATCTTCAATATAATTGGATGTTTTTATGATAAGGATTTTATTTACACTTACACAAACCTTTGTCTAATGGTTAACGAACATACTGTTTCTGTGGTTGGAAAATTTCTGCCACACGAAATGATGATTGTTCAATATTATTTTAACACCTCTCATGGTTACCATTATGATGAGACTATTTTTATATATGATATATATTATGTTTTTGTTTTCCTTATGATTCTGTATTTTTCATTTATTTCATACCTTTACGATTTCCATTATGGGTAAACCCGATAATTTCATTTTAGGAAGTGCGGACTACCGCCTCTCAAAGTGATTTGAATCGTTAATGCCATATGTGGGATGTATAAAGGATGGAGTAAATGGTATTATAAATTTTATTATACTGGAATTATATTATACCTTTATATAATTATAACTTCATTCCATTAAATACTAAATAGAAATGAAAGTAGCGTTCAAGCGTACGTACGGCTTACCGTCTCCATGAATGGTGCATTTCATTTCTTACCTCTATATGTTATGTAATATTATAAATGAATGTATATACTATATATATAGTATGTATATTATATCTACATTATGAATATAATTATGAATATAATGTATATTCTACCACATGAACAAAGTGTAATTATAAGAAGTTTATTTTTGACTCAAGTACCTAAGATCGACAAAACGACCGTTATTAACTTAAATAATTACATAATGTTCATAACATGGTAATAAGTGACATAGAAGGAATAATGAACTTGAAAAAGGTTCTTAAGAAGGTAGAGATTAACACTAGTTTATTATTCAGGAGGTTAAAGAACGTTCGAGTCAAGTCGGACACGAGGTAAGGGAACTTCTTAACCAAATTTCCATTCTTTGGGTAAATCTCCTACTTTAAAATTATGTCATGATATTATTATGCCCTATCATGTATTTATACTTTCATTATGTGTACATATAGTGAATACACATAATAGATATATTTTATTTAAAAAATGATATTTTTGAGGGACATCGTCTCAATCTCCATTCATTGAGGCATATTTTTTTTATACACAAATTTCTTTCATACTGTGTATAAACCCCTTTGACTTTTATGTTTTTTGAAAAAAAATATTTTTATACGAATCGTTTTACTAAACGAAAAAAAGGAATGTTTTTTTGTCATACGTATGTGGCGACAACGACATCTCCAACGCTGTGACCATTATTTGAGTTTCGGCTTCTTCTACAAGCCATAACTTTTTAAAATGTAAAATAAATACCATGATTTAATTTTCATTAATTTTGGTATTGAAAATTGTTTTGATAATGTTATTATTATATCAATGTGTTGTATTGATATATTTCGATTGAAATGTGGAACTGTTATGTTTACTTTATGCATGTTTTATGTGATACGATTGTGTTATGGTTTATGATATTTTTAAACTTGTTCATATAAGGAATGAATTGGACATAACAAGTGACGGGTGGAGCCTGCTATAGCTCCTTGATGCATTGGCAGGTCTCATGAGACAAACTAGTGTCTTGGAATGAGGCCTTGACAAAATCTTATTGTAGACTTGGCTTGAGGCCTTGGCTACGTGGTTATGATAGTCTGGAATTATGCATTCCATCATTATGAAAGTGGTTATTGATATTTCATGTGATTATTTGACTAGTAGAATATCCATGTGAATAAGTAAATGGAATTATTTAATATTATTTTTTCCATATTATGATGAAGTTCAAGTTTAAAAAGGCTTTTGTTTTTAGTTATACACTGCGTTAAATGTTAATGTTTATTTAAGAAAGCTTCCACCATATTGTTACCCTTACTGAGTATCTGAGCTCACCCATTTCAATGTTTTAATATTTTCCAGGATGTGAAGAAGTATTTTATGAATGACCTACAGGGATAGTCATAAGATGATATGAGTGTGGACTATGGAGACTTTGTTGTTGTAGTTTTTCACTTTATGATGTAATGTTACATTTATGAATGTATCTACTGTTTCCAAGGTTACTAAACTAATCGTTCTTTCAAGACTTGATCTTTTGTGATCATGCCAATGTTACGCAATAATGCACCGACTCTGGGTAACTGGGGTCGGGGAATTACAGTAACAACATGATATTATTGTAATGGTATAATATGGATGGGTTTTTATTTGAAAAATAATGAAAATGTGATTAAGTTTTTATGGAATGTTTTTTTAATTTTTTATTAATAAGGTGAAAGATTAATTTCATTTAAAGGTATTCTTACGTTTCAGGTAACATTTTTCTGGATTTTTCTATAGTTTAAAACATTATTAATGGGTTTATATTCATATATATCCCTTACTAATAAATGTTTTTCTCATAAAAATTTTTTAAACAATTTTTTATAATGCTAAAATAGGCGTAGAAATATTAATAAAGTTATGTCTCTAGATACATTTTTTTCCTTTAAAGAAGAAAGTTTGACTTTATAAAGAACATGTTTTTTGGAAAAAATTAATACCTTTTTGACGTGTTTTTCATTCTATGAAATTCATTACCAGATTCTCCAAAAATATAAATTGATAAAATCATAGAAATATAATAAATTGTAAACCTTATTATAAATCATGTAATTATGTGTTGTTTAATGTGTAGTGTATTATAGTTGGTATCATAACTATGGTTTTGATAAATTTAAAGGTTTGGAAAATGTTTAAATAAATTTTCATGTTACTTTAATTTATATTTATATTATAAAGAGATATCTTTTGAAGATTTACATATTGTTTCTTCTAATCCATTTCTATAAACAACTGTCATATATAGTGGAAACGTGGAAGCTATTGTAAAAAAGGAATCAATGGGATAATTTTATTATAAATAAGAAACCTGGAACAAATCGAATAGGAAACTTTGTAAAAGTGATAACTCGGTTGATAAAACTTATCATTAAAGAAACCAGTGGAATAAAGTGACAAAATTACCCATAGAGGAACATGTCTATGATGGATTATTTCATGAAAGAACAACCTCAAACATTTGGTGGATCATCATAGCTAGAGAAATTAAATGAATAGATCAATGAACTGGAAAAAATATTTAATGATCTAGGATTTCAAGAACAAAATAAGGTAACCATTTATACATATCATTTTATAGTTAAAATGATTAACAATTGAATTCAATTAAAAATACTAAGGAACCCGAATAAATTAATTCCCTAGAATGGATAAAATTTAAATATATATTACTTCAATGTTATTTTCCTAAATTTATTCAATATATAATGTATAGGAAATTACAAAAAAATTATTAAAAAGTAGCGGAATATTTTACTTCTTATGAAGATAATTTTACTATATTATCGTGGTATGCACAAAATTCCATTTTATTCAATGATAGTAAAATTAGTCTATTTTATACAAGAATAAATCCCTGATTATGAAGGAATCTAATTATTCATGAATTTAAAAGTTATGATGAAATCTTATAGTTAGATGAGAGTGTTGAGATAGAGTGTGTGGAATTTTTTAAAAAAAATGATAAAAATAAATCCACATAGTAGGAAATTATAATTTATTAGTTAAATAAACCTGGTGTTATGAAAATTAAATCACCCACTTTTGATATGAGTGGAATTAATAATTATAGATTTTTTTGATGAGATCAATGAAGAGTTACCCATTTGGAAGCACAGATAGATGGACTGTGACTAAAAAGAAACAAGTAATGTTAATGGTATGACCAATTATGAAAACAAGGTAGTATAATATTTTCATTTATATAAGTTTCAAAATTATGCTAACGCTTGTACGATGTTAGTAACTCAATATGGGAGTTATATTGACAAAAAATAAAAAAGTTCATCAAATTAATTTTCTAATAAAATGGTAGATGTTTGACCCAAAAATAAAGTGGTTAAATGTTCATTACAAGTTTATTTGTACTTTTACAGTGTATTTTTTGATTTTTCATCCATAAATTATTTAATATCTTGGTAATTTGGAAGTAATTTGGAAAGACCATATCAATAAATGAAGTCAGAAAATTTTGTAAAAACTAAAAGAATATTATAACGGTAATATAGTTTCATAAAAATATTCCTATTAAAAATTTTGGTATGGAATTCCTTGAAAACCATATTTTCATTTCCCATGTATAATTTGATGTTATTCTAGGAATTAATTAGTTTTTAGTTGATCATACAAATATCTATTTAAAATCTAAAACATTTATTGGATTATATTTTTGTTGTACATATAGTAAATGAATATATTGATTTATTTTATGAATATTTTATTGTTTTTATTCATATTCAAGAGATTGAGATTACTATTGAATTTTTTATTCATAAATATATGAATTTAAAACTACCTTATATAATATATTTAGTTCAGTTTATATTATTGATAAAGAAATTATAGTTTTTTCTCACATGGGTTTCATCTACCCTAAAAGTTATCCTTACACTTCTCCTATTATCTTTGATAAAAATAATTATGTTTCTATGATACTTTTCATTCATTATACAACAGTCAATATTATAACTATTAATAATTATTAACTATTTACTCATATCAATGACCTGTTGGATCTACTCTAGGGGATTGGTATTTTTCCAATATTGATTTGAGGATGTAGTGTCTCATGTGGAAGGTGAATGAGGAGGACATTATATGTATGAAATTCTATATTATGTATGGTTAATAAAATTCTATGGTTATTCATTTTGGATTAACAAACACAACCACTATATTTGTAAATATAATGAGTAGAGTGTTCCATGAATGCATGGATAAATTTTTTCTTATATTAATTGATAATATTATTGTATACTCTAAAATTTATTATGATCAAGAGAAATAACTATGAATTTGTTTACATAAATTAAAAAAATTATGTTGTTTGTAAAATTTAGTAAATGTGAATATTAAAATAAATGAGTATATTTTCTTAGGTATACTGTTTATAATGATATCAGGACAATATATACTACTTAAACAAAAGTGGTAGATGTTTGGAGATGGAAAAAATGTCCTTGATATTTGGTGTTTTTATATATTATTGGGTTACTATTGAAATTTTTTTGAGAACATTTCTCAGTTATCCTACTCTCTAAATTAGTTGACATGAAAAATTGTTAAAATTATCTTGAAAATGTAATTTCATGATTTTTTTAGGAATTGAAGGAAATAAAAGTAATTATCCAGTTTTATCATTTATAATAATAAATTTCAAATTTATTATTTTTATATCTATGAAGGTACATATAATCCCCTGAGTTTCTTAAAGGGAATTTTTTTCGATAGCGTATGCGATTCCATACACTAAACCCAAAAAAATGATGATGAATTTAATACATTCATTTTAACAAAGCCACTATATTTGAGGGTTTGAAAAATATTAACTATATTTGGAAAATTATATATATATATATCCAACCCATTATAAAATTATTGATAAATGATTAGTAAATAATGTCTCAATTTTTGGAAATGTCTTCAAAATATGTTTTCTTCGAAAAATTATTTTTATTTATTTTTGTAAAGAAATATTATAAATATTTTCATGAAAATTTTTCAATTTATTTTATAAAATAAACTTCATTTTTTATATTATTAAATAATAATTATGTCTAGGTGATATTTTGTGATTTTCCTATAAATAATGTTATTTTAGTGAATATTGAACAATAAAATTCGGTTTTGTGAAACTATCATTTTTTCATAAATAAATTAATTTAAATGTACTATTATTCTTTTAATTTGATATTAAAATAAAATAATAATAATTTATTTATATTTAATCCAATCTATAACATTTAAATAATCTTTATACCATATTTTATAATAAGACATTTTAGGCATACAAAACATTTTCCCGATAACATTTTAAAATAAGTAATGTTTATATATTATAGTTATTTAAAATGAATCCTAAAGATAAATGATTTTAGTTAAATTTTTTGATTAAATATCTTTCATTATTAATTAAAATTAAAATAATGAATATTAATATTAATAAATTTAAAGTAATATCAACTTTTCCTTGAAAATATCAAATCATAGAAACCCACATTCCATTACGATTGTGGTATTTATATTAAATTAAATTATTCCACATAGTTTAATTGTTTATGATAATATATATTCCTTTTTTTAATCATTATAATTAATATTATGTAATAATTTCAACTAAATTTTTGAACTATATGATTTTTAACTATAAGAAATATTTACTACCACCATAAAAGGGAAATATGTTAATTAAGGGTAAAAGTGGTTTAACATGGGATCTAAAGAGTAACATTAAGAGTATGGATATTTATTTTTTTATTTCAATAAAATAATGGTTATATATTTTTTATTTATAAATGATTAAATAATGAATTTGATAAGAATTGGATTTTTGATGCGTTAAAATACAAACTATTGTTGGGGTAATATATAGTTTTAATAAAGATACACTTTTAATTAATTCAATATTTTTTTAATAAAAGATTTTTTATATAATTATTTTAATTAAATATTAAATACTAAATATAAATAGTAATATAATTTTTTAGAAGTCAAATTTAATTGTTATAAGTGTTTGAAAATGATTTTTGTTGAAAATCTAGAATTTATCATTAAAAGCCGATTGTTTATATAAAATATAAAATTCACATATTTGGAAATTTATATAGAAAATATAAATTATATATTTTAAATCAACATTTCATAATTTCCCAAAGGGGAAATTTTTTATAATTTTATGAGACAATCAATTTTTCAGTTAAAAATTAAATCCATTATAAATATATGATGTGTAATATGAAATCTTAATGACCCAAGAGCGATATAATAAAATATATATATATGCTATATAAGACCTAATATATGTTTCAATATTAAATTATTTAGTTTTTAAGATAATTTAATAATTCTATTAATCTGTTATGAATCGTCGAGAAACCTATAATATATTTTAATGTTTTAAAATCAATTCGTTTTAAGCAAAACTCACTTACACAACACTAAGGATAATATTTTAATGATTTAGGACCTAGAAAATGTAAAATAATCAAAACAACTCCTATTTGAAATAAATAATTGTAAAAATATCATATGGTTTGAGATTTTGATTATTTTTTTATATAGAGTCCAAAACCAATGTTTGGAAGATAATAAAAAAAATCACCTTTTCCCATTGAAATCAAAACAATCTACTATAAATCCTCACAATTTTTTTGAGAATGTTTCTACCATTACTTGTTCTCTCTAGAGTCCTCCCACACTTCCCCAAATCATTGGAAAATTACCTCTGAAGTTTATGGAATCACCCTCTCATGGTAAGGGATTGCCCCTCTTTTCCATTCCATTCATGCACCTTCACGCTATTTATCCTTTTAATCATAATATAATATAATTTAACGACTTAATAAAAATCCCTATACTATAAAATTAATTTAATAACAATGATAGATCATTTATACCCTCTCATTATATAATTTACTTATGTTATCACTATGCTGATATTTAGTAAAGGATTAACCCTCTATTTTTTCCATTCAAGCACCTTCCTAGTATATATCCTTTTGAATCTCAATTGGTTATTTTTCATGAATTAATAAAAATTGCTATACTATCATATTTATTTCTTAATAATTGTATATCATTTATCTACTCCCATTATAGAATTAAACTAAGATGATACTATGCTGAAATTAATTATGGGACCATTCTATCCTTTTTCATTAAAAAACCTACTTTATAATTAGCCTTTACAATCTCAATTAGTTATATTTTAATTAATTTTTAAAAATATATTTATAATTGAATTTATTTTATTTTAATTATATATAATTTATACCCACTCATTTTGAAATATACCTAAGACATTACGATGCCCATATTTAGTAAAGGGCATTTCTCTCTTCTTTTCAATTCAAGAAACATCATTGTAATTAGACTTTTGAATCTAAATTGGTTAATTATTCATAAATTTATAAACATATATTTAATATACAAAATATTTTTTATGAATGTTAACACATATATAGCCTCTCATTTTGACCTATTCCTAAGCAGTTACAATTCCGAAATTTTGTATGTTACTTATCACATTTCTTTAAATTCAAGAAACATCTTTATATTTATCCTTTTTAATATTAATTGTGTATATTTCCATGACTCTATAAAGATCCATATATTATTCATTTTTTTCCTAATAATTATATATCATTTTTCCTCTCATTATAGAATTTACCTAAGACATTACTATGTTAAAATTTAGTAAGGGATCCTCCTATTCTCCTCTCTATTCAAGTATATTTCGTATTTTATTCCATTTATCTCAAATTCAAAATGTTTGGATATATATTTACACATCCCTATTACTTTCCATTGTATGTAAAAATCATTATTGTCTTTTTTATCTCTAATTAACCCATTTTATGAGTATTTATGTACTTCATTTATGTTGTCAAAATTTCACCACTATATTCCATTCCAAACAATGGTGTAGTGAATACCTGTACCCATTTCCTATCAAGGGTGTCCTCCTATATGACAATATACTACATTAATTAGATATGTACATTTATATAATCCAAAATCCATTTTTATGGGTCTAAATTTGTTGAAATATTTCCCTATGTATATGATATATGTGGCACACTTAGGCATGAACATGGTATGATTATGATGGTTATGCCTATATAGCACTCCAATTCATTGGGTAATGTTTTAGTATCATGATATAACATATACTGTGTGAGGTATTTTATAATAATATAAATATATTATGTTTTCTTTCTAGTTAACCTTGAAATATGCTTATTGTGTAATGTTTAATTTTGTTTCCAAATTACAATGTTGCCATTATGTTATCATGTTATATCATGCCTCTCTATTCATGTTTATGATTCTAACACCATTGATGTACCATTTAAATGATAATTTTTGAGCATGTAATACTTCCTTCTTATTATTCATTTTTATTTCCATGCGTGACTTTATAGCCTATTCTTTTATTTCAAGTAACCCCATGTAGATTTAGGAATGATTAGAAATTATGACCATGTTATGAATGTTATAAAAAATTTATATGTACAAACCATTTTAAGTCTTTGTGTAATGTTCCTAATTTCCCAAATAAACATGATCTTTTATGTTTTATTATTTTTATTATTTTGAAATAAATCAGGAATTAATGTTTAATAAAGACTGGGGTTTCCATAGTTGGTATCAGACGATAGTCTGGTAATTTTCGGGATTAATATTAGAAACCTCTAGAGAATTCCATAGGGATAACACTATGTATTGGAATGAATACATTTATTTTAGTAAAGTATGGAGAATTTGTTTCCAAATAAAATAAATCCTTATATGGATTCTACAAGAGGATGTGGCCCTCAAACATACGTACTTATAGTTGAAACCCTAGAAATAGTGTACTGAGCAAGACTTGATTGAGAAATGGTGCACAACAATGTCTCCTGATTCATACCCGGTTTAACATGCAAGTTGGATTTTCTTTGTAAATTTACTATCTAATTAAAAACCATTATTAAGGGAAAAAATTATAATAAGAATCTATTTTAGTAAATAGATCATGGAAAACATATATTGAATCCTTGAAATTTATATGTTAATGATACACATATAATTTATAGGTTATACCATAATTTTATTGGTTTTACAATTTTTTATTTAATAGTTTAAATAAAATATTCCATAATTTTTCATTTATTCCAGCAAATGGATAGAAATAAGGGTAACTTATTCAAAAACTAATGTTATAAGAAATATTATTAATTCATAGTTAAGATAGATAATACGATGGTATATCATTTATGGCATCTTGTAATTATTACAAACTAGCTATTGTAAATCATAATTAACGAATGTAACATATTTGAATGTCTATTGATATGAAAATAGAGGAAGAAGATATATCATGTAAGTTCATTTGATATATGTGATAATGTAATGAATTTTCAATTTATTGCATGTAAAAAATGTGGAAAGCTTCACCAAGGGAAATTCCACAATGGGCCCCAAAAACATTTTCTGTGTGAAACAATATGGAAAAAAGTAGCTATTTCCCATAAAAAATGATGTGTGTGATTAAAGGGAATAAATTACATCCAACACCACCTTTTTTCAATGGCTTTTATGTGGAGAATATGTAAAAAAACCATATCAGTACACTAATCCAATAGTTTTATCCTAGAATAAGGACCTATTTTATTGAAAACCTTAATGTGTTAGGATAAAGTGTTTAAATATTGGTATTTTAGAGTTATTTTGAAGAATTTGTATATTAATAAAATTATGGAAATAATATTCCTGAAACCTATAGGGATTGATCAATATTATCTTTTTCAATAAGGATTTGAATCATGTGTTGAATGGTACTTATAACATATAAATGTGAATTTGGGATAAAGTAATATTTTAGAAAACACATGATTGAGGGATTGATAATCCTTAATATGCATTTTATGATGTGATAAATCTAATGATTCTTGGTAACATATGTCTAAATAGTATATTTAAAATAACTGATAGCACATTTCAAAAGTTATATGGTGGATGTTTTTCATGATTAATGATATTTTGGGAAATGATATTATAGGATCAAATATTTTTGATTTTGAGGTTATTAGTAATATTTTTTGGTGATTTTTAGTTTTTAAAGCGTATATATATGTATTAGGTTTAATATAAAGGATTATTTGGGAATAATTATCTTATGTATTTGAGTTTTAAGCTTATTGTTATTAGAAAACCTTTGAGGTCAAAAAATTCATTAATTTTGTGGTTATTTATGTGATTTGTGATATAAGAGTATTTATTTAAAGAGTGATATATGATACATCATTGATATTTTTATAGAATTTTTGAGATTAATGTACCAATGTTTATTAATTTTTAGTATTATTGAACATTATAATAAACAGTTTAAATATAGTTAAGATATGATTAATATATTGTTATTCATTAGAGGATCACGAGGTCTACTAAAATCTTACTTTAGTGCTTCATGCATAAAAATAGTACTCCTCATTTGAAGAAAATATAATACAGTAATGTGAATTTATTAAAGGATTAAATTATACTTTTAATAAATGTATATTTCAATATATTCCATGTCTAGATGTTAAAAGAATTTCTCTACTCAAGGAAGATTATCTTTTTATACGAAGCGTTTTACTAAAAGAAAAAAGGAATGTTTTTTTGTCATACGTATGCGGCGACAACGACATCTCCACCGCAGTGACCATTATTTGAGTTTCAGCTTCCTCTACAAGCCATAACTTTTTTAAATGTAAAATAAATACCATGATTTAATTTTCTTTAATTTTGGTATTGAAAATTGTTTTGATAATGTTATTATTATATCAATGTGTTGTATTAATATCTTTTGATTGAAATGTGGAACTGTTATGTTTACTTTATGCATGTTTTATGTGATACGATTATGTTATGGTTTATGATATGTTTAAACTTGTTCATATAAGGAATGCATTGGACTTAACAAGTGACGGGTGGAGCCTGCTATAGCTCCTTGATGCATCAGAAGCTCTCATGAGAAAAACTAGTGTCTTGGAATGAGGCCTTGACAAAATATTATTGTAGACTTGGCTTGAGGCATTGGCTACGTGGTTATGATAGTCTGGCATTATGCATTCCATCATTATGAAAGTGGTTATTGATATTTCATGTGATTATTCGACTAGTACAATATCCATGTGAATAAGTAAATGGCATTATTTAATTTTATTTTTTCCATATTATGATGAAGTTCAAGTTTAAAAAGTCGTTTGTTTTTAGTTATACACTGCGTTAAATGTTAATGTTTATTTAAGAAAGCTTCCACAATATTGTTATCCTTACTGAGCATCTGAGCTCATCCATTTCAATGTTTTAATATTTTATAGGATGTGAAGAAATATTTTATGAATGACCTACAGGGATAGTCATAAGATGATATGAGTGTGGACTATGGAGACTTTGTTGTTGTAGTTTTTCACTTTATGATGTAATGTTACATTTATGAATGTATCTATTGTTTCCAAGGTTACTAAACTAATCGTTCTTTCAAGACTTGATCTTTTGTGATCATGCCAATTTTACGCAATAATGCACCGACTCTGGTAACTCGGCTCGGGGAATTACAGTAACAACATGATATGATTATAATGTTATAATATGGATGGTTTTTTATTTGAAAAAGAATGAAAATGTGATTATGTTTTTATGGAATGTTTTTTTAATTTTTTATTAATAAGGTGAAAGATTAATTTCATTTAAAGGTATTCTTACGTTTCAGGTAACATTTTTCTGGATTTTTCTATAGTTTAACACTTTATTAATGGGTTTATTTTCATATATATCCCTTACTAATAAATGTTTTTCTCATAAAAATTTTTTAAACAATTTTTTATAATGCTAAAATAGGTGTAGAAATATTAATAAAGTTATGTCTCTAGATACATTTGTTTCCTTTAAAGAAGAAAGTTTGACTTTATAAAGAACATGTTTTTTGGGAAAAATTAATACCTTTTTGATGTGTTTTACATTCTATGAAATTCATTAACAGATTCTCCAAAAATATAAATTGATAAAATCATAGAAATATAATAAATTGTAAACCTTATTATAAATCATGTAATTATGTGTTATTTAATGTGTAGTGTATTATAGTTGGTATCATAACTATGGTTTTAATAAATTTAAAGGTTTGGAAAATGTTTAAATAAATTTTCATGTTACTTTAATTTATATTTATATTATAAAGAGATATCTTTTGAAGATTTACATATTGTTTCTTCTAATCCATTTCTATAAACAACTGTCATATATATTGGAAACGTGGAAGCTATTGTAAAAAAGGCATCAATGGGATAATTTTATTATAAATAAGAAACCTAGAACAAATCGAATAGGACACTTTGTAAAAGTGATAACTCAGTTGATAAAACTTATCATTAAAGAAACCAGTGAAATAAAGTGACAGAATTACCCATAGAGGAACATGTCTATGATGGATTATTTCATGAAAGTACAACCTCAAACATTTGGTGGATCATCATAGCTAGAGAAATTAAATGAATAGTTAAATGAACTGGAAAATATATTTAATGATCTAGGATTTCAAGAACAAAATAAGGTAACCATTTATACATATCATTTTATGGTTAAAGTGATTAACAATTGAATTCAATTAAAAATACTATGGAACCCGAATAAATTAATTCCATAGAATGGATAAAATTTAAATATATATTACTTCAAAGTTATTTTCCTAAATTTATTCAATATATAATGTAAATGAAATTACAAAAAAATTATAAAAAAGTAGCGGAATAGTTTACTTCTTATGAAGATAATTTTACTATATTATCGAGGTATGCACAAAATTCCATTTTATTCTATGATAGTAAAATTAGTCTATTTTATACAAGAATAAATCCCTGATTATGAAGGAATCTAATTATTCATGAATTTAAAAGTTATTATAAAATCCTATAGTTAGATGAATGTGTTGAGATAGAGTGTGTTGAATTTTTTTAAAAAAATGATAAAAATAAATCCACATAGTAGGAAATTATGAATTATTCGTTAAATAAACCTGATGTTATGAAAATTCAATCACCCACTTTTGATATGAGTGGAATTAATAATTATAGATTTTTTTGATGAGATCAATGAAGAGTTACCCAATTGGAAGCACAGATAGATGGACTGTAACTAAAAAGAAACAAGTAATGTTAATGGTATGACCAATTATGAAAACAAGGTAGTATAATATTTTCATTTATATAAGTTTCAAAATTATGCTAACGCATGTACGATGCTAGTTACTCAATATGGGAGTTATATTGACCTAAAATAAAAAAGTTCATCAAATTATTTTTCTAATAAAATGGTAGATGTTTGAACCTAAAATAATGTGGTTAACTGTTCATTACAAGTTTATTCGTACTTTTACAGTGTATTTTTTGATTTTTCATCCATAAATTATTTAATATCTTGGTAATTTGGAAGTAAATTGGAAATACCATATCAATAAATGAAGTCAGAAAATTTGGTAAAAACTAATAGAATATTATAACGATAATATAGTTTCATAAAAATATTCCTATTAAAATTTTTGGTATGAAATTCCTTGAAAACCATATTTTCATTTCCCATGTATAATTTGATGTTATTCTAGGAATTAATTAGTTTTTAGTTGATCATACAAATATCTATTTAAAATCTAAAAAAGTTATTGGATCATATTTTTGATGTGCATATAGTAAATGAATATATTGATTTATTTTATGAATATTTTATTGGTTTTATTCATATTCAAGAGATTGAGATTACTATTGAATTTTTTATTCATAAATATATGAATTCAAAACTACCTTATATAATATATTTAGTTGAGTTTATATTATTGAAAATGAAATTATATTTTTTTCTCACATGGGTTTCATCTACCCTAACAGTTATCCTTAAACTTCTCCTATTATCTTTGATAAAAATAAGTATGTTTCTATGATACTTTTCATTCATTATACAACACTCAATATTATAAGTATTAATAATTATTAACTATTTACTCAAATCAATGACCTGTTGGATCAACTCTAGGGGATTGGTATTTTTCCAATATTGATTTGAGGATTTAGTGTCTCATGTGGAAGGTGAATGAGGAGGACATTATATGTATGGAATTATATATTATGTATGGTTAATAAAATTCTATGGTCATTCATTTTGGATTAACAAACACAACCACTATATTTGTAAATATAATAAGTAGAGTGTTCCATGAATGCATGGATAATTTTTTTCTTATCATAATTGATAATATTATTGTATACTCTAAAATTTATTATGATCAAGAGAAATATCTATGCATTTGTTTACATACATTAAAAAAATTATGTTGTTTGTAAAATTTAGTAAATGTGAATATTGAAATAAATGAGTATATTTTCTTAGGTATACTGTTTATAATGATGTCCGGACAATATATACTACTTAAAAAAAAGTGGTAGATGTTTGGAGATGGAAAAAAATTTCGTTGATATTTGGCGTTTTTATATATTATTGGATTACTATTGAAATTTTTTTGAGAACATTTCTCAGTTATCCTACTCTCTAAATTAGTTGACATGAAAAATTGTTAAAATTATCTAGAAAATGTAATTTCCTGATTTTTTTAGGAATTGAAGGAAATAAAAGTAATTATCCAGTTTTATCATTTATAATAATAAATTTCAAATTTATTATTTTTATTTCTATGAAGGTACATATAATTCCCTGAGTTTCTTAAAGGGAATTTTTTTCGATAGCGTATGCGATTCCATACACTAAACCCAATAAAATGATGATGAATTTAATACAATCATTATAACAAAGCCACTATATTTGAGGGTTTGAATAATATTAACTATATTTGGAAAATTATATATATATATATATATCCAACTCATTTTAAATGTATTGATAAATTATTAGTAAATAATCTCTCAATTTTTGGAAATGTCTTCAAAATATGTTTTCTTCGAAAAATTATTTTTATTTATTTTTGTAAAGAAATATTATAAATATTTTCATGAAAATTTTTCAATTTATTTTATAAAATTAACATCATTTTTATATTATTAAATAATAATTATGTCTAGGTGATATTTTGTGATTTTTCTATAAATAATGTTATTTTAGTTAATATTGAACAATAAAATTCAGTTTTGTGAAACTATCATTTTTTATAAATAAATTAATTTAAATGTACTATTATTATTTTAATTTGATATTAAAATAAAATAATAATAATTTATTTATATTTAATCCAATCTATCACATTTAAATAATCTTTATACCATATTTTATAATAAGTCATTTTAGGCATACAAAACATTTTCCCGATAACATTTTAAAATAAGTAATGTTTATATATTATAGTTATTTAAAATGAATCCTAAAGATAAATGATTTTAGTTAAATTTTTTGATTAAATATCTTTCATTATTAATTAAAATTCAAATAATGAATATTACTATTAATAAATTTAATGTAATATCAAATTTTCCTTGAAAATATCAAATCTTAGAAACCAACATTCCATTACGATTGTGGTATTTATATTAAATTAAATTATTCCAGATAGATTAATTGTTTATGATAATATATATTCCTTTTTTTAATCATTATAATTAATATTATGTAATAATTTCAACTTAATTTTTGAACTATATGATTTTTAACTATAATAAATATTTACTACCACCATAAAAGGGAAATATGTTAATTAAGGGTAAAAGTGGTTTAACATGGGATCTAAAGAGTAACATTAAGAGTATGGATATTTATTTTTTTATTTCAATAAAATAATGGTTATATATTTTTAATTTATAAATGATTAAATAATGAATTTGATAAGAATTGGATTTTTGATGCGTTAAAATATAAACTATTATTGGGGTTATATATATTTTTAATAAAGATACACTTTTAATTAATTCAATATTTTATTAATAAAAGATTTTTTATATAATTATTTTAATTAAATATTAAATATTAAATATAAATAGTAATATAATTTTTTAGAAGTCAAATTTAATTGTTATAAGTGTTTGAACATGATTTTTTTTTAAAATCTAGAATTTATCATTAAAAGCCGATTATTTATATAAAATAGAAAATTCACATATTTGGAAATGTATATAGATAATATAAATTATATATTTTAAATCATCATTTCATAATTTCCCAATGGGGAAATTTTTTATAATTTTATGAGACAATCAATTTTTCAGTTAAAAATTAAATCCATTATAAATATATGATGTGTAATATGAAATCTTAATGACCCAAAAGTGATATAATAAAATATATATATGGTATATAAGACCTAATATATGTTTCAATATTAAATTATTTAGTTTTTAAGATAATTTATTAATTCTATTAATCTGTTATGAATCGTCGAGAAACCTATAATATATTTTAATGTTTTAAAATCAATTCGTTTTAAGCAAGACTCACTTACACAACACTAAGGATAATATTTTAATGACTTAGGATCTAGAAAATGTAAAATAATCAAAACAAATCCTATTTGAAATAAAGAATTGTTAAAATATCATATGGTTTGAGATTTTTATTATTTTGTTATATAGAGTCCAAAACCAATGTTTAGAAGATAATAAAAAAATCCCCTTTTTCCCATTGAAATCAAAACAATCTACTATAAATCCTCACAATTCTTTTAGAATGTTTCTACCATTCCTTGTTCTCTCTAGAGTCCTCCCACGCTTCCCCAAATCATTGGAAAATCACCTCTGAAGTATATGGAATCACCTTCTCATGGTAAGGGATTGCCCCTCTTTTCCATTCCATTCATGCACCTTCATAGTATTTATCCTTTTAATCATAATATAATATAATTTAACGACTTAATAAAAATCCCTATACTATAAAATTAATTTAATAACAATGATAGATCATTTATACCCTCTCATTATAGAATTTACTTATGTTATTACTATGCGGATATTTAGTAAAGGATTAACCCTCTATTTTTTCCATTCAAGAACCATCCTAGTATATATCCTTTTGAATCTCAATTGGTTATTTTTCATGAATTAATAAAAATCTCTATACTATCATATTTATTTTTTTAATAATTGTATATCATTTATCTACTCCCATTATAGAATTAAACTAAGATGATACTATGCTGAAATTAATTATGGGACCATTCTATCCTTTTTCATTCAAAAACCTACTTTATAATTATCCTTTACAATCTCAATTGGTTATATTTTAATTAATTTATAAAAATATATTTATAATTCAATTTATTTTATTTTAATTATATATAATTTATACCCACTCATTTTGAAATTTACCTATGATATTACGAAGCCCATATTTATTAAAGGACATTTCTCTCTTCTTTTCAATTCAAGAAATATCATTGTAAATAGACTTTTGAATCTAAATTGGTTAATTATTCATAAATTTAAAAACATATATTTAATATACAAAATATTTTTTATGAATGTTAACACATCTATAGCCTCTCATTTTGACCTATTCCTAAGCAGTTACAATTCCAATATTTTGTATGTTACTTATCACATTTCTTTTAAATTCAAGAAACTTATTTATATTTATCCTTTTTAATATCAATTGTGTATATTTCAAAGACTCTATAAAGATCCATATATTATTCATTTTTTTCCTAATAATTATATATCATTTTTCCTCTCATTATAGAATTTACCTAAGACGTTACTATGTTAAAATTTAGTAAGGGATCCTCCTGTTCTCCTCTCTATTCAAGTATATTTTGTATTTTATGCCATTTATCTCAAATTCAAAATGTTTGGATATATATTTACACATCCCTATTACTTTCCATTGTATGTAAAAATCATTATTGTCTCTTTTATCTCTCATTAACCCATTTTATGAGTATTTATGTACTTCATTTATGTTGTCAAAATTTCACCACTATATTCCTTTCCAAACAATGATGTAGTGAATACCTGTACCCATTTCCTATCAAGGGTGTCCTCCTATATGACAATATAATAAATTAATTAGATATGTACATTTATATAATCCAAAATCCATTTTAATGGTACTCAATTTTTTGAAATATTTCCCTATGTATATGATATATGTGGCACACTTAGTCATGAACATGGTATTATTATGATGGGTATGCCTAGATAGCACTCCAATTCATTGGGTAATGTTTTAGTATCATGATATAACATGTACGATGTGAGGTATTTTATAATAATATATATATATATTATGTTTTCTTTCTAGTTAACCTTGAAATATGCTTATTGTGTAATGTTTAAATTTGTTTCCAAATTAAAATGTTGCCTTTATGTTATCATGCTATATCATACCTCTCTATTCATGTTTATGATTCTAACACCATTGATGTACCATTTAAATGATAATTTTTGAGCATTTAATACTTCCTTCTTATTATACTTTTTTATTTCCATGCATGACTTTATAGCCTATTCTTTTATTTCAAGTAACCCCATGTAGATTTAGTAATGATTAGAAATTATGACCATGTTATGAATGTTCTAAAAAATTTATATGTACAAACCATTTTATGTCTTTGTGTAATGTTCCTAATTTCCCAAATAAACATGATCTTTTATGTTTTATTATTTTTATTATTTTGAAATAAATCAGGAATTAATGTTTAATAAAGACTGGGGTTTCCATACTTGGTATCAGACGATAGTCTGGTAATTTTCGGGATTAGTATTAGAAATCTCTAAAGAATTCTATAGGGATAACACTATGTATTGGAAAGAATACATTTATTTTAGTAAAGTATGGAGAATTTGTTTCCAAATAAAATAAATCCTTATATGGATTCTACAAGAGGATGTGGCTCTCAAACATACATAAAATGGTTGAAAACCCTAGAAATAGTGTACTGAGCAAGACTTGATTGAGAAATAGTGCACAACAATGTCTCCTGATTCATACCCGGTTTAACATGCATGTTGGATTTGCTTTGTAAATTTACCATCTAATTAAAAACAATTATTAAGGGAAAAAATTATAATAAGAATCTATTTTAGTAAATAGATCATGGAAAAAATATATAGAATCCTTGAAATTTATATGTTAATTATACACATATAATTTATAGGTTATACCATAATTTTATTGGTTTTACATTTTTTTATTTAACAGTTTAAATAAAATATTCCATAATTTTTCATTTATTCCAGCCAATGGATAGAAATAAGGGTAACTTATTCAAAAACTAATGTTATAAGAAATATTATTAATTCATAGTTAAGATAGATAATACGATGGTATATCATTTATGGCAACTTGTAATTATTAAAAACTAGCTATTGTAAATCATAATTAACGAATGGAACATATTTGAATGTCTATTGATATGAAAATAGAGGAAGAAGATATATCATGTAAGTTCATTTGATATATGTGATAATGTAATGAATTTTCAATTAATTGCATGTCAAAAATGTTGAAAGCGTCACCAAGGGAAATTCCACAATGGGCCCCAAAAACATTTTCTGTGTGAAACAATATGGAAAAAAGTAGCTATTTCCCATAAAAAATGATGTGTGTGATTAAAGGGAATAAATTACATCCAACAACACCTTTTATCAATGGCTTCTATGTGGAGAATATGTAAAAAACCATATCAGTACACTAATCCAATAGTTTTATCCTAGAATAAGGACCTATTTTATTGAAAACCTTAATGTGTTAGGATAAAGTGTTTAAATATTGGTATTTTAGAGTTATATTGAAGAATTTGTATATTAATAAAATTATGGAAATAATAATCCTGAAACCTATAGGGATTGATCAATATTATCTTTTTCTTTAAGGATTTGAATCATGTGTTGAATGGTACTTATAACATATAAATGTGAATTAGGGATAAAGTAATATTTTAGAAAACACATGATTGAGGGATTGATAATCCTTAATATGCGTTTTATGATGTGATAAATCTAATGAGTCTTGGTAACATATGTCTAAATAGTATATTTAAAATAATTGATAGCACATTTCAAAAGTTATGTGGTGGATGTTTTTCATGATTAATGATATTTTGGGAAATGATATTGTAGGATCAAATATTTTTGATTTTGAGGTTATTAGTAATATTTTTTTTGGTGATTTTTAGTTTTTAAAGCGTATATATAAGTATTAGGTTTAATATAAAGGATTATTTGGGAATAATTATCTTATGTATTTGAGTTTTAAGCTAATTGTTATTAGAAAACCTTTGAGGTCAAAAAATTCTTTAATTTTGTGGTTATTTATATGATTTGTGATATAAGAGTATTTATTTAAAGAGTGATATATGATAAATCATTGAGATTTTTATAGAATTTTTGAGATTAATGTATCAAGGTTTATTAATTTTTACTATTATTGAACATTATAATAAACAGTTTAAATATAGTTAAGATATGATTAATATATTGTTATTCATTAGAGGATCATGAGGTCTATTAAAAGCTTACTTTAGTGCTTCATGCATAAAAATAGTACTCCTCATTTGAAGAAAATATAATACAGTAATGTGAATTTATTAAAGGATTAAATTATAATTTTAATAAATTTATATTTCAATATATTCCATGTCTAGATGTTAAAAGAATTTCTCTACTCAAGTAAGATTATCGTGATTAAAAAATGATGTCATATTATTAATTGATGGTATTTTCAACAATTAAAAATTTATGGATTTGTGGTCACTAACATTAATATAAACTTGTTCTCTGTCAATATCTATTAGTTCATGAGAGTTTTTTATTTTTAATGCATGTAAGTATTTTAATTCCTAATAATGTTCTCTTACATTGGATCTTAGTTATACGATGGACTTCTTAATTACCATTATCTCTTATAAAGTGGATATCACTTTTTACAACGAAGGGTCTCTATAACGATATTTCAATGTCTCGTAACATATCTTATGACTGGATAGAGTTAGTAAGTCAAGTGGGGGGATTTTGAAGACAATATAATTAATGTTAAAAAAATGATTAAATAAAATACCCCAATTAAAATAAATTATCCAAATTAATTAGGGTTCTAGTTTGATATGAGATTGATATTTTAAATGTTTTCTAAAATCCTAAGAAGATCTTAATTAAAAAAATATTAGAATTTATTTTAATCATTGAAATAAATTTACTCAACAAAATCCTTATATAAATATTACATAAGACTAGTTATAAATGTATAAGTTTTTTTCATTGTTTACAAAGAAATGTAGTTAAATAATTGAAAAGAAGAAATTAAAACTCAAAAAATCATAATAAAAAGGGGTTTAGTCTGATGCTATGACCTAATCCTCTCCACTAAGAAATCATTTGTGACTAGGAAGATTACAATACAATAATCTGATCTACAACCTAGATTTGGAATACGAATAATATCTCTATATGTTCTTGATCAAAGCCTCTTGCACAGTTATACATCAGAAGAAAAACAATTCATTCCACATATGAACCTCTTCTAAAAATTCATAGGGTAAGAATATTAAATTATATGGAGAGAATACCAGGTATTCTCTAGTTTATGCACATGATTCAGGGTGTGCAGTTATACACTGAAATAGAACACAATACTTAATTGTAAAAAATAGATAAAATAAATAGAGACCATTAAATAAATTGATTCTCATTTTTTAGAGCCCTAGATTCTTGAGAGTCCTCAGTTTTTTCTTGGTGAGGATCTCTAATTGTTTCCCCAAAACAAAAATATGAAAATAGTGCATCATAACATTCTCTTTTCTTTCTCCAGGAGATGATTCATTTAATCAATGTACTCCACTCTTTAATAGTTGATTTCAACTAATTATGTTGAATTTCTGTTTTCATGTGATGATCTTTTTCATTCATCTTCTATGTATGAGGGATATCCTCTTAACATATAAATAAATGAAGGTTCAAATACCTGTTTGATGAATAATCACCATGATTTTTAGGATCCTCATAAAAAATTAGAATTTTATTCAATGAATCTACGATAACGGTTAAAAATAATCCATAAATGACTCTCCTACAGTAACTCTCATAAAATATCCATTTTGACCAATAAATTCACCTTAGGCCTGACAACAATGGTAGCAATCCTAGTGATAGGTCATTTTGGGAGATTACTCAATTTTTTGGGTTAATCAATATTGTGGGGAGTTTGTGTGGTGTTGAATCATATCTAAAGGCGAGTCATGTTTGGCTGTGAAACATATCTAGTAGTGAGTGAGGTTTGGCAGTGACTCGAATTGGTCAGTGACTCAGTTTGGCAGTGAGTCAGTCTGACCATTACTCATATTGTTCGGTGACTCGTATATTGCAGTGAGTTAGGTATAGTGGTGACTCATATCTGGTTGTGAGTCATGACTGGAGGTGACTCAAATCTGGTGTTTATTCAAGGATTAAGATGATTCATTTATATTAGTGACTCATATATGTATTTATACACATTTCATTGAATTTTAGCACAAAAATATAAACTATAATAAAACATCAATGTTAGTAGAAACATAATAATCATGATTTGTGTGAATTAAAATAATAACGTTCCAAAAATGTCCCCCTTTATTATGATAAAAAATCATGTAATTTTATTAACCATTTATAAAAATACATTAGTACAAAATAGACGTATTTTAAGGGTAACTGTTTGTTGAAAATTTTGAATATCAAATGACATCCAAATAAGTATGGTAGCAAGGATATGTTAGGTTAAGGTTAAAAAAGGTAATTTAAATGACATATAAATATTATTTTGATTCTAAATAACTATGGTATAAAAGGAGAAGGGGTATTAAAGGTAAATATTTTATCCCAAGTAACTTACCAAAAATGATAGAAATGAGGTATCAAAGAATAAGATAATAAGGTAAATTCCACAACTATTCTCTCCTTTTAGTGATTATACAAAAAATTATGATAAGAAATCATAAATATATATTTATAAATATCAATAAAGAGATTTTATTAAAGAAACACTCGATTTTATTATAAACAAAAAAAATATAAAGAAATTATTATAATGTCGATAAAAATGACTATGGATAATATCAATAACTCTCATATCTTGAAGTATGATCTACAACTCCCATATATTATATTGATGTAGGAAGAACTGATGTAGAAGATGTGGGATCTGAGTTAGTGGTTGAAGGTTCTGAGGTTATGGTAGGAAGCTCTCTAATGATCAGTGGTCTGAGATGCCTAGCTTCTTCCATTAGAGACATGATGGACAACTCGTATTTATGAGGTAAAGGATCCGAGGAATGAGAGGATGTGAAGGATGTAAATGAAATCTCCTAAGGAGAAACCATTACTATACCCGATATTTATGTAAAATACTTCACATCATTCACAAAGTCCATAATAATGTTACATCCTCTCCCCATATCACTAAAGAAATCCATTTTCTCCTCAATGAATAACTTGAGTAGAGGTTCCTAAACATTCAACTGGTATACATATTCCACGATTTACCAATTAATTAGTGGGATCCTTTTCATTTTAGCTAAAAAATTAAATGAAAATTATAATTAATTTTGGTATTTATCCTTGAAGGTTAATATTTTATGGCCATAGAGATAGTTTCCCTACCACTTTAGGCTTCATTCAAACATTCTGTTACATTTTTATTTATGTGGCCACCATTCAGAAAAATCTGCCCCAGGTTATCAAGACGAGAAGAATGTATATCACCCATAACATCATGGAGCTCCTCTAAAAATATGGATATGATAATGTCATCGTCAAATGAGGATAATGGAGGTAGATCAGATGATTTTAATGTAATATAAGAAACACTCTCAAATCTCATCAATAAAGAATACTGAGTAGTAGTAAAGGAACTAATAATGCCCTCCATAAGAGATCTCATGGTTTCCATCTCATTGTACATCCTTCTATTTTCAATTTCAACTTCTTGAAAGTCAAAATTCATTTTGCGATATATATGAAAAACAAAAAAAATAAAAGAAATGTCTAGATTTAGCTTCATTGAGTATTGTAATAGTAGGTTCTTGAGACCAAAGTACCCTACTAAAATCAACAAGAATCCTCTCTCTAAATGACTGCAAATATTCTCTGACATCAATATCTTATGTAATTGTAGAATTATTAGGTGGATGTAAAGTATCTATCTTAGCACTATGCAGAGTATCCACTGTATACTGTAAACTAGTAGGTACAACTAATTGGAAGTACAAAAGATGAAAAGAATGAACAATATTCCTAACTAAATATCCCTTAGGATCAATCCCAATGCCATCTTAGATTGTGGGTTTACTATGATTTTTTGGTCTATTATGGTCATCACCAATACCTTCATCTCCTGGTTTAGCATACGAAATTTCAAGAAGTTTAGAACTAAGGGAAGGCTCCCCCTATGATGATACCTCATCATTTTCCAAAGAAGAACCACCTTGAGAATCTATATTCTCTCAAATATCTTCCTAAAAATACTTGTACTATGAATATTTTAAACCATGATGGACACTTACAATGATCATTTACAACTCATATCAGGATACATCTTTCACTCTAGCAGAAGTCAAATTAGCAAGGTCAACATTGACAGAACTCGGTGACTTCTCCGCCTCAATATATACTCTGGTCTCACCTCGAGTGGAGGATGCATCACCAATATGTTGAGAAAGAATATAAATCTATATTGATATAGATCATTATGAACATGGTCTATCCATATACATTATTAAAGCAGTAGGATAATAATGTTGTTATTGATTCCTCTCAATATCATAAGTGTAATTATGATCTCATTCATCACCCTTATTACAATTATCATTATCTCCAACATCTCCTTTGTTACCATCTGTATTATTATCTTCCTCAAAACCATTTGAGTCCTCTACAAATTATAGAGAATACATAGAAGAATAGCTAATTTTATTATCTTTATAAACCTTAGTCTCATCATTAACACCATCTCGTAAACATTAGAGACTCTCTTAGGTAGGGATACAAATGGGAGGACTAGCTTTTCCAAAAGATATGGAAGGGTTCTTAGTGATATATTGATTAATGTAAACTTCAACACTAGTTTCTAATTATTCATTATCAACATCCACATGGACTTATTCTTCTTCTTATTCATATGAAAAACTCACACTCTCATATGGATCCATTCTATGATCTACTATGTTCTTCGGTCTGGTAGGATGGTCTAGTTGATTATAATCATCATAGAGTTTATCATTATTTCTAACCCACATTTTCATCTATGTGTTCCAATTCAATTTCATCAATGTAAAAATATCATTAATTAAGTATAAACCACCATATTTCACTTCATCTTCCTTACACTTATCAATAATGAACATTATTTATGTTATGGGAGAATTCAACATAGTGAAAAAGATAAAATTAAAAATTGAAATTGAATTAAATATTTTCATCATGTGCACCATGATTTATCTGAAAAGGCTATTCTTATCCCCTCATTTTATAAGCAATAGAAGATAAAAATCCTTATATCTCATAGTAATTAAGTCCCCTTTTCTGGGAAACAACACATGAATATTTTACATATAAATACGTTTTCATTCCCCAACTAACATAGTAACTGTGAGATTCTAAGTATACTTCACCAGTCATATCATATAGAGAACCCTCATCAATAAATGAATCACAATAACTAGGTATTTTAGCATTATATTCATCAAAAAAGTCTTTATGGATAAAATTTATACACTTTTCCCAGTCTTTTAAAAAATGATGACTCTACCATCTACCATTCTCTGAATAAAAACATTATTTTTTTCAAAACTAGGATCATTGTACAAAAAAATTGATGAGACATCCTAAGATAGAAATGATTTTAATTTCAGGAGAACCAATATACCCATCTCTAGTGCATGAATACCCAGAGCACTGATGTATTACACGAAAATAACTATTTAACATTGATAACTTGTTTAAAAACAACCACACGGTTCGCAAGATGTGGGTTCCTCAAATCAACAATATTTTTGTTTCATTCACATCTTGACTTTTTTAAAATACTCAATCCTTTTAGGGATTACATTTCATGTCTCCTAAATCTCCCCATTTTAGTGAATGAAATGGTTGAAATAATAGAATGAGATGTTTTAAGATTGAGAAAGAAGGATAAGGAGAAAATATACGAAGGCAGAAGGCTTGAGAAAGTGTGACTTGAATTTATAATTAAATCATGATTTATCGCATATAGATTCAAAATCATAAAACATAATAAAATAATAATGAACAAATCAAATAAAAATTATATATAGAAAATAATTATTGTTAGAAAAACATAAAATAGAGACCAGTAGAATTTCAATTATTGATCATTTCCATGGTGGTTTGTCCAATGGTGAATTGTTGAATGATGACTTAACACATGGTGACATGTCCAATGGTGACATTTCCAATTGTAACTTTTCTAATGGTGACATCTCCACAGGTGGATTTTCCAATAGTTAATTTTAAAATGACCGCATGTCTATGAATAAAATCTAGCTGGAATCTATCATTCATATTTCTTGTCTGATATAGAAAAATCTCTCAAACCTAAATATATTTGTGTAAATATTGGTAAGATGATTTACAGTTCTTATAAATTTATGTGTTATATAATTTTATTAGAAATATAATCTCTAAAAGGTCTTACAACAATATTATTTCACTAAATATGAGATATAGTATTTTTAGAAATATTTGTGGCACTTTTTTGTCACAATTTATAGGGATATATTTGAATTGATATCCATAGTTATGTAATGTGTGTTTCAACCAAAAAATATATTCACAATAACATCCTCCATCTTTTTATTCTGCTTCAGCAGTAGACAATGCAATAAAATTTTCATTTTTACTATACCAATATACTAATGACTTTCACAAAAGATAACATTTTCCAAAGGTCATTTTTATATCTTACATGAAACCAAAAAATTTAATATCTAGAAAAATCACTAATTAAAATACCTTAATCTAGGGTAGATAAACCGTAAATTAATTTTATATTTTAAGTATTTTAAAATACTTTCATCATCAAGTAAATAAGACTCTTTATGGATGGTATGAATAAGAGAAGAACATGCACACTAAACATAATATCAAGTCCTAAAGTAGTTATGTATAGAAAAATTTCAATCATACCTATATAATTTGAGTAGTCTACTAGCTTTCTAACCTTATCAAGATATATCTTACATGTTGTACTAATGGGAGTATCACTACTTTTAGTTCTATCCAAACCAAAAAAATTTAGAATGTATTTAGTTTAGTTTTATTTTATATAATTCCAAATATATTTGGAAATATTTGAAAACAAAGAAATAATTTTTTTACCCATTCAAATCATTTAAAATAAATTTTTATAATTTCTAAAAAATAATTAAAAAAATATAGATGATAGAAAAATAATATCGTAATCATAATTTCGAATTTCTAAAACATCTATTGAAATTATTTTTATAAAGAGATTTGGATAAGATTGAACTTTTAAAAAGTCTTTAGAAATAGGGAAATAGTTAAACCTACCATACCATGCTCTATGAGTTTTTTTAATAATGATTTTGTTAGCAGGAAAAAATGATTTGGAAAAATGATGAAATTGAAATTCGGGGTGTTTTAAAAAAACACCATAAACTATATAAAAATTAGAAAATTAACTTTTGACATACATTTGATAGAGTTTTAAATCCAAATGTGTTGTATTGGAAATCATTATTCATTTATCATTATGTTAATTAATTGGAGAAAAGGTTTCCTCATAGTCAATACCATATTCATGATTATATCCTTGTCAACTAACCAATATTTATCTCATATTATGACACATGACTTATTAACATTGTTTCTAAACACCCACTTAGTTCCAATAGTGAGAGTGTCCTTAGGTCTAGCTATATGTTCCCAAAAATTATTACTTTCTAACTTATTCAGTTCCCTTTGCATTTCCATCACAAGATTTCAACATTAATTGCTTCATTGATTTTATTATCATTATGTTGTGACAAAAATACATGAAGTTCAACATGATATCTAATAGAATATCTTATTTGTGTTCCTGTAACTGGATATCTAACTTTAACATCTAGAGGATTGTATTTAAGATTACTACCATATATCTGAAAAAGGGATTAAAATATCATGGTCAATTACAGATTTAGGTTTGTGTTGTTCTGTAGAACTGGATAATTTTTTTACTTGTTTTACCTAATTTTCAGATGGTTTTCCATAAATATTCAAAGGTGAAAAGGGATCATCAAGGTTTTTATGGGTGTTATTAGGTTCATGTGGATCTATTTCATCATCCATCACATTAACAAATTATTCCATAATCATGGTTCTTTTATTAAACCCCTCAAAGGATATCCTATAAGTTGAATGACCATGTATTTTTACATCCTCAATTTTGGAAGCATATTTTTCATGATTATCCTTAGTTCTATGAATAATTACTTTCCATCAAAAAAATATAAAGTAATTAACCTTTTTTTCTACAATTCCATAATTCAAAAGGCGTTTTCATTAAAAATGTCTAATAAACACTTTATTTGATTATTTAAAACAAGTATTCATATCCTATACGTGAAAATAAAATAGAAGGTTGTAACACCCTAATATTTTGTGAAATATTTTTTGTTGAATTAATTTAATCTTTTTTGATGTTTTTTACACAACACTAAAAATATATATTTTTTATACAAAATCACTATGTTTTGATTGATTTATATGAAAAAACATGTTATGATTCTTCTACACACAACAATTATACTGAATTTTTGTTCATACAACATGATGCTTTTCTTATGTTACACAAAATGCCGATTTCATTCAATAGTTTGTGTTATACGCAAGGCTAAAATTTACCAAACTAGAATAATCTATTAATATTATTTTTAAAATATTATTATAGTTACCATATAGTAATTAGAATTAAAGATAAGAATAATTTTAAATAAATATGTAAAATATGATTTAAAAATGTATATAAATGAATCATTTGGTTATTAATTATATATAAATGAATGTAGGAACTATTTGGTAATAAAGAAATAAATTTCATAAGAAAACTATTTTTCTATGTCCAAAAATGATGTTATCTTAATGAATTATGAAAACAAATTTTTATGACTATTTTCAACAAAATTTATATATTATATATTCAATCAATATTTTCTATACTCGTCAAATAGATTTGATATGTATAATATAAAAATAAATCCAATTTTACAAATAAAAATATTTATTTTTTAAAAGGTAATTTTATACATTTTAATGGAGATCCCATTATGTATATATATATATAATATATATAATATTTATTTGATAAAATAATATTCATTTTTTAAATAGTAATTTCAAAATTTACTATGGATGGATTTTTTAAAATATTCTGAGGAGTTTCATTTTTTTGATGAAGAGGGGAAGAATACTCTATTTTAATTCAAAACATTATTTTTTATATTCTATTTATTCGTTTATATTATATATGATTATGGTTTTAAATTATAATTATTTCAGTTGTACATAAATTAATCCAATTTAGATCATTAAAACAAATTTCACATTGAAATTGGATAATACAAAATTCAAATCTTTTGGAGTTTCTGTTTTTAAAACAATACTTCTAGGCCACATCTGTGATATTAATTATAAATTTATTTCTGAAACCTCTTTGTTTAGAAAATTGGAAGATATAGATTCATTATTTTGAATAATAATAATATAGAATATCTAGTATGGTAAAAATTGTTTTTGTCCACAAATATTAGTCAATGTAATTAAAATTAATTACAGTGATTACTGTAAAAATGAGTTTACATAGTGTCTAATCATTAAATTAAGGGACAAAATACCCTATAAACATGTAAAAAATCGAATATATATATAACTATTTAGACAATATCTACCTTTGGGAAGAAAATTTACAATTATTATAAGCACATTATGTATGAGAGTCCTCTCAATAATGTTTACCATTTTATGTTTACAAGAATGTCACTCCTCCTCCGCTTTAGAAGGGAACATAAACCCATAATTTCCTAAAACCTATCAAACCACTTTGGATCATACAAACCATGACTAAATAATCTCCCATATTTCATCTTCTCATTCAATTATCATAAATTTAGATTGAATAAAAACCATGTAAGTCCTCTAGAGAAAACCAAAAGGAATTATCCATAGAAGATGTAACATCCTTCTACAAGATCTTTTTTTTATTTTCATTATCCAAACCCTAAATTATTATAGTTAAATGATTATATAATTAATTAATTATCCTAAATAATGAGATATTTTTTTTATAATGGTTTTACCTAAACCTATATACACTTATATCAATTGGGTAACAGACTTATCGTTCGTGGGTACGGCAGACTACAGCCTCGTGAAACAATGTCATTCATTTTTTCCATTTCCACATCATGTTGGTAATTAGTATGGAAGGTGTTTATATATAATATATAAAATATTTATGATTAATTTATACATCTTTAGTTATTATATAAATCCCACCTTCAAGATTTTAATTTTGTGTAAATATAATAACGTCATTTTTGGAAGTGTGGACTGCGGTCTCCTCAAAGTGATGTGATTCATTCACGCATTACAATGATTTCATTAATTATGGGGTTACTAAAATTTTATGATATATATCAAATGATAATAATATAATAATAATAGATAAATATATATATGATTTTATTTATTTAAATCAATATGATAATAATAGATAAACATTTTCCATACGTATGTATGACCAATCGTCACCATGAATTTTGTATTCCTTTTCATATATCTATATTTTATTATATAGTTTTAAATACTTATGTTATGAATATATATTATATTTATATAATATTATACATTATATTAATAATTAAATAATTATCTATGATAAAGGATCAAGAATAACAAGGCAAAGAATATACAAAAAATAAATCATGTATTAACTAAAACGTGACATTAACATTGAAGTATCGACAAATGTGCAATATAATGTCATAATATAAAAATTTATGGTATTATATATATAAATTTTATCCTATGGTATATGTATAAAAAAATTATATTTATTATTCATTAGTTTTTTATCTTTATAAAGAATGTTATGCATTATGGGAATGGTCTTCTCATCTCAATTTTATTTCTGTGAGAGTAATGCCTTATTGACCAAAAATTTATTTTTTATGGTTTATATACTACCGAGGAATGTATTAAATAATTATTATACTTAAATTATGGGTATTTACATATCCATTTTATGATATTACAATCATGGGGTTTATAGTTAAAACGTTACCAAATCAGTAATGAAATTTTGTCTCAGTCATCCTTCTTTGAGATACTAGTCCTTTTATACACCTATTTTTTTCTATGGGGTATATATACATTCCTTTTAAATTTTACATAATGGATACCCTTCATTACATGAAATTTTATTCTTATGATAACGTTTTTATTTCATGGGCACTATGATTCAGTGTTTGTAATATGGTAATAGTATATTTCTACAATATCATTGGGGTTGTTTATGATTATGATTCCATTAATAAAATTTTATGATACTTATCTCCTGAAATCTAATTAATTTTAATATTTTATGGTTATTCATGATATATTCATGTAATATAAATATTTTTATACTTTTTTTTAATTCAGATAAGTAAGAAAGAAATTTAAATAAAATACCACATTTCTCTCTCTTTAGTTGGAAATATGTATTTTTTCAAAACCATGTTTTCTTAAAATAAAAATCATTTCCATGATTTCAAAGATTCTTCTATAATTATTGAAAGTTATTTTCAAAGAAAGAGATTTTAAAAAACGCATTGTTTTCAAAAAAAAAATTTAAATCATTTGTAAATGTTTCTTTATATGTTTTCAAATCTATTTTAAATGAAATGGTTTTCAAAAATAGATTGATAGTAATTTATAAAATTTAATTACACTTTTAATAAAATGGTTTTCGTAAATGTTTTCAAAATTCAATTATAAGTTTTCAAGTACAATTTAAAAGAAAATAAAATTATAAGATTTAATATTTTATAAATAATTCATAAAATAAGAAATGATATTGTTCTCAATAAAAGTTATAGTTTTTTTTATAATATTCCATTATATGTTTTTCAAAGTGGATTTCAAAGAAATAGACTTTTGAAAATGTTTCAGGTTTTAATTATATATATTCAATGAATCAATATTTCTCTTAATAAATGTTCCAAATGATATTTTAAATTTCATCTCCATCTAATGTTTCATCCTTTGATATACTTTATGTTATACTGGGGATATCATCCAAGGGAAACATACATATTACTTCTCTAAATGATTTATGTTTTAATTTCATGATGTCTATCACTCTTTCTTCTCTTCGATGGGTTATATTTTTATTAAACCCGCTTCATATTATGAGTTATGCTTTGTCAAAATGGTTATCAAACCTATATCTTTTCCACATGTTAATATGTGATGAATTTTTTATTATTCCCATTTCATTACATCGGTCATTTTATGATGTTTATGAAACCCATACCTTTATATGGGTCATGATACATTGAATGTTTTAATATATTGTGTCACATGTATGGAAGATTTCATTATGTGATGTTTGGGACCTAGATCTCTCTCCAATACACAGGTCATAGATTTATATCACATGAGTATGATAGGGATGTAAAGAAGAGTGAGAATGGTTCGATATGATAGGGCTGGAATGAGGAGTGATACTTGTTCTATAATACATGGTAGGAAGAGGAGGTGAACCCGGTTCAATAATACATGTCCAAAATAAGAAGTGAACCTGACTAAATAGTAAATGGATGGAATGAGAAGTGAACCTGATTTTGTAATACATGGATGGAATGGGAATTTATCCTTGTTTAGTAATACAGGGTTGGAATTCCATCAAAACCCGGTTCAGTGTTACATGGATGGAATAGGATGTGAACTCGGTTCAGTAATACAGGGTTGGAATAGGATGTGAAACTAGTTTTGTAGTACAGGTTTGAAACATGAGGTGACCCTGGTTTGGTAATATATGGATAAAATAAGGAGTGAACTGGGTTTTGTAAATGACTATTTTCACTAAGAAAGACATGGTAGTAAACCATGACTACTATGGAAGTTATTTTTTATGTCTACCACAATTCCATGTTTAATTCATATATTATGACTTCATGGATTATTCTCTCTATTATATTATTATTTATGAATTATGAAATACCAATATGTAAGCCAAGAATCTTGATTATTCTATTTAATATTTGGTGTATGATCTTATAATTATATAATCATGTTCATATAACCTTATGCTTATGATTGTTCTTACATATCTCCTTGTTTACCCATACAGAACATTTGACCTCACCCCTTTATTATGAATTATTTCCCTATTTCATGGGGAATGGTTTAAATCAAGATTAGTTTAATGGATTCTCTTTATGGAAGGTGTTGAATATATTTCACTAAATGATTGGGTTCCAAGATTCGAAAGTCACAAGACATTTACGATCCTCAAGAATGTATTTTTTTAATGTGATGAATATTTTTCCAAAATTTTAGAATATCTATGTATGTTAAGATTGGGTTTCTGTAGTTTTATCAATGGAATGGTATAGTCAAACTTTGGAAACGAATATGAGAAAACTTTTTTGATATCAGTAGATATATTTATAATGATATATTTAGATATTTCCCTAAATATTTATCTAAGGATAATTATCAGTATAGGAAAATGTCCTGGAATTTTGTTAAATGATCGAGAAAGTGGTTTCATATAAACACATCGTTTTCTGGGTATTACAGGTCGATGTTGATCTGGAATATATATACAATGGGGTACCAACACCCAAAACACCATATTGATCTAGATTTTATTTTGAACTGGTGAACAACAACATGCCTTATTGCACACCTAGTTTAACACTCCCATGGGATATGGTTTAAGAATTCAAAAATGCTTTATGAACCATCATGAAAGATTTAAATAGATGATGACTATGAATATCCTTGGATAAACCCAAGGAGTCATAGATGGGGAAGGATGATGTCCTGATTTAGACATCCTATAAGTAGTTTTTTTATGATTATGTTGTTCTGCACTATGATGAATGTTTATCACTGTATGATTTTGAGTTGTAATCAATGTATGGAAGATGAATGGAATCTGTTAATAGATAACACATTGTTAAATTTTATTATTTTTCACTAAAGAAACTAAATTTAATGACATATGGAATGTAATATATCATTTTCACCCAAATTTTACAATCTATGAATCATGGTGAACATAAAAATGAGAAAAGGAGTGAACAATGAAATTTATGTCCTTCATGAAGAAAATCCCACAATATTTTTTTAGTTATAACGACTCATTAGTTGGTGAGGAATGGATTAGTACATCTAAAAAAATAATTTCCATTCTCATGTGTTTAGATAATGAAAATGTCACTCTGGATGTCTACCGTCTTGAAGGTGAGGAAGATCAATGGTAAAAAGTTATTTAGAAGACAAGTTAACATGATGAAACAGATTCCCTTGTTTTGGATGTGTTAAGGAAAATATTTTTCAATATGTAAAATACTCTTATTTTTCATATGAATATGGAAAAAGAATTCATAGAGATTAAAAATAAGGACGATAAATCTGATCATTCATATGATGAATATTTTACAAGGATTTCAAGGTACTATTCATGTGTTACAATGCTACCTGAAATAAAAATTTACTGATTCATTTATGGACTAAAACCTAGTATTTTAAAGGCTTTGAATTTTAGAGTATTGATTATTATGGATAATATTTTCAATGTTCTATGATGGTGTAAATTTAGGATTTTTTTCTGATGCATTCATTAGGTCGCACATCAGTCTGTTTGGAAGTGCTGGAAGTTTCCCCACATTATTGTCTTCCAAGGGCGGGAAACATCTGTCACTTATTTAGGGATGTTTGATCCATGATCAAAACGAGATGATGGGATGTCAGTTCCACCTTCTTTGGATTCCTCCGTGGAATTAATCACCTCATCTGGTTCCCCATCATATATTGATACATTGTTTGTGAAATTCTTCCCCAGTTCCATATCATCATGGGATCTAGTTAATTATACCAATTTTATCAGGACATTCTAAAAGGACAAGTAAAGGTAGAAACCTTCAGTCTGTGGACAAGACATGTTGGACATTGCTAGCATGTTTGGATGCTGGAAAACAGATGCATCTGGGATTATTCCGCAAATGATAGGGCTTCTTGAGGATTTGGAATCCCAAGGCATCCCATGTAGGATGTGGGGAATTATATTCGATATGTATGTCCTAGATTTTTTCATTAGATTCCTATGTTAACAAAGTGTATTCTGTGAGTTTAACATCTTGCCGAGACAGATCAGGCTGACTAGAACACTGATAGAAGTGGATCAGATGTGTACATCCCTAAGAGGGAGCACCTGACAGCTTTATTGGATGAGTGGATCAAAACGTCCAATGAATATGTATTTGAGGATTCTTGGGTCCCTATAAAGAGGAAACTAGGGTTTAACATTGGATGGCAATGAACCTCAGGGAGGTTTCCCATAGACCATGTACATACGACAAGGATCAAATCCCACATAGTTCAAGGGGGGGGGGGGAATCGAGGTGTACACCAAGGAAAATGACATGAAGTCATACTGGGGCGTACACATGGATGGTGACCCATCATAAGAGTGAAACTCTTGGTTTGATGGTTATGGATTGTGTGGGGCTTCTGCATGGTTAACTACCCAAATGGATGGAACGATCCCACCAGGACATGGCAGCCTGTGTAGGAATCAGGATGGATGATTGATGGTTGGACGAAGTGGTTGAGAGGAGTAGGATGGAACCAATGTGAATATAAAGCTGATATTGGGATTGTTCCCTAGAAAGGATTCCAATATATCCCTATGGTAGGGATGAAATTTACTAGTAGTTTGGTGGGGGTGGGTGATGTGTCACATGAAGAGGCAGCCTGTGAGAATGGATTCCTGAATGTGACATGGAGGAAGTAGAAGCTCGAGGTTTGGGCATGACCTTCCCGAAAAACAATGCTCAAGGGAGAGACCATGATGGGATTTGAGTGATGGGCTTGAACCTCAGGGAGGTTTCCTACGAATCCTCAATGAAAGGAATCAAAGTAAAAATAGTTCAGGATGGGGGTCCGGAATCTGGGTGTACATAAAGGACAATGACCCAATGACATGCTGGTAGTGGGGCCCAACAAACGGGACACTAAGGTTTACCAGAATTTTTGGATGAACCTTTGGGAGGATTCCCATGTACCGTTCCTAGGAGATAAGGATCAAAACCCACATAGTTAGAAAGTATTTAGCAATGTTTTGGGTTGAACCCTAGGTAGGATTCTTAGGTACCCTGACTAAGAGACATTGATCAAAATCCCATGTAGTTCTAATAGGTATACCTGTGTTTGGGGTTGAACCTCATGGAGGCTTCCTACATACTTTTCCGTAGATATAGGGATCAAAACCCATGTAGTTATAATGGTTGATGTTTAACATCATTTGGGCTGAGGGTGAACTTACATGAAGTCATTGGGACCAATGAATTCCAAGATGGAACCTGAGGGAGGCTTCCTACGCACCTTTCTCAGAAAGGTATAGGGGTCAAAGTCCACATAGTTTGATAAAGAGGGGAATGTGTATTACGCTTGGTTAGAGGCCCAAATAGGATTTCATGGTCGATGTTTACTCTATGATCACGTGAGTCATTCTTGGTGTGAGAAACAAGTGGAAACAAATACATGAAGATCATGTTAAAAAAGGTGGGTTCGTGAGGAGTGAAATAGTTCTTACACGTGGTTAACAGCCCAAAAAGGTAACAGGGGTGTACACCTGGTAAGCATCCCAAAGAGGAAATAGGGTCTTATAATTTTTTAGAAGTCCAAAGAGGTGGATATTGGGATTTACTCTAGGATGGATTCCCAATGGCGATAAATTCTAAAGGGAGAGGGATGGGGTATTGATTTCCCTGTGCTCATCCATGCTATGGTCCTTGTACATGGATGAAAAGTGGAGGAGCAAGGGAATTACCTTCTACAAGAGTGTCTAAGAGATTACACCGGGGTGGTTTCTCACTACCACAGATAGATTTCGTTCCATTAAAGGAGTATCACATTCCATGTGAAGAAGATCCAACTCCCATGGATAGGAGTTGTTGTGGAAAATGTCTAAGGCGGGGCACCCCATGCACATCACACAGTGGGAGGATATAATTTAACATCATGTTCTAAGGAAGTTGATGCATGGAATTTTAGAATAATGATGCTCGGCGATGTGGGTTTTCTCTTGACCCATAGGACTTAAATATTGGCCTCCTTTAACCCTTGGTGAAGGGAAGGAACCTGAAATGCCACGTTGAGATGGGGTTGTGGAGTGATCCATTAGTGGGATCATGTAAGCGTGTATATGATAAGAAACAAAAACCCTTAGCATACCTATGTAAATATATATGACACTACGCAATGCTACATGAAGCACTGCCCAATGGACAATGAAATCACTTTATTCAAACTTGGAGGTTTGTAAGGTAAATGGGTGTGCGAAGAACGAGATCGTGGAAAGGGGTTCATCGTGAAGGGAAAGGGATTCACAAAGAGGTTGGGCTTTGCGAAGAGGATGATTATGCAAGATAAGATTGAATTCATTGAGAATATGGTTTTCAAAAATGCGAACTTTTAATGGAGCATAACTTCTCTGGAGAAAACTAATCTTTCTTTAGAGAGAGATTCAAGAAGGATCTACACTTCTCCAATCCTCAAGCACCTGAAGGGGCCCCTTCCCCTTCTAAAGTTATTTTCCTTTGAGATGGGAATTTCAACCATAGGTGAAGGTTGGAAACAACAGAAAGAGGTACGGCTCGTAGAGGCCAAGTACCTTTGGTGATCCATCTATGGGTTTCACAAAGGCCTGTGTGAAATAGGAGCTCAGAAGTTGAAAGGGAAGAGTCATAGTGGTTTAAAAGTGGTGGTGAGCCCTATATTTATTGGATACCCAGGATGGATAGGGTCATAGAACTCATCAAAAATAAGAGGTATGTCATGGGGTGGAGATGCACCATCGGTAGGCGTCAACCTCACAGAGGGTGCGTGATGCCATAATGATGCCTGTCGAAGTGACTACAGTGGAGCAGGTTCCAGCGGCCGATGACACTGAGGAGGGGCTGTAGGATGACATCTGATTCACATGGGTCCATGATGATGCAACAATGATTGTGGAAGTGGAATCATAGAAATGGACCTATCGTCCGGAGATCTTCGTGATGGAGCCCATTTTGGATGGATTGGAGGTTCTGAGGGCACTTTGGAGCAATGATTCACTATGCTTTATTCTTGAGTCCACATGAAATGTAGAAAACAAATATTTAAGCACAAACAAATTCCCCCACTGCATAATTGGAGCTAACAAAGAAGGTTAAAATTCCGAGGGTAAGACATTAAGGATATAAGTAAAATTGGACACTGGGCAAATCACGAAGATGGGTCGCGGAGGCAGGCATGCATCTGTGTCGCAATGGCCAGCACACCGCTGAATCAAGAAGTGATCCTTCCTGAGATGAACCATTTTTCATTTGAACAGGATTCCATGAGGGGCCAGGGATGGTCACCACAATGAGTATCATCTTGTCTCCATGTTTCCAGCATTAACACCATATATATGTAGGCGCTCAATGTCATTTTTCTGCATCTAGATCTTCATGAATGACATTTTCTATGCTATTTCATCACGAAATGATCCCCCCCAAGAACACTTCATCGCACTAGATTCCTTTAGTCTGGCACATTGGGAATGATATTTTATAAACCAAGGTATCATAATTTTTTCATTCTATTACGATGCTGGCTGATGTCAGGGATGCTTCATGGTGTAGTGGTGGTTTTTGATCGTCTTCACAGAGGGTATTCATGAAGGGTCTCCACAACCAAATTTTTATTCAGTATTCATGACCCAACAAAAATTTCTCTAAGTTCATGGATCAAATGGCCGCTCAGGATGTTGTGAGAGATGTTCACGCTGACGTTGCTCGGAGGGAGGCCTTGGAAAATTACCTCAAAATAGGAAAGTACATCTAGAGTACTTCCGGTGACTAATTGTTGATGGAGTGGTTGAAGGAGGTGTATAAGGAATATTTTTTGTGCAAGATCTTTCCATTGTATAGTTTTGGATTCCAGGATGAATTCTCTATCCCCGACATCAGAAAGGACGAGCCATAATTATAATTTAGGATCACCCCTTGCAATAAAAGTGGTACACGGCTGTAGATGAGAATATCTGAAAATATTATACCCCAGTTATAGCACATTGTATGTAGAATCATGTCAACAATATTTATATAAAGGCACTAGTGTAAGATACAAACCCACCACTATACAATATGATCATCAAGGGAGGGATCGAAAATCCAAACAAAGGGTAGATCAGCAGCTAGAACTTGTGCCAGGGTGGAAAATTCACCGATGACTGGGCATGGGACTATTGGTCGTGTGTGTCTTGTGAAGCATTTTATGATTTCCATGGGAGGGTAGGCAGTTATGAAGCAGACATGGATTCCCAATTTAGTGTAACTCATCTAAGGGAATTTATACCAGAATTGATAAGCTAGTGGTCTCCAAATACCAACACATTCCATCTACATCACAGGGAGGTTGGCATTAGCCTCTGGGACCTTTTTCAGAATTCTGGCATCCAAATCCTAGGAGGGTTGTATGATGACTTTCTCCCCACCATGAATGTTTGGGGGATAGGGGGAAGATTCTACATAGGAGATGGAATTGATGAATCTAGTACTAGGTACAGACGAGGATAAACAGAGAACTCGAGGCATCCACTTTAAGTAGTGGTTTGACTATTTCTTAAATTTTCCACCAAAAGAGGGAACACTATAGGTGGGCCCCCATATGTCAGTGAGGTACATAGTGGGGTAATTAGGGTTAATACATGTAGATCGTAAAATATTTCCAGTGGAAACTATAGGGATGAATCATCAAGACGGAGCATTGGCCGATAGTCAAGCTTGTCAGATTTATCTCAGTGCTGATCTGTGGGTGAATATTACTAGTCAGAGATGCCCATATGGGGGTATGACCATGTACATTTATCATTTCAGATCAATAATATGGTGGGGACCACATAAAAATGGATATATCGGTGCTAGAAAAGTTATACCGTCTACTCTGTCACATTAGTGAGGGGAATAGGCCAATGAGGGTGTGCGGGCTGCTCCACTTTTTGTATAGCTAGATTGTGGCACACATGGGGGGTTTAAATATCGTAACCCCATCACTCTACCATAGATAAATTCTCAAAATACTTTTTTCATATTATAGAGAGCTCCCCATTTATGCTGGATGTAATGACTGTGCAATGGGAATATTGGGTGGGAAGAATTATTCATCTTTCACCCATTTCCTTTGCCAACCGGATCCTATACTGATGATGGCACAAAAACCATAGAGATGAGGCCTTATATCCTTTCTTTTTACAACAGTGTTATTGTGAAATGGGTAGATTGTAAACCAATATGTGAACTATATACCTTTCATGGGCTCGCGTGACAATTCTGGTGCATTCAGAGGCTGACCCCCCGGGTGTATACATATGGGCATCACGAGAACCAGCCATGTGTGATGTGACAACATTGAATACTATTTAAAAGGGAAGATATTAGGTTGTGTAATGATTTTCCCCCATCTAATTATGCATTACGGATGGTTCATGAGTATTAATAGAGATGGGATGCTAACTACCCAAGTGAGATACTGAGCGAAGTGACTATCTAGAATATTAAGTTTGTTCCTACACCTCAATGCCGAAAAGTGACGAAGATGGGATGTTAGTAAGGTGATATGAGCATATGAAAGGGCAAAGATGATTTTATAGAAGGGGAAGTATGCCATGAATCAGAAAACCCCACACCAGTGCTGGCAGGTAGTGATGTGGGAGAGGCAGCAGTGGCGGGCTCGGTGGCTCTATCTGGGAGGGCCCAAGAGGGAGTTGAATCATCTTGGAGATTCCAGAAGGTCCCCCTCAAGCTCCATGGAATCAACTCAGTCTAGTATCCATTCCTCTTGATTCATTATTTCTGGAGGCCTAGAAAAATTATGAATTGATCAAACAATACATCAATATTAACTACATTTTGAAGTATTTGAACATTCAAGGGATGTCGCTGGGGGATCATGGAATTGCAATGGGCGTCTACAATTCTATTCCTACTGAGGGAAGAAATTTTGTAATGGTATTGGAAGAAGTAATACATTCTCATGGTGACATGTGGCCAATGTCGCACTAGGAAAGGGTGTTGCTGAACATGACTACTCCTACAGAACTGATGGTGGCTCAACTGGGGTAGTGTTTTCCATTGCCCATTCATAAAGAAAAAAAATGAGAGGAAGAAGTCATTTAGGGAGAGATTCTCTAAGTAATGGAGGGGACATCCACATGAGCCTCACCTAATAAAAGTGAGATAGTGGTCTTATGGGGAAATCCATGTGTGAATTTCCATAGATTTAAAAGTGAATTCTTACTCCCTTTAATTGTGCGAATTATATACCTACCTTATCATTTCATCTCATCCTTCAGTTATCAGTGCAATAGAATCTGAAATTGGTCACTCATACTTATGAGGATGAAGCCGCGATAGGTGTAGATAATCAATTACTAGGGAATGTAACCAGACAGATAGTGGTTACATAATTTACTGGTACTGAGGGAGCCTGGGAGGCCTTCTCGAAATCTTCAGGTCCCACAATTATATACGGAGGGTCGCTTATTGGCCACCCGATGATGATGAACCCAAGGAGAGATGAAGATGATGACCAGGGTATGTATCATACTTCAAATATGTCCTCTTTTTATGGTTGGTCGGATTGGATAATGCAACCTAGGCCTACACTGTTTAAAGGATGATGCATATATTGCCTATGCAAATGGCTGGAAGAACCATTGATCCAGTCCAAATAGGGGTGCGGATCCCTATAACATTGATTTCCCTATCTGACTGGGCCATGGTTCCATATGAGTGCTCAGTGGTGGTGAGTGATACCTCTAGTGATACATTTTCCCACATTTACTAGTTGGACACCATCGAAGTAGATTCCAACGATGAAGACTAACCCAAGGATGATCCTGATTTTGAACCTCTATATGCATTCCCTGAATATAAACCAGCAAAACCTAAGGAAATGGATGAGACAACTACTAACGAAGATGATATCATGATCATTCATCTCTAGTCATGGAAGATAATCTACTGTTAAATCAAGGATACCCCACATACAGAATGGATATGCCGGATGGGGAGGCTTCGTTCTCAAATGCACAGGCTATGCACTGGAGTAATAGATTCCCAATGCCCACACATGCTATTTCGAGACTACCATGTCAAGAGGGAGCGGGTCTGCCTGCAAGGCTGGTCATTAATCCTCCAACCCAAGTCGCCCAATGGCCCGGTTCACCCAGTCAGCCCTGGCCGCATCGGTGGGCCGACATGGGTCCATCCCGAATGCCCGCTGGTGTCCGGTTTAGGTAGCCATGCTACCAGCTATGGTCGACCACCATCCCTCCACACATAGCCCAATGTTGACAGTGTTCTAGCGCTTGTTGTGGCCCTCCCCACGGGTCACTCAAACAGACACATCACCCAACCGATGATACCCCTACACCACCCGCGACCCCAACTGGTCGTAGCCTCCTCCACCTCGACACGCTGTCGGGGTGCACCACCTCCTTCCTGTAGCCATCTTCGCAGTATACCACTATTACTGGCCACTTGGCCATGCCTCTCCCTCCAACACTGTTAGCATGTGATCCAATGGTAATTCATCTGGTGTTGTTGTCTCCCACGACCTCCTTCCTGGTTTGATTCACCAATGTGGTCCTTCATGGACCCCAGTTGCCTTCACATCATGAAGAACGGATAAATATAAAGAGTCTAAGAACACGAAAAGAACACACAAAAGATGGACCATGAACTTTTTTCATGTTAGTGGGGTTTTTTATTTTTTGGAGGTTTAACAAAGGATAATAAAAACATGAATCCCGTTCCCATAATTCTTCAAATTCAAATTCCCATGTCCCAAAAATAAAACTGATTTGCAGGGAAATATGTTATTAGATTGACATGAATTCTTCATTTAGGAATAAAATTAGGGGAAGGTAATCCCATTGAAAAATGAACCCCTACACAGAGAATAGGATTGATCAGAGGAAGGATTTTTCATTGACGGTGACCCTTCTGCAAAATTCCTATATCCGCCATCAATGAAGGGATTTGTCGAAGAGGAGGGGGAGTTCCAATGTTGTTGGAAGTCATTGTTCATCATTATTCATTCTTCAAGGGTGTTATTTTAGATATTTAGAGTGATTTTCAAGATATTTATTTGATATCCAATTCATGTCATCCAGATAAATGGGGAAAACACATCGTAGCAATTCTATTGTGCTGAGTTTACGCTGTTACATAGTTTCATTTACGAAACAACATTTTCATTACATTGTGTTACAGTGTTGAAACCTGGATTCATTTATATAATGATATATTTGGCTTTTAACTATGTTGCATAGAAACAATATCAAATAAAATAAATGTCATGTGTTTATTTTATTTTTCCTTAAAACATCCAAAAATTTTCTTTTACGCTCAACTCGTGCTAGTCGAGGATAGGTCCATATTAAAATAGCATTTCATTATAAACACAATGGTGGTCATATATTTTCAATTTGTGTTACCATTTGTGAGTTATGGGGACTCAAAATTAAAATAATAATTCTTTATATTATTTCATTTATGGTTACATCCCAAAAGTCAAATTTCATATCATGTATGCACTAACTGATGTTAGGATCTAATGGTGGAAGGAATTACATTAAGATCTCAACTGAGGTCATAGATTTTCTATCATTGTTTATATTCCGGATTAATAAAGACATAAAAAAATAAAATAATCTTACTTAACTATTAATGTTTAGTCCATTTTCAGGTTTTCACACTAGAGACCCGCACCGACTAAACATAAGTTTCACCTTGGTTAATCCCACTACTATGAATGTAACAATACATGTATATTTTTTATAAATGAACCCATTTAAAGGTAATTCCACTTTTTCCGAAAAATTTATCATGCATGCTATGTAAAACATTAAATTTTTTAACAGGTCATTTTCTGAAATCCGGGCCTCGAAATCACACGTCATCTCAATGTCTTGCCTCAAAATAATCACATCAATAAAAAAATTACATGGAATTATGGGAAATTACATTACCCGAACCATTATGGATTTACATCCTGATAAGTCAAAACAATGTCTAATCAAAAAAATATTGGTACTGAGAAAGATTATGAGTCCCCAACTCCCACAAGCTATATTGGAGATTTCTATGCTACTAAAGAACACAAAAGAGAATAATTTTCCATCCATGAAGGATCCTATCCTATCAATCCTCTAACTCCCATGAGTACACTACGAATGTCACCCAATCATAAATCTCTATATTTTTGTGGTCGATGTTGTGAGAAGCGTCATGCATGTATGTCCATTGATGGGATACAAGGAAGACGTCATGAACCCTCTTAAACTATAGTGATAAAGCCAATTGGTATGCCACCTCGCCCACTCTATGCAGTATCCATAAAGGATTGATGATCTTGTGAGATAACATTCCACCAATTCAAAATCTCGGTATCCCTCACTGAAGAGAGAACTATGGGAATGCATGGTCCCCCCTCGTCAAACTCGAATGGTCTTTATTTCGAATCAGTATAGGACTTATTTTTGGATCTGTGCAGTCTTCATCCATTCTTGGATGACCACAACCTTCTCATTTGTAGCATGTACCATCTCTAGATCCATGAGTTTTGATGACCCTATGTATGTCCAACATAACAGTGACATGCATGGTCATCCGTACAATGCCTCAAATGGTGAAATTCTGATAGTGGAGTGGTAGTTATTGTTGTACGAAAACTACACCAATGGTAGGTGGTCCTCCAAACTACAACCAAAATCAAGAATGCATGAACGAAGAATGTCCTAGAAGTTATATATGGTCCACACCATCATACAATCTGTTTGCGGGATAAAGGATGTTCTAAAGAATATCTGAGTCCCAAACACCTCTTGCAATCCCTTCCACAACCAGAATATAAAGCGTGTATCATGATATGAGTCTATCATAGATTGGAATCCTTGGAGTCAAACTATATATTCATTATAGAGGCATCTCAATCTCTCTACTAAACCCTTTTCTCAAATGGGTAGGAAGTGGGGTGACTTGGTGACTCGGTCTACAATCACCCAAATGGTATAGTACCTCCTGATGTTTGTGGTATGCCAGTCATGAAGTCCATCGATTTCCCTTACCACTTCCACTCTGGTACATCAAGAGATTGTGTAAAATATATTTGAACCCTGTGCTAAACCTTCATTTTGTGATATGTGAGGCATCTCAAGACAAACGCTTTCACTGCCTTCTTGATCTCCAGCCACCAATACTAACATTAGAGGTCCTTGTACATCTTCTCCACACCTGTATGTGCTGCCAAAGGGGATGTATGGAACTCCCTCAACACCTTCTCCCATAATTACAATATTAATATTGTTTGTCCTCTGAAAAAGGATGATGATATCCTCACATTTCGAATATCCTTCTAGGGAATTCCCTGTGGAAATCTAGATATCTGTAGTCTCATAGCTGGAATATATGAGATGCGCCTCCTTGACTCATTGTAAGCATGGAGGGGAAACTGTCATTGATTGAAGAAAATATTTCTGCTCTCTATCCAAAAAGGATATCTGGAGTGAGGAAAACTACTCTAAGGCCTAGTTTAGTAGATGTAAACATGATCTCCTACTAAGAACATATTCCACCACATTCCTCTTCCCAAGAGTATGTGTTATCTCGAATTAATTTTCAGGATGGAACTCCAACCAACGTCACTGTATCAGATTCAGATCCCTCTAAGTAAAGATATACTTTAGATTCTTATGGCCAGAGTATACGATTAACTGTTCGCCCATGGAGGTAGTTTCAAAACATCATGAATGTAAAGACTACCACCGCTAGATCAAGATTGGGGTTCTCGTCACACTCTATTTTAATTTCTGATAATCCTATAAGAACCATTACTTCCATGTTAAAGGCCTCCCCTTTCAAATGATTAATGGGTTCATCATCCCTTTAGTAGTGGGTACTCGTTCTCCATGACGACTTCGTAAAAGGGATGGTAGTCCACACATAACCTCAAACACTCGGTCTTACTAAGACCTTACTACACCCTCAACTCACAAAGATCGGCAAAATTTTTCTGATATACTGATGCTGATATCAGTTCCATCTCTATTTGTAGAATGATGCAGAAGACCATCTCTTTATGTGGAGGTAATCCTGGAAATATCTTCTAGGAAGGCATCCTTTTACTTTTCTAATACTTCTATGAACATAAAACTAAAAACATCCACAACCATGTGGCTAAGGTTGTATGACATAAGTGTGATCAGCTGAACCAACCAATCCATTAATTTATCCATTGCTTCCTGGGTTTCCTTCTTTTCTGGCCAAGAAAAAAACCATTCTAATGCTACAGACATACCACTTCCTTTTTCCAAAAATAATAAATTGGGATATGAACTGTGGATGAACAGTCCATCCCCAAACTATCGTCACAAGGCCTTGATGCAACCACCAAGAGGTTCAAATCAAAACTCTCACCACAAGGGCCAGATCACACCAGCATCATAATTGGTATTATCAAGTCTTATACCATAGGTATCTCCAGATTCAATGTTCAAGTCAACAGGTTAACCAGAAACTCTAGGTATTAAACCAGGCTTCTGATAAGAAGGAATGATTATCACCTATTTCTATTAATACAGAGGATAAGAGTAGACATATAGCTTACCTAGAATCATTCATGGAGCCCTTGGGTAACAATCCATGGCCGCATGCAGCTATCCCATCCCATGTCCTCCACCTCTCGAGCCCGGTCTAGACAACATAGGAGTGGGGGTTGTAACATGTCGAAAGTTATACCACCTCCTGATACTCTCCCAACACCTCTACCACATCTACCACCCAACATATTAATTTCATCCTATCATTGTCTCTATCCTAGTGGTCTGTCCACCATTTCACTGTGATCATGACAGATTATAAAATCTCTAGTGAGATGTCCCCTACTGCTCTTTGAAAAACATTACCTCTTTATAGATGACCGGACTCACCCTTTGATCCTAGATCTATATATCCCCTATCTTAGTACCACTTTAATAAACCTATCACATGTCCAAGACTCTGAGTCTGAAATCAATTCTTTTATTTCCCACTATTAACATCCATGGGATGTATCTGCTCATCCCAAGGACATTTAACAAAAAAGGATCTCTATTGAACCTAAGAACTAATAAGAATTCATAGAGGAATAATGATGGCTTGGATGTCCCTAAACACATATCTCTCATAGGTATGATCCCTAAAGCACTATTAATATCATATTAATTGTGTACTTAAAAAGTTAGGTACGCCTCAATGAATACTCAGTTGTCAACATGTCATCCTTCAAATGTTATAGAATATCTTGGGTACGTATAGTCCTTGTATTTAATGGAAAGATCCCCTTCACTAAGATAGGTTCCCAAGCTCTATCCCTGGAAAAGTCACCTCATTGTATGATCAGGTAATATAAACCCCATCATCTCCCAACTAATCCATGTAGAAGGCTAACAGTAAAGAATACCATATGATCTAATTGTTCCAAAACTAGACTTAAAACTCGGTCACCACAACATGATAGTCCATTTCCACTTGTTAGTCCGGAACACCACGGAACTTGAGGGGTCGCTACCACTGGAACTCTTGAGGTACACTCTGCACATGCATCTCATCCTATGGTACTAAAAGTACCGTGTGCTAATCTATAGGTGGTGATATAGCTGCTACAACACCCAATGGTGCTGTCTTTTGGTACGAACCCCTATACCCATCATGTCACCCCATAGATCTTCCTTGTGGTCAAGTGGTGGAATCCTGACAAGCTATCTATGTGCAAGCACCTTGAAACAAAACAAGATTCACCATAGTCAATAGAGTATACCTGGTGCGATGTATTTGACTCAGAATGATCATGAGAAAACATTCAAAGATGCACACAAACATTTTTTTCAGGAATCTCATCAGAAAGGGGAATTTGGTGTCCAGGTGGATGGATACATCGACGGCCACACCAAATATGGACTCCCTATCCTGAAATCCACTCCCAAAACCTAGAACATTGTTTCGCCATAAAAATTTATATTTTATTAATTATTTGGATATAACCAACCACCCTATGAAACTAGTTTTTTGCTACCCATCCCCCAGGGTCCATGTCGTGACTACCAATCCCACCATACCTAGGATAGGGCATGGAAACTAGAATCAAGTAGGCACATCCCAAAAGGGAAGGCATTTCCTTCAAACCTATACACATGCACAAAGATCAGACTACAGAAAATAAACACAAAGTGAACCACCACCATCCATGAGATAAATATTAATATTATAGTACAAAATAAAAGTAAAAAGGGGCCAAAATATAAGCCCAAAACCAAAAAGGATTGTACATTTACCCCGGTTCATCCGATTAAGACTCTATCTGAAGGGTAGGTGAAGGGTAGCTACCTGTAGTCATAGAAGTATGCTTGTCTGTACCATCTCACTGAGCATAGTCTGGTCCCAGACCACCAAGGACTTTGTCAAATCATCAATCTCCTACACAAGACACAACATTTGTTGCCGATGCCCATGAATTGGTATGTAACACAATAGTCAGTAGTGACCCCAAACCATACACGAAAGAGCAGAATGAAAGAACCCAATGCCAGACAAAAAAGAAAATATAGCTCACACAAGGTATAAGTCAATGTTTAGGATATAAGAGTAGCATTCATAATGTTGAATCATCATGTACTACTGAGGGACTGATCCTTAATGATTCACTATGGTTCGATCAGCTATTGGACCACTAGAAAATGATCTGCTAGTAGAACACTAAGGTCTACTGAGCTATTGAACCACTATGGTCTGATCAGCTACTAGATCACACATTTCTGCTCAGCTACCAGATCAATGAGATCTTATGGGATATTGGAAAATTGATGTCTTCTCGGCTACTGCACCACTAAGGTCCACTCAGCTGCTGTATCACTAAGGTATGCTTGGCTACTAGACCACAAATTCCTTCTCGTCATATCCTCCATGTCACAGCTATCTAATGTATTTCTGATCATTAGTATTCTTGATTCCATGAGAATCTACTTCTCATTTCAATAGTTGTATCTCCACTACCATGAAAACTAATATAGAGAATACCCAAATGATTTTCTCTTCGAAAGAGTCAGAACACCGTAGACGGTGCATTAATAGGATGCATGGTCAGAATGATATTGGCACTATAGTAAATAGGGTCCGGTTATGTCTGGAGCCGATCGGACATGGGTAGACCAACTTGACCAACCCAGCTGGGGGACCCAAATTACACGAACTGGGTTGACCGACCTGACCTGGTTCAGCTGACCTGACCTGGTGGGGTCTAGGTTGGCCCGATTTGGTCGTAGGTCTAGCCAGTCAGGCCTCTTAGGGACCTGGTCTATATTCCTCAGCCTAGTATGACATAGTAAAACTAATTTATTTCATCATGGGCTGCACTACGACCCAGTTTCCTATCCGGCCCATCCTACATGGCGGGCCAGTTCTCCTCCAGCTCGGGCTCTTTAGTGTCCTGGTTCACTCTATCTTCCCAGCCCACATCAGCGGGCCAACTTGGGTCCATACCAGATGCCCACTGACATCTGATTCACTTATCCATGCGGCCAAGTGAGGCTGACCTCCTCCCCTCCACAAGCAGTCCAGTGTGGACCCTATGCTAGCACACACCACATGCCTCTCAAACTGACAAGACGCCTGACCGGTGCAACCCCCTACACTGCTACAACCCCTACTGGCTATGGCCTCCACATCCTCAGTGTACCACCTCCCACACATGACCTCTTCCATGGGCCACCACCACCACAACCCTCCTTGTCGCAACCTTACATCGTTTCCATGGTCCACTTGGCTGTGAATCTCCTTCAGCCCCCACCATCTCCCATGTCAGTGGTCATTCACCTGACCCCCTTTGTCTCCCTCAGCCTCCTATTAGGGTTGATCCACCAATGTGGTCCTTCTTGGACCAGAGTTTCCATCACGCCACGAAGAACACAGAAATGGATGGAGTATAAGATCATGAAGTGAACACACAAAGGATAGACCACAACCTTTGTTCATGTCGGCGTCGTTTTATCTTGTTAGGAAGCTTAACAATGGATAATCAAAATATAAATCCACTTCCAATAATTCCCTTCATGATAATTCCAATGTCCTGCAAAGATGAGTGATCTAAGGGTAAATCTGTTTGTGGATTGACCCATGTTTGTCATTATGAAGAAGAACAAGGTAAGGTAATCACATAGAAAAATAATCCCCTACATGGAGAAAAGGTTCGATCAGAGGAAGGATTCTTCGTTGATGACGATCCATCAACGAAAGTCCTCTATCCATCATTGCGAGTGGGACCCAACAAAGAGAAGAGGGTGTGCTCAAAGTTGTTAGAAATCATCATTAATCATTCTTCAATGGTGATCTTCCAGATATTTGAGGTGATTTTTAATATCAATATCTGATATTCAATTCTTCTGTTCCCATTAAATGGGTAAAATGCATCATAGAGTTTTTGTTATGCTGAGTCATCATTGGTATGCTATTTTATTTACGTAATAGTGTTCTGTTACTTTGGGTAGTATCATCATTATATAGTTTCATTTATGGAATGAAATAGTGATCACATCATTACATTGCATTGAAATAACATCGAATAAAATAATATTTTTACGTTTATTTTATTTTTCCTTAAAACGTCTAAAAATTAAGTTTTACCCTCAACTAGCATCGATCGAGGTTAGGTCCTGCATAATGATAACATCTCATTATGAACTCAAAGATGATAACAGATTTTTAATCCATGTTAAATTTTCTGGGTTTTAAGGATTTTAAAGTAAACTAATTTCTTTTATTTAAATAATTTTATTTACAGTTACATCCCAAAAGTCAACTTTCATAGTCGATCTACGCTAGAAAATGTTTGGATCATCCTAAGAAATGCATGCCCTCATGAGCTCAATGGTGGTCTCATATTTTCAATATGTGTTACCACTCATGAGTTATAAGGACATGAAAAAATAAATAATCATACTTTATTATTTTATTTACAGTTAGTCAATTTTATGTTTTTCTCACTAGAGATCTGCGACTACTAAAATTAAGTCGCGCCTAGGGTAAACCTGCTACACTGAATGAAATAGTGCCCTCATATTTCTAACTCATACACCTGTTTAAGTGCTATACCACTTTTTCAGGAAAACTAATCATGAACACTGTTTAAAACATAACATTTTTTACGGATCATTCCAGGAACTCCGGGCCTTGGAATCACATGTCATTTCGGGGCCTGGTCTCAAAATAATCCCATGAATAAAAAACATTTACATTGAATTATGGGACATTACAATTATTTTTCATGGAACTATTGAACCAAGTATTTCAGCCATATCTAGTTTTATTTTTCATGGTTTTCATGGATGTAATCTTAGTGTATTATCATAATCATCATGACCATGCCAAACATCTTGATATAATTTAGGATAAGCTGAGATAGAATCATTTATATGCTGAGAACAAAGTTTTCAATTTGGATAGATCATATTCACTTTTTGGGTCACATTACCTCCGAGATAGGAGTATCAATAGATCCAATGAAGGTGAGGACAATAGTTTACATGGAGCATCCTATGAATTTCATTGATTTACAATGATTCTTAGGGTTATCTAGATATTACCAAAATCTCATACATGAATTCTCATTCCTAGATGTTCCAATTAAAGAATTTAAGAAGAAAGGGGTGAAGTTTTTATGGACATATTCATTTGTGATGATCTTTTAGTAGCTGAAATGGAGATTAAATGTAGAATCAATACCAATTTTTCAAAACCATTGTAGGGGTTACACTGTATACTATGATGCTTTAGGTATCGGTCTTGGAGATGTCCTTATTCCAAGGGAATGGGCTGTCACATATGGGTTTCAAAAGTTTAGGACACACAAGAATAATTACCTGATGCAGAATCATGAGTTATATATGGGTGGTCATGAATTCTTTTTTTGGATACATTACTTACATGGACAAAATTTTATGGTGTACATAGACCAAACAATCCTTATGAATATTTTTACGAAGTGTAATATGTATTTGATGTAGATAAGGTGAATAGAATACCTATAGTCATTCAATTTTGAGCTTTCTTACACACCTGGTAAATGGAATATAGTGGTCGATGAAATTAGTATGAGGAATCAGATACAAGATGTTCAGCTTGCCAGTTGTCAGTGGAAGATTATATCTTTGTTCTATAATATACACTTAGAGGTGCGGGATAGTTATTAATAGACTTATCTTTCATCCTTAGTTGTGAACACTACCACACATGACAGAGTGAGGATGAGGTGCCGATCAGATTAATATAGCCCAGTTCTATGAGAGAGTGTATTAGGTGAGGAACAACCTCTGTGTTGGACTATAGGAATGAATGAGATCCTATTTATACATGGGGACATATGGGTTTAGAAGACCTATGCGATGAGAATTCATGGGTCTTTCAGGGTTCAACTTAGGCAGTGCATGATGGGATCACTAATATGTATTAGGATTTACATTACCAATACTGGTGTCTAGGTATGAAAAGATATATAACTAGATTCTTCATGAGATTTTCCACCTATATGTTGATAAATGTGGGACACTAGTTACCATATGGACTTTTATAGTGGTTACCTATCCATGAGTGGAAGTGTGTTGACGTCATAATGGGATTTATGGAGGGTTTATTGAGGTTACCTCTTGGTAATGATGTTACTTGGGTTATTGTTTAGGGGATTTCAATGGTTTCCCATTTCCTACCAATCATAGAATCCTTTAGTGTTGATGATCTTGAGGTATTGCATTACTGTTAGATAGTATGACTTCACAGGGTCCCATGAGAAATTGTTTCAAATAGGGATTCAAGGATAACATATCGATATTCAATGTGTTTATTAAGGGCACTGGGTATATATGTTCTTCTAATCACAACATTCCAACCTCGGAATGATGGATAGATAGAACATATGATACCCGTTCTTGATTGTGGGCATGAATCCTAGATTATAGGATTCTTTGAGAGAGGAGTTTTCCACTGGTTGAGTTAACCAACAAATATAGATTTTAAAAAACTATTAAGGTTGATCCTTTTGAGGATTGGTATGATAGTCTTTTCTGATCCCCACAATATTGGTTTGAGATAGGAGAGGTAGCTATTATTTGATCATGTATTGTTTAAGAGACCACAAAGCATGTTAAATTTATTCAGAAGTGGATTTCGACTGCACTGTCTCAAAAAAATATGTCGATTGTTTTAGATATACACATGTTTTTTATGTTGGGTATTGAGTTTTCATATGTGTTTCACCAAGGATAGGAAACATTTTAATCATGATATTGCATAATCTTTCACCACATTATGGTTGACCGTTTGAGATTCAAGAGAGAGTCAGCCTAGTAACAAAACATTTCAACTACCTTAGAGGTATCGATCCATGCTTGATTTATTCTGTGTATCATAGTTACACTGCTACATTTCTACACATCACATTCTTTTTATCCCGATGATGTTTAGTTATAGGTAGTTTAATCATTTGAGGACTATACAATAAATATTTAGATCATATCATGACGGTTACCTAAGGCCTATTGGTTCCTTTAGTGTGGGTTCTATGAAAGAATAACCACGAATATGATGTGTCATTAGAGGAGGAATATGATGAATGATCATAGTGGATAGAGGTTTTATGAGGCATTCGTAAGAACCCCTGAGAGGGAAATTTGGGAACGAATTGAATGTGGGGAGTTCGTAGGAACATAGTTATTTCATAAGGTACATATCCTTTTACATGTATCTATATTTAATTTAAATGTTTAAATATGGTGTAAAGTGATTTTTCGTGATATTATGGAGGTAATGAGAGTGTATGAGAATGGTTCGGAGCCAGAAACCCAGCTTTGAGTTGAATATAGATTGGCCTGCAGTTAGTGGGAATAGTATGGAGTATGCCACATAGTTACCTATAACCATGAAAATATTGATATTGGTAGGATACATGCCACACAATTTAATAAACCATGTTATATGGGGCACAAAATCATTTGACCACATATAGAATATTGATACAATGTTTTAGAATGGTTTTCACATGGTTTGTTAGACCAGCCATGAAAACCATGTGGGGTTCCCCATTCATATAGTAGGACGTGCATGTTTGCTGCACAATTTTTCCAAACATGCCTAAAAACCATAAAACCATATATTTTTGGTAAATTTTCTAATTTTCCCAAAATTAAATATATTTGAAACCAAATTATCTAACTTTTCATGTGTTAGTAATCCCATACCTTTTGAGAGCTCATATTTGGTGACTATTCTAGGACATGGATGAACTCTTCCATCTAAGCACAAAATTTAGAACATTTTTTCTTGTTGGATCCATGCAGTTATCATCCAATTTCCTTTTTTATTTTTTAGAATTGGTTTGGTATAGGTTTAACTATTTTGATGCAATATAATTTTTCTTATTTTCAGGTTTCCCATCCTTTTATCATTTTTCTCCCAATTTGAGTCAGATCAGGAGTTAATATAGGATGAGGTATCCTCTATGAACCTATAATAGGCTGTCTCATAACTTTATCCTAACGTAAATGTGTTTATATATATATTTATATCATTGTTCGGTACACCCAAATCCTAGGAGGATCCTTGAAATGAATTTAGATCCTTGAATTAAATTGATACACATTGTATATGTAATTAAAGATGCCTTTAATAAATATTTATCAGTTATAAGCCATGAAAAGAACCACCACATGGTTGAGTTGAAAACGAATTGGACCACCATGGGAGCCTTTTTGGAATTGCAATCCTTAGGGGTTTCTCTATTACCCCTTTCTTTGTGATGTCAAATGGGGATTGAATTATTAATTGAAATGTAATTTGAATTATAAGACCAAATTAGAATAGATTTTATTAATTGTAATGGATGGATGAATATTTACATGGATTTATCTATGTAATATCTTATTTAAGCATGAGATTCATGTAATAATTAATTTCTTATGTGAGTGGATTTATTAATAAGGCTATATTCTTATCCAATGCCTTGAACCACCTACAGAGGAGAAGTTCAATTTAAATGAATATAGTGATGACCTTGACATGATTAAGGGATATGGATTAAGTGTTATTGAGTTGATTACATTTTTATATTACTATAGTGATACATGGGTTTAAATATGGACATAATGCATAGAATTAATAATATTTTACATTTATTATGTCTGAGTGACACTTGGACTCCGTATATAAAATGTATAGGAAAGACTCATATGGGATGACTATTTTATGCCGGAGTGATAATTGAACACTTTATAGACCTTCAAGTACCTACTCAAGGGCATTTGATCATTTATTCAGTGGGTGATACATGGGATCCCTTAGTGGACCGCTAATTATGGACTCCAATGGCATTAAAATTATACCACACCTTGAGTGATAGAAGTATTCCTATGAGGAATGCCTGGGATGGTCATTGTTGGGGGATTTGTTCATTATACACCTAGAGTGATACCAGGATTCCAAATTATGGATGACAAGTTTGTGATTAGGTTCATAAACGACTAATGAATAAAACATCGTATATGATGTGACTGTTAATCAAAATAAAAATCATGGATATTTACTTGTTTCACACTTTATGGATGGCTAGTTTAGACATCATTTTTTTACGTATTTACACATTGGGTGCTAGAATACATTCCAAGTTATGAATCACCAATTCAATGAATTGAATAATCAAATAATAATGACTAAAAATAACACAGTTCAGACAATTAATTAAAAAGGCTTAATTTGAAAATAAAATGGATAAAATAACTTGGTTATGAAATGAGAACACGGCCTTTCTAGGATTTTTACATTTAGTACTTCCTTTACATTTATATTACTTCTTGTAAAATAATATGATTTTATATTCATTGATTGGATGACACTAGTCCTTGGTGGGTGTATTATTGATATTTAGCCTTAGGCCATGTTTAGGCCATAGTTGGGTACTCAAAATGAATATAATATTATATGTATGGATATAGGAAAGCACCATACAACATGTTATTAATTTATTCTTTGTAGTAGGGGAGCATATGACCGAGTTGGATCTCATGATTCTAGTGGATAGCTTTCTTAATTTTTGTACAACGGTTACTTGTATTGTACACCTTCTATTTTTTCCTATTTTAGATGTTTTTTAGAGATTTATGGAACAAATCATCTTATGATATTCCTTTGATATACTTATATATTCTATCTATTTATCTATTGTCTGATTTTTGAAATACTTCTTTACCTTATCTGTTATTGTATTTCCAATTTTTTTACACTAAGTTGATGATGGAATAGACTCCCTATATAAACACGTATGCCCTCTCTACTAGTCAGCAACATTCAGAATTTTAGGAGATTCACTTGAGGCCATGGAGCCAACTAGGCTCAGGGAAATGTTTATTGGAATCTAGGTCTAGAAAATTACAAATTGATATTAAAATATCTATTCTATTTTGCTTAACTATATTGATAAAATATAAATGGATAACATGAAATTGGGATTTGGTAATAACTTTTTCTCAGGCTCATCTAACCCGTATATAGGAAAAATCCAAATTTCCTCGAATGAAATTTTTGTTTTCTGGATTTTTACTATAATAGTTGATTTGATTTAACTATTTAGTGATTAACATGAATTGTGATATTTATATTGAAATTATTATGGGTTCTATTTTTATGAAACCCAATGAGATAATGTTATGCCATCTCTTCCATCATATTAGTCACTTTTCAAGAATCACATGATATGAATTATGTCATTCCATTTATGATTCAATAATTATTTCATGTTATTTTGATAGGTGTCATGATAGTTATATATATAGTTGTGACAGACTATCTGAAGTGGGTTATGGTGTGAATCAGGTGGATTCCATACATTGGTTTCTAAGGAGTATATTCCAACATAATTCCAAATTTAGTGAAACATTGAATCAAAATATTAAAATGAATTGTGATATAAATGTGAAATGACGGTGAATTCAAATGAAAATCACTATGTGATTTCAAGTCAAAATGATATACAAATCATGTGTCTTACAGTAGAGAACTTATCCAAGAGCTGACCATAGTAGTTTGAAATAGGTAGTATCTCTTTATTATATATGATCTGTACGTCACCAAGACCTAACTCACGAAGAAGGCATAGGGTTGTGTTTGAATATATGATGGCTTATACAAATCATATTTATGTATCTTTGCTTTCGTGATATAAACATTGATAATGTTCTTGATCTAAGGAATACGCTTGGCATTTGTAGAGGTATGACATCAGAAAATCTTCCAATCATACTCCAGGATGGTAGTTATGACTATACTTTAGAGTTGGTGGGCCATGGGAAACTAGTGGATCCTATAGTTGTAGAAGATGCAACATTAGTAGTTTAACCAGACGCATGTGTTGAGGCATAGTTCATTGAGGGATTTATGAAATTTTTTCAGAACATTCAAGGAGCATCACGATATACCTTGATTATTTTGAATTGATATGTGAGTTCCCAAAGAAAATCCACCCTTGATTTTAGGGGTAGGAAGACCCAAAGTTTTAGATTTCTGGATAGAGGTCATTCCATCTGAGAATTTAGAGATGCCTCTAGAAATGATGTTAACTCTCTCTATGTATATGATATGATATCCGCCAAGAGAATATTGGATGTCATTACATAAACAGATAATCATTATAATATGGAATGGAGGTATTTTCATATAGATATATATGAATACATAAAAATAGAGACATTGAGATCCAATCAAGATTGGGAGTTCACGTACAAGGAGAATGGTGCATTATCAGTTATGGATTATTCATATTTATTTTTTGATCTACAACACTTCACACTTATTTTAATGGGAAAAGAGTTATCGAAATCGAGGATATTTAATGATAGTCTAAGGTAACACATCCAATCTCATGTTAATGTGTTTTAGATGACTACCATTTCTATAATAGTGAATTGGGTTCATATCATTGAGCATAAAATAGGAGAGGATGGGGGTGAGAGCCACTGCGATTCAGTATCTAGTTCTGGTACTGCATTGACCAGTAGTAGGAATAATTATATGTATATTCAATGTAGTGATATTAGAAATAAGATCACAAACTCAAGTAACAAGGTGAGGTTCTAGAAGTATGGTCGGCTAGGACTAAGTGTTGAAAATGTATGAAGGACCTAGTCTAGTGAAAACCCTATGGAAATATGAAACATCTGTAGCGGTTCATCATAAATTTTCCTCTAGAAGTGAGTGAGAGAGGGTTTTCAAAGACTCCAAGCTTATGTGTAGGGTCATCAACTTCCCATCAGGAAGGGATCTGGAGTAAAATTGGATGATCAGGCCCAGGTGGTAGTCATGGTCATTGTAGTCAGACCACCATGTTATAGTGACAGTAGTGGGGAAATTATATATATAGTAAGGTAGTATCATAGGATCACAGTTCAAGACAGATATATGTAGTAAAATAAACCATTAAGGAATAGGATCTTGGACCTTATACATTCATATGTACTATCTAGTGACCTATCTTCAAGATTCTATAGTTTTTGACAATTGGGATTCTCATAGATTTATTTTTGTGCCCATTATGGAGTGGCAGGGGATCACTGGTCAAAATTATGATGGCTTCCTTATTCCTGACACTCCATTAGGTATTAAAATGGAGGTTATTCATTAGTTAAGGGAGTCCCCCATGATATTGGAGGGAATCACTTCTTGTGGGACCTCATTTTCTATAAGATTATTGGTTTTGACATCATTCTCGAGATGTACTGGTTGGTTCCATTTCACAATTCCATTGACCTCTATCATTGTAGGGTGACCTTTACATCACCAAAGGGTGGCGATTTCATTCAAAATGGAGAATTGGATTAATATGTGATACGAGATGGACCCAAGAATCATGGTATGGGTGTGATAACATCTTAAATTGTGTGTTTATATCTAGATGATCAGAGAGAACATCATGCATATTTTTCTCTTGTGGTTGATCATTTTAGGGATGTTTTCCTTGGAAAAGTTTCAGCATTATCTCTAGTGATATAGGTAGATTTATCTAGAGATAGTTCTAGGTGTTTCAAAAATATCCATAACTCTATATAGGATGGACACTACTAAGATTCAAGATCTCCAGGTGAATTTAGGGGATATATGGTCAAATGGTTTTATTATACCCAATATTTCCCTATGGGGCTCTCTGGTCCATTTTTCAAAAAATTTGGATGGAAGCCTCAATCAATTTATAGATTATTGGAAACCGAACTAACAGTTAAGAACTAATATCCTCTTCAACTAATATTTGATCTTTTTTATTGGATATGAGGATCTCAGGGATTCCTATTGATTTATTTGGGATTCAATTATCCTCAGGTGCATGTTAATCCATCAGAGATACCTCAGACATCCTTTATAGCAATTGCACTCTGTATGAGTATTTGATTATGTTGTTTGGTCTCACAAATATGCCAAAAGTCTTTATGGAACCGATGAACCAACTTTTCCATCCTTATATAGATGCATTTTCATGCTTTTTGGGGATGAGATTTTGGTGCATTCTCATAATCAATAATACTTTGTCAAACATCACAATATTATTTTGGATACACTATGTGAGCCTCAGTTATATTATAATCTAAAAAATTTCCACTTCTAAATAGATCAGATTTACTTACTAGGTCACATTATCTCATAGATTAAATAATTAGTTGACCTAGAGAAGGTGAGAGATATAGATTCCATGGAGTAGGTCAATAATATATTTGAGGTATGGAGCTTCTTTGGGCTAGCTAGATATTACCAGGGTTTCATACAAGACTTATCATGCATAGAAGAACTACCTATGGTCTTGATTAATATGGGTGTGAACTTTTAAAATATATATTCCCATGAGATATAATTTCAATAGATGAAGGGGAGATTCAATTCAGTACCAATAATGGTTTTTCTCAGTTAGGTACGAGTTACACAATTTATTGTGATGCATCAGGTACCAGTATATGAGTAGTCCTTATGAAGGTGGAAATAGTCATTGTATACAAGTCTCGGTAGTTGATTTCATAAAATAGTAATTACCCAACGAATTATACCACGTTATCTATGGGTGTTCACGCTTTTCATTTTTGGATAAATTACTAACATTGAGATAACTATGTAGTGTAAATAGACCATAAAATCCTGAAGATTATTTTTATACAGCATGATATGAATCTATGTTAGCCGAGGTGGGTTGAATACCCATAGTCATTTGAAACTTGGATTTCATACTTTTTTAGTAAAGGAAATATAGTGGCTGATTCATTGAGTTGGAGTAATAAGACACAAGCACTTTAAAAGGACCGTAGAAAGTAAAAACTTATGGATTTGTTCTCTCATATTCAATTAGAGGTGTACGATAGTTAGGGATAGTCTTATGTTTCATCATTATCTATGACCTCTACCCAAGTAGATAAATGGTGGATGAGGAAGATATTAGATTAATTGAGCCTAGTTATATGGGAGAGTGTGGTAGGTGAGGACCCTCCTCCTAGTTGGACTCTAATTGAGGATGAGATCCTTTGTATTCATGGTTTCATATGGGATTCAGAAAATATACACAAAGATTAGATGTGAGTCTTTCATGATTCATCATGGTAAGTGCATCATAGTGTTACTAATATGTATTGGGATTTACATTTCTAATACATGTGTCAAGGTATGAAAAGAGATCCATTGAGTTTTTTCATGAGATGTTCCACCTATCAGTATGTGAAGGCAGAACACCAATGACCAACCATACTTTTATAGCAATTACAAATCCCTTAGTGGAATTCAATTGACATCGCAATGGACTTCATGACAGTTTTACCAATGTTTCCACAAGGTAATGATGTTGAATGTGTTGTTTTCTATATTCTCATGAAGGATTCCCATTTCTTACCAATCAATTAAACCATCATTGTTGATGAGTTTGGGATATTGTACATCTACAAAATAATAATACTTAATAGGGTTCCACACACTATAATTTTAGATAGGTACACCCAATTTATGTCTTAATTCTGATAGTGTTTACAAAGGTCACTAGATACATAGGTGCATTGGAGCACAACATACCACACTCAAACTGTTATCTAGTCATATCGTACGATACAAGTTCCTGAAGACATGTTGTGGGCATGCTTCCTGTATTTTTAGGGTCTTTTGGGAGAGGCATAAACCCCCGATTTATTTCACCTATTATAATAGTCTTCATAATATAAATCAAATGGTGAATTATGATTTGTTTTACACTTGGCCATGCTGATCACCCCTACATTGGTTAGAGGTAGTTGCGGCATATATTATTGGGCAATTTATTATTCCGAATTTAGTAGGGTGGTTTAGTTGATTTAGAAGTGGATGGATATTGTACCTTATCGTAAAATTCATATTATGTTCACTGTATATAACCTATAGAGTTTGTTGTTGAGGATTGAGTTTCTTACTTGTTTCACAAAGGCAAGGACATAGGCGAGTCAAGAGACAAGGAAATATTTTACTATGTTATGATGTTATATTTTACATTCTGGAGAGATTTGGTCTAGTATCCTATCTGTTCTTTTCACCATAGATATTTTTGAACAATCACAACATCTTTCATATATTAAAATCATGATTCTATCATCCATACCCATATCATTTTTTATCCCGAGGATATTGAGCTACAGGTAGATGAATCATTTGAGGAAAATTTGATATGTATTCTGTATCATAGAATGATGGTTCTCTGAGGCCATTCATTTCAATTAACATGGTTGTAATGGTAGTAGAGATGAGTAAAGTATGAGGCTTGTGAGTGGGAGGATGTTGTATTATAATAGTCTCTGTAGTTGTTCTTAGACATTCTTGAGTACCCATGAGAGGAAAATTTAGGGAGGAGTTTATTTAATGGGGGATTTTTGTAAGAACCTTATTCTTACATGAGTTATAGATCATTTTACATCCATAAATTCTTAGTTTGAATGAATAAATATGTCCTAAAGTGATCATACTTTTAGGTCATCGAGGTAACAATAGAGTTAGAGGTTATTTTGATTCACGAAACTGATATCTGTCTTGATAATGGATTAGATCATGTTTAGTAGAACTATGTGGGGTAGGCCACAAAGTTTCTTATAACAGTCATAAGTTTGATAATGGGAGGATACATTCCAAAGTGCTGGATAAATCATGGGATATAGGGTGAATGTTCAAACAGCTATCTGTGTAATTTTTAAAATTGTGTTTTGTTATATTATGCACATGGCTAGTCTGCCAATGTTTGAAAAACAATATGGGTTTCCCCTTCCTATAGTTTGAGGTGCATGGATGGTGAACGGTTTGGCCAAACATGTGAAAAATGGGGTTTCCCTATGTTTTAATGAATTTATCAATTTTCTCTTAATTAAATCTATTTCAAAACTAATTTTATCCCATTTCATGTGATTGAAAACCCATCTTTCTTGAGAGATCATATTTGTTGGATCTCATAGGAAGTAAACGATCACATCTATCCGAGCATAGAATCAAGAACCAATTGTTACATTGGATCCATGTCTATAAGATCTTGATTACATTTTATCCATACCTTATTTGGTTTGGTATCAGCTATGGTATTTATGTGCATGTTATGCTCCCATATTTTTGGTGTTCTTGTCCATTTTATGTTTTTGTACCAATACAAGTCTAATAAAAAGTCAATACTCAAAATTAAATCGTACAGAAACCTATGTCATGTGGTCTCATGAATTTTGTTTAGTGATTTTTTTTAATACATGCGTCGTTGTGTCGTTCCCCCAATTCTTGTTTTCCACCTTGAAATGAATTTAGATATCTGAATTAAATTGATAGCCATGGACTATGTAAATAAATAGTTCATTATTGAATGTTTATATGTTATGGAACTTGATTTAGAACCACAACATGGGTGATTTTATAATGAATTGGACCACCAAATGTGTCTTTCAGAATTGCATTCCTCAAGGAGGACTAGTTACCCATTTTTTTGGGTGCCAAACATGAATTGAATTCTGAATTGAAATTTATTTTAATTTTATGATAAAATTTAATTAAGTTGAGTAATATGAATGGATGGATGATTGTTCCTTGGCCATGTATATATAATATAATTTTAAGCATGAGATAATTGTAATAATAAATTTACCAAGTGAGTAAATTTCTGACTAAGACTTATAAGATTAACTAATTACTTGATCCGCCTTCTCAGGTAAATCTTAACTAATATGAATAAGGTGATGAACTTGAAATGATTATGTGATATTGATTTAGTTTTATTAAACTCTTGAAATTCTTATATACCACAGGTGATACATGGGATTATATATGAACGATATGGATGGACCTGTTTGGATTTTACCTTTCTTATGTCTGAGTGACACTTGGATTCCTTATCTGTGCTTCCAATGATCTACTCATTGGGGATGACTATTCTATGCCTGAGTGATACATGTAATCTTTATGGACATCCATGGATATACTCAAGGGGATGTTGATCATATATACCAAGGGTGACACTTGGTCTCCCATAGTTGACCCCCAAGGAAAAACTGTATTGAACATTTTAGGGTATAATATGGTTATTCCAACCTAATAATAAAATATTAATATATTTATGATACTTAGGTTACTATTTTTTGGTGGACAGAGAACATTTTTGGGTGGTGGAGTAAGAGTAAAATTTAAATAAGTTTAGTCGATAATTTAAACTCTTCCTTTGGTTTTCTCCTCATATGCTACACCATAAGGTTACTTGAAATAGAAATTTTTGTGAATAAAATCATAGACATGAGATATATAGTGTTGTGAAGAAACATGGTACTATTTTTGGTAATCTATAAGGAATATAATATTTGAGGTGAAATGGTGGGTTTTATAAGGGACAAGAGTTGTATTTTTTAATATTATGTTAATTATTTTACAATTTTTTGTCAAGACTACTAACAGTGATGATACTATATAAATTAATTAGTGCATGTGAGTCATATGCAATAATCATGTATTTCAACCAGGGCTCATTTCTTCATATATTTTTCTTATAATTCAAATTAATAATTTTTTTTCTGTTACAGCTCATAAAAAATTCAATTATTTTAGAAATATAATGAAAATAAACCATAACCATTTTTTTTAAAACTATATTAAAGAAATTAAATCCACTTTTTCGATTAATTTTATAAATATTGGAAACTTAATTTATAAATAAAATATGTATTTATTTGAAGTTTTTTTAAATTATATATTATGATGAATTTTCTATCCCATGGAATAATTATTTGTAGCCATGAAAAAATATATTTCCATTATAATAAATCATATTTTTAATTTATAATCTCATTTTATGAAAATATTATTTCATTAAAATCATTGTTTTTTTAAAACATCAAATAACACATGTATGTCATATATAAATGGAAACACTTATTTCTCCATTTTTAAAACATTTATTTACTTGTTTCATGAAAAAGATATATCATAAATTAATTTTAGATGAAAAAATTTCACTTCCATATGTGGGGATACTATTTTAATAGTCATGTTACTATTCACATTGGTCAGATTATTATCAAAACTGTTATTAGACTATTCCAATGTTTAGTTTTTTAACAATTATAAGGGTTCCATGCATCATATAAATTCCTCATATTTCACTAATTCTTCCATCAATTATACTTTATCTCAAGGTAATATATATTTTAAATTTCAATATGAATATTTAATTAAAAATATTCTAATTCATTTTTGCAATATAGTAGTTGTGTGTGGTCATTCAAGTGGATCGTGCAAATCCAAATATTCATATTATAATTATTTGTTTATTCATTATCTTATTTTTAAATTTTTAATTATAATTGAAATATATATTATTAAAATTTAATATAAAATTAATATAATAGATTTTTTTTAGTTTTTATCATGTGGTTCATGCGGGTAATATAATTCTACATTACATAATTTCACACATTTATATAAGAAGGTAAATTATATTATTAAAATTAAGGGTTGTTAAATTATTTCCCCATTAATATATTTCATCGTTTCAATTTAATTTTACATACTAAAATAAAAATAGTTGAAGGTTATTTTACTTCATTTATTCCCCCAGTTCACATGTTAGATACTCTGGCTTAAGGTTTCTCATTAGTACTTTGACTATGTTAGTTGCCTTGTTGTGTAGAATATTATCTCTATGGTCCTTTATTTTCACAAGATGAATCTCATAAGAGAAATCTTTTTGCAGTTCTATGACCTATGAATTCAATAACTATGATATATTAGGTATGTAATTTGCTACTAAGGATACATAGAATAGGTCATATAATTGAGGCATGGTAGGTGAGAGTTATAGGAAAAACCCATGAATCTGATGTGATTGAAAATATCAAAGGGACCATTGTACAATAGGGTTATCTTTACCTTCTTCCAAAATATCACACTATTTTATATTGATACAGGTTTAGGGAATTTTTTTCCAATCGAAAGCTCTAGGAAACATAAATGGTAATTAATATAACTCTATTATTGACTCTAAGCATCGTTGATGTTCTGATGAATGGTCTTGACCTTTTCAACCATTTCCTCAACCATTTCAGTTCCCAGTATCTTCTATTCTCCAATGTTATCCCTAAACAATGGTGTTATATATATATATTTCTTAGAAAATGTTTATATATATATATATATATCCATTTTTATGATTGAATAAAAAATTTCATTATATGAAAACACAAATACAGGTATATACTGATCTCATACTCCATTTATTTCTATTTAACATGTTCTCAACATATCATAACGTGTTTGGATAGTCCACTTAGATTGGGAATTGTTCTGTGGTTAATAGTCTTACAGAAGGTCAACTCAATATTGAAAGAATGTTAGAGTCTATTCTAAAATAAAGTGGAAAATCATGGATCTTAGACTGACGTAGTTGATAACGGCATTCCATGTAGCCTCCCCACTTCTATTTCATTTCATGTTAACTGAGTGAGATGTTTGATAAAATTTTAATGATGTGTGAATCTTTTTTAATATAATACACCACATCACATATAGAATTATTTAATTTTTATGTATTAATAAGACTAATGACATTTTCATTGGTGATGTTTTCTAATTTTTATATATGTATGGGTTATAGATCTATCACACCTTTGTCATTATCCATTAATCAATTACTTTGTAATTTTGATGTATTATGATGTATATTTCATGATCACTTTCTTCATATTGTCCCACCAATATTGATCTTAGAGATATTGATACATATTTATTCTCTATAGTCTGATTGTGAAGGTTGAACTATGGGAATCATGAAACAAGTCTTCCTTTATGATTTGATTTTACAGTACACATAGTTGTGACCCAAATATTACAAATTATTCTTTAGTTATTTTAATCATTGAGTATTTAACATATCTTATTACATCCATATTATTCTATATTTCAACATCATCTCTTTGAGAATCATTAATTTTATCCATAAGGGATGGTTTATAAATCATTTGAGAATGGAATGACTAGGTTCTTTCTTTTTGGATTATCATGTTCATAAATTTCATGTATAGAATTATAAAATACCTCAAAATTATCATTATTGATATGGTTATATCATCATTTTTATATAGATGATCCACCATATTAATTTCTTTCATAATATGGTAGTGGATTGATCATTCATAGTCTTTGATCAGCTAAAACAATCATTGTTAGTTCATATTAAACTCATTATAAGTGAGTATATTTTTAATAATCTCATGATCCATATATATTTCAAATATCACCCAATAAAGATAAATCATTGTGTTTTGTGTGAGTATTGGATTAGTGACAAGACTCTTTTTCAATTCCATTAAGCAGACATCTCATTTAACTGTCTAGAAAAAAATTAATCTCTTTTGATTCATATTAGATAGTGGGTTTGAAAATAAATATAATCTATCAAAACTCATTGTTAATACCCAGATAATAAAAGGAAACTAAAGATCTTAATTACTGATGTCGGTATTGGACATTAATCAAACGCATTTTTCTTATAATAGTCCATAGATAACCTTTTTTGTAATAACATGCCCCAACATTGATGCTTTCTCCATATAGAACTCAAATTTATTTTTAATTTCAATGACATATCCTTTTGCAATTTTCTTACTGAAGTAATCAAATTAACCTCTTTCTCCTCTATTTTGGAGTATGTTATAATGTCGTCTATAAATTCAAAAAAAATATTAAGTTAATATCTAAAGACATTATTAAGTACATCAGGGATGTATATTAGACAATTAGTGAGTCTAAAGTGTATCACTATGAACTCATAGTATTTATACCCTATTTGAATGGAAATGTTGGTGATATCCCCGTTCCTCACCTACAATGATTGATATACTAACTAGTGGACTAATATAGAGAAATATTTTTCCCATGTAGATGATTAAACAATAAACCAATATTTGGTAGGGGTTACATGTTCACCATCATTATTTTTTAGTTCACGATAATCAATTGAATGGAACATCAAACTATTAATTTTTTTGATGAAGACGACTAGAACACTCTACATTGAATCACTTGGGCTTATAAAATCCTTGTCCATATTATCTTATAACTGCATACTCAGTGCTTCCAACTCAACACTGGTCATTTTTTTATGATTATAATATAATGGAAGATATCTATGTATAAGTTAAATGGTGAAATTAGCCTCTTAGTTCGGAGGATGGCTAGGGGACTATTTGGGGAATCCACCAGTATAGTCCTTCATAACAGGGAATGTCGTGAAGCAAGATTATATCGGTTTTTATCAATCATTTGATCTTGATATTCTTTCTCATAAGGTAATAATATACATTATTGAGAAGAAAATTATAATGGAAATTCATCCACCTTTTCACACTAGTAAAACATCAGAGGATACCTACCAATGTAAAGAGTGATCTACCTCTCCCTATAGTGGTTATTGATTTTATATAAGTACAACTAATCCATTCCCAATATAGTATCATATATAAATAAAAGATCTAATACATGACATTCTTGGAATATTTGTTCACAAAAATTTTCTGGTGATAAGTTATATACTTTGGATGCAACAAATAAAATATTTTTTGTTCTCACAGATAGATCAGTCCATATGATGCACCCCGACAAAAATACCCTCTCAAACTAGTACCTGACTCGATTTAGAACATACTTGATCGTTATTCTTGATCTCCAAGGGCTACTGACTAGCACTAAATCATAAAAAATAACAAGAGGTAATGATTTCTCCCATCCTGAATCAGAAAACATGACACACAAACACACACACACATATATATATATTGGAAATAAAAACCTAAGAGTAACAATAAATATATCTCATATAAATTGGGAAATAGATGAAGTGATATAACTCAAATGTATCAAGACAATCTCTATCATATATGACAAACATCGAAGGAAGATAGAAACCAAAATAGATAGTCCATGTGAAAGTGTGACCAAACTATAACCATCTCAGCACAAGATACACAAACAAAACATACCAAAATATATCTTCCTCAATACGACACATTTCCTTTCGTAGAATCGAAATGCATAACAAGGCCTATGCATTTCCGAAGGGGTGAGAAAAATAGACTTAGTAGGATCCCACCATGGTTTTGATAACAAGTCTTTATACATTAATAAAAACAAGATCAACCTTAAATAAAATGAGGTATGACTAATACATAAATAGTTTTTATATAAAAATAATGATAAAACATTACATTCAATTATTGATTATTCAACGTAAAAATAGTTTTCAATAAGGCTGGTAAAATATTTTTAAATCATTTCACATATAATAATGTTTTCAAATCGGAGAATAAATCTTTTATCATATTAAATCCATGGTAGTACAAGAAAAAATAACACAATCCAGAACACTTGTAACATCATGAGAAGGGTCACTATAGGTTAGGATAGCTTGGAAACTCATAAAAAACATTAAAGATTGTGTGTATTAATACTCAAGACACATTCATTGAATATAGATAGTAGCAGAACACTCCAATAACTGAACCGACCAATAGTTTATTACAATTTCCAAGAACAATGATCTTAGGGAGAATAGAAACACCCCATGAGTGACCCCCAAAATTATCAATAGCTGGATCATATTAATACAACATCCACCTTACTATTAGAGGAATCTCATATTAAATGATTTCCAAAAAAATTCATAAATCCATTTCACAATGCCTTGAAAATACATCTTCTTTTACCAAAACATGGGAAACCCATTATTTATAAAAAATAACATTTCACACACACAATTAAATCATAACAATTATTTTGGAAATTAATATATAAAATACTATAGGAATATAATTCATTCAAAATATTCTAGAGATAGAATGACCAACCACAACATTGGGCCACACACACTTGCAACGGGATCCAACCACATGATAGAAGGAAAAAATAGAAATGGATTCCCTAGAAACAATCCTCACGTAAAAATACATTCATAAAAAAAGTATGTGTGGAATAAAAATCATTAAATACCTTGAAGAAACTCTCACTCTATACCAGAACCAACACAAGGGTCATCCTCTGAAGGAAGATCATGCAACAGATATACAAAGGACAGTAATATTTTCACCAAATATCAATAAATCCATAAATGTTGCATGAACATTCTACTACAAATAAAGGTAATTAATATGAATAGGGATTACTCATCAAAAAAAATCACAATAACCTAAATGAAGATAAATCACTAAATATAATGATTTAGAAGTAGCGAAGATCCCCAAAATTAATTAGGAATGCTACTGGGTCTGAGAGGAAAAGGAATGCATGTGAAAGATAATACAACATGGAATGTATCACCTAAAACCTACAAACAATAATAATAACACATCACGAATCACCATTTAATGATTTGAAATCCATGAAATCTAATCATATTGAAAAAAAAATATCCTTAGATTAACTATCCATATTTTACCATTGTAAAATGTGAAACATATTTATGATATGTAAACATTTCACGCCTTGAAACAAATTCATTGTATCTTCCTAAATATGTTTCACTTATTTTATGAATTTAATTATGTGCGAACACTATGCAGGCAGTAATCATCCTAACTTTTGATGAAATACCCAAACCAGCTATAATGTTCTCTAAACTTATGAAGAACCTCACAAAACCATAAAAACATTTATACCATGACTCAATTAATTAAAAAAAATGCATCCCTAAAATTTAATTCATTTTCCCAAATTAATTATCATTATCCACAAAGGCACTAAAACAGTCCCAACCAAGGATGGAAACAATATGATAGGTGAGAAATGCATGAATGTGGGTAACATGATGATACAAACTCCCCTCCATAAGACATTCTATCCATAGTGATTAATGGGGAAAAAATGTGTCTAGAACGTGATGAGGCATTTGACCCTTTATCAATGAATCTTTCTTCTAAGTCCCATGATAAAATGATCCATGTCTAAATAACACTATGATAACATAATATACTTCTATCATATGGATTTATCCTATGCGTCAACAATCACCACTAGTTTTTCTATAATAGAATCTTCTGGATCTAACTATATCTCTTCCCAAATCAACATGTCAAAGAGATTTGTATTGTATTTCATCAGTTTTGAGATGCAGAAAAAATCATGATTGTTCATTAACTAAAATAGTATTTCCACAAAATACGAATCATTCCCATGATTCTCAGTGACCTCAATTGGTCAATTATATCTCAAACCCAAATTAAACTATTTTGAAAGTAGTAGGAGTCCCAACTGAGTAGAAACATTCAAGAAAACCATATCACTAAGAGAAAACTCAATAGGACAATCTCGACAATCTGTATATGATTTATATCAAAAATCAACTATAACCAAACACTGACATATATCCAAAATCCTCACTAAAATATCATAAATAGGACAATTTCCAATCCAAAAGGCATAAAACACTTATTCCAAACAAATAATTGATCTACATGGGAGACCATAAGCATCCTCAAAGGGATCCATTAAGATTAGAAAATGATAACTATTTTTCAATGAAAAGTCAACCAGTCATAGATGACTATCACGCGGTGCACTGAAATAAAAGACACAATCACATAACATATCCTCCAGAATTAAAATGGAATGATCTGTATGGTTATCAATATATGAATGTTATGCTATAATAATCTAGACCTAAATACTCATTACCTCTTGGTGACTCTTTTAGTGACTTAATGAAATCCAAGGATCACTATCTAAAACAGTGGTAGAAGTAATCCTGCATAACCTCACGATCTCCTATATATAAATGTAACCCAATTAATCATATTTTGTGGGGTCCCTAATCAGAATTAATGTTGGTGAAACCATCAATTGATCAATTACCACCCATAATTCATTCCTGCTTTGTAGAATATATGGTGATTCAATAAAAAAATCAATGGAGTTTTCATCCAATTTATAAACCATCACTTGAAGAGGAGAGAGAAAATCAAAAGGCCTAAGATCCTCAACCTTTATATATTAGAAGGTGTAATAGATTTAAACATAATTTTAAATGTTTCGCATCAAACCTAGACCCCAAACTCGCCATCTAATGTTACCATATATCTTCAAAGTACCCATAAGAATTACCCAAAATTAACTATTACAATAAAAATAAAAAAGTAAGTGTCTTAAAATTTTGGGGATGAAAAAATGATACCCAAAATATAGGATACCTTCTACAGGGAGATGCCCACCAAAAAAATTCCCCACCATATAGGGTTTCTTTAATTCCATTGATCTCATCATCTTAATGATAACCCAACATAATGGACTCAATATAAAATGATGATGTCTAGACAATAGTGAAAAACATACCTATAACATCTTTTAGATAATCAATGTGAAATTTAATGAATATTATGATAATGTTCTACTCCTCCTTAAATTCAATAACATCTTGTGATGGTACATTCTTGACAAGAGCATCTGAAACAACATTTAGATTCCCCAAGGTGTATCCTATGTTAATTTCAGATCTATCATTATATTCCACTGATCATTATTGATTGAGATTAAAATATATTTGATAAAATATATTGCTCATACTCTTATAAACTGAAAACACTATGATCTACTACCAAAATTGGAATTTTCATCATCACATAAGAACATAGTTAATTCTATCAAAATCCAAATCGTAAGATGGTAATTGTTCTCAAGCGGTCACAGATGGTGAGAGTGATAATCCAACACAACATCATCCTACATAATCTCACAACCTAAACTAGTATCAAAAGTAGAAAAAACACAAAACCCGTAACCAAGCTCAAGTAAGCTCATAAAAATATTTAATTTCATACGAAATTTTAACTTATCAAATTAATATATACAGATTACTTCCCATATGAATTTTACCCATTTCCTTGTAAGAATACTCAAAGGTGATGTCAATTATTTGAATTTTTTATGAAGCATCAATAATATCCAAAAACTACTAGGAATATATGAATATTAAATACATTACATGGTTCTTCCCATTATAAAAAACCTTCACCTTATCATGATAAAAAAATATTACATTTTTAGAATCAAATTCCCTATGATAATCACTTCTTGAATCCCTAAATTAGATTTCACATGATATCTATAAAAATGATGAATCCTTAATTTATCCATAACCATAATCAAATTTTTCTTGTTTTATCACTCTAATATCAAATAAACAAAAATAAAAATAATGAACACAACCACAAAAGTGTTGAGATACTCATGCGATATCTAATTATTTAAATCTAGGAAAACATCACGAGCATTAGACAGAACAAATAACATCACAAGATATTTATAATGATTATAGTGGATTTTAAAAACTGTCATCAGTATATTAGACTCCTTAAAGTTTATCTAATGATTACTCGAATGAAGATAAATCTTTAATACATGTTTCCCCCTTTTAACTGATGAATCAAATCATCCAAATAAGGAAAATGAAATTTATTTTTAAATATTACCTATTTCAACTTCTGATAGTCTAAACACAATCAATGTGAATCATATGAAATCTTTCTGAAGAGAATATGGGCTACCCAAGGTGAAACAGAAGGTAAAACAAGAACTTGTTTCATTAGATCAACCAAATGAATATTGAGATCTTAATTCTCAACTGGTGCCATGTGATAAGTTGGTATTGAGATCATATATGTACCTAAAACTAGGTAAATCGTAATCTATAATACCCTATCTAGGGGAATACCAATGAAATAATCTGGGAAAAATTAGTAATGTCCCTAAGAAGAATAAGGTGATACAAAATATAATAAAAATCATTTGGATCAAAAACTAAAATAGATAACAAACTCTTTATCCTTGAATGGGATTGTCCTATAAAACTGATCCTTAGATACCACTCTCCTTGAAACACCAGAGATATCCAATCAGCTACCAAAAATTATATTTTCCCATGATAGAAATAATACTCATCATGATGATTAACAATTTAATATATATTGATGATGATGTTACACAAATATAGATAGATAATGAGAGAATCAAAGTATAAATATACACTGATTATATGTAGTGAAAAAGGACATGAAAACCCACATTATTTCCTCATCCTAATAGACATTGATAACTTTATAATTATGGACATGATCTCTATTCTATGATAAAGTATATAAAAAATATCCATATATATATGAGTGGGATGCACCTATATCAAATAAAGAAATCACTACTATAGATGCAATAAAGTTGCTACCTATTACTATCTCTAGGAACACGTCTTCCTCCAAAAGAAACTTATCTACTGTGTGGAGGTTCTTAAGCCCATATCCCTATGAATGCATCGCTATAAACAATGAAGAATATAATTGTGCCATAGTAGTCTTCAGAGTAGATTATTGTAGACTATAATGAGGGATAGACATAACCTGAGAGAAATAATATAGAAGGAAATATCAATCATGACCATTAGACATCATCATAGGTTTCTAACAAGAATTCTTGGTGTTATTTACCTTTACATAAAGATATAAATTTAGAGGTACAATACTTACTATAACAGAAGGAGGAGAGGAGGTCCGCCACTGAGATCCATCTCTACCTCTACTATGATTATTGTGACACTTCCCCATATTTCATTGCAAGCCACTTAAGCTTCTACTGGGGGGAATACAAGGGGAAAATCTAACCTTTACATCAATTTTAATATTTTCCGTCATTTCTTTTTTATATCATCCCTACATAGAATGAAATATTCGTCCTAAATACATATGATCTAATAAATGGCCACATACCCTATAGGTACTTTTGAGCCTTTATTAGGTCATTCTTTAATACCTATAGAGAAAAAAAGCATCCCAAAGAATGGATTGGAGTACAAAAACATCGAACACTCTCCATGATATATGGATAAGAACTCCATAGAATACTCTATCCTTAGAGACTCTGGAAAAAACTAAAGGATGAAGAGATTATTGAAACCCTTCCAATAGAAGCCCACATTCTTATCTGCATGTACCATGGAATCACACCATCACATGTTTGGACCCTCAAGTCTAAACACTACACACATTCCAATGATAGTCTCATGAATTACCAAAGAGTTAAATATATGTTCAATGTTGTCTATCTAGTCATATTCTTCTTGAGTTTCAATCATATGACTAAAATATTGTAGATTATTATGTTTGAAATCATTTTATTGATCCTTATCTTCTATCTCTATGTTCTACCTTAACAACAACGTTATAAATATTTTGCACATTTTGCTCTATAAAATTAACTCATCACATGATATCTACAATAATATTCTAATATATTGAAGTATTACATTGAGGATCATCTGATGCACCTTCATGAGGATACCATGGACAAAATCATAGATTCATACTGAAGTGTAGTGAAATAGTATGAATGATTTAAAAATAGGATAATCATAGTTCAAAAAAAATCCATAACTAGAAAAATGAGACTAATATCCATAAATAAATATAGGAGACACAAATCCCAAAATCCGATGGTAACATGAGTTTTATTGTGAAAAGATATGGTAGGTCACTCATAGAAACCTACATCTGATGTCACGAAAATCTTATCTTCAGTCTATAAGATTCCCAAAACTAAAAAGAATATCCTCTAATACCAAATATTGATGAACTGAACTAGGATACCCTCTCAATCTAGTTTTCAATCCAAAACATCACAAGGATATTAGAAATTCTCAATCACCATAGCTTGATGATTAGCACCCACGAATCAACAACAACTAGAGAGAATTATTTCTACCAACATGAAGCAAAAACATGACATATATATATATATGATAGAATGAATAGTCAAAGTATAGACAAGGAATATATTTTATATAAAAAATAAAATAGTATAATTGATACAACTCAAAAGTAGCTAAAAATGTCAAAGAAAAATATATAAATAAAAAGGAAGATTCAAACAAAAAAACATAATCTATGCGATAGTATGGGAAATCTCCCACTATATCCACACCATCTTCCCAATTTTCTATTAAAGAAACCTCACCACCTCATTGAGGCATGTTTACTTTCCCCACATCGAATGAAAAAACATTGTTTATGCCCCACTAAAGGGGGAAAGGGAGTGAGTTAAACAAGCCTAGTATGATCCCACACAAGTGTTACATAGAAATTATCTATACAATAATATGAATACTCCCAACATTCAAGTTAAAAAGTCATGATACGTAGATAAAAATTTATTATTTAAAAATCATGTTAAATCATTAAATTTTCTATTTTTAAAATTTTGAAGGTTAAACAGTTTTATATAATCTAGTTACAATAGTTTAAAATCATTTCACGCATATCACAACATTCAAATTAATATGTGAATCAAATATCTTATCAAATACTTGATATTACATAATAAAATTTTATAATACAAATAAAATGTAACATCATTCGATGAATCACTAATGGTTTGGAATGGTTGGAATCTTGTACCCATATATAGAAAATTTGGGGAATCAAGCCTCTAGGCACATACATTATAAATAGAGAGTAGTGGAAAACTCTAGAAAGTTAACCTCCTAATAGTTTTAATAACATCCATAGAACAACAAGAATAAGGATTAGAGGAAAAAACATGAGTGAACACCCAGACAGTCTTAATATAAGAGGCATATTTCTACACATTCCACCAATGTACCTGAGGATTGAAATGATATACATTTACTAAATCATTTATCAAATAAATGCTTTTAAAATACTAATTTTTGTCCCGAAATGGTAAAATCCATATTTTCCCAAAACCAATTTGTACACACACAATTCAACCATGAAAATTCATTTATAAATTTTTTTATAAAAAAACCAGTGCAATATAATTCATATTACATAATATTGAGATGGAAAAACCAACCTCAATCGCATGTCACACACACCTACAATAGGTTTCACCAACATGAAAGAATTAAAAAACAACAATGGAGTCCCTAAAAATAATCATTTTCCCAGAATAAATTTAACAAGAATAAAATTCATCATGTAATATATATCACAACATACATTAATTAATCTCACACCCCCCAATGTAACCATCACAAGGTTTGGAATCTAATTATTGATTATAAACTATATCTATAAAAAATTAAGAACATTATAATCAAATATCAATGTTTCTTTAAATGAAGAACAAATGTGCTATCATAATCAATTAAAATAATGAAGAAAAAGGATTACTCACAAAGGGAAATGAACCACAACAATAATAATGATAAATTACTAAAAGGAATATTCCATCAGAATAGAAGATCTCCAAAATATCCTTACAGAGATCCTAGGTCTGATAGAAAAAGGGTTTAAGGTTAATGAAAATAGGACTAGAAATTTATCATCTAAAAATTATAGACAATGAGAATTAAATTTCATTAATCCCTATTTCATGATGTAAAATCCATGAAAGATAATAAATATATAAAATGACAACCCTCAGATTAAAAATCCTAATTTTCCCATTACATGATGAGTGACATATTCATAGTAAGTAAGCGTTTCATGCCTTGAACCAAATTCACAAAAACATCCTGATAATATTTCAAATCATGTAAGACATTCATGATTTCAAAAATTCTTATAGGTAGAAAACAACCCAAATTTGTATAAAAACCCAACTATCCTGGTGTTCTTTAAACTCTCAGAGAACCCTGGAAAGCAGTTGACCCTTTTATACTCATACTAAATTAATTAAAAAAACATGAATACATATAGTTTATGCCATTTTCCCCCATCAAATTCACTTCATCCAGGGATGATTTGAAACTCAACCAAAAAATGAGGGAAATAAAAAGAGAGATGAGAAATACCTGAATGTGGGTAAAGGGATGTTACAACCCATATATTTTGAGGAGGGTTTTGAATAGTTATAATATACTTTAATGATATTAAATTATGTGTAGAACCATACTCATATAGGTGAGATTAATTTCATTAAAGGATAATGAGTTCTCAATAATTTTTTTTCTTATTACCATTATTTAAGATAAACAAAATATATTTTGGGATGATAATACTCAAAATAATAATTCAATAAAAGGGAAAGAATGATCATAAACGTCTTTACTTAAAAATAAAAAATATATCCTAACATATTTTTATATATGTTTTATTCTATGTTATCCAAAAAAAATTATTATTTGGATTTTTATGATGAAATTATTTTGAAGTCATTAAAACTTGTTTGTAAGGATTTTATGTGTTTTCCAATGAACAACCTATGGGACTGTTAATCTAGGTATAGAACAAGGATACTTCATCATATATATGGTGAATGTTTAATTCACAATGCTTCTTTTGGGTTTATTACCATTAGGTATATTTGTTAAAAAACCACATCCACATGTAGTATTCAAATAGACGTGTAATTTCATGGAAACCACTAACTCTATACATATGAAATTTTTTGGATATTTTCAAATAATTAGACATATATTTTAAATTTTAATAATATATTCTTGTAATAATACCAAAAAATAAATAAAATATTATTTAATTCGATATATATAAATATTAACCATTTATAAATATCATTACAAATTTTTTTTACAAAAAATATCTATTAAATAAAACACAAAGATCCGAAGGCGTTGTGACTTTGGAAGAAAAATTTCATAATATATCCATATAAAATTAAAAGAAAATGATATTATTTAATCTCTATAATCGTCTCATAAATTAATATTATCTATTAAAATTTCATACTATAACCTAGGGAATACATAAACAAAAGGGGTTATCAATGAAGAATAGTGTGTGAATAAACACGATGAACAATAAAAACAAATGAGACAAATACCAAACATGATATCATAAAATAAAATGATCAAGATAAGTAATATTGGATCATGACATAAGGAATAGGAAATAATAAGATAAAAGTGTGAATTTTTTTTTAAAACGAAACATTACATAACCATTTGTTAGGGATAACTTATATGACACCATTATATGGTGGAAAAAGTTACATCTTGGATTAGGTTTACTCCCTAATCCCATAAATAATGTTTAATGAGACAAAACATTTACCCAATGCATTGAATTTGTGTCAACAATCACTGTTCAATACATGTACATTTATATTGTTTCCACATATGGAAGTCATTCAGAAGGCATAAGCATCCGAAATCCCCATGGAAAAAAATGGGTAACCTAATCATGTATTACAACATAGCCATATACCATTTCATACTAAATTATATAAAATAAGGGAATAAATCATTCTTGTTTGTTTATATATTAATAAAAAAATTAATTTTGAATATAATTCCATGTTAATTAGACACATAAAATGGAGTGGAGAAATAATTTTTTAAAATAGTTTTTTTAATTGTGGTTTTAGGAAAAAGTTTAAAGAATCATTAATGAGGATAAGTGAACAAAAATTTCAATAAAAATAGAACATAAATTAAAATGACATTCAATAATAAAATCTGTAATTTTAGAAACCACAGGTGGATTGAAACACATTTTTGGGTGGTACGTGAAAAGGAGATATAAATAGAGATTCCCCCTTTAAACATGTTTTCTTAATGAATGAAATTGATAAAGAAACCTTAAAATGTTTAAATAACCCTAAATAAAAAGTATGTTAATATAGTTAACTATATTTAGGACATATATATATCGTATATAAAATATGTATAATAGGAATAAATATATAATTTGTGTAAAATATAAGGAATGCATGACCACAAAAAAAGGGTTGTTCGAAGAGATTCCATACCATGAGTTGCATAATTATTCAACACTTTCACTTCATTTAATGGATAATAAAATTAGATTACATAATTACATAATTTAGACAATTTTAAATATATTTTTTATTTAAAATAAATATTTTATCTTCATTTAAATCCAATACAGTGAGATATAATGTTTAATTTCACAATTTTGAGGAAATTCCTTTCATGGTTCCAAGGTAATGTCACATAAAGATAATTTTTGAAATTCTTTTAAAATATAATTAAAAATTTATAAGTGAAAAAACGGTATTAATTTACATAAATAAATTTAAATGGTCCAAAATACACGGGTAACGTCTCGGACCTGGATGCGAATAAATGGTACCCAGAGCCCGATTGGACACATAGGCTTCCAAATCGCAGTGAGGGTCTAGGGTTTTCCTCTGGGGAGACTACAACCAATTATTATAGAATTAAATAGTATTAGAAGTTATAAAATTAATATAGGATGAACTAAAAGAATTTGAAAATAGATAACATCCAAAGATAGATATATATAAAATTGCAGAAGGAATATCATATAAAATGATGATCATGTCATGCGTCTAATAATCATCTAGAATAGGTACACATAAAAAAGTAAAATAAATGTTAAAAAATTCATAAAAAACAAAAAGTATCCCATTATTCATCAAGATCCTCAGCTCAGACTTGTGCACCCATACTCCCTAGAAGCAATCGAAAACATGTAGTATGGAGCTTTCCCTTATCCATACCAGAAGTCGTGAAATATTCTCAGGTGCCAACGACAGCCCGAATTGGGTGTGATATAAAATAAAATAATCCACAACCAATGGTGGAAAATTTAAACCAGTCCACGAATATATATATATATATATATAATAAAAATTTACAACCTATAATTAAATATGTAAAAAAATTGAATGTAAACATCCCATAATGGTTTGGGTTCCAATAGACACTCTTCTATTGCTACATGCGTCAGCCATGGTTAGTAATTATCTGAATAAATAGTCGGTCATGTCTCCATTAATTTGTATGTTTTACTTAATTAATCAAAACACTTTAATAAATAAGTCTCAGGACTAGGCCCATAGCCCGGTGTCCCCTGTAATGATTTGTTTTTAAGATATGCCTAACCAGGACATTTATTGTGTATAAGAATCTAAAAAATATAAGACTTTTCTTTATCATGGTAGACTCTATATTATTCATTTCATTAATTATTCAATAAAGAAACTAATACAGTACTTGTAATCCATAATTTTGAATCCATGTATCACTCAATGAATATAAAGAACCAAACACCATACATCACATTCATGGGAACCCACATCCTAGTCTATGTATTACGCTAGGTGTTCTATAATATAAACACTACTTGAGTCCATCCTAGAAAGTTCACTAAGGAAGACAATGACCAACTCCTTGAATATATAAAATCATCTATATTATTTTATCCATGGAAAATATTTTGGAGTACAACTATCACTCATGTGTATAATAGTCATCCCCCTTGAGTCCATCCTTTGTAGTCCACTAGGGAGTACAAGTTTCAATCTAGCATAAGTAAGGTTATACACAAATGTATTTGTCCATGATATTTGGATTTGAACCCACGCGTCACCAGAGGCATATAACTAATATTTTAACAATTTCAATTATTTATTTAAAAGGTAATCATCATGTTCATTTCAATCTAACCTCAACTCAAAATGCATATCAAAATATGGTATAAACATAAAAGGATTATCCTTTAATCATCTTATGTTGGTATTTCATTATAAGAATAAACTGACGATTAGGAAATAAAATACATGGCCACATCTTAGAGACAGTCTCTTACATTCACTTTCATTAATTGAATCAAATTAAACATTACAATTAATCATTTAACATCCCATATAAAGGGGAAAACATCAAAATAAGAAGGTATTCATCTTCATATGCCACCAATGGTTTTCCAATTAATTAAACTAAAATCTAGTGGGGGTAATTCCATTTAATGTTTTATGACCATTAATTATATATGAACCTTCTAATTAATTACATATGTCATACCTATCCATTTTAAATTAGGATTAAATCCATTTGAAGGGTGATGATTGAAAAATTGGGCAGACGAAATATATATATATATATATATATATATATAACACCTCATCATTGAGGGAATATCACGAGACCACATACCATTGGTCCATAGTAGAGTTCACATACAATATTAGATCCTTACTCAAATCATATCTGGAGGGAAAAAATAATTGATGAAGAACATAGAAATATGTAATATTATCTTGAACGAAAATAACTCTTTTGAGGTGGATTTAAAAAGATAATGACACAAAAGTAATTGATTCCACACTGGAGAAAATCCAATGAGACCATCGGTGCTCCATTTTGATTCTAGATGGTGATGGTCTCCCAATTAATATCATAGTCTATAATGGACAGCTTCAATATGGATGATGTCAAAAAAATGAGAAAAAAATAAGGCTTCCAGTTTAAAACAATTTTAAAGGAATTTTTTTTAATTTTCATCTAAATACTAGGCCTTGTGTTTATTCTTCATGGTTGTCCAAATCATATGCTAAGCATGTTTCCGATGATGTAAGGAGGGAACCTCATATGTTTACTTTGCGTAGTTTTATTAACCTTGTGAAAACTAGGAAAAAACCTCATGATAAAACTACAGGTTCTCTTGCATTGGTGTGAACCACCATCTGCACAGTTTCCTTAAAAATTATGGCCAAAAGATTCCCTTTTTGTCCTCACATGGTTATCCTAAACATACGACCTACCTCTAATGGTTTCTACCATGTAGATGTCTTGTCATTTTCATCAAAAAATCATGGTGTCAGCCTCAAAAAAACCACGAAAACCACTCATACACTCGTTAACTAAATGCGTAAACAATTTAGGAAATAAAAAATAATTTTAATTGAAAATTCATAGAAATTAAAAGATTTTATACCTCATGAAAGAACTATGTTCTTACAAACATCCCCCTTAATGAAATTTATACCAGAATTTCACATCCATGGGTGGTGGAGAATCATCTACTAATAACCATGTACACTATTCTCAATCATATATCTCACACTCCTATGTCTCAACCTATACATAGTTCATATTACATAACACTCATTCATGTGGAACTCAAAGGTCTTGGAGAGCCTTCATTCTATGATCCACAATATCAATAGGATTCTCCTCAAAGGATGCATATACCTTTAACTAAAACTCCACAAGATGAAAATCATACGATGTGTCAGAATGATAATAGTGATGTTGAGGTTCATGGAAGACTCTATGCATGCCTCATTACCATTTATGTAGCTTCAACTGATAGGCTACCATCCCAACTCTTTCCATAGTCTCAAATGTCTCGACATTTTGTGATAAACGTTTATCCTATCTTCTAAAACTATTGGGTCCTATCCTCGTTGAGACACTTAAAAAGTCATAATACGTCTCCTCAAACTATAGAGGTCATCAATGATGGTTGGCATAATATTTTTGTTCATATCTTCTATTATCCATCCACTTCTGATTCAAATGATCATTCTCCATAGTCTTCTGCATGATATGAGGTACAATAATAGCCATCGATCCCGATTCTAACTAGTATATGGGTGATCGAAATTACCTTCCGTACAAAACCACATAAGATACCATCTATATAGTATCATGAAATATATTATTGTATATTAATTTAACTAGGGGTGTATGCCTCTCCCAATATCCACCAAACTCCAAGACACATGCCTGAATCATGTTCTCATGAACTTATATCATTCAATATGACTAGCAATCAATATGACGGTTGTATTCTACGATCAGAAGAATCTGTGTACCCCACACCCACTGTCATCATTTTTCAGAACCATGAAGAAAAACCAAGAGTCCTTATATAAAATGATTAGACGAGGGACCCCATGAAGTTTTACTATCTCGTATATATGCAATTTCTAAATCTCATCTACTATGAATGTATATTTATAAGGTAGAAAAATATGAATATCATTTCATCCTATTAAAAATAACCATAATGGAATCATTTCCTTGCGATGACCTTGGTAACCCATTCATGAAATTCATCATAATGTCACCCCATTTTAACTCGCGAATGTGTAGCAGCTGTAAATGTTTTAGTGGTCTCTAGTGTATCTCCTTCACTTGATTAATGGTTGAACATCTCTAGATAAAACCATATACATCTATTTTCATACCCAACCAAAACTACTATATAAAAAAATCTTAACACATATTAGTGATGTTGGGATGTATTTCCCAAGACGAATCATGAATGTATCACATCAACTCCATGTGAATGTCTACAAAAACCCATACGAAACCATATATATGAAAAATAGCATCCCCTCCTAATGTCTAACTTGTTGGTGGGACCTCACTGATCACACTCTCCAATTGTACAAGGCCATTTGAATCTAGTAGATGTCTCATCATCACTATTCCAGCGGGGTAGAGATCACTAATAAGGATGAAATAATGGTATGTCGCGGACTATCCCGCACCTACAAGTGCATCTAATAGAATAAATCCATAATCAACCAATTTATACTATATTCCTAAACTACATGTATATAATTCATCTTACTCAGTGTATCTACCAATATATTACCTTTATTATGCATATAGGAAAGCTTGATGTCAATATATTATAGGCCCTCAACCCACCAACCCTAACTAAAATATAATTCAGATTGTGTAGTGATTAATTTGAGGATTTTTTGATCCATGTACACCACAAAACACTCTCCTAGTAATTATTTCCTTCAACAGTGTAAGTCATGTACAACAATAAGTACTTTAAGATTGTCTGTCGATTAATTCCTCTCATGTGTCCTAAACTAATGAGCCTTGTATTCCACAACTATTTCCCATGTATCTGCAATACTCCATGACCAATACATAATGTATCTCAATACACACGGTATCATCTTACTACATTTGGATAAATTAGTATTAGTGCAAAATCGAATATCTTGTTCAACATCCGAAAGGATGAATCACAAGCACCTGATCAGACAAACATCACATCACTCTTAGTCAAGCCATTGAGAAGTTCTTATAGGCATGGAAATTCTTTTATGATATATCTTTAATATGCATTCATCCCCAATAAATTCTTCATCTCAAAGGATTTATGTGTTTTATCTATGGAAACTACAACTATCACCTTCTACGGGTAAACCTATACTCCATTCTCAAATATTATGTGCCCCATGAAGTGAATTTGATACATCCATAAGTGGAATTTTTGGAGCTTATCATATAACTGATGCTCTCATAGTTTATTGAATAAGATGTCAATATTTTTTCATGGTAATTTTAGGTATTATAATTTACCAAGATATCATCCAAGAATACCATGACAAACAAATCTAGATAAGGATGGGAAAATCATTTGTTAGTTCTATGGATACTGTTGGTGCATTATTGATACTGGACGACAAAACCAAATAATCATATAGATCTTCCCACTACAATAGGTTGTGTGAGCTATGTCTGACGGTCTAATAGATACCTGATGATAACCTAATTTAAAATCAATTTTTTAGAACACCCATGATCTTATGATCTGGCCAAATAGATCACTTATCAATGATAGAAGATACCAAATCTTAACTGTTGGATGGTTATATTTTCGGTAATCCATGCATAGATGAAGGGAACCATCCTCCTTTTTCCCATAAAGGATTTTCAAACTTCATAAATATTTACTAGGTTAGATAAAACAAATTTTTAAAAAATCCTATAACTACCTCTTGAGCTCATGCCACTTAGTAGTATCCATCTTGTAAGGAGAAATATATACTTGTGTATCTCTTGGAACTATATCTATAGAGAAATCCACCTCTCTTAGTTGTGGTAGACTTGAAAATTAGTCTAGGAAACATCCCTGAAACGATAATCTGCTATAGGGATATATACTCAATGATTTCCCTAATATTCTTGATATAAAATAGTAACCTGGGATGTCATCCAGCCCAACCAATGATTCTTGAGTCTGGCTCGTCTTGCACGGTCAACCCATTAACCCTTTTGAATAATTTATCCTCCACATGGTGATGTAACTGTCACTCTATAGTGATACAAATAAATTAAATAATGAATGGGAACCAACCATTCCATCCTAAGGAAGATGTAAAATCATGTCATATTGAGGATAAAGTGGTCACATATAATGTAAAACATGTTGATCATAATGTGGAACTCCTATCACTGATGTACATCCTCTATTTTAATTACCAATAGTGTCTCAAGGGTCATAAATGCATTAGAACATTGAACGATGAGACAAAAACTCTCCACAACATGCACATATAAATTTATAATATATTCCCTATTATATAATAGAGTAGATTCCCAAATTAGAGGCACCTAGAATTATACCTCTCATAATGGATGTTCTGGGATACTATTCCTCTACTGGCAGTTTCAGTATGTAAATCTTGCATGATTCTCAACCCTATGATACAACCGAGCTACCTTGGGCATATCTACTCTGCATTCACTAAAAATATGAGATCTAAATAGCATGGAAATAAAGACCCCATGGTATAGATCAATTGGATGCACTCCTTCGACATTACTTATGAGAAGTTAATGACATTACACATGCATGTGGAGTCAGTGCGAACCCTCTCTCACTGGATACCAGACGAAATGTTATGAAAAGAACATTATATATCCCATCTTGACGCATGATTAGTGCTCGAAAAGGCCTCTCAAGCACTGAGGTCTCATATGTACCATCTATCTAACTAGAAACACCTTAATTGGATTCATGATTATGAGCTCTGGCTACTTATATAACCTCATGAAATATCCAAACGATGCTTACTACTACTAGTCATTGTAATAAATGACCCTGGTGTCAAACCACCCCAAATCGCAACTCCATTATCTCACATATTACACTCTATGATAAGATTCAATTATCTATTCCAGAAAGGATTGTCAGTTGAAATATATTCACTTGAAATCCTATTTCATAACTAACACCATCCTCAAATCATCATGTATTAGATAACTCATCTCCCATGAGAATAGGTGTGGAGCACTAGACCTCTATATAATGGGACAAATAATCCATAACTGATAACAATCCAAACTCCAAGATATTGAACTCTTATTCTCTATATTCCCTAATCACCTAGGTATATAAGTAATCATATACGGCCATATGAAAATCCATCTAGTATATCTACCGTTGACAATTAGTCTGAGTGATAACATCCCATCATCTCTTCACAGAATCACACAACATATAAGTAGCGTTCTTTACCATCCCATAGTGTGGTGTCTCGATATTCTTAAAGAAATATAAAATGGGATCTAGATTTTAATCCAAATATTTTGTCCTACCATCCCCCAAAAATGTGGGCACATGATGTAGTTAGATCTTATGAGTCAACACTACCATAGTCGGGGAAGATTACGGGTATTCCTGAACGATATGTATGAAATGCAAAAATACTTCTCAAAACTATGCAACTGCACCAATTTCCACTACAATCACCGGTGTATGTTTTTTCATAACTAGTGGATATAATTTTATCCCATGTCCCACTGCCAATGGAACATGGTCATTACAACCATCCTGGCTTGTTAATAGAGGATTTTGTGGTGGGATATCTCTATAAATTCCCAGCACTAACCTAATAAAAAGATTAAGAATCTAATAAATGTGAATATATTACAATATTATAGGTACAATACTTCCTATATAATAATAACACCCCTCTTCTTGATCCTCGAGTTATGTTTGGATGACCTACAGATCACAAAAAAATAATAAATACTTACCATTGTCCACTACTATGGTCGGGTCTAGGTTATGTTTTATTCAACAATCAATTTTAGTTTCCATTTTATTATCTTATTAATTTCATGTTAATTTTATTAAGGTTTAACTAAATGGTTCATCAATTATGATTCAAAAGGGCACGTACTCTTCCTAAACCAAAATATGTCATCCACATAATCCATACCTTAACGTGTTCCAGTCCTGGTGACTCAAATTTCCTGACTCAACATGCCATAATTGGATGATTAGGGTGTCTAATGTAGCCTAATATGGAAAAATATTCATAGGTTTTGGATGAAGCTTTATGTACCAACCATGTTCCCTAATTCCCTACACTATAATTTATAAAGAAGTAGGTATAGTAATCATGACACATATCATAACATCATAAAATAAATTAATGCATCTTATATGGAATGACATAATTCAATCCATGAAATTCCTATAAAGTTCCTAATATTATGCATGATATGGAACACCCTCATCTAATTAGGGTAAAAAACGCCAAAATCATATCCATGATAACATTATTATTCAAGTGCATCACCGAATTGTGGAATCAATTCAACTGTAATATCAAAAATATGGAGAAGAAAGAATATCATTCACGAAAATTTGGATTTTTTTACATGGGTTAACTACCCCGAGGAATATCCCACTAACAATTTCAAATACCTTATCATGCCTCTCTATTTTCTCTAAATAATTAACATGAAATGTAACCTATTATAGCGCTTTGTAATATCCCAAACCTAAATGCCACAAAAGGTGTTTTGAGTGTGATTGGCCACAGGGGCTGAAGTTTATATCTCCAAACACTATATGATAATGAATATCAATGAGTTTATATGGTGTCTCTATGGAAATGTTCTTCCTTATTATAAGATTATAACACGGTGGTATTAGTCATACAATTAATAGTGGAAGAAGCAAAACAATCATATAATAGATAACATTCAATAATATACAAAGAAAAATAATAGAAGAGGGAATCTCATATACAATGATTATCATTTAATGTTTCCACAATGTTTCCAAAATGGGTACTCATAAAAAAATAAAATACATGTGAAAATAAAAAAATACCAAAAAATATCATAGCTATAATCATGTTTCTCAGCTCGATCATGTTCTCCTCTTCATTTTAGAAGCAATGAGAATCTTGTAACAGGGTCCTTTCCGTTATCCTTACCAACACCCATGAAATCTTCTTCAGGTGACAAAAGACACCCGAGTAGGGTGAGAGATATAACCCTAGTAGACTACTAAAAATGGGTTCTATTTCAATTTAGTAAATATATATATATATATATATATATATATATATTAATTACAATGTTCATATATTAATTGAAAGAGTGATGAAAATACAGAAAACCAACAACCCATAAAGGTACATGTTTCCATAGAAACACGTCCTATGCTAACATCATCGACCTTATCCCATATATCTATGAATAAAAAGGTTGTGATGTATCACTTATTAAGTATTTTTCACTTAATTATTTAGTATTAATTTATAAATAAGGCTTGGGAACATGAATGAATCCCAACATTCTTCAAAATTATATTTGATCAAGATATACCTAATAAGGCAGTCTATTTGGTATAAGATTATGATAGAATCCAATCATATTCCTTGTATTGAAAGAAAAATCATATAGATCTTTTAATTTACAATATTATTATTAACCTTACCTGATCCTTAGTATCCCTTATTTAGGTTCAAGGTATCCCTCTAGTAATATCATGAATCAAAAACCCTATTATATCATCCTTGGGGATCCACATCAGAGTCCAGGTGTCACACTAGGTGTGGTATAACATCACCCTCTCTTGAGTCCAACCATGGTGGTCCATTAGGGAATCCCAATTCTCACACCTATCTTATATAAAATTATCCCTTTGAGTATGACCTTGGAAAACCATATGGAGTCCATGTAGAACTTGGGCATATAATATCCCCCCCCCCCGAGACAATTCTTGTTAGTCTAAATGGGATTCCAAGTGTCACTCCGGCATAAATAGGGCGGTATCTAAATAAATCCATCCGAGGAATTCTTATATGAACCCATGTGTCTCCTAGTTCATATAAATAACATTTAGTCAATATCAATTAGTTATTTAAAAGGTAACAACTGTGTTATTTTAAATATAACAATACATCAAAAGGTGGATCAAATCAGAGGCTATGCTTATAAGTATTAGCATTTAAACATCTCATTTAGGTATTCTATTATAATTTTCAGCTCGTGGAGAGTGAAAATAGCACACTATGAAGGTATTGAAGTTCAGATACCATTTTGGGGGATCAATTAATAAAATAAAAAACCCAATGGTGTAATTCAAATTCATGGTTCATGAACATTAATCATTTATCAATAGTCTCATTAATTAAAAAGGTCATACCAATACATTTTAATAAAGTTTAACATTCATTTAAAGTTATATCATTGGAAAAAGGGCATGAGACACAAATAAAATAATTTTAAACATGTTATATTTGAGGAAAAATCATGAGACTGCCTACTGTAGGTATACAGTGAAGTTATCATCCAGTTTCATCTCATAATTTGACTCAGATATGTAGAAAAATAAAGAACATGCTAAGAATGAAGAAAAAAAAGGCATACATTCTTTCCCAAAAATTACTATGTCGATCTAAAGTTTAAGGAAGAACCAAACAAATGAATTTATTACTCATTAGTGAATGTATAATAAGATGATGGATGATTGATTCTGAGTGTATATGGAGAATATATATTAATTCCAAGATTATTATTTTAATGATTTATTAAATGCGAAACTATCCAACAAATGAAAAAACAAACAAGGCTTTTGGATTTAAAGTGGTTTATGGAAAAATGGTAATTTTTTAAAATATTGGGCCACATAATTGGACAAACCGTGCAAAAAAACCTACACCCTCTTCTGTATGGTGGGAATACATGCATGGTTATTGTGCGTGGTTTGACTTAACATGGCCAAACCATGAAAAACACCACTTTTGAAAACTAGAAGTGCTCCTTCACAATTTTACACCACCATCTGCATGGTTTCCTCAAACTGTGTGGCCTATAGCTCCTCTCAATTCAACTTTTCTTGTCTATCCAAAACATGTGACTATCCATGCATGGTATCAACTAATCATTCGTCTTGTTAATTTCTTGCAACAGTCAGAATCCAGGATATGAACAAACCCAATAAATCTCTAATGATTTTATGACTTCTAAGGGTAATGAACATAGTTAATAATTAAGCATTTAAACTAAAAATTAACAGAAAGAATGATATTTATTACCTCGTGAAATAACATGTTTCTTGTAAACCATATGTTTTATATAACAAATACGACTCATTTTGTAAAAATGTTAATGTAATATAGTTACTTCATTTTTGAAGTTATATCGACCATTATGAACTAGATTTGTTTTATTAATTTCAATGTTTATTAATTCATCAAAAAAATGAAATATGTTTTAATATACTAAATATCATCATATTTAACAATAATAAAATATATGGCCATTTATGCAGGTGGTGGAGAAAAACAATGTTCATTTCTCATTCAGGTGATGAACCAACCATATTTTCAACAATGTTTCATTTTAAGAATCAATTGTCGTGAGGTATTCAGATAGAAATTAAAACATATTAATAATTTATTAGTATATTTTGGATACTAATGTTACAATGTATAGGTTTGTTGAGAACATATTGGTGTGGTATAAGAAGAAATTTGAATGTTGTTATGTAAATAATTATATATTCCTTTGGTAGCCTCCTCTTAGGCTACTTATTCACAATCGTTGAAATGGTATATTGTGAGAATGAAATCACTAAGAAATGGGAGAGGGGATTAGAAGGATGATTATGTCATGACCTGACCCTATGAGGCCCACATGAATTGTGATAAGTTGAGTGTGACAACACTATGCCCACCACCAATAGGCCAGGCCAAGGGACCAACACCGAGTAGGCATAACACTAACATAGGAGGCCTTAGACTAGGGTACCTACACACACATACAAACACAGATATATTAATCCCATATAATTACGAAAGCTAAAATATAACTAATTCCTAATGCAGACATCTAAATCCCATAATTACATTATAAAAGAATACTGTAAAATTATAATGGCCAAATACAAGCCCACCAAAATTTATAATGAAATAAAACCTAATAGTAAGAGGTGATTTTAGTCAAATGTGACTCTTGGTAAAAACCATGGTCTATCTAGACCAAATAAAATCCCTATATGTCCTTATATATTGATAAACATGTCCAATTGTTGATTATCTTTATAAGAAACAATGCTTGTGGGAAGGTCCAATGTAGGGGTGAATATAACAATATCTAGTAGGACACCCCAACATTACTAAGCATAAAGCAACAAGAATATTAGTCATTTAATCATGGGGATATGTTAAAAATATATATAATAATAATACCTAGATATACTCATAGATGTCACATTATCTCATTCAATGGTCACAACCTTATTTCCACAATAGTATTCCTCCTTGAATGTTCCTTTTTTCACATTTTTTGGACAACACACTCCCTAAGTTTGATAAAACTAATTGAGTCTATCTGATATTATGTGCTCATATGGTCTCTCGATAATAAGAATTCACTGGAAGTCTTGTGGGATTTATTCAGATATGGGGATCACACCCATGGACATGCGGTACACCAACAACCCAATCTAGATTAACACATTTTGTAAGAGAAAGATGCCCATGTAGTGTTAGTCTAAATGATTATGATGACCATATATAAGGAAAATGACGATGATATCATATCTTACTTATTTTATTATAGAGGTATTGAAAAAATAGTATCTGATATTAATGATCCTCATAGTGGATCATCATCCTATACATAGGGCTTGGTTCCATGTTATACTCATAGGGATAAGATCAAGGGAACTAACCATAATGAATCATATTAAAGATTATGGGAATAATGGCTATAATATTTATTTGTCGAAGAACCTGATGTTCACTATATGTAAATGGTGTTTCTCTTCATCATCAGTCATACCCATGTATCACAACCAATTCCCTTGTCATTTTCCATGTACTCATGGCCATGCGCGTATGCTTAGAGGTGTTATAAAACATGAATCATCCCATATATATATGACCTAGTATTATTCCAAGATGTTTACTACTAGAGTAAATAATAATTCTTCTCTTCAGGTCACATATTTTGTGATACTTTTCTTCTCTATAGAAATAGTAGAACGACATGCAGGGTCCCACATGACATGTATTCATGGATTACGTGCTATATATATCATGAATTTTGAAAAACCCACAAATATTCAAATTTTCATATCCTCCACCTTCGTCAACTGTGATAATTACATTAATTATTTATCATGCTGGTTAATCTGAGTGACTGTGGCTTTCAGTTTCATTCTCATGATGATTTGAAAATTCAAATCTCACATGAATTCTCTGGGTTACATCTCCTGATCGCCACATGTCATAATCTAACTGAAGAACACTAATACATTCAAAATTCATCAATGTAGATTGATACCATCTTAAATTAAAAAAATGAATCAATGGTTCCAATCCATTGTTCCATGAAATGGATGTAATATGAATGATTATTAAGTATCTATTTAACCATTATCCAAAGAAAACAATAGGTATGAACGAACAATGAATGTGGGATAAAATTATCAAAACACAAACATGATGAAAAGAGCTCAACCAATGTTGGTGTTGACCTTTATTTTTTTCCTGTTAGAATGATTAATGAAGAGATATAAGTAATCAATAGTAAAATTCCACAATCTAGTATAATATTTAACCCAAACACTCAATACACTTGATCTGTTAATCAATTATTTTGTTAATTGATTCATATTCATCATAAGGAAAATAAATTGAGGTAAAATAAACCTAAAAAGACCATGCCTTGTGAATTATTGATCACTGATGAATTACGAATCCATGTCATTTTGATTGGCGAGATCCTTGATTTATGTTGGCAAACTATTCACTAATGATAGATCTGTTAATGTTCATCTATGGAAGATCCTCAAATGGATTATCTCTTAACCATAAAGGCTATGTTGATAACCTTATGAAATAGTTAAAACTATGTTAATATTGATGTTTTTTATATAATTTTACTATAAAAATTAAAATTTTTATTTACTCAAGTGAAAACTTTATCACAATCTCTTGAAAATAAAAAATATTATGTCACACCTATGCTAAAACCGACACATTAAACCCCACATAGGCCTTCTATTTTTGATCCATTTCTACATTTTAGAGTTGTTTCACTTTTTAATGAAAACAATTCATGAATTCATTTAATATATTTAATATATTTCAAACATCAATTTTGGGTTCACCGGGCCTCAAAATCACATGATATCATAATGCATAGACTCTAAAATATGACTACATATATATTGAAATATATTATATGGAAAAAACTATGATATTAATTTCTCCCCATCATTGTTATTTACATCCCAAAAATAAAAAATAAAAGACCACATAAAGAGATGTGGGTAATGAGCACACATCTTGGTCTCCCTCTCTTAGGTGCTCTCCTGAAGATTATTGTGCTGTCAGTAATCACACACTAAAGAATCAATCACCCATGGGAGGTCTTACCATGAAGAAAATCAATATATACCAGGTACTCTACAAAATTATCTCATCCTCAACGTCCATCACCCCCTAGTTGACAAAATGTTGTGTGTTATGGACATACCTTATAAGTTGCGACATGTGAAACTTGTCATGTACCATGTCAATAAGAAGGGTAGATCCTATCAGTGTACCACCACACCAATTCTATATACTCTCTAAAAAGGGATAATGAATCTTTATGGTGTCTTTCCACCCATGAAAAATCTCCACAGTCCACATTGAGGTGAGACCCATATGAACATAGGGCCTCCCCCCTAAACTCCAAAGGCCACTATCATTATTCTGTAATGGACTTAAAATGTCTATGTGTAGTCCTCATCCACTCCTAAAACACCCACATATTGACACTAATTTTCCACACCAACTCTTGGCCCAAAATTGATGACCCTACTGGGTTTGTACAGTATAGCGGTGACCTGAAGGGTTTCTCATATAATGCCTCAAAGAGTGCTATACTGATGGTGGAATTGTAGCTGTTTCTGTACTGAAACTCCACTAATAGTCTGATATTTTCCCGAATATGGAAAATTTTGAACATGAAAGACAATGAAATGTAATCCCATTCCTAACTAGTCTTATCATTCCTGATATCTGTGTAGGGGTGAAAAATTATACTCAAATGAAACTGACTCCCAAGGGATTCATACAATCCCTTCCATAAATAATATGTGAAGAAATCATCATGGTTGTACAAATTTCATTGAGGTAACTCCATGAATATGTACTATCTCTTATATGTAAAGGTTTCATAATCACTCTAATGGACTATGCACTCATAAGGAAAGGAAGTGAGATAACATGGTCATTCTGGCTTCGTTCACCCATATAGAATCACATTCTCTAAACAATCATCGTAACCCCATCAAATTTCCATTGATTTCTATTACCAATTTTACATTGGAACCTAAAGGGGTTTAGATGAACCCACTAGAACATGATTCACATCCTCTAATTGCTGACAAGTAATGCATTGAGAGACAAAATCAAAAAGTCCATTTTTAATCAATGGAAAAAAACCATCTCTGGATTTCCTTGTACATCTTCTTCATACATTTATGTACCACCAATGGATATGTATGAAAATGCCTCACAACCCCCTCCTAAATCATTATTGGTACCATCATGCATCCTCTTAAAAGGATGAAGTGCTCCATTCATTTGAAAAATACATCAACAATACATCAATTGGATATTTGTGTACATATGGTTTCATAGTGAATATCTCAATGTGGACCATACTTAACTTTCTGTAATGTGGGGGGGTTAACAGCCATCAAATGGAGGTATTATATACCATCCCAATTCACATTGTATTACTATAACCAGGACAACTACTCTTATTCTTCACTTATTAGCCATGAACATGATCTACTACTAATAGAATCATACATCACATTCCCCTTTCCCAAGAGTATGGATAATATTGAATTAATAATTCTAGAGGAATACTATGCATCATCTCTACCTCAATTTAGGATATTTCTGAGAGATGATATACATAATACTATTATGTTCATAATATATGATAAATCACTCACCCATATGCTACAATCACCACAACTTTAGTGAAATGACTTCCAATGTAAGGTCAAGATAACTAGTCTTGTAGTTATGCTCTTGTGGTATCAACTAACATGAAATATATGATATCAAAAAATTCCTCTATATCAATACTTAAACAAGATTAGTGCCTTATTCATCATTCAACATTGTGGACTCAACACCATCATCTAGAAATCTCAATATGGGAGTGTGTATCAATCACTTCCGCAACACCTCAAAATCTTACTAGAAGATATTTTTTCACATGAAATGATCCCCCCTTTAGGTCTATAGTAAAAAGGGAGATAATAACCAAGAGGAAATTCATTTGAATATCCCATATTAGCCTACCAAAAAAATATCTAAACTTATTTCACACTCTTGGGTGGCTCTCAAGTTGGCATTGCATTGAATTTTTCTGTGTCCACTACAACATTGTTTTCAGAGATAAAACATCCCATAAGGTGGAAATCTTGAGTCCTTGACCAGAGCTCTAAGAGAACATCATAAATTTGGTTCTCTGAGAGAATTTCCAAGACCATCCTCTACTGACTCGCGTTATCCACCTTCGAAACCAAGTACACAAGGATGTCATCATTGATGGTCAATACAATATGGTCTAAGAAACGATAAAAGATATGTTTCATGAGTCCCATAATCACAACATGGGAATTCATCCTTAAAAGAGAAATAAAAAAGAACTCATAGTGCTCATAACAACATCCTAAAGTTGTCTTTGATTTATCTTCATTGTGTACTTATAGTTGGTGATAGCCATATCTAATGTCAATCTTTGAGAACCATCATGCCCCTCTCAACTAACCAATTATATCATCAATAAAAATTAGTTGATTATTGTTATTTAATACCACATTGTTTAGGAAATGAAATTATACAGAATGCTAAGCCTCTTGTCCACCATCATGGTGAATTATAATGGAGATTCCATGAGTGAAATGTTGGGCATGACAAAGCCCATCCTTTGTAAGTCCTCCGACTACACCTTCATCTCGTGATTCTATACGAGAGACATATGATATGATTGGGATGATATTGGGGTCATTTTGGGGTGTAAATAAATATAAAATCGTCTCTCTTATTGTGGTGGTAAGTTTATAATTTCCTCAAGGAAGACATCTTCATATATCACCACCATTATAGGAAATTGTGTGCTCAAAGAATCTATTGTACCAAGATCATGTTATCCAACTAGTCTGTAATCTGATGCACACTGCTATGAATGAGCCTATAATACACTATATTGGTATCCTTTTCAGCGATAAAGAAAAACAAAATCCCAAAACTATAAACACATCACATCCTCCATTTGAAACTGTCTACCTAGGGATGGATTGAAGATAATCAGTCCATACCTAAGATGAATTCATAAGGCCTCATATCTATTACAATGAAACCCCAAAAGAAACTCTCATATCTAAGAGTAAGGGAAATCTTATAGATGAAGTGTCTGATCACTGAGTCACCTCTAGTAGGAGTGTCAATGCTTGAGGATCGAGCTGAAGGGTTGACTTGAATCATTATGTATTTAAATACAGTGGTGGAATGAATCAAGTGGATCAAAACCATGTAATTAAATTTCATATATAATGTATATAATAAATTTATAATACATCATATGATCCCTAAATCATTTTTTTCATAAGCATTAGTCACATGTAGAGTCCCTCTCCACAGTGCATCAGCTCTCTAAGATGGGCGGGTAGCACTTGGAGGTGGCAGTGGTTACAATTCAAAATGTTTCGAACCTAAAATTGTTCTCCCATGTTCTATTACTTGTACTCTATTTGTTAGAAGTAAATTATCCAACTACAACCTCATCTTTGGTGGACTCTCCTCAATCTCACTAACAATCACAAGTTTGGTCGAGTAATATCGTGCATGATATCCTCGATCATTAAAATAGTAAAACCCACTCTCACTAAGATTACTAGATCTATACAATGATAACTAAACCATAGATCCTATATCATAAGATAAGATCATGAAGCAACTCCCATGTTTATGTACCTATGTCTATTTTCGGTTTCCTGCTTCCAATGTCTCAGCTCCCATGCACCGAATGCCGAAACAAACTGTCTATATATTCTCAACTAAGAATTTCTCATACATTAACGAATGCCCAAAAAAACCCTTCAATAGTTGTAATTCATGGTGGTATCACACTAGGTAAAATGTCTTGACATATACCTTCATCGATGGACTGACCTCGAATGAAATGATGATGCACCATATCCATCATTTATCAAGAGTGGTTGGTGAACCTAGAAGAATAATTAGTGATAAACATAGTTCCCTATTGAATGTATAGATGTTGTTAGATGTGAAAAACTATAATGTACCAAGAGAGAATAAATCCGAAAAAATAAATAAAACTCACACCATTTATGAGTTTCCACATCATATGACTAGGAAATTATGTCCCACCATCATCCCATAGTTCAATAGAGAAGGCTCTCTACCAAGACCAAAATTGGTCTTTTGGTGTCTTAACGATATGAAACACTAACATCACTGATTGAAGCCAGTTCTTATTCACCTATTTTTATACCAATCCATGGAACAGGAGGGGTCATTATCATTGAATATAATGAAGAACTGACATCCTTCACACCTCATTTTTTGGTACCATCTGTACCATCTATTCCTCAAAAAGAGGTGGTACGATTCGTGAACCTCATAATGTATAAACTTCTATAACATGGCCCCGTATCAAATACTAATTGCTAATGGCATCATCCTCATGATCTTGTTGCTAAATCCTAACCAGAAGACGATGTTGAGTAATACTAAAATAGAAAAGATATACCACAGTCAATGAGATTATCTTGGGAGATAACTCTAGATGGACATAAAAACACAACCCATTCCAATATGATGCATGTGTCAATTCCCCCACCCCCTAAACCCAGTGATTACATGTACCAAGTTGACATGTAGAGTGTTAGAATCCTATTGAATTGATACATTGAGAACTCCATTACCACTGGAGTCCTTGTCTTGAGAGATGAACATAAAATAATTAAATCTATTTCCATAAAACCAAAACCAATCTCACTACTGGAAAAAAACATCAAAACTCTTATCTTAAGATGGAACTCTACACTATTAACACCCTATCATGTCTTGACTCACTATGTAATTCATGTATAGCGATATGTTGAGTGTGAAAAAACCATGTAGAACATTAATATTTTTGGTTCTTGCGACTACTGTCCAATAAGTATAAATATCACATGAGATTTGTGGACATAAGGTGCATGTTCATTTTCACACATCACCAAAACCATCGAATAATGAAATGTAAAATATAGTTGATAACCAATGTATAAACACATATAAATTCCATAGTCATAGTGTCAAAAAATCATGGATTTTGGCAAGGGAAAAATAAAATACCACAAGAAAACTATAAACATTTTAAACTAATTGTAATGAGTGAATATAATGAATTTTGAAATCTAATATAAACTATGGTCTAACTCCCCCAAATCAAAGATCTACCTTCTACTAGTCTATTAATAACCCTATCGAATAACTGTTCATCTGAATATCCAAGAAACATGTGGAAATAGACCATTTATGGGTGAGTATAAATATACCCCATAAGAAACCCTGAAATCTCTATGAAAAAAATCATAAAGTATATTAGTCACATCATCAAAGGGATATGTCAACATCGTAAAAAACCAAAACATCCAGACATATTCATAGAATACATGTAGCCTCAAGGGAAGGTCACAACATTATTGTCTGCCTTGGATTCTAGTTTCAAGGTTCCATATGGCAGTCTTCTAAAAGAACACACTCCAAGAGTCAGATAACACTGATGGAGTCTATCTGTGATGTTGTGCTTATTGAGTCTCATCATAAGAAGTATGTGCTGGATGTCTTAACAGGTTGATACATAAATGGGGATCACGCCATGGGCCATGGGGGATACCCAAAACCAATCTAGATTAAACCACTTTATTGGGGATTAATGTTTGTATATTTTTGGTAATGACGATTTTAAGAACCCCACTGAGGGAAAATTATTATGATAGGGGATCCCACTATGTGCCTCACAGAGGGATTCAAAAAACCATATCCTAGATGGAATTTTCTCATAAGATATCACCATACAATACTTATAACATGTTTACATTCTAAAACCTTAGAAAAATGATCAAGGAAACATTACCTAAAGGATCATATCCATGCGGAAGGGAACAAGGGATCCTAGACATATTTTATGGAATATATATTTTGAACTATAGGTACACGATGCGTATATTATATACTAAGTCTATCCATGTATAAAAACCTATTACCATTTCCCTGTTCATGTACACATGGTTTTGCAGGTATATATGGCCATGACCAAGTACACAACTCTTCTCATGGATTCTGACATGGTCATGTGCTTATCTGTGTAATCCATTAGTACAAATTGAGTCACCATGTCAAGTCACACAGCAGATGACATGTGTCAGACCATGTGTGATACATGTATCCTCTTCATAAAACCTAGCACAATATCCAGGGTCCCAACAGTGTGAACTCCGAGATTTCATGCTTTGAATATCAGAAATTTTTAGAACCCATGGATCATTATACTATCATATCCTCCTCCATATCCACCATATATGGTCGATCTGAGCAACTATTCCTCACTCTCACTTTCTCTCTAGAAAAAATCCATTCTAATCCCACGGTAAATCTTTATATTGCATCTCCTAGTCACCATATATTAAAATCCACATGAAGAAATCCAATAATAACTTGATCTCTCACTATATCTCAACACATCATCAATATAAACCCAAATATATGGTATCAATCTGATATGACATGAAACAGGTGCGCAAGATTTGACTACTACGTTTTTATTGAAGCACTATCTAAATTAAATACTGGTGAAGAATTAATAATGAATGCTAGATGAAATTAAGGAAACCTAAACAATAGGAATGGAACTAAGACAATGTTCATTTTTTCTAGATTCATTGTTATAATAATGACGAATGATGATATAAAAATAATCAACAATATAAATCTCCAATCCCAAATAATGTCTAACAAATACCCATAATATGCTCAATATGTGAATCAATTAATTTTTTGATTTATTCATGTTCTTCATATTAAATAAAAAATGGGGATAAATATATATAAAACAAAAAACTTACTTATAGATAGGTCAATCACCAAGGAATAATGAATATGTGTCATAGTCATTGGTGAGATCCTCGATTTCCATTGGCACACTGATCGCAAAAGCTTGATCTGTCGATGTTCATCAACAAGAAGCTCTACCATTGGAACCCCTCTAAAACTCCATGATTATGAATACATAACTAAAATCTGGTTATATCTAGGATTATATATATGTTTATTACGTTTCTATGTCATAAAGTAAAAATAAAATAATTATTTAAACAATATATTATATATGAATGTAATTAATTATTCACAAAAATCCAACATCGATGATGATTATGTATCGTACAGGTTAAAAACAATGCTCTAAACTGAACACCAGCATCAGATTTTTGATATGTTCCAATGTAAGAGTGTTATTAACCTTTTTACCAAAAATTGAATATATAAGTAATTAATATATTTAATATATTTCAACAATTAATTTAGGGCTCATTGGGACCCAAAATCCCATGACATATTAGTGCATAGTCTCAATAATATTAATATATATAAACAGAAGACATTACCTAGAAAAAGGACATTATGTATTGGGTAGAATTTTGGGTAAGTATCAATTCATAGAATGTGTGAGATGAAGGGGTGGTATTTATAAGGGGATGATAGGGGTGTTTTTGAATATTATATTCCTTAGTTTATTATTTTGTACCAAGACTACCAATAGTGAAGATTATTATTACTATATATAGTATTTAGTTTATGTGTGGTTGAGAGAATGGTCATTTACATCATTCATGACTCATTTGTGCATTTATTTTTTATAATGAGAAATAACATATTTTTTTGAATGTTACAACTCATTATAAATTCTCCTATTTTAGAAAATCACCAATAATTTACCAAAAAATTTCAAAATGAATATTAAAAAAATGAAATATATTTTATGAAACACAATTTCTAAAAATGGTAAATAAAATTTCCAAATCAATTATTTATTTATTTCAAAAAATAGGAATTTCAATATAATGATAATTTTTATGACCCTTGTGAAATCTTCTTGTTGTCTCATAAAATGATAATACATTTTAAAACAAATTAATATTAAATTATGAACATAATTTTTTGAAATAAACATTATTTTATATCTTTATATCTATTATAAAAATAAAAATAATATGTACATTTTACAAAAAATTCAACGAATTAATTAATCATTTTATTAAAAAAGTATTTACTTTTATCAAGATATAAATATTTCATTTTTATCATTTTTATGATAAAATAATATTATTTTACCCTTCCATTGGTTATTTTTCTATCTTAATAGTTATGTTATTATTTCCCATGGTTAGATTTATATTCATAATACTATATTAATATTCCAATGGTAAAATTTGTAATAGTCAAATGGGTTCCCTAATTTTTATGAATACTTTATATTTCTTTCATTCTTCAATAAATTTTATTAACTCTCAAGGATATTTTTTTCATTTGTATTATATTATTAATATTATACTATATTTATACAATGTTCTCTATGAGTATGTTTATTCTATAGATCGAGAAGATCTGAATTTTCATATTATAGTAATCTTATTTTTCTATTTTTATTCCATTATAATATTTTCATAACTTATGGTGATATTTATTCAATAACTTTAATTTTAAAATTATTATAATAAAATGTTTTTGGTTTACTAATATAGATAAAAAAATTTATATTATACTACATAATTAAATATGATATATTTATATAAGAATGTAATTTCCATTAGTAATAATTTTAGATCAACACACCCCGATTTTATAAGTTGTTTTGGGATCACTAATGAAATATTTTATATTGATATTAGATGTAATAATCTATAAATATTGAATTCCATATCTGGAGGATATAATTTCAATCATTAAATTTTTATTCATAAATTTCTTAAAAACTTTTTTGAACCCATAATAAAAACACATTCAGTTTTCACATTAATACATGGAATTATTTTTATTTAATTAGAAAAAATATTTAAAATAAAAAATGAAAAAAATATTGAGGTAATTTTTTTAAAAAAAATACATGGGAACTTTTATTGATTGGTTTATATGGAAAAATTATTTTGTGGATGAAAAAAATCTGTCAGTCCATATATATTATATAAAACATTATTGTTTCACTATTATATAAATATAAAAAGTAACACAGATGAAAAATGATAAAAACAAACGTTTTAAAAAAATTATATAGAATGTAAAATTAGTTCAATAAATGACTTTTATAATTAATTTATGGAAAAAATTATATTCTTGTAATAATTTCAAGAAAATGGATAAGGAAGAAAAATATTTAAAAACATTACAAAAATTTATAAATAAATATATAGTAACTTAAATCCTATCTAGCATCGAATGTTCTACAACTCGTGAGTAATAAAATTATTCTATTTATCTAATATATAAATAAGAAAATTATTTTTCATTTAATTAATATTATTAATATTATTTTATTTATTATATTTTTTATTGAGTTAGTATAATGGTTTTGTTCACTTTGAATGTTTTGGGGTAGTTCGGTTTATAACCTCAAAAACCCAATTCTGCATTCACCATGGTCAAGGTGGTTTTGTCCCCACTATGTAAAGAAATTTAAAAAGTATACTTGAAATATTTATAAGTTATATATACTTTTTAAACCATACATGTAAGGCATTCATGAAAAATTAACAATATTGTTTCATAGAGACGGTATCCCGCATGTATGCATGAATGCGTTTTTCATTTTTCTAACTTGTTGAAAATAAAGAAATTAGATAATATTTTACATAAAAATAAGAATAAATACATAATTAAATTCATATTTTTTCATTTGTTCCATCCTTATTACCATCCTTATAATGAGAAAAATAAAAAAATGAATCATATAACGTTATGGATATGTTATTACGCACAATCACCTAAACGGTGTTATAATTTCTTAATGGATGTGAAGGTAAGATGATTGATGATATATTATCAATATATACTCATAGTTATTTCACTTATAACATATATATTCATTTTCAATCATTTTATCCCACCAAATAACCCGGTGATGAAAACTGAAATACATTGCTCCTTAATGGTGCTAGTCCAGACGTATGCACAAGCAATGTTTCTGTTTCACATAAAATGATTAAGGAATGAAAAAGGATATGAAACAATCATAATAAATTATATTTTTTAGGGTATATATTTATTTTCTTATATCACAACGTTCCAGAGAGTATTTATGTTAGTAAAGGAATAAATAAAAAGAAAACAATTGGTTAAGAAGAATACCTCACCTTCAGACAACTATATCTGGATTATACATAATTCCTTCCTTAGAATGTACTATAATAAACAAAATCTCTATGAAATTGGGAGAGATGTTATAAATGTATTTTTATAGGTATTTTCTGATATTAAGACATATTTATGAGTGTAGAATAAAATAAAATGGGTGTCCATTTATAAGAAAGGAAGAGGACACACTTGGACATTTTCAAGTTATTAAAGCATATTAATGTCTTAATCAGGAAAAATGCCTCCAAAATGATTTATATTAGAATAAGAGATGATATTCGGTCTCAATATGACACAAATATTGGATTTAGACAATTTTTATGTCATTTTAACCCTTTTTATTTTAGTTTGAATTTTTTTAACCTATTTTAACTCTTACCATGGTAACTACATTTTTTTACAAAAGTTATTATTCATAATTATTAAAATTTAATATGGAATCATTACCAAATATATGAATTATGATAAAAATTAGGAAATATATTTTATTAAATTCAATTTCTATATGTGCTAGAAATTACATTAGAACTAATTCAGTAAAATGTGATGAAAAATAGTTTTCTAGAAAAATTCATTTGTAATTATAATGTTGATTTATACCAATGTAAAGTGAATTGATGATTAAAAATAAATTTATTGGTTTATTTTTAATATAAAGAAACAAATTACCATTTAAAATTAATAAAAAGTGTAGTTATACTTTTTAAATAAATTAAATTAAAGATAGTTTTCTTGAAAATCATTATATTTGACTATTCTCCCAAAAAATCATCTTTCGAAAAAAATCAAACAAATTCACTCTAAGATAATTTTTAATTTTTTATATAAATAACAATATCCAATTTATAAAATATAAAAATAAATATTTTGAAATAAATATTTTCAATAAAACCTTATATTATATTTAATGAAATTTTGTAAGGATAAATTATATCATTTTTATTGAAAAATCACATAATATTCTTATAATAAATATAAATCTATAAAATATAATTCATGAATTTTAATGAGGCATGAAATTTATTTTTTATTACAATTAATTTGTGTTTTAAAATACTGAACCTAATATCTCTAATTAAATTTATAAAATTAAAGAATACACTGAAATAATTTAACTACCTAGCGTTTTTTTACCGTATACCATTATTTTTATAGAGGAATAGCAGTTACATAAAAATTCAGTTAATTTAAAAAAATTATTAATTAAATAACTTTAAAAATATTATTGGTTGATTTTATTTTTAAATGCACAACCTATAAACTCCATATAATCAAAATTGTATAAGAATTGTAAAATTTCTTAAGAAGCTAGTACAAAGAGGAAATTCGAAAGACCTAGGGATTTAAATACTATTGTATAAGAACTATTATTTTGGATGAATGATGTTTCATTCTTCTAATTTATGAAAATTTGTATAGTGAGAAAGATGGAAAATCAATTTGGAAGATCCATATTAATTGATGAAATAATTGGATGTTATGTCAATATTTCTCATATTGGTGGTGGTAATGTTTTATCTTATGGGAACTGGTATATCTTTTCAGGACGTGCTTAGTGTGGGTTGCAATATGATCACAATATGATAGTGATCCCAAAACACATTTATTTTATATAATTCTTATTAGTTGAGAATTTTTGTTTTAGGATACTAACCAAATATTTTATAGTGTAGGTTTCCCTCATTAGGACAATCCCATGTAAAAAACTTATTTTCATCGCTCCATATTTTATTTGCTACATATATGTGATGATGAATTTTTTTTGAGAATATGATAATTCTAACAAATAATGGATTTCCATTTTGGGTTGTTAAAAATTTTATAACGATACATATTATTCTACACCTCTTCTGAGTGGTTCACCAATTCTAGGGAATATCATTGTAACTAAGATAACTCACAAGAAAATATGGATAAATACCCACATAGATAATATACTACCTCATTTCCACCAATATATGGAATTTTTTATAATGAATAAAATTATTATTTTCAAATTGTATATGCTAAAAGAAAAAAGAATATTGAAAGGAAATGTACTGTATAAAAGTTAAAAATGATTTCTTATGACTGATTATTGGCAAGGATAAAAAAATAATTTATAGGAATATAAGAATTTATAGATGATTTAAAAGTTAAATTAATCACCTCTTACAAAACATTAATACAATAAAAAATTAGAATGAACTATATTAAGACTTATTTTAATGAAATTAACTAAAGAAATAATATATCTATAATTTTTTAAATAATTTTTTATAATAGAATATAAATAATTTTATTTCAATGAAAAATTTATTTTGTTAATTTTTTGGTTACATTTCTAGAAAAAATGGTATACGTCTCTTTAAGAATAATTTTCAAAAAAATAAACTAATGTTTTGTAGTCAGTATTTTAGTAATAAAATATTTCAATAATCTTTATATTAAAATATATAATTAAAAAAGTTGATGAAACATGGAGAAAATTTTATAACATATATAGAAGTGGAAATAAATCGATTTATATTATTTTCTAACAATTTCAAAGAAACCCACATGAAATAAAATAATTATAAAATTTTATTTTGGGTATATATAAAAGGAAATAAGAGAGGTATAAAATATACATCATATTTTACATTAAATTAAGTATATAAATTATATTAGTATTAAAGAAAATTTATATTGAATTGAAATACCCAATATAGAATATGAAAATCATCTATTATAAAAACAAATTTTTATGAAGTAAGAAATAATAACAATGACGATTTTGATAAGTAAATATTTTATAACCATAAATAAATATAAAATATAAAATGATATATAATATGGATATAATATGTCAATCGTTTATGAACAAATACATATAATAATGTGTACGACAGAGTAAAAGAATATTGAGAAAAAAAACATTATGACATTGGTAATATATGAATAAAAGGAAAAAAAAGAGAAAACAATAAATGAAATTGTATATGAATTGAGTAAAAAATTTGAATTATGATAAAACATGTAAAGGGGTGGTGTATAAATTATATAAAATTAATTAGGTGAACAATATTAAACATGATTTAAATCAAATAAATAGATACAAAAAACTGTTATAGATATATAAATTTTTAATGAATTTGTGATTAATCAAAGTGTATTTTTGAGGTTAAAAGGTAAATCATAAAATTTATAGACTCTAAATTATAGTAGACTAATGTATATAATAATAGAATATATATAATAATAATGATAAAGAAAAATAAATTCAAACCAAAATGGGAGACATTTGGTGATGGAAACTTTTACCTTGGATTCCAGCATACGTGGTTTCACTATAACTTATTTTTTGAAAATTTTAAAATAATTAATATTCTATTTCTTAACTTTATTATGATTTATTACAATGTTCATTACATGTATGATCTTATTATGTTTTATAAAGGTGAAATCCATAACACACGTGCTCCATTAATTTGTAAGCAATGATAATGTTATATATAAATAATTATTTAAATATTAATATTACCATTGTAGAATCGTAAACAAGACACAATTTCCTTATTAATGTAATATAATATTATTAATTATTTTCTCTTATCCATATATTAATTAGTTATTATAACATGATCTATTTATGTGGTTAAACCGATCAAAAAATAGAACATACTATAACAATGGATTAACATGATGTTGATGTTGTTTTATTATAATATAAGTATTTTATTTTTATATTAAAATAAAATATATGTTGTAAAAATTATAAATAGGATTATATGAGAAGTATGATGTGATAATAAAAGAAAATAATGGATAGTATCTAATTTAATATAAATAATAAATCTTAACCTCTTCTAGAAGCCTTCATATATTGAAAAAAATTATAGGGATCCCTTTGTGTACAAAAAATAATTATAAATGTGCTATAAATTAATTTTAAAATAATATGGTTAGATTATATTGGGGAAAATTTTTTTATTACTTTTTGGTAAATGGTGGTTGAGGGGTCATTTTTATGGGATAATGAGTTTCATTTCTTCAATTACCCATTTCTTAAGGATAAAAAATATAATTTCTCATGGAAAGTGGATCAATAGTGTATAATGGATAACAATGGGTCATAAAACAAGTCATTAAAAAATTTAGAAATATTTGCAAATGAATGTTTTATGACATTACACCGTATTTTAACCCTTTTACCTAAATTTACAATTTACTATTATAAATCGCTTATAACTCAGTAACATAGTTTTTTGAAAAAAAATGAAATTGACTATATTAGATAATATTTACATAATGATCTTAATATTAACGAAATTTTATTATATTAATTTCATATACATGATTAATATTAATTTTCAAATAATTACTTATAATGAATAATATATTTTTTAGAAACATTCTATGTTAAGTATAAAAATCGATTTTTTATTCTATTACAATTAATAATCATTTATTTGTGGGTCATTTTGTTGGTTTTTCAAAAAATATATATATTGAAATTACACATAGGTTTTAAATTTTTTAAAATTATGATAGAATGGTGTTGAGGCCCCTTGTTCTTTTAGCTTCATTTATCCTTAGTTATAAACTCATGGATTTAGAGCCTCCAAAAAAAATTTACTCAAATAAAAGACATGTTTTATTTTTATATTAAAATTGTTTATTTATATTTTTAAATTATATACTTTTCATTAAATATATATCATAAATTACAAAAAAAATTTACTAATATTATTCTCCACAATACATATATTAAATTATTCTGAATATATAACTAAAATCCTCACTCAAGGAATCATATTACAGGGGAGGGTGCCCTGGAAATACTTATTGATTTGCAAAGTGGGATTTAGCTTTTCCTTTTCCTACATAAGAATAATACAATATCATTAATAATAACTAGTAATTAATTAATAATAAATATTTATCAGTAATTAATTAATATTAATAATAAGTAAAAACTAATTAATAGTTACCACTTACCATTAAATATTCTTAATTATTAATTTAAATATTAATTAATAATAACTAATTATTATAGTATTTTTATTAATATTTATTCGTTTTTTATATTAATATTTATTAATTAAATATTAAATATTAATTATATAAAAATAATCAATAAATAAAAATATAACTTAATAATTCATAATCATAATAAATAACTTATTAATTAATAATTAATAATATTAATAATAACTAAATAGTAATAAAAACAATAATACTTAATAATTATTAATTATTGTTAGATCATAATTATTATTAATACATTATTAATTGGAAATTAAATAATATTATATAATAAATAATATATATATACATATATATATAATTAATTTATTAAAAAATAATTTCTAATTAATTTTTATTAATTAATATATTTTAATTAATTATTAATTAAATAAATTTAAATAAAACTTGTTAGGGTCAGAGCCCCAATTTTGAAAAAAAAAATAGGGAGAAGAACTAAAGAGGATGGGGTTAGAGAGTAAAATACTACCATCAATCCAATTGTAGGGTTTGTAACTATAACACCATGATATTTTATAAAAAAACAATGTTCGATATGGTATGTGACACGCAACACCATGCTTAACAACAAACAAAATATTGAACCATTATAACCAAGCTGATAAATTGGCTGATATAAATAATATAAAAAACATTATAAAACAAATAAATATATCATATTCAGTATAAATTATTGATAAATATTTATTATATAATCAATCAACTTTTATTAATGTGGTTTTATTCTTCAAGAATATTTTTTCTTTCAAAATGAATTTTATTTTTTATCAGGAAAAAAATATTATAATTATTTATTGGAAAAATTAGAAAATTTATTTTATAATTTGAAAATTGTTTCTAAAATATCCATATAGAAACAAACTTGGGTGAAATATTATAATTTTTAGTCATTATATATTTTTCAGTGAATAGTTTGAATTCTATTTTTTTTTGTAAAAATGTAATTTATTTTCAATGAATTAAATATATTAAGATGTACAGTTAATTTTTTCATGTTATTTCATGTAATATAACTATTATTTAGTTATATTCAGACCACTTAATATGATTTGAACCAATTTCATAATTTATTTTAGTATAATTTTTATTTGGGTTTAAAATGGAATTTTCATTAAAACTATTTTAAAGTGTGTAATGTTTCACATTTTTAATTCATTAAAACCACCCCTAATGATTATATATTTAAATAAATTATATATATTAAATATAAATAAATATTAATTTATTTTTATAAAATTATTAACATTATTTATATAGTTAATTAAAAATATTCATCCTTCAAGAAATACACTTATAAAAAACTCAATATTCATCGCATCTGTCATTTTAATTTAAAATTCAAATTTTCAGATACTATGAATTAAATATGGTAAAATAGATTTCGTATTATAAATCATTATAACATATACTACCTATTAATTGAAACTTATTATTTGACCATAGTTAATAGTGAATGTATACAAAATAAATTACTATGGTTGAAGTGAAAATGGGTTTACCGAGGTTTAAACCAAAAATGTAATGGACAAAATGACCTAAAAAATTATATAAAAACTATTTTATGGTAATTTTAGAGAATATAAATTATATTTATCTATAATAATCAAATTCGTATATTTTATTTCATTTAAAAAAATGTTGGTACACCTTATTCAATTCAAAAATTACAAGTATACCACTAACCTCACCTATAAACGGACACCCCATCTCCTATAATGATCACACAGTAAAACATTTTTTTGGAAAATAGCATTCACTATATCATATTAACTAAAAATTCCCCATCCTAGAATTATTTTTTTCCTATAAAACCATTATAGGAAATCTTTATTTATAGTCTTAAATATGTTGTCCAAGAAAAGGTAAAATTTATAACTATGGGGTTTTTGTATTATTTATTCAGCTAACTCCTTATAATCTTCTTCAACTATTATCACATGATAAAAAAATTATCTAATATATAAATAATTCATTTATTAATTTCATAAACTAAATCCATATCCTCTTCTATCAAATGGGATATGAAACCATTATTTGTGTGTATGGTGGTCTACAACCTCGCGAACTGAAGCCGTTCCTTTTCCATCATCACATCTCATGGATTTTAATAATAATGGAACTATATTATATATATATTTATGATATATTTTAAATTATTACAATTATATTTTATTATATCATAGAAACAATTTTTACTTTCAATTTCATGGGAAAAACTATGACGTCACTCGTGTATTTGATGGACTATCGCCTCACGAAGTGATGTGATTCGTATTTCAATAACGCTTTAAAAAGAAGGTAAAAATAATAATGTTAATGAATATATTTTATATACTATAAATTATAATGATATTCATGAAATATTTATCATTATGACAGATTAATTTATAATTTTTATTCATACACTTAGAATTTATATACTCGTTTGTGGACATGAAGACTACCGACTCCACAAAGTGATGTGATTATTTTTTCATTACCAAGTCAATATATATATATATATAATATTTAAATAAATAATATAATATTAAAGAAACTAATATCATTCTTGATAGATAAACTAATCCAAATCATTTTTCTATAATGATCATTGAAAATGTAAATGTTACTCATGCACTTATATGACCTACCATCTCTATGATCATAACATAGTATTTTTTTCATAAAAAATTTCATTATTGGTTTTAAAAGTATATTTGATGAATCAATATGAAATATATTTCATCATTAATATTATTGATATGTTGATATAATGACAACTTTGACCAAGTTCAACACATAAAATCTGTTTTGAAACAATGAAGTGAACGTCCTCAAAAGCACCCAATGTTGACTATAATAAATAAATATTTCATTATGTCAAAAATAATAACTAAAAAAATATTTAATTATAAATTATTAATAGTGTAAAATATTATTAACAAATAAATAAATGGTTTATTATTATATTTTTTTTATGGAAATACAAGGAAATTACGTACTTGAGGTATGGGTTTTTCTCATTTTACTTTTTATATCTGTGATACATACACAATATTTGTAAGTGCATAGCCATGAATAAATATCACTGGGATGGGGATGACATGAATTAATGATATATTTTTCTTTTATGTGTAGTTATTTCAAAAATAAACTTCAACTCCTATTATAGAGTTACCCCTATCCCTAAAAAACAATTACACATCCACTAGAACATAAGAAATTACAATATTCACTACTCAACAAGAGTATTTCTGCCATTTGTTTAACATGGAATTAATCCAATACCCCACAACCCAAAACAAGAAAAATCCTTTTATATGGAATGCAATGAGTAGGAAAACGCCTTAAACTCATGTAGTAATATGATTAATACAACAATACATGTTAATTAAGTTCCAAGAAATGTCGTAATATAGTTTTTTTTATATTTTATGAAATATGTTTAAATGATTCCTTTTCTACATTCACAAATATGTTATTCAAACAAATAATCACTTTCCTACCCATTAGTTGGTATGAAACATCTAGGACCTCATAATGATAATCATTCTGATTTACAAGTCAGATCTTTTTAGTCTGATTGCCATGTCCCAATACAAAGTCCAATGAAAATAATCTTCCAGAATTCCACTAAAACTATTATAAAATAATTAATCCTCAGTATAAAAATTCCAATATGATTCCATGTCTGATGATGCATCCTATTAATATTATCATCTGAATATGATCTTATCTATTCTCATTTAATTGTTATGTCCATCAAACTTCCACATGCAAGCCCGATCTAGGAATTACATCACTCGATAATTCTTTATATGTACACCTTATCTCTTCAATGATAAATTAATTTATTAATGTCAAATGTAATTATCCATTTACAGGAGTCCCAAAAATTGTATGGGCGGGATTATGAAAATCATTATCGATCAAAAAAATTTCCTTAATAAAAATTTTCATTGAATTTGGGGTGCATGTCAGAAAATCGATGCTTCTAAAATATTCTGAAAACATCTTGAACCTTATGAGAAGATAAAATAGAAAATAAAGTTACTTTAAAATTATATCAATTTATAATTCCTCATTGGAATTTCTTCACTATGATAATGAAATTGGATTATTCATTAGTTTTTTCCACATCAGTTGAAAATTAAATTAGAAAACAAACGACTTCTTATTACGATACCCAGAACTTACTACCTATTCTGATGCCCCCTTAACAATAAATAAAATAATATGTTAAATATCCTTTCAATATCAACCTTTACCACACTATTGTGGCTGGTTGAAATAATTATTGTTTTATTTTATTCTAAGACTGGTGATACCACATCTGATGATGTTATCGATATCATTTTCTGTATGATATATGGAACTTTTCATCACTCTACAGATTCAAGTCCGATAGGTCCTGACCCAACTATTCCAACTCAAAATATTTTCTATCTCATCCATGAAAGAAAAACATATCATATTTTTTCAAATCATCACCCACTTTTTTAAGAAAAATTATTCCCCTTGAAAAGAAATCAATAATTTATCTTGGTGAAAACGGTTGAGAACATTGTTAATTAATCTCAAATTATCATCTTTACATCGGCCGCAAGAAAGATTCATAATATTTGTATTCAATGTTTAGAAAAATTGAAATATTTTTATTTTTATCAGTTCCAAAAAATTTACATAAATTAATTATTCCGATAATTTTCATCTGATGATCAGGTTTAGTACGACTCCAATAATTGGTGGAACACTGTGTCTGATGGACCATATCCATAATTTTCAAATTCATATAATTATTTCATTCAGTAATTAAGATCCACATAAAATTAATTAATTAAATATTTATTTCCTCTGGCTTATTGGAATGACTAAAACCAACCCCATAAACTTCTCATGTTATGATAAACCTTCATATCCTTTAAATAAATATTTATCGGGTGATGTCACATCAATAAACATAAACCCTAAATACCCATATAAAACATATTTCTTCTTCTACAAATAATATTCATGTATCCTGACATTCTCATGAAATTTCATAATATTAATATTGGCATATAATCTTCTTACATAATAATTAATTTTTTTTATGTTTCCATCCTTCAAACAAATTATTTATTTTAATCTATTATTACTATAAGTACTGCCTCACCATTCATTCATCAAGATTACATCACATGTTTTATAGAATAATTATGATTTATGGGATCTTCAAGATGAAAAATGAATCATCAGGTTTATATTAGATACATGTAGAATCAGATTCTCTTCCACCTTATGATCATATTCTCATTATAGACCCAAGGAGTGTCTAATGAGCCTTTTCATCTAGAAAACATCTTCCCAATCTGATGGACAATCTTAAGAATTGTGACTCCAAAATAAAGAATATGTTGAATAGGATAATCACAAAAAAAATAAAATGGTGTTGAACTATTTTCCTATTTATCTTCTTTTAAAACAATGAACAACACTTTCAATACAATCTTATTTCATCATTCAAAATCAACTTCATGAAAAATTGGTCCTGACAATCTCCCATTTTGTTTTTTTATTTCAAAAAAATATTTATAAATCAATAATATTTTAAACCTCTACTAATTTATTTCTTTCCATTAATTATAAGCTTACATGAGCTAGATCATTATAATAAATATGAAATGTTCACAGAGAAACCTTGTTGTCCAAAGGTAGTAACTAATGAAAAAATCCTAATTTTTTCATCACAGATTTGTTCACCACTTTTTTTATTCTTCCATATTCCAATTAATTTTTGTTCTTACAACCAATGAAAAATATATAGAATAATTCACACTCTTACATGATGTATTTCACCATACCCACAACTACTTATTTTTACATGCTTCTTCAAATGGATTAAAAGACAAAAATAAATAGAATTTTGAAAAAATTATGCTCTTTTGACAAAATAATCCAAATAAAATACGATATATGGGAAAAAACCATATAACTCAACCATGATTATAAAAAGGTTTAACATTCATATTCAACCTCAATTTATAAAATGGTTTATTCGGAAAGGGTTCTGTAAAAATGTCTGGAGCTTGTTCTAATTTTTGAACATACTTTTTCTTTAACTCATTATTCTCTATATGATCATTGATGAAATGATATTTGATATCAATATATTTTCAATTAGAATATTGAATTATATTTATAATAAATATGGTTTCATAATTATTATCACATCCTATGAGAAAGGGTCACTTCACTTCAATAAGTTAATCTCTCTATTCCATTTTCATCCACATAAGTTGGGTATCTGCTTGAGTGAAATCAACATAATCAGCTTCAGCAATGCTAATAGTTACTGAATTTTATTTCTTTGTATTCTAACTTACACAAATTTGACCTATAATTAAAACTACACCATATGCAGTTGTTCTATCATCATTATTTCCTACATAATCCACATCTGAATACCTAAACAAGAAAGTAATTAATGAGAAATCACACCTGATTCAAAATTTTTTTTGTCTTTAATATATATGAAAATTATTTTTTCCAGCATAAAATGTGATGCTTTTGGAGAACATAGAAATATTTCACATAATGTTACAAAATAAATAATGTTAGGTATCCATTAAGAAAAATATAATAAACATTCTATAAGCTTCTAAAAAACTCTCTGATCAACTTTTTAAACATATACATCTTTAGTAAACTTTGGCCTCAAAAATATCATTGTGGAAATTGGTTTCAAATTCACTATGTTGGACTTTGTGAGAAGATCATTAGCATACATTTCTTGTGAAAAAAGAATGTGTTTCCTATTTTCTAATATCTGTAACCAAAAAATGTATTTCATTTAACCAAACATAGAAATCTCATTTAATTTTTCATATCTTCATAAATCATTCACAAGTCCTTTAATCATTCTTCCAAATAATAATGACATCATCATAAACAATTATATTGATGTTAAAAATATGACCTTATTTAATTTACATATTTCTATCACCCTCCCTTTCCAAAAACTCATCTTTCATAAAAATGTTCCCAATTTGGAGTACCAAGACATTAGAGATTATTTTATCGCACCAAAAACTTTTTTCAACCAGAAAAAATAACATTCATCATTCCCCATAAATAATCCTCGTGGTTGATCGTTGTAAATGTCCTCATCATGATCACTGTTAAAAAAAAAATCAAAAATCACATACATTTGGAAAAAATTATAACAAAATTGTGCAATAATAGATGGAAATATTTTCATGTTTTCTAAATATTCTACTGGATAAATGGTTTCATAAAATTCAATTTCTTCAATTTGTGAGTAAAATTTTCACAATAATCCTTCTTTTATTACTTATAACATTACCATCTTCATTCATATTTTTTTTGAGAATACAATTTCTACTAATAAAATTATTTTCATTCTATTTATGTATGAGTTTCCAGATGTCATTATTTATAATATGAATAAGCTCCTTATTAATAGCCTAAACCTAATCTGGATGACCAAAATATTTATTTACACATTTTGGAAAAACTTATGAAAACAAAGAATTATGTGTAATTATTATTATTTTTTGAACACCATGATATTGATCACCAATAATGTTTTTAGATTCCCTTTCTGTACATTTCTTATGATGGTATTTTTTCAATTCATTCTTATACCTACAATTAGATTCGTGAAATTCTTCTTATTGACAAAAAAACAATAGTTTTCATCCAAATCTAAAACCTTATGAGATGTTCTTTATTCATGTTCATATTCATTAACTAAATGCCTTTTTTATCTTCCTCATAATTTTTAGAACCATTAACATAAATAAACTCAACTAATATTCCAGAATCATTTTTAAAACACCGATATCACCTTCCATCAAGGTCATATTCAAGATAAGCACATTCATCACCTCAATACTCAAACATTCCATGGATACCACCTTTTTTCATCTGGATTCTGGACTACCAAAAACTATTAATTGATTCGAAAAAGTAATCATTCAAAAAAACATTTTATATTGAGTCATATGTAAACATTGTCTATAGAAACATCAATTTTGAATATACATAGTTAATGACTAACCTACAAACATAATGAGAAACTCCATGCTGAAGTCAAAAATTTATTCCCATATCAACCAAACATTTATTCTTCCTTTTATAAAAACCATTTTGTTGGGGAGTGTATATTGTGATGAATTCATTACAAATTCATTACTTATCAAAATAACTTTAAAATTATTAATTTTTTTATTCACCAACATTTTCTCTTTTCAACTTCCTCACTAGAAACTAACATTTCTTCTGAAATTTTCTCTTAAAATTTTTAATAATTTTCCGGGCATATAACTTATTCTTCATATGAATAACACATGTAATGTGACTGAAATCGTGAATGAAAATTATGAAGTGATTATCTCCTTGAGTTTTATGTTTACTCAATTGGCCACATAAATATAAATGAATAAGTTCTCGGGGACTTTTTGGAAAAATTTAATCCTTCTTATGCACTATGTTTATAATAATTATTATAAAAAAATAGCGCAACACAGAAATATTTTTCATGAAATATAAAGAACACCTAAGGTGTTATCTCTCTTAGATAGTTTTTTTCATGTATCACCTACACATATGTGTTATACTTTTATGTCACAACTAGGCTTCTTCCAAAATGCCAATGTTACATGAGTTTTAATCCTCACATGTTTCCTTTTTAATGTTGGCCTCATGTGAATATTTTTTCCATCTTCCTCACATACCAAAACAAACCCATATTTTATTAATAAAACTTATTTACATCATCAAAATGTTTTAAACTCATTTCATGTCTTTTTTCGATTCATAAAAAAATTCCTTTTTTGGATTTAATCTTTTCTTCCACAACGATGGATGATCCAACAACATTGATTTTGATTGATTCAGCATTGCCAAGTGCCACTGTTCCTTTTTTGAATTCTCTCACATTATTCAAAAAATTTAGGACTTGTAGCATATGAGAGGATCACCCACGATCTAGAACATAATTTCATTATCATTTTATAGCTTTGAGTGAGGTTTATACAAAAAGAGATTTTTATTTCCAATTATCATTCTTAATATCTGTATTATATGAAATGTTGACAAAAAAATTGAGATAGTACAAAAAATATAACATTTTTCAAGGATCCTAGGATTATCAAATATTTTTTTTAAAAATTCAATTGGTTGTAGTTTATTTTTAATTTTTACACTAACCTTGTTAGGGTTATTCAAAACATCCTTATTAAAATTCATTATTTGAGTTGATTGAATCTCCATAAAACATTTCCTTATGTAGTTTGTGAAATTGTGTTAATATTTTTGGTTAAACCAACAAATATTTTACATATTTATGAATCCAACGTAATACCTATAGTATCCATTGAAAGAATATTTACCTCTAATACTTTTATACTAACCAGATTGGTGAAGATGTTTTTTAGAAACATTTTTATATTTCTAACCACAACTTTTTTGACTACTAAAATTTCTATTATCAATGTGAATCATTTTTTTCATATTAAATTTATTTTCATCCTTATTAGAACCATAGGTAATAGATACATTTTTGGATTCATAATTTTTAGAAACTTTTGATTTCTCTAGTTTTTTTGTCTTGGCGACATATATATCTTTCCCAGATTTCATATTCTTATACATAATTTTAACTTTCTTCTAATAATTTAAATATAATATTGGATATTCACATGTTTACACTTTTTAAAGATACTCCTATATTTAGAGATATAATTATTGAATGTTGCAACCTTCTATTCATCTTTAGAATGTTTTTGTTAGAAAAGTTAAAAATCATCTTCTTTGAATGTCAAAATTAGGTCAACATGTTCATAATGATTATTTTCACTCTCGAAAGTTTTATTTAAATCATCAATATCTTTCAGAATATTGACATTCTCATCAAGAATACAATATTGATTATTATTTATGATTATTAAAATTTATTATTTCTGATTTATTTCTCAAGAATTTAAATCTTTATCAAAAAAGTTTGCACTTATTCCATTATAATAAATTATAATTTGGTTTCGCCTTCTTCAGAACCTTTTCTTTTGTATTTATCATTGTTGGATGTTGAAATAAATGTATTCTCAACCATTTCAATACATTTTTCAAATTCTTCTTTACTATATTCCTCAGCACCAAATTTATATGAGAAACATCTCTATATGGATTTTGTTAATTTAATTTCTTTTTATTTGGAATTATATTTAGCATTATCACCATATTTCTTCCATGATATTATCTACCTCCAATTATCATTATCACTATCAACTTTATTATTTCATCTAGGAAAATTATCCAAAATGATCCCAATGGCTCCACATTCAAATAAAAAATAATGGAATTTTCCCATTATATTTTCATGTATCTCTTTTCAAATTTTAAGATTACATGGAAAAAAATCATCAATATTTTTACTTACCACATTTTTTGAAACAATATCTCTATGTTTTTTATTCATCTAGAATTTTTTTGGACATTTCCTTCTTGGCATCCTTGAAAGAAAATTTTCTATTAAAATTTGTTTTTGACTTGAATATATTTACCTTTCTCATTTAATAAGTAATTAGAGTGATAGGAAAATAATCTAGACATAATGTTTCTGGATCTCAATATTCCAATGAAGAAAATTCAGGAAAAATAATTCAAGAAGAATTATGATGATATATTAAAGATACATGAAATTTTAGAACTTTTCACCAAGGCAATTGATAGTGCATAAAATGTCATTTACCGCGGTAAAGAAGTTACCAACGAAATCATACTCACCCATCTTTGAGATCTTCATAATTCATCCTCCATATTTGTAACTTTTACTTTTATACATCGATGTTTCCTTAAAAAATGTTTATTATCTTATTTTATATACCATTGTCAGTGGTAGCAACCTTCACTCCTAAAAACTCACTTTCAAAAAGTGATGATATTACAACATTCTTGGACCTTACATTATTATCATGATTCATATTTCTAGTGAAAGGGGCTGGAAAAATTTAATCAATAAGAGAGGAACCATATATTTCAACATCAAAAACATCATACCCAAAAATTATATATATTTCATGATATGACAATTATTACCATTGAAGAGTTTAATCCCATTAATTTTTCATAGAATTGAGATTATCCATCCAAACATTATTCTTCAAAACATCAAAAATGATTTATAAAATGGATACTTTAACTCTAATACGACTTGTAAGTTTACTATGACAATCAATTATCACAGATAAGGGGATGTGTTAAATCATTGATATGTTTTTTTAATGTTTCCTTCTTATAGAGACAACCTTAGACCCATGTTGTAGAGATATCACATTCCTTGAAAATAAATGAAAATCACGCATCTATAGGAACATAAGAGATTACAATATCCATTACTCCAAAAGAGTATCTACATCAATGTTATGGTTTGGAAATAATTGAAAACCGCACAATCCACTAGAATAAAAATCCATTTTGGTGGAATAAAATGAGTAGGATATACCCATAAACTAATATAGAACTGTTTTAAAGACAACAATTAATACTCTTTAAGTAACATGAAATGATGTAATAAAATTTTTTGTTACTATAAAAGAAAAATTTTATTATTTTACCCAGTCAATTTTTAAATATATAATCTTCAAAATAAAATCTCCCTTTATTACCCAATAGGAGGTATGAAAATTTTTGGACTTTGTATTGATACTCAGTCTGATTTCCCAGTATAATCTGCCCAGTCTGATTGATCTATCTGATTGCTCAGTCAGGTAAAAATACTATTCCATAATACCAATGAAACCATTCTAAAATGATTTTTTCTTCCTTTAGAAATTTCAATATGATTCCCAGTTTGATGATCCTTCCCGATACGATGATTAGATGAATATTATCTTGTCTCTTCTCATTTACTTCTTATATTCTGTAAACCTCCTCAGGTAAGTAGGATCTAGAAACTACTTCTCTCTAAAATTCTTTTAGGATCATCTCTCTATCATCTTCATCAATTACCTATCAAGTAGGGAAAAGTACTTTTCCTTTTATAGTTGACTGAACAATTTTTGCGGTTGAAATTTTAAAATCTTTTATACTAAACAAAATTTACCAAAACATAAATTCTTCTTGAATTAATGTGTATCTTTAATTTTTAATTGATTCCCACCTCTTATACAAATTACTCTAATATTCACTCAACATAAGCTCATTTCAAACATTATTTTAAACTATATTATGATTTCAATTATACAATATTATTTTATCATTACGATGAAGATAGTGGACTCTTCATTATGTTTCTAATCATTAATTGAAAAATGAATAAGAAAACAGGTTTCTTCTCATTATGATCCCTAGAAGCATATCTCTTTCTGAATTCCCCCATCACAATACTTTGAAAACTACTTCATCCATCTTTTCATGATCCACTATGAAACAATTTTGTGGCTTGTTTAAAAAATTATCATTTTCTTATTTTCTCAGACTGGTGATCCTATATTCGATGATGTTATCAGTGTCATCCAATGTATGCTGGATCTGTCAATCCTTCTCTATGATAATGATTATCAGATGGATCATCCCCCAATTTGTACAAGAAAAAATAGTTTGTCTCATGACCCAATGGACAAAATATTAGTTTTATTCGTTCTGTTAATATATTTATTGTAAGTAAAGGTTCCCCTTTTAAAGACATCAATAATTTATCTTGATGAAAAAGTTGACTACATTATTTAGTGATCTCAGTTTTAATTCAATACATTTGGCACAAAAAAACATTATTCATCTTTTTATTCTTGGGTGTCAAATATTCCCATTCAATTTTCTTTATATGAGTCTAAAAATGACCCCTACAAAACATTTTCCCCCAATTTTCATCGAAGGATTTGTGTAAGTATCATTCTAATAATCAGTGGCACAACGCATCTGATAGACCAGTTCCAATACCATCATCATTGAAAAATTATATACCTAGATGATTCTGATCATAATAATATAATTTATTTAAATATTTATTTCATATTTTCTTGTTATAATGACTAAAAACCGACACATTTATTTTCGCACTTTTTGATCAACCTCACTACCTTAAACCAAATCTGCATCCATATATCTCACACCAATGAAATCATACTAAAAATATTCAACATTAGCAACATTATTCTTCCCCAAAATATCTATATGTATCATGAATTTATCATCAATTTGAGTATAATTAATATAACTATATCATCATATCACTTAATAATTGATGGGTTTTTAACTTCCCTTCATTCCAGAACATATTTGTTTTCATCCCTTCTTATGATTGGCATAACATCACTTTTATGTCATAAAAATTTAATCAAAAGTTATATAGAATAATAATGATTTTATGTACTCAAAGATCAAAAAATTTCCCTTGGTTTATATCATATGCTTAGATAATCATATTTTATTTCTCTTCAGAACCACATTCTGGTCCCAAGGTGGGTCCAATGAGACTTTTCCCCAAGAAAACATCTTCCCAATCTAATGGACATTCTCAACCATTCTGTGTCTGAAATACTAAATATAATGATCGGTTCAATGATGACAAAATACAATGTGATGTCATTTGTTTTCTCTTTTTATCTTTTTTGATAATATAATACAACAAATTCAACATAAAAATCTTTCATCCTTCAATAACATCTTTCAATCCCACATTGTCCCAATAATATTCACCATTTTTTTATTTTGTGGTGTATATAAAACACATTTTATATGAAATATCTTTAATCCTTTATACATCATCATATTTTATGTTTATATTGGAATTAATTTATCCAAGTGTATTTGATTTGAATGTTTCCACGTTCTAAATAATATTATAATAAAATTTATTTTCATTGGGTTATATTACTTCTTGATTGTATTTAATATTATAATATTATTTGTTTAATTACTTTTCATTATATTATGTTTTATTTATAAATCTTTTATGTGGTTTTTTATTTTATGTAAATAATAAAATCATTTATTGATTCTCCAATTCAGTGGTAGGGTTTTTGTATGGGTTATTTTTAACAGAAATCTTTGTTTGAGACATAAGTTTATTATATGAACCAAAATTCATTTGTGAGGTGTATATACTATCCAATGACATATTATATCATGAAAATCATTAAGTTCATGTTATTTAATGTATCATTTTATGTAATACTTTCATGAGTAATTTTATTAAAGCGATACGCTTCTATAAAATTCATTATGTTACATTCTTTTTTATTTTGGGATTGTTAATGTTTAATATTTTTATAGAAGAAATAATTTGAGATTATTATCCTGAACCAAATATATTTTATTATAATACTTTCATGAAGTTTTTTCACATGATTGATTTTAATTTATTTTCGTATTAATTAAGAAACATAGAGAAATACATTTTTATGTGATACAAATATAATATTTTCTTTTAGATTATGAATACATCACTTATATTCCCATATTTACTATAATTTATTTAAACAAATTATTTTCTAAAAACATATTTCGTCTTATTTCCATTTTGTTGGATCTTTTACCTTATATAAGAAGTTTTTGAAAAGTAAAATTAATTTAATTTTTTAAATGGGTATGTTTTGAAACCCTTTTCAAAATGTTATGTAATAATGTATATTTTTTAAGGATATAACATAAAAGGATTTTACCACCATAATTTTATTGATTATCTTTTATTATACATTATATCATTCCTTGGTTGTTTTGATTGAAAATTATTTTTACAATATTTTGAGAATTATTTTTGTTTTTACTATGGTTTTCAAAATGAATAGTTTATTATCTATTAAAATGTTTTTAATGATATTTTTTATTTACATTCATCAATGCCACCAAATATTTTTTTTACATAATATAAAAATTAGATATTTTTTAATTTAACCATCCTCATTTTTTCTTTGGATGGATTAAAATTTTTTCAAAGTAGTTGACATAGAACCTGTTTCTTTCCCATAATTTAATTATGTTTCAATAAAATCATTCTAGAACGCATTAATTTTACAATGATAATTGGGTTTGAACAATATTTTTATGGAATCCATTTCATTTCTATGGCTTAATCATGTTACCGTGAAATTTTTATGTGACCCAATTATTTTACATGGGTTAATCATGTTTGTAACGCCCCGACCCTAGTTACCCAGAGTCGGTGCATTATTACATAACATTGGCATGATCATGAGAAATATCAAGTCTCGAAAGACCGATTAGTTTAGTAGCCTTGGAATAACTAGATACATCCATAAATTTTTACATTACATCATAAAAAAAACATCTTGTCTTCATATCCCCTCATACTATCCCTGCAGGTCATTCATAAATTACTTCTTCATAATCCTGGGAAAAAAAATAAAACATTGGAAGGGGTGAGCTCGGATGCTCAGTAAGGATAACATTATAGCAGAAGCTTTCATAAATAAGCATAAACACTTAAGGCAATTTATAACTAAAACAAAAGCCTTTTAAACTTGAACTTCAGCCTAAAATGGCAAAGGTAAAATGAAATAATTCCATTTACTTACTCACATGGATATTCTACTAGTCGAATGATCACATGCAATATCAATAACCACTTTCATAATGATGGAATGCATAATGCCAGACTATCATAACCACATAGCCAAGGCCTCGTGCCAAGACTACAAATAAGATTTTGCCAAGGCCTTGTGCCAAGACACTAGTTTGTCTCATGAGACCTACCGATGCATCGAGGAGCTATAGCGGGCTCCACCCGTCACTTATTAAGTCCAATGCATTCCTCATATGAACATGTTTAAACGTAACATAAACATTCGTATTAAAACTAGCATACGAAATGTCAATACTTTTACCACAAACCATGAATGGTATAAAAACAACACATCCACAGTCAAACATAACTCATTCGATACAATATGGAAGATTGTATTGTATCACATTAACCTCAATCAAGAATAATGAAGGATGTTGACATAGATGAAAATAATCATGAAAACTATTTGAGAGAAATATCCCCCTTTTCTTGAAAACATTTAAAAGTCACACTATTTGTCAAGAAGCCATTTAAAAGTAGATTTTTGAATCAAAGTGTCCCATACCACTTTGAAACTTTTTAAAAGGAGTTTTGATTTCTAAACTTTAATGTCCATATAAATAAATCCTTTAAACCATTTTTAAAACATGGACATTAATGAGAAAGGTTTAGATGAATAAGTCTTTAAAACATTTAAAAATGGTATTTTATTAGAGATTCTTACCAAAAGAGACACTTGAATACAAATAATTGAGGTGATCAAAACTTTGTAATATCATGAGAATAAAGGGAATCATGATATACTATGTCAAAGTACATTATATATACACCACATAAAAGTGATTTGGTGTATATCATCAAAGAAGTCTCAATGGAATGTAAATTGTGATGAAATCTCTCATAAAAGTTGTATCCTTAGGTTAAGGATAAATCAATGACATAATTATGTGTGACAAATATAAATACACTAAATATGATTGGATATTAAGTGTAAAACAATCAAAGGACATTCACACATATTCTTGTAAAAACAATACCAACGAATTGGATGTTTAACTCAACAAATGGAGAATGAGTTAAAATTACTCTTATCAAATTCATATCAATGACTTGAGAATTACCAATGGAGTGATTATGTGCATCAAACATATATCCACAGGAAGGGGAGTGGAAATTATGACATAATCAAATGAATAGTGATTCCACACATAATCTTGGGGTAATATAATCAATGAAATATGTGTAAAGCCAAATGAGTGGAAATTGAAATCTCAAATTCCCTTATCGATTAGGTAACTTTCGAAACATACACCCATGAAAGAAGTATCATACCATGATGATGTAAATACCCATAAATTAAAGTATATTACACAATGAATACAATCATGGGCAGTACACATACACCACATGCAATAATTAAGTGGTGAACAATAGAATTCTCACGAAATTAAAAGTGAGATTAGAAAATCCCTTACATTGTACTTTTTCCTTTGTCGATGGTAGGTTTACCTCCTGTATAATGGTGAAATAATTGTTATTGAATAATAAAAGAATCATTTACGTTAATATGATATCATATATGATCTTTTATCATTGATTTGTTAATAATATCTTAGAATTATCGTCATTTCGGGTGTTAACGGGTTCATTTTACTTTATATTCTTTGTTATGTGAGCCATATTCGTTATTAATGGGATGTATATTATTCATATCCAGAATGGTATCATGTTCTTAAACATCATTTTTAAATCATCAAATTATAATTATACTTGAATGGATACGATGGAGAATGAATCTCATCGCGTTCGTGGAGACGGTAGTCCGTACGTACGCACGAACGCTACTTCCATTTAATTTTTATTTTAAAAGAATCGAATCCAAATGATACATAGGTATATTACTATTCCAGTATAATATAATATTTTATATATGTTACTTAAGTTCATTAACACCATCCTTTATACGTTTCATGTGTGGTATGAACGAGTCATATCATTTTAAGGGGGCGGTAGTCCGCACTTCCTCAAATGAAATTATCGTATGTATATACAACATGAAACGAATAATGGTATGAAATAAAATGGAACTACAGAAGCTTATATATAAAATATATATCATTAATATCATATTTAATTACAGTTCCATCATAATGGCCACCATGAGAGGTGGTAAGATGTATTTGAACAATCATCGTTTCGTGAGGCGTTAGTTTGCCATCCACAGAAACATTATGTTCATCATCCATTAGATGGAGTTGTGTGTATGTGTAGTTTGAATCCTTATTATAACAACATCCTAGTATATTTTGGATACTGGTGTTGTTACAAAAGAAAGGAAATAAAAAGAGTTTGGGGGTTGGAGAAGCAAAATAAATGAAAATAATTTAAGAGAAATCGTTACCTTTAATCTAGGTAACTCACTTTGGTTGGAACCAAAGGACTTCTTGAAATTCTTTCTGCCTAAGGGGAAGCTTCAAGGAGTAGGAGAGGGATTTGGGGAGCTTAGTTGGGCAGAGTTTGGACGAGCCAAGTGGCTTGAGAGGTGTGAAGAAATGAGAAGGAGGAGTGCCCTTTTATAAGAGGGGTGAGGGGCACTTTTGGAAAAGCTAGAAATATTAATTTATAATAAATTCATATTCGGTTTCCAAAGGCTCCAAAGTTGACTATTAAAAGGATGATGTGGGGATAGGTCGAAAAAACTCATCCAATAGAATTTAGACAGGTTTGGGTACTTATATTAACCTTATCTTTAAGTATTAACTCTAAGTTAATTAGTTTCACTTTTACAATGTCTCTTTGTATTTTTATATTATATGGTTAATAAACTTACTATATACATCCAAGCGACCCCCAAGTGGTCCATTAATGATTAACCTATCATAATATAAGTCTCTTGGCCGAACCTTAGATTTTTAGGAATTTAATATCAATTAATAATATAATATTTGTTTTAAGAACTCTTTTATGTCAATTTTGACACTATTCAATAGTTGATTTTTGTGAAACTCATAACAGATTGATTACTTCGAAAAAAGTCAATTAAATCAATCCTAATATATCATATTATCCTATAAAATTAGTGTAATTCATTAAAAGTTTCATATTATATTTATTTGGGTATTTATAATATCAATTATGTTAATTTTTTACTATTTTAGTAATTAATGCATCATCATTGTGTCATAAATAAAATAAATTATTTAATGTCTAAAAATTATAAATAAAACATCATTATGTAGGAAATCTTTTTAGATTTCTAATGAATATTTATAATCGAAAATCCAACTTGTATAACCCTATGTAAAAATTGTTCTTCTAAAAGATGTAAGCTTATGCCATTTTTATTTTTATTTTAACTTTATTAATATAATGTGTCCCTACCACATACAAGTGGCTCCAAGGGGTCCCCAAATTGACCCAAGGATTCCCATGGTCGGGTATGTGTCCACCAATAAGGTTAGGACACGTTTTAGGGTAATTTTGTATTATTATAATATTATTTTTTAACCCTTATTTACCGGATTTACCCTTTAACCATGGTAAATAAAATATTTACCACAGTAACTATTCAAAATGTCTAAAAATAAAAGTTACCTATTTACACAATTTGAACATCCTGATTCCAAATATGGAATCCATTTTCCTAAATTCAAAACACAGAAGTGGCAGAAATTAATTTAAAATTAATTCCCGCTGTCAAAACAAAAAGCGTGTTTTTAAGAGATAATAACTATCAAAAGATTGACACTTGTTTATGTTCGGTTTAATTGTAAAAGTATGTCCAATGACCAACATTATATTAAATGGTAAAAATATATTCTAAATATACTTTAAAACCACTCAAATTCATAATTTATCACTATTAATTATTTTGATAAAAAAAGTTGTTTTTAATTAAAATTTAGTAATTTTCACTATTCATCAAAATATGAAAGTTATCCGAAAAGTACCAAAATTTCACCTTAGGCTAAATTCGATATTAAGAATCCAAAAATGAAGTCCATTTTAAAATATAAAATATACATAATTTCAAAATTTAGTTATTACTATCCATAACGGTTAGTTTGATCGGTTGTGGTGTGTGTTAAAACTCGAAGTTGCGTACAACACACGCTACTGTTTTATTCAAAGGAAAGCGTACCGTGTAAGCTTGGGATGTTTCATTTTAAATTTTTTGATGTCCCCATTTAGTCAAAAAGTTTGAAATAATTTATTTAAAAAGGGTTCACTATTAAAAGTTGGTAAAACTACAATACTGAAGATGAATTTGTTCTTACATTATGTCTAAGAAACTCATAATATGGATTCTAAAATTATAAGGATTATATAAAGTTTAAAATTTAGTTAATACTATTCATAACCTTTTTTGAACGTCTTGTTTGGTGAGTCATGGTGCGCTTGAACTCGGTTTTGCGTGTAGTGCATGTTATTGAATTATTTTGAAGAAATAACACACTATGAAATCTTGGGGTGTTACATTCTCCCCTCCTTCAATAAATTGCGTCCTCGCAATTTGAAATTGTTCTTAGAAAATAAAAGGTTGAAAATAGAAAATATATTTGTGGGAAAACCCACATCGGAAATTGGTTTACTAAAATTTAGTCTTAATATGAGGAAAAGAGAAATGAAAGGGTCACCACCAAATTATGATCTCGATTAGGAGAACATTGGTGGCAATTAGAGACATATAATTGGAGGAAAAACGTAAATATTTATAGGTAGTGGTTGAGGTCATCAATCACAAACAAGTATAAAATTGAGGTCCTTAAACTCATCAATCTATGATGATTTGAAGTACCATCGGTTCAACAAAATATAGGGTATTGGGATCACACATTTTTGACATTTCAAAATATCTTAGTTGAAATCCCACATCGAAAAATGAATTAATGAGGCCTCTATTTAAAATAAAGAGTGGAAAGTATGAAGATTACCGAAAATAACACATACTAGGGTTCCATGTAGGAAAATATGGATATGGAGGAGAAATCTAACCATCAATTATCTGATGGAGAGTGGTAGAGAACATGGCTATGAAAAGGCCAACAATCCCAAAGCCATAAATTAGTGATGATTTAAGGTACCATCTAGGACAACATTTTTTTTCAAAGTTACATTACATAAGGAAGAGGAATTCATTTATGATATTGACTATGAACATTATGAGATATACTTAAATTTTAAGTAGATTTTCATTCTTTAATAAATATCCACCACTAACTCAATTTTTTTTAAACGATGAGTATTCAAGAAGACTTGGTCACACTGGAAGAGCTAGAATAAACTTCTATAGAATCACATGATCCATGCAGGATAAACCATATATTTACATTGTCTTTGAAGATTAATCAAAACCAAAATGGTTAGTGAATGATCTAATGATCCCCCAAAAGGATAATCATTGAGATAAATATGCAATAATCTTAATTTCTAAAATTAAACCAACAATACCCCAAAGTTAAATAGATACCATTCAATAACCAATTGTCCTTAAAATCCTTTAATATAATCCAAACTAATATTGAAACCCAAAACATAGAAGAATTTGATTATGTAGTCTCCCATGTTACATTGTATCTCCAAATTACATCAAATACTCTTAAAGTCACATACTTAAAAGTAATCAACATCATCACATATTCTCTGTTATAGGTTAATCATTTCCATAAATAACCCAAATCACTATAAATCAACAATAAAAATGTAGATAAAAATCCACCATTACTCTACAAATGAAACCTCATTGTATTCTATTTTCCTTGGTTATATAGTGTTCCTAACAAAACGAACATCTTCCAAAATAACATTTATCACTTAATCACCAAATCATTTTCCTATACCAAGGGTATTCATTTGATAAGACATAAGAACCCAAATCATCTTATTATTGATCAATAAAATCATTTAACAAAAAAAATAGTCACACTAACCAGGGACTTCACGTAGTCCAGTGGTAGGCGATAAATCCCAATCACACTTTGGTTGTGGGTTCGATTCCCACAGCTTTGTCCGACGCGACGGGTTGTCACACGGTCTACGTGTTGTCCTTTTTCAAAAACTATATTCTATAATATTTAAAAAATGAGATAAATTCCTCAAAATAAAAAAATTTAACCACAAATGTTATATCATACTTTTCATTTTCATCCCAAATTATAATAACTTATCATTTTCTCAAACCCCAATGATCATATAAAACCAAATGGTTATTTATATCTATATCCACAAGGGAAGAGACAATTCTTCCTCAAATATCATTCTCACATGGCAAACTGTGGGGTTACATATACAGGAGAAAATTATTCCAAAGTAAACCCATCAACAAGGAGTGCTAATACTTTTTAAATTTTTATCCAACCATTTATTTCCACATATCTTCTTCTTTGACCAAGAAAATATCCTATAGAATAGGACATTCACTCGGGTAATGGCCAGGTCCCCTAAATTTACGACAAATGACTATAAATGGACTCTTGGGACCATTTTTATCTTCTTCCATAGTACTCTTCATTTTTCTTCGGCAATTCTTAACTTTATGTCCTTCCTTCCCGCACGTAAAACATTTCGTTGTCCCATTGAGACACTTTCCTGGGTGTCTCTTTCCACAATTCCTGCATGATGAAAATTGAGGTTTCTTTTCTCCATGGTCTCCATTGCTGGAGATCTTATCATTTATCACCTTTCTCTTCCTTGTTGAGTCTGGGAGTTGGTTAATATATATGTTGTTGATCATATTTTTGGAAAACTGATTTGGCATAAAGACGATATCTTTTACGCCTATCAACATTCCATTTTGTTGCTCATTGCCACCAATGTTCCCAATCTGTACATCATTCTCAAAGTCACTATGACTTCCTTGGAATCCAGCCATTGACTAAAACCAGAAAGCATTGTGTGAGTAATAGTAGTCGTAAAATCATTTAGAGATTAAAATGTCACCATATTCTCAATTTGAAACATATTAGGATTAACCAAGGTCATTTACTCTCATCTTATGTATATATTACTTAAATCGGTTTGTAAAGAAAATGTAAATTATCCTAAGCATATCCCCCGGGAGTGTCGTAACCAAGAGTGCAGCAAGGCCCGTTGTCGTGCACCAGTTCCCGTTCGAGTCTAGCTCAAAGCGGTGTTTTCGGGTTTTACCCCTAGGTACATCTGTGCCAGAGCCGCCTCTACCTGCTCGTATCCAGACAGGGATGTATTGCTCAGAAAACTCACAAAATCTCTACAATACCAAAATTCTAGGAAGTTCTTTTATACTAATCCTCAAAGTTCATCTTAGGTCTACGTGCTCTAATCAGAGTTTATCTAAATCTAGCTAACAAGGTTTGTACTAAACTTCCTCTGATACCAACTGTAACGCCCCGACCCTAGTTACCCAGAGTCGGTGCATTATTACATAACATTGGCATGATCATGAGAAATATCAAGTCTCGAAAGACCGATTAGTTTAGTAGCCTTGGAATAACTAGATACATCCATAAATTTTTACATTACATCATAAAAAAAACATCTTGTCTTCATATCCCCTCATACTATCCCTGCAGGTCATTCATAAATTACTTCTTCATAATCCTGGGAAAAAAAATAAAACATTGGAAGGGGTGAGCTCGGATGCTCAGTAAGGATAACATTATAGCAGAAGCTTTCATAAATAAGCATAAACACTTAAGGCAATTTATAACTAAAACAAAAGCCTTTTAAACTTGAACATCAGCATAAAATGGCAAAGGTAAAATGAAATAATGCCATTTACTTACTCACATGGATATTCTACTAGTCGAATGATCACATGGAATATCAATAACCACTTTCATAATGATGGAATGCATAATGCCAGACTATCATAACCACATAGCCAAGGCCTCGTGCCAAGACTACAAATAAGATTTTGCCAAGGCCTTGTTCCAAGACACTAGTTTGTCTCATGAGACCTACCGATGCATCGAGGAGCTATAGCGGGCTCCACCCGTCACTTATTAAGTCCAATGCATTCCTCATATGAACATGTTTAAACGTAACATAAACATTCGTATTAAAACTAGCATACGAAATGTCAATACTTTTACCACAAACCATGAATGGTATAATAACAACACATCCACAGTCAAACATAACTCATTCGATACAATATGGAAGATTGTATTGTATCACATTAACCTCAATCAAGAATAATGAAGGATGTTGACATAGATGAAAATAATCATCAAAACTATTTGAGAGAAATATCCCCCTTTTCTTGAAAACATTTAAAAGTCACACTATTTGTCAAGAAGCCATTTAAAAGTAGATTTTTGAATCAAAGTGTCCCATACCACTTTGAAACTTTTTAAAAGGAGTTTTGATTTCTAAACTTTAATGTCCATATAAATAAATCCTTTAAACCATTTTTAAAACATGGACATTAATGAGAAAGGTTTAGATGAATAAGTCTTTAAAACATTTAAAAATGGTATTTTAGTTAGAGATTCTTACCAAAAGAGACACTTGAATACAAATAACTGCGGTGATCAAAACTTTGTAATATCATGAGAATAAAGGGAATCATGATATACTATGTCAAAGTACATTATATATACACCACATAAAAGTGATTTGGTGTATATCATCAAAGAAGTCTCAATGGAATGTAAATTGAGATGAAATCTCTCATAAAGGTTGTATCCTTAGGTTAAGGATAAATCAATGACATAATTATGTGTGACAAATATAAATACACTAAATATGATTGGATATTCAGTGTAAAACAATCAAAGGACATTCACACATATTCTTGTAAAAACAATACCAACGAATTGGATGTTTAACTCAACAAATGGAGAATGAGTTAAAATTACTCTTATCAAATTCATATCAATGACTTGAGAATTACCAATGGAGTGATTATGTGCATCAAACTTATATCCACAGGAAGGGGAGTGGAAATTATGACATAATCAAATGAATAGTGATTCCACACATAATCTTGGGGTAATATAATCAATGAAATATGTGTAAAGCCAAATGAGTGGAAATTGAAATCTCAAATTCCCTTATCGATTAGGTAACATTCGAAACATACACCCATGAAAGAAGTATCATACCATGATGATGTAAATACCCATAAATTAAATTATATTACACAATGAATACAATCATGGGCAGTACACATACACCACATGCAATAATTTAGTGGTGAACAATAGAATTCTCACGAAATTAAAAGTGAGATTAGAAAATCCCTTACATTGTACTTTTTCCTTTGTCGATGGTAGGTTTACCTCCTGTATAATGGTGAAATAATTGTTATTGAATAATAAAAGAATCATTTACGTTAATATGATATCATATATGATCTTTTATCATTGATTTGTTAATAATATCTTAGAATTATCGTCATTTCGGGTGTTAACGGGTTCATTTTACTTTATATTCTTTGTTATGTGAGCCATATTCGTTATTAATGGGATGTATATTATTCATATCCAGAATGGTATCATATTCTTAAACATCATTTTTAAATCATAAAATTATAATTATACTTGAATGGATACGATGGAGAATGAATCTCATCGCGTTCGTGGAGACGGTAGTCCGTACGTACGCACGAACGCTACTTCCATTTAATTTTTATTTTAAAAGAATCGAATCCAAATGATACATAGGTATATTACTATTCCAGTATAATATAATATTTTATATATGTTACTTAAGTTCATTAACACCATCCTTTATACGTTTCATGTGTGGTATGAACGAGTCATATCATTTTAAGGGGGCGGTAGTCCGCACTTCCTCAAATGAAATTATCGTATGTATATACAACATGAAACGAATAATGGTATGAAATAAAATGGAATTACAGAAGCTTATATATAAAATATATATCATTAATATCATATTTAATTACAGTTCCATCATAATGGCCACCATGAGAGGTGGTAAGATGTATTTGAACAATCATCGTTTCGTGAGGCGTTAGTTTGCCATCCACAGAAACATTATGTTCATCATCCATTAGATGGAGTTGTGTGTATGTGTAGTTTGAATCCTTATTATAACAACATCCTAGTATATTGTGGATACTGGTGTTGTTACAAAAGAAAGGAAATAAAAAGAGTTTGGGGGTTGGAGAAGCAAAATAAATGAAAATAATTTAAGAGAAATCGTTACCTTTAATCTAGGTAACTCACTTTGGTTGGAACCAAAGGACTTCTTGAAATTCTTTCTGCCTAAGGGGAAGCTTCAAGGAGTAGGAGAGGGATTTGGGGAGCTTAGTTGGGCAGAGTTTTGACGAGCCAAGTGGCTTGAGAGGTGTGAAGAAATGAGAAGGAGGAGTGCCCTTTTATAAGAGGGGTGAGGGGCACTTTTGGAAAAGCTAGAAATATTAATTTATAATAAATTCATATTCGGTTTCCAAAGGCTCCAAAGTTGACTATTAAAAGGATGATGTGGGGATAGGTCGAAAAAACTCATCCAATAGAATTTAGACAGGTTTGGGTACTTATATTAACCTTATCTTTTAGTATTAACTCTAAGTTAATTAGTTTCACTTTTACAATGTCTCTTTGTATTTTTATATGATATGGTTAATAAACTTACTATATACATCCAAGCGACCCCCAAGTGGTCCATTAATGAATAACCTATCATAATATAAGTCTTTTGGCCGAACCTTAGATTTTTAGGAATTTAATATCAATTAATAATATAATATTTGTTTTAAGAACTCTTTTATGTCAATTTTGACACTATTCAATAGTTGATTTTTGTGAAACTCATAACAGATTGATTACTTCGAACAAAGTCAATTAAATCAATCCTAATATATCATATTATCCTATAAAATTAGTTTAATTCATTAAAAGTTTCATATTATATTTATTTTGGTATTTATAATATCAATTATGTTAATTTTTTACTATTTTAGTAATTACTGCATCATCATTGTGTCATAAATAAAATAAATTATTTAATGTCTAAAAATTATAAATAAAACATCATTATGTATGAAATCTTTTTATATTTCTAATGAATATTTATAATCTAAAATCCAACATGTATAACCCTATGTAAAAATTGTTCTTCTAAAAGATGTAAGCTTATGCCGTTTTTATTTTTATTTTAACTTTATTAATATAATGTGTCCCTACCACATACAAGTGGCTCCAAGGGGTCCCCAAATTGACCCAAGGATTCCCATGGTCGGGTATGTGTCCACCAATAAGGTTAGGACACGTTTTAGGGTAATTTTGTATTATTATAATATTATTTTTTAACCCTTATTTACCGGATTTACCCTTTAACCATGGTAAATAAAATATTTACCACAGTAACTATTCAAAATGTCTAAAAATAAAAGTTACCTATTTACACAATTTGAACATCCTGATTCCAAATATGGAATCCATTTTCCTAAATTCAAAACACAGAAGTGGCAGAAATTAATTTAAAATTAATTCCCGCTGTCAAAACAAAAAGCGTGTTTTTAAGAGATAATAACTATCAAAAGATTGACACTTGTTTATGTTCGGTTTAATTGTAAAAGTATGTCCAATGACCAACATTATATTAAATGGTAAAAATATATTCTAAATATACTTTAAAACCACTCAAATTCATAATTTATCACTATTAATTATTTTGATTAAAAAAGTTGTTTTTAATTAAAATTTAGTAATTTTCACTATTCATCAAAATATGAAAGTTATCCGAAAAGTACCAAAATTTCACCTTAGGCTAAATTCGATATTACGAATCCAAAAATGAAGTCCATTTTAAAATATAAAATATACATAATTTCAAAATTTAGGTATTACTATCCATAACGGTTAGTTTGATCGGTTGTGGTGTGTTTTAAAACTCGAAGTTGCGTACAACACACGCTACTGTTTTATTCAAAGGAAAGAGAACCGTGTAAGCTTGGGATGTTTCATTTTAAATTTTTTGATGTCCCCATTTAGTCAAAAAGTTTGAAATAATTTATTTAAAAAGGGTTCACTATTAAAAGTTGGTAAAACTACAATACTGAAGATGAATTTGTTCTTACATTATGTCTAAGAAACTCATAATATGGATTCTAAAATTATAAGGATTATATAAAGTTTAAAATTTAGTTAATACTATTCATAACCTTTTTTGAACGGCTTGTTTGGTGAGTCATGGTGCGCTTGAACTCGGTTTTGCGTGTAGTGCATGTTATTGAATTATTTTGAAGAAATAACACACTATGAAATCTTGGGGTGTTACAATGTTTCCAAAAAGAACGTATTGAAACTCATTTCTTTTCCATATGATAATCATGTTTTGAAATTAATAATGATAACTTTGAAGAGTTTAATAATAAAATAAAATCATCATATACTTTATTTGTTCTATGTTTCATAAAAATTTTGTATTTTATGTTTGTTTTATGATAAAATTGAGTGTGACGTTATATATTATTTGATGGGTCCACCAAGATAAAGATCCAATGCATTGAGTATTGAATTCCACCATCTATTTATTCATTTTATTAGGGTTCTAAAAGTGATAATAAATGTTTATATGAATATAATTACCCAAATATGCCTATTTATTATAATTATTCTTGATATGGGATATAAATTATTAATTTTTTCAAGATTGCTATCACTTGGATCATGTTTATTGATTATAATAACTATTTCATTTCATGAAATACTTATGCCATGTTTGTATTATCTATGAAATGATGGGTTTCATTGTTATTGTTTTATAATCATGGAGTTTGATTATTTCATCATACTGTAATCCTCATATTTTTCTACATGATTTCATTCAATTATTAATACTAATGTTCTACCTTAAAAATCATTTGAGATAACTGTTCAAATATTTACGTTTCCATGACTTATAAAGTATGATGATGAATGAAATAATTATAGAATAGTTCTTTATGTATAAATTTTATGACCTAATATGGAATAGGAGAATGTGGTTTTAGTCGAAAGATACTCTATTGAATTATTGGATATAGTTTTGGTAAAATTTATATATATATATATATATAACTGTAATCCTAAAATGTTCTTGATATATTCAGGGATCCAATATTTTATTTTGAAATTCTATTTTTTAGATGGTGAAAATTTTATCATATTAACATGTGAAAAAGAGATAAATTTAATGTTTATGTTTTTATTACCTGATATGAGAGTGTGGGTTCTAGGCTGTAGTAGTTTCTATTTGAATAAAGGTATAGATAAATTTAGATATTAAGATAATTTCATGTGGGGTTATCTTAATTGTTTTGGATACCATATTAGGTCTATAATATTAAGGATGATCGTATTTACATTTTCTTATACACCAATTTTAGGTTTTATGTGATGGGATATTAAATTGATTAATGAAATTTTAGGATATATTTTATTATGTTGAGGTGTATGAAATGATTTAGGCTATTATGAATTATGACATTATAGGGTCAAAATATGAATAATAAATCTCTTTATTAAATGTTTCTAGTTCATTTTGTACCTTAATTTTATGGTTTAGTCCGTTGTTAGGTAAAATTATCTACTATTAAATGTAAATAATTTTGATCATTTTAAGTAATAGTTTTTTTTCAAAAATTAATTTTAACATGTTATAAATATTAAATTAATTTTTTTCTAAATTATTAATCCATTTTTTCAAATTCTAATAACATGAGTGGTAGAAATTAATTAAAATTTAATCCCTAATAAGGGATGACAAAATTGGTTTTTAATATAATATATACAAATGTTTTCTAGGATTTTATTTTCAATATCAATGTTAAATTGGATGAAATGACCTAAATTGTATTAATATATTTATTATTGGGATATATTATAATTAAATCCAAAAAAATTATAATTTAACGTTATAAATAAGTCAACCCAACAAGCAGTTTTAAATTAAAAATCATTTTAAACTATTCATCAAAAAATTATGTTTACCTGAAAAATAACAAATATTCACCCGAACATAATTTTGATATTTCTATTTCAAAAATAAGGATTATTTTTAAATATAAAATTTAGAAGTTTCCAAAAATTTGATCTTAAATTTGTTCTCCAGCAAAAGGTGCTAAAAGAGCCTTTATAAAAACATATATTTTTATGCATTAATTGGGATTATTAAAATATTATTCCTATCAAATCAATTGGATGAATTTCAAAAATATTTTTTTGAATATTATATATATTACATTAATTTCACTCGGTAATTTTAATTTATTTAATTAATTATAATAAAATACCATTATGATCAGAAAAACATTTCTTTTATATTCAATTGGATTTTTTATTCATATCTAATTAAATATATCCAATGAATTCATTTTATATTTACGTAACCCAGATATTTTAATAAGTTTGTTAATACTATACATAACCACTACATTAATGGATATGATTTATATTATTATATTATATAATAATATTCGTAATAATATATTTTTTCACGGTAAAACTCAGTCATGCGTGTAACATATGATATCGAAGGCACATGATGTTGCATACGACACACACTAAATAAATATCAATTTTTTGAAATCTAAATCAATGAATAAGATTTTTTAAAATAGTAAATATATTATAATTTCATAGGATATTACTTTCCCTTATACCCTTAGAGTTGCGTGTAATAAATTCTATCGAATACAATGATTTTTATTTAATATTTTGGGCATTGCATTATCCCCAACATAATATAATTACATCCTTGGAATATAAACACGACCTTGGTAATAGATTTTTTTATATATTATATGTTATAATTCCACATCATGACAATAGTATATAATAAATCCTCTATAAAAGAGAGAATTTGACGTATAAATACCACATAGACTAAAATATAACTAGGTCTCTAAGTAGAAGAAAAATAGTGGAATTTAGAGATACATACATGGTTGAAAAAAGAAAATATTCATAGGGATTCATTATTGTACTAAATCATAAAAATTTGAATGATCAACTTAAAATTGAGGGCCTTAAATCTATAATATGTGAGGATTGAAAACATCTTCGGATAAATGTTTTATTAAGAAATTAGGATAATATTTTATTTCTAGATCATCTTACTAATATTGGGTTATTCATTTACTACTTAAGGATATAATGAAATATACATTCTTAAAATATTTATATAAACACAAATTTCATATTTTTTTGTTCTTTGTTAAATTTTTAATTCATCTATTAATTTATGAAATCGAAATTTATAAAATAAATTTTAATCTAGATGCACTAAAATAATCATTTAATGGATCATAATTCTCATAAAATTGTAAGGAGGCATATTATTTATCTCAAACTATTCATGAAATCCAAAATGACTAATACATTAATCTCAAAACGTAAAAACTAACACTAATGGCTCATTATTAATGTTTATTTATCAAATTGTATAACAAAAAAATGACCTATTAATTAGGAAATTATATAGTCCATAATATGAATTAAACCCTTTTCAACCATCAGTCATGGGTTCATGTCCTGTGGACTTTCTGGATTTGATGGGTAGTCACCTCACATGAATGTTTTCCCCATAAAAAACCATATTAATCTAATTTACAAAATAAATCTGATGGGAATAATTAACATTTATTCTTTAAATACCAACATAATTAATTTTTTCCACACAACCTCAATACATGAAACATCAATTATTTATTTCCACATTGGGTGTCTGTTATGTTTTTATCATTCAAGGGAGGAAATTTAATCATGTAATGACTAAGATCTCTCTATATAAGGAAATGTACAACAAATTCATCCTTAGGATGGGATTTAGTTCCTTCTGTTGTACTCTTCAATTTTCATTAGAAACTCTTTTATTTACAATTTTCAATACCACACAAAACAAATTTCTCCATTATAGTTAGACACATTATTGGGTCTCTCCATCAGAATGTCTATATACTGATTTTCTAAATCCTCTAAACCACTCGAGCACTTATAAATAACCATAATTCTATTTATTATTGATTTTTTGTGTTGGTTAAGGTATATATTCTTAAAAATATTTATAAAAAATTGATTAGGAATAAACATGATAACATTCACTCTAATAAAAACCTTATTTGGTTTCTCATTATCACCACATTTCCATCATGTTCAATTTTTACATGACTTCTTTAGGTTCCATCCATTAAATGAACTCAGAATTCATGGTGTGATTATGAATAATCATACTGAGAAAAGTGTATGATCATTTATACAATATATAAATCATGACGCATTATTTTTAATCTAATACACCTTAGGATAAATCTCGGTTATTACTTTTCATCACATATCTAAATCCATAATAATGGATTGTGATGAAATTGTGAATTATATTAATCATATTGCCCAGGAGTGTCAAAATAGGTGTTCAGTAAGGCTTGTTTTTTGTATACCATGTTATGCTCGAGTCAGAACCGACACACCTTGTGAGATTTATCACACCTATGAAAATTTTTTCTAGAACCGCACCAACTTTTAGTATCCATATTTTGATGTATTTATTCAAAAATCTCTACAATCTAAACCTTACGAAAATTCTAGGTTGTTATTCTATACATATCCAAAATAAATTTCATATGTTTATATTCTATAATATAGTTTTTCCTAATTATAGTTACTAATGTTGGTATTAAAATTGATATGATACTAACTCTAGTGACCCAACCTAAGAAATCTCGGAGCTTGTGTCATGCTACCATTACATTGGAATATGATACAAGTAAATTTCATCTGAATAGACAAACAAGTTTAGTAGTCTTGGTAAACTAGATACATACATAGATCTTGATTTACTAATGAATACACTAATTAAAACCTAATTTTGTTTCATTCTAGGATAATTACTCTATAACATATAGAATATATTTTCATAACATTTTTCTATACACTTCATGGAATCCTATAGAAAAGACTCATAATAAGGGTGATCTCAAATGCTCAGCAAGAGTAAGTACATGGAATAAATAAATTCTGAATGATAAATAACCAATATTTAATTGTAAATAACTAAACACATATAAAATTAAATAAATAAACTGAGAATCTTGTGTACATAAAATATATAAAAGTAAATAACTAAAAACACATACCACTTAAAAAATGAATAAGGAAAAATAAATATGACATGTGTAGTAACTAAAAACACGTGAAATTTAATCAATAAACTGAGAATGAAATGAATCCATAAACATTTTCATAGTGAAAATCACATGGATAATAAATATTGAATCAAAATAAATGAAATTATTAATTATTGAATGTCATGTCTCAGGCTCATGAAAACATATGCAATCAAAGCATTCCACAAGATGATTTAAAACTATCGGTTGGACCCTATTTAATTTGTGCAACAAATTTTTCTCATGAGAACTTATTGATTCTTCGAAGGGATATATAAATCCTTGGACTAACCTGTAATTTGTTCTCCAACGTATTCCTCATATCAATTAATAGATTTAATTAATAAACAAAATGACTTATCAACTATTTGTATTGAGTAAATGATAAATATTTATCAATATTTCTCTAGTAAGTCAAATTTATTTCAAAGTCAACACCATAGGTAAAAATAATATACAGTTTATGAAATGAACATATCAGTGATAAATATTATGTAATATAAGAGAAAATTCAATTTTCGACGATAATAGGAAATCAATTTTCTTGGTAAATTAATAGAGGAGTCAAATAAGTGAATGTAAATAATATCATTGGCCAAATAATCCAAAAACTATCCAGAGGGGGAATTATGATGGTATCAATACAATATATCCCAAGTGGGGTAAAAATCAATGGTTGATTTTATCAATGGATAATAATTCTATAGAAATATATTTTAAAAATATTCTTATGGATAATATACATTTTATTATGAATGACATTTCAAAAAATAATTTTATATGAAAATCACTATTAATATAATTTTTTCTTAAAAATCATTCATTTAAATTTAAAATTAATGCTTCAAAGGAATGATGGTGGGTAAAAAGATCTTTAATAACTATCTTTGTAAAGGATAAATAGATATTTCAATTTTTTTTAGAAAATTGTTTTTTAGAATAAAATGAGTTTTCTTACTATGGAGATAAATGAAGCAAAGTTTTCTGGACTGAAATATATTTTTTTATTAAAATAAACCCCCTTTTAAAGGGTAAAGGGGATCCCAGTATGACCTCAATGACATAAAATTACAACCGTACCCCAAAGTTCAAATTATCAATGAAAAAAAAATACAATTTAGGCCTCAAAGAATACCCATCTCCAGTATCAAAGAAACATTAAGGCCAACATCCATCATTTCATCACTGCTTGGAAAGTAGTATACTGTAAATATGCATGGGTCTATAACCAATGAAAAATGCCATACCCTCTCAAAATTCCAATTCTGGATGAAATGATCAGATGGAAGGACTCTACCTTGAACCTCTTCATGACCTATCCATTATAGATTAACTGAATGTAATTTCCCAAAAACATTAAAATGAAGAGCCATAATTCATAACAATCACAATATCATTCCATGGATTTACCTATTCTTCACCAAAATTCTGCAAAACATCATAACCTTCACCGAAACCTGATTAAGACCGCATTCACCAATCTTTTCCAAAAACTAGAATAATATCAAAATAAAAAAAACAAATATTCACTCCAACAGTAGAATCAACCAAAAAATATCATGATAAACTCAATCGACCAACACACGAGCAACATCGAAAACCTAAATGTGTAGGAAAGAAACAATGTTCAAGAAACCATCACTATATAGTCAGCCACCCGAATTCCATGATCGCTGAACCCTGTAGAAAATTAGAACCCAAAACTCATTGCAACCATCCAACATAGGTGGAGTGAGGTGGGAAGCTGGCCACCAATGATGGGACGCTGAGACGACATCGTCAATGAGGTCACATGATTCCACTTCAAAAGGAGAAACCACCACCAGGAACTCACCGATCCAATACCAAGGAGGGGAGCTAGAACGACCCAAGGTTTAAGGAAGAAGAGGAAATGGGGGAACCCTTGTAGAAGAGAACCCCTTACGGGATCATCCACCCAGAGCACTTATCAAGTCTGGTTTTCTTAAGAAAACTAGTTGAAAATTTCTAACAGCCAAAGAGTGAAAAAATTATACTATTAATTGGAAAAATTCATAAATAATAATAAAAGAGTTCAATTAAAGTTTTTATTAAAAAACTAACAACGTAATATTCCATAACATATAATTAAGTTTAAATAATCTCAAATAAAATAATATTGTGAAGCAATCCATTGAAAAGACTAAAATGTTGATGTGGGAAAAAATCGATGAATAAATTATTTCTATCAAGTTTTTTTTGATATTAAACAAGTGGAAATAAAAAAATAGTCATTATAAATTGATCACAAACATAATAATATAAAATTAATGACAACAAGGAATTAATATAACCCAATAAAAGGGAATCAGGTTATGATGTTGTTTACCACTTCGAAAATTTTAAAAAATCCAATTAAAAGAAATAATTAAAATTATAACTCAAATAACATTAAAATAAAACAATTAATGGTATAATATATCATTAGGGTAAGTATATACACCACAAAAAAGTAGATAGTTGTGCATATTAATTCTATCTCCTAGATGTAAAAGGTAAGATGAAAATCCCTTACCATGAGATTCCTTTCAGGTGAAAATAATTCAAATTAAAATACATATATTTTAAACCTGTTATTAAGTTATTAAAAAACTATATTAATATTTTTTATATCATATATTATCTTTTTATAATATCTTATTACATTTTTTATAGTTATATTCAATTATTTTCACTAATTGTTGTGTTAATTACTTAATTTCTCAAGTATGTTTTGACTTATTACATGTTGTTATATTCATGGTTTCATTTTTTAAAGATTGAAAAAATGATTTCAATATCATATAAATTTAGTAAAAATATGTATTTATAATAAAACAGAATATTTTGGGATAATATATGTATTGAATTATTCATGGATACAGTTTGTTGTACTTACGAATTAACGCCACCTTCATTTATTTTTCATATTAAAGAAATTAAACGTAAATTATATATATATATATTATAATTCCAGTATCATATTTATTTAAAATATGCTAAATAGTTTTATTAAAACCATATTTTATAAATTCCATGTATAGAATGAATGAATCATATCACTTTGTGGAGGTGATAATCCACACATCCAGAAATGATGTTATCATATTTACACAAAATGGAAAGAATAAGAGTGTGTGTTATATAAAAATTTTAGAAGATTAATGGAGTTAAAATATAATATATATCACATTTAAATTATGTTTCTCTCAAAACTACCATCACTGAGAGGTATTAAATTAAAAATGAACAACATCATTTCTTGAGGCGGTAGTTCTCCAAACACATAAATGGTATGTTCATTCCTCATTAGATGGAAGTGTGTGTATGTGTTGGTTGAAAGATTAGAAAATATTAAATATATTTAGGATACTATTATTACTATATATTCATGTAATAACAAAGTATAAGGGGGTGGAGAATGAAGAAAATGCAAAAGTTCTTGAGGAAGGATGTTACCTCTTCGTTAGGTAACTCCTTTTTGAGTGCAGAAAAGGGATTCCATGGAATTATTCATGCCCAAAGAAAGGAATATAGGATGATGGGAGGTATTATTAGAATATATTTTGAAATATAATGTTCCATCCAAACTATCATAAGTGGTGTGAATGAGTGGGAGGTGTGAGTACCTTTTTACCGTGGACGAGGAGTGGCATTCCTATAATTTTTTTAATAGGGATTCTTACCAACATGTTTCCTATGAAATGTGGCTACAATTATAGTAAATATTAGATAATATGGATTTCAGGGTTTAAATATGAACATAGAATGTCTTTTAGATATATTTTATGTCATTTTGATCCTTATGTTTATAGTTTAGTATGTTGTTAAGATAATTATTTTGTTAATCTCTACAATTAATTTCAATCATTTTCAATAACACATTCTGTTAGAAACCAAATTTAACTTATTATAAATTATAAATTATTATTATTCAAAATATTTAATCCATTCCTCAAAATTCAAATCTCAAAAGTAGAAAAAATAATTTAAATTTTATTCCGTAGATGGGACAAAAGAGATTGATTTTAAATTATTATGTTTATATGTTTTTTAATGTTATTATATTCAATTTAATAGTGAAAATTACCCCACGATAATTTTTATATTAATTGATGTTTAATTTATCTAATTTAACTAAAAAATAAAAAATTTAATTGTACCTTAAAAATAAATATGAAGATAATTCAGTTTTGAATTAAAATTAAATATTTATCACAATTCATTAAAAATGGATCTTATAAGGCCCCAGCCTTAAACCTTACTTAAATCTTGAGTTATTACAAGATTACACATTGAGGATCTTTTCAGGTTTAGATTTTTAGAGAATTAGATCATAAAACTTGCATTACATTCCACATATAAACAAAGTGGTTACATAAAGATAGTATTCTTCATTCCCATCAATGGAAACATATTTAAAATAAAACATGGATTCTTTCTTGACACATACTTGACTCTATCATCTTATCATGTACCTTACCCGTGACCTGTGAAAAACATTTCAAAAACTTGGGATGAGCATAAAAACTCAGTATGGGTTATAAAAAAAACATGGAAAGGAAACATGAGTTCATATATACATAAGAATGAAATCATACTTTACCCATAAAACATAGGCACTTTAACATACCTCATAAAATCATGAATAAATCCTAGAAATCATAAGACATAAAGGTAACTTGAGGAATTCATAACATTCTTACGTAGGGAGTAACCCTCTTGGATACATTTGGAATACCCATCACAGTATATTCCCTAAATCTCTTCGGAGAAACCTTAACGTTTCAATCCTTCGTGATACCCAATGCATTGGAGAGCTATATCGGGCTCACCCGCCCTTAGTTTATCACGGAACCACCCGTCTTCATAATAATGCCCATGAACCATAACATAATCGTATCACATAAAACATGCATAAAGGAAACATAACATTTCCACATTTGAATCACAAGATATCAATAAAACACAAAAAACATTGTGAATACCATTTTCAATACCAAAGTAAAAGAAAATTAAAACATGGTATTTATTTTTCTTTTAAAAAGAAGGTATGGCTTGTAGAGGAAGCCGAAACTCAAATAACGGTCATGACGACGGAGAAGTCGTTGTCGCCGCATACGTACGAAAAAAACATTCCCTTTTGTCGTTTAGTAAAAGCTTCGTATAAAAAAGATTCCTTTTGAATAAACGTAAAAGTTAAAGGGGGTTTATAAACCGTATAAAAGAAAGTTGTGTATAAAATAATATATGCCTCAAAGAAAGGAGATTGAGACGAAGTCCCATACCTCTTATCCGACTTGACCCGACCGTTATTTAATATCCTGAATAATAAACTTGAGATAATCTCCACTTGATTATGAACCTTTTTCAAGTTCATTATTCCTTTTATACCATGTTATGAACATCATGTAATCATTTAAGTTAATAATGTTCATTTTGTCGGTATTTGGTTCTTAAGTCAAAAATAGAGTTCTTACACTTACATGTTGTTAATTTGGTCAAAGGTTCGTTATATCCAGAATTATATTAATGATTTTGATAACATATATTTCATATATATTCATCATATACATGTATTTATAATATTACATCACATTTAGAGGTAAGAAATGAAATGCACCGTTCATGGAGACGGTAAGCCGTACGTACGCATGAACGCTACTTCCATTTCTATTTCGTATTTTCTGGAATGGAATCATAATGATATAAGAGTATATTATAATTCCAGTATAATAACATATATAATATCATTAACTTTATCCTTTACACATCCCACATATGGTATTAACGAATCAAATCACTTTCAGGGGGCGGTAGTCCGCACTTCCTAAAATGATGATATCATGTTTACCCATAATGGGAACCATAAAGGTATTCCCAAAATGAAAAGAAAAGAAGCTTAAGGAAAACATAAACATATTATATATCATATATAAAAATAGTGACATCATAATGGCCACATTTTAAGGTGTTAAATGAGTATTGAACAATAATCATTTCGGGAGGCAGAATTTCGCCATCCACGGAAACCGTATGTTTTTTAACCATTTGATGTAGTTGTGTGAGAGTGTAGCTCAAATAAATCATATAACAACATCCTAGTATATTGAAGATACTTGTGTTTTTACAAAAGAAGTAAATAAAAAGAGTTTAGGGGGTTGGAGAAACAAAATAAAACAAATGAACATGAGAGAATGAATTACCTTTAAAAGTGTAACTTCATTTGATTTGTGCCTAAAGGCTTCCTTTGAAAGGATTCTTCCCAAAGGGAATCCTCTAGGATTAGGAGAGGGATGTGGAGAGAGTAAATGGGCAGATGTTGGACGAGCCAAAGGCTTGAGGAGTGTGTTAAATGAGGTAGAGGTGGGGGCCTTTTATAAGAGGAGAGGAGGGGCACTTTTGGAAAGTAAAGAAATATTACTTTATTTGAAAATGTGTTTCGGTTTTAAAAGGTCCCACATTGATATAATTCGTGGATAAGGTGATAAGGGTTCTAAATCCACTCATCCAATTGGTTTTGGACATGTGTTGTTCATAGATTTTACATTATCTTTCCATTTTATTTAAATCATCAAATAATGATGTCATCGCTACATCATTATTATGTCATAAATAATTTAATTTATTTAATTTCTAAAAATTATAATAAAAATACTATGATGTAGGAAATATTTTTATCTTTCCAATTACTATTTATAATCAAAAATCTGATCTTTATAACCCCATTTAAAAATTCTTTTTGTAAAACATATTATGTTTGTGTCACTTTTACTTTTACATGAAATAAAAAGTAATTTTTGTCATTTCCCAACCAAAGTGGATCCATGGGGTCCCCAAGTTGACCCATGGCTTGTCTTGGTCGGCCATTACACAACCAATGAGGGTAGAAAATGTTTCAAGCTCATCTTATTTTATTAAAGCATTATTTTTACCTTAAACTACACTAATTACCACTAATCGCGATTAAGAACTTAATAAGTTACTATTCACCAAAAAATTATTATAATATCATTGAACCACATTTTACTTCTTAATGAAAACCATGTATGTCTGATTTTTGAAATTAAAAACACAATGATGGAAAAATTTTATTTAAACGAAAAATCAATTTTTATAAGTTCCACTTAGCGGTTTGACTATTAATCAAAAATTGATGTTTTTCAGAAAATTACAAAAAATTCACCCTAAGCTATATTTGATATTAAGAATTCAAAAATGAAGTCTAATTTACAAAATTAAATACATATAAGTAAAATTAATTAATTTAATAATTAATTCCCGCTGTCAGAGCAAATAACGTGTTTTTATTAAAACAATAAGTATCAAAAGATTGACACCAGTTTAAGTCCAATTTCAATGTGAAATTGATTCCAATGACCACCATTGGATTAAATGGTAAAAATATATTATAATTTCACTTCAAAACCAATTCAAAATATAATCTAATCATATAAATAAATTAGATTAAAAAGCAGTTTTGATGTAAAATGCAGTATTTTCACTATTCATTAAAAAATGAACATTGTCAGAAAAATACCAAAAATTCACACAAAGTAAATTTTGATGTCCCAATCATAACGAATAAGTTTATTTTGACAAACATAGTTTATAAAATTGTCAAAATATAGATTTAAAAAGGGTTTTCCATCATAAGGAAGTAAAACAATCTTTTAAGATTTTTAGTGTATTCCATGCATAAGATTGTATTTATTTTCATTTTAAGTCTCTAAAACACTATCTTTATCATTAATAGACATAGATAAAAATATATATTATTCATTACTTACTTGGGATGTTACATCCTTCCCACCTTTAGAAAATTGCATCCCCACAATTTATTTACTTATCGAATAAATGGGGGTACTTATCCCTCATTGCATTTTCAGATTCCCATGTTGCCTCTTCAATCATGTGCATTTTCCAAAAAACCTTTACCTCGTGAATCACCTTATTCCGTAACACTTGCTCCCTGTGGTCAAGAATATGGACCGGTTGTTCCTCATAAGATAGGTTCTCTTCCAACTGAACCACCTCTGTACTCAAAACATGAGATGGATCTGACATATACTTTCTCAACATCGAAACGTGAAAAACATTGTGTACCTGAGATAAACTCGGAGGTAAAGCCACTCGGTATGAAACTGATCCAAATCTCTCCAGAATTTCGTATGGTCCAATGAACCTTGGACTCAACTTTCCTTTCTTACCAAATCTCATCACACTTTTCCAAGGAGAAACCTTGAGAAAAACATGATCACCTACCTCAAAAGATAGATCCTTCCTTCGGTTATCCGCATAACTCTTCTGCCTGCTCTGAGCTGTTCTCATGTGTTTCTTAATCAGCTGAACTTTTTCTGCCATCTCTTCTACCAATTCTTGTCCCATCAACTTCCTTTCACCCACTTCATCCCAGAAAGCTGTAGTTCGACACCGCTTCCCATATAATGCCGGAAATGGTGCCATCTGTATACTGGAATGGAAACTGTTATTATATGAAAATTCAACCAAAGAAAGATGTTGGTCCCAACTTCCCTGATAATCCATACAACAAGATCGTAGCATATCCTCCAATGTCTGAATTGTTCGTTCTGACTGCCCATCTGATTGAGGATGAAAAGCTATAATAAAATTTAATTCAGTACCCAATGACTTCTGAAGGCCTTTCCAAAAGTTAGAAGTAAACCTGGGATCACGATCCGATACAATGGAGAGAGGAACTCCATGTAACCTGACTATCTCTTTAAGATACAAATGGGAAAGTTGATCAAGAGAGAAATTATCTCGTATAGCAAGGAAATGAGAAGATTTGGTCAAGCGATCAACAATAACCCAGATTGCATTATTACCTCGAGATGTCTTCAGTAATCCAACAACAAAGTCCATGGATATATTCTCCCATTTCCACTCTGGCACTGGTAAAGGCTGAAGCATCCCTTTCGGTAACTGGCGCTCTGCTTTAACCTGCTGACAAGTCAAACACTTCACAGTAAAATCAGCAATATCTCTTTTCATTCCATCCCACCAGTAATACTCCCGAAGATCTCTATACATCATAGTACTGCCCGGATGAACTGAAAACGGAGAACTATGAGCTTCACATAACAACTCTCTCTTCAACTGTGAATCACAAGGCACACACAATCTCTTCCCAAATCTCAAAACAAAATCATTATCAATGTTGAATTCAGGCAACTTACCTTTCTGAACCAGCTCTACCTTTTTCTGCAACTCACTGTCTTGCTTCTGTGCTTGCTTGATTCTATCTGATAGAGAAGATCTCACAGATACCTGAAACAAAATAGAAGGACTTCCTGCACCAACAACTTCTATGCCAAAGTTCATCAAATCGTTAACCAAAGGATCACGTTCCAACCGCAACATTGTTAATAAAGCATTACTTTTTCGACTCAAAGCATCAGCCACTTTATTTGCTTTTCCCGGATGGTAATGAATTGTACAATCATAATCCTTGATTAATTATAGCCATCTCCTTTGTCTCATGTTTAACTCTTTCTGAGTGAATATATACTTTAAACTTTTGTGATCGGTATATATTTCACACTTTACTCCATAAAAATGATGCCTCCAGATTTTTAAAGAAAAAACAATAGCAGCTAATTCCAAATCATGTGTAGGGTAATTTACCTCATGAGTTTTCAACTGTCGTGAAGCATAAGCAATTACCTGATCATTCTGCATTAGGACGCAACCAAGTCCTTTCAATGAAGCATCACTGTATATAACAAACTCACCATTCCTGGAAGGTAGTGCCAAAACTGGAGCATTCACCAATCTTCTTTTCAATTCCTGAAAACAATCATCACATTATTTTGTCCAGATAAACTTAACACCCTTCCGAGTTAGCTTAGTCATTGGACTAGATAACCGTGAAAAATTTCTAACAAACCTTCGGTAATAGCCCGCCAAACCAAGGAAGCTACGAATCTCGGTTACATTTGGGGGTCATGGCCATTCTTCCACAACTTTTGTTTTTGCAGGATCAACAGTTATTCCATCTTTAGAAACAATGTGACCAAGGAAAGAAATTTGTTGCAACCAAAACTCACACTTGCTGAATTTCCCATACAGTTTCTTTTCTTTTAAGGTTTGCAAGATAACCCTTAAATGTCTTTCATGCTCCTCTTTGCTTTTAGAAAACACCAAAATATCATCAATGAAAACCACCACAAACTTATCCAAGAACTCATGGAAAATTCTATTCATTAAGGCCATGAATACAGCAGGTGCATTGGTTAGCCCAAAAGTCATTACTACAAATTCATAATGGCCATATCTCGTACGGAATGCGGTCTTCAGAATATCTGCCTCCTTTACCTTCAGCTGATGGTACCCCGATCTAAGGTCAATATTTGAAAAAAACTGAGCTCCTTGGAGCTGATCAAACAAATCATCGATATGAGGCAAAGGATATTTGTTCTTAACAGTGATATTATTCAAGGCTCTATAATCAATACAAAGTCTCATAGAACCATCTTTCTTCTTAACAAATAAAACAGGAGCACCCCATGGTGATGTGCTAGGTCTAATGAAACATTTCTCTAATAAATCTTGCAATTGCTCCTTTAACTCTAAAAGTTCAATTTGTTCCATTCGATAAGGGGGTTTTGAAATTGGCTTAGCATCAGGAACTAAGTCAACAATAAACTCAACTTCCCGATCTGGTATTATTCCAGGAAACTCATCAGGAAAAACATCAGGATACTCATTTACCACTGGCACATCATTAATCTGAACAGTTCCTTTATTTTCAATGACGTGTGCAAGGTAACATTCATTTCCATATTTTACAAGTTTCTCGGCCTCTTGATATGTTATCAAAAGTAAGGGTTCATTCTTGTAAACAAACTGAAAGTCTTTCTGAAAAGAAACTTCTTTAACTCTATAGTCAATCTTAGCATGGTAAATGGAGAGCCAATCCATACCTAAGATAACATCAAACTCTACTAGAGGTAGAACAATAAGGTTTTCAAGTAGGTTCTTTCCACAGATAACGATAGGAAGATTCTTATAAATTCTTTTTGCCTCAACATTTCCCCCAGGTGTTTTTACCAAAAGTTCAGGAGTCATTTCTTGAGATGGTATTCCCATTTTACTAGAAAAGGTTTCAGAGATGAAAGAATGTGTAGCCTCGAATCAAACAACACACTGGCATAAACTGAAAAAACAAACAAAGTACCTGAAACAACATCATTTGATGGCCCGACATCTGCTGAAGTAGTTGCAAAGGATTTTACCACCCCTTTCTGCTTGTAGACTAACTGCTTCCCATCACTCAAGCTCTTTGTCGGACACTCTTTTGCATAGTTACCCATCTCATTGCACTTATAACATTTCACTAACTGTAAAATAAATTTGTTCTTACCTTCACCTTGATCCTTTTCAGTGCAATCACGAGCCTTATGTCCTATCATACCACATCGGTAGCACTTTCTAGAATTCAGAAGACATTCCCCAGCATGCCTTTTTCCAGATTTATCACAAACTGGAAACTTAGTTCTCTTACCATCAGACTTTTTTCAAGAATTCTTACCTTTCTCCTGCCACCTCGGACTCTTCTTCTGCTGGTTGTTATAGAACACTTGGTCATCGGCAAACTCCATTTCCACCTTCTCAGCACATTGAACAAGCTTTTCATAACTTTTAAACTCACGAGAAGCTAATGCCCTTCGATATTTTGGCTTTAATCCTGAGTAAAAACGATTGATTTTACTATCAAGGTCTCGGATAAAATTTGGAGCATACCTTGCCAATCGAGTGAACCGTTCTTCATAGGCAGCCACTGAGTCTTCCTCTTGCCTCAATTCCAAGAATTGTTTTTCCATCCTAAGTTGAACAGTCTTAGGAAAATACTTCTCAAGAAACATACCTTTGAATTCATCCCAGTCAAGAGCATCAATCTCATCGGCATCCCTGATATTTTTAACCATAGACCACCACTGATCTGCTTCACCCTCCAAACGGTAAATAGCAAGACTAACCTTTTGATTGTCTAAACACACCATGACATCAAAAATCTTCTCCAGTGCTTTAATCCACCCTTCAGCTAGCAAAGGGTCAGATGATCCTCTGAATGATGGGGGATGTTGCCTCATGAAATGTTCCACCACTGACATGTTCCTCTGCGGTTGATCTGGCTGATCTCGTGCATGGATACCACCACCATTTATCTCTTGAGTCAACTGCGCCATTACTACAACACACTATTCAGTTCCAATTCTGACCATCTCGGGATGCTGATTCGGAAGGTTATTTCCTTCTGTATGCCTTCCTAGCACTGCTTCCCTGTTTCCTCTGCGGAAAACCATTCTGAACAAACATGTCTTAGATGAAGCAACAAGGTAATCTTTAAATGCTATATCATTTCAAAACAAAATTGGATAATCATTTAATAGAATTCTAACTCCTAAAGTTATCTAAACCGACCTCTATTACCAACTATAAGGCCCCATCCTTAAACCTTACTTAAATCTTGAGTTATTACAAGATTACACATTGAGGATCTTTTCAGGTTTAGAGTTTTAGAGAATTAGATCATAAAACGTGCATTACATTCCACATATAAACAAAGTGGTTACATAAAGATAGTATTCTTCATTCCCATCAATGGAAACATATTTAAAATAATACATGGATTTTTTCTTGACACATCCTTGACTCTATCATCTTATCATGTACCATACCCATGACCTGTGAAAAACATTTCAAAAACTTGGGATGAGCATAAAAACTCAGTATGGGTTATAAAAAAACATGGAAAGGAAACATGAGTTCATATATACATAAGAATGAAATCATAATTTACCCATAAAACATAGGCACTTTAACATACCTCATAAAATCATGAATAAATCATAGAAATAATAAGACATAAAGGGTACGTGAGGCATTCATAACATTCTTACGTAGGGAGTAACCCTCTTGGTTACGTTTGGAATACCCACCACAGTATATTCCCTAAATCTCTTCGGAAAAACCTTAACGTTTCACTCCTTTGCGTTACCCAATGCATTGGAGAGCTATATCGGGCTCACCCGCCCTTAGTTTACCACCGAACCACCCGTCTTCATAATAATTCACAAGAACCATAACATAATCGTATCACATAAAACATGCATAAAGGAAACATAACATTTCCAAATTTCAATCACAAGATATCAATACAACACAAAAAACATTGTGAAAACCATTTTCAATACCAAAATAAAAGAAAAGTAAAAGATGATATTTATTTTTCTTTTAAAAAGAAGGTATGGCTTGTAGAGGAAGCCGAAACTCAAATAACGGTCACGACGGCGAAGAAGTCGTTGTCGCCGCATACGTACGACAAAAACATTCCCTTTTGTCGTTTAGTAAACGCTTCGTATAAAAAAGATTCCTTTTGAATAAACGTAAAATTAAAAGGGGTTTATACACCTTATAAAATAATGTTGTGTATAAAATAAAATATGTCTCAAAGAAAGGAGATTGAGACGAAGTCCCATACCTCGTATCTGACTTGACCCGGCCGTTCTTTAATCTCCTGAATAATAAACTTGATTTAATCTCTACTTGATTATGAACCTTTTCAAGTTCATTATTCCTTTTATACCATATTATGAACATCATGTAATCATTTAAGTTAATAATGTTCATTTTGTCGGTATTTGGTTCTTAAGTCAAAAATAGACTTCTTACACATACATGTTGTTAATTTGGTCAAAGGTTCGTTATATCCAGAAAGATATTAATGATTTGGATAACTTATATTTCATATATATTCATCATATACATGTATTTATAATATTATATCACATTTAGAGATAAAAAATGAAATGCACCGTTCATGGAGACGGTAAGCCGTACGTACGCATGAACGCTACTTCCATTTCTATTTCGTATTTTTTGGAATGGAATCATAATGATATAAGAGTATATTATAATTCCAGTATAATAACATATATAATATCATTAACTTTATCCTTTACACATCCCACATATGGTATTAACGAATCAAATCACTTTCAGGGGGCGGTAGTCCGCACTTCCTAAAATGAAGATATCATGTTTACCCATAATGGGAACCATAAAGGTATGCCCAAAATGAAAAGAACAGAAGCTTAAGGAAAACATAAACATATTATATATCATATATAAAAATAGTGACATCATAATGGCCACCTTTGAAGGTGTTAAATGAGTATTGAACAATCATCATTTCGGGAGGCAGAATTTCGCTATCCACGGAAACCGTATGTTCTTTAACCATTTGATGTAGTTGTGTGAGAGTGTAGCTCAAATAAATCTTATAACAACATCCTAGTATATTGAAGATACTGGTGTTGTTATAAAAGCAGTAAATAGAAAGTTTTTAGGGGGTTGGAGAAACAAAATAAAACAAATGAACATGATAGAATGAATTACCTTTAAAAGTGTAACTCCTTTTGATTTGAGCCTAAAGGCTTCCTTTGAAAGTATTCTGCCCAAAGGGAATCCTCTAGGATGAGGAGAGGGATGTGGAGAGAGTAAATGGGCAAGGGTTGGCCGAGCCAAAGGCTTGAGGAGTGTGTGAAATGAGGTAGAGGTTGGGGCCTTTTATAAGAGGAGAGGAGGGTCACTTTTGGAAAGTAAAGAAATATTACTTTATTTGAAAATGTGTTTCGGTTTTAAAAGGTCCCACATTGAAATAATTCGTGGATAAGGTGATAAGGGTTCTAAATCCACTCATCCAATTGGTTTTGGACATGTGTAGGTCATAAAATTTACATTATCTTTCCATTTTATTTCAATCATCAAATAATGATGTCATCGCTACATCATTATTATGTCATAAATAATTTAATTTATTTAATTTCTAAAAATTATTAAAAAAAATACTATGATGTAGTAAATCTTTTTATCATTCCAATGACTATTTATAATCAAAAATCTGATCTTTATAACCCCATTTAAAAATTATTTTTGTAAAACATATTATGTTTGTGTCACTTTTACATTTACATTAAATAAAAAGTAATTTATGTCATTTCCCAACCAAAGTGGATCCATGGGGTCCCCAAGTTGACCCATGGCTTGTCTTGGTCGGACATGACACAACCAATGAGGGTAGGACTTGTGTCAAGCTCATCTTATTTTATTAATGCATTATTTTTACCTTAAACTACACAAATTACCACTAATCGCGATTAAGAACTTAATAAGTTACTATTCACCAAAAAATTATTATAATATCATTGAACCACATTTTACTTCTTAATGACAACCATGTATGTCTGATTTTTGAAATTCAAAACACAATGATGGAAAAATTTCATTTAAACGAAAAATCAATTTTTATAAGTACCACTTAGTGGTTTCACTATTCATCAAAAATTGATGTTTTTCAGAAAATTACAAAAAAATCACCCTAAGCTATATTTGATATTACGAATTCAAAAATGAAGTCTATTTTACAAAATTAAATACATATAAGTCAAATTAATTAATTTAATAATTAATTCCCACTGTCAGAGCAAATAGCGTGTTTTTATGAAACAATAAGTATCAAAAGATTGACACCAGTTTAAGTCCAATTTCAAAGTGAAATTGATTCCAATGACCACCATTGGATTAAATGGTAAAAATATATTATAATTTCACTTCAAAACCAATTCAAAAGATATTCTAATCATATAAATAAATTAGATTAAAAAGCAGTTTTGATGTAAAATGCAGTATTTTTCACTATTCATTAAAAAATGAACATTGTCAGAAAAATACCAAAACTTCACACAAAGTAAATTTTGATGTCCCAATAATAAAAAATAAGTTTATTTTGACAAACATAGTTTATAAAATTGTCAAAAGATAGATTTAAAAATGGTTTTCCATCATAAGGAAGTAAAACAATCTTTTAAGAATATTAGTGTATTCCATGCATAAGATTGTATTTATTTTCATTTTAAGCCTCTAAAACACTATCATAATCATTAATAGACGTAGATAAAAATATCTATTATTCATTACTTACTTGGGATGTTACAGATATTTTAAAAAAACACAAAAATTCATCCTACACTATTTTTGATATTTTATTTTAAAATTTATGATTATATTGATGTGTAAAATTCATTAATGTTTAATCAAATTGATATAAAATTGTTTCCCTATAAAATGTTGTAAAGGTTCCTTTAGAAAAATATATGTTTTTATCCATAAAATTGGGATTATTTTCATCTTATGCCAATTAAATATATTAGATGAATGTAGATATATTTTATTGAATATTATATATATATATACTAAATTAATTTCTCTATAAAAATGTAATCAATTAATTTTTTATAATAAAACACATTTCTGAGCATGAAAACATTTTATTTATAATTAATTGGATTTTATATTAATTATTTATTAATTTGTAACCAATTAATTCATTTTTTATTTTTATAAAACACAGGTTATCATAAGCTTGTTAATTGTATTATTAACAATTAATTTAATTTCTAGTTTATATCTCATTATATTAAATACCTATATTTTTAATACTATATAGTTGCTCGGTAAAAATATATCTTACATGTAACACATACCATCGAAGAAACTTGTTGTGGGGTGTGACGCATGAAAACTCAGTATCAAAGGATTTTAAATACATATCATGGATTAATATTATATAAAATACTAAACATATTATAATGTATTGGGATGTTATATTTCCGAACATAATCGAAGCTCTATTTCATACACGCTATCGAATTCAATGATCTTTTTTAGAATTTTTGGGCATTGAATTCTCCCCACCATAACTAAATTGCTTCCTTAAAATTTAAAATATACCTCTATGATTGATTTTTTGATATTTTCTATGTTAAACTCCCAAATCGCAAGAACGCATTGTAATAAAAACTCTCTTGAAAATAGTTAACGAAAAGTAAAAGGTCACATAGACTAATATAGAAATAGGTCACTATGAAAGAAAAAATTACTAGAATGTTGAGATACATACATGGAAGAAATGATTAAATATAAATATATATATATATATATTGAGGTATTGAGGTCATAAATCGAAAACAAGTGAATGATGAATGGAAATGTGAGGGTCTCAAATCTAAAAATATATGATTATTTAAAAGACCATTGGTTCAACAAATAATTACAATATTTGTATAAAATTTTATATCTAGATCATTTTCTTAATGATGGGTAATTCATTTACTACCATGGGATATAAGGAAATATAATTTTTTATCATCTCTTTATAAACATAATTTTTATCTTTTTTATGCTTTGACTGATTTATAATGCATACATTATTTCTGGAAATGGATATCTAAAAATTAAATTTTATTCCGGAAGCAGTAAAATAAATTTTTAATGAATTGTAAGACCCATAAAATATTTATAAGTATTAATATTTTTCTCTAACTATTCTCTATGGCCAAATTGGTTAATACGTTAATCTACAATAATATAATGTAACAGTAATTGTTCATCAATGATATATATTTATAATTTTTTTTTAAAAAACAATGACATATTAACAATGACAATGCATAATTTAGTGGTTGGCATTAAACCCTTATCATCCTTCCGTGATGGTTTCATGCCATGCGACCTTCCGAATTTGATGGGTTTTTACATGGAATATAATTTTTTCTATTGAAAATACATATTATTATAACATTCAAAATAAATATGATCGAAATCCCAGAAATTTGTTCCTTAAATTTACTAATGGTTTACAGCACAACCTCAAAACATAACAACATCCCCCATTTTTTCTACATAGTTCCTTAGTTTATGGATTATCTTTATGAGGAGGGAATTTACTCAGGTAATACCCAGGTTCTCTATATTTAAGGGAATAAACAATAAATTGATCCCTAGGATGATATGTATTTCATTCCATTGTACTCTTAATTTTTTTATCAGCAATTAGTTAAATTATGTACTTATAACCCCGACATAAATAATTTATTTATTCCATTGAGAATCATTACTCGGTATCATCTTCTACATTTCTATCAAAATGGTAATTCCACAATATTTTCTCTATACTCTCCACATCTCAATCTCTTAGATACCTCCACCATTATCTTATTTGATGAGTTTGGGATTAGGTTAAGGATTATAATTTCAATAATATTTATATAAAACTAGTATGAAATAAATAAAATATATTTCTCTCTAATAAAAACATCATTTGGTTTCACATTATTACCACCTTATCTTTAATGTTCAATGTTAACAATAACCCTTTAGCTTCCAGCCATTCACTAAAACTGAAAATCACTCCTATCAATACCTCATTTGGTTTTTAATTGTCACCCCTATCCTTAATGTTCAATGTTATCATTAAACCTTTAGGTTCCATCCATTCACTAAAACCATAAGTAATAGTGTGATTAACAATCTTCATAGTGAGAGTGGAGTGTGATCATCTATATTATATATAAATCATTATAATTTATTTTCAATCTGTAACACTATAGTTTTAATCTTGGTTTTTCATTTTCATTACAAATTCAAATCTATCATAATGATTTGTAAAGAAAATTTGAATCATCATAAGCATATCTAGTAGGAGTGTCAAACCAGGTTCATAGTATGGCTCGTTGTCGTGTAACATGTTACCCTCAAGTCACAATTGATGAACCTTTTAAGAGTGTTGACCTCAAGGTACATATGTTCGGGATCCATGAAAACATATAAAATTGAGACATGGATTTATTTCTAGGAAGACCCACATAATCTCTACCTTACTAAAATTCTAAAATATCCTTATATACTTATCCTCAATTTCAATCTTATGGTTATGTAATCTAATCTATGTTTTAATAAATATATTTCACATGGTGAATACTAATCATGCTCTTTTAGAAAATCTGATACCCAAAACCTAGAATTTCTGGAGTCGATGTCTTGCTACAATTGCATTAGAATATGATACCATTAAACAACATACTAAAAGGAAAAGTAATTTAGTTGTATTGGTATATAGGATACATGTATGAGTCCTATTTTATAAATGAACACACTAATTAAAACATAATTTTTATCCATTCTAGGAAAATAACTCTATTTCATCTAGAGTATCATTGCATAGCATTCTCAGTACACTTCTAGTAATCCTAGTGATAGGAAATATAATCTAGATGAGAAAAAATTCATAGAAAGTGTATGATTAGAAGAAACAATAATTAATCAACAAAAATTAATAATTAGGGCATGGTTAATAACTAAACACACATTCCACGAAATGAATAAAATGATAAAAAAGTTTATAAATGAAATGGAAACGAAAAAGAACTAAAAACACATTCCATTTCAATAATCAGATATGAAAAAATAAATATGAAAAGGTAATAAACTGATAAAATGTTCCATTTAATCAATAAAATGAGAATTAAATTCTTCCAAAGAAATTTCCATGGTGAAAATATCATTGATAAAAATAACGAATCAAAATGTAGGAAATTCTTAATAATTGGATGTCATGTATTAGGCAAATGAACACCAATACCATCAATGCATTTCATCAGTTGAGTTAAACTAGTAGGTAGAAACCTACTTAGTTTCCACAAATAATGACTCTCATGATTACCAATAAACGAATCTTGGTTATATATAATGTTTGATCTGAACACATCATTTAATTTCCCAATATTTCCTTATATCTAATAATAGATTTAATTAATAAAAGTTATACCATATCAAATATTTGTATTAAGTAAAAGAAACAAATAAATAAATATTTTCCCAGTAAGTGAAATAATATTCATATTATACATGGTAAGTAATAATGGTATATGTTTTCGGAAATAATCATATCCATGAAAAATGATATGGAAAATTAAGGGAAATTTAATGTTCAATGTTCACATGAAATAAAATATTTCCAGGGGAATTAAAAAATGAATCAAGGAAGTGAATTTTAATACTATCATAGTCCAAATCAATAAAAAACAATCTAGATATAGAATATGTTTGGTATCAAATGAACATATCCTATGTTGAGTAATAATAAAGGGTCTTTTTTGTTTATGAATATAAACACTATAAATATTCATTTTCAAAATATTCTAAAAAAATATACTTTTTATTTTCAAATACATTTAAAAAATAATTTTCAATAAATTAAAATTTTAAAAATAGTTTATATACAATTAAGAATTTTAATCAAGCAGTGGAAGCATTACAGAAATTATGGTGGTTAAATCTACACATTCCGTACAAGATAAAAACTACATTCCATTTTCATGGTATAAATGATACAAAATATCCTATTTTGGACAGAGATAACAAGATTCCTTTGAAAACATTTGTAAAAGAAAAACATGATTATAATATATTTAATAAATAAATTTTTAATGGTTAAAAAATATATTTAATAGACAATGTCTGGCAATTTTAATTCCACATAATTTTTTTTTCTAAGTTGATAAATATATATTAAAAATATATCACCCAAAAAATCTTATAGTATTAACGACAATGAGGATGTAATATAACCCATTGAAAAGGAATCAAGTTATGAAGTTCTCAATAACATGGTAACATTTAACTCAAACACTTATAGAAGAAATAATTAAAAATGAAACTCAAAATATAATGAAGATAATAAAATTAATATATAATATATTAAAATTGTATTACATACAATACAAAAAATAATTAAATGGTGAATCTGAAAAATATTTTACTGATGTAAAAAAGTGAGATCAAAATCCCTAACCATGCCTTTAATTTCATATAAACAACCTTTAATTTAATTTATAATTGTTTTATAAAATTCAATAACTTATTATAAAAAAATATAAATATTTATGATATTATATATCATATTCTTATATTATATTATCAGTCATTTGTTAGTAATCTTTAATTGTTTTCACGATTTCAGGTTTTAATTTCCTAGTTTCTCATGTATATATTTACTTATTACTTATTGTTCTTATATTGTTATCACACTATATAGAATATAAACCATGATTTAAATATCATATATATCCTAAATGAATATTTATTTAAAATATTCCACAATATATGGAACTAATAAATGGAAAGGACCGTTCAAGGAAACTGTAGGTTTTACGTATGCATGAACACCACATTCATTTTTTCATATTATAAAAAATAAAAAATAAATTACATAAATGTATATTATAATTATAGTTTAATATTTATTTTGTATATATAATATAGTTTTATTCCTACTATCCTTTATAAATTTCATGTATGGAGTAAACAAATCACATCGCTTTGAGTTGGATATTGTCCACACTTCCACGAACATCGTAATCGTATTTACACAAAGGGGAAAGCATAAGGGTGTGTGGTATATAAAAAGTAAAAAATTATAAATATAATATATATTGAATACAAATACATTTTCAATCATAATTCCAAAACACGAGATTTGGTAATGTAAATAACAAACAAACATCATTTTGTAAGGTAGTAGTTCTCCGAACACATAAACGGTAAGTTCGTTACCCATTAGATGGAAATGTCCATAATTTTAGGTTTACCCCTTAGAAAAAAACATATAAGTATATTGATAATAATTTTTCTACTATATAATCATGTAATAATAGGATTATAGGTGGTGGGGAATGAAAATAAATAAAATGATCTTCAGGAAGGATGGTATGAATTTTATGTGTAACTCCTTTTGATTTTCAACAATGGGATTCCTGGGATGGATTCCTGACCAATAGGAAGACAATTAGATTTGGTGAGGATGGTTTATGAGCTAGTTTTATGATCTTCATCTATCTAATGTGTCTTTATATGGGTGAATTAGTGGGTTGGGTGAGTCCCTTTTTCAGTGGAGGAGGAGTGGAATTCATTTATATTTTAGAAAAAGGAATTTCACCCACGTTTTTCCAATTCCAAGTGGCCCCAATAATGGTAAAAATTTAAAAAATGGTGGATAGGGTCAAAATATAAATATAAAATGTCTTTTAGACAAGACTATATGTCATTTGTCCTTAAGTTTCAGGTTTAGTCACTTATTAAGACAATTTTTTTCTGTATCTATCTAATTAATTATAATCACATTCAAATATATTTATTATTCAAAAACAATAATCACCATATTATAAATTGTAAATGATATTTTTCAAATATTAAATACATTATTACAAATTCCAATAAGGTAAGCGGAAGAATCTAATTTATATTTAATCACGTGGGCAGGATGTTAAAGAGAGTTTTTAATAAATGATGTTCAAAAGTTTGCTATGTTTAATATTAATCTTCAACATCAAAATGAATAAAATGATGTAAATTGTATTAATTAATGGATAATTGATCACATTTAAATCTAATAAAATTAAAAATCTATTTTAATATTAAAAATAAATCAATCAAAAAGTAGCTTTGAATTAAAATTCAGTATTTTTTAATTATTCATCAATAAATGAAACCTCTCAAAAAAAATACACTAAGTTTTACATAACATAATTTTTATGGTTTCATTTAGAAAAATTATTTTTAAATATTAAATATATAAAAGTGCTAGAAATTATTTTTAAAATAGTTTCATCGTAAAAATTTGATAAAATTTCCTCTATAAAAATTAAATTTTTATGCATAAAATAGTGTTTAATATTATCTTATGCTCATAAAATATAATGAATGAATTTCATAAATATTTTATTTAATATATATATATTTATATCAAATTAATATAACTCAATAACTATAATTAATTAAAAATGTTAGAATAAAACACCCTAGTGAGCAATAAAACATTTCCATTATATTCCATTAAATTTTATATTCATTTCTAATTAATTTGTAACCAATGAATATATTTTATATTTTTGTAAATAATAGGTCTACATAATTTATTTAATACTATTCATAAACACTAATTTAATGGATATTTTATATATTATTGTATTAAATAATAATATTTTTAATAATATATTTTTTTCCTAGTAAAACATGGTATTCAGTGTAACATAAGTTTTCAAAATACTCATTATTGTGTGAAAAAAAATCTACTCAATATTTTATGAATTAAAATATATATAAAGGATAAATATTATTTAAAATAATAAATATATTATAATGTCTTTTGATATTATAACACATGATATGCTTCATGTTGTGTGGAAATCATGCTATCGAATACAATGATCTAATTTTAGAATTTTTGGGTGTTACAATAATTATTTAAATTTAATTTATATTTTATATATAAATATTTATTTATTTATATTCATAATGTTATAATTATTTTTTGTATATTTAATACAAAATCATCTTTTCTAAGAAACATACACATCATGAAAACACTATTTTTTGCTCTGTCTCTGGGATACATTTTATTATAAAATTTCATACTTATTGGAATTGAATTTGATAAAATTGATTCCAAATTTTTAATAAAAACTATTTATATTAAATAATAATTTAAAGTAGTTTTTTCTAATATGATGAATAGTGAAAAAAATAAAAATAAAATACTAGAGTTATGGTGAAAATGGTTTTATCGAGGGGTTAAACTAAAACGATAATGGTTGATATAAAATAAAGACATGTCTAAAAACTATTTCATTCACATATTTAGACCATATAAAATATATTTAACAAAATAATCAAATTTATACCCTTTTAGAATTTGAAATATTTTGGTAGACCTATTTCTTTTCAAATATTACAAGTGTGTCACTCACATAACATATAAAAAACCACCCACTCTCTTATATTAATAACACCATAAAACCATTTTGGATCAGCCAAGACCATTAAAAAATAACATTATATTAATCCACATCCTAGATTCCTTTATCGGGTCAATATCTTTTTCAATGAAATGAGATATGAAATCATTATTCTTGTGTACGATAGACTACCATCTCGTGAACCAATTTCATGTGTTTTCCATTATCGCCTCTCTCAAATTGTTTTAATGTTGTATGTTTATTATATTTGTATTATATAATAAACATATTTATAATTTTATGTTTATAATATCACATATACCTTTTTACATTCCATTCTATGGGGGATACAATAATGTCTCTCATGTGTACGTCGGACTACCGCCTCGTGAGGTAATGTAATTCATTTTACTATAATTCTTTTAATGGAAGGAAGAAAGAATAATGTTATTGAGTATATATGATATAAATGAAATTAATATTAAAATCATGAAATATTCATCATTATGAAAAAATAACATATTATTTTCTTTCATACATTGAAAAATGATAATATTGTTTTTGGGTGAATAGACTACCACCTCCACGAAGGGATGCTATTATTTTTTCATCACCACATCAATATATATATATTTATGTATATTAAAATAAATAAAAATTTATTAATGATATAGTTATTATTATATATATTTTGAATTAAAAAAATTCATTCCATATTGATCATTATAATTTTGAAAAGTTACTCATTTGTATATATAACATATCGTGTCTTTGATCATAACATAGTTCATTTATCAAAACCATTATTTATTATAGATTTTAAAAGTATAATATATGAATAAATATAATCATTATATCACGTTTATTTTCATTGATATGTTGAAATAATTACCACTTTGACCATGATGAACACACGAGATCCATTTTGAAACATTAAACTAAACATCCTCAAAACACCCAATGTGGACATAATTGATTAAATATTTAAATACGTCATTATAAAAAATAAATTAATTTACTTAAGTGTACATTATTAAACTAGGATAATGTTCTTAATAAATAAAATAATTTATTTTGGAATATTTTATTTTATTTAATTTATATAAAAAATAATATCTCGACTCTAGGTATAGGTTTCTTATCGTCTCACTTTTTATCTCTATGACACATATGCAATATTCCCCACTTGGATTCATTTTTCTGGTGTATATTCTGACCATTTTAAATGTGATATCATGAATACTTCCTAAATCTTTATATTTTACATATCAATTTAAATTAATTTATCTAATGTGATATTATTTGAATATTAACAGTTTGTAATGGATTTCATAACTCAATTTATTTTCATTGTGTTACAATCCCTTTTCATTATCATTGATATTATAAGATTATGTGTGTAATGAAATTGTATTATATCATGTTTATTTCCAATTATTTTTTGTGGACTTTTATTTTATTCACAAAATGGATTAATTTATTACTTCTAAAATTCATTGGTTTTATTTATTGAATGGTTATTCCTCCCAAATTTCCATTCATTGCAACATACATTTAGGATGTGAAACTATATTCATTTAGAGGTGTGTATAATAACATTTTACAAGTTATATCTTTAAAATACTTATGGTCTTGGTATATAAAAATATTATTTTATGTAATTATTTCTCGTGTTATACAATTTAAGAGTTACCTAAGTGTAAGAGGAATTATGTTAAAATAACCTTTATTGGGGCAGTTTATGTTCATGTTTATTTTAAAATAGATAATGTGATTTTATTTTTTGGATCCTCATATATTCTATTATCATTTGTTTATGAATGTGGGTCACGTGTTTAATTTCCCTTTCCTTTGTTATTAATTAAGGAACATCCAGAAAGTCATTTATAAGTGACAACGATAATATATTTTCATTTAATTTGGTTATCTTTCTCTTCTTTGTTATTTTTTGTAAAATGTAATAAATTTTTTTTCATAAATTTAAATGATTTATTAAATACACTTTACATGATATTTTACCTTATTTAAAAAATGTTTTAAATGCATGTTTCTAATTATTTTTCAAATGGGTCACTTTTGACACCTTTTTTCAAAATGTTTTTAATGGATTGTTTATTTTAATCATTTATGACCTGAATATATTTTACCAATATCATGTAAATTATATTTATTGAATATTTATAAATATTATTTATATGTTTTTTTCAAATAAACTTATTTTTTCAATATTTTTTGAATTTTTAGTTTTTAATATTTATTTTCAAAATGAAAAGATGTTTTTGCTTTAAAAATTTTAATGATATTTTATTAGAATTTTAATTCAAAAATTTCAATAACACTTGTTATTAATTATGATCTAATTGTGATATTATTTAATGGTAAGATCTTTATTCTTTAAATGGATAGATTGCTATTGTTTCATAAAGATTGAATTTGTACTGGGTATTTTTCCTTGGGTTGACCATGTTTCATTTAGATTATTATAGAACCCATTTATTTTTTATGGGTTAATCAGGTTTCAAATATATTTTTATAGAAAATATTTCATTTTAATGATTTATTCATGTTTCAAATATATTTCTACGGAACCCGTTTATTTTTTATAAGTTTTTTGTGTTTCAAAAAGATTTTTATGGAACCGATTTATTTTACACTAGTTGACCATGGTATTAATGTAATAATGAAGAAATTTATGATTTTTATAATTAAATGAATGATATATGTACTATATTCATGTTTTCGTTCTTGGACATTGGTTATACAATGGGTATATGCTGATAGGACTTAATTATCTCATTATAGCTTATATGATCGGTGTTCCCCGATAAAACTCCAATGAATTGGGTATAGAAGTTATTTGTATGGTAATTCCATTTGTAATGATTATGCAAGGGTTATATAAGGGTTCTATGAAGATAATTTCCCATGATAACACCATATATTAAATATTTTCTCTATGGTTTTTAAACTTTTCCTTTGATTAATATTGTTATAACATAGCTCTTGATTGTTAATTCTAATAACTATTTTCTTTTGTGAATGCCTAATTCCATGTTTTCATGATCCATGTATTGATGGGAATGAATATTATTATGTTATACTCATACAAATTGATTATTTCATCAACCCATATGATCATCTTATGAACTATGATGAAATTGGTTTTTTAATTATTATTTAGACCCTTACCAAGCATTTAAGATCACCTTTCATATGTTTCATTTTCCCTAGGTTATTTTATTCACAGCAACCTAGTTCTAGTGCCTTAATTTATTACATTACCATCAAAACAATTGGCCAAATCCAAAAGGACATATTAATTTAACAATTTTGGAATACTAGATAAATACATGATACCGATTTTACACTGGTAAATGAAATTAAAACATAATAAATGATTAATAAAATGTTTAGCATCCTTGAAAACTCAATCAATAGATTCATATTAATAACCAATAAGTGGGAATAAAGAATAGGGTGAGATAAAATTCTAAAAAGGTTTAATTATAACTGAATATTTCACGCATCAATTTTCATAATAAAAAGGTAATGGAAGATAAATAAACACACATGCCACATAAAAATCTTTATTTTTCATAATCAATATGCCAAGGGAAAAATTTTAAACTCATTAAATTTAATCAATAAATTGATAATGAAATTCACAAGTAGTTAATTTCCTAGAAAAAATATCTTAAATATTAATAATAATAAATAAATATTAAATGAAGTAAATGATTAATCAGTAGTCATCATGTTTACCAGGTGCAAGATACATTTACTATCAAGAAAATTCACAAGATCGTTTAAACTATACTAGCTAAAAACTTATATTATTTGTCCAAAAAATTTAAATCATTATTATACCAATGATTTGTTGGTATTGAATTAATAAATATACAACATGTTTCATAGATATCCAAATAATTAGTCTTATATTGTAACATTAGATTAACCCATTAAAAATGTGCCTTATCAAATATATGTATTTAGTAAAGGATTCAAATTTATTAATATTTCCCTAGTTAATCAGGTAACTTTCGGAGTATACACTATATGAAAAAATGGTATTCAATTTATGAAATAATCATATCTGTAACCAAATTATATTGATATTTAATAGAAATTTAATTTCTAATGAAATATTATTTCAATAAATCAATTATTTTATGTTAATGTCATCAATCTGAAAAGAATGTCATATTTCTTAATAACATTTACCACTTCTTAATTTACATGTCAAAATCTATGGATGAGATAATTTAAATAAAAATCTAAAATAAAATGAAAAATCAATTATTCATTGTAATACATGTTAAAGGAGAAGTATATACACTAGATGAAGGTTAATTTCTAGATATTAACAAATACGTCTCAATTGAATGAAAATTAAGATGAAATATTTTACCTCAAAAATCATTTTTGATTGAAGATGAATTAACCTCATGTATAGTGGATTTAAAAATTTTATTAACTTATAAAAAATTATATTAATATTTATAATATTATATATGATCTTTTTATAACAGCATATGACATGTTTATTCATAATAATATCTATTTTTCTTTATCTTGAATATTAATTACCATGTTTTCTCATGTGTGTGTCATTATAAAAGATCTTATTCTTAAACATATTTTATATTTAGATCATCTAATGAATAAAAATCATGATATTATTACCATATTTTGAACTCTATATTAGTCTTGATATAAATCATGGGTGTTGGTAAGGAAAAATGATGTCTGTAATGATCATAGAGATGGTAGTTTGTACTTCCACATGTGTAATGTTTCTATTTTACACCAACCATCATGGAAACGAGTTAAGTAAAAAATATTCCCTTTTAATAATGGTTATAATATAATTAATATTATATATTGAACATATATATATCATTTATGATGTGTAGTGATGCAAATAGAGTCACATCTCATCATGAAGGTGGTAGTACACTTGTACACGAACAATGTTATCATCGTTATTTGAGTGAAAAGGAAAGAAAGAAAATTAAATGGATCCTTGTGTCAGTGTATTAGATATATTTTATGATTACTTTAATAAAATTAATGCTGGATATAATAGTAGTTAAATTTTTTTACATAAACATTTATATATAAATATATATAACGAAAAAAATTAAAACTAAAATGAATTCGGTTTTTGAGTTATATCCATAGGCATTAGAGGCTCCAATAATATTTTCTCTTAATTAGGGCCATTGGTGGCCAAATTCACAAGGGGTTGCAATTCTATTGAGGCCTAGTTTAAAAAATTTAAAACCAATAGATATTTCAATTTTTATAAAAGACAAGAAAAAACCACTAAGTAATTATATATAAGTATATATATATATTAATTTAATTAAGGTAAAAATTTATGAGTGATAAATTAAAATTTTATGATAAAAATACAGAACATATAAACAAATAATATTTAAAAAAAATATTATTTAAAAATTAATTAATTGTATTTATATATAAATTTAGCAATATTTTCATCAATTTAAATTCATATTTATATATATATAAACCATACCTTTCAGGAAATTTTAGTCTCCAACTATGTGAAACATAAATTTTACATAAAAAACATATAAAATATAATAACAAAATTGAAATAAAATATAATTTTAAAATATTAATAAATAAATTTTATTCCATATAAATATATAATAATTTTTATATTTACTTCTATATTTATTAATAAATTTTTCAATTTGACCAATCCATTTTATTAAAATCATTCTATAAAATTATATAATTTATTTATAAAGTCAATATTAAATCAAAGAAAATTTAAATGTAATAATTTATTTTTAAAAAAATGAACAAAAATCATTTTATTTCATTCATATATTTATAATTTTATGTAAAATAATTTATTTTTAATATATATATATATACACAGACATATATATATATAATATTTAAATAATCAATTTTTATTAATTACAATTTGGTAAATCTGAAATGGGGGTATATCTACTAGTATTATACTGATAGAGTGTATATAATTTATAATGATCATATAATGGATAAATTACCCCCTTACATTCTTTAAATTTCATGTATTTTAACTTCTCAAATCACACTTCTCATTCATTAATTTTTTGGATATTATAAAACATTTCCATTATTCTAGATTTTTTTTCTATTGTTGGTTTAATTCAACCAACTATTATACTCCTAGGTGAAAATGACGAATGTGTTTTCTTAACTATTAAAAGATTATAGTTTATTATTCATTATACAGTATTATTTTGTGCACGATTATGGGATGTAATCTATGGGATGTAATACTTATGTTATTTCAATTATCAAGTAAGGTTATCTTATTAGTAAATAATGTTTTTCTAAATTTATTAGTGTCTTATATGGTTTAATTCAAACAAAAGACAAATTCTATGTAAATAATATAAAATTACTATTAATAATTATGGAAATATAATTATGCATAGAAAATGTATTCTAAAACCCGAGATGCTAAATGAATAATGTAACATCCCAACCCCAGGAGACCAGAGTCGGTGCATTATTTTATGACATTGGCATGATTACAAGGATTTTAAAATCATGAAGGATATATATGTTTTGCAGTCTTGAAAAATATATTTCATTCATGAACAATTTATTACAATTTAGAACATAATATGAAACATAGTCCATTCATTGAGAATGCCATTATTTATCTAGATTGACATTGACTATCAATCATAAATCACTTCTTGGAATCCTATGATTAAAAAACATATTAAGGGGTGAGATCAAAAAATTAGTAAGGTTAAACAATATAGAAGAATCTACAAAAAATAACAATAAACTTTAAAGAATGTACAAATCTAAAAAAAGACTTTTAAACATAATCGTGAATATAACATGGAAAGGATAAATATAATAATGTCATTTAAACATTCACATGGATTTTCTAATAGTCTAATTATCAAATGTAATATCAATAACTAATCTCATAATGAGGGAATTCATAATGTAGGACATTTGAAGCATACTGTCGAGGCCTCGGCTAAGACATCTAAAAATAAATCCGTAAAACCTCATCCAATTCCATATATAAAAATAAATGGGAAAGGCCTCAGTCAAAAAAATCAACCTCCATAAAGCATAAAATCCATCAAGCATAAAATCCATGAAGCATAAAATCTATCAATGGATGTTGAAATAGATGAAAATACTCAAATAAATTTATTAAAAACTCTTTGAGAGATATATCATTTAAATACTTTAATATAATTCAATAGATATTAAAATATAAAAGAAAACATATCTTTTAAAAATAGTCTTGTAATCTTAAAAGGGAAGCCTCAAAATGTTAAGGCCTCATAATAGCAAAAAATGGACACTTATGCAGTATATGATAAAAAACATTATTTATTTAATTTGTCAAAATGGTCTTGAAGTAATTTTTTTGAAAATGACTTCATTATTTCATTCAAAACATTTTGTAAAAAATAAAACATTGGTATAAAGAACATTAAAAAATTTTGACCAATTTTTCAATTAAATTTTTTGAAACGTGGACAAGGATGATAATGAAGTCCTAGTAGATACATACATATAAGCAATCTAATATAATTAAGAGATTGTGAAATTAAAACTTACCTTGTATGTTCGTTTAGTCGAGGGTTCATTGACCTCTTTTATAATGGTTAAATAGTGTTTTTAAAATATAAAATAACCATATATATTTTTATGATATCATATATGATCCTCTTATAATATCGTGTTACTTGTTTTTTTAATCATTCACTATTTTCACTATTTTAGGTGTTAATCGCTTAGTTTCTCGAGTATGTTTTGACATATTATTTGTCAATTACGTTAATTAGATCACGATTTAATCATATACAGAATGTGAAACATTATGTAAACATTATATATATATATATTTATAAATTAAATATGTATTTAGAATAATCCACAATAGTTGGAGATATGAAATTAAATGCATAGTTCTTAGAGGTAGTAGGCCATACGTAGGCACAAATGCTACTTTCATTTATTTTTCATATAAAAATTTAATGATATTGAAGTATATTATAAATATATTATTATATTAATTTCATATAAGTACAATATTATTAATACAACTATCTTTATACGTTCATTTATTTTATGAACAAGTCATATTACTTTGAGCGGGTGGTAGTCCACACTTCTTCGAACTAAATTATCGTATTTAAATAACATGGAAATAATAAAAGAATGTTTTCAAAAATAATTATAGCAAAAAAGTAATTATAAATAATATATATGATACATAAAACATATTTTCCATCATAGTGGCCACCATGATAGGTCGTAGGAGAAAATTGAACAATCATCGTTTCGTGAGGTTGTAGTTCGTTGTTCACAGAAATAGTATGTTATATATCATTTAGATGAAGGTCTGTAAAAGTGTAGGTGTAAACCTTTGGAATACAAATATCCAATTATATTTATAATACTTATTTTTTTATAAATTAATGGATAAAAAAGTGGATATGGGGTTGGAGAATGAAAAAAATAAATAAAAGGAGCTTGAGATAAGACATTATCTCTTAATCGAATAACACTTTTTGATTTGATCCAAATGGATTTCTCGTATTTTCTTATTCCAAAGGTAATTAGACCTGGATTAAGGTAGGTATGTTGGGATATTATTTTAGTATAAATTTGATGATCCAAGTTTCTTTAAAGGTGTGATTACATGGGTATAGGTGGAAGACTTTTATTAGACAGAGGAGGGTCACTTTAAGAAAGTCTTGAAATACTATTTTATTATATTTTTTTAGAGTTATAATAGTTTAAAAGTGATATATTTCATGGATAAGATTATTATGGGTAAAAATACTCTCAACTAATTGGTTTTAGACATGTTTATGTCACAAACATAACCTTATCTTTTTGTTTTATCGTTTACTTAACTAAATTAACTCTTACAATTCCTTCTTGTATTTTTACAATATATTTTAATATAGTTACAATAAAATTCCAATATAATCATAAGTGGATCATTAATGAAATTTTATTCATTATATAATTCAATTGGCCAAATTATAGGTTTATGACTATTATATCATTAAATAAAATTCTATTTTTTTAAAAATCATTTATGTCAATTTTGAAACTATTTAGTAATTTAATTTTTCTAAAGTCATAACAATTGATTAATTTGAGAAAACCATATTAAAACCAATATAACATGTAATAATAATCCATAAAATTCTTGGATGATATCAAAATTTCAAATTATATTTATTTTAATTTTTATAATATCATTTATTTGAATGATTCTTAAATAAGATAATCACTACATCATAATTATGTCATAAATAAATAAATTTATTTAATGTGTAAAAATTATAAATAAAATACCATGATGTAGGAAATATTTAAATATTTCTAATGACTATTTATAGTAATATAGTTCAGTTATAAAACCTTATATTAAATTTTTTTAGTAAAAATATTACATGTTTATGATTTATTTATCTTAAATTTAATTTAATTATTATATCATGTCATTGTAACCCATATGTGTCTCCAAAATGCCAAATGTATGGTATAGTGATTTTTTTTAGTCACCCATTACTCAGCCAATGTGATTTGGACAAGTGTTAGTGTAGTTTTATTTTATTATAATATTATTTTCACCCTTATTTACCTAATTTTCCATTTTACAATGTTAATTTAAAATAATTACTAAAGTAAATGTATTGTCCGAGTTTAACGGAAGCATGTGGATGGGTGAACCACAAATTAATTTTACCATTAACAATGATCAATCTGAGATCTGTCACGATTAAAAAACATCATATCTTCAGAATATAATGAACATGGAAAAGGAAACATTAATGTCACATTACCATAGAGAGGATCATCTTATGTAGTTTATAATTAATTTATTTAAAAGACAAGAATTACCTTGATGGAATTCACTATCTGTTGATGTTTTCTATCATGATCCAATCTGATTCATTTATGAATCACATAATCCATGTGTTGGATTCATCTAGAAAGGATCCACACATACTCCACATATCTTTGGATCTCACTGACGGTATCCTTGGGTGCTAGCGGAGAAGAGACTTCACTTGCGATCTTTGCCTTCGATAACATTGACAGATGCTTCTAAATCACTCTCCTAGATCCTGAGGAGGAAGATATCTCTCGTATGTTGAGAGCATTCTTAGAAGTAAGTAAATCTCTATTGGATGGAGGGTTTTATCTAGATCAGTTGTGCATAACCATTGATAATCTCTATATGTCATGATAATAATGTAATTTGTATTTATATGACATAGAATAATAAAATGAATTAATTTCACAAAGTAATATATTCATTTCATTTTATTCATAGTATGATCCCTAGAATAATAAAAACAATTGACTATTATTATCACATGAAATATGCCAAAAAAATTATGCCAAATATTAGTTAATAAAATAAATAATAATATTTCTCACAAATACCTAGAAAAATTACACGGCATGTATATTAATATACATGGTGAGTACTTTTGTTTTTACATTTTCCTTATTTGTTCCCCATTTATTAGACCTTGATAATGACTATTTATTTTTTAAATAAATATCAATAAATTATTTGCAAATAAATATATTATCTCACCCATAATATATTCTATTAAATAACTAGTGTCAAAATAAATGTGATCAATAATCCTTTAATAAATATGAAACCACAACCAAGAGTAATCTTTATTGAACTTGTTGAAAAAATATTTAAGTGAGATACTTGGATACACTTACTGTGTGTCCCACTAGACCTCTTTCCCAGTTTAATTATGTGGAACATGCCGAATGTCCACTGTTAGTGTCTAGAAACATGCCAAGACAACAATAGAGAAAGAAGTTAACACTGAAATGACTTATTACCTCATAAGAATTATAATCGGGTAATTTAATCCCATTGTCTTTATATCTTGAATCATGTAGAATTCATACAAGTTTCATCAACCCACATACTCGATTACTCTTTATTTGACCTCTAATAATTGATCTTTCCCATTCCTCACCATGGACAAGGATTTTTTTAAGATATATCAATTCTATCAAAGGTCATGAGATATTAAATTCTTTTATGGAACAAAATGATGAAATCCTTTCTCACATTCTCTATTAAGGAAGTATTACTCGTGAAACACCAATCATATGCTACCTCACTGTGAATAGTGTGTCGTAAGAGTACTCATCAATACATCTATGTGAATAGATATAATACCCACTAATAAAAATAATAAATATTAAGGACCAATACACATGTCCGCAGATAGGAACATTCAATGACACTATGAAATTTTGATTTCCTTCTGGCGGGTCTCATTCTCATAACATCCTCTTAAAAATCACCATGGGTGCACACCATAAGAATGTTCCTCAATGTTTTGTGAGTCCTCGCCCCTAATGACTTGTATTATTTGTGTCCCTAAAATAACATCATCTGACCATGGAACATATATTTATGAATAGTGTTATTGATCTTTCAGTACTCATCATAGATTGCATACACTAGGAGCCTTTAGTGAAACATCCATCCTTAAGACATTATCACATGCATTGTCAGATAGAAGAAATATCAATATCTGATACGGTATTTTAGAATATTTAAATACAATAATACAAGTTTATCATAATTTATGATGATGTATGTTCTAGGCCACTAACTCCAATAGACTCCATTTTAGATTGGATCGAACTGCTAACAACCATTAACCCACTATGTCTCACATGATATTCATGATTCTGCTGAGATAGGATTTTAGTTATGGGGTCCACCATATTCCCTTCCAGGGATACTCTGCTCACTGAAACATTACCCCATTGTTAGATATTTATCAAGAGGTTATACTTACAGATAATGATCTTTATCTATTTATGAGACATTGATTCATCTTCAAGAGTCTTTGTTTTATTATTATCACAATATAATTTCATAATGTATCTACTTATAGGAACCACATTAAACTTCTGGACAATCTTCTGAATCCATAAAGATTTCTTGGCTACATCATAATCCAATATATATTCGAACTCCATTGTATAATGGGTGAAAAATGACTACTTTGAACTCTTCCAGTGCACATATCTTCTATTTGGATAAAAAACATATCCTGATTGCTATATCAGATCATTCTTATCTATTTGAAAACCAGGATAATTATACCCTCTTATGAAAATCACCCATTCTCTTCCATACATCAGTAACATATCCATAGTTATTCTCAGATACTTAAAGATAGTTTTAAAAAAAATTCCATTGCAGTTCTCCAAGATCTTCATGAAATCTTCCTACCATGATCAGCCCATAAGAAACATGAATCCTGGTAGATAACATGGAAAAAATGATGAATGCTATAGCCAAGGATTATGTGATCTTACTCGTCATATCTTTATCATGTAGTGTACGAGGACACATTCTCATCAAAAGATGTAGGCCATGTGACATGATAACCAATCCCCTTTTGTATTGTTCCATACAAAATATCATCACTATCTGGTCAATGTATGTGCCCTATCATAGTCCATTATGCCTTTTGGATATATCACAAATTATCTGGATTCCTATAATGTAGGTTTCTTCACATAATTCCTTCCTGGAGAAATGCTTTTTCTACTATTCTTTAACTGACTATAAGACTGGTACATCATTTCCAACAAGTAATATGTCGTCAACATATACCTCCAGGATAACGACCACATTCCCATTAAAATTCTTATAAAAACATCGCTCACATTCGTTCTTAATGATTCCAAATTCCTTTATGGATTCATCAAATCGATTGTTCCATTACCTGGATGCGTTCCTTAATCCATAAATGGATTTCATAAAATTGAAAACCTTTTTGGCTTCACCTGGTGTCGAAAACCCTTCTAGTTGTGTTATATTGAAATCTTCCTGATGTTTCTCATTATGGAATTTTGTGTTGAAATCTATATTCCAAATCTCATAGTCATGGTAATCTACTATGTAATGTATGATTCTTATGGATTTAAACATGGAAACTAGTGATAAAATTTTATCATAGTAAATTACATGACATTAACTGAATCCTTTTGCAATTAGCCTTGCTTTATAGGTTCTTACTTGTCCTTCCGTGTAAAGATCTCTCCTGAACACTCATTTGCATCCAACAGACATTATATAAACTCATTCATTGACCAGAACCCAAACATGATTCTGATACATGGAATCCATCTCATAATTCATATCTTTTAGCCATCTTGAAGCTTGTGATCTCTCTACGACATCCTTGTACGAGAGAGGTTCATTATTTTCCAATAATCATTAATCACTATCCTCGGTGACAAAGAAACCAAATATCTCGACTTCCCATACCTCTTTTGAGCTCATATTCAATACTTGTGTTGCTAGAACCTCTTCCACAGGGACCTGTTGAAATTTATCAGATACCTACTCCTGTGTATCTTGAGAATCAACTTCATCCACTTCAATATTTCTCCCACTATCATTTTTTATGATGTCCTCCCAATCATGTAATACATCTTGTTTAGGTACATTCAATTTATTTTTTGAATGTTTATATAGGTAATAGTCATTCATTTCGTTTTGATGTACTATAAAGATACAACTCATGCCTTGGGGTTCTAGTTTCTTCCCTAGGAAGTCATTACCAAATTCCTTGCATCTGCATACACATGTGTGTGAAAAAATGGGTTTCCTTCCATTATATAACTCAGAAGGAATTACATTTTTCACCTTATAGGGTACTTTATTTAATGTGTATATTGTATTTTTTAATTCATATACCCAAAAAAATAATTGAATGTCCACATGACTCATCATTGACCTCACCATTTCCAAAAAGTAGTGGTTCCTCATTTCACTGACACCATTACACTATGTTGTATTAGGAGGAGTGAGTTGCGATAGAATCACATAATCCCGTAAAAGGTCAATGAACTCCTCATTAAGATATTATCCTCATTGATCTGATTGAATCTTCATTGTCTTATTACCATGCTAATTATCTACTTTATTATAGAATTCATTAAATTTCCCCATATACATTGACCTATACCACATTAAGTATATTTAGACATATATATTAAAATCATTAATTAGTGAAATAAAGTAATAATATTCACCTCTATCTTATATTGGAAATGGTCCACACACATCCGTACGTAGCAATCTTAGAAGCTTTGTGGCACATTCACCCAGTCCACTGAAAGGCGGCTTAGTCATTTTCCCTTGTAAACAAGCATGAAATCTATCAAGTGGTATTAGCTCAGCTGTTTCTAAATAAACATCTTCTAATATCCATTTCAAGTGATTTTCATTTACATGATTGGGTCAGTCATGCCACTACTGGTTGTTGTTTGAGGCAGGTGAGTTCATTTTTTTATCAATAACCATCACTTGGTTTTATTAATTTAATACATACAAACTGTTATTTAAATTTTCCATACTATAACATACATTATTCTCATAAATGAAACAATCCATATTTACAAACATGAAAATAAATCCATCTATATCAAAACAAGGTACATAAATTATGTCAATGGTAACACAAGGTACATAATAATAGTTCTGTAAAACCAAAAGCATCCTAGTTGGTAATGAGAGATGGTGATCACCAATGGCTAACACATCCAACATCCCGCTATTGCAGGCTTAATGATCTACCTCTCCTCAAGAAATATTTCTAAATATACATGGATATTTTATTTCAATAATGATGGGAGTCTCACCTGTTATATCTGATACCCAATGTGTATAAACGGAATTATTACACTCAATGAAAGGCACACCATCAGTGTTTCCACACTTCTGGGTGTAGTTCCTCTTCCAGTGCCCTAGATTTATATATGCAAAACATACTGCCTCATATTCCTTGCCTTGTCTTATGATCTTCCCATTCTTTTAGTAATAATGCTTGAGGGATTCAGGTTGTTTATAAATCCTTGTCCCCTTTACCTTTTCTTTCCTCTTCTTATTCACCAAAATCACTACTAGTTATTCACGTCCCATGTCCTTATCTATGTAGAGAATCATTGTTATATGTTATAATATAATCATCTCATTGATTCTCATTTTATAGTTTAAAATAATTCTAGAAAAGGACTAGGGTAGTGATGATATTATGAGATCTATATTCAGCTCATCTGGGAATTTAATCCCGAAGATGTTCAGACGTTCAATGTAGCCAATAATATTGACTACATGAGGCTCACCTGGTGAAGACTCTCTATGATTGGTTTTGAATAAATCATTGGAGATCTCATATCACTCATGTATAACCTCCTCTTGATAGAGATCCTTAATGTGATAAATGATGTTATTGGTGTCCATGTTTTCATGTTTCCCCAAGAGCTCCTTATACATGTATAATAGAATGAAAAATTGAACATCTGTAGAAACATACCACTATATCATATTTAGATAGATTTCCACATCACTAGCCTCATTTCATAGTTCTACTAGAATACACTCCACCATCACATACAATTTCCTCTCATGGTGAAGGATGACACGTAAAAGCATGTATTGCTCTTGAAAATTGGGGCATGTTAGAAGGTTTTCTTTCACATATATGGTTTGCAGTGATATGTTTAATGCCATTTTCATTCCCTTTCTACAAATTAATATGATCAATGATTTAAAAATTTATTATGATAAAACTGAGACAAATAAATAAATTAATACTTATTAGTGTCCCACTATTTTATCGAACTCCAATATCCCTCACCATTGACATTTTAATATTATATTGCCTGAATTTTTTGTTGAATGGATCCATATTTCCCTTAGCATTACAAAAAATAAGGGTTTTCAAGCAACTTGAAATGTATTAGGTAGGAATTCCAAATGAAAACTGCATTATCTTGCAACTCCTTGATCCATTGAGTTGACTACCCAAACATGAAATCCTTTTATTTTGAATTTTATCAGCCTTTTCCCCTTGGTCACACCATGTCCTTCTGCATCAGTCAACCCTTGATGTGTACCATACCATGTAAACCCAAAAACATGAATTGTAATTACCCGATAATTAAAAGCATCACAACTATGGTTGGTCCAGCACTTTGAACTATGGTTCTATTCTAACAACGATTATGGAAGGGTATACCAACATAATATTTTCTTGATGTATTTTATCATTATACCTAAAATTCCATTTTATTTTATGTCTTACATGATGTTTAATATTATGTTGGATATTCTTAATTGATCAACCATGTCTAAGATATTATTTATGTATAAACCAGTCTTATTTTAGTTCTATCTTGAATGCTCGTTTAATTCATAAATTGAATAATCACGACAACACACCCACAATAAATAAACCCTAAAAATGAAAAAAAATATAATAAATGTCATGATCATGATCTTTTTCATTTGGTTAGATTATCTAACTATTGATAAACAATCCAAAGACTTACGTATGAAAAGTCCTTGTACCTTTTGGGTCCGAGGTTATATATTTCCACCTATCCACAATTGTATATACTTGGATTGGTTTTTCTTTGGATCCTTACATGAACCTCCTCCACTATATTGGGAGATCCATACATTATATATGATTTTATCTCACACACAAGTGAGGTATAAATTGTGTTTTTACATAAAAGAAATTGTTGGCATGCAAGGCTTACATATTAATGACGATAAGTCTAGCAGGCCAACAATTTCAATTAAAATAAATAAATTTAAAGAAACCATCGTCATACAAAAGGTCCTAGTCATGCTTGTAACACCCTAGGTAAATAAAGAATATGACATTTTCTTATTTATCCAAATTTGTGAATAAAATATTAATATGACTATAAAGGGGATGCTATGCTCGATGGTGTACCCAACACACAACAAAGAGTTTCATTGAAATCTTACGTTGCACTCTAATAATAAAATAATTTTATTTTAAATGGTAATTAACATGTAGCCTTTGTAATGGAGGGAATGGATAGAAATAACTAAAATATGATTATATCTGTTTTTAAATGTTTTTACATTTATCCAATAAAGGATAGAGGCTTAAAATACAGAAAAAATTCAATTTTAGGCGTATATGCCCTAGTTTTCACTAAAGGTTCACTTATCACCTTTTGATGGAGAACCATCATTAAATATAGTTTTGTTCACTCTTAAACATTCTTTTGGACCAAATAAAACTCTTATTAAGAATCGGTACATCAAAATTTACTTTGTGTAAATATTTGGTATCTTTCCGATAAAGTTCATTTTTTTAATGAATAGTGTAAAATGTTGTATTTTAATTCAAAACCTCTTTTTAATATAATTTATTTATATGATTAGATTACCTTTTGAATTGGTTTTAAAGTGAAATTAGAAAATATTTTTACCATTAAATCCAATAGTGGTCGTTGGAATTAATTTTACTTTGAAATCGGACTTAAACTAGTGTCAATCTTTTGATACTTATTGTTTCATAAAAACACGCTATTTGCTCTGACAGCGGAAATTAATTATTAAATTAATTAATGTGACTTATATGTTTTTAATTTTGTAAAATAGACTTCATTTTTGAATTTGTAATATCAAATATATCTTAGGTTGAATTTTTGGGATTTTTCTAAAAAACTTCAATTTTTGATGAATAGTGAAACCACTAAGTGGTACTTATAAAAGCTGATTTTTCGTTTAAATGAAATTTTACTACTTATGTGTTTTGAATTTCAAAAATCCGACATACATGGTTGTCATTAAGAAGTAAAATGTGGTTCAATGGGATAAAAATAATTTTTTGGTGAATAGTAACTTATTGAGTTTTTAATCGCGATTAGTGGTAATTAGTGTAGTTTAAGGTAAAAATAATGCTTTAATAAAATGAAATGAACTTGACACATGTCCTAACCTCATTGGATGTGTAATGGCCGACCAAGACAAGCCATGGGTCAACTTGGGCACCCCATGGATCCTCTTTGGTTGGGAAATGACATAAATAACTTTTTATTCAATGTAAAAGTAAAAATGACACAAACATGATATGTTTTACTAAAACAATTTTCAGTGGGGTTATACAAGTTATCTTTTTGATTATAAATAGTCATTAGAAAGCTAAAAATATTTACTACATCATAGTATTTTTTTTTATAATTTTTAGACATTAAATAAATTAAATTATTTATGACATAATAATGATGCAGCGATGACATCATTATTTGACGATTTAAATAAAATGGAAAGATAATGTATAATCTATGAACTACACATGTAAAAAACTTATTTGATGGGTGGATTTCGAACCCTTATCACCTTATCTTCGAATTATATCAATGTGGGACCTTTTAAAACTGAAAAACATTTTCAAATAAAGTAATATTTCTTACTTTCCAAAAGTGCCCCTCCGCTCCTCTTATAAAAGGCCCCCACCTCTACCTCATTTCACACACTCCTCAAGCATTTGGATCGGCCAACCCCTGCCCATTTACACTCTCCACATCCTTCTCCTCATCCGAGAGGATTCCCTTTGGGCATAATCCTTTCAATGGAAGCCTTTAGGCTCAAATCAAAAGGAGTTACAATTTTAAAGGTAATTCATTCTCTCTTGTTCATTTGTTTTATTTTGCTTCTCTAACCCCCTAAAATCTTTTTATTTACTTATTTTGTAACAAAACCAGTATCTTCAATATACTATGATGTTGTTATAAGATTTATTAGAGCTACACTCTCACACAACTACATCAAATGGTTAATGAACATACGGTTTCCGTGGATGGCGAAATTCTGCCTCCCGAAACGATGATTGTTCAATACTCATTTAACACCTTCAAAGGTGGCCATTAAGATGTCACTAAATTTATATATGATATATAATATGTTTATGTTTTCTTTAAGATTCTGTATTTTTCATTTTGGGCATTCCATTATGGTTTCCATTATGGGTAAAACACGATATCTTCATTTAAGGAAGTGCGGACAACCGCCCCCTCAAAGTGATGTGATTCGTTAATGCCATATGTGGGACGTGTAAAGGATGGATTTAACGTTATTATATATGATGTTATACTGGAATTATAATATACCTCTATATCATTATTATTTCTTTCCATTAAATTATGAGAAAGAAATGAAAGTAGCGTTCATGCGTACGTACGGCTTACCGTCTCCATGAACGGTGCATTTCATTTCTTATCCCAAAATGTAATGTACTATTAAAAGTATATGTATATAATGGATATATATAATGAATGATACATCTAAATGATTAATATAATTCTGTAATTAAAATTTACATACCTCTCATTTAATTTTAATTCCATTAATATGAGAATGAAATGAAAGTAGCGTTCATGCGTACGTATGGCTTACCATCTCCATGAACGGTGCATTTCATTTCTTACCTCTAAATGATTATGTAATATTATAAATACATTTATATGCTGGATATATATGATATATATGATATCCAAATCAGGAATGTCATTCTGGATATAAAGAACCTTTGACCACACGAACAACATGTAATTGTAAGAAGTCCACTTTCGACTTATGAACCAAATACCGACAAAATGAACATTATTAACTTAAATGATTACATGATGTTTATAACATGGTGTAAAAGGAATAATGAACGTGAAAAGGGTTCTTAAGAAAGTATATATTAACTCAAGTTTATTATTCAGGACGTTAAAGAACGATCGAGTCAAGTCGGAACCGAGGTAAGGGATCCTACACCTCTCTTTCTTTTAAGTACATTATTTTATGTCATTCCTTTTAAAGATCACATTTATTGTATTGGGATATTATTTTATATTACACTTAATATAATTATTATTTTTATATGATTAGAGACCCTATTCTCTCTCATCAATCCATTTTGGAAGTTTTGAGTGGCGCTGTTAGGCTGCCGAACTTTCGTAAGAGATCTAACCTCTCTCTTTCTTTTTAAGTACTCTCCTTTATGTCACTTCTTTTAAGCTCCTCTTTGTAATATTGGGGGATGTTCTTTTATATTCCTATTTCTGTAAATTTTATTGTAATGTGATGAGATACCCTATTTGATCTCATCAATCCATATTCGGAAGTTTTATGTGGCGCCGTTAGGCTGCCGAGTTTTCGTTAGGGATTTTTCATCTCACTTTTATTCCCGTGAGATTTATGCTACATTTGCCCCAAATTCCATTGAGTGGTGTATGTACTGCCCATTATTCTACTATTTGTGTAATATACTTTCATTTATGAGTATTTACATCAATGATTTATTGTCCTTCTTTCATGGGGTGTATGTTTTGAAAGATACCCAAGTCGGTAAGGGAACCTTTCACCCTCCTCTTTTTAAAAGACTTCTTTTGTTGGGTAATTTAATTTAAATATGGTTATGCTGGGATATGTTCTCATATATCATTATTGATGCAAATTTTATGTCCATGTGATGAGATACACTTTTTATCTCTCATCAACTCATTTTGATGTGACGTCGTTAGGCTGTCAAGAGAACTTCTTAACCCAATTTCGATTTCTTTGGGTTCAACATGTAGTTATTGAATATGTCATCCTTTGAATATGTGTGAATGACCTTTTATTGTTTTACACATAATATCCACTTATATTGGGTGTATTTATATTTTTGACACATAATTTTGAGATTGATTTATCCTTAATTTAAGGATATTTTCTTTATAAGGGATTTCATCACATTTGACATTTCTATTGAGACTTCATTGTTGTTATGCACCAATTCACTATTAAATGGTGTGTATACTGTCCTTTGACATATTATATCATGAATCCCTTTATTCTCATGATATTATAAAGTTCGGATTAAATTTTATTCCGCAATTATTTGTATTCAAGAGTCTCTCATTTTGTTAAAAAAACTCTTTAACAAAAATATCGTTTTTAATGTTTTAAAGATTTATTATTCTAAATATTTATATTTAATGTCCATGTTTTCAAAATGGTTTTTAGTATTTATTTATATGGACATTAATGTCTTAAAATTATAATTCCATTAAAAGCATCAAAGTGGTATGGGACACTTTGATTCAAAAATCTATTTTAAATGGTTTTTGAAAATGGATTGATTAATTCAATATCTGGGAATTACTTATTGTGATTGAAAATGAAATGTTGTTATTGAAATGTTTATATTTTCAATATTTTATGTGTAATAATGGTACTTGGACATTGTGACGGGTGGTGCCGTGAATACCAGGACGGGTGGTTACGTTATAACCTCCAATGCATTGGGTATGGAAGTCGGTCGTATGGCTATTCCATTAAGTATGTATGGAAATTGGCCGTATGGCTATTCCATTAAGTGATATTTGTGGAAGTCGACCGTATGGTTATTCCACTTAAGTATGTTTATGTCCCAAGTTACCTTTATATATGTTTTGTGTTCTTTATATGGGTTTTATGGTAATCCTTTGGTTACAAAAAGGTAAGTAATGATATTTTACTCAGTGAAGAGTTTTTACTACTTCATGAAGGTGAAAAGTATTACATTGATAAAGTATTAATGGTTTACTTGTTGTTTTGAAAAACTAACAGTTTTCATTCTTTGTGTATCCCTTACTGAGTTTTTATGCTCATCCCAAGTTTTTGAAATGTTTTTCACAGGACTTAACGTGGAATAGGGTCAAGGATGGGATCAAGGGAATGTCATGCTACCTAAAACATGGAACTATACATGTTTCTTTTTAAGAGTTTTTATTTTATGGAAATTTAGTAGAAGCGACTACTTTGTAATCTTTTGAGATGTAAAAGTTATGTCCTAATTCTCTAAAACTCTAAACATGAAAAGATCCTCAATGTGAATTACTCATTTAATTCAATATTAAGTAAGGTTTAAGGCTATGGCCTTATAGTTGGTATCAAAGGTCGGTTTCGATAACTTTAGAGGTTAGGGTATTCTCTAAGCACAAGTGACATTACCATAATGATTAGGATTTTAGAAAGAGTCCTAGTTTTAGATAAAGTGAATGAGTATGTATATCTTAGTGTTTATCTTCCTCATTAGTACATGATGGTTATGTTGATATAATCACACTGACCTTTTTGGTTTTAGTAAATGGCTGGATCTAGAAAGCACCAAAGTGACAATGGGTTTGAAGGAAACTGTGGTGGTTCTCTGATTAAGATACTGGATGAGATGGGGGATTCAATGAGGAATCTCATAGTTATTCCAAACCAACTATCAAGGAGTCATGATCAGCCACTTCAAACTTGGTGAGTTCCCTAATGCATCATGCACGAGATGGCCAACTCGATGTGGAAATTCAGGTAATAATTATTAAGGTAACCATTAGGGTTTATATGATCCTTACTTTTTAGGTAATTATGGGTTACTCTATGATATGATGGAAAATGAAAGGAATAAGATAAACTTGAGGTTAAAATATGTTATGATTATTTTTGAAGATTTTATCTCATTTTGGGGAATGTTATAAGAATTATATAGTTTTGGAAAAAGGACAACACGCAGACCATGTGACAACCCGTCGCGTCGGACAAAGCTGTGGGAATCGAACCCACAACCAAAATGCGACTGGTATTTATCACCTACCAATGGACTACGTGAAGTCCCTGGTTAGTTTGACTGATTCTTTTTAGTTATATGATTTTATGAATTAATAGTAAGTTGATGTTGGGTTATTTATGAAAATGATTAACCTATCATGGAGGATATGTGATTAGGATAATTACTTTTCAATGCGAGACTTTAGGAGCGACTGATGTTGTTTGGAGATAAATGTTACGATTTAACTTGGAAGACTATGTGACTAAGTCCTTTAAACATTTGGGTTTCAATCTTAGTTTGGATTACTTTGAAGGATTTTATGGACAAATTGTTTATCTAATGGTCCTCGTTGAACTTTGGGTTTTGTTTGACAAATCTTGGAGGTTAAGAATAGATTTTCTTTTATAAAGGGTTATCCTTTTCTGGATTATCTGATCTTGTACTAGCCTTTTTGGTTTTGGTTTTGGTTAAAGTCTAAAGACATAGGAGGTATATAGTTCTCTTTTGTGGATTAGGTGATTTTCTAAAAGTTGATTATAGTACTCTTAATGTGAACAAGTCTTCCTAAATACTCGCCTTCTGGAGAAAATATGAGTTTGATTAAGGAATCTAGTAAAATTTGAAAGTCAACATGATAAGTGATTATGTTCCCTTATGAATAAATTCCTCAATAAAAAGTATCTTAAAACAAAAACATTGTCTATTAGCTTTTCCTACCGGGGAATCGAATACCGTTTAACCCATCACATGTTTGTGATTTTCTCATTGTTAACTTTCTCCTAGACATGTTTACTATCACTCTCCCTCAAGAACATGACCCTTTGATTTTTCTTCCATGTCCATGTTTTTCTACATGGAATCCTAGTATGGGTTAACTCGGGTGACCTCCGTACTTATCGTTCTTTATTTTAAAGTGATTGTTTTACCGACTCTTGTTCTGATGTGGGACTTTCAAGGATGATTCCAAGCTCAATTTTTTTAACATTGCGAGGACGCAATTCCCAAAAGGGGGGAAGGATGTAACACCCCAGGTAAATAAAGAATATGAAATTTTCTTATTTATCCAAATTTGTGAATAAAATATTAATATGACTATAAATGGGATGCTATGCTCGATAGTGTACCCAACACACAACAAAGAGTTTCATTGAAATCTTACGTTGCACTCTAATAATAAAATAATTTTATTTTAAATGGTAGTTAACATGTAGCCGTTGTAATGGCGGGAATGGATAAAATAACTATAATATGATTATATATGTTTTTAAATGTTTTTACATTTATCCAATAAAGGATAGAGGCTTAAAATACGAAAATAATTTAATTTTAGGCGTATATTCCCTAGTTTTCACTAAAGGTTCACTTATCACCTTTTGATGGAGAACCGTAATTAAATATAGTTTTGTTCACTCTTAAACATTATTTTGGACCAAATAAAACTCTTATTATGAATCGGGACATCAAAATTTACTTTGTGTAAATTTTTGGTATCTTTCCGATAAAGTTCATTTTTTTAATGAATAGTGTAAAATGTTGTATTTTAATTCAAAACCTCTTTTTAATCTAATTTATTTATATGATTATATTATCTTTTGAATTGGTTTTAAAGTGAAATTAGAAAATATTTTTACCATTAAATCCAATAGTTGTCGTTGGAATTAATTTCACTTTGAAATCGGACTTAAACTAGTGTCAATCTTTTGATACTTATTGTTTCATAAAAACACGCTATTTGCTCTGACAGCGGGAATTAATTATTAAATTAATTAATGTGACTTATATGTTTTGAATTTTTCAAAATATACTTCATTTTTTAATTCGGAATATCAAATATAGCTTAGGGTGAATTATTGGGATTTTTCTAAAAAACTTCAATTTTTGATGAATAGTGAAACCACTAAGTGGTACTTATAAAAGATGATTTTTCGTTTAAATGAAATTTTACCACTTATGTGTTTTGAATTTCAAAAATCCGACATACATTGTTGTCATTAAGAAGTAAAATGTGGTTCAATGGGATAAAAATAATTTTTTGGTGAATAGTAACTTATTAAGTTTTTAATAGCGATTAGTGGTAATTAGTGTAGTTTAAGGTAAAAATAATCCTTTGATAAAATGAAATGAACATGACACATTTCCTAACCTCATTGGATGTGTAATGGCCGACCAAGACAAGCCATGGGTCAACTTGGGGACCCCATAGATCCACTTTGGTTGGGAAATGACATAAATAACTGTTTATTTAATGTAAAAGTAAAAATGACACAAACATGATATGTTTTACTAAAACAATTTTTCAGTGGGGTTATACAAGTTATATTTTTGATTATAAATATTCATTGGAAAGCTAAAAAGATTTAATACATCATAGTATTTTTTTTTATAATTTTTAGACCTTAAATAAATTAAATTATTTATGACATAATAATGATGCAGCGATGACATCATTATTTGACGATTTAAATAAAATGGAACGATAATGTAAAATCTATGAACTACAAATGTCCAAAACTTATTTGATGGGTGTATTTCGAACCCTTATCACCTTATACATGAATTATATCAATGTGGGACCTTTTAAAACCGATAAAAAATTCAAATAAAGTAATATTTCTTACTTTCCAAAAGTGACCCTCCTCTCCTCTTATAAAAGGCCCCCACCTCTACCTCATTTCACACACTCCTCAAGCATTTGGCTCGGCCAACCCCTGCCCATTTACTCTCTCCACATCCCTCTCCTTATCCTAGAGGATTACCTTTGGGAAGATTCCTTTCAATGGAATCCTTTAGGCTCAAATCAAAAGGAGTTACAAATTTAAAGGTAATTCATTCTCTCTTGTTCATTTGTTTTATTTTGCTTCTCCAACCCCCTAAACTCTTTTTATTTATTTCTTTTGTAAAAAAACAGTATATAAAATATACTAGGATGTTGTTATAAGATTTATTCGAGCTACAATCTCACACAACTACATCAAATGGTTAATGAACATACGGTTTCCGTGGATGGCGAAATTCTGCCTCCCGAAACGATGATTGTTCAATACTCATTTAACACCTTCAAAGGTGTCCATTAAGATGTCACGAAATTTATATATGATATATAATATGTTTATGTTTTCTTTAAGCTTCTGTATTTTTCATTTTGGGCATAACTTTATGGTTTCCATTATGGGTAAAACATGATATCTTCATTTAAGGAAGTGCGGACTACCGCCCCCTCAAAGTGATGTGATTCGTTAATGCCATATGTGGGACGTGTAAAGGACGGATTTAACTTTATTATATATGATGTTATACTGGAATTATAATATACCTATATATCATTATTATTTCTTTCCATTAAATTATGAGAAAGAAATGAAAGTAGCGTTTATGCGTACGTACGGCTTACCGTCTCCATGAACGGTGCATTTCATTTCTTATCCCCAAATGTAATGTACTATTAAAAGTATATGTATATAATGGATATATATAATGAATGATGCATATAAATGATGAATATAATTCTGGAATTAAAATATACATACCTCTCATTTAATTTTAATTCCATTAATATGAGAAGGAAATGAAAGTAGCGTTCATGCGTACGTACGGCTTACCGTCTCCATGAACGGTGCATTTCATTTCTTACCTCTAAATGATTATGTAATATTATAAATACATGTATATTCTGGATATATATGATATATATGATATCAAAATCAGGAATGTCATTCTGGATATAAAGAACCTTTGACCACACGAACAACATGTAATTGTAAGAAGCCCACTTTCGACTTAAGAACCAAATACCGACAAAATGAACATCATTAACTTAAATGATTACATGATGTTTATAACATGGTGTAAAAGGAATAATGAACATGATAAAGGTTCTTAAGAAAGTATATATTAACTCAAGTTTATTATTCAGGACGTTAAAGAACGATCGAGTCAAGTCGGACCCGAGGTAAGGGATCCTACACCTCTCTTTCTTTTAAGTACATTATTTTATGTCATTCATTTTAAAGATCATATTTCTTGTATTGATATATTATTTTATATTACCCTTACTGTAATTTATATTTTCATATTATGAGAGACCCTATTCTCTCTCATCAATCCATTTTGGAAGTTTTGAGTGGCGCCGTTAGGCTGCCGAACTTTCGTAAGAGATATAACCTCTCTCTTTCTTTTTAAGTACTCTCCTTTATGTCACATCTTTTAAGCTCCTCTTTGTAATGTTGGGGGATGTTATTTTATATTCCTCTTTCTGTACATTTTATTTTAATGTGATGAGATACCCTATTTGATCTCATCAATCCATATTCGGAAGTTTTATGTGGCGCCGTTAGGCTGCCGAGTTTTCGTAAGGGATTTTTCATCTCACTTTTATTCCCGTGAGATTTATGCTACATTTTCCACAAATTCCATTGAGTGGTGTATGTAATGCCCATTATTCTACTCTTTGTGTAATATAATTTCGTTTATGATTATTTACATCAATGATTTATTGTCCTTCTTTCATGGGGTGTATGTTTTGAAAAATACCCAAGTCGGTAAGGGAACCTTTCACCCTCCTCTTTTTAAAAGACTTCTTTTGTTGGGTCTTTTAATTTACATATGGTTATGCTGGGATATGTTCTCATATATCATTATTGATGCAACTTTTATGTCCAAGTGATGAGATACACTTTTTATCTCTCATCAACTCATTTTGATGTGACGCCGTTAGGCTGTCAAGAGAACTTCTTAACCCAATTTTGATTTCTTTGGGTTCAACATGTAGTTATTGAATATGTCATCCTTTGAATATGTGTGAATGACCTTTTATTGTTTTACACTTAATATCCCCTTATATTGGGTGTATTTATATTTGTCAAACATAATTTTGAGATTGATTTATCCTTAATTTAAGGATATTTTCTTTATAAGGGATTTCATCACATTTGACATTTCTATTGAGACTTCATTGTTGTTATGCACCAATTCACTATTAAATGGTGTGTATACTGTCCTTTGACATATTATATCATGAATCCCTTTATTCTCATGATATTATAAAGTTCGGATTAAATGTTATTCCGCAATTATTTGTATTCAAGAGTCTCTCATTTTGTTAAAAAACTCTTTAACAAAAATATCGTTTTAAATGTTTTAAAGATTTATTATTCTAAATATTTATATTTAATGTCCATGTTTTCAACATGGATTTCAGTATTTATTTATATGGACATTAATTTCTTAAAATTATAATTCCATTAAAATCTTCAAGGTGGTATGGGACACTTTGATTCAAAAATCTATTTTAAATGGTTTTTGAAAATGGATTGATTAATTTAATATCTGGGAATTACTTATTGTGATTGCAAATGAAATGTTTTTATTGAAATGTTTATATTTTCAATATTTTATGTGTAATAATGGTACTTGGACATTATGACGGGTGGTGCCGTGAATACCAGGACGGGTGGTTACGTTATATCCTCCAATGCATTGGGTATGGAAGTCGGCCGTATGGCTATTCCATTAAGTATGTATGGAAATTGGTCGTATGGCTATTCCATTAAGTGATATGTGTGGAAGTCGACCGTATGGTTATTCCACTTAAGTATGTTTATGTCCCAAGTTACCTTTATATATGTTTTGTGTTCTTTATATGGGTTTTATGGTAATCCTTTGGTTACAAAAAGGTAAGTAATGATATTTTACTCAGTGAAGAGTTTTTACTACTTCATGAAGGTGAAAAGTATTACATTGATAAAGTATTCATGGTTTACTTGTTGTTTTGAAAAACTAACAGTTTTCAGTCTTTGTGTATCCCTTACTGAGTTTTTATGCTCATCCCAAGTTTTTGAAATGTTTTTCACCGGACTTATCGTGGAATAGGGTCAAGGATGGGATCAAGGGAAAGTAATGCTACCTAAAACATGGAACTATACATGTTTATTTTTAAGAGTTTTTATTTTATGGAAATTTAGTAGAAGTGACTACTTTGTAATCTTTTGAGATGTAAAAGTTATGTCCTAATTCTCTAAAACTCTAAACCTGAAAAGATCCTCAATGTGAATTACTCATTTAATTCAATATTAAGTAAGGTTTAAGGCTAGGGCCTTATAATGCTCATGATCATCCTTATAATAAATGATATTTAGGCAATAAATTAAATTATCATTCAATTATTTAATCAATTTTGTTTAATATAAATCATGTTCGAATCAGTTAATTAATATCGTTAATTAATCTATCCTTTTATCTAAAAATACTTCCTAGATTTAGTTGAGATTCTAATTCATCATGATTTTGAAAAAATAAATTCATTTAAAATTATCATTGTACATAACTTGTACCATGGAGTCATCCTGTTGAATTCCCATTCATAACTACCCAATAAGTAGAAATGAAATTTTTACAACTGTTAAATTGAAAACATTTGTAAAAAAACCTATCAAAGGTTGTGCCCCTGCTTTACACCCCCACCATGGTACATGTTTCAAGGGATTGAATAATAAAAAAGAAATTTTAATAAATCTGTGTAATTTGGATGAGTACATGACCTTTAGTTCCTTTTACATGGCTTTTACTGTTGTTCATCATCCATCCGAAGTACACAGCCAATGTGTCATTGTGTAGATATAAATCATAATTCTTCAGTCTGCAAAGAGTGTCCAATGGGCCACACACCGTGTATTATCCACATTACACGGTCTCCAGCTAGGAAAGATGTGTATAGGGTACACAATCCAACTCTAACTTGGAGGTACTCCACGTCGTGTCCAGTGGGCCACACAGTGTGTAATTCAAAAAATGTGTTCCACGTATTCCTAGTCAACACACGGTGTCATAAAGGCCCAGATATTCACCAAGATATGGCATGGTTTGGCAGACCAGTACCGATGCATTGATCATTGACTACATAATGTGTGAGGCAGAATACACGTTGTGTGTTCTGGTGTTGTATTTAAAGGAAACTTTGGCACCTCAGGGTGAGATCCTCTATTTTATTTTAATCAAAATTAAAAGAAAAATTTGTTTCTAAAATTTGAACGAGAAATGAAAGAGGAGGAACAGATCTCAAGATTCGTATTTACAAAATGATAAAAATGAATAGAAACCACTCAATTATAAAATTCATAATTCATCAATGGATAATATTAACAATGATAAAAAATGATATGACTGTTGTGATACCACATATAGGTTCTGAACATAATATATGTGTGTGGAAGGGTGTACCTAACATTAATTTTATTGTCAACAAATATCAATCTGAGATCCATCATGATGATAAAATGATAAATATTAGGAATATAATGAAGAAAGAAAAGGAAATAGGGAAGTCCCAAAACCATAGAGGGAATCATTATATGTTTTTTATAATTAATATCATTATAATACAAGAATTTCCTTGATGGAATTATATATATGTTGATTATTCCTGTCACGATCCAATTTTATTCTTAGTTGTGATGCAGAATCCATGTCTTGTCTTCCTCTAGCGGTGATCCAAATGTGCTCCACATATCTCTAGATGTCTCCAAAATGATCCCCATGTGCAAGCCTATAAGATACTTCACTTCCTATGTCTATCTTCGATCACCTTGAGAGCCACTTCCAAATAACTCTCCTTAATCTGGTGGAGGAGGATCTCTCTCATAACATGAGAGAATTCTAGGAGGAATGTAATACCTCTTGGATTGAGTGTTTTTTCTAGATCTGTTGGGCACAACCAAAGAGAATGGATTGATCTCATGAGAACAATTTAATTGGGATTTATACTGCTTATAATAATAAAATGAATTATTTACTGAAAGACATTTATTCTTTTCAATTAACTATTTATAAGTCAGCATGTCTAATAATATCATTTGACTATTTTTGTCACTTTAAATGTTCCCAAAAAATTAATCCTAATATTCTTAAATTAAATAAATTATAATATTTCCCTCAAATCCCCAGAAAAATTACACGGCATGTATATTAATATACACACCATTTAATTTTATTTTTCCATTTTAATTATTTCCTCCACCACATTTATTAGAGCATGAATAATGACTATTTATTTATTAAATAAATATCACTACATTATTCCCAAATAAATATATTATTTAACCCACAATATAATCTCTTGAATAACAATTTTCAAAATAAAATTTATTATACATCCTCAAAAAAAAATTAACCCACAACATGGAACAATCTTTATTTACTTGTTAAATTAATATTCAACTGAGATACATGGATACACTTAGTGTGTGACCCTGAAGGCCTTTTTCATAGTGGAATTAGGTGGATCCTACCTAAATTTTAAGGTTATATTCTTGAATCACTCCAAGGCACCGCTATTGAACGAATTTAACAATCGCAATGACATGTCACCTCATCCGAGTAGTTACCGTATAATGAAATCCATTATTTTCGATATCTAAAATCCAGTAGGATTCTTGCTATTTTGATAAACCCATGTGCTAGATTAATCTTTATTTGACATACCGGAATTGAACATTCCCATTCTTCACCATGGACATATATTTACATAGGATATATCAATTCCTTTAAAGGGCCTGAGATATCAACTTCAATTATGGATTAGAAAGGACAAATCATTTCTGTCATTATTTATTAATAGAGTATTACTCATGATGCACCCAACATATCCTACTATACTATGAACAGTGTGTCATCACAGTTTTCATCAATACATCTATGTGTGCAATTTTTAATAACCATTAATAATAATCATAAATTATTAGGAATAATACAGACATCTATATATAAGAACATCCAATAAAACAATGAAATGTGGATTTCCTACTGGTTGATCTCATTCTCATAACATCCTCTTGAATATCACTAAGGGAACACACCATGAAAAAGTGACTCAATGTTTTATGAGCCCTCACCCCTAATGGACTGTATTATTTAAGTCCCTCAAATAACATCATATTTCCATTGAACATATATTTAGGAATAGTTTTGTGGAACATCTTAGTTCTCATCCTATTAGGGATCCTCTATGACCCTTTAATGATATAGCTATTCTTAAGACATTATCAAATGAATTGTCCCACAGTTAAAAATCAAGATGAGATAAGGTCTTTATTAATTATAAAATCAATGAATACAATTTTATCATAAAGTAAAAAGTAGTTGGTTCTAGGCCACCAACTCCAACAAACTCCAACGTGGACTAGAGACATCTACTAACAGCCTTTAATCTGCTCACTCTCACATGATAATCATGCTTCTACTGAGATAGGACTTTCGTCATGGGGTATTACATGTTCTCTCACGTGGATACTCTTCTTATTGCATATTCACCCCACTGATATAAATCCTTCAAGAGGTGATATTTCTAGATAATTTTATTTTTCTATTGATGTGACCTTGGTTCTTTATTAAGAGCAATCAATGCAATATTATCATAGTAAAATGTGATAGGGTATCTACTTCTAGGCACCAAATCAAGATCCTTAACATAGTTCAAAATCTAGATAGATTCCTTGGCTACATTAGAAGCCACAATATATTCAAACTCTTATATAGAATCGGAAACAATTAGTAGTTTTGAACTCTTCTAGATGAAAGATCCTTCATTGAGACAGAAAAATATCCTGATTGTGACATGAAATCATCTTGGTCTATCTAAAAACCATCATTAAAATACCCTTTAATGATAATCTCTTCGTCTCCTCCACACACTAGGTACATATACTTACTTCATCTCAGATACTTAATGATAGTGTTAACAGTAGTCCAATGTTTTTCTCCTGGATCTTCATGATATCTACCAACCATGATTAGTGAATAGGGAACATCAAGCCATGTACATACCCTGACATACATGATGGACCCTATAGTTGAATCGTATTAGATAATAATCTTCCTATCTTTCTCTTTTTGTGTATGAGGAAACATTCTCTTAGGAATATGTAGGCCATGTGATAATAGAACTAATCCCCTCTGGGATTGTTCCATAATAAATATCTTTAGTATCTGGTAAATTTATGTACCATAACATAGTCCAAGGAACCTCTTGGATCTATCACGATTGATTTTGATCCCTAGAATGTAGGTTGGTTCACCTAAGTCCTTCATGAAGAAACACCTGTTCAACCAATCCTTAACTGGCTGTAAGACTAGTACATTGTTTCCATCAAGTAATCGACCATCAACATATAATACATGGATAAAAACCACATTCTCATTAAACTTCTTATAAACACATCACTCACATTCATTTTTAATGAAACCAAAATCATGTATGTCATCAGCAAATCTAATTTCCCCTGACCTGGATGTTTTTTTAATCCATATATGGATTTCTGCAACTTGAAAAGTTGTTTGTCTTCATATGGTGTCACAAACTCTTATGGTTGTTTCGAGTAGACATCTTCCTTAAAGGTTTTTATTATGGAATGATGTTTTTAAATCCATCTACCAAATCTCATTGTCATGGTAATTCGTTATGGAAAGTATGATTCTTATGGATTTACCCATGGAAACATGCGATAAAGATTCATCATTTTCAATTCATTAACGTTGTTTGAATCCATTATCATGCATCCCTTCATTATAGGTGTTAATTTAACCTTGAAATTTCAGATTTATCTTTAACACCAATTTGGATCCAATGGGCTTTACATCAACCAGCTCATCGACTGAAACCTAAACTTGGTTCTAATACATGGAATCTATCTCGGAATTCATAACATATAGCCATCTTGCATCTTTTGAGTTCTATACTGCTTCCTTGTAGGATATGGGTTCATCATTTTCCAACAACAATGACTCACCATCCATAGTAACTAGGAAACCAAATCTCTATTGTTTCTTTACCTCTCTTGAGCTCTTATGTAGTACATGTATTTCTGGAAGCTCCTTCACATGGACCTGTGGAATTTTTTCTTATACCAACTCTTGGGTACCATTAGAATCAACATCACGAATGTCAACCTTTCCCCCATTAATGTTTTTATGATTTTCCCCCTATCATGAAATATGTATTGTATGGAAACATCCACATTCTTGTTTTGAATGGTTATATTAGTAAACTCCTTTGATTTCATTGGTATATCCTATAAAGATAAACCTTGTGCCTTGGAGAGCTAGTTTGTTTCCACATAAGGCCTTAACAAATGCCAGGCATCCCCACACACTTGTGTGTGAAAAATGAGTTTCATTCCATTCCATAACTTCTGGATAATTCAATTTTCTTCCTTAGTTGGTACTCAGTTTATTGTGTATGCAACATTTTGTAATTCATATATCCAAAAGCATAATAGATGATCAGACAGACTTATCATTGACCTCACCATGTCTAAGAAGGTGTATTTTATCTTTTCCCTAACACCATTCCACAGTGGTGAATAAGGAGTGAGTGGAGATAAAATTCTAGACTCCCGTAAAAGGTCGTTTAACTCTTGGTTCAGATATTCTATACCACGATCTGATCACAACTTCTTTATATTATTTCCAAAATGAATCTCTACTTCATTCATGAATTTATTAAATTTCTCTAAGTACTCTGACTTATACCACATTAAGTTTCTATATCCATATATGCTCAAATAGTCAATAAAATCTAATGATTTATGAAAGTCCATCTCTATATTCTACTGGAAATGGTCCACACCCATCCTTGAGTACCAATCCTAGAAGCTCTATGGACCTTTCTCCCATCCACCTAAAGGCGGCTTGGCCATTTTCTTTTGTAAACAAGTGTAACATCTATCAAGTCATATTAACTTAGTAGATTTTAAATAACCATTTTGGAAGTGAAATTTCAGGAACTTTTCATTTATGTGAATTACAATGATTCCACAACTGGGTGTTGTACGATTCATGTTAGTTTGTTTTGTTACTGATTTCCAACACATAGTTTTCATAATTTAAAACATACCAACCATTATTTAAATGCACAATACCATAAAATACATTTTTCTAATAAATGAAACAAAATTTATTACCAAACAGGAATATAAATCGATACGTATCCAATCATGATACTGAAAATATGTTCTTGGTAACACTAGGTACATAATAATAGTAATGTAATTCCAAAAGCATCCGAGTTGGAAATAAGGTATGGTAACCCTAATGGCCAATGAAGCAAGTCTTGTGCCATTGGCAGCATGAATATCTACCTCTCATATAGAAATCATTATAAATCTACTCGGTTACTATATTTTAATATAGGTTTTAGCCCCATGTGTTCTATCTAATACCCAATGTGTATAAATGAAAATGTTACACTCAACAAAAATGGAAACATTAGCATGACTGTGCTTCTGTATTCAATTCCTCTTCAAGTGTCCTGGAATGCCACATGTAAAACATAATGCCTCCATTTCGATTCCCTACAGCTGGATCTTCCCATTTTTGGGGGGACGTTGCTCAAGGGATTCAGACTATTTAGAAATCCATGGCCCCTTTCCCTTGTACTTCCCCTCTTATTCACAATAACGATTGCAAGATTGTCACACCCCATGTCCTTATCTACCTGGTGAATCAAGGTTATATGTTCTGATAGACTCTTCTCATTGTTTCTCATGTTGTAGATGAAAATAAATCTAGATAATGTCCTTGGTAGTGATGATAGTATGAGATCTATACACAACTCATCTGGGAATATAATTCTTAAGATTTCAAGGCGTTAAATATAACCAATAAGCTTAACTACATAAGGCCCACCTGGCGCAAACTATTAGAGAATAGTTATGAACAGTGAATTATAGATCTCATATCCCTCTAGTCTCGCCTTCTCTTGATAGAGATCCTTCATGTGATACATCATTCTATATACATTCATGTTTCCATTTTACATTAAGTGATCATTATTCATATCAAATAGCATGAAGCATTGGACATCTATATGATTATCCAAATGTTACATATAGAGAGGCATTTTATCATCATTGGCCTCATTTCTAGGTGCATATTAAACATACTCCCCCATCACATACAATTTATTCTCGTGGAAAAGGATGACGCATAAATTCCATTGTCACTTCTCAAAATTAGTTCCCATGCGAAGGTTTTCCTTCTCGATTATGGTTCGAAATTATGTCTTTGAGGTAATTTTTTTAGAGTTTTGAAAAAATTAAGATGATAAATGATTTATTACTTTATCAATATAAAAATTAGACAAAAAAATTAATACTTATCAATTTTCCACTATTTTATTAAACTAATATATCCCTCACAATTGAAAATATAATATTATGATTCCTAAATATTCTAGTGGGAATGATCTATATTTCACTTCTTATTAACCCATATAGGGTTGTTCAATCATCTTGAATGGTTTTTGATGGACATTACAAATGAAAACTGCATTAACTCGTCAGACCTTTATCAAAAAAGTGGACTCCCCAATCCTGAAATCCTTTTATTTTGGATTTTCTCAACCTTTGCCTCTTGGTCACACCACATCTTGTAGTGGTAGTAAACCCTTGATATGTTTAAGGCCCCAGCCTTAAACCTTATTTAATCTTGAGTTATTACAAGATTACACATTGAGGATCTTTTCATGTTTAGAGTTTTAGAGAATTAGATCATGAAACTTACATTACATTCCACATTTAAACAAAGTGGTTACATAAAAGACAGTATTTATTCTTCCCATCAATGGAAACATATTTGAAATAAAACATGGATTTTTCTTGACACATCCTTGACACTATCATCACATCATGTAACCTTCCCTTGACCTGTGAAAAACATTTCAAAAACTTGGGATGAGCTTAAAAAGCTTAGTAAGGGATATAAAAATATGGAAAGGAAACATGAGTACATGTATACATAAGAATGGAATCATTCATTACCCATAAAAATATGCACTTTAACATACCGCATAAAATCATGAATAAATCATAGAAATCATAGGACATAAAATGTAAATTGAGGCATTCATAACATTCTTACGTAGGGAGTAACCCTCTTGGTTACGTTTGGAATACCCATCATAGTATATTCCCTAAATCTCTTTAGAGAAACCTTAATGTTTCACTCCTTCGCGTTACCCAATGCATTGGAGAGCTATATCGGGCTCACCCGCCCTTATTTTATCATGGAACCACCCGTCTTCATAATAATGCCCAAGAACCATAACATAATCGTATCACATAACACATGCATAAAGGAAACATAACATTTCCACATTTCAATCCCAAGATATCAATACAACACATTGATATAATAAAAACATTATGAAAACCATTTTCAATACCAAAATAATAGAAAAGTAAAACATGGTATTTATTTTTCTTTTAAAAAGAAGGTATGTCTTGTAGAGGAAGCTTAAACTCAAATAATGGTCACGACGGTGGAGAAGTCATTGTCGCTGCATACGTATGACAAAAACATTCCCTTTTTTCGTTTAGTAAAACACTTAGTATAAAAAAGATTCCTTTTGGATAAATGTAAAAGTAAAAGGGGTTTATACACCATATAAAAGAAGGTTGTGTATAAAACAAAATATGCCTCAATGAAAGGAGATTGAGACGAAGTCCCTTACAAAGACGATATCCTTGGTTTAAGGATAAATCAATTACATAATTATGTGTGACAAACGAATACACAAAATATAAGTGGATATTAAGTGTAAAATAATCAAAGGTCATTCACACATATTCAAAGGATGACATATTCAATAACTATATGTTGAACCCAAAGAAATCGAAATTGGGTTAAGAAGTTACCTTGACAGCCTAATGGCATCACATCAAAAAACGGGTTTCTCATCACTTGGACATAAAATTTACATCAATAAGGATATATGAGAACATATCCCAACATAAAAATATGTAAATTAAAAGACCCAACAAAAGAAGTCTTTTAGAAAGAGGAGGGTGAAAGGTTCCCTTACCGACATGGGTATCTTTCGAAACATACACCTCGTGAAAGGACAATACAACATTGATGTAAATACTCATAAAAGAAATTATATTACACAATGAGTAAAATAATGGGCAGTACATACACCACTCAAAGGAAATTGTGGAAAATGTAGCATAAATCTCACGGGAATAAAAGTGAGATGAAAAATCCCTTACGAAAACTCGGCAGCCTAACGACGCCACTTAAAACATCCAAAAATTGATTGATGAGATCAAATAGGGTATCTCATCGTATTTACATAAAGTTTACACAAAGTGGAATATAAAATAACATCCCCAAACATAACAAAGAGGAGCTTAAAATAAGTGACATAAAGGAGAGGACTTAAAAAGAAAGAGAGAGGTTTGATCTCTTACGAAAATTCGGAAGCCTAACAGCGCCACTCAAAACATCCAAAATGGATTGATGAGAGGAAATAGGGTCTCTCATAATATGAACATAAAACATACAGTAAAATTAATATAAAATAACATCCCAATAACAAGAAAAATGATAATTAAAAGGAATTACATAAAAGATTTTACATAAAAAGAAAGAGAGGAGTAGGATCCCTTACCTCGGGTCCGAATTGACTCGATCGTTCTTTAATCTCCTGAATAATAAACTTGAGATAATTTATACTTCCTTAAGAACCTTTTTGATGTTCATTATTCCTTTTATATCACTTATTACCATGTCATAAACATTATGTAGTCATTTATGTTAATAATATTTGTTTTTCCGATATTTGGTTCTTAAGTCGAAAGTAGACTTCTTACAATTACACGTTGTTCGTGTGGACAAATGTTAATTATTTCCAGAATTTTATTCATGATGTATATATCATATATATAATATATATCCAGTATATTCATGCATTTATAATATTACATAACATTTATAGTTAAGAAATGAAATGTAATGTTCATGGAGACGGTAAGCCGTACGTACGCATGAACGCTACTTCATTTTTTATTTCATATTTAATGGAATTATAACATAATGATACATAATAGTATTTTAATTCCAGTATGGTATCATATATAATATCATTAAATATATCCTTTATACGTACCACATATGGTATTAACGAATCAAATCACTTTGAGGGGGCGGTAGTCCGCACTTCCTTAAATAAAGATATCGTGTTTACCCATAATGGAATCCATAAAGGTATGCCATAAATGAAAAATACATAAGCTTAAGTAAAACATAAACAGATTAGATATCATATATAAATATAGTGTCATCTTAATGGACACCTTTTAAGGTGTTAGAAGAATGTTGAACAATCATCGTTTCGGGAGGCAGAAATTCGCCATCCACGGAAACAGTATGTTCGTTAACCATTAGATGTTGGTGTGTGTAAGTTTAGCTCGAATACTTCTTATAAAAACATCCTAGTATATTGAATATACTTTATTTGTTACAAAATAAATGAATAAAAAGAGTTTAGGGGGTTGGAGAAGAAAAATAAAACAAAAGGACACAAGTGAAGACATTACCTTATAATCGGGTAACTCCCTTTTGTTTGGGCCCAAAGGCTTCCTTGGGAAGACTTCTGCCCAAATTGAGGCTTCGAGAAGTAATATAGGGAAGTGGAGAGACAAAATGGGCAGGGTTTGGCCGAGCCAAAGGCTTTGGGAGTGTGGTTAAGGAGGTAGAGGTGGGGGCCTTTTATAAAAGGAGAGGAGGGGCACTCTTGTAATGTTAAAAAATGTTATTTTATTTACAAATGATTTTCGGATTTTAGAGATCCCACATTGATGTATTTCGAGGATAATGTTATAAGGGTTATAAATCCACTCATCCAATAGGTTTTGGACATGTGTATGTTTTAGATATTACATTATCTTTCCATTTTATTTAAATCGTTAAATAATGAGGTCATCATTGCATCATCAGGATGTCATACATAATTTAATTTATTTAATGTCTAAAAATTATAAAAACAATTACTATGATTTAGGAAATATTTTTAGCTTTCCAATTACTATTTATAGTCAAAAATATTACTTTTATAACCCAATGTAAAAATTGTTTTAGTAAAACATCTCATATTTGTGTCATTTTTACTTTAACAATAAATAAAAAGATATTAATGTCATTTCCCAACCAAAGTGGCTCCATGGGGTCCCCAAGTTGTCCCATGAATTTTCTTGGTCGTCCATGACACATCAAATGAGGGTAGGACATGTGTCTAGGTCATTTCATTTTATTAAAACATTATTCTTACCATAAACTACACTAATTATCTCTAATCGCGATTAAAAACATAATAAGTTACTATTCAACAAAAAATTATTTTTATACCATTGAACAACATTTTACTTCTTAATAAAAACCATGTATGTCGGATTTTTGAAATTCAAAACACAAAGATTGCAAAATTTCATTTAAATGGAAAAATCAGTTTTTATAAGTACCACTTAGTGGTTTGACTATTCATCAAAAATTGATGTTTTTCAGGAAAATCCCGACAATTCACCCTAAGCTATATTTGATATTCCGAATTCAAAAATGAAGCCTAATTTTAAAAAATTCAAAACATATAAGTCACATTAATTAATTTAATAATTAATTCTCGCTGTCAGAGCAACTAGCGTGTTTTTATGAAATAATAAGTATCAAAAGATTGACACTAGTTTAAGTCTGATTTCAAAGTGAAATTAATTCCAATGACCACTATTGGATTTAATGGTAAAAATATATTCTAATTTCAATATAAAACCAATTCAAAATATAATCTAATCATATAAATAAATTAGATTAAAAAGAGGCTTTGAATTAAAATACAACATTTTACACTATTCATTAAAAAAATGAACTTTATCGGAAAGATACCAAAAATTTACACAAAGTAAATTTTGATGTCCAAATTCTTAAGAAAAGTTTTATTTGGTCCAATAGAAAGTATAAGAGTAAACAAACCTATATTTAATTACGGTTCTCCGTCAAAAGGCGATACATGAACCTTTAGTGAAAACTAGGGCATATACGCCTAAAATTGAATTCTTTCCGTATTTTAAGCCTTTATCTTTTATTGGATAAATGTAAAAACATTTAAAAACATATATAATCATATTTTAGTTATTTCTATCCATTCCCACCAATACAACGGCTACATGTTAACTACCATTTAAAATAATATTATATTATTATTAGAGTGCAACGTAAGATTCCCAAGAAACTCATTGTTGCGTGTTGGGTACGCCATCGAGCATAGAGTCCCCTTTAAAGTAAAATTAATATTTAATTCACAAATATGGATAAATATGAAAATCTCATATTCTGTATTTACCTGGGGTGTTACATCCTTCCCCCCTTTTGGGAATTGCGTCCTCGCAATTTTTAAAATTGAGCTCGGAAACATCCTTGAAAGTCCCACATCGGAACAAGAGTCGGTAAAACAATCACTTTAAAATAAAGGAAGATATGTACAGAGGTCACCCGAGTTAACCCATACTAGGATTCCATGTAGAAAAACATTGACATGGATGAAAAATCAAAGGGTCATGTTCTTGAGGGAGAGTGATAGTAACATGTCTAGGAGAAAGTTAACCATAAGAAAATCACAAACCTGTGATGGGTTAAACAGTATTAGATTCCCCGGTAGGAAAATTTAATAGACAACATTTTTGTTTTAAGTTAATTTTTATTGAGGAATTTATTCATAAGGAAACATAATCACTTATCATGTTGACTTTCATCTTTTACTAGATTCCGTAATCAAACTCATATTTTTTTTCCAAAAGACGAGTATTTAGGGAGACTTGTTCGCATTAAGAGTACTATAATGAACTTCTAGAGAGTCACCTAATCCACAAAAGAGAACTATATACTTCCAATGTCTTTAGACTTTAACCAAAACCAAAACCAAAAAGGTTAGTACAAGATCAGATAATCCGGAAAAGGATAACCCTTTATAAAAATAAAATCTATTCTTAATCTCCAAAATTTGTCCAAAAAAACCCAAAGTTCAACGAGGACAATTCTATAATCAATTTGTTCATAAAATTTTTCAAAGTAAACCAAACTAATATTGAAACCCAAATATTTGAAGGATTTAGTCACATAGTCTTCCAAGTTAAATCGTAACATTTATCTCCAATCAACATCAGTTGCTCCTAAAGTCTCGTATTGAAAAGTAATTAACCTAATCACATTTCCTCCATTATAGGTTAATCATTTTCATAAATAACACAAAATAGACTTAATCTTAATTCATAAAATCATATAACTAAAAAGATTCAGTCAAACTAACTAGGGACTTCACGTAGTCCAGTGTTAGGCGATAAAAACCAGTCACACTTTGGTTGTGGGTTCGATTCCCGCAGCTTTGTCTGACGCGACGGGTTGTCACACGGTCTGTGTGTCGTCCTTTTTTCAAATCTATATAATTCTTAAAACCTTCCCCAAAAGAGATAAAATCATCAAAAATAACCATAACATAATTTAACCTCAATTTTATCTCATGCCTTTCACTTCAATCATAACATATAGTAACCCATAATTACCTTATAAGTAAGGATCATATAAACCCAAATGGTTCTTTATAACTATGTCCACAAAAGAAAAGATAACTATTCCTTGAATAAAATTTTCATATATTAAACATCAGGGTTACACATAATATAAAAAGTCTTCTAATGTAACCCCATCATCAAAAGAGACTTAATACTCTTAATAATTTCACCATAACTCTTGAAGCCCTTATATGTTGACATCTTACTCATTCAACATTCTTCATGATCCATTAACCATTCCTTTCCAACTTATTCCGAAATACCTCTTTCCTACAAACAAAATCATGAATCATATCCTAAGAATCCAAAATATGAAAACAATATTCATGAAATAATACGTACCTTTGATTGGTCATTGTCAGTTTCTTCATCCTCAATCGGAATGGCATTAGGTATTGGTAAACGAACATTTGCACGCTCTTGGTGATCCCATTCACGATAATTCTTCATAGGACATGTGTTTGCATAATGACCATGCACACCACATTTAAAACATTCAATTGATCCCTCAGAAAGAACTTCTTTCCCTTTCCTCGAGTCAACTGGATGCTTCCTTTTTCCATGGCAGGTTCTTGCTTTATGACCTTGATTTCCACATCTATAGCATATTTCTATCCCTTTGAAACATTTTCCTAGGTGTTTCTTTCCACATCTTTGACACATAGGTTTTTGAACACACTTACCTTTATGATTATTACCTGTACTTCCGTAGGGATTTGTTACTCGCATATATTATGCCTTAGATAAATCACCAAGGTTTAGGTGGTCAATCATGACTCCTGATAGTTGGTTGAGGATAATCACAAGATTTCTCATTGCATCTCCCATATCATTCAGTTTCTTGCTCAAAAAATTGTCACAGTTTCCTTCACATCCACTGTTACTTTGGTGCCTGCTAGATCCAGCCATTTAATAAAACCAAAAAGGGTCAGTGTGAGTATATCAACAAAACCATCATGTACTAAAGGGGAAGATAAACACTAAGATATACTTACTCATTCACATTATCTAAAAACTATGACTCTTTCTGAAATCCTAACCATTATGTTCATGTCACTAACACTTAAAGAATACCCTGACCTCTAAAGTTATCTAAACCGACCTTTGATACCAACTGTAAGGCCCTAGCCTTAAACCTTATTTAATCTTGAGTTATTACAAGATTACACTTTGAGGATCTTTTCAGGTTTAGAGTTTTAGAGAATTAGATCATGAAACTTGCATTACATTCCACATTTAAACAAAGTGGTTACATAAAAGACAGTATTCATTCTTCCCATCAACGGAAACATATTTAAAATAAAACATGGATTCTTTCATGACACATCCTTGACACTATCATCACATCATGTACCCTTCCCTTGACCTGTGAAAAACATTTCAAAAACTTGGGATGAGCATAAAAAGCTCAGTAAGGGATATAAAAATATGGAAAGGAAACATGAGTACATGGATACATAAGAATGAAATCATACTTTACCCATAAAACATAATAACTTTAACATACCTCATAAAATCATGAATAAATCATAGAAATCATAAGACATAAAAGGTAACATGAGGCATTCATAACATTCTTATGTAGGGAGTAATTCTCTTGGTTACGTTCGGAATGCCCATCCCAGTATATTCCCTAAATCTCTTCAGAGAAACCCTAACGTTTCACTCCTTCGCGTTACCCAATGCATTGAAGAGCTATATCGGGCTCACCCGCCCTTTGTTTATCACGGAACCACCCATCTTCATAATAATGCCCAAGAACCATAACATAATCGTATCACATAAAACATGTATAAAGGAAACATAAAATTTCTACATTTCAATCAAAAGATATCAATACAACACATTGATATAATATAAACATTATGAAAACCATTTTCAATACCAAAATAAAATAAAAGTAAAACATGGTAGTTATTTTCCTTTAAAAAAGAAGGTATGTCTTGTAGAGGAAGCTGAAACTCAAATAATGGTCACGGCGGAGGAGAAGTCGTTGTCGCCGCATACGTACGACAAAAACATTCCATTTTTGTTGTTTAGTAAAACGCTGTGTATAAAAAAGATTACTTCTGGATAAACGTAAAAGTCAAAGGGTTTTATACACCATATAAAAGAAGGTTGTGTATAAAACAAAATAGTCCTCAATGAAAGGAGATTGAGACAAAGTCCCTTACAAAGACGGTATCCTTGGTTTAAGGATAAATCAATTACATAATTATGTGTGACAAACGAATACACCAAATATAAGTGGATATTAAGTGTAAAATAAGCAAAGGTCATTCACACATATTCAAAGGATGACATATTCAATAACTATATGTTGAACCCAAAGAAATCGAAATTGGGTTAAGAAGTTCCCTTGACAGCCTAACGGCATCAAATCAAAAAATGGGTTTCTCATCACTTGGACATAAAATTTACATCAATAAGGATATATGAAAACATATCCCAACATAACAATATGTAAATTAAAAGACCCAACAAAATAAGTCTTTTAAAAAGAGGAGGTTGAAAGGTTCCCTTACCGACATGGGTATCTTTTGAAACATAAACCTCGTGAAAGAAGGACAATACAACATTGATGTAAATACTAACAAAAGAAAGTATATTACACAATGAGTAAAATAAGGGGAATTACATACACCACTCAAAGGAAATTGTGGCAAATGTAGCATAAATATCACGGGAATATAACTGAGAAGAAAAATCCCTTACGAAAACTCGACAGCCTAACAACGCCACTTAAAACGTCCAAAAATGGATTGATGAGATCAAATAGGGTCTCTCATCATATTAACATAATGCTTACAAAAAGAGGAATATAAAAGAACACCCCCCCACATAACAAATAGGATCTTAATAGAAGTGACATAAAGGAGAGGACTTAAAAAGAAAGAGAGAGGTTAGATCTCTTACGAAAAATCGGAAGCCTAACGGCGCCATTCAAAACATCCAAAATGGATTGATCAGAGTAAATAGGGTCTCTCATAATATGAACATAAAAATTAAAGTAAGATTAATATAAAATAACATCCCAATAACAAGAAATATGAGCTTTAAAAGGAATGACATAAAATATTGTACTTATAAAGAAAGAGAGGAGTAGGATCCCTTACCTCAGGTCCGACATGACTCGATCGTTCATTAATCTCCTAAATAATAAACTTGATTTAATTTATACTTCCTTAAGAACCTTTTTCAAGTTCATTATTCCTTTTATATCACTTATTACCATGTCATAAACATTATGTAATCATTTAAGTTAATAATATTTGTTTTGCCGATATTTGGTTGTTAAGTTGAATGTAGACTTCTTACAATTACATGTTGTTCATGTGGCCAAATGTTAATTATATCCAGAATTGTATTCATGATGTAGATATCATATATATCATATATATCCAGTATATTCATGCATTTATATTATTACATAAAATTTAGAGTTAAGAAATGAAATGCACCGTTTATGGAGATGGTAAGCCGTACATACGAATGAATGCTACTTCCATTTCTATTTCATTTTTAATGGAATTAAAACATAATGATACATAACAGTATTTTAAATCCAGTATTGTATCATATATAATATCATTATATATATCCTTTATAGGTACCACATATGGTATTAACGAATCAAATCACTTTGAGGGGGCGGTAGTCCGCACTTCCTTAAATGAAGATATCGCGTTTACCCATAATGGAAACCATAAGGGTATGCCATAACTGAAAGATACATAAGCATAAGTAAAACATAAAAATATTATATATCATATATAAATATAGTGTCATCTTAATGGCCACCTTTGATGGTGTTAGAATAATTTTGAACAATCATCGTTTCGGGAGGCAGAAATTTTCCATCCACAGAAACAGTATGTTCTTTAACCATTATATGTAGGTGTGTGTATGTGTAGCTCTAATAATTCTTATAAAACATACTATTATATTGAAGATACTATATTTTTTACAAAATAAATTAATAAAAAGAGGTTAGGGGGTTGGAGAAGCAAAATAAAACAAATGGACACAAGTGAAGACATTACCTTAAAATCGGGTAACTCCCTTTTGTTTGAGCTCAAAGGCTTTCTTGGTATGACGTATGCCCAAAGTGAGGCTTAAAGGAGTAATATAGGGAAGTGTAAAGACAAAATGGGTAGGGGTTGGCCGATCCAAAGGCTTTGGGAGTGTGGGTAAGGAGGTAGAGGTGGGGGCCTTTTATAAGAGGAGAGGAGGGGCACTCTTGTAAAGTTACAAAATGTTACTTTATTTTAAAAGAGTTTCGGATTTTAAAGGTCCCACAATGATATATTTAGAGTATAAGGTTATAAGGGTTCTAAATCCACTCATCCAATAGGTTTTTGACATTTTTAGGTTTTAGATATTACATTATCCTTCCATTTTATTTAAATCGTTAAATAATGAGGTCATGACTGCATCATAATGATGTCATAAATATTTTAATTTATTTAATGTCTAAAAATTATAAAAAAAATACTATGATGTAGGAAATATTTTTATCTTTCCAATGACTATTTATAGTTAAACATATGACTTGTATAACCCCATGTAAAAATTCTTTTAGTAAAACATCTCATGTTTGTGACATTTTTTACTTTAACATTAAATAAAAAGATATTTATGTCATTTCCCAACCAAAGTGGCTCTATGTGGTCCCCAAGTTGACCCATGGATTGTCTTGGTCGGACATGACACATCCAATGAGGGTAGGACATGTGTCTATGTCATTTCATTTTATTGAAACATTATTCTTACCATAAACTACACTAATTACCTCTAATCGCGATGAAAAACATAATAAGTTACTATTCACCAAAAAAATTATTTTTATCCCATTGAACCAAATTTTACTTCTTAATTACAACCATGTATGTAAGATTTTTGAAATTAAAAAAACAAAGATGGAAAAATTTCATTTAAACGGAAAAATCAGTTTTTATAAGTACCACTTAATGGTTTCACTATTCATCAAAATTGAAGTTTTTCAGAAAAATCCCAAAAATTCACCCTAAGCTATATTTGATATTCCAAATTAAAAAATGAAGTCTAATTTACAAAATTCAAAACATATAAGTCACATTTATTAATTTAATAATTAATTCCCGCTCTTAGGGCAAATAGCGTGTTTTTATGAAATAATAAGTATCAAAAGATTGACACTAGTTTTAGTCTGATTTCAAAGTGAAATTAATTCCAACAACCACTATTGGATTTAATGGTAAAAATATATTCTAATTTCACTTTAAAACCAATTTAAATGAAAATCTAATCATATAAATAAATTAGATTAAAAAGAGGTTTTGAATTAAAATACAACCTTTTATACTATTCATTAAAAAATGAACTTTATCATAAAGATACCAAAAATTTACACAAAGTAAAATTTGATGTCCCAATTCTTAAGAAAAGTTTTATTTGGTCCAATAGAATGTATAAGAGTGACCAAAACTGTATTTAATGATGGTTCTCCGTCAAAAGGTGACAAGTGAACCGTTAGTGAAAACTAGGGCATATACGCCTAAAATTGAATTCTTTCTGTATTTTAAGCCTTTATCTTTTATTGAAAAAATGTAAAAACTTTTAAAAACATATATAATAATATTTTAGTTATTTCTATCCATTCTCGCCAATACAACGACTACATGTTAACTACCATTTAAAATAATATTATTTTATTATTACAGTGCAACGTAAGATTTCCAAGAAACTCGTTGTTGCGTGTTGGGTACGCCATCGAGCATAACATGACCTTTAAAGTCATATTAATATTTTATTCACAAATATGGATAAATATGAAATTTCCATATTCTTTATTTACCTGGGGTGTTACAATATGAACCATGTAAAGTCAACCCAAAACCTTGAATTATAATTCCAAAATAATTGAAAGCACCCTAACTAGGGTAGGTCACGCACTTTGAATTATGGTTTGATTCTAACTAAGATTATAAAATGCTATACTGGAATAATGTTCTCCTGGGGGATTTTACCCTTATATATAAACTTCCATTTTATTATGTTTCATACATGGTTGTTAATATAACGTTGGATATTCATATGTGATCAACCATGTATAAGATAATGTTTACGCATAAGTCGGTCTTATTTAGGTTCCATCTTTCATTTTTATTTAATTCATTATTTATGTGATCGCAAAAACACACCCAGAATAAATAAACCATGAAACTGGTAGAATTAAAATAAATGTCATGATCTTGAGCTTTTTCTATTAGTTAGTTTATCCAGTAGTATATAAACTAACCAAAGACCTCGGGGAAAACCACCTTGAAAATTTTGGTTTCTTGAATAAATCATTCCACTTATGAACCTTTGTATCTCCTTTAATTGGTTTTCCTTGGATGATAACATGAGCCACCTCCACAAGCTTGAGAGGTCAATAGATTACATATTATTTTATATCACATGTATCTGAGGTGTAAAATGGTGTTTTAAATAAAAAAACCATAGGTACATAGGCCCTATATTTTTAGGAAGAGAAGGCCAGTAAGCCAAAAATTATAATTTAAATAAATTAATTAAAAGAAACAACCCATATTGAAAAGGTCTTGGTATAACACATGATCATCCATATATGAAATGATGTTTACGGATAAATAAAATTTTAAATCAATTATCTGATCGTTATTGTTCAAAATAAATCATGCTTTAATCAATTAATTATTATCTATAATTAATCAATACTTTTATCTTAAACCCTCTCCTAAATATACTTGAGATTATCATCCATTATAATTATAAAAAATAAATTCATTTAAAATTATCATTGTATGTAACATGTACCTTGGATGAAACATGGAGATTTCTCATTCATAACTACCCATTGAGTATAAATGAACATTACACAGATGTTAAATTTTTTAAAAAATGTAAAAAAAACACATATCACATGTTGTGCTCCATCTTTATACCTGCACCATGGTTCACATCTCAAGGGTTTATTAAATATAATAATAAATTTTAAAAATTATACAAAACATGGATTATTACACGACATGTATTTCCTGTTACACGGTGTGTTCTATCATTCACCATCCATCTGAAGTACATGCATTGGGTTTTGTTGTGTAGATGTACATAATAATTCGTTAGAGTAGACATCGTGTCTAGTGGGCAGACGTCGTGTAGTATCCTCATTGCATAGTCTTCATCAGGCAAGATGTGTATGGGGTATACAATATAACCATAACCCAAAGGGACTACACATCATGTCCAGTTGGCCATATGGTGTGTAATTCAGAAACCATGTGCCACCAATTTCAGGCCCCCACGCAGAGTCATAAAGACTCAGATAAACTCCAACACATGGCTTAGTTTGGCAGACTATTCCTGATGCATTGTAACTTGACTAAATGATGTGTATGGCATAATACATGAAGTGTGTTCTGGTGTTGAGCGTCCAAGAACCTTTGGAAACTACATATTAGAATATCTATTGTTATATTAATAAAAAGTCAAAGAAATGATCATTTTTTTAAAGTTAATGAAAAATGATACAGGAGGAATAGATCTCAAACATCATATTTACATAAGTATTGACATGAATTGAAACAAATAAATTATTAATTTGTAAATCGTCCAAGAAAAAATTAAATAATTATAATCAATGATATAACCCCTCTAATACCACATGTAGGATCCATATGCCTCAAAAGTGCAAGGATGGGTGTACTCAACATTAATTTTTCCATTAATAATGATCAATCCAAGAACCATCACAATTATAAAACATCAGATCTTCATAATATAATGAATATGGAAAAGGAAATAGGGATGTATCATAACCATAGATACGACCATCATATGTTGGTTATAATTAATTTAATTAAAATAAAATAATAAACATGATAGAATTATCTCTCATTTGATGCTTCTGGCCACAATCCTATGTGATTCGCCATTGTGTCACTGAAGCCAAGTGTAGGCTTCCCCATGTGGTGATCCACATGTCCTCTATGTATCATTGGATGTTTCTAAAGGGATTCATTGGTTCTAGAACAGAAGATCCTTCACTTGAGATGTCTTCTTTTGATCACCATGAGAGCTTCTTCCAATGAGCGCTCCAAGATCTAGTGGTGGAGGATATCTCTCGTAACGTGATAGCATTTTTTGAGGAAAGTATTTTTCCCTTTTCTTGAGAGATTTTTCCAAATCTATTGTGCACAAAGACATAGAATGGCTAGGTCTCATGAGAATAATGTATTTGGGATTTATATTAATTATAATAATAAAATGATTTAATTACCAAAAGGAATTTATTCATTTAATTTAATTCATTGTAAGACCCCATGTCTAATAATAACATTTGACTAATATTATCAATTGACATAAACCTAGCGAATTACATCAAATATTATTTAATTTTCAAAATAATATTTTTTTTCTCCCAAATACAAAGATAAATTAAATGAAATTTATGATAATATACATGGTGTATAATGTTGTTTTCCCATTTTGCATATTTCCTCCACCACATTTATTGGACATTAAATAATGACCATTAATTTCTTAAATGAATATATCTGCATTATTTGAAAATAAATATATTATTTCGCCCCCAACATATTCTCTCAAATAACAAGAATTGAAATAAATTAGATCAGGCATCCTTGAATAATAATTAAAAAAAATATGGAATAATATTTTGTTCAACTTGTTAAATGAATTTTTAAATTATATACATGGATACACTTAGTGTGTGATCCTCTAGGCCTATTTCTATGTAGAATTAGGTGTATCCTGCCTAATTTCCATGTTTAGAATCTTTAAACACACCATGTCACCCATATATAAATAAGTTAAATCCACAATTACTCGTCACATCATATGAACACTTACTGGAAGATGTTATCCCTTTGTCTAGATATCTCAAATGCAGTAGGTTGTATACTAGTGTCATCAACCCATGCACTCGATTAATCATTATTTTACCTCCTTAAATTGAACATTACTATTCCATACCATGGTCATGGACTTATTTAGGTTATATTAATTCAATCAAAATACCTGAGATATCATCTTACGTAATTCAACAGAAGAGAAAAATCCTTTCTCTTGATACCTATTAATGATGTATTACTCGTGATACAACCTACAAATTCTACCTCTCGGTGAACAGTGCGTCATCACATATTTTTTAAATACATCTATGTTTACAAGTTGTAATACCCATTAATAATAATATTAATACTTAAGGACCAACATACATGTCTACATATTTGAACATCTGATGACACTATGAAATGTGGATTTCCAACAAGCGGGATTTGATCACATAACATCCTCTTGTATATCACCGAGGGTGAACACCATGAGAAGGTGCCTCAATGGTTTTTGAGTCCTCACCCCTAATGTCCCATTATATTTGACTCCCTCAAATATGATCATTCAGCCATTGAACATATATTCTATAATAGTGTAATGGAACTTCCGGGTACTCATCATAGTAGGGATATGATATGACCATTTATTGAAAATGAAATCATTAAGACATTGTCACATTCTTTGTCTCATAGAAGAACAATAAATATGTAATAAGGTGTTTATTATTATTTAAATCCATGAATACAAGTTCATTATAATGTACAATGTAGTTGGTTCTAGGCCACTAACTCCAACAGTTATTATTTATAATGTCCAAAAAATTGTACATATTTACCTAATTTGGGCATTCTAATTCCAAATATGGCATCCATTTTTTGAAATTGAAAACACAATAGTTTTTTTAATTAATTTCAAAATTAATCTCGTTTTCCTAATGAAAAATAGGTATCTTAAAGTAAAAACCATCAAAATATCGACATATATTTATACCAAATTTCAATGTGAAATTACCTCTAATGAATAAATTTGTATTAAATGATAAAATTATAATCTAATTATACATTAAATAAAATTAAAATGATAATCTATCAATATAAGTAAATTAAATGAAAAAATATTTTTGAATTAAATTGATCTATTTTTTCATTATTCATTAGAATATGTAAGTTATCCGGAAAACTCCAAAAAATTTACCAAACTAACTTTTTATGTCCCACTACTAAAGAAGAATTTTATTATTTCAATTGTAACTTATAAAAGTGAAAAATATTATATTTAATAAGGGTTCTCAATTAAAAGGTTGTTAAATTCCATATATTAAATCTTTTTGAATTTGTTCTTGTATAATGTATAAGAAACAAATGAGATTATTATTATTATATGGAATATATAAAATTCAAAATGGGGATACTACTATTCATAATCGCTTTATAAATAGACAATCATGGTGTGCTCGAAATCTGTGTTGTGTGTAGTGTAAACTATTGAATTATTTAAAAAGAAGTGTACCATGGATGCTATGGGTGTTACATTATCCCCTCAATTAATAAATTACTTCCTCATAATTTTCTTTTGAGATAAAATACTTTGGGTTTTACATTTCAAAATACCTTTTTTGAAATCCTAAAAATAATTGATTACTGAGACCTCTATTTTAATATAAATGGATGTATGAATGTTATCAGAAATAAAACAAACTAGGAATCCATGTAAAAAAACATAGAGAAAAAATAAAATGTAACTACAATGTTTTGATGAAGGGTGATGAGAACATTATTAAGAGAATGTAAACTACAAAAAATTTATATATCTACGATGATCTAAGGGACCATTTTAATCATTAAAAAATAAAGTATACTGAAAACATATTTGGTTTTATGGTACATTCCCTAGTGTTGAATAATTTATTTTCTTCATATACTAAGAACAGAAGGAAGTACACTTAATTGACATGTAATGTTGTATCCTTTATCTAATTCCTACAATAAACACATCATTCTATTTAAAAGGTAATAAAACTCAAAACTATTCTATTTATATTTATCTTATAATGTTACAAATATAAATATATACCATTTAAATACAAAAATATTTCATATGAACCAGGACATCATGTAGGCCAGTTGTAGGTGATGCGCCCTAATCACCCTTCAGTTGTGGGTTCAAGTCTAGCGCCCTTTCCAGATTTGATGGATTGTCAGCCAACCTAGGATATGTCTTTTTCATAAAAATATATAGTTATAAAATTCAAAAAATAATATATAGAAATATTTTATCCTTAAACAATAATATCCAATGTTAAACAAAATCCATTCCAACCATAAGTCCCAACCAAAATACTTCCATCCAAATCAAATTTAACATCAGATTACCCAAAAAATAATGTATCTCTTATTAAAAAAATACCTTTATAACCTGAATAACTTTAATAATTAATGATTCAAAATCCTTAAAGAATAACTATTGTTGAATAATATTTATATACCACATTATATAATAACATAATTATTGAATCCTAAAATCATAGTTACATTAATTATTCTAATTCAACTGCAGTAACAACATAAGCGTGACCTTGATCCATTTTCTTATTCTATGCCATATTTCGTTGACACTTTGGAAAATCATTTTCCTAATGTCCCAAATCATTAAAATTATATCATTTCACATTTTCATCTTATTTATTTTCCTTAAAGTCATGATCATGATAGACTTTCCCCCATACTTGAAACGAATTCCTATTCCTTTTAAAGAGGCACCAAGGAGTTTCTTTACACATTTGTCACATATTGGAAAATCCTTCTATCCATTATTACAATTATCTATCTCTTTATACACTATTATTTTATTCCCTTACATTCCCTTAATGTGAAAATACATAAAAAAAATTTCTCGGCCAAGATAGCACAAGAGACTATATCTTTATTTGAGATGAATGATTGGGAGACCAATTACTTTTTGAGAAATGACTTTAACCCATCACAAAAATAGACAATCGTACTCATTGGGTTACATATGTAGTGTATATAATTTCTTCCAAACCTTGTGAATTTAACTTCATACTTTCCTACATTCATATCCACCCTCTACATCAGACTGACGATCTATCTCTCTATATTAGTTCATTGTTTACGAAGAAAGTATTTATCTAGGAAAAGTTCTTTACATTGCCTACATTCGATATTCTCAAGTTCGTCATCATCCTTTGTGTTTTTAATTAATTCCATCCATTGATCTGCATCTCTGGAGGGAGAGTAAACTGCCATTACAAATTTTTCCATTTTATTATATCGCAATGAAATAAAAACATCCTCAATAGAAATTATCCCTTTCTGAGCTACATATATATTTGTGTCCACATGAAATGTTGTAGGATGTTTTCTCATAAAGTGGTTTGAAATTAATCCTCTACATTTTGGATTAGGGTGCTCCATATGGGTAATGGTATTATTCATAACATGAGCTAGTTGTCCTAGTACGGTTATAAGCTCTTCAGCACTAGTTGTAACTCTAGCTCCACTATAATTATAATCAATAAGAGGTAAATCCCTACATGGATTAAGTGTGTTGATATTATTTCTGTTCTTCCCACTAGGTTCCATTTTTAAATAATGGAATACACTAGATTAGGTTATGAATTATATTTCATAATTATAAACTAGTAAAATACATAACATAAATTGAATATTTTATACAAATATAATCCATAATCACAGAAATGGATTCTTTACGGATAAATTTACACCTAAATTATCCATAATGGTTTGTAATGAAAATGTAAAATATCGTAATCATAACCCCTGAGAGTGTCAAACATGGTGCACTATAAAGACCATTTTCATGTTCCTGGTTACCATAATTCAGGCCGGAAACACCTTGTAAGAGTTGTTACTCATAGGTACATCAGTGCCAGAACCACATCCACTTGTATATCCAATCATGGACGTATTTCAAGGAAAATACATATAATTTATATTTAACCAAAATTATTGTATTTTCTTCTATAATTATTCTGAAATACTATATTAGGGTTGTGTTCCCTAATATAAGTCTTTTAAATCTAATTTTAGAGGTTGTTGATAAAATTCCTTTGATACTAAAAGTAACACCCCGACCCCAGGATCCCAGAGAGGGTACATTATTTTAATATATTGGGATGATTACAAGGAATTGAATCCTAAGAAACCGATTAGTTACGAAAATTTGGAAAATATATTTCATACATGAACAATTCATGAAAATTCATAACATAATATAAATCATAGTCCATTTTTGGAAAACAACATTATTCTTCTTGATTAATCATTCATATCAATCTTAAATGAATCATGGAATTCGTGGAAAATAAAACATATTAAAGGGGAGATCCTAAATTATAATTAAGGTTAAACAATATACAGAAGCTATCATAAATAACCATAAACATTAAGGAATGTTTAAAATTGAAACACAAGCATTCCAAACATAAACATGAACATAATATGGAAAGAATAAATCAAATGATATCATTTAAAAATTCATATATATATTATACTAGTCGAATGACAAAATTTAATATCAATAAAAAATCTCCTAATGTGGGAATTCATTATGCTAGATATCTAAAACATACTTTGATGGCCTTAGCCAAGACACCTAAAATTAAATGGTTAAGGCCTCGACCAAATCCATATAAGAAAATAAATGGGAAAATCCTTAACCAATTCCATATCTAAATTTTTTCATGAGACCTACCGATGCATCAAGGGCCTATAAAGACCCGTACACGTCACTTACTAAGTCTAATTCATTCCTCATATGAAAAGGGTGGAACATAACATAATTTTTTTTATTAAAACAATCATATTAAATTTTAATACATTAACAATAAATTATGAATGGAATAAAAATAAAACATACATACCCAAACTTATAATAAATGAATTAATATAATAGATAAGATTAAATCATAATATTTCAACCTCAATCAAGCATAAAATCCATTAATGGTATTCAAATAGATGAAAATACTATAATAAATTTATTAAAACTCTTTGAGAGATATATTTTTTTACTTTACAATAATATAAAAGATGTTAACATATAAAATAAATAATTTCTTTTTAAAATTTCTTCATAACATTTTAAGGGGATCTTAAAAAATGTTATGGAGTCAAAATAGTGGGAAATGGATTCTTGTCCCTTATATGTTAAAAAACATTTTTTCCTTAATTTTTTGAAATGTTCATAAGGTACCTTGTTTGGAAAATGAAAGAAAGATTCCTTTAAAAATGTTTTTTTAAAAAGTTATTCATGGGAAGAAATTAATTAAAATTTATTTATAATATTTTTAATTACATTTTTTGAAATATTGGCATGGTTGATAAGGATGTCCCAGTATATACTTATATATAATAAATATCAGATAATAAAGAGATTGTGAAATTAACACTTATATTGTATTTTCCTTTGGTCAATGGTGGGGTATCCGCCTCTATAATGGTTAATGTATGTTATTAAATTATCATAGAACCATATCCATATTTATGATATCATATATAATCCTATTATAATATATTTGTACTCATTTTTATGAAATCATTCATTATTTTAACTATTTCTAGTGCCAATCTCTTAGTTTCTCGTGTATGTTTGAGTTATTATTTGATGTATTTGTTAATTAGATTATGTATTAATCATATTCATAATGTAAACAATGTTTTAATATTTATATATATTCCTATATTATATATTTATTCATAATAACCCACAGTACTTGTAGATAAGAAATGAAATGCAATGTTCATGGAGATGGTAGGCCGTACGTAGGAATGAACAATACTTTTATTTATTTTTGATATAATAATTAAATTATATACCTTTATTTTATAATTCCAGTATTATATAAATGCTATATAAGCCTCTTAGGTTTAATAAAACAATTATTTATACATTCTATATATAGCGTGAATGAGTCTTATCGCTTTGAGGGGGCGTTAGTCCAAACTTCCTTTAATGAAATTATTTAATTTACACAACACGAAAAGAATAAATATTTGTTTTAACTAAAACATAAAAAATGATAAAGACATTATAAATAAAATATATATGATATATAAATATATTTTCCTTCATAATGGCCACCATGATAAGTTGTAGGAAAAAATTAAACAATCATCCTTTTGTGATGAAATAGTTCGTCAAACATAGAAACAATATATTCTATATCAATTAAATGGTGGTGTGTGTATGTGTAGAAAGAAACCCTATCATAACAACATAATAGTATATTGTGGATACTAGTTTTGTTTTAAATGAAAGAAATAAAAAAGTTTTTGTAAAGACTTGTAAATTTCAAGGAAATTTTTTTCTTAATTTTCTTTGTAATTTTACAAGAGCGCATCTTCTGACGGCGCCTGATTCTGAGGCCCGGTGTGCTCGGAATCAATTTCCGAAGTTTGGCTCGGGTACGTTCAGTGAACGGACGAGCGGGTTTTTTCTAACTTTTGAACCGATGCCCGGAATCGAATTCTGAGGGCTCCGATGAAATCGCAGCGCCGGTATTCGCTTAGAAACGCCTCTTCCAGAGTTGCGTTTGCTCGGGTGTGGTTTTTAACTTTCGGGCTTACAGTTAAGAAATAAAATAATTTTGCTACAACTTTATTTTATTTCGCTTAAGCCACTTGGAAGCCACTTGAAGCCACTTAAAGGCGGCTTGAACTGAGTTGAACTGGATAGGATGCTATCCAGAAATATCCTACCCCTTGGTAGGATATTTGTGAGGTGGGCCCGCACGAGCCCCGCCGTTTCTTTCCGCTAAGAAACGCACCCGTGAAAACCCGTCTTAATGAAAGTCAACTGACGCGTTTCTTAAAATCTTAACAGACCATTTAATTGGGCTGTTTCTTTCGTAAATTAAATGAGCTTTTTCTTTCGTTGAATTAATTCTACGAATTAATGGTTCGTTTCATATCTTTTGAAATTCAAATGTTTAGTTGTGTAAATAAAATAAGGCTTAAGCTTATTTTATTTTGGGTTGAAACTTGTGGCGTGGGGAGGATTTGGAGGAAAGCGTTCTTCTTCGGCGAAGAACGCGAAGAACGCGAAGAACGCGAAGAACGCGAAGAATGCCAAACCTGCGGAGATCGACGACGTGAAGCCTTGTACCGCGACGCCAACGGATCTCCCTTCGCGACGCTTCTTCCGCGACGATCCAACCCCGCGACAGCCTTCGATCGACAACAACCAAGGTAGGGGGTTGCGCTTCTTTTTATTTTTTTTTTGGATTTCAACAACAACATGGATTTAATTATTATTAATTAAATCCGCATGTTCTTGGTCCTCAGAGATCGTCGACGCGACGCCCTTCCGCGGTGTGACGATCACCTCCTTCCGCGACGGTCAATTCCGCGACGACCTCGCATCCGACAGCGACGACGAGGTAGGGATTTATTTTGGGAATTTCCCCCCTTTTTCTTTTTATATTCCCGTAATTGTTTCTTTAAAAAGTTAAAGAACTGGATTTGTGAACAATTTTAAAATTTTTAAAATTGTTGTTTCCGTTCAAATAAGGAACCCGTTTTTATGAAACAATTTTATTTCATTAAAAATTGTTTCGGATATGCATTCATGTGTTGAACTTTAATTTCTCCCGTTGTTTTTATCTAACGCGGAGGGTGCGGGTCAAACGAACACGGCCCGGCAACCCTCCGTCGTTCTTTGTGTTTTGCGGATTTGGCGGGCGACGACGGAACGTGCCGCAACGGGTGTTTGATGATCCCGCAGTAAAGCACGGAACCCGGGAGGAACAACGGCGCAGACGGGAAGGAAAACGGGCCACCGGAGCGAACCCGGCGGCCCACGGAAGCTGGTGGTGGCGCGGGGCGCCGGCGCGGCGTCGCCGGTGGCCGGAGGCGGCGGCACCCCGCGGGTGTCCAGGGCGACACCCCGCGGGGGCCGCTGGTGTCCAGCGCGACACCCCGCGGGTGCCGTGGGTGTCCAGCGCGACACCCTGCCGGTGCCGCGGGTGTCCAGGGAGACACCCCGCGGGTGCCGCGGGGTTGTCACGCGGCACCCCGCGGGTGTCTGGCCGAAACCCCGCGGGTGCCGCAGGAGTGTCACGCGGGGCGGCGGCTTTCCCCCGCGTCGGCCACTCGGCCGCTCGGCCGAGCCGAGCCGGACCGGCACTGGCCGGGCCGGGCCGGGCCAAACGGGTCGGACCCGACCCGGTTCGGGCCAACCAGGGGGGGTCGGGCCGGGCCCGGACCCCCCGTCTTCGGCCAAACTTCGTTCAAATGGCCGTATCTTGAGCTACGGGCCTCCAAACGACCCGCCGTCAGCGGAAACGTGATCCCTGGATCGAGACGGTCGTTTCTGTTTATCACACTCAAGGTTTCAGAATACTTTGAGTTCGGCCGGGTTGGTTCGTACACAAAACCAGCCGAGCCCTCGGAGCGGAAACGCTCATATCTTGAGCTACGGACGTCTGATTGACGTGCCGTCAGCTTTGTTGAGTCCCTCTTTGTGAGACGGATCTTTTGGCACCCTCCGCCCGAGGTTTGGACGTAGGTGGAGTACGGTCGGGTTGGTTTTGCCTTAAAAACCAACCGGGCCCCTGGGACGAAAAAGCCAATAACTCACAGACCGGGCGTCCGATTGACGCGCCGTCTGTTGCGTTGAGTTCCTGTTGACGATACGGAACTTTTGGAATCCTTCGCCCGAGTTTTGGATACAGTTGGTAGTGGCCGGGTTGGATCGCACCCGAAATCCAACCGGGCCCCTGGAACGGAAAAGCTGATATCTTTCAGACAGGACGTCCATTTGACGAACCGTCAGCGGCGTTGATGTTCACGTTGAGAAACGGTCCATATGTGTATACCCTATGAGAGATCGGGGTGCAGTTGAGATACGGCTGGGTTTGGTTCGCTCACGAAACCAACCGGGCCACTGGGACGAAAAGGCTAATAACTCACAGACCGGGCGTCCGATCGACGCGCCGTCTGTTGCGTTGAGACCCCTATGACGAGGTGGTCCATTGAGATACTTCTTCGTGGGACCTTGAGATACTTGGAGTATCGACTTGCAGCTCGTGGGGCGGACCCTTCCAGAGACGAGCGTGCGGAGTACGGAGACCGTGTAGCCGACTGAGACCTGACGACTGCTTGACCGACTCGACTTGGAGTGAGTCGACTAGCCCAGTGGACGGAGCACTACTTTGTTTTGGTGCAGACCCATGGCGGACGGAGCACTACCTGTGTGATAGTGCAGACCCGCGGTACTCGTCCGGAGAGTACCTCTGCAGGCTACTAGGGGGTGTGCACTACTGTGTTTGGGTGACATACCCCGGCGGGAAGCACTACTGTGTTTGGGTGACTAAACCGCGGTACTCGACAGGAGGAGTACCTCAGCAGTCTTAGGTTAGTGAGCAGTACCTCAGAGTCGTGAAAGGACCATTGTACACTCCAGAGACGGAGCTCTTCAGTAGTTACGGATTCGATAATGAAAATCCTGGTTTGAGCTGAGACTTTTGACCATGTGTTTACCTCATGATTGAGATGGGTCACTTGATAACTTAGGTATATGTATGGGAATATACCTGGGTAGTGGTTATCCGTTGATTTCTCAGTCCTTGTGTTTCCTCATGATTGAGATGGGTTACTTGATAACTTAGGTATATGTATGGGCATATACCTAAGTAGAGGTTATCTGTTGAGATCTTCTTTGTGGTTATCCTTGTTGGATTTAGTGAGACCTTGAGGGTCTCGGAGTCCCTACTGAGTATCGTTATACTCACCCCTGCACGGGCTATGCCCGCACCTCATTGTGTTGGTTGCAGACGACAGGCAGTGCTTACGGAGGCCGAGTGTTCGAGGACTGGACGGTACCCGGAGGTGGACTACATGACAAGTCAGTGTCCGGAGGTGGACTTCACGGCGATACGACACTTAGAGGAGGTTGACGGACGAGAGCACTGTGGAGGCTATCTGTACCTACCCTTCAGGTAGGATTCGTGGGGGATGATCCAGGAGCTGCGCCATCTGTACCTACCCTTCAGGTAGGATCTGAGGAGGACGACCCAGGAGCCGCTTCCGTCCCTCCAGCTGTTGTCTTTTTCTGTTGTACTTTGTTCAGTTGTAGTTGTACTTTATTTTGGGTTTTTATTCTGGCCCATTTACTTTTCAGCACTTCTTTTTGCACTTAGTGTTTTACTTCCGTTTGAACTCTGTGGTGTTTTGTTACTTTTATAAAGGCAATGCCTTCCCAGTTATCGGGATTTACGCCTTTGGTGCTAGTCGCTAGCCCCTGGCCTATGGAAGGCGGGCTTGGGGTAGTCACGACACGGTCCCCGAGGACGGGTCGTGACAATTGGTATTAGAGGTGTCAGTTCTACTGCAGACTCTGATCTTTCTTTTTGTGAAGCAATAGTGTTAAGGGTACCGAGTGTGGTCTTCAGTTCAGGGAGTCCAGTGTTGGTGCGGGCGGTCGCCGTATCTATACACCAGGACCATGGCAACTGATTTCCGACTTTGTGCACGAAAACACTGATTGCGTGTGTGTTTTCAAAGGTTTCCCCCCTTAAAACAGCTCAAACCAGGTCAACTCACCAGGTATAATCGTTTGACCGTGTTACGTTGTTTCTTTCAGGATGCCTTTTCTCGGACGACCAGCTAGAGCCCAGAGGGATGTGCGTGCTGACAGCCTGTCGAGTGACGAGGCTTCGGTACAAGGCCCTCTTGCAGTTGAGGCACCAGTGGAGGCGCCAGCGGTACTACCATACGTTGGGCCACCGATTCCACCAGCCCCAGCAGTAGGCGATGCCCACTACTTGAGCGCACTGCATGAGTTCCAGCGCTAGAGGCCACCCAGGTTCGGGGGAGAGACGGACCCGCAGGCGGCTGAGGATTGGCTGGAGGCTGTGGTGGGAGTCTTCGGGCTAGTGGGGACGCCATCAGACTTCATGGTGACCTTTGCTTCCAGCCTTATTCAGGCAGCAGCAGGCAGGTGGTGGAACCACTTGTTCCAGTTTTGCGATGGGATGGCTTTCACATGGGAAGACTTCGAGACCTTCTTCAGGGTGGAGTTTGTGCCAGTAGCTCTACACCCCGAGCGTGTTCAGGAGCTGCTGCCTTTGCCGCGTGTTTTTCGATCAGAATCCGAGTCATCTGTGGGCAGTAGACAGATGATGCAGAGGTCCAGGAGGACCAGACCAGCAGTTGGGCGATCTCGGGTTTTAGGACTGGTTGTGCGGGGCACCCGGGGTGGGGTCAGAGCCAGGCGTGCCAGAAGCAGACTGTGTTACTCGTGCGGTGGAAAGGGGCACCTGGCACGTGACTGTCCGACTCCTCGTACAGTTGATCCATAGGCTTTTGAGGAGCCACCGAGGCAGAGGCAGCGACGAATGCTTGAGCAACAGTAATGCAGTGGACAAGGCAGTAGAGCTCTTGGAGCAGGTGGACAGGATCGGAACTAGTGTATACGTCTCTTGTACTTCTAGTTCCATGTTGATGTTGTTTTTGTGTCTTTGTACCATGAGCTGCAATAAATTAAAGACACGTATCTTGTGATGTTTGCTTTCCTGTCCTCTTTTGTGATGTTACTAAGTGGTCCTGGTTAAGACTGTTGACTGTACCCTCACTTTCGAAATTCCTACTGGAGGAGACCTAATGACCTCACACTGATGCCGACAGTGTGACTCGACCCTTGGAGGAGAGAGTGACAGTTGGATCTCTTAGTAGTTACGTCGAGGCCTTACGACGTCATCCATGGCATGAATGCATCCTTCATTCCAGGATTGACTGTATTAGGCAACGAATGTGGTTCATCCAGGGGATGAGACCAGATTTCTCTTATCGGCAAAGAAGAAATCATTGCAGCTCTTGTGAGGCTAAAGGAGGTGCAGTTCATCCAGGAGCGGATGAAGACTGCACAGTGCAGTAAGAAACAAGGAACCGGTGCCAGTCTTAGAGACTCGGGCGTGATAAATGTTTCAAGAAGTGGTAGATTTAAATAGAGATGAGTCTGCGAAGCGGTAGACGTGGAGGAAAAGCTAGAAGAGTAGCATGAGGTGGTGTACATCTCAACATGCTACAACCACCCGCCTTAGTTATTCCCGCCAGGATCAGGGAGCTGGAGGGCGGAGGAAGAGTGCGGGTGCATGCGGTCAAGGAGTGTGACCCAATGGCTCTAGAAATGATTCAAGGGACAGTCTATGTCCACTACTAGCTACTGTAGTAACAAACGTCGATATGAATCATTCCTCGCTTTCACAAATCTTGTTACCGACCTAGAGTTTCCGGTAAGCCGTGGACTTGACCCTCACGTCTGGAGATATCTTGAGAGGGGACTCGATAATCACACTTATGCCGACGGTGTGGTCAGACCCTTGAGGCGAGAGTTCTGGTTGGATTCTCTTGGTGACAGCGTCGAGGCCTTACGAAGTTAGTTTGAGTATGGAATGGGCAATAACTGTTCATACTCAAATTGACGGTTTTAGGCAAACGTTGGGATGTGTTTTCCTTGGTCGGCGGAAAAGGAAACCCCAGGCAGTGCAGGGTAACTCTTGCACAGGACGGTGCGACCGATCACTCTTGAGTCGGTCAACCTTACCCACATAGCAGCAGTCGTTTTGAGTTTCAATTCTAACCGAAATGGAGACCTCTGGAGTTCGAGGATAACGATCACGTCTTCTTACGGGTCTCACCTCGACGAGGTTTACGGAGATGTGGCCTAGGAGGCAAGTTATCTCCGAGGTTCAACGGACCTTTCTAGGTCCTTAGCTGGGTAGGCGAGGTGGTTTACCGCTTGGCCCATCCACCTTAGTTGCACTAGGTGCATGGCGTTTCCACATATCTCAGCGGAGGAGATACGTGCACGACCCGACACAAATCTTTGACCATGGGGAGCTGGTCTTTGGTGATGAGGTCACTTTTACAGAGTTTCCTATGGGGATCGAGGATCAACAAGAGAGGATCCTAGGAGGACAGTCGATTCCTCTTGTGCACTTTCTTTGGCAGCTCGGGGACCTCCAGGAGAGCACTTGGGAGTTGAAGGCTCAGATGCGTGCTCAGTACCGCCTTTGTTTCCCTAAGTTTGTGTTGGAGCTTTACGGGGATGTAATGCCCTGTGGTGGGAGTAATGTAAAGACCCGTAAATTTCAAGGGAATTTTTTTATTAAATTTATTTGGAATTTTACAAGAGCGCAGCTTCTGACGGCGCCTGATTCCGAGGCCCGGTGTGCCCAGAATCAATTTCCGAAGTTTGGCTCGGGTACGTTCAGTGAACGGACGAGCGGGTTTTTTCTAACTTTTGATCCGATGCCCGGAATCGAATTCTGTGGGATCCGATGAAATCTCAGCGCCGGTATTCGATTAGAAACGCCTCTTCTGAAGTTACGTTTGCTCGGGTTTGGTTTTTAACTTTCGGGCTTAGAGTTAAGAAATAAAATAATTTTGCTACAACTTTATTTTATTTCGCTTAAGCCACTTGGAAGCCACTTGAAGCCACTTAAAGGCGGCTTGAACTGAGTTGAACTGGATAGGATGCTATCCAGAAATATCCTACCCCTTGGTAGGTTATTTGTGAGGTGGGGCCCGCACGAGCCCCACCATTTCTTTTCGCTAAGAAACGCACCCGTGAAAACCCGTCTTAATGAAAGTCAACTGACGCGTTTCTTAAAATCATAACAGACCATTTAATTGGGCTGTTTCTTTCGTAAATTAAATGAGCTGTTTCTTTCGTTGAATTAATTCTACGAATTAATGGTTCGTTTCTTATCTTTTGAAATTCAAATGTTTAGTTGTGTAAATAAAATAAGGCTTAAGATTATTTTATTTTGGGTTGAAACTTGTGGTGTGGAGAGGATTTGGAGGAAAGCGTTCTTCTTCGGCGAAGAACGCGAAGAACGCGAAGAACGCGAAGAACGCGAAGAACGCGAAGAATGCCAAACCTACGGAGATCGACGACGCGAAGCCTTGTACCGCGACGCCAACGGATCTCCCTTCGCGATGCTTCTTCCGCGACGATCCAACCCCGCGACAGCCTTCGATCGACAACAACCAATGTAGGGGGTTGCGCTTCTTTTTATTTTCGTTTTGGATTTCAACAACAACAGGGATTTAATTATTATTAATTAAATCCGTATGTTCTTGGTCCTCGGAGATCGTCGACGCGACGCCCTTCCGCGGTGTGACGATCACCTCCTTCCGCGACGGTCAATTCCGCGACGACCTCGCATCCGACAGTGACGACGAGGTAGGGATTTATTTTGGGAATTACCCCCCTTTTTCTTTTTATATTCCCGTAATTGTTTCTTTAAAAAGTTAAAGAACTGGATTTGTGACCAATTTTAAAATTATTAAAATTGTTGTTTCCGTTCAAATAAGGAACCCGTTTTTATGAAACAATTTTATCTCATTAAAAATTGTTTCGGATATGCGTTCATGTGTTGAACTTTAATTTCTCCCGTTGTTTTTATCTAACGCGGAGGGTGCGGGTAAAACGAATACGGCCCGGCAACCCCCCGTCGTTCTTCATGCTTTGCGGATTTGGCGGGCGATGATGGAACTTGCCGCAATGGGTGTTTGATGATCCCGCAGTAAAGAACGGAACCCGGGAGGAACAATGGCGCAGACGGGAAGGAAAACGGGTCACAGGAGCGACTCCGGCGGCCTGCGGAAGCTGGTGGTGGCGCGGGTTGCCGGCGCGGCGGCGCCGGCGGCCGGAGGCGGCGGCACCCCGCGGGTGTCCAGGGCGACACCCCGCGTGGTTGGCGCGCGACACCCCGCGGGTGCCGCGGGGTTGTCACGCGGCACCCCGCGGGTGTCCGGCCGACACCCCGCGGGTGCCGCAGGAGTGTCACGCGGGGCGGCGGCTTTCCCCCGCGTCGGCCGCTCGGCCGAGCCGAGCCGGACCGGCCCTGGCCGGGCCGGGCCGGTCCCACCGGGTTGGACCCGACCCGGTTCGGGCCAACCAGGGGGGGTCGGGCCGGGTCGGCCCGGGCCCGGACACCCCGTCTTCGGCCAGACTTCGTTCAAATGGCCGTATCGTGAGCTACGGGCCTCCAAACGACCTACCGTCAGCGGCAACACGATCCCTGGATCGAGACGGTCGTTTCGGTTTATCGCACTCAAGGTTTCGGAATACTTTGAGTTCGGCCGGGTTGGTTCATACACGAAACCAGCCGGGCCCTCGGAGCGGAAACGCTCATATCTTGAGCTACGGACGTCCGATTGACGTGCCGTCAGCTTTGTTGAGTCCCTCTTTGTGAGACGGATCTTTTGGCACCCTCCGCCCATGGTTTGGATGCAGGTGGAGTATGGTCGGGTTGGTTTTTCCTTAAAAACCAACCGGGCCCCTGGGACGAAAAATCCAATAACTCACAGACCGGGCGTCCGATTGACGCGCCGTCTGTTTCGTTGAGTTCCTGTTGACGATACGGAACTTTTGGAATCCTTCGCCCGAGTTTTGGATACAGTTGGTAGTGGTCGGGTTGGATCGCACCCGAAATCCAACCGGGCCCCTGGAACGGAAAAGCTGATATCTTTCAGACAGGACGTCCGTTTGACGAACCGTCAGCGGCGTTGACGTTCACGTTGAGAAACGGTCCCTATGAGTATACCCTATGAGAGATCAGGGTGCAGTTGAGATACGGCTGGGTTTGGTTCGCTCACGAAACCAACCGGGCCCCTGGAACGAAAAGACTAATAACTCACAGACCGGGCGTCCGATCGACGCGCCGTCTGTTGCGTTGAGACCCCTGTGACGAGGTGGTCCTTTGAGATACTTCTTCGTGGGACCTTGAGATACTTGGAGTATCGACTTGGAGCTCGTGGAGCGGACCCTTCCAGAGACGAGCGTGCAGAGTACGGAGACCGTGTAGCCGACTGAGACGTGACGACTGCTTGACCGACTCGACATGGAGTGAGTCGACTAGCCCAGTGGATGGAGCACTACTTTGTTTGGGTGCAGAGCCATGGCGGACGGAGCACTACCTGTGTGATAGTGCAGAACCGCGGTACTCATCCGGAGAGTACCTCTGCAGGCTACTAGGGGGTGTGCACTACTATGTTTGGGTGACATACCCCGGTGGGAAGCACTACTGTGTTTGGGTGGCTGGCCCGCGGTACTCGACAGGAGGAGTACCTCAGCAGTCTTAGGTTAGTGAGCAGTACCTCGGAGTCGTGACAGGACCACTGTACACTCCAGAGACGGAGCTCTTCAGCAGTTACGGTTTCGATAATGAAAATCCTGGTTTGAGCTGAGACTTTTGACCTTGGGTTTACCTCATGATTGAGATGGGTCACATGATAACTTAGGTATATGTATGGGCATATACCTGGGTAGTGGTTATCCGTTGATTTCTCAATCCTTGTGTTTCCTCATGATTGAGATGGGTTACTTGATAACTTAGGTATATGTATGGGCATATACCTAAGTAGAGGTTATCTGTTGAGATCTTCTTTGTGGTTATCCTTGTTGGATTTAGTGAGACCTTGAGGGTCTCGGGGTCCCTACTGAGTATCGTTATACTCACCCCTGCACTGGCTATGCCCGCACCTCGTTGTGTTGGTTGCAGACGACAGGCAGTGCTGACGGAGGCCGAGTGTTCGAGGACTGGACAGTACCCGGAGGTGGACTACACGACAAGTCAGTGTCCGGAGGTGGACTTCATGGCGAGACGACACTCAGAGGAGGTTGATGGACGAGAGCACTGTGGAGGCTATCTGTACCTACCCTTCAGGTAGGATTCGTGGTGGACGATCCAGGAGCTGCGCCATCTGTACCTACCCTTCAGGTAGGATCCGAGGAGGACGACCCAGGAGCCGCTTCCGTCCCTCCAGCTGTTGTCTTTTTCTGTTGTACTTTGTTCAGTTGTAGTTGTACTTTCTTTTGGGTTTTTATTCTGGCCCATTTACTTTTCAGCAGTTCTTTTTGTACTTAGTGTTTTACTTCCGCTTGTACTCTATGGTGTTTTGTTACTTTTATAAAGGCAATTCCTTCCCAGTTATCGGGATTTACGCCTTTGGTGCTAGTCGCCAGCCCCTGGCCTATGGAAGGCGGGCTTGGGGTAGTCACGGCACGGGCCTCGAGGACGGGTCGTGACAGTTTTGGGGATTGGAGAATGAAAAAATAAATGAAATGAGCTTCAGAAAACATTTTACCTCTAAATCGGGTAACTCCTTTGATTTGAGAAAAAAGGCTATCTCTAACTACCTTATTCACAAGGTAAGTCTAAAAGGAGGAAGGGGGAGATTTTGGGATATTATTATATCTGAATTTGGATGATCCAAAGAAATTTAGGGGTGTGATTAAGTGGGTAGAGTAGGTGTCCTTTTATAATAGGGAGGTGGGGCACTTTAGGAAAGTCTTTAAATATTATTTTATAATAATTTTTTAGAATTATAATAGCTGTAAAGTAATATTTTTCAATAATAAGATGCTTATGGGTATGAATCATCTCAAAAAATAGGTCTTATACATGTTTTGGTCACAAAATTAACCTTATCTTTTGGCTTTAACCCTTAGTTATACAAATTAACTCATACCATGTCTTCTTGTAATTTTACACTATAGGGTTAATATAGTAACTATAAAAATGAAATAGAAACTTAAGTGGATCATTAATTAAAATTTTAACATTATCTATGTCATTTGATCAAATATTATATTTTTATAACTATAATATAATTTAATAAAATTTTATTTTTTTGAACTCGTTTATGTCAATTTTGAGACTATTTGGTAATTGATTTTTGTTAAAGTCATAAAAACATGATTAATTCAAATAAAATACATTACCAAAAATATAAAATGTTATAATGATCCATCAAATATTTTGAAGGCATCAAAATTTATAAATTGAATTTATTTTAATACTTATAATATCGTTTATTTTTTTATAAAAGTGGTGACATGAATTGGTCTCCCAATTTATGCCCCAAAAGGAATTTATTAAAATGAAGATAAAACATACATAATGATGTGTAAGTATCTTAAAACAGCAGTTATTTAACGGAATATAATAAAATTTTCAGAGAAATTAGATACATAGATGAGAAGCCCAGTTATTAGTCATAAAAGTTGTAGGGAGAGTAAAACTCCAATGAAATATTTTTTTGCATCGAGCTTTAGAGTTCCGTATCTGTTGTAGCCAATATTCAGTGCACAATAACTGGATTATTAACTTCCAAGTTCTTCACTACAGTTCTTCATTGTATTTCCAAAAAATACCAATGAACTGAAGTAGTGTTTCTATCTAGAAAGAGCAGCAGAGGGACTTCAAATAATCTTTTAGCAAGATAACTCCTCAATGATAATCACAGAATATAATAAAGTTAAAATGAAATCCTCATGTTGAGAACAACCTCTTTTAGAGAGGTCACAATTCCACAGGGGCTTCTAGCATTAATTCTAGAAAAAACGGAGCCTTCATCACCTCCCAAATGCTCATAAGTGGTAGCAAGATTTGTTGTGAAACATCTCAATAGGAGAATCTATTCTGATGAACCAAAATTCCTGCCAGCATTCATGGTTCTATTCCAAAAAACCAAATAATGATGCCTGAAAAACAGTCTCATCTAGATGAAATCTTCATTGAGGTCCCCAAAAATGCAGAGAGTCAATATTAAATCAGAGCCACAATGAGGTGCACAAAATAGAGGGGGGTTCCATCAAACCAGGGCTAAATTAAATATTAATTTCCAAGGAATATCAATGAAGTTGATGTTTGGGTCCATTTTAAATTCTTCTACAATCTTGATTTAAATCATATTTTTGTTATCAAGGGAGGTATCATCTATTTTATCACCATTTTTATACTGTCAAAATATTGTATTATCCTTCTCTTCCATCCATAAGTCAAGATAATTTGGAAAACCCATCTTCTCTTCTATTTTATAAGAATCCGTATTAGAGGGGTCATCTTCTTTATCATCGTTGGATGATTCTTTTGGGGATGAATCTGAGATAGTGCGTAAATTATCATAAGGGGAAGGCTGTGGGAGTAGGGGGTTTTGTTCCTTAAAGCTGACAGCTAGGGTACGCGTCACAATCATTTTCTCAATATTTTTACTTTCCCTACATTTACAAGTGTTTTGGGTACTCGGAGTAAGGAAACCATCAGAGTTAATAATTTCATTTTTTTTCTTTTCTAGAAATCGACTTTAAAAAATAATCTTCAAATTAGTATGATTTATCAATCAAAACTTGAAAAGATTCATCAAATTCTGGTTTCATAGTATCTTTTCCTCTATGAATAGATGTATTTTCCTCATGGATGGACGGTTCCGTAATAGGGATATCCTGATTTTCATCTTTAGATGGTCTGGGATTGTGAGAGATTTCAGCATCACAGAGATCCGAAGTCTTGGTGGGGCTTAAAGATTTCATGAGATTAGAGCAAACAACAGACTTATCCATCATCGCAATAGGGGAAATATAGATGATTTCTTTTCCACCCAAATATATTTGGAGAGACGAGGGGGTGGGGGTTGAGGTATACTCCATTTATTCTCACATTCATTCAAAGAGTGACCAAATATTGATATTTTTTGCATAATTTTAGAACATTTCAAGGAATCATCTTGTAAGAAACCATGATCCCCACATTGAATCCAAAATCGCGAAGGCATGTCTTACAAGATATCGATTTCATTTCAAATACTAGAAACTAAGGGCAATGATAAGTTCAATGTGGCAGTGTCATGAATTATTTGTTTTCCAAATAAACATGTAATGGTAATTAAGGCATTATGTTTGAAATGATGAAGAGGCAAATTCGGGAACCCAAGCCTTATAGGAACAATGGGGGGGGGGGGTTAGAATCAAAATGATAGTCTAGAAACCATTTTAATATATTCATGTCACAACACCCGAATGACTAGTAACCCCAAGTACAGAATCTATAAAACTCATATTCCACAGAAAATCGAAAAAGAACATGTAGCGAGTTCCATAATCCTATGTGAAAATTAGTAAATCCAATGCTTTCTAGGGTTTCGCGTAGAAAAAGTAGAGAGAGAATTCATTTAAAAAACATACCTTCAAATGAAAACCCCAGATCTGAATAAACAAATTTAACCTCAACTTTTCTGAAAGAAATCTCTAATAGACCTCGGTGACAGAATATTTTGGGGTCGAAGTGCTCGAAGGACTTTATAGGAGTGCGACCTACGACCACATCTATAAAGGATCATGCAACATGGGTTCCAAGTTCAGTGGCGTTAGGTTTTCTTCCACGGTGGCATGAGGGTAGAGTCTCCCATGTAGTATTCATTTTTATTTGTGTTTATTTTGAATCATATCATTTATTTTAATCTTTCATTAATAAGCTATTTTCTGTATCGTCATTATGTAATAAATAAATAAATTTATTTAAATTTTAAAATTTATAAATAAAAAACCATGATGTATTAAATATTTTGATATTTATAATTACTATTTATGTTCATATATATTAGTTATATAATCCTATATTTAATTTATTTATTAAAATGAAATATGTTTATATTATATTTCACTTTTCATTAAATTAATTATTATAACATGCAATTATCACACCCATGTGGCACCTATATTCTAAAATTTTGGACTAAGAATTATTTTTGTCACCCATGAATCATGTGATAGGATTAATAAATTTTTTATTATAGTGTTATATTATTATAATATTATTTTTATGCTTATTTATTTAATATACCCCTTAACCGTGGTAATTCAAAATATTTACTGAAGTATTTATTCATAATTTATAAAACTAAACGGCACCAATTTAAATATTTTGGACCATTTGATTCCAAATATGTAATCTGTTTTTAAATATTCAAAACAAATAAGGTTTAGTAATTAATTTGAAAATTAATACAATTGTCAGAATGAAAAACGGGTTTTTAAAAGTAAAAACCATCAATGGATTGACATGTGTTTATATAAAAATTTAATGTGAAATAACCTCCAATGACAAAAATAGAATTAAATTATAAATTATTAATATAATTATACATTAAATAAAATGAAAAAGATAATCTGACAATATAAATAAATTAAGTGGAAAAAAATGTTTTGAAATAAAATGCAGTATTTTTATATATTCATTAAAATATATGTGTTATCATAAAAACACCCAAAAATTTTAAAAACTAAATTTTTATGTCCCTATTATAAATAATATTTTTATTTTTGTCATGTTGAACATATAAAAGTGTCAAATATTAGATTTAAAAATGATATTCCATTAAAAGGAGGTAAAAAACAATTTTAAAGAAGAAAAATTGAATCTATTATTATATAATATCTTATAAATATATCATATGAATATGAAAATTATATTAAATATTTAAAATTTAAAATATGGATAATACTATTCATAATTGGTTCTTAAACATCTAGTTTGATGTGCTCGAACTTTGTGTTTAGTGCAACATAAGCAATTGAATTATTTAAAAAGAAGCATACCATGGAATCTTGGGGTGTTAAAAATAATATATAAAATGTACACATATGTTGATTATGTGGGAAGAATTTTATACAAGGATATGATCATTGGAAAAAATAATAAACATGTACTTTTGGTTGTGTTTTTGAAAAATGAACTATATTTTATTATTTTGGGTCACCATTGTTGTGATTGATTATTGTTTCTCTATAATAATTCTATGTTTTTTTTAATTTATATTTTCCCCACCTTTTATTATATAACTCAATGATGATGGAGTAATGACCCAAAGGTTAATTCCTGGGGGGTTTTATTGTTTACAAGTCCCTATACATCATTTCTCTTTTTTTCTCATGGTATTTCTATGATGGTTTGGTGTGTTGGGTTAATAGTTTTAACCTATCAACCTTGTCCTCAACTATATTATTTGGGCTTCCAAATCACTTTTCATACATTTATTTTACGTATCCAATATATAGAAGAATTGAAATAGTTAATCGATGAATGGTACATAATGGGGTTGGATGTGATATAATGACAAGCCATAACAATGGCTCGTTCACTATTTTCATACAATGGAGGATGTGGGGATAATTTTTCCAAGGAGTTATATGAGTTGAGATGAGTTTTATAGAATATCTAGGAGGAAGAAAAAAATGATATATGCTTATTAGAGTGTTGATAGAATATCGAAAAATAAAAAAGGACAAAAAAGTATCCCATGTAACTAAAACTATGGATTATCACCTTTTAATGTAATATTTATTTCATTTATGTTTTATATATTTTTTTATTTTTAAAATATCTTTGATAATTTTTTTCATGATTTTACAATTGAAAAATACAAAATTATGCTTATGTAAAGTGGAATATTATGTGTTTGAAAGGATCTTTAAGATATGACCTCGATCAGCCGTTAGGTTATATTCTAGGTGATTAAAAATTCAATATAAAGTGGTTTAAAAAATCACTCTTTAATACATGGCAATGGTACCCTCAGAATTATGTTTCCCTACACATATTAATTTCAATGAAATAGTATTTTTCCTTGGTGGAAGATCATCTAACAAACACTTATTATTAGAATCAATTGGGTTGATTTTATTTTTTGAAAAATCCTTTCTAATTATTTTCTTCAGATGACACCTATGATTATCGAATTGTTGTAGGTTTATCCTTGATATTTTATTTTATTAAATCTTATTTAAATTCCCTAAAAATATAATCCACTTAATACTATTGGGATCATCCACATTATTAGACCTATTAGGTATTGAAATATTATTTAGAATTAACCCTCTATTCTTTAAACAATGTGTATGATAGAAAATGGACAGATGTGTTAGTAAGAAACCTAATGTGGACGCAACATAGGGCACACTACTTTTTATATGAAAAAAAACTTATATAATGTAACACCACAACCTTCAACGGTACACTTCAATTTGAATAATACAGTAGTGTGTGTCATACGTAACTTCGAGTTCTAACACACACCACAACCAATCATACTAGACGTTATAAATAGTAATACCCACTTTTTGAAATTTTATAAATTTTATTTTTCAAAATAGACTTCGTTTTTTGATTAGGAATATCAAAATTAGCATAGGGTGAATTTTTTATATTTTTCTGAAAACATTCAAATTTTGATGAATAGTGAAAAACATTGAGTTATAGTTTAAAACCGAATTTTTAAATAAATATTTATTTAATTTTATATTGTTTTTGGTCAAAATAGATACATAATACCTATATAAGTTCAATGTAATTCATTGGAGTAAGTTTATAATAATTTTAGATATATAAAAAATTTATTGAACTTTTCACCGTCTTTTACCAATCTTATAGGAGAATTTTCAAATTCACATAAAAATTAATTTTACCGCTTCTGTGACTAGAGTTTCAAAAATCCAAGATACACGGTTAATATCAAGGAAAAAAATGTTGTTCAATAAGGTAAAAATAATTTTTGGTGAATAGTTACTTTTTACTTTAATTTACCACGGTTAAAAGTAAATAGGGTAATTAAGGGTAAAAATGATACTAATATTACCCTAACACATGTCATAATTCTATAGGACAAGAATATCTCGACCAAAAACAAACTTATGAAAAAAATATTATCATTTAGGTCCAATTGGATTAGATTAGGAAATTTATTATTATTTAATTCTAGAAGAGTTAAAAGTGTTAAAATCAATGTTTAATAACTAAAACATTTTTAATATATGGTTATTCATAATATAAATCTGATTATAAATATTCATTATAAAGCTTAAATTTTTTTATAAATAATCGTATTTTATTTATAATATTTATACATTATATACTTTAATTTATTAATGACACAATGATGATGTAGTAATTACCTTATTAGTGAAACATTAAAATAATTGATAAATACCTCAAATAATATAATTTGAAACTTTTAATGAATTCCAAGAATTTTATAGGTTAATATGTCATTTTAGGGTTGGTTAAATTAATTATGTTCGAAGTAATAATGTGGTTATAAATTTAGCAAAAACAAAATACCAAATAGTGTCAAAATTGACATACAAGAGTTTTTAAAACAAATATTATATTAATAATTGATATTCAATTGCTAAAAATATAATGACTGGAAAAGAGACATATATAATTATAGGTGTATCATTAATGAACCACTTGGGGTTTTCTAGGAAGTTTATTTTATGTTTATTAACCATATAGTATAGAAATACAAAGAGGCATGGTAAATGTCAATCTAATTAAAAAAGAATTAAAACTAAAAGAGATGGTTAATAATGTGACAAAAAACTATCTGAAACCTATTGGTTTGGTGGTTTTTGACCATTACCCACCTTATCCTCGAAATAAGTCACTTTCATGCAATTTGAAACCGAATATGAATTTATTATAAAATAACATTTCTAGCTTTTCCTAAGGTGCCCTTCACCACTCTTATAAAAGGGAACTACCCCTTATCTAAATTTCACACCTTAAAAGCCATTTGGATCAGCCAAAACCTGCCCAAATAGGCTCCCAACTTCCCTCATATTAACCTAGAGGCATTATTTTTATCATAAAGGCATCCTATGGAGCCCTTTTGATCAAATCAAAAGGAAGAACCCGAAGAAGAGGTAATGATTTCACCACCCTCTTTCAAGTTCCTTTCTTCTTCCACTTCTTCATTATTTTATATTACCATTCATAAATAATAACTCAAGTATCTTCTATATAATGTGATGTTATTATAAATATGGTACAACCATATTCAGTATTCTATCCATCTTTTGAATGGCATGTCACCATACGTGTGTACGTACAGCTTACCGTCTCCACCTCATGGTGTAATTGTTATCAATACATTATTATTTGGATTGGTATAATAATGATTTTTAATTCATTTAAATAATAAATATAACATTATAATTATTCTATATATATGATACACCATCCAATTATATGTTATTTTAATATCAAAGGAATGATATTGTCGTGCGTGCGTACGTACAGACTACCGTCTCCACGAACGCGATGAGATTTATTCCCCATCATATCCATTCAAGAATAATTTTCAATTTATGATTAAAAATAATGTTTAAGGGCATGAAACAATTCTGGATAGGAATAAGATGAAACCTAGGGATAACAAACAAGGCTTATGTAACAAAAAATATAAAATAAAATGAGTAAGTGAACACCCGAAATGACAAAAATACTAAAATATTATAAACAAAACAATATTAAAAGATCATATATGATATCATATTTATGTATATGATTAATTTATAATTTAATAAAAATGATTTAACTATTATACAGGAGGTTAACATACACTCGACGAAAGAAAATTACAAGGTAAGGGTTTATTTCAAAATCTCTTCATTATCCGAGATTGTTTATACGTAATTATCTACTGGGACCTCTTTATCATCCACATACATGTCTCATAAAAATGTATTTCAAAACATTATTAATATTTTATAGAATATGGGTTAAATTAATTTATACCCTTTTTTACTTTTTATAAGATGTTTATAAAGGAATCATTCCATCGTTTTCCAAACAAGGTCCTTTTTAACCTTTTTGACAGAATTAAGGTAAGAATGTCTTTTTTAACATATACGGCGGGTGCTGCTATTTTTTGCTGTTATAAAATCGTCGAAGCTTCCCTTAAAATTTTATAAGAATATTTTCAAAATAAATATTTTCTTTATAATTATGATTTCAAAATAGAATGTTATATTTCTCTAAAAAGGGTTTCGATTTCATCTATGTCAACATCCTTTGATGGATTTTATATTTATTCGATGTTGATTTATTATGATAAAAAACTTCGATATTGTATTTAAGGTTTTTTATATGTTTTATTGTGGATGTACTCTTTTTATACCATTCATGGTTTATGGTTAAATTATTGGCATTTGGTATGCTAGTTTTAATACGAATGTTTATGATATGTTTAAACCTACTCATATGAGGAATGTATTGGACTTAGTAAGTGATGGGTGGAGCCCACAATAGCTCCTCAATGCATCGGTAGGTCTCATGAGACAACTAGACGTGGAATTGGCCGAGGCCCTTTCCAAATTTTATATATGGTTTTGGCCGAGGCCATATTCATTTTTAGATGTCTTGGTCGAGGCAATGACAAAATGTTTCAGAATGTCTGGAATTATAAATTCCCTCATTATGAAAATAATATTGATGGTTCATGTTGTCATTCGACTTGTAGAATACCAATGATTATGTTTTATTATGGATTTATTTAGTCAGCTCAAACACCTTCCATAAAAGTATTCATGTTAATTATTGGTAAAGCCTAGTGGTTTCAATGATTCACCATGCTTAATATTTATGATATCTTCTGCTGTATTGCTTACCCTTACATAGCATTTGAGCTCCTCCTTTCTTATGTTTAATTTTCCTTGGATATTAAGAAGATAGTTATGAGTGGCTTGATGGAATTATTTATGAGGTTTGGAAGTTTCCAATGGAATAAATTCTTGTTGTATTTATTTTCAAGTTGTAAAGTTGAACTAAATTATGAATCTTGTTTCCAATCCTACTAACCTGATCGGTCTTTCGAGGATTGATCTTTTGTGATCATGCCAATGTATTAAAATAATACACCAACTCTGGGTAACTGGGGTTGGGGCGTTATAGTTGGTATCACATAATGTTTAGTAAAATCCTTGGACACTAGATTTAGATAAACTCTTATTAGAGACCATACCTCTAAGATAGACTTTGAGGAATATTATAGATGAACTTCCTAGAATTTTGGTATTGTAGTGATTTTGTTACTTTTACAAGAAATAAATCCATGTCTGGATATGAGCAGGTAGAGGCGTCTCTGGCACATATGTACCTAAGGGTAAAACCTGAAAACACCGCTTTGGACTAGACTCGAAGTGGACCTAGTGCATGACAAAGGGCCTTGCTGCAATCATGGTTACGACACTCTCGGGGGACATTCATAGGATAATTCTCATTTTCTTTACAAACCATTATGATGTATTTATGAGTATATACGTCTTCAAAAATTTATTTATGATTATGAATTATATCCATAAACTGTTCAATTTATGTAAAGCATTTTAGAAGTTTTGAATTATAGATTTTGATTCATAAACTAATCTAGTTTATTCAATTTTTTAGAAATCGATCCTAGTGGAAGGAATGAAAAATGTATCAATACACACACTCCATGTAGGGAATACCCTCATACTCAAGATAATTATAGTGGAGTTGGTGATACAATTGGTGCTGATCAGCATATCACCATAATAGGAAAACTCAATAATGTTGTGAATAATAACCTTACCCGAATAAAGCACCCAGACCCACAGCATGGAGGATCAATGATAGATATCTTCATGAGTCAATAACCACATAAATTCAATGGGATTAAAAATCCATTTGTGGCTGAGCAATGGTTAAATTCCTTAGTGGAAATATTCCATGCCTTGGGGAGTAGTGAAAAGGGAAAAAGTTATCCTGGCAGTTTACTGCCTCACTGGAGATGCTGATCAATGGTGGTCATTAATTCAAAACAAAAAGGAAGATGATGAAGTATCAAATATGGAATTGAGGGTGTTAAAAGTTATTTTCCTAGAAAAATACATTCCTTGTGACCTCTGAGTAGATATGGAAAGGCAATTTCTGAGTCTGAGGCAAAAGGAGGATGAGAATGTCTCAAAGTATGAGGCTAACATTACAAGGTTAGAGAGGCATGCTAAATATTACATACATAACCCAAGGAGTACGATTGATCATTTCTTTTATGGGTTAAAACAATTTCTCCGTCGAGCATTAGTATCACAATCCTTCTCATCATACAAAGATGTTGTCTCTTGTGCTATCAAGAGAAAAAAGGAATTCTCTAAGCATTATGACTTTAAATCAAAGCAAGAGAAGAAGATATCTGATGAACACTCTGGGAATGGTAAATAGAAAACCGAAAAGAAGGGAATAATTAAATTACCACCATGTTATAATTCATGAAGGAAGCACCCTGGTTCCTATCTAAAAGGAAAAAAAGTATGCCTTAAATGTGGACAGAAATCCCATGTAGCTAGTGATTGTAAAGGAAAGAAATATGCTACTAATGTTCAATGCTACCATTGTAGGGAGATGGGACATTATGAAAATGAATGTTCTATGCGTCAGGAAGACTTACCTCAGAAAAGTCCTGGGGACCAAGGCCAAGCTTATGAAATCACTACTGTTGAGGTTGAAGCCCCGAAAGATGTGGTGGTAGGTAATTTAATGGTTTCCTCATGTATAAATTTTTTTTATTTGATTCTAGATCATCACATTGTTTCATATCTTCCCAGTTTGCTAAGAAAATTAGATATTTCCAATTTGATTTAACATGGGAGTTATCAGTCAAATCTCTAAAGGGAAGTATCATTGCTACAAAGTTCTAGAATCAGTCCCCATTAGAGCATATAAATGTTTTTTATCTGCTGATCTCATCATCATACCCATGATTGAATTTGATATAATCCTTTTTATGGATTGGTATTCAGACAATGATGTGAAGATTTATTGTAAGAAGAAGGTGGTTACAATTTTTGATGATGATGATAAAGAAAACCTAACTTTTATAGCAGAATCGTCACCACCTGATTCTTATCTAGATTGACCCCCAATAGCTCAACTAAATTCAATTATTGGGGAAGAAAATAATTAAATAACTATAGGTGAGAAAAGTAATGTTCAGCAAGAGGATTTATCTATTGGTAAAGAATATGTTGATGTGTTTCCGTAAGATTTAACTGGACATCCTCTAGAACGATAAATTGAGTTTTCCATTGATTTAATTCCTAGTTCAAGGCCCATATCAGAGACCCCATATAGAATGGCCACTGTGGAATTATTTGAACAAAATAAACATCTGGATGAATTGATTAATAAGAGATTTATTATCCCTAGTGTTTCTCCATGGGGATCCCTTGTCCTTTTTGTTTAGAACAAAGATGAATCTATGAGGTTATATATTGACTACTGGGAAATCAATGCTATAAAAATAATGACCATGTTTCCCCTACCTCACATTGATGATTTATTTGACCAACTGCATGGAGCTCAATACTTTTCAAAGATTGACCTTCGATTTGTACACCATCAATTGTGTGTGAAGAAGGAAGACATTCTGAAGACAACATTTCGAACCAGGTATGTGCATTACAAGTACACATTAATCCCTTTTGGATTGACTAATGCACCCTCTTTATTCATGGATCTAATGAATAGAGTTCTCAATTAATATCTCGATGATTTTGTTGTGGTATTTATTGATGATATTTTGGTATACTCTAAAAGACACGAAGATCATGAAAATCCTTTCCGCATTTTCTTGAAGTCTCATAGAAGACATGAATTATATGGGATGTTTAGAAAGTGTGAATTCTGGTTTTAAGAGATTTCTTTTCATGGAGATATTGTCTCTAAGGATGGATTCCTTGTTGATCCTTACCAAGGCAATCCAAGAATGGCTAGTACCAACAAGTATGACTGAGGTACGTGGTTTTTTTGGTTTAGGAAGTTACTATCGGCGTTTCGTCCACATCTTTCCCCGAGTGGCTAACCCATTAACGAAGCTCACACGTAAATGGGTCAAATTTTTTTTGGACAAAAGTGTTTGAAGAATGTTGTGAAGAACTGAAGAGAATATTATTCAATTATTCTATATTGACTCTAACATCGGGGAATAACAGGTTTGTTATTTATAGTGATGCATTGAAAAAAGGACATGGTTGTGTTCTTATGCAAAATGATAGGGTTATTGCCTATGAATCATGACAACTGAAAATTCCTTAGAAAAAATATCCTACTCATGATCTTGTGTTAGCAGCTGTAATATTTTCTTTGAATATTTGGAGACACTACCTCTATGGTGAAAAACTGGAGATTTATACTGATCACAAGAGTTTGATGTATATTTTATCACAGAAATCACTCAACACGAGGAAAATATGGTGGCTTGAACTAGTCAAGGATTATGATTGCACTATACACTACCACCTGGGAACAAATTAATGTGGCTGATGCCTTGAGTAGAAAGGATCATGGAGTTTTGAACAAGATGAGAGTTGAAAAGCATCCTATATATATGGATATAGTAAATATGGATATGAGAATAACCATGGAAGGTGAAACATCAATTATTTTTCAAAATGTTTCCAAACCATCATTATTAGAAAAGATAAAGAGTTCTCAGACCGGTGATGAAGTGTTTCAAAAGAATATTAAAGCTGTGAATGATGAGAGATTGAGTGACATTGTGTATGAATATGGAATTTTGATGTTTGGGAAGCGACTTTGTGTTCCCGATATACCTGATCTAAAAAGGGAATTTTTGGATGATGCTCATAGTTCCAATTACTCAATACTCATTGGGAGCACCAAAATGTATAGAGATTTTAAGGAACATTTTTGGTGGGACAACATGAAGAGGGAGATTGGTGATTTTGTGTCAAGATGTATGGCTTGTCAACAAGTGAAAGCTGGAAGGATATAGCCTGGAGGAGTCATAAAACCTCTTCCCATACCCTAGTGGAAATGGGAAAATATCATGATGGACTTTGTCATGGGACTACCAAAGACTCCTAGAAGGAATGATGCAATATGGGTCATTGTTGATCGTCTTACCAAATCAGCACATTTTCATGCTATACGAGAAGATCTACCACTTGAACGTCTAGAAGGGATATATATTAATGAATTTGTAAGACATAATGGAGCACCACTATTGATTGTTTTTTATCGTGATCCCTATTTTACTTCACGATTCTGGAAATCTCATCAGAAAGCCATGGATACTCACCTTCATTTGAGAAATGCCTACCACCCCCAAACTGATGGACAATCAGAATTAACTATTCAAACCTTAGAAGACATGTTGAGATATTGATCACATGACTTTCAGGGTATGTGGGATCAATATTTACCTCTGGTAGAATTTTCCTATAACAATAGCTTCCATTTGAGTATTTAGATGGTACTATATGAAGTGTTATACGGAATGAGATGTTGCACACCAACCTGTTGGGATGATATTGGTGAAAGAATACTTGTAGGCCCAAAACTGGTAGATGAAACGATGAAAAATTTGAATTTAATCCATAAAACACATCAAAGAAGTTCTAAGTAGGCAGAAGAGTTGTGCCGATAACCGAAGGAAGGATTTGGAATTTCAAGTAGGAGATCATGTTATCTTGAAGGTATCACCATGGAAGGGTGTTATAAATTTCAGTGAGAAGGGAAAATTGAGTCCCAGGTACATCAGATCTTTTGAAATTCTTGAACAAATTGGGGTTGTAGCTTACCATTTGGAAATGCCGCCAAATCTCTCCCAAGTTCATGATTTGTTCCACGTATCACTGTTGAGAAAATACATGTCTGACCCAACGCATGTACTCAGCTATGATGAATTAGAATTGGAACCCGATCAGTCTTATTGTGAAATTCCTGTCAAGGTTCATGATACAAGAGAGGAAGTGGTGAGAAACCAGACGACTCGTCTAGTAAAAGTTTTATGGAGAAACCATAAGATTGAAGAGGAAACATGGGAACCTGAGGAAATTATGATGAAGAACCACCTGAGTCTGTTTATGAAGTAATATTCTAGAAATTTCGAGGACAATATTTTTTGATGGAAGGTTAGAATGTAACACCCCAAGCATCCACGACATGCTTCTCTTTGAAAAATACAGTAGCATGTGTTGTACACAACTTCGAGATCTAACACACACCACAACAAATAAAACTAGCTGTTATGAATAGTAAAACCCACTTTTTGAAATTTTATTAATTTTATTTTTCAAAATAGACTTTGTTTTTGGATTTGTAATATCAAAATTTTCTTAGGGTGAATTTTTGGTATTTTTCTGAAAACATTCAATTTTTGATGAATAGTGAAAAAACACTAAGTTAATGTTTAAAACCGAATTTTTAATTAATTATTTATTTTATTTAAATTTATTTTAGTTTAAAATAGATAAATAATACCTATATAAGTTATTTGTAATTTATTGTAGTTAGTTTATAATAATTTTAGATATATAAAAATTTTATTGAATTTTTCACCGTCTTTTACACATCTCCTAGGAGAATTTTCTAATTCACATAAATCATAATTTTACCTCTTTTTGAGTGGAATTTCTAAAATCCAAGAGACACAATTAAAATCAAGGAGTGAAATGTGGTTCAATAAGATAAAAATAATTTTTGGTGAATGGTAACTTTTTAATTTTTATTTACCACGGTTAAAAGTAAATAGGGTAATTAAGGGTAAAAATGATATTAATATTACCGTAACACATGTCCTAATTCTAATGGAAAAGTGTATGTAGTCCAAAAACAACCTTAGGAATAAAATATTATCATTTATATCCATTTGGATTATATTAGTACATTTATTATTATTTAATTCAAGAAGAGTTAAAAGAGTTAAAATCATAGTTTAATAACTAAAAATTTTTTAATATAGAGTTATACAAAATATAAATTCGATTATAAGTATTCATTAGAAAGCTAAAATAATTTCATACATAATAGTATTTTATATATAATTTTTAGACTAAAATAATTTAATTTATTATGACACAATTATGATAAAGTAATTACCATATTAGTGAAATACTTACAAAATTGATAAATATCCCAATAAATACAATTTGAGAATTTTAATGAATTACAAGAATTTTATTGGTTAATAAGTCATTTTAGGGTTGATTAAATGAAATATGTTCAAAGTAATAATGCTGTTATAAATATAGAAAAAACAAAATACCGAATAGTGTCAAAATTGACAAAAAATATTTTTTAAACAAATATTATATTAATAATTGATATTCAATTCCTAAAAATATATGGTTTGGCCAAGAGACTTATATAATGATAGGTGTATCATTAATGAACCACTTGGGGTCTCTTGGACGTTTATAGTATGTTTATTAACCATATAATATATAAATTCAAAGAGACATGGTAAATGTCAAACTAATTAACTAAGAGTTAAAACTAAAAGATAAGGTTATGAAGTGAACTAAACCTATCTAAAACCTATTGGTTAGGTGGTTTGAGACCCATCCCCACCTTATCCTTGAAATAAGTCACTTTGGAGCAATTAGAAATAGAATATAAATTTATTATAAAATAATATTTCTAGCTTTTCCTAAGGTGCCCCTCACCCCTCTTATAAAAGGGCACTCCCCCTTCTCTCAATTTAACACCTTCAAAGGAATTTGACTCTAAAAACCTACCCAAATAACCTTCTAACTTTGCTCAAATTAACATAGAGGCTTTAGTTTGATCAGAAAGCCATCCTGTGGAGCCATTTTGATCAAATTAAAAGGAAGAACCCAAAGAATAGGTAATGATTTCACCTCCCTCTTTCATGTTCCTTTATTCTTTCACTTCTTCATTCTTTGATATTTATATAATAAAATAACAAATCCAGTATCTTATATATAATGTGATGTTATTATAAATATGTCACAACCATATTTTGTATTATATCCATCCTTTGAATGACATGTCACCATACGTGCGTATGTACAACTTACCAACTCCATGTCGTGGCGTAATTGTTATTCAATACATTTTTATTTGGATGGGTATAATAATGATGTGTAATTCATGTAAATAATATATATAACATGATAATTATTCTATATATATAATAAACCATCCAATTATATATTATTTTATTATCAAAGGAATGATATTGTCGCTCGTGCGTACGTACAGACTACCGTCTCCACGATCGTGATGAGATTCTTTCTTCATCATATCAATTCAAGACTAATTTTCATTTGATGATAAAAAAATAATTTTTAAGGACTTGATATAATTATGGATATTAATGAGATACAACCTATGGATAACATATGCGGCTTCTGTAACACAACATATAAAAGAAAATGAGTAAGTGAACACATGAAACGATGATAATACAAAAATATTATTATCGACAAAATATTAAAAGATCATATATGATATCAAATTTATGTATATGATTCTTGTAAAATTTAATAACAATTATTTAAATATTATAGAGGAGGTTAACCTGCCCTTGACTGAGGAAAATTACAAGGTAAGGGTTTATTTCACAATCTCTTCATTATATGAGGTTGTTTATACGTAATTATCTACAGGGACATCATTATCATCCACATCCAGGTTTCTTAAAAATGTATTTCAAAACATTCTTAATATTATATTGAATATGGGTTAATGTCATTTATAACCTTGTTTGACTTTTTATAAGATATTTATTAAGGAATCTTTCCGTCGTTTTTCAAACAAGGTCCTTTTTAACCATTTCAACAGAATTAAGGTAAGAATGTCTTTTTTTAACTTATATGGTGGGTGCGGATATTTTCCACTGTTATAAAATCATCAAATCTTACCTTACCAGATTATATGAATATTTTCAAAATAAATGTTTTCTTTATAATTATGATTTCAAAATATAAAAAGATATATCTCTAAAAAGGATTTTGATTTCATCCATGACATCATCCTTTGATGGAATTTAAGTTTATTCGAAGTTGATTTATTATGATACAAAACATCTATATTGTATTGAAGGTTTTGTGATATTTTTTATTGTGGATGTCTTATTTTTATACCATTCATGGTTTATGGTTAAAGTATTGACATTTCGTATGCTAGTTTTAATACGAATGTTTATGATTTGTTTAAACCTTTTCATATGAGGAATTTATTGGTCTTTGTAAGTGACGTGTGGAGCCCTCTTCAGCTCCTCGATGCATCAGATGGTCTAATGAGACAACTAGACATGGAATTGGCTGAGGCCCTTTCCCAATTTGATATATGGTTTTGGATGAGGCCTTAATCATTTTTAGACGTTTTGGCTGAGGTGTTGAAAAAATGTTTTAGAATGTTCGACATTATATATTCCCTCATTATGAAAATAATATTGATGGTTCATGCATTCATTCCACTAGTAGAATACCAATGATTATGTTTTATTATGGCATTATTTACTCAACTCATATTCCTGCCCTAAATGTATTCATGTTTATTATTGGTAAAGGCAAGTGGTTTCAATTAATTACCATGCTTAATATTTATGTTATCTTCCATTGTGTTTCTTACCCTTACTGAGCAATTGAGGTCACCCATTTCTTATGTTTCATTTTCCCCAGATATGAAGAAGTTAGTTATGAGTGACTTGCATGAATTATTTAGGAGTCTTGCATTTTTCCAATTAAATAAATTCTTGTTGGATTTCTTTTCAAGTTGTAAAGTTGAACTTATGTATGAATCTTGTTTCCAAGGCTACTAAACTAATCGGTATTTTGAGACATGATATTTTGTGATTATGCCAATGTATTAATATAATGCACCGACTCAGGGTAACTACGGTTGGGGCGTTACATAAAATGTCACTATAAAAAATCTCAATAATGGTATTCACAAATATGAATTGAATATAATATTTTTTTAACTGAGAAATTTAATGGGTTATAAATTTCTACAAACCCAAAAAATAAAAAATAAATAGTTTTCGGAGTAATATATATTTTTATTTCCTTATTTAGGATTAATACTTTCGAGAGATATCCCAATACATAGAAATATTTTAAATATAGATTTCTTCAATTATAGAAATTAAAAAAATTATTATTTTTTTGATGAAATCTATTTAGAATATTATAAAACATATTCAAAGTTTCTCTTCATATATATTTAGTCAATCCAGAAATGAAAATAAGACTGTTTATTATATTATTTAATTCCTTATTATTTTAGTCTGATTTCACTTAAAACAAAGAATAATAAAGAGTTTTATCATCATGAATTCTTTCAATGATTTATAAATATTAAATAAATGTAATAGAGCCATATTATTCACTTTTATTAGATAATAACCAAATAAGTTTCATTCTAGATTGATGTTTGAATATATTTTTTTTCCAATTTCACAATATTTAAATGTTCACATATATACATAATAATATAATGAAATCATCAATGATGTTTATAAATAAGTTAGTATGTTACCTATTTAATAAGACATTGAATACACAAATTTTTTTATACATATCCATGTATATCTTTCAACTGAGTTATAATGTTTTTTAGTTTACTCATCCCACACACACACACATAAGATTTGGATTTCAAATCGATATCATGATTTTTTATTAAACATTGATTCATCATAAATTTAAAAACACCAATATTTAAATTCCCATGATGTGTGCTCAAAATATCATAACCTTCGATATAATTCAAACTCAAAAATTATGCAACCATATTAACTTCATAAATAATATTATGTTCAACCCTATTTTTAAATAAACTATCTCACATTTAACCATTTTTTAAAAAAATACATGTTTTTAAAATAACAATATAATTATATTTTAATGAAAATTAGAAAGCAGTATTTGTTATTATTAATCACTTATAATATTTCTTTTAGTTTTAGTTATATTAAACACCATATGTTTTGATTTATTACACCCTGATGGAATCAAAAATTTCACACATCTAATTCTATAAACATTTGTAGCACTTTCATTTCCTATATTTACAAAACTTTTATATAAATGTCAATCCAATAAAATCAAAATTATTATCCCAAAAATAAACAAATATTTCTTGTTTCAACCAGTTAGTCAATGTGGTATATATATATATAACATCATAGATTTCCATAACATAACCAACTAGGATTTGAGGAATATTATTCATGTTAGCTATAATGTTATCCTAGAAATATTTCACCACCATGTTAACATGATATGTAATTATATGTCCTTGTTTAATAATGGTTTTTATTAGGATAATAATTATCCATATTCCACTCTTTAGCACCATTATAGTATTATTATTTTTAGGATTTATTTCATTTTATTACATTTATATTTCTCTAATTGTTTAGAATTTGTGTTCACATTGGGTAAATTTTGACCCAACTACTTTTTCTTCCTCCTATTATTATATTATCCTTTAGATTGAATATTAATATATTATTTCATTTACATATTATAATTCTATATATATTAATATCAAAACACCATTAAGAGATCATTTTCATTTTTGACTATTGTGATTCATATGAAAACCCTCCAAAGATAGAAAAAATTTCATAATAGTTGATATAACATGGAAATTCATAATAATATTCATTTAAACATAATATAATAAATATTTGTAAGGAATAATTTTATTTATTTATTATGTCTTTTAATTTACTACAACCATATAATAATTTCGGAATATCAATATAGAATTATCTTCCAAACACAAGTTATCAATATTATTTTTATTATCAAATTCATCCCTTAATGAAATTACAATGTCTGTCTTAGAATATGTACTTAAAAAATGATAATCTAAATAAAAAATACCACTACCTAACAAATATTTTTAATTGAATAAAATTCCATCTCGATTACAATCATCCCTTGTTGGTTCTAGGTTATCAGATTGAGTCACAGATAATAGAACAAGAATTTTATACAAGATGTTAATATGGTATTGAAAATGATCAAATCACATTCCATAAAAATTTTCATGTAGTCCAAGCATATCAATTTTAGTAACAAAACTGATTTTATAAACAAATAATTATTTATTTAAATAATATCATATAATTATTAATCATATATTTAAAATTTATTATTATTAAAAAAAACATGGTATTACAAAATTATTTGAATAACCAAATCATACTCATTAAATTCCATACAATAATAAATGATCTACAAATTTTAAAAAAATGTATGGAATATTAAAAGATAAAACATTAAGATAATTTAATTCTTATCGGGAAACTAAACAACAATGTAACCTCGATTTTTATTTAAGATGAAATTTTCACACTTGCATTGTGATGGGTTTCAACAACATTGATTCTAGGACAAATTTGTCTAGATATGTGGTAGTGCAATTTTCAACCAATCACTTTCAAACCCTCTCTACTTATCAATAAATATTAAAGGAACATTTCTTATTTTCTATAACCAATGAATGTGAGTTCGAGCCTCAACATTATTTTTTATATCTAGAAACACATCAAATTTAATTATATATTTAGGTAAATAATGAGCCTGATTTAATTTCCTGTTATAAAAATTAATGATTCCGAATAAAATATCTATTATAAAAACTAATGGGTATAAATTAATTATCAAATATAACAATTACTAGGTCCATTATAATAATTACTAATTAGTATAATATTATATTTTCAAATAGTAATATTTAATCATGAGATTCAAGATTCCCCAATAGTGTCTTTTCTATAAATATATTTCTACCAATCATAACCACTTATTCATTACTAAATTAATCATTAAATTAATTTATTATCAAATAATATCATAAATATTTGACTACTAACTTGATAAAACATAATTTATTTTAACATAATATCATAATTCATTGATTCTTTTTTAGTATTACAATTAATTGATTCTAAATTGATATCAGAATTGTTATACCACAATAACTGTTTTTGGGAGTTTTGAAAGGGTACCAATTATCACCTATTTGACTTATGCTTTTGAAGAATAGTATATTACAGATAATTTAGATGAGTCTTGTATTTTATATAATTCTTGTGGATAGAAGACACCTATGTTAGATACTACCATGATTCCCGGGATGTGGGTTTGATGTTATTAGACTTAATATATATGGTTTATGGAATTATAGTAAAATGATTGTTAATTTTACTTGGTATTAATTAAATATAGGATTTATAAGACAAGTGGGAATTATTACATGCCTCATATTTAATATTATGTTCCACATAACATGCATCTTCATATGTGTTATTAGAATTTTTTTTCCAAAATGGGTGATATTTAAATATATATAAAAATGTGTTTTTTTATCATTTCTCAAAAAAGTTCTTGGTGACATTATATTTAATCAAGTACTATGTTATTGATTATTATATTCTAGTTTATTTAATATAATTGTGATATTTTTTGTAACATATGATGTAATCTTGGTCCTGGTAAAGTGGTTATGTTGTGCTTCCTTAGAGAATAATAGAGTGAAGAATTAGTGATTACCTGTTGGGTAGATTTGATTTATATAGAATGTTTTTTATCAAGTTCTAATTTGGATATATGAGACGAATATGATTGATAGATGAGTTTTTTCCCACCCTTTATAAATAATGATATATTTTTTTCATTATATTAATGAATTTAAATAAATGATTAATTTTTTTTAATTTCTCTTTATGATATCTATTAATGTCATTGGGTGATATATTTTGGGATTCCCCAAAAGTTACTCCATCAATTTTGGAGGTAGTGACAGATCACTCTATTGAGATGACCCCTATATTAATATCCCAAAAGTATAATATATATTTCATTTAAATAACTGATATAATTAGATAATATTTCTTATTAAATCATGATTAAGTTCACTATAATGGAACATGAACACCCATAGTTAAGCACAGAACATTTCAGCATGTCATTATTAAAGATAATTTAAAATAAAGATGAGATTAACAGCTATAAGAATGCTAGGAAGGTAAATTAGTATTAAAACATAAAAAATTAATTTATAGGATGTTTATTTATGATCAATACGGAATATCACTCCTCCAAATATGATTATAGAGAGAATACAGATAATAATGAATGTAGGAATAACTTTTTATGTGATGTGAGAGAATATGATGTGTAGATATTTAAATAATAGAGATATGAATGCCTCATGGGTTGGTGTTGAAATTGAGGGTGGTAACCGTTTCCTAAAGGGATTATTGTCCTTAAAATTTAAATATAAATAAATTATTTCATATTTTATTTTTACTTAATATATAAAAACCTATTTAGAGGTGTATTTAATTAAGGAATATTTTTTGTAATTATTTATAATGGTAAAGAAGTGATTCTCTCAGAGTGATTTCATAAATTTTTTGTTGAGCAGAAAAAGAATTTAATAATTGTATAAGTAAATATGAATATCATAAAAAAAGGTTTACTTTGGTGTAAAATATATATAATTTTTCCTAACATTTTAATGAAATTTAATGAAGGTTGAAAACAGAATGTTTAAATTTTGTAATTTTTGTGTCATAAAAATACTACATTAATAATATTTTAATTTATTTTATCATCATAGAAAAAATGTGTAGATCAATGTTTATTATAAGTTATATTTTATAAATTTTTATCACATTATTCATATTTTAAATTTAATTTTGTGGATATACGATTATGGAAAATATGTTAATGGTATTAATTTTTAAATTAGAATTATATCTTGGTATATGATTGTGAAAGATACACATAAATGATAAAAGTAAGTTAATAGTAAGAAATAAAAGAGGATTTATAATAACAATGGAATTATATGTTAAATAATGTGAGTCGTAATGAAAAATATTATTAAATTTGTAGTAAAATGAAAATTATAGTACATTTAATGCTTTAGACATGGAACAAATTAATTTATAATGCCATTTATAAATGTATACAAGTTGTTTGAAAATAAATAATAAAATTAATAAATAATTAAGTAATGGAAAATTATAGTTCTAACTATACTTATTATACAAGATTAAATTTATAAATGTATAAAACTATATTTAAAATATAAATTGATATCAAAATTATAATGTTTTCATAAGTAAAATTTTTTGGAAGAAAAATATATATTCACAATCAGAAACAGCTACTGATCATTGTCCTATTAAAGATTAGGCTAGTGATGATGGTATCCATCTAGTCATAAATCATGGGTACATAGGTGGTGGAATAGGTTTGTTGGAGCATGAGAAGATGTTGGGTGAGGTAGAGTAGTGACATAGAGCAGCACCAATGTGAGGGCTTGGGAAGCATATCCTTCTTTATGGGGTCATGTAAAATGGGTTACAGGATAGAACCAATGCCATTAAGTCTTAATTGGTATGTTTTACCTCATCTTGATATATAAAGCAGTTTTGTGAAATGTTAAATACTGATGGGGATGTGTTCTTTTAGGAGGAACCTCATCCTACCATCTAACCTACTACTCATGTGGAATATCAGATGATGTAGGTTACCCTACAAGGGTAACTAAAACATTATAGACTATAGATAACACATGTGTGTTACTTTGTTCTATATTCAAATGAATCCATTTTCCTTGTATTCACTTCTTGATGCTTCTCATGCAAACTCTGAATTCATATCCTATCTGGGATAGGAAAAAATCTAAGGTTATTCATTTTTTAAGACACTATGATGGCCATCAATGAATTTTATTGTAGCCAGGAGGAACATTTAATGTGTACATGGAATGATATGCTCTCAGTTACTATATTATGAATGTAATAAATTCATTTACATTTGAAAATCAGTTTTCATAACTACAATATACAATCTCTTCAATCTTTAGGTAGGTTGTAGCAACCTCCAAGGTCCAAACGTGTAAACTCTAAAATGATATATATAACCGTATTATTCTGAAAATTATTGGGGTGGCTTGAAGGATCATGAAACCTCTAGGGTTAAAATTAATTATATGGATACCCTTGATCTCCACATGGATGAAGGTTAATCGGTAGTGGGTATATTTAGGTGTACCTGGCCCATCTTGTTTTGGTGGTGTCTTACGTACTCATCGGGGCATTGTTAAAGTCTACATGTATCACTATATTGGTATTTGATCTATTATTGAAGTTGAATTGTAATTAATTATTAAGTCCATAAAATATTTTATTCAGTACAAATGGAGACATATTTGGGTGGAATATGATTCTATCACAATTTTTCACTTTTTAAAGACTTGATCCCAATGTATCCCATGGAGAATTCTTCCACTCTGGATTAAATGTCCACAGATATCTAATAAAATTATATTTAAATTCACACATGTATATAGGGAATCCCGTCATGTTTCTAATGAAATGTCAAAATGGGAAATACTTATGACAAGCTCATGATTTTATCACTCTTGATTAGTTTTTCTTCATTGGATAATTTGGATATGTGTGTTTTTTATCACTCTCTTTTATGTATACACCTTTGTAATGCTATTATCCCTTTATTTTAATAATTTTTTTAAGTAAATGGGTCTTCCCAACTCCTTAACCATGTTGAATATATATATATATAATGTTCTATGTAGGAAAATCAAATTCCATGGATGTACAGTGGGTTTTGTTGAAAAATGATATTAAAGAGATAGTTTATGATGAAATTAGGGATAAAATCATTTTAAAAACCAAACATATATATATATTTATGTTCTAGTAATACTTTTTATCCTATATTAAAAGAAAATTTGTGATTAACCACCATGTAACCTACATGTATGAAATTTTAATGTATATATTATGTGAAATTAAAGATCAAATCTGGAGGAGTCTAAAAATTATCTTGACTGATTCCATGTATGTTCACACATGTGAATGGTTAATATTTTTAAACAATAAATGGTATTATTTATGCATTATTTTAGTGTTAGTGGTTAATTATATTTTAATTGATTCATTTTAGTAGATATATTATCAAGATCCTTGTCCTTATTTTGTGATGTTGCATCTGCCCATACTTGCTAAATAATGATTGAAAGCCGATAGTAATTTGGAAGTATCCATACTTATGATACTCTAATGTGAGATATATGTTTCATTTTCCCATATATGATATCAAACATACCATTAAATTGGAAGTATGTAATGATTATAATAGGATTTCAGTTCACCCTTACACATTGACTTCTTATGAGACTTAAGTGGGATTTTCTCAATGTTGATTCACCCATACGCTAGATTCCCTTAACAATTGTATCATTCATGTGAGTTTCATAATGATATATGAATTATGGTATATATACACTTTCTTGAAGAAGCTGTGATGTCTTGTATCAATTACGGTCACATGCATTATAAGTAAGATAAACTCAATATATTGTATTACTCATCTAGTAGTGTGTCATTCTCAGAATACTACTCAAGATGGTTACAGTATATGCATCCTGAAATAACATTTACATTAATAAAAAATTTATAGAAGTTATGAGTGTTATATTTAAGATTTGACTCCCAAAAGGATAGGTATATAAAGGATCTTATGATGATCTATACTTTAATTACCCACTAAGGCCAGGGGTTGATATAATAGAAGTGATTTTTTTTATTGTATTAGGGGAAATCAATGTAGTAGATATTGTTTAATTTCCTTAGCTGTATTAATATTATAGACGGTGATATAATGGATGAGTTTATTATTGGGAACCTATCCCTAGTAAAGGGAAGCATTATAGTTGGAGTTCAAGTGGGTACAGAAATTTAGCTAAGATTCTTATTTATTTTTAAAACCAATTCAATTTGGATTTTATATATTTCCTTAAAAAATTATTCCATCATCCACATCATTTGAAAATAATCTATTTTATATTTTGGGTAATTATTCTTATAATTTTTTGGTTTATAATTCTATCTATATATATTTTCATCATCAAAACATGATTTTATTTTAAAATTTGATTTTATTCAATAGTTTTTTATAGGTTTAATTTAATGATAGGTTTTATGGAATTTTTATTATTCTTCTAAGGCCTTATTTTATGTCAGAATATTTTCAAAATATTCCTCTTTTTGAGTTCAAAAATTGAACATTACAATTATCGAATTAATTTCAATAATTTATTGATTTTTAATATAATTTGTTATGAAATTAATTTGAATTTTTGAAATGATTTTTTCCTTGAAATTTGTTTTATGATGCAGAAAAAATGAAATATATTAATGGATTTAATGTAAGACACAATACTTGGTAATTATTAAGGGAAATGGTGACTAGAGAGGCAACCCAGACTCATAGATGACTATTTTCACTAGGTCATTGGTGGATTTGTTAAACCTTCCAATATATTAGGTAATTATTGTAATGTAAATGTCATGTATGATAGTTCTATGATGTATAAAATATCAGTTTACGTGGTTCTTTTATAAATAATGAATTTTGGATTTTCTAATTAAGGGATTCAATTAATATGTCAGGTTTTTATTTTCTAGTTATTTGATATCATGATGAAAGAATAATGAATATAATTACTTGTGATTTTATTATGATTTTTTTATTCATACAATATGTTTCATTAAAAATCATTGGATTTTACGATAATATGTATTTTTTTTAAGGAAAAGTGTGTATTGATACTTCAATGGATAACTGTTTTTTGTTTTTATGAAAATTATTATAGATATTTAAATTAAATGATTTTTGTTTCACGAATGATGGGTTTAATTCAAAATTCTAATTCCTTTAATAAAAAATATTTTACTATAATTTTACACTTTAAGGATAGTTTATGTAAATAATTTATAACCATTTTTTGATGAAAACCCAATTTCATGACTAAAGGAATGTTTTAAAAAATTCCTAATTTTGTATTCATTGATATGAGAACTGTTTTAATGGTTTCACATGAATCATAATTGTTTAATATGTCCATAAAAATAAAATACACGTTACTAATATTTTTGTGATCACCTTATGTTTTAAAATGTTTTTCCCATGGCCATTGATGTGTATGATTTATTATAATGGATGTGTGGTCTAGATCTATGTGGTAAAATTATTTCTTTTAGAGATTTTCCATAACTGAGAAATGACAATTGAAAATAAAAAATTTGGGTATTGATAAATTTCATTTTTTGAAATTATTTAATGCTCCAATGATTAAGTCATATTGCCTATATGATGACATGATAGGAATATATTTAATGATTATGTTTGGTTCACCTGAAATTTGAATCAATGATTATGTGAATAGAATTTTATTTAGAAAACCAGATTCTAGAATGCGATATTGTGTTTTTATAATTGGTTTTTATGTAGCATTTATAAAACATTATATGTTTGTATATGAATTGTTACATGATAGTATTTGTGTTACATAATTTTATTTAGATTGAATATCTTTTTGGAAAAGGGTTGTATTGATTTAAAACATTCCTTATGATATATGGAGGGATTATATATGCCAATTAGGGTTTCATAATTTTGGATTCATTGAAATTAGAATAAACTAATATTCGTTAAAAATATAATTTAATTTTTTCATAGACTAATCTATTATCATAAGGATGAAATGATTATTTGTTATATTCTAAAATTATAAAGTTATAATTTATCATGTTAAAGATAATTTAAAATCTATAATGTATTATGAAATGAGTGTGGACTAGTTTTAAGGTGAAATACACAAGATCTCCATCAACATTTATGTCCCCCTATATGATATACTATAAGGGTAAATACAAAATCATAATAAAACAACATTCAAACATTATTAATCATTCATGTCACGTGAAAAAAATTATATGAAATATCACACCAAACATTTATATTTTCATTGATAATGTTTTTTCATGAGAAAATTATGATATATGAACTTCATCACTGTTCATATTGTGGGTTTTAATCTCAGGGTATTAAAAAACAAATTATCTAAATATTATGAAGTAGTCATTGATTTTAATGATACTGAAAAATAAGAAGACCTTTTTATATCCTATATAGAGTAGGTTTTAAATTTTTACCATTTCAGAAATATTGAAAAGGTTTCGGGAAAACAACATTTTTTAAATTTCAGAACTAATTTTGTGGGAGTATTTTATTAAGTTTTAATTCATTCTGATGCCTTGAAATTATATGTAAATAGAAAAATATTCATATTTTATCAATTTTTACATCAATTTGATCCAATTTTCACTATATTTATATTGATAAAATAAGTAATTTATTTTGAAAATATTCTTAGTTACTATTGTACATTATGGACTATTTCCTTTTGTGAGTTATATAACCATGGGATTTGAATAATTTGTTGAAGGTGTTAGTTATTTTAAGAAAATTATTGAAATTAATATTAATTATATATGAAATTTGATATATAATTGTTTATTTCAATGATCAATAGCAACACATTATAGATTCAAATTTTAATATTAATATTTCAATAGGTATGGTGAAGTGAATTGAGAGTGTGCATTTCTTAAAAGGGAGGAATAATTTAACATCCAAAATTTTAATATATTGGTATTTGAATAAAATTATACAATTAATAATGATTAATGTATTTAAATGATAATAAATACATTACAAGTGAACATTACAAACCATATTTAAGCACAAAATATCGTAGTATTCCATTACGAAGGATACATATGTACAGTTGTGATATGAATTGTTATAAGGAATGAGAAGATAGTAAATGGAGATAAACAAAAAAACATTATAACTATAGGATGGATCATCATCATCATACATGAATATAACTCCTCCAATGATTTATATATATATATATACACATAATGATGATAGGTGGTAATTTATGAATTAGTTTTTTTGTGAAAGGAGAGGACATGACATGTAGATTTTTAATGATTGAATATAATACGATTTCATGAGTTATAATTATTTTCTAAGGGGTTATCCGTTCAGATGAGGTATCATTATCCTTATAAATTAATAATAAATATAAGAGTAGATATTTTATGTTTAATAAATATTTAAAAAATAATATACTACTGTTTATTTTTTATTGTCTTATGTGTTTTTTATAATGATAATTAAGGGGTTCTCTAAATGTTTTTTCTTAAATTTTAGGATTATCATAATAAAAATATAACAATGTTATGTGTAAATATTAATCTATTAAATAGAATTTTACTTTGGGTTAAAATATATATTTTTGGTCTCCTATGTTTTGATGAAATTTGAATAAGGTAAAAACATTATATTTTGATTTAAAAAATTTTATGGAAAAAAATTAATACATTAATTAAATTTTTATTTATTTAATAGTTGTAGAAATAAATTTTAGCTTGATTATTATTATTATTTATTTCAATGAGCTCTAATTAATGTACCCATATGTTAAATAATATTTTGTGGATAAATTGTTACGTGTATTATATTAATGAAATTAAATCATAAATTCAAATTTTTATGGTAAATGATAGAAATTAATAAATACAATTGTAATTAGCAATGTGATATTGTGAAAAAAATATTATTTAAAATAAATAGGTATTTATATTCGAAATAATGATAATAATAAAGAAATTTAAATTTAAATGTTTGTATAATAAAAAAATTTGGTATGCATAATGTTTAAGAAATAGAATATATTAATATATAATAATACATATAAATATTTAGTATATGTTAGAAAAGAATTTGTAATATTTTTATATAATAAATTAATTGATCATAATAATTAGAAACATAATTACTGTTCAAGATTAAATTTATAAAATTTAGAAATTATGTTAGAATATAAAATTTATATCCAAATAATTAATATTTCATAATTCAATTTTTTAATTGAAATATAATAATTAATAATAAAAATATTTCAAACTAAGCCATCCCTATGGTAAAATATGAAAACCACCTAGGTTTCTAGCCAACCAATAATCATTGGTGGGTATGGGATGATATAGGTTAGTTGGAGTGCATGAAGTTGTTGTGAGAGGAGGAGTAGTGTTGTGTAGTGAAGCGAAGAATGAGGAGATATGATGATTTTACTCAATTCCATGATCAATTAAAGAATTCCATATGATATAAATTGAACTAGTTGGAATTAACTACCAGGATAATCCATGACATAATAAATAAAGGATCACGGTACTGAATGATTAACTGATTTGGGATCAGAGTTGAATTTATGTTCTTGCAATTTAAAAGATTTATATGATCTATTAAAAATGATGTCACATCCATAAAATTCCTTCCAGATTTGTTAATTGATAGATATATCAATGGATATATATATATATATCATGAAATCACATTTCATGTATTATGAGTGATTTTTAGACAAATGATATTGAGGGTGAGTAAGATGGTACCAGTATATAACCTTGTTTATCTATATACATGACCTGCTAATAGTTTCCTGCTTATATATTAATTCTATGACATCATGACTACTTTATAAGATATATTTTTTAATTTTATTGTATTTTTTATGAAAACTACAATATTTATATGGGAAGAGTCTTATCATTATCTTGAGTTCTACTGTTTATGTTCATACATGAAATTGTTTATTATTCTTAATGAATCAAAAATATGATTTATTTAGAATATGAGTATTGATGGATAAATCATTTTGAATGGAGTTTATTAGATGATATATTATTATGAATTTCTTTCTTATTTCATGAATCCAATCCAATCAATCCATGTAGGGTGAACAATGAATAATAATATTAATTTAGAAGTATGGGTTTACATATTCCTATTATGTGAGAGATTCATTTCATTTAACCCTACGTGGGATCCATATTACCCATTCATGAAACCATTTTACCATCACTTGTGGATTTAAGTTCACCATTACTCGTTGAATGTCTATGACCCTTATGTGGGATTTATTCTAGTATTTTTCACCCATATATAAGAATACCAAAACATTGGCCACAATAAAGTGTTTTGTATGAAAATATTTGAATATTGGTTTATGTGTTCATTTAAAAAACTTGTTTGAAGACATGTATCTCATATGAACGAAATAATCATATGTAGGTGTGACTCAGTATATAGTTTTTCTTGAACCATAGTTCATAATACGTAAAATAAATCTCACACAAGTTAGGTGATATGTTTCATGAAATAACATTTAAATTGATAGAAAAAGGATTAGAGTTTTTGATTTTAATATTTTGTAGATAAATCATAGAATGATGGATATAAAAAACAATATTATCTTAATCTCTTTTCATTTCTCAATATGGAAAGGGTTTTATATAAAAATAAGCACATTTTTCTCTCTAAATATAGGAAATATAAGTTTTTTATATACACTTATTTCATTAGTTAGGTTCATGTTATAGACACTGAGTGTAAGGTAGCGTCTATTCATAAGTTCCAATATCCTGGGAGGGGATGTGGAATAGGATTAGTTCAGGTTGTTATATGAATTTATGTAAGGGTGTTGTCTCTTTTTAGAACCATTTCTCATATATATTTTTTGTATTTACATTAAAAAATTTATTTATATATGTCATTTGAAAACAAATATATTTCACATGTTGGGATGTTTTTCCTTCCAAAATTTCTTTTTATAATTTTATCCCATTATATTTTAATAATAAATCAATAAATTCTTTTTAAAATGGAACTTCTTCTAGGATTTTTTTAATGTTTTAATTTAAGGGGGGTTTTCATTGATTTTTACTTTATATTGCATGAAACTAATATTTTATGTCCTATTATTTCTCAAAATTTTAAATTTTATATTTTTCACCAGCAAACTCTTCATTTTACAAATTATATTTATCTAATAGATTCATTTTAAATATTTAATTTTTTAAAATGAATATGGAATGATTAAAATGATTTATTTCATTTAAATGTGTTTTATGTGGAAGAAAATATATTTTATTAATTATTTTGATATAATACATGATAGTTTGGAGTAATTTAGTAAATAAGTTAAATTATAGTGAACTCAAAACAATAAGGGACTATATCCAATATGTGATGACTGGGTTTGTTAAAACCATTTCATTAAAATGGTTATGATGGAAGAGTTAATTATGTTTATTTTTCCCTTATTAACATGGAATTATCTTATTATGTTTTTCCTTTTTGATTGGTTATGTTGGAGTCTTCCAGTTTGGTGATTCCATTAAGATATAGAGTTATAATTATCTATTTAGATGAATCTATTAGGATATTAAGTTGGAATTATCTAGTTTGGTGATTTTATCCTAAAATAATAATTAAAAGGGAATCAGGATGATATTATGATTTTAATATGCATTAAATTATTATTATTTAAAATTATTATAATTTTTTTATAAATAAGTAGTTTTTTTTGAGAAAAAGGGAGTTTTGATACTTCGATTAAAAATAGTTTTGTGTTTTTTAGAAAATACATGTGTTATTTAATGTTAAATATTTTGGATTAAATAAATAAGGATTCACTTAAATATTTTCATTCCATCTCTAATAATGTTTCAAATCTATTTTCCTTAATTTACAATTTTTTGTGAAACTAATTTATATTTATTTTTTGGTGAAAATGTTATTTCATGATTAATGTAATGTTTTATAAGAACATAATATTATTAATATTTTATAGGAACTCCAAAATAATAGTTTTCAAATATTTTATAAGTTTAATAGATCCTTACCATTAAAATAAACCTTACTACGATTTTTGTATGACCAAGTTATTTTAAATATTTTTATTGGGATAATTATGATCATGATTGTTTATTATGTTTTTGGGGTCTAGTTTTTTGGGTGAATATTTATAATTTGGTAATTTTTCATAGGTCAAAAATTATCATTTGAAAATCAATGTATCTATTTTTATATGTATCAATTTTCCTAATACTATAGAGCTCCAAACATAAGGAATCATGGGTATATAAAGAAACAATATGAATTTAACTAATGGTAAAGTTTAGGTCACCTGATATTGGTATAAAAGCAAGAATTTAAAGATCATTTTGTTATACTGGACATGGGAGTGTAGTTATGAGTTTTCAAACATATTTTCAATTATATTGAGTAGTTATAGGCCATGGTTTTCAAACAAGTACCAAATATATGTGCAACAGTATACCTATGTTATCCCACTATGGTTGAATTCGTTGTAGGTTTTCTGATTTATCATACTTCTTCCTTTTTGGGTGATAAAAGAGGTATTTTATTGATAGGATTGATAATACATTTCATTTATTTGAGATTACGGATTATAGGTAAGTGGAATTGGCAAAATTATGCTTTAGGAGCTTGCAAGGTTTTCGTAGGATGTTATGGTTGTAGTGAGGAAACATTATGTAAGAACAATGGATTATTGGAAGGTATTTGTACATATTTTAATCTCTAAATATGGTGTTCCAAATTATAACCTGATTTTGTACATAGATTATAAGAATATGTTTCAATTCAATGTAATATAACATTTCCCTTTCCATATATGAAAGATTTTTTATTTCATGTTAGGGGATTCCGATTGTTCTATATGATTAATCTATGATTGAGATATCATTATCAATGTGTAAGAGTGGAGGAAATGAAAAAAAGGAAATTATTTATTAGTTAGGGGATTGAGTTTATTGTTATTCCATTCTAAATGATGAATATGTATGTGGTGCTCATAAGCCTCTTTTATTGGATATTATACTCATAATGGGTCTCTTTTATCATGGTGTCAATCAATCAACAATTTCTCTATTCACCAACATAAGAGTTTCATATAGAGTATTTTTATATTTTAAAAGCTATTATTTATTTGCATCAACATTATACGATGCACTCATGGTAAAAATATTTATATATTTAGTATGGATTCTATGATTTTTAATATCTGAGAATGATATCACATTTGATTCAAGGAAGGCGGAAAATGTAGCATTTTATGGTCAACCAGTGTTAATATTTTACATGAAAGTATTTATTTTCATGGATGATTAATATAATTTGATTATTTAGTATTTCAAATTATTAATAATTTTTATGAATAGATTGACCATGAAATGGGAGAAATTTGGGAGAACCAATTTGTGTGAAGCCAAATTTTAGGAGTATTTAGGGATGCCTTCCTCATCACTTATTTTAATTTTTATGATTCCTAAATTGGTTATACCATTTATTTCAATGCCTATGGGATTGTTAATTTGTATTTTTTGATAAAAATTGTCACTTATGGATATTATCATCTAATACCATATGTCATAAATAACAAAAACATGATTTGATGATAGTTACTATGGTATGTATTCTAATGGGATGGATCCAATATCACTCTCAGTAGATATTTTGTGTCTATATGTACTATAAAATATTACAATATATTTTATTACAAAGGAACTATATTTTGTATTAGAGGTCTTAGGATGTGTAAATCCGTACATTTAATATTAAGATTTCAAATATTTTCGTCAAACCAAATACCATGGTAGACGATGTTAATAAGAATACCTAACAGTATATTATTTGGGGATGTAGGAGTGGAAACTAATGACCCACTTCATTTAATGTCACCCAAATATGAATTATGATCTATTTACACATCACCATTGTTGGATTAGTTTAATCCTTTCATCAAACAAGACTGCAACTTTTTTATATTGTTAGATTTGAATATTGATGGAAAACCAATTCTAAGATAGACTCATAATGAGGATGGGAAAATTTATGTACATAGAAGGGTATTGGTCCATATGTTAATGAGGGGGGACTATATAAAAAACCATATAGAACCTGGTGTGAAATACATCCAAGATTTATGAATATGTATTAGGACGTCTGGTGTTATTTTAGGTTTTGGGGGATCCGGATGAACATTATTGTATATGATTCTCATCACTTCACCTACTAGTGTTTAAAGGGGATGAACCTATTAATAAATTGATTGCATCAGACCATTCAAATTCCTAATTGGAAGTGATATGAGGGTAACATATGTTTCTTTGTGGAGATTCCAAGATCACCACATGGACATGATTCGACAAGGGTTATAATGGAAAAAAATATAAAAATTTAATGTGTCATTCTTATTCAAGAGGCTAGGTTTGTTGATGAACATTTAAGGAAATATGATTGGTGAATATTTATTTTTTACGAGACCCCCATATGAATTATTTCAGATAGGTATTCTAATTTAATGTCTTAATTCTAGAAGTGGTTAAATAAATCTCCTTGAATAATTATAAAACATAAAACATGCTATCCGTATAGGTAGACATGGTTTTGGAAAATTAAATAATTCAATAATAAATAACATTATTTGATGTATAAATCTCCTTATAATGATTTATATGGTAATTATTCCACTCCCCACTATGTTGAATAATGGCAGAAACTCAGAGATCATCAAGCCGAACATACTGTTGGAGTCCTCAAAGAAGCTAAAAATGGTTAGGATATTTTAAGTCACCTATTATATTATGACGTGTTAATATTTATATTGAATATGAAAACCTTTATGGTTTTAATCTATGATTTGATATTTTTATAGATATTTCCAAGTATGGTTCATTATAAATTGAGGAATCAATGAAATCTTTGGTCAAGGTTCTCATATTCATTCATTATTTTATAATGTATTTATAGAATATAATACTGAATGGATCTTCCATTGAGATATTAGGCTATACATGAATAATTTCATGTGTATCACCTCTAGAGGAATGATCCAGACCCTTGTGTGTGATTGATAATGAATATGTTGAGCTAAAAAAAGACATATATGTTGTGGAATAACTACTCTAGATTGTTCATCAAAATTGAATGTCTTCCAGGGGAAGAAATTCCATCTAGTGCATGTACTATGCAATGATAAGATGATGATCATGAGGAAAAATTTATGTGATATTCATATAAGAGTTCATAGTGCATCTGATTGTTTGAATATGATGGTCATAGTTACTTCTAATGTATGAGAATCCCATTGTGGAGAGTTTATATTTAATTAAAAATACTTCGGTTTTATATTTATTTAAAAGTATCCAATTGAAGGGTAATTTGGTGTATTTTTTTGGAAAATAAGGTTTTATAGATATTAGTATTGAAAAAAATAAGAATCAGAAAAACCACGTGAACCTGGTGAAGGTAGTTAAATCCCACTGAGGGTTAGGTGGGATATGTGGTATAGATAAACTCTCATGGTCCGCATTTTTAAATGGTGATTTTGGTTATTTAACACTAATAATTACTTTTAATTTTCCATTTTCCTCCTCCCCACCTAACTATATACCACCTCATTCCCCCATGGAATTAACTAACATTCCATTCTATCCAATACTCATTTCATAACTGTTTTGATCACTATCAAAATAATTCATCCTCTTTTAGTGACTCATTCACCTAGGAAGTTCAGGTATGGGATTTTAATTTGTTTATTCCAAAATATTGAACAGAAAATAAATACAGGTTTTTGTAAAATATTCATATTCATAATTATTGAGCATGAATTTATCAGCTTCCTCTAGAAATTAAACTCTTCATGGATCATGGAAGGTGGTATTTAATATTAATTTTCATTTATATTGGAATATGTGAATTTATAGAATTTTTCATTATGTGTGTGTGATAATTTATTCTACTTAGTATTCAAACATACATTGGTATACTCCATATAGTTGGTATCACCCATAAGTGATGTGTTTAGAGAATTTCTATCTTTATAGGATTAAAATGAGATAGATAATATGGGATTTTAATGGTTTTCCCACCCTTGTTAAATAAGAACTAATTAAAGTTCAAAATTGTGGAAATCATTAAAAAATGATGGTATTAGTTTTAGTTATGTGGTATAATTCCACTTTATGAGATAAAAATGGACTGAAGATAGTTCTTTTAGTATATATATTATGGGGTGTAGTGTATGAGTAAGCCAAAAGGATTTAATACATTTTATTGATAGTCAGATGTGTTGGTTTTCTACATTTATGTATAGACTATGTTTAGGCTTAAAATGAATGGAAGTTAAATTGGTTCTTGTTAGATTCTTAGTAAGAAATGGGGGTTAATCCATGAGTTCCATTACATGAGAAAGGTGATTCAATAATCTTATCATGTAGAGTTTTTTGTTTATATCCCAAGGTATTGAATTTTATGTCATCATTGATGTTGATTCTTATCTAATTGTTGGGAAAGGTATACCTTTTATATTGATAGTTCCCATCTAATATGATGGCTATTTAATTCCATACCGAGGGTCAATTTTTTTCTAATAGTTTCTCTATGGAACGTATTTATCAATAGTTATTTTTAAGTATGCAATATGGAGAGTAATAATCCATTACATAGTTCTCACATACACCATCATTAGTTTAAGAAAGTAAGATTGCATTTCATGGTGTCCATGTTAGTACATGATGACTTGACTAGTTATATGTTAAAGATATTTTTATTTATCTTTTTTTTACATTATGTCACATATATTATTAGATTTATGATATGAATCTTTTTGTGGTGCACTAATATGTTTAATACACATACCTATCATATGAAACTTTTTTAGAATATGGATTTTAATGATTAGTATCTAGTGAATGGGAAAGCCATGATGTCAAATAGTAGTTCATGAAAGAATTGGCATGATGATCGAGGAGGTAATGGGAAAAAATATAAAATCCTTTTATAAAAGATACTCTTGTATTCATGTATTATTCTATTTTTCCCATGTATATGATCTATCAAATATATGGACCATTCTTCTGATTGATGATTCATGATTATAACCAAATTCATTTTCTATTATATATAATGGTATCCATATGATTTTCTTATAGTTATGAATCCATACAATATAATTATTAAATAATTCATGTAATTTTTTTTTTATAATTCCATGCGAATTGTCTCTACACTATATATACATGTCCCATGTAACTAGTTGACAACCACTTGTATGTGGGGAGATGGGACTATGGCTACAGAATTATCTAGCTAGAACCTAAAAACCAATTCGTACTATTATATTTTTTTAATTTAAACTACATGTACACAACCATTTAACTACAATAAACAATAATAAAAGGATTTTTAAACTATTAGAGGATCATAGTGGGTCTTTGGGTGTTATATTTAAGTATTTGATAGATATTTTCTATTAGAGGATATATTTTTAGTTGATAAAAAATGAGATATATATATCTATTTTTCTCATGACAAACATTTCTCTCTCTATGTTAGAAATCATTGAAAAATAAAATGGATCTATGGAGGTGTTGATTTATAAATTTATTTGTGGGAATTTATTTATGTATTGAGTGTATTATTTTTTGTATCTAGTTGTTGTGAACATGAATATTTGAGGTGAAGTATCATTGATATTGGAAAAATATATATTTTATATTTTTGGATATCAATAAATAACCAAAGGTAGTTGACCTAAAATTGATACTATTTAATTATTACATATCAATACTAATCTTTTGTGACCTATAAATAATTTTTACTGTTTTTGAAATTTATTATGATTTTATTTATTTATTAATTTGAATGGATGTCATAACGGTTTTCATGATCAAATTTGATGTAATTTATAGAAGTGTGGAATTACTTATTTGAATCGTTTAATATGTTTATATGAGGTAACTAATAATGATAATGTAGTCACCAAATAATTTATTCTAAATATGCTGACCTATTTTTTTTATAAATATATTGATGGAATGTGTTATTTTGATGAAATTGATTACATATGGTATTTTAGTGAGTTTGTTCATATGTATAAATATAATGTCAACGAATGTTATATGGATAAATAAAGAATCTTTTTTTATGAAAAACTTATGGAATTAATTAGATTAATCATATTATCAGGATATAAAAATGTTTTCTTGATGTGGTTGATTTAATTTGTGAGGTCTTGACTTGAGATCCACTAAAAAGATTCCCTGATCCTGTCGATCACATGGTGTCATGTGCACTACACTATATACGAGAGGCAGCAGACTAGCATTGAGGGTCCAAAAATGGTATGTTGAAAAGAATATACCCTCACACTCAAAGTATCATAATTGAAAATAATAATAACAATTTCAATAAAATAATCATCATAAATTAAATATAAAGAAAACAATAATTCAGGTAAAATAGAAAATGTCATATATCTTAACATGTTGGTACTTGTGATGCTATAAAATATAAATCAATAGACATGCCAACTATGAAAATATAAATGCATAAGGAAAATAAAAAAATCTCAAATGGCTATCCCCACGAGAATTTGAAAAAGAGGAATAGTCTTGTTCTCTTAAGCTCTCACACTCATGGATAACATCTCAAAATGATTGACTAAAAGTAAGTGTATTTTAAATACGGATGCAAAATGGATGTCGTTTTTCCTTGTATGAAACGATGAGCCAAATATAGTGTTTGATAAAATATATAGGTCTCCACAAATAATGTATAGTGTTTACAATTTCAAAAATATTAAATTGATAAGTTTAAATGTATAAAAAATAATATAGTAGATAAATAAAACTAATCATGTCGGGATCAAGTTCCCCAAAGACAATTGAATGATCATACCTTATTTAGATTAAGTCAGAATACATTTGAACTTACGACACTATATATATATTTATATGGTTATGTATGTATATATTTTCACATTATATGCAGAGACATATATATCCATATATACATTGATTTAATTTTATCATATAATTGAGGTATAACTCAAGCATCAATGCATAATCTTAAGAATCACATCATGAAATAAGGGATTGAATGCCTGAGTATCATGAGTAAAAAGGGATTCCATGCTTGAGTGTCAAAAATAATATAGGAATCCATTTTGAGTATGGAGAATAATAACAATTATAGTAATTCCTTATATCTTAATCAAGGGGTGTGTAACACCCTGTCTAGAAACCCATGTGACATGAATTTCTATTTACAACATCCTCAGCCAAGGGGATTTGAAATAAAATTTTTACAACAATATACAAGGTCCCTGTATAATTATACAATATAATTTAGTCACACATTCCCTATGAACACTTATCCAGTGAATTCTATTAAGACTAACTTAGAATTTATCAAGGCACAATGTACCCTTGTTATCATGATTTAGTTAACAAGATAACAATGTCCATGAGGCCATTCACGTGATAATATAATCTAGGTAAAATGAATACATTCAATGCCATTATCAATTCATTTATTGAATAATAATATTTAGTTTGTAACACACTAAAATTTCATGGGAAGCAATAATTCCATAATTTGATTCACCAAGACATATATCATTTATAAAATATAATTTACATCATTGGAAAAATTCAACAAAAATCAAGACTCTCTATTTAATTTAATAATTAATATTGTGCACCTCCAAGGTATTTTTTATCAATTATCCAAATTTATTATAACAACTCATTATTGGCATTTAAAAATTTCATTCAAGAGGGATAATAGAATACAACATAAAAGCTGATGAAATATTTAGCAATACATTTTGTTCACAAGAAATTAATGCAACTGAATATAATGGTGGTTAAATTTTATATTAAATGAATATAAGTCAATTTTATATAAGAAACATACGCTAAGAAAAGTGTTCTAGTTGGGGTTAATGACCTCTGATGATGCCATTATATGCACAAGGGTTAACTAATTTCATTCACTAGCATTAAAAAAATTCATATTTTTTGAAGTGATGAAAGAAAAATATAACACGTGGCGTAATGGTTTAATTTCTTAAAAAAGTGATACATGAAGTGATGTACAAAGACCAACCACCTCATTTTTAGGATGCTCTAATCAAGAATTATTGAAATTTTATTTGCGAATATTTGAGAGAAAATAAAGAAATAGAAGAAATCACTAAAAATTGGGCATATTATCCCTCAATTAAATATAATTTAATATAGAAAGAAGAACCTATAATGGAGGAAAGAGGATATATAGCTTAATAGAGGGTGATCAAATGAAATTTATTATGTTCAATTCTATGATTGGGTTGAGGAGAACCATCCATGATAAAGTGTTAGAGAGGAGAACACCACACATGGGGAGATACTGCGTGAATGTGAAGAAGAAAATCAATTGGATGGTTTAAAAAATATTAAAGAAAATGGTTAATTTAACCCATTTTATAGGTTTAAATTTTTTACAAAACGTGTGCCAACCGATCACATAAAATGCTTCGGTGCTACTACTAGTACAATAGAGGTGTGATATTTGGCTCCCTATAATTATCCCATGTAGTTTAGATCAATTTTTTATTTAGTTTCTTGTTCATCCATGTGGCCATGGGTGCATAGATTTAAAAACTATATGATACCCAATAAGTCCCTCATGGTCGAGGTTCATGGTTAGAGCTACTTTTTAACATCAATTGGGATTTCTAAAAAACTATATTTGAAAGATCTAATCCCCCTTAAAAATTTTTGAATACCAAGAAACCTCACAACCATAAATACATATCAAAAAATAAATGTTTTATGTTTTCCAACTCTCAAAATAATATTTATAATGTCAGATTAAATTTTGCACCATCCACCAAATGAAATATTCAAAATAATTTCAGATTTTCCATGGCTCATAAACACATGATGTTATAGCATCCCCACATTATAACATATCATCCTTTAGAAGGCTTAAATAACAACAAAAAAGATACCCAGCCTACCTAGTTCATGAATTCTTTCCCAAAGGGTTACATTAAATTTACCACACCCAAAACAGCTACAAAAGATACATTATACACATTATACGTAAAACACTAAAACTATAGTAAAATATTGTATTCATAACTAAAACATTGAGATGATCCTTACCTATACCCGTATAACTCTAAAGATTACCTTGTTATTATATCATTCCCCAGCACGACCACCGTGTTTTCCTCTTTATTTCTAAATGATATTGAATGGTTGATTCCCAATCAACCTCATTGAGCATGTTTAAGCCATGAAAAGCCAGAAACAACCTTTAAAATATAGTCACCCAATCCTAATGATGTTCCCAAAGTATTTCCCCACTGAACACATTCAAAAAAACATGTGAGAATATCGTCTAGGTACTATTAGCCGAGTATCTATGAAAACACTCAACTTCCATAAATGATGCATTGGAAAACTCAATCCCAAAACCATTAAACTAAGGTAATGTTATAATTATACTAGTTCTTTCCTTGAAGCTCATAACTAGATTATGGTTATGTTTCTATTTATGCTAAACATTTTTATCATTATGCCACAACATGAGCATATGGGAATACTTGATCTATCAACCTTGGATCATCGCACTAAAATCATGTCAACCGATCCTAGTCGAAAATCCTAGGTAACCTTGAAATCATCTACAAGACTCCAAGGTTCTCATACAAGGAAGTCCATTTTCATGATTTTACAATTGAGACATCATAACATTGTCCATATATTGAAATATCAAGAATAATGATTAAGCCCAATTGTGGTATCTCTCATACAATCATGTCATAGAATTAGGTTGTGTCAATGAGTCCACCAAAGGCCTTCCAATATGGTAATCAAAGTACCACTCATGATAGTAAATGCGTATACTATTTTCCATAATCAAAGAGTCTAACATGGAAATTTTCTATTAATCAAGTCACCATGGAATTTACATTCCTTAATTATCTTGATATATAACTGATGCTCTCTCAGTGTACCCTATATGATGTTATAGACATGGAATGATCTATACTAATCCAATAGTACAATAAGAGGATTTGAATGATTAACAATAATACCCAAGACACTCCCTTAAATACAAGATGAATTTCTGAACATATTTTCCAATAAGATATAATCCAATTATACAATGTAAGGAACAATCAAACCACTTATGATAGACATCCTTTGAAGAGATCAGTTGTACCTCCTGATATGTAATCATTGAAAACCCATGATTCCATCAGCACATATTCATTTCAAAATTGTTTCTAAAACCCCAAAAATTATTTAACCAGGAATCATTGTGTACTCATTGATTACATACACAACTAACCATTTCATCATTGTACTACCATGGAAGTACAGAGATTTCATTTAATCATTATATCCATGTTTTCTTACCAACCTTTAGTCTGATTCAAGTGTCAAGACACAATTCCAATCCCTAATAGTATTCCATGATGAGTATCATTTCAATTACTAAAAACATAAACTTACCAGCCACATGAAAATCCAAAAAAAATTTATATCCGTGTCCAAAAGGCCATTCTCTATCTGTTATCCCTTAACTTAGATGGATGAAATAAAATTAATTTTATGTGATAATAAAACATAGGAGTGTAGTATTCATAATATAATGAAGAAGAAAACTCATCCCATGACACATAATCCATCCACCAATGAACATGGATTACAGATATTTCTATTACACTTTTATTGACATGTAAACAATGATAGAGAAAAACAATCAAATTAAAAGTTTTATAGATAAAATTAATTATATATGTATACATGATTATCTCATTACCAAAACTCATACAAGTTATTATCATTATCATATAGTCCAATATTCATTAATTCGATAGTGTTATAACACCCGATCCTTTTGCAACATCATTCATAGAACTGGGACTAATCAATATCCTATAACACCAAGGTCCCACTACAACGAAGTTGACCCAATGACACGGTGTCATAGATAAAGGATTATACAATTTCCACTGAAAAAATAGTTCACTTTTTCATTTCAAAAACATAACTTGAACCATGTGTATCAATGCATACTACCCAAATATTTCATCTACACAATGATACATCATTTGATACTATTCTTAGGTCTATTAGTCTTATGAATACTTTTATATGATTTCTAGTAAAAAATATCCTAGATTCATATTGTCCAATATGACTATAAATCTTATTGATGACCTCTCAATTTTTCCATCACTAGAGTATATGATGTGTCACATGACATACTAAGTGGAGGACCCTGACATTTAAATTTATAACCCACTAAAATGCATAATTACATTGTGACATCTCATGTTAGAAAGATCATCATATCTAATATCCACCCATCAATTAAAAAGTGGTTGTTAGCACTTCCCTATGATTCCTTATCTGTACAAATATCACCCAAATGATACCTCATTCTCGAAACACTTCACATGGATTTAGAAAGGTATACTTAATGAGGGTGTTATCTACCGCAATCCATCCCCTTTCTAAAACTTATAATACACATATCCTATATATAGGTCTTGGAAAAATGTTCAACAGGATTACCGGCCAAACCTCTGATTTCACTATAGAAAAATGGTTCAACAAAGACTTATGGGAAATATACCCATTCCCCTATAAGTAAGAGCCCAGGAAAATATTTAAACTACCCATACTTAAGGGTAAAAACTAATAACAACACATTAAGGAATCATTTAAGCCATTATCATTGATCCAAATTTACTACTATTCTTTTAACAAGACATAATTTATAAAAATCTAAGTACTTCTTATGAATGAAAATAATACTTGGTACTTTATAATCTACGTTTTAATTAATTGATGCTTCACATTAATAAGTCTCAAAATAATATAATTGTTTTTTTATTTATTGTGGATTGGCACAGTATGATTCTAACATATATTTATACATAACCCTTATATGTGGTTTCAAAACATTAAATAATTATCCCATTTGAAAACACATAACCCCGCAGGTTTAGGTACTATAGAAAAAAAATGTAAAGTCAACCTATGGGGAATTATAATTCCAACCAAGGTCTAACTAAATGAAACCCAAATCAGGTAAAAAATTAATATTTTAAACAAACTTAATGGGTTTATCATCTAGAAAAATACACCAACTGAAAAAATTGGGTCTCGTAGTGCATCTAAAAATTATATACATACGAATCTTCATGAAGAAGTCATAAAGGTACACGAAATTTTATAAAGAATCTAACACCTATTAAACTGATATCAGAAAGTAAAGGATTAAATTTATTAAATAAAAAAATATCATGAAAATTTTTATTCAAAAATATAATTTATAATTTTAGGTCATGGTTCAGTTATATGAATTACCATTCCCTAGTTATAAAGGTAATTGCGTTTATAAATTGCAATTGGAACTCATTTAGATGTAACCATATTTTTATCATTGATTTCAAAATATATCATGTCTCTACATAATTGTTTGATTATATATGTTACCAATCCCCAATATTAAAATATCCTTATAGTTTATAAAGTGTTATTGTCAGAAATTTAATCATAACAATTTATGTTATATCTTATGAAACATTTGGTTAATGTATCAAAACTAAAATTATTGGTTAGTTAAGGTTCCACCATAAATCTATATTGGAAAATAATATTTACAATTATTAAAAACACTAATAAACAATAATATATCATAACTATAACAACAAATGTGATCACAAATCAATAAAATATACATACATAAAAAACAAAAAAACCACAGAAGCATGGTATATAAGTGAATCATGTGGGATATTCACATAAACATGTTATATTGGAAATAATGATACTAAATCACACAAGGAACTTCCAAAATATATCCAGATGTCATTAAACACAACATATATGACCTGACATATACATGATTTGTGAATTTCTATGCTTTAATAATGAGGCATCTGAAAATAAATCTTTTCCATATAAGGTATAGGGTAAAATTACATAAATTTAAAAAACCATTATGCCACAGAAATTAAATCATTTCCATCAACAACACGAATAATAGTCATATCCCAGGTGTAACACCCCAAGATTTCATAGTATGTTATTTCTTCAAAATAATTCAATAACTTGTACTACACGCAACAACGAGTTCAATAACACCTTGACTTACAAAAAAAAGGCCATTAAAAGAGGTCATGAATAGTATTAACTAAATTTTAAACTTTATATAATCCTTATAATTTTAGAACCCATATTATGAGTTTCTTAGTCATAATGCAAGAACATATTCATTTTCAGTATTGCACTTTTATCAACTTTTAATAGTGAAACCTTTTTAAATACAATATTTTAAACTTTTTGACTAAATGGGGACATCAAAAATTTAAAATGAAACATCCCAAGCTTCCACGGTACGCTAGCGTGTGTTGTACGCAACAACGAGTTCTAACACACCGTAACCAATTAAACTAGCCGCTGTGAATAGTAATACCTAATTTTTGAAATCATATATATTTTATATTTCAAAATGGACTTCATTTTTGGATTCGGAATATCGAAATTAGCCTAGGGTGAAATTTTGGTACATTTCGGATAACTTTCATATTTTGATGAATAGTGAAAATTTCTAAATTTTAATTAAAAACAACTTTTTTAATCAAAATAATTAATAGTGATAAATTATGAATTTGAGTGGTTTTAAAGTATATTTAGAATATATTTTTACCATTCAATTTAATTTTTATCATTGGACATAATTTACAATTAAACCGAACATAAACAAGTGTCAATCTTTTGATAGTTATTATCTCTTAAAAACACGCTTTTTGTTTTGACAGCGGGAATTAATTTTAAATTAATTTCTGCCACTTCTGTGTTTTGAATTTAGAAAAATGGATTCCATATTTGGAATCAGGATGTTCAAATTGTGTAAATACGTAACTTTTATTTTTAGACATTTTGAATAATTACTGCGGTAAATATTTTATTTACCATGGTTAAGGGTAAATCCGGTAAATAAGGGTTAAAAAAATAATATTATAATAATACTAAATTACCCTAAAAACGTGTCTTAACCCTATTGGATGATAGATGGTCGACCATGGGCATCTTTGTGTCAATTTTGGGACCCCATGGATCCACTTGTAAGTGATAATGACACTTTATTTTAATTTAGTTAAAATGAATACAAAAATGACACAAGCATATATCTTTTAGAACAACAATTTTTACATAGGGTTATATATGTTGGATTTTAGATTATAAATATTCATTAGAAAGATAAAAAGATTTCCTACATAATGATATTTTATTTATAATTTTTAGACATTAAATAAGTTATTTTATTTATGACACAATGATGATGCAGTAATTACTATAATAGTGAAAAATTAAAATAATTGATATTATAAATACCCAAATAAATATAATATGAATCTTTTAATGAAATAAACTAATTTTCTAGGATAATATGATATATTAGGATTGATTTAATTGACTTTTTTCGAAGTAATCAATCTGTTATGAGTTTCAAAAAAATCAACTATTGAATAGTGTCAAAATTGACATAAAAGAGTTCTTAAAACAAATATTATATTATTAATTGATATTAAATTCCTAAAAATCTAAGGTTCGGCCAAGATACTTATATCAGGATAGGTTCATCATTAATGGACCACTTGGTGGTCGCTTGGATGTATATAGTAAGTTTATTAACCATATTATATAAAAATACAAAGAGACATTGTAAAAGTGAAACTAATTAACTTAGAGTTAATACTTAAAGATAAGGTTAATATAAGTACCCAAACCTGTCTAAATTCTATTGGATGAGTTGGTTTCGACCCATCCCCACCTCAACCTTTGAATAGTCAACTTTGGAGCCATTGGAAACCGAATATGAATTTATTATAAATTAATATTTCTAGCTTTTCCAAAGGTGCCCCTCACCCCTCTTATAAAAGGGCACTCCTCCTTCTCATTTCCTCACACCTCTCAAGCCACTTGGCTCGTCCAAACTCTGCCCAACTAAGCTCCCCACATCCCTCTCCTCCTCCTTGAAGCTTCCCCTTAGGCAGAAAGCATTTCAAGAAGTCCTTTGGTTCCAACCAAAGTGAGTTACCTAAATTAAAGGTAACGATTTCTCTTAAATTATTTTCATTTATTTTGCTTCTTCAACCCCCAAAATATTTTTATTTCCTTTCTTTTGTAACAACACCAGTATCCTCAATATACTAGGATGTTGTTATAAGAAGGATTCAAACTACACATACACACAACTCCATCTAATGGATGATGAACATAATGTTTCTGTGGATGGCAAACTAACGCCTCACGAAACGATGATTGTTCAAAAACATCTTACCGCCTCTCATGGTGGCCATTATGATGGAACTGTAATTAAATATGATATTAATGATATATATTTTATATATAAGCTTCTGTAATTCCATTTTATTTCATACCATTATTCTTTTCATGTTGTATATACATACGATAATTTCATTTGAGGAAGTGCGGACTACCGCCCCCTTAAAATGATATGACTCGTTCATACAACACATGGAACGTATAAAGGATGGTGTTAATGAACTTAAGTAACATATATAAAATATTATATTATAATGGAATAGTAATATACCTATGTATCATTTGGATTCGATTCTTTTAAAATAAAAATTAAATGGAAGTAGCGTTCGTGCGTACGTACGGACTACCGTCTCCACGAACGCGATAAGATTCATTCTCCATCATATCCATTCAAGTCTTATTCTCATTTTAGGGTTAAAAATAATGTTAATATCATTCTGATTACGAATAAGATATAATCTATCCATTACAAACATGTCTTACGTAACCAAACATTTAAGAAGAACGAATCAGTTATCACCCGAAACGATGATAATACTAAAATATTATTAATAAAGCAATGTTAAAAGATCATATATGATATCATATTAATGTATATGATTCTTGTACAATTTAATAACAATTATTTCACCATTATACAGGAGGTTAACCTACCCCAACCAAGGAAAAGTTCAAGGTAAGGGTTTATTTCACAATCTCTTCATTATCCGAGGTTGTTTATACGTAATAATCTACTGGGATCTCTTTATCATCCACGTCCATGTTTTTTTTTAAAAAAATGTATTTAAAAACATTTTTACTATTTACAAGAATATGGGTTAAATTCATTTATACCCTTGTTTGACTTTTTATAAGAGGTTTATAAAGGAATCTTTCCATCATTTTCAAAACAAGGTCCTTTTTAACCTTTTCGACAGAATTGAGGTAAGAATGTTTTTTTTAACTTATACGGCGGGTGCGGTTATTTTCCGCCGTTATAAAATCGTCGAAGATTTCCTTACAAGCTTATAAGAATATTTTCAAAGAAAATGTTTTATTTTATATGGATCTTAAATGATTTCAAAATAAAAGGAGATACTTCTTTTAAAAGAATTTTGATTTCATCTATGTCAACATCCTTCGATGGATTTTAAGATTATTTGAAGTTGATTTATTATAATACAAAACTTCTATATTGTATTGAAGGTTTTGTGATATGTTTGACTATGGATGTGCTATTTTATACCATTCATAGTTTATGGTGAAACTATTGACATTTCGTATGCTAGTTTTAATCCGAATGTTTATGTTATATTTCAAACTTTTCTTCAGATGAATGTGCTAAACAAGTATGTTCCGGGTTGGGGACAGGTAAAAGTAAGCCCTCCGGTTTGGTCTCCGGTTATTAGAGGTACTCCGGGTTGGTGTCCGGTTATTAGAGGCACTCCGGGTTGGTGTCCGGTTATTAGAGGCACTCCGGGTTGGGTTCCGGTTAGAAGTAACCCCTAGGTCTTGGGATGAGGCCTAGACAATGAAATTAACGTTTGACATTATGCATTCCAACATTATGAAAGTGGTTATTGATATTGCATGTGATTATTCGATTAGTAGAATATCCATGTGAACAAGTAAATGGCATTATTTCATTTTACTTTTGCCATACTATTTTGAAGTTCAAGATTAAAAGGCTTTTGTTTTAGTAATTCATTGCCTTAAATGTTTATGCTTATTTTTGAATGTTCCACTATATTGTTATCCTTACTGGGCATTTGAGCTCACCCCTTTTCTATGTTTTATTTTCCCAGGATGTGAAGATGTAAGTTATGAATGAACTGCAGGGATATTATGAGGGGATTATAGTGTGGACTGTGGAAACATTATGTTGTTGTAGTAGTTTTTCATTTTATGATGTAATGTAAAACTTATGAATATATCTAGTGTTTCCAAGGCTACTAAACCAATCGGTCTTTCGATATTTGATCTTTCTTGTGATCATGCCAATGTTATGTAATTAATGCACCGACTCTGGGTAGCTGGGGTCGGGGCGTTACAGTTGGTATCAGAGGAAGTTTAGTACAAACCTTGGAAGCTAGATTTAGATAAACTCTGATTAGAGCACGTAGACCTAAGATGAACTTTGAGGATTAGTATAGAAGAACTTCCTAGAATTTTGGTATTGTAGAGATTTTGTGAGTTTTCCGAGCAATACATCCCTGTCTGGATACGAGCAGGTAGAGGCGGCTCTGGCACAGATGTACCTAGGGGTAAAACCCGAAAACACCGCTTTGAGCTAGACTCGAACGGGAACTGGTGCACGACAACGGGCCTTGCTGCACTCTTGGTTACGACACTCCCGGGGGATATGCTTAGGATAACTCTCATTTTCTTTACAAATCATTTTGAAGGGATTATGAGTATATACTTCCTCAAAGAAAACATTCTTATGATTATGGATTATATCCATAAATAGTTCAATTTATGTTAAGTGTTTTATAAGTATGGGATTATGTATTTTGATTCATAAACTGATCTAGTGTATGCCATTGTTTAGAAATGTCGCCCAGTAGAAGGAATGAGAAATCCAGAAATGCACATGATCTAAAGAGAAGGAAGGATCATATCTTTCATGGTCTTAAGCTAGAATTTATAAGAGAAATAATCTCCCATGTATTATCATCATATGAAGAAATAATATCATGTGTTGATAAGATAAGTAAAGAGTTTACTGAGTCCTATGGCTTTGATGGGAAGCAAGAGAAGAAAATGATAGAAGAGAGAGAGATGGATAAAGGGAAGAGGGAAAAGAAGAATTTTCCCATATGTGGTAACTGTGGAAAGAAACACCCTGGAACTTGCCTGAAAGGAATGGGAGTTTGTTATAAGTGTGGAGGAAAAGGGCACAAAGTACATGACTGCAAGGGTAAGAAAATGGTTTCAAATGTACAATGCTTCATTTGCAAGGAGTTTGGACACTACGCGAACCTATGTCCCAGTCATCAGACTATGCCGCAAATGATGTTATTGGATAATAATCAAGTTATGATACTACCACAGATGAAGAGGAATGATTAGAGTTCTTATGTTGATTATGTCAATTGAGTGTTGTATCAACAATGTATTTGTTATAATAATTATGGAGTATATAAGGATTGTACTGCAGTACTATTTCATTAAGGACTTGAGATTGTGTGGAACAAAGAAAAGTGACTCAATAGCAGGATAAATTTTTGGAAAATATATGGTTGAGAGAATGATAAACCATAATATAGTTCTGATACCGAGGTAGTGATTCTGGAATAATACATTATTGATTTGGATAAATTATATTGGATATTCTTGACTACCTTAAAGCTGATTAATGATTTGTATATTCCATTATTGTTGGGGTTTAAATTTTTTTTTGGATTAATGAAGTATATCCAACATTCTATATGGAATAATAGAGCTTGAATGTAATCAATAGGGAATATGGAAATTCAGGATGTTTCAGTGTATTAAAAGAATACATGATGAAGGTATTAATATTCTATTACAGGGTAAAAAGGATCTACATTATGTTTACCTTCCTTATAAATGTTGGACTGTGAGTTTGGACAGAAGTATTTTGGATAAATTCTAAGTTTGATATTAATTTTGGACTACCATAAAAGGACAACCCGGAGGTTGGGCGGCAACCCGTCGCGTCCGGCAAGGCTGCGAGACTTGAACCCGCAACTGAAGGGCGACAAGGGTGTATCACCTACCACTGGCCCACGAGATGTCCTGGATTAAATAATTTAGTTTTTATTAAAAGATCTGGTAGATGAATTATAAATTCATTTATTTTGGAACCCTGTATAAATTTTTTTTTACGTTCTATTATCTTTTAGAGTGAAAGATGAGTTTGTGGTAGAAATTTATTAATAGATAAAACTCTAATTATAAAGTAAGTATATCTCCTTATGATCATAGACAAACTCATAAATAAATTCCCCAACATTAATAAAAGGAACTTAGAACAAAAATGTTGTCCTAGATGGTACCTTAAATCATCACTAATTTATGGCTTTGGGATTGTTGGCCTTTTCATAGCCATGTTCTCTACCACTCTCCATCAGATAATTGATGGTTAGATTTCTCCTCCATATCCATATTTTCCTACATGGAACCCTAGTATGTGTTATTTTCGGTAATCTTCATACTTTCCACTCTTTATTTTAAATAGAGGCCTCATTAATTCATTTTTCGATGTGGGATTTCAACTAAGATATTTTGAAATGTCAAAAATGTGTTATCCCAATACCCTATGTTTTGTTGAACTGATGGTATTTCAAATCATCATAGATTGATGAGTTTAAGGACCTCAATTTTATACTTGTTTATGATTGATGACCTCAATCACTACCTATAAATATTTACGTTTTTCCTCCAATTATATGTCTCTAATTACCACCAATGTTCTCCTAATCGAGATCATAATTTGGTGGTGACACTTTCATTTCTATTTTCCTCATATTAAGACTAAATTTTAGTAACCCAATTTCCGATGTGGGTTTTCCCACAAATATATTTTCTATTTTCAACCTTTTATTTTCGAAGAACAATTTCAAATTGCGAGGACGCAATTTATTGAAGGAGGGGAGAATGTAACACCCCAAGATTTCATAGTATGTTATTTCTTCAAAATAATTCAATAACTTGTACTACACGCAACAACGAGTTCAATAACACCTTGACTTACAAAAAAAAGGCCATTAAAAGAGGTCATGAATAGTATTAACTAAATTTTAAACTTTATATAATCCTTATAATTTTAGAACCCATATTATGAGTTTCTTAGTCATAATGCAAGAACATATTCATTTTCAGTATTGCACTTTTATCAACTTTTAATAGTGAAACCTTTTTAAATACAATATTTTAAACTTTTTGACTAAATGGGGACATCAAAAATTTAAAATGAAACATCCCAAGCTTCCACGGTACGCTAGCGTGTGTTGTACGCAACAGCGAGTTCTAACACACCGTAACCAATTAAACTAGCCGCTGTGAATAGTAATACCTAATTTTTGAAATCATATATATTTTATATTTCAAAATGGACTTCATTTTTTGATTCGGAATATCGAAATTAGCCTAGGGTGAAATTTTGGTACATTTCGGATAACTTTCATATTTTGATGAATAGTGAAAATTTCTAAATTTTAATTAAAAACAACTTTTTTAATCAAAATAATTAATAGTGATAAATTATGAATTTGAGTGGTTTTAAAGTATATTTAGAATATATTTTTACCATTCAATTTAATTTTTATCATTGGACATAATTTTACAATTAAACCGAACATAAACAAGTGTCAATCTTTTGATAGTTATTATCTCTTAAAAACACGCTTTTTGTTTTGACAGCGGGAATTAATTTTAAATTAATTTCTGCCACTTATGTGTTTTGAATTTAGAAAAATGGATTCCATATTTGGAATCAGGATGTTCAAATTGTGTAAATAGGTAACTTTTATTTTTAGACATTTTGAATAATTACTGCGGTAAATATTTTATTTACCATGGTTAAGGGTAAATCCGGTAAATAAGGGTTAAAAAAATAATATTATAATAATACTAAATTACCCTAAAAACGTGTCTTAACCCTATTGGTTGATAGATGGTCGACCATGGGCATCTTTGTGTCAATTTTGGGACCCCATGGATCCACTTGTAAGTGATAATGACACTTTATTTTAATTTAGTTAAAATGAATACAAAAATGACACAAGCATATATCTTTTAGAACAACAATTTTTACATAGGGTTATATATGTTGGATTTTAGATTATAAATATTCATTAGAAAGATAAAAAGATTTCCTACATAATGATAGTTTATTTATAATTTTTAGACTTTAAATAAGTTATTTTATTTATGACACAATGATGATGCAGTAATTACTATAATAGTGAAAAATTAAAATAATTGATATTATAAATACCCAAATAAATATAATATGAATCTTTTAATGAAATAAACTAATTTTCTAGGATAATATGATATATTAGGATTGATTTAATTGACTTTTTTCGAAGTAATCAATCTGTTATGAGTTTCAAAAAAATCAACTATTGAATAGTGTCAAAATTGACATAAAAGAGTTCTTAAAACAAATATTATATTATTAATTGATATTAAATTCCTAAAAATCTAAGGTTCGGCCAAGATACTTATATCAGGATAGGTTCATCATTAATGGACCACTTGGTGGTCGCTTGGATGTATATAGTATGTTTATTAACCATATTATATAAAAATACAAAGAGACATTGTAAAAGTGAAACTAATTAACTTAGAGTTAATACTTAAAGATAAGGTTAATATAAGTACCCAAACCTGTCTAAATTCTATTGGATGAGTTGTTTTCGACCCATCCCCACCTCAACCTTTGAATAGTCAACTTTGGAGCCATTGGAAACCGAATATGAATTTATTATAAATTAATATTTCTAGCTTTTCCAAAGGTGCCCCTCACCCCTCTTATAAAAGGGCACTCCTCCTTCTCATTTCCTCACACCTCTCAAGCCACTTGGCTCGTCCAAACTCTGCCCAACTAAGCTCCCCACATCCCTCTCCTCCTCCTTGAAGCTTCCCCTTAGGCAGAAAGCATTTCAAGAAGTCCTTTGGTTCCAACCAAAGTGAGTTACCTAAATTAAAGGTAACGATTTCTCTTAAATTATTTTCATTTATTTTGCTTCTTCAACCCCCAAAATCTTTTTATTTCCTTTCTTTTGTAACAACACCAGTATCCTCAATATACTAGGATGTTGTTATAAGAAGGATTCAAACTACACATACACAAAACTCCATCTAATGGATGATGAACATAATGTTTCTGTGGATGGCAAACTAACGCCTCACGAAACGATGATTGTTCAAAAACATCTTACCGCCTCTCATGGTGGCCATTATGATGGAACTGTAATTAAATATGATATTAATGATATATATTTTATATATAATCTTCTGTAATTCCATTTTATTTCATACCATTATTCTTTTCATGTTGTATATACATACGATAATTTCATTTGAGGAAGTGCGGACTACCGCCCCCTTAAAATGATATGACTCGTTCATACAACACATGGAACGTATAAAGGATGGTGTTAATGAACTTAAGTAACATATATAAAATATTATATTATAATGGAATAGTAATATACCTATGTATCATTTGGATTCGATTCTTTTAAAATAAAAATTAAATGGAAGTAGCGTTCGTGCGTACGTACGGACTACCGTCTCCACGAACGCGATAAGATTCATTCTCCATCATATCCATTCAAGTCTTATTCTCATTTTAGGGTTAAAAATAATGTTAATATCATTCTGATTACGAATAAGATATAATCTATCCATTACAAACATGTCTTACGTAACCAAACATTTAAGAAGAACGAATCAGTTATCACCCGAAACGATGATAATACTAAAATATTATTAATAAAGAAATGTTAAAAGATCATATATGATATCATATTAATGTATATGATTCTTGTACAATTTAATAACAATTATTTCACCATTATACAGGAGGTTAACCTACCCCAACCAAGGAAAAGTTCAAGGTAAGGGTTTATTTCACAATCTCTTCATTATCCGAGGTTGTTTATACGTAATAATCTACTGGGATCTCTTTATCATCCACGTCCATGTTTTTTTTTTTAAAAATGTATTTCAAAACATTTTTACTATTTACAAGAATATGGGTTAAATTCATTTATACCCTTGTTTGACTTTTTATAAGAGGTTTATAAAGGAATCTTTCCATCATTTTCAAAACAAGGTCCTTTTTAACCTTTTCGACAGAATTGAGGTAAGAATGTTTTTTTTAACTTATACGGCGGGTGCGGTTATTTTCCGCCGTTATAAAATCGTCAAAGCTTTCCTTACAAGCTTATAAGAATATTTTCAAAGAAAATGTTTTATTTTATATGGATCTTAAATGATTTCAAAATAAAAGGAGATACTTCTTTTAAAAGAATTTTGATTTCATCTATGTCAACATCCTTCGATGGATTTTAAGATTATTTGAAGTTGATTTATTATAATACAAAACTTCTATATTGTATTGAAGGTTTTGTGATATGTTTGACTGTGGATGTGCTATTTTATACCATTCATAGTTTATGGTGAAACTATTGACATTTCGTATGCTAGTTTTAATCCGAATGTTTATGTTATATTTCAAACTTTTCTTCAGATGAATGTGCTAAACAAGTATGTTCCGGGTTGGGGACCGGTAAAAGTAGTCCCTCCAGGTTGGGGACTGGTTAAAGTAAGCCCTCCAGGTTAGGGACTGGTAAAAGTAAGCCCTCCGGTTTGGTCTCCGGTTATTAGAGGTACTCCGGGTTGGTGTCCGGTTATTAGAGGCACTCCGGGTTGGTGTCCGGTTATTAGAGGCACTCCGGGTTGGGTTCCGGTTAGAAGTAACCCCTAGGTCTTGGGATGAGGCCTAGACAATGAAATTAACGTTTGACATTATGCATTCCAACATTATGAAAGTGGTTATTGATATTGCATGTGATTATTCGATTAGTAGAATATCCATGTGAACAAGTAAATGGCATTATTTCATTTTACTTTTGCCATACTATTTTGAAGTTCAAGATTAAAAGGCTTTTGTTTTAGTAATTCATTGCCTTAAATGTTTATGCTTATTTTTGAATGTTCCACTATATTGTTATCCTTACTGGGCATTTGAGCTCACCCCTTTTCTATGTTTTATTTTCCCAGGATGTGAAGATGTAAGTTATGAATGACCTGCAGGGATATTATGAGGGGATTATAGTGTGGACTGTGGAAACATTATGTTGTTGTAGTAGTTTTTCATTTTATGATGTAATGTAAAACTTATGAATATATCTAGTGTTTCCAAGGCTACTAAACCAATCGGTCTTTCGAGATTTGATCTTTCTTGTGATCATGCCAATGTTATGTAATTAATGCACCGACTCTGGGTAGCTGGGGTCGGGGCGTTACACCAGGCCACTTTCCATGTCACCATGAATGTCTTGATCACTTCCATAAACTTCTATTTACCTGTTGTCATCACATTTAAAGTCTCGTATCTACCAGGCCGAAATATATGACAATGTAAAACAATCATTTGATACCACTATGTAAAACCCCGTCCTGTGGGCCACTAAGATGGTTCTTCGAACCAATATGTCAAATGGTCTCAAGAGTGCTTCCATATAAGCTATAGGTAGCTGAAAAGTAGTGAGGATCCAATAGAGGCATGTTGGGGATATTATACACTCATTATTAGTGTATCAGAATAGTTTATAATAACAAAATATATCTTGACCGCATAATAAAAAAATGAAAGAGGAAAATATTAGTTAAACTATAAAAGGCCCAAAATACTACAATTCGTGTTCATATGATTTATAACATTTAAATCTGTAGACATAAAATATGTGATACAATATATGAATAATTAATAGTGAAAAAATAACTATGGGATATATCCATGATAATTCTAGTCATTGTATTAGTCTTGTGCCAATATGCTCCCATGTCCAAGGGTAACTAAAAAAATGAATATCACTATGCAAGCCAAATCATGATGTCGATCATACAAGAATGAGGTGTATCTTGCTACCAAACAATATCCTAAATAGTATTTGAGATAAACTCAACAATCCACCACCAATGGTGTCAACTACTATTCATTATGGTAATATAAAATATAATAGTGTATAGCTATAAAAATAAAGATATAAATAAACTAAAGTAATGGATTTGGTTTCTGGTTCCTCATGGACACCTGGTTGGCCATTCCTTCATATGCCAAATCCTCAATTGAGTAAAACATGTGTCACTATATATATATGTGTATATATATAAGACTATATACATATCCATATTTATTACCATATATATATATAAATATAAGTAGCAACGACTCAAGGCATAGCTCAAGCATCCGTGCATAATCATAAGAGTCTTGTACATTGATAAGGGATTACATTCCCATTTATCATGGGTAATAATGGATTCCATGCCCAGGAATCATAAATAATATAGGACACCATGATGAGAATCAAAAATAATAAATATAAGTTCCATGTCCATCCTCTTAATTAATGTGTAATGGAAGGCCATTTCTAGTAACCCAAGCGATGTGAAATTCCATGTACAACATCCTCAACCATGGTGGTTTGAAATTCCTTGTCCACAACCCTAACCAAGGACCCTCTATAATAATCTATTATATTTTCATCTCAATTTACCTGTGATTCCTCATCCACGAAGTTCTGTATAGAGAACCCTACATCACTCCAGGGGTATAGTACCTTTTTTTATCAAAATTCAATTAATAATATAACAATAAACCTTATGTAATCCATACAATAATATAATACTATAACTAAGAATTACTACCATTCCATTATACACTAATCTATAAAATTATACCATTTAATTATTAACAAACATAAATTTCATGGGAATCACTCATTCCATAAAATGATTCTCCAACATACATATCCTTTAAAAGTCAATTTTAATTCATTTAGGGAAGTTATACACACATCAAGAATTACTATTAAATTTTATTGGTAAACAAAGAACCTAAAAGGTAATTTTATTACAGAACATGAAATATTATCTTAATAAATCATTTAACTCCATTTAGACAATTCGATATTGATTATAATTAAATACACATCAAAAGGTGGTAATAATTAATCAAGGTAATAAGATTATATGATTTTAAAACATCATCCTATAAAGCTTTTGTATTTTAATATCCAAGGGGTTTCAGTCAATGTAACATAAAAAATACACCACAAAATGGGTGCTTCGAGTTGAGTTAGATTACATATAATGAATATTCTAGTTTGAAAAAATGATAACTAATATAAAAAATTAGTATTCACAGAATTAATTTCACATTTTGGAAAATAAAACATATTAAATAAATCACATGACACAACAACATAATATGTAAAAAATGAGGCTTCTTGGGATATTCCAAAATTATTATTCTCATGAATATAATTCACCACTCATCCTTTAATGAAATTTTGTTGAGTCTATTGTAAATAAATGGACGAAATAGCATAATTCTCAACAGATGGGGCATAAGAGATCTCATTGAAATAATATTCAATATTGAAATAGATACCAAAAAAGGAGGAAGGTGGAATCGTAGTGTTACTAAGGGTGAGCTGATAGAATAAATAGTCATCGATTCCAATCTCAGATGAATGATAACCATCCATTCCTTGGTGGAAGAGAATAAATATACATGCATAGTGAGATGCTTTATGAGAAGGGAGATGAAACATAGGCGTAAGGTTGATAGAAAATATAAGAAAATTATAATTTCTCCCATTTTAATGGGTGAAAATTTATTATAAATTGTTCACCAACTGTGCACACCCACAGCCTATATAGCACTACACATGTGTGGTTGGGTCATGGTAATCTTAATATGAGTACCCTGTGTGATTTGACTCTACAATTATATATATATTCTTCAAAAGGTCATGCATACATGGGTGCATGGTTTGAAAAACTATATGACACCATTCAGGACCCTCATCATTGAGGGGAACAGTTATCACTAATCATATGATAACTCAGTTCCTACCTTTTTCATTCTATAAACTATGATTTTGATGCTTGAAACCTTTGAAAAACTAAAGAACACTCGAGATATATATTGATCCTTAAACCCTATCTAGAAAAAATATTTTGGTGTTCCAACTATTGGAATTCAATTTTGAATCTGATATTAAAATTAATCATTTTCAACAACAAAAAGTTAAAAATTCTATGAAAATTTCCGAGTAAAAAAACATGGGACATTACATAATTGATCCTTTAATGATTTCAGATGGGTAGGAAAAATTTATTTAGTTGAATTTTTTTAATAATTTTATATAATTATTGATTTGATTTAATTATTTATTCTTAAGAAGAAAGAATATCAATTTTGATCTTTGCATTATAAAAAACAGCCATTGTGTAGTTCACTATATTCTATATATTCACTATTTCATTAAAATATTTGAAAATTGTACAACAATAGGTGTGATAAATTATATTTTTTTAAAAATAAAATATTCACATGACTGTATAATAAAATAGATATAATAACATGATAAAAATCATTAGAAATGAGATTCCACCAATAATATGGGAAAAAATAAAAATTATATTCTTACCATTCATGTAAAATAAAAAAATTAATTTTTTTTTTCTAAAATTACAGATTAAAAAAAGTATATATAAAGAGAAACTTATGAAAAATGAAAAAAAAACAAGGCTCAACTGAGTGATGTCGTTAAATTGACCCAAAAGGACAAGGAATTCCATACACATGAATTTATGTATCACTAATTACAAACATTCTGGTTAGTTTTTCTTCAAATAAATAAGAAGCTCGTGATAAACCTAATTGAAATGAATTTTTATCTTCCTTTTAAAATCCATCTATCTCACATGCTCTGAACAAATTCTATCACGTTTTCCTCAGGATCCCTTGATCTCATATATTGGAACAAAAAAAGGTAATGAATTCGAATAATATCATTTATAATATATTCTGATAGATTGATTCTTTAAAGTAGAAAATCCATTAAAATGATAAAAAAAGCACACATGTAAATTAGAGGATACAATATTTAAAACTTATGGAAACATAATATATATTTTTATTCACATATTTTAAACATTTAGATAATGTTTTTATTTGTAGATAATGTTTGTTTTTTAAGGTTGGGGTCGAAGCCTCATTTTTTATTAATAAATCAAAGCAAAGTCCTCTTTTAACTGGGTAGAGGGAAACCCATTACATAGCCCGAAGTCCCAATGGGCTTGTAGCTGATTACATAGCCAGTAGGCCCAAATTCTAAGGCCAATTCACATTCTGTGAATAGTAACCTGCTGCTACAGTACCGTACAGTATCACCGCCACTATAGTGCCCTGCTGCCACTACAGTGACATGTCGCCGCTACAGTACCCGCTGATGAATTTCAGAATGTGTGAATATAATTTTTAGTTGAAACAAGTTTGATAGTATTAGAATTTTTTTGTTAAAGAATTCACTCTTTTTCATATATTACTGAAGATGTTTTTCATGGATGTTACAATGCTTCTTCTAGAAAACAAAAATACAAAAAATAACATATTTCAAATCCATTATGTAAAGGAAATAAACAGAACTCAAATATATCATATCTTTTGGTAAAAAATCCCTCAAAAATTATCTTATAATTTTAGTAATGTAGATTGGAACTACATTTTATGTAAAATCGAAAATACTAAAAAATGTTTTCCAGGAAACTATTATAAGATAAAAAATAAAGATGTGTTTTCTAATTTCTAAAATTAAGAAAAATGTTTTTTGAACAAAAAATTACCACCTGATAGAAATCAAGAATTATCAAACATCTGTGTTATAAATAATTATAGTTTAATCTCAACACCTATATTTTAATATATTATTGTCTATTCATTCTATTTATCATGAAATATTTTACTGTCATTCATTAATGTAGTAATTAGTAAATATAATAAATATTGGTACTATATTTCCTTCCAGATAATTTATTCCATAATGTGATATGGTTAGTGTGATATAGGTTGAATGTGCCCTTAATGTTATATTTTGTTTGTTGGTGTGATTTTAACTATGTCACTCTTCTCTTATAACTCTGGGATATTTTATTTATAAATAAGTAAGGTTCTTACCACAGTTTTAGGTATTTGAATTCTATAGGGACTGGTATTATAAGATTTGACTACCTAGTGTTAATGAAATTGAATATTGAGATTGAGATAGTGGACTCCAGATCCTTCATTACATTTTCCCCTTCAATTTATGTACACCATAAAATTTTGTAAATGTATTGCTATAATAGATGCTATTATAGTTGATTTTTTTATTGATGACCGATCCTTACCTATTATTTTTTTATTTCTTATTTTATCATCCAGGTTGGATTATGGTGGAAATGAAGAGATAAAATATCAGCTTTATATAGGAAATTTATTATTATTATTTAATTAATATGTTCTATAATTTATATATTTGTTATATCAAAACTTTTGGTTTATGTTTTAATTTACTGGAAATGTGTGAAATTATAGAGTAATTTTGTTTTTGATTTTATTTTCTAAAATATTAGTCAATTAAATTTTAATATATTTTAATATATTTTTCTATGATGTTGATCCTTTTTAAATATATCTGGTCTAGATTTTTCTAAAGTGTGATATTAATATTGAAAATACTAAAAAATATTATTATACAAATAAGAGTTTAAGAACCCATAATTTTCTACATAAATTATATTATTCAATTGGTTATTTATTTTTCTAGAAAATTTACATTTAATTCATTGAAGGTGCATTCTTAAATAATGTGTTTTAGTGTGTGGATTACATTTTAAAGTATCATGAATCTGAGTTTTTTTTTTCATTGACAATAAATATGTGATTGGTGATATATATATATATATGATGGATTCTAAGGTAAGTGAAATTATATTTATATAGTTTCATTTATTTCCGTAGTCTACACTATATGGAGGATGAATTTTGGGTTCATATAGAAAATATAGTTTTTGATGATGAAGTTTGGTTAATAGAGGGTAGTGGGTTGCATATGGTTATTTATATAGGGGTTTTCAACCATTCCATTAACCAATTTCTATAAAATTTCATGATCAATGGATTTTGAAGGATTTATATAAATTATTCTACTAGTATACTATCCTTTTATCCTTTTATCAAATATAATAGTTTTGGTTACATAAGAAATGTTTAAGTGGATGTTTATGTTTTTCATGGATTTGAAATGATGAATATGATTGGTAAGTGATTGTTATCTCGTTTCTATGAATTTTATTCTTATTATAGATATGATTGAATTAGAAAAATTAGAAATAGTGATAGGTTCAACATATTATTTCATTTATCCATAGGTTTATTGAACATTCAATATTTTATTAGAACATCTTATTATACAATTAAACAATTTATGATATATATAATAATTGTATAATTGTGAGTACCTCATTTATTACTTGTGTAAACCCTATATTTTTGGGGAAATTATGGATTGATATATATTTTATTATAGAGAAGATGATGGTTGATTGTGGATATGATTTTTATATATACCCAATTGTATTTTTCTTATTTTTAGTGATGGTGAAAAGATCATATTGTATCATACCACCACTCATGTTGTAAGATGAGTGTGACTCAATATATAGGTTGTTTGTTGAATACTAGATGGATATATTTATACTATCTCTCACCTCCACATTATGATAATATGATTTTTTTAATAACATGGATATTCCATAATTTTTTTAATTATTTGGAATTATTTTGACACTGTGAAAATTGATAGAACATTATTCTGAGGCTCAGAGTTCCCAGAATGACGCAATGAAAAATGTTATGCTTTAAATAGCTTGTAGGAGTGGTTTTCATGGAAAAGTGAAATAACTATTAAATTAGTGCCAGGATCAGAAATATGAGAGCACAGTTACATTCAGGAAGACGGGTTTACCCTAGTTGTGACTCATGTTTATTCAACGCAGGAATCTGGTGAGAAAACCCGAAAGTGACATAACAGTAAATAAAATTATTAAATAAAATTATTTTATTTTTTTCAAATGATTATAAATCACAAACGGTGTCTTGGATTAAAAAAAATGGGATCGCCGCTAAATTTTTGAGGGAATGCTTTTCTTAGGCATATACTAACATTGGCTGGTACGGGCCACTAGTTGAAGTTAGTTTTTGGATATAAATAAACTAATAAAGTAACAATTATTTTATTTTTAAATTTAATAACTCAAAAAAGGTAACTCATATTGGAAATCCAAGAGTACCGTTGAGCTCTTGAGGGTGTGTTTTTTTAGCTAGAGCCTGACCTTGATTATTGTAGGTCGAGGCTGACTGTTATTTATTTTTTATCATTTTTATGGTACGTTCAGTAAACGTGTGGGAAACATTATCTATATTTTGAATCTATGCTCAGATTAAAGATCTAAAGGCACCATTAAATCCAAAGCACTACAGTCTTCTAAAGGTAATATTTACTGTAACTGCATTGGGTCGGGCAAAAATGATATTTTTTTTCTTATTTTAAAGAAATAATAAAATAAAATAGAGATTGTTATATTAGTTCTTTTTTTCCAATCACCTGTTGAGCGGTGGTGGTGGTGACCATGGAGGTAGTCATTCATTTAATATGGGATATTAAATGCGTTGTTACTCTTTGGTTGCACAAACACCACTCGTGTAATTAATGAGGCACATTAATTATGTCAATTAATGAACCTCATAAATTTCTCTGTGCAATACTCACTGTTTCCCCTCTATATAAATAAGGCATGGGGTAAAATTTTTGACATGACTTCATCAATCAAGGAACCTCTCAGGAAGTGATACGACACCTTCCACCGATGGAGAGAGATGCTCAAGAGGCAACGAATCGGGATCGATGAATTTCATCAGCTTCTTTAAATGTGGAATCTCGAGGTAGGGGATGCCTTTTAATTAAAAAAATCCCATTATTCTTCTCCTCGTTGTTGAATTTGAAGGTTGTCGTTGCATGAGATTTCAATGTGGTTTAGCATTATTCTAATGTGAAGTATAAATTACTACCAAATTCTAAAATGCTAAAGTTGAGGGCGTGGGCCATACAAACGATGCTCAGACCCTCAAATTCTTGATTTAATTGCGTTATTTGGAGGAGGGTTGTTCCAACATTATATTACATTGAAACCAAGAGAAATGAAACAACTACAACATTCATGGAGGACTGTAGGCCCATCCAGAATCAGGAATGGTTCACCGAAGCTCACTCAGTGGCACGTAGAATATTACCATGTGTTGCACTGGTGACAGGCATCAGTGATAAAGGCGGTGTCCGGTGCTTGTTCGGTGCGGAGGATGGCGGCGCCCCTTATTTCTGAAGTAGACAGAAGGGGACGCCGACATGGGCTGATCACGAAAATGGAATGACGGTGCGCCGTCGTAGGCTGCGATGAGCAGGATGCGGTTACGAAGCCGTGGAGAACGTGGGACCTGCTCCCTGTGGGTACCATGGGTGATTAGGTGGAACCACCTATCTATTCCAATCAAGGAGTAGAACAACTCCTTTGATTCTTTTGGTAAAAAACTTTGCGACCCCCATGTGGGCCACGCCCGCCAGTAGGCCGAACCACCCGGCGGGCCGCATCCTGCTGGTAGGCTGGGCCAGTCCGCGACCCAACCAGCCTAGCCCGCCGCAGACCAACCCCATCATGACAGGTCATTTTAACCGGGCTAGACTGGACCCACACCAATTCAAGACCACTTACGCTTAAATAACCATACCTTGTGAACCAGACGTCCGTTTGACGAAACATCTATAGTGCTGGGATCCTTATAGAATGAAGTTTATTTTGAGATACTCCAAGAAATATTTAGAGTATATTGGAGTATGTCAGGGTTGGATCGACCCCAAATCCAACTAGACCCTCGGCAATAAAATGCCAATTACATACAGACCGGGTGTCGGGTTGACATGCTGTCTGTTGTGTTGGAACCCTTATGAAACGATAGATCTTTGGATAATACATCGTGAGACTTCGTGTAACATCCTAGGTATATACGGAAATATTGAATTTTCATTTAAATTGATATTTTGTGAATTAAAAATTCATTTCATCTTAAATTTGTTGTTATGTTCGATGGTGTAACCGATACACAACAACGAGTTTCTTTGAAATCTTACATTGCACAATAATAATATAATAATATTATTTTAATCTGTAGTTAATGCCTAGCCGTCATATTGGAAAGAATGAAAAAAACTAACTAAAATATGATTATAAAATTTTGTTAAATGTTTTTACATTTATCAAATAAAATTTAGAGGTTTAAAATGGGAATGAATATAATTTTAAGCATAATTTACATTAAAAGGTTGATTTACCGCATTTTGATGGAGAACCCTCTTTAAATCTAGTAATGGTGACTTTTATAATGAATATTGGTAATTTTTATAATAATGGTAATTTTTTAATGAATATTGAACAAATATTATATTTTAATTCAAAAAATCCTTTTAAACTGATTTATTTATATAGATAGATTATATTTTTAATTGGTAGTAAAGTGAGATTAAAATATATTTATACCATTTAATCCAATGTAGGTCATCGGAAGTAATTTCACATTGAAATTGGAAGTAAACAAATGTCAATATTTGGATAGTTATTTCTAAAAAAACATGATTTTAATTTTACAAGAGGGAATTAATTTTAAATTAATTAATGCCCCTTCAATTTTTAAAATTTGGAAAAATGGATTTCATATTTTGAATGTGGAGTCCAAATTGTGTAAATTGGAAACTTTTGTTTTTACACACTGTGAATATTTAATTCTGTAAATATTTTATTTTCCATGGTTAAAAGGTAAATCTGGTAATTAAAGGTAAAAATTAATATTATAATAATATTAAATTCACCAAACATTTGTCTTACCTTATTGGTTGATACACATCTGACCATGGGCATTTTTAGGTCGATTTTGGGACCCCATGGGGCCACTTGAGAGTGATAATGAAATTTTATTTTAATTAACATAATGTAAATACAAAAATGATATAAACAAATATCTTTTAGAAAAAAAATTTACAAATGGTTGTATAAGTTAACATTTCATCTATAAAAGATTCATGGAAATATAAAAATATTTCCTACATCATGGTATATTTTTTATAATTTTTAGAATCAAATAAATTAAATTATTTATGACACAATAATGATGCAGTGCTTACATAATTACTAAATTATTTAAATAAATAAGTTTATAACGATTAAAATTATATCCAAAAAATGCCCAATTTCTATTGGATTTCTTTACATCGACCGCGATTCATCTTATCTTCTACATTAATATGTTTTGGACTTTTAGAAACTGAAAATAATTACGTAATAAAATAATATTTTCACACTTTCCTAAAGAGCCCCTCCTCCCCCTTATAAAAAGAATTCATCTCTAACCCATTCCTCACACCTCTCTAGCCCCTTGGATCGTCCAACACCTACCTAAATATGCTTTCAAGATCTCTTTGTTCCACCTGGATGAATTAACATAGGCAGTAGGCAATTCAACAAACCCTTTTGGTTCAAACCAATGGTAGTTACCCCATTTAAAGGCAATGTCTTCTCTTAAGTTCTTTTGTTTTATTTTACTTCTCCAACCCCCTAAACTCAATTTTTTACTTTCTCTTATAACAACACCAGTATATTAAATATAATAGTATGTTTTTATGAGAAGTATTCGAACTTCACTTACAAACGCCACCATCTTATGGATAAAGAACATGCTCTTTATGTGGATGGAAAACTAACGCCTCAAGAAACGATGATTGTTCAATTAACTCATACCGCCTCTCATGGTGTCCATTATGATGGAACTATATTTATATATGATATATATTAGCTTTATTTTTTCTTTATGATTCATTATTTTCCATTTATAGCATGCCTTTAGGGTTTTCATTATGGTTAAATGCGATAATTTCATTTGAGGATGTGAAGACTACCACCCCCTCAAAATGATATGACTCGTTAATACCATATGTAGGACGTATAAGGGATAGAGATAAAAATATTATATATGATATTATACTAGAATAATAGTATACCTATGTATCCGTATTTTTTAATTCCATTAAAATATGAAATAGAAATGAAAGTAGTGTTCAGGGTTACGTACAACTAACCGTCTCCATGAACGGTGCATTTCATTTCATATGTCTAAATGTTATGTACTATTTTAAATACATGTATATACTCGATATATATGATATATATGTTATATAAATCAGGAGTTTAATTATGGATAGAATTTAATTTTGACCACCTATACAACTTGTATATATAAGAAGTTCATTTTTGACACAAGTAACAAATATCGACAAAACCCCCATTATTAACTTAAATGATTAAATGAAGTTTATGACATGGTAATAAATGATATAAAAGTAATAATAAACAGAAAAACTGTTCTAATGTAAGTATAAATTTTCTTTAGTTTACTATTCATGATATTAAATAATGAACTGGTCAAGTCGGACACAAGTTAAGGGTCTTCGTCTCAGTCTCCCTTCATTGAGGCATATTTAGTTTTAATACACGACTTTATTTTATACTCTGTAAAAAAACCGTATAATTTTCATTTCCTCAAAAAATAATATTTTTCTATGAAGTTCATTACTAAATGTCAAAAACAAGTTACTTTTAATGTAAGCGGTGAGAAATACCTTTTCCATAGCCACGAGTATTATTTGATCTATGGCTATCTTAACAAGGTTTATTGTTTTTAAAAGGAAAATAAATACCATATATTCAATTATGTATTTTAGTATTTAAAATGGTTTTGATAATGTATTTGTTAAGTAAATATACTTAAATGATATATTGTGATTGAAATTTGGAAATGTTATATTTACATTCTAATTATAGTATGTGTTATGAATATGTTATGGTTCATGGGCATTGTTACGTATACGGGTGGTTCCATGATAAACCTATGGCGGGTGAGCCAGAGGTAGCTCTCTGATTCATGGGTATCATGATAGACTTAAACCTAGGGTTTCCACTTTTCTTCCTCCCCCTTCCACCATTAGCCTGGATTTCCTCTTCTTCTTCTAGTCTCGGTTCAGCTCAGGCGTGACCTGGGTTCAGAGTGGCGCATCTGGAATTCAAGTCTTCCGGCTCAAGTTTCTGGTGTCGATGGATTTGTGGTGCTGCGACGAGCGTCTCGGCCCATGATGTATTTTGTACCGATGTCTCAACTAGCACTGGCATTCAGCCCAGCGTCCCATCCATCGACGACATCTTGGCCTGGCTCTGAGTCAATTCGGCGCTGAGGGTTATGGTTCCTCGCGATCGGTTCCGATTTCCATGGGATGTTGCGTCAATTTTCAGTTCTTTGGAGATGGAAGAATTACCTCTCTAAGACATTGTATTTTGGTAGTGTTTTGGATTTGATGATTTGGATTCGTTTGTTTGTTTAGGATTCTATATTTTTTGGCTTCCTATTTTGACATTCGGGCCTCTATGGAGGTGGTTGTGAGGTGTTTTGTGATTCGACCAGGATAGTAGTTGATTATGGTGAAATTGTCTCATGATTGGTGGTGGTGATGCAGCTGGATTGACCAGATGGATCAGTCTTAGAGGAGGATTCAGAGTATGTGTTTGAGCTTTGAAGGGCTTTTCGGATTTGGTTTTTTGATAGGGTATGGCGTCAGCCGTCGGATCGGGCCTGTGTTTTGACATAGTACATTTTCTTGCTGAATTGTCCTGTAAAGGTGTAGGGATTCATCATGATCATATGATAGGGTGGGTCTGATCCATGTTGTTATCTTGTTTTTTTCTCCCTTTGACCTTTGGGTCATGTGATACCCTATGTTCATGAAGTCTGGGTTCCCCCCTTCTTGCCTTAAAAAGGGGATTATCTTATAACCATAAATTTGAAGGCCTTAAGGCTGTTTGATGGATAATATGCCAAATATAACTCCCTACGTAGCTGTGATAACTAAAATTTTATTATGATATGGATTCCACACATTTCCTTTATTATTTATTATTTCTATGTGTTATTCAAAAAAATTATTATTTCATGAGATATGTTAAAGAGCTTATGTTATGTATGTAATGATGAACTAATGTTTTCTTTCATTGTTTTATAACACTTACTAATATTTTTAAGCTCATCCAACGATTTTTAATGTTTTTCCTAAGGCAAAAAGATGAATAGGCTCGATGATGAGATCAAGGAAAAGTCATGTTATCTAAAACATGGGACTAAACACGAATCATTTATTCAACAGTTTTTATTTTAAGAAAAAATAGAAACTTTATAGAAGTTTCTACTTTTTAATTTTTGAAATGTAATGTAATAGTTATGGACTAATTCTCTAAACCAAAAAACCTGAAAATATCCTCAATGTGAATTATTCATTTATTTCAATATTATGTAATGATTATGTCTAGGTCATTATAGTTGGTATCATAGTTCGGTTTAGATAACTTTAGAAGTTAGGATATTGTTAAATTAATGTCAATAAATTAATTTATGGTAAGATTGCAGTGATATAGCATTTACCGATTACCATGTTGGTTTGTCTAAGATATTTCTATGTTTAGAATGGTTTTCTTCAGTGAAAATATGGAAGCTATGTTGGGATGCCATCAGGGGGAAGACAACCTTCAAAATCAACAACCTGAGATGGTCAGAATCAGAACTAAACAGTTTGTTGTATTGATGGAAGAACTGACTCATGCGATTAATGGTGGTGGTATCCATGCATGAGATCAGCCAGATCAATGATAGCATAATATTTTAGTAGTGTGTCATTTCATGTAGAGACATCCCCAATCATTCGGAGGATCATCCAACCTTGTGCAAGCAGAAGGATGGAATAGATCACTATAAATGATTTTTGATGTCATGGGGTGTTCATAACATCAAAAGCATAGTCTCATTTTTTACTGTATTGAAGGTGAAGCTGATAAGTGGTGGTCAATTGTGAAAAATATTGAGGATAGTTAAGATATTGATGCTTTTGATTGGGAGGAATTAAAAGGTATGTTTCTTGAGAAATATTTTCATAAGGTGATTCATCTTAGGATGGAAAAACAATTCCTAGAATTGAGGCCAGAGGATGACTTAGTGGATGTTTATGAAACAAAATTCACACCACTAGCAAGGTATGATCCAAATTTCATATGAGATCTTGATTTTAAAATCATCAGTTCTTACTTAGGATTAAAGAAACAGTATCGAAGGGATTTAGCTTATCGTGAGTTCAAGAGATATGAAAAACATGTTTGATGTGCGTAGAATGTGGAAATAGAGTTTGCTGATGATCAGGTATTCTTTTACAATTAATATAATAAGAGGACCAGGAGGCAGAAGGAAGGGAAAAACTCTTCAAAAAAGTCATATGGTATAAAACATAAGTTTATAGTTTGTAAAAATTTAGGTAAAAAGCATGCTGGGAAATGTCTTTTGAATTATGGTAAGTGCTACCAATGTGAAAAAATGGGACATAATTCTCGTAATTGCACTAATAATGATCAGGGTAATGGTAAGACAAAATATGATTTACAATCAGTAAATATTTTTTGTGTAATTAAATGGGTCATTATGAAAATGAGTGTCCAATGAAGAACTCAACTGAGGCAAAGCATCCAGACTACAAGCAGAAAGGGGTGGTGAGGTCCTTTGTAGATACTTCAGTAGATGTTGGGCCATCAAATGAAGTAGTATCAGGTAAAATGATTGTTTGTTCAGCTTATGTCAAGGTGTTGTTTGATTTTCGGTCTAGACATTCATTAATTTCTGAGAAGTTTTATAGTAAATTGTGAATTTCATCTCAAAATATGAATCCTAAATATATGGTAAAAACACTTGTTGGTAATGTTGAAACAAGAATAAATTATACGAACCTTCATGTCCTTGTGTGAAGAATGAATGTTGCTGAAAAGCTTATTCTTTCTCCTCTAGTATAGTTTGATGTTATTTTTGGTATGTATTGGATTTCTATTTACCATGCTAAGATTTACTTTAGAGATAAAGAGGTTTGTTTTTAGAATGATTTTCATTTTTTGTATAAGAATGAACCCTTAATTTTGATAACATATCAGGAAACTGAGAACTAGTAAAAGATGGAAATAAATGTTACATTGCAGATATTTTTGAAAGTAATGGAACTATTTAGATTAATGACGTGATAGGGGAAAATAATTACCTTGGTGTTTATTCTGATGAGTTCCATGGTATTATACCTGATCTAAAAGTTGTATTTAATGTTGACATATTTCATGATGCTATTCTAATTTCAGAACCCCCATTTCGAATTTCTCAAATAGAACTTTTAGAGTTAAAGAAGCAATTACAGGAGTTATCATATGAAGGTTTCTTTTGACCTAGAATATCACCATGGGGTACTACTGCCTTATTTTTTAAAAATAATGATGGTTCAATGAGACATTTCATTGATTCTAGATAACTGAATAACATCATTGTTATGAACAAGTATCCTTTGCCTCTGATCAATGATTGGTTTGATCTTCTCCCGGGAGCTCAGAATTTTTTGAAGATTGACTTGATGTCGGGGTACCATCAGTTGAAGGTAAATGAAGTAGACATTCCAATGACCATGTTTTGTACGAGATATGGCCATTGTGAATTTGAAGTTATGCCTTCTGGTTTATCTAATGCACCTGATGTATTCAAGGATCCTATAAATAAATATTTTCGTGAGTTATTGGATAAGTTTGTGGTTGTGTTCATTGATTATATTTTGGTTTATTGAAAAAGTAAATAGGAACATGAAAGTCATTTAACGGTTGTCTAGAAAACCTGAAAGGAAAAGAATCTATTTTAGAAATTAAGCAAGTATGAATTTTGGTTACAACAAATTTATATACATGGTCACATTTTTAAAAAAATTGGCATAACTATTAATCCTATCAAAACAAAAGATGGTGATGAATGGCCACGACCCACAAATATAACATAGATTCGTAGTTTTCTCGATTTGGAAGGTTATTACTATAGGTTTATTGAAAATTTTACACAGTTTTCTAGTCCAATGACTATGTTAACTCGAAAAGGGGTTATGATCATTTGGACAATAAAATGTGATGATTTGTTTTCAGGAATTGAAAAGAAGATTGGTGAATTCACTAGTTTTCGCACTACCTTCTAGAATTGAGAGTTTGTTATCTACAGTGATACTTCATTGAATGTACTTGGTTGTGTGATTATGCAGAATGATCAGGTAATTGCGTATACTTCACGTCAGTTGAAACCTCATGTGTTAAATTACCCTACACATGATTTGGAATTACCATTTGTTGTATTTTCCTTAAAATTTTGGATTCTTCATCATTAGGTAGTATAATGTGAAATATATACTGACCACAAATGTTTAAAGTATATATACTCACCCTAAAATAATTGAATATGAGATATAGGGTATAGCTGAAATTAATCATGGATTATAATTTCTTGATTCATTATCATATAGGAAAGGCAAATAAAGATGTTGATGCTTTGAGTTGAAAATGTAATGCTTTATTGACCATGTTACATTTGTGAAGAGATCCTTTGGTTTTTTATTAGATGAACTTTGGCATATAAGTTGGTGGTGTGGGAAATTCTTCTATTTTGATTCATGTGTTTTTGAAATCATCTCTATCAGACAGAATAAAGCAAGCACATAAGGAAGATATGAGTGCTACAAAAAGTTCAGTTGATTGAGAAGCACATGAGAAGGGCTCAGAGCGAGAAGGATAAGTTATGTAGATAATTAGAGGATCAATCATTCTTTTTAGGTAGGTGATTATATATTTCTCAGTGTTTCTCCATGGAAAACTGTGATGTGTTTTTGTATGAAGGGAAATTTGAGTCTGAGGTTCATTGCACATAATGAAATCATAGAGGAAGTTTGATCAGTTTCTTATATAGTGGCTTAACCTCCATGTTTATCCTAGGCACATAATGTTTTTCTTGTTTCAATGTTGAGAAAGTATATTCCGGATCCATCTCATGTTTTGGGCCCATAGGTATTTTAGTCGGAAGAGATTCATTCTTATGAGGAACAACCAATCCATATTCTTGACCGAAGAGAGCAAGTGTTGCAGAAAAGGTTAATTCACCACATAATTATTTTTTTGGAAAACCCATATTGTTGAAGAGGAAATGTAGGAATTTGAAATTTTTATGAAGGATAAATACCCCCATTTATTTGATATGTGAATTAAATTGAGAGGACACGACTTCCAAAAGGGGGAAGAATGTAACATCTCAGTTAAATAAAGAAATAATACATTTTGTTATTAATTAATATTTTTTGAATTTAATATTAATTTTACCTTAAAGGGGTTATTATGTTCGATGATGTACCTAATATGCAACAAACAAGTTTCTTTGAAATCATACATTTCAAAATAATAATATAATATTTATATTTTAAATGGCAGTTAATGCGTAGAAGTTGTATTATATTGAATGAACAGAACAATATACAATATTATTATACATGTTTGTTAAATGTTTTTACATTTATATATTAAATGTTAGATGCTTAAAATATGAATGAATCTAATTTTAAACATAATTTACTTTAAAAGAATGATTTACTTCCTTTTGATGGAGATCCCTATTTAAATTTAGTTTTTTCACATTTATATGTTCTATTTGACAAAAAATATACTTCTTTAGAATCGCGACATCAAAATTTACTTTGGATTAAATTTTGGTATTTTTCTGATAAAGGTTATTTTTTAATGAAAAGTGAAAAATACTATATTTTAATTCAAAACTACCTTTTAATCAAATTTTTTACTTTGTTATATTATTTTTTATTAGGTTTTAAAGTGTAATTAGAATATATTATTACCATTTAATCCAATATTGGTCATTAGAAGTAATTTCACATTGATATTAGACATAAACAAGTGTCAATCTTTTGATAGTTATTTCTTAAAAAACTGTTTTTGTTTTAAAAGTGAAAATTAATTTTAAATTAATTACTACCGAATATGTGTTTTGAATTTCAAAAAATGGATTATAATTTGGAATCTGGAGGTCTAAATTGTGTAAATAGCTAACTTTTATTTTTAGTCATTGTTTATATTTGCTTCAGTAAATATTTTATTTTCCATGGTTAAAAGGTAAATATGGAAATTATGTGTAAATAAATCATATTCTAATAATACTAAATTAACCTAACATGAATATTTATTCTATTGGTAGATACATATCCGAAAATACGAATCCTTCAGTTGATTTTGGGATTCCATGGGGCCACATTGGATAGATAATGACACATTATTTTAATTATCTTAAAGAAAAGAAAAAAATGACATAAACAAATATCTTTAAGTAAAATAATGTTTACACCAGGTTATAAAAGTTCCCGTTTTGACTATAAGTATTCCTTGGAAATAAAAAAAAAATTTCTACATTCTGATATTTTTTTTTTAATTTTTATATATCAAATAAATTAAATAATTTATGACATAATAATAATGAAGTGTTTACCTCATTAATAAATGATTTAAATAAATAAGAATATAAAGATTAAAATAATTTCCAAAACCTATCCAATTATTTTTGGATGATTTTATTTCGACCATGATTTATCTTATATTCATATTTAATAGGTTTTGGACACTTAGAAACATAAAATATTAATGAAATAAAATAATATTTTCACACTTTCCTAAAGAGCCCCTCCCCCCTCTATAAAAACCCTAACCTCTAACCCATTCCTCACAACTCTCAAGCCCCTTGGACCATTCATACCCTGCCCAAATAAGCTCCCAAGATCCCTATATTATACCTTGAATCTATAACATAGGAAGGAGGAACATCAACAAATCATTTTTTTTCAATCCAAAGGGAGTTACCTGATTTAAAGGTAATGTCTTCTTTTAAGTTCTTTTGTTTTATTTTACTTCTCCAACACTATAAACTATTATTATTAGTTTCTTTTATAAATAAAACAATTCCATAAAAATACTAGTATGTTGTCATGACATGTATTCAAGCTACACATACACACACTTCCTTCTAATGTGTAATGAACATACTGTTTCTGTGGATGGAAATCAAACGCCTCACGAAACGTAGATTGTTGAATTATCTTCTACCGCCTCTCATGGTGGCCATTTTGATGGCACATTATTTATATATAATATATATAAAATTTATTTTCTCTTTAATATTCTCTATTTTCCATTTATATCATGCCGTTATGGTTTCCATTATGGGTAGACGTGATAATTTAATTTGAGGAAGTGCGGACTACCTGCCCTCAAAGTGATATGACTCATTAATGCCATATAAAGGAAGTATAAAGGATGGAGTTAATGATATTATATATGATATTATTCTTGAAATATAATAGACCTATGTATCATTTTGTTTTAATTCGATTAAAATATGAAATAGATATAGAAGTAGTGTTCATGCGTATGCATGGCTTATAGTCTCCATGAATGGTGAATTTCATTTCTCACCTATAAATTTTATGTACTATTATAAATACATGTATATAATGAATATATATGATATCTAAATCATGAATATTATTCAAGATATAATGGGCTTTTTATGACATAGAAAACATGTAATTATAAGAAGTTAATTTTTGACTCAATTATCAAATATCAAAAAACAATCGTTATTAACTTAAATGATTACATTATGTTTATGACATGGTAATAATTGATATAATTGGAATAATAAACCTGAAAAAGTATCTTTATCAAATATAAATTTACTTTAGTTTATTATTCATGTGATTAAAGAACGAACTGGTCAAGTCGGACCTGGTGATGGGGACTTTGTCTCAATATCCTTTCATTGAGGAATATTTTGTTTTAATATAAAACATTCTTTTATATGTTGTATAAAAACCATTGAATTTTCATTTCATTCAATGGGAATACTTTTCTATGAAGTGTTTTATTAAATGAAAATTTTTTTTCTTTTAATGTAAGCGGTGACCACAACCTTTTCCGCCGCCAAAATTATTATTTGATCTATGGATTTCGTAACAAGCCATAATGTTTTTTTAAAGGAAATTTAATACCTTAACCACTTTTTTGTATTTTGGTATTGAAAATGGTATTGATAATTGGTTTTTTATGTCAATATATTTAATTGATATGTTTTTTTTGAAATGTTGAAGTGTTATCTTTCCGTTTTGTTTATTATATGTGTTATGAATATGTTGTGGTTCTAGGGAACTGTTACATATTCAGTTGGTTCCATGATAAACTTAGGGCAGGTGATCCCGAGATAGTTCTCCAATACATTGGGTAATGTGTCGGAGGTAAATGTGAATTTTTCTCATAAGATATTTTGGGAATATACTGTGATGGGTATTCTAAATGTAACTCCCTACGTAGTTGTGATAACCATAGTGTAAGTATGATATTAATTCCACATGTTACCTTTGTGATTTATCATTTCTAGGTGTTATTCATAAATCTTATGATTTCCTAAGGTATATTAATGATCTTAAATTTTTTATGTAAAGATGAACTAATGTTTTCATTCTTTTTTTATAACCATTACTGAGATTTTTATGCTCATCCAATGATTTTAAATGTTTTTAATAGGACCTAAATATGAAAAGGTTAAAGGATCGGATCAAGGAAAAGTCATGTTGTCAATAACATGGGACTAGACATAACTTTTTTTCAAGAGTTTTTATTTTATGAAAAAAATGAGGACTGAGTAGAGGTGTCTAGCTTGTAATTATTGAGATGTAATGTAATAGCTATGGACTAAATTTCTAAAACTCTAAACCTAATAAGATCCTCTATGTGAATTATTCATTTAATTCAAGATTATGTAAGGTTTAAGGTCAGGTCTTTATACATCGCGCTGGTTAAAATATGACTGATGGCTTGGGGAGCAGTTTCTCCTAGAAATGAGCGCACTATGTGTTGGAATCCTATGAATGGATGAGATGTGAAGAATGAAGAGAAATTCTGTGTGAATTATCCCCCACTGATTCTATGTGAGTCAACATCAAGAAATTCTGTGTGAATCAGCACCGACAGATTCTTTGGGAATCATCACCTAGATATTCTGTGTGAATATGCACCAAATAATTTTGTGTGAATCAGCATCAAGCGATTCTATGTGAATATTCACCCATCAATTCTGTGTGAATTAGGACCCACGAATGTTGTGTGAATTAGTACCCAGTGATTTTGTGTCAATCAACACTCAATGATTCTATGTGAATTAGCTCTTATCAATCCTCGGTGGGACTTAAAGGGGTTAGTACCTACCGATCATGGGTGTGTTAGCAGTAGGGCCTCTTGACAGAGTATGATGATCTAGAAATATAGAGAATCATATGTACTTTTTTACTTTAGTTATACATGGTTTGAGAAATGTATTTGGCATTATGATTTTCTATTGAGATCATGCTTGTGTTTTTTCTTTGTGGAATTCTGAGAGACCTTTGGTGGTCTCAGGTTCCATAAAGGGTATCATTATACTCACCCATACACAGGTGTCTCCCACACCATTTTGTGTCTTATGCAGACGATGGGCAGCGTTGACAAAGACTCAGGGAGCTAGGACCTGAGAGTGGATAGTAGTGATAGTTGACCTGGAGTGTTGCTGAGATGAGTAGTACCAACCAATTAGGTAGGATCCCTAGTGGATGATATCAAGAGCTCCTTTTTATGTTTAGTAATTGTTATATTTTTTCAGTTGTGATAGTATTTGGACCACTTAAATTTAGTACAGAACTTTACTACATCAGTTTTACATCGTGGATTCATCTTGTTGTGTTCTAGCCCATGTGTTTGTATATGTTTAAAGGTAATTCATTCCCATTTTTTGGATACGCCATTCTGATACACTTCACGAACCCCTGGCCCATGGAAGGTGGGCATGGGGTATTCATTGCACAATCCCTAGGGGACGGGTTGTGACAAAGTGGTATCAAAGAAGGTCGGTTCTACCAGATTAAATAAGAGTCTATGTTTTCAAAAGAGAAATATTGTTATGTGTCTTGTGTTTGGATTTCATTCTATGGAGTACAATGTTGGTGGAGTGGATTATGTATATATACACCGGGACCCTGAATTATGTTTTCTGATTTGGTACACAAAAACATTGATTAATTATGTTTTTGAAATGTTTTTATTTTGATCTCTTTTGAGTCATCTCACCAGGTATAACTTGTTCATCGTGGTTCATCCTTTTTCTCTTTCAAGATGCCTCCATGAAGACAGCCAACCAGGATTTCAATGTGTGACCATGAGGATGATCCACAGTTTGATGAGACTTTAGTAAAAGGACTTTTTTTCAAGGTGGTGTCATCAGGTGGTGTCCCAGTGATAACACATTCATTGGTCATCAGTTACTACTGGAGCTTCCGGTAGACGACTCATGTAGTCTCAGTTCCTTACACGAGTTTTATTGACAGATAACCCTGAGGTTCCACGGCAAAGGTGACTCATAAGCGGCTAAAGACTAGATTTAGGTGGTGACTGAGATTCCATCTATCCAGGGTACAATTAGATTAGTTGGTGGTCCTAGTAGTGAGCATTCAATGTGGCTCAGCCATGCGATGGCAGAGTTTAGATCACCCTGATCTTACAATGAGGTGACTTTTTCAATGAACATAACTTGAGAACCTTCCTCATATGAGGGGGTATATTCTAATGAAAAGCTATGGTGTTTGTGTTTCCAATAGAATTTATAGTTTTGACATGAAAACATGTCATTAGTTGAGTATCCGTTGAGGTGTACCGACCATTCAAGGTACACAATGAATATGATACAACCAGTGCTTCTAGGATCGGACCTCCATGCGTGATGTGTTTATTAACATCCGAGCTATAATCATTCCTCTCTGAATTAATACTTATGTTAGGGTTCTAGAGAGGACATTGGTGTTTGAGAATTCATTGGATGATAAGATATAACCTGTGAATGTCTGCAGATGTGGAAGAGGATCTAGTAGAGAAACAAGAGGTGGTATACATTTCGACATGTTATAACCACCACCCCAATGTGGCCCCCACAATGCTTAGGGAGCTAGAGGATAGTGGAAATAAGTAGCTAAATGGATTCAAGGAGTGTGACCCTAGGGATTCAAAAATTATTCAAAGTGCGGTCAGTGTCTACTACGAGCTTCAGAATTAATAGACATATGTACTAATCGTTATTTCTTGAATGAATATTTTTTAATACCTAGTGTTTCCGATTAATCCTTTGACATGACCCTTTATTCTATAGATACATATAGTGGAGACTCGATAATCACAGTTATGCGATAGTGTTATCTGACCATTGAAGAAAGAGTTTCGATTGGAATCTATTGGTGTTAGTATCAAGGCCTTACGACATTAGTTTGGGTATAGAGTGGTCATCCATTGTATATTCTTAGATTGATTGTTTTAGTAGAAAAAAATGTTGTATATATATAGGGTTAGAATGGGATTTTCCATCATCTAATAAAAAAAGGGGGAAACCCAAGCATCACGAGTTAAATTCAATCATATGATGGTGCATCCAATAACTCTTGATTCGGACAATGTTACACTCATGGTAGTATGTTTCTTGAGTTTTCAGTTCCCAACTACATTGGGAGAGTGTAGGAACAACCTTTCAAAATATGTTTCCAATATTACCTCCCTATAGAGAGAGGGAAATCTACATTGGCTTGTACCCAGGTATGACACCAGTATCTATAACTACATATCAATAGTCTTTTATGGAGCTATAAGTGCTGAGAGTATTGTTGGGAGAATGATTTTATGTTTACTCTAATCACAAGAGTAGCATCTATATTATCTCATAGTAGGACATGAACCTAGGGAAACGGTGGTGGCTGGAGTTCCTCCAAGACAATGAATTTGAGAAAGTCGATAATCCTGGGAAGGGGAACATAGTACCAGATGCACTCAGTAGGAGGTCCAGTCCACAGTTGTTGAATGTGGAAACAAAGTATCAATCCTGTATTTCATATATCCTTTGTGTATAGAGATGAAGCAACTTAACTCCAGTCTATGACTATCACTCTCCCACATCTTCTGTGAGTTCATGAGGAACATATCGGGGATGGAGACAGTGAGGCCCAATGTGATCAGATATAATCAAGATAGTATTCTTCTTGATTATTTTAATGTGGGGAGAATGTCATCCTATTCAGAGGACACACCATGGTACCTGAGATGCTTTGAGAGGAGGTGTTGAGATAATTCCACACATCCCCTTTTTCAGTACATCCTAGGGTGTAAATGATGTATTAAGACCTTCGATGTCAGTATAGTTGGCCAGGAATGAAGAAAGAAGTGGAAGAGATCAAATCTTGATGCCTCACTTGCAATCGAGTGAAGTCTGAGCATTAGGTACCATCCAGATTAGCTCAGCCACTTGACGTACTAGGGTGGAAGTGTGGTAGGATATTCATAGAATTCGTGAAGGGGATACAACATACGTCCATGGGTCAAGATTCCTTCTAGGTGATTGTTGACCAACTCAAAAATTCGGCCCACTTCCTCACCATCTGATCGTAGGGACCTATAGAGATCTTAGGTTGTATCTACATACAGAGATTGTGTGACTTCACGGTGTGCCATCGTTGAACGTCTCAGATCGCAACACCCATTTTACATCTCGCATGTGGAAGTGACTGCAGGAGGCATTCAAAACATAGCTACACCTGAGCACCACCTTCTATCCTCATAGAGATGGTTAGATGGAGCAGACTATATAGACACTCGAGGACATGCTTTGTGCTGGTGTCCTTGATTTTGGCCACAGTTAGGGGGACCACATGCCCCTGGTAGAGTTCCCATACAACAACAGTTACCACTCCACCATAGGCGTGGCTCATTTGAGTCCTTGTACAAGTGAACATGCAGATCACACCTTTGTTGGATGGACCTAGTGGTGTCAGCACATATGGGTCCAGAGTTGTTACAATTTATCACAAAGAATGAGATGGAGACCCTTAGAGTTTGAGGAGTGAGGCCATCTATTCATACACGTCTCACCCCGATGAGGATTATGGAGGTTTGGTTGTGGTAGTGAGCTATCTCCAACGTTCATCAGATACTTTAGATCCATAGAATAGAAGGAGAGGTGGTGCACCATCTAGTTATTCCCCCTAGATGACCCATGTGAATAATTTTTTCCATGTGTCACAACTAAGGAAGTATGCGCATGATCCATCACATTTTATCGATTGGGGCGAGCTGGACATCGATGATGGGGAGATGTTTATAGAGTTCTTGGTTGATATGGAGGATCGAAAGGAGGGAGTCCTTCGTGGTTGGTTGTTCCCTCTTCTGCGAGATCGGTGGTAGAACGAGAACCACCAGGAGAGCACACGGATGAGGGAGGCTTAGATTCATGCTCGGTACCCTCAGTTGTTTTTTTACCTTTGTTTTGGATTTTTTGTTCGAAATGCCTTATGTTGGGGTGAATTTGATGTCCTAGAAATCCCATATAATTTCTTTAACTATATTGAATTACTATGAGACAAAAAAATTGACGGCACGTGATTCTTAGGCCCAGAGTTCCCAGAATGATCCGTTGAAAAATATTATGTCAAAAATATAGTGCATGAGTGCTTTTCCAGAAAAAGTTGAATAAATATTAAATGGGTTCCTGGATCAGATTTCTTAGGGCACTGATAGATTCAGGATGGAAGGATTACCCTAGGCAAGACTTATGTTTAGTCAGCATAGGCCTCCGGTGAGAAAACCCAAAAATGGAATAACGATAAATAAAATATTTAAATAAAATTATATTATTTTTTTCATATGCTTGTAACTCACCTATAGTGAATCAAGTTAATAAAATAAATACCAATATTGAACATGTGACAATATTCATTCCTTAGATAGATACTAACATTGGCCGCTGCAGGCCACCAGTGGAAGTTAGTTTTTGGCCGTAAATAAAAAAATTAAATAAAAATTATTTTATTGTTAAATTTAATAACTTATAAACGGTAACTCATATTGGATTTCCGAGTGTACTGTTGATCTTGTGATGGTGTTCATAACTTAGGAAGATCATTACCTCTACTATCACAGGTTGACGGTGACTGTTATTATGTATTAAAAAAAAATTATGTTACATTCAGTAAACGCGCGGGTGACATTTTTTATCTTTTGAACAAATGATCTGATTAAAAATCCATGTGCAACATTAAATCCTAAGCACTGGGGTTCTCATAAAGTATGTTTCACTTCAAATGTATTATTAAGGGTGAAATTGTTAGTTTTTTGAGGCTTTTAAAGAAATAATAAAATTACATAGAGATTGTTATTTTATTTCTTTGTTGATCCTACCATTAGTTGAAAGGATTTGGTGGGATCCGCAGAGGTAGTCAAACATTTAATATGGGTTTTTAAATGACCAATTACTCTTTTTTGTGGACCCATACATTATGTAATTACTATGTATCATTAATTATATCAATTAATGAACCTTATAAATTCCTCGGTACGTTACTTACCCTTTTCCCCCTCTATTTAAATGGGACAGGGGGTAATGTCTTTCACACTGCTTCATCAATCGGGGAACCTATGGGGAGGTGACACATCACCTTCGACCAATGAAAATGGAATCTCAGGTGGAAAAAAAACCGGGATTGATGAAAGCAAACAGCTTTATTAAAGGCAGAATCTTGGGGTAGGGGTTGTATTTTAATCAAGAAATTCCCACAATTCTTCTCCTCGTTATTTAATGTGTGTGTGGTCATTGCGGTGGATTCGAATATGGTTTATCATTAATTTAATGTGATGGATAAATTACTCCCACTTGTTATAAATCTAACATGGAGGGTACGAGACGAATGAAAAAGGCTCGGACCCTATGCCGCAAGATTTTCATTGCGTTCTTCGGAGGTGGGTTCTTCCAACTTGATGTAACCATGATACCAAGAGGCATGCAATGACAGAATCATATCGGGAGGATTGTACGTGCATCCGGAAGGGAGAAAGGACCACTGGAGCCCACATGGTGGCCCATAGAAGATTTACCAGTGTGGCACCGGTGACCTGCTATAGCGTTACAGGTGGCAGCCGATGCAAGCTGGCCCTGGAGGAGGGGCACCGATCGGCGCCATAGGAGATTGAAACGGAGGCCGACATGGGCTAGTAGCGACAATGGTGAGGCTACATGTCGTTGTGCAATACTAGGAGAAGTTCATGATTAAAAATCCATGAGGAAGGAGGGGCCTACTCCCTGCGGGTCCCGTGGGTGATGAGGCAGTGCCACCTAGTGCCTCCAGTAATGGAGTTTAACGACTCCTTCGAGACGTTCGCTATGCAGACCGCATGACTGCCGTGCTGGTCGCGCCATCTAGCGTGCTGGTCGTGCCAGCCAGCGTGCTGGTCTCTGACCCAACGGGCCGATCCCATTGAGGCCCCACCCAACTAGGCCAGTCCCGGCCAGTTTGGGCTGGGCCAGGTCAGGCAGGGTCTCTCCGACTGGGTCGGACCAGACTCGGACCCATTTGGGCCCAGTTATGCTTAAATGACTGTACATTGCAAAGAAGACACATATTTGAAGAATCGTCTATGATGTTGGGATTCTTGGAGCGAGACTATCCTTTTGATATACTCCATGACTATTTTGGATGAGATTGGAGCACATCCAAGTTGGATCAACCCTGAATAAAACTGGTCCGTCGACACTAAAATGCAAATAACTTACAGGTCGGGCCTCCGGTGGATGTGACATTTGTCGTGTTGGAACCCTTATGACATGACTCCTTTTGTGGTAACATCTTAATCAGACTTCACTGTAGTTGAAATAAAACTGATGGCTTGTGGAGTGGTTTCTCTCAGAAACGAGCATACTATAAGCTGGAATACTGTGACTGGATGAGACATGAATAATGAAGAGTGATTCTATGTTAATCATAACCTAGTGATTAGATGTGAATCAGATCCCCGTGTTTCTCCGTGAATCAAAACCCGGTGATTCTGTGTGAATCATCACCCATTGATTTTTTTGTGAATATACACCCAACAATTTTGTGGGAATCAGCACTAAGTAATTCTGTGTGAATCCGCACCCAGAGATTCTGTGTAAATCATCACCCATCGATTCTGTGTTAATGTGCCCTCAGTGATTCTGTGTGAATAAACACATATCAATCCTATGTGAGTCTTGAGAGGGTTAGTAACTATTGATCCTATGAGGGTCCGCAGTAGTTCCTCTTGAAAGTGTATGATGAAATAGCCTTATGGATAATTATAAGTACTTTTGAACATCATTATACTTGGTTTGAGCTGTGTCATTTTATACATTCTTTGTGATTGTGATCATGCTTGTGGTTTTATATTGTAAAATTCATAGAGACCGTCAGGGGTCTCAGGGTCCCTACTATATATTGTTATACTCACCCCAGCATGGGCATCGCCCACACCTTGTTGTGTCTTGTGCAGATGACAGGAAGCCATAATTGAGACTTGGGGATCTAGGACCTCACGGTGGATGGAGACAGTTGTTATTAAGAGATGTGGAGATGATCTGAACCTAGACTTCATGTTGGATCCCCAGTGGAAGATCTCAGGAGCTATTTTAATTATTCACATGTAGTTGTATCTTTTCAGTTGGGCATTTATTTCAACCCCTTACATTCAGTACACACATTTACTACATTAGTTTTACATAGTGGTTTCATCTTGTTGCTTTCTAGTCTGTGTGTTTGTAAAGGGTTAAAGAAAATTCCTTCTCATTTATGTGATATGCCTTTCTGGTGAAAGTCGCTAACCCATGGCCTATGGATGGATGGCTTGTGGTAGTCACGACATGGGCCCCGGGGGATGGGTGTTGATAATGTTTTTATTTTGGGATGATATAAATGTGTTAAAATTGGTTATTTTTATGGAGTTATGGGTTTAGAATGAAGAGAAACTAAATCTAAAATCATGACATGGTGGTATTAACTAAGTAATTTTTTTTCAAAGTTATCTATTTTATAGAAAAGTTAACTGTACCATTATTATATGAATGAAAGTGCATGAATTATATGATATTTTATGAAATTAATAGGAATATGTGAATTATACATCAACTAAACAAATTAAATCATCCAAAAGTAATGGTTTTAAATAAAATTTATTTCATTTGAGTGGTGGAAAAAACAATATTTTTCCTTTAGTATTACAAAAAAGATGTTTCTAGACATATGTAGCTTAGTAGTGGCTTCTTCTGTTGTGATCAGTGAATGATAGTGTCATTAAAGATGATTTTTATCGTCTACATCCAAAAATATTGGTATTTTTGCATTTTTTGTGTTGTGTTTACTAGTTTACTAGAAATTGAATTCAAATTGATGATTTATACAAAAAATTTATAATTGGAATAGTAAGATGGATATGATCTTTCTATTTTTAGAGGTAGGTTCAACTGGATTACCAAATCATACTCTCAATATATATAGTTTGGGGACCTTATGTAGTATGTGTTGAACATAATGGAAAAAACATATTTCAGGGATCTTGAGTGACTCATCAGTCTCTATTGTAACACCCCGATATTTCATTGTACATTATCTCTTCCCTGAAATTTAATAACTTGCATTAATGCAACACGGAGTTCGAGCACCCCACGACTTACCAAACTAGCCGTTCATAAACCAGTTATGAATAGTATTTACAGAATTATGAATTTCATATACTCCATATAATTTCTGAATCCATATTATGTGTTTCTTAGACATTATTTATGAACAAATTCATTTTTAGATAAAAGATGTATTTTTCAAAAAATGCAATTTTACTGCCTTTTAATGGGGATCCTTTTTTTAAACCAATATTTTGACACTTCTATGTATTCAATTTAATGAAATTAAATTATTAATTAGAACTGTGACTTAAAATTTAGTTTGGATAAATTTTTAGTTATTTTTTGATAACATTCATATTTTGATGAATTTTGAAATATGCATAATTTTAATTAAAAATAAATTTTTTAATCGAAATAATTTATAGTGTTAAAATATAAATTTTAGTAGTCTTAATGTATTATTAGATTATATTTGTATCATTTAATATAATATTGGGCATTGCATGTAATTTCACTTTTAAACTGGACAAAAACAAGTGTCAATCTTTTGATAGTTGTTATTTATTAAAAACACGCTTTTTTACAACGTGAATTAATTTTATATTAATTATTTCCACTTCTATGTTTTGAATTTGTAAAAGTGGATTCCATAATTGGAATCAGTAGGTCCGAATTGTGTAAATAGGTAACTTCTTTTTTAGACATTATGAATATTTACATCAGTAAATATTTTATTTACCATGTTTAAAGGGTAAATCTAGTAAATATGGGTAAACAAATGTTATTATAATAAAATTAAGTTTCTCTAATATGTGTCTCATCCATATTGGTTGATACATGTCCAGCCATTGGCATCCTTGGGTCGATTTTGGGACGTCATGGATCCACTTGAGTGTGATAAAGAAACATTATATTAATTAATTTAATGTAAAAATAAAAATTACATGAACATATATATTTTAGTAAAACATGTTTTGAAAGGGGTTATATAATTTATATTTTAGACTATATATATTCATTTCAAAGAAATTTTTTGTCCCTGTATCTTTGTTTCTTTTAATAACTATACATCATATAAAAAAAATTATTTATGACATAATAATGATGCAATGGTTACCTCATTATTGAATGATTTAAATAAATTATAATATTAAAATTTAAAAAGTATCAAAAATATATAAAATACTTATTGGATGATTTTATTTAAAACATGAGTCATTTTATCTTTGACTTTAATTAGTTTCAGACCATTATAAACCTAAAATCATTATATAATAAAATAATATTTTGCGGACATTCCTTAATAGCCACCTCTCTCCCTTATTAAAGTCCCTCACCTCTAGCCCATTTGTCACACGCGTCAAGCCACATGGATCGTCCATCCTCTGCTAAATTAAGCTCACATACATCCCTCCCATCTTCTTAGAAGCCTTGAATTAGGTAAAAGGATCTTTATTGAAGTCTTTTGGTTTAATCCAAAGGGAGTTACCATATATAATGGTAACCTCATCTCTAAAGTTATTTTCTCTCATTTTACATCCCCAACCCCCTAAAATATCTTTATTACTTTCTTTTATAACAACACCAGTATCCAAAATATACTAGTTTTTTGTTATGAAACTTTTTTGTACTACACAAACACACACCTCCATCTAATGTGTATAGAACATAATGTTTCTGAGGAGGGGGAACTACTGCCTCACGAAACATTGATTGCTCAATCTTCTACTAACGTCTCTTATGGTGGCCATTAGGATGGAACTGTAATTATATATGATATTTATGATATTTATTTTATCTACAGTATTTTTTAATTATCTTTTATAGAATAACATTATTATTTTCATGTTGTATATATACGATAATTTCATTTGAGGATGTGTGGACTACCGTCCCCTCAACATGATATGACTTGTTCATAATATACATGGAACATATAAAGGATGGTGTTAATGATCTTATGAAACATATATAAAATATTATGTTATACCGGAATAATAATATATATATGTATCATTTGGTCTTATTTATTTTTAAAATAAAAAAAATGAATGGAAGTAGCATTCGTGCGTACATACGGATTACCGTCTCTACAAATGCGATTTGAGTCATTCCCCATCATAACCATTCAAGAATAATTTAATTTTATTATTAAAAATAATATTTAAGAACATTATATCATTCCTGATATGAATCAAATACATCCTATCAATAAAAAATTGACTTACGTAACGAATAATATAAAGGAAAACAAATCAGTTTACACATGAAAAAATGATACTACTAAAATGTTATTAACAACTAAATATTAAAAGATCATATATGATATAATATAAATGTATTTGGTTACCTTATAATTTAAAAACAATGATTTAACTATAATAAAAAAGAGTTTAACGTACCCCTGACCAAAGAAAAGTACAAGGTATGTGTTAATTCCTCAATCTGATTATTATCTGGGATTGTTTATATGTATGTATTTACTCGGTCATATTTATAATCCATGTCCAGGTTTCATAAAAATACAATCATATGTAATATATTAAGGTTTTATGGAAGATAATATTTAACTATATCATCATTTTAAATGTTTTAATGATTTATTTTTTAAAATTAATTCTGTTAATGTTCATGTTTTCAAAATAATTTTTAATATTTATTCATATGGACATAATTGAATGATAATTTTAATACTTTTAATGGTTTATTTGAGACAATTACTTTAATATAGGATTTGAGGATTATTATAGAATAAAATCATAAAATTCTAGTAACGTAGATATTTTGAAAATTTCCCATGAAATAAATCCATGTCTGGATACGAGCAGATAGTGGCTGCTCCGGTACAGATGTACATATGTGTAAAAACTACGACAAAGAGTTTCGGGTTAGATAGTGGGTATCCTAGTACACGACAACAAGCCTTTCTACACTCTTGATTATGATACTCCTAGGGGATATGCTTAAGATAATTCATATTTTATTTACAAGTCATTATGATGGATTTAGGAGTAAATACTTCCACAAATTTTTTTATGATTATAGATTATATGGATAATATTTTCAATTTACTTAAGTTTTTTTACATGATTAGAATTATTCATTTCGATTCATAAAACTACATACTTTATGCCATTTTTTAGAAATTGTTCCTGGTAGATGGAATGATAACTCCAACAATACAAATGATCCAAATAGTAAGAAGGATAATATATTTCATTGTATTAATCCAACATATTGAAAGGAAATATTCTCCAATATATTATCATCATATGAAAAAATAGTATCATGTATTAATAAGATATGTAAATAATTCTTTGAGTCTTACAGCTTTGAAGGGAATCCAGTGAATAAAAGTATGGTATAGAGAAACATGGATAAAGGGAATCAGGGAATGAAAAATTTTCCCATATATGATAACTATGGAAAAAACATCCTTGGTAAATGATAAAAGGGAATTGTAGTCTGCTATAACTGTGGTGAAAAATGACACCAAGTACGTGATTTCAATGGTAAGAAAAAGGTTTCAAATTTACAATGCATTGTCTATCAGGAGTTGAAACCCTATGCGAATCAATATACCAATCACCAGGGTATACAAAAAATGATATTGTTGGATAAAAATCAAGTTATGATATTATCACAGATGAAGAGTAATGACTAGTTTTCTTATGTTGATATTAAATAATTATATCCTTTTAGTGTTGTATAAATGATGTACTGGTTATAATAATTATGGAATATATAAGGATTGTACTGGATTACAATTTTATTAAGGATTTGAGATTGTGTGGTACCAAGAAAAGTGACTCAATTTCAAGTTAATCTTTTTGGAAAAAGTATGGTTGAAGCAAAGATAAATTTAAATATGTTCCTCATACTGTGGTATAGATTTTGGAATAAGAGATTATTGAGTTGGATAAATTATATTGGATATTATTGACTACATTGAACCTAATTAATGGTTTTTATTCCATCATTGTTGGTGATTTCAACATATTGTGATTTTAGGTTTATATCCAGTATTCTAAGATTTTTAGAAGGAATAAATAATTGCATACCTCTTCAATAATGGTTTTCTAGCTATACATTTTACTACTATATTTTATGAGATTACACGATGAAGGTATTCACATGTATATTATGTGACCTTCATTATAAATTTTAGAGTTTGAGTTTGAATAGAATAATTGTGGATATGTCTAATGGTGGGAATATATTATGTTTGATATTGGCCACTATTATTAATGTTAAATATTTTGTTGATAATATTTTTGGATTTATATAAAAAGGACAAACCAGAGGTCCGACGACAACCTGTCGCATCTAGCCAGGCCACGAGACTTGAACCTGCAACTGAATGGAGACAAGGGTAATCATATACAACATGATTACGTGATGTCCTAGTTTGTAAAATATAGTTTTTATAAATTTTCCGACAAATGAATTATAAATTCATTATTTTTGAAACACTATATGATTAGGATAAATAGATTATTTTTGTATTCTAATATATTTTTGAGTGAATGATGTGTTTGTGGTAGGAACTAGTTGAAGGATAAAACTCTACTTGTCATGTATATTTCTTCCTCTTATTCTATGAATAAATTAATTCATAAACTTTAGGAAATGGATCTTAAAACCAAAAATGTGTTATCCTAATACATTATGTTTTGTTTAACCAATGATATTTTAAATCATCAATTATTGATGGCTTTGAGGTTCTCAATTTCACAATTGATTATGATTGATGACCTCAATCACTACCTATTAAATTTACATTTTTCTACAATTATGTGTCTCTAATTTCCACCAATGTTAGTCTAATCAATACCATAATATGGTGGTTACCTTTTTATTTCACTTTCCCTATTATTAAGACTAAATTTGTTTATCCCAATATCCGATTTGGGTTTTCCACAGAGGTGTTTTTTTATTTTTTTACATTTATTTTCAATGAAAAATTTCAACTTGAGTTTACACAATTTTTTGATGGAGGGGAGAACGTAACACCCTATGATCTCATAGTACGTTATCTCTTCAATGAAATTAAATAACTTGTGTTACACATAGCACTGAGTTTGAGTGTACCATGACTTACCAAAATAGCTATTCAAAGAGAGGTTATGCATAATATTAACTGAATTTTGAGTATTTAGTAGTCCATATAATTATGGAATCTTTATTATGTGTTTCTTTGACATAATATAAGAACAAATTTAATTTTTTCAGATAAAAGAAGTATTTAAAAAAAAAGAAATTTTACCTCCTTTTAATGGTGATAATTTATTAAAACCAATATATGACACTTTTATATATTCAATTTAATAAAAATAAATTATTATTTAGATTTGGGAGATAAAAATTTAGTTCGGATAAATTTTGGTTACTTTTCTGATAACTTTCATATTTTGATGATGAGTGAAAAATACTAAATTTTAATTGAATTTTTTTTTCGAAATAAATTATACTGTTAAATTATACATTTGAGTAGTTTTAAAGTATGATTTTAATATATTTTTATCATTAAATTTTATTATGGTCATTTTATTTAATTTCACATTTAAAATGGACATAAAACGGTGTCAATCTTTTGATAGTTATTATTTCTTAAAAACAAGCTTTTTGTTTTGACAATAGGAATTAATTTTAAACTAATTGCCGCCACTTATGTGTTTTGAATTTGGAAAAATTGATTCCATATTTGGAATCAGGAGGTCAAAATTGTGTTAATCGGTATCTTTTATTTATATACATTGTGAATATTTATTTCAGTAAATATTTTATTTACCAGAGATAAAGGGTAAATAATGTTAATAAGGTTAAACAAATATTATAATAATATTATTAAATTGCACTAGAATGTGTCCTATTCCTATTGGTTATTAAATATCTGACCATGGACATCCATCAGTCAATATTAGAACCACATGGAGCTACATGAGAGTGATTACGACACTTTATATTAATTAATTTAAATTAAAGTCAAAAATTACATAAACATACATCTATTAGTAAAATTTTATTTTAAGGGTTATATAAGTTATCTTTTCGACTATAAATATTATGTTGAAAGCTATAATGATTTCTTATATCTAGTTTAATTTAATTTTTATACATCATATAAATAAAATGATTTATTACACAATAATGATGCAATGATTACCTCTTTAATGAATTATTTAATTAAATTATATTATTAAAATTACAAAATATCCAAAATTAGTACAATTCTTTTTGGATTATTTTATTTAGAATATGATTCATCTAATCTTTGCCTTTAATTAGTTTCAGACCTTTAGAAACCAAAAATCATTATATAATAAGATAATATTTTCAAACATTCCTAAAGAGCTCATCCTCCCCCTAATAAAAAGACCTAACCTCTTACCCATTTTTCACACCTATCAGGAAACATGGCTCATCCATACTCTACTCAATTGAGATCCTTACATCCCTATCTTCCTATTAGAATCCTTACCTTAAAGCATAAGGCACTTTAAGGAATCCCTTAGGTTAAAACCATTGGGAGTTACCTGATTAAATGGTAACATCTCCTCCTAAGTTCTTTTATTTTATTTCACTTCTCCAACCCCCGAATTTCAATTTATTAATTTCTTTAAAAACAAAAATAGTTTCATCAATATACAAGTAAGTTATTATGAGGTGTATTTAGATGAAACTTACACACACATAAATCTAATTGGTATAGAACAAAATGTTTCTGTGGACGGTGAACTACCGCCTCACGAAACGATTATTGTTCAATCTTCTACTACCACATTTTATGGTGTCCATTATGATGGAACTGTATTTATATATATGATATATATGATATTTATTATTTCTATAATCATCTTTAAATCTATTTTATAGTATACAATTTTTCTTTTCATGTTGTATATATATGACAACTTTATTTGAAGAAGTGTGGTCTACCGCTCCCTCAAAGTGATATGACTCATTCATACCATACACGAAATATATAATGGATGGTGTTAATGAACATACATAACATATAAATAATATTAAATTTTACTGGATTAATAATATACCTATGTAACATTTGGTCTTTATTCCTTTTTAAATAAAAAAATTAGATATGGAAATAGCGTTCATGCGTACGTATGGATTACCTTCTCCCCGAATGCAGTAAGATTCATTCTCCATTATAACCATTCAAGATTAATTTAATTTTATTATTAAAAATAATATTTATTAAGATTATATCATTCTGGTTATGAATCAAATACATCTTATCCAAAACCAACATGTCTTACATAAAAACACATATAAATGAAAAAATAAGTTATCACCCGAAAGAGTGATACTACTAAAATATTATAAACCAATAAATATTAGAAGATCATATATGATATAATATTTATGTATGTGTTTATTGTATTATTTAATAACAATTATTTAACAATTATACAAGAGGTTAACATACCCTCGACCAAGGAAACGTACAAGGTAAGGGTTAATTCCTTAATCTCGTTATTATCATTGTTCGTTAAATGTTTTAACGATTTATTTTTATAAATATATTTCATTAATTTCTATGTTTTCAAAATAATTTTAAGGATTAATTCATATGGACATAAATTTTTAAAAATGTAAATTTTATTTAAAAGATTCAAAGTGGGATGGTTCAATTTTATTAAAAAATATATTTTGAATAAATTCATTTATAAATTATGATACTTTTAAATGCTTTCACTAAAAAATGATATTTTTCTGAAAGGGTTTTACTGATTATTTTCAACTATGTCTACATCATTTTTGAATATTATTCTTGATTGATGTTGATTTATTATGAGTAAAATCTTTAATATTGTATTGAATGAGTTATGATATGTTTGACTGTAAATGTTCTATTTTTATACCATTCATGTTTTATGGTTAATGTATTAACATTTCGTATTCTAGTTTTAATAAGAATGTTTATGTTATGTTTCATCAACTTCATACGAGAAATTCATTGGACTTAATATGTGATGATTGGAGCCCTCTATATCTCCTCGATTAATTAGTAGGTCTCATTAGACAAACTAGTGTCTTGGAACAAGGGCTTGACAAAATCTTATATGTAGTCTTGGCATGTGTCCATGACTATGTAGTTATGATGTCTGAAATTGTGGATTCCATCATTATAAAAGTAGATATTGATATTACATGTGATTATTCGACTATTAGAATATCCATGTGAATATCTAAATGGAATTATTTGAATTATCTTTGCCATATTATACTGAATTTTATGTTTAAAATGATTTTTTTAGTTTTATAAATTTTCTAAAATTTTATGATTATTTAGTAATGTTTCCATTGTATTGTTATCCATACTGAGCATATGCGATCACCCCTCTATATGATTTATTTTTCCCATGAAGTGAAGAAGTGTATTATGACTGACCTGTATAGATAGTCCAAGAGTTATGAATGTGGTCAATGGATAAAATGTAGTTATTGTTTTTAATATTATAATATAATGTAATGATAATGTTTGTAGTCTATTTTCCAAGGCTGTTAAATTGGTCAGTCTTTCAGAATGTGATCCCTTGTAATCTTTCCAATTTTTTAAAATAATGCACTGACTATGGGTAACTGTGTTCGGGGCGTTACATCTATGAATTAATGAATTATTTAAATACAAATGAAGTGTAATAATGTTTCTCCCAAGGATGTAGAATGCATTGTAAACCAATGTTTTCATTAATTTATTATATTTACTCAAATTTTATGAATTTTTATTAATGTGGATATTTTTGAAGTGAGGTAAACCTTTTTGAAGTGATTTTCTTTAACATGGATTTTACCAAGTTCTAGAACATTATGTTAGAGAGTTACATCTAAAATCTGTTTTCACTAGGTGAGGAAAGAATAACTATTTCTAATTTCTTTTTGAAAGGATTGAGAGGATTAATTCACAATATTTGTGTCACGACCCGCCCTCGAGGCCCGTGCCATGACTACCCCAAGCCCGCCTTCCACAGGCCAGGGGCTGGCGACTAGCACCAAGGCGTAAATCACGGTAAAAAGGGAAGGCATTGCCTTTGTAAAGTAATCAAGTACCACAGAGTAAGCAAGAGGAAAAGTAAACACTAGGTAAAAATAGAGTAAAACTGAAGTGCAGAAAAGTAAATGGGCCAGTATACAAACCCAAACTGAAAGTAAAGTACAACTCGAAAGGGAAAACAACAACTGTAAAGTAAAAGCCGCTACACCGAGCTGTCCACTGAAAATCCCACCTGAAGGGTGGGTACAGATAGCTCCACTGCTCCTCGGGTCCCGCCGTCCGATCCAAGCATGTCCCGCCCTATGGTCCACCTCCAGGTACCGTCTTGCTCTGCAAGCCTCAACCACGATCAATGCTATCCGTCGACTGCAACCAACACAACGTAGTGTGGGCATAGCCCGTGCAGGGGTGAGTATCAAATACTCAGTAGGGACCCCGAGACCCCTGAGGGTCTCCCAAAATCCACAAAGGATAAACCACAAAGGAAAGATACAATCACGAAGTAACAACCGAAACTGCTTAGGTATATGCCCATACATATATCTAAGTCATCAATTTCCAATATGCTCTAACCTCTGATCCCAAGTACAACTCAGTCCATACAGGAATGTATACGTATTCCACACAAGAAAAGTAAAACGTAATCCACACAGGATAGCACAACACATTCCACACAGGAAAGCAATAGGATTCATCTCACACTGGCATACTTATTTGAAAGATTATAGAGATGATCACTGATCCATCTAAGACATCGGACCCACAAAGGATCGATAGATATTAACCCCCGCAATGACCCACACAGGATCGAACCCACACAGGATCTGTAGGCCCTGGTTCACATAGGACCGCTGAGCGTAGACCCACACAGGATCAGACCCACACAGGATCGGTAGCACTGATCCAAACGGGATCGCTGAGTGCTGTAGTCGTCGTCGTCGAATCCACTAAGGATCTCTGCACAGTCGTCGTCGCAGTCACAGTAGCAGTCGAAGCCAGCTCTAGGGTTCCCGCACACAGCAAGCTCGTTCTGGAGGATCCGCTCCACGAGCCGAGAGGCTGATACATCAACTGTCACAAAGTCTAGAGTTGATGTATCCAAAACTTCCGTATCTTCAACAGGAACTCAACGCAACAGACGGCGCGTCAATCAGACGCCCGGTCTGAGAGTTATTGGCTTTTCCGTCCTACGGGCCCGGTTGGTTTTCAAGGCAAAACCAACCCGACCGTACTCCACCTGCGTCCAAACCTCGGGCAGAATATTCCAAAAGATCAGTCTTACTAAGAGGAACTCAACAAAGCTGACGACACGTCAATCAGACGTCCGTAGCTCAAGATATGAGTGTTTCCGCTCCGAGGGCCCAGTTGGTTTCGTGTACGATCCAACCCGGCTGAACTCAAAGTATTCCGAAACCTTGTATGCGATATACCGAAACGACCGTCTCGATCCAAGGATCGCATTGATGCTGAAGGCGCGTCGTTTGGAGATCTGTAGCCCGAGTTATGGGCATTTGAATCCAAACCGCTCGGTAACAGGGGTTTTGGGCCCGGGCCATCCCGGCCCGAGACCCCCCCGGTTGGCCCGAAACGGGTCGACCCGCCCCAAACAGAGTCGACCCGGCCCGCTGCGGCCCGGCGCGGCACGGCCCGACCCGGCCTGGCCTGGCGGACCGGCCGGGCATGCCGGTTCGGCGCAAGGGAGCGTGCTGGGCGCGCTGCCAGCTCGGCCGAAGGCCGAGGTGATTGGAACGGGGGGCGCCAGCCCCCTTTGTGAAACCGTGGCCCCCCTCATTATGGGGGGCCGTTTTGTTGGTTGGGGGAATTTATTCCCCCCAGTTTGCCTCCCTTCCGGCCGGCCCGACCTGGCCGGTCGGTTCTTCCTCAACGGGACCGGCAAAGGCCGGTCCCCTTCCGGCTTCCAACCCCGGCGGCCCGGCTGGCCGCCGGTCTTCTTCTTCCGCCGCGGCCCGGAACTGGCCGCGGCCTTCGTCGTCCGGCGCGGTGCGACGGCGTCGTTCCCTTCCGCCGCGGCCCTGCTCCGGCCGCAGTGTCTTCGACTTTCTTCGACGCGGCGCTCCGGCGTCGCGTCCTTGCATTATTTTACGACGCGGCGCGATGGCGCCACACGTTTCTTGCTGTATGATTATGCGCGGTGCGACGACACCGTGCCACACCCGTTTCAATCCACAACATAATCAACATGAAAAAGGAGGAGGGTCGGCCGTGTTCGTGCGGTCCGGCCCACTCGCGTTATCCGCTAACAATTGGACAAATTTCACGAAGAAATAAACACGGGTATAAATAATGGGAAAAAGAATAATAAAATAAACCCATACCTCAGATTCAAGTGCGGAGCACGTCAACAAGCCGCGGAAGACTAGCGTCGTAGAGGTCGGGCGTCGCGGAAATCGAACTTCGTTTCCGTTGATGTCGAGGTGCGTCCGAAGAGGTATGTCACTGGAGAAGCTTCGTAAGCTGACGGAGATAGTCCGAGGAGGAAACGACGTCTCCTTTCGTTGACACGGGAAGAATATCGAAGAAGGGCGTCGTCGATCTTCGGAAACACACCGGCTACGAAGAAGAGAAGCGGCGTTCTTCGTTGGAGCTTTAAGTGTTCTTCATGTTCTTCATCAATGTAGAAGAAGATGAAGAGAGAGCTTCCCAAAACCTCTCAAGGGACAAAGTATACTATCCAAATAAAATAATCTTAAAGCTTATTTATTTACATAACTAAACCACTTGAATTTCAAATGTTTGAAATTAAAACAACTCAACTCAATTAATAACCCAAGTTGTCAAGATTAATTAAAGAGGAGTTATTGGGAGTTTAAAGAGGAGATGAAGTGTTAGGGTTCGTGTGGGCCCCACCACACTTAATCCTCTCAAGGGAGGTTAAGTGGATGTGGGTCCCACCCCTGACTCGCATTGGGAGGTTATAACCAAATTGGATAAAAATAAAATGTGTTTCCGCATTTTATTTAACTTTATTTTAAAATCCCCAAAACTAACTCTCAACCCGCATAAAACGCAACCTCGGAAAAGATCTCCTTATGCGAATATCGGCGCTGCCAGATCATCGGTGCCCTCGGAATTCGATTCCGGACACCGGTTCAAAAGATAGAAAAACTCGCTCGTTCGTTCACTGAACGTACCCGGGACAAACTTCGGAAATTGATTTCGGGCACACCGGGCCTCGGAATCAGGTGCCTTCAGAAACCGCGTTCTTGTAAAATTTTAAAGAAAATTAAGAGAAAAGTTTCCTTTAATTTTACGGGCCTTTACAATTTGGTATCAAAGAGATTATATATTAGAATCCACATCTGTTTAGCTTACGTTATCTTACTATTTTTTATATATTTCTATGGGATTCATTAATTTTTGAGGGATTAAATTAGAACAAGGGAAGGATAAGTAATTTTTTTTTGATGAAACCAATTTTAGATTAGTTAAAATAAACATAGAAGACTCTCAAATTAAGAAATATATTGAAATTCTTTTGATGCATTTCAAAATGGATGTAATGGGAAAATATAGATTTGAAGGAAAATTGTTTCATAAATATTTATTTATTTAGGAATGTGTTTATAAAAAATTTAGAGGGGAAGAATAAAGAATATTTGATTAAAATTATATAAGATATATATGGGAAATATATAACATTTAACAAAGTGTTCTTGATTTGGAGGTTATTCAACATGACATTATCATAAGGAAAATCTGCATTACATTTTTTGAAGGATTTTAACATAATACGGAGCCCCAAACATTCTATAAAATTTACATTTAAAGATAATATTTAGAAAATTTTGTATTTATCGTATATCAATGAACCTTGGGAGGCCATGGATAAGATTTTGAGCAGTACAAGTGGGGAAAACATTTTTTATTTTCTAATATTCGGAAGTTCAATCTCAGTGATATGATGTAAATGAAAGACATTGTAACATATTATGGTGGTGGATTAAATATTAACAGAAGTGGGTGCTCACATCACCAAAAAAATAATAAGGATAAAGAAGGGAAAATGAGGGAGAATATTATAGATATTTTTTCCAACATTGGTCTTTTTTATTGGAATTGTAGAAGGAGAGGTCTACTCATGAATTATTGTCTTGATAGAAAGGCGGCCACTAGAAGGAATTATTATAGAGTACTGAGTGTATTAGTATAGGGTAGTTTATATCCTCTGGAAATTGATTCTAGAAAAAAGGAAATTTGTATTATAGATTCTAGTATTTAATTTCACTCCAAAATAGTAAGAGGATGAATACCAAAAAAAATTGTCTAAATATTGGTAGATTACATATTATTGATGAGGAATATATCGACAATATGGGAAATGGAGAAGAATACATTTAGTAACCAAATTCGAGTTTCCTCACACCAAAAGATGTCTGTCATGTTATAAGACTTCATAAAAACAAGATTTTAATGGGTTATCCAGATAAAGAATGTTTAATATTGTGATTTAAGGATGGATTTTGGATGATTAATCGGGGATCTCTTGTCAAATATAAATGTGCATATGAAGGGTCATTATATTTGATAGAAAGGGTGGTTATATCAATAATAACTAGAACATCATCATTTAGACGTATTAATGTGTAGAAAATTTTTTTTGGGAAACATGGTGAGAAAAATATAAATATTTTTGTGGAACGATTAATGTTGAAGCATGATCAATTAGAAATATAGTTGATTGTGGAATTTTTGCAATTAAATTTTCTTATAATGTAAGGTACTTTTTTACATCCACTGAGGATTACACATGATAAGTGTGGGTTTACATTAAATAACATAAATTACATTATTTGGAAGATTTTTTCAATTGATGTATATGGTGGAAAGAGAACCAAGAGAATGTCTAAATTTCTATATCATACAAATGGTATAATGCTTACCAGAATGATTTTATAGAATTAAAAAAAATGAGGAATCATTTTTGAAAATAATCTTCCATTAAAATATAAATAAAATTTGAATGCTAATAAAAAAATAAATTGATAATTAATGGAGTAGAAAACAAGTATATTGTTACATTCAATAATTCTTATGATTTATTTGTCAATAGTAATGCTTAGAGTAACTTACATAATTAAAAAAATTCCCTCAGTGCAAGTTGGAAGGAAGTACACAAAAGAACTTTGTTTTGGAAATGTCACATAAGTTACTTACCATATATTTTTCATACGATTCTCAAACATGAATGACGATGTCAAAAAACTGACAGGATTTATGAAAAAATTGGGCATGCTTTTTCATGGTATATGGAGATGAATACATTGAATTTTGTATTTTTTATGATGAAAAAAGAATTTATTCATTAGTGAGAATATTCTCTTCAATAAGAGGATCTTGTGGAAATATTATAACATGATGGTGTTGGTTATTGATTATAAATATTAAAATCCAATTCAAATTTACCGAAATGGTGGTTCCAAAGGGTCACATGTTCTATAAAGATTATAATTCTCTAAATATAATAGATTTTATCATATTATTAAATAAAATTTAGTGGGTTATATAGAATTTTCATATGTTCAGTTGAATGAAGACATATCTGTATGGATACAAACATGTGAATGGTGTTCAAGAGTTCACGAAGGAAAATTTGATGAAGTTACATTTACAAAATAATTATATTCAAAGGTAAATTTGAGAATATATTCAAGTATTGAATATTATTTTATAGGTATTATGTTAATCTAATTTTCTAACATTAAAAATATGCATAGGAACAAAGGATTCTAGAATAAAATGACACTCAAGGTGGTCATAAAACACATGATTTAGAAATATAGGAGGAGTTAGGTTCACTATGAAAGGATAACACCTCATAGATATTAAATATACCACTCAATAATAAATACGTTCGGAATAAGTGGGAATTGTAGTTGATTTAAAAAATGTAACTGAATAAAAATATATAAATTATGGTTGGTTGGGAAAGGGTTTTAGTTGAAATAAGACAATAAATTTCATAAGATATTATCTATTTCATTTAAACAAAGAAATATCCAAACTATGTTATGTTTGATTTCCATAAAAAATGGGCACCTTAGAAAAATGATGTGATGATGGCTTTAATAATTACAATTTAGTTGTAAAAAATTTATATAAAGAACCATGTTTGTTTCATTGAAAATATGAATCAAGGAATTGTGTATAAACAATAAAATATTCTTTATGGTTTGAAACAAGCCCGATCATATTGTGACAAGATTATTTATTCATTTTTAAAATATAAAAGTTTCATTTGAAAAATGTATAATAATTGATGATGTTGAATGATGTTTAGAAGGAATGAAATCATGATATTAATTTTTTACTTGGGTGATATGATGTAGGTAAGTCCAAATATTAAGATGATTTGGAATTTAAATGATGAATTTTTTTGGGAAGTTTGAGATGAAACATATTTGAGAAGCTATGAAGATATGGGATGAGGATTGATGATGATATGAAAACCAGAATCCAAGTTTTATTATAGTGGTATTACATCTGGAATATCATTGAGATTTTTATATGGAGTAAATATAAGATAATTTCAACACTTCTCATTGGTCGCCTTAAAATTTCATTGGAACAATAATCATGAATGGAATAGGAAAAGAACTTCATGGATAATGTTTGACATTAATCACTAGTTAAAAGATTATATATTCTATGATGTGTACACATCATGACTTTCGCCATCTGGTGGGATTGTTCACTCAGATTATAGAATATATAAATAAGTTCATTAAAAATTCAGTAATTTGATAATTTTATGTCTCAAAGGAATATAATAAACAACTATTTATTTCAGAGATGATGATCCTTTACATGGGTTTGTTGATTAAAAATGTCACGGTGATTTTATTTATTGGTAGAAAACAAATGGATATGACTGCACTTTCAGTGGATATTTGTTATGTTATTTGTTAAAGAAAAAATAGGGGATTTCACTTTCTAAAATTTAATGAGATTCTGTGGTTGTTAGTGAAGCAAGAAATGATATGGTATCGTTATGGTATGTGTTTGGATAAAATGGTTATTATTTTGTGATATTCTAGGTTTAATTGATTTACCTAATAATCTAGTGTTTCATTCAAAATGTAAACACCATAATCTGAAGTACGTATGTATATGAAAGATGCTAGAAGATGTTTTCTAGGAGTTATATAATGTTTTTGGGTAGATGATTCCATGATATACAAACCAAGAGTTTGATCCCATAAATAATGAGGCGATATAAATTCTTATTTGGAAAGGAATTTATACAAGGATGTAGATAATAATTATATACAACAGAAATAGAAGGTTATTTTCAAAAGTAGATTGAGGTGTTTTTGTGTTTTCTTGGAAATAATCTACAAGTTGGGGATTTTTGGGAATGCATAATGTCTATATAAATTGAATGAAATCATTAAACTAGATATAATGGCTCTTAAGGATCTACAATATTTTATAGATGTCGCAGTGTATGTGTTTTTTCCTTATGATTTTTGGAAGAAGGGATTTATAAGGAAGTTGTTCTAATGGGGCTCCTTCCAATTTTCATGGCACAAGGTGGTGTCATTCCAGAATTATTCAGTTTATACTGATGGATGATGGTTATGATTGTATACGTTATAATGTTTTTCAAAAATTTACTATAGGTTGTGGTAACACTATATATTTTTATAAAATATTAATGATTTGGATAGTGGATCAGATGGACTCATACCCTTTTCATATGTTGGTGTAACTAGAGGAAAATAATTCACTATCCATATGTAAGGGAAGGGCCCTTATGCAGTGTGTGTCAAAAATAATTGTGATTACTTTTTTTAGTAATATTTAGGGACACATTTTTACTTATTTTGTAGAGTTTTATTTCAAAAGAAATGAATGTTTTCAATATTTATCCCATGCACATAAGAATTTCAGTCCAAAAAATATAAAAAAAATTATTTACATTATATCATTTACATTCAATTTATAAATTTTTATTGGAGGGATATTTTATGTTGTGATCTCAAATTTATTATAGTGGTGTAAGAAAACATTTTTTCTACCAAATTCATGAACATGAAGTCAGAGAGTTCCATCCATAATCAGTTCCCTCTAGGTGATTCCATAATAAATTCATTCAATTGTTTAAAAAAATGAATGGGTTGTGGAAATATCCATAATATAATCTTATTTTTTTATCATACATATCATATATTTTTTATCATATAGTGATAATGATGTAATTATTTTTTATGAATTTTTATTAAATGTTAAGAGAGATAAAAATTTTGTTGGTGTTGTTCAAACATTACAAATAATTTTTAAAATGTATCATAGTTCAAATATTTTTTAAATTTCTTAAATGTCAGAACATTAAATTTTTAAGAATCCATCAATGATATATATAATTCATGATAATTTTTTTAAGATAATATTAGGAGGCCAATGTTGTGGACCAGGTTTTTCCTGAGTTTGACTCATCATAATTTTGAGTTTCGTAGTCTTGAGACCTTCCATGGGGAAAACATATAAATTTTAAAATATAGAGAACCTAAAAAAATATTAATTAATTTATTGGTTCTGAGATATAGTGTTAACCCCCATGCTGATCTTCTATAAAAAAAATAATAATATGTATCCTCAAAAATAATATTATAGAAATATTTTTTTATTTTAATTCATCATGTGAGTGTTTCTGATGAAATGCATATATCTATTGAATGATTTATTCGATGGGAAAATCAATACAAATGTTGATTTTGATAGAATAGTTTTACCCTAGAAGGATATAAGTTCTTAATGCAATGGGTCCCAGGATAGTTCATAGTAATGGGTGGATTTTGAGGACTAAATATTTAATAAGTTTATTTAATTGTAGGAACAATTTAATTTCACTATTCAATCCATTCTATGATTTTCTCCATAAATTTTCAACATTATATCCACAGAAGATCCCTAGGGTGTAGTGGGAGGTACAAATACTTGATGTTTTCAATGACATCAAAAATGGTTCGACATATGAGATCAAATATGCAGTGGTATCATTGATTGTATTTCACATTGATGATGATAATAATCATGGTTTAACAAATTAATCAGCGTGACAATTATTTTTATGAGTAAGTACATTTTCATTTTAAATAATATATTGTACATTGATTCCTATTCATGATTGAATCCTCATAATAATTATCTTGGTGAATAACTGAATATGAAATTGAATTTCAAATAAAACAGTGGTTAAATATTTGATTAGAAAATACTAAGATTTGAATAACTAATGAATTTAGAGAATTTATTAGGGATCTTTATTTCAAATTATTTCTCCATTATTCTTCATATGCATAATTGGATTTTTTAAATTCATATTTTTTATTAATGATTCATAAATGATGATTCATTTTTGCAATCTTTGTCTCTATAACTGCATAAAGATTTATCAACATTGATTCATGGAATAATATTCTAATGCCATGGAATTTTGATAGAGTGAATTATCTAAGTCTAAACACTACTAAATATTACCATTTTATCAGTGCTACAATTATCATTTCTGAGAACTAAAATAGAACTAATGTTTTAGTTCCCATAAAATTTAATCTTGTTTTTCAGCACTAATGATGTACTTATAAATGAAACATTTATCTGTGATAAAAACAAATAAAAATGGAACCCATTATCTGTGTTTTTTGTACAATCAATTATGGATTCCATTTATCATACCATTTTTACTTATAATAATGGGTGACTTAATTAGTTCTAAAAAACACTGATTAAATTATTATTTTTAAAATACTATTTTATGCTCAATAGACACCATCTGTTAGTACTAGCCTACCTCACCCTCACATTATCAAGTGAGAGGTCCCCACCCTCAACCCATCTATATCTACGCTTTCCACCTCACCCAACAATTTATAAATTCTCATAACTTGATTCCTTATACTCCTCTCAACCAACTCCTATGATTCAAACACACGACCTCAAGGTTAAAATTGAAAACCCATTTGCACTACAAAAACCTATTTTTTCAGTATTTTGTGATATATATTTGTATTTTTATATAAATTCATGCATCTTATTTATGTATTTATTCACATATATATATATATATATTCATATAATTATATATCTTTATATAATTACATATATTTATATAACACTTTAAAATATAACTATAAAATATTTTTTTGTGTCTCTATATATTTGTGGGTGTTTATATTTATATTCTTCCACGTGTTCAAATATATATTTATATATTTATATATTTAATTTTAATTACATTTATTCATACAATTAATTTTAATTACATTTATAAAATATGTTAATGTATGTGTGTTTATATTTATATACACATATGTGTGTGAATGTATATAACAATAAATTTATGTACCAAAATTAATATAAATATATATATCTATTCTCTTATATAAGAATATATACATCAATATATATTTATTTTTTAATAGAAACACACACACAAAACCAACACATATTTATATTTAGCATTACATGTACATTTTTATAAGGAAATACATATTCATAAATTTTTATTACAAAAATAAAATGGATAATTTTTTTAAATAAAATGATTATTTTTTATTTGGATAAGGTTTATATATTTAAGAATAAAATCAATATTTTCAAATATATATTTATACAGCTCAATTTTTAAAATTAATTATATCAAAATATATAAATATTTAATTATAAATAACACTACAACATCAAAAGTGTTAAATTTATACACTGTAATATCCTTATGAGTTTAATATCGTAGAATAAATTCAGTCTCCAAAAGAAAAATAAGAAGTCCAACTAAAAAACTGAAATTTCATAAAATATTTAAATGGATATCTCAAATAAAAACATAGTTTTATAGCCCTTTTAGTCATTTTTATCTTAAAAATACTATCTTGGGTCCCCCCAATAATCATGGTGTATATATCTTAAAAGGATTTCATTTAAACCTCATGGAGCCCAAACAGACACCCATATCAAAATTTATGTTCATATGAAGTTCATGTTATGTTTTCAACCTATCTAAATATATAAATTAATTAATAAATTTATTGTATCAAAAAATTATTATAAAATACCTATTACATATAAATAATTTTTAAATTATCAATTGATATTAATTTACAATTATTATTTGAGCCGTTTTCAAAAATTATTTTATAAATTATGTGTAAAAATGAAAAAAAATTATATTTAGAGTGTAATATTAAAGGGTTTTATTCTAAACTTCTATATGTTAAAATAAAAACATGTTATAAATAAATCCATTTAATTAAAGGATGTTTTCTATAGAACCACCCCCTCTGTCATATTCCTAATAAATTTCATTCCATTCTCCCATAATTAATTATCCCCCTTATGATTATTTTTCTTTATATGGTTTCTACTCCCTCCTTGTGCTCCCTTTCCAGCATAAGCTAAGGTTTCCCAACACCCACATCACGCACCTCAATAGATTCTCATTCCTCTAGTAAAAAAAACGCCCCTCTGTATGATATCAATGGTTTCCCCCCTTCATATCGTGATGATTACCTCTCACCATGTTCATGTGGTATCACCCTCTCTAAAAATATTTCTTCCTTTATAAGATGACTTATACTCCCTTTGTGCATGCCTTTAGGACTCTATAAGAAAATCAGGAACATATCCTCAATGACTCCTTGTACATGTATTAGAAACACCCTTTATGAAACATAGAACATGTTGTATCCCTCATGAAACCCTCATTGAATGGAAACCCTTACATGACTAGTAGTATATAAGGATTATCCATCCTTTTCCTCTTTCTCATTATACCCACAAAAAAACCCTCATGGGAAAGTATCATACAAAATCCTTGCATATAATTAAAATCAATGAATTAGTTTTAATATTTTATTTTCCATTGTTAAGGTACATAATGAATCATTTTAAATTAAGGACACTAAATTTAGAATCATGGGTACATTGAATAACATAATTGGAATACTCTATTTTGATTTTGGAATTATTTCAATAGATTTTGAAAATTATGAATAAATGATGTCTTGTCTAATTTCTTCAGTAATATTTTTTTTATTACAATGTTATGAATAACTACTTATTTATAAAATAAATCTCATTCAGTATAATATATACACATCAGTTTAACCATACATCATTTGGTATATATATTACTATAATGTTCATTTAATATAAGTCATATCTGTTACAATAAGTTTTTCTTATTTAGTTGGATTTATTATAAAATCCATGTTAATTTTTTCGTATCAAAACATAAAAAAATTTTATTTTATAACCTTTTATCCTAATAAATAAAGGATATGGGATGTTTTTAATATGTAATTCAAAACTGACCCTATGTATGAGTCATTTTATGAAAACTAATCTCAGGCCACTTCTAGAATGTTGGGTGGATTGAGGAATTATTTTTTATTTATTTATTTTAAAAGAGAAATATATAAATTTTAAAATATCAGTTTTTAGTTTTTTGAAAATGAAATTATATTTATATTTTAAATTTCTAATGATTTTTTTGTATGAATAAAAATTATTTATATGTTTTTATTATATAACTTCTGTTTATATATTTAATATTTTTTTCAAAAGTTTATTTAAACATGTTTATTAAAAAATTTACATAAAAATAAATATAATAGAATTTGTTAAATCATGGATTTATTGGTCAAGATGAGTATATTATTATAAAGATAGATTAAATAAAAATCGTGATACCTCATTTGATCATAGATCTATCAAGGAAAAAATATGATGTCTTTTTTGTGATTGATAATTTATAAAATGGATTAACAGAGTTGAAGAATAATCGCATTAGATTAAAAAATATATAATCTAATATAAAACGTTAGTATGACCTAGAGAATGTAATGTTGTTGAACTATCAAATAGAATATCCCAACACAATAACACCCCACCCCATAATATTGATACACTAGATACTATATAAGAAATGTTCAACAATTCATATTGGTTGGGTAATATTTTTAGTGTAAACAATGTCAAATAATATATTAAATACATAAATAATAATTAATTTTTATTTCTATAAAAGGGTAAAATATAAATAATATCTTCTATGTTATTAAATGATTGAAATCAAGGGCGTTGTGAAGGAAATAAAAATTAATCCATTCTATATTTTATAATAAAATTATTTTTCAAGATTTTATTTACATTGAATCATTGATAATGAAATGAATAAATTTTTTTTAATATTTAAGTGATTATTTTATGCAATTCATGATTTCCAAAACGTTTTATGAGGATAATAAAATTATTAAAATATTGGCATAATTATTCAATGATGCGTGTTTTTTAATTAAAAGTTATTGTATTGAGGGGATGATAATGAAAAGGAAATATGTAATAAAATTGAAACATATAGTTGGATGAAAAAAATTATTTAATAATAAGGAAACATTAAAAAATAATGTTTTATATCCTATATAAATAAATTTTTCAAAAATATTTTATGGATAACAAAACTCTCATGAATATGAATTTTCGTGAATGTGGAAAATGTAATGATGAATTAATGAGGCAACCTCGAGACCCTGAGGAATGGAAAAAATTTAATTCCACACGTCATCAATTTTATTTATGTCCTTAAAATGATCTCATAGGTTTTCAGCTAATGGATTTAATCCTTTTGGTAGCATGAGTTCAAAATTTAGTATTTAGCATACAATATTGATACCTTAAAATCATACCCTATTGGATTGTATAAAATAAAAAAAATATTATTCTTTCAATGATTATTTCCAGGAAACAAATTCCATTACCTTTCATATATTTATATTTGTATCATCTTGTGAAGGAGAAGGAAGAGTTGTGTGTTGATGCTGTTGAAATCTATAATGTCTCCGTGTTTGAAAAGATTATAATGTGAATTATAATTTTATATAAAATCATTGACATTACTAAATATGGTAACATATTTGTATCGAATAAATAAAACTTATTATCTAGTACGACTTGTAAATTTGACACAATTTTGTTTCATTTACTTTATAGAGACATGCTGTGTTTTGGAGGAATTTATAATTTCTTGGTTATAGTCATAATTTCTTTGATGGAAATGATGATTTTCAAATTACCCTGAGAGAATTTAATGGCACATAGATTTTATAAAATTTTAAAATTTAAATTTCTTTTTTTGAACGACAATAACACAATGTGTTAATGAAAAGTTACACTTGGGGAATAACAGAAACGATGGTTAAGAATAATTAGAAAAAGATTATTTTTTTAATTTCTATTTTTGGACAATTAAATGTTGCATCTTTATAATAATATCTTTCATATTTTATAATATTAATATGATTATTTAATTGACACTTTATTTAATTAATGTGGAAGGAAAATACATTGTATTAAGGCTCTAAATTATTTTCAAACAATTTGAATAATAGGGGGCTTTTGGTATAATGATAAAGTTAAATTCCAACCATGTATTTTCACAATGAAAAATATCATGAATAGAGTATTTTTTTAAATTTATTGGGAATATGTAGTTTATCAATGGTTATTTGAGTAACTATTCTAGATGTATCAATATAAGTGATCATAAAATATTAGTCCAGAAATTTCTTTATTGTTTTTTTATTGTGTAAAAATTACCTCCCATTGTAATAAGTAATATGTTTCGAAAATTGGGTTTGATAATATTAATATAGAAATGTGTATTATTTTATCCAATATATGGTAAGGATATCAATTCCATTGAAGTTGAAAATTTTTATCATTGGTTCTTTCTAAAAAAACTATCTATAGATAATTTTCACCCCTTAATTTTCTTACTTTCATGATTCTCTTCTAGATGAATCCAATTGATGAACTTTTATTGAGTCTTCCATTACAATTTATATTTCTGCATTATATTCAAAGTTAATTTAATATTTTGTACATTTATTAAGTTTTACCAAAAAAAATTTGAAGATAAGTATATTATATGTGTTCAATGAATCAAGTGGTGTTATGAAAAAAATGATTGAGATGTCATATTGTTTTCATAATTGTTTTATTTTAGTTCCAAAACATATATATCTATACATTATTTATTTCCTTAAAACGTAATGATATGAAGTATCCATCAGACCATGTCAAATATATGGTGTCCAATGAATCAATTTAATTTGATAGAGTGTGTATATAAATTTTAATCCAATTCAGATCATAGTTCTATTATACGGATATGTTCGATAAAGAATAATTTAGCGTTGTTTTTCTATTAAAAAAAGAATGAAACATCATGATTATTGATATTTATCATGAACTAAGATTAATTATAAAGGGATAGTTTACGGTAAGGTAATAAAAAGTTTGTGTTATGATGTTTCGTGAAAAATATTTCATAAATAAAATCAGAAAAAGGAGTGGATTCAAAAAAATTGAAGACATAAAGTAACTACGTTTTTATGAAACATTTGAGGTCTAAAAATATTTAGATTTACAGTGAAAAAACAATTATCCGTTCGAAATTTATGATGAAAAATGATTGTGGAATCATTAATGAATTTATAAAATAGTGGTCTATGAGAATTGGCATTTGCAGGATTAAATTATATGGAAGTTTTCCCTTTAACATAGTCAACATTAATTACCAGTTTTCATCAATCGATGAAAATTTTGTAAAGTCTCATGAGCCAAATTTTATATTTAAATGATATAGAATAATATATTCATGTGTATGAAGTGTTTCAAATTTTTTTTATAATAATGTTAACTGAATAATTTTGGAATGAATTCATCAGTAATAAGTTTTCAAATGATGTTAATGAAAAAATGTTTTTGAATGATGCTCAATCAGATGCATTTTTTCATGAAAAGGCAATGGATTATGCGTTTCAATGAATTTTATCACAAAATTGGTATATTATTTGGAATATTTTCAATATGTTCTTATGAATTATTACCATACTAAAGGTTCATAGATATTTAAAAAAATATTACTATTATTTTTCTGATTTTTCTAAATTGGATGACCAAGGATTCATTAATCATGAAAGAAAAAATCATAATTCTCATTAGGATCTAAGGATGGTCAGAAAGAGTTTCTTGAAACCTTTTAATAAAAAAAATTATTATCATTTAAATATATGAATATATTTAAATAGTGAATGATTGGACAATATATTCAATGTTTAAGAGGAATTTTTTAATTTCAATTTTACACTACTCCCATATGTTTTAGAGGATAATTGCCATAATAATAGAGTGAAAATTTGTTGAGTTTGTGTGTATAATTTGGGATGCTGGGAGATGATTTACATAAGTGATGAGATGGCTGGTCAAATACTGTAATGATGAATCAATCTAAAGGATAATTTTTAGAATCTCTTATAAACTATTTCAATAAGAATGGCGTGCCGAGATGATCAAACAAACTAGTTTTATAATCAATCATATGAATTGGAAATTAGATCTAGTTTTATCATTCTAAGGGTATTGAATTATTAATGTGTTGGATTGGAGGTTTATATATATATATATCTAGGATGATATTCCTAATCACTATAGATAAAGAATGTGGAGAGGATGAAAAATTGATTTCATGAAAAGAATGTTTTCAAGAATGTTCAATAAGAGAAATGAAAAATCATTAAATATTATCGGTGGAGTGTCTTACTATTATTAATGAAATTTTTAATTTTATATTATATATGTGAGAAGAACATGAATTTTAATAGATAATATTGTTCAAATAATGTTATGGATATTTAATAATCATTGTAACCACTGAAATGATTTCATTATAGTGGTTTATATGGTATTAGATTACTTCAAGAAAATGTGAAGGACTATATACACATATAGAGTAGTTAATGAGGTAAATAGAAGCATTAATGTGGTTATTCATGGTTATTGTTTTCCAATAGTGTAATTTATCACTAATAAAAGATTAAGGTTTTTTATTAGGTAAAAATCATAAAATAATGAATATTTCTGATTCACCCTTCTATATTTGAGTGATCCCACAGATCCTGATAGGCTATTTTATTTGTTGTTTGAGAGATGGTTCCATTCATTTAATCTTTATTGGTGTTTATAGAAAAATTATTATTTAAAAGATATTTAGATTCTTATCAATAGTAAGTGTATACCATTCATTTATGGTAAAAAATATCATATCTGGAAGATTATAATGTAACCATATATTATATATATTGGTTATGAATTTTTAGAATATAGTATAGATAGTTTCCCAAATATTGAGATTGTTCTCTTACAAGTTTTTATTAAGAATAATTCGTAGATTTATTGGCATGTTAGGAATGATATACATTATTCACTCTCTAAAAGTAAATTTATATGGGTTAAAGTATTGGGAAAAGAAATTGAATCATGGAGTAGAAGAAGAACCCTTATAACAGAAATATAAATTGGAATGAAGAAAATTTATAGATATATATGTTTAAATATAATGTTCTTAAAATGGTTAAAGATAAATCTGTTTGTAAAATCATAAAATGATTTAATAAAATTGTATGCTTTTATGAGAATTTGAAAAAATAAGTTTTTTTATAGTATTCTATGAATTATTCTTTGTATGTTTGATTCTAAGGTTTCACCATCCTTAAAATATATATATCTTGAAACTCTATCTTTGAATGATGTACATTGAATTATCATCACATAAGAAATGAAAAGGAAAATGGTTATGAAGAATAAAGAAATATGTAATATAGAAATTACATTCAAATCAATTAAAAATAATATATAAGAATTTTCTCAGGAGATATGTCATTTTATCTAGCACCAAAGATGTGGTGTGATTTTTTAAGGAATTAATGTATTTATTTTCTATAAAGGATAATAGTTTCAGTTGAATGTTCAAAAGATATTTACCCCAATAGTGACTTAGTTTTGAGTCAATTAGAAAATTCAATGTAAATTATCCATGGAGAATATAAGATGAAGAATGTTTTGAAGATGATGTTATCAATTATATCCCTAAAATATAAGGGAGAAAATCAATTTTTTATTCATAGAGATGTTATAAGAAGTTATCTAAATATATAAGGGTATATTTAATTTCTAAATAAGAATAAGAATATGATAGTATAGTGCAAGATGAAAACTCTAGTGATAATGATACAAAAAAATTACTTATTGAAAAAGTGAAAGATAAACATATCACTAATGAAGAAATGAGTATATCTAATAAATAATTAGAGACTCAGATAGAGTTTATGATTAAAATATATTGGGGGGAATAAATCTCAAAGAATATTAAACATTAAATAGATAACAATAAATTGAATAATATATAGTTTTAGAAAATAAAAAATAGTAATATTTTAATGATGAAAAATCCATGTTTCATAATTAAATTGATGATATGGAGAAACTACTTGATGGAGAGAATAATCTCAACATCATTCTTGATGAAAATATAATGTTGAATCCTAAATAATTGGATCATATTAAACTATAAATTTGAAGCAATGTGAGGAATACAAAACATCGAAAACATAGATTTAGCAGTTTTTTAATGATCTATTAAGACTAAAAATCCAAAATATTATAAAAAAACATCTTAATAGGTTAACAAAAATGGTTAAAATATTTATAAGATAATGTAAGATTCCCATACAAGTGGAGTTAGAAATCCAAAAATTTAAAAGGTTTTAATTTTTGAAAAATTATAAAATACAACTTGGGTTATTGTTAAGGATTGGAAGAAATATAAGTAATGGAAGAACATATTAAGAGGATACAAACAATTTGGTACAGAACAATGTTCTATGGCGGTAGGTTAGAATGGGGATGGAATATAAGTTCACATTTTGGAACATCCTTTACATTATGAAGGAAAATATAAATTCAAACGATATTTGTGGATATAAAGATGCTTTTGAAATATAGTGATTATTTATTCATTTAATAATAAAAACTATAATTAATAATATAGGAACTATATGATGATTTTATGTGGGATTCAATCCACTAAAATAATATATCCAAATAAATTGAGTTTGAGGATTGAAAATATTGTCTAGCCTCAAAAAGGTTTTTGTTAAATATGTTATCATCTTTGACAAATATATTAAGGTTTTCTTTATATTTTACTAAAATAACAATTTTTATATATGAAATCTCAAAATGCATATGAGATGGACTAAAATGGAAAACAGGGGGACCTTTGTTTGAGTCTTCTCTCAATATTACTTAAATAAAACGGCCCTGGATACTAAATTGTGGCTATTCTTCACATATAACCAATAATTTGATGTTTTTTATGAATTTGAAATATTAAAAATAGGGAAAATGACTTTTTTAAATGTTTTTTCCATCAAATTAAAAGTTTTTAGATATTCTAATATTTGGGAAGATATGATAAAATAAAAAGAGCCTTATTTATTGATGGATTGAAAAAAAAACCTGTTATGTGTTTGAAAAATTGATGATAAAGGAAATAACGTTTTAGTTAGAAGATATGGTTATGTTGTTAAATTAATTATACAAGGAAAATATTTTACAAATGGGAAAAAATAGTATTTTTTCAAGTTTGGGATGGATTGGGTAATTTCTATATGAGCATGATAGATGAAAATAATCAATGACATATGATGTTGGGTTATTTGTTTTAGAGGAACATAAGAATGCAGATATGGAGGGAATGTATTAATTATATTATTAACATGAAAATAAGATTTTTGATTTCATATTACAAAATGGGTAGATTATATGATGAGTACATATGAAAATTGAGATACATTAAACGCGTCCCTAGGAGATGTTACAGTCTGACATATGATGGGCATGAGAATGTAATCAACAAATAAAAACAATAAATTTATTTAATTTATTGATGATTTTAATAAAATAAAATGTATTATGTTTTTGAATCATCATTAAGAAACTCTCAAAATTATTAAGAGATTAAGGAGATGTTTAGAAAAGAAATGCGGATATTTTTTTAGAATATTCGAAGTGATAATGATGCTGAATACAAAATTTGGATGTTTATAGATTACAATGAATATAGTTGAATTAATCCCATGTTTATTTAACCATACAAAACAACCTAGAATAGTGTATTGGTTGGGAAGATAATTAATTTTTGTTGATATGGAAAAAAAATATTGATTAAACATGGTACTACTTGATAAATTTAAGGAAAACTGTTATAAATGATGTTCAAATTTAAAATCATTGTTTCATTAGACTAAGAACAAATATTAATCCCTATGATATGTCACAAACATGGCAAAGACATCATATGACATGTTTCCCAACCTGGTACGCGACATGGCCAAAGGGGAGTTCACTATCGCCACTGGATGGCACATGTTCCCAGATATCAAAAATGACACATGGTAATGGTTAACCCAAATAATAAACGAAAATCGAACAACAATATAAATAAAAAAATGAAAAACAAACAACCAAGCAGGACCTTATCTCATTTCAGAGTTATATTATTTATAACTTGAACAATCATCCAAAAAAATAAATGATTATAAAGGAAAACTCAAAATCTAAATCAACCCTCCAAGCAATAAGAGTGTCCATTTCTCTAGGCAACCAACACCAACCTGTATGAGAAGACCATCAACATCATGAACCACCATCACTAAGCATGAAGTCAGAACCATAAATACAAAGACTGTATGGTCTACATAAACCGAAATGTATATGTTGGGTGTGATCCAAAATCCCAGTATGAAGTCACCAAATAAAAAGAATTTATACCACAAAATGAAAGAGATAAATAAATATCTTTATTCGAATTTGTGAATTTAGAACAATTTTAAGGAAAATATTTAAAAGATAACATTTTAAAAGAAAAAACTTGAGGAAAACTATTTCATAAACACTAAATTAATGTTTAAGGTAATGATACATAAATAAGACACACACACACACTAGTGGTACCCCGTATGTCGACGTATGTTACCACATCATAAATAATAGAGAACTGTGGGTAAATCCCATAATGTAGCTATCCCATATGGGAGGGTAGAGACATCGAACCATGGTGTAAACGTGGAATAATAACCACCATGATCTATGATTCTATGCACGAGCCTCTAGTAGGGAAATACATCCATAACCTAGTGGTCTCCAGTCATCATAAATGTTTACTTAGTATTGTAACATCAATCATTCAATATGACACTAGGATGAACCACTTCCGTAGCATCTAGGGTACTAGTCCTAATCTGGCCACCAACGTTCCCAGGATTCCCTTTTATTCTAAAAGTATCCACATTCACATATCACACACACCACCACTTCCATAACCCATGTAAAACACGTTATAAATTTACCAATTCAATGAAAAGAAATTTTTTTCATCGTACACATGATTAAGGCCTTTTTCAAATACATTTTTATATCATAAAACATCATTTATAAAGGATCAACAAAGGCATAAAATTAAAACCATAAAATTTAATGTCCAAGAACCTCTCTAAATCCAAACCAAAAACACAATCAATCATCAAAAAATATTTTCATCATTTAAGCCTAAATCACATCATATTTAACGGTTCACTACGTAACCATCACACCAAGGTATTCCCTTTTTAAAACATATACACACCTAAAATATTTTAGAAAATATTCATCATCTCTCTCATAATTCATTAGGTCATTTAGAAATTTTACAAAGAAATTACACGATGTACCACCAGGGTTTACAACATGAACGCACTAAAAATCATCTTTTAAAATTTATCACACCCCAAAAATTGTTTCAAAATATGATTTGAACCTCCGGTATAATTTAATAATTTATTCAAACAATTTAACGGATGCTTCTAAATAGCACATCAAAGGTTTTACATGAATCAATCCCATTTTAACGTATAAAAGTCTCTTTAAAAACAAAATAGACATTTTTTCATATCCAATAAAACATCGAAAAAACACATATGATTTAGTAAGTCTAATTAAAAAATTTAGTAAAACACTTAAAATTGTAAGAAAATGATTACAAAAATGAAATCCCATCAATTAATTCATAAAAAACCCACTTTATCCTTTAAAATATTTTTAGTACACATGATTTAGATCTAATGATTTGGCCATTTTAACATTTTCACCAAAAAAACACACTAAACCACACACCCTAATGTTTATTTAATTTAACCTAAGAAGAAAAATTCATTCACACCACATAGACAATCCAAAATACTCAGACACATTTTTCGCAACACCTAACTAGATCATATAAAACATTTATAAATTCAATAAAATTTTTTTTATCAAAGATGTGATTGTTTAAAACCACCTACCTCAGTGTAGGATGCTCCGAATGTTCAGTGCACCAATCCAATTGCTCTCAAAACACACAAAACCAATATCAAAATAGACCGTAAATTGTGGATTTGAACAAAACATGATAACAATTGAACCCCAAAATTAGTAGACGCTAACCAAAAACTCTAAGGAGGAAGATGTAAGGATACCCTGGTGGTACGTACTAGTGTTGAAGGGATTAGAAGGCCGGTGTAAGGGATCTGGGGGATGGCCATGTGAAAAGGGAGGTTTCTGTAGGTGTGTTGCACTAGAAAATGTGTTGTGCAACTGTGTGAAGTATTGCGAAGTAGTGTGGGGTGGCATGAGGGATGTTAGTCGGATTTGTCATCAGAGGTTATGCCAACATGGGGAAAGATGGTGTGAGATAGCTAACCGGGAGCAGTGTTGTGGTGCCACGGTAGGTGTTCAGGGGAGATGGCGAGTTGGTTATGACGGGGAAGGTGGATAATGATGTGACGGGTTCGAGAGGGGGAGCCAGGGCGGTTTGGTTGATGTAAATTGGATCCAAGGAGTGGCAGACTAGGGTTCCATAGAAGAAGTGGCAGGTGGATAAGGGGAAAATTGCCCTAGCTAGAGTTAGTAGGGTTGTTTGGGGAGTTGGGTGGCACCACATGAGGGCCTCAAGTGGGAGGGGGTGCGACTGACACCCGGGGGAGGCACAAGCCCTAATAAAAATGGAGGAAAAATTAAAAAAATAAAGAACCAAAAAAAACTAAAATAATAATAATATCAATGGTAATCACATTACACAATATTAACAATAATATTTATTACCACAATATTATAAACAATATTATAAATATTGTATCATTAACACTTTTAGAAATAATAATAATATTATTTTCAAAAAATATTATTATTATTATTATTTAAAAAAATTCATAATGTTTAAACTTATCATTTTTATTTTATTTTTTTTTCTTAATAAAGTTTATTTAATTAATTGAATCGGTAAAGGTCACATGGTTACCTATGTGAGGCCGCGCAACATTAACCATTTGAAGCAAGATTTAGCCAATAGAGAAACATTCTTTTTTAAAAATTAACTCAAAATATTTTAAGCTGTGCTTAACCAGGAACTACATGATGCCCCAAAATTAATAAAAATAATAAATTCAGAAATAGATGGTTTGGAAATTCACCCCACCATAGAACATTCAATCATTAGAACGTCTCAACTAAGGATGAACCACGAAGTACAAACTAATACTCCCTTGAGGTTGAAATAGGGTCCCTAAGAAAAACATGTGAAAAGTGGGGAACACACAATGCTCAGAGAAAGTGACTTAAATGAAATCATTAGGAAACCTGTAAAAATACTTATCGCTTTGTGTCACCCACCCCAAAGAGATAGGACCCCTCCTATTTACTAATCAAGGAAAGGAACTCTCGCACCCACAGAAACCAACTTCAAAAACTAAAACACCCCAAAAACCATTAAATGAAAACCACACAATTTGACTATAATTTCAAAAAATATCAGAACACATCAAAGGAAAACTCTTGTCACTCACCACCATTAAATATTAATAAACACAGCCCAAAGGCCGACATGGGTAAAGGACCATGGGTATCCCCACTATAATAAACTTACAAACGCCCAAGAAGAGACTAGAAAACAGACCTAGGGAGGCATGAGAAGACTACCCACCATCGTGAAAAATAAATATATTGATTCATTATAGTCACATATGAGTGATACCCACCATGGGTCCCCCCAACAATAGAATTTTTTTAAGGTTCACAACATTGATATTTCCTTTCAGTGACCAAACACCCCATCACAAGGGGTACGGAGGGAAGGGCCTAACTAATATGGTGTCAAAACCCCAGCTGAAGACTAAACAACTTCTTATCATCCATGGATTATCAACAATCAAAATTGAGACAAACTTACCCAAGATGTCCCTTAAGGACAAATATAAGAAATTACATTAGTTGAGATGAATCCACTAGGACTTTACGGTATGAGACATCCATTCCTCCACATATCCATGAGAATCCTCACACACCAAAAAGGGGCATTCAAAATGGAACATCTAAAGGAAACTATTTAAACTTTCTTCACCTTCAAAATTGATTACAGAAATAATGTCGGGGTCCCACACACTCTCGAGGTTCCTGACCATGCACCAACTTCAATCTGAGTCCTATGGCTGGATGCCTAATATTTGTAGAATCTTATCCCATGTAGTTATGCATTGAAGACTCCTGAAGAGATCTACCACTTTTTAGTGCCGCAAGAAAACATAATGAAACTAAGACAACACCATCTGACACATCACCACCCAAGATTCATCTACATCCTCATGGAACATCCACAAAAAATGGGTTAAGATGATGCACATTAATTAAATATTCAACTTAACTAATAAACATACAAAGGGAAAGATGCATGACAGACACACCCCTTTGAATAGTATAAACAGAACTCCCGAAGAGAAAGACACGCTCTTATGAAAACATGGATTCCTAGAAGATATAACAAAATCCCCCCTTTCTATTCAAAGAGAACATACACTGTGAGATGTCACCAAACATGAACCTTGTAGCTGATGAATGTATTTCAATCTATTCAAGACATTGGTCAGCAAGAGATAACTATGAACCGCCTTCACCATCCACTGCTGGAATTGCTTTCACCATTTGGGGGGGGGGGCTTCGAAAAACAAGTTGTAAGACATCATCCCTAATTACTCAGACAACTCAAAGAGACCAATACTCACTTCAACTCCCCTCACGTCTATCATCCCGAAACAATATAATCCACTTAACAGAAAATGAAAACAGGTTTTACGTAGAATTATCTCTCAAAAGGGAGAGTAATTACTTTAATAAACTAGTGGGCCAGCCAATGAAGAATTTCCGGTGGCTGCACTTTAATCGCTTGTTAATTCATTATGGTGGGACATGCACTAGTTAAGAAATAAAACCATGAACCCAAATCAAACTGGTCCAATATCCAAGACATACTAAAACCGAACACTAAACATGTAGAGGAAACCACTACAAGAGATTAATGAAGAACATTTCCAAATAATCTACTAAATATACACTTTCACACCAACTTACAACAAAAATTCACACACAATACATAAATTAGTCAAAAAGGATTCTCAGCTCGAAATTCCTCCCAATCAACATTTCCAAAATAAGAGGACATACCACCCAACCAAAGGTTATTAACACACCAAATTTTCCTTTTAATAAAACTTTTTTAAAAATAAACATAGTAGATGGGTTCCACAAACACCGTTGGCTTCCCATGGTCCTCACACATGCATTTTCCCATGCCATGCCGACACCAACCTCATGTCCATCTAGTCACTCATCCACTAATTCCATTAACTATTCCCTTTCAATATATACCCATCCATGTGGTTTTCCATGAGAGAACCAAGGATCAAAAACAGACCCTTCAATTTTTCCAAAACAACACATTCTGCCCACACCATTTAAAAAATATACATTATTTTATTTTTAAAGCACTTCATTTTGAAACATTTTCCAAGTCCAATTCATTTTTATATAAATACCAGATTTCCACAAATCAAAATCAGTGAGACGAGGAATTATAAAATATGAAACTTGTGTTAGCCAGTGACTAGGACATATGGTTGGTGGTCATACGCTAATCATGACACTACAATGGAGAGTATTATAGGTCTGTGTCCCCATGATCACAAGGATAGCCATACCCTGTGAGATCACTAGGACCACTAACCCCACTCCCTTTTCATTTTCTGTAGATAAGATTAACCTCAAGGAGAAAAGACAAAGACAAACCGCAACTTACCATAGTATGTCCAGTTCCTCCATGTGGTGTGCTGGCTAGGAACCTTACTCGTTGTTAGGACGTCGAGTCATAACATCCTTAACACCATTCTACTCTGAATCATCTAAAAAGGAATATGACACAATAGAGAAAACCTCTCATTGATATAATGTTTCACAAACATGGTATGGTAGTCATTCGACTGAGCACCCAACCCAGTCTATGACATGCCATGAGGGGAACTCTCAATCCCCATGGGTTGGTACAATTGCTCGAGTATCAAAATTGACACATAGGAATGATTAAATCGAAATAATAAACACAAAACAAATAACAAGATAAATAAAGTAAAAATATAAAAACAGACAATTAGTCTAGTCCTTAATGCATTTTATATATAATGATTTAGATCTTGAACAAAAATCAAAAAACAAATGACATCAAAAGAAAACTAAAACTCTAACTCAATCATCCATGCAACAAGAGAGGCCACTTCCCTAGGCCACCAACACCAACCTGAATAAGAAGACCATCAGAAACCCAACCCACCATCACTAAGCATGCAGCTAAAACCTAGAATACAAAAACATTAAGGTCTACATACACCCAATGGTGTATGTAGGGTGTGATCCAAAATTCTAGTAGGATGTCACCCAATAAAAAGGTTTCATACCACAATATCAGGGAGATAAATTAATATTCTTATTTGAATTTTCTATTTTAAAACACTTTTAAAAAATATATAGAAGAGAATGGTTCAAAGAAATCACTGGAGGAAAACCATTTCAGAAACACTAATTTAGTGTGGAATGGATATATAAATAAACAAGAAACACATACTCTAGTGGTCCTTCATATTCTGATGGAAGTCACCACATCCTAAATAATAGAGCACTGTGGGTAAATCCTCTAAGGTAGTTTGCTCACAAAGGATTATAGAGACATTGTACCATGGTGTAAATTTGACATAGGAATCGCAATGATGTAAGTTCTCATGCACGATCCCCTTGTAGGGAAAAACATTCAAAACCTAGTGGTATACAATTATCACAAATTTTTAGTTAGTTTTGTAAATTCAATCATGATATATAAAACCAAGATGAACCACTTCCATAACATCAAGCGTACTAGTCCTTATCCACCTAGGTACCTGAGGTCCCCTTTTGTGCTCAAATAAATTCCACATTAACATATCAGACACACCACCACTTCCCTAACCAAATTCAAACAAGTCAACAAGTTACCACTTTCATGAAAAAATACACTTTTCATCTTAAACATGAGTAAATCCTTTTTCAAATACATTTTTAAATCCAAAAAAATTCTTTAGAAATGCTCAAAAATAGAATACAATTAAAACTGACCAATTTAACTGCCAACCCCCTTTCTTAATCCACACCGTGACCAAAGTCAATCATCACAAATTCTATTAATAATTTAAACGAAATACACATCATATTTATGGGTTCACTACCTAACTATCACTCCAAGGTATTCAATTTTTAAAACATACATAGAACAAAATATAATTTTTAATATAATCCAAACCTCTCACATAATTCAATAGGTCATTTCAATATTTAAAAATGCTATTCTAAGAAGTACCATATGTTTTTACACCATGAACGTACTAAAAATAACCTTTTAAAATTCAGCACACACCAAATATCATTTCACAACATGATTTTCATCACCTGCATAATTTAAAAATTTATTTAAACAATTTAAAGAACACATCTAAATATCACATCAAGTGTTTTCGCATGAAACCACACTAGTTTCACATATAAAATTTCCATTAAAAACATAACCCACATTTAATCCTATCATATAAAACTTATGAACTCCACATATAATTTAATAAGTCTAATTATAAAATTTATGAAACAATTAAAATTATAAATGAAAAGTTTATACAAATATAAACACATCGATTAATTCATACAAAAACACCACTTTAACCATTCAAATATTTTCACAAAACATGATTCACACAAAACGATTTATCATTTGAATCATTTTTAATAAACATTACAATAAACCACATACTAAAAAGATTATTCCCATTTCCCTTAACAAAATTCAATCACAACACATAGACAAACCAATAAACGTAGATTTTTTTCACCACAAAACTAGATCATAGAACACCATAATAAATTCGAAAAAGCATAAAAAATATCAAATAATGTCAAGGTATAAAACCACATATCTTAGTGTAAGAACCTCCTAATGTTTGGTGTGTAACTCCTATTTCTCTCCAAATGCACCACTAAAAAATCCAAATAGACACTAAATTTTGAATTCAGACAAAAACCATAAAAATCATACCCCAAACACAACATACCCCAACCGAAAATCCTATGTAGGAGGAAGTTAGGATACTTGTGTGGTTCGTACTTTTGGAAAAGTGAGATGGAGGCCATTGTGAGGATTCAAGAGGATGGTTATGTGAGAAGGGGTGTTTCTAGAGGTGAGTTATGCTGTAAATAAGTGGTGTGTGACTATGTGAAGAATCATGAGGTGGTGTGAGGCCACCTGAGTGGTGTCTGTCAATTGTGTTTCCAAAGGTTGTTCCAAAAGGTGAAAGGTAGCATGAGGTGGATGGTTGGGAGTAGTTGTGTAGCACAACAATAGTTTTCTGGGAGAGATGTTGAGCTGGTAGGGAGGGGGAAGGTATACGATGGCGTGACAAGTCCGAGTTGGGGAAGGAATGGTTGTCTGGTGGATGGCAATGTGGGGAAAGGCATGATGGACTAGGGTTCTAGAGAAGAAGATGAAGCTGTACAGGGGTAAACAATGCTAGTACAAGGTGGTAGGGCTGGATGGGGAGCAGGCTGGCGCGATGCGAGGGCCTCAAGGGAGAGGGGGTGTGATAGACACCTAGGGTATGAACAAACCCTAAGCATAATGGGAGAAAATGTAATACAATAAAAAAATAAAAAACATAAAATAATAATAATAATAATTGTAATAATATTACATAATATATATAATAAATTTTTTTCTCAATAATAGAAACAATTTAATATATTTTATATCCTTTACACTATTAGAAATTATATTATTATTATTCTCAAACAATACTATTATTATTATCATTAAAAAATTCTTAATTTTTTTTAAACTTCTTATTTACATGTGATTTCATTATTATTAGTCCATTTTATTTAATTAATTGAAAAGTTCATGGTTGTGTGGTGACCCCAGTGAGGTCGCACGACTTTTACCACGTGGTACTAAATGAATCCAAGGGAAAATATTCATTTTTATAAAATAACTCAAAATATTTTAAGCTGAGCTTCAAACCGAACTACCAGATACCCATAATTTAATAAAAGTAAAAAATTCTCAATTGGCAGGTGTGACATGATATGTACTATCAAGAATACCCATGTTTAAAATAACTAAAGGTATATGGTGGTTCTTACTTTATCCAGTCCATTATTGAAAATCATATGAATTGTTTTTCAGAGAGGTGTTGACAGAATATTTCTTTGTTATCCCAGTAATGGTATAAGATAACGATATTATAATAATGAAAAAAAATAATACTGAATATATATATATGAATTTTTCAGAAAATTATTATTGAATGTTTTCATATATAACCACAAATATAATAGAAAATCATTACAATGTTTTTATTATTGAACAACATAACAACTTTTCTATGGAAGTTAGAAAATTATTCTTCTACAATAGTAGATGGAATGGATTAAATGGTTTTTGGTAGACAGTCTAATATTCAATAATGGATAAATTGAATGGTCTTTCATGGGTTACACTTTATAATTCACAAATAAAGATCAACAGAGATATTATTATTTTATGGAATTCCATTCTTCAAATCCCATACGTTTTTTTAACCCCTTTTGGAGGATATAAACCTACAAGATCTTTAATTATAATCCAACTTTGATGATGACATGATTATGAATTTTTCTAGTGAAATGAAATAATTGGAATATATATTGCTCGATCTAGATAAATCTTGTAGTCATATATCTATAGCTACATAACTTAAGTGAAGGGATTTAAATATGGAATATTTTCATGCATTCATTAAGGAAAATAGGATTGAAGGAAGGATCATCCTACCCACTTCAAATGGTTCTCACATTGGTAATGGTAACATTTTAGGTCCTCTAGAAGTTTCATATTTCATAGAAGTTGTCTTATGTAGTGACCTATGATAATAATTTTTCTCATGATTGGGGAGATTCCATCTCTATGTTTGATAAAATTTTCAGTTTTATTATTGATGTGAAAAAATCATAAGATGGGTCTTCTTCTAGAAGATGATGATATTTTTATTTCATTTTCCCCCTTAATCCTAAGAGTTTTCAAGACCATATGGTATTATTGGATATATTTACTCACATAATCTAGATATAATTAACAATGTAGTGGTGAATTTGATTATTTTGTGGGGTTCACTTACAAAGAGTTACTGTAGAAAATAATTTAGCTTTTATGCATATAGTATAATAACCCAATATCTTTTTTAAATTCCATAATATTAGAATGTAAAAAATCTTGAATGAAATGTTATCCACTACATTCAATAAGATATTATCATCATATATATATATATATCTAGGTTATTTTGGAGGATAATGTATTCATTATAAGTATATGTATTCAGGTATTCATATTCCCTTCAAATGTTATGATTTATGATCATTATTGTAGAGTGATATTATGAAATGTGATATTCAAAATTTACCTAGAAATGGATAATGATTAGATAGAGTGGTATATTATTGTCAAAGTGCACTAAAAATGAAAATTTTCTAGTGGGGTTTTACCATTACTACAAGTTTTGGAATATCCATGTTTCAAAATTTCTCTTATGATGAATAGATTTGTATTTTATAAATTGATTTGGGGTTTGAGACAACTGGATTATATTTGTCACAACCTTTTAATATTAGACCATGATTTATTTATTAGAAATCTCATTAAATGCTCTAATGATGAGATGAATCACCTAAATAAAGGAACGAATGGAATTTATGGTATTTACTATATTTTATTTCTAGATGACATGATATTTTTTCATTGGTACTTCCAATTACATTCCATAAATATAATATATTTTGACTAAATACTATAACCATGATTTCCAATGTATCAACTATAATTCACGATATATGATTATTTGGAAAAACTGTTCACATAGATGATATATGTGAAAATAGGATAGAGATTTACTTTATCTTCAAATGTTTCGATTTAAATATAGGGTTCCCCATAATCCCAAATGAGAGTGAGGACTTGTCACTATGAAAATATTTTTAAAATGATCATGGGTAGTATCATTAATTAGAAAATACATTTTCTATATGTTGAAGTATGAATTAATTTGGTCAATTGTGTTATCCCTTACATCCCCTTTAACATTTAATCTCTTTATATACCTCTCAAATCAGTTTTTAAGAACATAAAAACCCCCATAAATGTTTTCATTAAACACCCATTAAGAAGGACATCAATAGTGGGATACTTTCTATAGAATTTGTAGACCGTTTCAAGAAGTGGGCATCAATATCAGGGGTATTGGTGATAGTATGTGGGTTTTATAGGATAAACATTAATGGGAGGAAATCTCAAAAAACACCCCCATGAATAATTTTATTAGAAGAAAATATTTTTCCTTCTTTCATGGATGGAAAAACCATACATATGGATCTCATACTAAGTTATATTTTTAGGGGATTATGAAAATAATTCTGGATAACATCTAATGGATCATTGGGAATGGATATATCTCATTCTATATGCATAATTGGTATGTAACTCACCTATATATTCCTGCGTAACCTATTCCAAATATCATCATAAAAAAATATTCTCATCATCCTAAATTAATATAAGAAGTACTAAATAAAGACCATAAGAATGTATTTTATCAGATTTTGATTTCTAAGGATCTTGAGCAATGCTTTATTTCAACATCACTTTTATAAATAATATTACATAATTATTGAGTTCTAATAAATAAACACTTAAATAATTCTTGTTTACTATTATCCCTTTAACTATGATTCAATAACTTATTACTTAATTCCACCTTCATTTAACACTTCATTTACAGTCTCTTCATCAACAACAAGACAACAATTACTAAAGTAACCATTTTGATCCAATTCTTGAGATTTACCCACATGACGTCGATTCAAATATTTCTCATATTTTCCATAATTATAAAATTCATGTATTTATGATACCTTAGGTATACTATTATTGTATTCAATTTCATTAACAGAACTCTTCATTTTTCTTCATTAATTAATGACTCTAAGCACTTATTTTTCACACGTAAAATAAATTCTCATTCTTTTGATAAATTTGAATGAGTTATTCTTAACACATTCCCATCATTTAAGAATCTAAACCCTCTTTCTTCCCTGTTTTTCACTATCATAGATGTTAGTGAACACTATTATTCTCTTCATTGGTGATTCTAAGAGTGGGTTAAGGATAAATATTTTAATCATATATCAAGATAACTGATTGGGTGTAATTATAATATGATTTAAACAAGTTAACCACTCATTAGGTTTCTCAAAAATACAATTTATATCACATTAAATATCAACCTAGTTTCTCAAGGTTCCCTCCACAGACAAAAAATTAAAATAATAGTGTGAGAAGAAATATATATAGCAGAAAACCACTTAATAGTGAAAAATTATTAATCAGATGTCTATATCATAACACATTTTTTCAATATTTGACACCATTGATTTATAATAGGTCATTCATATTCAACATATTTTTCAGACCATTCTTGAAGGATCAATATATAGTTTTTAAACTTCCAAAACATATCCCTTAGGAGTGTCATACAAGGTGTGTATCAGGACCATTTTCATGCTCCTGAAATTAATCTATTCAATGTTGAATGTGCCATTTTTTGAGGTTTTACCTTTATGAACAACTTTTCTAGAGACACATCCACTTCCATTATCTTTAAAAGGATGTAATTTCTTTGAAAACCACTCAATCTATCATTCATCAAAGCACTATGATATATTCCTATTCTCAGACTCATCTATAAGGACAACATGTGGTATATCAGTAATGATTAATCATCCTAGTTTCTAAAGGATTAATAAACATTTCAATAATACCAATAGTATTGTACAACACATTTCATAAATAGATATAACATCATAAAATATGAATATTCAATATTTAACATCATGTTCTATGCCAGAATCATGTTGGTATAGTGCCTTTGTAATGGTGTGAACATAAAAAACTCGTTTATAAGTGATATATATCATCTCCCGTTATGTTCTTAATAACTAAAACCCTTCATTGAGATATAATACATAAAACCATTATTAATAACATGTGGAATGGAAACATAACAAATGGAGAGCATAGATTCTTATTAATTGTAAAAAGGGAGATGTCAACTTAGTATGATAAAAATTTAATGAGAACAAGAGAATAACATTCGAAAATCAATCCATTCTTATGATAGACAATAAAATTAAACAATGGAATAAATCATCGATGTTTAAAAGGCATGAATCATATAGGAATCAATAAAGATGATCCCTGAAAACATAACATTGGAATGAGAGATATATTTATGGCATTTAGATAATGATACAACATTGTATACATAAATAAATAAGAAAAGGATCTCTCATTAAGTTAAGAACATGAAATTAGGAATTCATATAACCTTATGGATATGAATGTGGGATTACATGTATCATTATGGAAATTAAATATGATACACACATAAACTTATAGACACAAATTCAAGTTCATAAATTAAAATATAGACATGAAATTCGGTCCACACATTACACTGTGAACATGAAATTATCTTCACATATAACATAATTGATATATGAGTTTTCTATCATTATACTGTGTATTAAAGGGAAATAAAAGTCTCACCTATCACATAACTTATACATTTTTTTCAAAAAATAATAAAAAATTAATCATATAATACCCCATAAAATGAAATGGGTTTAAAAAACAATTCATCATAGTATAACCTATGGAAAAGAAATGGGTTTCATTAACATATCGTCATTTATCATAGAAAACTCATGAAAAAGTTATAGGATTTATAAACAGATTATCATTACCGTTATAAAATATATATAGAAATAATAATGATGGTATCATTGGTTTATATCCCTATTAAATAAAAATTAACATCAAATGATGGCATCTCATATGGGAAATTATTATGAAAGATCAGTGGGAACATTTATTGAGGAAAATGTCATTTTTATATTGAAATAACTTCCTCAAAATAATTAAAAACATCCCCTATACTATGAAAAAAATTAAAAAATTAACCCTAGGAATCTTATAAAATGATTTTCAAATCATTGGTTGTTCATGTTGGGGTAAAATACTATCCATTCCTTACATGTTAAAGAAAATAAACCTTTAACATTTTCTAAAAAAAGTAAAAATTAACTCGTTCAGAAAACAACAAGAAGAATCCAATAAAAAGTTATGTAAAAATTAAATCAATAAAAATAATTTCATTAAAAAATAAACATATAATAGTAAAAATATTCTTTATAACATTTTTATTAAACAAGGACGTAGAAGAAAAAAAAATTTCTAGTGAAGAGAGTAATACTCTCAATTCTTGTTAAAATTTTCTTCTGATTATTTGAGTTTTAAAAAAGAGTAAAATGAAATGGGATCACATATTCAAAAGAAATAACCATAGTAGATGAAAATTCATGAGTTTATTATGAGATATGTCTTTGTACATCATCATTGAAATAATAATCCTATTCAATCTTGATAGACAATGATATTGTATCCTTAAAATTTTACCATTATGGTATTATTTGGATCATAATCCCCATAAAGAAAGTAAACATATATGGATATATAAAGGAACATACATTTCATATGAATCATCTTACCATACATTCAGGATTGTTATATACACCAATCAAAAGGAAAAACATGTGAATAAGACATGTGCCTTCTATAAATAAAGTTACACAAAATTATCATACCACAAGTCTCTATATACATCTAATGTGTTCAAACCTCATGTATAATAAACAATGTATTATTTGAAATATATTTTATAAAAATTATAATAAATATAATAACATATATTATTTAATTATTATATTTTATCACCCTTTTATTAAAACTTATATATTAAGACCATTATTATAGTGTATAACTACTTCTTTGTTCATGTATGTTTTGGTTTGGTACTGTTGGTCATTTTAATTTGACAATGGTTCCATAATATCCATAATTTTAACTCTGATATAAATATAATATATATTAATTATTTATCTTTTTTACATTAATCCATAAAAGTTGGATATTGAAAATGAATTACATCGTTCAAATAGATGATAGGTCGTATATATGAATGAACATAGTTTCCATTTTCATGATGAATGGATCTAAAGAAAGTTAATTATTAATCCACATTTCCATAATTTTATATATTATATATATTATATATATTAATTAAATATAACCCTATTACAAATCATCTCAAAATAAAATAAATCTATGTGACATATTTTCATGAACGTCAAAGGATAAATGTACACATAAGTGATGTTATCACTCTTAAATTAATACGAAGATTATATGGTATATTTTATATGATAATTAAAAAATTAAATTTTTTTTCAAAAATAACATATATACACTTTCAATTCATCATTACATCCACTCATAATAGGCAGTGATGAAAGAAAAATTACATCGATTCGTGAGGTGGTAGTCCACTGTACATGTGATTGATGAATCATTTCTCATTTGATTGTAGATAAATTGGATATAGGTTATCAGTTTGACATAAAAACATCTATTAATATTATAATTAATTTTTGTATTAAATTTTAATTATTAAAAATGAATGATGGTTATAAGAGAATGATTAAAAAAGAAAGATCTATATAAATACTATTAAAATTTCATAAAAAATACTCCTTTAAATCTCCTATTAATGGAAATAGGGTTGTAATATTTGGAATAAAATCATATCTATAAAATCTATATGTATTTTTACGAGATATAACATTAGATTTTGGACATGATAAATGTCTTAATAGGTTTGAGGAAGATATGGGATGTGGGGGGGCCTTTATAATTAATGGGGAGTGACATTTTTATAACTACCCAAAAATATTAAATAATAGGGAGTCAAAATCATAAAAAATACAAAAAATAAGAAATTATGTATTTTACGGATTATATGGTCGAAACTCATCTCCAACACACATTTTTTTAATATGTTGTTCCTTAACCTTTATGGTTACAAACATTTACCGTCTTTGTTTTCACTATGGTAACTTGTGTTTTATTCCCATGAAATTTTTCAATTATTTATAAAAATAAAATTAGAATTATGAGATAATTTTCACACACTCTTCGTAAGTATGATCTGAAATTAAATATATAAAAATATTATGTGTGTGGAAAATTAATTTTAACACAGGCGTTTGTAATGCAGAGAATACTTCTTTACCATTTACCATGGTAACATTGTTTTTACTATTTATGGGTTACTATAATTATTATAAATGGAAAATTGGTCCATGGGTGATCTATGGTTTTTATTATTAATCATGTTTGAAAAAAAATTATGAGGATATGAATTTTATATATTTTAAAAAATTCCACAAAATATTAGTTAATATAAAATAAAAATAAGGTCAATTTTGACACCATTGATTTTATTTGACTTTAAAAACATTAATAAAAAGGTGGAATTAGAAAATTTTATTATAAAAGAAGTATAACATGTTATATTTCACTAAAATATTAATTTCATATAATAATTCTTTAAATATATATTTATATTAAAATTTTAGTTATCATTTATTTATTTTTCAATTAATTAAATAATTTTTTTCTTGAAATTTCTAAATAATTTTAATTAAATATATATAAAAAAATTAAAAATTAACCACAATATATTAATTTCATAATTCTGAAAATGAATATCAAAATTCATTCACATCTGGATTTTTTCTCAATGTGAAAACATAATTAAAATGTAAAAGGGTTCCATTGGGTCTTTTTCATTATTGAAATTATTATATTGGTAATATCATATGAAAATGTTCAAGAAATACATAAAAATAAATCCTAAGGTAATAAGGGTATAAAAATGTAAGGAATGTAGGATTTAAAAATGTATTTGGGTCATTATAACCCTTATATGTTTATTTTAACCACCCCCAAGCATTTTTTAACCTTAACTAAAGTACTATTGTTTATTGTTTTAATATTTAAATTGTGAAAAAATTATGTTTAACATATTATATAATAATAATAATAATTACTAAAATTATGGAATACATTTTCAGAAATTAAATTCTTGGAATTTGAAAATTGCAATATAATATTAAACCTACAAATGCATTGAGAAAAACTGTTTTGTAATGATAATGTTTTTATACCAAAATTCAAATTGAAATTGAATATAGTGACCAAAATAGGATTAATAATATTATTAATAATCTAATTTTACATTTCAAACCAACTAAAAATTTTACTTTTTAAATTCATTAAATGAAAAGGTACTTTTCAATCAAAATCATTATTTTCACTATTTATTGAGAAATTAATCTCTTCAGAAGTTTCATAAAACTTAACACTAAGAAAATTTATTTTTATTTTGGTAATTAATTAAATTTTATAAAATACATTAAAACTAACAAAAATCAAACATATAAATTGTTTATAAAAACTAGTAAATGTATTTTTTGAGAAAAGATGTATTTTCAAATCATAAAAAAGTGTTTACTAAAATGTATGTTCTGATTTATCAATATATTATTTATCAAAAATATTATTATAAATGTTTAAAAATGATTTTATTTTTGTTCATACATCCAAATTTAGTGGCTATATTATATTGGTCCTATTAAATTGAATTATTTTAATAGTATATCAGAGTTCGTTGGAACATGGTGTTTCCTGAAACACAATGTACAAAAAGATAAATTTATATGGAATGAATATTACATAAAATCTTGTGTTTTATATATAAACCAATACTCTATAGAATTTTCTAAGAGTTTTAGAATCATCAAGATAGATTAAATTAATAACTTAGTTTCCTCATGTCCACCCTCACTGATGAACATCATGGTGTGATGCTTCTGGAGTTCCCTTATTTTATTAAACATACTCAGGGAAGCCTATCCAATTTATATTTTTAATAATATCATAGTTTTTAAAAATTATCATGTAGCAGATATTCCTTACATTCACCTAGAACTAATGGGGGCTTTGATCCCACTACCAAAGCTGCATTCTCAACATTACCCTCATGTCTCCTTACAGATAAAATTCATTATGATAGCATCCCTCTGTAATGTAAACACAACATTTTATTAAAATAATAGACAATTATAAAATTAAGAAAATAATGTATTGTAACTACGAATAAATGATCCACTCTTCTCACACTAATGTAATAGATAAAATTATAACCTTATCACTACACTTAACTATCTTTATCAATGGTCATGTCAATCTAAGGGTAATCTATAATTTGAAAATAAAAATATCCGAATGAAAACCCTTTAAACCCTTCCATTTAACATTTTTTAATTTTAAACAGTTATCAGACTCATTTCGGGAAAAGCTATTTAATTTATAATGAATTTAGAAATAAATTTCATTTTCCAAAACCACATCCCTTTACTCAAATAAGAACACCACCACAAGAATTCCCATGTGTTCCTCAAATGATGCATGTCACAAAAATCCATCAGTTTCTAAAATTATGCATTTATACTAAAATGTCATGAAATAAAATCTTGAGAGTAAAATATCATAAAATAATAACATAACACAACAATTTTATCACCCACAGTGAAATAACATCCAACCATAACAAGTGATTATAAAGAATAACAATATAACCCTAGGAAATTGTGTTTTCCCATATATACGGGTTAACCACTCCCATTGTAGAGATCATTTCCACGACTCAATACATCCAATTCCACTGTCAACATTTCATAAATATTAATGAATCATAAATTAATTTTTTTTGAATCAAATATTTAACATGCTGACCATAATTTAACTAACACAGTTCCCCATGCTCGTATAATAGATGACCTTAGGGTCACCTCCCCATACACTAGATGTTTTCAATTACCAAAATGGGAGTAATGTGGTTTGTGGGGAAACTATAAATTATTTACCTAAGTAATATAATAGTATAAATAAAAAAAATAATGATAAGAGTTATAAAGATCAATTACAAAAAATATCTATACTACTCATAATAAGACCAGAAAACCTGGTAAATTTCTAGAATGTAGTATAATAAATATTCCATGTCAGAAAAGTTTCATGTGCCCCTAGAAACCCAAAATAAATTCTCAATGAAAATCCCTAAAATGGGTACTGACATTATCCCTTTACCATCATCCATTATTTATTAAACAAATACTGACTCAACCAGATATCATTGGTATTTTCCCTTATCCTGACCAAAAACCATAAAATCTACTTGGGTACTAATGGAAGCCTGAGCATGATGTGAGAAAATCTCAGTATGATACAACCATTAGTTTATTAATAAATACCAATTTAATAATATTGTATACATGAATAAAAAAATATTCAAGGTATTAAATGAAATAAATTGAAATTTTTAATAAAATTTTATTTAACCAATTTAGAATATTGGTTTCCAATTGAGAAAGAAGATAATATAACCTACTTCAGACCAAGATGAATGTATGGACCATAAATCAAAAGGGTTTTAATTTTTATGTCATAACATAACTCATTAAACAATTATCTTATAATTGAATGTACCATAGAGTATTTGTCTAGGTACCTATCCATGTCTAATACATAGCATCATTGATCATTAGTCAATATACCCTTATCACATACAAAACATAAGATCTTTGAGAATCAGTCAATCGTTCCATATCATATGTTACATTGGTTGGGCCAAGAGCACAACTCTAGCAAAAAACATAGACATGGATCCTTATTACAACATCCATACCATACCATTTTTTCATATAATTCCAGGTATCTTCATTAGTTACCTTTTTATCAGAAAAAATAACAAGGGTTTACTTTTTCATTTATGAAATATACAATTTGTTTCAATTAAACCCTTTAACACAATTCCAAAGAGAATCTATTTATCCATTTATTCATAATAAACACAATTAGAAATTATTTCAAACCATTCAACAATATGAGCATTCCCCTTATCAATTTTACTCTTTTACCCATAATCATCCCATATTACATTTATCTTTATCAATGTTAATCTAAACAACCCCTTATACCATTCTATCATACCAAACTAAAATATAAATCAATAAATCATAATATTATACTAATTTTTCATATAAAAACATATTACACATTTCTCAAGGGAGTTTCACAATCCATGAGTTCCTTGAATCCAAGCCTTGTAATCACCAAAAAATCCAACAAGATTCGTGATAGGTCTAACAAACCTCTTTAAAGTCTAATTTACCTTTTATAGTTAATTTCACGAATTTCTAACTTGGAAACATAATGGTATAACCAAAAACACTAATTAAAACATCATGAGTATGGGAGGAAGATTCTATCATTCTTATCTAATGGTTGAAGGCAACCAATCATCCAATATCTACCCTTGACTCAAGATATACATGTCTCAAACCGAAATCTGAAAAACTCTTTGTAGAAATGACTCACATTTTTCAGAATAAGATAAAACATCCTACCGTGGTTCATTAATAAAATAGTTGTCAATATATTCAAAAACCTACCTAGAGAAATAAATTTTACTAAACGGATCCTAAAACTCCCATGAATCATTTGAGTATTGTTCTTTGATGTTGGGGGAGATTTTGGTTACCGCAGGATATTAGATAATAAATGTGGGTAGAAATAGTGTTAGATCATATAAAGGTTGGTAGTTAAAAAACTAAAAAATCCCAATTCTAAAGAGGAATGTGGTTTGAAATCAAGGTTTTCCAAACCATGTTCCAATGGTTTGGTCTTCTGTATCCATGAAAAAATAGGCCAATTTTTTTGTTGGGTCCCACATGGATTGAAAACCCATGTGGTAGCTTTGTTTATTCCACTATATAATAGGGGATCGAGTTTTATAGTCTCATATTTCCTCCTCACATAGTTTCTTTACCATTATGCACACTCCACCATGAAAAATGGTTATTGAACATGATTTGTATTAACCATGTTTCAATCATGAACCATGCAAAATTTGGCCCATTTATTCCTTTTATCATGTCTATAGCCCCCATGAAACCCCTGAGACATTCTATAATCCCATGAGGTATTCCATTAACAATTTTAACAAAGATATTATCCTAAAATAAAATGCAACATACCTCATAAAAATTATAGGTCTTATAGTGTAAAAACATTAAATGATGTTAATAGATAAAATATAATCATTGGTGATTGAAAAAGTTGAATTGAAATTCAATGATATAGGACATAAAATTAGAGATAAAGGAGGTTTATTTTTACATGAATTGAGATATATAGTTTAAAATAAATTTCCTATTGAATATGAACCATGGAAAATATTTAAAAATAATATAAAATTAAATTTCTTATATACATTTGTTATGGTATTTCTTTTTTATTTAGATATTGTTTTGATTTTTATATTTTATATTATAATTTCACATATAATGTTTCTGGTTTTTTTCAAATCTCTACTCTCACTTTTCACATGACCCATTAGAAAAAATGTTCTATTAATATTTCTACTATTTTAAGATGTATAGGTAAATAGATTTTTTTTTCAAATACATTTTGATTCTATCATGTAAAATGTTTAAAATGTTGAGAATACTAACCAAAAGGTATAAAAATAGAGCAGTTGAAAAGATTTATCATCATCAATAATAATAGAAAACATAAAATAATTTAGTTTTTTATTTTAATCATATTCAATCATTAAAATTTTTTTGTTCATTAAATATTATAAATATTTACAACATTATTGGTTGCAAACATGTGTTTGAAAAATGAACTAAATCATAGTAATCAATGCATTCCACATACAATCATAACTATAAATCTATATTATAAGAATGAAGAGATGTAAGATCATCCAATATATTTTAATATATTCATAATATATTATTTATTTATATGAGAAATTTTATTATAGATTAATTACTCTGTAAACTTGATTGGTGGGGATAATTCATTTGATGCGGTGCATCAAAAAAGCAATGGATCATCCATAAATGAATATGGGAAAAAATGAAAGTATAAATTCATAGTAATGTTTTATTACATTTTAAAATTCATTAATTAATGATATCCTCATGTAAGAAAGTTTTTAATTTGTTTTAAATTAGGTTTATTTTTCATCAAAATTCAATACTTTCTAAAATGGTGATCTCATAAATATATGTGGAAAAGATTATTTCTGTCATGTATATTGTCTTGGATGAAGATAATTCATGATAATTTTATTCAACTATAACTTATAATTATTTTGGTGTATCAATCACACCATATCAAATATCTACTTTACATCTCAAAGAGAGTTTGATGATTTTATATCAATGATTTTCAAACATAACTGAAATAACATTGGAATGAAGCTGAATTAGCACAAACAAAAGAGAAATTGCATAATATCATTTATTTTCAAAAAGGTATGGGGACCAATATTTATTCAATAGATTCAATAATATCCACTAAAGTTGGACACGTAATTTTTCATTATCTTTTCTTATTGTATGATTAACATTGATAATTTTTTTACCCGACATTTTTATTCATATGGTGTTTTGTTTTTTATTAACAGTCAACATTTCACTACAATAACTGTTAGATTGATTTATTACTTTTTGAATGTAATAAAAATAAATATTTTAATATTATTTAGGATTATATTAATGATTTATATAGGGGACATATTAGAGATAAGTCACCATTGAATCATAGATGATCCGCTAGAAGAAGTAATGTTAATTAGAAAAATTAAAAATTTCCATGATCATTATATTTAGATATGTTATCAAATACCTTATAACATTATTTTCATTTAACATTATCAGAGAACTAATCAACTACATAAACAATTTTTTGAGCCTGTAGAATCCATGAGAACTACTTATTGACACTTATTTAAAACTATATAGAGAAATGATCACATTATCACATTTTTTAGTGTGAAATTTTCCATGAGCACTTAGTTAAACTCTTTTATAGTGGTGGAGATTAATATCCCACAATATGAGTTCTTTTACTAGTTATAAACGTGTCGTACCTTATAGTGTTTCATTTATTCTTGTTTTTTATATAAACATCTTTTCATCATAATTTCAATTATTTTACATTCATACATGGTGTCCATTTCTGCTCTCCTCAAACGTAGCTTACTCCATTCATGATGTAGGTGATGAATAATTGTTCCCCATTTCTTATACCTATAGCTTATGTGGTTTTTATTTTTTCTTTGATTCCTAGTTAGTATTCAGTCTCATTCCCTTTTTTGGATGTTATATAATAATTTATTGGTAGTATACTATGATGTTTTTTATGTTGTTTTGTTTTATAATTTCATAAATGATATATCCTAATATGTTATTCATTCTAATATAATTAAAATAATTCTCATGATAAGTTTGATCATAAATAATTATTGTTATAATACTAACTACATTAGAATGATTATGGTTATAACCCTCTTAGCCAATGATGAGTTTTTAATAATGGACATAGTCAGAAAATTCTATAGAATTAATCGCAATTTAATAACCATATAATTGTACATATTTTATCACATAAAATTCTGAATATTCACAGATGACACCGATAGAAAAAAATTGAATTTTCCATCTACGATAATGTTTTTAATAATTTTAGTACAACTTAGAAAATTATCTAATAGTTTTACCATATAGTTTCATCATGAAAAAATATCTCTTATACAAAATTATGCCGAATTGTACCATATAATTATTTTATTGTTTAAGATTTTTTCCCTAATAGATTTTATAAAAAAACACTACAACTAGATATTCCAATAAAAATTTGTATATAGTATGAGTATTTTCAAAAAAAATTAACATAAAAACATTGAAATAAATGTAGAAATCACTAAATGTTGATATGGTTTTATGATTATTTTTTTGTTTTCCTGTTCTGTTAAAATTTTGTAGTTATGTTATGCTATTTTTTTCTGAGGAATATTTTACTCACTAACAATGTAGTTTTTTTGTTATAATGATACATATGTATTTTTAGCGATGATGATAATTATTTTTATATGATGAATTTATATATATATTTTTAAGGATGGTCTTCAACATATTTTTAAAAAAAGGTGTTATTTCTATAAAATCATTTGACATCGTTCTCATTAATGGATTTGGATTTCATGGTTGTTTTTAATGACATGTATACGTATGTATTTTTTAATATATTCATTATATCTTTAATTGTTTATTGTATTATTCTCATGAATTATGTTTCTATGTTTTATTAATAAAATTATTTATTTCCATTGAGTATATATATAAATGAATGTTAATTTTAAAAATTATAAAAATATTAATATGTTATTAGTATTATATTTTCATTTTTTTAAAAGAATATCAACAAACAAAAATTTATAATTTTAAAAAATTACTAAGATTAATGAAGATTGTAACCACCTTATATTTTTCAAATTATTTTGATTAAATATATTTAGATAGGTAATGTTTTTTAACCAATTATAATCTTTGAAAATATTTTTCTAAAAATATTCTCCACATTAGTGATGGTTTTAAACCCCATTAAATAATAATAATAATGTATTTTAGTTTCAATTTGTGGAATTTTTTACCGCTTAAAATAAATATTATTTGATTTATAGAAGGTTTTAACATACTCTAATATAACCACCAATAACTTAATTATAATAGAACATAACATAAACCACCACTGATTACATGTAAGTAGTCATATTAGTGGTATTTTCCATCAAAATCACTAAAATATATATAAATGGATTTAATGCCCTCTAATGAAAAAAATAACATCATCTAATCATAGTATTTTTATTTTTCTGAAATATTAAACATGTATTATAAACATCATATATATGAAAATAATATATATATATATATATTATATTAATATAATTATATTTCAGAATATTATTCAAAATAATTATTAAATTTTTATGAAGTTCATCCATTAGTAGTGGTAAAAAACCCTGACGAAAGTAATCTTTATATATACTATAAAAAGAGATGATAAAATATTATAAAATCGATGATAATTATCCAATATAATAGAGCGATAATAGTGATGAAAATTTTATTAAAATCACTAATAAATGAGGTCTTAATTAATATTAAAAATATAAATTTTAATATCCAAAGTACAATAGATCTTCCCTTTAACAACGCAAAAATATTATTTTAATAGCACTGAGAAACCATTCATTTCATCTACACCATTATGGGGGGTCCCCTTTATATGTTCAATGAGAATCACTAATAATGTCTCCCCCCCTTATTAGTGCCAGTTTAGAACTCATAAAGGCCACCCTTTATCAAATATTTCATTAGCACAGATAATGGTGCACATGTTGTAGTGTGTTGTTGGAATAATATAACATTTCACCAAATACACTTATAACCTATATGAATGTTTACCTATGTGAAAATAAATAATTTAATTGAAATAAAATTTCCATCAAAAATAATATAACCCACTACTATATACATTCCAAATAATGTTTTTTATAATTATATTTACAATTACTATCTATAATCATTTAAAAACATTAATGTTTCATTGTGATTAACCCCCATGACCCATTCATGGATAATAAAAACCTTGGTATCACTTGATGAACAAAACACAACATACCAGTAAAAATAATCCACCTACATAAAAAAAATATTATTCTAGTAATAATATAAATAAATAAATTATACATAAATATTATAGAATACATTAATACAATGTTGCTTTTAAATAAAATAACACACATAGAGTCATATCGGTCACACCGTGCATCGGGTTGAGTTGGGCCAATTTCCTATATATTTATTTTTAATTATGGATAGTTGTCCAATGTTATCAAAAAAATACAATAACATTTTCATTTTTTGAGTATGTCATTTTTATTTTTGACATAAATTTCATTTTCAATTGAAAAAACACACTTCTAGGCATGTCAATCTCATCATGAATCAGTTTTACATGATTTATATTTCTACACATCATATATCACATTTGAATCATTTTCATAAATATAAAGATAATACGATGGAATTTGTTTCACTTTTAGTGAGTGAAACATGTCTTCAGCTAAAATATCATTTTTAGACTCATAAACCACACATTGAGTAATATTGTGTACACTATGTAGTAGAATGAAGTGAAACCGCTTCCAACATATCTAAAATTAACAATCGATCATTTTTTAAAATTTTGAATACAATCCAAATGTTTTTTATTGATTTTGAGTATGTCACTATTTTATTTTACTAAAATATAAATTTAAAATAAAAAGACTCACATGGAATCATACTGGTCACACCATGCATCAGATTGAGGATTAAGTAGTTACTACACATCAAAAGTGAATTATGAATTATTTTCCTAAATTATAAAAAAACATGAGTGTGTTTTCTCAGTTTTTAATATTTCACTAGTTTATTTTTCTAAATTTTCATTTTAAATTAAAAACACACACATTGGGTGGTACCAGAACATCATGTGCCAGTTTGGCCAATGATATAATCCTATAAATTAAAAATATCTTATGAATAATTTTCCTAAATTATCAATACTATAAAAGAATATTTTCTTCATTTTCAGCGTGTGAATCACGTTTTGAACTAAAATTTCAATTTTAAACTGATAAAAGACAGTTTATCTCATTTCACGAATAAGGTGTATTAAATTTATGTTTTTTCTATTCCTACACATCACAAAAAAGATATGTATTATTTTACTATTCTATTATAATAATATGAATGTGTTTTATTCATCATGAGTATGTCACATATCATTTGAACTAAAATTAGAGTACATTTTATGTGAAAAAGACACACATTGAGTCATATTGGTCACATCATATATCATATTGAGGTGGGGTTTATTCACAAACATAAAGGATGAATTATAAAACATTATACTAATGTCTAAAAATTAACCAAATTTATTTTCTTGGTTTTCTATATGTCACTTTTTCTTTTTACTAAAATTTATGTTACTTTTAAATAAAAAGTCACACTTCAATCCATAGTGATCACACAATTTATTATATTTAGGTTTGGTTGATTTATACATTTCAAAAATAATATATCGATCATTTTCCAAAAGTATTAAAATAATTTTGATGTTTTGTTTGATTTTTGTTATGTCACTCATTTTTGTACTAAAATTAAAATCAATTTTAAATAAAAAGAAAACATTAGAGTCATGCCGATCACATTATCCATCATATTGAGTTGAGGTTGATTCGTAAATGTAAAAAATGAATTATCAATCATTTTAATAACGTATCAAAAAATCACAATGTTTTTTCTTGGATTTGAGAATGTCAATTGTGCTTCTTATTAAAATTAATGTCAATTTTAAATTAAAATACACACTTTGAGACATATCGAACTCACAGTGAATCGGATATAAGAATCATTAATTAAAACACATAAAAATTAACTTATGTTTCATTTTCTTAATGTATAAAAAATAAGAAAAATGTGATTTATTATTTTTGAGTTTGTCAATTTTTTGACTAATATGACATTCCAAATTAGAAACCCTCACTTTTAGTCATACCTATAATATTGTGTGTTGGATTGAAATTAATACACATCAAAAGTGACATATGAATTTTTTTCCAAAATTTTTAAGACCATGATAAAATGTTTTCTTATTTTAATGTTTTTGATAGATTTTTTGAACTAAAATATCAATTTTAAACTAAAAACGAACACTTTAACTTATATTGAGTGAAATGTGTATCATATTGAAATGATGATTTTTCCAACATGTCAGAAATGACTTATGAATAAGTTTAATATAGAATCAAAATACTTGTAATGAATTTTCGTGGTCTCTAGTATGTCACTTGTCATGTTTACTAAAATTAATTTCAATTATATGTAATAAGGCACACTTGGAGTCATATCAGACACATCATGAATCTAATTGAAATATCATTGATTTATGTACATCACAAGTAAATTATTAATCGTTTTCCTAATGTAAATAAAACTATAATGTTTTTTTATTCGTTTTCAATATGTAAATTTTTATTTTTAAAAAATTTAATATCAATATTAAAAAATATACACACTTGGTGTCACAACGGTCACAGTATGTGTTAGTCTCAGGTTTGGTTGATTTATACAATCCAAAATTAATTGTGTATTGTTTTTAATGAACTATAAAAACAATAAAATTTTGTTTTCTCATTTATCAATATCTTAGTTGTTCTTTTTACTAAAATTGATGTCTATTATAAATAAAAACACAATGTTGGAGTTATATCAGTCACATTGTGCATTAGATTATGGTGTGGTTGATTTTTACGGATATAAAAAATTATCTATAGATCAATTTATTTATTCATGATAAATAGTATGAATGTTTTTTATTAGTTTTAGTATGCCATATATGCTTTTCACTATTTTTCAAACATAAAACATGTACAATTGTTTTCCAATCAAATCATTATTTAATTTAACTTGAGACTACTCTTACATGTAAAAAAATAAATTATGAAGTGTTTTACTAAATTATAAAGACAATAAGTGTATTTTTTCTTGGGCTTCAAAGATTGACATATATATTGAAATAAAATTCTAATTTTAAACTAATAATAGAATAATTTAGTCATATAAGGAACACAATGTATTATATTGAGGTATGACTAATTATTAGACATAAAAAATAACCTATGGATCATTTACCTAATGTATCAAAACAATATGAATGTGTTTCTTCACTATTGAGTATTTCACATTTCATTTTTCAAAAATTAATCTCATTTTTAGGTAAAAAACACTCTTAGAGTCACACCGGTCACACTGTGTGTCAAATTGTGGTGCAGTTTATTCCTATTAATAAAAATGATATATGGATAATTTTCATAAAGTATCAATACAATATGAATGTGTTTGATTAGTTTTTAGTATGTTACTTGTTCAATTTATGAAAATTAATTTCAATTTTTAATAAAAACACACACTTGGAGTCATATCGCTCACATTGTATGTCAGATTGAGGTTAGGATTACTCTTACAAATCATAAATGACTTATAGATCACTTTTTTAAAGTATCAAGACAATGAAAAATCATTATCATAGTTTTTATTATGTCACTTTTTCTTTTTCATAATATGAAATCCCATTTTAAATAAAAAGACACTCTTGAATCATATTGGACACAATAGGAATCAAATTGTGGTGTGTCTGATTCTTATAGATTAAAAAATGACATATGAATTTTTTTTTTCTGAATGTAGAAATAAAATATTAATGGGTTTCATTTTTTTAAGATCCATACCATTTATAGAGTCATCTTGGGTGTGTTTTCAGGTACTTTTTTATGTTATTAAGTACCTTCAACATGAAGTAGTAAATTAGGGAGAGTTTGGGTGAATATTTAAAGAAAACTAATGGGTAGTGGGCTGTGCAAAGTTTGTGCACGGTTTGAAAAACCCTGTGACAATACCCTACCATGCTTGAGAAACTGGATAGAGGCGTCCACATGGTTAGCACATGGTTTGAAAAATAATGAGACCAATCTGTGATGACCATGAAAAACAGGGCAATGGAGTCCACATGGTTGGCGCACCGTTTTTCTAACAGTGCCTCTCTGCCCAAGAAACTGTGCACATAGTTTTTAGTATCCGAAAATATCATTTAAAATAACCCGACAACCCCCGGGACTCCAATATTTCAACCATATCTTGTGATGGACAAATTTTTGATGGGGAGACACCTTCATACATGAAAATATTTGAGGATAATATCATCTCTATGAAAAATTGGGTGGTTGTGCCTACATATATGTGAGAGGAAATCATTTTATAATTTCACGAATTAAGGTGTGTTGTACATCCTGTGGTGACAAAAATGTACCTTGTCATTCAACAAAATTTTTGGTGGCCATGCATGAAAAAGGATATAGTAGGTTTCATAACAAGATGTTTCACCTGTAAGTAGGTGAATGCAGCGCATTAACGACATTAAGGCCAATTGCAGTCATTACCCATTCCAGAATGGAAGTAATATGATGTGACTATAGACTTTGTGTTAGGACATCAAAAGACCCTTTGTTATAATGATGCTTTTAGGGTCGTTGTGGATCGACTAACGAAAGTAGACTGATTCTTTCCTATTAAAAAAATGTATATAGCAGTGAAGTTGGGAGAACGTAAATGAGGGTGATAGTTCATTTTCCTAGGGTGTCATAGACTATAGTCTCATATCAGAATTCAGGATATACTTCATGCTTCTCGAGGGGCTTATAGAAGGCACTTGATACACAAGTTCTATTATGTATGACCTTCCACCCATAGACAGATGGGAGGTCAGACCATGCCATCCAGGTGTTAGAGGATATGATAGAAGCAAGTGTGCCATAATTTGGTACTTCTTGGGAGAAGCACTTGGCATTAGTGGAGTTCACCTATAATAACCGTTATCAGGATACTATTCATATGGAACCATACAAGGCACTTTATTGTAGACCATTAATATTACCGTTATGTGGGTTAGAGGCGGGTGAGTCATAACTATTCGGACCGAGTGTCATTCAATTAACATCATAGAATATGTAGTTGATTCGAAAGCATATGACATTGGCTCAGAGTAGGATGAAATCTAATGGTGATAGAAGGATATGACCCCTATAGTATATAAAGGGTTTTCGTGTATTACTTTGGGTGTGGCCTAGATTGGGACACCATAGGAGAAGGAGATAAGGCAAGTTAGCTCCCATGTATGTGGGACCTTTTGAGGTGATGGAGAGAATTGGGCGGGTGGTTTACTGAGTAGAACTACCATATAAATTATGTGATATGAATGGTGTTTTTAATGTTTTATAGCCACATAAGTTTCACCCTGACCCTTCCCTTCTAATTTATATGGAATATGATGATATTGAGATAGATTAATCCTTTGAGGATCATCTGATACATGTGTTGGGTTTCAGCGAGAAAATATTATGAGGAAAGATCGTGTCTTTAGGTCATGTGTTATTGGAACATGGTAAAGTTCATGTGGGAATTTGGGAACAGGTTGTATTCATGTGGGCTCAATGGCCCAATGTTTTTTTCTCAGAATCGTGAAGATGTTCGAGAGTGCAGCTCAACGATGAGTTGTTATATTGTGGGGAAATTTTATGATCCTGAACTATTATAGATTCATCTCCGGCACGTTTTCTGGTACTTTTTTTGTTTTTTGTACAATTAATTTTGAGTAGTGGCATGTGGTGATTTAAGGTGAACATTTAAGGAAAATTAATGGATAGTGGGTTGTTCATAGTTTGCGCACAGTTAGAAAAACCATGCAACCAAACTGTGCCAAGCGTGTGAGACTGAACTGAGGAGTCCACACAATTTGTGCACGGTTTGACAAACCATGTGACTATACTGTGCCAACCATGCAAAACTGGATAGTTGAGTCCACACGGTTGGTACACGATTTTCCTAACAATGCTCCTCTATCCAGGAATCCATGCACATGGATTTTAATATCCAAAAATATCTTTTAAAACCAATCAAACCCCATGCACTCCTATATTACGTCATTGGCTCAGGCTTGAAAACAACTAGCTATTCTCAATTCCTTCTGTAGGTATTTCATGGATATATGAACTCTGATCTTCAAAATTAAAGGCCTGGATTGAAGACATGATCCCTTCCTAATAAGTGGATTTCATCTCGATGCTTCTCCCATTAATTTCTCCATCATTCCTAAATCTTTTCATAGAGGATCTTCACATTTTTCTTAGATCTAAAATAATGAGTTAAGATCTAGATCTAGGATTGTAGATCTGTATCTGGTTTTGAATGATATTGGTGTCTTTGATCCTAATTTTGTTTTTAAGGACTTAGATTCAGTGTTTGATCGAAGAAGTTGTGCCGCTATGATTTTTGGGATTTACGTAAGGTTAAAATCAATCAATAATCCAAGGTAGGTGGTATATATTGAACTCCCATATTCATGATTTATGATATTTGTATGACTATTGAAATTTCTGGATTCCCTTTATAGTTGAATTCATAAATTAGAGTTATTAGTGGCTTGTGATTTTCTTTGTTGGTTAATTAATGGTTGGTCATGGAAACAAATAAAGTAGGTTTCCCAAATTTACCTTTTAAAGATTTCATATTGTAGTTTATTTATAAAATTGAATATGAAAATATAAGTAATTGGAATGAAATTAATTATGGAAGGATATTTGGAATTGAATATTAATTTACTGTGATAATTAACTATGTTACATGATGTTGACAAAAGATAATTAATTAGGAGAATTAATTATATTTCATGTTGAAAATAAATATAACTAATTGTGATAATTAATTTTGACATGAAATTTTTTAAAAGGATAATTATTTGTGAAGAATTTATTAAGGAAATAAAATTGCTTTGATTAATAAATTAAATGAGGAATTAGTTAATGGGTTATGTTTTTAGTTTATTGTAGAATTAACTAATGTCATTTGAAATTTGTTACTAATAATTGGATTATTAACTGAGTAAACTAGAAAATTATTGATTATTAATGAATGATTAAATGGATGAGATTTTGTGAAGCTTGGGATGGCGCCCTAAAAAAATTAGATGTTGGGACTTGGACATAGAGTACCTCTCTAATAGTTATCGAAGTTTGTGATTATGTGGTGATAGGTATGACGACCTACACAAAATGAGAGAAGGAGTTATAGGCATGTTGAACTATACTTATGAGATTTGTTTTTCTATGCATGATGACCTACACCAAATGATAAATGACAATGAATGATGATTCAAAAGGGAAACATGAATTGAACTTTTCCTAATGTGACAATTAAATAATAAATTATAACGTGATAAATATTTAAATTATGCATTGTATTTATTATTTCATAAAACTGCACACACTATCTTTTGAATGGACTCATTTAGAGACCACTAATGATTTCCTAATGAGTTGTACTCACACCCTATTTGGTCCAACTGATCAGCACCCGAGCATACTTTGTTATTGCAGGACATGATAAGTGCAAGGCCATTCGATTGATTGTTGTTTGGGTTTGGAGCATGGGAGAGGGAATCAGATGTGGTTTAGGACTCATTTTGGAGTCATTGTTTCTTAACATTCGGTTTCATTGTAGACACCTGGCACATTTGTTGTCATAGCAAGATTTACCTTTCAGTTAAATATTTTATTTCCTGGTTGGACTATCATATGTCATGGATATGTTCTGGTTAATTATATATGCATAAATACTTGGTTAATTTTTATTTGATTCCTATGGTGTTTTAATCTGAAAACATATAGTATAGTATCTACAAAGCTGAATATCCAAACCCTCGGTGATAATTGACATCCTCTAGCATATGGGGAGGTTATCTTGAAGAAATGTGGCCAAACGGCTCCAGGAACCATTAAGTGGCTTCTGTGTCAGGACATCACAAAGTGGTATCATAGGAGTTTTATTTTCATTATTCATCTTTTGACTTACTATTTGGTTAATAGGTTGACATGATACTAGGAAGATTCTAGGCTTGGTAATGAGATCATGCGTTGGAGTTTCAAACCCATGTATGATGGAAAATCAAAGTGCTCATGGTGGGATTGTTGTGGTTGTTATTTGGTGTTACATTTGTATTTTATTTCACCTTAGGTGATGCATATGTCATGTGATATGATATTTGTTTTGAAAAATATGGAATTTTGATTTGTGGTCTAGAGAGGCATGATAGTTGAGTCTATATGCATCATTTTAGGCACTCAAGGTTTTGGTCACATGAATCATTCTATACACTAACGAGAAAAGTTTTTATGGTTATGTTGTTAAACATGAATGGTTTTGCATGACCTGATATTGAAACAATGATGAAAAATGAGAGAAATTTGAGTCTTATGGGAACATGGAGTGATGAAATGTGAATGATTAGTGAATTAATTGTTTAATTAATTAATTTTAGATAATGTGATTAATTAATGGTTGATTAATTAATAATAATGATTTTTACCCAATTAACCAAGACCTTTGATTATGATGGTTAAGGGTAGTGATAAGGCCTCAATGTTGATTGTGTTGTGAGGAAGGAGAGCAATGGAATGTTGAAACCTATTTTGTTATTTTCTTCACATATATAAATGTTTTAAGGATGTGTTATGAAAGCTAAGATGTGTGTTTGGATTTTTTGAGATATGCCTCCATTGTGTATGTTGAGGGAGATACCAAGGGTATGTCCCAGAACAAACTTCTAGAGAGGGAGCATGAGGCACCATTGGTGCATACTGAGGAGGAAAGAGGGCAGTTTCTGGAAAAAGAATGATATTTTCATAAAATTCATGGAAATAGACCTAGGGAAGGTTCCGAAAAGCATGTTTGAGTTGACAAGGGAGTTTCAGCTGCATCACACTCCTACTATTACTTGAGACTGTGGAACAGAGGGAGCTGTATTCTGGATTAAATCCTTTGAGATGATACTGGAACACATAGAGACATCAACTAAGAAGAGTGTCATGTTTGATTCATATATGCAATGGGGTTCAGTGAAATCTTGGTGGAACATTCAGGTAAGATCTGGGTAGACAGATGATATGTTATGGAATAAATTTCTTGGAGAATTTATTGTAACACTTCTATCCAGAAATAATGAGAAAAGAGAAGGCTTCAGAGTTTTTGCATCTGAAATAATGAAGCCTGTCCATAATGGTGTATAGTAATTGTTTCACATATTTATTGCATTTTGCTCCAGATTTGGTTGTAGATGAGGCATCTTCGACAAAATTATTTTAGGACAGACATACATGTCAAATTAAGTTCTAGGTGAATATCTTTAGGATGAAGATATTTTTAGAAGTGGTTAATCAAGCTCTCATTTCATAGGGGAACTTGATGGAGGCTTTTAGTGCTGCATAGGTAGCTGGACAATCAGGGAGTGGGCCTTCCAAGAGCAGGAAGCACCACAATGAGAATCATATCTATGATAGTGGAAAAATAGGAGGAACAATTATAACAAATATTTTTCATGTGCTTCACCACCAGTGCGGTAGGTTGGGACACTATCATAAACATGGTCCAAGACCACCAGTGGAGTTCACGTTTTGTGTAAAGGTGGTACATCTAAAGAGGTTCTTCCAAAAGTAGTGGCAGGTTAGTGAGAGAGAGCAGCTGATCAGAGTCGGAGTGTGGGAAGGGGGTATTCTTCACCATATAGGTCTGTTAGCTTGAGTTATACTGGAAAAGGTTGTAGAGGTAGTCGGCATGGTGATTCAGGGTTTGATCACCCATACCATCCGAGTGGTACTACTCAGGGGAGTAGGAAAACACCCCCGAGAAGAGGGGAAGGACAGTTACATGCAGTGAAACCTACACTTTTGGAGAGTTAGGATGGTCCATCAATAGTGAGAGGTATTATTCTAGTTGCTTCAACTTTATCTATTTCCTTGTTTGATACTGGTACCTCTCATTCCCTTATATATGCAAATCTTATCAATGGATTGAGCCTGGAGGTAGATTCTGTAAGTGGGATGATGAATACCGATACACTGTTGGAATCATAGACTAGGGATATATGTTTATTCAAGGGATGTTCTCTAGAGATCAAAGAGTATCGTTTACATTGGGATATCTATGTCTTTGATATAAAGTGCCTTGAATGGATTAGGGGTATAGAATGGCTAGTTGCATACATAGACCAAATAGATTGTTACAGCAAGAGAGAGACCTTTGTATCTCCTAAGGGTGACCAATATGTCCTTCTTGGAGATTGGGATATCCATGCAGGCAGAGCTGGGCCAATTACTAAGAAACTGGGGTAGGTCATATCCCATGTTTCTAGTATTTTGTTGATTGATTGGAGTGGTAGTGATGATTTCCTTCCACTAGCAGTAGAAATATCTTAGGATTCCTTTCCAAAACGTTTTTCAGGGTTTCCACCTGAGAGAGATGTGAAATTCACTATTGATCGCATGTCGGGGGTGTAGCCGGTATTTATTCCACCTTATAGAATGACACAAATTAAGCATCAATTGCTCGAAATGTATTTGGATTAGTTGCACGATAGAGGGTTTATCCATCCAATTACATCACCTTGATGATCACCTGTATTGTTTCCAATGAAGGCGTCTAGAGTATACACTTGTTTGTTGATTACCAGAAGTTGAATAAAATGACTGTGAAAAATAGATATCCTCTTTCGGGTATCAATGATTTTTTTGACCAGTTGAAGGGGGATAGTGTATTCTCAAAGATTGATCTGATATCAAGGTATCATCTGGTGACACTTCATACATATGATATTCAAATAACTACATTGAGGAGAAAGAGTGTCCTTTATGAGTTTTTGAAATTCTGTTTGGGTTGACTAAATCTCCAGTTGTGTTTATGGTCTTGATGAAAAGGTTCTTTAATCCGTACATAGATCATTTTGTAGTGGTGTTTGTGGACAACATATTAGTGTTCTCTATGAATCTTGATCATCTTTCTCAACATCTTCGCATCGTCTTGAGAACATTGAGAGATCATCAACTATATTCCATGAAACCTAAATATAAGATTTGGATTGATAGTGTAATGTTTTTGGGGAACATCATCTTGGATGAAGGTGTGGCTATGGACCCATAAACAGTACATGCAGTGAATTCAAGGGAGCAGACCAAGAATGTTTTTGATATTCAAATCTTCCTTGGATTAGCAGGTTAATATATGTCATTCATCTAGGACATTTCCCGATTTGCTGCACCACTTACTGGTTTGACAAAGAAAGGGGTAACAATTTTTTTGGGTAGAAGCATGCGAGAATTCTTTCCAAGATATGAATGAGTTCTTGACTTCGACACCAATTTTGATCTTACATGAGTCAGATGAGGTGTACATACTGTATTGTAACACTTCTGGGGTCAGACTCAAAGTTGTGCTGAAGAAACGGTATAGAGTCATTGGTTATGGGTCTCAGTAGTTGAGGGCACATGAAAGTAACTATCCAACACATCACCTTGAGTTGGAAGCAATGGTATATGCTCTTAATTTTTGGTGACACAATCTGTTTGGATACAAGATCAATGTTATCACGGATCACAAAAGATTGAAGTATATCTATTCACATCACATATTGAATCTCCAACAGTGAAGATTGGTGGAGTATAAGCAATCCTTTAATTTTGAACAGTCATATACACCCAGAAATGAGAATAGTGTGTATGATTCTTTGATCAAAAATGCATACACTCAGTAGATACATGAGTCAAGTGCAGAGTGGAAGATGATGACTTTCCTGGCTGAAATTCATGTGGTAGTTCAAGATAGTCAAGAGAGTATGCCTCTGGTTTCTATAGTATTGGATTCCAACACTCTTTAGATGGATCAGAGATAAGCAGTATGAGGATATAAAGTATTTAGCCTTGAGGAAAATCCTTGAAGGTGGGGAGACAACTTCAAAATTTAAAATAGATGAGGGTGAGATAATATTTGTGAAAAATCTTGTTGTTGAGCCTATGAGTAGGTGAGAGGATATTCTATGGGAATTTAATTCTTAATGGTTGGAGGTACATCATTCGGTGACAAAAATGTACCATTACCATCAACAATATATTTGGTGGACAATCATGTAAACAGTGATAACAGGGTTCATAACATGATGTTTTACCTATCAGTAGGTGAAAGCAGTGCATCAATGACCTGGAGACTTATTGCAGCAGTTACCTATTTTGTATGAACTTCCACCCACAGACAAATGGGATGTCAGAAGGTACCATACAAGTGTTAGAGGATATGTTGTGATCATGTGTGCTTGAAATTGGTGGTTCTTGGGAGAAGCTATTTTCTATTGTGGAGTTCGCATATAAAAATATTTATCAAGAAACTATACAGAAAGAAACATACATGGCACTTTATATTAGACCTTCTACATCACTGCAATGTTTGTTAAAGGCAAGTGAGTCAGAGTTTTTACGACCTAGTCATGTTTAGGAGGAATCGAAGAAGGTGCAGTTGATTTAAAGGAGTTTGGGTAGAGCTTAGAGTAGGAAAAAGTCATATGCTGATAGAATAAGATTACCCCTAGAGTTTACAGAGGGTTATCATGTATTAATTTGGGTGTCTCTTATATTGGGTCACCATAGGATAAAGAGACAGGGCAAGTTAGCACCCAGGTTTGTGGGACTGTTTGAGGTGCTGGAGAGAATTAGTCTGGTGGTGTACCAATTAGCACTTCCACATAAAGTCAACACTATGCGTCATGATTCTAATTTTTCCCAACTACAGTGGTATCAACCTAACCCTTCCCAAGATATTGGTCAAGAAGAGGTAGATATCAACATAGATTCTTCCTTTGACGAGCATCTGATAAATGTGATGGGGCGCAGTGAGAAAGTATTAAGGGGAAAGACCGTACCATTAGATCATGTGTCATGGAAACATGGTAACGTTCTATAGGAAATTGGGAAGCATGAAGAATACATGAGGGATCAATGTCCGAATATTTTATGCTCGGAATCATAGAGATGTTCAGGAGTGCGGCTCTAGGATGAGACATTATAAGTTTTGGAGATTTGTTAGATCTCATCCTTTTCTAGAGTCATCTCGGTCACATTTTCAGTTAGTTTTTGATATTTTATGTACCATTAACTTATAGTACTGTCTTGGGGTGATTTTGGATGAACATTTAAGGAAAATTAAACGAAAATGGGTTGTGCATTGTTTTTTCACAGTTTGAAAAATTATGTGACCAATCCATGCGAAACTGGATAGAGGAGTCCACACGGTTTGCACACGGTATGACAAACTATACCGAAAAACCATGCCAACCATGCAAAATAGGGAAGTAGAGTCCTCACGGTTGGCACACAGTTTTCCAAACCATGTGCCTCTTCCTATGAAACCCTACATGACAGATTTAATATCGGAAATATCTTTCAAAACCACATGATCCCCCCAAGGCTACTATATTTCGACCATGGCTCGGGGTAGAAAAATTTTACTTGTTCTCAATGCCATCAGGAGGAATTCCAAGGCAATATAAATACCTTTATTCAATTATTAAGCCCGAATTTAAGATGTTACCTCATCCCAGTAAGTGGATTTCATCTCGTTGCTACCTCCATTCATTCATCCATCTTTCTTAAAAAAATTCATGGAGGATATTCACCTTTTTCATAGATATAAATCTATGAGTTAAGATATAGATCTAGGATTGTATATTTAGTTATCATTTTGCATGATCTGGATAACATTGATATTAATTATGGTTATATGGACTGAGATCTACATTTTGATCGGAGAAATTTTATCTCTTGGATTTTACGGATTTCCATAGGGCGAACATACAACTATAAACCACATTAGGTGGTCTAATTTGAACCCCAATTGTCATGATTTGTGACATGTGTATGATTTATGACGTTTCTAGATTCCATTCAAAACTGAATTCATAAATTGGATAATTTGGAATATGGTTTAGACATGTGATTTCCCTTTGGGGTTAATTGATGGTTTATCACATAACATATGAAAGGGGTTTCCCAAATTGATCTTTTGTAGATTTGATATAGTAGTTGAGTTAGTTAATTGAAAGTGGAATGATAATTAATAGGGGGAAATTAATTATGGATTGTTGTTTGGATTTGAAAGATAATTCATTGTGAGAATTAATAATGTGCCTTGATGTTAAAAAATGATAATTAATTGGTTGGATTAATTATGTTCCATGATGTGATTAAAGATATTAAATGGTGATAATTAATTATGAGGTGACGATTTTGAAATGTATATTTAATTATGAACAAATATTTTTGGAATTACAATGGTTTTGATTGATTAATTAATTGATTAATTGATTAATGGGTTATGTGTTTAGATATCTTTTGAATCAAATAATGGAATTGGAAATTTTTAACTAATCATTGGATTAATAAATAAATAATGATGAAAATTCATGATAATTAATCAATGACTTAATGGATGAGATTTTTTTGTGCTAGGCATGACGAACAATAATAATTATATTTTGAGACATGAACATGGTGTTCCTCCCCAATAGTTATCCAGGATTTAGACTATGGGGTTATAGGTATGAAAACATACACCAAATGAGAAACGGGGTGCTTGGCATGACGACCTACACTGACAATATTTGTGGTGAAAGGCATGATATCCTACAACAAATGATAAATGATAAGGAATGATGACTCAAATGTGAAACATAAATTGAACATTTCCTAATGTGATGATTAAGGATTAAATGAAAACTTGATAACTGTTTAAATTATGCAATGTATTTATTATTTCATAAAATTGCATTCACTATCTTTTGATTGGACTGGTTTAGACATCGTTGGTGGTGGACTACAGAGTTGTACTCACAGCCTAATCGGGTCACTTGATCGCCACCTGAGTAGACTTTTTATTGAAGGATAGGATAAGGGCATGTCCATTGGATAGATTGGTGTTTGGGTTTGGAGCATCGAAGAGGAAAAAAGATGTGTTACGTTACCCATTTTGGAGTGGTTGTGTATTCACATTCATTTTCATTGTAAACACTTGGCATATTCATTGTCATAACATGCTTTATCATTCTGTTGAATATTGTATTTTATGGTTTGACTGTCATATGTCATGGATCTATTCTGGTTATTTATATAATCTTACATAATTTGTTAATAGTTATTTGATTCCGCTGGTATTTTATTCTAATGAAAAAGGGTATAGTGTCCCTAATACTGACTTATCAGGCCCTCTCTGCATGTCAGCACCATCTGGTGTATGGGGAGGCGTGCATGAGGGCATGTGGCCAACTTGCTTGGAGAAATTTTCAGTGGCTTTCGGGTTGGGATGTCACAATTTTTTTGGGGTATGTGATGTGGTTTCTCAAATAAAATGTAACTAATATAATAAAAAATATAGCTAGTGTCATACAATGAACATTATGTAACAGATTGATATGTTTTTTATTGTGTATAAAATGTTTGTTTTTATTTCAAATATCTGAAAAAAAATCACAAAAATATAGAACATGTTTCTCTCTTATGGAAGAAGAACCCCACCATGATGCCTAAAACACTACACATTAAAGGCATCATTGAGCTTCCTCTACCATAAAGAAGGATCATGAGCCCTCTAATCCAGAATTTTATTTATAGTTGAAATACAAATACGGATTCCCTAATTATTATAGCAAATAACTCAATAAGAATTAGATAAAAATGATAAGTAAATTAACATAAAAATAGTATATAAATTGGTGGCAAAATTAATTAGATAAATTGAAGGAATTCATATTTTCATGAGGGTAGTATATATTTTTTACAAATTTATTATTTTTTGTTATCTCAATTGTAGCCTTGAAGTCAAATTTTTCATGAGCATGAGCAGTATTGAAATAAACACCCCAAAAAGATAAAATTAATCCACCTATATAAGAAAAATAATATTATGTTTTTAATAATATAATGAAATAAAAAAAACATAAATATTAAACAATAAATTAAAAAAATTTCTATTTTAAACTGAATCCTTTAAATTTATGTCATACTAGGTAACACATGTATCAAATTGATTACATGATCATAATATACCAGTGAATCATTGTAGTGGAGAAAGTATTTTCATTATGATATTTTTGAAAAAAAAATATCAAATAGAAATGATGACTAAAGTAACCAAAAATCAAATAATATGATGATAAAAAAACTAATTAAATGTTTTGAGTCACATCTTCAGGATATATTTGTGCATTATGAAAATAGGTAATGGTTCCTATTTGTTTCTAAAAAAATATATTCCATCGTGTTAATACATGTACTTCCAACAGTCATTGCAGTACTAGAAAAATATAAATACACAATGTATTAATAAATTTTTTAAATTAAATAGTAATTCTCATCAAAATAAAACTCTTTAGGTGTGCTATTTTGTAGATGGTATATGATATCTCTAAAAAATATGAAAACATAATAAGCAAAATATTTTACATTTTTTGATTTCAACAATACATAACACTAAAAAATTAAGTAAATTATTTTAATATGTGTTTTGATAGTGAAATTTTATTATATATACCCTGATACTTATCCACTTGGAGAAGTCGATAGGCTCCTTGTGCTCATGGAATATCCTCATTGCATGGTTTTGATGATATTTAAGAACCTCACTATCATAAAATAATTATCATTAAAATATAATATAAATTATATAACATTATCATTATTTTTTAAACTTGGATTTAGTGTATTTCAAATTGAAAAACATCATTATGTGTTGTAATTTTGTTCTATATCCATGCAGCGAACTCAGTAAATAAATATTTAGAATAAAAAAATTAGCCATAACGAGTACCCAATGTTGAATAAATAATCAAAAAGAATAAGGTATGGAAGTAATTAATGTATATTTTATATAATTAAACTATATAGTATTATCCCTATAATGTTGGTAATAAGAAGATTATGTCATCCATACATTTTCTTCAAACGATGCAAGTAGTTTTTCCACTATTTCATCAATATTAAATGATTACATTCAGGTTTGGTATTTATATGTGATATGTAAACTATTGAATCCATATTAATATTCATGTTATAATCACTTTAATAATTAATCTTATATATACCTAAGAAATATATGAATTCTATTTAGTCATAATAAACATAATAGATCATCTATTGGGAAGAATCATTTAAAAGAACCTTTAGGATACATTTAAAACAATTTATCTTAACCATTAATACATGAGGATTTCATTTTCATTCTAAAGATAAAAAAAGACTGTAATGGCCTCTTGATACATTTGTTCTTCAAAATAAACTATTATATTATTACAACATTGTATCCTTTTATTTATAAGAATCATCGATGTTTGTAAAAATCCATATTAAATAGGAAAAGAAAATGCGATTTCTAATGATATTTTTTATCAGTTGGTTGATTCTATTGATGGTTTTGATTTTGCCATTCAATTATACCCCCTTTCCTTTGATCATCTATAATAAGATTCATTGGTTCATATATTTTTTCATTAATTGTTAATGGTTTATCATGAAAAATAAATTTGAAACGAGTACATCATTTTCAAAATGTTTTTTAAAAGATCTGATGGCCATTATATGAATATTCCAACAGCTTGGTCAACCATATGAATATCTATTTCATCAAGTGGAATAGGTAGATTGGTGCTTGTCTCGTGAGCTACGCTAATCCATTATATCACATGACCAATTGGAATTGATTTTTTTGTTTATAGTTTCTTCTAGGATATTGAACATGATATTACTCACAACATAACGATGGGGGGTGTTCATAAATATAAATCACATTAATTTCTACCTTTTCGAATATCCATAGATTAAAGGTATCAATGAATTCCAGATTTACATTTCACGAAAACAATTATTAGAATAATTATTACCTCATTTAAGTAAGATATTTGAAGAAAATGGACCACCTCCGTGATGGTGGGGGTTGGAGGATATTCACACAGTGGGTTTTCATGAGCTGTTTCTTCTATTTCTCTGTTTTATAACATTTTATAGAAAAAACACTATCAGTGAATGATTTTTTTGAGGGAATATAATTATGCCAACATATATTCCATTTTTTATCTTTTACACCCCCTGTTCTTTTCTTTTATTATAATATGTTCTAGAGGTCACCCTAAAACTCATAAATTGATGTGACCAAACATTTCTCTATACATCATGGAAATTGATAGTGGGTGTTTCTTTGGGTAAAACAATTGATAATTCTTGAATCTAATTCAGATAGAAAATACATTGAAATACATAATCATTTTTATTTATAAAATTTTAATAATTATAAATTATGTCATACATATCCACGATTACCACACTTTTTGTGTGTTTTCATCTATTATAAGCCCCTATTTATTTATACAGGCCTACATCCATAGCACATGAAATGGTATATAAGTTGATCTTAATTTGGAATATTTATTTTTTATATAATAAGAGGAGCGTAATTATGTTGTTGTTTCTTGTATCATAAATGTATTATCATACATTTTAAATATGTACCAATTTTTTAGGTGAAGTGTACCTCATCCTTGATTTACAGTGGGGTTACATTGGTTTTTCTTTATGTCACTTATTTTCAACACATTTTTTATATTTCATTAATTAATATTCCAAATCAAAGTGATCAATAACAAAATTATCAAACAATTTATTACCATACACAATGTACTTGAAAAGATATCACCCCACGATGGAAATTAATTGTATCCCATGCTACTTGGATTAACAAGTGTGAATACATTTGTAGTGGGTGCACATTTATTTTAATTTTAGTGTCATTATAATGAAATTACATTATAAATGTTAGAAATCCTTTTTGAGGGTTTTCCGAAAAAATTAATATAAAATTTATATCAGAGCTACCTACTATAAATACACTCTATAATTGATGAGGAAGAGTATGCCAGTGATTCATAATTTTATTTTAATTAAAATAAATGACATTAAAATTTTACCATAATCTCTTCCCAAATTATTATCTTAATAATGGGAAAAACATGAGGGCACAAATATTCATCAATCACCATATTCATCTGAGTGATGATCCCCATGAAAAAAATTATTATTTTCTTATTATGGTTAATATGATGGCCTCATTCATTCCATATATACATGAGTTTGATGCCTTTGATTTTTACGTTAAAATTGTTTCCTAACACCATCAAAATACAATGCTCTTGATTTTTTAGGGACAAAATTTCTTCATCGTCTTCCATTTCCTCTGGTTAAACATCATCGATATGTTGTTCTTATTGATTAGTAGGATCAACATGTTCTTAAAGACATTATTCTTAATCACTGGGAGCATCAGTAGGTTCATCAAATTATGGCTCCTTCATATTTGGAGCATTATCACAAAAATAATTCACTATCTATAGAAGTGGTTCAACATTTAATTTGGATAAAGAAATTTCAGCGGTAAAAACATAATAATATGAATTATGGAAATGTATATTACAAAAAAAATATATAACCAGATTAGTAAACCATATTTTTTAATGGATGTAGGGATTTGTCCTACTGTCGAGTATTCAAATCCATTCATTGTGGGCTACTCTAACATACAAGACATCATCTACATTGGTCATGGCGAGAACTGATTCTGATGCTCCAATAAAATGTCCAACCTCAGTTGAATTTTCATTTGACCCTACAATGGTTTTTTCTCAATTACAGAACAATTAACCACTATTTATTTCTGTATACGGAATATAAAATACCTTAAATTCCTATGATTGCATTATAAATAGATTTTCATTAAACCATTCCTAAGTAAAATCTACTTTCATGTATCCCAATTTATCTATTTTATGATCTTTTTCATTATCAACCCACTTAAATTGAAAAACCATCTCTTAGAATGTTTTATAATCCATGTCCCATATTTTTTTGATGATTCCAAAGTATGACATATTCTAATAAATTGTATTTTTGTCCTTATTTCTATATATATGCATCACTTCAGCTACATGCGTAACTCCACTACTTTTTATGGTACTCCCTTCACCATGTTCATTTGTATATAACATATTACCATTAATTACATACCCATTATAAGATAATACAAACACACAAGGTCCTCTCACTAGCCATCAAAGTAATTCTATAATTGAATCTCTATTTTCATATGAGGCCTTTAAAATATACTCTTCAGACTAGCCTATAAATAATTAATTATTTGTATATTATATCTATATTTTATCCCATTATGAATTCAATTTCCTAATAATTTATTTGTGGCTTTCAAAATATGTTGAACCTTCAAAAAAATTAGTGAAAAAATTTATTAGTGGGCCTTCTATATATATGTAATAGTGATTGTGGCAACATCTATTCAAGATATTCCTTGACCCACAAGTCTCTCAATCTAAAAATACTTCAGAAGACAAATTCTTTCTTCACCGAACAGGTAGTCAGTACAAAATTCAATGTCTTACTCAACAATATATAGCTCCACAATACAACCCTTTTTCAAACATTGGTTTTTTGAATAACTATTATAAAATTCATGTACAATTCATTGGGGTGCATCCATCTATAATTCATTGAAAAACCTTGTCCGATATATCTCCCCAACTGAACCGTCAATTGAACTGTCATATTAAATAACATCGATGGGAAGAAGATTTCCAATTCATATAATATGAAAGAGATTCTTGTTTTTATATTTAGAAATTTCTCCAGGTCGATAAATTTTATGCATATAGCTTTGAAAAAGAAACATAACATGGTTAATTTATTATAGACATTCATGGGGAAAATGAAATGTAAAGCTACAGGGATTATATAATACATCAAAACAAGACAGGTATGTGATTTTACACACTTTATCTTTAAATTAATCAATGGCATGGCATTATTATATTTGATGAACACCCCTTTGGAAAATTTATATCAAACAAGATGTTTCAAAACAAATATCTACACTTTTGGGAAATTGTGTAAGAATCTGGATGAAGTGAAGCCTATTTTTCACCCTTCATTAGCACCAACTGTTCCAATATTCCCATGTAAATCATTTCCAACCAATCCTAAATCCCATCCCTTGTTTTTATGGGTGAATTTTGTAATGTTCCAATTACACTATCAGTAACATTTTTTCAAATTCCTAATATCAATAAAATTTATGACATGAAAAAAAATCCAATAAGGCAATTCAAAAGATTCAATATATTTTGCCGACATGTTTTAATATGGTTTTTCAGAATAGTATTACCAAAACTAGTGTCCATATATATTAGTTTCTCTAATATTTGATCACCTATTAGTGAGTCATTTTTAGGTTCTTTTAATCCCCCATAGAATGATTTCATCCAAAATTGGTACTTATTTCACTGTGAAAGAATTATGATATTTCCTAGAAAAATAATCCTTGATGGATGTTTCAACATAATTAATTATGTACCTTGTTCACAAATGGGATACCCTTTAGCTCCATAAATTCTATATCCTAAATAACCTCCATAAGAATTAAATAAATTTATTATCATGTACAACATGGCTCTAAATATGTAATCTCCATTCTTGTATGTAACATACCATGTAACACTTGAATACTATAATAATTTCAAATATTAGATCAGTTGATCCAAATAAGCATCAATATCATTACCCAGTGGTTTTTGGCCCTGATATAATCTTAGATAATGTAATGTATTCTTTTTCCGGCATAACCATAGTTAAAATTTATAATTTACCAACATAACTGGCCATGTACTATGAATTCTTCTTTGAAAACCAAAAGGATTCACTCCATATATATATAGCGCAAGATAAAGGTTTCACACCTCATTTCCAAATTTAGGATATTTCTAATTAATTCTATTCCACTAAGGAGAGTCTTTCGGGTGATGAATTTTCCCATATTTATTTCTTGTATATGAATTTCATATCAATTACCATGTAGTCTCCTCATATACATTGTAATGACCCAATGTTTTTTAATGGAAATTCCCTTCTTATATTTATGACATAAAATTACATGAAATAACAACATAATTAACTACTAAGTGATAAGTTACATTTAAACATAAGTTTGTCACTTCAATTATTGGAATTATGAAAATCTGACATACACGGTTGTCTTCAAGATGATTTTAGGAGTCTAATGAAACAAAAATACTTTGTGGTGAATAGTGACCTACCCTTGTGAATAGTAACATACCCTTATGAATAATAATATGACCCTTATGAATAGTAAATCATCCAACACAAGAGTAACATTACCAATGAATAATTAAATAAAATTTAGACATCTTAGAAAGTGACATTTTGACCTTAGTAAACGTTTTTGTATTTTGTAAGTCATAAATAATTAATATTAATTAATTAATTAAATTAAAACAAAGTTTATTTCCCTAAAATTTATTCATATATTAATGAATCAATGTATTATAGTTTTTAGATAATTTTATTAGACCCTACGTAATTTTTTATAGCAGTATAAAATCAGTTTTAATCTTAGAAACAGTTTTTTAAGAAAATTATGATATTAATTAAATATTAAATTTGTAAAGACCCGTAAAATAAAAGGTAAAATTTTTTTTTCTTAATTTTCTTTGGGATTTTACAAGAACGCAGTTTCTGACAGCACTTGATTCTGAGGCCCGGTGTGCCCGGAATTTCTATCCGAAATTTAGCTCGGGTACGTTCAGTGAACGAACGAGCGGGAATTCCTATCTTTTGAACCGGTGCTCGGAATCGAATTCCGAGGGCACCGATGGAACCGTAGCACCGTTAATTGCTTAGGAACACCTTTCCTGGAGTTGTTTTTGCTCGTTATGAGTGGTTTAAATTTATGGATTAAGTGTTAGTGAAATAAAATTTTCATTAAGAATTTTATTTCTCTTCTCCATGAGTTAGAACCTAAGTGTAGGAGTTAGGGTGGGACCCACTGTTTGTTAGTTTCTATTGTGTGGATTAAAGGTGAGGCGGGGCCCACATGAGCCCCCACCTTTTCAATTTCCATTACTCCCTAACTCCACATAACCCCTCACTTAAGTTGTGTAACTCTTTTGACTTCCCCACCCCCATGCCAAACGGCTCGGCCGGTTGGCCGAGCAACTGGCCAGCGCGCTGGGCGCGCTGTGCCCAGGCCGGGCCGTGCCGAAGCGGTCCGGACCTGGATTTGGTTCGGGTCGACCCGGTTCGGGTCGACCCCGGGGGTATCGGGCCGGGTCGTACCGGGCCCGAACCCCTTAATACCGAACTTTTTTCGGTCGGACGCCCATTACATGTGCTATGGGTCTCCGATCGATGCACCGTCAATTGAGATGTGATCCTTGGATCGAGACGGTCGTTTCGGTATATCGCACTCAAGGTTTAGGAATACTTTGAGTTAGGGCGGGTTGGTACGTACACGAAACCAACCGGGCCCTCGGAGCGGAAATGCTCATATCTTGAGCTCTGGACATCCGATTGACGTGTCGTCAACTTTGATGGATTTTTCTAAGTGAGACGGAACTTTTGGAATACTTCTCCTAGGTTTTGGTTGTTGTTGGATAGTGGCTGGGTTGGATCGTACTCGAAATCCAACCGAGCCCCTAGAACGGAAAAGCTGATATCTTTCAGACCGGACGTTCGTTTGATGAACCGTCAGCGGCGTTGGTGATCACGTTGAGAAACGGTCCCTATGAGTATAACCTATGAGATTTCGGGGTACATTTGAGATACGGCCGGGTTGGTTCGCTCACGAAAACAAACCGGGCGCCTGGGACGAAAAGGCTAATAACTCACAGACCTAGCATTTGATTGACGCACCATCTGTTGCGTTGAGACCCCTATGATGAGGTGGTCCTTTTTGATACTTCTTCATGGGACTTTGTGATACTTGGAGTATCGACCTATAGCTCATGGAGTGGACCCTCTCGGAGTCGAGTGTACGGAGTACGGAGACCGTGTAGCTGGCAGAGACCTGACGACTGCTTGACCGACTCGACTTGGAGTGAGTCGACTATCCTAGTAGACGGAGCACCCGGAATTTGGCGACTAACCCACGATGGACGGAGCGCCCGGTAGTTGGCAACAGACCTGCGGTACTCGACAGGAGGTGTACCTCTATAGGCTATTAGGGGGAGCGCCCAGTATTTGATGACAGACCCACAGCGAACGGAGCGCCCGGTAGTTGGCCACAGACCCGTGTTACTCGACAGGAGGAGTACCTCAGCAGTCTTAGGTTAGTGAACAGTACCACAGAGTCATGACATGACCACTGTACACTCCTGAGACGGGGTTCTTCAGCAGTTACAGTTTCGATAATGAAAATCATGGTTTGAGCTGAGTCTATGACCTTTGTGTTTCCTCATGATTGAGATGTGTTACTTGATAACTTAGGTATATGTATGGGCATATACCTGGGTAGTGGTTATCCGTTGATTTCATAATCCTTGTGTTTCCTCATGATTGAGATGGGTTACTTGATAACATAGGTATATGTATGGGAATATACCTAAGTAGAGGTTATCTGTTGAGATATTAGTTTTGGTTATCCTTGTTGGTTTTAGTGAGACCATGAGGGTCTCGGGGTCCCTACTGAGTATCGTTATACTCACTCCTGCACGGGCTATGCCCGCACCTCGTTGTGTTGGGTGCAGACGATAGGCAGTGCCGACGGAGGCCGAGTGTTCAAGGACTGGACGGTACCCGGAGGTGGACTACACAATGACTCAGTATCCGTAGGTGGACTTCATGGCGAGACGACACTCAGAGGAGGTTGACGGGTGAGAGCGTTGTGGAGGCTATCTGTACCTACCCTTCAGGTAGGATCTGTGGTGGATGATCCAGGAGCTGCGCCATCTGTACCTACCCTTAATGTAGGATCCATGGAGGACGACCCAAGAGCTGTTTCCGTCCTTCCAGCAGTTGTATTTTTATGTTGTACTTTGTTTAGTTGTAGTTGTACTTTCATTTGGGTTTCTATTTTGGCCCATTTACCTTTCAACACTTCTCTTTTTTACTTATTGTTTTACATCCTCTTGTACTTTGTGGTGTTTTGTTTACTTTTATAAAGGAAATGACTTCCCATTTATCAGGATTTATGCCTTTGGTTCTAGTCGCCATCCCTGGCCTACGGAAGGCGGGCTTGGGGTAGTCACGACACGGGCCCCGAGGACGGGTCATGAAAAATTGGTATCAGAGGATTCGGTTCTACCATAGAACTTATAACTCTAATATATTCTTTCTATAAATCAATAGTGTTAAGGGTATCGAGTGTGGTCATTAGTTTAGGGAGTGCAGTGTTGGTGCAGGCGGCCGACGTATCCATACATCAGGACCCTGACAACTGATTTCCGACTTTGTGCACGAAAAAACTGATTGCGTGTGTGCTTCCAGAAGTTTTTAAATTCCAGCTTAAACCAGGTCATCTCACCAGGTATAAATCTTTTGACCGTTCCATGTTTGTTTCTTTCAGGATGCCTCCCCGCGGACGACCAGCTTGAGCCACGAGAATTGTTCGTACTGACAGCCCGCCGAGTGACGTGGCCTTAGTACAGGGCCCTATTCCAGTTGAGGCACCAGCAGGCGCACCGGCAGTACTATTACCCGTTGGTCCACCGATGCCACCAGCCCCAGCAGCAGAGGGTGCACGTCGCTTGAGCACACTGCACGAGTTCCAGTGCAAGTGGCCACCCAGGTTCCGGGGAGAGACGGACCCGCAGGCGGCTGAGGATTGGCTGGAGGCTGTGATGAGAGTCATCAGGCTAGTGGGGACACCAACAGACTTCATGGTGATCCTTGCTGCCACCCTTCTTCAGGCAGCAGCAGAAAGATGGTGGAGCCTGATGCTCCAGATGCATGAGGAGGTGACACTTCTTTGGGCAGACTTCGAGAGCCTGTTCCGGGCAGAGTTTCTACCAGCCACCCTTCGAGCGGTGCGTATACAGGAGCTACTTCAGCTGCGGAATGGCAGCATGACAGTTGCACAGTATTCAGTGAGGTTCACAGACCTCTCGCGCTACGCCAAAGATATAGTACGAGACCCTTTCTTCAGGGCCCGAACTTTCGAGTAGGGGATCAGGCGAGAGATTAGAGCTTCTGTTGTTTCTCACATCATTCCGACCCAGACATGGGTGTTGGAGAGAGCCTCTTAGTGGACAGTTTCCTTGCTGAGCAGTCTCAACCAGCACGAAACACCACTAGCCGGATTGTGGTAGAGTCTTCTACAGCAGACAGTAGACAGATGACGCAGAGGTCCAAGAGGTCCAGACCTACCAGTGGCCGACTACACGACTCAGGTTCAGTTGTGCGGGGGAACCGGGGTGGAGTCAGAGCCAATCGTGCTGAGAGTGGACAGTGTCACTCCTACAGCGGGATTGGTCACATGGCACGTGACTGTCCGACCCGCCATGCAGATGATAGGCAGTTAAATGGAGAACCTCCCAGGCAGAGGCAGAGGTTCGATCAGGGTAGACCGCAAGGAGTAGGAGGCCATGGAAGAGGAGCTGGCAGTGCAGCTGGAGGTGGACGACGCTTCGGGGTCCTTCCACCACCACCACTAGGATGCCCACCCCGACCGTAGGGGATAAGAGGACATGAGAGAGCTCAACTTCTGGAAGCTGAGGCCTATGGTCATGGAGCTCTGGAAGCAGATGGACAGGAGTGGGACTAGCTCCAGACCTGCAGGCTATTGATCATGTTGCTTCTAGTTTTTTTGTTGTTATATTTGTGTCTTTGTACTATGAGCTGCAATAATGAAAAGACACTTATCTTTGTAAAGTTTTCTTTCCTGTCCTTTTGTTTTGTTGATACTGAGTGATCCCGGTTAAGACTGTTGACTTGACCCTCACGTTCGATATTTCTACTAGAGGAGACCTAGTGACCTCACACTAATGCTGAGAGTGTGACTCGGCACTTGGAGGCGAGAGTGACAGTTGGATCTCTTGTTAGTTATGTCGGGGCCTTACGACTTCATCCATGGCATGAATGCATCATTCATGTCAGGATTGACTGTATTAGGCAATGAATGTGGTTCATCCAGGGGATGAGACCAGATTTTTTTTATCGGCAACGAAGAAATCATAGAAGCTCTTATGGGACTAGAGAATGTCTAGTTCATCCAACAGTGGATGAGGACATCACAGGGCCGACATAAGCCTTATGCTGACAGGAATTGGAGGCCTCTAGAGTTCGAGGATGACGATCACATCCTTATACAGGTTTCACCTTGATGAGGTTTACAGAGATGTGGCCAAGTCAGAAAGTTATCTTGGAGGTTCAGTGGACCATTTATAGGTCCTCAGCTGGGTAGGAGAGGTGGTTTACCACTTGACCCATCCACCTCAGTTGCACCAGGTGCACGATGACTTCCGCATATCATAAATGAGGAGATACGTGCGTGATCATTCACACATCATCGACCATGGGAAACTGGACGATGGTGGTGGGGTGTCTTTCAAAGAGGTTCCAGTGGGAATCGAGGATCGATAGGAGCGGATCCAATGAGGATTGACGATTCCTCGGGTGCGCTTTCACTGGCATTATGGGAACCTCCAGGTGAGCACATGAGAGCAGGAGGCTCAGATGCGTGCTCAGTACTATTTTTGTATCCCTGGTTTGTGTTGTAGCTTTATGGGGACATAAAGCCCTGAGGTGGGAGTAATGTAAAAACCCGTAAAATTCAAGGGAAATTTTTTTTTTCTTAATTTTCTTTGGGATTTTACAAGAACGCAATTTCTGACGGCACTTGATTTTTAGGCCCAGAGTGCCCAGAATTTTTATCCAATGATTAGCTCAGGTACGTTCAGTGAGCGAACGAGCGGGAATTCCTATCTTTTGAACCGGTGCTTGGAATCGAATTCTGAGGGCACCGATGGAACCGTAGCGCCGGTAATTGCTTAGGAACACCTTTCCTAGAGTTGCGTTTGCTCGTTATGAGTTGTTTAGATTTATGGATTAAGTTTTAGTGAAATAAAATTTTCGTTAAGAATTTTATTTCTCTTCTCCATGAGTTAGAACCTAAGTGTAGGAGTTAGGGTGGGGCTCACTGTTTGTTAGTTTCTCTTGTGTTGATTAAAGGTGAGGTGGGGCCCACACGAGCCCCCACCTTTTCAATTTCCTTAACTCCCTAACTCCACATAACCCCCCACATAATTTCTGTAAATCTTTTGACTTCCCCCCCCCCCTTGCCAAACGGCTCGGCCGGTTGGTCGAGCACCGGGCCAGCGCGCTGGGCGCGCTGTGCCCAGGCCGGGCCGGGCTGCACCGGCCGGGCCAGGCTGCACCGGCCGGGCCGGGTTGCGCCGACCGGGCCGGGCCGCGCCCTTGCAGGACGGACCCGGATTCAATTCGGGTGGACCCGGTTCGGGTCGACCCCGGGGGTATCGGGCCGGGTCGGACCGGGCCCCAACCCCTTAATATCGATCTTTTTTCGGTCGGGCGCCCATAACATGTGCTACGAGTCTCCGATTGATGCACCGTCAATTGCGATGCGATCCTTGGATCGAGAAGGTCATTTCGTTATATCTCACTCAAGGTTTCAGAATACTTTGGGTTAGGTCGGGTTGGTTCGTACATGAAACCAACCGGGCCCTCGGAGCGTAAACACTCATATCTTGAGCTCCAGACATCCGATTGACGTGCCGTCAACATTGATGGATTCCTCTAAGAGAGACGGAACTTTTGGCATACTTCTCCTATGTTTTGGTTGCTGTTGTATAGTGGCCGGGTTGGATCGTACCCGAAATCCAACCGAGCCCCTAGAATGGAAAAGCTGATATCTTTCAGACCGGACGTCCGTTTGACAAACCGCCAGCGGTGTTGGAGATCACGTTGAGAAACGGTACCTATGAGTATACCCTATGAGTTTTCGAGGTACAGTTGAGATATGGCCGGGTTGGTTAGCTCACGAAACCAACCGGGCCCCTGGGACGAAAAGGCTAATAATTCACAGACCGGGCGTCTGATTGACGTGTCGTCTGTTGTGTTGAGACCCCTATGATGAGGTGGTCCTTTTTGATACTTATTTGTGGGAATTTGGGATACTTGGAGTATCGACATGTAGCTCGTGGAGCGGACCCTCCTAGAGACGAGCGTATAGAGTTCGGAGACCATGTAGTCGGCTGAGACCTGACGACTGCTTGACCGACTCGACATGGAGTGAGTCGACTAGCCTAGTGGACGGAGCGCCCAGAATTTGGCCAGTGACCCATGGTGGACGGAGCTCCCGGTAGTTGGCCGCAGACCCGCGGTACTCGACAGGAGGAGTACCTCTGTAAGCTATTAGGTGGAGCGCCTGGTATTTGGCGACAGACCCACAGTGGATGGAGCGCCCAGTAGTTGTCCGTAGACCCGTGGTACTCGATTGGAGGAGTACATCAACAGTCTTAGGTTAGTGAGCAGTACCTCGGGGTCGTGACATGACCATTGTACACTCTTGAGATGGGGCTCTTCAGCAGTTACGGTTTCGATAATGAAAATCCTGGTTTGAGCTTAGTCTATGTCATTTGTGTTTCCTCATGATTGAGATGGGTTACTTGATAACTTCGGTATATGTATGGGCATATACCTGGGTAGTGGTTTTCCGCTGATTTCATAATCCTTGTGTTTCCTCATGATTGAGATGGGTTACTTGAAAACTTAGGTATATGTATGGGCATATACCTAAGTAGAGGTTATCTGTTGAGATCTTATTTGAGGTTATCCTTGTTGGTTTTAGTGAGACCTTGAGGGTCTCGGGGTCCCTACTGAGTATCGTTATACTCACCCCTACACGGGCTATGCCCGCACCTCGTTGTGTTGGTTGCAGACGATGGGCAGTGCTGACAGAGGCTGAGTGTTCGAGGACTGAACGGTACCCGGAGGTGGACTACACGATGAGTCAGTATCCGGAGGTGGACTTCACGGAAAGACGACACGCAGAGGAGGTTGAGGTGCCAGAGCGTTGTGGAGGCTATCTGTACCTACCCTTCAGGCAGGATCCGTGGTGGACGATCCAGGAGCTGCGCCATCTATACCTACCTTTCAGGTAGGATTCGAGGAGGATGACCCAGGAGCCACTTCCGTCCTTCCCACTGTTGTCTTTTTCTGTTGTACTTTGTTTAGTTGTAGTTGTACTTTAATTTGGGTTTGTATTCTGGCCCATTTACCTTTCATCACTTCTCTTTTTACTTATTGTTTTACTTCTGCTTGTACTCTTTGGTGTTTTGTTTACTTTTATAAAGGCAATGCCTTCCCATTTATCGGGATTTACGCCTTTGGTGCTACTCGCCAGCCCCTGGCCTATGGAAGGCGGGCTTGGCGTAGTCACGGCAAGGGCCCTGAGGATGGGTCATGACAAAATTAATATTATTTAGAAAGCTATTTTTGAATAATGGACTTCATTTTTTGATTCTACACATCGAAAATGTTTTGGGGTAAATTTTTTTATTTATCTGAGATACTCGAATTTTTGATGAATAGTAGAATATAATAATTTGTAATAAATGCTAAATAATGGATTAATTGAGTTATCGATGATACTCTGCTGATGTAAGTCCACATGGTTCGGGATCACATGATAAAATTAATATTCTTGGTCATTCCAGACTCACTATTCCTTATCTTAGGTGAAATTATTAAATTAATGAATGTTATATTAAGGAAACCCATCTCCCCTCCAATATTAAATCCACCCTTTACACCCTCAATTCCTCACACCTCTCAAGATCCAAGAACTCTCTATACACTTCCCAAAAACCATCCCTATCCCCTCCCCCACGTCCAAGAGCTGCTGGTCTCATCAAAAGGCCATTCTTAGGCCCATAAAGGGGATCTCAAGAGGAAGATTCAAGAAGTAATTTCCCTCCCTCTTCTCCTTCAATTTCCTTTCATGTTCAAGTTCATTTCTTTATCTCTACCCACCTTTCTTCATCCAAATTGTGTTGTAACTCTAGTTTTATAAATTTAATGTAATATTATGATTGTAATTGTATATTATTTCATCCAACCATCTTTCCTTCTTCCTTTTATTTTATTAAAGAGAACGTTATTCGTGAGGTGTTAATTTATCACCTTCAAGAACGACATGCTTTCTTCTTCCATTTATACCTTCATATATGGTCATGAAAACCATTTTTATGGTTGAACCAGAATGTTTATATGTATTATGTTCTATTTGAAGTTGTGGAAATAACCAATGGACATATTACTAAGTGATAACTTAAAACAAGTTCATTTTGATCAAAAAACCACCAAAATTGACACAAAAAACCCATCATTTAATTCTTATCTAATGATTCATCCACATGAATCTAATATAATTAATTATGAAATCATTCTAGATTATTTCATATCATTAATGACATGTAACATCATTTTCGGATTTCTACTCAAGATCTACCCAAAATTCAATTTAAGAATACAAGCGAACCACCCAAGAAAAACCATAAAAACGAACATCCCTGAACAATGTTTCTAAACTCTATAAGTCATTCAAAAGAACAAAATATGAAATAATGAAACCAGAAAGTACCCTATTAATGTACACATGGTTTTTAATTTCAAATTAATGACTATAATGTCATTATACAGGACATTAAAGAGAAGGAAGAATTTGGGTTCAAGGTAATGGGAAATCTCAAACCCAATTTTCTTCCATCATGTTCTCCCTCTTTGACTCCATTTTTTATATGATTACTCCTTAAATAAAATTCTTCAATCATTGTATTTACTTTTCTGGGATATACATGTTTGTCAATAGTTTTTATGTCCACCAAAAAGTTTTCCAAAAGAGCACTTCTTTTAAGAACACACATTTTATTTCTCACTCAAAGTGGACGGTTCTTGTAACATGTATGTAATTCCCTCTTTATTTTAGGAACCCAAAACTTATAAATTTATTATTATGAGATGAATCCCACTAATTTACATGTGTTAGTTATTATAATTTTTGATATGTATTCTATGTGGAAATCATGATAATGATAATGTTATGATGTGACAGGTGCACCTGGAATTATATAGAGCAATATGAATGTTTCAAAGTGACGGGTGCGCACGGAATTATACAGCGCTCTAATGCATTGGGTAAAGTGATTAATCTCATGAGTATATGTGAAATGATGTGTGAACAAGATTCCAGCTTGGTTCACAAGTATGTGTGGTAGTTAACCACTATGACATGATGTTTTATTTTTATGCATTGCCACATTTGAAGTCCTATATTTATGCTCCTCTAATGTTCATTATCATTTCCCTATGGTATGATTATGATCAGCCCATGATATATTATTCTTATCTATCCTATTATTTGGCTTCTAGATCACCCCTTTTGATGTATATCCTCAGGTGGCAATATGTACTAAGGATAGGTCAAGTGCCAATATGAAGATAGAGAAGATGAAATTAAATAAATGTTTATGCTTGATGTTGTATTTTTTATGTGTGGTCCTGGTTTTCCCAAGACACTAAACCTTTGGATCCTCTATGTGTAAAACTATTATGTTGTTTATATTTTAAATGATGTAATAGTAATGTAAGAACAGGCCGGGTCGCAATAGTTGGTATCAGAGGAAAGGTTTAGTTAATTTGGGAATTATGATTAGTGAACCCCAGAGGAAACCTATAGCATTAGACTAAGTACAAATATGCACACAAGAATATTTACACATGGATCCCATATGTTATATTTTCGGTATAAGTTGTTTAAATTAATATGTTATTCATTACTTGTCTACTTATGTTTTGTTCTAACCTTTTCTATTTTAGAAAATGTTGGGAACCAGGAGAAATTAGGCCATCAACTCATGCGAGGGCCAATGAAACGATTGCTCGAACGACATCCCCAATGAGTTCGTTGGTGGAGTTATAAACTTCATGGCGATGTTTACCCAATTATCTCATGTTATGAATAATAACCATAATAATGGGGAACATCCTCCTTCACCAAAGAGGGAGCAACTGGCTATCGAATGATTTATGTAGCAATGACCACCAAAGTTTTTTGGATCTTCTGATCCACTAGTTGCAGAACAGTGGGTCAAATCAATGGAAAAGTTCGTTTCTATGCTTCACTATTCTGAGATGGAGAAGGTGATTCTAGCGGTTTATCGTCTAGATGGAGAATCTGTTCAATGGTGGGCTTTGATTAAGAACACGATGCCAAGGGAGGAAATTTAAGAGATTGAATGGGAATACTTTAAGATAATGTTTCATAACAAGTATTTCCTGAGAACTCTTCACGCGAAAATGGAGATAGAATTTATAGAGCTCATGTAAAAATAAGGATAATCTATCACAACCTATGAAGAAAATTTCACAATGCTTGCAAGGTATAATTCGGGTTTTGTTATCAACAATGATAGAATAATTGAATTATTATTTAGTGGATTAAAACCACACCTTCGAAAGGTTCTTGTAATTAGAGACATTGGGTGTTATGAAGAAGTTGTTCGATGTGTCCTCAATGTGGATATGGAGTTAGAGGAATGGTCCCATGGATATGGGGATATGAAACGAAAGATGGAGTTTCAAGATGATAGATCTAATGATAGAGGTGGGAAGAAAACTCAATTACCCACATGCCAAAAATGTGGGAAGTTTCAAAATGGGAACTGCCTCAACAGGACGGGGAAATTCATCAAGTGTTGGAAATAAGGACACAATGCTCAAGAGTGTCTAGAAAACACGAAATGGAAAGAGAATGTAGCTGTTTAAAGGAGAGAACCACTCATGGTTTAATGCTACAACTGTAAGGAGTTAGGGCACTATGAAAAACCAGTGCCCTAAACATCGAGTTCTAGAGGGTAATCAGCGTCAGCAGCCACCAATGCCAAAGGAACAAGAGAAGGCTTATTCCATCACTAATTCGAAGGTGGAGCATGATAATGAAGTCGTACAAGGTACACTTCCTATTCACTCAAGAATGGAATAGGTCTTATTTGATTCTGGTTCTACACATTCCTTTATATCTTGCATGTTTTCTAGAACTATAGAATCGAAGCCCCGAAACCTTGAAGAAGAGATATTTGTAAAACCACTAAGTGGTGCAATCATTGCAACACAAGTGTTTGACTCTTCTCCTGTTGGCGTATGTGGGAAGATTCTTCCGAATAATCATGTAATACTTCCCTTGGTGGAATTCGACACTATAATGGGAATGGGCTGGATCTCTTTATATAGAGCGCATATCAACTGTCGGGAAAAGGAAATATCGTTTCATATTCTGAACCATCCCATGCTCCTCTACAAATATAAGGAAGATCATTAATCTCCTTTGAAAAATAATTCAATGGTGTATGTGTTGATTACCTATGAAGAAGCATACCTCTCCCAAATGGTTGAGTCGAAGGAAAGTTAAAACCTTGAGGAAATTCCCATCGTGAGGGAATACAATGATGTATTTTCCGAAGAGTACCCAGAATTCCCCCTGATCATGAGGTAGAGTTCTCAATTGAACTCATTCCTGGAGCTACTCATATCTCAATGTGTCTCTATAGGATGCCTCCTATCGAACTGGAGGAATTAAAGAAGTATCTACGAGAACATCTGGACAAAGGGTTCATACGCCCTAGTGCATCACCTTGTGGTGTGCCGGTGCTCTTTGTAAAGAAGAAGGACAGAACCATGCAGCTGTGTATCGATTATCGGGATCTCAACAAGATCACCATAAATAACAGGTATCCCTTCCCAAGGATTGATGACTTGTACGACCAGTTAAGAGGAGCTCAATACTTCTCAAAGGTGGATATTCATTATGGATATCATCAGGTAATGGTGAAGAAGGAAGATATTCAGAAGACTGACTTCTGTACAAGGTATGGGCACTACGATTTTTTGGTGAAGCCCTTTGGACTTGCTAATGCCCACACAATCTTCATGGATGTGATGAATAGAGTCTGTAGACATTACCTCGACAAATTTTTGGTAGTGTTTATTGATGATATTGTCATCTACTCCAAGAGAAAAGAGGAACATGATGAACATCTAAGACTTGTGATGGCGACATTAAGAAAGGAGAAGTTGTACGCCATGTTCAGTAAGTGTGACTTTTGGATGAAGCATGTCACATTCTTGGGACATGTGATCACAAGTGAGGTACTTTCTGTGGATCCTTCAAATACAAAGGTGATTGAGGAATGGCCCATGCCCAGTAGTGTCACAGAAATATGTAGTTTTATTGGATTAGCTGGGTACTGCCGATGTTTTGTGAGGAACTTCTCATGATTGTCATGCCTGCTAACTAAGGTAACAAGGAAAGGGTTAAAGATTGTCTGGACGGAAGAATGTAAGGGAATCTTCAAGGAGATAAAGAGAAGACTGATCACTGCACCTGTACTCACACTACCGAAAAGTGGAGATAGTTTTGTGATATACAGGGATGCTTCAAAGAAAGTCTTGGGTTGTGTGATCGTGCAAAATGACAATGTGATAGCCTATGCCTCACGACAGTTGAAGATTCCTGAGCAGAACTACCCGACGTATGATCTAGAGCTGGTAGCCGTGATATTTGCCTTGAAAATCCTGCGGCACTACATTTATGGCGAGAAGTGTGACATATACACCGACAAAAATTGCTTTAAGTATATATTCACACAAAAGGAGCTCGACATGCGTCAAAAGAGATGGTTAGAGATAATCAAGGATTACGATTTCTCTATTCACTGTCATCCCAGAAAGGTGAACAAGGTAGCTGATGCTCTCAGCAGAAAAGAACCTGCTACTCAAGCCATGTTATAGATTGAGAAAGACCCTATCTTCATGGATATTAAAAGAATGGATTTGGAAATTATAAGGGCAGGGGATACATCATTCCTTTCCCAAATGATTGCGCAACCATCTATACAGGAGAAGATAAAGGAAGCACACATGGATGATGTGGAGATACAAAAGAGGGTGAATGAAGTAAAGGAAGGGAAGCTGCAAGAGTTCCATATCGATGCTGATGGTGTGATTTGGTTTGGAATGTAGCATTTTGTTACTTCATCACCTAGGATAAAGAAGGAGATATTGGATAATGCACATAGCACAAATTTCTCAATCCATCCTGGGAGTACCATGATGTACCGTGATCTCCGAGAACACTTCTGGTGGGAGAACATGAAGAAGGAGATTGTGGAATATATATCAAGGTTCTTGGTATGTTAGCAAGTAAAAGATGAGCGACAAAAGTCCAAAGGTATCATGCATCCATTGCCTATACCCATGTGGAAATGAGAAAATGTTACAATAGACTTTGTCATAGGTCTACTGAAAAAGTCAAAGGGAAATAATGCGATATGGGTTGTGGTTGACCGACTCACCAAGACTGCCCATTTTACCACTATTCGGGAAGACCTCTCGCTTGAAAAACATGAAATGATATATGTGATGGAAGTAGTGAGACTGCACGGTGTTCCACTCTCAAATGTCTCTGACCGTGGTCCAAGGATCACATCTAAATTCTGGAGGATCCTTCAACATTCTTTGAGTACTGAATTAAATTTCAGCATGGCCTGTCACTCCCAAACTGATAGAAAATCTGAAATTACTATTCAAACTCTTGAAGATATGCTACGAGACTTCTCTATTGAATTCAACGGTGGTTGGGATCATCATATCTCTTTTGTTGAGTTCTCATACAACAATAGCTTCCACTTGAGTATTCAGATGGCTCCATATGAAACTCTGTATGGAAAGCGATGTATAACTCCAACCTGTTGAGATGAAGTTGGAGAAAGAAATCTACATGGACCCGATCTTGTTCAACAGATGACAGAGAAGGGTCAAGTCATCCAGAAACACATCAAACCTACTCAAAGTCGTCAAAAGAGCTATGCGGACAAACATCGATGGGACTTGGAGTTCACCGTTGGAGAAAAATTCTTCCTTCGAATATCTCCATGGAAGAGAGTTATGCGATTCAGGAAGAAAGGGAAGCTATGCCGAAGGTATATTGGCCCCTTTGATATCCTGGACCACATAGGAGCTGTGGCCTATCGTCTTTCACTTCCACCGAATATGGCTCAAGTTCATGATGTGTTTCATGTATCACTACCGAGGAAGTACATACAAGACCCCTCACATGTACTAATCTCATAGGTAATGCAGCTGTAAGATGATTTATCCTATTAGGAGTAGCCAGTAAAGATTATGGATTAGAGGGATAAGGTTCTACGCAATAAGACAACCCAACTTGTCAAATTGTAGTGGAGGAACGATAAGTTTGAGGATGAAGCTTGGGAACAAGAAGAGGAAATGAAGGAGAAGTACCCTCACCAGTTTATGTAGAGTGAAATTTCGGGGGTGAAATTTCTTATGCAGGGAAGAATGTAACGACCCAAAGTTTTTCATTAGAAATTCCCTTCTTATATTTATGTCATAAAATAACATGAAATCAATAAAATAATGAACTACTAAGTTATAAGTGACCTTTAAACGTAAGTTTGTCACTTTTATGTTTGGAATTTCGAAAATACGACATACACGGTTGTGTTCAAGATGATATTTGTAGTCAAATGAAACAAAAATAATTTTTGGTGAATAGTGATCTACCCTTGTGAAAAGTAAATACACTTATGAATAGTTATATGACACTTATGAATAGTAAATCATCAAACAGAAGAGTAACATTACATATGAATAATAAAATAAAATTTAGACAACATAGAAAGTGACAATTTGACTTTAGTAAACGTTTTAGTATTTTGTAAGTCATAAATAATTAATTATAAATAATTAATTAATTTAAAAGAAAATTTATTTCCCTAAAATGTATTCTTACAATAATGAATCGTTTTATTATTATTTTTATATAATTTTATAAGACCCTAGGTAATTTTTGAAAGCACGATAAATTCGGTTTTAATCTTAAAAACTGTTTTTTAACTAAATTATGATATTAATTAAATATTAAATTAAAAATATTTAAAAAATTATTTTCGAAAAATGGAAATCATTTTTGGATTCTACACATCAATAAATATTTGGGGTAAAGTTTTGGGATTTTTATAAGATACATGAATTTTTGATGAATAGTAGAATCTGATAATTAACAATAAATGCTAAATAATCGATTAATTGGGTCATCAATGATTCTATACTGATGTAAGTCCAAATGGATCGGGATTAAATGATAAAATTACTATTTTTGGTCATTCAAGACTCAATATTCCTTGTCTTAGGGGAAATTATTAATTTGATGAATTTTATATTAAACAAACCCCTCTCCCCTCCACTATAAAAGCCACCCTTAACACCCTCATTTCCTCACACCTCTCATGCTCCAAGCCTCCTCTAAACTCGGTCCAAAAACCTTTCCTAGACCCTCCCCCACGTCCCAGATATGCTGGTCTTATCAAAAGACCAAGCTTAGGCCCTTAAGGATGTTCTCAAGAGGAAGATTCAAGAGGTAATTTCCCACCCTCTTCTCCTTTAATTTCCTTTCATGTTCAAGTTCATTTCTTGATCTCTCCCCACCCATCTTCATCCAAAAATTGTTTTAACTCCATTATTATACATATAATGTAATTGTATGATTATAATTTGATATTATATCATCCTACCCCCTTTCCCTCTTCCTTTTATTTTATTAAAGAGAACATTGTTCATGAGGGGTAAATTTATCACCTTCAAGAACGACATGGTTTCATCTTCCATTTCTACCATAAAATCTAGATATGAAACCATTTTTATGGTTGAACCAGAATATTTTATATGTTTCATGTTCTATTTACTTCTTTTTAAATAACCTATGGACATATTACTAAATGATAAGTTAAAATAAGTTCGTTGTGATCCAAAAACCATGCAAATTGACCCAAATAACCATCATTTAATTCTTATCTAATGATTAATCCACATGGATCTAATAAAATTCATTATAAAATCATTAAAACTTCTTTAATTTATTTAATGACATATAATATCATATCTGGATGTTTACTCATGTTCTACCCAAACTTCAATTTAAGAATACAAGTGAACCACCAAAGAAAAACCATAAAAATGAACATCCCCGAACAATGTTTTTAAACTCTATAAGTCATCCAAAGGAACATAGTATGACATAATGAAACCTGAATGAACCATATTAATGTATACATGGTTATATATTTCTAATTAATGAATATAATGTCACTATACATGACATTAATGTGAAGGAAGCTTTCGGGTACAAGGTAATGGGAAATCTCGAACCCAATTTTCATCCATCGGGTTCTCCCTCATTGACTAAATTTTTTATATGGTTACTCCCTAAAGATAATTTCCCCATAAATGTATTTACATTTCTGGAATATACATGTTTGTTACTGGTTTTCATGTCCAACAAACTATTTTCTGAAAGAGCACTTCTTTTAAGAACACCCCTTTTACTTCTTATTCAAATTGGATGGTTCTTGTAACATGTATGGTATTCCCTATTTCTTTTGGTAACCCAAAGCTAATGAATGTATTATTATGAGATGAATCCCACTCCTTTACATGGGTTATTTATGTTAATTTTTGATATTTATTCTATGTGGGAATCATGATAATGATAATGTTATTATGTGACGGGTGTGCCCGGAATTATATAGCGCAATACTCCAATGCATTAGATAAAGTGATGAATCTAATGAGTAAATGTGAAATGATGTGTTAACAAGATGCTAGATTTGTTCACAAGTATTTGTGGTAGTTAACCACTAAGACATGATGTTTCATTTTTATGCATTTTCACATTTCATGTCTTTTATTTACGCTCCTCTCATGTTCATGATTTTTTCCTATGTTATGATTATGATAACATAATGATATATTGATCTTATCTATCCTCTTACTGGGAATCTAGATCACCCCTTTTGTTGTATATACTCAGGTTGCTACATGTACTAAAGAGAGGTCATGTGCCAATATGAAGCAAAGAAGAAGAAATCAAATAATTGTTTATGCTTGATGTTGTATTCGTTATGTGTGGTCCTAGATTGCCAAAGACTCTAACGCATTGGATCATCTATGTGTAATAGTATTATGCTGTTTATCTTTGAAAAGATTTAAAAGTAATGTAAGAAAAGGTCGGGTTGCTATATCCATAAATTCTTATAAACCTTTTAATGATTGGAAAGTACCATACAATTTTCATAGGACCGAATTCATCATTATTGTATCATGAATCACCACAAATTTCAAATTATTCAAGTAATATTTGGTCTTTTTGAAATAGTATACATTTATTTGGATTGTAATTAGTTATTTTAGTGATCATAACCATTGAATGCTGCATTTGTTTAGCATCATATATTTGGATAGGAAGTGAATTATATAATGGGAGCATATAATTCGATAGAGAATGTAATTTAGAAAAACAAGAAACACACCATTCATTGCTAGATTTTAAATTGAACATCTTCATTACATATGAAAATGTTTTTTATTTAGTACAACGAACATAATATGGAATCTTTATGCAAATAATTATCCTCTAAAACAATTTTGGACAATCACCTAGTTTATCTTCTACTATAATTATCATTTCCTCAATATGATATTCACGTTCATCCATACATATAATCACATCTTTGATATGGTGTTATTCATTATCCACACATATAATTATATCTGATGATCCATAAAATGAATTTTTATCCTAGTCACTAGCTACATTAATTTTCCCCTTGCCTAGTCCAATATTCATGAAATCAATATATTCAATAGCATATCTAGTGGTCCTTAAATTCCTATGGACTAATTAGTCTTGAATAAAAATATTTCAAACATAGACAATGGATTTGTGAAGGTTCATATGCTTGATATTTTGAAAACATGTTGACATCATTCACCTATCATCATTAAATTTTTTCATATGATTGGTATTCGTCCATTTTTTTCATATACAACCTATTTTATTAGGTAATGTAAATATTTTAAAATCTAAATATACACACAAATGGGCCTTTAAAATAAGGGGAACTCAATATTTGAATATTTCAAATAATTTCATCATGATATAATGGGAGTGGGTAATTGAAAATAAGAAAAGGATTAATCCACTTGTGGTAGACGTTATCCTATGAATTTATCAACAATGATAACTTCTAATTGGTACAGGATGACTATTAATCATTGTAGTTCATGATACATTGGTTCATGTCCCAAAGTGACGGGGGATGATTCTCCAAAACCAAAATTCAATAATAACTATTTGAGGGATAAGGATAATGAGGCTGAAGGTTGTGTCCTTAAATATAAATGATTCCATGTTGTGGAGTTGGAAATTCACCTGGAAACATTTCTTATTTTTCTAACTAATGTTGAAATAGAAAAGGATTTTTTTCCTAATGAATGAATTCCGGTATCTCATAGCTTCATGTGCGGCTAGGGATTAGGGAGTGCTTTCATGATGGATATAATATAGTTCGGATGGATTTTGTCACATCTCATTTACATGGTGTTATTATCAATATATATTATATAGGATGTGATATTCTATGTATCTAAGAGGTATCTGGTAGTTAATATCATCGTATAAAAATAGATACCTACCTTTTTTCCTTTCACATGTTTGTATTTATAAATATAGATACCACACATCCCATTACATTTATATATATTGAAATGACTACACGTTTTGACATGTATTTTAAGAAGTGATCTAAATGGGAAGGAAAATTAGTTAGTTTTAGGATGAAGACATCAATCAATAACACAGTTAAATTTCTAACGAGTATTTGTAAAATAAAATGTGTACAACTTATTTATCCCCATTCTCAATGATTAATTTCCACATACCTATAATCCTCAATGTCCCTTTGGTTTGGTTTGAGTGGGTGGTTTTCCTGGATGATACCACGGTAATACATTATTTCCATTTTCTTGTTTCATTATTCATATGAAAGGAAAAGCAGTCCCTAATTTTAAGGAAGTATATTGACAATAGGTCATTGACTATAGTGAAAATATTTATCAAGTGGCTGATGTGGGAAATTCAATTGTACATCTTAATGTAGGAAGAATAGTATGGAATAGACTAGTAGATCATCTTAATAAAAAAAATGTGAGTATGATCACATAAAGAGATAATTTTTTTAACCATCAAATACTAAAAAGAGAAAGTAATGTCATGTCTTTGTGTGTTAGAAGAAAATTTAACTATTTCTCAAATAAAGATTACAATATAATGAGGTTATTCATGGTTAGGTTAAATTTCCATGTTTAGTGACAATAGTTACTAATTAACAAATTAATATTAAGAATAATCTTTAATTATTGTTATCTAATGTGATATTAATTTCTAATTATTTAAAAAAATTATTTTCTAATTATGAATAATTATTTTTAATTACAGTAGTTATAATAATTTTCAATCATGTTAATGATAATTAATTATAATCAATAATTACTAATAATTATTATATATTAATATATAATATTTATTAATAAAAATCATTTCTATATATATTATTTATAATGTAATTTTTTTTAATAATAAATATATATTATTTTTAGTAAATATGTAATAATTAAAATTAATTAAATATTATTATTCATGTATATTAGTTAAATAGTAATTAATTAAAAAAGATTAAAAATAATAATTATCTACTAAGTGATGGTAAATATTAATTAATCCAGAATAATTTTTAAATTTCTATTTCAGAGTAATTATAAATTAATTAAAAAATAAAAAGTATATTTATAAATTATTTAGCAATTAATCAACAGGAGCTAATTATTACTTATTATTATCAACAACTTACTAATATTAAATATTATATTAGCTAATTTAATTATATGAATACTGAGACATTAATTAATTAATTACATATTATTATTCATATTAATTAAATATTTTTGAAATAATTAATAAATTTTAATAATAAATAAAAATATATAACTACTAAGTGATATTAAATATTGATTGTATAATTCATAATTGTTATTAAATTACTAAGGCATGTTACCAAGTACATAAAAATTATTTTAAATATTTACAAATTAATTAGGACATAATTTATAAATATTTTAACTTAAAATTAATTATGTGATATTAAGTTACAATTAATTAATAATAATTATTGAATTAAATATATTTTTTATTTAAATATATTTATTGTTATTTTATAAATAAAATTATAATTCTTATATTTAATATTTAAATATAGTTATTATAATTTTTAAAAATTTAATATATAATTATTTATTTATAATTTTATAAATAAAATTTAAAATCAGTATATACTTATGTTAATTATTATAAAAATATTGAGTTCATTGGGGTACAATGACATTCAAACACACACACACACACACCACAAAAATAAAAAACTAGAAAGGCATGTCATATCCTCCTCAAGGGAAAACCCACCAAACCAAGTGATGTATCAAATTTCATTTACCCATGGAAAAATAACAAATTTCTAGAACATAAATTGATTATATAAAAAACTCTAAATACCAATGGAAACAATCTAAAATTTCAATAATTACTGGAAAAAAATGGTGAATCTGTATATTGAGATAATTTTTGATAATTGACGAAAATAATTAATATAAACAAGAAAAATTAAATATTAAAAATAACTATCAAAATGACCCATTTGACATTTAAATGGAAAAAATGAACATAGGTAGGATATGGTGTTTGGTCATCATTCAACGGTTATTTGTCAATAAGGTGTGTAGTAGAGTGGGGTCCATTCATCAGACAATTACCAACTAATAATTAGTGAAAGAGGGTCATCCAATCGTTGGTCGGTAGGCGAGGCTGTAAGGGTGGGTGGGTAGAGCATTCGGTCAGCAACATGGAAGAGATGGATGGATAGTCGTTGGTCTATAGGTGATTCAATGGGTGGGAGGGATAGATGGTCATCCATTGGTAGGTGAGGCAAGAGCATCCAGAACTGAAAAACTCCAAAATGGGTGGAAATCGGTACCACACGTACTTACGTTTCAAATCAAACCGCAGATCTGAAGACTAACAATATAAAACGACACATACAATATAATTGGAGTGGATCAATTCCTCAAGAAAGAGGATGATGATGATGACATGGGTTCAATGTGATTGATAGCAATAGGGTATCTCGAGAGCTAGAAGGGGCACAAAGAAGATGAATATTTTTGTGTTATTTTTATATGAACCCGTAAAAAATTTAACAACAAATTCAAAAAATGCTAATTAATAGCATTTTTACGAACTATAAAATAGAAAGTAATGATAAATATAGGATTTTCAGAACTATTTAGCATTTATAGTGTCTAATATTTATCATCACTAAAAAATCACTGATAACGATAAAAGTTTCATAATATATTTATTTATTTATAAATATAAATATATTTATAATTATATATATTTATATCGATATATAAATAAATGAATTTTTAAATTTCATAACTATAAAAATCATAATCGTGTGATTATTTAAATAAACATATATATATATATATAAATATATTCATAAATAAATATATTAAGATATATATTTATATATGATGATTTAGAATGATGTGTCGATGAAGGGAACACTTCTCTCCAAACAATGCTGATTAGGATATTCCTGAATCACTTTATTCTTCTCCAAATCCATGGAGGAACATCTCACACAAAGGTGTTTTTCCACCAATAGAGTAATTCCGAGTAGTGATGGTTGTCGAGTTGTTGTCTGTGGTGCTGATCGTGTGGCAGTTTTTGGGAGAGAAGATGGTGCAGTGATCTTAGGTGATCATGTGGTGGATTCCGATTGTTTGGTGGTGGCTTCCGAGAATGAGCATGTGGTGGTATGAGCTGATGCCCTTTATCTTGTGGTGTCTTCTGGCGAGCATGTTTTTGTGGTGCCCTTTGGGAAAGAAGGATCTTCCAAATTGTCTCTGATTACATTCTCTTATTTCAATGGATCCCTCTGATGGAATGATTCATCCGAATGGGCTCACAACCCATGTGAGAGAGGATGATGGGGTTGTCTCTAAATGGATGATGATTGGTATGCACTTGGTCATTAATTGATTGATATTATCTATGGTCTCAAAACCCTGGAAGATAAATTATTTTGTTAATTGGATTTATGTGTTTTTGGGATTCAAGGATTGGAGATGTCTCTCGATGGGAAGAGAATTATTTTATATTCTTTTTCCCATGGAGGAGCAGAAAATGAAGGAATAGGGATTTGGTTCACATTCCCTCAAAACTAGTATTCTTTACCTTAAGGAATTTGATAATGGATTCAGCCCTTTGGAGGTTTTTAAATATTCTACACAATTCGGGGTCAAGGTATTTGGTCTAATTTTTTTTTGGCACAAAAATATTTTATATGATCTTGTGACTACAATCAGTATTTCTATCAAACAAGATGTTGAAAATGAATGTGTCCACTTTAGACATTAAAACATATTCTTTGTTGAAGTTGATTTGGGCACCATCCCAATTGAAAAAATATTTCAGGACACTGCCTCTGATGATATTGAGTTGAGAAATGAATATGAGAGAGTTCCCAAATTCTTCTCTAACTGCAAGGTAGTTGGTATTAAATCAGTAAATTATAGAAAGTAAATTGTTTGTTTTGTATTCTATACCCATGGATATAATCGCATAAATTTCAATATGAGTTATAAGTATGTCTGTGCTACAACGACACGTGATTCTATTTACAACCAACCTGATGGGACGAATCTACAACTAATATTGGATGATGATCAAAAAAGACTAGCATGTAGAATGTATCATTGTGAAATGATGAAGGTGGTGGATCTCATCATTTTGGTATTTTTGTAGGGAATGAAATTGACCTGATTGATGATGCACAGTTGAATGATGGCCCTGATGATGGTATGCATGAATCTATAGGGAAACAATCCACTAAAGTAGCGCTTGTGAAATGTTTTTTCTCATTATGATAAGATGTTGTAGCTGATCAGAGTTAGCTGCACTCAGATAGGGGATTAACCTTCAGGTTTCTCCTGTTATTGTGACTATGATTGTCTCCGCTTTGTCAGAATAAAATGATTCATATTGAGATAGAAGCTTCCACTGTGGCTGATATCACATTAAATGAAATGATATCTTTTGGAAGCTGTAAAAATAAGCTTAAAATGGATGATGAATGGTTTCAAATGACCAGATAAAATTATTCTCTGAGGTAAAGGTTGATAATTCATCTAGTGTTAAAGATGTTACCATATTTGAGGCTCTCAATTCTATCAATGATGACATTATTTATATACCAAAAACCAATTGATAGGGCATGCAACCTAAAAATCATGGCCAAGGGCGTGGTGATGCTTATTGGGGGAGTGTAGGGTCTTCTCAATCACTCAGGGGTCAACTCGCACCAGATAAGGAGATGATTAAGGGGAAATACATTGTGTTTTACATCTAGAGGAATACGGAGTCAGAATGAGAGTCTGTTGATGACGCTGCTACTTTTGATCATGGATCTGGTAATGATTATGTCAATGGTTAAGTTGTTCTTAATTTCCTGTGTGGCCTAGGCAATCTTCGAATCTTCGTTCATGTACTTCATATTTTTCATTATTGTTATAATAAATATCTTGACCCTGAACTTCCATGGTATAAATATATATATCAATATATATATATAATTATAAATATTTTTATATATTTATGAATGTATTTATATAATTATATATATTAATATTATTATATATTTAGAAAAATATAATTATAATACATATATTTTTATTTAAATATTTTTATTATGATTTTATAATTGTTAAAATATATATTTATTTAATATAATTTTATAATTATTTAAATATAAATTTTTTAAATATAATTTAAAAAATATAGAAAAACTATATTTATAAAAATATATAATTTTTTATAATTTTAATATTGATATCAGCATATAAATAAATGTAAATATTACTTTATAAAGTAAAATTATTATTAAAATATATTTAATTAAATTTTATAATCATTTATATATATATATATATATATTTAAAAATTTAAATAAATATATATGTGAGGATGGGATCACGGGAGCTCAGTTGCGGTAATGATGCTACTAGGGATCCACTGTTGGTAAGGAGATACCAAATTATCTAGGATCAAAGCCCTTAGTAGGTCATTGTCGATCCGAAGAAGCTCGACCACCTACAATATCGATTGAAATCAAAGACGTCATTGGGAGAAAGAAATAAGTAGTAACACTTCTTCATTTTTCGATAGTGAAGTGTGTTTTCGTATAGTGTATTATTCAAGGGTTATATGGCTATTGTTAAGAACAATCAAAAAGAGAATGTGGATTGACAGTACATTTTCCAACATTCAGTCATAGATATTATCATTTTTTCTACACATTCGAGTCCCCTTAGGGTTTATGAGTTTGTGAAGAACCATTCAATAGTTAGGCAATTTTCAGATTGGAATTGTATCCCTATGAGGAATTTATTTTTCTACAATATCATTACTTAAGAGGAAAAGAAATTATGTTCCAGGATATTTGGTTATATCTTCATGAAACCATAACTAATTTCTTTCCAGGAATAAGATGTTCATTTCAATCCTATTTCGCTATAATATACATGATTCCAGATCTGGATCAGAATTATGGTCTTGAATCAGATTTTTTGGCATCCACACATATGGTTTTACATTGAATCCATTATGGTTATCCCTATAAAATTGATAATGCAATGGAAAAAACCCATTATGGTTATTATTATTTCATCCTGGTTAAACATTATCTCAGTTCCACCTCAATTTTTGTGGTAGTTCTCTCTACCCTGGATAAAGAAAATCATATTCAGATACATTATAAATTTTTTTTGTATTTATGTTTATCTTTTAATACAATCAGGAATCTAAAATAATGTTATTGTTAAGATTATTTTTGTGATTTCTTCTCTCCTATTGTTCATCACAATAATGATTGTAGGAATGTGAAGAGAAAAGAGGCTCATGTTAGAGAAGACAAAGTGTAGTGTAGGAAGCCTTATTCTCCTAGGAAGTGTTATGTAAAAATGAGATAATGCGAGAATGTAAAAGTAAAATGTGTACTTCAAGTTAATGGTATAATTTCAATAGAATAAAACTACCAGGAATACATAAATGGTTGGATATAGAGAGAAAATAATGGAGAGCGAGTGAATGACATGAAAATTTTGGAAAACCACTCTCGAGCCTCCTGATGGTCATCCCAACAAACCATCCCTCAACAACAACATGCCAGGAAAATATCCTAAAAAATTCAATGCCTCTACCTAACATTTACCCCTTTATTTAATGGCCCACCTAGCCACCTCCTACCAACCAACTGCTCTAGGCGGTCCCCCTCCTAGTAGGAATATTCCCCTCTCACCAACAACAAACCAACTACATTAGGTGGTCCCCCACACAACTAGAATATTCCCTCTCTCCTCTAACAACCCAACTTCATCAAAATCATGTGGTCCACCAATCTAGAATACTCCCCTCTCTCTTCTAATAGCCTTAGTATGAATATCCATCAATGTGGAATGTACAACCCGATTACAACCCCTATTCTGAACGTTTCACCCATGATAAAAAAAGACCTTGTCCTTAAGGTGGGTCTCAATTTCTCGGTTGGGCCTATTGTGGCGGTGAAACACTTTCAAGTGTGGTTGTTCATGCAACCATTTTCAGTGTCAATAAGCCCATGTATCCCCAACAAATTTAAATCTTGGATGGGAAGAATGAATTCAAGAACAATGGGATGTTTGTAGAATATGTCACCGCATCATTCTTGACGAAATCTAGACAGTACAAAATACCACTTCATTGGGTTGTTTTGGTTTTCTAGTAGCTATAGCAGTTTTCCATACTCAAAATACATCACCAATTACATGTTATTGGTGGTCCAAAAATTTCCCCTAATATTGTGTAAAATACATTAATGTGATCTGAAACTGACTTACCGTAGGTAGCAACAACAAAATTATGTACCTTGGATTTCAAAAGTGAGAATTTAGCAGCATCATTTGAAATATAATATAGCTCTGTCTAGTGTAGTGGTTATTGTACCTTTTTACCCTTTTTTTCCACCAACTTCCTATGGAATTAAAATGGCCTTCATTATTTCTTTACCATGATATTTATAGGGAGAAGTTATCAAACAATTGAGAAAATTAGAGCAATCAAAGCAGATGGAGATGTGATGACCACATTTAATTGTTATTGATTAAGAAGTATGTAGGCCAAACAATAATCCCTTGCATCCCAACTGAATCCCAATATCACTGTAATCCATGCCTCTATAATTAAAATAGGTTTACAATGTTACCAATACAATGCAATGTTGTAACCAAACTCTCCTGAATCTGCTTCATATAAGAATATTCCCAAAATGCAAAAATAAACAGACCTGAAACCACATGGCAGTTTGAAGGAGAAAATTAATTTGTGGCAACCCTTGGTGGTGGCTTCAGTGATGGACTATGTATCGAGGAATGTTTATTTTTTATTTCCCCTTCCAGCCAATAATCACTTAAATCAACCGGATCCTCACGTATTTCACATCCATCATTTTCTTGACCTCTCTAGAGACCCCTTAAGATTAATACAACTTCTTCCACCTCCTTGGTATCCACTAACTTCAACACATTCATTTCATGTTCTGAACATGTCGCAAGCCAGTCCATACATCTCATAAGTGGCCGTGTTCGCATTTCCTGATGGAAACAATTTTCATCATAAGGGAATATGTTTGTTTCACAATATAATTGTCCTCTCATCACACATATTCGAGAGGAAAACCATGCAATCCTTCTTATCCAGTATCTTTTATTTTTTCATGATGTGTCTCAATCTACATCTTCAAATACCATGGTGGCTCGTCATAGCATGCACAATGAAAATGAATTTACACCTTTCGTTGTTCCAGAAAATTCATATACCTCATCGATTTCCTATCCTACTCTTTCAAATTGAAAAAAAAACCGTAATCTCCAGAACAGGATATGCCAAATTAAATTCAATTTTCTCAACAAAAAACCGCCTCTCGAAGCCCCTTTAAAAACCGTTTTGGATCTTCCACGGTTGTATTTCCATACTTTTTAATCATCATCAGTTTCAACTGTTCCCATGAAATTTTTGGATTACCTTTATGCCATGATATAAACCAGTATAGAGTTTATTTCACTGTACAATGATGTGACCTATGTACTTTCTTATCATCTGACATCTTGTTGATCCAAAAATAAGGTTTTGATTCAATGATCCAACCAAGAGGATACTCTTATGTAAAGTCAGGTAACATAACCCTCTTGTTCAATCCTCTTATCTATTTATACAACATTGTCTATTTCAAACATATTACTCTCATGTATTCATCTCTCCAGCAATCAAAAACATCATCGGATGATCATGCTTCAAGCACAGAACTGATTAATTTGTGCATCTCATCGATTTGCTCTAATATAATAGCTATATGCTCTAATGTATTCATCCCATGCGACATCCAACAGTAGCACTAAAACCTTGATAGACGGAAATGTCTTATAAATTTTATTTTATTACATTTTTTATATTTCATCCATATTCATCACCACAGGCTTTCTACGGTTTTCTTTTTCTCTAAATTTTGTATCATTTCTCGTTTGCCTTTTTGTGGGAGAATTTCCAATTTTATTCATCTTTCATCTCTTTTCTGTTCACCAACAACTTTTATGTCATTTACACACTGTGGCCCGGTATCTCTCTTAGTCACAAAACTCTCTCTCTAATGGACTACCATGCGTCGGCTTTCTGTTGTTCTCCAACAAATGATCAAAAAACAAATTTGGGAAACACTCCATGTGCAGCACTCCCATGATATGATTCCTCCACCACGATCATTCTATTCTAGAATAGGGTACCCTACCAGAAATTTTGCTAAACCCACAATCACTTCTCCTTTTGTGCTTGCCTCCAGCATTTGGAATGATTACCAAAACAAAAATGATCTCCCTCACATGACTGTATACAAGTAAACAAGTCGACCTCTCATGTCTCCAGTAGCGTATGCAACACCTGTAGGGTATTTGACCAGCTATGGAAGTCTCCTATTGCAATATTATATATTTATTTACATACATAAATACATCCATCTTAGACTCTCCTTCTACAAATATTTTCCATCTGTCTGAGCCTCCTTGCATAGAAACAACATGCTTCTTCTTCTTCCCTTGTTTCCTTGCTACTACAATTTTCAACAGTGATCCTCCTCACCTCCAGCGTGAGATCAAACCTCTCGCATGGCACTCCCCAGTGGAGTTGCAAAATTTTTATGTAAAAATGAGAGAGTTAGAGGAAATAAATGTAATCATTGTATTTCGAAGTAGCAGAAAAATAACACAATCAGAGAACTAGAATAAATATATCAATGGAAGGAGAGATAGATAGGAATGAATGTAGAGTGAGATAAATAGAGTAAACCCATTGAAGTCCACTCCCGAGCCTCTTGGTGTTCTTCCAAGCGAAACATCCCTCAACAGTAACCTGCTGTGAAAATATTCCAGAAAAATCAGTGCATCTACCTAACATTGACTCCCATTATTTGAAGGCTCACCCAGCCCCCTGCAACCAACCAACTTCTCTAGGTGGTCCCCACCCAGCCTAAATATTCCCCCTCTCCTCAAATAAACCAACTGCTTTAGGTGATCTTCCTCCCAACCAGAATATTCCTCTATCTCCTCTAATGTCCCTACTACCTAAAATTCAGGTTGTCCCCCCTCCCTGAAAGAATAATCCCCTATCTCTTCTAAAATCCCAAGTATGAATAGCCCCTAACAAGGCCACCACAACCCCCTTCCAGCCCCTATTCCCAACAACTAGTATGTTCGATCTCCAACAATTTTTAAATCTTTTGTCCCAAATTCTAATATTGACCAACATCATTACATGGCTGATACAACTGAAGAAGAAGTTAAGGGAAGGGAATTCATTACTACAGATATTTCTTTTAAATACTGCTCTCAAATTGGTTGGACCTCCTTGTGGATATTTTTAAATATTAAATGTAGGTGAATATATCTTCACCATGAAGAAAGGACCCTTTCATGGAGAAAGGCAGTGCTAATGGAGTTGTATTTTCACCAATTTATACTTCATTTGATATTTTCAAGGGGTCAGCTCTTGTGTAGACTCACATAGCATCAACAGATAAATTGGGAGATCATCAAGTGGTGGATGGTGGGTATGATTAAGTATCAATCAATTATCAGTATTGTAATTAAGCTTCTATCAAAGATATATTTGATTTTCAATTTAGGGAGTAGAGGTTTATTATCTCAATAGAACATAAGGGTATGAAAAAAATGGATGTTGAAAATACTATGAATTCTAAGAGCACAAAGGGGGTTCATGAATTTCTGACAGGTTCTACATCAAGGACATATGAAAAAAATCCTCGAAATAGGAGAAGAGAATAAAAAAAGACAATATTTTATTATTTCTATTGTGTTCTGAGTTTGGAGGTGAAGTCAATATTTCATCTACCACTACTAGAAATCAGGCCTATACCCACGGTTTTCGAAAACAGTGGGTATACGGATAATATGGGGACTTATACCCACTGTTTCCAAAAACCGTTGGTATAGGTAACCTATACCCATGGTTTTGGACAAAACCCTGGGAATATTTTATTTTTAAAGAACAACGCCAAAGGTTTTGCAAAACCGTGGGTATAGGTGTTTTTTCGGAAGACCTATACCCAAGGTTTTGAAGAACCGTGGGTATTGGGGGTTTTTTTTTGAAGACCTATACCCACGGTTTTAATAAACCGTGGGTATATGTTATCCACCATAAGGTGGGAAAAAAATTATGCGGGACAACGAAAAAAATTTGGCGGGAACATAGTTGAAATTAATATATATAGATATATACAGAAGTGAAATAACAAAATTTTCGTAGATGAGTTGGTCAGTTCACGGTTTCTATTCTGCATTGCCACAGGATCGAATACTTGCGTCATAAATTTTTCTAAAACTGTGATTAATATTAATATATTTATATAAATATAGATATAGAGAAATAGATTTATGATTGATGGGTTGGCTAGTCATCAGGACTGTGATGTCGAGGTCATGGGATCGATACACGCTGTTTTCTGTTTTCTAAAATGGGTAACAATTATTATTTTTAATGAAATAAAGATCTATATAAATATAAGCCTCTTAGCATGGGTGGTTGGGTATATTCAGTTTGAGAGGCTGGTCGCGGGTTCTATCCCGTGACTGCAATTTTTGTACAAAAAAATTTATACCCACAGTTGTATAATCGTTGGAATAGGGCATTAACACCATGGCGGGGAATTGACAGCATGATAATAAAGCATTGTCCGTGGTTTATAAAAACCGTGGGTATAGGTTGTAGAACTATACCGATGCCACTCAGCCCCACAAATCCCAAAACCGTGGGTATAGCCTATAACCATGGTTTTGGGGGCTATACCCACAGTTTTGAACCGTGGGTATAGGTTATTTTTCCAGTAGCGTACATTAGGTACAAAATACTAGGACGATACTCTCCCCTAACCCAAGGGGTGTGGTTGATTTGGTATCTAAAGGCAATATTCCTTTCTGTACTAAATTGGTGAATTCTATAAAATCTATTGAATTAATCAGTTAATTGAATGAAGATGATGAATATGAAAAGTATGGTGATTAAATGATGGAGGTCTCGATCTCTTTTCTAGTGGTGAAACTAATAATGAGGTATTTTTTTATGTCCATTTTTTTAGAGAGGACCTAGGAGGATGCTACTCAAAGTGACCAAGTCTCTAAACCCAGAAATTTGAATGAGTCCACTATTGAAAAAGAAATTTGTGTTGAATTACTAGAGATCCAAGAGCTGCTAAGAAGTGATAGTGGAGGATATCCCTATAAGAATGATCCAAATGATTCAAATGATCCTGATGGACCATCGAAATGTCTAATATCTTAGAGAATATGATGGAATCCAAAAGGTAGAGGTCCTGGGTTTGTAAGAGTCAATATGATGTCTATTAACAGTGATAGTTTGGATGACCATATCAAACATATTATAAAACATTTTCTTGGATATAGTGTTGTTTTGGGGAAGTTATGCCTTATTTGGTTCCATCCTTCATGTTCTGTTTGTTTTTTTATTTGAATAAAAAGGTATTTGACCCTGGATTTTATATAAATGTATATATTTATAACATATTGACATATAGTTATAAATAATTATACATATAATAAATATATTTCTTATTTAAATTTGATTATAAGAAATTTTTTATAATTTAAATATATATATATTTATTTTTAATTATAAATATAAATTAAAATAATTCAAAACATATTTATAAATAATTATAAATTTTTTTATGTAAATATATATATGTATATATATATATATATATATTTAAAAGTACACTTATAATTAATTATTTTTTACAATATTTCTACATAATTATAAATATTATTATATATTAAAAAATATTTCATTATAATTATAAAAATATATATATAAATATATATATTGGTATAATTATATATATTTATATCAATGATGTGTTATCCGAAGGTATAACACGAGATGAAGATGATGAATTGGTAGAATGTTAATCCATTAAAGAGCATTCTGCTCAGGAGGATGTTGACTCCAACTTGTGCTAGGAGCAGATTATGGTCAGCTTGAACTCAAGTTATCATCATCATAAATCTAGTAATGTTTCTAGAGTGAAGGATATTTCATTTAATCAGCATTCATTGGATAAACATAATTGAATAGTATCTGTTTAAGATCTTGGTTGAACTAATAATATTTCAGGAATATCCATTGTTTCAAAACATTCTCAGCAAATGACAACAACTATTGTGGATGTTTCATTGGCAGTGATGTCATATATTGTCAAACAAATAGGGGATTCTGTTGTTCATATTGGTTGTGCTTCTTCTCAAACTCATAATGGTAATGTTATTAGCCTCATGAGTATTGATAATACTTTTGAAAAACCATATTGTACCAGCAATTATGATGATGAGAACGCTATTTATGGTGTTTATGGAGTAGAATTCACAATGAATAATGTGTTTTCTGAGCTCTCAAGTGATGTTGATGGGCCCTCGATGCAGGTTAGGACATGGAGGAGAAGACATCACCCCCATGGCAGAGGTGGATAACTCTCACCCCAGAGCATGAGCACGCACTATAGAATAGGTTGATGATTTTTTTTCTATTTTCTGTGGACTTTTTCGTATTGAATGTTCCTCTACTCTTTTTGTTGTTTCATTTTTTTCAATAAAAGGGCCCTTTAAGCCTGAACATATCAAAAACATGAAAATATATATATATATTATATCGTATCATTATAAATATAATAAATAGATTTTAGTACTAAAATATATTTATTATAATTTTATAATTATTTTAATATTTATTTATTTTTGTATAATAATAAATTTAAATAAGTTTATTTAAATTTTATTTATATATAATTTTACATATATTCATCAATTATATATATATATATATATATTAATATATATATATATATATAATATTTATTTTTTAAAATAATTATATTTTTACAATTATTTAAATTTATATATATTTATTAAAACTTTATATACAGTCTATAAAGAAATATATATATTTATAGTGATATAATTCATTATTTAAATTACACATTTATTAAAAAATTCATTTATATTGAATAATTTTATATATTTCGTAACTATTTTAAATGTAAAAAAAATAATAAATAAAAGTGAACAAAAATTTTTTATATAAATTATTAACATATTAAAGATATTAAATGTATTTTAAATAATGATTAGTATAAATAAATATTTATAAAATATTAAATATAGTATTAAACTAATTAATGAATACATAATAATAAATTAATTTATTAAATTACAAAAAATTAAAAAAATTGTTAAAGTGATTTGTTATCATTTACATGAATTAAAAACTCACATTTGTAAAAATACACATATACACTCACATATATATTCAATAAAATCAGGAGGAATTAATCACCTCATTCAATCATAAATGGATGAAAAAATGTGATGTTGAACTCTGCGTGCAAGTTAAACTATATAATGCAGTTGAGGAAAAGAGGCAGGACATGCTTGTTAAGGATGTATCTAATGGACAAGGGAGGAGAGAAACTTCATGTGTTGTTGCGGTGTAAGAGGATTCATGTCCTAGTCTAATGAATTTTAGTAAAAACACTATTAACATGTATGATATTTTAAACATTTCAAAAAGTGAGGATTTTTCCAGTGAGGAATTTGGAAGTGTCTATGGTTCTCCCTCGATTAATGGAAGGACTTCAGGCAATAATACTGATAAATAGGTTTTAAAGGGATCATGTCCAATAGAAGATCCAATCCCATCAATATTGAATGATTTTGAAAGGCAGCTGACTAAAACACGGAGGAGGGGTTATCATTTGAGTGGTGGTGGATGATCCCATAGATGAATCCCTGTATGCATTGAGGTGTTTCATTACACATGTTCATAGTCCTCATGTCCTTTTCCCCATGTACTTTGGGAATTTTTTTAAATAAATTTTAGAATCATGAGTCTAATCATGGTTTTCACCATTATGTTTATAAATATTATTTACATATATATAAATAAATAAATAAATAAATTTATAATTATTATTGTAATTAGAAGTAAATATATTTTTAAATGATTGTATATATATTTAAATATATTTATATAAGTATATATATATATATTAATATAGTACTATATATTTATTAATATATCAATATATATTATTATAAATACTATAAATATTAATTATTTAAATATATTTAATACATGTTTATCATTATATAAATGTATATTGTTATGTATAACTGTTATTATTAAAAAATATATTTTTAAATATTTTAATATAAATATAAAAATGATTATATAAAAATTTATAAATATAATTTTATTTTTTTATTTAGATATAAATATATATAAATTTCAATATAATAAATATATTTATTATTAATATATATATATATATATTTTTTATAATTATTTTAATATATATGTTTTTAATTATAATTTTTTATGAATACATTCTTATACATTATATATATATTTGAATTATTGAAATATATATATCAATATATCATATATATATATATATATATAATTTATATACATGGACTTTTTAATTAATGTATATAAATATGCATTGAAGTTAGGGGCTTACTATAGTGGTAGACTCCCCATAATACTGCATCAAACCTGGGTTCATATCTTTTCGGGTGAAAATTTTTGCATGTATTTTAAAAGCATTGTAGCATTGTTACAAGGCCGATACTATAACTGAGCTATTGTAGGAGTAGTACTATTCATCTAGAAAAGGCTTTTAAATGACAAAATGGACTACATGTTATAGGGACTACAAGCCAACAAAGGCCTTCAGGCCGTATGGCCTCTAGGCTATGATGAGTGGGAATTCGGGCTACGAGGCCTTTGAACCATGAATAATGTGGGTCAGACCACAGGGGAGCAGACCACGAAAGTGGAATTGGAGAAAGTTGATGTATAGAGCAGAGCTAACCAAATTTTAAGAATGGGAGGTTATGAAAAATAGCATCGATACAAAACATTTTGCATCTTTGCATAAGGCAATGCTTTCCAATCAGATGTGAGGTGTAGAGCTTGGATCTATCGATGCAGCTGATATAGGGTAGGGGATGCTCACGTGTAGTCATATTTTGGCCATTCTGGTCATGTATTGAGCCTTGTGCATATGTGCCTATACATAATGTAAGAGTTCTTTCTCAACCTAATAAAAAAGGAATTATCCAAAAATAAATAATATTCCAATGGCCTTCCGGATTAATAGTATATATATATATTATTTTTTTCAATATAATTATGATAATTATATATATTAATAATATATTTTATTAAAAAAATTTACCTACACATCAGTACTACAAATAATGATTTTAACAGTGCTTGGAAATAACACCGATAGCTCAAAGCACTGATCAAGATGTCCTTTATTAGCAGTAGAGAAGGTTTTAATAGAGGTACCCTTTATCAGCACTTATTATAATGTGCTGATGGGAGGGGGCTTTATCAATGCTAAATACAACTAATTAAGGGCTCCCTTTATCAACATTAAACAAAACGCAATGATAAATTGGTTCCTTTATCAGTGATAGTAAAAAAGAACATATTAAGGGTAAATTTTATAATATATATATATATATATATTATTATTATTAAAAATAATAAATTGACCTCAAATTATTTTATATTGATATATATTTATATTCATAATATTATATTAAATAAGATTTATATAAGGAAAAAAATGCATTTACACTTAATATATAAAATATTTAGGGGAAAATGGATTATAAAATAATGGAAAAAATAATATTATTTAAAAATTTACAAAGTTTTATTATGTAATAGTCATTTAATAATAATTTAAAGATATAAATAATCAAAAAATTAGTAAATAGTCTAAAATAAATTGAAAACATGACTTGAACTTCAAACTACCATAACTTTTGATCTGGATGTCCATTCGGCCTCTACCACATATCAAATCGAAGCTTGTGAGGTGTTCTATACACTATTGTTCGAGGGAACTCGTGTTCACATTTATCAAGGAATGGAGCCAACTGTTCTTCTAAAGCTGAGTTTTTTGTATGTATATCCATATTTTGTTACATTCGATGGAATTTCAGCCTCATTTAAGAGGGTTATATCAACCTTTTTATGTGAAGTCTGAATTAATTCGCATGAATTATATTCAAATTGATATTATTGTTTTAAAATTTTATCATTTTTTGATAATGAAGATTTATTTATAGTCAAATATATATATATATTGAATATATTCACACATAAAAATTTATTTTTATAAAATAATATGTAAACATATTTACATGTAAAAAATATTTCTAAATATATAATCCTATTAAAATTAATAAATAATTCCCATTTTTTTAAAAATTATAATTAATGAACACTTATATACCTATACATTTAATGTTTATATAATGTATATATATTGTGAATATATATAGACTTCAATGTTTGTATTGAAAAACATATTTCTATTTACTTATATATTATAATATATGAATATAAATATTAATATATAATATAAGTAAATAAATATAAATATGTATAATTATATATATATATATCTATGTATGTATGTACGTATGTATTTATGTATTAACACAGACATACACACACACATAGACACACAATATAAATTTAATATATGTATATATATATATAAAAATAGATGGATCTAAAATATAATGAAATATATATAAATATATAGATATATTAAAATAATATAGAAGAAAAAAATATAGGGGCGCAAAAAAGGCACGATCATATGAGGAGGAGATCTCAGGTTCAAATTTCACTGGAGGAAGGGGCACGTGTAAGAGGATAACATTATGTAAAGAGATGCTAAGCGGTCACGGACGTGTGTCTGGGAAGGTGGTTAACAAGCGATGGTAAAGGTGGATTGAAAGCACTGATAAATGGGGAGGTGAGAAGTGGATCAAAAAATAATAGTTTTATCCTCCTTTATCTGCATTTCAAAGCTCAAATAAAGGATGCCTTTAACAGTATTAAAAATGTCGTCATAAAGGGGGAATGTAATAGTGCTAAAAAATCACTAATTGAGGTCTCCATTATCTCTTATTTTTTATAGATGTTAAAGGGGGGCTTTATCACTACATTTAATGGGATCTCTTAAAGACAGCCCAATTTCATCACTCGCATTATAAACACTTCTATAGCACTTATAAAGACAATTTAATATATATTTTAAAAGTAAAGTTTTACAAGTTCTTGGAATAGTGCTAATAAATAGACAATTATCAGTGTTATTAGATTGCACAGAAAAAAATGGGCCTTTTATCTGCCCTTACTGTTTAGAACTATTAATATAGGCCCTGCTTATGTACAAATATGTGGTAGTGAATGTTATTTCAGTTTAATTATAATTGATAAGAACCCATTTATCATTTCTTTTAGGTTGATCTGATTAAAATAAAAGTTTATTAGCGTTATTTTCTAATTATGATAAATAGTGTCTCTGAATATAATATGTCTTGTAGTACTAATAATTGTACCTATTTTTATTGGAATTTAGTTTCAAATTGTTGAAGTGAAGCCATGAAATAATATTTTAATCTTATTATATTTCTTTTCAATTTCTCTTTCATATTATTTTGGCATGCCTCCATGTCTGGACTCTCACTCTATAACTAATAGCTGCATGCCTTGTCCATCAAGGTGAAGTGGCCCGATTGGAGGTCGGTGTGAGGGAGAGGTGGTGTGAGGGGTTATAATGGGATGATTCACAAATAGTATACATGTTTCGATCCATAGTTGGACCATATAGATAGTCCAAGAGTGGAATGGAAACACAATAGGTGGTGTTTGGTGACTGTTGGCTAGAAGGAAGCATACATAGTTGGTAGGGTAAATGTTATGACAGGTGATGTGACTTGGATAGGGAGGAGATGTGGCTGAGGATTCATGAGACGGATTATATTGTTTATAAAACTAAATTTCACATGAATTCAGTTTCTACCATTATTAATAAAAAAATTTAAAATAATTATAATTTTAGTTGGGAAGTATGAAAAAGGGTCACAAATAACCATGTGTTCATGTTCATGTAATGGGTGGTGAAAAATGTGAACCCTATGCTGATTTTCATATATATATAGCTATTTATAATAAAAATAATAATAATAATAATAATAATAACATAATCATTGTAAAAATACTCATCATTATCATCACTATTATAATTATCATTATTATAATGAAAATCTTTTTTGGATTATAAATTTTAACAAAAATTCTAGAAAGATTTTTTGTCTACAATATCATGACCCAGCCCTTGTGATGGATGAATTAAGAGAAATATGTGATACCTATTTTAATATCATGAAATCAATACTATAGAGTCATTTTTTATTAATTCCATTTATCACCCAAAAAATAAGGTAATAAAGGGGTGATTTTTTTACCACTAATAAAAATTAACTACCAAAGACCCCCATTATATGTGCCAAAAAATTGTATTAGAATCATCCACTTTATCAGTGTAATTTCCTAGTGCTGATAAAATATTCACTTGCCAATTCCTTTTAGCATTAATAATATTGGAATTTTTCAATGCTTTTCTTAGCACTAATAAATTTTTCCCTTCATATATATATATATATATATATTTACAGAATTTATATTTTATTATATAAATATATTTATATTAATAAATACGAATAATATTTTTATAAATTTGATTTATGTAATACGAAATAGGTAATTACCTTTAATAAATAATACTATTATTAAAAATGATGTAATAATAATTTAAAAATAATATTAATTAATAATTTGAAAATTCTAATTGAGTAATAGACTAGTAATAACATTTTTATGATAGGGAAAATTTAAAAATTAATTAATATTTTAATTTACCGGACCTCTCATGACTATTACATTTCTATAATTTGTTGTTTGAGGTGTTCTGGGAGGTCAATGTTTTATCTCCCCTACACTTTTCTAAATATATAGTTCTGTGAACTATGTATCCAGTTCTCGGAACCATGTCAACAGTAGCGTTATGTGAATACTGTCATTAGTAGGCATATATGAACAGTACTATCGACAGCCTTTTGTGAAAACTTTCATCAGTAGGCTTATGTAAACAGTTACAATGGTAGCCTTATCTGAACAATGTCTTCAGTAGGCTTATGTGAACAGTTCTAATGGAAGCCTTATGTTAATAGTCTCATTCGTATTATTACATGAATAGTTCCAACATTATCCTTATGAGAACACTGTGATCGGTAAGCTTTTGTGAATAGTTCCAACGATATCCTTAGGTGAACAATGCCATCAATGGTCTTATGTGAATAGTACTGTTGGTAGCCTTATGTGAACTGTGTCATCGGTAGCTTTATGTGAACTATGTTTCCAGAATGGTGAGGTTCTAACTACTTCCTCTATTTCCATTTCCAAATTTGAAGTTTGTAACCAATGTTTCATGAATGGTGAGGTTATAACGGTATCCTATATTTCCATTACCAAATTTCGAGTTCATGAACAATGTTTCCTAAATGGTGAGGTTCAAATGTTATCTTCTATGTTCTTTGCAAAATTTCGAGTTCATGAACAGTGTTTCCTGAATGGTGATGTTCCAATGGTAGCCTCTATATCTTTTTACCAATCTCATGTTCATGAATAGTTTTTCTTGAATGGTGAGGTTCTAATGGTCTTTATTTTTCATTGACAATTTTTTTGGTGTAAAGTGTTTATAGGTTCCTATAGTTTCTCTCCTTTCATGGTTCTGTTGACATAAAATTAATTTGAAGCCTCATTTTAAAGACTGTAATGTTGATTCAAAGGCTATAACTCCTATTTTAGTTTTTTTAAGGCACAGGATGCTTTTACATGGATAAACTGTGTGGTTTAATTTTAACAAATTTTAATGTAAAATGAAGTGTATCTTAAAATGTTTCTCTATTAAATATTCTAATGAGATGAGATATCTTCCTACATTGTTCTTCCACCATTTTCTCATACGTGAGACACTATAACCATTCATTCCTTCTTACAAGAGATGTGTGGTCGAACAATCCTACATGGATTGGTTCCCTCTACTTTTGATGTTACCAAACAGTATCGATGAATCTTTGATATATTTTATAATCTATCGTTATTCAATTAGGTTCATCTCCTTCTATTTCTCATTTCCCTTTTATGGAATTTTAACTCCATGTTCTTAATGGTATTTTCTTGGGTGTTGACCAGTGTGGTGGTGTCTCTACATCCTCATGTGGATCCAATTTTTATGGAGGGAGGAGATCATAACCTATTTTGTAGCTCATTCCTGTATAAAGAACATCAAGAACCATTTGAGGTGGGGGAATCATTTCTCCTCAATTAAATTTAGAGAAAATGTACAGTGAGCATGTTTTATCCCACTGGATTAAAATGGAATTGACATATCAAATACATTAATCCAATAAATAAATTGGTATTGATCATATTTTAATTCCATTTGTTTTTCTAAATTGTTTTATATCTATTCTTTCGTTGATAACATTCCTTTCATGAAGGAAATTTGTAATGAAAATGATGATGAAATTAATTGATAAATATTTGGCTAAAGATAAAGAGGCATGTATATGAATCCAGTTGTGGTTGTTGTAATTTAATGTTAATTAAATTGATTCAGCATTCATGTTAAATAAATTTGTGATAGCTTACTATATGGGATTTTTGGTTGCTACTATTTTTTACTTTCTTTTAGGTATTTGTAGTATTTTCCATTTCAATAGTTTTAGTTTTTCATGACATTACATGTGTGTACTTGGGATTTCATTTCTATTGATATCTGAGTTGGAGTTGGATAGTGTCCATTTTATCTCCCTCTTTCACATTTGTTCTCTTAGATGGTAATGAATCCTATTTGTGTGTTTATTATACCCTCTAATATAGTCACCAAACCGAGGCCTACTAGAGGCACGAATCGGGGGGTCATAATCTCTCTTCTCACATTTTCGTCCCATGATGGGTACACCGTATTGGGAGGGGTTCCTGGAAGAGTTGTATCAATGGTCTAGTTGAGGGATAGGATGGAGTTTCGTGTTAGGCGTAGGTGATGTGTCATGGTATATTAGAGACATTGTGTCAATCGTTTTTAGAAAATGATGTAAACTATAGAGGTTGGCTGACACATTAGCTTTTAGGGCCACCAGTGATCTGATGAAAGAATCTCTATTTTTATAGTGGTTACAAAATGACATGATACTAGTTATAGGATAGATACATAGGAATGGAACATTCATCATTATTAATTTTTAATGTGTTTGAATGGGTGGAACCTACAATATGATAACATAAATTGAATAAAAGAAAACAATTAATCAAATAATGTTGAGTCCTCTATATTCCAGGTTTAGGAGCACTAATTTTTTTTTATTTTATAGGTGTGACTCTAGGTCGATGTCCTTGTCCGAACGGAAGAGAATATGTCTAGTAGGTTATGCCAATAGATCGTCATAGGGTAGAGGTTGACAATGATGAAACTTAGAGGAGGACTGTATGATTGTTTCAGAGCCAGAGTCTCTAGAAGTACAAGAGATCTATTTCTGATGTAACCACAAAAGAGTTGTCTAAAGAGATCGATATATGATTCTATTAAATCTGTGCTCAGAAGGAGAACTCGATGTCCTTGGTTGTGATTGTGATGCTTGAAGCATCAATGAAGTGGTGGTTCTTGATCCTCAGGGATTACGAGGGGGCATCAATCTCATGGGAGGAGTTCTTAGACATGTTTAGAGTCAAGTTTCATTCTTCGACCATGAAGGCATTTAGTCACCAAATTATTCTTACGCTTAGACAGGGGAGCTTCAGTGCATGAGAGTTTGGAATCTTTTTCATGAAACCCTTTCAATATGATTCGTACCGGTTGTATGATGAGGAGGTCAGGGTGAGGCATTAAGAGGAAGCTTTGCATCCATAGATCCAGCACCAGGTCAACTGATTTAGTATCAATACCTATATTGAGGTGCTAAAGAGGGATGAGGACATTGAGAGGACATTGTTTAGAACTGGATAATCAAAATAGGGAAGTCGTCATGACTCCTCATGAAGCATAGATGTTGTCCGGGATCACTGTTTTCTGGGTAGATGAGTTTCCATTCGGTTGGGCATAGGTCTCAACCCTCAACATCTTTATTTATTGGGTACAGCGGCTCTCATGCCTATAGAAATGTATAAATCTATTTTTTTTCTTGTGGTGGTCTAGGAGATCAGCAGCGAGAGTTACCAACATTCAAGAGTAATCATCATGAACCACCTGTTCCACTCCAGGTTCCTCCGTTGAGGAAGTTCCAATCGAGGCAGTAGTATTTGGTTGCACTAAATTTGGATCAGAAGAGGGTAGATGGGGTAGGAAGAGGACAACCTTTTGACACTCCTCATAATTAGAGAGAAGATAGAGGAGATGGTGGTGGTTGGCCTTAGGGTCAGGTAGGCTTTGCAAGTGGTCATGGTCAGCTTCATTCTTTAGCGTTGCAAGCTCAAGGCGAGCCAGACGTCGTTTGATGTACCCTTTGCACGTTTTATACCTTGGTGATGGCCTTGTTTGATTCTGGAGCAACTCACTCCTTCACATCATGAATACTTATCAATGCTTTGGGATTTGAGGTAGAGATACTTCATGTTCCCTTGGCATTGACTACGCCAGTTAGAGGTCAAGCTGGCATGTTTGATATTTGTAGAGACCTTGAGCTTGTGATGGGGTAGCACCGCTCTTGAAGAAATTTCCTATGTTTACAGATAAAAAAATATGATTTCATCCTCGACATGGAGTGGATGTATTCAGTACATTCTATCTTGGATTGCTTTATGAGGCATGTTGTGTTCTTCGATGAGGATATAGAGCCAGTGGGGTTTGTTGCCATGCGAGACCCGCAGATTGATCAAAGGTGTGTTCTGTCCTTATCATCCATGATAGTTGAGCTGATGATGAGTTCTTCAAAGGTTTATCATATGGCGTTTCCTATGGTCATAGAAGTGTACCCTGATGCCTTTAAAAAAGAGGTTGTAGCATTACCCCCTTGAAGAGAGATCGAGTTTGTGATCAAGCTACAACCAAGAGAGTGTATTATCTCTATGTCTCAATATAAAATAGATCCTTCTGAGTTACAAGAGCTAATAATACATCTTTATGTTCTATTATAGTGCGGTTTTGTTTGATAGAGTGTGTCATCATGGGGTGCACCAGTTTTTTCGTAATGAAGGTTGACGACAATTTCCAGTTGTATATCGATTAGCGTCTATTAAACAATGTGCAAGTAAAGAATCTCTATCATCTTCAATGGATTGATGATTTATTCGATCAATTGAAGTGTGCAAGTTGGTTCTCAAATATTGACTTGCGTTCAGGATATCATTAGATCCGTGTGAATGGAGAGGATATCCTGAAGACTGCATTCCCTTGTTGTCATGGGAATTATGAGTCTTTTTTAATGTCATTCGGTGTGACGAATGCTCATGTTATATTCATGGGATTGATGAATACAGTGATCCATGTGTTCCTTGATATGTTTTTTGTGGTTTTTGTCATTGAAATCCTTGTGTACACCATGTTTGAGGAGGAGCATGTTCAGAATCTACACACTATTTCATGAGTTCTCTGTCAACATCAGCTATTTGGGATGTTGTGAATGTTTGAGATTGGGGCTCAAGATGTCTGTTTAATTGGGATTTTTGTGTCCTAGAAGGGAATAGTTGGGGATTCATTAGAGATAGAAGCAGTTGTGTCTTGGGAAGCCACCATGAAAGTGGCAGAGGTGCTCTGTTTCAATGGTCTTGCAGGATACTACAAGAGGTTTGTTGCCGATTTCTCTCGGGTTGCGACTCATATGACAACAATGACTATGATAGATCAGAAATTCATGTGGAATGATCAGTGTCAAGCATCTTTCAAGTATCTGATGGAGATGTTAGTATGTGATCCAGTTAATTATAATCCAATAGTGGGTGTTTAGATTGATGTTTTCTGTGATGCTTCGCATCTGGGGTTTGGATGTGTTCTGATGTAGTCGAAATCAATAGTTTCTTATGGGTATCGACAGTTGGGTCCCTAGGAAGATAAAAATTCAACCCATGATCATTATTTTCCAGCCGCGGTGTTTTCTCCGATGTTTTGAAGAAACTACCTCATTGGATAACACTTTGTGGTTTTCACTGATCATAAAAGCATGAGGTATGTTTTCTCCAAGCGTGACATAAACATGCGGCATCGTCAATGGATGAAGTTATTACCGGAATACAACTTTGAAATATTTTATACTCCTAGATAGGTCAATATTGCAGCTGGTGCGCTGAGCAGGAAGTATAGTAGTGATGATGTGAATGAATTTGGTGATTTATTAAGTGTTATGGAAGAACATTTTCCATTACATCTAGATATAGGATATGTTGGGGGCAGTGGTTGTCTTTTTTAGATGACTGTGCAGTAATATATGGTGCAGAAGGTGGAAGAGTCCCAGTTTGGGGAACAGGAGGTTGAGGTCTGGAGAGACTGAGTTGTTTTGTGGAGAGGCTCCTGATAGTTGGTTTGAGGATGTACTACACAGAGTGTTGTATCACGAAAGTCTATTTGTTCATTTTTAAATGTGTGAGACGGTTCTCATAGAGTCCCATAGTTCTCCTTCACAATGCATACTAGTGTGACAAAGATGTACTGATCCATGAGATGTTAGTTTTGGTGGCTTGGGTTGATGCATGTAGTTGTAGAGTTTTTATCTCGATGTTTTGTTTTCCAGATGGTGAAGGGAAAACAAAGAGTTCCTTGTGGTCTGCTTAAGTCATTAGATGTTTCTCATTGGAAGTGGGTGGACATCACAATGTACATTTTTACTGGTTTTCCTCGATCTTAGGGAGGTCATGATATTACTTAGTTGGTAATGGATCATTTAAAAAAATAATCCCACCTCATAGAGATCAAGGAGTCAAGCTCAGTGGATGTTTTGTTGATGTAGAATCTAGAGGAGGTGGTGAGACATCATGGAGTCCCAAGGAAGATCATTTCCAATTTAGATCTTAATCTTAACTCTTGGTTGTGGAGAGGTCTCCAGCATGCTTTTGGATCTCAGCTATTCCTTAGCACTTCTTTTCATCCACAAATTTATGGACATATAGAGTGGACTATCCATGCTCTGAAAGACATATTGTGCTCATGTGTCTTGGATTTTGGATGTTCGTTTATGATGCAGTTACCCATGGTGGAGTTTGCTTACTACAATATTTTTCACTCCACTATCGGTATGGAGCCATTTAATGCCTTCAATGGCCGACCATGCAGCTCTCCATTATTCTAGAATGGGGTCTGGGAGTCAGTAATTCTAGGACCTGAATTATTGTAGAATAGAATAGAGATGGTTCAGGTTATTCATGAAAGGGTGAAGATACCATTGGATTGTCAGAAATCATATATCGATCAAAGGCAGAGACCATTAGATTTTGATGTTGGGGATCATGTGATTCTGAAGGAGACTCCCCATCATTAGAAAGAAGGTTTCGTAATGGGAGTATGAATTCACCTCGTTTTTTTGGTATTTTCAAGGTGTTGTCTCATGTTAGAGATTTGGTGTATCGAGTAGCACATCCCACACAGATGAGTCATATACACGATGGTTTTCACGTGTCACAACTCCTTTTTTATCTTCATGATGACCCCCACATTAACGATTGGGAATAGATAGATGTTGATGATGATTTGACCTTGGAGGAGGGGACAATTGAGATCCAAGACCTCAAAGAGAAGGTATTGTGCGTGAGTTCTATCCACTGGATCCTGTCTTGTGGAGACACGGTGGCAAGGAGGAGAGTACCTAGGAATGTGACTTGAAGATACATTCTCATTACGCAATGTATATTGTTGTTTAAATCTTGTGATTTAAAAAATATGTCCTATTTTTGGTTGTAGACCTTTCGAATTTATTAGATCACTTTCTTTGATTGATTCTTGTGGGTTTCTCTTTTTGAAAGGTATCTTGATGGGTGGTTGTTCGGAACCTGTTTCGGTTTCCATGTAGGTGAGATTTGAATTATCAAAGATAGGAATGTTATAAGAGGAATCTGACGTAATGGACCAGACCTTTCCATTCCATCCCATTACTGGAATCTAGAGTAATAGGTGTTCAGAGTGGTCAAGGTGACATATCCCTAACACGTTTCCAAATTTCTAGTTCTATGAACACTATTTCCGGTTCTGTGAATAGTGTCATCGATAACATTATGTGAATAGTGTCATTAGTAGGCTTAGGATAGTAGTTCCAATGGTATTCTAATGTGAAAAATGTCATCGATATGCTTCTGTAAATAGTTCCAATGTTATCATTCTGTGAAGAGTGTCATCGGTAGTCTTATATGAAAAGTTTCAACGGTAGCCTTATGTGAATGGTGTCATCAGTAGGCTTATGCGAACAGTTCCAACAGTAGTCTTATATGAACAGTGTCATTGGTAGGATTACGTGACAAGTACAAATGATATCCTTCTGTGAATAGTGTCATCGGTATCCTTATATGTATAGTGTTTCCGGAATGGTGAGGTTCCAATTGTATCTTCTATTTCTTTTTCCAAATTTTGATTTCATGAACAATGTTTATAGAACGTTGAGATTCCAATGTTAGCCTCTATTTCCTTTTCCAAATTTCACATTCTGAAATAGTGTTTCAAGAATAGGGAGGTTCCAACGGTAGCCTATATATACTTTTCCAAATTTCTTGTTCATGATCAATGTTTCTAGAATGGTGAGTTTGCAACGGTAGCCTCTATTTCATTTTCCAATTTTCTTGTTCATGTATAATGTCTCTAGAATCCTGAGGTTCCAAAAATAGCATCTATTTCCCTTTTCCAAATTTTTTGTTCAGTTCCTAGTGTTTCTAGCTTCCAACTGTTTCGCCACTTTGATGTTTTCATTGACGTAAAATGCATTCAAATCATCATTTTAATGACTCTATGGCCAAATCAAAGGCCATAACCCTTATTTATATATTCCTAATTATTAGGATGATTTACACAATCAAACTGAATGCTTCAATGCAATCCACTTCAAATTGAAAATCCATAATATCTCAAACTGCTTCTTTGTTAAATCTTTTAAAGAGAGTGGATATCTTCCTCCGATGTTCTTCCTCCTTGTTATACGTTTTGACACACTCAATCCTTTCATTCCTTCCTGTAGGATTTGGGCGGTTAAACATTCCTCCTTTGATTGGTTCCCCTCTACTTTTGATGCAATAATGCATTATTGATCATTCTTTGATATATGGTATGATCGACAGTTATTATTTTTGGTTCATCTTCTTCTATTTATCCCTTCCCTTTTATGTAATGTTATCTCTATGTTCCTAATGGGTTTTTATTTGGTGTTGACATGTGTGGTGGTAACTCTACATCCTCAAATGGATATAGTTTTCACGGTGGTAGGATATTGTAACCTGTTGTGTGGATTGTTCTCGTATAAAGAACGAAACAACCATTTGAGGTAGGGGATTTGTTGCTTCCATAATAATTAATGTGAAAATGTATAGTTAGCATGATTTATCCCACTGCATCACAATGGAATTGACAGATTAAATATTTTATCCTGATAAATAAATTTGTATCAATCTAATGTTATTGCCTATTGTTTTTCTAGATAATGTGATATATATGCTCGATTCATTAGATTTTATGTCCTGGTGGATATTGGTAATGAATGTAAAGTTGGAATTAATAGCTATTTATTTGGATATATATAAGGAAGCATGTAAATGAATTTGGTTATTGTTGTTGTAATTTTATGTAAATGAAATTGATGCAGTAAGCATGTATAATCAATTTGTGACACCTTAAAATTTAGGTTTCCAAAATTCAAAACCTACGAATAACAAATTGGTTATTTCAAGATTGATAAAAAATTGGTTGGTTGATAAAATATAATTCATTGTAGGATTCTCAGTTACCCTATTTCTTGTTTAAGGGCCAAGAGCCCAATTGATATGATATTTTTTTCCTCCTACTTGTGTTGTGATGTGAGCCTAGAAGGATATTGTGATATGTGGGGGCAGGGAGGCATATTTCCTATGGCAGTAGTCGATGCCTATAGTGGTGAGACGCATCAGTATATACATATGGGTGTCGGGGAGGAAATCAGGGATGATGTTAAGGGATGTATATGAATGATTTGATGCATGATTTTTCTTGTTGGGTTTTTATCTTCCTTACTTTCCCCACTGTACAAGGAAGCTGGTTGTCTTACACTCTTTACAAAAGGGGAGAAGAAGGATGGGGTATACAACGTGCATTCTGTTTTTTGAATCCTAAGGATGGATGGGTATACGCTCTTACTATATGTGTAAAAGACATGATGGATCATTTATCTACTCTCTGTGTTGAGAACACTTTGGGTTTAGTATCTTAGAATGATTTTCTAGAATGCGTGGTAATATTTTAAAATAATAATTCTCTTAATAAATGACTGAATTAATAATTTTTACCCATGGGTCTGATGCTTTCTGGGATGCAATTCTGAGGATGCAATACAAAGGAATAGTAGACTTTGGATTGGATTCCAATTAAATATAATGTGGAAATTAAAAATAGTTAATTAATGTTTAAAGAATTAACTAAATTAATGTGAAATGGATAGAAAGGGAATGAAATAATGTCATAAATCCCTTTAAATGGTTGTGTATTTATAGAATACCTAGTCATAGATGTGGAAGTTGGGAGTCCGAGTGACATTAGCTGAAGTTATTTCTATGATTATGTTATACCCATAGTGTGGTAGTGAGATATACTATATTCTATATATTTTTTGTTTCTATACACTACTCCACCCCGTCAGTTAGGGAAACTCACACATTGGGGATTCCGAGCCCCAGGGGTTGTTTTCCATCATGTTCCAGTGTAATGATGGATGGCTGACTACCCCCTTTGGCCCCACACACTTCTCTCGGTAGTTACAGGTCATAGTAGGAAGAATTTTTAGTTTTCAAAATATATATGTGTAGAGGGATTTAATGTCTTGTGGTTATTCACACACATATATTCTGGATATATTTTCCACTGGAATACTGTCAGTGTAACGTGTATAGGATGTGATGTCTTGGGAATCCTTATGTTGTGTGTGGGTTGAAATGGATTGAGTTATAATTCCTGACATATGATACATGTTATACGAGCTGTGGTGGATCCCAGAAAGTACTTGGTTACTATTATTATGTGGACGTGGCGGTTTTGTTGCATGAGGCGCATGTTATGGTTCTTCACCTAGGTGTTTGTAGGAAGTCCATTTACAGAGAGATGGCTTAAGATGTGCAAAATTGGAGAAATTCAGAAAACCATTGGTGGTGTAGTAGCAGGGTACCCTTGATATTATTTATTATATTATATAATTTGGTATGCAATACATGGTGATATTATCCATCATGAGGATGGGAACATAGTATACATATTGAGGTGACGAGTTTGTTTCACTTATTGTTCACTGTTCATTAGAAGTATTTCATTACATTTCCACAAGAGGCTCTGGGGAAGATCTTATTGATTATACTATTACACTCACCCTATGTCTATATAAACTGTTTTTAGGTCACTTGGAGGAGGTTGGAGATCTTACTAGTTTCTACTAGCTTGGGGATGCACGTGCTGTTTGGGATTCGTGGTTGTTTTTGTTTTCACTTTATTTTGGGGGTTTGCAGTTTTTACCCATTAAATTGTAGTATTTTTTCATGAAATTACACATGTGTTCTTGGGATTTATTTTGTATTGCTATCTATGTTGGATTTGGTTTGTTTTTGTCTTGTCTCTCTCTTTCGCATGTGTTCTCTTAGAGGTTAATGCCTCTCATTTATGTGTTTACTATACCCTCGATGATAGTCTCCAACCCCGGACCTACTAGAGGCATGACATGGGGGTCATTATCTCCCTTCTCACATTTTCGGCGCAGGTGTGGTACACCTTATGGGGTGGGGTTCATGAAAAATATAGTAAGATAGGTTGGAAATTTTACATGAACTTCATACAACCATATTATTTGATCATAGTGTCTATTTGGGCACTACCACATATCAAATTGAATTCTGTGAAAATATCTACCTTGTGTTAACAAGGTTTATGTGGTGTCACTTTCATTTCAGGTCAATAAAGGTTGATAAGGCCTCTAAGAAAATATTTAGATGGGATACCGTATTTTTTTTAATATTTTATGAGATTTCATATTCATTTATAATAGTCTTATTGTATTTATTCAATAATGAATCAATTTATTCCTAGGGGTTACGCACATATGTATAATATGTTTTTGAAATTTAATCATTTTTAATACTTTAGTGTTGTTTATAGATAAGTATATACACATATATTCATATTTTTATTTATATATATATATATTATATTATTATATAAATAAATATTTTAATCCATGATGTTGTGATTTTTTGAAGGTATTAAAGCATTCATGTAGCTGGTACTCTATTAGTATTGTAGAACTATAGTAGTAAAGGAACCATTGAAAGGTTACTCTATAAAAAATAATATTAATCTCAAATATGATTTCATGCCACAAAATGGGGATACTGTACCCAAGGCCTTCGGTCGATTGATGGACTTTGGGGCAGTGGCCTCCGGACCCAAAGTGTATTTTTTTGATCCATGGCCTTTGTTCCATGAAGAATTCTGGTAAAATCACTTCGGAGAATGCCTCAGAAGATGAATCTAGAAATTTAGAAGCCACCAGTATTGATAACTACATTTGAAGAATGAGAGGATATGTAAAAAAAATTGGTAACAGGCACCACACAACTTTGTATGGGAAAATTTTAGTTGATCATCCATGTGTGGTGGGGAGCAACACACAATCAATGACGTAGATTCCAGAGAGAGGTAGTTATAGTATAGTAGACTCATTGGACCTTTAGGTCTTATATTGGACCATGTTCATTGGGGCCTATTAGTCATCAAATGGTTCCCTATCAACCTAGTTAAAAAAAGGATTATTCAAAAAATAAATAAAAATATAAAGTCTTTTGGGGTTCAGATTATTGAATATACATAAAGAAATGTTCATATACTGATAATATGTTAATATGTGTGTGATTTTACTAACAATAAAATATGTAATTATGTAAATATTCAAATAAATGAAAAAATATTAATATATAATATATGAAAATAATAATAAATATTTATATAGACCCGCATATGTATATATAAATTAATAAATATACTTATATATTGTCAGAAACACAGATGCACATACAAAAACATAATTTATAAATATATTTAAAAACATTTATATAAATATATATAAATATATGGATAAGAAATATGTATCTAAATATATATATATATAAAGATATATAATAAAATATTAAATAAAATAACATGCAACACTCTTGAAGAACAAGTGCGCTAGGGTAGAAGAAATATGATCAAATCATAGAGAGTGTGTGTAGGTGTGATAAAGAAAATTGTTGATGAAGGCATGGGTGAGGGTGAGGTGGGGGAGGTTTTGATAAATGTTGTTAGAAAGTAGTGGGGAGCTGAGGGATGTGGATAATAATTTCTGATGAGCTCAGGTTAAGGTGGTAGGGCGGGTGCTAAACCTAGGGAAAGAACTATTATCATCAATATATAGTTAGTTTATCTGTGCTAAAAAGCCATGATAAAACTAGTGCTAAAAATGTAAGATATTATTTCTGATAAAAAAATTCTTAAAAATGGACCCTTTATCAGTTATTTTTTAGTGCTACAAATGTGAACCTCTATCAATGATTTTCCAAGAACTAATTAATGAATAAATCTTTTAATTATGCTCGTAGAATCAACATATTTCTAGAAATGATAAATCAAATTTAGTTTCCCTGATAAAGTATTACTTTTAGTAGTGATCAATAAATGATTCCCATCAATTTGTGAGTCTCTTTTCTGATACAACATTATTTTAATCTTAAAAGAAATCATATTTTTCAATGAGTTTTATTTTTTGAAAAATAAATATCTTATCACATGTATTTTTCGTTGTATATCATAACGAAATATTCTAATTTTTATCTAATTTATTATGTGATACACCTCATACACCCCTTTAGGAATTGTCGTGTACTTTTTTCGACTTTAAAGGTTGTTTATTTTTTAAATTAATATCAATTTTTGACTTGAGGGAAATAATATTCAAGTGATCAATCATGTGTGATTAAATAATGATAATATTTTTTAAGGTAGATATGTGACATGGGCTGAAATGAGTGTGATGATCCTTATCAGTATTGCGATAAATAGGGTTGGCTCTAGTGAGTTATTGATAAATAAAAAACCTAATAAATAGTATATATATTACCTGGAATAGTCTTCCTTCCAAAATTGAAGGATAGGGTTATAAAACCCATATATTGATGACTTATATCCCCATGAATGAAATAATCTACCTCCCGATCAAACATGGTACATATCCCTCTAAGGGGTTGTAAGATCCTAAAACCATAGAGTTGGTATATCTTATTTATATAGAGATTATATTTGACATGATATCTTTTAATAGAGTTATTATACCCCAAATGGGGCATATTATTCTCCACTATAGGTTTGTAGTTGTTACAATTGTTAATGGTTTGTGTTTTTTATCCATGGTTTGATATCAATATACCAAATTATGTGGTGCTCCTTCACGACAAGGGAACACTTTGGGGATGTGAAACTATCCCATCCTGGATTCTAGAAACAGATGTGCTATTGAATGTATATATAGTGTAGAAATATGTGGTAATTGTGATTTCTCAACACCTTATTGGTTTTCATTAAGATGTGATGTTATGGAATATAGTCAACATCACACACCTTTGACTATTTATCGTTTCAGTTACTCTTTATTTATTGTCACACTAACCCTAAAATTGGACTTTGTGTCACACATTTTGTGTCTATCTAGATGATGTACATGTTTCAATATGTTCCAGTGTATGTGGATCTATAATGGCTTATTCAGAGATGGTGCATGGTGATGTTTGGGGCACACTATGGAGCGTAGTGACTTGTGATTGCTACATTGGACACTATGCATAATGAGTAACCATACAGTACATAGAGAAAAGAATATGCTTATAGGTTCTTAGTGTTAAAATGATCATCAAATAAATTTATTTTCCTTTAATTAATCTTATGTGAACTTTATGTACCATATGTCTAAAGAATGATTTTTTATAGTTTAGTTGATTATATATGTATGTCACTATTTCATCTAAGTTTCTGAAGGTCATCCAATGATTTTTATTATTATGATAAATATCTATTTTAAAATAATAATGGAGGAATACCGAATAAGACACCATAAAGTGAACAAAAATAACACCGGAAGGATAAAAAGAGTAAAACCAGACTGACATAAGGAGCTGCCCCTTTCATGAACCAGCCCGAGCTGACCCTTTACCGGTCACCTAGGCCATCCCTCGATAAGTCCCAAGTGCCATTCTCAATCCTCCTAGGATGAAGACAAGAACTGAGGGCATCAATAGAGTAAAACGGAACGATTTCACCCAAATATAAACAATTAAACAAACAACAAGAACAAATGGACAACCCAAAATACATTTGCATAAAAAATGATGTGAACATTATTTGTACAAGAACCCAAAATTACAACTATTCCAAAAATAATAATCTCAACAAACATGACAACCATCTAACTCCATGTGATCCCACTAGAAACTATCAAACACAATGATCACAAATCTCTCACGTGATCAAACTCAAGTTGAAACCTATAGGAGGGATAAAAACAGAAGAAGACTATAAGCGTGAGTATTATAACTCAGTAGCTTAGCCTGATATTATATCCATAATTAAGTTTGTTAAAAAAATAGAAACATCAATTTCATGTTTTAAATACAACATATAAATGTATTTTTTTCGAATGAGGTAATTTCTATTATAATTATTAGACAAAAAACATGCATGTTTATATAAACAAGAATTCTAAAAAAATCAAAGAGGTGCAACATCAAAATGAGAATATATCTCAAGAGAGATCCATTAATGAAGGTAAAAATTTAATGAATATGAACATGTTTCGTAATTTACCAAAAGACCACACCATAAGCCGACCGTGAGTAGAAAATATATAATGAGAACATGTCTCAGGAACACCCTTTTGCACTGGTTCATTGGGGGTCCTAGGTAAATCATATATTGGTGTAAAAGTAACCACAATGAACATCCATTATCTTTCATATGATACACTAGTAGTAGAATCATAGATAACCTAATGGTCCCCAATATCATCATAATCATAGTTTAGTAAGTGTTTTCGTTGTCAAACTAGCTATGCGAAAGAGGGACAAAACCCTTGTAGATCACTAGAGTATGAGCACATGTCTGGCCAACTAGATACCCGGGTTTTCCCTTCTTGTGAACAAATAAATTACTCATATAAAAAAATTTCTATTGAATATTAAATTTACAAATAATACACTCATCAACATACCAGAAAATTGTGTATCACATTTCTTTTAAGGATCAATATACCACATAAATTTTCATAAAACAATTTCAAGAAGTATAACGAGGCCTTGCACATAAAATCAATTCAATAATGACCTTTTATGTCAAAAAACCTATCAATACCATATAATATAAGATTTGGAAGGTCCAAAAACCAATTAATAAATCAATTTCATGTAACTTTAAATGGATATAAAATATATAACATGAAATACACCTGGAAACCAGTTTTACAAGAAAAAAAGTCGAAATGGGCCTTTAATCCTTTCTCAAAACTAACCATTAACAAAGGTATGAATTTTAACATTTATAAGAAGGTGAATACACCCCATTTACATCATAATTTTTTTTCATAAATCCTTTAAACCCTCAGTAATCATATTCAAAACAAAACCATTTTAATAATGATGTGAAACGAGCCATATTTAGGCAACTCGGGCAAAAACATGTAGTAAACTAAAACCCATATTTTTGAAAACCCAAATTCACATTGGAAAGCCATAGAAGGACCCAAAAATAACATATTTAAATTTTTAAATGCATTGAAAAATCCAAAAAAATATATTTTAATTAACACATAACACAAAAAAGTCAACCGGGCAATTTACTGAACACATTACATGGACTTTTAAACAAAAAGAATATTTAAAGAACATGAAATGGAATTAAACACCAATTGAATGAATTTTTTTATTAAATCAAAATATATTTTTTCAACATACCCTAAAATGTTCTAAACCTTACAAACTAGGTGCGAAAGATAATTGAACATTTAAATAATCACTTGATGTGCACTTTTACTACAAAAAAGACTATCTTTCCAAAAAGAAGGCTTAAACTACAATTTTCACACCAAAAAATTATACAAAGGATGAAAGAAATAAACATATATATCATTTTAATAAAAGAATAAAATGATGAAACATAAATGATAATGACATGCGTAAGGGATATCCTATCTCAAATCTTTGGCATAATGGAAACGCACACCTAATACCACCATATGAGGGTTTATAAACCCTAAAACTATAATGATCAGACCCAAAAAATCCTAAAAAATGATGGGATAAAATAATAATTTTTAGATCATGACTATATGACAATATAAAACTAGAAAATAATGAATTTAGGAGGAAGAGGGAGGATAAAAGGGAAAGAATCTCACCTTGGAAAATAAAAAACTATTTTTCTTCCTTTGGATATGACCCCTTAGAGGAAAGGTAATGTATTTATACTCATATTATAGGCTCATACATTCTGGACGAACTAGGTAATGATCATTTTTGGCACAAGGAGTCTGAATCGAATCATTTTTTAATGTTAAAAATTACATTGGGAAATTCTGGATGATTTGAGAATCATTGAGACCTTTTCTGAAATCTGAGACCAAGATGAGATCCAAAGAGGTAAACTGTTCCCTAGGGGTATGCCTAGTGTTCTTCTCTTCTATTGAGAGGTTTAATCACCGAAAATTATAAAAAATTAATAAAATATAAAACAGAAAATTTATTTAATAAAATATGGAAATGAGACCATGGGATTTCCCAATACCTAAATAAATGAACCAAATCTACTGTGATTATGAATTTATAGTGGGTTCAAATGATAGGGTGGTTTTCATATGTTAGTGGAAGAAAATTTTGAAGTAAAATTAGTGAAAAATGTTGAAAAATATAGCATTTATAAAAGAAAAAAATTTGGTTTTTAAATCTGGAAATGGGTACACAATTGGCCCAAATATTGATGTAACCACCCTTTTCTCCAAAAATCACAGACATGCAATGGGGAAACCATAGTAGTATGATTATAATGATATGGAATTTCAAAAATCAAAATTAATATAAACCAAAACACTAAAAAATATAAATATTTCCAATCAACTGGATCAAAACCAATACATGAAAAGAAAAAAAATTAGGTGTGACAAATCTTCTCACCATTTAAACTTTCCAGACCCAGAAAGCCATATCACTTTACAAATGATAAAAAAACACCTAAGGATTACTTGTCAACTTGATTTAACCTCTCAAGCCAATTAAATATCATTTAACATCAAAAGAACATAATAATCTTCGATAAAACAGTAACTCACAGCCACTTCATGAGAATCAACTGAAAGATCTAGCCACAAACTCCACTTCCAATCCAAGAACCAGTTTGTTGGGATTTACTCCAATGACAAAAAAATCACCCAAACCAATGTTAACACATGAAATCCAATGAAATTGGGAGGTAGAGTCAAGAATATATTCCCACCATTAAATCACAACTACCATAAATAAAATCCTTAAAGGAATGTTTTCGAGACCTACAATGGGTATCACCATGATTAAAGACCCACTAGAAATGAACAAAATATAATTCTACATGAACTATAATTGGGGATCACCTGCATAGACCAAAAAAAAAACTCTCACACAAAAACCGACAAAACCATACTAAGAAGGTAACAACATGAACATCTAAACCACCCACTTTAGAATGGAGGGTAAAAGAACTGGGACAACACTTTCTGCACCGATCTAGACCTTTACATCATAGGGAGGGGAAGGAAGGTGATCCAATCATTAGGCCAATGAGACTAAAAATGAAACAAAGGAACTAACAAAAAATATCCACATATGAAATGGTAAAAAAAATACAACACCCAATTTACATAGGTGGTGCACAAATTGAAATTTATCTGAAACCCTCATCCATGAAGTCATAACCGTAGAAACTGTGTGAAAGGTATGTCCACTACGCTCATTGTTACTAGAGGAAATAAACAGTGATGGGGATCCACAATAGAGAATAAAATTCCTTACCATAATGGTAAAGGAATGAGCTTAGATGATATCTCGACACCTCTGTTGATTTCCTGACATCATGAAAAACTTCACTCTGAGGTCTATGGATGGAGCCCTGATTCCTGATGCATCTGCTGCTCCGCAGTCAGGTTCTTGGGATAACACCACTCAAAAAAATCACATGCACCACAGAGCTCCTTATTATAATTAGGAACTCATATATACATAGAACAATTCACTCTCACTCTGATTGAGAAGCATAATTGAAGGGAAAAATGGTGAAGCACATCAACATCACTCAACACAACTACAATGTCCAAAAGAATTACCACCACCAGGAAAAAATTAAATCAATCACAAATAGCTCTATATTTTAACAACATGGATGAGGAATCATTCGAATAAGTGGATTTAACTATTGAAATGTATCTATAGTTTTATCAATGGGAATGTTTTCCAACAAATAACTATCTATGGACATATCACAACAACCAACACATCTTTAAAAACCCATGAACATTACTCCAAAATTGAGACAGAAACAAGATACAATCTCCAGACACAACAAGAGTATGAATTCCAAATAACAAGGAATCATGTGGAATAAAAAACTCTACTATGACATAAAAAATTATATCCACATAACAATAAATTTATAAACAAATGCGACCTTGTTTTAGTTCAAAACAAATTTGAAAAAAAATAGTCTAATATGGTGGATTTCCATTATCACCAATGGTGTTTCATTTTGTCTCACTCAAATGCACATTTCCATTCCAACCTAGGAACCAAAACACCATGTCATATAGTCCATCCTTACAGATATAAATAAAACAATGCATTTGAGTGCCCATGAAAACACCAAATGCAAAACAAACATCATTCCAAAAATCATGAAGATTCCCAAGGAACACTAACCACCAAGTCAAAACCCCTTTCAGATTTCACAAAATAAACAACACATTATCAAGAATCATTTTCTTAAATACCAACCCATTTTCAGTTTTTCAACATTCAAAACAACAATGATACTCCAAAAAACCCCCTCTAATTTTCTAAAATTCATCATGGTATCTTTTAATAATCCAATGGCCATTGAGGGAAATACCATTTCTAGAAAAAAACCAACAACTCATAAACCAATTTCCAATACAAAATCATCGGATTCAAAAACTTATAAATATCCTAAAACACCCCATTAATAAAAATGTTTCAGAATCACATTAAAATTATTCACACTTTTAAAAAAATTTATTCCAAAAAACCACAAGTTTTGATTATTGATAATCTGACCCCGTCAAATCATTTCCAATTCCTCCTAAATAAATTTGTTTAACAGAAACACGACCTTCCATAACCATTCTTAGGAGTAAATTTTTAAAACCCCTTTTCCACTTTTCAAAATCCATTCCTTCTTTTAGAACCCATTTCAACAACTCTCACACAAGAATTTTAGAAACAAAAATATAGAGTTAAAGAAAGGTCCAATAGACCCACAAAAGAGAACATGTTTTAGTGGGTGATGTTACCATATGGTTGGTGACTGTATGTCAAACACAACACCAAAACGGAGGGAATTATTAGTACCATTACTTGGCTCCATATGGCTTTCCAGACCCTATGTGTGTACAGAGGTCATCAGTTAGACTGCCCTTGTCATATCTCAACACCAAAAAATGATCAAGAACAAAGGACACTAAAAAAATCAGACTTCCAGTGGAAACACGAGGATTAAAATGAGCAAGAGTTCAGAATGCTCTTCCCAAAAAAACCCCTAAAGTCTCAACAATACTAATATATCTTCCTTGACATACCCAAAATGAATATGGAACTCAATTAAAGAGTGGTATGCTAACAGATGACCGCTTTTGATACCATTTCGTCATGAACCAGCTCGAGTCGACCCTAAACTGGTCACCCCTGCTAGCCCGTGACATGTACCGAGAGGAATTCCCGATCCTATCAAGAAGGAAACAATGACCAAGGTCAAAAATAGAGTAAAAATAGATCAATTTTTCCCAAATATAAACAATAAAACAAACAGTGGAAAGAAACGAACTACCCAAAATATAGTAACATAAATAAAATTGTTCTGAACATTATTTGAAAAAAAAACCAAAAGTACAAATAAACATACAAATCAGCCAACCAAAAAAGAAAAAATACTAAATTTAGGTGAACCCTAGGGTAACTCCCCAATATAGTTATCAAATGTCTTCCATAGTGATCATACTCAAGATAAAACCCACACAAGGTCTACAAATAGAAGAAGTCTATAGGTGTAAGTATTAAAACTCTGTAGGATATATCAATATTCTCTTCCCAAGGTAAATAGTTTAAAATAAAATTACAATAAATTTGATATTTATATAAAAGATATAATTTTTTTTTTCAAATTAGGTTCCATTCTATAATAATTATCAGAAAAAAACATGCTTGTTTTTTAAACAAGAATTCTAGTAACATTTTTTCCAAGAGGGGCAACTTTGAAATGAAAATTGTTTTCAAGGGGGATACATTAAAGAAGTAAAATATTAAATAAAACACAAACACTTCTGAATTTAAAAACTAAGAACAAATTATTCTGACAGTGAGTAAAAATTATCCAATGAGCACAAGTCTTGGGAACACCCCTAGGAACTTGTTCATTATGGGCCCCAGGTAACTCGTATCTCGGTGTAAATGTAACCATAATGAATAAATTTCACCGTAAACATGCGCCAATAGTATGATAATCATCCATAACCTAGTGGTACCCAAAAACATCATTGTCATAGTTTAGTTATAGTTTTAATCATCACACATGCGATGTTAAATAAGGAAAAAACCCCTCCAAATTACAGGCTTACGAGTACATGTCTTCCCACCTAGATACTTGGGTTTTCCCAGTAGTGCTCAAAAAAGTTACACATATATAAAATTTCATTTGATCATGAAGATTCAATTTAAAAATTATACACACATTAGACATGCCAAACACATGTCTCACAATTATTTCTTGGATCAATAAACCACATAAATTTTTATAAAACAAATTCACGAAGTATAACGAGGCCTTGCACATAAAATCCATTAAAATTTATTTTTTGAGAAAAAAACCATCAATACCATATGAAACCATATTTGGATGCCCCAAATCCAATAAATAAATCCATTTCATGGACTATAAATGGCCCCAAATATTATAAAATAAAATACACATGGAATCCATTTTTACAAGAAAAAAAATCACAAGTTGGCCTTTAAGACTTTCTCAAAACTAAAATTTGAAAAATGTATGAATTTCACATTTATAAAGTATGTGTATACCCAAATTTTACAGTAGAAAATAACTTTCATAAATCCATTTAAACACTCATATTACATATTCAAAACACCACAATTTTCTTAATGATGTGAAACAAGGAATTTTCCGTAAACTCGGGTCAAAACATTTTGTAATAAAAAACCCATTTGTTTTTAAAACCAAATCCACTATAGAAATCAATAGAAGAACCCAAAATACCATTCTCCAAGATTCTAATTAAATTATAAATCAAAAAATAATAATTTTTAAACAACTCTTTACATGTAAAATCCAACCGGGAAATTTACCGAACACATGACATTCACTTGTAAACAAAAAAATTTATTTGATGCACTTGATAAGGAAAAAAAGACCAATTGCATGCCATGTTTTATTCTAGATACTGAAACATGTTTAAAATACCCTAAACTAGGTTCTAATTCTCATAAACTAGGTGCGAACGATTAATGCACATTTAAAGAAACACTTGGTGTGCACTTTTATGACAAAACAACACTACCTTTCAAAAAAGAAGTCTTAAACAACGATTTTCACACTAATAAAATTATCAAAAGGCTGAAAAAAATAATAAACATATAAAAATCATGTGATAAAAGATCCCTAGGTCATTCCTGAATATATGATAATATAAAACCAACAAATAATGAAATGAGGTGGAAGAGGGAGAAGAAATGAGATGTAATATCACCTTGGAAACTAGAAAACTCTTCGTCCTCCATTTGATCTACACCATTAGAGGAATGGTAATGGTTTGAAACTCCTACGATATGATTATATGGATAGGTATATGTTGTGATAAAATAGAATGAAATTAATGATTTTTGAATGATACAAATTACCTTTGTTTAATCTAGAGGATTATGACACACATTGAGAATTTTTTTCTTAATCTGAAACTAAGATGAGATTCAAAGTGGTCAAATGGAACATGGGTGTCCACCTAGGGATATTGTATTAGATTGGGAGGTGCAATCATGGAATATTATAAAAAATAAATACTATATAAAAGTTAATTTTTTTAAAATTTGTAATGGGCCCTTGGGCTGGCCCAATACTTGAAAAAATAACCCAAATTCACCATGTTTATGAATTTATAGGGGTCCAAAAGGATATGGTGGTTTGAATATTTAATTATACTATAAGTGGGAAGTGGAATGAGTGAAAAATGTTGAGAAATTAAGGATTTATACAAGAAAAAAATTTAGTTTTTAAATATTGAAATGGGCTCATGGTTGGCCCAAATATAAAGTAACCTCCATTTTCTCCAAAACTCCCAAATAAGATATGGGGCACCGAGGGAAAGATGATTAGAAATATATAGATGTTCAAAAAAAAATTAATCTCACCCAAATCCCATGAAATGGATAGTGATTTCCAATAAATCATATCAAAACCATGTCATGAAATGAAAATAATACCAAGGTGTGACAGCCCCTCCCTAGTAATTGATCATGATGAAGTTCTCCCCCATTGCATGGAGATTCGGAAAAAAAATTCATGTGTCAATAACATGACACCTCTAATGGATAATAACATACACCCTCAAATAACCAAATTTTTAAAGCTCCGTAACGATGAACTGTCGCTCTGGATCCAACGATGGGGCCAGTTCCATGTTGTTATGCCCAAATGCACTGACTTTCCAACTTCGGTATCAATCCAAGTTCATTACCTTGAACTATTTGAGAAACCTTTAATAAATTAATTGAACGAGATTGAACTGCATACCATTGATATCACAACTAAAATAACAGTATAATGAAAACTCCACTAAACATAAAAAAATCATAAATCTAGCACGTTGAAGAAAACACCAGATGGAGCCTTGCTTCAAAAAACATACAATCCACCCTTAGACGTGGGATGAAAAAACCAATGAAGGGACCCTCGATGCTTTCCAAAAATCAAGACACATCTGAGAAATCTCATTGCCCAAACTAATTAACACAATCAAAAGATCAAAAATGGAAACATCAACACTGAAAATATGACCTCTCGAACATTATAACACCAGAAGCCCACATCATGTCAACTATAGAACCCAGTGCCACCTTAAAAACCTCACATAGAGGCCAGATCCTCCCAAAAAACCCACATAGGACCCCAAACACAATGGAGACTACCATATTGATTCATATGGAAGATGAAAATAGGACCAACAGCATGAAGCCATGTACATCAATATCAAGTTGTAGGTATTAGTAGAGATGAGGCTAAAAATGTTGAATTTTTCCAAGGTGGATGAGCCCACACAATGTCATCACTGGAAGAGAATGTGCATTTTGAACGTTCCGAATAGAAGCAAGGAGGATAGAATCATAGCTGACCTAGAATGGTGGAGTGGAAGGTGGCGCTGAGGTAACCCTAGTATCTCTCAAAGCCCCTTACAAGCTCATTGTATTAAATGTAGATAATTACAATACTAGGAAGGAATGGTTAAATGACTCAATGTATGAAACCCTTTCTTTAATGGATATGTGGTTTCAATGAAGATGGGGTTTTTTCAAGTCATTATAAGCTAAGGACTCCCATATTGAGTTATATATCTTCTTGGGACATCTGACCATTACCTTTGCCTTTTATATGAGGCCATGGGGTGTCTCACCCCAAATACATTGAGTCCAGAAAATGAAATAATAGGGTGAGTTGTTCTAAGTATTATCAAAGAAGTAAACCCTAGTGATGAAGTCAAAATATTGAAATTATTTGTGAATTTTTGGGAACATTGGGAAATGAGGATTAAGTGTCTTAATTTTTGTTATTAGACTAAGCATACAGGCATAGGTGTGTGTAATTTCCCATACATGTGCATAAAATTATTTTGAGGATTAGTGTAAATTTATTTTTTTATATTTAGGAATGTCTAAAATTTAAAAAAAAATAGAAGAGAATTTTGTGGTCATGAACACCTCAAAAAATAAGTTTCAACATGTTGGAGGAGCCTCGAATGGATTCCAAAGTCAAAAAGATGCAATGGAGGGGGCCAGATGGATAAGTATGTAGTCTGCAACTAGTGTCCTGGTAGCCCTACTAATATCATTAGCATAATGGTGGCCTTATTAGGGGATCTTTGCCAATACAGAGTTGACGTTATATGAAATGGCCCATCAATGACTTGTTGTTGCACCATGAAAATCTAGTTGGTGGGGTATTTTTTGTGGGAAAATATTAAAAATTGACCCCCGTGTTTTTTGGGGGAACCACCTCCTTTCTCCCAATTTTCTGTGAAAAAACAAATCCAACACTTTCACATTTCCCATTGTTTTCCACTTCATTTTGGGACACTAATGAGTTTTTCATGCAGGGATTAGAGGAAAATTCAAACCACATATGAATCCCACTCATCCCCGCCATCTTTAAATCAAAATTTTGATTTCAATTTTTATGGATTTTGGTATCTATTCATCGAACCTTATTACTATCCTTCAGATATAAATGGAATTTCCTATGGATTATATATAAGAGAATCGTTGAATATGTCTACCCATCGTCACATAAACCTTTAATTGAGGTTTTATGAAATACCAATTTTATGAATTTTTATCCTTAAAATTAAGTTAGTTTGATGTATTAAATTGCATCATTTGGTTGAGATTTTGATAGAAACGTGGTTGGGAGTAAACCATGAGGTAATTGATGAGTATTTGAGTTGGTTCTAGAATGGTGTTATAAAATCATTTTTTTTCACTTATGTATTTTGGTTTCAGTATTAGTGCGAGGTACTTACCCGATTGGTGATGTGAGCCTTGGAAGTCCTTGCCAGCTGCTTATAGAAAATGAAAAATAGATAGAATGAATCATGTATAAGTAAGTGGTCTGTAAATGTATCTAATAGTATTTATTTTCTTTCTTTGTTTTTTCTTGTTGGTTAAACATATTTTTCTAGAAAGGACCACAAATTCAATAAATGTTTGTAAAATAAAATTTTAATTGGAAAACACCATAAAAATCCATAATACTTATAGGAAGGTGGTTCCTATTGAAACATCATGTTAATGATTTAAACATAGTAAATTGATAATTTAAAGGTAAGAATTTCCTTCTAAATAATCAAAAGGCTATGAATTTCATCAATTATTTTGAAATATAATATCATAAACCTCAATGTGGTAATGAATTTGGATCATTTTATAATTATATGGGTTGATTGTTACAGATAAAAATTTGAACTGAATTTTTTTAAATGTATTCCAAATGTTTATCTTTGAATCAATATTTATAGAAATTTTTCCATGGAAATTTTCTTTTGAAATTGATACCATTAAAATAGGGATTTTGTAATGGAAAATTAATTTTTTTGGAAATAAAAATGTGAAAATGGAAAATTAGATATGGTTAATTAAATGTGAATGTATAATGGATTTTATTAAAGGTTTTTGCTATATTAGAAAATGTATTTTGGTAATGTTATATGAAATGTTATTTATATATGGTTTTGTGTAATGCTAATTAGAATTATTTTGAGAACACGAATGTTAAATGTTTCTTTCTACATTTGAATTATTTATTTTGGGACTTGATAAATGATTGTATGTTCACATTCCACATTTATAGTAAATGTAATATCATTGTTTGGGCTTAATGGAACTAGGTTGATCCCAACATATAGGTGTATTAGTTGTGCTCGATGGGCATAGGTTGAACATTTCCCCTAGGTGGAATATATTTTCTTGATAGACACAGGGTGAACTCACACCCCAAGTTTGTTGGTCAGTCTATATGGATGGGAATATTACCCATGGATACCAGTTTCATGAATGGGGATGGGTATATTACCCACGATGGTATAGTGTTGGAATGATCACCAGGAAATGCTCGTAGATATCCCAAAACTATTCAAAGTTGGTATATAACATTCTCTTGATGTCACAATGGAGCCCTATTTTATTGTTTGTTATATGTATTTGAAATTTCAATGTTATAATGGTTTTAAATGTATCTTTTTAGCTTTATCACAACTGAATAAACTGTATACTTATTATTTTTTTATATGGATACCATTTTTTGTAGTCTACAGAATTGTACGTAGACCTTGCTCATGCTGTCATGAAAGTTCGGTATCTAAGTAGACATTTCTCTTAATCACAGATATAGGATTAGAGAAAGTCCCTATAATGATGTATTTCTATTAGTGATGGATTGATATGATTTTATGAGACATGGATTATGGGAATGGGAATTACTCCTCGCCATATAAAGATAAGTTATTAACGTTAATTGTTTTTGTTATTTTTGTGCTGTATGTGTAGGATTCACTGACAAGTGATCTGTATGGTATGTTTGGAACATTAATTTATTATTTTATCTAATGTTGTATTAATTAATTGATACTTTCCTAGTTATGATGTTTATCTAGATGTGTATCTTATTCATTTTATTTGACTATGTTTTAAAATATGATAATGATGAAATTATCTCCCCATTGTAGCTTCATAGTTCACTACTATAATTCTGAAACCTCTGAAAAATGGGTAGGATCACTTGTGCTATAGCGGACACCAATAGTATCACATTAGTGGTCGAGGTTGGTGGGATTTTAAAAATTGTTATCATAGACCATTTATTTTTTTCTTTCTACTTCGGTGAGGTGGAAACGATAATAATAGCTTTTGGGGGCTTGTTAATGAGTCCATTTTGGAAAATACAACCCCACATAGGGGTGTAAATCCAAGTAATTATGGATGGATGTTTTTTTTCTTACTTTTTACATTTACTGTGTGTTTATTTCCATCTTGCGTGGTTTTGTTGTGTACAATTTTAATAATTCAATATATTTTCAATCTTGGATGGTACAAGAATAAGTTGTGTGCATACATTCATTACTATTTTCACATAGAACATATATGGCATCTATATGTTTCTTGTGATTTATAGTCTCTTGGAATTCACATCTGCCGATATTTTATTTTCTTGTTTTGGTTTATCTTCTCAAGTAACATTTATCTTCCTATTATTGTTAAAAAAATGAATGGAATTTTTTTAATGTTTTAGAAATTTTTATATGGTTAATTTACATATACATGTATGGTTGTATATAACTTTATCACCTCCATAATTAGAATAATGTTAAATAGGAATGTATAAATAAATTATTAAAGTGATGGTTTGGGTTAAATAAAGTTACATTTAGAAATGAATAATATTTTCCCCAATAAATTATGAATTAAATCATATCTAGACAAACCAAGGTATGTTATACCTAATAACTCTTTTAAATTTTAAAATTATGGGTAATGAAATATTTTAAAATGTGAATCATTAGAGTTTAAATTTAGAAATTTAATGAAGGTGAAATAAGAAATGGTGTATCTCATTGGGATCATGGTGATGAGTATCCATTATGCTTATGAATTAACCCAATGTATAGTTAGTTTTGGTCCAGAGAGAGAGGTCGAGTAGTGAGACCCTTGGATAGGGGTTTTGGGACTACGATGATTCTAGGCAACTAGATAGTTGGATGCTTCATGTTGAACACTTAGTTGGGTTGTGACCTTGAGGTTGTGAGATGATGCCTTATAATATGGTTTCTAGTGACCCTTGTGGTCTGGTGAACCATATCAGATTTGTAGGACACTCAAATGGGTGAATTATATTTTAGTTTTGTTAATGATGGGTGTGTAAAAATTGATTTGTGGGATTGGGAGTAAGTAGTCTGCTTTGACATATCATATGTAGTGTGTCATAGATTGGGGTGGGAGAGCCTCCCATGATATGTCAGTCATGTGAGGCCTTATCTATGTGGGTAGGAGTGACATACCAGTTATTTTTAGACAGAAAATAAAATTGGGGCTACATTGTCATATTTGGTGATTGAGGGTATCCTTGAGAGGGGTTATCCCAACGTTTTGGGTGTCTTAGTTATGTGAGGATTGATTAAACACATTGTGTTGTGGGATTAATGTTCATGTGTTTCTATTTAGGATTTGATAATGGCAATGGGATGACAAGGATATTTTTTAAAGAAAGAACCTTGAATTCTTATGTTTTATTTTTAAGTCATGTTTCTATGGGGAGGGATCATTCATATATCTGTCTCTACCAACTTTCAATATTTTATATAGAAATATATGATTACATTATGTTGTTTTCTATGGATTATTAATCATGGGTATATTCTTTTAATCCTATAATGATGTTGGATGGGACAAGAGGTTTTGTGGTTAGACCTGAATCGGGGTAAATATCATGCTATTCGATGAAATCATAAATTTTCCCCTTGTTGGGTGAGATTGATGTTCTATGAAGGAGGGTCAGATGAATAGATGGGTGTTTCAACATAGATGCGGGGATTCATGACTCATGGGGTCGTGATTCAGATTGGTAAATTGTCCTCGAGAAGGACACATATCTATCGTTTTGATTATGCTAAGTTTGAAGGCATGTGTCATAGATCTATGATTCCATTTTGGTCATGGGATTGGATGGCTAAAATGAAAAAACCTATTTATTTTTAGAAATATTAATGTCTTATGTGATGGTTTTGTTTGGTAACTATTGGTTTTGTATAACTAACATAGCTTTTATATTATTTTTTTGATAATATTTTAGTTATTAATAATGCTTGAGTAGTGTGGGGGTGGGAGTTCCTCCATGAACATTATTTATTTATTTGTTTTAAATTTTGGGGGCTATGAAGGGTCTAGGTCGGTGTTCCATATTTAATAATGGTAATATAGAGTTTAAGATAAAATATATATTAGGACGGTTTGTGTTATTTTAATGTGTTTTGGGATGTCCCTATAATGATTGGTGACATCATCGAGGGATCAGAGTGTGATGTTATGGACAATCATGTTCGAAAGAGATGGAGGAGTCTGGGGTTGATGGATGTATCGCAGAATTCTCATTACTATGTAATGTGTTTATTTATGTTTTAACAATATATATTTCACTCGAGGTATGATATAAGTGAAGCCTCATGGTGGTTAATACACCATCATCCTTCATAGGGTGATTTTGTAATTATGGGAAAAATATTGGTTAATGTTGTGGCTATTATTCACAGAAAATAGGAATCAGTGCTAGTTGATGTTTATTATTTTCTCATGTGGGAGTGAGGTGGTAACACTAAACAATTGAGTTTTTTCGAAAATTGTGAGTGGGATGAATATTTTTGGAGTTACTTAAATGAATATATGATAATGTAATTCTTAAGGTGGGGATAGGTATATCCATTACTGGAATATAACTGTTATACCAGAAGGGTTTCTAGAGTGTAGAACTAACCATGGAGTTGTGCTATGGAATTTGGATGATTGTTAGAAACAAATTATATGCATGCATAGGCTTAATAGAGAATTAAAAATAACAAATTAGATATGATGGTGGATTAAGACTGTCCGTTGGATCTAGAATTTAGAAAGGATTTTATGTTCTTATGGTGATTGGATTAGATGTGTGTTGGTGTGTACAATAGGTACAACGACAATTTTGTCAAGTGGGTATTTAACCATTAAATCAGAATAGTATTAATATAAATAATAAAGTGTTCATGTTCGAGTGATTGAAGAATTCCAATGGGAATCAAAGAAAAAAATTAGGTAAGTTGGTGGGGAAAGGATAATTGGGGTTGGCTGTATTTGAGATTAACTGACTGATGATGGTTTTACTTTCATTCACATAGGAAATTATACGTGGTTAGATTAAAGTCACATCCGATGTGACTTTTGAATGTAAAAAATTTATTTTAGGAGTCATGCCATCATTTCCAAGGGAAATATAGTATATTATTGCCTTATGAATGGAAGATAATTATGCATCCATCCATGATTGAAATTTTAAAATGTTGATGGGTTTTAATGTTTAATGGGTTTTCTCTTGTGTGTTTATTTTTAGTGAGTTGGAAACAATTTTTGATTCATTATTGAAATACCGGAGCATTATCTCAATAGGATTATATAATAGAGTAATTTCCAAAAATCATAATTTTTAGTAGTATATTAATTCTTATTGTGGAGCTTTCCAATAAGATATTTTGTGTATAGACAATGTAAATATCGTTTTTTGGGATAAATGTGCTTGAAAAAAATGCATATTAGTGTTTCAGTTATGATAAAAGGTGTCAGATTTGTTCGTGGAATCTAAGCATCATGATTTAGAATTTCATCATTGGAAAATTTTTAGATGTTCAAGAATGGGATGAGTGTATTATATTTAAATCATTTACTTATATAGGAAGGATGAAGAGTTTGGATGACCATCATGACTTCTCAGTGATGTTTAGTATTATGGGGGAGATATTATAATGCCCCATTTCGGTATAAGAATTTTAAGAATCCGGAGAAATTTGATTATTTTGTTTTTTGGGTAAGTTGAAAATTTATATGGGGTTTGGGGGATAATTTGGGGTTTTAAACAACTCAAAAATGTTTTTTTTCACAAATTAGAGAAGTCTCAAATGGATACCAGAGTTAACGGGAATCACAAGATTTGGTTTGGTTGGACAAGGATATAGTATGTACCCACTAGCCAGTAGGTTGCGTGATGATGGTCATGGTAGACTTATTGGGCTAAAAATCCCACTAGTGTCTTGGTAACCTACTGAAAAGTGGAACCATATCAAATATCATGTGTCGTGTTTTTAAATGGAATTTATCAGATTTGTCACTCCAGATATTAAAATTTCACCACAAGTTTTTTAAGGGGTACCCCCTCCTTTATCCCTAGTTTTGGAGTATAGGTATGATTCGACCAATTCCCTTTCCCACTGATTCATCTTCAGTTTATTTCCTCTCTTAATAAGATATTATTATAATTAATGGTATGATCTAACCTCTTAAAGAACTGACTAATCCAAACCTACCCATATCTAATTTTTGAGTTTATCAATTAGTGTTTTTGATGTTGATGCCACTAATTCACGTGGAATCAGATGTCTATAATGGTTCTTTCACATGGATTTCATAGAGGAAAACAAATGATGAAATATTACCACCACAACATTCCAATTTTATGGAGGAATGATGTTCTATCAATTTTATTAATTATTTCCATGTAATTAAGTTAATTTGGGGTTTCTTTTGGACCCATTGTTTAGGGGTTTGTCCTAGAACGCGGTCGGGAGTATGATGTAGGAAATTGTTGAGTTTTTGGCATTGTTGAGCATATTTTAGTTTATTATCAGTTATGTATTTTAGATTTTGTTATATATTTAATTATAATTTGTTATAATTACGTTTTTGTGATGTTTTGGTATGGGTTATATACCGGATTATGAATTAAATCCATAACATGTCATTGAAGCCACATTCGTCTTTTGATAAATTTTTGGAAACCATCAATTAGTTATTGGTATTCCCAACTCTTCCTATATTTTTGATTTTTTATATAATTTCTTGTGATTTTCGTTTCACTGTTTCTCTAAGCATGGACCATATAATTAGATTAATGTTATTAAATTTGAATTTATATAATTAACACCCATTGAAATTCTATAATCATATGAGTATGGGGTTCTTAATATACAAACATAGAAATGATTTAAAATGGGAAATAACTAATTAAATGTTAATAATTTCTTTCTAGATAATTGATGGGGATTGAAATAAATTTATGATTTCGAAATGGAATTTCATAATCTTCATTGAGTTAATGATATTTGAACATTGTATCATTAAATGGATGTTTTATTAAATATGAAAATTGGGAATGTAATTTTTATAAACAAATTTGAAATTTAATCTTCAAAACTATTTTCAGAAATGGGTTTTTCCATGGATAGGGTATTTTGAAATTGAAACATTGAAAATGAGGATTTCATATTGAAATATTTCTTTGGTTTTATAAGTGAAAAAGTCGAAATTATAAAATGGTATTTGTTATTGAAATTGTAATTAATAATGGATTTTTTGAAATGTGTTTGGTTTCTTAGAATCCGTAATTTATAAATGTTATTTTCAATTTTATTTTGAAATGGTTTTGTGTAATAATAATTTGAATTATTTATAAAACACGAATGTTAAATAATCCCTTTTACATTGTAATTGATTCTTTTGAGTTTTGAAAAATTATTATATGTGTAAATTTAAAATTGAAATTATATTTAATTTTTTTTTGTTATCAGTGGACCTGGTTAGAACATATACTTTATTTGTATTAGATGTTCATAATGGACCCAAGGTGGACTTGAATACTTCGGGGATTGGGTATTCATAATTGTATAAGGGTAAACACAGCCCCATGTGTATCGGTTGTGGTCAATGGACCAAGGGTAAACTCAAACCCTATATGGATTCATTGGGATTTAGATATGGGTATATTATCATTGGATTCCAGATGCTTGACTTAGGATGGGTATATTTACCCCAAAAATAGATGGTATTCCATTGTCATTGGGACATGCTCACAAATACTGTAACACTGGTCATGGTAGGTATGCACCAATCCCAAGTTTCATCAAAGATCTCGGGAATGAATTTTTTTATTAACTAAAATTAAAATGACATAATTATTGTAATTGTAAATATTTGGTTTGAGTACAACTGCCATAACATTAAACAAACTAGATTTATTTTGGTAAAATATTGGTGGTATCCTGCCATGTTTGCTAACATCCTCCTTGGGTTTTCCTAGAACATGGGTACACAAGAATGAATTATTTTTTCATAGGAAATATTTTTCTTAATTTAATGATTTTTATAAATGTTGATTATTATTAGATCAAAATTATAGTATGAGACGTGGATGATGGGACCAGGAAGGACTTGGTACTGATTATGGATATTCTTTTAAACATAGTATATATATTATTCTTTTATTAATGCTTGTGTGTGATCCTCCCATGGTAGACATGTTATGGTATATGGAACATAAATTTATTATTGCATCTATGGTTGTATTAATTATCAAATCCTTCCCTAGGAATGATATTTATCTTGATTTTTATTTTATTTATTTTATTTTCATTATGTTTCACATTTTTATATTAAGTTAATGGTATCCCCATTGTTACCACATATTCCATCAACACTAGTATGAAACCTTTGGGCATGGGGTGGTGTGCCGGAGGTACAATGGGGATCGCTATTCTGGGACAAGGTTGGTGGTATGAGGTGGAAGGATGTCACTTTACGTTATTCATCATATTTTTTCTATATGATTCAGATAACATATTATTCGACATATATCTATAATAATTCATTATATTATATGACTAATAATTGAACCAAGAACATATTAATGTTAGTTATGGTGTTCCATGGTCCTTCTCTGTCATCTCATTGAAATATTCTCAAATACCCTATGGATTCACCCAATTTAGTGAAAAATGATAACCTCTAATATCTTTCTAGTTCCATTAATGGATGCTAATGATGATCCCATTATTATGGTTTGGACTTTACTATACTCATTGTATATTTATGAGGGGTTATTTCATAATTTAGTTTATATGAGTAATTTCCTTTCAGTATAAGGAAGTACATCTCCCCAACATGTATAGTTAATGATTATTATGGTAAAATTGATTTTTTTTTCAAGTGTGATGCTCTATCAATGATTGGATGTGGTGTGCATTCTGATGTCTATGGATATAATGATCTTTGGGTGATTTGAGATCAATTGGAGTCCAAGACTCTCTTATTTATTTATGGTATAGGTGTGCATAGACTATAAGTTGAATCCTTATTAGGATGCCATATAAGGACATTAGTTCTATTAGAGATTGGGGATGAAATATATATATATATTGATATTATGTGGGTATTTATCTATCATTTTTGGAGCTTGAGCCCATGTTAGGGATGATGTTTTTTTGAAGAGAATTTTGGGATTATCTATTGGTTGGAATAATCAATTTTTAGTGTTTTATGAGGTCAATGTGATTTATGAGGTGTTATTTTGTAAAATTTTTGGGATATAAGTGTTCAATAATAAGGATTTGGGAGGACAATCTAGGGATTTTTATTTACTAGATATACATGATGTTTTTTGAAAAATATTAGTATTGTAGTCCCCAGAGTGAGAGTTAGAAAGTGTTATCCTTGGCTATTGAAGAAAAATGTATTTTCACATGAAGGTATCTGGAGAAGAATCATGTATGGAACTTATTTTGATGTAATTAATCAGGATTATAACTAATATTTCAATTTCCCTCCCAATTTTTAGTGCATTTTATGATAATTAACTATGTGGTAGGAGATGAATGATTCATAAAAAATATTCCTTGATTCATCCCCCATAATTTTACCATATTAATAATGGAGTTATGACTATTCAAGTTGTGGGATGGTGTGTCTAGTGGGTTCCCATAAACATTTGATAACATTTGTGAAAATGAGGATGAATATGTTGGTTATTTAAAAACATTTATTATGTTTGATATGTGTGTACAATTTTAATCTTGTGTTTTATGTTTTGTAGTAAGATATTCATGTGAAATATATGGCAAACCCAGGTCACCTAGGTAAAATTTCCCTAATTTGAGCACAGTTCACTCAACCCTTTCGATAATGGGTGGTTTGACCATGATGGATAAATATGTGTTTCCTATTGTTTCCTCATGGAAGATAATATGATTGTTTATACCAATATAGAAATAAATTTCATATCCACTATAGGTTTTATGTGTGTTTACAATTTTTTTGGAGGGGTAGGTTTTGCCTATAACAATGACATGACCCCTTAGATGTGGAATGTCGAGGAAACCTATGGAATGATATGATGGTTTCCTTTGATGACTAGGTGTGAATTTTCATTCTTTTTTTATGTGTAATAAATTATATTTATATGAGTATCAAATATTTTATATAAACATATATAGGGTAACCCATAGTTAATCATTTCCTAGGGGCTAGAGTATCTGTAATACTTATTTTTGAGAATGAGGATGGACTGGGTGGAATTTTGGAATATCAGACTGATTGTATCATTAAGAATATTTTAATTAAATCATATTATGAATTAAATTCAACATGATGAGATACGTTGATTTTTTCAGTGGTACCAACCGTTATGAATTTGTGGTCGTGATGACTTTGAAGATTAGAATAGCATATTTGAACCATGTAGTTTGGATATTTTTAGTAGAGGGCTTCATGTCCAATAAGTGGAAGAATTATTTATGTAGTTATTTTTGGGTAATTTTATATTTTTTAAGAAGTGATTATTATTCACCATTGATCAATAATGGTTTTATACACCTTTTTTGTGAATGGTCATATGAGGAGTGATGTCGACATACTGCTACTCGTAACTAAGTGTTATTGGGGGGAAGTTTGTGTAGATTTCTCTTAAAGGATTGGATATATTCATCCACTTACTCTGGAGGAAAAAATATATTTCTTTATTTTTATGATAGTTATCATTATGAACATCCTAAAAAACCACTTTGGTAAAGCATGGCGTTGCCTATTATAATTTTTGGTGTTTAACGATATAATTTAGAACCATATCATATAAAGAAGGTGATATTATTTTAAGAATTTGTAGATATCTAATTCTTGATAAAAATATTTGTTATGGTCTATTTCTATAATAGAGTGGATATCTAAAAGTCCAAGACTATTCAATTTAAATTGGGGAATTTTGGGTCACTCAATGAGTAGTGGTGTCGCATTGATTAGTTGGATGTTGTTTTTTCTATGATAATGTTCTTTTTTGTAGATTCCCAAAATGATTGATGGTAACTCAACTATGCTTGTTTCAATAGTGTGTATGTTTTTAGGGTATTTGGGATCAAATAAAAAATTCCATGGGTTTTTTGTTGGTGTTTGTGTATAATATCACATTGTTCTTATGATACAATCTAGTAAGGATGCATCATGATCATTATTGGTAGGTGGTTTTAGAGCTTTCTGATTCAAAATATTCCATAAAATTTATTCTAGAGACAGAATTGAGTGGCATTAATCTTTTCCCCTTTGGCGTTTCATATCTTTTAAAATAATCAAATTTTTCTATGGTAATTACTTTTTATCATCAATGGATAATTTTAATGAAAAACTTATGAATATATGTATTAACTAGTTTCAAAATTATGATTTCCAAATATGAATTTTATTTTATAAAATAAAATATCTATGGATTATAAAATATTTTTCTTATATAAATGAACACATCACATAAAAATAGAGTTTATGAAATGTTTATCTTTATTATTAAAATTTTTGTATTGTTTAATATTAGAAGTCTTATTTATATTCCTAAAATAAACTAGTTTTTATTAAATAATAATATTTATGTTGATTAAAAATCATTCCAAAATAGAATTATAAATTTGTAATATTTATTTGAATAAAAATAGCATAAATATCTTTTTAATTTCAAAATATCTCTCAAATACATAAAATGTAAATCATTAGTTTTGTAAATATAATTCAGTATTTCAAATGATTCATTTTGATACAAAAATAAATACTAGATAATTATTTTTTGATAGTTATAAATTAATAATTTATTCTTAATATATTAAATAATGATAAAATTTTAGTAAAAATTGTATTTTCACTATTCAAATAAAAAACATTTATTTTAGAAAAAATGCACAAAAAAATCACTTGAAAATAATATCGACATATTGGATTCCAAAATGGTATTTACTTAAAATATAATTATTCTATTATTTTTATATTAATTTTCATAAAAATTGATCTCTATAAATCAAAAAAACATTTATTGAAAAAATGGAGCATTTAAGATTTAAGTGTTCTTAGTACGATTTTTATGAATTTCTACTATACATACATATTTATTATTTATTAGAAGTTGTATTATTATTAAATTTTTCTAATAATATTCATATAATATATCACATATCATATTATATTAGTGTTGTATGGTAGAAAATGCATCAACACCTTATTTATTTAAAAGAATATTATATATTAAAATATTTGGGTGTTACCTTCTACCCATAAAATATATCATTTTATTGAAATTTAAATCATCACATACTTATAAGAATAGATAATCATATCAATATTTTTGATATGACTTGTATATAATTCTAGATAAGATATATAACATAGAATCTTAGGTATAAATTGGAAACGATTTGTACAAAATATGATTCTTTAAGAGTTTATAAGGAAATATATTATACATATTCATTTTCATGATCATATTCCTAACAAAATAATAAATCCATAATTTCTGAGATAATAGTCAATAAAATCAGAGTAACTCATCTTATGAATATTAAAACTCAATCCAATTATGTCCTCTCTAATTAAAACATTATCTCAACCTATGAATCATTCATTTACATTATTAAATAGTTGGATGAACTAATAAATCCTTATTTTTACCCTTTATTTTCAATGGTCATATTAATATTAGGTTCTCTAACTTATATATTTATGTAATAAATCCTCAAATTTCATTAATATATTTCTGAGTGCTTAGTAAAGATAAATTTATTATCCAAAACATATCCTGTATTAGTGTCTAGCTAGGAGTTCAAGCACAGGAAAACAAAATGTGCATCGATTAAAAATTATGTTAATATTAAACCAAAATATTTTAATGATATTACACTATGTTTTTCTATGACATAACCAAATTCATATTCTAGTATCCAAGATGGATATATTATTTATAGGAAAAAACATACTCAAAACGTCAATAAAATTTTATGTTTCTATCCAACACATAGACTTATCTAATATACTGAACCATATGGTGTTCGATAAATTTATATAGTATAAATAAAAAAAACTATAAAGTAAACCAAAAAAATAATTAAACCTCATTCTAATACCAAATAAAATTCCCCATACCCACAATTCCATTCTTAGTGATAAAAAAATTCATTAGACATTGGAATTTATATATTTTTATATGATCCAATATTATATTATGAAACATCAACAACAAAATGTTTACATGTCACAAATAATCACCCAATACCATGATTTAAAGGACTAGTGTCTCTAAAGACCCGTCACATAAGAAAATATTTTTTATGGACATTGTTAACATTTCTACACAATTAAACCATGGTAAATTCCCTTGTAGACTTCTATTATGGTATACTGATCTTTAAAAACAATATAAGTGAAATATAATAAAGGGGTGAGTTAAAATTCCTAATAATAGAAAGGTTAGTAATAAGTCATAAAGGTTTAAATCATAATAATGTCTTAAAAATTATTCATGGGATAAATATCTTCTTAAAAACAAAATGATATATTAAGTGACGTATATAAGTAACAAAATAAGGACATGTAATCTCAAATGAAAAACATAAACAAAGGAAAAATAGTGAGAAATCAGTAGATATTAAATGTGATCTTTGTACTACAATATATGCTTAATATTATAACATAAGAGTGTAGAATAAACAAAATCATAGAAAATATATGTCAATGTTACCTACCATTATATTCATCACATATTAAGAAATGGTGAAATACTTGTGAAACATATGGGGATTGGGATTACTACCCATATACCCTTAATTTCTATCTTTCCAACTGTGCATAATTGGGATTTGTTTTATCACCCATGTTCACTTGGGATTAGTATTTCCACTTGTGTAAACATCTTGGGATTAAGATAATCATACCATCTACCATTTATCATGGGATAATACTCCAATGTACCCATTTTCTTCATGATATATAAACCTTATAAATTAGTTAAAGGGATATATAATACACCACTAATAAATAAATAATACATATGTGTTCCACTGGAAAATAATTATTCAACTCATTTTTAAGGACATATGGAATGAAAAAAAAGATTTTGTAATATTTCATTATGGTATCACAAAAAATTACCTCAAGATTGTAAATGGTAGATATAAAAAACCAAATCAATGAAAAAGAGAATTTTATAAGAACATTGAAAGGGTTATACATTTAATATAATATCCTAGGAAATAATACCATTAAATATAATGAGAAAATAAAAGATAAAAATGTAATAGTTTTTTTTAAAATTATTTTTTCATTGGAATAAAATTATAAATAATGTTAAATTTGGAAATTTATTTTAAAAAACATAAATAAAATATATTTCAAATCATATGATTTTATAAATAAATTAGAATAGTTTAGAAAACATATTTTTAAAAGCTAAATTGAAAATATAGTGAAAACAATTAGAATTTTTAAAATAATCTTTAAGAACTGATCCTTGAAAATGTCATGAAAATTTTAAAATGGTAATGTGAAATTTTTTCGAAACATTTAGTGAAAAAATAATTTTTAATGAAAGGTTTTTGAAAAAAAATAAATGTTATACAAATGGAATTTGGACTGAATGACGGAAAATAAGTTTTTGAAATGGTGAAAAAAACACTGAATATATTGAAGCTTTAATGTTGAAAGAACACATCATAAAATAGTTACCATAATTTTTTTGAGAAATAGTAGACATGGAATATGTAGGACTATTAAGAAGACACATATTTATGTTTTGAAATAAGGAAGAAAAAAAATTGGGATAATGAACATTTTTTATTAAAATATATTGGATTTTTTTTCATAAAATTGCACTTTTATGTTAAATAAATTCATTGATAAATCATCTTTGAGATAAAAAAATTATATAGGTAGTAATGTGGTAATATCATAATTAATTTTAAAAAAATAATTTATAAATCTTAAAAAAATTATCCTCAAATAATATAAATTTTCATTAACCAATCCCATATGGATATCAAAACTTAAATAGTTTCCTAGTTTTTTCCCAAAATAGAATCAAATTAAGAAAGGTTCCTCAATATTTTTCTATAAGGTGGTTCTGTTTACTATTAAAATTTATTATTTATATTACTTATATTGTGATTAATTTTATGTATAAATAATATTAATAGTCTCAAGAATATAATTATTATATATTAAATATAATTTTAAAGTCAATGATGTTATGAGTTAATAGAAAATGAAATATGATTTTATGTGGGTGCAATAGTCTACATATACACACTAATGATACTTTCATATTCTATTCAATAACATGCGGTAGGAAAAATAATATAATAATCATTTAAAAATGTTAATTATTTAATTAATATTTTTTCATTACACATATATATTAATTTCAACTATGAATGTTCAAATGATAACTTGAACATGACGTTCATTGATGTGTTAATAAGAATATACACATGATGACTTCATCATTTATCATTTTTAATAAAGGTAGAAATTATATATTAAATTATTATAATTACATATTATAATATTAATAATACTAAAGTTATCAAAATTTCTTGTATATATAATTTTTAACGGGTTTAGGAAATACTGACGTTGAGAAAATTAAATTTTCCATGGAAATCTACTTGGAGGTGGATGCCTTAGTATAAATACATGAGAACCGATGATTATTGAAATGGGATGGAATTCTAGGTAGAGAAAAATGGTATATTTCAATGATGAAATTAAAAGGTAAATGAGTGACATGGAATCCCTTAAGTGATACAATTTTATAAGTGAAGAAAAAATTACATTTTTTTTCAAATAATCCTTAGTTTTAAAAAATGGAATGATGTAATTCAAAGGTAAAAGTCTGAAGAAGTGAAAATTAATTTATTTTTTGAATAATATATGTAATTAAAACACTAAAACATATATTTTGGAGACAAAAATGAGTGATTTGAGGAAATTACCTATAAATATTTTTAACGTTTCCCATAATTAATGTTTTTCTACAATAATTATTTTTTAACCTCATTAATTAAATTTAATGGAAAATAGTAATACAATATTTATTTCCCAATTTGATATTTCCTTTATTTAAAATGGAATTCATTTTATGATATTTAAATAATTTGGTTGAGAAAATATAATTACAAAATAAAAACACATAGTGCATGAAAATAATTAAATAGAAAAGATTTTTTTTAAACATTAGAATCTATGTGTTCGATAAAATTATAATAGATATTTATATTAATTTAATAAATTAATTTTTAGAATAACTAAAATATTGTGGATTCTAAATGAATAATTAATTAAATTTTAAGAAAATTACATTATATTTAATGAAAAAACTAAAAGTAGTATATTTGTTTGAAAATATCACATAATTTTTATAATATTTAATGATATTTTTTTTTTCTAAATTTAATTTTTATTTTTTAAAAAAATAATTTCACACTATAAATATATTCTATTTGATTAAAATTGTTTATTTTTTTATATTGTACATTTTTCTTGACATAGTATTAAATGATACTATTTTAGTAAAAATATTATTTCTGAATTTTCACTTAAGACAAAAAAATATTCTTGAATAATATAAAAAACGCTATGATAATTGAAATTAAAGTTGAAAAAATTATTTTCACTTAAAATATTCCAATTTAATAATTTATAAATATATTTTTTATGTAAAAATTATATACATCAAAAAACATGTTTTGTTTAAAAATAGAAAATTTAATATTTATGTGTCTTTAATCCAATTTTATATCAATTTTGATTAATTTTTTTTATTTACTACAAATAATATTAATTATAAAAGTTCTTAATATTATTCTTCTAATATTTGAGGACTCAATTTATTTTTATTTTTTCATGTGTTAAAATTTATCAACACATTATATATTTAATAGAAAAATAGGTATTAAAATCCTGGGGAATTATAATGAATAGTGGATCAGTATTTATATTCCAAAATTATTAGTGGTCCCTCATATTATTATCATGGTTCAATGATGATTGATATATCATTCACAAATTTAGGAAGTGATGTGTATATTGAAATTATATACTTTTTAAACTCATGTAGGACATTTCATTCTTCAAAACCTTATGGTTTTCCTTCAAGATTTGATATTATGGATATTTATCAGCATAAAAAATCATTAAATATTTTTTATAATAAGTATATCCAATTTGTTATGTGATATAACTTTCTGTGATTGAAAAATATCTAATTTAGAATAATCTATAATCTTTAGAAATATAGTCATTGAAAAAATATGGATTACCATTTACAAACATTAATCCAAATAATCTTTAAAATTTATAACAGTGATCTATCATTTTGTTATAATTTTACCTCTTTATCATTCTATATAGTGATTCATAAACCATGAGTATAGAATACCCATTACATGTGATTTATTGTTGTATTTTAGGGGTCTATTATATGTATTATTATAATCATTTGTAAAAGGGACTTCAGACCACACATGTTGTGTTAGTGAAACGGAAATATATATTTGGAGATAGTCTAGTAGATGTGGAGTTGGAATGGATTTTCTATTTTGGTTCATAGGGATGTTTCGAAGTGCACTATGGATAATTCTTTCTGGTTATGGTGGGAAGTTCCACTGCATATGATGAATAACCACAACGTAATATTATCTTGATGGAGATTCATTGGAAATTAGTTTTTAGTGGCTTGTCATATATATTTTGTGTCCTTTAATCATATTATGGGATTTCATAATACTTATTATGTCATGCATGCATTATTTATTGTTATTTTTTTATATACATGTCCCTTTCTGTCATTGAGGGTTATCTTATTATATTAGGAATGTGTTTGTTATTTTTTATTATAAGACAAGGCCTCCCATTTTGAGTGATATGAAAAACCACTATTAGTTGCTTGATCCTAGCCTACCGGAGGTGGTATTGGAGTGGAAAACTCGACATAACACTAGTCTAGGAGGAGACCTAGCTTTTTAGTCCTATAAACTTATACCGTGAGGTGGAATACCAAATCCTTTCTATGACTTATTCCTTGAACAAATGCTCTCATTCCATTTTTTCATTAACTATAAGATTTTGTGTGGCCATGAGGAAGAGAAAAGCTTTAATACCCTCTATTTACGGTATGTGACCATTTCTTTGTGTCTTTCATGTAGGGGGGTGGGGTGGGGGTGGGTTTCACATAGCATTCCAAAAAACCTATGAAAAAACATGCGTAGCTAGAAACCACATCATTAAAAAGTGGATCTAGATTATTTTGCACATATATATCCTCTATTTCATAATATAACTGCCATATCATGAAATTTTGATTATATTAATTCCATATAGGGTTCTCTCATTGACTAGTTATTGATCAGAAGTCTTACCTTGGTGATTTGAAGGCTGATTCTTGTGGTAATTGCATATTATTCATCTTTATTGTCAACATATCTAAGATCTACTTCTCATTTATTCATATTTTATTATATCTACACCCATTGTGGTAATAATTTAGATATTTTCATCCAAATAATGTTATATCTAGTTTATTTCATGATAGGGGAGGATATCTAATGTGTTTTCTTGGAATGCAGTCCCAGATTCTAATGTGTTTTTCTTCCATTATAAGTTTTCATTAAATCGATCGAGGTTGCTGGGATCAATCTAAACAACACTTTTTGGAACTATTAATAATTAATTCAAATTTAGTTTTTGTGTGATATTAATTAGTAATTTATAGTTTAACATTTATTAGGAACCCTTTATAGTAAATGATTGTAGAATTAAGAAATTATGGAAAATTGGGTGTTCTTGAAATTGGATTTTTTTCTTGATTTTAAAATATATATTTTAAGATTGAGATTTTGTATAATTTTGATATGAAGGTTTTATTTTAATTTTTTCAATAATGGAATGATTTTATTGAAATTATTTGGTTGTTAAATTGGATTGATGTATGGATTCAATAAAATGATGGTTCTGATTGAAATGTATGAAATTATTGAAATTGGCATGAGTTATTGGAAAACGTGGTGTGTTTATTCCTATTGGAATATGAGGAATGGTTTTAATAGGACAATGTTCATGGATCTAAAGGTGTAATGTCACAAGGGATGTAATTAACTTGTGACGACATTGGTAGATCGACGAGAAACCACTCATGAGTATGGATATGTCATAACGAAGAATGCATTGTACAAATTGTAGATATCTGGAATTAAATGATTATGTCAAGATAGATATTTAAAAAGGGTTTTAATGATCTATTTGATATTTTTAATGGTAAAATAAATTTTGGAATATTGGTTAGTATGGGTTTTGATTATATTTAGTTATAAATAGTTTTAATAATTTTTTCTATTTTCTTGTAAACTGTTTTACGAAATTGTTTTTGTCATTTTTTTTATTATAATGTTTATAAATTCTCTATCCTAGTGAACTATGTATGTAATTCATTGGGGTAAGAACTAATGGTTTTTATACGCACCCCTACTTTGTCACTATGGTGATTTTTTAGATGTCATATTCTGTGATGTGGGAAAAGGTAGAGTACCGCTAGTTTTTAGCACTACTTGATGAGTTTATGGGCTCTTTATTGATGGTGGATCTCAGATCTAGAGGATCATGGAGTCTTGTGTTTTGTTTTGTGTATTTTTTGTTATCATAAAGTGTTTTAAGGTATTTTTGTCTTACTCTTTAGCACATTTTGGTTTCACATTGGTATAAACGTATTTTTTGAGTAGTATTTCTTTTTATCAAGCATGATATAGTTATTATAGGTTGTTGTTTTTTTTTTGGTTTTTCATTTAATATTAATTGTTAAATCACTTAACATTTGTATTGGAAACCCATTGGAATATAACTACATCCTTTTGAATCTTGTGTACTTCGCCTAATCCCTAGTAATGATTCAGTGTATTCTCAAGCCAATGAGAATAGGTGATTCATTAAAAATGGTATCAGCATGGTCCTTTCTAAATGTAACAATTACTCTATCCTTTTCTTGGTTTTTTTGTTGTAATTCCATCATGTTTATTCCATGGGTTTTGTTCTTTTAATGGAGTAGTATTTTCATAACATGAAACTTTTAGTATAAAAAGACATAGCCAACCTTTTTATGTTGAACATTATGTAACCCAGGAGTTGGGCACATAATTGTTTTGGAGACACTTATATGATTTTATAATCTCATTGTCATGGGTTTAGCCATTGATATGACCATTACATGCATCGTAGAGGAATAAATTCCCACTAGGATTCTATATCTCATTTTCAGTAATGATTTATAATTTGAAGCATGATTTTGGTTTTTTTAAAAAATGCAAAAAAAATTTATTTTCTAATGAAAGTCATTGAAAAGTGAATGATTGATGAATTTCAAAAATGGCTTGATTTTAAAAATCAATAGCATTTTTTTTCTTTCAAAAATGGTTAAATTGGGACATCAATGTCGTTATAATTGATGTGATAGAAATTTAAAAGCTAAAAGTTCAGTTCCTAGAGATATATATATATATATATATATTATTTGATGTATGTTTAGAAAATAGAACTTGATCAACATCGTAGAAGTCAACTGGTGGAAGATATAAAGAATGTGGTTTCACCTGACCCACTGGTGAACCAGGAGTCGGTGTAGATTATCATCCAATCATTCCATGATGTGGACACTATGAACCATATGGATAAGGCAAGACAAGTGGATCATTTCATAATGTTCCAGAAGAAGAATACACTCATACTCTTGGGTGATTCAAAACAAGAATGGGAATTAGTGTGGATGAATAGGATGGATCATATATTAGAATTCATTGGCACTCTGGTAGGAAAAAAAACAGAAACTTATATGCTAGAGGATACTGCATGTAAGTGGAAGGATTTATTGGTGAAGGATAAACTAGATCAAGGGCTTCATTGGGAGGATTTTAAGGAATTTTTCAATAAAAAATCTATCATCACACAATAAGAATATAGATAGAACCAAACTTATTCAACATAAACCCGTAAAATCTCCATGTCATTAAATATGTATCAAAACTCATGAATTTAAAGTTCTTTTCACCATATGATACAGCTAGTGCGGCCTTAAAGGCACGCATAGTCAAATCATAAATAGGGCGGGAAATTCTATCACAGATTGTGGTGATTTATATTATGGATTATTCAGATTTGGTGAATAGAGGGAAAAGGGATGAATGGGACATATCTTGAGCTATGTGAGGGGGAATTGTGATGATACCAACATTTAATTTTAGGAACTCGAATGCTAGGAGGTAGAGGAAGAGGGAAACATATTTACAAGGTGGGAATGGGAATCGGAATCAAACATCTGGATCAGTGAATCTTCCTCTAAATCATATGAACCTTTCGAAATATTTCCAATGATGTTTGATTGACCACATGATGCATGAATTTACAAGACAACCTATAGAATTCCATAACTACAATAAAACATTACATATTAAGCACTATTGCTGAAGTTATCTGAGCATCGGTGCTTGAGACACTTCTCATGAGTTGAAATCATTATATGATTCGATAGGATGATGACAGCAGAATGAGACTTGTTAGCAGAGTCTAGATAGCCATCGGTATTCGAAGAAGACAATAACTTCTCATCAAGGGAAATATCAGTAAGGAAACAATGAGTAAAGTGAAATAATAATGAAATTTGTATGGAGATGAGCAGGTGTTTATAGATTATTATGATACACTATATATGGTGAGAGGTATGATTCTCTTTAATTCTACCCTTTTTCAAGTTTTGTTTGATACTGGTTCATCTCAATCCATTAATTTTTTTATTCTATATATTTTCATTGTTTAAAACGTCAGATGATTTCTTTTGTGATAAAACATCAAACCCCTCTTGGTGAAATGGAATGTTGAGCCTTTATGTTACATCCATTATTTAATTTAAAGTAATTTTCATTTTGACATCCATTTTTTATTTGTTTTTGGGGATTTTAATGAATTTGGGCAGAAATGGTGGGTTTTCTACATTTTGGGCCAAACCGTGAGCCCATTTCCAAATTAAGAATTCATTTTTTTCATTTATAACTCCATAATTTTTCATCATTTTACACCTATTACTCTTCTTAATTGGAATATATTGGTATATTAAAATCACCACACCCATTTACACCACGGAGGAATCCATAATTAGGATGGATTTGGGTTTCTTATTAAGGTATTGGGCCTTCTCGTAAGCCCATTTCCATATTTAATTTTTTTTTTATATTTCATTATCTCATTCATTTTATACTATATTTTGGTGATTCACATCCAATCTATGCCAAGCTCCTGAGGCTCACCCCCATTAGTGATTTTTACTTTTTGGAGCTCGTCTCCCCCACAGATTAGGGAAGTTTTTCTTAATCTTTCTCAATGATACCATCTTTGAAAAGGAAAAATGTTTCCTTTTTACTCATTCACTTTTTACTCTTTCCCATCATTTCAGTCCCCACATTACCCACTATGACTCCATCGACCCCCCTTTTAATTTTGGTTATTTGGAGAATTAGATTTATATGGATTTGGGGTGATTTCTTCAATATTTTCCAAGTGTTTCTCTCTTCATTTTCTTTATTATCTTTATGGTTTCTACCCTCATTAATGAAGCTCTAAAATGACCAGAAGTTTGGTTTCATACCCAAGGTCTTATTTTTTTCTTTTTGGTCATATCTTATGCTAAAGGGCTCAATTTCACTTCCTTCTGATGTGGCAGTGGTGAGGTTAATGTTTCGCAAGAAGAGTTGAGGGTTTTGACACTTTCGATAGGTGATTCCATGTGTAATTATTTCATGATTAGTTAGAAAGATTTATTTAATTATTTTTAACATTACATATATGCTATGAAATGTGAAAAACCCATTTTTGATGGAGTTAGTTAAGTGGTTAATTTCATAGTTGAATTCTTTCATTAAATTGGGGGTTTCCTTGTGTAACTCTTGTGGAAATGTTTGGGTTCATTTTATAACATGTGAAAGGTATTTATTAAATGTTTTTTGGGATTCCAATTCTACATTGGTAGAGTCATGGTGTGCTTTTGTGTTTAATAGTGGGGTTTCAACTGGTTTTAGCTGCAAAACCTTGTGATTCTTCTTGAAATATTTCTTTGAAAATTCTAAATAGTTTAATGTGTTACAAAATGTTTGAAGAGGATGTTTATGTACTCTTTTTTTTGTCTATGATCCTAATATGATATTTTGAAAGATAATGTGGTCATTTGTGATGTAAAACGTTTTGAGAATGTTTTGTAATTTGTAATAGTGATTTATTAAATTGTGATGTGTGCTCGAAACTTGTTTGTGGGATGTTTCATGAGAGTATAATGATAAAATAAATTTGAATATAAAAAATTTATTATGTGGCATGTGTGTTTCAGTAGTTATGTTATGTTTATCCTCATGGAAATTTTTTAAAAAAATTAACGATTTTTTTTCATTTTAAAGAGACGTGAAAATTGGTGTGCACTATTTTCATATGAGTATGATTTCAAAATGACTATGAATGAAAAGGGGTATTATGTGAGTCATGTGATATACATGTGTCCTATTTGGTGAATCTGTGATGTGGAAGTGATATTTTCATGTGAAAATTATATTTCATAGCTTTTTGATGTTTTTTGGGCCCATGTTGGAAACTATGGTATCTAGGTGGGTGGACATGTACAAGTATGTTGTGATCCCGTGGGGTTTGGCCTGAGTTTCATGTATCATGTTTGATTCTGAAAAAATTAACTATAGAATGATGATGATGATGGTGGACCAATAGGTTATGGGTATGCTCACTACTAGTGGCTCGTGTGCACGACAAATGATATTGTGATGGTTACAATCATTGAGATATGAGGTACTAGGGACCCACAACATTATTCTGCCTAAGTGTTTTTTCTTATTTCTTGTGCTCATTAGATGTTTTTTATTTACTATTAGCATACGTAATGTTGGGCTATAAAATTCAAAACCATTGGTATTATATATAAAAGTGTTGATTCTTAAATGTACCCCATATAAAAACTGATTTTATTTAATGTTGGATCTTATAGAAATTGTTACTAGGAGTTCATGTTATAAAAACATGCATTATTTTCATCTTTGAATGTTTATAACATGGAATATCTTGGTGGAAGAATCCTTCTGGGCTTTGTCTTACACCCTACTTACACAATATGGTGTAATTAGACTTGGTTATTTTGGTCGTAGGTTTGGGTACGGGTTTTGCGCCAATGGTTCGGATGTTTTGTCGTCCTTCATGATGCACTATTATGGAGATATCTTGAGGTAGGTTCATCCTTACATGTTAATGTTATTGGGATTTCTATTTGGTTTTATTCCTTTGGAATGGTCTTTAATCATTTTTTAAATAATGTAATTTAGTTCTAAAACATTTCAAATGATGGTTTTTTATGAACAATTCAAATTAGATTTATTGGATTTGTTTGTCGTTTTATGTTTATAAACAAGGGTAAATCATTCCTAATTATAATTTCTTGATACTTGTGCACTTGCACCAGACATTGGGGATTGGTAACACCCTTCAGGCCTTGTCTCGGGATGGTATAGTGCTAGTTTTTATGGAGACCATATTCAGTTTTCAAAAAAATGGAATTAATGGAAGTTTATGTTATGTTCACTCTTTGGGGCTTGTTATTTGGGGAAGAGTTGGGATAGTCTGGATCAAGGATTTACAGGACATGAAATTCTAGTAATGGGTTGTATACTTGGACAACACACATCAGCAAGGGATCCATGTCTCTAGGGAAGATAGGTTTTATTTGAGTCCTTTGGTTTTCATGGTTTCATGATGATTAGAGGCAATGAAAATTGAGTTGGGTTAACGGTCTCAGTGAGCTTGCATGTCCTGGAATGCCAATATGGAGTTAGGAATATTTCCATTGAACACACTCTATGATGGTGAAGTTATTGTCATATGGCCACCAACTATATGTCCAAGTCACCCCTGAAACTAGTTTCCCCTCACATTGTCTTGTGTCCTTTAGTTTTGAAATCATGGAAGATCAGTTTTAAAGAAACAATTACATGGTTTTATAAAGTGTAATTTATTTGGGAAATGATTTTATAATAAAGAGGGGATTCATTGATTTATTAAATAGTGGAACTAAATTTCTAAAAATTTTTTGAAATGGGAAATGATGTGAATACACCTCTTTTAATAGCAGAAAATTATATTAAAGTTGGTTTTCAAAATGTTTTTCTAATACAGATCTCAAAACTATTGAAAGTTGTTCTAATTGGATGGAATGTTTTGTATTTCATGTGTGGAGTTTGGAAATGGGTTTTTTTGTTTACTGGAGATCATTTGAAATTTTTTATGAAAATTTGGAACCTTGTTTTAAATAAGAAGAGATTATTTTTCAGGGGAATGGGGGTTGATGAATGAAAGATTTCATAAAATCAGGAGTGTTTTAAAAAGGGATGGGACATTTTGAAATTAATGTGTATGACTTGAAATTGAGTTCTTATTTGAATGATTTTGTTTTTCTGAAAACTTTTATAAGATGTCATTAGGTATTTTGATCTTGTGGTTAGCAGTATTGATAAATAAGATATATTGGTTAACTGTCTTGATTTTAAAAAGTGGAAAGAATTTTTGTTTTTACCATTGGTATTTCGGTGAGTGAACACGTGCATGGGGTTATATGGGATGATGGATGGTTCATGACATGGATGTATGAGTGCCTGTATGGATATGAGGAGGGTTCCCTGTGTGGCATAGAAACATGCATGTGTGAGTCCCAAGGGGTACAATTGGTGGATATGCTAACTACTAAACCGTTTAATTTCAAAGAGACAATTTTAAAGGAAAACATGATGTATTGATGCCCGGATTGGGATGGTGTGTCTTATGTATTTTTTTTGGATATTTTTTTGTTGTGGGATGTTTTGTGTCCAATAACCCCTCTTGTTTGAATGACGTTTTGGGTTTGTGTTTGCTCGGTAAGTTAGTTTGATTGGCAATTTAGTGGCCTCTTCTGATAAATGTTTGGGAATCCATTATGGTGGTTCCACCCATCATTTAGGTTGTAGTTTTTGGCATGTTTTGACCAATGGAAAAGCTTGGATGGGTCCTTGGGTTTTATCATTGGATAAGGTATGCCCTCGCTAAGAGTTAATGCCCGACTGAAGTGTATCCCATTTAGTTTCACCATTGTAAAATCCTCCTATTGATCATCATATGGAATTTCTTATCAAGATTTGTAGATTGATTATACACCCATTACCATTCAATGTTTTGGGGATCCTCTTATGGTGGGTGAGTGCTCGTGGAAGGTTTAAAGAGAACTTGGTTTCTTTAGTTACCTAATTCGTTGATGGTGGACATAGTTTTGGGTTGTCATTATGGATGGTGTCTAAGAGGTCCTGAGGGACATTCATAGTCTCTTCAATGTAATGGTTCATGTTAAACCACAATTGTATGATATCTGGTCATGAGAGGATGTTATGGCCACTAGGTGGAGCTGTGTGTGGTATGGAGACTTTTCATAATGTCCATTACCAGGTATTGTTTCTATCTGTCACAAGGGTAATGTCTGGTGACAGCTTGCGATGTCATGTGCTCGTTTGACTCCAAAAATGAAGGTTGTAAAATCTTTTGAGAGTCTATGTTTTTTCAGACATGTGACTCCCTCTGTAAAATATTGGCATCCTTTGTTTATAGGAATGTTTTTTATATTTCCTTTACTCAATCCATTTTTTATCTGAGGAAACAACTTGTGATATATGTGCATCTTCTAAACCATTGTTGCATTGAAATGTTTGGTTATGGTAAAGTGAGTTTGGAATTTGTCATGTATTAGTGAACCAATCTGGGATCAGGTTATAGTTTTCATGGCACTAAAAGGGTATCTTACCTTTAGGGGGCTTCTATATCTTATCTGCGAGGGGGAATATGATTCAATAATTTGTGCTCCAACCATAGGTTCTAGATTGAAGCTGGTACGTAGTTAAGGGAAATCCCATGGTTGTTCAAACCCTTGTACAATTTACTATACTTTTTATGGAAGATGTGGATAGTTTGAAACTATGGTGTCTTCATCTTTATTCTTCTGTACCTATTCGATGAAAAGAGGTGCAGGGTCTCATGCCCATGTTATCGCCCAAAGTCATTCATTCCCTATTTTTTTAATTCAGTTTTTTGGGAAAGGTTTTAATTTTGGGTAGATAGGTTGAGCACAATGCTGGTAGTAACCATTTCCAATAAAACCATATAGGAAGAAGGATCCAAAGGGTTTTTTCACAGTCATCCCAAACTGTGCGGATTAACTGTGCGACTATCCAAACTCTTTAAATTTTTTGGTCTTTCTATACTGGTTGTTCTAGTTTGTTAATATTGTTGGTTCTTTTGGTGGGGAGACCCACTATGAGTTTTATTTATGTCATTTTAGAAATGTATAATGGATTTATATCCCTTGTACATGGGTGTTCGTTCGGGCCTCCCCATGTTAGGGTGTTGATTCTATCTTAGGAAAATATAAGTTGTCTCTTATAGTGGGGATCCCATTTGTGAATCCCCATAATTGTAAATTAGATTTTTCCATGATCAAGGCTTGGCTATATGTAGTCTTGTTTAGAGCTATATAACTATCATCATCTTCCTAGGGTAAACATTGGGATTGGTCACTGCCCAAAGGTTTATTTAATGAAAGGTAACTGTATCCTTGTTTTTTGTTGTTGTTTGTTTGGGTAAATTGCTGGAATCTTGTTCAGATAGTTTTTATTAGATTTCTTTTAGGGTGAAGTCTAAATGTGCTTGATTGTTTCCCGAAAGTGGTGTATGTTTTGGTTTGTGAGATTATTCCTTCATTAATTGATTACTGTAGGTGTTTTGGTCTTTGGGGGAAAATCTTTGAAAAGGATCCCATTTCGGCCTTTCAATTGGGTTTGGTTTTTTCCTTTTGGCCTTTCTGTGGAATTTTGAGGGAGTAAAGTTTAATGGGTGAGATAATTATCCTATCCATGACTTCTTTTAATAGAATTTTAACTTTTATTTCTATTATTTCTTTGTTTTGGTGGGTTCCATTAGATTTTGCTTGAAGTTGTGAGTTTCCAAAATTTCGGCCAAATCATTAGCCTCTTTCTAGATATACAATTAAAATTTGTTTCTTTTATTACACCTTCATTTTTTAGTATTTTACACCAATTGCACTTCCCAATTTACTTACCCAGGAATATTAAAATCACCATATTCATTTTAATCACATAGGAATACATAATCATGATGGATATGGATTTTTTATTTTGGTATTGGGCATGCTTATAATCCCATTTCCTCCTTTAAATAATTCTTTTAACTACTCAATATCACATTAAATTCATACTTTATTTGAGTTATTACACCTCAAAATCTAAGTAAATCATATCAGTTTCACCCTTATTATGAATTTTCCTCATTTAAACTCATCTCCCCCATGAATTACAATGATATTTCTTAATCGTTCTCAAATCGATCAAATTTCATGTGGTAAAATGTTTCTTTCCAAACTACTTCAATTTTCACACTTTTCCCCAATTTTAGGCCCCACATGACCTAAAATTTCATATTTGTGCCTCTATACCAGTTTTGGTTACATGGAGATTCATATTTAGTTTGATTTGGGGACATTTATTGTGTTTTTTCTCAAGTAACTGTTTTACTCTTTATTTCCTTCCTTATCTGTAGGGTTTCCTCCATCTTTCATGAAGCTTTAAAATGTCCAGATGTTAGGGTTCATACCTATGGTATGATTTTACGTATTTTTGGTAAAATATTGTGGTCTAGGGATCAATTAAAATTCCTTGGGGTGTAGTGGTGGTGTACTTTATTTTTTACACCATAATTTGTGGGTTTCCACAATTTCGGTATGTGATACCATGTGTAAGAATTTATTGATGAGTTATAATTCATGATTTAATTATTTTTAATCATCATTATGTGGTTTGCATTATGAAAACCCCATTATTGATTGAGTTTTTTAAGTAGTTAATTATATATTTTCATTTTTGTTTCAAATTGGGTGTTTCCCATGTGCAACTCTTGTGGTAATGTTTGTGTTAATTTTATAACATATTCAAGTGATTTATTAACTGATTATTGGGAAACCAATTCTGATTTGGTTGGGTCTTGGTGTGATTTTCGGTTTAAAAGAGCGATTTTCAACTGGTTTTTGGAGAAAAACTTAGTCATTCTTTTTCAAAGTGTTCAATGAAAATTCTAAATGGTTTAATGAGTTACACAAAATGTGAAAAATATTTTTATTTACTGTTTTAGGGGTTTTATGTTCCTAATGTTTTTTTGAAAGCTGATTTTGTTATTTATGATTTCAAACATTTTAAGAATTTTTTTTAATTTTTAAACGAGATTTATTAAATTGTGATGTGGGTATGAAGCATGTTTGCAGGCTGCTTTGTGTGAGTATGATGATAAAATGAATTCGAATGTAAAAGGGTATTGTATGGAATGTGTGTGTGGGATTTTATGTTATATTTATCTTCTTGGAAATTTTTTATAAATAATGTTTAAAGGATTGGTTTAAGTGTTAAACAGATGTGAAAAGTGTTGTGGGCTATTTTGGTGTGAGTATGATTTCAAAATTAATATGAATGACTAGGGGGATTATGTGAGTTGTTTGATATACATGTGCGACGTTTTGTGAATGTGTGATGTGGAAGTGGAAATTTAATGTTCAAATTATATTTCATGTCTTGTTGAACATGTTTGAGAATAAGAGGTAAACCTGGGTATATAAGTGGGTGGACTTGTAAAAGTATTCTAGTGATGGTGTCGGTTTTGGCATCAGTTTCATGTAGAAAATTCTTCATTGACAAACCTAACTAAATATGAAGATAATGGGGGACCAATAGTTTATGGGTATGCTCCCTAAAACTGGCTCGTGTGCACGAGAACAAATATTGTGATGGTTACTTTCACTTAGATACGAGGTACATGGGACCCACAATGAGCTACTGCCTTGGAATAATTTCTTGTTGATTTTGCTCATTCGATGATTTATGATTACCATCGGCATGTTGTATGTTGGGATGGATAATTCAGTAGATTTGGAATTTTATTTAAATGTGTTGAATCTTTAATGTATCCCACATGAAAATGGTTAGTATTTAAAGTTGGATCTTTTAGAAATGGTTAATAGCATTTCATGTTATGAAAACATAAAAGATTTTCATATTTTATTGTTTATAAAATGGAATTATTTAGTGATGGCATCCTACTAGTATTTGGATCACACCCTTATTACACCATTGGGTTTAAGTGGACTTTGTTATTTTTGTAGCAGTTTTGCATTCAACTTTTTTTCCAATGGATCAGGATTTTAGCAGACCTTCGAGATGTAGTGTTATGGTGATGACTTGATAGAGGTGCCTCGTTCCATGGGGAGGTTCTATGGATTTCCTTTTTTGTTTTCATTTCTTTTCAATGGTCTTTAATCATTATTTTAAATTATGTAATTCAGTTCTAAAATTTTTTAAATGTTGGATTTGATTGAAAAATCTACATTTGTTATTGGATATTTTTGTTGTGGTATGTTTATAAACCTTGAAAATTATCCACAACTCCCATTTTATAATACCCAGACACTTGCGCATGCCCTTGGAGATCGGAAATTCCATTTGGGAATTATCGCGGGCCAGGTTTGTTTCTGGTTTTGATGGGGAAAGGATTCATTTTGTGACGCTTTATGTGTATAACATGTTCTATAAATAATGATAGAGTTGAGAAGACATGGGATTTATCAGTGTTAGAGATATGTTTCATTGATTTAATACTAGGGATGGATTGGTAGACAATATTCAAGGTTTACCTTGACTATTATAGCACAACAGTTAGTATTATAGAAAAGGGTGGCGTCGAGCATCGCTTGAGAGGAAAAATGGTTATAAAGACATGTGCCATAGGTTGGTTGTCACCAGCGGTCCAAATGATCTCATATTAGTTGGCATAGTTGACTTTGGAATGGATGGAAGTGATCATGTATAGTGGGTTTTTTGATAATTTTGGATCAATTTCTAGATGTATTTCTCATGATCTTATTACGGTTACCACCTTCATGGGAAGTGGGGTTTACGATTGATCTCCTTCTAGGGAATTTTCATATATCCCTTCCATCAAATAAGATGAAGCCAATATGATTACTAGAGATGAAAGTGCATTTTAAAGATTCATAAAGAAAATGTTTCATTCGGCCAAGTACGTCTCTATGGGAAGCAATAATCTTATTCATGAATAAATCATATGGAAATAAGAGACTATGCATTGATTATCACATGCTTAAGCAAGTTATGATAAAAAATAGATATCCTCTTACATAAATTTATGACCTATTTGATCAACTTAGGGGAGATCAGTGGTTCTTTTTAATTGAATTATGATTAAGATATCAAAAATTTCATGTTTGGAAATAAGATATTTCTAAGATAGATTTTAGAAGATGAAATGTCCACTACGTATATATAGTCATGAATTTTAGTCTTAGAAATTCACCAACACTCTTTGTCGAATTTAATAATCAGATATTTCTGAGACATTTAGATTATTTTGATGTTATGTTTTTGGTTTCCATATATGTTTATTCATGGAAAACGGCTGAGCATGAGAAACACTTGGCGATAATGTTGGGAATCTTAAAAGAACATTGTTTGTATTCCAAATTTATAAAGTGTGACTTTTGGATACAAGCGGTATACATTCATGGACATGTGATTTTTTGAAAAGGTGTTTCAGTATATCCAAAAAAGATGAAACCTGTTATATCTTGGAAACCACTGAATGAAATCATTGAGATACGAAGCTTCATTGGCCACACTTGTTATTATCGATATCTTTTTTGTGACTTCTCATGACTATAATTTTTTATGATAGCATTGAAAATGAAAAATTCTATTTTCCAGTGGAGAAACGAATGTCAGAAGTCTATTCAAGAGATAAATGATTTTCTTACATTATCACCTAACATGGTTTTCCTAGAATCAGGATTGGGGTATGTGGTATACTTTTAAAATTTAGTATATGGGTTGGGATGTGTTCTCATGAAATGAGACAATGTTGTTTGTTATGGTTTATGTATGTTGAGAGTGCTTGAGAAAAATTACCCAACACTAGACTTGGAGTTTTCCGTAGTCTTCCATGCTTTGATGACATGGGGAAACTATCTCTTTGGTGAGAAATTCAATGTCTTCACTTATCAAAATAGATTGAAAAAATAATTTTACCCAGTGAGATTTGTATCTTCCGAAAAGTAGATGGATGGAGAATCATTATATGTTTGACTTCTTCATGAAGTAAAACCCATTAAAAATAAATTTTGTTGCTGATGCATTATGCAAGAATTCATATGCTCAGTTAGCCAAAAAATGCATCCTCAGAGTGGCAGTTGATGTTGGTCTTTGTCGACATGCATGTGGAATATGAATATCGAGGTGAGGTTGTCGTTTTCAGTTTAGTTTCAGTGGTTTCTGATTTGGAAAAGATGGTAAATGAGGCACAAACATAAAATTCAGAATGCATGGTTATGAGTTCAACACTCAATGGTGGGGGTACCATTGAGGGATGGAAAATTGATGGGAGTTCAGTTTTGTGGTTCTGAAATCAGATGGTCGTACCTATGGTTTGTTAGAAACAAGTTCTTCATCTCTACTACCATTTGAGATGGGTTGTAAATCCTGGAATATAAAAGATTTTTAAGGCATTGATTTCACATTTTTGTAGGATTGGTATGAAATAGAATGTGTATGAGTTTGTTTCAATGTTCTTAATTTTTCAGCAAGTTAAGTGAGAACATCAAATTCAAGAAGGTATGTTGATGTATTTATTGATTTTACAATGGAAATAAGCTCAGATAGTGATGTATTTTTTTATGTTCTATCATGAATGTTTTAGAAACACATTGCACTATGGGTGATATTGGACCATCTCACATAGTCAGATCATGTCATCCCTATTTTTGAAACTCATATAGTAGAGGATCTGTTCGAAATCTATAATTGAGAAGTGGTAAAGAGACATGGAATACTAGTATAAATTATCTCAGATATAGATCCTATGTTCAAATATAATTTATAGAAATTCTTAAAGACATCCCTTGGGTCTGAGTGGACTATGAATATGACGTATCATCCTCAAACTGATGGGAAATACAAAATGATGATACATATGTTGGAAGATATGTTGTGGCCTTGTGTAATGGATTTTTGTGGATCATGGGAAGAGAACCTACCATTGGTGGAGTTCTTATGTAATAAAAATTATTTGGCATTCATATATATGGCTCCCTTCGAAGTGTTGCATGGGCATCTTTTTTGTTCTCCACATTGTTTGATTGAAATAGGTGAGACCTCATCAGTTGGGTCGATCCTTGTCCATGAAATAATGGTGAAGATCCAGTTGATCAGAAGTAGAATCAAACATCTCAGATTCATCAAAAATCATATGAATGTCATCAACAATGACCTTTGTAGTTTGGGGTGAGTGATCATGTGTTCTTAACGATCTCTAGAAGGCTTGTACTTAGTCAATTTAGGAAGTAGGGCCAGTTATCTCCAAGATACATTGGGCATTTATACATACTAGAATTGGTTGGAGATGTGGAATATCGGTTGGCATTTCCACCGAATTTCAATTCGGATCATAAAGTGTTCTATGTATCTTAGCTGTAAAATTATTACCATGATCTTGAACATGTGATGACATGGAATCACAATGACCTAGAGCCTGATTCTTCCTTGGTACATATCCCAGTGTTGATAGTGGATAGGAAAGAAAATGTTTTTCATGAAAAAAGAATCTATCTAGTTTGGGTTTTATGGAGACATGGTCAAATGTAAGAAGAGATGTGGGAACATGAGAAGGTGATGAAAGAGCTGTGGCCGGAACTCTTTCATGGCAGCGATCACTTTCAAATTGCTGGGGATGGAGATACAAATGGTGGGGAGAATGACGCACCCCCAATTTATGGTATGTAACCATTTATTTGTTCCATTCATGCGCATAAATGATATGGGTGAATATGGGGAGAGTTTGGAGGAATTTTGTACTATTTTGGGTAAATGGGTGGGGGCATGGGCGACACATGGTCTTCCAAAACAATCTGACAAAACAATGTGTAGCTAAAAACATGTCCTTAAAAATAGACGTTTTTCATTATGTACTAATATATTCATATATTAGTAATTAATGTCACAAGCACAAATTTTTTCTCCTCCAAAATCCAAATAAGCTTCTACCATCAACCCAGAAGAGATCTGAAGGATTCCCCTGCCGATTCGAAGGTCGATGCATGTGGTGTGTGACAATTAATTATCATTTTTTGCCATTATTTCTTTGATATACTTCTAACTTATTATTTCTATATTATATATACACCTTATGATGGTAGATGTAGGATTATTGACACCAAATAAATTTATATCTAGTGTTTTTCATTATACTAGATTAGATATAATGTTGTTTCATTGAATCTTGACCCAGATTCTTGTGCATTCTTTGTTAGTTTTTAGTTTTCATCAAAATGATTGAGTTTGGTGGGTTTTGACTCAACTAAAATTGTAGGAACTGTTAGGATTGATTTAAAATTTTGTTTTTGTGTGATAATAATTATGAATTTCCTAAAAAAATTAATTTGGAACCCTCTTTAGTGATATTTTTGGGAATTATGATATTCTGGAAAATAAGGTGTTCTTGAAATTGGATTTTGATCTTGATTTTAAAATGGAGATTTTAATTAGGGGATTTTTTAGAAATTTGGTAAGTTGATTTAATTTAATTTTTTTTCAAAAATGAGATAATTTTTTTGAAATTATTTTATTGTTAAATTAGATCTTTGGAATTTTCAATAAACTGAGATTCTTTATTGAAATGGATGAAATTGTTGAAATTGGTATTGTTTAATGGAAAATATGGCTTGTGTATTAATATTTCATTACATGGAATAGTTTAACTAAGTAAATTTTCTCTGTTCCTGAGCTATAATTATAGTTGGGATCTAATTATGTTATGATGGATTGGTAGATTGAAAAGAAATATCTAATGAGTATGGATCTATATGAATGACACATGAATTGATGGAATTGTAGATATCCAGAATTAAATACTAGTGCCAGGATAGATATTTAAAAAGTTTCTTAAAGATTTTTGTGATTTAATACATGGAAAATAACTTTTTTTTAAATTAGTTAACATAGTTTTTGTTTATATATAGTTATAAATTGTTTTGGAAGTGTTTATATTTACTTATAAATTGATTTTGGAAATCATTTTGTATGATTTGTTTTTTTAAATGTTGCCAACTTTTCTATAATTGTGGAATGAAGAGGGAAGTCATTAGGGAATTCCGAATTAGTTATAAACTCATCCCTACTTTGGTAATTAGGTTCTTTTAGAGATTTCATATTCTGAGTCGTGGGAAAAGGTAGGGTACCACATGTTTTTAAGACTACTTCATGAGTTGTTTCATTGTTTGGTGAATGTAGATCATGGAGCTACTGTATCAATGGGCCCTGTGGTTTTTTTGTATTCATTTTTATCATTGTTTATTTTCTTTTAGGTTTAGTTTTATTTCACACTAGAAACTTTTGGGTTCAATATGTTATAAAATATATTATCGAGTAGTCTTTCTTTTGATCATGAATCATATAGTTATTATGGGTTGTGGTTTATTTGGTTTATCATTTATCATTAAATGTTAAATCATCCACCACTTGTGTTTGAAACCCATAGGAATTTATTACATTCCATTGGTATCTTTGGTATGTCTCTTACTTCCTATTAATGATTCAAGGTAATCTCAAGTTAATGTGAATAGGCTGGTCATTATAGAAGCCTACCTGAGTATTTGGTTATTCATATAACCCATGGATAAAAACTAGATAAGGGATACTTTCACCACAAAAGGACCTATCTTACGCTCGTGTAGAATATATTGAGCAGTTTTAAAACACATAACAACGAGATATGTTTATTATTTATAATTTATTGAATTCCAAATAATAAATAAATATGTAGATAAATAATATATAGTAATTAATATTATCCTATGTTTTGGAAATATTCTTACAAACTAAAACCCAATAATTAGTAATTTATTATATTATATGATTAGATTAATGAGTTTTATAGAACCATAATCCAGTATATAAATATGTTTAATAGGTTCAACAAAAATTATCAAACTACACTATTCATTATGAACCACACCCTTTATTATACGATAATTTTAAAACTATATTAAAGTTTATGCAAATTTTCCATGTAAAACGTTACTAAAAAAGAGAATCCTAAAACTATGATATTTTATATAATGGGGTTTTCCGTTAAATGGACATGGTTTTTATGTGAATAATATTTATATAGTAATACCATGATGTTGATTAAGAAAATATATCAGTTTTCGAAAATATGACTTTTTAATGTTTATCCAGAAAAGACTTTACCAGAGGTAATCTTTAATATTCCTTTTGATAATTGGCTTCACTTTGGAAATTGAATATGTAAATTTTTGTAAAAGACAACATGGATTTATATTTTTTAGGGGGAAAGTAATTTTTAATAAATATCTGAAATGAGATATATAAACAACATCTAGAATGTTTTTGTAGATGGGATCTTTGTTTAATGTTATTGATTTAAAATGTTCATTAATTAAAAAATGGATAATTTCTTTAACTTTTTTTAAAATATATAAGAATATATAATATTTGATGAATTTTTTAAGTGATAATATAAATGGATTATATTGAGATTCCTCTTTAGGAAAACATATTTAAATAATGTAAAATTACTTTTTGTGATATTTTATCCTAGTTTAAGAAAATAACTTATTTTATAATATAATTACGTAAAATTCCAACATAAAAAATGATATGTTTATATGGAAAATAAAATTTTTCTTTTTTCCCAAAAATCATATATGTGTTATATAAAAAAGGTTATATTAAATACCATGTAAAATGATATTATTAATGTGTTCTATTTATTATTGACATAAATAGTTCCCATTTATTTATAAATTAAATTTCTATTGATACTATCTAAATCATAAATTATTTATAATTATTTTTTAGGAAATTATCATAAATATTAATCTCATTTATATATTTATGAATTTCTCTTTTATTTATATTTTTAATTATTTATTAATTCAAAAATATAATGTGTTCAAATCATGATTGGATGTTTTCATTAGTTATAGAGTAAAATTTATTCTCGACAATTTCATACTATCTTTACAATGTGGCATTATGTCGAATGTATATAAGTATTAGTGATCTTAATTAATGTTTATGAATTATTTTTGGCTTAAAAAATAAATTAAAATGGTTTCTTTAAGATTTACAAATATTATGAGGCAAAAAATTATCATAATTAAGATCTCTCTAGAGTATTGATCAATGAGTTATAAGACATTGAGTAATGATTCTCTTCAGAACCCTGGATTTGGGGTTTCAAGTAAAAGTTGATGTTATTGAACTATCTAATATTAATATCATTTATGGGGAATTTGGTTTCATATGATTATAAAAATTCACATAAAATGGTTTTATATACCTTATATATGGGATATATTTTCTTTGTGTTGATATAATAGACTTTTATTTCTTGTTACGAAATTGAAATATTTTTTTAAAATAATGTGTAATGCATTAATATTTTTTGAATATATTAATTATTTAAAGGTAAATTATAAAAATTATAAATAATTATATACATGTATACATGAAGGTAATACTTAAAACAATATTGTGATATGATGTCGTCTATATAGTTAGGTCATTTCAAAGTTGAGTTATCATTGATCATATTATGCAAGGAAAACATGATATAGGTGACTGTAATAGTCAGGTGCATATAACAAGCCTAATAATTGTGTTAGACTTTCCATGGAAAAATGAATACTTAAATTCTAGTGGAAAAGAGTTTGGGAACCATATATTATGAATTTAGGAAACAAGCTTCCCACACAAAAATCCATGAGTTATATATGATATGATCATTTTACAGATATATAAAAGGATTATACTATAAAACATGATAGGATATTTCTGGATGAAATATGAATCTTGGACAACTAATTGATACTCTTGAAATTCAGATGAGTCATCATTTAGTGAAATAAAATTTTAAAAAACCACTTATTAAATGATTAGAAAACAATATACTCATCTAATTCATAAAGAAAAATATATAAAATGGGTTAATCTATAAAATTATATTTTAGGTCAATTGTTTAAATTAGAATGAAAATTGGGGAATCCTCAAATATAGGTATAGTAACTTGTGTATAACTCCCTTGATAAAGTTAAATTATATATTATTGAAAACATAAATTATAATAAAAATTAATTTAATGGAGATTTTCAGATGATAAATTTTTTTATATAATGTATTCTCATGGTTCAATTGATTTATATTTATATATTGATTCTTATTTATATGGATCCAAAACATGAATAGAGACATGAGGTATTTTGGGAATATAGATATCATCAAAAGTATCTTTCAAAAATATTCATTAATCATGATATATGAATTTTCTAAATAAAATTTTATTTAATATAGAAGTTGGTTCTTTTGCATCAAAAAAATTTAGACTAAACCATGGTGTATTTAAATGAATTAGAGAGATATGGGTGACAAAAAAATTAACCAGGATATGGACATCTATAACATCCGATTACCAATCTGATAGGTACATCAATAACCTTGTCATGGTTTTCACTTCTATTTAATTGGATTGGGTTGAGAATGAACTGAGAGGATACCTATAATGGTGAAGGAAGAGATTTTTTTGACTGTCAACATTAAGAACCATATTCTCCAGACTATTGAAGGGTTACATGTCATGTAACTTGGTTACACAATGTGTAATAGTTTCAACAGTAATTTCTTGAATGGATTTATTTTTCGAATTTTAAATTTCATGGATATAATTTAAACATTTTGAGTTATTTAATGAATGGGTTTCAAATTACAAAAAAACATATTTTCTGGTGGTTAAGAAATATAACTATTTCACAACAATAAAGGGTATTACAAATCGTGTAATACTCCATCTGTAGTTTTTTTAAACAGGATGAACGAATGAGATCTCATTTATACTCAACTCCAATTTATTCTCCCACTACCCAAGGACATCCCAAAGAGATCTTAAATCTCTCCAACCCTTCTAGATAAATTCTTTTGGTTTTAGGTCACCGTTATTTGTGTGTTGTGATTCCCAGGTAATCGTTCTGCATTGTTCTTCATCTTTCTCTCTTTCTCCCCTTTTGGTATTTCAATAGTTCATACTAAAATTCATGAATATATGTTTAGATTTATTATATATTTAATCGAAGTTGTGCTTAGAAATCAACTACTCCTTCATTCTCATGTAATGGTGTCATTGTGAGTGTTGAGTTTTTGAAAATAGATTGTCATTCTGTCATATTGAGAAAATTGGATTAACAGTGAATTGATTAATTTATATCAATAGTTGATTTAAATTCTATTTCTCAATAATTATTTCAATTTATTTAATAAATAGAAAATTCTAGTGAATTGTAATATTTGAAATGGGTTTGGCTTGAGAATTGAGAAAACCCCCAATTCCATTGAATCGGGGTGTGTTTATGGATGTTGGTTTATTTAAATTGTTTAAATTAAATTAGAGTTTTGAGGGAAAATGATTTCTATTGAATTTTTTCATTTAATTATTGATATTAATTTTCTAATTTATGTAATTTGTTTTGAATGGATTTCAAAAACGTGAAAATGGTTTAAAAATGTTTTGATAGAAACCTATTTATTTTATCTTGTCAAAGAGGCATGTTCTTGATTAAAAGCTGATTTGGTTCTAAATGTAAAATTGGAATTAAAATTAAATAACGTTATTTATTTTTATTTTTAATAATTCATAAAATAAACAGTCCATCACCAATTTTGTAAGAGAGCCTGGAAGCCTTATTTATTTTGTAAGTTTTTTGGACAAACACTACTCTATTACAATGTTCTCAAACATTCATGCAGCAGGTCACTTCCCCGATAGGATGGTTACATGTTACCATTGAAATGTTTCATGGGGACACATGTATACACATATTTCTGAGATCAAATAGAATTTTTGGATTCCAATATCATATAAAATATGTTTATTCTGTAATATGGCCATGTTGCTCAGTTGTTTTATATTGGAGATAAAAATTAATGGCATTGTTGATTGAACTGCATTACATGTCTTATGAATATATATAAACTATTTTATATAAATGTTTTGCATAAGCTATTTTTTAATAAATATTCCATCATATATAAATTCATTTCGTAAATTATTTTCCACCATTTGAATTGTATTTCATGATTTTCATAAATATGCTTGGAAAATTCAAAACGTGTTTATTTAAAAATTGAAAGCATTCCATTGGTTTATCTATTATTGGTACATGTTATGGAATACATAGTGAGACCATTCTGGGATTAGTATATCACACCATACTTGTGCCCTTGGTAGCTTTTATATTATCTTCATCTAGGTTCTAGAAAGAAAAAATGATCTGTTGGAGGTGGATCCAACTACTGAACCTTGGATGAGGTGAGTTATTTCCTTCGAGACATGAGTTGTTTTTTCCTATTTTCATAATTGGGTTGTAGTAATTTGGTTTTTTATGTACTATTATATTCTAGCATTCAACCCCTAGAGGATTCACTTTCTTTATTCATGTTGGCTTCTTCTTTTTGACTTCTATAGTATTTATGGAAAAAGTATTCCCACTTTCAATTAAATGATGTTTGGTGGTAGTCTCCGACCTGTGGGGACCAAGAATGAACTTCGAGCTATGTCAGGTATGGCTTTGTTACTGGGTCACCAAGGTACCCGTGGTAGTTCATGATAATGTTTTATTAGATAATTTTGTTGATATTTTCTCTTAAAGTCGGTATGATGTTGATATCTTTTTGATACTTTGGAGGTAGTTGTGATTGAGTTCTCATCCAGATATTACCACAACGAACCTTAAGTCTCCATGTGTGGTCAAAAAAGAATGCCTTATTTATTTATTGTAGTCTTTTTTATATTGTGATTCGGATTTATTGAAATTAAAAATCTCAAAGAGTTGTCTATTGGAAATGATATCCATTATTTCCCAGTTTTACTATTTGTCTAATGTCTTCTATGTTGTTTGCAAATGTTGTGTAGAATCTTTCCTATGAGAAGATGTGAAAATTCGATCTATGAGGAATATGCTATCGAACTATAGTGAGTGAATCCTCTAGTGTACCCTAGTCCAGTTGAGGTGATTGAGTGCTCTGTCCAAGCTATGATATTAGCACCACCTCTAGTTCCCGTTCAGGCTCCAGTTATGGATCCTTAGGGGGATGTTGTATGAAATCATTACCAAGAGTTCATTCTATATAATCTTCTTGTATAAAAGGGCTCCACTAATCCCCAACCTGATTATGAGTCATTGGGAAAGATAGAAAGTCTTTTTTAGTTCTTATAGATCATGGTAAAATGTCCCACCATTGTGCTGAAAGGACCGAGTAGGAGATGGTGGGACACGATGGAGTTGAAAAAGAGACATGAGGGCTTAGCATGGATAGACATCAAGATTATTTTCACTAACCAGTTCCATCCGGATTCAATGGTATTTTCAAAGTCTATGGATTATTTCCAGATTGAGAATATTTAATGGAATGTGAATGAGTATTCAAATCGCCTTGTGGAGCAGTTGTTGTTTTCAATTGAGATTGAGTCTAATGAGAAAATTAAAGGATGATTGTTCAATTTGGGACTTTGATCATATATTAAATCATCTGTTTTATTGATAAATATTCCCACTAATGGTGATTTATTGGATATGGAGATGATGGTAAATGTTAGAACCAAAAAAGACACAGATACCATGGGGGTGAATAAGGGTATGGATATTCTATTTCAAAAATCTTATTTCCCCACTGTATATTGACCTCTATATTATAAGGTTCAATTTTTTTTTCACTTATGTGGTTAAAATTCATCCTTTTCACTCCATATTTATACGATAAGGATACAATTGATGCAATATAGGTAATCATGCATGCATACACAATGATTTTTACATGGTCACCCTCACTTGGCTACGTCCAGGGAGCATACAACGGTGATGTCGTGTTGTAACAAATCCACTAAAGCTCACTGCAAATTTACAATATTCAGGCTAGATAACTTATATCCCCAGTCTCATTACCTTTAAAATGTTTAGGCTTAGCTCATTACTTCCCTAAGGGTCACTATCTGTTTCCTTCTCTTTGGCTCACTACCGGTGGAGAGGATCACCTTCTTCCTCTTCCTTTTCCCACTACTCTGAAATGTATCTCCTCAATGTTTAAATAATTTTAGGTCCCATCATCATCACTAATGAAATATGCATCATTAACTAATTATATATGCTCTTTTGACATCCAACTTTCACTCACAGATGAATCTCTCTTTGCACTATGTGTACTAGGCAAACCCATGTTTTATGTGCAACCTCTACACTGCCTTGTGCATAATTTTCAACAATTTAATCAAATTAACTTTTCTTGAAACACCACTTTTACGCGAAAACACTTATTTTATGAGCATCCTCTGCTTTTTCGTGCAAAAACCACTTTTACGTGAAATAATTTCCTTTTATGTGCATCCTTTTCTTTGCATGAAAACAATTCTTTTACGTGCAAAATTTTCATTTTCACACAACTTCCTTGTTCCCTCCAATTTCTTGCTCCATAGCTTAGATACTCTATAAGTCATGATCTACACAGAATAAGGGGGATCAATTCATATTTATAGGAAAAATAGAACCTTGTGCGATGAACCCTTTTTCCTCGCGTAATCCTCATTGAGCTCAAAAACATATCTTCTGCAAAACACCGTATTTCTCTCCATGCTCCAGTTTTTCACACAACTCATTCGTTTTCCAATTTTCTAGCTTCTAATCTCGAAACTCCTTTTTCGGTAAAAACACCAACATGGAGGCCCACCTTTTCAACAAACACAATAACCTAAAAAATGTTTCAATGATACCTTGAGGGATGTTTTCCCAACATTAAATATGGACCTGTACGGAATGTCAGGGTTATCAGGAGATTCATTCTCTCTTAGTGGTAGTGTGAGTTCCTTTAAGGATAAATAGTAGAATAATGATTTTCACAATAGTTCTCAATGTCTTGTCCATTCTTGAGCTCATATGTCACCCAAAGTATGTTTTTTAATTTTCTATCTGTGTGGAAGCTATGAAATTCTAATAGGGTTAGTGCTAAGGAATCTAAAAAATGTTTCTCATGTGGATGTTCAGAACACTTAAAGAGATTCACCCATTACATTTCTCCTCCTCATAGTGGAATGAGATCAAAAAAACCTCCTCAAAATGAGGGGAAATCAGATAAATCATGTATAAATGGGTTCTATCAATAAGCATCCAGAACTAAGCAACCTTATAAAGCGGAAGTGTCTCTAGAGGAAGCAGACACTAGTCCATCAACTTTGAGTGGTACCATTACTATAGCTTCATGGTTAGTGACTCCTCTATTAGATACGAGTTTATTGCAATCATTTATTTTAAGCTATATTTTTTATTTTCTTAATATTACTAAGGATATGTTATCTTCTAAAATGTATATTACTACAACCTTTAGTATGAATTGAGAGATGGGTCTCCATAGTCTTACATATGTTTTCACTATATCTCTTGATTTCATTTTCATGATTGATAGGTTAATTTCCAATAACCACGATATTTATTGTTATCTTTAATAGTTCTACCATACATCACCTAATGGTGTACCAATTGACTTTCAAGGAGAATGGAACCCAAGATCGAGTAGAGTTAGTTCTTTTTATCTTGATTTGGGGAAAGTGGTATCAGTTTTTTCTTTTGATCTATAGTATTAATCATTGAGTGGTCATCTCTCAAAAGTTATCATTGAGTTTCCCAATATGTTTACTTATGAATTCTATGGGTTTTCCCTTATATTTGAGGTCATGTTTTCTATTGAAATAATATATGGTTCCCATTCAATTTCAATTCTCTCATATTGAATGACTCCATCTAAAATGAATGGTCTGGAGTCCCAGTTTGACAATCTTCTGGATAAATGCTTTATACGCCCCAATGTGTCACCATGCGCAGCACCGATTCACTACGCTATGAAATCAAATTGTTCTTTTCGCATATATGTTGAATACCAAAATCTCAATCGAGTTATAGTAATGAATAAGTATATGATGTAGTTAGTTGATTATCTATTTGATTAATGGAATGGGGTGAAGTGGTATTCACAAATAGATCTTCGATTTGGTTACCATTAGTAGAGGATAAATGAAACTAAAATTTAGAAACCCACCGTTTGTATTAGGTATAACCATTATGAGTACCTTATTATAACCTCTAGTTTGAATAATGATCCAATAGTTTCCATATTTTCAATGAGTTATATTTTTCACTTGTATCTGGATACCATTTTGATAGACTTTATGGATTACATACCTATTAACCTTAAATCCATGGAGGATCACATGAATCATTTGAGGACAGTTTGAAGTCTTTTGTTAAATCACCACCACTACGCCATGTTTTCAAAGTGTTATTTCTTGATTCAGGAAGTGAAATTCTTGGGACACATTGTGTATGAACATGGTATATCAGTTGATCCTGATAATGAAAATTCTGTAAGAACTAGGAGAAACGAGGAAATGTATTTAAGATTCAAATATTTTTGGGATTAGCTGGATATTATCATTAATTCATGAAGGATATCTCAACAATGGCTTATTTGATGACTTCTCAGACTCAAAAGTGGGTGATGTTTTCTTAGAATGATAATCTTCAATGTTCATTTGCAGAAGTAAAACATCATTTGACTATTGCACCAGTGTTGACTCTACTAGTGTTTGGGCTTGGCTATGTTGTCTTTTTTGATGCATTGTGTTCTATCAAGGGATATATTATTATGTAATGTGATCATGTAGTTTCTTATGGATCTCTTCATCTTAGGATACATTAAAATAATTATCCTACCCATGACCTTAAACTTGCAGCAATGAAGAACACACTTAAGATTCATCAGAACTAACATTTTGGATAAAGGTTTACTGTGTATTCAGACCAGAAAATCTTGATTTATATAATATCTCAAAAATATTTTAATATCAATTAGAGGATTTGGGTGTGGTACCTAAAATCATTCAACTATGATAGTACCTATACCCTGGGGAAAGAGATTTCCATTATAGATAAATTGAGAAGGAAACATCTAACCCAAGGAATGAATGAATCTTTGGAAGAGTAGAATTTGATGCCTATATTTTCATAGTCTCATATTGGAGTTTAGGATAAAGGGGATGAAGTTTCATTAGCCATTGTTTAGTAAACATCATCTCTTATTGAGGTGATTCTTTTGAATCAAGAGATTGATGATGAATTCCACAACATTATTGACACTATTTATAGTAATGTGATAGTGGCCCTGTGTCCATTCTACAAATAGGGTGTTGTATGATATCGGGATATCTTCATTGTTCTGTTATAAGTAAGTAATGCTAAAATGGTGGATTATCAGAATTCCATGTGGGCTGTGCTCATAGGAACAACTATGATATTCAACGACAGGTAACAATAGTTCTTCTGGCCTAGTATGAGGTAGAGAAATTGATGAGTTTGTCTCACATTACAATATGTACCAAGAGTTGAAGGATGAGCATCAGAAAATTTCAGGTTTACTTCATCGAATTTCAGTGCCGACGTGGATGTGGGATTGAATCCTATAAACTTTTTGGATGGGTAACATCATATTTACAGAATGAATAATGTGATATGGGTTATGAATGATAAGCTGACCAAGTTGACTCACTTAAGACCCATTCATGATTCAAACTCGGTTGAGGAGTTTTCTAATCACTACGTGAATGAGATTGTTCATTTTCAGAGAGTTCCATCTATTATAGACTATGATAGAGATCCCCTGTTCATTTCTATCTTTTTGAGAGGCCTTTAATGGAAAACTTATCTCAGGTCTTTTTGAGAATGGCCATCGATCTATAGTCGAATGGAAAGATTGTGAGATTTAAAAATATTCTAAAGGTTATGCTCCACACTTTTTTCCCTGAATTTGGTGGAACATAGTAGGATCATTTGGGGCTAGTCATGTTTTCTTAAAACAATAGTTACCAGTCCAAAATCAGAATATAACCTTTTGGGGAATTATATGATTGTTCTTGTAAATATATTTTATGTTTGTAAGTGATTGGTGAATTTTCTTGGTTGGACCATGCCTTGTGAAAGAGATATCAACAGAGATTCAATTAATTCATCAATGAATGTTGATAACACAAAGACAATAAAGGTCATATGCTGATCATTTCCATATAACATTCGATTCCTCATTTGGTGAATATGTGTTCTTGAATGTTTCACCCTTGATGGGTCATTGATGGATCAAGAGGCATGGGAAGCATGCTCCTCATTTTGTGGGACCTTTTGAGTTTGTTGAGTAAGTGGGGAATGTTTCATACCATTTAGCACTTCCACTATTGCTGACATCGATACACGACACATTCCATGTTTCCCAACAGAAAAAGTGTTTATATAATCCATATAATTTTTTGAGTTGGAGTGATCTTGAGATTGAACCTGACTTATCATTTACCGAGTAGCAAGTCATGATTGATGATTCTTAGATAAATACACTTCATTTGAGGATGATACCTTTGGTTTGTTTGCTTTGAAATTATGGTTCTGATAATCACGAGACATGGGATTGTGAGGCACTGATAGAGAGATAAATTGCCTCAAATTTTTAGACTCGAAGATTACTTCTATGATTTTTGGGGACATAATGTTTTAATGGTGGGGAGGTTGTAATATCCCATTACAGAATTTTCAGGTATGCCTATGACTTGATCATGGTTTCCCCTTTTTTTAGACTATGTTGGGTTGAGATTGAACTAAGAGGATACCTATAATGGTGATGTTAGAGATTTCTATACTCTCAACTTTAATCTATATTTTCTGTATGCTTCAAGAGGGTCACACATTGGGTAACTAGGCTACACACTATGTAATTGGGTTACATGATGTGTAACTGGGTTACATTATGTGTAACTAGGATACATGATATGTAATTGTTTCTAGGGGTATATCGTGAAATGATTCATTCCATGAATTTTAAACATCGTGACGAGAATATAAAAATCACGAGTTATTTATTGAATGATTTTCAATATAAAGAGACATGTATTTCATCAGTTATGAAACAAAACTATTTCACAACATGAATGTGTATTACACATCATGAAATACCTCAACTGTGGATTTTTAAAATGGTATCGTGGATGAGATATCATTTATCCTCCATTATTGTTTTTTCTCCCTCGACCTAAGTCCATCCATAGGTAATGTTGACGATTAATAGCCCTTAAGGATCAATTCATTTGTTGTTCTATCATAATTTCACTTGTGGTGTGTTTCTCGGGAAAGCTTTCTTAATTTTTCTGTGTCTTTTTACTAATATCCTCCTTTCATATTTCAATTTATCATCCTGTAATTTATGTATCTATTTCCATGGTGTTATCTCTCTCCTTTAGTGTGTGATTAGAGGTTTTATACACCTTCTTTCTTGTAGATGGGTGTCATTGTGAGTGTTGAGTTTCAGGAAAGAGAAGGTGATTATGTATTTTTTATCCAAATTTATTCACAATAAATTTCATGATATAATCACACTATTTATTTAAATTTATTTTTTCAAAAAAAAAAAATCAATAGATGAAATAAAAATCCAATTTCAGTAAATTAGTAGATTTGGAATGCTTATAGAATGAGGATTAGGAAAACCTCCAATTCCACTAAACTATGGAGTGTTTATATATATTAGTTTATATAAATTGTTTAATTTAAATTTGAATTCTAATGGAAATTATTTCAATTAAAATGTGGAATTTAATTATGTAAATGAATATTGAAATTGATGGATTTAGTTTTTAGTGGATTTAAAACATGTGAAAATGGATTAAAAATGTTTTGATATAAACCTAGTTGTTTTATCTTGTCAAAGTTTCTTGTTTTTATATAAAATAATTTGGTTTTAAATATAAAATTGGAATAAAATTTATTAATGGGATTTAATTTCATTTTATGCAGTCATAAAATAAATTTTCAATCATTTATTGTGTTAGAGAACATGCAAGACATAGGTGGTATTTATGTCATTTGGATGCAATCTATAATATTACAACATTCTAAAACATACATGCATTGGTTCACATACATGATGAGATGTTGATAAGTTTTCTTTGGACAGTGTCTAAGTGATGTGTATATACACATACTAATGAGATCACCTATAGAGTGTAGAGTTATATAGTCTAGAACATATGTACCTTTTGTAAGATAACTGTGTTGCTTGCTTGTTTTATATTTGGGATATAAATTAATTAAAATGTTGTTTAAACTGATTTAAATTCCTTTATTATTTTTATAAATTATTTTATATAAATTTTTTATTTAATCGAGATTTTTATAAATATTCCATCACTTTTAATGCTTTTTCTTAATGTAATTTCCATCATTTTAACTATAAAGCATGATTCTTTTAAACACGATTTAAAAATTCTAGACATGTTTAGGTTAAAATTGAATGCATTCATTTGGTTAATCTACTATTGGTACCTATTATGGAATCCATGGAGATACCCTATAAGAATTTATATCTCACACCATACTTGTGTTGTCGGGTGTTTGTAAATTAACTTTTTATAGGTTCGAGAATGGGGAAATGATCTCTTGGAGGTGGATCCAGGTGTTGATCGTGGACATGGTGAGTTGTTTCATTAAGGAAATGTGTTTTTACTCATGTTTTGGTACTTGGGTTGTAGTAATTTTGTCTTGTTTATGCCCCATTGTATTCTAGTAGTATACTTCGAGTAATGTTTCTTTTGTTATTCATAATAATTTTTCCATTTTTACATCATCTAATCTTGTGGAAATCCTATTAACACTATCAATTTAATGATGAAATGTTCTAGTCAATGACCTATGGAGATTGGTAATGGAATTCAGTTTATGTTAGGGCCATCTCAGTAATCGGGTTACAAGGGTACTCAGGATGGTTTGTGACAACTTCATTGTGAAATCACCTCTAAAAAAGATAATATAGTTACCAATGAATTATTACATAGATGTATTCAACATATATTTACTAGGTATTCTCAACATGTTGAGTTATTCTAAGTGGGATATTTTAGCTCTATCCTCACATACCATCATGATGTTTTATGAATTGATTAAGTAAATATTCGGATAGAAAGGAAAAAAATAGAGTTCATTAAGAGTTGAAAATTACTTTTCTTAAACTAAAGAAATTGATTACTTGAAAAAAAAAATTCTAATAGGAAAAAATATAATATTGGATATCAAATGACGTAGAGTACCTAGATGGTTATAAGAATAAATATATAGAGTATTTATAAAACATAATTTTCATTAAAATCAACACTTCATTTTAATGGTATATAATTCCAAATATATGTTTATTTTTTATATAAATTTATAAGAGTTCAGAATTGATGAAGATTTTATAGATGGTTAATGAAGAGTTCATTAAAATTATGAATAAAAGAGTTATACATCAAGTTGGATGACAAAATAGATTATATAAACTGTCAAATATATACGATTTGAAAAAATGCATTTTCACATTAATTTATATGATATGATTTAATAAGTTCATTGAAAATAACAGATATAATTAATAATATTAAATTATTCTGATATAAAAGGTTTATGAATGATCCAATTATATAACATTCTTGAAACTAAATAATAAAAGGATTTTTATATAGGATAAAAGTGTATACCCCAGTATTATTAATGGTTGACTAGTTACCCTATCCTATAGGCTATTACATTATAGAGTTAAATTATATTATAGATTGAAACCATAATTTATTTTATGATACAATTATGTTTATAACAAATGAATAGAATATATGAGAACATTTAAACACCAATTATTGGACCACCTATTGGACACCTTGTGAAGGAGAATATGAAGAATGTATGTGAGGGAATAAGTCATCCTTGTATGATTCTTTATAACACAGTTATCACCCACATTATGAAGCTATATGAGGGAGTAGACATGTGAAAGCAGGTTTCATGTGAGGGTAATGCTTTAAAAGGAAATAATTTCTTATTTTCAATAATAAGTTGATTTGGGAATGGTATTAAACCCACAACTCAATCATTAAAGCTATCATTTCCATGAAAAGTCTCCAAATGAACTGCATCTTATAGGTAGAGTATATCCATGAAATTTAATAAAATATGAGAGAGAGTAATACCACCACCTAATAGTGGTTATTTTAATGAATAAAATAATCTCTTATACTATTACCCCAGACACATAAAATCAAATAAAATTTAATTTTTAATTTTTTTTAATATTACCACAATGAAACTAATATATATTTCCAATAAAAATAAATCCATTATTTTTAAATAGTATTTTTGAATAAAACATAACTTTTAAGAGTCTTGTTAATGTATTTTAAAAATTAATTAGGTATATTTGTATAAATGAATAACTATACTTGATTAAATAAAATTGAAACCAACCATTCACACTATTTTTTGGGATATATCAGTAATGAATGATGTTGGTGTAAATTTTCACAAATAATATTTGTTTCCAAATAATCTAATAGAAATTTTAAATATGGAAATGCTCCAATGATGATGATGAGATGGGAAGAATTTATATTTATTGATGAATATGGAATATTCAATATCAAAATATTTGATAATATGAAGTAAGGAAGATTGAATTTCATGTCTAATGAATTGAATATGTCAACATTAAATCATAATATCATCGTTATAGCAAAAAAGTAATTATAAATTTAAACCCATTAATAGAGTTTATCAGGCATTTTTTAAAAAAGTCACACCTCAATTTTTATAATTAATTTTTTATATAATTTATTTATAAAAACAATTTAAATTAAAAAAATTAAGCCTCTCTAAAGGCCTATGACATAGAAAAATAATTGGCTGGAATTTATGTATTTATTTTTACCCCTAAATACATTTTAGAATATAAATAATGTATCATGTCTTTAAAATGCATCAATAATTTCGTATCCATGTGGTTTGGTTTCATAGATTTCATGAAGTAAAATGAAAATTGTACTCTCAAAGTATGAATTTGATTTATCCCTATTTTTTTCTTTCAAAATGGTGTTTCAAAGTTTATGGTAACATAATATTAATAGTGTGTTTTGAGACATTCATATTGATATAAAATTCACTAAGAGGATGAAAAGGAGTTTTTTCTCATTAGATGATATACCATGTAAATCACATAGAATGACATACATAATGTATTTTATATAATAAGGATGCATGTTACATATTTGATTACAATTATCTAATTTTAAAAAGTTCCTAAAAATGAGAATATTCATAGTTTAAAAAATATATTATTCTAGCCTTAAGGATGATATAATGGGGGTAGTTTGGGTATATTATTGATTTTATTGTTATTTAAGCTTTAATCAAATTAAGAATTATCCTCCTATATGATGATTATGACATATAGGACCTTGATTTGGTTAGACTAAATTATTATTTGACTATGATTTTAGGACAAAAATTTTAGTTATAATATATTTTTAGATAATGAGAATTTGATCTACTCGTTCATCTAGGTGAATAAAATTTGATGTGTTTGTCTATATATTCACTATATACATGAAGAACCACTAATTAATTTTTTGGATATGGAGGATTGAAATAATCCATATCTCATGGAAACCCAATGTGCTGGAAAATTTAACGTAGTGATTATACATATTTCTTATGATAATATTGGTGGATATAAGTGTGGAGATACAAATGTTTGATGGAGTTCATGCTATATCTCTTTATAGATTGAGTAACGAAAATGTATTTCAAAATAATACTATTTAAATAGAATTATGTCATAGGGATTTTAAAATTATTTTCAAAACTACTATGTATTTTGAGGTCATACATTGTGTGCATGTTGTTGAAGACAATGTTTTGTGACAATTTTTGGGAATAAAACATTGAGAGTTACTAAAAAAGTGTTTTAGAGGATATCCTAAATGACTTTTGTGATGAATTTTCTAAATTTATTAAATATGATGTAATATATGGTTGAAATTAATGAAATATATATCGAAATGATGTTTGGAAGATATCAAAAATGAGTTTCTAATATGGTTTTGCATGTTTTTATATATTACATGACTTAATATGGAATTACCCTTAGTTTATGGGACTTTTGTAAAAGTGGGAGATGTAGGAAATGCATAAAATTTGGGATATCATATCTTATAATATCCATAGATTTTAATTAGTGATATAATAATTATTATTCTTATATCATATCCAATGATATAATAACATCATAGAGTGTGATGGGAATGTGCTAAAATATATGACATTCTTGTATTTTTGTCAGCTCCACCGACATAGTTTCAATATATATAAACTAATGATATTGATATATTTATGTATTTATGTATTTCATAAATCATAATTTGTTTTCATTTATGGATGTACACATCCATAAATGGGTTTAATGATTTTTAAAAACCAAAGGAAACTACCTCTATGATATGGAATCCATATCCCAATTTTCATTATTAAATGAAGAATTTCAATAGTGGATATATAAGGGAATGTGACCATCCAATATATGTAATCCTAATGGATGATTATCATCCTAAACGCTCTTTTATTCTATAATATTTCAGTTGAATTATTCAAAGAAGTTATTAACACCCCTTTGGAAGATAGAGATCCACATGTTCAAAATAAGGATTAAGGTCCAAAGCAATCCACCACTGGAATGATGAATTTGGTTTAAACTATTATGATCTCTATTAGGCATACATTGATTAGTAAAACAAATATTACTCAACTGTACATGTACACATGTTTTAATTCCTTATTCATTTCATGTTTATTTGGTTAAATACTGATCACTAATTAAATGGGTTTCTTTTTTTTCAAATATATTTGATAAACAAAATATAAATCATTAGCGGATTTTATACCACAATATTCAATTGGTCAATGTAATTTCACAACTATTTTTTTGGAATATATTACGTATTATAAGTTTTTTGATCCATATCATAAAATATAATATATGATAATATTCTGTTTTAGCTAGTCACACAATATGAATAAACTGTACCATGAATTATGATATTCTAGAAACCTATATATTTTAACTATATAATTAGATAACATATGATATATTATAAAATATGAATCAGATATTATTTTCTAGAAAATATATTATTATAACATAATTTCAAAGTGAGTTATTTCATTGAAATAAATTGTATCCTCAAAATATTTCATGTCATATAGTATGATAGAAGTCAAAGTATATGATTGAGATTTATATCATATAATATGACTAATATGTTATGTTTCTCTTCTGTATCAATTGTAATACATAGTTTAGAAACCTTATTTTCCATCATAAAATAGTATATAGGTAAAAGTGTATAAAAATATCGTCAAATGAATTTATTATGGTTTATATATTTTTTATAATTGATATTTTTTCATTCCATTTAAAATTATAACAACATAATATTTTATTATTTGTCTCTTTAAAATATATCATCTTTGATAGCTTTTGTTTCATGAAACAAAGATTTCAACACTGTAACATACTATAAAATATTAACCAGACAATTTGAATAGTAATGCGACCATTAGGAATATTAATATGAAAATTATAATAATAACCTCTCCTGTGAAAGTATAAAAAAATTAGGTATCTAAAAATATGAAAATATGATATATTTAATTCATAGAATATGTAAATAAATGTTTTCAAAATGATAAATTATGTGTTGGTAGTTTTTTGAAATGTAAATGTTCATATTAATGTTTATGATTAATATAATGATTAAAATTTAAATTTACATTCATAAAATAGATTCATAAATTAATATTTCTTTTTTTTATAATTATAATATAATTTTATGATACAATAATTAATTTTTCAATGTGTCACAAAATCAGGTAAAATATCAAAATTAGTGTTTTTAAAATAAATGATAATTTTATTTTAAAAACAAAATTTCTAATGTTTAGAAAAAAATCATAAAATGGAGTGCCAATTTTAAATCCAAATATCCAAATATTGTTTCGGTGAATTTTTGTAATTTTTCTATAGTAGTTGTATTTTTTTAATTGTAAAACATGGTATTTTGGGGTATTTAACATTATAAGAAAATACATGAATTATTGAGTCTTGTATAATCTATGGATATGGTATGAACCCATTATTTAAAAATAATATAATCTAGTTATAATATTTAGTAACTTGTATTCATACAATTAATAGTCTTCTGCAAAAATAATAATTCAAATTGAATAAATAATAAAAAAACATGATCCCCTCTAATATAAATACCACCCTCACCACCTTTTATCATTAAACCTTCTAAGCCTTGGATATTGACTATATTATTTACTATATATCTCCAAAAACTCTTCTACACGTTATGGTATTACTCTTCTCACCAAAAGTCAATTTCTAAGAGCCATAAAGAGGATCAGAAGGATATGACACTCAAGAGGTAACACCCTCAAACTTTATATTTTAATATATTTTATTTTCATATACATACCTTACTTCCCTATAATAAGTATCATGATAACTATAGTATCATATATATAATTTAAATTTATTTTTTTAATAAAATATCTATAATTAAATCTCTTCTCTTCTCTTCTTATCATAAGAATGAACAAATCATTAGTTATGTGTTGATTCACCACCGTCCTGGATGGTGATTTTTCAATTTCTATAACCTCATTAATGTTAGGTTGTAGAACCATTTTAAGGTATAATTTATAATTTATAATTTATATTACAACTTTTTTATGATATAGTGCAAATATATATATAATATTAAATAATAAAATAAAACATGTTTGTGATGATCGAAAATTCACCAAAATAAACTTACATTCATCATTAACATTTTATCAAATTAATTATTTTAATATACGGGAAAAAATTATATATGGAAACATCTGTAATTATGGAGGATCATCAATATCTTAATAATAAACACTTGTAATTTTTCTTCTGTTTGATGAGAACTCCCCCAACTATACTCAAGGGAACGAATCAAAAATGAAAGAAACAAACACACCTGAAAGAATAAAATTAAAGATTATATATCATAGAATTTTCCCAAAATGAAATTAATTACAGTACAATAATAAATATATGTTTAATATATTTATATCAAGGTAATTAATGAGTCTAATTTGATTATCATGTACATTAAGTAAACATGAAGAACACTATTAGATATAAGGTATGGTTTTCTCATCACACTTTTATTTTGGTGAGAAATGATTTTTTCTACAGTTATTACTTATGTGTTTTAAATTTATAATTAACATTTATATATAGTATCATGAATCGACATTTATTCATGGTATTCATTATTTCACTTGATAATAATTACTTTTATGGGGAATATAGTCAGACTAATTATAAATACGTAAGGGAATACATAAGCCAATTTCCATTGTTTGGGTTATATTCAGACTCTAATGATTACTTCATGATATGATTATTTTTTATACATATTTTTATTGTACTATGTTTTATTTAACTGTGTTTTGTGTGAATTTATATCTAATACACATAATCTATTCATTTTTTTAACAATCACATGTTTATAAAAAATACTCTTTTAAATATATTTTTTCAATGTTTAAAGGTAACGTTTTGTAAAACATATAAGGAATGAGTGAATTTGTATGATTTCATTACAACATAATGTATTGAAGAATAATTTAAATGTTTATAATTTCATTCTCAAGTAAATTTATTACTTTATAATTGAACTGATTTTTAAATAAATTTTTTTAATGTAAAATTTTTATATATATCAGTAAATTTTCAATGATTTTATCAGAGTATTCTCATCAATGTCAACAGTCATTGCAGGATGATTTTTAAAATTTCTATTAATCTATTATGATATGATATAACATATTTTTTTTTTGGTTTTTTATTATATGATTGACGGTGGATGAGCTATTTTGATACAAGTAATCATATTATATTGGATGGTTTATTATTATGTTTATTATTTGTAGAATGGTACTAACATTTTATATGCTAGTTTCAATATGAATGTATATATCTATTATGTTTCACCCCTTTTATATTAAAAATTCATTGAACATAGTAAGTGTCTGGAGTAGAGTTCTATATTCCTTCGATACATTGGTTGGACTCATGGGACATACTAGACCAGGTTGTGGTTGAGGAATTACCCATTTATCTAGACTTCATGGTCATTCCCTTGATGGTATATTTTTGTTGTCCCAAATTATGAATTCATTATTTATGTGAAATGTGATTGATAATCTATATTATTAATATACTAGTATAATATTTTCAATTAGTTTTCTTTCTCACGTGATTCTTTATATGACATTATTTGGTTATCTTTTATTCCAATCATATTATAGTCATGATTATGTTTTAATGGAATGTGTTTTTAGTTATTCAGCTTGGCATATAGTTTATGTTTATTTACGATAGATTCCATTTTATTATTACCCTAACTCTGAATATTCACTCACACATTTATTATGTTTTATTTTCCCAAAGGATTCCAAGATGATTATTATGATTGACATGCAGAGATAATCTAGGAGAATAGGTTTGTGTCCTATGTAGTTTGTATGACTAATTCAACTTCAAGTCATAATGTAAAAATTATGTTTTATATGAATTTTTGATGCAACTAAAATATTAGTTCCTCAAGATACGATCACATGTAATTAGTAGAAACTTAATAATGTGTGACCTCGAGTCAAGGCTACTCGGAAATGCGTCTTCACAATTAGTATCCAAGAATGTTTAGTAGAAAAATTGAAAAATATATTTAGGAAATCATATATTAGTGAAGTATAACCCAATATATAACTTTGGAATATTCCCAAGGTAACCAATATTAGAATTTTGAGATTAGTAATACTTCAAGTATTAAACTAGTTTTATGATTTTATAATCAAATGTAGTATATGCAATTGTTTGAAAATAGAACAAATTGGAAGATAATGAAACGGTATCAATGAACGTATTCTGTATAGGGATTACGCTCCAATGCGTGCAAATGATGATAAATTTGGAGATAAAACTAGTTCTAATCAAGTTATAACTATATTTGGGCACCTGACTCGGGTAATGAGAAATATGCTTACTCGCATCGAGCATCACAAACAGAACATAGTGTAACAATGTTATATTACTTCATCCATCAAAAATAAAAAACATTCAATTAGATTGAAACCCCATTTGAACATGAGAAATGGCTATGTTCCTTAGATAATATATTTATTTCTTTATGGAGTAAGGAAATAGAGATGGTCATCATAGCTATTTATCATCTCTCGAGAGATGAAAAATAATGGTGGTCATTAATTCAAATAAAAGGTGGAAGTGGAAATTTAAAATATGTAATTAAATTTTTCTAATGAAATTTTCATGGAAAAATATTTCCCTTGAAAACATCGAGTGGATATGGAGATACAATTTTTGAGTCTAAGTAAAAAGTTGAAAACGTTTTTATGTATGAATCAAACATTACAAGGTTAGAAAGGAATGCAGTGGACAACATACATAATTCAAGGAGAAATATTAAAAATTTATTTATTTATCTTAATCATATTAAATCAAGTTAAATAGTCTCCCAAATATTCTCATCAAACGAAAATATTATATCATGTTCCATAAAGAAGGAAAAAAGAATATTTCAAGCCACATGACTTTGAAATGAAGTATGTTAAGAAGAGGGATACTGAGTACTATTGAAAAAGAACTACAGAAAAGGGAAGAAGGAAAGAATAAAATTTTAAACATTTAATAAATTTGAAAGGAAACATATTGAACATGCCTATTGGAAAAGGATGTTTTTTCATGTTTGGAGAAAAAGGACCCCAGGATCGTGAATACAAGGGAATAAAATAAGTCATTAATCTGTAATTATTCAACAGTAAGGATATGAGACACTATTCACATAAATGTCCAAGATGTTAAAGGATTATTCCCCAAACATATCTAATGGTACAATGCCGTTATTATACAGTTACAACTACAATGATTGATTTTCTAATTGATGTGGTGGAATATACTTAAATCACATCCTAAAATTTATCTTAATCATTTTTATATTCTATATCATTTCATTATGTTATATAATTATAGTTTTCTACAAAAAATAGGTATATTCAACTCACCTTAATGAGGTATTTTTCAATCAATACTCATATTAGAATTATTATTTCAAAAAATATGTGTCGATTAGTTCATACTATGAATCATAAATGTGACCTAATTACTGATTTTATTGTCACGCATAGGGATGATTTTGAAATAATCCTTGATATGGAATGTATTTCAATATATAATTCAAAACCATTATTTCATTGGGAATGAAATTATCATTCTTAGTGAAGATTTATAATTTATTTTCTTCATAGGGGAGACTTCACCATTTGATTCATACCATGATCCACCACCAAACCACCATTTAAATGAGATTATTGGAAAAGAAGAGTAGATAAAGCTTACTGATGAGAAAGGTGATCTTCAAATTGAGGATCTACCAATTAAATATCAATACATTGATATATTTATATTGTAATTATATATGAATCCTACAAGGAGGGATGATGAGTTCTCTATTGATTTAATCACTGATGTCGGACCTATAGAAAATTATCCCTATAGAATGTCAATAGTGGGTAAATTGTGTTAATGAAACAACTAGATGAATTTAGTGATATCATATTTATATTCTATCATGTTTCACCTTGGAGTGGTCATGTTATTTTCATTTAGACTAAATATGGATCTTCGAGGTTGTGTGTTAACTATAGAGAGACCAATACAATTATAATAATGCACAAGAATTTGATACCTCACATTGATGGATTATTTGAAATCCTTTATGGATATTAATATTTTAAAAATATTGAAATTCATTTTGGATATAATCAATTGTGTATAAAGAATGAATATATTTCATATATATCATTTTGAATAAGTTATGGACATTAAGAGTTTACAGTAATGACATTTTGACCGACTAAGCCACCCTATGTTTTTATGGATATAATAAACCGAGTATTCAATGAATATCCTGATAATCTTGTTGTGGTATTTATTGATGATATATTATTGCACCCCAAAATCTAATAGAACCCTGAGAACCACATACATATTGTTCTAGAGAGTCATATAAGTAATGAGTCATATGGGACGTTTAGAAATTGTGAATTATTGCTTTGAACAACTTCTTTTCTTATACATATTGTCTCCAAAGATGGAATATTATTTAATCATGTGTAGATAATGGAATTAAAATAATACACCACACCAATGAACGAGGAAAAGGTACAAAGTTTCATTGGTTTATTAGGTTAATATTTTTTCTTCATTCATAGTTATTAAGGGATAGATAATCCATAAACATATCTTACTCGTAAAGGGGTTATGTTTACTTGTAAAAAAGGAATTGGAAGAATGCATTGAAGAATAAAAGTGGGAATTAGAAAATTATCTAATATTGAATCTACTATCAAGAAATGGATGATTAGTGATTTATAGTGATGCATCAATGAAAGGACTCAGTTTTATCAGTTGAAAAATTATAGAGTTATTTCATTTCCATAAAGTTACTTAAAACTCATGAAAAGAACTATACAACTCGTGAAATTGAGTTAGAAGGTATATTATTTTCTCTGAAGACATAGAGACACTATATCAATATTTAGTTAAGTAAGATATATATGGATAAATATATTTTGAACTATATATTCTCATAGAAATAACTCTACGTGAGAAAAAGTCAATAGATCAAGCTACTCAAAGAAATATTGTTATTCAATAAACTACCACCCAGGTAAAAAATAGGGTATTAAATTCATAGAGAAAGAAGGATCGTGAATTTAGGATCAAAAAGTGGATCGATATATATCTTGTGTACACTAATCTAGTAGAGATGGATATAGGAATATCCATGGAAGGTGGAAGATCAATAATTTATCAAAAGGTTTCAAACCATATTTATTCAAAAGGATAAAACGTTCTTATTTTTAGGGTGATATAATTTGAAAGAAAATTAACAATTTTAGTGATGTAAATTTGGTAGAATTTATATATGGATATTGAAATTTGAAAATTGGGAAGAGTATTTGTGTTCCATATATACTCTTGATGAAAAGGGAATTACTGGATGATTTTCATAGCCCAAATTTCTCAATACACCATGGTAGCACTAAGATGTATTGTGATTTTTTGGAACATTTTTTTGATAATATCAAGTTATAAATTACTTATTATGTATCAAGATGTTTATTTTTTCTGCTTGTGATAGTAAAAAATTAATCATCCTATTGGATTCATGATACCTCTCCATATTCCTACATTGAAATGAGATGAAAATTCTATGGGGTTTTTCAATGAATTTATAAAGAATCCATGAAATAATGATGTAATATGGGTAATTGTTGATCAACTTACTGAATCCGCTCATTTTTTATGTTATGCGGGAGGATCATCCATTAGAGAGCCCTGAATGAATATATATTAATATTGTTGTAAGACATCATGGTGTACCTATATCAATTATTTCTGGTCAAGATCCTAGTTTTCATGTGCCTTATACACGACTTCTAATAATAAAGGATTTCCATCATTTTGATTAAATATTTTTTATAAATGATATTTTCAAAAATAAAAAGTATATGGATTCATTTCATTCTCATTTAATAGATTAAATTGAATTTTTTTTTAGTTTTATACCTTTCCATATTGACTTTTCATTTTGTAGTTATTTGAATTCAATGTGTTTTTATTTATTATCATTCCATATTGAATATTTTCATTAATTTGTTTTTTCATCAACTATAATGTTCCCTTACTAAGAAATTTATATCACCCTTATTATGTTTCCTTTCTCTAGTATTCTCTAAATTTTACTAATATATTTATATGAAAGGATATGCTAGATGGATTAATTTTATTATCCTTGATATGAAAAAAGGTTGTATTTATTTTATTGAGTTTTAATGTAATAATCATGTATGTATCAATTTTACCAAGAATACTAAACTATTCGGTCGTTTTAGGTGAAATTTACTTGTATATTATGAAAATTTAATGGTAGGGAACATTGAATCAGGGTTTTTGGTGTTGGTTCACTACTATTAGTAATACGGAAACAATATTAGAACCCATGAGAACATGATTTAAAAAAAAGTAGTTTATAAAACATATATATAAGGTAGAATTTGAGGATATGAATATATGAAAATCCTAGAATATTGGTAAGGTAGAGATTATGTAGGTATTTCAAGAAATACATCCCTATTTAGATACCATAGGTGGACGTTATTCTAGCACATATGTACCTAGCATTAACAACTCTGACAAGGTGCATTGAGCCTGTCTCGAGATAACCTATTACATTATAAATGGCCTTACTTTGTAACTAGTTTCAAACTCTGTGAAAATATGATTAGCATAATTCAACTTCAATTTACAAACTAATTTTAAGGATTTTTAAATTCAATAATCATTGTTAAAACTATGGTGTATTATATTAAAAATAATATTTCATGATTTAGGCATTTTAAAAAAGAATATATACTTTTAAAAAAATGAATCGTATGCTCCCCCTTGTGTATTTTTAAAGAAATCCCCTCCTTTAATGAATAAAATCCCGACCAAAGAAGAATAAATGTTTAAAAAAGTGGATGCAATTTTTATATAATGAAGTTGTATTTAAAACATTTCTTGAAATTATATTTAGTGATTAACCTTATTTCAAAGATGTCCAAAATATTTTTTTCATTATATTAGTATTATTTTAGAAAATGAAAAAATGTATGAAGCGTAACAACTAATAAAATCCAGAAAGGCTCCAGATGTAAACCCATGACTAAATAACGATAAGGGTTTAATACAATCCACTAACCTACTAAAGGACCTTATTAATATGTCATTTATTCAACATGAAAAATTTAATGTATAAATTTTAATGATAAACTAGGGGTATTACATTTTAGGTTTAGATATTAATTCTTTAACTATATTAGTTTTGGAAAATAATTAGAGAAAATAGATAAACTTAACACTCTTTTATGGGAATCACAATCCGGTTAAAGTATTTTTTTAGTACTTGATTTATCAAATATAATATCGGTATATACATTTATTATTGTAATGGAGTAATTTTAATTGATCAAATATCAACCAATGGAACAAATTTTGAATATATAAATATATCATGTAAGTTAATTTTCAAATATTCTAGGTCTATAAAAGAATGACTCAATATTAGATAATGTATCTTAAAATAAAATACTTTCCTAATACTTTAACTATTGTTTAACTAATTTTCTTCTGAATCATCATATATTTATGGATTTTAGGACCTAAAATTAATATTTATGATGCACATGATTGAGATTAATGACATCAATCACTCATAATAAATATTTACACTTTTCCTCCAAGTACACATCTATATTTTCACCTAATGCTATCCTATACAGAGACATAGTTATATGTTATTCCATTTGACATTGGTACCTATCATTCCCTCTTTTATTGAGAATTTGTTAAAATCCATTTTCATGATGTGGGATTTTTAACAGAAAAAATATCAAACAATATATCACCAAGAACGAGTTTATAGTGTAACAATATATATTAATTCATGTGGGGAGAATGTAACGCCACGATAATATAATGATGAAACATTGTATTAGATAGAACCCATGGAATGCAACACCAAACACATAATGGAATATAATATCTTGAGAATTTATAATATTTTTACTATTTAAAATAAATTAAATATAATTTATAGCTTCAAATTAACCTGACATTGAGTTAGCCTACATCATACTCAACAACGAGTTTCTTTAATAAATTTCATTACATACCAGAATGAGTTTTACTGGACAATAATATATTATTGAAATATTATTATTTAATATAATAAGATTCAACCCAACCACTAAATTAGATGTTATGATCATGATTATCTAACTTATAAAAATATATAGTTTACATAAAAATTAAATGAATTCATTGGTTACTTTTTAATTTGAAATGAATATATGAACCAATTGAATATAAAGGGGATGTTTTTAAAGAAAACTAATTGTATGATCACGAATGTATTTTATCATAATAAATTAAATTAATTAAAACTAATGAGTTTTATTAACGTAATATATATATATTAGAATAAATAAAATTTATTGTATATTCATCCAATATATTTTATAGTGAAAAATTGTTGAACAGTTGCAATCTTATGCATAAAATAATATATTTTTATAAAGGAAACTTTATAGCCTTTTAATGGAGAATCTATTTTAAAAAATAACTTTTGGATATTTTATATTTTATATGTTAGTAAAAATCTTCATAATATTATTAAAAATATAAAAATTAGGTTATTATGATTTTTTTAATTTTTATGTGAATTATCATTTTTAATGAATACTGAAAAATAATGAATTTTAATTCCAAACTGCTTTTTTGACTAATTTATTTATCATGATAAATACAATTTTGAAATGGTAAAAAATTAATTATATTTACTTTTTTCAATAATTCATATTTAGATAATTAAAATAAATTTTAATTTGATATTGGATATAAAAACATAGAAATCTTTTGAATATTATCACTTTAAAAATCGTCATTTTCTTCCCATCTATGAGGTTAAATTTAAATTAATTTCTTCCACTTATGCGATTTTATTTTTCATTAATTGATTTCGTATTTGTAATAATAATAAACTATAATTTATAATAATGTAAACATATTGTTTTACAAAAATGATTAATGAATGTAATTAATAATAATTACAAGGATTAATGTGAAATGAGGTTTGAAAATGGACTAAACCTTAATCTTGAGGGCCAAAATAACATATATGCATTCCCAAAATACATTTTATGTTATTATTTAGACCAAATCCACCATTTTATAGAATTTAGACCATTATTGGATCCAAATTAAATTGTAAAAAATGTGGTTGGAATTCCCTTTTCAACAATTTAAGAGATCATCACTCCTCATCCACTATAAAAAAGGCAGTTAACACTCCCACTTTCTCACACCTCTCTAGAAACAATGGATAGACCGATATATACAAAAATAGATCATCGAAATCACTCCCCTAATCTCATAACCCTCTCATTGTTCGTAAGTCCATCCATGTAATCCCATTGGAGAAAACTAATATGAGTTATACGATTAAGAGGTAATATCATTCTTCAAGATGTTTAGTTTTATATCTTTCAATAATCATTAAATAATTATTATTCTGTTATTATATAAAAATTATCATATAACCAATATAACTACATGTTTTTATATTAGAATTTAATCCTACACTTACAGAAACATCAATCTAATGGGTAAAAAACTTCTCGTTTATTTGTACGATGAACAATCGCCTCACAAAATGATGTCGTTCATTTTTACATTTACCACATATCAGGTGTGGAAATTATGGTAACCAATATGTTCATATATTATATATATAATATTTATAATTCATTTATTTTACATTAATTATTACATAAAAAATAAATTTAATCTTTCCTTTTTTTGTAAATATGATAACATCATTTGTGAAATTGTTGACTACTGTCACCTTAAAAAGATGGGACTCATTAACACTATTCATGGAACATATAAATCTTTTTAAAATATATATATATATAATTTGTTAATATATAATATAACGGTATCATATAATAATTATATGTTAATTTTATTTCTTTATTTTAATATGAAAAAAAGAAATAAAATTAGCATTCTTTCATACATACGACCAACCATATCCATTAATGATGCATTTCATTAATTATCTCCAAACATGGTAATTTACTCTAAATACATATATACTTGATATATATGATAATGAAATCATGGTTAAATTTTTTATTATGATTAAACCCAGATCTATTTAATAATAACAACATGTAAAAGTCAAAACATACTCGAACAAATAGACAATTAACACCTGAAATAGTGAAGATAATGATAGATTGTCTAAAAATGGGTAATAAGATATTTAATGACGATAATATATTACATCATAAATATTTATATTGTTCTGGAATTATTTATTATCTTTTTGAAAAACCTTATATATGGGGATAAGGTATGTTCACCAAAAAGGGAATGCATGGTAATGGATTTCGTATCAATTGAAATTTCATTGAGACTTGTTTTTTATGAACCCTGTTTCTTTTATATGGTGTATATACATCCTTTTTACTTGTTATATCATGAATCTCTTTATAATAAAGATATTATATATTTCATTTAATGTAACTAAATAATTTATAATATTATTCAAGTGTTTAAATGTGGTGTGGGACACTTTTGGAATATTTAAATATTATTATCTCTGAGAACGTTATTAATTATTATCATTGAAATCTCAATTTAGTTATTGATTTTTAACATTATCATTATAAAATAAATTTATTTTTTAGAACAAAATTTCTTTATATATGATGAACACATTTCTAATTATCATATAAAATCATGATTCATTGATTATTAGTGATATTTTTAGTTTCAATTAGAATTATTTCATCTAATAGGATTTGAGTAAAAAGTTAACAAGTGGAAAATAATTTCGGAACACAATAAATATTCATTTGGTTATACTACTACCTCATTCTTGTTAATATACATTGATTATGTGTATAATGACTTCCTATATATTTATTCATTTCCACAACCTTATGTAGATTTAGAGTTAATACATGTAATTTACTCATTTATTGATTCTCACATTAGCATTATAATCATTTCAAGGGTTTACATTACAATATCATTTTGTTCAGCATTTTTTATACATGAAATTAAATCAAATGAAATTATTTTATTGTTATCTATTAATATTTTCATTTAATTCTCTTCTAGTTATTTACCACAATTTTTAAACAATATTACCAATTTCCCACACCTTGGTATTCAAAATGTTTTTGAACCTTTTATTATGAAAACCGAATACATTCTCTTTTTTGTTGGAGAAAATGTTTTCTTCTAAAAACAATATTTTCTAAAAATGATTTCACATTTTTTTTAAACATTCTAGAATGTTTTATTAAATCAATTTTACCCTTTTTTCCATTAATAATGTTCTCAAAAAAATATTCATGTCTCTTTATGAACAATGAAATTTTCAAACATTTGTACTATGAAAAATAAATGTTCTATTTACATCAAATGTCAGTATGAAGTTATATGCCACAATTTCTTTGAAGCATTCTTAACATGTTTAAAATATTAATTTTTAAAGAGAATTTTTTCAAAATTCATTTTTTCGGAAATGGTTTTTCAAATTATTTTAAAAAATATTTCTTTTGAAAGAATGTTTTTAAAAGATATATTTATAGTATTTTTATTCATCAAAAACATAATTCATTTATTTTTACTCCACTTGGGATATGTTTTTTTGGTTTTATCTTCACTCTTCATTTAGATGGTTTAAGAAAGTTTTAGAGAAGTATATTATTGATATTTACATCCATGTTTTATTATAGTCTCCCTGAAATATTTAATTTGATGTGATCATTTGACATTGAATTTCCCCCAAATATCCATATAATTTTTCATGGAAATGATTATTTCCTGAACCATATACAATTTTTCATACGGTGTTTACTTTGAAAGTTTTTTGATTATTTTTGTAAGTATTGATATATAAACATCCATTATTCAATACATATACTTTATAATGAATGTTGTATATTCGATATGAGGAAATATCGGGACATGAAATACATGGGTTGGGGTCCATTTAATTCATTCCCTATAATTTGGGGATCGGTTAATGAATTACCATAGATGTATTGGTAGTCCCACGAGATGAAATTAGTTTGATAAAAACTATACAAGATTGATTAAAGGCATAATAGATAGGTTTCTATAAATACATTTAAGCTATTCAGAGGATATATTTTTATTGTAGAGGTTTTAATGTTCCTTATACTTGGTATTAAATAATTAAGCACTTTTTTCATTTTGATTCAATGTTTATAATCCATGAGATTTTCAAAATGAAAAAGACTATGGATGAACTTCATTCTCATTCCAGTAGTTAAATGGAATGTGTTTTTATTTTCATACCATTCCATTTTTATTTTTCCCTTATCTAGTTATTTCAATAGAAAATGTTTCCATTTATTAGCATTCCATATTAACTATTATAATTGATTCGTTATTTTAGCCAATGTATTATTCTATAATGGAGAATTTTATATCACCCCATTAATATATTTCATTTCCATTGGATTCTTTGAAGTGTAAAATGAAATATAATCAAGGATAAAGAAGATGTAACAATGTTATTATAATAGAATGAAAAAAATTATGTTGTAATAAGTGTTTTCATTCTTAATGTAAGAATCATATATGAATACTGTTTACCAAAATTAATAAACTATACGTTAAATTGGGATATGATTTAATTATATTAAAATATAATTTAATGGTAGTAGTCATAGGATCCGAATGTCTTGGGTTTGGTCACTAAATTTGGTATTAGGACAAGTTTAGTATCAACTTTGGGAACTAGATTTAAGAAAACATTGATTACAGTATTTTGTCCTATGATAAAATTTGAGGATATGTATAAAATAAAATACTAGAATTTTGTTAAATTATAGATTATGTGATTATTCCTAGAATTAAATCCCTCAATAGATATAATATATGGGCATGGTTCTGGAATGAACGAACATAGGGGTAATAACTCCACAAATGTGCATTGGGATTGAGTCAGCATGACTTGTCACTCGATGGAAAAACATACTACGCACCTAGATTGTAACTCTTAGGGGATATTCTTAGGATATTTCGCATTCTATTTTCTAACAGTTATGATGGATTTTGTTAATGAATAATCTTTGTTAAACCTAAGTCATAATAAATTTAAAATAAAGTGTCAATATTTAAAAATCACAAAAACGGATATATATTATAACAATATGAAACTAATTCTCAAAATATGGTTTTCTATTTTAAAAAATTAACTCTTCTAAAGGATAAACTCTATAACAAAGAAGTATTTATGTGGAAATAAGTTGGAAACGTATTTATGTATTATGGTTTTATTTAAATCTATAGTTAAAAGGATATTTATTGATTAAAATTATTTCAAGAATTTCCATCATATTTTGGAAATTATATTAATGTGGTTTTAGAAAAGGAAAACCAATTTTCTGGGTGACATCCAATCGATTCTAGAAATTCTGCAACACATGATCCCATTAATGAAGGATAATAAAGGGTTTAACACCAACCACTGACATATGAAATCTCTTCATTAATATTTTATTGTTTTTGATGAAAAATATAATGATTAAATATTAATGATAAACTATTAGTATCACTTTTTAGGTTTATATATTAATGTATTGACTATTTTTGTTTTTTAAAATAGTTAGAAATAAATATTTAGACTCGTATCTCTTTAATGGGCCTTATGATCATTCAAAAAAAATTTAGTACTTCATGTATCAAAGTTAATTATTGGATATCCATTTCTTGAAGTAATTTTTAAATTGGAAATTGATCTTAGAAATACCAATTGATAATATTGTGTGTATAGAAAGATATTAGGTAAGTAAATGTCCTTAATATCATTGTTGAAAAACTAAATAATCATCATTAGAGAATGTATCATAAACTTAAATGGTGTCATAATACATAAATTTTTGTTGAAATGATGGTCTTATGAATCATCATAGTTTTTTTGAATTTGGGAACTAAAAATTACATTTATCATTCAAATATTTATGATTAATTACCGAAATCACTCTATATAAATATTTAATTTTTTACTCTAAGTACATGAATCTACTTTCCACAAATGGTCCTCTACTTAAAGACCATGGTTTATATTATTCCATGTTAATTTTGAACATCACATTCCCTGTTTTTTATGGTATTTCTTACGAACCATTATCGCAATGCATGATTTCAAAAATAGAAAATCCAAAAAACATTTCCCCAAGATATAGATTAAACTGTAAGGATATATTTTACTTATGGTGGGGAGAATTTAACACCGCCAAAATCAAACGTATGAACATTATATTTGATAGCATGTATCGCACACAACAACAAGCATGCAATGGAATATAATATACTGAGAATTTATAATATATTTACTGTTTTAAATAAATGAAATACAATTTATAACATTAAATCCACGAGAAACTATGTTATTGAATGTCACACACAACAGTGAATTTCTTCAGCGGCTTGCATTACAGAGAAGTCTGAGTTTTTCAAACAATAGTTTATAATAAAAATATTATTTATTAATATCATCCGACATAACCTAGCCATTAATTAAGTAGTTGTGAATAATATTTACAAACTTATTAAAATATATGGGTTAAAAATATATGAAATAAATTAATTGGTTACTAATTAATTTGTTACTAATTAATTATAATTAAATATCAGAACAAATTGAATAAAAACATAATGTTTTTATAGAAAAATGTATTAATGCTCAAAAACTATTTTTTCATTATAAATTTAATTAATTATAGTTATTGTGTGATAGTAATGTAATATATATTATATATTAAATTAAAAATATTTCTATTCATCTAATAGGTTTGATAGGCATAATATAAAGATAAACCCTTTTATTTGAAAAAATACTATATTTTTATAAAGTTAATTTTACCACCTTTAATGGGGATCCTATATTAAATATAAAATTTGCATCATTTATATATTTCATATGTAAAAAATAAAATTAATCGTGGAAATATAAAAAAATTAAAATTATGTTAGGATGAATTTTCTGTACTTTTCTTTGTAGATTCATTTTATATTGAATGGTGAGAAATAATGAATTTTTATCTAAAACTTTTTTTCCCTATAAATTATTAATTATATTAAATTGTATTTTTAAATGTTTAAAAACTAAAATAGATTAAATTTTTATCTATTAATCAAATTAACATCATTGTAATCAATTTCTCCAGAAATTGTATATAAAATCATAGCATACTTTTGAACATTTGTACATTAAAAACTCACATTTCTATCCCGACTACATGATTAAATATAATTTATTTTTTTTCAGTTATTTAATTTTAATACAAAAAATAGATACCATATTTTAAATCAATTTTTGTAATATATAATAAGTTTAAAATAGTTTTTTACTATACATATTAGTGAAAATAAATAAAATTAATTATAATGATTTTGGTGAAATTGTGTTTAATAATGGACTAAACCTTAAACAAAAAACACAAACAGACCCAAAACTTGTCCAAAATCCATAGGATGGTCATATTTCGACCCTATAAGCCCATTTATCTAATGTTTGAAATTATTTTATTCACATGACATGAACAAATGTGGGAGCCATTTCCTTTCCAAAACTTTTCAAGACTACCACTCCTCCCCCACATTAAAAAGTCACACACCCATCCCACTTCTTCACACCTATCAAGACCATTTGGCTCAAAAAATATCTTCCCAAATAAATCCTAAACCTTAATCCCTGAATATTATATGCCTAAATGTTTTCATAATCTCATAAATAGTATCCCTTTGGTGAAAAATAAATGGTGTTACCTGATTAAGTGGTAACATCCTTCCTAAAGCTCTTTAATGTTATTTCATTCTCCACTCATTGAATTATTATTATTCCATGAGTATATATAAAATAGTATAAAAATATAATGATATTTTATTATGTTATATTTTCAACCTACACCCTCACACACTTCCATATAATTGGAAACAAACATTGCATTTATGTGTATAGTGAACTATAGTCTCACAAAATAATGTCATTATTTTTTATGTTAACACCTCTAATGGTTAGTAATTATGATGGAATAAATATTTATATATTATATATATAATATTTATCATGTCATGTTTCTTATTTAATTCTTATATGACAAATAAATTTATAATTTCCAATTATTGTAAATATGATAACAACATTTGTGGATGTGTGTAAAACCACCTCCTCAAAGCGATGTGAATCATTTACACTATACATGGAATGTATAAAGGAAGTTTTTAACAAATATATATAATTTATATAACCTATATATTATAATGTTATAATAATATACTTATATATCATATAATTATCATATTTATAAGAAATCAAATAAATTAGAGTACCTTTCATGCGTACAGACATCATATCGTCCCCATGAATGGAGCACTTAATTTCTTATCTCCAATTTTTTTTTGATTATTATATATACATAAAAACTAGATATATAAGATAATTGAATAATTTTATTCATTATGGATATTATGAAACAATTATCTATTTAAAAAGATCAACAAGAAACAAGTGAAAACATACATGACCAACTAGAAAATTAACACTAGAAATAGTAAAGATAATGTATAAATTTTAACAAACGGGTAATAAGATATTATAAAAAGATCATATATTGTATCATAAATATTAATACATTTATTTATTAAGTTTGAAACTTTTCTAAAACCCATATATACTTGGTTAAATGATGGTCACTCAAAAATGAAATGCATGGTAATGGACTTCTTCACAATTTTAATTCCATTGCGACTTATTTGTTGTTATGCACTTAGTTTCGTTTATATGGTTTATACACATAACATTGACATATTATATCATTAATCTATATATTTTAATGATAATATATGATTCATATAATTTTATTACTTTATGGATATTATTATTTAAATGTTTCAATGTTTTATGTGACACTTTGGAATGTTTAATGAATATTCTCCTTAAAAATCAATTAAATGAATATATTTACAATCTCACATCCTTTTTTGATTGTTAAAATTCTCTTGAAACAATAACCATATTATTGTGCACCTAATTTATTTATGTTTCTATTCAAATTTCTAATTTTTTATATAATACACTGACTAATTCATTATTCATTATATTTGGAGTTTCAATTTCAATTATTCCATCTAATGGGATTTTAATTAAATTTCAACAAGTGGAAATGAATTTTTAACCCAATTTCTTTTCATTAGGTTATAAAAGATTTTCATTTTCATTAATATTATATGATTGTGTTTATAATGAAATTGAAAATTTATTTATATATTTCCACTTAATTATGAAGATTTATAGTTGATAAACATAATATAATCATTAATTGATTCTCAATTAAACATTATAATATTATTGAGGGTTTAATTAAACATTTTATTTGGGTTAGGATTTTTTACAAATGAATTTAAATCATAGGAATTTATTTGATATTTATCTAATTAAACATTTCATTTTATTCTCGTGTTGTTATCCATGACATTTTTCATGTAATAGTAACAATTTCCCACTCTTTGGTTCTCAAAATTTTTTAGAAAATGATTTTATGAATACGTGAGCTCCTTATATTTTTTTAGATATCCTATTTTTCTATAAAAATCATGTTCAATAAAAAAATTTCAATAATATATTTTAAACCTTTCCAAAATAAATTCTTAAATTATTTATTTCCATTTTTTCTTTAACTACTGTTTTCAGTAAAATCTTATTTTCTCATTCCGAAAAAGAAATTATTTTAACCATTTTACCATAAAAAAGGAATGTTATTTTAACCACGTATGAAAAGTATAGATTTACCTACCATCATTTCATTGATGATTACTTTTCATGTTTTAATTGGTATTTTTTAATGAAAAGGTTTTCAATATTGATTTTCAATTTAATAGTTTTACAAATTATTTTTCAAAAAAAAGAAACTTTTCCTCAATAATGTTTTCAAAATATCATTTTACGGTATTTATATTCATCAACATCAATAATCCTTTATTTTTAATACAATTGAAATATTTTTATTGAAAAAATAATAATTATTCCTCATGATGGTTTAGAAATGCTTTTTATATAAATAGTATCGACATTATCTTCCGTTATTTCTTTTAGTCTCCAAAAATATTCAATTTTCAATGATCAGTTGATATTAAATGTTCCCTAAAAATTCATATCATTTATAATCGATATGATTACTTATTAAATGGTTTATCATTTTTTATATGATTTCTAAATTGAATGTTATTTTATTACTTTTGTAAATAATGATAAATCCACACCCTTTCTTAAATATAGATATTTGATAAGGCATGTTTTTTATTCCATATAGAAATTCATGGGACATGAATGACATGAGATGTGGATTGTTTAAGGTAATCCCTATGGGTTGGGGAATATTTAATGAAATCCCATTAATGCATCGGTATTCTCAAGAGATTATATTAGTTTTTGAAAACCCCTTTGAGTTTGTTTCCATGAATAATAGTTGGGGTTCTACCCATCATTTTAAAATATCGTGAGGATAGATCATGACAGTAGAAGTTTTCATGAAATTTATACATCATGTTCAACAAATAATAATTTCCTTCATTTTGATTAAATATTTAATATCCATGAGCTTTTCAAAATGATAAAATTTATATATTCATTTCATTCTCATTTCATTAATTAAATTGAATGTGTTTTTAGTATCTTACCTTTTCCTATTGATTTTTCACTATCTATTTATTTGAATGGAAATTTTTTCCATTTATTAACATTACATATTGACTATTATCATTGATAATTAATTTCATCCACTATATTTTTACCATAATGAAAATTTTATCTCAAAATTATTATGTTTCCCTTACAAAGGATTCTTTAATGTGTACTTAATAGCTTATGTAAGGATACTCTAGATGGTATAATGTTGTTATACTCGAATGAAAATTAAATGTTGTAATTAGTGTATTTAGTATTAATGTCAAAATCATGTATGAATATGGTTTAACAAGACTAAATTTTTTTTTGTTTCATTGGGACATTATTTACATGTATATTATGCCAATGAAATGGTAGTAGACACCGACTCTAGGTTTCTGGGGCGGGTCACTACACCTCTAATATAAATACTGCCACCACATATTCACCTCACACCTTATATTCCATGTATCTTGATTATATCCATAGAAATTACTCTCTCAAACCTATTTCCCACATTCTTACCTTAGAAGTCACACCAAAAAGTCAATTTTCAAGAGCCTTATTGAGGTTCTCAAGGAGATGACACTCAAGATGTGAAAGCCCCCTCTTTTTATTTTAATTTATTTTCTATTATTATCCTTACCTTAATGACCCTATAAAAATTAACATGATAACAACTGTATCACATATATACTATTTTTTGTGTTAATTAAATATTCATTATAAAATATGTTCTATTATTTTTAATTCTAAAAATGAAAACCTAATTTGTGATGTATTGATTAACCACTTTCATGGATGATGATTGTTTGATTTCTGTACCGAATTTTATGGCTGGTCATAATACCATTTCATGGGATAAAACATATTTTTAAATTTATATTAATATATTTTTTATTTTATGGATCTAATATATATACATAATATTAAATAATAAAACAAAACTAATTCATAATGATCAAAAATTGGCCAAAATAAACCAATGTTCAAAATTAACTTTTTATATAATGAATCATTCCCATATCTGAAAGAAATTATATATGGGACCATTTAAAATTATAGAGGTTAATTAATATAATATAATTCGACTTCTTGATTTTTTATTCCATCTGATGATAAGTCCTATAATTAAACTCAAGGGAACTGATTATAAAATCAGGAAACAATAAACATGAAATATCAATATTAAAAATCACAACTCATAGAAATAACTATAACTAAACATAATAAAATTATAATAAATAAAATATTTATTTTATATTTTTATAATTAAGTAATTAATTAATCTTATTTGATTATCTAAGACATTATTTACACATTCAGAATGCTTTTGGGCATAGGTTAAGGTTTTATTTGCTCACATTTATTTCAGTGTGGTAAGACTTATTCATCACTTATAACTTCTGTGTGGTATATTTTTACTTTTAATTTGATATAAAATATCATTAATACCTTTATCTTCATGTTATTAATTTTTTTCATTTTATAATTATAATATTTATGGGCCGTACGGCCCGACTGATTACAATTTTGTAAGGGGATTCTTAACCCATTTTTCATTCTCTCGGATAAAATTATACTCGAATGATTAGGTAATGCTATGATTATGTGTGAAATTAATTATTATTATTTTAGAATTTTCCAAACATTTATTATGAGAATTTATAGCGGATACACATAATCACTTCATTTTTCTAATTCTCACACTTTCATTAAAAATTACTATTTTAGATGATTATTATTTTTTATGTTTAATGGAAATTTTTTTTAACATCTAAATAATTAGGGTATATTTACACATTAATTATGAAAAAAGAAATTATTAATCTTTTAAATGTTTACAATATCCTTAAAAAATTCTTTTATAATATCAATAATTCTTAAACAAACAATTTCAATGTAAAAGTTATATTTCTCTCAAGAAATTTTCAATGATTTTATTATATTATTTTTATCTATATAAACACTCAATGTTTGATCATTTTTTTAATTTATTTTGATCTATTATGATACCATATAATGTAGTTTATCAGAATTTTATGATCATTTTAACCTTGGATATGCTCTTTTGATATAATTCTCCATATTTGACTAGATGATATATGATTATTTTTATTGTTTAAGGAAAGTTACTAACATTTCATAAAATAGATTCAAGATGAATATATATTTTTCTTATCATTCATCACTTTAATATGATAAATTCATTAAACTTAGTACTTATCTAGTGAGTCCCTCTATAACAACTCGATACATCAGTAAGTCACTTGAGACAAGCTAGTTCGAGTATTAGCCAAGGTCTTACCCATTTATGTAAACATATTGGTAGAGGAATTGATTGAATGTTTATTATGTACAAAATTATGCATTTCCTAATTACAAGATAATTTATTGATAATCCATGTAGTTATTCAACTAGTTGATTATCCATGGTTATGTTTCATTCTAATTCAATTATTTATTTGAATTTATTTGATAACCATTTATTCCTTCCATATTATGAAATTATAATGTTTTAATGGAATTTGTTTTTAGTTATTCATATTTCCATGTTATATATATATATTTAGGATATCTTCCATTGTATGATATCTCTTAATGATAATTTTTTCACTCTATTTTTATATATTATTTTCCCCCAGGATGTTAAGATGTATATTATGATTGACATAATGGGATAATCATGAGGAATAGGGATGTTTCCATTCAAGTTTATGAATTTTACTATATTTCATGTTATTTTATAAAACGTAAGTTTCTTATATAGCTATCCAATGATACCAAACTATTTGTTCTTCTTGGAAGAAATCACGTGTACTTAGTAACAATTCTATAAAGTAAGGTACCAAATCTATGATACTGGGTTTGGGGTCTTTACAAAAATGTAATTTTTTCATGCCTAAATGAAATATCAAAAGTTATATATATGACATCGTAGTATTTATTTTTATATAACATAGTCATATGTTCATATATAATAAATTTTTTGATTAATTTATTTTTTAGTCTTTTTTTGGTGAGTATATAAAATTAGAGTTATTATAAATTTGATTATTTCTTATGTAATTTCTCCTAAAGGGTAGGGACTATAGATTAGACCGTCGTATAGCATAGTGGCATAGGACACATTCTATTAAAATTGGGGTTATCTATTTATCAAAATGAGCATACACATATAGATTTTTTCAATCACATATAAATTTTAAAAATTACTTTATGTCTTAATATAACTTATGAATATAATACACTTGGATATTTATGAGTATTTTTGCCTTTAATTTTTGGGAGTGTACCATAAATATATGGTTTTAAAAAGATTGGCACATTATTATAGTATGAAAATATTAATTTTTTGGATAATATCTATATTACAAAATTAAATTGTTATAAGCACGCATATACAATGGAATAAAATAAGAGATAAAAAAATTCATGAGTTTTAAATCTTTAGAATTTAATATTCTAATGACTTATATTAGGTTGGAGAGAATTGTATGAATAATCCCATAAATAATTTTTTTTTAATTTCATCAAAATTTACACTTATGGCGACCACAAATACACACCAGGGGCGACACAAACCTTTAGGTTCCCATTAATTCTCTAGTCTAAGGAATGCATGTTACCTGGATACCCTAATCGTTAACTGTATTTAATATAGAGTTTTCTTTATGTTACTCTTTGCTGCAAAACCCTAAATAGTAGGATAGCATAATAATAATAACTGAGTAAACAAATAATGTGAATTTTGATATAGATTTATCAACTATGTTATCCAAGAATCATATATATGATAATGAAAAGATCTCAATATGGTATAGTAATGATTTTTTTAGCATCCACAGTTTAGGCCATTGCAGAATAATGATCATGGATCACTAAATTGATATAGAGTATTGATTGATCATTTTCATTTTAACCCTTTTATTTAAATTCATTGATGAATTGAAATAAAATCAGGATAATCATCCATTTATAGGATTTATTTTTATATTATGTAATATCTCATGTAGATTATTTTTTAAAAATTAATTGGAATAGGCTATAAAATAGCTCAGTATTATTTAATAGGGTTGAAATGTTTTATTAAAAAAGATGTATTATGAGAATCTTATTGTGAATGTTATGGATATAAATGTCTCCATCTTTGAATCCTTGGTATTGAATATTGGGTGTTCATATCACATTTTTATAGATAAACAAAGACTCAATGTTATAAGGGATTTGGTAAAGGGAGAAATAAATTGTCATGTAGGTAATAGAGATATAATTTGAAAATTAAATGTGGGCACTGAAGATCTATTTATACATGCATTACTAGAACTATAATTGGTTATCTATTATAATATTCCCATCATTAATATAAATTGGTTTTTATATCCCATTTTTCCAAGATGATATTTTCAATCATTGTTATAAAATAGTGTTTTACTAAATTTATGATGAAAATGTTTTACCGAATTAGAAATACATTAATGGATTTATACATTCAAGATATGGATAATAATTTTTATAAAATTTCAAAATAATCTGTTATGGGTTCATTATAATTACATTTATCATTGGAATTTTCACCTTATATTTTTAAATGAGAAACACATATGAAGCCCTCATAGAGATGTATTGTTGGATTAATTTGATTATAAATATTTCAACTCATGTGAATATTTTTAATTTGGAAATATGAAAACAATAATTTATTATTGTAATATGTTATTTGGATAGTGGATTATAATATTTCATACATAATTTTGGATGTATTCCAATGATCACATGCACAATTGGCGGTTTATGGTACATATAGGTTTTTCAAAATTACATTATTTGGTATTGTTATGTGTTTATAAAGATAAAAAATTATGAAACGTTTAAAAAGTATAAAGAGTTACAAAATTAAATATGATATTTATATCTAGAATGTATTTATATTTTCTATTGGATCATGGTAGTGAGTACTTATTCGGAAATTTTCTAATCAAATAAGAGATTATAAAAATTTTCTAAAAAAATATTCTACTGGAACACTAAAACGGAATTTTGTGTCTAAGATAATGAATAATAACATGTTTGAAATGGTTGGTTGATTATGAGTTGGTGTGTGTTGAAGTTGGTTTACTAGAAACAAATGTATGTACATCAATTACATGAGTATTTAATGTATTTAAATATTACACATCTTATTACATATTTTTCATTGTTCTACATGACAATAATATAATAATGTCTACGATTGTTTTTCACATTAACAAGGTCTTATAAGTTTCCTTATAGGATAATAACCTTGATGTTCTATGAATATATTCTTATATATAGTTCTGTGGTTGGATGACATTCTATGACGGGACACGTAGTAGAAAAACCATCATGTGTGAGTACCCGTATGCATATGAAGATTCTTATCATGAATTTATTACATGGTAATATCCAATATTGGATATTATGAGAAGAGATCATTCATTAGGATTTCCAAATGTTTTGGTGTCATCATATATTCTTATATGCGAGTGCGTGTAATGTTCGTTAGAAATTATTGTTATCATTAATATGTGTCATGAATCAAACACATATATTTTCTATGTAAATTGTCACTCCATATGTTTGTTTGATGTAGGTTACGTTGGGTGTTTCACAAATGACCTTTTATTAATGGATAAGATGAGGAAGGATTTGTCACTTGCCTTTATGGATGTTGATATCTCAACCCTTTGATTGAAATTGAACCGTCACCCTAAATTCCCTGACCATGGTTCGATGAAAAGATTTTATTCTGGTACTCAAAGAATGTCATATACAGAATATAGACTTATGATGCTATTCTGGAAATAGGTTGATCAGATATAGTGAAAAAAGAATTTTATCAAACAGTGAGTGTTCATATGTGGATTTCATCATTGAGAGTTTAATTTTTTTCTATTGGGTTCTCTGACCTGTGGTTATACATTACTCATGGACATTAGGCAAGACCACCTAATTCCAATGAGAAATAATCCCAAGGGGTCACAAAGAAAGTGTTTCTTGGGGTCTTGATTATACTCTATTTAAATTTAATTAGTGTAATAAATAATATTCTTGAGACTATGGAATAATTTTATTCAAGTTAAAATGATCACATAAATAAAATGAAATATATTAATTCTCTTGAAAATTTAATAAATATTTATTTACTTGTTTTTAAACAAAAATATTCATTTAAGAGATTAACTTATTTATTTATTCGGGTTTTCAATAAATGGATGTAGAGTTTGATTAGAAAAAGGACATTACGGTAGTAAAATAAATATTATCAAGATAATATAAACATATTTAACTAGTTGGAAGAAGACGAAATATAATAACACTGATATCATTATGTTTCGTGGGATTTATTTTATGATTCTGTTTTGATAAAGTTGGTGAACAATGAATATTGGTGCAATTATAGTTATTATGTATCATGGGATTTCTCTATGGTTATGAATGTATTTATTTGTGGTTATAAAATTATGCAGTGTAATTGTAACCCCATTTAATTTAATAGATAGAAAAGTATATTTTACCATTACTCCTAGTGACCCAAATTGTCGGTGGTGAGAGAATTGTTCATCCAAAACAATTTTTCTATCGAATATAATCATCTCCCCTCTCAAGAACAAGAGACCTTATTAATGACTTAAGAATATGGGATCATGAATGTCCAACACAAGACACTCACTTCGCAGCACTAACACCTATAGAACAGGTGGTGTTTACCACAGGCCAGCAGTGCATGTGTGATTCCCCGCTATAGGGATTCTTATTTAGATCCTCAAAAGTGCTACAAGACAATCTATGAGGGGAATTCCAGATGATCAACATCATCAACGAAAAATGATCATATGATCCCGGTATTTAATTTCTGTAAAAATAATTTAAATTAATAAAAAATATGTTGCGCAAGATCCTCCCTCTAGGATCCAGTTCCATTGTCTTCTGTAGTCTAGATCATTGATCTTAATCCATGGATACTAGCATTTATCATCGTATAGAACATGGAATGGTCATTGATTAAGGTAAAGGAAATGAAGGTCCCACTAACCACTATGCTTATATTGCATACGAATATTTCAAGTGGTAGGAGAGTGGTCACATACTCATTTATAATTATTTAAATAATTTGTTGATAATTTATGCTTTAATAATTTAGTTTGTAAATTCATGTTTAATTATTTTTTTAATATGAATTTTAAGATATGTTCTTCCACTATTTGTTTCTCTTAGTTATAATATAAATGAATAATTTATTTAATTAAAATTAAATCAAGGATCGCATTAGGAGTCACCAATGATTCTTTCCAGGTAAGACGATAATACACTTCGTGTATTCCGATTTACATTCAACCTAATCTCTTATACATGCCATGAAATCTAGATTAAACACTCTATAGTTGTATTTAGTGAATCATGAGTAATGTTTCCATTACTCTAGTTTTTTACATTAACTACATACGATGCAGTTAATTTTTACACCCCTTGTTGACCAAGATGGACATTTTCAGAGTTAGTTGGATTACACACTATGTGGGCCACTGGACAACATGTGTAGTCCCATCAGGTCATGGTCCAAACTGTGTATCCCATATACGTGTACGAAAACTGATAACCATGTATCCCAAAGTCAACATAGTGTGTGGCCCACTAGAAACGTCTTGTAATGCAAGAAATATTAAGTACACCTTACATGCTGAGTCCTTAAGCATGTACTTTAAATTTGAAGGTGAAGGAAATACACTCTGTGTACATTACAAAATTACAAATAATTAATGCTTTATTTTTTGTGTACTGTTTACGATTACATATCATGTTGATCTCATCGAGTATTCAGCGTGTTTCCTCCAAGGATATGGATGAGAATCTTAGGGAAATTTAGAAAATATTAAGATTAAATTATTGAATAATTAAATATAATAATTAATCGATTCAAGTGATATTTATCGTTACAAGAATGATTAAAGAATCGAATTCTACTTTTATAAATGTGTAAATCGTTTCATGTATGTGGATAATCATGAGCTAGAGTAGACTTTTTTTGTGAGATTTGTTTATTATTATTTTATTTTAAACTAAATTGCTATTCTAAATCCCATCTCTCTACATTAATATGTTCGTTATGTATGCCCATGGTTAATTTTATATAAAACCTCTTTTATACCTCACTTGTGTGTCAGTTAAAATTAATATTTAATTGATGGAGCACCCAATCAAGTGGACGCAGTTTAAGCTGGAGCATAGATGAAACCAATCCATAGAGATACCAGTGTGGATAGGTGGAGAGTTATAAACATGAACCCAAAATATTTAAGTTGTTTCTCCCCTAGGTCAGGGTTATTATATCAACCTTTTGATAAACTAACCATTATTAAATCACACGATCTTGCTCCTTTATTTTATTTTCTGACAGTTTCATGGGATTTCATTATGTGTGTGTTTTCAAGATCACATAATTAATGAATTAAATAGTCTTTCAAAAATGAAACTAATATAAACTCGGATTATGTATAAATATTTTCAATACATGGTTAATAACATACGTATGTTCCACTTGATATTAACTTTCATGTGATAATGATAACATTCAATTTATGTATAAGAGAAAAAAAAATTTCATTAAAATATTATGTCATATTAAGCCTTCTGTTACTTGATTATGGAAAGAATCAAAAAAAATATGTGTTTGATGAAGCCTTTTTTGGGACACATATTTTTATACAAGAATCCATTATGAATGTTTTGGGTTTACTTAACCATATTACATCATGAAGAGTATCCCTTGCTTGACAGGGTGTAATATTAGAGGAAAGTGTTGAGGAAATATATGTTCAGATTTTAGGATTGAGGAGTCCAATCAATTGATTAATGAGATTAAAGCCCATAATTGGAAAAGTCCCAACTACCTTAATACCTTAAAATAGCTTTACTAACCCTTTTGGGGTTATGTAAAGGGGAATATTGATCCTTTCCGCTATATATTATAAGAAACGTGACATTCTATGTTCAATGGTGAGGGCCATTGGGAGTTGAAAAAATAGTGGGAGACTTAATAAAATTAATTTACTATTTATCATAAAATGTAATCAATAATGTAATAACTGTCTTGTATTTTATGTATTGAATAAAATTTAAAAAAAAAATCAGCCACACTATCCCTGTGATCAATACTCGATAAATACAACAAACTCACTGGTAGTATCTTCTAGGAATGGTATAGATGCCTTCGGGTAATTATGTGCCATCAATTGAAATCCTATGTTATGGAGTCCTCAATACCTAATCTGCCTACCCAAGAGATGCTTGATGATGAGTTCCAAGTTTACAAAAAATATATGAACTACACAGTCGACATTCAATGTTTATTATTATCATCAATGTCTTTTGATCTCATGATGTCTCACAATAACATGGTGGCATATAGCATGCATAAGACCTCTTTTTTCATTAATAGGAGAGATCATGACATAAATAGTTTGAGAGCTCCAAGGAACTATTATATATTTTTATTGGAGGGGGAACCTATTTGGGCCTCATATAGTCAATCTCATTGGCTCTATTGAGAAACTAGAGGTTATATGGTTTAGAATCTCAAAAGAACAGAGTACCATTCTCATTTTTGTATCACTCCCCCAGAGCGTCTCCAGTTTTGTGGTGAATTTCAATATTAACAACATTGATAAGTCTCTACCCGATCTTCTTACTCTCCTTCACTATGTAGACAATGAAACAATTTGAGAAATTACTTATATACTTATAGTGAATAAGTGGAAAGAAAAGGTAAAGAGATTTAAACCGAAATCTTATTCATACCTTTCCATGAAAATGTTTTTCAAGGAAGGTGGAAGAATGTGTACAAATATTTTATTCGCATGTAGGAAGTTGGGCCACTAGATGTAAAACTGCAACCAGCTAAAGAATAAAGGGGATACTTCAGGGATGTTTGTTATAGAATGAAATTTATTTGTTTCATTAAATTGGTTATTAGATACACCCTATGGTGCTCACATATGATTCCATATACTGGAACCAAGTAGATTCAAGAAAATTGACCATGTGGTGGGAGATATACATGAAGCCAGCAGATCTAGACTTGTTGTTATAGCTGTCAAGGACTACCACCACACATTGATTAATGGATGATTGTGGTATTTAAAGGTCGTCAGTATGTTTCTTCTATAACAACAAACCATTAATTATATATAAATACAATATACAAATGGATTTATTTTCTTTTTCATAAATGAATGTTCCTAATTTTATTAACATAGAATTTTTCATAGTAAGGAATATTTATGTAATAGTATTTACGTGTTTTATTTCACAAACCATGTAATGGAAATAAATAACAAAACTACTACACAAGAATCATTCCACACAAAACTTTTTAATCAATAGTGAGGTCATTTAAATGTGAAATTCTTGATAGAGATACATCAAGATGGATATTAATAATATTTCAAACTAAAACCAGTGGGTGTACATCACACATGTTTCCAAGGAAAAATGACCAAAACCCCATTTAGTGTGAATGGTTAAAGATTCAAAAATTCTTCTTGAATTAGTTTACACCAATGTGTTTTGTCAATTTTAGTCAAATAATGGGGTGGGTACTCATACTTCATAAATTTTACTGATGAATTTAATAGACATGGATATATCTACTTAATGACTTATAAGTCACATTCTTTTGATAAGTTCAAGGAATTAAAGAATGAATATGAGATCTAGCTTGGTATAAAAATTAAGAAACTCCTCTCATTCCGAGGTAGAGAATATCTTAATCATGACTACGTTGATTATTTAGAAGAGTTTGGGATCCTATCTCAACATAATTTTCCTGACTCACCCTAGTGGAATGGTGTAAGAGAAATGAGGAACCACGCCTAGATGGACATGGTGAGATCAACGATGAGTCATGAAAGTCGTCCATTAATCTTTTGGGGATACGTGTTACAAAACTCAACACACATACCAAACCATGTACCAACTAAATCGATAAATAGTATTCCATACGTGCTTTGGAGTGGAATAAAATCCATGTTATTTAATTAATATGTCTGTGGAAGTGATGTGAATGTTATTGGCACTTCAGGTTACAAATGCGTACTCTGTGACACAAAGTTTACATATAAAAGATACCCCAAGGAAAAAGGGGGATATTAAAAATATGGCCCCTTATAAAAAAAGGCTATACTGGAATGAAACACTATATTACATGAGAGGTAGAACGCCTATAAAAGAAATAGTGGGAGCAAGATAGAATTTGATGAAGTTGAGGCTTTAGGTACACAAGAGTTAGTACAGGAGCAGATTCCACAATACCATGTGGAAGAAAGATCTGTTCTCGAGACCCATGTACTACACATGAGTACACGAAAGGATAGATAACAGAAATGGTATAGTATTCTAGTTACCAAGTATTGTGACTCATTATTAGATGATAATAATGATCCTTTGACCTAAAAGGAAGAAGTAAGTGGAACAGACGTTTCCAAGTGGAAAGAATACAAGAATTCCAAAATGGATTCCATGAACCTAAACCAACTCTGTATTATGGAAGATCATCTAATAGATGTAAATAAAGTTGGATCCAAGTGAGTTTTCAAAAAGAAACTAGTCATTAATGTACAATTTAGCACCTATAAGGAATGTCTGGTTACAAAAGGGTTGAAACAACATCAAGGCATTGACTACGACCAAACGTTTCCCCTAGTTTCAATGCTTAAATCTATCATAATTCTATTGTCCATTGGGAATTAACATGAAAATGATATTTGTTAAAATTAAGCAAAAACAACCTTCCTGTTAGACTCCTCATTTATTCATCATGTTTCAATGTTCATAAATCGTATTCCATTTATAAACCATGTTTAATCTATGTAATCTATCTCCCATCAAATGTACAGTTGTTTAGTAAAAGCTTTGCAAATATCTTAAGTGATATACACTCAGTATTGTTACTATACACTATCTTATTATTCACATTATAATGATTTTTATGAAAAATTATTAAGTTTAATTCATTCCATCAATATCACTACTAACGTCTGAATACAGATATTTTCCTATGTCTGAGACATCGTGACCATGATACATCGTGACCAAGATACACCATAAACATGAGACACTTTGACCATTGGACACCCTGACCATGTGACACCGTGATTTCCAGACACAGTGACATCCAGACACCATCACCTCAAGACACCATGAACAAGACATTTTGAACCAGACACCGTGATATCGAGACACCGTGGAAAAGACACCGTGTGAAGTAGACACTATTTTTCAAGGCTTAATTTGACACTGTTTCTTAATATGTGTTGTAATATTTCAATTTAATCTCTAACCATAATATTTGATGATTTTAATGCACTAACATAGTTAGTATTTCTTTTTCAGATGGTACGAGGTATGTGGTTCCGAATATATGCAATCTATCGGCTTAAACACATGCACTCTATGATAAAATAGTAATACAGCCAAGTAATAATAAGTGTATGGAACGATACTAAAAAGAAAAAGAAGCTGGTGGATGTGATCATGACAACAGAATACACATAGATAATTCTTGAAGAAATAATTTCCTCATGAAACTGAATGCTATAGAAGAACACACGAAGCATACTGTAATCCTGTGAACATCTTCACACTGTCAAACATCACGAAGAACACAAGCCAGATTACTACACTCTATTTTCTATACAAGGACAATAGTTATGCATCCGCTTTATCTCAATAAATCCTGAGCTATAAATACTAACACATAGAGTACTTCTAAACCTATTTCAATATTTCTGCTCTGTTGTGTATCATTTTATTAACTTTTGAGTTGTGTGTGTATCTGTATAACAACACACTATGTCTATTTCATTAAAATTAAGGATACAAGATATCCTTACTCAAACATCTTTTTACCATTGTGTATACCCACAGATAAGTGTGGAAGAGGTCCATGTGTTTCCCAGTTGTTTGTACCCATGATAAACTGTGGAAGAGGTCTATGTGTGTCCCGGACTGTCCTATGTACTGTTGTTAACCCTGATCTAGGGTGTGGATCAAGTATATTTATATTAACTACATTGTGTCTAGTGATCACCAATTAGAGTGGATTAGGTCTCGTCTTAAGACTGAAACACTTGTTTCATATCCGCTATCCTGCTTAATTTATTCTTATTTTTTTTACTGCTTTACTGTATAATTATGATATCACTAAATTCACATTGACAGTTACTCTGGGAAAGAAGTTATAATTATCATGTCTTAGTAGAATAGCTTCAAAATTAATATTAATAACCGAAGTTAAGATTACTAAGAACTAATCAATCATCTAAGAAGTTATTTAAACAGTCAAACTCTTATAACAATAAAACCTTGATTAAATGGGCTATTTATTAATCATCTGTTGAAACCTTTTAGAAATAATTTTTAACCAGAACATTTTATAGATTGCTCAATTAACCCCTCCCCTCGTGATTAATTTTCTCGAACCAAAATTTGGTATCAGAGGTTGTTTATTAAGACTCTTTTTAACCTTATTCGACTGTGATTGTAGTTTTACATTTAAGATCAAGAAATTTATGTTAATTCTAAATTTCTAGCTCATTAAATGTATTTTTATATTATGGATAATAGATTTGAAGGTGCTTTAACCAATAGACCACAATTATTTAATGAAACCAACTATGCTCAATGGTAAATTAATATGAAAATGAAATTAGAGATTATGATTTTGAAATTTTTTCTTCCATTATAGATGAATAAATGATTCCTGGTACTAATAGAATCACATGGGATGAACATGTCAAAACCACTTACAATAAAAAATTCAAATATATGAATGCATTAAACATCTTTTTAGGAGATTCGGAATTCAATATAATTTCTTCTTGTAAAACTGCCCATGAAATTTGGGATACCCTGTTTGTCTCACATGAAAGAACATCTAGTGTAAAAAAATTAGACTTAATACTTATACCATTAAATATGAAAACATTAAAATGAAACGTGATGAGCCTATCTCTAACATGAATCTTGGGAACAATGAAATTGTCAATAGAATGATTTCTCTTGGGAGTGAAGTAACTTCCAAGGAACAGATCATGAGAATTCTCAGATGTATGTGTGACAGATGGAGTGGAACCTCTGTCTCTATTAGATAATCATGCGACATCTATAAGCTACTTATAAAGGAACTCATTGGGAAACTGATGATGAATGGATATGAACCAAAATTCAACAAGGAAGAGGTGGATGAACCAAAGAGGAAATCAGTTGCATTCAAGACCAACACCTCTAAACACAAAGATAAAGGGAAATTAGAAGCTTCTGTAGAGAGTGAAAAATCATCACCTGACAGTGATGAAGAGATGGATCAAATTACCAAAAGATTCCTGAAATTTTACAAGGATAAGAAATTTTTCTGAAAGCCTAAATTTATGGGAAAAAATGAGCAAAATGGATGTTTGAAGAAGGATTTGAATAGAAGATACAATACTGATGAGATTTTCTGCTATGATTGTTAGATAAAAGAGTATATCAAGGCTAATTATCCAAAGATCAAGTACAAAAATGTTATGAGGACAATGATAGGAAGTATAAAAATGAAATAAAAGAAACCTAGAGTTCTTCTAAAGATAGTTCTGGTGACTCAGAAACATTATATGATGAACAAGATAATATGTGTTTTATAAAAAACACATATGAGGTTACACTGGACACTCCTGTACATAATTAATACTATTATATAGATGAGAGTGACTCTGAAAATAAGACTAATAATGAAATGTTTTAATACTGAAACATTCTTGAAGAAACATGCAATGAACAAAAAGACAAATATAAATCATTTAAGAAACTATAAGCTATCGTTGTGACTATTAAATCTGAACTCACAAATGAAGATGAAAAAAATTCTCAACTGGTCAAATAGTACAATGAATTAAAAATTTCTAATGATCTGTTGAAAAATGACCTAGAAAAGTATACCAATGGAAAAATACCATTACTCAAATGATAGGTAAAAAAATTTCCCATAAATACAACACTGGAATTGGTTATCGACTTAGAAAAATAAATCTTGTTAGAAAAAATAATGCTTCTAAATCTAAGACATATAGTTTTACTCCTAGTTCTGGACACAAATTAACCAATTTAATTTATGATACACCTTCTACTGTTTTAGGTTTTTTAGACCAAATAGTGTTTATTTTCCAAATAATTTACCTAATAATTATAGGAAACCTATGAGGAAAATATGGGTTTCTAGAGGAATTATTAATAATATTATTGGACCCAATAAAGTATGTATACCAAAAATCAGTTTTTTGTTTAACATTTGTAGGAAAGATGCTTAAAATGTTCCTGTAAAAGTTTATTGTACTTGGACAGTGGATGTTCAAGATACATTATAGGATACTACTCATGCTTCAAGAACATAATGAAAATAGATAGAGGATATGTCATATTTGGTGATAATGCCCAAGGGAAGATCATTGGCATCGGCCAAATTAGTAACTCTATCTCAGTTTTAATTTCTAATGTACTATTTGTTGATCTATTTATATATAATCTGCTTAGTATCTCAAAATTATGTGATAATGGATTTCATGTTTTATTTGAAAATTATTCTTTCAATGGCTTTAATTCTATTGATGAATTAGAATTTTCTGCATTAAGAAATGAAAATTTTTACTCTGTTAACAGAGATTCATTTGCTTCTCAAAATGATTCTTGATTAAGAGTATTTCATAAAGAGAATTGGCTCAGGCATAGGAGAGTAGAAATATTTAATATTCACTCCCATATAAATCTATCTAGATAAAGTGTTGTTAAATACTTACAAAAACTTGAGTTTCCAAATGAAACATTGTGTGATCCATATCCAAATTGAAAAGAACACAAAATATTATTTCAATCCAAATAAAAAATTATCAACATCTCAACCACTCGAACTAGTTTACATGGATTTGTTTGGACCATCTATTGTTTCTAGATTAAATGGGAAGCACTATGATAATGTTCTTGAAGTTTACTTTTCTAGATATACATGGACATTCATAATGGCTCACAAATGTGAAGACTACTATTATTTTACTAAATATGCCTGGTCTGTGGAAAATCGTAGTGGACTTTGAATTAAATACTTAAGAAGTTATCATGACCATGAGTTTGAAAATGAATTTTTTGAATCTGTTTTCTCACAAAATGGTTATAGTCATACTTTATCTACCCCAAGAACAGCTCAATAAAATGGAGTTTTATAAAGAATAAATTAAACATTGTAAGATATTTATAGAACATTTCTTAGTGAACATTTATCCTTGTTAATAAAACACCTCTTGGAAAGTCAGGCAGTGACTATGGACATTCCAGTCATACGCCTTATACATGTTAGGAAAAGATCCCCAAACATGCCATCCTTATCCAGCATGAGTGATGGGGCATGTACCATTGAACAGTGTGGACCCATGACCGTGACCCTTCGGACGATAAGATATAATTCATTTTGGAAATTTCCATAATGTGATATGGATGGATACTCATGTATACTTATGGCTATAATGGGATCCTCATGCCAAACAATCAAACATAGATGAACCCACATGGTCCCCACTAATTATCCATCGAGGATAGGGGTGGAAATCATCAAATGGACATCCACTTCAATGTATTTCAATTATATTCAATTATATTGGAACCACAACCTATGGGTATATTATTCTTCTTAATCCACTAAATTAATGATAAACATAATTGAACTATTATCTCTTAAATTCCTTCTATAATTAGGATACGTAGGACCCCTTTTTAAGGCACAAACTATATATCAAACTCCCAACCAGGGATTCCCTAATACCTAAGTCCCATATCCATATACACTATGTACGATTACTTTCTATACCTTATTTCTCACACCAATAATGACTAATGTGATCTTAGGTATTTGAGGAGATCATATCACTGATATCATAAATACCTCAAATTGGGGAAACCATAATGTGTAATCAACGTACAATAATGTTATATAATTCTTATTATAAGCATGATACATATGAAACACTTTTAAGGCATGATCTCCATACTTAATTCATTATATCCCTCGTATACATCTTTAATGAATTATGTTAAATAACACGGATAAGACATGTAAATAAAATGTGAAATTTTATTCTGGTTCTCATATCATACGTATCATGATTCAGGGAGGTTCAATCCTATTGTTGAAACCCAACCCATTTTCATGGACGGTTGTAAACTCCAGAGTTCCTGATCATATGGCCTAAAAACACATGAATTTACAAAATCCAAAAAAATAACATGAGACTAATTTACAACCTATGATACATAAAAAAATTCACTAACATACCCCTGATTTTATATTTATGGACTCAACACCTAATAAATTTGTTATGGTGACCAGTCCCATATCTGGATTTGGAAGTGATTCACTATAAAATATTAAATCTATAATAGAATCTTTAATTAGAGATTAATTCCTCCCCAAAATGGTGAGATGTACATTCCCTCCAATCCACTTGACCAATGTGAGATCATAAGCAGCATTGGGTCTGAAACCCCAAATGGTTATTTTTTTTGAAATCTATTATGTGATTTATAATAAATATATGTTCCTTTAGGTATTTCACTGAGATATCATAATGGTAAACCCAATTATAATTATTTTGAAACCATAATAAAAAAAAACTATCATAATTAATTATCGATACCTACCTTCATTAGAAGAAAAATAGTGATGTCTATGTGAATATGGAAGTGATAAAATTTAATGAAATCCATTAACTATGTTTTCCAATTCATATAATAAAAAGAATACGTTTTCTATTCGTTTAATTATATTCTATTTCACCATTAATATAAAAAAAATTATCCAAATGTTAAACTCTCTAAAAATAACCAAATGACCAGTTGAACTAGCATCAGGACTTGTTTTTATCACTTACATAAGTAATGCTATGCCTGATGTAAAATATTTCAATAATATAACTTAATAGATGTTCCCAGGAAATAAGAAATTTTTTTCTTTAATATATTATAGGATCATGAAATGGAAAAACCAACAACAAGAACAAATACTTGATTTACCCGTGTATAACTAATTGAGCATGTTTCATACTAGAGAAGATACACTGATGGAGACCTTATTCATTTTTTAATTTGTGACCAGATACTTGAAAGACCCTAAAATTATAAAATAATACCATTTTTTATATCATATGATAGACAAAAGACCAATCTTTTCCTAGCTAATAAATATGTTCATTTTTTTAATCCATTTGATTTATTGTGGAACACGCAACCCCTGATATAAATGAACCATAAAATATTATACCATTATAATTTAAACATTTTATTTTCATGTATGAATATTACTAACCAAATTTTGAAAATATTTTTTTATCATTTTCTTTCTACAAAACACTAACCATTGAAAATAAATAAATATTTTCATTTCTGAAATACTTTATTTTTCTAAAAAAATATTTAGTTTTGATTTGAGAACATAATTAAAAATAATATTTTACCATGTTAGAACTTTTATTGAATTAAATAAAATTTATATTTTAAATAATCATATAAAAATTATTTGGGGGTAAATTATTGTGCTTTTTATGATATGTTTCTTTTTTCAATGAATAGTAAAATAATGATATTTATTAAAAACTAATGTTTTATTTAAATAGATTTCAAGGGTATATTATATTTAAAAATGTATTTGAAGTAAATTAAGATAAATTATATTTTTATTTAAAATCATTACATCATTTTAAACTTTTTCATTTTTAATTCTGATAATAAAACCTTCTATATCTATGATAATTTTTTTGGTAACCCATTTTTTATCATGTTTGAAAGTTTAATTTTAAAAAAAATGATTACACATATGAGAATTTAATTTTTTAAAAAAGGATTCCATTTTTTTAAACTAATTAATTTTAAATTAACAATTATTAGAAAATATTTTTTAGTAAAATTAATTGTGAAAATAGTAAAAAAAATTATTGTGGTTACGGTAAAAATGGTTTTACCATAGGGAAAACTATAAAGATAAATGCTATAATGACCTAAAATTTAAGAAATTATTAATTTGTGGACCTATTTACCCATTATTATATCCAAAATTATAACCTACAATAATTTTGAATATTTTTTCAGGTGAATGACTATCATTTTGGATTCTTTTGGGATATTTGCATGTAATTTCTAAGAGGGTTAGTTATTCCCACTTATGAAAGCGAACCCCCTCCATTAACATATAAAACTCTAAAAATAAATTTTATTGGGAAAATAAATCCCAAATAACATGCCAACATTCTTATAAAAATTTTATATAGGGTCTTCTCAAAACACCAACATCGGAGTCCTTAAAAGGAGAATGTATAGAGGTTTCTCGTAGAGAATTTAATTGTCTTAATAGATTCCTATCATTTTTATTATTTAATTTCCAACATAAATTATATATTACCACATATAAAATAATAAAACTAATATATAAAATATATTTAGATGATATTAATTTGATGTATTTATATTTATCCATTTCTACCTCCATCAAATGAGAAATAAAACTATTGATTTTGAGAACAGCGGGGTACCACCTCATGGATAGAGTGAGTTTGATTACCACCACCAAATTTCATTTATTGATGTAATTTTGGATTTAAAACATGTGTACGATATTTAAAATATTTTTATACTTATATAATTATAATATCACATATACCTTCTTACATTCTATTTGTTTTGAAATACAATAACATCACTTGTGTGTACATCGGACTATTGCCTCACCAAGTGTTGTGATTATTTTTTCAATTAAAATTTACATGGAATTTAATGAGTATAATAGTAATTGATATTATTCATATATATGATTAATATATCAAAAAATTCATTTCCCTTTCAACCTTTATAGAAATGTTAATTTTATTGTGTGTGTGTATGGCCAATCGTCTCCACGAAGCAATGTGATCTTTTCCCATATTAAAATATAACTAATGATTATAAGAATGAAAAAAATGAAAAAAAATCTATATATAACATTAATGTAGTTATTTATATTATATAATTAATTAATATGGGCCAAAACATGAACATTCATGAAAATAAACACATATAAAAATAAGGCAATTAATATCTAAAACAAAGAAAATAATGAATTACTATTATCAAATGGATGGTAAAATGTTATAATATGATCATATATGATCTTTAAAACATTAATATGGTTATCTTTAAAATAAATAAAATTACTAAAACCTGTATACCTTATTCTAAAGGCTATTCAACCAAAAGGATTCTTGAGATAAGAGATTTCCATCCCACTTTTTCACTAATATGAGGAACATTCTCTATCCACCAACTATTTATTTTATGTTATGTATGTACATCCAAAAAATGTATTTTAAAATTACTAAATGAAAATTATTTGTATTTAAATATCTGTGTGATGATCTCCCTTTCATGGGTTTTTCAGTTCTATAGTGACCAAACCGGTAAGGGACATCATCTCAATTTCACATCATTCAGGAATATTGTAATATTATGCTCATAATTTATTTTATATGGTATATATACTACCCCATTGAAATTTAATATCACAATTAAATAATAAATAGTTTTATTTTATGTTTCAATTTGAATTATTTAATCTAAGATGATTTTTATTGAAAATTACCAACTAGTAAATAATTTCATCACTCAATTTCTTTTCATTCGGTTATAATATTTTCTTATTGTATTTGATATTCTATTATTATGTGAATGCTTAATTTTTACTATATTATGTTTTATATACACTTATTTTATGTTTATTTAACTTTGAAACATATAATTGATTCATTGGTAATTTCTCAATTCAACATTTTGATCATTGTATCAAATTTCATCATAATTAACATTTCTTTAATAAAGATTGGTTTATATGATAAATTTAAATTTTATGTGGTATATATACTACCAATTTGATATATTTAAAATTAACACAGATTTATCCACGATGGTTAATGTTTCAATTATTGTTGATCCATATTTTTCGTATTGTGGATATAAATATCTCCCAAAGAATATTAAATTCTTACATATGATGTTTACAGTGAAATTTAGTTTATTAACTGGTGATGTATTTATTTATATATGTTCTTTAATAAATGGGTGTATTTTGTCATAGGAATATTATTCAGGAATTAAATTAATTAATCAACATATGATAAATTATTTGAATATGTATTTACTGGTGGGACCCTTAATGATATATCACCTAATGCAGTGGTAGTCTTTGGTGATGAATCAGTAAGATAGAATTAAATTGGATTCAACCTATATTTTTAAACAATACTGTGAATGGTCTTGTTTGTATATGTATCGGTTTCCTAAAAACATTGCATTAAATGATTAATAATTTCATTCATTAAGAATTTAGTTATTGTTATTTATGATATTTTAATAATGATAATATCTATTAATGCATTTCATTATCCATTTGATGATTAAATGAAAAGTTTTATCAGATGTGTACCATTCCATATTTATTTTGTCTTATCTTATTATCCATGAGATCCTCAAATTGATATTATGGTAGGAAGAAATTAATTCTTAGTTAATTGATAAAATGGAATGTGTGATTAAGTATTTACCATTCAAAATTATTAATACATTATCTTATTATCTGTGTGATTTTTGTAATGATATTATATTTTGATTTATTCCATTCTAATATTATTTATGTAATGGAATGTGTTTTCAAATATTTACCATTCAATACATATTTTATCTTATTTAACAATATAATTCAGTTTATTAATAAAATGACATGTGTTTTTGTTATTTATCATTACATATTGATTATTATCGAACAGATTTTTTTCTGATATTAACTATGGATTTATTTCAATCTCAGTTTATTTATTTCATGGGATGTGTGTTTAGATAATTTCATTTCCAAGTTGATTTTTCTTATTGATTCATTATATCCACCACCACAATTAACTAATACATTAAATTTAGTCTCACCCTTATTTTTAATGAGTTCACAGGAATATAAGAATTGTAATAAGAATGACTTATAAAGATATGATAGAGGGAATAATGATACTCTTTATATAATGTTTGTAATTTGTGTTTTAAATTAAAATAAGAGAATCATATATGTATTTAGTTTACTATGTTCATTAAACTATTTAATCCTTTGGGATGTTATTCATTATATCTTGTCTAAATTTTAAAAATGACTCCATCTACAAGATACTAGTGTTCAGGCCACTACATACTACACTCACAAACATGACATTGAACATAGATCATTTCTTTACCAAGAGAATTGTTGAGCCCTCTGGAAGTTGCTGAATTCATTCCTACGATTGTTGTTTTAATAATCACAAATCGTTATTACTTAATCCGGTTGGACTTCTCATAAACATAGTCACAATCTATTAGTGAATCTGTTATCATGTTTTTTATCTATGTTTTTATTGATTTACAAGTATTTTGGAAGTCTTATGGATCAAACAGACAACGGTCGAGCCGATCCAATATCAAGACAACGGTCGTACCGATCCAATATCAAGACAACGGTCGCACAGATCCAATATCAGAGGACAACGGTCGTACCGATGAAAATCAGTCACCGATGCTGATCAATCTGACTCGCCGATGCCGATCAATATGACTCACCGATGCTGATCGAATGACACACTGATGCAAATGAGTCACCGATCAATCTGACTCACTGATGCTGATCAATATGAGCCACCGATGTTAATCAATCTGAGTCACCGATGCTGATCAATCTGACTCACCAATGCTGATCAATCTGAGTCACCGGTGCTGATCAATCTGAGTCACCGATGCGGATCAATCTGAGTCACCGGTCAGGACACACCGATGTCTAGCCACCAATGCAAATGCTGATGACCTACCGATCACTTGAACTCATCGATAGTCATAAAAAACTATTTGAATTCCTTTATCTTTATCTTTATTTAATCTAACCAACGGTCATATCAGGTATATTCTAATGCTATGTCAATTAATTAATAAAGGTTGTTGGATGTCAGGAAACTGTACCTCGTACCAGCGGAAAGGAAACCTTTTCTGTCTTCCGAAGCACGTGACATAAATACAAGAAGACACTGCTGCTAGAGCAACTCAAGAGGAATACAGAAGAAGAAGAAAGATAGAAGAGAACACACGAGATATACTAAAAAAAGGAGGAAGAACCAAGAAGAATAGAAGATACATATCAAGAGATTGCACAGAACCTCATACACAATTAAGCCTACTCAAGAAGAGTTCTGTGCATACAAAAGAACATAGAAGACCTTCATCGACTACATCTCACTACCTATGAACCTGAAGAATACGACACTCTGCTTCTCAAACAAAATGAGAAGAGGACTCATAATTACTTATGATCAAATCAAAAAGAGTCTATTGCTGCACTGAAATCACCAGAGCAATTTCTAAACTCTGCTTCTCTGCTCTGTGATTCATTTATTCTACATTTTGAGCCGTGTGTGTTATCTGCTGTATTAAACACACACACTGACTCCTATACTTTAACTGGAGGATCTGTAAATCCTCAGCAAACCTTTTTATACTTCATTTCCCACTGTGGATAGTGGTAGAGGTTGTGTGTGACCTGGACAGCTGGTTGCTGTTGTTTTGTTTCCCAAGAATAACAGTGGTAGAGGTCTTGGACCTGGACAGTTGCGAACAGTTGAACCCCGATCCAGGGTGTGGATCATCTTTATAAACTTTTGAGAGGACTAAGTCTCGACTTGAGACTGAACCTCTTGGTTAACTCTTTTGTGTTTTTATTTAAAGTTTATATCCATACTATATATATTTATTTCATATTCCACTGCTATTACTTTGAAATATAATTTTTTTTTCAAAGCTACTTTGATAGTTAAACTCGGAAGTGTTTATATTTAATGTATACCGGTAAGTTAGTTTCAAAAGTTAATTTAATCATAAGATTAAGTTATCTGAGAACTAATCAATCTTTGAGAAACTAATTGAACCTTTATAATCTATATAAATTCACTACAGTTTAATTTGTTTTTAAAATTGGGGGATTTTAATAGAAATTGTTTTTAATTGAAATTTTAATTGGATCTCAATTCACCCCCCCACTTGAGTATCCACTCCGTCCAACATTTGGTATCAGAGGCATAAAAATATTTTCTAAAGTACTCTGCTTTTCAACTGTGATTTTAGTTGTATTTTAATGTTCTTAAAATTTCTGTTATTTCTAAATTTTTATCTATTTAAAATTCATTATGTTATATCATGGATAATAAGCTTGAGGGTGTTGCTACTAACCGGCCACCTTTTTTCAATGGAAATAACTATGCTCAGTGGAAACTCCAAATGAAAATTCATCTTGAAAGCATAGGTTTTGACATTTGGACTGCTATTGAATCTGAATATAAAATTCCCATTACTGCTAGATCTACTTGGGATGAACCTACAAAGACTACTTACAATAATAAATGTAAAGCTATGAATGCCCTGTACTGTTCTCTAGGAGATGAAGAATTTAATAGAATTTATGCTTGTAAAACTGCATATGAAATTTGGGATACCTTAGATGTTTCTCATGAAGGAACAAAAATGTTAAGGAGATGAGATTGAATACCTATACTATTAAGTATGATAATTTTAAAATGAAGCCTGAAGAACCCATTTCTGATATGTATTTCAGGTTCAATGAAATTGTCAACACAATGACCTCTCTGGGAAAGGATGTTCTAGCAAAGGAACAAATCATGAGAATTTTGAGATGTCTACCTGAAAGATGTAGATGAACCACTGTCTCCATTAGAGAATCGTGTGACATTGGAGAACTGCCAGTCAAAGAACTAATTGGCAAACTGCTGATGTATGAAGAGGAACTCAAGGTGAATAAAGAAGAAGATGATGAACCTTGAAGAAAGTCTGTTGCCTTCAAAACTACAAACTCAAAGAACAAGGATAAGGAAACACTTCGAGCTATAAATGAAAGCTCAAGCTGTGAAGACAGTGAGAGTGACTCTGACAGTGATGCTGAGATGGATCACATTGCCAGAAGATTTAAAAAATTTTATAGGAAGAAGTTTTTCAGAATGTCAAACTACAAAGGTATGTATGGTAACAAGGGACATTGGAAAAATGACTGGAAGAAATATGATAAATCATATGAAGTTGTATGTTATGAGTGTAAAAGGAAAGGACACATAAAAGCTGACTGCCCAAAGCTGAAATACAGGAAGAAGTATGTATACAAGGACAATAAGTTTAAAAAGGCCATGAAGGCTACTTGGAGTGCTTCTGAGGACAGTTATAGTGAATCTGAAGTTTCTGAAACAGAACACAGAAACAAGGCAAACATGTGTTTCATGACAAACACTTCTGAGGTAACATCAGAAACTCCTGCTTCTAATTCATATTATTCTGGAGATGATTTTGAATGTGATAACATTTATAAATCTGAACTATTTAATATTGTGATATGTTAGAAGAAACATGCAATGAACTTAAGGATAAATACAAATCATTAAAGAAACAGCATGCTCTCACCACTACAGTTAAAACTGAACTCACTATTGAAAAAGAGAAAAATGATCAACTGTTAAAGGAGAACACTGAATTGAAATTATCTAATGAGCAACTCATAAAGGATTTATAGAAATTTACCAATGTTAAGGAAACTCTAACTCAAATGCTAGGAAAACAAGTTACACCAAAGTACACTACTGGAATAGGTTACAAACCTGGACAGAGATAGTTGACCAAGAATAGATTTATTCCTAAATCTGGACAGAATGTAACTAGCTCTGGAACTTCATACGCCTCAACCAGTTATATTCATAGTTATGGATCTAATAAGGTTTATCTTTCAATTAATGGTGATTCTACAAATTATATAAGACCCATTAGACAAATATGGGTACCTAAAGTATTATTGGCTAACCGGTCTGGACCCAAGAAAATCTGGGTACCAAAATCATTTCCTGTTTAAATCTGTTTTGTAGGAAACCTGCTTAAAGAGATCCTGTAGAAATACCTGGTACATGGAAAGTGGATGTTCAAGACATATGTCAGGAGACTTTTCATGCTTTAAAAGCTTAGTCAAAGTTGATGGAGGTTTTTTTACCTTTGGTGACTATTCTAAAGGGAAATTCATTGGGTTAGGCCAGATGGGTAACACTAACTCAGTATTGATTTCTAAAGTTTTATTTGTTGACGGACTTAAATACAATTTATTAAGTATCTCTCAGTTATGTGATGATGATTTTTATGTTAAATTTGAACATGATTCCTGCAATGTTTTAATTTCTAAAAATGCTTTAGTGTTTTCTGCTTTAAGAAATGAAAATGTTTATGCTGTCGACTTAAATTCCTTGGCTAAACAAAACATTACGTGTTTAAATGCTTTTCAAAAAGAGTCTTGGCTTTGGCACAAAAGATTAGGACACTGCAATGTGCATTCACTTAGAAAACGTGCTAGGAAGAACTTAGTAAGAGACCTACCCAAACTTGAATTTCCAGCATACAAAATTTGTAATCCCTATCAAAAGGGAAAGCAACATAAAGTTTCTTTCAAATCAAAGAAAGAAGTGTCAACTTCTCAACCTCTCGAGTTGGTTCACATGGATTTATTTGGACCTTCTAGAGTTTCTAGTTTAAATGGGAAGCGCTATGTCTATGTTCTTGTAGATGACTTTTCTAGATATACATGGGTATATTTTCTAGCTCACAAAAGTGAAGCTTGTTCATACTTTGTTAAATATTCCAAGTCTGTAGAGAACTTTAGTGGACTTAAGATTAAGACCCTGATAAGTGATCATGGCCGTGAGTTTGAAAATCATGAGTTTGAATCTTACTGCTCACATAGTGGCTATTGTCGCAATTTCTCTGCCCCAGGACACCTCAACAGAATGGTGTAGTAGAAAGAAGGAATAGAACCCTGCAAGAAACTGCTAGGACTATGCTCAATGAGTATGACCTACCTATTTATTTTTGGGCTGAAGATTTCAATACCGCTTGCTATGTTATTAATAGAGTCTTGATTAGACCTGTTCTTAAGAGGACCCCTTATGAGTTATGGAACCATAAGAAACCTAAAGTTAACTAATTCAATGTTTTTGGATGCAATGTCTTTATTCTTAATACTAAAGATAATCTTGACAAGTTTGAATCGAAGAATGATGAAGTAATTTTCCTAGGTTACTCTACTTCTAGTAAAGCCTATAGAGTTTTCAATAAAAGAACCAAATGTGTGGAAGAATCTATTCATATCAAATATGATGAAACTGATCCACATGAACCTAAGACCACTCTTGAAAATCTTGAAGATGATATCTCTGGTTTGAACCTTAATGATAAAAATAGTGGACCTGAAGTTAAAACATCCAGCTCTGGAAACTCTCTAAACCCTGCTTGTGTTGAACCTCAACCTGTAGATGAACCTGGAATCTCGAGTCCTACCTTTACTAGATCAACTAGGATTCTGAGGAATCATCCCTTAGATGATGTTGTAGGAGATCTTGATAGAGGGACACAGACTTGAGCTTCTCTTAGAAATCAGGTTGAACATCAAGCCTTCTTATCACAGCTAGAACCTATGAATAACAATGATTCCATCAATGATGAATTTTGGGTAATAGCTATGCAAGAAGAACTAAATCAATTTGAAAGAAACAACGTCTGGAAATTAGTAGAAAGACCTAAGGGCACTATAACCATAGGCACAAAATGGGTTTTTAGAAACAAAGTAGATGAATCTGGAAACATCATTAGAAACAAAGCTAGGCTAGTTGCACAAGGTTACAATCAAGAAGAAGGAATTGACTATGAGGAAACCTTTGCACCGGTAGCTAGATTAGAGGCAATTAGGATCTTACTTACTTATGCATCACATCTGAATTTCAAGTTATATGAAATGGATGTGAAAAGTGCTTTTTTAAATGGTTTTATTGTTGAAGATGTTTTTGTAGAACAACCACCTGGTTTCACAAATCCTTATTTTCAAAATCATGTTTTTAAACTTTCTAAAGCCTTATATGGTTTAAAACAAGCTCCAAGAGGTTGGTATGAAATACTTTCAAACTTTCTTATTTCAAAAGGATTTACAAAAGGAATAGATGATCCCACTCTATTTATAAAAAGGTTTTCCCAAGATTTTTTAATAGTACAAATCTATGTTGATGATATTATTTTTGGATCTTCTAAAAATTCTTTATGTACTGATTTTTCAAAGGTTATGCAAAATGAATTTGAAATGAGCTTAATGGGAGAGCTTAAGTACTTTCTTGGATTTAAAATCTTTCAAACTAAAGATGGCATTATTCTAAATCAATGTAAATATACTAAGGATTTGTTAAAACGTTTTGGTTTGGATAGTATTATGGAAAGTGATATACCAATGAGTACTACCTGCAAATTGGATGTTGATGAAACTGGGAAAACAGTTGATCAAACCAATTACAGAGGTATGATTGGGAGCTAGCCTTATCTTACTGCTAGTCGACCAGATATTATGTTTAGTGTGTGTATGTGTGCTAGATTTCAAGCTAATACTAAAGTGTCACACTTACTGGCTGTTAAAAGGATTTTTAAATATCTTAAGTATACTGTAAATTTAGGTTTGTTTTATCCAAAAGGACAATCTTTTGACCTAACCAGTTATTCAGATGCTGACTTTGCTGGATGCAAGTTAGATATGAAAAGCACATCTGGAACATGTCACTTACTTAGAAAATCACTAGTATCATGGTGTAGTAAGAAACAGAACTCATTTGCATTATCTACTACTGAAGCAGAATACATCGCTGCTGGTAGTTGCTGTGCACAGATTCTGTGGATGAAACACACATTATTGGACTATGGATTTGATTTTAAACATGTTTCAATTAACTGTGACAATACTAGTGCAATTAACATATCTAAGAATCCCGTGTCTCACTCTAGGACTAAGCACATTGATGTCAGACATCATTTTCTAAGAGATCATTATCAGAAAGGAGATATCTCTCTAAAATTTATTAACTCTGAACATCAATTAGATGATATATTTACAAAGCCTTTATGATCTGAAAGAATGAAGTTTATTAAAAATGAGTTGTGTATGATTGATCTGTGAAACTAATCTGTGAAACTGATCTGTGAAACTGATCTGTGAAACTGATCTGTGAAACTGATTTGTGAAACTGATCTGTGAAACCGATCTGTAAAACTGATCTGTGAAACCGATCATTAAAACCCATCTGTCACACCGGTCTGTCAAACCGATTCTTTGTATTACTTTTTATTATGTTGTAATTAATTAATTAATTTCTTTTATCCTTTTTATGGGAACCCTAAATGATAAAATAAATGATACACAGCTATTTCTCTTCCCTAAACCATTGAAATTTCATTTCCCGCCGAACCCTTCAACTTCTCTTCTCCTCTACCTTGAACCTTTGAACTCCTGCTTTCCCCAAAATCTTTGAATGGATAAGAAAAAGAGACTGATCAAAGGATCAGACAGTCATGTACCTCCAAAGCGTGCTCGAGGTGAGTCGAGTAGTACCTCTCAACGATCAATAAATCCGAACCTGGAAACTCGGATTGTTGCTGTGGAATGAGAAGTCAGTTCAGCCTGGCTTTTATCAAGTAAGTCACTGTTGCTGCATGTTCTTGAATGGCAATGATGGACAGACTGGTTTTCAGACAACTCACGAGTAGATTACCCGAAGCTGGTACATGAGTTTTATATGAATCTGAAAATCACTCTAGATGGTGTGGAGGCTGCCCGGATGTCGTCTGAAGTAAAAGGAAAGAAAATATCCTTTTCATCTAAACAGTGGGGAGAGTTCTTAAATGTACCCCATGAGGGTCGGTATGAGGATTATGCTGGGAATATTCCTCCAATCACTGATTACTTCTCTTATGAATTACCTCAAGAGCATTTTACTGGAAACAAAGAGTCGAGGAGAATCACAGCCTCAGAGTTGGATGGTGAGTGCAGACTTCTTTTCAAGTTTATTCAGCACCAACTTTGCCCTAGGAGAGGAGATTTTGCTGTTGTAATGTACCAGGATGTTTTCCTGTTGTTTCTTCTTAAAACCCATGAGAAGATCAATTTGTGTAGATATGTGATGGTGCACATAGTTGGAATGGTAAAACTGTCCAACAAAGCGACTGCCTTATTTTACTTCAAGATGATCTCTACTATGCTCAAGAATCTAGAATGTGTTGATGAAGATGATGAAATAGCTGGAACAGATCATCCTTTCTGTCTCAACAAAGAGATCTGCAAGAGGATGGAAATCAATTGGAATCCATGGAAGAAGTGTTGGGTTGCTGATGAAGACAAGCTGTATGAAGCCTACAATCCCACAGACCATGGAAAGTGGCCTAAGGGTTTGAGAGACCATGGTTTGAAAGCAAATGAGGAACCAGTTTATTCTGATGATGAGGAAGAGGATGAAAGAAATGAAGCTACCAAAGGTCAAATAATGGAAGAAGCTGAGACAGAAGATGGAAGTGTGTCACCTCCTGGTGATAGGAGTGATCCTGATATAGTGAGTCCAAATAAAAGAATAGATTTTGGACCTGCTAGTCCACCTTTGGTCTTACCTGAATCTGAACCAATTCTTGGTGATGAAGAAGATACTGACACTGAAGTTTCTACCAGTGAAGACTCTGAGAAGAGTGATAATGAGAAAGGTGGTGATGATGATGGTGATGATGATGGTGATGATGATGGTGGTGATGATGATGGTGTTAACCGACCTATAGATGGTCTGGCTTAACCTTCAATAGAACCACAAAAAAGTATTGATGATGATGATGATGGTGTTAACCAACCTGTAGATGGTCTTGTTGTACCTCCAATGGAAACACATCAAACAGTACCAGAAATAGATGCCACTGGCAAGAGAGAATCACCAGAAATCAGTGGAACAACAAGTTATGAGAAACCGAAATATACCTTGTGTGCTGCTGTTTGCGATGACTACCTTGGTTTTGCTGTTTTGGGCATAGACTATTCTGAAGAAGAAGTGGAAATGTCAGAATCTACTGTAGTTATGAAGAAGATCCTCCCAAGTGAAGCAAGATCTGCTCCTGTTGTTGATTCTACAGATGTTCATCTGCCTGGTTCTGCAATCTCTCAAGCTGATTTTGATAAGTTTAAGACTGAATTGCTGGCTACTGTGTGAGATACAGTCAGAGAATAAATTTCCAATGCCCTTACTCAAGTGTCTCTGCAAGTTTCTGAAGCATCGTTGGAAGCTTTCTCACAAAGAGTATCGAATGTTGTGAAGCCAGACCTGGCCGATACTGGTGAGCTTATTGGCAGGCACATAGCCTCTCTGAACCAGACTATGAAGGATCTTCACACTGAATTAGTATCTTTATCAAGCGAATTTAGATCAACCATCTCTGGTATGATGGAACTGTTAAGTAATTTAATTGAACATCTCAACAAGCCTGATTTGAGAAGATTGAAAGCTGAGATAACTCAAATAGTTAGCAAAGCCAGTACTTCCAAAGTAACCAAAATCACTACCTTTGAGCTAGAGGCTCTAAGGGAGGTTGTGCATGATGAGTTATAAGCTATTAGACAAGTTCTTGATCTGGATTCTTTAAAGAAAATGAAGGAGCACTGTGATCACAGTCATGAAATGGCAACCGTATATTCAGCAGATGCCAAAACGGCTCTGAAAGAGATCAAGGAAAAGGTTGATCATTACTTTTAAAAGATTTATACAAAGCATGAGATGGCTGCAAATATCAAGGTGTTGGCAGAGAATCTAAAACTACCTCCAGTCACTGAAGATTTCAAGGCTCAAGTTCGTCAGTTGCAAGATTTTACTCCTACCTTGGAACAGTTCATGGAGAATAAAGATGATTTTGAGAAGGCTATGCAATCTGGTGAAGAAGTCATCCAGGACTTCATTAATCTTTTGAAGCCTTATTTGGATGCACAGGCCACTGCAATTGTACTCCCTACTTCTGAACCTCTTAGTGTATCTGATATTGCTCCAAATCAGCTTTCGGTTGATCATGCTCTATCTTAGTTAAGACCAGTTCCTCAGCCAGCTTCTCAACCAGCTCCTTCTCCTCAATAACAACTCTCTATAGCACCTTCTCCTACACCTGCCAGAGTTGTCCTACCACCTCTTCAGATTCACCCAGTATAGCCTGCCTCCAAGTCTTCCAACTTCCCCTCTATTGATCCCAAAGACAAAGGCAAAGCCCCTTTGTATCCCCAGAAATAGTTGTGTATTGTTTTTGATCGGGTGAACTATGTGTTGGTTATAATCTTCTGTACTTTATAAAATATTTTTTTCTCTCTCTCTATTCTCTATGCTGCCTTCTTCTTTAATCTCTTATTTGTATGTTTTCCCTCCTTTTTGATTATCACAAAGGGGGAGAAGGATGTATATATATGGGGGAGATAATGATCAATATCTAAGGGGGGGATCAATCTCTAAGGGGGAGATTAATATTTATGAGGGAGATTTAATTTCAGGGGGTGATTTAATTTTAGGGGGAGATTTATATCTCATTATGTTTTTATTAATTTTTTTTTAAAGATTTGTGATTATCAAAAAGGGGGAGATTGTTGACCCTCTGAAAGTTGCTGAATTCATTCCTATGATTGTTGTTTTAATAATCACAAATCGTTTTTACATAATCCGGTTGGATTTCTCATAAACATAATCACAATCTATTAGTGAATCTGTTATCATGTTTTTATCTATGTTTTTATTGATTTACAAGTGTTTTGGAAGTCTTCTGGATCAAATAGACAACGGTCGCACCGATCCAATATCAAGACAACGGTCGCACCGATCCAATATCAAGACAACGGTCGCACCGGTCCAATATCAAGACAACGGTCGCACCGATACAATATCAAGACAACAGTCGCACCGATCCAATATCAAGACAACGGTCGCACCGATCGAATATCAAGACAACGGTCACACAGATCCAATATCAGAGGACAACGGTCGCACCGATGCAAATGAGTCACCAATGCTGATCAATCTTACTCCCCGATGCCGATCAATATAACTCCCTGATGCTGATCGAATGACACACCGATGCAAATGAGTCACCGATCAATCTGACTCACGGATGCTTATCAATCTGAGTCACTGATGATGATCAATCTGAGTCACTGATGCTGATCAATCTGACTCACCGATGCTGATCAATCTGAGTCACCGATGCTGATCAATCTGAGTCACCAATGCTGATCAATCTAAGTCACCGGTCAGGACACACCGATGTCTAGCCACCAATGCTGATGCTGATGACCTACCGATCACTTGAACTCATCGATAGTCATAAACAACTGTTTGAATTTCTTTATCTTTATCTTTATTTAATCTAACCAACGGTCATATCAGGTATATTTTAATGCTCTGTCAATTAATTAATAAAGGTTGTCGGATGTCTGGAAACCGTACCTCGTACCTATGGAAAGGAAACCTTTTCTGTCTTCCGAATCACGTGACATAAATACAAGAAGACTCTGCTGCTGGAGCAACTCGAGAGGAATACAGAAGAAGAAGAAAGATAGAATAGAACACATGAGATATACAAAAAAGGAGGAAGAACCAAGAAGAATAGAAGATACATATCAAGAGATTACACCGAACTGCATACATAATCAAGCCTACTCAAGATGAGTTATGTGCATACAAAAGAACATTGAAGAACTTCATCGACTACATCTCACTACCTATAAACCTGAAGCATACGACACTCTTCTTCTCAAACAAAACGGGATGAGGACTCAGAATTACTTCTGATCAAATCCAAAAGAGTCCAGAGCTGCACTGAAATCACCAGAGACATTTCTAAACTCTGCTTCTCTGCAATGTGATTCATTTATTCTACATTTTGATCAGTGTGTGTTGTTTGCTGTATTCAACACACACACTGACTCCTGTACTTTATCTGGAGGATCTGTAAATCCTCAACAAACCTTTTTATACTTCATTTCCCAATGTGGATAGTGGTAGAGGTCGTGTGTGACCGGGACAACTGGTTGCTGTTGTTTTTTTCCCACGAATAACAGTGGTAGAGGTCTTGGACCTAGACAATTGTAAACTGTTGAACCCTGATCCAGGGTGTGGATCATCTTTTTAAACTTTTGAGAGGACTAAGTCTCGGCTTGAGACTGAACCTCTTGGTTAACTCCTTTGTGTTTTTAGTTAAAGTTTATATCCATACTATATATATTTATTTCATATTCCGTTGCCATTACTTTGAAATATAAATTTTTTTTTCAAAGCTACTTTGATAGTTAAACTCGCAAGTGTTTATATTTATTGTAAACCAGTAAGTTAGTTTCAAAAGTTAATTTAATCATAAGATTAAGTTAAATGAGAACTAATCAATCTTTGAGAAACTAATTGAACCTTTATAATCTGTATAAATTCACTACAGTTTAATTTGTTTTTGATATTGGGGGATTTTAATAGAAATTGTTTTTAATAGAAATTTTAATTGGATCTCAATTCACCCCTCCTCTTGAGTATCCACTCCGACCAACAAGAATGTTCTGGAACCATAGTTGTGGATGTAAAATCTGTCAGTTTTTAAACAACATCACACCCATGATGCCTTTAGCTTCAAGTGGAGAAAGAAATTGTCCAAGAATACCACCAAAATGGTATATTACCCACCCTTGTGGATGCACCTAGTTGTCTGTTGATGATGAATCCATCATGTATTTCTCATTTATGAAAATTTTCAATGAGACCAGTTGGAATTTTAACACCACAAACTGCATCGAAAAGTTTTACATAGAGCATGGAAATACATACCTTATTTACATTAAGAAGGTGTACTCTTTTATGGATCTTTATAATTTCAGGAAAAACCTAAGAGGGATCAGATCAACATCCATCAATAGTGTCATCCCGCCATTGCCACTCAACCGCATACTAAGAGAACCATCAGATGTGTTCCAACCTGGAAAATCATGAACATGAACTAAGAAGGTTTGTAAAGGTATTGAATCTGAAAATAAATGGGGGTTTTATTATATCCCCACTTACACTGATGAAACCCATTCTTGTCCTCTTGCATAAATTCTCAACATTTAAAATAATTGGACAATAATTTTACCAATATTCAAATTCCAATGTAATAAAATTAAACAATTATAAATATCTTTTTTTGAAAAATCCTCCTGAAATATAAATTTAATTCATAATTTTCAACTAACAATCTAAAATGAATAATTTTACATTTAAATTTTGATAAGTTATGGAACTTATCAATTCATTCATTCATTCTCTAGATTTCATAATTATTAATCATTCTAAATCATGATCGATATTACTTTTAAATATTTTCACTCAAAATACATGATAAAAATTCAAGAATTGTAATGCTCATATCATGATAAAATTATCCTTATACATAATCTTATAAAATAAATAATTTATCTACATTATAAAGACAAAAGATTCATAAAATCATAATGACATTCATTGATCATTCAAATGAGTCAGAGGATTATGGTTGGTAGGAATAAATGTATAAAAATTAACTCTCAATGATGAGGCATATATTTTTATTAAAATGAATTATATAAAAATGAATTATCAATGGAATTATCCCCTTTAAATTAAAAAATTCAACTTTCCATGCTCAATAAATGTTAATGTCCAATGTAATACAGAATGAATGAATTTTCCACCCTCAAAAATATTATTTTTCTATTTTTATACTTTTTTACAAAAACATTTCAAATTTTTTTCTTGTTAAAAATTTATTCTTACAATAATACTCACATCCACCACCTAACTAAATATAATAAAAACAATAGGTATAATAATGGTGTTTTTTTATTTACCAAAATCACTACCCATTTTTACATTTTATAGTTATTTTTTTCATATTAGTTTTTTATTCAAGAAAGGAAAATAAATGAATAATCAGGAATGAATTAACCAACATAATTTATTACCACAATTGTAACCACCACACAATTTCATTACAAAGTATTTCATCCATTCCAATATGATTCCCTTCACCCTTCTCATCAATTTTAATATATGAAGAAAATACTAAGAGAAGGGGAGGAATGGATTAAAATAGATTCAAATGTGGATCTTTCCTCCCATGGTCATTCATAGTTTCTATGGGATTAAAAATTATTGATGTAAAGGTGGAATAATAAGGATAATAAATTTTTCAAATGATTCCACAATCATATTAAATGTGTGTGTTCATATTCATTGATTTTATAATTTAAATGAATGTTCTATTCAGCAAAACATCTCAAAATCACTCAAGAAATATTCAAAAGATTAAATAAGATATAATTTATCTAGAAATACTCTCAGGAATGGAACCTATGATTTTTTAAAAATTTTAAAGGAATGATTAATAATAACAAATCAAATCATAATAATTTCAAAATTTCTATGCATTAATAATTTTTGGGAAATTTCACTTACTTGAATCAATTAATTTCCTTAAATCATGAGACATCATTTTAATATAAATGATTCACAATAATCATCTAATTATATATTTTAATCATTCAATTTAATTAAATATTAAATCTAAAACATGGAATGAGAAGAATCATATGAAAACCATATCATCTAGATTATCCATGTAAAGACTAAATTCAACCACAGGAAAGTAATTAAAGTTTAAGATCAATGTGGGTTCCCAAAAATTAATGCACAGAGTCTAAAAGATGAAAATTAAAATTTAACTCCCTTTTTCAATTAATCTTAGACCTTTTCTTCCCATTTTTGGGGCCCCCATTCTATAATCTTGAACATATAAATGGAAATTAATCAATTAAGAACAAGGATAATGTCATTTAATCTCCAAAAGGTAATATGGGCGTAAAATGCTTGATAGAATAATAAAAAATGAAATTTAAATCTAAATTACTAAAATTGAAATTGAATGAACAATAATGTAAGAAAATGGTAGATTTTGGTATGATCCCCCATGTGGTTCATGAATTTTTACTATTTCTGGAGGGTAGTACCAGATGTTATCCATAATCAAATGGTTAGTAGTTCATCTTGGTCTAGAACAATAACATGATTCCTTTCCAAATATCCATTTCTCCTTATTGTGAGGAATATTTCATGGGTAGAGTATACCAGATCCATCTCCTTCGATATAATTTATAACATACATATTAGTGGTAGGATGAATTATGGATCATCCTTATTTTTTTCTATGTGTGAAACATTTTCTTATTTTTATACTATATACCCAAGATATCCTTCATTAAAAGAATAATCTAAGGGTGATTATTAATGTTCTTTAATATGAAAAATATTAAAATTTGATGAATTAATTTCAAAATATTCCATTTTATTAATAGAAGCATGTGATAGTGGTTTTTACAAATGATCCAATTAGATCTTTTCTTATACTTATTCAAGTAAATATACAATGACTTTATGGGGTTATATGTGTTTCCCAACAAGTGTAAGTTCAGATTATTTATCTTTTTCTATGGAATAACAAGGATTGAACAAATATGAAAATATAGAAAATAAATAGTGATATTCTAATGAGTTTGTATAAAATATAAAAAGAAAGAGTTCATTAAAATATAATCTCCCTGTTTTTTTTTCAGTTCAATCACATGGTCAATGATATGGTCGTCTTGATGTTGTCTCTCTAGAGATGAAGGTAGGTAGACAAGATCCTCCATCCTTTTTCAAATTCCACCACTTTGATTGTGTCTTCTGATTCCATGGACAGAGTAAGGTGCTATGATACTGCATCTTATAGATTTTATGGAATTAGGAGATCATGATTACCTCATAGTCATTCCCCAATATATCTTGATCTTGTTATTCTCCCATGCATAACAAGGTAGGAAATTCTTCTTCAACGTAAATCCACCTTATATGATCCTTTTCATCTTGGATCTGGTTCATAAAATGGTCGGGGTGTTGATATTCCTCAGGTAGGGCCTGATCATCTTTGATGTAATTCTAAAGATTAAGGATGACTATCATGAATCGTCTAGGAACATTCTCACTAGAAATTTTTTTGTAATATAATAAGTTTAGTCTGTTATCTCCTTGGACATCACTTCGAAAATTAGATTTTTCATATCCACCCTCATGCAAACTATGAATTATTTTTAACATCTTATCCCCATTATATTATTTCAAAAATATCATAAATTCATTTGAAAAAATATAAACACCATCCACCATGTACAATGGTGATTCGATAATTGGTTCTTACTCATGTTGGTAATTGTTCGATTTATTACAGAAATTATCATTTGAAAAACCATAGAAATATATTTGTTAAAATTCTGGAAAATTGCGATTTTCTTGTGTTTTATTATGGTAAATGTTTTGTGAAAGTTTTTAACCTCAAGGGAAATGGATCCAAATTGATGCATGATGATTTTTAATGAATCTTAAATCAGTATTTTAATTACTTAAGCATGAAATATTGTGGACACCGAGGTTTTGTCTCAAGAAGAAAGCTCACACAACAACAAATTTCTACAGTCAATATTTATATTATAACTAAAATAAAACTAAATAATATAATTTTGTTGAGTTTGAGTGATTCATGAAATATTAATATTAATATATTTGTGTGTGTGTGTGGAAAATAAAATGTATATGAACATATTATTGTGAAACAGAATGTAGATCCTCCTTGGAGAACCCCACTGTGAGAGTTCATCATATCTTTATTTGTTTCAAATTTACTAATTGAAAAAACTCCATAATATGTGTGAATATAAAATAATACAAATTTTAGTTAATATATGGTACACACAATGATCATTGAGATACCAAACATCCAACTACATAATCAATGGAAAATTTTGTAAAAGAGAATGTTGGGCCATTTGTGGGAAGTAGAGACCAAAATGTTTCGTACCCAATAATATCCGCATAACCTAAATCTATGAAAAAATGAACCAATATAAATGAATGAGACAAAAATTGAGATAAAATTCCCCCCCCCCATGATCTTCGTCAGGTTAGTTTTTCCATGATCATGGGTTTTATAGATTACAGTTGAGAAGAATGGGGTGGAAAGAAATAAGATTAAACTATGATAATGAGAGGAAGAAGATGAGTATAATATATTATAATGTCTTAAAACTCTTACACAGAAATGAAAAAAACTAGATAAAATGGATACATATAATTTACAATAGTTTCTAATGGATAGAGGATATATTTTTATATTAAAATGGGATGAAATTTTGGCTGTAGAATTAACCTATAAAAGTGTACACCTGATGAACCCATTTATTTAACAAAATTAGAAATTTATTATTCGAAAAATTCTTTCCAATTTTTTTTTCAGTTTTACACCAATATATATAATCTATAATCCTTGTATAGGAGCTGTTATTGCATATTTACCTTGAAATTTTATTCTGGCTAGAAATAATTGAATTTGCAAAATCGGATTTTCAATGCAATTATGTCATTGATATTGGATGATTAAAGTTGGTCCATAGTATTGAATGTTGGTATTCAGGATCATTTCTTTATCATTGTGTAATTTTAGCTCTATGTTGTAATAAATTTATTAGATAAAGGGCCATATTAAAAAATCTCATAATCTGTACCCAGATATTGATGCTTGACTTGTAATCATTTATTTGGCCTTAAAATGATGGATTCAAATTTGGGTCAAGAAAAATGAGAAGAATTATAGAATGTATTGAGGCTTAAATAAAATATATCATAAATTAAATTAGTTTTTACAATGTCATCTCCCAAATAATTAAATAAATAAAACAGTTATATTCCAAAATTAGGCAATTTTTCAATTAATCCCAAAAGATTTTGAAACCAATAAATGGGACAAACACCATTAAAATAACAATTTTTTGTATTAGAAACATTGAAACTGAAATTAAAATAAATGGAAATATTTTCTCTATCAATTCACCCACAAATAAACCATGCATTTTAATAATTAATAAAATATAAACATTGAAAATCCTAGGGAAAAATTGTTACCATTATTAAAATTCCAAAGCAACGAAATCAAACCATATTCAATTTGAAATAAAAATATTAAAATATGCACATGAAATAGAAATTATATTTCAAAATTTTCAAAGAAATAATAAAATAAAGTATTATAATTTTTCATTTTTATAAATTTTATAAGTTAACATTTCATTCATTTATGATCCTCAATTCATTATTATTAAACATAAAAAATCATGATCTACCATAATTATGAATTTTTTCTTTTATCAGTCATTATAAAAATCTGATTTGAGTTATAATCATTTCATGAAAACTTTATCCTTATCCATAACCCTTTAAATTAAATGCATTACCTACTTTTTAAAGGAAAAATAAACATAAAATCATGAAGACGTTCATTAATGGTTCAAGTGACTTTGAGGCTTAATTATTGTTGAATGGAATAATCCCCTTAAAAGAATAAACTTCCACTTTCCATTCTCAAGGTAAGGTACTGACCCAATTAACACATAATAAAGGATTTGTAAACCCCCTAGATTATTATTTAGATATTTCTAAAATTTACATTCAAATAACCATTTATTTTTTTCAGTTCTGGAATTTTTTCTTAGTATAAATCTCACATTCATAATCTAACCACAAATGATAAAAAAGTATTACTTTAGTGATGGTTATTTTTTTTCAAATCACTACATATTTTCAAATATATGGTTATTTTTGTCATTTTAATTTTTTATTGAAGAGGAGAAATTATTTAAGTAGGATGATTGAATCGAGAACCTTAATTTTCCCCATAATAAGTACCCCAAAAAATTTCAATACAACTTATACCACCCCTTCAAACATTATTCCCTTCACCCCCTCTCTTCAATTTTAAAATACAATGAAAATGATAATATGTGTGTAGAAATGGATAAAAATAGCTTAAAATGGGGCTCATTCCTAAGAAGTTCATTCATGGGTTCTATGGGATATACACGAATATATGTAATGGTGATATTCTAAGTATATGTTCTTTTTTAAAATATTAATAAATCATTTTAAATGTGTATTCTCACATTCAAATCATTGATAAGATCAAATGCATGTTTTTTAGTGATATGTCCCAAAATCACCCAAGCAATATTATTAAGAATAAATAGGATGTACGTATTTGAGTGATCATATTGATAATATAACATATTTTTTTAGATAATTTAGTAGGACATGATTGACAATTAAAATTCAATTAAAAAAAATTATAAAATCAAAGAATGAAAATCATACAAAAAATCCATTTACATCAATCAATTAATTCCCACAAATCACAAGTCCCAATTTTAATATCAATTTTTTACATTAATCATCCAATACCCCATTTGAGTCATTAACATTTAAATCTAAACAATCTAGAATTGGATTCATTATAAACTCATACCACATTGATAAATTATGTAAATTATAAATTCAAGCACATGCACACAATTTTATTTTAAAATTAGTATAGGTTCTTAGATAAAAATATATGGAGATAAAAATATAAACACTAAAGTTGACCTCCCTTATGTAATGATTCTTAGTCTTCTTTATTACACTATTTGTGGGATCATTTCTATAATCAGAAACTAATGAAATAAATTTACTTAATTAGGAACAAGGATCATTCCATTTAGTTTCTAAATGTTAATATTGAGTAATTTGTATGTTGGACTAATCTAAAACATTAAATTGAAAACTAAAATCTTAATATTGAAATTGAATGTACTGGAATGTTAGTAAAGAGAAAATCTTCGTATAATCCCCCTTGTGGGGCATGTATTTTTACAACCTCCATGAGGTAGTCTCTTATTTTTTCCAGAATTATATGTTTTCTAGATCTTCATGGAATTGATCAACCACATATGGATTTGTTTCATATTATATTTTCCCTTCTTCGGCAAGGAATGATCCACGGTTTGAGAATACCAGATCGTTCCTATTCACAATTAGGTATACCTTTCATGGATGGGGTAAGATGGAGTATGGATCATCTTTAATTGTTTAAACATGTACAACATTTTCTTATCTTTTTAGTTTCTTCTCCAGATATCCTACATAAAATAATAATAAGGGATTGATTTTGTGTGTAATTTAATGTGAAATAAATTAAAATTCCAAGAACTATTTTCAAAATATTTCCTTTAAATGATGTAATCATTATTCTCTAGTTCTTATGACAGAGCCACTGATATCTCTTCTTGTTTACCCTTGTGAAAATTTTCAATGTTTCCAAGTAGTTACTAGTATCCCTCGATAGGTGTATGTTTAGTTTGTTAATATTTTTCTAATTAATAGAAAAATTTCACCAAATATAAAATTTTTAAAAAATAAGGAGTGATTGTCAAATAAGATAGAATAAAATCATAAAATAATTTGTTCAGATGAATATCATCTTATTTAGATGGTTTTGGTTTAATAACATTTTTTCTGGTAAGTGCCTGTGGATGTTGGGTCTTATTGTTTAGGGGTAGTTAATCGCGGTCCTCCATATGTACTTAAAATTCCACATCTTAGGTGGATTCTTCCTCTTCCATAGCTATATTAACATGTAATTAGACTTGATATTATACTTTTCAAGGATTGAGGAGATAATTTTATACCTCATTCTATTTATGGAAGTCATTTATATCATGTCATCTCCCAGACATAGCTCAACATTCAATTCTTCTTCCTCCTTAAACCACTCCAGATGATCATGGTCATCTTGGATTTGGTTCTTGAAATATTAGGGATATTGAATGAACACAATATGGGAATCAACATCTTGTGAATCCTTCAAAAACACATGGAAGACTATGGGTTAATTTTCATGAACCTTTACCACTTGATAAAAATATAGAATGTTATGGGAGTACATAGTTTTAAATCGGGCCAACACTTCAAATATTTGTTTGTTCAGGTCCTCCGTCCGGGAATCTTTGAATTATTTGAGTTCTTTCCCCAATTATTTTATTTTTAAAATAACATCTAATATATTAAAAAAATATAAAAAGGTCAACCTTGGACATGGGTGAGTCAATAACTAGTTGTTTCAACTGTGGATAATTGTTCCATGAACTATTGAAATAATAATTTAGAAACATACTTGTAAATTGTTTTTAAAAAATTTGATATTTATGATTTTTTTCTGTTATTATTGAATTTTCATTCACGTATATAAAATATTAGGAAAATATAATCAATTTATGTGTGGGAATTTTTTATGGATTCTTAATCAATGTATTATTTAACTAAGAATTCACTATAGTACACACTCAGGGTCAGTCTTACGAATGAAGCACACACATAAGTGAATTGATATTGTCACTATTTATATTATAACTAATATAAAACTGAATAAAATAAAATTTAATAGTTTCAATCATAAAATATATATATATATATTTATATGTTTATATATATATGTGTGTGTTGCATAAAAATAGATGCAAGAAAAATGTTGTTAAATAAAAAAGAGGTCCTCCTAGGAGAATACCCATAGAGAACCTCCACCATCTCATTACCACTTTAAAATTTATTTAATTAACATGATCAACCATATGAATTAATATAATCTTATACCTATTTTCTTAATATATATTTCACTCAATGACCATCAAGATACCACACATTCACCACATAAATCGAGGGAAAATATTGATGAAGAAAACGTAGTGCCTCCAGAAGAAAGTGGATACATAAAGGCTCTATACCCACTAAGATCACCCATGAACTAAATATATGTATATAAAAAACATTAAAAATTAATATTCAATCATATGGTATCTACTATAAATTGACCAAGAATGAACATCCTCGAGTCAATTACTCATGATCATGGGTTTTGGAAATATTAGTTGGGAAAAACAAGGTGGAATGACCAAAAGAATAATATGAGAAAGAGAGGAGGAAGAAGAGTAAAATATATATAAAAATAATAATAATATTTCACATAAATGAAACTAAAAAACTAATTTAAATTTCCTCATATAATTTATAATATTATTTGAATGATAAGGGATTCATTGTTTAGAGGTAAAGGGCTGAATTTTTTGCTACAAAATTATCCTCTAAATCAATGTTCACAATCGAACAAATTAATGAATTTTTTTTAAAATAGAGTATTCTTGAATTTTTTTAAAAATGCATTCTAAATTTGAATCCAAACATTAGGCTTCATATTCCATGTTTATAAGAATATAAAACCTATTTAATCTGAAACTTTATTATAGAAAGGTGGTATCATTGAATTTCTATAATCTGATTTCGATTAAATTTATGGCCTTGGTATGGGCATATTAAAATTAGGCTATAATTTAGAATGTTGGTCCTCCGAATCAATGGTTTTTAATTTTATAATTTAATCTCTATTTTTTCATCTATTTATGATATATAGGTCCATATTTAAAAATTTCCAAATCTGTACATAAATTTTGTTGTATAACTTGTGAGCTACTTTTTGGCATTCAAAATATGGATTCATATATGGGTATAAAAGATTTAAATGTATCATAAGATGTATTAAATCATACAAGTCTAATTTAAAAAATTAAATTATTTATAAAATGTTAGGTACAGAAATCATAAATATATTAAAACATTTATATTCCAAATTTTGTCCAATTTATCAAATAAGCCCAAAAAATCGACTAGAACTATAAAATAAGGAGATTAACCACAAAATAACACTTTTTTGGTATTTAAAACATTTAAATTGAAATTAAAATGATTGAAAATATTTTTTCTATCAGTTATATATCTAGGAAATACCAACCCATAGGGAAAATTATAACAGATAGATATTGGATGAGACTATGTGGTAGAGTAAGCGATGAGACTGGGAACCACCAAGGAGAAGACTGTTTGGCCCCACATGGAAGAATTACGGATAATAGATATATAAGATATTTAGTATTTGACTGAACCTATGATTTGAGTACACCACAACCATCTACCGGTTATACACATCTGGCTTAAAGAGATAGAAAATACAGGCGGGGACTATTGGTGGCCATTATTGGATTCAATCTGGCTTCATGACACAAAAATAAATGTCAGATATATATCATTTATAACATTGAAATAATTATTATTGAAATAGACCTGAAACATTCATTCATTTATATTCAAATTTTTCAGATCATGGGATCATGGAAGATTATATAACATGAAATCTGAAACTGGAAACCCCAATTTAGAGTGATTCTATAATTTTTTGAATATTCTTATAGTATGACCAAGAACATAGGGTGAAATTTTCTCTTATGACCATTGGATATATTCCGTGAAACCTTATGATGTCATCATTATCATGGTATACTAATCAATAGTCTATGCTTATATAGACTATTTTTATCATAAATTGAGGTGTTTAATGAAAAATGGGTAATTATTTTGCTTCATTGGAGGTTAATATTTACACACGTGTTTATCCACATTTATATGATGTATGTTTTTTCTAATACAGAATTATTTTTTTATTATAACCATTTCATCATATGGATTAATATATGTACAGGTTCTAGTAGTGGTGGATTTGTATATACGCATCTTATCTAATAATATTCCATGTGTACCTCTCTTTAATGATGTCGATTTTGGTATTCAGCTGATCATGTGGAATTAATTTGATATATTTTGTTATATATTTTATGGACCCTAATGATATTATAGTGATGTAGGTTTTGTTGTCTGATATTGAAATGTGGCCCATTATCAAACATAGTGATTCCCATCAGAAGAACTAGTATTTTTCACTAAAAACATGTTCAGAAGCCTATGGTTATGCATTAACTATTATCCCATGAATCAGGTGAATGCTGTGAAAAGGTCCCCTTTATTAAGGATTTATGATCTCTTTGGTCAACATAAGGGAGAGAATTGGTTCTTGATGATTGAACTCAAATTTTATTATCAACAACTTTGAGTATATTAAGAGAACATATCGATGGTCAATTTATAATTTCACTATAGAAATTAGAATTTATTGGTGATACCGTTTTTTATGAAGAACAACACATAAATTATTGTTGATATTTTAAAAATTTTCTAACAGCCCTTCAACATCTTGTTTGTAATGGTCATTATTGAGGGAATTATGTTTTATTAATCAATAGAGCACACATATGTAGAGTATCTGAGGATGGTCTCAGACTTATTTTTGTAGAATCAGATATATATTAAACTCTCAAAGTGATATTTCAATATCACAGAGTTAAACTTATCTAGGAATGTAATCTCATATGTGAAATTATTTATATACCTAACCCAGATTTATGTAGTTCTATATTAGGGGCCACCTAAGTGTCTGATGGATGTTTAATAATTTCAGGATATGGTGGGATACTAACATAATTTTAACATGAAATTATATTGGATTATGGGCGCCATGACAAATATAATCTGAAAGGTAAATATATTTTTTTAGTAATAGAACCATCAAATGGACATTAATGATTTTTATAAGATGTTGAAATGTTATTTCATTCTTAGATATATATTGGATGGTGTCCAGTATAGGGTCATTTGTGGAAATTATATAGCTAGGATTGGGGGGATTACTTTTTAGAGGAATGTGTTAATTAATTGTGGATCTCAATAATTGTTATCCAATGAAGATAATTACCTATCAAATTATTTTTTTAGAAGTGATAGTTTTCACATTGTATAGATGATGACACCACCTTATTGGTTAGTGATTTGGTTCTTATTGTTAACATCATAGTTTCAAGTATATCTTATTCAGAAGATATCAAAATTTAAGATATAGTTTTGGACTTGAATTTCAATTGGATTATGACATTGAGATAGTCTGTACACTAGGAAAATTGAATATAGAAATGTATTCACTTATCTATAAATAATTTACTTAATTTATATGTGCGGTGGTAAAGTAGTATGTTTGCTGACCCACCAATTAGATATATAAATATTACATCTCATTTTATTATTATTCATTACATATACATATAATCCATGATATAGATATAAATTTTTATTGTAATTGAAAACATTTAAATATAAAAAGTATGTAGATAAAATATATACATCATCTCCAAATAATATCATCGCAACTAGAACCCTTCGCAGATATATCATACATAAACCCATTATTCATACCGTCAGAAAAATAAAACAAAAATTGGGTGAGATTAGACTCTCATTATGTTTATTAAATGGAGATATCAGTGATCATTTAGTAGTAATATGATAATTAGGGTAGGAGAAAAATATCTTATCATTTTATATCCACGCATTGTAATTCATAGATTATAATCATGCTTCATAACATAAATACTTTCATTTCATATGACATGAATCAAACAAAGTATAAAATAATATGATCCATGAGATAATAAAATTATCATAACAACATGTCAAAAAAATGGTATAAAATGTGTAATTATTATAGTCATAGAAGTCTTATGTCAATGATACCCACCAATAAAATCATCACATGGTAGGCTTGAAATAAACACCCATATACCTACTTTGGGTTTGTGATAATCTCTCATATAACATTTTGGTGGTAATAAATAACCTCTTGTAAACCTTTTGAACTCATAAAAAATTAATTGTTACCAAATTCACATTAGAGATATAATGGGCGGAAAAGATAAAGAAGAATAATTCATTCATATGTATTCCACATAATCATGAAATATTTATCATTTCATCATAGAAACACCCCAGGAAAAGAAAACAAGTATCATTAATATTTAATTATCCGAATAAAAAACTATTGATATAAAGAATAAGGTTATTATCATAGGATCATATCCCTATTTAATAATATGTAAAATGATAGGATTTTACCATAAAGGGACAACACCATTAAAATATAACTATAATATATCTTGAAAAAAATTGACCTTTTGATTTTGAAGCCACGTATTTAAAATATAAAAAATTTAAAAATATTAAGAAAATAATTTTATTGAGTGGAACCCAATAATACCATAATGTGAAATAATTATAAAATATTATTCATGATTATAATAAAATAAATTCATACAATTTGTGTTATAAACAATACCTCATTCAGGCCATTGGTAAATAATAGGTCATCCTACAAAGGGATGATAATATTAAATCCATATCAAAGAATGTGACACATGTGTATAAATTAAATAATTAAATAAATAGATTAAATAAAAAACCTTCATGAAAACATTTAATGAAAATATAGACACATAAAAAATTCATTCCCAATCGAGTAGAAAAGAAAATTCAATTTTATGAAATAATACCTTCATCAATTTTGAATACATAGAGATAGGAAAATTGACAAAATTAATTTATTCATGATAAATAATATTATAATAATAAATAAATACGTTTTTTGAGGTATATATAATTTAATTTCATCATTAAAAGTTTTTTCAAAAATAAATCAAGTAAAAATTGACGGTTTAACATAAAACCCTATTCAAAATCCCGACTTTCCTTGAAGGTAATCTAAACCACTGTATAAGAAATATAAATGTATTTTATTTATGTAATATATCTATATTAATATATATAACATAATCCATGGTTTATTTATAACAAATTTTAACTATTCATAAGAAAATAAATATTAAAAACTATTGTTATAGTTGATGACTGATTCGTTTTAAATGAATGCATCTATCTGGACATTTTAATCATTGTATCATTATAATTTTTCAAAAATATAAAAAAAATTATGTTTGAAAAATATTAAAAATATTTTAATTATTCTAAAAATTGTATCCTCTAATAAAATAAATATATAAAAAAATTCAATACACAATTCATGGTGATGGTAGTTTGCACGTACACATGAATGTTGTATTCATTTTCCAAACAAAATAATTAAAGAGACATAAATAATATTTTTTCACAAAAGAAAAATATTTATATCATATATATCATATATATTAATTAAATAATTTATTATATCTATAAATATGAACATGTGATGGAAAAATATTCATATTGTTATATGCTATGGTTAATCTAGACTTACACATAAGTGACAAATTCAATTCGCATTTTAAGGAAAGGAGGTCAAAAAATGATTTTCCAATATTATAATATAATATAATATTATTTATTATAATAAATTCATCAACATATTATTTATACAATAGTATTATTGGGGGTGTAAAAATAAATAAACTCAAAATAGATCTCTTAGTACATCTACATCTTATTAGAGATACCTCCTTTGTATTATACCATAGGACTTGAAGTATTAGAATTCATGGAAGACCAGAGGGTGTTGGAATAATGTTATGAAGTTAGAATTTATTTTATATGATGAGGGAAGGGTTATTGTTTAAGATATAAGGCTTAATTTTCATGAATATGGGACAATATAAGGTTCCCTATTATATTTGGGGGCACAAAAAAGAAATTACATAACATATTAAAATTATATATGGTATCTATATCGTGAATGTGTGTTTTAAATGTAAAATAACTATAATTTGTGGTAATATATAGTCAAAATAACTTTAACAAATAAAATTTACTTGTCTATGTTAATACATTACTATTATCGCTTATTGTAACTTCCAAAAACTAGTTTTAAACTTATCAATGTTAACAAAACATAATAGTTTTTATAATTCCTCATGAAAAAAATGTCACTACAATATAAATATACACATTATAATTAAAAATGTTTATTTAATTTATAAAATTAAATTCTTATGAGTGTAATGTTTATATTTAAAAAAAGAGATAAAATTAAATGAAAATTCAATTTCAAGAAAAAGTATGTTTTAGCATAAAAATGAGTTTAATCTCACTTATTTCCATGAAATTACTCTTATATGAGTTCTAGAATATTTTATATAATATCTAATAAATAAATTTCATTTAAATTATTAACAAATGTAGATTAATTTAATTTATTATTTTTAAATAATGTTGTGCACGTTAAAATGTTTTATGAAAAATAAATCCTTTTCCTTTAAATAATTTTATAATTATTATTGAAACATAGATAAATTATGTATGATGTTGATTAATTTATCCATATTCATTCTTTACATATTTTATTGCAATTAATTTTTAATATTGATTAATACAATTTGTATGGATAATAATATATAACATGGAGAGAGATACATTCCTGAAAAAATAGGTCTTTTAATCATTAAATGATATTATTAAAAAATTATTACTTTTTTATTAGGGATGAAATAGTAAATTTGACATAAAAAAATGTGTTTTTATAATTTCGTTAATCATATTCAAAAGCAATAATACAACAGCTAGGTTAGAAAGGTGTGTAGTATAACCTGCTCATAAAGGTTTGGGATTGTTAGTAATGAAAGATATCAAATACTTCATGTTTATTTCTAATAAAATAGAAATAACATCAAGAGGCATTACATTATGATGAAATTAAAATTAATTTCCCAATTGAAATTAATAAAATTTTATATAAAAATTAACCAGGTGAGTAGTAGTCTTCCATAGAACATTTCCTCAATGAAATACGATTCATATCAATTATTGTATAGGATAGATCATGATGTAGTTGTATAATATTTCTATTAATTCATGTGAAATATAATATATATATTTCTTCAAGAGAGATACATAGATGAAATTGTGAACTTTGGTGAGTTTTGTTGGAATCTCTAAGTGATACGCTATTATACCTTGTCAATCAATAATCATTATGTTACTAAATTGGCCCATGCATCAACATTACCTAATTTCTTAATATCGTGTCAATATTCAGTTCAAATAATTCATAGGATTCCTATCTAAATAACTTGAAATTCCATATATCAAAAATGATTGTCAACGTAACTCTTATAAAAATATTTAGATTCCTTTATGTTTTGTAGTATATGTCTAAAATTATCTCCTATTTTATATGAAATCATAGGGCCCAATATAATTTATTCCCCAACTTCATCCAATACATCATAATTTTTTACTTGACTCAATAGAGAGATTCATAAGGATCCATATGAACGATTGAGTGAGAGATATTATTTATATGATAATTCAAATATAGTAATACATTGATCCTAACCTCCTTTGAAATATAGGGAATAATAAATTATCATATAATATAGGGTTTTAATGGTCTTCTAAGACATACCATCTATATGAAATTGATAATAAGTTCTAAAAATTTATTATTATGAGTTTATTGATTATGTCTACAAAACTGTGAGGTATGCATCAGAACTCAATCAGGTACAATAGAATGTTTTACTCCTTGCATCATTACAAATTCCTTAATATATATCTTGTAATGATGATCAAGAATGAATTATTCACTGATTAAAATTAAATGTTCTCAATTTATATGGTGTTCTACTACAACTGAAAAAACATTATAGAATTTACATGTTTTAGGAGTCCTATGATGAAATAAATGTTAAATTTGTCACATATATTTTTTGGTATATGTTATAGTTGTAACATCCCTGTACACTTCTGTATCCCCTCCTTAACATGATGGATTATCATTTGTAGAGGTATATACTCGGCAATATCATCCTTCATGTCTTATTACCATAAATAATTTTCATATTGTTATATTACTTCATTATTCAAAGATTAATAATGAATTATGTTATAGGAAACCCTTCGAAAAACTCCCTCTTTATGTTTTGGTATTAAAGATATATATACTCTATTCTCTAACTTTATCAATCAAACCAAATCAAGTGTGAACTCATAAAAACTTCTCACCTCATTTTATTGTTTTATTCATTTTCCACATCTTTAATATTCACCTAGATAGATGGTTGAAAATTAATTTGGGAATGATACTATTTCTATGTTTCCTTTATTTTTTAGGGTCCACTCATTGAAAATAGATAAATAGATGATATAATTCAATCTTAATCATAGGAAAAGTTGTATCGATTTCACGACACAGACAATCATTTAAAAGATTCTCATTCATATGTTGGTAAATTATTAAGATGTAATAATCCTTAATCTACTCTAACAAACCCAATTAAAATATTCTCATTAACATTCAATTAGTATGAGAAAAAACATATCCCCATGTTACTATTAAATGAATACGCCATGAACCCTTCATTGATGCACAAATTTTTGTAAAAAATTCCACTGCACTACGTTGTAGTGTACTCATATGTGCACTGAACAACTATCACCTTAGGTATTTGAAATTTTCAACATATTATTTTTTCCAAATGAACCTAACTCCCTTTTGAGAATTCATTGGGTGTTGAATATTTATACATGAGATATTCTTTCAAAATAATTGATAAAATCCATGTAAGAATATAAATCCATGGATCTCAGTCCTAGTGGTTGGTCCAACCAAATGTGTAATAAATTTTATCATTGATTGGTCAATTGATAAAACATTACTTGTGGTTATATTACCAATAAATGAAACATTCTATAAAAAAAATTCACATTTGGTGATTTTTTTGTACAAATTATCCTTTCATATGGTCATTATGAATCTCATCATGTGACCTGTATACTCTTCCCTCCCCCTGGAATATATAATAATATCATCTACAATTATTTCCACATACTAATAAATGTAATCACCAAAAACATTGTTCAATAATTCATTGACAATAATAGAGGTATTAGTGTGTCCAAATGTAATCATCAAAAATTCATTGTGTATATATAAAAAATATAAATGGTTTAATTAAATATGTATCCACTTTTTACCTGTAACTGATTGTATAAATATCAAATATCAATAATTAAAATAAATCTAGTTTCTCATAATTGACTAAAAAAATAATCATGATGTGTTATATGATACTTATTTTTCAATTTCAACTAGTTATGTTCTCAATAATAAATGATGATTCACATTGTTCCATCATTCAGCATAAATAATATGGAAATATGATAATGATAGGTTTTATTTAATGATTCCATTATCAAGATTCTACAAATGTACTTACTTAATTCTGTTAAATTAATTACATTAATCCTATAGAGATTCATTGAATTATGTGTAACACTATGTATTGGTTATATTTAAAACACAACATCAAAATTCAGTGGAAGAGTAGGAATATAATTCAAAAAATACATCCCAAACAACTACAAAAATAGAAATATATTTAATGATGGGCTTCTCAGTTACCATATTTGATAAATAATCTATTTTAATAAGAATCGTGTCCCATAATGTGGATTTATTTTCTATTGAATATTCACATTTTTCCTCTCACCAATAGAAACTTTTATGTTAGTATGGAATATCAAATGTTGGTTCCTTTTATTGAAAATTGTTAGGTGATTTATATAAATAAATATATTCCATGACAAAAATAACATCAAAATCAACCATATGGAGAGTAATTATATTTAGATGATGCACAATCCCTAAAAATTCAATTTGAGAAGAATCAAATATCTAATATTCAATCATATGACCATTATGATTCTTCAATTCTAATTAAATATCTAATTATTGAGGTCATGATGTGATTCCCATAACAAATACATTATATATTAATGAGTTTGTAGATATAGAGTAAAATAAAACCTCGATAGTTATATAGTGGATTGTAAGTGTACCTTTCAACCAACTCATTATTTTACCACACATTGAAAGTAGATATCACATGACATTGTTCATTTTCTATCAACTGAAGTGGTTTCTAACATTTATAATCATCACTAATCCTTGAATTCCAGAATTGGTTTTCATAATTACCATACTCATTTCAAATGAAAAAATTGGTGTCACGACCAACCTTTTCCAAGATGAGGGAAGGGATAGTAAATCTCCATTCTCTTCCTTCATCAAGTAAAAGAGAGATAATGACCCATGAGTCTGACATTCTGTATGAACAAGGGTGGAGACTAGAACCAAGGGTGTATAATGTAACATTAATGGACTAAAATACCATTTTTAAAGAACTATATCAGGAATATAATGGTAAATCTGTGAAATTTGAGGGAATAAAGGTAAAATACAATCCAAGAATCCATTCCCATGAGCATGTTCAAAAGTAAAACAGATAGAATGAAATAAAAACTCCCACATAATGTACCAAGGAAATGAAACTAAACCAAAACAACAATTATCCCGACACCAGAGCTTTTAATGTCCAGCACTGTTCTAAGAGTCCTCCTGGAAACCTGAAAATAGTTTTACATACATAGGGTGAGAATACAATTATACTCAGTAAAGAAACTAAAGGTACTCATGAACATGTCTATGTAGAGACTACCAACACTTTGATAAAATAGTATAACCTCAAGAAAATATCATGTAATAACCAAGCTAACCTCACCGAAGAACACTCACCCAAGAAACTCAAGTAAAGTAAAGTAATAGTATAAGTGTATCAACATTTGGATACACCACACCACATTACCACTGGTTAACTTCTCATTCCAAACTATCGAAAATTTTGACATTTCCACTCTTCCCACGCATAGTCCTACTACCGCAACATTCCCGCACAAACATGGGCCTCAAACCTCACACAACAATGCCTGCAGACACCTCAACTAGAAAAACCACCACCACGTCCGAGGACACCCCGACCAGAACCACCACCTCCATGCCTAAGAGACACTTTGGCCTCATCTTGGTGATACATGGTAAAATCATACCAGGCCTACAAACACAAAATCCCATAGTCCAAAAAATCCCCTTGCCTGAAGAATCTTGGACTATGTTAAGCCTCATGGTAATGCAGCCCGCTTGGATACGCCCAAGAGGAAAGATCAAAAAGAAGGTGTGAAGAAGAAAAATAAGTAACCATCTATCCCTCTTCCCACCGGGATGTTGGGAAAGACACTATCGCCCATGAAATGGAGGTGTTCTACCCATAGTTCTCAATAAGGGTTGGGTGCATGTAGTAATTACAAGGAACTAATAAATATATAAATATATAAATATATAAACAAACACTCATCCCAAACCTATGGGTTTCACGTGAACATATAAAGAGCCCACACTAACACCGCTTTTACTGATACTCCTATATGCACTAACATAAAACAGAAATATCCAAGAAAAATCCCAACACCATTTTGGTTCAATTGAAATTTATGTATTTATGATGATTCACCTTAAATTATTGTATCAATATCCGAAAACTATCAACCATAACCACACCACGCAATGAACAAAACCAAACTATAGTCCCACTACACAAAAACACCAAACAAGACTTAGTGTCACACAGAACAATGAGTTTGTAAAGACACAACAGTCCCTCTGCTCTAGGTCGCTTCGATAAGGGAACACAACATAAAGGTAGTTCAGCTATCTACAGGATCATCCATTCTAAAAAAATCAATCTCATAGACTGAGACACCAACACACTCCCATGTACAACCCCACATACAAAACATACTTGTTCCCTGGTGGTGTTCTATTTCCTTATGGGTTCTCATCTAGAAATCCCATTAGTTAGACATGTTTCATATTATGCACAAATTTTGATTTCTAGGTTATTATGATATATATTTGAAATACTATATCAGTATCAGATATTTCTTAATGGTATTTAATATTACATTTCATTTTCTCTCTTTCATGAGGTTTTCATTCAAAGGAAATCTATATGGTGAGGCTTTATTTTCCTATATTTATATTCCTTGAGAATTGTTTAATATTGAGTAATATGATTTATTTTATATTGTTTAATTAATAAACTATGATTATATATATATTTTTAAATCATTTTTATATAATGATTTCATTTTATTTATTTCAATCAATTTATCTTTATGAATTACTAAATTTTTAAGTGTTTTCTCATCTTATATTTTTCTTCATTGATGAATGCTCACAATTCACCAATTTATTTCCTATTTGTTTTGGATATACTTAGAATGTATTTTATTTAATATAATTCTAATGAAAATAGAGGGGCATTGATGCCGACATATTTTTATCCTTTTTTTGTTTCCATTTAAATTAATAACTGCCATGGTTTTTTAAATATGAATGATTAGTTTTTTTAAAATATTTTTTCCACTGCTTCCCTACCATGATTATGTTCTTCAATTATTTTCAAAAATGTTCTTTTCTAAATTTATATGGGTTTTAATTTTTTATTCCTCCAAATTTCACAATATATCAAATCATTTTAAAATAAATCTCATTAAAATTTCTATATGGGTATGTTTTTATTCACTTTTTGAAATTATAAATTGAAAAAGTTTTTTAATATTAAACACATGACCACATTTTCTGAAAAATATTAATTTATTCATATTTAATATTATTTCCCACATACCCATGGTTTTTCGGTGAAAATAATATTCTCATAATGTGAAATTTTTAATTATAAATATTTCATTCATCTACATTAGAGCCATGGAAGGGATTTACTCGATAGTTTTGTTGATTGCAGGGGTCTATGTCAATGGACAATCTAAAAACATTGGGTATTCCATTTTTTCATTCTTACCTTGAATCACCCAACAGCTCCCCCTTCTGTAACTAGGTACAAGCCTACATTCCAAATTCTTGTAGTCATCTAGTATTTCAGGCACAACAGATCTTAGTGGCTCAGATTGGTCAAGAGGATGGGAGTTTGGTCTCAACAATCCCTTCTGGGAGAATTATTTCCAACTATGAGACTCTCTTGCAGATTTAGTATATGATCACAAATCTCTTCCTAATCTGGATGTGGGATAAGTTACCCGGACAAAATGGTCATATATTAATTATCCTTATATGAAAAAGAAAGGCAATCTCTTTGATGAACAATGGAAGGGGGTATCATTTGTGAATCCATCTGTATGGATCCGAGGGTCTCCATTTGTTTTCATGTAATGGGTAGCTACATCATATGTTGATGTTGTATAACCAAATATTTTAGAAATTTATACCATGTATGGAGGTGGTTAAAATAAAGCGGATGTGATTGATCCTATTTGAGGTATCCTACGTATCCTAGTTATGGTAGGAATCAAAGATCACATAGTTAGTTGGACCCATCCAATTTAACATCTTGTAGAAAAGACATATATAGGTTCTCAAGAACACCCAGTGTTCCAGATCTATATGTGAGGGATAAATCCTATGTCTCTCTATTATAGTGAGAATTAGAGTTACTATATTTCAAAAAAAAATTTAGTAAACTGGCATACCAGGTACAGTGATCAGTATTCGGGAATGATTGGGTCTCAATGATTGAGATATCTAAAGAATGATATTACATTCAATGAATTGGGTTTTTTAGCTCAGTCCTTATAATATCATATTACATATCCTAGTTATAGATAGAATTAGAGTTATCATAGTTCAATTACACACATGGGACTATACCTATCGTAGATTCCCTTCTGGTTGAGGAGAATATATCATTCCACTCATTGGAGGTTATATTCTAAAATTTCTGTGGATGGTGGAGATTCATGATACGAATGATATGGCCATTGAAATTTCCTAAGCCCATGTAATCTATAATTAGTGCGAGAAACATGGTATAAAAAGTAATTAGCCTCATTGCTTATTGATGCAAGGATTAATAACTGGGGTTCCCCTTGAGATGTTTAGTATAGAGCTCGGGCGTCATGAAGGCATCCTATGTATCCTTATAATTGTAGGAATCATTTTTTGTGTAGATCACATGATTGGGTCTTACACATTGAGGATTCCATTGAAATTATTGAGTGTTATTATAAAAATGATATGATTATTTCATCTGCCCATACAAAGTGAAATATTATCTATGTGGGAAACAACGGATAAAAAATGACCAATGTTATCGTTTGGTGGGTGAGGACTTACATATTAGGACTTCTTTTTGGAGAATTAATATAGAACTCGATCCTTAGAATGGTTCCTTATTTATCTGGATAATGGATGGGATCATAACCACTATAGTTCCCTTGATTTGGGAATACACAGTAACATATCCCTTATTATTTGGGATTATACACCGCGTGTTGAAAAGGATATAAAGTCCTAGGATTCCCTTATGACATTTCTAGCTTTCCTTCATGACATGCTCTTAATGTAATCGTGACATGGATTGTATAATTACTTTAATATATATTATAATATATCATGTAGATATAAAATGATAGATAAATGATCATGTTTTCTTGTCCAAGGGACTTCGTATATCCTGTGTTGAATTTATGAGGGTTAATGCATGATCAAGGTTAACCGTTCTAGAGGACATTATGCGAAGATGATGAATCTCATTTGAGTAATTAAAATAGTTGTCTGAAACATGTGGAGGGTGTCGCGTGCTCCAATTTTACATGTCTCGAAGGTCTTTCATATCCTGTTTAACATTTTTGTAGGGCATCGCTAGAGGGCACTGCAGGAGCCTATTGACATGCCCAGGTGCTACTATTAGACATGGATGACATGAGAAGGTTCCATTATATGAGTTTGGATATGTGAATGATTGAAATATTAAAGCATGAGTGTTGAACATGGAGAGCATAAAAATACTAGGAAAACATGGTTGGGGGGACTGTGTGACTTGATCTGACATGTATGGAGGATTTCTAAGGGCCAAAATAACATGTTGAAGGATCATCGCAACATCTGAGAAACATGTCCTACTAATGCCGCATGTCTTATATGGCTACATTAAGCACATGAGGGTTAAAAACAATCTTTCACATACTCTATACAAAATTAACCTTTATTCTTTACCATATATTGAAAATTCATTAGATTTATTCAGTGTCAGTTTATTTTATGTCTCACACAATCTTGCAGACATGCAGAATGTTTTTTATGTGTCTTCCACGAAGGCCTTCATGTGATCTATGAGTGGCCATGCAAGGTTTTTTATTCATAGTGCACGATTTCCATGACTTTTTCCTAGTATGTTACTTATTGAAAGAAATTATAGTCGCGTGATCTGCTTCTCCAATAAATCCTACAAAGTTCATGGGTGTTCCGATGAACATGGATGTGAAAATTCCCAACCTACTCTTTTTTATGATGGTTTGGGGGATTTATAGTCTTCACCACCATGATTGTTAAGTTTTTTTTACCTAAATATCTGGCATAAACACATGATAGAGTTTGTGAAGGTTTCTAGTGAGACATGTCTTTGTGATCCTCTATCGTGGAACTCTTTCGAGGGCATCACATGATTTGTAGGATCAGGATTCACCCCATCAATGTTTTCTTTATTGGATTATTTCTATATAATAAGGAATTTGATCATGAAAACATGTATAATTACTTCCTTATTTTCATATTGACATGTCCCATGGACTACACAAGATTAGTGCACTGGTTAGAAATTGTTTTCATAGACTTAGATGACTTCTTTGGGGAATTTCAAAAGACAAGGATGGATTGTATAGGGTCATTGCAAGACTGTTCTCTGGACATCCATAGTGCATCGCAAACATTTTATGACAATACGAGTCCCCGACCCCTCTTTTTTTATGATTCCATTGACAAATTTTCAATGTTTGGGAGTCATGTGAGATTGAATGAGTAATGTCAAATACAATTACTCTACCTCTCTATGATTCATCGGTTGACCAATAATTTTCCAATAGTGATTAGTGAGCATTTCATGGACTTCTCCATACATTTTTCATTGAGGAACCAATGGGGGAGTGAAAGTATTCCGGGACATACTCAAGGCCCTTCAAGTGATGAGGCCAAAATGAAAAAGGTATCTCATGATATGAGGTGGGAATATTGCCAAGGGCTCATGGTATATTACAGATCATATGTGGTTCTTCATATGTCTTTTTAGACCACATGTAGCTACAACCTACACTTATTCTATTTCTATTGTTTTTATTTTAAAAAGGTATGCGGGTGTCTTGAGTCCAGTTGAATTTTATCAAGGAAGTTGAATATTCACATCAGTGATGTATCACATGATCTTTATGATAGATAGAGGCCATTTCCTCACAGAAAATTCCCTCCCATTATTAATGGAATTATGCATGGGATGTGAGGACATAGCTAATGAAAATCCATATAGCTTATAGAACCTTATATAGCTTTATTTTCATGATTTTCAGATGTTTGAGGTTCCACTACCACAAAATTGGATTTCCACAAGGCCTCCTTTTAATAGTGCTTAAAAAGGTTCTAAAAAGGGGTTCCTTTATAAGAACATAAAAATGAACTGATAAATGGAACTTTTAACAACGCTAAAAATCACTTTTAAAATTTATTATTTATCAATATTTTTTGGCACTGATAAATCCACCCCCTATATTAGTTTTTAGCACGCTTAATGGGACCCCATTTATTAGTGATTTTTTGGTAATGCTGATAAGGGGGGGGGTGCTCAAGTTGTGCTTTGTTTCCTAGCTCTAATAAAGTGTATATGTCAAAAAAATATTTCCTAAAAAATAATATATTGATATATAAATATATAAGTATATTTAAATATATGTATTAAATATGTTTTAGATAAGTATAAATAATAATTTTCACTTAATATATAAGATAAGTAGTTAAAATTACTTATAAAATATCAAAAAACAAATTTAATTAATAATTTTCTAATTATCATCAACTAATACTCATTTAATAAAAATTTGAAAAATAAATTAATTAATTAAAAAATGATCTAAATTATGTGGAAAATGAAACTCAAACATCAAAAAACCATAACTCACTACAGAAAATATGGCCTTTAAAAACGAATGTGAATATATATATATATATTTATTTGTGTATGTGTATATATATATATATTTTTTCATCTTTATTGAAAAATTGATATATATTATCAATATTTTCTAAACATATATATATACATATTAATATAGAATATTTGTAAATATATACCAATATGTATAATTATACATACAGATACACATATAATATATATAAGTGTGTGTGTGTTCTATGTTTGTGTTTATTTATTTATAAACAATCCCAAAAATTCATATTTTATTAATGATTAAAAAAACGTATCTTAAAATTATATATTAATTTGTGAATAAATATATATATATATATATATACATATATGTATATTAATATATGGATATATATATATATATATATATAACTAAATATATGTAATACTATAAATATATATATATATATATATATCAATATAAATATATATTAATATATGAGTAAATATAACTATATATATATATATAAATAGATATATTATTAAATGGAGACAAAAGAATTATGGTAGACTGTTAAAGGATTATGTGCATATGAAAGAGGTTTTGAGTTTGAATACAGGGTAAGGTAGGGAACACACGTAGTTGGAAATGAGGCTAAGCGCTGTTAAAGGCTGTGGTGGGGTGGGTGATCGGGCGTGCATGCTGGGGGGGGGGGCTAGGGCGACCGGGCTTGGGGGATATTGAAGGTGATTTCAAGCACTATTGGAGACCCTTCCAAGATTGTAGAATTATGATTTTTAATGGTTTTTGACATTTATCAGCACTAACAAAATTTCTGCTAAAGGACCCACTTATCAGCACTTTTTTAGTGCTGATAAAAGGTCTATTCATCAGCACTTTTTAGAACATGTAAATGGGACCCCATTTTATCAGTGCCTTGATTAACAACACTTTTTATGCACATCAAATGGAATTTTCTATCATCGGTAATGACCATATTTGTAGTTGTGTTCCTCTCTAAAAGAAAAAAGACATTCCCAGAGGTGATTCATGGGACCTACTATAGACTATCTGCTACACCTAGTTCATTCATGTGGCCCTATAATGATCACACAATATAAATTCTATTGATGTATTAATAGATTTGTAATATATGTACTCCTCATCCTTCCTTACATTTTTTTGGGGGAAATAATACATATCTATTACTTTATTTGTGAATCTTCCATTTCACATTTGGTTGGTGTCAACAAATACCCCCACCCCCTCAAGAGTAACACCCGCAAGGAAAAGAAGTTAATTACGAGGAATATAAATTCCCAAGATAGTCTTTTTTTGGATCATAAACCATCCTCTTAGGTGACAAATTATTTTAAAAGAGATGATTTCTATTTCATGATATTCCCTATATAACGGGGGTGTGTCATTCATTTCACCATCCATCCTTCCTTCATGGAACTCTTACAATGTCTCCACCATGTTCCCCTATAGAAAGGCTATTCCACGAGTCCTAATAATGAGACCTCTTCAAAATTCTTCATCATGAACCCATTTTACGTCCCCTTTTATCAAGCACCTATCCAATCCAACTACACACCTTGCATTGGTAATTTATTACAATTCATGCCTGAGGAATATGATGGTCTTGAGGTTTTGTGGGATCCTCTAGTTAAATCATTTGATTGACTGATTCTCATGTGATTCACATGACCATGTTTAGGTGAAGTAATCACTTGTTTGAAAGGGTTATTGAGATTTCACAATGACCTATAAGATTCTGCGACCCATGATACCTTTGTGGTTTTGGAAACACTCAGAATCATTATTTAGTTCATGAATCTCCCAATGATTCTTGAGATGTGTATGATGATGCAGGTTTATTGTGTATTTTCATTTTGATGAGATTTTATATTCTCTTTGTCTAAAATATTATACGTAGTCTTGTTCATATGGATTCATATTCTCATTGATCATCCCATGTTGTGGCCAATAAAAGGTTCATTATTTCTAATAACAATAATGTCCATCATTGATATCATTTTTATTATGGTAAATAAATTTTTAATTGGTTACTCTTATCAATGATTTTGGATTGTCCTTTATCTCAGAATCTCCTTTTATAAGGGTTTGTTTTGTTAAATAATATTGTCATATCTCTATCAGACATCATTCTTCTATCACACAAGCTGTAAAATTCTTCTAAATGAATTCACATGAAAATTTAATGGGGATTTTTATATCGTAATTGTCCCACCCAAAGTTTTTCTAATATGATGGTGAACTCTCCTTTGTGTCCAGATGGCTATGATTTCTCTCATAAACCTATCTATTAGGATTTTTGTGTATATTTTATTCCACATGGAATAATATTTTTGTGAGATGGTGTTCAGTGTGGGATCTCAATCTTAGTGGTAATTTCTCTCATGAATGGACATGTCCCATTTGGGTTAAGTAAAGATGCATAGTGTTTTATTATCATCTATATAGTTTTTTTCATTACCCATCCCCGTCAGGCCCATTCTATGACTCCTAATGCCCACCTATAATAGATCAATGTATTGAAACTAGCATTGAGAAGGCATATCACTGAAATGGGAGGCCTTATCCTATGTACATATACACAAAATCACACTCGCATATACAATCCTATACTGTGATGAAATGTTAAAAAACCAACTGAAAAGCCATCAATGAGTGCACATACTTTTGTTTATAGATTACGACGTGAAGTAATGGAAAGTTGACTTGGCCAAATACAATCCTACCAAAAAGTGTGCGAAAAAATTAGTCCAACCTAAATGTGTGTACTATGACTTCTATCTAAAAGTTACAGGAACACACTTCAGTTTTTCCAGTATCACTATGAGCCGTCTAGTCATGGTCCACCTAGAACTCTTTCAAGTGGTCTATCGTCTTTATAGGACATGAACCATGTGGGAGAAGACTGTGGTGGTTGAGTATAATAATACAAAACAGGACACCTTGAAACAAAAAATCATACAATAAATGAAATATATTCATCTCTACATGGGTATATGTCTACAACACAAATAATAAGAAATATCTCGATATACACAACAATGAAGCACATCCTAGAGGTATGTCACAACCTTAGTAAATTAGCCTAGGATTTCAGCTTGAAGATTCCAAAATGTACCAATTTGGGAGAATGCACTTCGGACTCTGATTGCACTGGTTATGTTTGTTTGATAGGTAATGATTTTTTGGTCTAATTTTGAGAAATAACTCACTGATAGTCCAAATAGAATATTATATATATATGATGGTCATTAATAGGGCCATGAGTTATAAAATCAACCCAATTTCTATTAACCCACTAAGTATATGATTGGTTCCCATGTAGTGTTATTCACGACGACATCTAGAAATCCCCCTTGGGCGTGAACTTGAATAAAGGATATCACTCTAGGCCTAAAAATGTGTTGCAACGACTCTATCTATGAATTCCCACTAAAGTGATCATTATCCTAGGAATAGTAAATGATTCTATACTAACCATAAAGGAAATGATAAGGGGAACATACACTAACAAAACATTTGTAAGATTTAGAATAAAATCGATATATTCTATGTATAAAAGAGTACACAGTGTGTAGTAGGGATACCACACAGTGACCATTAACACCATATCCTACCCATGTACCAAACCTATGTCAAATATCCATGTCTATGTAGTAGTAAATTTCATATAGGTATCATGTGTTCTATACCTGTGTGAGAGTACATGGCTCTAGAACATTTACATTTTCATGAGTGAAAATTCAGGGATTAGCTTGTGTACCCAGTATTGGTCATATCCATGTGGGGGAGTACATGCCATGTAGGAATTCCCTGTACCACACCCAGTGTCTTTGTACTTCCCACAGTACATGGTATGTTTACCCGAGAGGGTCCAAATGTCATGTGACATGGGTCACATTCCAGGCGATACATAACATCCACTTGAAACCCTAGATGCCACTTAGGGGGCCCACATGCAATGTAATTCTGGATTACCTTATATGTTGGTTGGTCTTCTCCAGAACCCTTGTTGTTCATTCCCCATGTACCTGCTCCACTACCACTAAATTTCTTGGGCCCAGTAATGATTTTAATTAAGTAATACCTCTCCCAGGGATCATCATTTCATGATCAATAGATTTGGAATTAAAATCCCCTCATAAAATTTATCTATAAGTCTTTCTTAAATTCTCATTAAAGAACACCAATGAATGTGAAATAAGGAATACACTATCATTTTAATCACTCCATCTCCATTATCTCACCTATTTAATGTCATGTCATTCCTATATATATGATTTCTAATCATTTCACCAACAAATAAGTGTTCAATGATAGATTGAGAGGGATTTTTTGAGTCATGGCCCAAATGAAGAACACCTAGAATGAAATCAGAACTAGGGAACAAAAAAATTAGAATATATAGAAGGAATGGGAATTGATCGATGTTCATGTCGATATTGGTTAATTTACATTTTAGCAGTAAAAAAATAAACAAATCACACAGATATTCTCCCATAATAAACCTAAAAATAATCCTCTCCCATAATATTATTGAACTGAAGATCAATCAAATAATTGACAGATTCACTTTAATCATATAAATAAATAATGGGGTAGAATCAAATCAAAACACACACCCTACGTTCATTTGGATCGATCACTTACAATGAACGAAGTGATGTCACATTTGTTGTAATGATCCTTCGAATTCGATGTTTTCCAATCATAGATCAATGATCTCGTCATCACTAGCTTGAAATAATTCTCCAAATGTCTTTCCAAGGTATCTAGGGTTATACAGCTAACCCTAGAATTTTGGCATAATAGTAATTGTAAATAATGTTAATATCAACATCATGAAATGTTATATAATATAATGTATTTAATTATTTTATTCATTTTCATGTATATGATGACTTTTATACATAATGCACACTGACTACTTTTAAATTATACATAGAGTAATCCTAATTTTATGAACTCTGTGCAACACATTTATTGTTGATCCTTCCACCCATTTGGATCCTATTCTAATTTTTCTAGAAAACATTGTGCATGTTCTATTTAAAAAAATTAAAATATTTATGAATTATATATTGGGAACACTGGTCCTTGAAATCACATATTATATGTGCACCTATCATAAAACAATAATCCATGTAATATCAATAAATATTACCCTAACAATATGAGACATTTCCTTCTCCCCACCTTGGGGAATTATATCATTGAAAATCCAACCCAAAGGATACTAAAAACGATGCGGGTACTGAACACCAAATTGTGCCTCTAGATCCCATTGATCTCATAGATATTCCAATGATTCCATTAGATGCACCCCAGATAAACTAATTTCCCATTATGGAACCTATGGTTCCATTCATTGACATCTATTAGAAACTTAGAAAGTGATGCTCCATCCTCAATGCCCAATTCACCCTAGTCCAGTACATGTGATTGGTCATGAATGTACCTCCTCATATGTGTCAAGTGGAAGAAAATGTGTACCCGGTCTATCAATTTAGTTAGAGATAAGTTGAATTCAACCTATCCAACTGTATTCGTTATCTAAAAAAAGGCAAATGAACCTTAGAGATAGCCTTCCGCCCGTGGAAAATTTCTATAATACACATCAAGGTGAAAACTGTATGAACAGATGGTCTCCATCATTAAACAAAATATTCCATCATCACATGTCACCTTATGTCTTTTGACAGATCTGTATAGTCTTCATCAACTCCTGGATGATCTACACCCTCTATATTTTAGCTCACGCCAACAATAGGCCCATGAGTGGGAACTATATTGGTTCAGTCCAAAAATTTGGTGACCCACATGGTCTCCCATATAATGCCTCTAATAGTTCTATACTTATGGTGTAATGGTGACTGATGGTTTACTCAAATTACACTAGTGGTAGGTGATATTTAAAATTGTGGAAAAAATTAACATGCAAGCTCATATCATGTCATATTTAGCCTATTGGTTTAATTTAGTTTGGCCATCAGTTTGTGGGGTGAAAAGTTGTTATCCAGGGTAACTGGGTCCTAAATTCATCTGGTAATACCTTCTACAACCAGGATGTGATGTTATAATCATAATAACAAATAATAATTGATGGAACTCTATGAATTCAGACGATATCATAAACATATAGGTGTCTCACAATCACTTCTAAACACTACACTCATATAGATGGGATGTGGTATGACTTGGTATGTCATTCTATGATCTCCCAGATGGCATCAAATACTCTAGAACTACATAGTTTTTCCATCAGTATGTTTAATGATATCCCATCAAACTGACAATCTTGAACCATTAATGGTTAATATAATCCTTTTAGAACATTGTTCTCATTAGTAACTTGATGAAATGTAAGGCATAAAGAAACAAATAGTAAAACTCCTTGCTTCATCCATGGACACCCAAAAATACATTAGAGTTATTGGTACATCATTTTCACACCTTATATGCCACAAAATTTGATGAATGGACACTCCTAGAACCAACTCTCACAACATTATTGTTAACATCAAGAATTATCTGAAAGTAAAAAGATGTGATACACCTTAAAAACATTTATCAGTAGCATGTATAGTAGATATCCATAATTATAGGGTCTCCAATTCAGAATCTCCAATATATGACTCCTTTACTATCTAAATGAGCGGAGGGGTAACAACCATCTACTGGAGGTTTGATTCTTCTTATCCATACATAACAGATAACTTAAATGAGGCCAATTTTTTAGATTCCTTTTTTAAAAACCACAAAAAAGATCCCCCCTAAGAGATTTTGATACCACATATTCCTTCAAAGGATAATAGACAATGTAGATGTCATAATACAAGAGGAGATATATCCATCACGTCTATATCAAGGATAGATCCTTAAAATAGAATATATACTTTAGACTCTTGTGGATTGAGAAGATGATAAACTTCTTTCCCATCAAGAAGTCTCACCATATCTTCAATGCATATACTACTGCTTCTACCTCAAGATCATGGGTGCATTGGTCTACTCATATTGTATTAAATGATGTTAAACCTAGTAAATCACCAATTTAAATTGCATCAGAATACAACCAATCCTGGTTCCTGATATATCATATAACACTACATATTCAAAACTCGCTTCTACCAATCTCATGATGGGAGTTCTCATCAAACACTACGTCAATAGCTGAAAATAATGTGTGACTTTTTTTCAACATTATATGTTACCCCTTTTGGGTCAATGTCATCATTGGTGATGATATCCTGTAGAAATATAAAAATAATATCAATTAATAACCTATCTACCCAAAGAACCTTTTCACCTCTATCATGCACTTGGGTGGATCCCAAGCTAACACAACCTCAACCTTGGCCTAGACTACTGTAGCTCCTTCTATTGAGATAATGTGTCCTAGTATTTAGATAACTTAAATCTGGAGTTGACAGTAAAAAATATTTCTGTAATGTTGATTCCCTCAGAGTACATCAAGAACCATCTTCAAGTGTCTCACGTGATCCAAATTAGTCACCTACTGCACAAGGATATCGTTGTTGAATACTACCATAAATTGGTCTATGTAAATAAAAATTACCTGGTTTATGAGTCATTTGAACACTACTAGGGAATTATTAATGCTATAGGGAATCCCCAAGTACTCATAGTTACCATAGAGGCACTTAAATATCATCTTAGATATATCCCCAATCCATACTTATAATTGGGGATTGCCTGATTTGTGTGAAACCTTCGAGAACCATCATGCCCATCTCAATTGATTAAAGAGGTCACCACTCCTCGATTGTGGATACCTGTTCCTCATAGTCACCATGTTCATGTGTCGATAGTCCACACAACACCTCAATATCACTTCCAACTTCTTGAAAAACAAAAATATGGTCGCCATGGTTGAAACACTTGTTCAAACAAATACCTTCTTCTACAAGTCATTAAAATACACCCTCATATCACAATGTTCAATGGGATACATCTGATATACTAGTGCAAATATCAATTCCATTTTGAGGAGTATATCAATATATTGGTAAATCTCTCAGAAAAGTTGTAAACCTAGTACATCTTCAGGGAAGACATCCTTATACTCCTATACCACTATATAATTCTAGGAACTCATGACATCGACTGAACTAATGGTTAGTATACCCATCTGATTTGTATGCAGGTGCACCCTCCTATTCATGAGTTTATCTTGCACTACCATGGTTTTCATTCACCAAAAAAGGAGAACCCGGTTCCATTAATGAATAAAAACCATTCCCTTTAAACAAAATAGTAAATTTGTGAATGAAATGTACAAAATATATCTAAAACATGAATGACTTCATCTGGTTATGAAACTACTACTAAGGGATTCGAATAGAAACTCTGATCTCCAAGAGCCAGGTCAGACTATTGACACAAGTGTGTGATCATTGAGACTTATATAATAAGAGTATCCAAGCATAGTGGTCAAGCCAAAGGATCAACCAAAATATCTATGTCTTGTACAGGGTATTTAAAATGAAATGTATAACTAGAACATTTGTCTATCATCCCTACATCTCTAGTAGAAAAGACATATATTGTACATTGAATCATTCCCGGAGCCTATGGGTAATAATCATTGATCAACTGATGTTGTCCCTTCCCCTTTCCTCTATCTCACTAAGCCTAACATTGACCACATGGGGGTGGTGGTGGATATAAGTCCACGTTTTGACCACCTCACACCACTCTCTCAACCCTACATCCATTTTATCAATACTATGATATTTCCTACTCCTAGCACTATGTATTCCATAGTATCCCAACCATGGTCTCTATTTTAGATATACAGTTGGTTAGAAAATGTCATCTGATATGTCCCATGTCATCTAATTAGTTAATCGACCTCCCATTTGGCTGGAATGACCCACCCTATGATCCTAGTACAATAGTTCCTTCAGCGAACTCCTCCTAAAATGTCTCACACGTCTATATCCCTAAATCAACCTTTAGTTCCTTGAAGTTGAGTTATTTGCTCTTAATTTACCAAAAATAAAATCACTGGATATATCTTCTCATCCCAGAAACTCTAGACCACCAAATATCACTCTTAAACCCTTGCATAGGATGGAATACATGAAGGGGTAAAATTGGAATTTCATATCTATATGAAACCTCTATTGATGGTATGTGATCTAATGATGTAATAAAAAAACAACATCCATAAAGTACATGGAATGGATGGTAAACCTCAATGATTACTCAGTAACTGTCATGCCACTCTACTAGAGTTTCACATGCTTCAATATACGAAAAAATGTAACTATTATTAGTGATAACTCATCTCTAAAAATACTGATGAACTCTTTCCACGAATGAGTAACCACATCATTAGAATTGGTCACTAAACCCCACAATCATCATGGTGATTCATAAATATGTCTTGATACGAGAACCCCAATATGATCCATTAATGTTCTAACTAGATGGAGAACTCATGTCACCACCTCAAGCTAGTCCTCATCCAACTATGGTTCAGGATCACCATAAAACATGATGGTTCTCTATCAATGAAAATCATGAATCATCCTTCACATACTCACCTCAACCAATGGTACTACAAGAACTGTGTGAGGCTCAATTGGAGGTGGTATAGATGATGCGCATCCTGGAGGTAACATTTTGGGAACTAGTCCCTCTATCGAGAACTCATAACTAAATAAATCATCATCATTTTCTTAAAGATGAATCCTAGCTTACATACATTATAGATGCATCTAGAAAGAAAACAATATGTACTATGATCAATAAGTATATCTGAAGAGCCAAATCAATGAGGATATGGAAACCACAACCAATTCGTATATGATGTATGTTCAATTGTTTTCCCTATAAGAAATGTTCTCATGTACCGAGTTGAAAAGTAGATGATCAGAGTCTTTAAATATGGTTATATCGCCCATTGCATAATCACTAGACTCCCTATCTAGAAATCTGAACTCAAATAAAATAAAAATGTTTCCCCAAACCAATATCATAGACTCTGAGTACTAATGTAGAACTGATCCATTATAATACCACTCAGTCATGACCAGTCCCAGTGGGGTCCATGCCACGACTCCCCAATCGAACCTCCAATAGGCTCGTGGTTGGCGACCAACATAGAGAAGGCATATCACTGACATGGGATACTAGTCCCATGTACCTTTACATACATACACATAATCTATCATATACAATACTAAAAAAAAAAAAAATCAACCATGAATGCATACATATAATCTCATAACCATAGTATGATATGATGTAATTTTAAGTAAAGAGGGCCAAACAAATGCCCACTCCATAGAGAATAAAAACAAAAGTTCAACCTGATTAAATGTATTGGTACTGTAGTCAGAAATACACATGAACACATCTCGGTCTCTCATCTCCCACTAGGCATCATCTGGTTCCAGTCCACCTATGACCCTATCAAATGTTTGATAATCTTCACAAGATATGACATGTCCCTGAAAATACCATGCATGATTGAGTAGAGCAATAATAATTGGGACACCCTAAAATCCCCAATCATTCAATAAAAAAGAATACATTCAACTATACACAATTATTTTTCAACAAAAAATATAACATGAAATATATAGGTATATGCAATTAAGACACATAGTTTAGAGGTAAGGTATAACCGTAGTACACAATCCTAGGATTCCAGCATGAAGATTCTATAAAGTACACATCATGGTGAACTCACTCATGAGTATGATTGAACTGAATACATCTACTTGATAGGTACTTCCTCATCGATTATTGTGCTGAGAAAGAAAATGATTATAGTCTGAAGATAATATGACCGAACAATGAGTATCCCTACCAGGGCTAGGGGTGATACCAACAACTCAATCCAGATTAACCCACTATGTAGACGATATATGAATGTGTTTTTCTGTTCATAATAATATCATTAACACTAGGTTGGTAACAAAGACGAATATAGAATCTCACTCCATGCCTCTTGGATGGATTCCAACGACTCTATCCAAAAAGTCATGATGAAATGATCGTTGTCCAAGGAGTAGGGAATGATTCTATACTAACCCTTATGGAAAGGATAATTAGGAAAAACCTAACAAAAAACACCATTATACTGAGTACAAGGGAACTACAACATGAATAATGGAGTACACAACATGTAGTATAGATAACTCTCATTGTCCCTTGACCTCAGGTCCTGAATGTTTTTTTGTTCCATGTCAACAAGTCATGTCTATGTAGTAGTACAAATCGTGTAGGAATCCCATGTACTCTAATCAGGTTCTAAAACATGACTCTATCCCATGTATATATTTTCATGTACTAGTACATATCTTATCCCATGTACCTTTTCAGGTTCATGTAACTGTGGGGGAGTACGAACCATATAATCATTCCATGTACTCCCCTCCATGTCTGCATACTTCCCAAAGTACATAGCATGATAAATATAGAGGTACCACATGCTGCGTGTTAGGTGACACACACCATGTGATTTTGAAACACATAGAAAAACCCAAGCCTTTTACCATGGGTCCCACACACCTTATAATATCAGATTACAGAACATTTTTATTTGGTTTTTCTAGGACCCTCGTTCATTCTTCCTCACATTCCCACATCGATACAACCTAGAATTTACATTCCAACAATGTAGGTAATCATGGATCATGTCTCTAGAGCCATACTATCACTTGAAAAATATATTCCAACACCAAATCCATTTAAAATATGTATCTATAGGTTGTTTTTCATTCCACACTTAAGAATGGAGAAGAAAGAGAAATTAGGAGTACACCGATTTCTAACCCACTATGTCTCTATTGTCAAACCTCATTTACTTTGTTCCAATCCCAGATCCACAATTTTTTATCAATTTTCAAATAAAAGAGTGTGTAATTATTGATTGGTCTAGATTTATAAATACATGTTCCAAATGAAGAATGCCCACGACTAATGTAGAACCAGGGTGGAATAACACATGAATAGGTAGGAGGAACGAACCTCTGGAATGTTTGTATCAATATTAGTTCAATTAAATTAGATAAAAATTGAAATATATCAAATAAAAATGTTATTATACTATCAAAACACCGAAAATAATCCCATCCCACAATACAATCAAATCGCAGATCAATCTATTCTTTGATTGACTCATGTTCTCTGTAGAAATAAAGAATGGGTAAGAATCAAATCAAAACACATACCCCACCATGATTTCGATTGATCACTGTAGAATAATGACGTCGTGTCACTTTCGTTGATGTGATCCTTCGAATTCAATGTGTATCGATCATTGATCCACGATCTTGTTGGCGTTCACCTAAGAGAAATCTCTAACAGTCTCTTCATGTCCTCCATCTCTATCTGGATAAAAATGGAATTATAATATAATAATATTTTTTTAAATTGATAATAGTTTTCCAAAAAAACATGAAATAAAAATATTTATTTAGTTATTTTATTCATTTTAATTTCTACAAAGAATTTTCTACAACTGGCATGTGCTTACTATTGTTATGTCATGCATAGTGTAAACCTTGTGTTTTGAACTCAGCAGTTTCCTCAGATTTCTGATCAGGGTAACTATTTTGGTGTTATTCCACTTTTTTAGGAATGCTGTCGTAGTGAGCTATTTATTAAATTTAATATATTTTAGATGTTTATTTTGGGATCACCATGCCTCGTAATCCAACATTTTCTAATAGATGGGTATAAAAAATAATCATTATATTATAAAAAAATAATACATGGAAAATATGATAAATTATATAGTTCAACATTATGAAGCCAGGTGGATTTCCTAGTTCATCATCTACGCCCATCCGAAATTTCTTCGAGAGAACATCATCTGTTGGTACCCTAGTAATGACACATTCTATTTTTTCCATGGAGATGTGGGATTTAACATATAGTACCTCTCCCAAATAAGTGGCATTCCCCATCTTGTGGAGATGTATGATCAATTAATACCTTATTTATATTTTTTTGGATGATCTCTTTTAGACACTAATTTCGGATTAAAAGATGATTATTATTGTGAAGGTGAAATTGAAGGAGGTGTTGAAAATATGTTAACTCATTTATTTCATGGATTTGATTATCATTTTTATTTTCTACGGTGGGGAGATTTCAAATACCATACAACCTCATTGGTGTACTTTCATAATGTTCACGATATCATAGGTTTGTATTGGGCTTTATTTGAAGCTGGGGTCAACCCTTATAGGGATATAGAGTGAAATTGGAAATCACTATAGACCATAGATTGACAAGCATTATAGCCATGTTTTTTAATGGGTGACTTTTCTTATCTGGGGATACATGTTCAATGATCCATGTTAGAGCATGGGTGATGATGAAAATAAATGCGGAAAAAATCACATTAATTTTGTAGTGATGGTCCTTGTACATATTTATCATATCTTAGGACAAATATAACAAGGTATCACTCCTTATAGAATCAATGGTAATATCCAATTATGGTTTAGATGGATAGGGTAGAATTCCCATTTTTATGAATATTACAATGCCACCTAGATCCCCAATGATTCATCAAACCATTTACTATTTAATATATCAGGGGATGGGACAATGTCACACTGCCCCTCCAGGCACAAAGATATGTTGAGAGAATCTAAAATCTTTTACTTCATTCTTTGTGAACCCGATGGATGGATTATTGATATCAATGGTGGTAGATTTATGAATTATCATACATGATCTCTCTTTGGGATGGGGTTCTCACTTCAGGGGTGGATGAGAAAATTATTTGTGAACCTTATACGCCATATTGGTTCACACATCACTTTGACTACACCCAATGTGTATATCCTCTTCTATTGGATAGAGCTCAAGGGGAAAGACATCAATGGGTTATCTACTAATTTTTTAAGATTCCAAAACATGAATATATTTAGGATATGATAATAATTCCACATATCGATGCCTCCAAATTCCTTACCTAGGATAATGTCTAGGGTAGGATATCTTCTTATCCATGTGGTGTTCCAAACCAGCCAGTATGTCATGTGAACAAGGATTTTTTCTCACCATACCCATTTTCAATGGTGATGATGGAATTGGTTTCAGATCTAGGTGATACATCATGAATGATTCCTATTTCATATTATGAATAAATTTATGTTGAAACAAACTCTATTGAGGAATCTAATCCTGCATCACAAGTTATGTATGATATGACTATTTTGATAAGGGAATATGAGACTTCCTTTTATGTTTCCTCATTCGTTCCACGGGTCATTCCACTTCCTACCACACCTCCTCTGTCATTCATAGAGGCTCCAGTTCCTCATAATCTCATTTTGAAATAGATCTATTCCTTGATCATTGAGACCGCCTTAAACTTATTACATGAGAAATTTGAAAAAATTCACCAGATTCATCAATACAGGGGGAGATGGTTTTTACCAACAACATTTGAATGAAATTATGAATCAATTTTTTTTACTAATTGGAATGAATTGAACACAAGTGAAAAATATTTTAACAGTCTCATAAATGAGGCTCCTCTTACTAGGAACAAGAGTGGGATGTTAGAGGAATAGGAGTAGGTTGGTCAGTTAATATACAAATTGCAGGCCGAGGTGGATGGTTGGAAAATGAAGATATAGAGATGTGAGGAAATCATAACTCATATGAGGTCTGATAATTCACCATTATCATAATCCTTGGTATCTTCTGAAATTATAGTTTATGAGTACATGGAATTGGTAGAGACTCTTCATCCAAGAGTACAATCCTAAGAAGTGGGGTGAGATGCACTTTAGCATTTGATTAATGCATCATGTCGAACCCTTGACGACCATTCTGGTGTAGTCAATCAACTATTATCATAGTTAAACCATCTGATGTATTCATCAATTCATGAGACATTAGAGAGACTCAAATAAATGTAAATTCCAATACCCTTATTTTACATTACGAAAAAATGGATTTTATGAACATTCCACATTAGTTTGTAGCATCCTTTCATTCATGATATCAATGATGATCTTCTAATTTGATGTTTCAAGCCAATGATACACATTCCTTCCATCATTTGAAATAAACACAAAATCATAGAATTGAATTTTGAAATTATAACAGATTCCATCTTGAGATACACTCTTGAATTCCCACCTCCATGTGATCCTTTATACATATATATGTTCAGCTATTTTGTGATCACATAACTTATAGAAGGATAGTTGGGTAAAATACATCTTTTAGGTGTATAGTTCCCTATTTTTTTTAAATTCAATAGGACTCTTCAGCATAATATGATTTTTCTAAAGTAATATAGAGTTCCTTTCATGTTTTTGCAAGATAAATCGATGTTGTGCTATTTTTTAGGGTCTTTTTGCTCGGATTTGATATTACCTTCATTTAGTGTCTTTCATCTCAAACAAATTATTTCCTTTTTTTAGTGTCTTTTAGCTAGGACATACTATTGCTTTTGATTATGGTATTTTAACTCGGACTATATATCACTTTATTTTATGGTCTTTTAGATTGGACCTTATATCACATTAGCTTGGAGTGCTATAGCTTGGACCTAATATAACATTAGATTTGGGTCCTATAGCTTGGACCTATTATTTCATTATTATCGATGTTTTGAGATCAAACATATTATGGGTTTTGTTTATGGTATTTTAGCTCAGAAATTCAAATGATATAGTTTATAGACTTTTATCTCAGACGTTATATTTCTATATTTTATGGTCTTTTAGCTCGAACCTGAAATTGTATTAGTTAATGTAATTTTAGAATGGACATGATATTCCATTAGTTTATGGTCATTTATTTAAGGAATTAATTTTTTAGTTTATGGTATTTTAGCTTGGACCTCATCGACGATCATGTGATCTGGTGCAGACATGCCAGGGATGACCTAAAACACAATGAGGTGTTGGGTTCTTCAGTGGTGTTAAAATGGATAGCAAGAAATAGAAATATTTTTATATAGAGTGACAAAATTGGATTAAGACCACATTCACATATGCATAATCCATGTGCATGTATTCATTTTCTAGAAAATGTCCCTTGAAGATGGGTATCATTTACATGTTCTATTAAAGATATATAGATGTAATAAAGGTTAGAAGGTGAAATAATAGGGTTGTTAGGTCAATTAATTATATGAAATTGGGTTGATGTAAGACATAACCAAAAATCATGAGTCTTTTAATATGGGATGCATATGTATATTCCGGTATGTAAAATAAAATTTTGAGATATTGTGCTCTATTAATGGTGTATCCAGGGCTCACAATGATTGGTCATCCTTCATCACTGGGAGGAGATTACTTTAGTTGCTGGGTTAAATCCCTTATGCATTGATATAATGTCCCTGAAAAGGTTATATCCACTACATTATGTGGGACATGAAAAATTTATGAATAATAAATTTCAAAATGATGTTGTTGGGTACGGAATGAAAGCTACCCAGGAAGGGTTCTGGATACCCAAGTCAATTTAACTTCAAATGTGAATCTATAGATTCATGCCAGGTGGTTTTGAATCATGATGTGTGTGCCATAAGTAGCTCTAGAATGGAGTGTCACATTTATTATTTGATAAAGGGTACCAAACAAATTGATATAACATCATCTATTTTGAATCCTCATGGATAGTTAGGTATGGGGATTTCAAATCATGGTCTAATGTGATTAGGTCATGTTAATTATATGGGATATTCACATGGGGAAAGGCTAACATCACACTAAGGTGTTATGTTCTTCCTTAGTGGAAATAGGCTCACATGGATTTTAAAGCCCTTTATATTGGGTGAAGATGTCACTAGTTGGAGATTTTAATAACTTGTATATCAATTTCATCGAGAAAAATATAGATATCAAATCCATTTCCATGGCCTACAGAAGGTTTGTGACAACCCAAGGAACTTTATATCATGAAGTGTGATTTATGTAAAATGTAATGTCCAATAAGGGTTCTAAAACCATAAATGTATTTTCACCACCTAGGGAATATATTCTCTTGGTGAGGAGATATAAAAAATCATTACTCCAAATTTTTCAAGGACTAGGGGATTTTACGAGCATATCATAGAATTTACTAGTGACAAAAAGGAGAGACTAAGAGATTTATGACATATTTATTTGGGCCATACATTTTCCCTATAATCTAGAGATGAATATTTTATTGGTAAAAGACTAATTTTTATTAGGATCCCATTTCTAGGTTCTCAACCCAAGATGTTTTTGGCCTCCTTCACTTTCAGTTTAGGGTATTGTGATTTGTACCATAATTGGATGGAGTATAAGGTCATATATCTATGACCGATGTGTTGGGAGATTAATATTTTTACACAAATGTACCCTATATGGGGTTGATTCACAAGATCCCATCAAGGATACCCAGAGTTAAGAGTATCCCATAATCCTCTAGAGTGAGAGATGATTATGTTGTAAATCATTGGTCGAGGTGCTTGACTCATGAGTAATGATATAGTACAATCACAATTGAATTATTTCAAATAAAACTATAGTTTTGAAATCTTCCATGGTGGTACGAGGGATCTCATGGGTCTGAAAAACATTTTTATATTGATGCATTTGGTTGAAAATGATTGTTTTATATGCATGATCCATAGACATACATAAATATTCATGAAATGGTTCGTTGAGCACGGTGTAATTTCAAGGGGCCTGGGAAGGTTGTGGTGATCCAAGGTATGACATACATGATGATTGAAATTTGAATTTATGTGTCTTATAAGATGAAATATGAACTCTTTACATTGTTTGAACAAGATAATCCCCTTTAGATAATTTGATTATGAATGATGATGGGTCATGGCATGCACAATTTAACATCATATACTCAAGACGTACTTTCTTCAGTGTAGTTTAACATCATGAGGTAAAGATATTTTCCATGTAGTTTAATGCCATGTATTATGGATGAATTTTTTGATTAGTTTTAATTACATGTGACCATGATTTTAGGAATGAGGATTAACATATGTTTAAGGACATTCTCTTGTGTAGTTTAACTTCATGATTTAAGGATGTGGGAATCAACATGAATGAGTTGAAATGTCATGGTTGGTCCAAAGGGTGGATGCATATGAATCACCCCATTTCTCATGAAAATGAGAATAAAACAATACATATTTTTGAAGGGATGTGCCTTTTAACATCATGCAATAAGGATGTGGGCCCCCGACCGAAAATTATGGTATCGTATCTGGGAACATGAATAGAATTTTTAGTGTCACTACTTATCCAATGGTGATGGGAGTCAAGACACATGAAGTTATTAATGAAGTTCCTACACTATTCTAATTTTTATACCAAGAGTGTGGAATTTATATATATATATATATTGTGATTGGGCCTGAATATTTAAATTTTCGAATCACAATGAATCATGTGAGGAAATGAATCAAGTCACACATAGTTGTATAATGATAATATCTCTTTTGATTGATCTGGAACATACAGAGATATGGGTGTCATTTCCATGGTTGGTTGATGCTGGGTTGAGGATTAGAGATCCAGACATCACTATGTATCCTATAATGATATAAATCAAGACACATGTAGTTACATTGATAGTGTTTAGTATTATTTCAGGTGAAAGGGACATTGACCGTGTAGTTTAACATCACGTGGAAGGGAGTCATGGTGTTCCTCTTATGGTCTTAAATTTAGTACCATGATGTACCTGTAGGGTACTTTGATGTCTCGTTCATTCAGGGAATTCCTTTCTACAATTCGTAGGCTCATGTGAGCTATGCCTGGTGTGAGAAAAAAAGGAATCACCATGGTTTATCACTAAATATAATGGAATTTTAAAGTAAATTAATTGTATTTTTTATCATGTATGCACTAAAATAATATATATGATGATGGTGTCCCTATTACAACCCTAAACATTATTATGTATTTTAACATGATTAATTACATAGACATACACTTGATAAAACTCATATTATTGAGAGGTCTACTGTATTTTGGGCATAAGAACATTACATAACAACATAAAACAAGAAATAAATGTATTTATTCAAATATTATTTTATATGACCCTGAAAATCCTTTATACATAGAATTTAATGATATAACCTGAGGAAATACTTAAGAAAATTGGGAGCTATATATCCCAGTAAGGGAGTAAACATGGAATAACATGAATATTACAATACATGTTAAGAAATAGGCATATCGACGGAGTACAAGAGAAACATGAACATAATGGCATGATATAAAATAATTATCATTAAAAGGAAATGTGGAATCAATATAAAACATGGTATCGACAAGATCTAATTATTTTTACACATGGATTATCATGAATAAACCCACATTGCACATGAATTAGATTTCGTAAACCCTAATTCTTTCCTAATATAGCATGAGTAAACCCTTATTGCACATGTATTAGAATGAGTAAACCCTAACATCCAATGTATTAGCATGAGTAAAACATAACTTTTCATGGTGTATCTTGATACTAAAATTTACCCAATGCAGTGGACCGCTATCAGGGTGCCTCCTTCATAAAAATTTAATTTCATGCATAAGTGTCCCACATTAATCATAAAACATGGAATCATTCAACGTTAAATCTTATTAAATGATTAAGGAATATGGAATAAATACATCTATGTAACATTAAGTAAGTATATGTGCATAAATGTGAATACCCTTTATAGGGAAGTATGTATGGTATTCACTAAAAGATGATTTTGGCTTCAAAAATCATGGTGCAATTTCAGTAGTATAACGCCATCATATGGAAATTCATAAGATGGGTTGATGAGAGATAAAGGGGTATCTAATCATTTATACATGAAATAAATTGTAAAGTGATCATGTAACATAATATCACAACAAATTAAATGGAATTTGATGAATAATTTAAGAGAAATACTTGAATAGAAAGATGAAGAGAGAAATCTTATAAGTTATTTTGGCATAGTAAAAGGTGTACACATAAAGAATTAATGAGAGAGAAAGATGTATTTAATCATTCAATAAAAAAAGTTACGTATGGGGGAGGTGATACCTAATACCCAAACATTGTTAATTGAAAATAAAAAGGTATAAAATCCTCATAAAAATTGGATAAAATTAAGGAAATGAAGGATTACCTTACGATAATTCGACATGGTAACAGGTGCATATAAGGGATTATAAGAGCAATAAATGAGAGTGAAAGGGGATCTCATCGTTTATACATAATATTATCAGTACTTAGTATATTTAAAAACATATCGCAACATTGTAATAAAATAAATTAAAAGAGATGACATGAATAGAATGCTTGATAAAAGAGAAGCGTGGAAGATCCCTTACGAAATTTCGGCATAGTAACAGCTTAGGTAAGGGTCAAAAGGAGGGAGGATAAATTATAACTAGTCAACATAGCATTTAATGGATAGTAATTAAGTTATTTTAACTGAATTACATTATGATAATTTTAAATTATTGGAACTACATTGAAATAAGATGCTTGAATTTGAAAGGAGGAGAGAAAAGTGAGAATCCCTTAATTGGGTGTGTGAACCCAAAGGACTAGGAGTGGCTTCTTGGGAGCTTAAGGTGCCTTTCAAGGACTATAGAAAGTATGTCTATGAGTTAGGTTGAGCATCAAATGGTTTTATTGAAGAGTAACTTGAGATTTTATGGGCCAATATAGGAACGGAGAGGGAATTCATTGTTATTTTGGTTTTGAACACTACACATTAAACTAAACAAAACCAAAAACTATCCCATTGATTTTCCCATGGTTTCTAACAAATGGAAGTGGTTTAAAATATATTATATGTATGCTATCTGAAAAAATTAAAATATTAGGCTTCCTTACGTGGAGTTGAATTACACTCTCAATGAAATCATTTTATAAATGTTAAAATATTTAATAAGTCTTGGAGGGTTCACTAATGAATTATAAAATTAATAAAACAAATCTAAAATAAAAATATTTTAAATTTAAAACAAATATTTTCCATATAACACTAATATAGTGTTTTATTTAATAAATAATTTTTCATTATGATGTCATAAAACAACATTTATATTAATTCGCAATTTATTTTTTACCAATAAAATAAAATGTATCAAAAAATTCTTAAAAATATACTATTGGATAATTTAAATGCCCTAATTCAGAAAACAATACATATATCATCGATATACTTTTCTAAATATTTGAATTTTCACTTTTAAAATTAAAACAGACATTTACAGATAAATGATGAGTTTTGAAAAAATAGTTATTAATTCTTAGTAATAATTACCTCTGGATTCATAAAATTTATATACTAATTTATTATTCATAAATTTTTTTCGGTAATTATATTATATTAAAATGTTAATTATTTAAAAAATTCATTATTTCATCAATATAAAATCTTTAATTAAAAATACAATTTCGTTTTTATTGTATAAAAATATAATTCTTATCAAACTGGAAACATAATCATTTATAGAGTAAAAATGAAAAAGAATAAATATAATCATCATTTATAATTAAAATGAGTGATCTTATAAAAAAATTATTATAACATTATTTATAAAAACTATGTTTAAAATAATAATTTATATTTTTTTGAAAAGTATCATTTTACACAAAAATTTAATTTTCTTAATTCATTATATTTTTATGAAAAAAAATTCTCATAATTGAATTAATGGAAAAAAAATTATTTATAAATGGTATTACACGATATGTTACTAATACCATGTTTCATAACTCTATAATAACCACGTAAGAACTACGTGTACTGTGTGTGATGATAATAGACTCTTGGGGAAGCTCGGATAACATCGCTGGTGTGGTAATCTCTATTAACTTGCACTTCTCATATGAGAGATTCTATTAATGCATAATGTGTTGAATTCTCAGCTAGGGAATGTCCAAAAGAAAATCCTAGTGATGTTACATCCTTCTTGAACTCTAACTAATGAGCTTTGTATGGCCCGAGTCTACTAGATGAGGCCATCACCTAATTTTTCTATGTTCAAAGGATTTTTATAAATATTTATATTTTTATTAGTCATGTGGTCACTATTCAACTTCTATATTATCAATTGTAATGAAACATACTTGTCATTTAAATCCTATTGAATAAAATAAAAAATGTACATGAGTTTTGAATATCCATTAGTCATTGAATTAAATAAATGAAATGGAATTTTCTTCATGAATGTTCGGGTCGTTACAACCTTCCCCCTTAAAAAATTTCACCCTAAAAATTTTATTTTTCCACTATAAATCAAATGATGATAACTTTACTTCATCACTTCCTTTCGTTCTTACATTGCTTCTTCAAAATTTTTGTCTGTTTACAAGACTTTTGCAAGGGGATTTTTCTTATTTCATACATAGTTTTCCCTATGAATTAAGATCTTCACCAGCTTCTATTCATAGAAGAGGTCATTATCTATTGGTACAACCTCTAGATTGAGTACATATGATGGGTCAGGTATTGAATTCCACATGAGTGATACACAGAATACATCACGTACTTGAGACGCGTTTAGTGATTGTACTAGTCAATAGGCCACTACTCCAACAAAATCAAGGATCTCAAAACGTAAGATGTACCTTGGACTAAGATTATCCTTATTCCCAAATATCATACTCACTTCCACAGTGGTATGTAATGGAATACCATGTCTCCAACAACAATCTCTAGGTATTTTTATGGTAATTGGTATAGCTCATTTGTCTACTCTGGGGAGCTTTGATGTGCTTTTTGATGGACTTAACATTCTTTAAAATTTCAATGACAATTTCATGACCTATATTTTTCCTCTCACTACCATCAACCCAACATTTATTTGTCATGAACCTCTTCCCATAAATGGATTCATAAGAAGTCATTTGGATGCTTGAGTGTAAACAATTGTTGTAAGAGAACTCATCCAGAAGGAGTTGTTAATCCCTTCTTAATTTTAAGCCCATTTATCATGCTCTTAACATAACCTCAAGTGTTTGTATAGTTTGATCATATTTTCCTGCAGTTTGAGGATGATAAGATATTCTTATATTAAGCTCAATATTCGGATCTTTTTGGAGACTCTTCCAGAACATAGAGATAGATCTGAGATCTCGATAATTTGAAATAGATATTGGTACTCTATAATGCCTTACCAATTCTCTGATGTATATCTGTGCTAGTTGATCCAATCGGAAATCCTCTCAAATTGTAATGAAGTGTGTAGTCGTTGTATGAATATCCACAACAACCTAGATTGCATTTTTTTCCTTTGGATTTCTTTATAACTCTATTAAAAAATTCCATGTTGATGTTTTTTCATTTCCATGTTGTTATTGGTAATGGTTGCATCATTCCCTTAGACTTCTACCTCTCAGACATCACATTCTGACATACCATGCCCATTGATGTATACTCAATGATCTTATTCTTCATGTTATCCCATCAGTAATGGTCTCGTTAATATCGATATATATTTTTTAACTCTATGTCAATGGAGAAATTTAAACTATGTGCATCATGAAATAATTATTTCATTAACTCCAAATTTTATGGAACACATAGTCTGGACCCAAATTACACAATTCGTTGTTAATTACATTTAAACTCTATGAATTTTTTCTTTTCTGATAGTTTCGGTTTCTACTAAATTCCCACATCATCCTTTTGAGCATCCTTTAACCATTCTAAAAGAGACAGTTGAGAAATCCTTTGAGAAAGGATTGATGATGGTCCCTTCTTTATGATTCCCATAACTATCTTCAATAAATTTAATAACATCTTATCCTTTTAAATTATCATCAATGATAGAGTTACAGGGTCCTTTCTACCGAGAGAATCCTCCACCTTGTTTTCTATCTAAGGGTTTTAATGTATTGCTAGTCATAGTCTTTGATAATATCTAACAATCTTCTTTGGTTGATATATATTTGAGAATTTTGTTATCCATATATATTTCATACATCACCCAAAATATATAATTCTACCGGAATTTTAACATAAAGATCGCAGCTTCCAAATCCATATCATGTGTGGGATAGTTTTGATCATTTGTTTTCAACATCCCTGACGCATTGGCAATGAATTTTTCTTTTTTACTCAAATTCCATCAAAGGGATACTTATAAAATTTTCAAGAAGAACAATCCCACAAACATCAAAACGTGACAAAACACTTGTTTATGTTTTTCACAAATTATTTAATATCATTTATTTTGTGGACTCAATGTTCTTAGAAAAAGTAAAAGATATTTTAATAGGACACGAATTTAATTACATTATGACATACACTACTCTAAAGTGTTGGTTATATTTAATTCATTCATCATTATCCATATTAACTTAGGACATTCCATTATCCCTTGATCATATAGATTGTTGATTCTCATCATGATTCTATTCCCTTGCAATAGAGCATTATCTTGGGTAATGCCCGACTTCATCACATTTATAGCATAGTACTGTGTACAATTCCATTGATGGAACATTATTTCTATCCATCACATTATCCATTCTTTCAAGGAAGTTGGGTGCTTTCTGACCTTTCGTCCCACACTTAATACCTATATGCATCCTTTTTTTACATTTCTATTAGTTCCAAATTCCAAAAATGTTGCAAAATGAAAATTGGGTCTTCTTCACCTTATCAACATTATTAAATGGACATTCATGAGATGTCATCTTCCTCTTCCCTGATTTCCATGGGATTTCAACGTGGTGCCAATTTTTAATCATGTTTTTTGATAGATGGTTTGGAATAATCACGATATTTAACACTTAAGCTCCCAATTGATTGGTAATCTCACTAGGACATTCATCATGTTTCCCTTGGAATCGGTTATTATCCATATTCCTCATATTACTAGCCATTGGATAGAAAGAAAAGAATATTAGGGGTGATCAACTTCAATATTTTAACACATTAATGGTAATCCAATGAAATTAAATTTATAACTTATAAATTATAATTTTTTACTTAAATTATAAATTTATAGGCTTCAATCAATGTTATCGAGGATCTATCTCCAAACATATATTCTTATGGGATTATTTTTCTCCCTTAATAATGGTTCATACTATGCTTATCAATTTACTGAAGCGTATCCCATGGGTGTGTCGAACCAAGAGTGCCGAAAGGACCGTTGTTGTGTACCAGTTCCCCTTACAGTCTAGCTCAAAGCTGTGTTTTCAGTTTCTACCCCTAGAGACATCTATGCCAGAGCTACCTCTACATGTCCATATCTAGAAAAGGATTTATTTTCTTAATAAACCACTTACTCTATACCCACTAACTATTAAGAGTGTTTTTCTTATACATAGTCTTATCCTTAAGGATTTTACTAGGGTTTTCTAATCATAATACCAAAAATAAATAAAACTACTTATTGATACCAACTACAACAACCCGCATATTTATTACATATTTTAACACGATTCATTACATAGGCTGGAAATTGATACAACTCAGAAGTTCGAGAGGACTAGTGTCTTTTGGGCATATGAACATTATGTAACGACATAAAACATCAAATACTTGTCTTTATTGAAATTTTATTTTACATGACCACAAAATACCTTCTTATTTAGAATTTCTTGGGATAACCTGAAGACATACATTAAAAAAGGTTACCTATAAATAACATTACGGGATTAAAAAAGAAAAAACATGACGAATAATGTACATCTTAGGAAATAGACATATCAATGGAGAACAGGAGAAATGTGAAAATAACGGAAAGATGTAGCATGATTATAATAACATGGAAATGTGGGAAAAACATAATACATGGTATCATAATGATCCAAGTCTCATTGCACAAGGATTATCATGAGTACACCCTCTTTGTAGATGAATTAGAATGAGTAACCTTTCATTTCACATGAATAATCCTGAGTATAACCTCATAGCCCATGGATAATCATGTGTAAACCCTCATTTCACAAGGATTATAATTATTATACCATAATTTCACATGAATTATCACTGTACTAAACATTACACATTGCATTAGAGTGATATCTAGGTGTACCGTTCATAATCCTTCAATTTCCTGCATAAGTTTTCCACATGGATCATTTAACTTGGAATCATTTAATGCCATAAGTTATTCCATATTAAGTAATATGGAATACATACATGTTAGTACCATTCAATAAGTATATGTCTATAAATTTTAATAAAATTTATAGATGAATGTTTAGGTATTCACTACAAAATGATTTTGTATGGGAAAATTGCATTGTAATTTCGGTAATACAATGTCATCGTATAGAAATTCATAAGGTTTGTTGATGAGAGAGAAATGCATTTATCATCATTTATAAATGAAATAAACAGTAAGGGGATAATGGAACATAATATCACAACATATGAAAATGAATTTAGATGCATAATATAGGATAGATACTTGAATGAAAATAAGAAGAGGGAAATCACTTATGGAATTTCGTCACGGTAACAGGTGTACACAGAAGGCATTAATGAAATAGAAAGTGGTATATCGTCATTAAAACAAAAGGAGGGAATAATGGGGGAGGTGATAAATCATACCCGCAACATTTATAATAGAAAATAAAAGGTTATAACAACATGGATAAACTTGGATAAAAATTATAATATAAGGAATCCATTACAAAAATTAATCATGGTAAGAGGCGCACATAAGGGTTCGTAAGAGGAATAAATGAGAGTGAATAGGGCTCTCATAAATTATACCTAAAATTGGAAGTATGGAGGATAATTATTTAATACATAAGAAAATAGGAGGGTTTAATATCTCTTACTAAATAACATTAAAATAAATTAAAATTAAAAACATGAAAAGATCGCACGATAAATGAGGAGGGTGGAAGATCCCTTACAAAATTTAGGCATTATAACAACATAGGTTAGGTTAAAAATGAGAAAGGATAAATGAACACACATCAAAATAAACAAAAATACACATTAATGGAATTATTATAAAATAATTTAATTACAACAATTAGAAACTACAAGAACAACTTTCAAATAAGATGCTTGAATATAAAAGGAGGATAAGAAAGTGAGGATCACTTACAAGGAAGTGTGATCCCAAAGGCTTTGGAGAATATTTTTTGGAGTTTGGGGGATCCATGGTAGGACACTAAGGAGTATGCAGTAGAGTTTGGTCGAGATAAAAATCGTTTTAGTGATGGGTAATGGGAGATTGGGTGGGTTTATATACGAAATGATAGAGAATTCAATATTGTTTAGGTTTTGGACACTACACATTAAACTAATCAAAACCAAAAACTACCCCATGTTTTACCATGATTTCTACCAAAGGGAATTAATATAAAATATTTTATATGTCCATGTTCTGAACAAATTAAAATAATAGGCTTTCTTATGTGTAGGTGAGTCACACACTCAAGGATATCATTTTAAAAAAATTAAAATATTTAAGATGTTTTAGAGAGTACACTAAGGTATTTTAAAATTAATCAATCAAATATAAAATCACAATATTTTAATGTTAAATAATACTTTTTATGAATATAACTTTTATACTATTTCATTATATCACTATTGGGTCATTATGATGTCATAAAACAAATTATATATTTATTCGGTATTTAATTTTTACTAAAAAAAATCAACTGTCTCAAAAATTATTACAAACATACCAATGGATAATTTAAATTTCAGGATTTCAAAAATAAAATTTATTTTGTCTAAATAAATTTTTAACTATTTCAATTTTCACTTTTAAAATTAAATCCGATATTCAATGAATGTTGATGGGTTTTAAAAATAACGTTTTAAACAATAATAAAACATAAATTTTACATCCTATAAATTAAATAATTATTTATTATTCATAAAAGTAAATTGATGATAACATTTTATTAGAACATTATTTATTTAAAAAAATGATTAATTGATCAAAATAAATTTTTTAATTAAATATACAATCCTTTTTTTATCGTATAAAAAAAAATTCATATCAAACTGAATATTGAATCATTTATAGACGGAAAATAATAAGGGATAAATATAATTATCATTTGTAATTAAAAAAAGTGTTCTTATTACATAGTTATAATTACATTATTTATAAAAACATAGTTTGATATAATAATTTATTTATTTTTAAAATGTACCATTTTACTAGAAAAGCAAATTTATCTAATTCATATTATTCTAATGAAAAATTATTCTGATAAGTGAGTTGATTGAGTAAGAATTTTATTTATAAAAGGTATTACACAATATGTAACTAATACCTTATTACATAACCCATATAACACCCCCATAAGATGAAGGGGTAAGGTGTGTGATTGTGACAGAATCTTGGGTAGCTCGAATAACATCGCTCATGTGGTAATATCAATTAACTTGCACCTCCGCAGTAAGAGATTTTATTCAAGTTTAACATGTTGAATATCATCATGAGATTGGTCCATAGAAATGTCAAGTGACACTACCTCCTTCCTGAGATCTGAAAAATGGGATTCATTCATCCTGAGCCTACTTGATGAGTCCATCACCTCTGTTATCTGTGTCGAAAAGATTTTTTTAAAACCTTATATTTGTAATAGTCATGTGATCACTATTCAATAGCTGTATTATTAATTGTAATGATACTAAACGGTAATTTAAATACCAATAGATAAAATCAAAATTGCATGTGTTTTCTATATCAATAATAAATTTAATTAAATAAATTAAATTGAATTTAATTCATGAATGTTTGGGTTATTAGAGTCCCTATGCATCCCATTGAAAAAAATGGGAATACATATGTACATAGTTCTAGATTGGTTGTGCAGTTTAATTCCATGTGGAGAGGATGTGAACTATCCATTTTAATAGCATGTGGTATAGACAAGAATCTCCTGATGTAATTGAAATACATGTTGTTTCTGGTCCCTTTCGGGTGTCACTATGTATCTTCAATTGAAGTAATCGAGCTATAAATAGTTCTTGGGGAACCGTTTAGTTTAACATAATTCATCTAGGATAAACTATATAATTTTTAATGTCATGTGGTCCAAAAAAATTGTACCGTGGAGTTTAATGTCTTGCCATTTTGAATTCTGATGCAATGCAGTTTATCATCTTGAAGCAAGGATGAATAATGGGATACTGATTTGGATTCCCATATGAAGATAACTGTGTAAAGAATTTTTTGAGAAATATCACATTGGTAGGGGTGAAACATGATTTTTACCCATTGTATACAATTATTAGTTACTATTATTATAGAATTTATGTATGAAATAAGTCATTTTCTAAATGGGGTCTAGTTTTATGTGTTTCTTTCCCATTATCATCGATGTTTTGAGATACAACACCAGTTCTACTTAGAGGATTGAGCGGAGGTGAACAATTTTATTAAAGGACCATGCGATTTGACCACAATGGACCTCCAGGTAGTGTGGTGTGTACAGATTGTTCTCATATAGCCATTCCAATTCATCTAGCCTATTTTTTTATTGTTCATCATCTGAGAGATATCAAAAATGGATTTTTTGAGATAAGGAAGATGGTCCTCTATGGGTAATAATAATTTTGTACCATATACCAATGAGTATGTTGTTACTTGGGATGAAAATTATTTAGTGGAATGGTAGGCCCCTAATTCATGGAAGAGCTTTTCAAGTTATGGCTTCTTATCATTGTTCACCATATTCAAATTTTTTTACAATATAGTCTTTTTAAAGGCATCTTTTTATCCATTTTCCACATCATGATAGTGAGATTAGTGAAAATACTTAATATTATACTCTTGGAATACTATATTCAAATATATATAATAGAATCCAGTGATGTTTTCCTTAAATAGTGTGGTAGGGACCTTAAACTGAATGATGATATGGGAATTCATTAGATTGATGGTATTATTCATCCAGGCATACTTGAGGGGTATTTCCTCAATCCATTTGGAAAAGAAGTGGGTCTATGTATGGATTTACATTAAAGAAATAGTAGTGGCTAGGGGATAATTCCCCACAAAAACCATTACCCATACAGAAAAAACCCAAGAATATTTAGCTATATGTAGAAATTCTAGGGTTTTATGGATGATGACTGTATAGATCTGGAATGTATGTCATTTCATGGTGAATTCAACACAGTCTGTTATCATTGTTTTTTAGTAGTAACATAACCATCTACTTCGGTTGTATATCCTATTCATATATTGATGTGTTCTATATGATATTTCATGGAATTCCTCAATGAGGGTGAAAATATTTTATTCAATAAATATATGTAGAATTATGTAGAAACCTTTTTTGTAGAGGAATTTCTTCTCATTTGGTACATCATACAGAGTGAGGCCTATGATATAGTGATGAATATATTACCATTAGGAATGGACTATTGGGAGAGTCCCAATTATATGATATCCTATTATGGGACCCATCCATGTTGGGGTGGACATTGTTTCATTGTGTTCTAGGGTGGGGATGAGCTGATTGATTTCAATCATTTCCCATTTGATGATTGTTGAGAAAATTCTTCGATGTGTGATATAAAATATTGATTCCCTCATATTAGGGTTATACCAGACATAGTATGAATTAGACTCTACATCATCGTGATCATTATATAATCAGGGAACATGATGCAATACATGCCCTAAGGTTAACTCTTCTATCAGTGCCCCAAAAATATCCAATAAAAGGGTCCAATTATTCCATTTTAATGATTTATTCACCATTTATCACCTTTTTCACTAATTAGGAATCCACATTGATATTTAAGTAATATATGTGCAACTTTAGGGGTTGTTCTAACCTAGAAATGAGGGCTTGGTATTCCAACTCATGATTTGTGGTGCCTTCAGATATTGAAAAAGCGTAGGCAAAAACTGCTTAATCTGGAGAGAGAAATAAAATCCTTATACCAACCTAATAAGGATTCATATTTTCTATCCTTGTTAAAAAATAACTCCAAGAGGTTCATTAAAAATGCATCTCCCTTGTATGGTGAGTGTCATGGGATTAGAAGACCTCTTCATTTGAATGATTATTGTCTTCTAGTGTAATTTTTAAGGAAGGATGTGATGTGAGGAAATCATATAGGGATTTCCCTTTTAGTGACTTCTACAATATGGAATGAATGTCATATTACTCTTGAATGAACTCTGATCGGGTTAGTCACCGAGTCAACATGGTACGACCAAGGATGTACATGATTTAATTGATTTTAGAGACAACATGGACTTAATAGTGATTCAATTAATGCATCATATTTTATCTTTGATGATGATTGGAAGAAATTTTTTCTCAACATCATAATATCTACTCTCAAGACCTAACATCATCCAGAAGATGTTATAGAGAATATTATCACTCCTCACATCATTTTTCTTTATAATTAGGGTTTCTCAAGAGCTCTCTATAGAGGCCACACTAAAGATGGTTGACCTCCCTTCCACCAGAGTTATCAAAAATAGTGGGTGTAGTAAATACTACTCAAGACAGTTGAAGTATTTTTGGAAGTCATCATCTCGTAGATTTGTAATTTCAATCTTCTTTATATTGGTTATGGATATCTGTTATGTCCAACTTGACTTTGAGTAACTGAATACATGAGAGGTTCTTATAGACCACCCTTAGTTCATTGATATATCTATGGGTAAGATTTCTAAAATATTACTAGTCTATTCTAGTTCAATTACAATGTCATGGATACATACCAAAAATCCAAGGACGATTATTGATGTCACATGGAATGATAATTTTACTGGATTCATCTTTAGGCTCTGTTATTTTAGTTTGATTAAGACTATTCAAATTTCTATGAAATGATCACACCACTATCAGGATTTAACAACTATGTCATCAACAAACCATTCAACTATCGTTATTGAGAATGGATTGAATATATGATTCATAGCGAACTAATATGTAGTTCTTTTATTCTTTAATCCAAATCGGGAAACCTAATACTGGAATATACCTAGTATCTACCTATAGGATGTGGATTGTTCATCTTTAGGGTCCATATTTATTTGATTTTACCTCTTGCACCTGTTCATGGATTAAATGTCTCAAAATCTAGAATTTGCATCAATCAATAGTTTTGTGATCATCAATGGGAAATAATAATTTTGGAAATTCCAAATTAGGTATCTAAATACAATTAATACCCTATTTTTTCCATTATTCTTATCTAGGGGGAAGATGTTTGTGGGACATTTTGGTATTGTACTTAATGCACAATTTTTTCCTTGATCAACTTGTCAAATTATGCCTCCACATTGATGGCATGAGAGAGGTTCATCCTGTTGTCTACATATTTGAATCTGCGATGGTTTATCGGGAAGGCCGGGATGGTGAAGAGCCATGTATGGATTTAGTCTAGTCATTTCCATATAGTTCCAAGAGAACAAAAATCTGTTCTACTTTACTAATATAGTGTACATCTCATTATCATCAAGGGGTATGAAAACACTAATTAGGGATGGTTGTGGGTTTTATTCCATTCTAAGATTTATCTGTATGAGCTTATAATTTGTGGTGGATATTCATTCCCTGAATGCTGTAAGGGATTACATGAGGTCATCCTCATCCTCTTCAACTTATAATTATATTGAGTCATTTCTTGTGACGATGGAAATTTTGGGACCTCTCTTCCACTATCAGGGTGATGAAGACCATGAGAGTAGAAATTATAACCCCTAATATATGAGTCATTATAAAGAGATACAAGAGTTGGATTTATTTCACATTGTCTCCAGGGAAAGATGGGTAACATGCCTCTAGAACTAGATATGTTACTTTGACCATATTTATGGGGTGCACATATTCCCTGTTGATCATATTCAAAATATTTAAGGGGGTGGTACCCAAGCCATTGTGGGATGAAAACTATTTATAATAATACACTATTTGTTTCATGCTTCCCCTCATGTAGAATTATTCTTCAGAATATATGGACTCACTAGTCTCATAGGGGGAATTGTCACTATGTTATATGCCGACTTAAAAATCAATGAGGTATTTCACACATTGATGGAATGTTGAAGGTACCTCCATGTTTCTATGGATCCAAGGACTTCAAAGTATGTAATTGTATGCGGTGTCATGTTGAATATCCATAAAATCATCTTCAGATGTTATATAACTATACTTTTTTTTGAGTTGGAATATTCGTATAGGATTTTTCTCACACATATAATAACATTGAATGGTCTGCTTTATGGGAGATAGATCCCCTTCCCCATATTCAAAATATCAAAGAGTTCTAACCGAGATGAGATTGATCACCCACCCATTATCAATTAGGACCATTTTGAAAATGACATTATTAAGTATGCTCGTGAAATATAAGGGCTTGATGTCCCCATGAATGACCTCTACCAAATCCTAGATATTGAATGATATGGAGACATGACATTCTTATTGCATAGTCTCAACTCAATAATCTTTGGTGGCGGTGACTTATTTATATAACTCATACAAGGTCAACCAGGATTCAACATGTGACACCCTATGTATCTTGCAATGATGGATTCTATCTAGGAGAAGTGCATGACTGCTGCATCCACTAGCTATTTTAGAATTCCTTACTTTTGATCTGGAGGTCATTGCAACATGATGTGGAGTTTCTATTGGACATGTGGATTAAGAACATAGGAAATTTTTGTGGAAAAAACCAGTGCATGTGAAGATGTTATTGGAGTATATATATCTATTGGTGTATGTCTTCTCAGACTTCGCCATCATCTGGGATGATCAAATAATCAAACCACTGTTAGGTTGTCCTATCAGAAAATTGGGTGCAACTAACTATTAGAGTGTTTGGAGTCACCTTCATGCCTTTTATGTGTTCACTGGAGTGATTTCCCCTGGGTATCAATCACAAATACAGTCTCCATGGGGATATAATTAGAATATTTGGTCTATCTATGTATGGGCTATCTCTAGTTTCTTCAGTTATAGTGCATGAGGCATCCCACTCCGAGGTTATATAAGGATGAATCATAGTCTAAGGCATATTAATCATTAAATATGGGGTATTCCAATTATATCACATTGATGTAACAATAGATGGTCTATTTTTCTGATTAGGATACTGTTTGGTGGGGCGGTACCCATGTTTTAGATTTTTTGGGGAGGAAATATATAAAGATTAGAGATTGCATTGTAACATAATATGATTCTTTCTATTCGATTTCTTCCTTATTATGGTGGTGATTCCCTCCATTGGTAGGAAAAATTGATTTTATATATTTAGGTGGTGGATCTATTGAAGAGTTTCACATCTATCCAATTACATTTATATGAGTTCGATAAAAAAAACATTTGAAGTCATCTGGTTGTTTAAATTTTTTTTAACACATTGACAGTACGTTCATTCAATCACCATCTTCATATGACTAGGATTTTTTTATGAAATCTACCTACTATGAGGACTTATCAAGAGAAACCTATCTAGAAATGGGCATTCCATAAAGGGAATATTTTAAGATAAAACATCCCTAGATATTATGACCAAAATTTCTTTGGTAAGGGAATTAATAAAGATGGTCAGTGAGGTTGAAATCATCAGAATTCCTTATCTTTGGAAGCCTAAATAGGTAATTTATCATGGATTTCATGAAATAGTAAGGTTCATTTTCATTCTGGAAGGATTATTCCTTGTTCATCCATTCCAAAAATCACATTCCTCCCTTATTTCCCTATCATTATAGTTGAGGGAGATTCAAATGTAGTTGTTGCTCGATTAGATATACTAGGAAGTTTGGGAACTGCCAAGGTGCATGGATATAAACTATTGCAGGATTGAGAGTGAAAGCAGTATATTATTCTTTTCATGGCCTTTTCCTTTGTGCTATGTGAATGAGTAGTGGAATGGATTGGGTTTGTTGAAAGGGTTCTTGCAAAAAAAATTCATTTCTATGAACACACATACTCCTCTTGTATACCTTATTAGAATCATAGGTGTTTTTAACTCATAACCATGATACATAGAAATGAGTTCCAGTAGTTTCACTTGTAATAGATAGATGTTGCACTACTAGAAACATATGATATACCAATATTTTAAAAATATTAGTATAGGATGGAAACCAATTGGTATATCCTATAGAAATGGTTGTCCAACCCGTTGGCTGCTAAGGCATCGGGATAGGAATAATCCAACAGTTTTTAAAAAAACATTATTATATGGAACCTTAAAACAAAATAGAACAATAGTTTATAGTAACCATTGGTATAACTTGTTACCAACAGTTTTATACTGTTGCAATATAACTCACTTTATATCTATACCAATGGTTTATAATCCATTGTTATAGACTTATAACAAATGTTTTATGTACACAATTTCTATTGATTGTGCTTTCAGGTATATACCAATTGTTTACAAACCATTAGAATAGACATCTACCAATGGTTTTCTACAAACTGTTGGTATAAATTGGGTTTTCACATCTATACACAAGGTTTTTAAACCATTGGCATAGAGTGGATACAAATCTAGTAGTATGTAGTAGCCTATCTCCCCCATGCAATTACCTGCATGAATAACATCATTGCAATTACCTCTATAGAATTTATAATTCCGAATTAAAGGTAATTACCTACAATTACATATGCAATTACCTGAAATAGAAATAAACTGTATACAATTTAGAATGACACAAATTTAGACTACTACGATCCAAATAGTATTCCATCGAATAAAAAAAATGAAATTGCAGTACACCATACCAAATTCATAATAACACCTATTAAGTATAACACCAATACACCTAAGAGAATATTCCATTGAAAACTAAAACACCCTGAAAATAAACATCTCCATAAACACAACACATGAAAATATGATCCGAATAGTGATGGAAGTTTATTTATTTTATTTTGGAAATTGATGCAATATTAATTATATAATATTGATTAAATTTTAATTAATGTAATTATATAGATTTGGGCTAGTAACATTAGTCAGCAAAGGTATTTCATTAGAGCTAAAATTAGATTCTTTTTTATTAGTAGTATATCATAATTGATGATCATGTACCGAGAGATTATTAGGATAGTTACCAATCTATTGGGAGTGGAATCCAACATTACAGTGTGTTGTAATATATTGGGGTTTGATATTACCTTAATAGATTACAATGTGGTTTATTATATTAGGGTTGATGGATGATGTTCTTATTGAAATTTCATGTGAATTTTTTCCATGAGTTTGAAATGACAATTTTAAATGTAACATCATGGAATAGAATATATTGTAAATGAATATGGTTTTTTTAGATAATTAACTCGTTATGGGGCCTTGTAACTTATTTTCCATGAGAAATAGTGTGAAGATTTGTAAGTGCATTTTAATAGAATTGGAGTAGTGGCATGCAGAAATGATTACTTTTGAGGTGGATCTTGAGGTGTAGTTTATGGTAAGGTATATAGTGGTGAGTGTACAATTGGTGTTTTGAGTGAATGACCGTCATTGTATATATAATTTCATAGGTTCGTCACACCATAGTCACACATAATAATGGAATGACCATTGGATATGATAAACATGAGCTTGATATAGTGTTATAGAAAATAGTACAATATGATAGTGGGGATTCCTATTTCATTCACGGTAGCATAACCATCATTATAATCAATCATCAGTTCATGGAACCAATAGTTGACACTAATATTTTGAATAGGGATATTACTAAAAATATACTTCAATTCATTTGATTTCATGGTTGAATTCCAAGTGTAAACATAGATAATATATTAGATTCCTTCAAAGCATTATCCTTGTTCTCAAGATGAAATTAAAATGATCTAGGGATGAATCAGATCATAATGGTGGTGGTTTATAGGTTATATGTTTTTGAGACATATGGAATCACAGTAAATGAAAATCACCTAAAAATATCCTACCAACTTCTGAAAAAACAATACCAAATTGTGATGAATACACACATGAAAAAAACTAATACAAAACCTTATAAAGCACCACTATAAATGCACCTATAAGTAATTAAAATATAAAATACAATGATAGATGGGTATGGCCTAATGTTGAAATTATAATGGTGATACATGTAAGGGTATGTGTTTCTGAGATATATCAGCTACGATATAACATGGAGCTAAGTGGGAATTGTTGTGTACTACTTGTTTCTAATTATTTATGATCTAATCATGTGGTATAGATGTGAAGAGACCCACCTTCAGTGAGAGGTTTGATCTATGTGACATGGCATGCGAAATAGTATAAACCCTACCATTTGTAATCGGGTAGTGATCTAGATATGACATAGGAACTTTCAATGTATCCTAGATGTGATTTGGGACCTTAATAAGACTGAGTTTCTAGTATTCAGGATGAGATATTAGACATTACTTTGACTAGAGGGTTGTGATCATGATGTGATACATGTCCCTTCCTTACATTTTATAATAGTGAATGCGATATGATAAAATACCTAACCATGATATACTTGGTAGTGGTTAAGATATGATATAGAACCTAACATTATGTGAGTGGGTAGAGGTCAATATATGATATGGGATCCTACCTCGAGTGATTGGTTAATAGTTAGGATGTGATAAAAGACCTCAATTTGAGTAAGAGGATGGAAGTATGAGGATATATACGTGATCACGACTTGGTGGAATGCTCTAACCCATGTGAAAGGGTGGAGGTCAAGACTATGATGCATGAACCTTCGCTATGTTGAAGTATACTAGTTTATTTCTGTGTTTTGCAATGAATTCTATTACAATATTACTCAAAATCAAGTGAGGTCAGGTGTTGGGTTTCCCTGGGTAACACCCACTGACCATTCATAATCCTTCATTGTTATATATTAGTACTTGTTTTATTTTCCCATACATGTATACATAGTATATAATGATATATTTGGGGAAATTGGTGATACCATGTCATATTATATCATGGTGATGATATCTTTTATTATTGGTTGTCTCTTAGTTGTAACTTATTCTGCTTACTCTAAGGTTTTATCTTGATTATTTTATTTATAAATTTTTATTTAGGATGGTATAGAGATTATAATTTCCCGAAATACTTATAGACTATCACCACTAGTCCAAATCATTTTGTATGAGGGAAGTTTTTCCTGAGATCTTGTTGTGATTTACAAATGATTTTATGATGATATATTTTAGTCGAAGAAGTACAATGATGTTTCAAAGAATTTTATTTAGTTTTTTTACTATTTTAGCATGGTATTTGGTGGTAGTATGTTTTTTTTGGATCTAGGATAAGACCTCGTAATAGTATATAACTAACCCATGTATATGTATTGTAAAATCTATATGGTGATGAGATTGTTGTTATTTTATTTTTAGTGTTATAATTGAGATTTCGATTCAAGTATGATGTTTTGGGTGAGCAATTATTTTTTACTCTTATCAAAATGTTGTATGAGAGTGTGGGTTCATGAATCATAGAAGTTTTTATACATGGACATGTTCATTAATCCTTGTGTTGGTGAAATTATTTTCATAATTAGGAAAGTGGGTCTATAAAATTTATTAAAATGGAAAAAATTCATTATAATTGTATGGAATTGTTTTGGATTAATTAATGTGTCAATAATAACATATGCATTGTTTTATAAAATAACTCATTCGATGTTCCTTAATTATTTGGGACCATTGTGGTGATTATTTTGTGATGTTTTGATGTTTTGATAGTTATTATCCTACTTTATCACAACAATTTAACGTGTAGGTTTGTGTATGAGGTTCTATATGATGGGATGTAGGTATGAGTTCCTAGTTATGGGTTGTGCATGAGAGGTTCTGTGTGGTTAAATAATTTTTAATGTGTCATTTATATAGTGGTGATGGTAGTGGGGGATGATATTGTGGTTCTCTCTACGATATTAATAAGTTTCTCTAGGTTGGGTACATGTTATGTCTATCAGTGTTGTAACACCCCAGTTAAATAAAGAGTATGACATTTTCACATTTATCGATATTTGTGAATAAAATATTAATTTAACTTTAAAGGGGACGCTATGCTTGATGGCGAACCCAACACGCAACAACGAGTTTCATGGAAATCTTACGTTGCACGCTAATAATAAACTAATATTATTTTAAATGGTAGTTAACGCCTAGCTATTGTGATGGAGGGAATGAATATAACTAACTACAAAATGATTATACATGTTTGTCAAATATTTTTACTTTTTACAATAAATGATAGAGGATTAAAAATGCGAATTAATCCAATTTTAACCGTAAACATTCTAATATTCTTTAAAAGGTCGATTAATAGACTTTTGATTGCGAACCTCTTTTAAATCAACTTTTTGAAAATTTTATGTGTTATATTTGACAAAATAAAATTCTTCTTTAGAATCGGGACATCAAAATTTACTTTGTGTAAATTTTTGGTATTTTTCTGAAAAAGTTTGATTTTTAATGAATAGTGAAAAATGTTGTATTTTAATTCAAAACCACATTGTAATATAATTTATTTATATCATTATATTATCTTTTGAATTGGTTTTAAAGTAAAATTATAATATATTTTTACCATTTAATCCAATAGTGGTCGTTGGAATTAATTTCACTTTGAAATTGGACTTAAACTAGTGTCAATCTTTTGATACTTATTGTTTCATAAAAACACGCTATTTGATCTAACAACGGGATTTAGTTATTAAATTAATTAATGAAACTAATATTTTTTGAATTTTTTAAAATAGAAATCATTTTTGAATTTGGATTATCAAATATATCTTAGGGTGAATTTTTTGTAATTTTATGAAAAACATCAATTTTTGATGAATAGTGAAACCACTAAGTTGTACTTTTAAAAACTGATTTTCCGTTTAAATGAAATTTTTCCATCTTTGTGTTTTGAATTTCAAAAATATGACATACATTGTTGTCATTAAGAAGTCAAATGTGGTTCAATGGGATTAAAATATATTTTTTGGTGAATAGTAACTTATTAAGTTTTTAATCACGAATAGAGGTAATTAGTGTAGTTTAAAGTAAAAATAATGTATTAATAATATGAGATGAGAATGACACATGTCCTACCTTCATTTGATGTGTCATGGCCGACCAAGACAATCCATGGGTCAACTTTGGGACCCCATTGGGCTACTTTGGTTGGGAAATGACATAAATAACTTTTTATTTAATGTTAAAGTAAAAATGACACAAACATGATAAGTTTTACTAATAAAATTTTTACATGTGGTTATAAAAATCAGAGATTTGAATATAAATAGTCATTGGAAATCTAAAAAGATTTCATACATAATAGTATTTTTATATAATTTTTACACATTAAATAAATTAAATTATTTATGACATCAGAATGATGCAGCGATGACCTCATTATTTAACAATTTAAATAAAATGGAATGATAATGTAAAATCTAAGACCTAAACATGTCCAAATCCTATTGGATGGGTGGATTACAAACCCTTATCACCTTATCCTCGAAAAAAATCAATGTGGGACCATTAAAATCCGAAACTCATTCTAAAATAAAGTAACATTTCTTTACTTTCCAAGAGTGCCCCTCCTCTCCCCTTATAAAAGGCCCCCACCTCTACCTCCATACCCACACTTCCAAAGCCTTTGGCTCGGCCAAAACATGCCCATTTTGGCTCTCCATATCCCTCTATAACTCCTCGAAGCCTCACATTTGGCAGAAGTCTTCCCAAGGAAGCCTTTGAGCTCAAACCAAAGGGAGTTACCCGATTTTAGGGTAATGTCTTCACTTGTGTCCTTTTGATTTATTTTGCTTCTCCAACCCCATAAACTCTTTTTATTCATTTATTTTGTAACAACTCCAGTATATTAAATATACTAGGATGTTTTTATAAGAATAATTGTAACGCCCCGACCCCAGCTACCCAGAGTCGGTGCATTACTTCGTAACATTGGCATGATCACGAAAGATCAAGTCTCGAAAGACCGATTAGTTTAGTAGCCTTGGAAACACTAGATACATTCGTAAACGTTACATTACATCATAAAGTGAAAAACTACAATAACAAAGTCTCCATAGTCCACACTCATATCTCCTTCTGACAATCCCTGCAGGTCATTCATAAAATACTTCTTCACATCCTGGAAAATATTAAAACATTGAAAGGGGTGAGCTCAGATGCTCAGTAAGGATAACAATGATGCGGAAGCTTTCATAAATAAACATAAACATTTAAGGCAATGTATAACTAAAACAAAAGCCTTTTAAACTTGAACATCAACATAATATGGCAAAAGTAGAATGAGATAATGCCATATACTTCTTCACATGGATATTCTACTGGTCGAATAATCACATGCAATATCAATAACCACTTTCATAATGATGGAATGCATAATGCCAGACTATCTTAACCACGTAGTCAAGGCCTCGTGCCAAGACCACAAATAATATTTTGTCAAGGCCTTGTGCCAAGACACTAGTTTGTCTCATGAGACCTGCCGATGCATCGAGGAGCTATAGCGGGCTCCACCCGTCACTTATTAAGTCCAATGCATTCCTCATATGAATAGGTTTAAACATATCATAAACCATAACATAATCATATCACATAAAACATGCATAAAGGAAACATAACATTTCCACATTTCAATCACAAGATATCAATACAACACATTGATATAGTAAAAATTCTTTCAAAACCATTTTCAATACCAAAATAAAAGAATGTTAAAACTTTGTATTTATTTTTCATAAAAAAAAGTGATGGATTGTAAAGGAAGCCGAAACTCAAATAATGGTCACGGCGGCGGAGAAGTCATTGTCGCCGCATAAGTACGGAAAGAAAAACATTCCCTTTTGTCGTTTAGCAAAACGCTTCGTATAAAAAGATTCCTTTTGTACAAACGTAAAAGTCAAAGGGGTTTATACACCGTATAAATGAAAATTGTGTATAAAACCAAATATGCCTCAATGAAAGGAGATTGAGACGAAGTACTTTAAAAGATAATTTTTAAATAAAATATATATATTATGTGTATTCACTATAGGTACACATAAAGAATGTAAAAATACAAGATAGGACATAATAATATCATGACATAATTTGAAAGTAGGAGATTAACCCAAAGAATGGAAGTTGGGTTAAGAAGTTCCCTTACCTTGTGTCCGACTTGACTCAACCGTTCTTTAACCTCCTGAATAATAAACTAGAGTTAATATATACCTTATTAAGAACCATTCTCAATTTCATTATCCTTATTATATCACTTATTACAATGATATGATCATTATGTAATTATTTAAGTTAATAACGGTCGTTTTGTCGGTATTTGGTTCTTAAGTCAAAAATAGGCTTCTTACACTTACATGTTGTTAATTTGGTCAAAGGTTCATTATATCCAGAATGGTATTCATGATGTAGATATCATATATGTCATATATATCCAGTACATACATTCATTTATAATATTACATCACATTTAGAGGTAAGAAATGAAATGCACCGTTCATGGAGACGGTAAGCCGTACGTACGCATGAACGCTACTTCCATTTCTATTTCATATTTTCTGGAATGGAATCATAATGATATAAGAGTATATTATAATTCCAGTATAATAACATATATAATATCATTAACTTTATCCTTCACACATCCCACATATGGTATTAACGAATCAAATCACTTTCAGGGGGCGGTAGTCCGCGCTTCCTAAAATGAAGATATCGTGTTTTACCCATAATGGAAACCATAAAGGTATGCCCAAAATGAAAAAAACAGAAGCTTAAGGAAAACATAAACATATTATATATCATATATAAAAATAGTGACATCATAATGTCCACCTTTGAAGGTGTTAAATGAGTGTTGAACAATCATCATTTCGGGAGGCAGAATTTCGCCATCCACGGAAACCTTATGTTCTTTAACCATTTGATGTAGTTGTGTGGAAGTGTAGCTCAAATAAATCTTATAACAACATCCTAGTATATTGAAGATACTGGTGTTGTTACAAAAGAAGTAAATAAAAAGAGTTTAGGGGGTTGGAGAAGCAAAATAAAACAAAAGAACATGAGAGAATGAATTACCTTAAAAAGTGTAACTCCTTTTGAGTTGAGCCTAAAGGCTTCCTCTGAAAGGATTCTGCCCAAAGGGAATCCTCTAGGATGAGGAGAGGGATGTGGAGAGAGCAAATGGGCAGGGGTTGGCCGAGCCAATGGCTTGAAGAGTGTGTGGAATGAGGTAGAGGTGGGGGCCTTTTATAAGAGGAGAGGAGGGGCACTTTTGGAAAGTAAAGGAACATTACATTATTTGAAAATGTGTTTCGGTTTTAAAAGGTCCCACATTGATAGAATTCGTGGATAAGGAGATAAGGCATCGAAATCCACTCATCCAATAGGTTTTGGCCATGTGTGGTTCATAGATTTTATATTAACTTTCCATTTTATTTAAATCGTTAGATAATGATGTCATCGCTGCATCATTATTATGTCATAAATAATTAAATTTATTTAATGTCTAAAAATTATAAAACAAATACTATGGTATAGGAAATCTTTTTATCTTTCCAATGACTATTTATAATCAAAATTTGGACTTGTATAACCCTACATAAAAATTGTTTTCGTAAAACATATTATGTTTGTGTCATTTTCACTTTAACATTAAATAAAAAGTAATTTATGTCATTTCCCAACAAAAGTGGATCCATGGGGTCCCCAAGTTGACCCATGGCTTGTCTTGGTCGGCCATGACACAACCAATAAGGTTGGGACATGTTTCTAGGTCATTTTATATTATTAAAGCATTATTTATTCCTTAAACTACACTAATTACCACTAATCGCGATTAAAAACTTAATAAGTTACTATTCACCAAAAAATTATTTTAATCTCATTGAACCACATTTTACTTCTTAATGACAACCATGTATGTCGGATTTTCAAAATTCAGTACACATTAGTGGTAAACTTTCATTTAACTGAAAAATCAGTTTGCTTGATTACCACTTAGTGGTTTCACTATTCATCAAAAATTGAAGTTTTTCAGAATAAGGCCAAAATTTCACCCTAAGCTATAATTGATATTCTGAATTCAAAAATGAAGTCCATTTTACAAAATTCAAAACATATAAGTCAAATTAATTAATTTAATAATTAATTCCCGCTGTTATAACAAATAGCGTGTTTTTAAGAAACAATTTATATCAAAAGATTGGCAATTGTTTATGTCCAATTTCAATGTTAAATTAACTTTAATGACCACCATTGGATAAAATGGTAAAAATATATTCTAATTGTACCTTAAAACCACTAAATAGTATAACTTATCACTATAAATTATTTTGATTAAAAAAGTTGTTTTAAGTATTTTTCACTATTCATAAAAATTTGGAAGTTCTCGGAAAATTACAAAAAATTCAACATAGGCTAATTTCAATATTGGGAATACAAAAGTGAAGTCCATTTTGAAATATAAAATTTATAAATTTTCAAAAAGTAGGTATTACTATTCACAACGGCTAGTTTAATTAGTTGTGGTGTGTGCTAGAGCTCGAGGTTGCGTACAACACACGCTATTGCATTATTGAATGAGAAGCGTATCGTGGAAGCTCGGGGTGTTACATTCTACCCTCCTTCAATAAATTGCGTCCTCGCAATTTGAAATTTTTCTTTGAAAATAAAAGGTTGAAAAGAGAAAATACCTTTTAGGAAAACCCACATCGGAAATAAGGTTAATAAATATATAACATTAAAAGAAAGCAGGATAAGTACAAAGGTCACCCGATATAGCCCATTCTAGGATTCTATGAAAATATGGATATGGAAGAAAAACAAACCATCAAGGTCTGATGGAGAGTTATAGAAAACAGGATTAGGAGAAAGTTTAACCATAAGAAAATCACAAACTTGTGATTGGTTAAACGGTCATTGAATCCCCAGTTGGAAAAGTTAACCGACAACATTTTTGTTTTAAGTTACCTTTTATAATGTTGAGGAATTTATTTATGAGATTTACTAAGAACGTAAGGGAATATACATACTTGTTATGTATACTTTCATTCGTTAATAAATTTTTACCACAAACCCAACTTTTACTCCAAATGGTAACGGAACTCAAAAATATTCTATTTATCCTAATTGTATAAGGTTCCAAATGTTAACACATACCATTTAGATTAGTAAAACTATTTTGTAATAACCAGGGACTTCCTGTAGGCTAGTGGTAGGAAATAAAGGCTTGTCGCACTTTGATTGTGGGTTCGATTCCTACAGCTTTGTCCGACGCGACGGTTTATGCCCCACCCTGCAGGTTGTCCTTTTTCTAAAAAAAAATAGTATTATAGTATTCCAGAAATAATCTTCAGAAAAGTTTTAACCTTAAACAATACTATTCAAAGTTCATCTTAATCCATCCCAACATTTATAGTTATCCAAAATACCTCTGTCCAAACTTTCTCTAAAAGGTCTCTTAATTCCAAAATCAATTGTAACATCAGATTCCCCAAACAAAGAAAAGTTTCTCTTATTGTCACATACTAAAAATATGATTACCTTAATCATATTAAAACCTTACTGAAATCAAAAAGTACTACAGTACGATCCTTATATAGATCACATTATTCTAATAACCAGAATATAATCCATGAGTCCAAAAGCACCAATACATTAGTTATTCTGCTTCAACTGTAGTAATAGCATAAGATTGTCCTTGATCCCTTGGCCTTTTCTGAGGTAAGTTTCCTTGACGCTTAGGACATTCATTTGCATAATGACCCATTTCTCTACAATTGTAGCATTCAACTTTGACAGCCTCTTTCTTTCCCTTGCAATCACGAGCCTGGTGACCCTTTTCTCCACATTTATAACAAACTCCCATTCCTTTTAGGCAAGTACCAGGGTGATTCTTCCCACAATTATCACATAATGGAAAATCCTTCTTTCCCTTTTTCCCTTTATCTGTCTCTTGTTCCACCGTTCTCTTCTTCTCTTGCTTTACTTTGTTGTCATAAGACTTAGAGAATTCCTTTTCTGTCTTGATAGCACATGAGACTATATCTTCGTATGATGAGAAGGATTGTGATACTAAAGCTCGACGGAGAAATGGTTTTAACCCATCAAAGAAACGATCAATCTTACTTCTTGGGTTACGTATGTAATCTGAAGCATACCTTGCTAACCTTGTAAAGTTAGCCTCATACTTTGCGACATTCTCGTCCTCTTTCTGCCTCAGACTCAGAAATTGCCTTTCCATATCTGCTCGATGGTCACGAGGAAAGTATTTTTCTAAGAAAAGCTCTTTGAACTCCCTCCATTCCATATTCGATACTTCATCATCTTCCTTTGTGTTTTGAATCAATGACCACCATTGATCAGCATCTCCAGTGAGGCGGTAAACTGCCATGACAACCTTCTCCCTTTCACTACTCCCCAAGGCATGGAATATTTTCTCTAAGGAATTTATCCATTGCTCAGCTACTATAGGATTTGTACTCCCATTAAAGGTTGGTGGTTGTTGCCTCATGAAACGGTCTAGCATTGATCCTCCACGTTGCGGATCAGGGTGCTCCATACGAGTAAGGTTGTTATTCATAACCTGCGTGAGTTGTCCCAGTATGGTAATAAGTTGATCAGCACCAGTTGTCTCTCCAGGTCCACAATAATTATCTTGAGCAGGAGGGCAATCCCTACACGGAGTTCGTGCATTGATACAGTTTCCATTCCTTCTACTAGGCGCCATTTCTAAACAATGGCATAAACCAGATTAGTTTATGAATCAAAATACATAATTCCATACTTGTATAATACTTAACATAAATTGAACTATTTATGGATATAATCCATAATCATAAAAAGGTTTTATTTGAGGAAGTATATACTCATAACCGTTCATAGTGGTTTGTAAAGAAAATGAGAATTATCCTAAGCATATCCCCCGGGAGTGTCGTAACCAAGAGTGCAGCAAGGCCCGTTGTCGTGCACCAGTTCCTGTTCGAGTCTAGCTCAAAGCGGTGTTTTCGGGTTTTACCCCTAGGTACATCTGTGCCAGAGCCGCCTCTACCTGCTCGTATCCAGACAGGGATGTATTGCTCGGAAAACTCATAACATCTCTATAATACCAAAATTCTAGGAAGTTCTTCTATACTAATCCTCAAAGTCTATCTTTGGGCTATGTGCTCTAATCAGAGTTTATCTAAATCTAGCTTCCAAGGTTAGTACTAAACTGCCTCTGATACCAACTGTAACGCCCCGACCCCAGCTACCCAGAGTCGGTGCATTACTTCGTAACATTGGCATGATCACGAAAGATCAAGTCTCGAAAGACCGATTAGTTTAGTAGCCTTGGAAACACTAGATACATTCGTAAACGTTACATTACATCATAAAGTGAAAAACTACAATAACAAAGTCTCCATAGTCCACACTCATATCTCCTTCTGACAATCCCTGCAGGTCATTCATAAAATACTTCTTCACATCCTGGAAAATATTAAAACATTGAAAGGGGTGAGCTCAGATGCTCAGTAAGGATAACAATGATGCGGAAGCTTTCATAAATAAACATAAACATTTAAGGGAATGTATAACTAAAACAAAAGCCTTTTAAACTTGAACATCAACATAATATGGAAAAAGTAGAATGAGATAATGCCATATACTTCTTCACATGGATATTCTACTGGTCGAATAATCACATGCAATATCAATAACCACTTTCATAATGATGGAATGCATAATGCCAGACTATCTTAACCACGTAGTCAAGGCCTCGTGCCAAGACCACAAATAATATTTTGTCAAGGCCTTGTGCCAAGACACTAGTTTGTCTCATGAGACCTGCCGATGCATCGAGGAGCTATAGCGGGCTCCACCCGTCACTTATTAAGTCCAATGCATTCCTCATATGAATAGGTTTAAACATATCATAAACCATAACATAATCATATCACATAAAACATGCATAAAGGAAACATAACATTTCCACATTTCAATCACAAGATATCAATACAACACATTGATATAGTAAAAATTCTTTCAAAACCATTTTCAATACCAAAATAAAAGAATGTTAAAACTTTGTATTTATTTTTCATAAAAAAAAGTGATGGATTGTAAAGGAAGCCGAAACTCAAATAATGGTCACGGCGGCGGAGAAGTCATTGTCGCCGCATAAGTACGGAAAGAAAAACATTCCCTTTTGTCGTTTAGCAAAACGCTTCGTATAAAAAGATTCCTTTTGTACAAACGTAAAAGTCAAAGGGGTTTATACACCGTATAAATGAAAATTGTGTATAAAACCAAATATGCCTCAATGAAAGGAGATTGAGACGAAGTACTTTAAAAGATAATTTTTAAATAAAATATATATATTATGTGTATTCACTATAGGTACACATAAAGAATGTAAAAATACAAGATAGGACATAATAATATCATGACATAATTTGAAAGTAGGAGATTAACCCAAAGAATGGAAGTTGGGTTAAGAAGTTCCCTTACCTTGTGTCCGACTTGACTCAACCGTTCTTTAACCTCCTGAATAATAAACTAGAGTTAATATATACCTTATTAAGAACCATTCTCAATTTCATTATCCTTATTATATCACTTATTACAATGATATGATCATTATGTAATTATTTATGTTAATAACGGTCGTTTTGTCGGTATTTGGTTCTTAAGTCAAAAATAGGCTTCTTACACTTACATGTTGTTAATTTGGTCAAAGGTTCATTATATCCAGAATGGTATTCATGATGTAGATATCATATATGTCATATATATCCAGTACATACATTCATTTATAATATTACATCACATTTAGAGGTAAGAAATGAAATGCACCGTTCATGGAGACGGTAAGCCGTACGTACGCATGAACGCTACTTCCATTTCTATTTCATATTTTCTGGAATGGAATCATAATGATATAAGAGTATATTATAATTCCAGTATAATAACATATATAATATCATTAACTTTATCCTTCACACATCCCACATATGGTATTAACGAATCAAATCACTTTCAGGGGGCGGTAGTCCGCGCTTCCTAAAATGAAGATATCGTGTTTTACCCATAATGGAAACCATAAAGGTATGCCCAAAATGAAAAAAAACAGAAGCTTAAGGAAAACATAAAAATATTATATATCATATATAAAAATAGTGACATCATAATGGCCACCTTTGAAGGTGTTAAATGAGTGTTGAACAATCATCGTTTCGGGAGGCAGAATTTCGCCATCCACGGAAACCTTATGTTCTTTAACCATTTGATGTAGTTGTGTGGAAGTGTAGCTCAAATAAATCTTATAAAAACATCCTAGTATATTGAAGATACTGGTGTTGTTACAAAAGAAGTAAATAAAAAGAGTTTAGGGGGTTGGAGAAGCAAAATAAAACAAAAGAACATGAGAGAATGAATTACCTTAAAAAGTGTAACTCCTTTTGAGTTGAGCCTAAAGGCTTCCTCTGAAAGGATTCTGCCCAAAGGGAATCCTCTAGGATGAGGAGAGGGATGTGGAGAGAGCAAATGGGCAGGGGTTGGCCGAGCCAATGGCTTGAAGAGTGTGTGAAATGAGGTAGAGGTGGGGTCCTTTTATAAGAGGAGAGGAGGGGCACTTTTGGAAAGTAAAGGAACATTACATTATTTGAAAATGTGTTTCGGTTTTAAAAGGTCCCACATTGATAGAATTCGTGGATAAGGTGATAAGGCATCGAAATCCACTCATCCAATAGGTTTTGGCCATGTGTGGTTCATAGATTTTATATTAACTTTCCATTTTATTTAAATCGTTAGATAATGATGTCATCGCTGCATCATTATTATGTCATAAATAATTAAATTTATTTAATGTCTAAAAATTATAAAACAAATACTATGGTATAGGAAATCTTTTTATCTTTCCAATGACTATTTATAATCAAAATTTGGACTTGTATAACCCTACTTAAAAATTGTTTTCGTAAAACATATTATGTTTGTGTCATTTTCACTTTAACATTAAATAAAAAGTAATTTATGTCATTTCACAACAAAAGTGGATCCATGGGGTCCCCAAGTTGACCCATGGCTTGTCTTGGTCGGCCATGACACAACCAATAAGGTTGGGACATGTGTCTAGGTCATTTTATATTATTAAAGCATTATTTATTCCTTAAACTACACTAATTACCACTAATCGCGATTAAAAACTTAATAAGTTACTATTCACCAAAAAATTATTTTAATCTCATTGAACCACATTTTACTTCTTAATGACAACCATGTATGTCGGATTTTCAAAATTCAGTACACATTAGTGGTAAACTTTCATTTAACTGAAAAATCAGTTTGCTTGATTACCACTTAGTGGTTTCACTATTCATCAAAAATTGAAGTTTTTCAGAATAAGGCCAAAATTTCACCCTAAGCTATAATTGATATTCTGAATTCAAAAATGAAGTCCATTTTACAAAATTCAAAACATATAAGTCAAATTAATTAATTTAATAATTAATTCCCGCTGTTATAACAAATAGCGTGTTTTTAAGAAACAATTTATATCAAAAGATTGGCAATTGTTTATGTCCAATTTCAATGTTAAATTAACTTTAATGACCACCATTGGATAAAATGGTAAAAATATATTCTAATTGTACCTTAAAACCACTAAATAGTATAACTTATCACTATAAATTATTTTGATTAAAAAAGTTGTTTTAAGTATTTTTCACTATTCATAAAAATTTGGAAGTTCTCGGAAAATTACAAAAAATTCAACATAGGCTAATTTCAATATTGGGAATACAAAAGTGAAGTCCATTTTGAAATATAAAATTTATAAATTTTCAAAAAGTAGGTATTACTATTCACAACGGCTAGTTTAATTAGTTGTGGTGTGTGCTAGAGCTCGAGGTTGCGTACAACACACGCTATTGCATTATTGAATGAGAAGCGTATCGTGGAAGCTCGGGGTGTTACATTCTACCCTCCTTCAATAAATTGCGTCCTCGCAATTTGAAATTTTTCTTTGAAAATAAAAGGTTGAAAAGAGAAAATACCTTTTAGGAAAACCCACATCAGAAATAAGGTTAATAAATATATAACATTAAAAGAAAGCAGGATAAGTACAAAGGTCACCCGATATAGCCCATTCTAGGATTCTATGAAAATATGGATATGGAAGAAAAACAAACCATCAAGGTCTGATGGAGAGTTATAGAAAACAGGATTAGGAGAAAGTTTAACCATAAGAAAATCACAAACTTGTGATTGGTTAAACGGTCATTGAATCCCCAGTTGGAAAAGTTAACCGACAACATTTTTGTTTTAAGTTACCTTTTATAATGTTGAGGAATTTATTTATGAGATTTACTAAGAACGTAAGGGAATATACATACTTGTTATGTATACTTTCATTCGTTAATAAATTTTTACCACAAACCCAACTTTTACTCCAAATGGTAACGGAACTCAAAAATATTCTATTTATCCTAATTGTATAAGGTTCCAAATGTTAACACATACCATTTAGATTAGTAAAACTATTTTGTAATAACCAGGGACTTCCTGTAGGCTAGTGGTAGGAAATAAAGGCTTGTCGCACTTTGATTGTGGGTTCGATTCCTACAGCTTTGTCCGACGCGACGGTTTATGCCCCACCCTGCAGGTTGTCCTTTTTCTAAAAAAAAATAGTATTATAGTATTCCAGAAATAATCTTCAGAAAAGTTTTAACCTTAAACAATACTATTCAAAGTTCAACTTAATCCATCCCAACATTTATAGTTATCCAAAATACCTCTGTCCAAACTTTCTCTAAAAGGTCTCTTAATTCCAAAATCAATTGTAACATCAGATTCCCCAAACAAAGAAAAGTTTCTCTTATTGTCACATACTAAAAATATGATTACCTTAATCATATTAAAACCTTACTGAAATCAAAAAGTACTACAGTACAATCCTTATATAGATCACATTATTCTAATAACCAGAATATAATCCATGAGTCCAAAAGCACCAATACATTAGTTATTCTGCTTCAACTGTAGTAATAGCATAAGATTGTCCTTGATCCCTTGGCCTTTTCTGAGGTAAGTTTCCTTGACGCTTAGGACATTCATTTGCATAATGACCCATTTCTCTACAATTGTAGCATTCAACTTTGACAGCCTCTTTCTTTCCCTTGCAATCACGAGCCTGGTGACCCTTTTCTCCACATTTATAACAAACTCCCATTCCTTTTAGGCAAGTACCAGGGTGATTCTTCCCACAATTATCACATAATGGAAAATCCTTCTTTCCCTTTTTCCCTTTATCTGTCTCTTGTTCCACCGTTCTCTTCTTCTCTTGCTTTACTTTGTTGTCATAAGACTTAGAGAATTCCTTTTCTGTCTTGATAGCACATGAGACTATATCTTCGTATGATGAGAAGGATTGTGATACTAAAGCTCGACGGAGAAATGGTTTTAACCCATCAAAGAAACGATCAATCTTACTTCTTGGGTTACGTATGTAATCTGAAGCATACCTTGCTAACCTTGTAAAGTTAGCCTCATACTTTGCGACATTCTCGTCCTCTTTCTGCCTCAGACTCAGAAATTGCCTTTCCATATCTGCTCGATGGTCACGAGGAAAGTATTTTTCTAAGAAAAGCTCTTTGAACTCCCTCCATTCCATATTCGATACTTCATCATCTTCCTTTGTGTTTTGAATCAATGACCACCATTGATCAGCATCTCCAGTGAGGCGGTAAACTGCCATGACAACCTTCTCCCTTTCACTACTCCCCAAGGCATGGAATATTTTCTCTAAGGAATTTATCCATTGCTCAGCTACTATAGGATTTGTACTCCCATTAAAGGTTGGTGGTTGTTGCCTCATGAAACGGTCTAGCATTGATCCTCCACGTTGCGGATCAGGGTGCTCCATACGAGTAAGGTTGTTATTCATAACCTGCGTGAGTTGTCCCAGTATGGTAATAAGTTGATCAGCACCAGTTGTCTCTCCAGGTCCACAATAATTATCTTGAGCAGGAGGGCAATCCCTACACGGAGTTCGTGCATTGATACAGTTTCCATTCCTTCTACTAGGCGCCATTTCTAAACAATGGCATAAACCAGATTAGTTTATGAATCAAAATACATAATTCCATACTTGTATAATACTTAACATAAATTGAACTATTTATGGATATAATCCATAATCATAAAAAGGTTTTATTTGAGGAAGTATATACTCATAACCGTTCATAGTGGTTTGTAAAGAAAATGAGAATTATCCTAAGCATATCCCCCGGGAGTGTCGTAACCAAGAGTGCAGCAAGGCCCGTTGTCGTGCACCAGTTCCTGTTCGAGTCTAGCTCAAAGCGGTGTTTTCGGGTTTTACCCCTAGGTACATCTGTGCCAGAGCCGCCTCTACCTGCTCGTATCCAGACAGGGATGTATTGCTCGGAAAACTCATAACATCTCTATAATACCAAAATTCTAGGAAGTTCTTCTATACTAATCCTCAAAGTATATCTTTGGGCTATGTGCTCTAATCAGAGTTTATCTAAATCTAGCTTCCAAGGTTAGTACTAAACTGCCTCTGATACCAACTGTAACGCCCCGACCCCAGCTACCCAGAGTCGGTGCATTACTTCGTAACATTGGCATGATCACGAAAGATCAAGTCTCGAAAGACCGATTAGTTTAGTAGCCTTGGAAACACTAGATACATTCGTAAACGTTACATTACATCATAAAGTGAAAAACTACAATAACAAAGTCTCCATAGTCCACACTCATATCTCCTTCTGACAATCCCTGCAGGTCATTCATAAAATACTTCTTCACATCCTGGAAAATATTAAAACATTGAAAGGGGTGAGCTCAGATGCTCAGTAAGGATAACAATGATGCGGAAGCTTTCATAAATAAACATAAACATTTAAGGGAATGTATAACTAAAACAAAAGCCTTTTAAACTTGAACATCAACATAATATGGAAAAAGTAGAATGAGATAATGCCATATACTTCTTCACATGGATATTCTACTGGTCGAATAATCACATGCAATATCAATAACCACTTTCATAATGATGGAATGCATAATGCCAGACTATCTTAACCACGTAGTCAAGGCCTCGTGCCAAGACCACAAATAATATTTTGTCAAGGCCTTGTGCCAAGACACTAGTTTGTCTCATGAGACCTGCCGATGCATCGAGGAGCTATAGCGGGCTCCACCCGTCACTTATTAAGTCCAATGCATTCCTCATATGAATAGGTTTAAACATATCATAAACCATAACATAATCATATCACATAAAACATGCATAAAGGAAACATAACATTTCCACATTTCAATCACAAGATATCAATACAACACATTGATATAGTAAAAATTCTTTCAAAACCATTTTCAATACCAAAATAAAAGAATGTTAAAACTTTGTATTTATTTTTCATAAAAAAAAGTGATGGATTGTAAAGGAAGACGAAACTCAAATAATGGTCACGGCGGCGGAGAAGTCATTGTCGCCGCATAAGTACGGAAAGAAAAACATTCCCTTTTGTCGTTTAGCAAAACGCTTCGTATAAAAAGATTCCTTTTGTACAAACGTAAAAGTCAAAGGGGTTTATACACCGTATAAATGAAAATTGTGTATAAAACCAAATATGCCTCAATGAAAGGAGATTGAGACGAAGTACTTTAAAAGATAATTTTTAAATAAAATATATATATTATGTGTATTCACTATAGGTACACATAAAGAATGTAAAAATACAAGATAGGACATAATAATATCATGACATAATTTGAAAGTAGGAGATTAACCCAAAGAATGGAAGTTGGGTTAAGAAGTTCCCTTACCTTGTGTCCGACTTGACTCAACCGTTCTTTAACCTCCTGAATAATAAACTAGAGTTAATATATACCTTATTAAGAACCATTCTCAATTTCATTATCCTTATTATATCACTTATTACAATGATATGATCATTATGTAATTATTTAAGTTAATAACGGTCGTTTTGTCGGTATTTGGTTCTTAAGTCAAAAATAGGCTTCTTACACTTACATGTTGTTAATTTGGTCAAAGGTTCATTATATCCAGAATGGTATTCATGATGTAGATATCATATATGTCATATATATCCAGTACATACATTCATTTATAATATTACATCACATTTAGAGGTAAGAAATGAAATGCACCGTTCATGGAGACGGTAAGCCGTACGTACGCATGAACGCTACTTCCATTTCTATTTCATATTTTCTGGAATGGAATCATAATGATATAAGAGTATATTATAATTCCAGTATAATAACATATATAATATCATTAACTTTATCCTTCACACATCCCACATATGGTATTAACGAATCAAATCACTTTCAGGGGGCGGTAGTCCGCGCTTCCTAAAATGAAGATATCGTGTTTTACCCATAATGGAAACCATAAAGGTATGCCCAAAATGAAAAAAAACAGAAGCTTAAGGAAAACATAAACATATTATATATCATATATAAAAATAGTGACATCATAATGGCCACCTTTGAAGGTGTTAAATGAGTGTTGAACAATCATCGTTTCGGGAGGCAGAATTTCGCCATCCACGGAAACCTTATGTTCTTTAACCATTTGATGTAGTTGTGTGGAAGTGTAGCTCAAATAAATCTTATAACAACATCCTAGTATATTGAAGATACTGGTGTTGTTACAAAAGAAGTAAATAAAAAGAGTTTAGGGGGTTGGAGAAGCAAAATAAAACAAAAGAACATGAGAGAATGAATTACCTTAAAAAGTGTAACTCCTTTTGAGTTGAGCCTAAAGGCTTCCTCTGAAAGGATTCTGCCCAAAGGGAATCCTCTAGGATGAGGAGAGGGATGTGGAGAGAGCAAATGGGCAGGGGTTGGCCGAGCCAATGGCTTGAAGAGTGTGTGAAATGAGGTAGAGGTGGGGTCCTTTTATAAGAGGAGAGGAGGGGCACTTTTGGAAAGTAAAGGAACATTACATTATTTGAAAATGTGTTTCGGTTTTAAAAGGTCCCACATTGATAGAATTCGTGGATAAGGTGATAAGGCATCGAAATCCACTCATCCAATAGGTTTTGGCCATGTGTGGTTCATAGATTTTATATTAACTTTCCATTTTATTTAAATCGTTAGATAATGATGTCATCGCTGCATCATTATTATGTCATAAATAATTAAATTTATTTAATGTCTAAAAATTATAAAACAAATACTATGGTATAGGAAATCTTTTTATCTTTCCAATGACTATTTATAATCAAAATTTGGACTTGTATAACCCTACTTAAAAATTGTTTTCGTAAAACATATTATGTTTGTGTCATTTTCACTTTAACATTAAATAAAAAGTAATTTATGTCATTTCACAACAAAAGTGGATCCATGGGGTCCCCAAGTTGACCCATGGCTTGTCTTGGTCGGCCATGACACAACCAATAAGGTTGGGACATGTGTCTAGGTCATTTTATATTATTAAAGCATTATTTATTCCTTAAACTACACTAATTACCACTAATCGCGATTAAAAACTTAATAAGTTACTATTCACCAAAAAATTATTTTAATCTCATTGAACCACATTTTACTTCTTAATGACAACCATGTATGTCGGATTTTCAAAATTCAGTACACATTAGTGGTAAACTTTCATTTAACTGAAAAATCAGTTTGCTTGATTACCACTTAGTGGTTTCACTATTCATCAAAAATTGAAGTTTTTCAGAATAAGGCCAAAATTTCACCCTAAGCTATAATTGATATTCTGAATTCAAAAATGAAGTCCATTTTACAAAATTCAAAACATATAAGTCAAATTAATTAATTTAATAATTAATTCCCGCTGTTATAACAAATAGCGTGTTTTTAAGAAACAATTTATATCAAAAGATTGGCAATTGTTTATGTCCAATTTCAATGTTAAATTAACTTTAATGACCACCATTGGATAAAATGGTAAAAATATATTCTAATTGTACCTTAAAACCACTAAATAGTATAACTTATCACTATAAATTATTTTGATTAAAAAAGTTGTTTTAAGTATTTTTCACTATTCATAAAAATTTGGAAGTTCTCGGAAAATTACAAAAAATTCAACATAGGCTAATTTCAATATTGGGAATACAAAAGTGAAGTCCATTTTGAAATATAAAATTTATAAATTTTCAAAAAGTAGGTATTACTATTCACAACGGCTAGTTTAATTAGTTGTGGTGTGTGCTAGAGCTCGAGGTTGCGTACAACACACGCTATTGCATTATTGAATGAGAAGCGTATCGTGGAAGCTCGGGGTGTTACATTCTACCCTCCTTCAATAAATTGTGTCCTCGCAATTTGAAATTTTTCTTTGAAAATAAAAGGTTGAAAAGAGAAAATACCTTTTAGGAAAACCCACATCAGAAATAAGGTTAATAAATATATAACATTAAAAGAAAGCAGGATAAGTACAAAGGTCACCCGATATAGCCCATTCTAGGATTCTATGAAAATATGGATATGGAAGAAAAACAAACCATCAAGGTCTGATGGAGAGTTATAGAAAACAGGATTAGGAGAAAGTTTAACCATAAGAAAATCACAAACTTGTGATTGGTTAAACGGTCATTGAATCCCCAGTTGGAAAAGTTAACCGACAACATTTTTGTTTTAAGTTACCTTTTATAATGTTGAGGAATTTATTTATGAGATTTACTAAGAACGTAAGGGAATATACATACTTGTTATGTATACTTTCATTCATTAATAAATTTTTACCACAAACCCAACTTTTACTCCAAATGGTAACGGAACTCAAAAATATTCTATTTATCCTAATTGTATAAGGTTCCAAATGTTAACACATACCATTTAGATTAGTAAAACTATTTTGTAATAACCAGGGACTTCCTGTAGGCTAGTGGTAGGAAATAAAGGCTTGTCGCACTTTGATTGTGGGTTCGATTCCTACAGCTTTGTCCGACGCGACGGTTTATGCCCCACCCTGCAGGTTGTCCTTTTTCTAAAAAAAAATAGTATTATAGTATTCCAGAAATAATCTTCAGAAAAGTTTTAACCTTAAACAATACTATTCAAAGTTCAACTTAATCCATCCCAACATTTATAGTTATCCAAAATACCTCTGTCCAAACTTTCTCTAAAAGGTCTCTTAATTCCAAAATCAATTGTAACATCAGATTCCCCAAACAAAGAAAAGTTTCTCTTATTGTCACATACTAAAAATATGATTACCTTAATCATATTAAAACCTTACTGAAATCAAAAAGTACTACAGTACAATCCTTATATAGATCACATTATTCTAATAACCAGAATATAATCCATGAGTCCAAAAGCACCAATACATTAGTTATTCTGCTTCAACTGTAGTAATAGCATAAGATTGTCCTTGATCCCTTGGCCTTTTCTGAGGTAAGTTTCCTTGACGCTTAGGACATTCATTTGCATAATGACCCATTTCTCTACAATTGTAGCATTCAACTTTGACAGCCTCTTTCTTTCCCTTGCAATCACGAGCCTGGTGACCCTTTTCTCCACATTTATAACAAACTCCCATTCCTTTTAGGCAAGTACCAGGGTGATTCTTCCCACAATTATCACATAATGGAAAATCCTTCTTTCCCTTTTTCCCTTTATCTGTCTCTTGTTCCACCGTTCTCTTCTTCTCTTGCTTTACTTTGTTGTCATAAGACTTAGAGAATTCCTTTTCTGTCTTGATAGCACATGAGACTATATCTTCGTATGATGAGAAGGATTGTGATACTAAAGCTCGACGGAGAAATGGTTTTAACCCATCAAAGAAACGATCAATCTTACTTCTTGGGTTACGTATGTAATCTGAAGCATACCTTGCTAACCTTGTAAAGTTAGCCTCATACTTTGCGACATTCTCGTCCTCTTTCTGCCTCAGACTCAGAAATTGCCTTTCCATATCTGCTCGATGGTCACGAGGAAAGTATTTTTCTAAGAAAAGCTCTTTGAACTCCCTCCATTCCATATTCGATACTTCATCATCTTCCTTTGTGTTTTGAATCAATGACCACCATTGATCAGCATCTCCAGTGAGGCGGTAAACTGCCATGACAACCTTCTCCCTTTCACTACTCCCCAAGGCATGGAATATTTTCTCTAAGGAATTTATCCATTGCTCAGCTACTATAGGATTTGTACTCCCATTAAAGGTTGGTGGTTGTTGCCTCATGAAACGGTCTAGCATTGATCCTCCACGTTGCGGATCAGGGTGCTCCATACGAGTAAGGTTGTTATTCATAACCTGCGTGAGTTGTCCCAGTATGGTAATAAGTTGATCAGCACCAGTTGTCTCTCCAGGTCCACAATAATTATCTTGAGCAGGAGGGCAATCCCTACACGGAGTTCGTGCATTGATACAGTTTCCATTCCTTCTACTAGGCGCCATTTCTAAACAATGGCATAAACCAGATTAGTTTATGAATCAAAATACATAATTCCATACTTGTATAATACTTAACATAAATTGAACTATTTATGGATATAATCCATAATCATAAAAAGGTTTTATTTGAGGAAGTATATACTCATAACCGTTCATAGTGGTTTGTAAAGAAAATGAGAATTATCCTAAGCATATCCCCCGGGAGTGTCGTAACCAAGAGTGCAGCAAGGCCCGTTGTCGTGCACCAGTTCCTGTTCGAGTCTAGCTCAAAGCGGTGTTTTCGGGTTTTACCCCTAGGTACATCTGTGCCAGAGCCGCCTCTACCTGCTCGTATCCAGACAGGGATGTATTGCTCGGAAAACTCATAACATCTCTATAATACCAAAATTCTAGGAAGTTCTTCTATACTAATCCTCAAAGTCTATCTTTGGGCTATGTGCTCTAATCAGAGTTTATCTAAATCTAGCTTCCAAGGTTAGTACTAAACTGCCTCTGATACCAACTGTAACGCCCCGACCCCAGCTACCCAGAGTCGGTGCATTACTTCGTAACATTGGCATGATCACGAAAGATCAAGTCTCGAAAGACCGATTAGTTTAGTAGCCTTGGAAACACTAGATACATTCGTAAACGTTACATTACATCATAAAGTGAAAAACTACAATAACAAAGTCTCCATAGTCCACACTCATATCTCCTTCTGACAATCCCTGCAGGTCATTCATAAAATACTTCTTCACATCCTGGAAAATATTAAAACATTGAAAGGGGTGAGCTCAGATGCTCAGTAAGGATAACAATGATGCGGAAGCTTTCATAAATAAACATAAACATTTAAGGCAATGTATAACTAAAACAAAAGCCTTTTAAACTTGAACATCAACATAATATGGAAAAAGTAGAATGAGATAATGCCATATACTTCTTCACATGGATATTCTACTGGTCGAATAATCACATGCAATATCAATAACCACTTTCATAATGATGGAATGCATAATGCCAGACTATCTTAACCACGTAGTCAAGGCCTCGTGCCAAGACCACAAATAATATTTTGTCAAGGCCTTGTGCCAAGACACTAGTTTGTCTCATGAGACCTGCCGATGCATCGAGGAGCTATAGCGGGCTCCACCCGTCACTTATTAAGTCCAATGCATTCCTCATATGAATAGGTTTAAACATATCATAAACCATAACATAATCATATCACATAAAACAGGCATAAAGGAAACATAACATTTCCACATTTCAATCACAAGATATCAATACAACACATTGATATAGTAAAAATTCTTTCAAAACCATTTTCAATACCAAAATAAAAGAATGTTAAAACTTTGTATTTATTTTTCATAAAAAAAAGTGATGGATTGTAAAGGAAGCCGAAACTCAAATAATGGTCACGGCGGCGGAGAAGTCATTGTCGCCGCATAAGTACGGAAAGAAAAACATTCCCTTTTGTCGTTTAGCAAAACGCTTCGTATAAAAAGATTCCTTTTGTACAAACGTAAAAGTCAAAGGGGTTTATACACCGTATAAATGAAAATTGTGTATAAAACCAAATATGCCTCAATGAAAGGAGATTGAGACGAAGTACTTTAAAAGATAATTTTTAAATAAAATATATATATTATGTGTATTCACTATAGGTACACATAAAGAATGTAAAAATACAAGATATGACATAATAATATCATGACATAATTTGAAAGTAGGAGATTAACCCAAAGAATGGAAGTTGGGTTAAGAAGTTCCCTTACCTTGTGTCCGACTTGACTCAACCGTTCTTTAACCTCCTGAATAATAAACTAGAGTTAATATATACCTTATTAAGAACCATTCTCAATTTCATTATCCTTATTATATCACTTATTACAATGATATGATCATTATGTAATTATTTAAGTTAATAACGGTCGTTTTGTCGGTATTTGGTTCTTAAGTCAAAAATAGGCTTCTTACACTTACATGTTGTTAATTTGGTCAAAGGTTCATTATATCCAGAATGGTATTCATGATGTAGATATCATATATGTCATATATATCCAGTACATACATTCATTTATAATATTACATCACATTTAGAGGTAAGAAATGAAATGCACCGTTCATGGAGACGGTAAGCCGTACGTACGCATGAACGCTACTTCCATTTCTATTTCATATTTTCTGGAATGGAATCATAATGATATAAGAGTATATTATAATTCCAGTATAATAACATATATAATATCATTAACTTTATCCTTCACACATCCCACATATGGTATTAACGAATCAAATCACTTTCAGGGGGCGGTAGTCCGCGCTTCCTAAAATGAAGATATCGTGTTTTACCCATAATGGAAACCATAAAGGTATGCCCAAAATGAAAAAAACAGAAGCTTAAGGAAAACATAAACATATTATATATCATATATAAAAATAGTGACATCATAATGGCCACCTTTGAAGGTGTTAAATGAGTGTTGAACAATCATCGTTTCGGGAGGCAGAATTTCGCCATCCACGGAAACCTTATGTTCTTTAACCATTTTATGTAGTTGTGTGGAAGTGTAGCTCAAATAAATCTTATAACAACATCCTAGTATATTGAAGATACTGGTGTTGTTACAAAAGAAGTAAATAAAAAGAGTTTAGGGGGTTGGAGAAGCAAAATAAAACAAAAGAACATGAGAGAATGAATTACCTTAAAAAGTGTAACTCCTTTTGAGTTGAGCCTAAAGGCTTCCTTTGAAAGGATTCTGCCCAAAGGAAATCCTCTAGGATGAGGAGAGGGATGTGGAGAGAGCAAATGGGCAGGGGTTGGCCGAGCCAATGGCTTGAAGAGTGTGTGAAATGAGGTAGAGGTGGGGGCCTTTTATAAGAGGAGAGGAGGGGCACTTTTGGAAAGTAAAGGAACATTACATTATTTGAAAATGTGTTTCGGTTTTAAAAGGTCCCACATTGATAGAATTCGTGGATAAGGTGATAAGGCATCGAAATCCACTCATCCAATAGGTTTTGGCCATGTGTGGTTCATAGATTTTATATTAACTTTCCATTTTATTTAAATCGTTAGATAATGATGTCATCGCTGCATCATTATTATGTCATAAATAATTAAATTTATTTAATGTCTAAAAATTATAAAACAAATACTATGGTATAGGAAATCTTTTTATCTTTCCAATGACTATTTATAATCAAAATTTGGACTTGTATAACCCTACTTAAAAATTGTTTTCGTAAAACATATTATGTTTGTGTCATTTTCACTTTAACATTAAATAAAAAGTAATTTATGTCATTTCCCAACAAAAGTGGATCCATGGGGTCCCCAAGTTGACCCATGGCTTGTCTTGGTCGGCCATGACACAACCAATAAGGTTGGGACATGTGTCTAGGTCATTTTATATTATTAAAGCATTATTTATTCCTTAAACTACACTAATTACCACTAATCGCGATTAAAAACTTAATAAGTTACTATTCACCAAAAAATTATTTTAATCTCATTGAACCACATTTTACTTCTTAATGACAACCATGTATGTCGGATTTTCAAAATTCAGTACACATTAGTGGTAAACTTTCATTTAACTGAAAAATCAGTTTGCTTGATTACCACTTAGTGGTTTCACTATTCATCAAAAATTGAAGTTTTTCAGAATAAGGCCAAAATTTCACCCTAAGCTATAATTGATATTCTGAATTCAAAAATGAAGTCCATTTTACAAAATTCAAAACATATAAGTCAAATTATTTAATTTAATAATTAATTCCCGCTGTTATAACAAATAGCGTGTTTTTAAGAAACAATTTATATCAAAAGATTGGCAATTGTTTATGTCCAATTTCAATGTTAAATTAACTTTAATGACCACCATTGGATAAAATGGTAAAAATATATTCTAATTGTACCTTAAAACCACTAAATAGTATAACTTATCACTATAAATTATTTTGATTAAAAAAGTTGTTTTAAGTATTTTTCACTATTCATAAAAATTTGGAAGTTCTCGGAAAATTACAAAAAATTCAACATAGGCTAATTTCAATATTGGGAATACAAAAGTGAAGTCCATTTTGAAATATAAAATTTATAAATTTTCAAAAAGTAGGTATTACTATTCACAACGGCTAGTTTAATTAGTTGTGGTGTGTGCTAGAGCTCGAGGTTGCGTACAACACACGCTATTGCATTATTGAATGAGAAGCGTATCGTGGAAGCTCGGGGTGTTACATTCTACCCTCCTTCAATAAATTGCGTCCTCGCAATTTGAAATTTTTCTTTGAAAATAAAAGGTTGAAAAGAGAAAATACCTTTTAGGAAAACCCACATCGGAAATAAGGTTAATAAATATATAACATTAAAAGAAAGCAGGATAAGTACAAAGGTCACCCGATATAGCCCATTCTAGGATTCTATGAAAATATGGATATGGAAGAAAAACAAACCATCAAGGTCTGATGGAGAGTTATAGAAAACAGGATTAGGAGAAAGTTTAACCATAAGAAAATCACAAACTTGTGATTGGTTAAACGGTCATTGAATCCCCAGTTGGAAAAGTTAACCGACAACATTTTTGTTTTAAGTTACCTTTTATAATGTTGAGGAATTTATTTATGAGATTTACTAAGAACGTAAGGGAATATACATACTTGTTATGTATACTTTCATTCGTTAATAAATTTTTACCACAAACCCAACTTTTACTCCAAATGGTAACGGAACTCAAAAATATTCTATTTATCCTAATTGTATAAGGTTCCAAATGTTAAAACATACCATTTAGATTAGTAAAACTATTTTGTAATAACCAGGGACTTCCTGTAGGCTAGTGGTAGGAAATAAAGGCTTGTCGCACTTTGATTGTGGGTTCGATTCCTACAGCTTTGTCCGACGCGACGGTTTATGCCCCACCCTGCAGGTTGTCCTTTTTCTAAAAAAAAATAGTATTATAGTATTCCAGAAATAATCTTCAGAAAAGTTTTAACCTTAAAAAATACTATTCAAAGTTCAACTTAATCCATCCCAACATTTATAGTTATCCAAAATACCTCTGTCCAAACTTTCTCTAAAAGGTCTCTTAATTCCAAAATCAATTGTAACATCAGATTCCCCAAACAAAGAAAAGTTTCTCTTATTGTCACATACTAAAAATATGATTACCTTAATCATATTAAAACCTTACTGAAATCAAAAAGTACTACAATACAATCCTTATATAGATCACATTATTCTAATAACCAGAATATAATCCATGAGTCCAAAAGCACCAATACATTAGTTATTCTGCTTCAACTGTAGTAATAGCATAAGATTGTCCTTGATCCCTTGGCCTTTTCTGAGGTAAGTTTCCTTGACGCTTAGGACATTCATTTGCATAATGACCCATTTCTCTACAATTGTAGCATTCAACTTTGACAGCCTCTTTCTTTCCCTTGCAATCACGAGCCTGGTGACCCTTTTCTCCACATTTATAACAAACTCCCATTCCTTTTAGGCAAGTACCAGGGTGATTCTTCCCACAATTATCACATAATGGAAAATCCTTCTTTCCCTTTTTCCCTTTATCTGTCTCTTGTTCCACCGTTCTCTTCTTCTCTTGCTTTACTTTGTTGTCATAAGACTTAGAGAATTCCTTTTCTGTCTTGATAGCACATGAGACTATATCTTCGTATGATGAGAAGGATTGTGATACTAAAGCTCGACGGAGAAATGGTTTTAACCCATCAAAGAAACGATCAATCTTACTTCTTGGGTTACGTATGTAATCTGAAGCATACCTTGCTAACCTTGTAAAGTTAGCCTCATACTTTGCGACATTCTCGTCCTCTTTCTGCCTCAGACTCAGAAATTGCCTTTCCATATCTGCTCGATGGTCACGAGGAAAGTATTTTTCTAAGAAAAGCTCTTTGAACTCCCTCCATTCCATATTCGATACTTCATCATCTTCCTTTGTGTTTTGAATCAATGACCACCATTGATCAGCATCTCCAGTGAGGCGGTAAACTGCCATGACAACCTTCTCCCTTTCACTACTCCCCAAGGCATGGAATATTTTCTCTAAGGAATTTATCCATTGCTCAGCTACTATAGGATTTGTACTCCCATTAAAGGTTGGTGGTTGTTGCCTCATGAAACGGTCTAGCATTGATCCTCCACGTTGCAGATCAGGGTGCTCCATACGAGTAAGGTTGTTATTCATAACCTGCGTGAGTTGTCCCAGTATGGTAATAAGTTGATCAGCACCAGTTGTCTCTCCAGGTCCACAATAATTATCTTGAGCAGGAGGGCAATCCCTACACGGAGTTCGTGCATTGATACAGTTTCCATTCCTTCTACTAGGCGCCATTTCTAAACAATGGCATAAACCAGATTAGTTTATGAATCAAAATACATAATTCCATACTTGTATAATACTTAACATAAATTGAACTATTTATGGATATAATCCATAATCATAAAAAGGTTTTATTTGAGGAAGTATATACTCATAACCGTTCATAGTGGTTTGTAAAGAAAATGAGAATTATCCTAAGCATATCCCCCGGGAGTGTCGTAACCAAGAGTGCAGCAAGGCCCGTTGTCGTGCACCAGTTCCTGTTCGAGTCTAGCTCAAAGCGGTGTTTTCGGGTTTTACCCCTAGGTACATCTGTGCCAGAGCCGCCTCTACCTGCTCGTATCCAGACAGGGATGTATTGCTCGGAAAACTCATAACATCTCTATAATACCAAAATTCTAGGAAGTTCTTCTATACTAATCCTCAAAGTCTATCTTTGGGCTATGTGCTCTAATCAGAGTTTATCTAAATCTAGCTTCCAAGGTTAGTACTAAACTGCCTCTGATACCAACTGTAACGCCCCGACCCCAGCTACCCAGAGTCGGTGCATTACTTCGTAACATTGGCATGATCACGAAAGATCAAGTCTCGAAAGACCGATTAGTTTAGTAGCCTTGGAAACACTAGATACATTCGTAAACGTTACATTACATCATAAAGTGAAAAACTACAATAACAAAGTCTCCATAGTCCACACTCATATCTCCTTCTGACAATCCCTGCAGGTCATTCATAAAATACTTCTTCACATCCTGGAAAATATTAAAACATTGAAAGGGGTGAGCTCAGATGCTCAGTAAGGATAACAATGATGCGGAAGCTTTCATAAATAAACATAAACATTTAAGGCAATGTATAACTAAAACAAAAGCCTTTTAAACTTGAACATCAACATAATATGGCAAAAGTAGAATGAGATAATGCCATATACTTCTTCACCTGGATATTCTACTGGTCGAATAATCACATGCAATATCAATAACCACTTTCATAATGATGGAATGCATAATGCCAGACTATCTTAACCACGTAGTCAAGGCCTCGTGCCAAGACCACAAATAATATTTTGTCAAGGCCTTGTGCCAAGACACTAGTTTGTCTCATGAGACCTGCCGATGCATCGAGGAGCTATAGCGGGCTCCACCCGTCACTTATTAAGTCCAATGCATTCCTCATATGAATAGGTTTAAACATATCATAAACCATAACATAATCATATCACATAAAACATGCATAAAGGAAACATAACATTTCCACATTTCAATCACAAGATATCAATACAACACATTGATATAGTAAAAATTCTTTCAAAACCATTTTCAATACCAAAATAAAAGAATGTTAAAACTTTGTATTTATTTTTCATAAAAAAAAGTGATGGATTGTAAAGGAAGCCGAAACTCAAATAATGGTCACGGCGGCGGAGAAGTCATTGTCGCCGCATAAGTACGGAAAGAAAAACATTCCCTTTTGTCGTTTAGCAAAACGCTTCGTATAAAAAGATTCCTTTTGTACAAACGTAAAAGTCAAAGGGGTTTATACACCGTATAAATGAAAATTGTGTATAAAACCAAATATGCCTCAATGAAAGGAGATTGAGACGAAGTACTTTAAAAGATAATTTTTAAATAAAATATATATATTATGTGTATTCACTATAGGTACACATAAAGAATGTAAAAATACAAGATAGGACATAATAATATCATGACATAATTTGAAAGTAGGAGATTAACCCAAAGAATGGAAGTTGGGTTAAGAAGTTCCCTTACCTTGTGTCCGACTTGACTCAACCGTTCTTTAACCTCCTGAATAATAAACTAGAGTTAATATATACCTTATTAAGAACCATTCTCAATTTCATTATCCTTATTATATCACTTATTACAATGATATGATCATTATGTAATTATTTAAGTTAATAACGGTCGTTTTGTCGGTATTTGGTTCTTAAGTCAAAAATAGGCTTCTTACACTTACATGTTGTTAATTTGGTCAAAGGTTCATTATATCCAGAATGGTATTCATGATGTAGATATCATATATGTCATATATATCCAGTACATACATTCATTTATAATATTACATCACATTTAGAGGTAAGAAATGAAATGCACCGTTCATGGAGACGGTAAGCCGTACGTACGCATGAACGCTACTTCCATTTCTATTTCATATTTTCTGGAATGGAATCATAATGATATAAGAGTATATTATAATTCCAGTATAATAACATATATAATATCATTAACTTTATCCTTCACACATCCCACATATGGTATTAACGAATCAAATCACTTTCAGGGGGCGGTAGTCCGCGCTTCCTAAAATGAAGATATCGTGTTTTACCCATAATGGAAACCATAAAGGTATGCCCAAAATGAAAAAAACAGAAGCTTAAGGAAAACATAAACATATTATATATCATATATAAAAATAGTGACATCATAATGGCCACCTTTGAAGGTGTTAAATGAGTGTTGAACAATCATCGTTTCGGGAGGCAGAATTTCGCCATCCACGGAAACCTTATGTTCTTTAACCATTTGATGTAGTTGTGTGGAAGTGTAGCTCAAATAAATCTTATAACAACATCCTAGTATATTGAAGATACTGGTGTTGTTACAAAAGAAGTAAATAAAAAGAGTTTAGGGGGTTGGAGAAGCAAAATAAAACAAAAGAACATGAGAGAATGAATTACCTTAAAAAGTGTAACTCCTTTTGAGTTGAGCCTAAAGGCTTCCTTTGAAAGGATTCTGCCCAAAGGAAATCCTCTAGGATGAGGAGAGGGATGTGGAGAGAGCAAATGGGCAGGGGTTGGCCGAGCCAATGGCTTGAAGAGTGTGTGAAATGAGGTAGAGGTGGGGGCCTTTTATAAGAGGAGAGGAGGGGCACTTTTGGAAAGTAAAGGAACATTACATTATTTGAAAATGTGTTTCGGTTTTAAAAGGTCCCACATTGATAGAATTCGTGGATAAGGTGATAAGGCATCGAAATCCACTCATCCAATAGGTTTTGGCCATGTGTGGTTCATAGATTTTATATTAACTTTCCATTTTATTTAAATCGTTAGATAATGATGTCATCGCTGCATCATTATTATGTCATAAATAATTAAATTTATTTAATGTCTAAAAATTATAAAACAAATACTATGGTATAGGAAATCTTTTTATCTTTCCAATGACTATTTATAATCAAAATTTGGACTTGTATAACCCTACTTAAAAATTGTTTTCGTAAAACATATTATGTTTGTGTCATTTTCACTTTAACATTAAATAAAAAGTAATTTATGTCATTTCCCAACAAAAGTGGATCCATGGGGTCCCCAAGTTGACCCATGGCTTGTCTTGGTCGGCCATGACACAACCAATAAGGTTGGGACATGTTTCTAGGTCATTTTATATTATTAAAGCATTATTTATTCCTTAAACTACACTAATTACCACTAATCGCGATTAAAAACTTAATAAGTTACTATTCACCAAAAAATTATTTTAATCTCATTGAACCACATTTTACTTCTTAATGACAACCATGTATGTCGGATTTTCAAAATTCAGTACACATTAGTGGTAAACTTTCATTTAACTGAAAAATCAGTTTGCTTGATTACCACTTAGTGGTTTCACTATTCATCAAAAATTGAAGTTTTTCAGAATAAGGCCAAAATTTCACCCTAAGCTATAATTGATATTCTGAATTCAAAAATGAAGTCCATTTTACAAACTTCAAAACATATAAGTCAAATTAATTAATTTAATAATTAATTCCCGCTGTTATAACAAATAGCGTGTTTTTAAGAAACAATTTATATCAAAAGATTGGCAATTGTTTATGTCCAATTTCAATGTTAAATTAACTTTAATGACCACCATTGGATAAAATGGTAAAAATATATTCTAATTGTACCTTAAAACCACTAAATAGTATAACTTATCACTATAAATTATTTTGATTAAAAAAGTTGTTTTAAGTATTTTTCACTATTCATAAAAATTTGGAAGTTCTCGGAAAATTACAAAAAATTCAACATAGGCTAATTTCAATATTGGGAATACAAAAGTGAAGTCCATTTTGAAATATAAAATTTATAAAATTTCAAAAAGTAGGTATTACTATTCACAACGGCTAGTTTAATTAGTTGTGGTGTGTGCTAGAGCTCGAGGTTGCGTACAACACACGCTATTGCATTATTGAATGAGAAGCGTATCGTGGAAGCTCGGGGTGTTACAATAATTCTAGATACACTTACACACACCTTCGTCTAATGGTTAAAGAACATGTTGTTTCTGTGGTTGGCGATTTTCTGCCTCATGAAACGATGATTGTTCAATATTCTTTTAACACCTTTAAAGGTGGCCATTATGATGTCACTGTATTTTATATATGATATATATGGTATTTATGTTTACTATATGCTTATGTATTTTATATTTAAACCATAACTTTATTCTTTTCATGTTGTGTAAATGCGATAATTTCATATGAGGAAGTGTGGACTACCACCCCCTAAAGTGATGTAACTCGTACATGCAATACATGGAACGTATAAAGAATGAAATTAATGATAAAATGTGACCTATATAACATATATATTATACTTTAATTATAATATATATATATATACAATTTAGTTTTAATTTAGTTAATATGACAAAGAAAAAATGAAAGTAGTGTTCATGTGTACGTACGGCCTACCGTCTCCATGAACGGTGCTTTACGTTTTTATATCGAAATGATATAGAATAGTATAAAATGAATATTTACTAGATATATATGATATTTTAATCATTAATAATATTCTAGAAATTATTTACTTATAACTACATGGACAATCATTTTTCAAACAAGTTCATTTTTTGACTCATGTACCAAACATCGGCAAAAACGTCTGATATGGACTAACATTGTTAAACAGTTATTATAACATTATAATATGTGATATGAACTGAATAATAATATCTAAAGGAGGTACTTAGGAAATTATAAATTTACCAATGTTTATTATTCATGAATATAAAGAAATGAACAAGACAAGTTGGACTTGAGGTAAGGGATCATACTCCTCTCTTTCTTTTAAAGTACACTCTTTTATGTCATTCCTTTTAAAGCTCATATTTCTTGTTATTGGGATATTCTTTTATATTACTCATACTGTAATTTTTATGTTCATATGATGAGAGACCCTATTCTCTCTCATCAATCCATTTTGGAAGTTTTATGTGGCGCTGTTAGGCTGCCGAGTTTTTGTAAGAGATTTTTCATCTCACTTTTATTCCCGTGAGATTTATGCTACATTTGCCACAATTTACATTGAGTGGTGTATGTAATGCCCATTATTATACACTTTTTGTAGTATAATTTCATTTATGGGTATTCACATCTTCATTTTATGACCCTTCTTCCATGGGGTGTACGTTTCGAAAGTTACCCAACTCGGTAAGGGGACCTTTCACCCTCCACTTTTTAAAAGACTTCTTTTTTTATGTCTTTTAATACACATACTATTATGTTGGGATATGTTATTTTATATCCTTTTAGATGTAAATTTTATTCCCAAGTGGTGAGATTCCCTTTTTATCTCTCATCAACTCATTTTTTGAATTTTGAAGTGATGTCGTTAGGTTGTCGAATTTTACCAAGGGAACTTTTTAACCCAATTTCGATTTCTTTGGGTTCAACGTGTAGTTATTTAATATGTCATCCTTTGAATATGTGTGAATGACCTTTTATTGTTTTACACTTAATATCCACTTATATTGGGTGTATTTATATTTGTCACACATAATTTTTAGACTGATTTATCCTTAATTTAAGGATAGCTTCTTTATAAGAGATTTCATCACATTTGACATTTCTATTGAGTCTTCATTGTTGTTATGCACCAATTATCTCTTATATGGTGTATATACTATCCTTTGAAATATTATATCATGAATCCATTTATTCTCATGATATTATAAAGTTCTAACTAAATGTTATTCCTCAATTATTGTATTCAAGTGTCTCTAATTGTGGTAAAACCCCTTTAACCAAAATATCACTTTAAATGTTTTAAATATTTGTTCTTATTAATATCCATGTTTTCAAAATTGTTTTAAGGATTTATTTATATGGATATTAATGGTTTAAAATTTTAAAATATTCAATGTGTTATGAGACACTTTGATTCAAAAATCTCTTTGTTAAATGTTTTAAATGGTTTTGGAAATGGTTTCTTTTTGAATGGATTAATTATTTCAATATACTAAAATGTTATATTGTGATTAAAATGTGGAAATGTTATGTTTTATTTTATTCATGTTTTATGTGATACGTTTATGTTATGGTTCATGGGCATTGTTATGAAAATGGGTGGTTCCGTGATAAACTAAGGGCGGGTGAGCCCGATATAGCTCTCCAATGCATTGGGTAACGCGAAGGAGTGAAACGTTAAGGTTTCTCCGAAACGATTTAGGGAATATACTGTGGTGGGTATTCCATACGTAACCAAGAGGGTTACTCCCTACGTAAGAATGTTATGAATTCCTCAAGTTACCTTTTATGTCTTATGATTTCTATGATTTATTCATGATTTGATGAGGTATGTTATAGTGCCTATGTTTAATGGGTAATGTATGATTTAATTCTTATGTATATATGAACTTATTTTTCATTTCCATATTTTTTTAACCCTTACTGAGCTTTTTATGCTCATCCCAGGTTTTTGAAATGTTTTTCACAAGTCAAGGGAAAGGTACAAGATGTGATGATAGTGTCAAGGATGTGTCAATAAATAATCCATGTTTTATTTTAAATATGTTTCTGTTAATGGGAAAAATGAATACTGTATTTTATGTAACCACTTTGTTTAAATGTGGAATGTAATGCAAGTTTCATGATCTAATTCTCTAAAACACTAAACCTGAAAGGATCCTCAATGTGTAATATTGTAATAACTCAAGATTAAGTAAGGTCTAAGGCTGGGGCCTTATAGTTGGTATCAAAGGTCGGTTTAGATAACTTTAGAGGTTAGGGTATTCTCTAAGCATAAGTGACAGTACCATAATGGTTAGGATTTTAGAAGGAGTCCTAGTTATGGATAAAGTGAAAGAGTATGTATATCTTAGTGTTTATCTTTCACATTAGTACATGATGGTTTTGTTGATATACTCACACTGACTTTTTTGTTTTTAGTGAATTGATGGATCTAGCAAGCACCAACGTGACAATAGGTTTTAAGGAAACTCTGGTGGTTCTCTAATTAAGAGACTAGATGAAATGAGGGATTTAGTGAGGAAACTCGTGGTTATTCAAAACCGACTATCAAGGAGTCATGAGCAACAACTTGAACCTTGGTATGTTCTGTAATGCATCATGTATGAGATGACCAATCTATGTGGATGATTAGGTAATAATTATAAAGGTAACCATTAGGGTTTATATGATCCTTACATTTGAGGTAATTATGGGTTATTATATGTTATGATGGAAAATGAAAGGTATGAGAAAAAATTGAGGTTAAAATATGTTATGATTATTTTTGAAGATTTTATCTCATTTTGGGGAATGTCTTGAGAATTATATAGTTTTGGAAAAAGGACAACACGCAGACCGTGTGACAACCTATCACGTCGGACAAAGCTGAGGGAATCGAACCCACAACCAAAGTGAGACTGGTATTTATCGCCTACCACTGGACTACGTGAAGTCCCTGGTTATTTTGACTGATTCTTTTTAGTTAGATGATTTTATGAATTAAGAGTAAGATGATTTTGGGTTATCTATGGATATTTATTAAACTATCATGGAGGATATGTGATTAGGATAATTACTTTTCAATATGAGACTTTAAGATTAACTTATGTTATTTGGAGATAGTTGTTAATTTGTACCTTGGAAGACTATGCGACTCAATCCTTCAAATATTTGGGTTTCAATATTAGTTTGGTTTACTTTGAAGTATTTTATGGACAATTTCATTATCGAATGGTCCTCATTGAACTTTGGGTTTTGTTGGACAAATTTTGGAGATTAAGAATATATTTTCATTTTATAAAGGGTTATCCTTTTCTGGATTATCTGATCTTGTACTAACCATTTTGGTTTTGGTTTTGGTTAGAGTCTAAAGACATGGTAAGTATATAGTTCTCATTTGTGGATTTGGTGATTCTCTAGAAGTTTATTATAGTTTTCTTAATGTGAACAAGTCTTCCTAAATACTCGTCTTTTGGAGAAAATATGAGTTTGTGTAAGGAATCTAATAAAAGTTGAGAGTCAACATGAAAAGTGATTATGTTTCCTTATGAATAAATTCCCCAATAAAAAGTAACTTAAAACAAAAATGTTGTCTATTAACTTTTCATACTGGTGAATCGAATACCGTTTAACCCATCACAAGTTTGTGATTTTCTGGTGGTTAACTTTCTCCTGAACATGTTTTCTATCACTCTCCATCAGAACATGCACCTTTGTTTTTTCCTCCATGTCCATATTTTCATACTTGGAATCCTAGTATGGGTTAACTCGGGTGACCTTTGTACTTATCTTTCTTTATTTTAAAGTTATTTTTTTACTAACTCTTGTTCCGATATGGGATTTTCAATGAAGTTTCCAAGCCCAATTTTAAAATTGCGAGGACGCAATTCCCAAAAGGGGGGGAGGATGTAACACCCCAGGTAAATAAAGAGTATGACATTTTGTCATTTATCCATATTTGTGAATAAAATATTAATATAACATTAAAGGGGACGCTATGCTCGATGGTGTACCCAACACGTAACAACGAGTTTCTTGGGAATCTTACGTTGCACTCTAATAATAAAATAATATTATTTTAAATGGTAGTTAACGCCTAGCTGTTGTGATGGCGGGAATGAATAGAACTAACTACAAAATTAATATATATGTTTGTCAAATATTTTTACTTTTAACAATAAAAGTTAGAGAATTAAAAATGAAAATGAATCCAATTTTAAGCGTAAACATTCTAATATTCTTTAAAAGGTCGATTAACCGCCTTTTGATGGTGAACCTTTTTTAAATCCACTTTTTCACAATTTTATGTGTTATATTTGACAAAAAAATTATTCTTTAGAATCGGGACATAACAATTTACTTTGTGTAAATTTTTGGTATTTTTCCAAAAAAGTTCAATTTTTAATGAATAGTGAAAAATTTTGTATTTTAATTCAAAACTACTTTTTAATATAATTTATTTATATCATTAGATTATATTTTTAATTTGTTTTAAAGTGTAATTATAATATATTTTTACCATTTAATCCAATAGTGGTCATTGGAATTAATTTCACTTTGAAATTGGACTTAAACTAGTGTCAATCTTTTGATACTTATTGTTTCATAAAAACACGCTATTTGCTCTGACATCGGAAATTAATTATTAAATAAATTAATTCAACTAATATGTTTTGAATTTTGTAAAATAGAAATCATTTTTTAATTCGGAATATCAAATATATCTTAGAGTGAATTTTTGGTAATTTTCTGAAAAACTTCAATTTTTGATGAATAGTGAAACCACTAAGTGGTACTTATAAAAACTTATTTTCCATTTAAATGAAATTTTATCATCTTTGTGTTTTTAATTTATTAAATATGACATACATGGTTGTCATTAAGAAGTAAAATTTGGTTCAATGGGATTAAAAGATTTTTTTTGGTAAATAGTAACTTATTACGTTTTTAATCGCGATTAGAGGTAATTAGTGCAGTTTAAGGTAAAAATAATGTTTTAATAATATTAGATGAGCATGAAACATGTCCTACATTCATTTGATGTGTCATGGACGACCAAGACAATCCATGGGTCAACTTGGGGACCCCATGGAGCCACTTTGGCTGGGAAATGACATAAATAACTTTTTATTTAATGTTAAAGTAAAAATGACACAAACATGAGATGTTTTACCAAAAAAAAAAATTTACATCAGGTTATACAAGTCATATTTTTGACTATAAATAGTCCTTGGAAAGATAAAAAGATTTTCTACATCATATTATTTTTTGTATTGTTTTTAGACATTGAAGAAATTATATTATTTATGACATCATGATGATGCAGCGATGTCCTCATTATTTAATGATTTAAATAAAATGGAAAGATAATGTAAAATATAAGACCTACACATGTCCAAAACCTATTGGGTGGGTGAGTTTCGAACTTTTATCACCTTATCCTCGAAAAAAATTAATGTGGGACCATTAAAATCCGAAAGTCATTCTAAAATAAAGTAACAATTCTTTACTTTCCAAGAGTGCCCCTCCTCTCCTCTTATAAAAGGCCCCCACTTCTACCTCCATACCCACATTTCCAAAGCCTTTGTATCGGAAAAAACATGCCCATTTTGTCTCTCCACATTCCTCTATTACTCCTTGAAGCCTCACTTTTGGCAGAAGGCTTCTCAAGGAAGCGTTTGAGCTCAAACGAAAGGGAGTTACCCGATTTTAAGGTAATGTCTTCACTTGTGTCCTTTTGTTTTATTTTGCCTCTCCACCCCCCTAAACTCTTTTTATTCATTTATTTTGTAAAAATTCCAGTATCTTCAATATACTAGTATTTTTTTATAAGAAATATTCGAGCTACACTTACACACACCTTCGTCTAATGGTTAAAGAACATACTCTTTCTGTGGTTGGCGATTTTCTGCCTCACAAAACGATGATTGTTCAATATTCGTTTAACACCTTTAAAGGTGGCCATTATGATGTCACTGTATTTTATATATGATATATGTGGTATTTATGTTTACTATATGCTTCTGTATTTTATATTTAAACCATACCTTTATTCTTTTCATGTTGTGTAAATGTGATAATTTCATATGAGGAAGTGTGGACTACTGCCCCCTCAAGTGATGTGACTCGTACATGCAATACATGGAACATATAAAGAATGAAATTAATGATCATATGTGACCTATAAAACATATATATTATACTGTAATTATAATATATATATATATATATCATTTATTTTTAATTTAGTTAATATGATAAAGAAAAAATGAAAGTAGCGTTCATACGTACGTACGGCCTACCGTCTCCACGAACGGTTCTTTTTGTTTTTATCTCCAAATGATATGAAATAGTATAAAATGAATTTGTACTGGATATATATGATATTTTAATCATTAATACTATTCTTGAAATTATTTACTTATAACTACATGGACAATCATTTTTCAAACATGTTCATTTTTAACTCATCTACCAAACATCAGCAAAAACGTCTGATATGAACTAACATTATTAAACAGTTATTATAACATTATAATATGTGATATGAACTGAATAATAATATTTAAATTAGTTCCTTAGGGAATTATAAATTGAACAAAGTTTATTATTCAGGAATATAAAGAAACGAACAAGACAAGTTGGACTAGAGGTAAGGGATCCTACCTCTCTCTTTCTATTAAAGTACACTCTTTTATGTCATTCCTTTTAAAGATCATATATCTTTTTATTGGGATATTCTTTTATATTAATCTTACTTTAATTTTTATGTTCATATGATGAGAGATCATATTCTCTCTCATCAATCCATTTTGGATGTTTTAAGTGGCGCTGTTAGGCTGCCGAGTTTTCATAAGGTCCCCTTACCGAGTTGGGTAACTTTCGAAACGTACACCCCATGGAATAAGGGTCATAGAATTAAGATGTGAATAGCCATAAATGAAATAATACTACACAAATTTTATAATAATGGGCAGTACATACTAAAATTTGTGTAGTATTATTTCATTTATGGCTATTCACATCTTAATTCTATGACCCTTATTCCATGGGGTGTACGTTTCGAAAGTTACCCAACTCGGTAAGGGGACCTTTCACCCCCCAATTTTTAAAAGACTTCTTTTGTTATGTCTTTTAATTCACATACTATTATGTTGGGATATGTTCTTTTATATCCTAATTGATGTAAATTTTATGTACAAGTGATGAGATTCCATTTTTATCTCTCATCAACTCATTTTCTGAATTTTGAAGTGATGTCGTTAGGCTGTCGAATTTTACCAAGGGAACTTTTTAACCCAATTTTGATTTCTTTGGGTTCAACATGTAGTTATTGAATATGTCATCCTTTGAATATGTGGGAATGACCATTTATTTTTTTACACTTAATATCCACTTATATTGGTTGTATTTATATTTTTCACACATAATTTTGAGATTGATTTATCCTTAATTTAAGGATACCTTCTTTATAAGGGATTTCATCACATTTGACATTTCTATTGAGACTTCATTGTTATTATGCACCAATTCTCTCTTATATGGTGTATATACTATCCTTTGGAATATTATATCATGAATCCATTTATTCTCATGATATTATAAAGTTATGACTAAATGTTATTCCTCAATTATTTTATTCAAGTGTCTCTAATTTTGGTAAAACCCCTTTAACCAAAATATCACTTTAAATGTTTTATTTATTTGTTCTTATAAATATTCATGTTTTCAAAATGGTTTTAAGGATTTATTTATATGGATATTAATGGTTTAAAATTTTAAAAGATTCAAGGTGGTATGAGACACTTTGATTCAAAAATCTCTTTATTAAATGTTTTAAATGGTTTTGGAAATGGTTTCTTTTTGAATGGATTAATTATTTCAATATACTAAAATGTTATATTGTGATTAAAATGTGGAAATGTTATGTTTACTTTATGCATGTTTTATGTGATACGTTTATTTTATGGTTCTTGGGAATTTTTATGAAAATGGGTGGTTCCGTGATAAACTAAGGGTGGGTGAGCCTGATATAGCTCTCCAATGCATTGGGTAACACGAATGAGTGAAACGTTAAGGTTTATCCAAAAAGATTTAGGGAATATACTGTGGTGGGTATTCCATACGTAACAAAGAGGGTTACTGCCTACGTAAGAATGTTATGAATGCCTCAAGTTACCTTTTATGTCTTATGATTTCTATGATTTATTCATGATTTGATGAGGTATGTTAATGTGCCTATGTTTTATTGGTAATGTATGATTTCATTCTTATGTATATATGAACTCCTTTTTCTTTTCTATAGTTTTTAACCCTTATTGAGCTTTTTATGGTCATCCAATGTTTCTGAAATGTTTTTCACAGGTCAAGGGAAAGGTACATGGTGTGATTATAGTGTCAAGGATGTGTCAAGAAAGAATCAATGTTTTATTTTAAATATGTTTCCGTTGATGGGAAAAATGAATACTGTTTTTTGTGTAACCACTTTGTTTAAATGTGGAATGTAATGAAAGTTTCATGATCTAATTCTCTAAAACTCTAAACCTGAAAAGATCCTCAATGTGTAATATTGTAATAACTCAAGACTAAGTAAGGTTTAAGGCTGGGGCCTTATAGTTGGTATCAAAGGTCGGTTTAGATAACTTTAGAGGTTAGGGTATTCTCTAAGCATAAGTGACAGTACCATAATGGTTAGGACATCAGAAGGAGTCCTAGTTTTGGATAAAGTGAATGAGTAAGTATATCATAGTGTTTATCCTCCTCATTAGTATATGATGGTTTTGTTGATATACTCACACTGACATTTCTGTTTTTAGTGAATTGATGGATCTAGCAGGCACCAAATTGACAATAGGTTTGAAGGAAACTCTGGTGGTTCTCTGATTAAGAGACTGGATGAAATGGGGGATTCAATGAGGAAACTCATGGTTATTCTAAACTGGCTATCAAAGAGTCATGATCAACCACTTGAACCTTGGTATGTTCTATAATGCATCATGTATGAGATGACCAATCGATGTGGATGTTTAGGTAATAATTATAAAGGTAACCATTAGGTTTTATATAATCCTTACTTTTGAGGTAATTATGGGTTATTATATGTTATGATGGAAAATGAAAGGCAGGAGATAAACTTGAGGTTAAAATATGTTATGATTATTTTTGAAGATTTTATCTCATTTTGGGGAATGTCTTGAGAATTATATAGTTTCGGAAAAAGGACAAAACGCAGACCGTGTGACAACCCATCACGTCGGACAAAGCTGAGGGAATCGAACCCACAACCAAAGTGCGACTGGTATTTATCGCCTACCACTGGACTACGTAAAGTCCCTGGTTATTTTTACTAATTCTTTTTAGTTAGATGATTTTATGAATTAAGCTTAAGCTGATTTTGGGTTATCTATGGATATTTATTAACCTATCATGGAGGATCTGTGATTAGGTTAATTACTTTTCAATACGAGACTTTAAGAGTAACAGATGTTATTTGGAGATAGGTGTTAATTTGTACCTTGGAAGACTATGCGACTAAATCCTTCAAATATTTGGGTTTTAATATTAGTTTGGTTTACATTGAAGTATTTTATTGAAAATTTGTTTATCGAATGGTCCTTGTTGAACTTTGGGTTTTGTTGGAAAAATTTTGGAGATTAAGAATAGGTTTTCTTTTTATAAAGGGTTATCCTTTTCTGGATTATCTGATCTTGTACTAACCTTTTTGGTTTTGGTTTTGGTTAGAGTCTAATGACATGGTAAGTATATAGTACTATTTTTTGGATTTGGTGAATCTCTAGAAGTTTATTATAGTACTCTTAATGTGAACAAGTCTTCCTAAATACCCGTCTTTTGGATAAAATATGAGTTTGTGTAACGAATCTAATAAATGTTGAAAGTCAACATGATAAGTGATTATGTTTCCTTATGAATAAATTCCTCAATAAAAAATAACTTAAAAAATGTCATCTATTAACTTTTTCTACTAGAGAATCGAATACCATTTAACCCATCACAAGTTTGTGATTTTCTGGTGGTTAACTTTACCCTAAACATGTTTTCTATCACTCTCCATCAGAACATGACCCTTTGTTTTTTCCTCCATGTCCATATTTTCTTACTTGGATTCCTGGAATGAGTTAACTCGGGTGACCTTTGTACTTATAATTCTTTATTTTAAAGTGATTGTTTTACTGACTCTTGTTCCGATATGGGATTATCAATGAAGTTTCCAAGCCCAATTTTAAAATTGCGAGGACGCAATTCCCAAAAGAGGGGAAGGATGTAACACCCCAGGTAAATAATGAGTATAACATTTTGACATTTATCCATATTTGTGAATAAAATATTAATATAACTTTAAAGGGGACGCAATGCTCGATGGCGTACCCAACACGTAACAACGAGTTTCTTGGGAATCTTATGTTGCACTCTAATAATAAAATAATATTATTTTAAATGGTAGTTAACGACTAGCTGTTGTGATGGTGGGAATGAATAGAACTAACTACAAAATTATTATATATGTTTGTCAAATATTTTAACTTTTTACAATAAATGTTAGAGGATTAAAAATGCGAATGAATCCAATTTTAAGCATAAACATTCTAATATTTTTTAAAAGGTCGATTGACCACCTTTTGATGGTGAACCTCTATTAAATCCACTTTTTGACAATTTTATGTGTTATATTTGACAAAATAAAATTCTTCTTTAGAATCGGGACATCAAAATTTACTTTGTGTAAATTTTTGGTATTTTTCCGAAAATGTTCAATTTTTAATGAATAGTGAAAAATGTTTTATTTTAATTCAAAACCACTTTTTAATATAATTTATTTATATCATTAGATTATCTTTTTAATTGGTTTTAAAGTGAAATTATAATATATTGTTACCATTTACAACAATAGTGGTCATTGGAATTAATTTCACTTTGAAATTGGACTTAAACTAGTGACAATCTTTTGATATTTATTGATTCATAAAAACACGTTATTTGCTCTGACAGCAGGAATTAATTATTAAATAAATTAATGCAAATAATATGTTATGAATTTTTTAAAATAGACATCATTTTTGAATTAGGAATATCAAATATATCTTATGGTGATTTTTTGGTAATTTTCTGAAAAATTTCAATTTTTGATGAATAGTGAAACCACTAAGTGGTACTTATAAAAATGATTATCCGTTTAAATGAAATTTTGCCATCATTGTTTTTGAATTTCAAAAATACGACATACATGGTTTTAATTAAGAAGTAAAATGTGGTTCAATTGGATTAAAATATTTTTTTTGGTGAATAGTAACTTATTATGTTTTTAATCACGATTAGAGGTAATTAGTGCAGTTTAAGGTAAAAATAATATTTTAATAATATGAGATGAGCATGAAACATGTCCTACCCTCATTTTATGTGTCATGGAAGACAAAGAAAATCCATGGGTCAACTTGGGGACCCCATGGAGCCACTTAAGTTGGTAAATTACATAAATAACTTTTTATTTAATGATAAAGTAAAAATGACACAAACATGAAATGTTTTACTAAAACAATTTTTACATGGGGTTATACAAGTCATATCTTTTACTATAATAAGCCCTCGGAAAGATAAAAATATTTCCTACATCATAGTATTTTTTTTATAATTTTTAGACATTAAAGAAATTAAATTATTTATGACATCATGATGATGCAGCGATGACCTCATTGTTTAACGATTTAAATACAATGGAAGGATAAGGTAAAATATAAGACCTAGACATGTCCAAAACCTATTGGATGGGTGGATTTCGAACCCTTATCACCTTATCCACGAAAAAAATCAATTTGGGACCATTAAAATCCGAAACTAATTCTAAAATAAAGTAACATTTCTTTACTTGCCAAGAGTGCCCCTCCTCACCTCTTATAAAAGGCCCCCACCTCTACCTCCTTACCAACACTTCCAAAGCCTTTGGCTCGGAAAAACCCGGCCCATTGTGTCTCTCCACATCCCTCTATAACTCCTTGAAGCCTCACTTTTGACAGAAGTCTTCCCAAGGAAGCCTTTGAGCTCAAACCAAAGGGAGTTCCCGATTTTAAGGTAATGTCTTCACTTGTGTCCTTTTGTTTCATTTTGCCTCTCCAACCCCCTAAACTATTTTTATTCATTTCTGTTATAACAAATACAATATCTCCAATATACTATGATTTTGTTATAAGACTTATTCTAGCTACACTTTCACACACCTTAGACTAATGGTTAAAGAATATATTGTTTCTGTGGTTGGCGATTTTCTGCCTCACGAAACGATGATTGTTCAATATTATTTTAAAACCTTTATAGGTGGCCATTATGATGTCACTGTATTTTATATATTATATATATGGTATTTTTTTACTATATTCTTCTGTATTTTATATTTAAACCATACCTTTATTCTTTTCATGTTGTGTAAATTCGATAATTTCATCTGAGGAAGTCTGGACTACCTCCCCCTCAAGTGATGTGACTTGTACATGCAATACATGGAACGTATAAAGAATGAAATTAATGATCATATGTGACCTATATAACATATATATTATACTGGAATTATAATATATATATATATATCATTTTGTTTAATTTAGTTAATATGACAAAGAGAAAATGAAAGTAGCGTTTATGCGTACGTACGGCCTACCGTCTCCATGAACGGTGCTTTTTTTTTTATCTCCAAATGATATGGAATAGTATAAAATGAATATGTACTAGATATATATGATATTTTAATCATCAATACTATTCTGGAAATTATTTACTTATAACTACATGGACAATCATTTTTCAAACAAGTTCATTTTTGACTCATGTACCAAACATCGGCAAAAACGTCTGATATGAACTAACATTATTAAACAGTTATTATAACATTATAATATGTGATATGAACTTAATATTAATCTATAAAGGGGTTCCTTAGGCAATTAGAAATTGACCAAAGTTTATTATTCAGTAATATAATGAAATGAACAAGACAAGTTGGACTTGGGGTAAGGGATCATACTCCTCTCTTTCTTTTAAAGTACACTCTTTTATGTCATTCCTTTTAAAGCTCGTATTTCTTGTTATTCAGATATTATTTTATATTACTCTTACTGTAATTTTTATGTTCATATGATGAGAGACCCTATTCTCTCTCATCAATCCATTTTGGAAGTTGTAAGTTGCGCTGTTAGGATGCTGAGTTTTCTTAAGGGATTTTTCATCTCACTTTTATTCCTGTGAGATTTATGCTACATTTTCCACAATTTACTTTGAGTGGTGTATGTACTGCCCATTATTATGAAATTTTTGTAGTATAATTTCATTTATGGGTATTCACATCTTTATTGTATGACCCTTCTTCCATGGGGTGTACGTTTCGAAAGTTACCCAACTCGGTAAGGGTACCTTTCACCCTCCACTTTTCAAAAGACTTCTTTTGTTATGTTTTTTAATTCACATACTATTATGTTGGGATGTGTTATTTTATATCCTTATTGATGTAAATTTTTTGTCCAGGTGATGATATTCCCTTTTTATCTCTCATCAACTCATTTTCTGAATTTTAAGTGATGTCGTTAGGCTGTCGAATTTTACCAAGGGAACTTTTTAACCCAATTTCGATTTCTTTGGGTCCAACATGTAGTTATTGAATATGTCATCCTTTGAATATGTGTGAATGACCTTTTATTGTTTTACACATAATATCAACTTATATGGGGTGTATATATATTTTTCACACATAATTTTGAGATTGATTTATCCTTAATTTAAGGATACCTTCTTTATAAGGGATTTCATCACATTTGACATTTCTATTGAGACATCATTGTTGTTATGCACCAATTCTCTCTTATATGGTGTATATACTGTCCTTTGGAATGTTATATCATGAATCCATATATTCTCATGATATTATAAAGTTATGACTAAATGTTATTCCTCAATTATTGTATTCAAGTGTCTCTAATTTTGGTAAAACCCCTTTAACCAAAATATCACTTTAAATGTTTTAATTATTTGTTCTTATTAATATACATGTTTTCAAAATGGTTTTAAGGATTTATTTATATGGATATTAATGGTTTAAAATTTTAAAATATTCAAGGTGGGATGAGACACTTTGATTCAAAAATCCCTATATTAAATGTTTTAAATGATTTTGGAAATGGTTTCTTTTTGAATGGATTCATTATTTCAATATACTAAAATGTAATATTGTGATTAAAATGTGGAAATTTTTTGTTTCCTTTATGAATGTTTTATGTGATACGTTTATGTTATGGTTCTTGGGCATTGTTATGAAAATGGGTGGTTCCGTGAAAAACTAAGGGAGGGTGAGCCTGATATAGCTCTCCAATGCATTGGGTAACGCGAAGGAGTGAAACATTAAGGTTTATCCGAAGAGATTTAGGGAATATACTGTGGTGGGTATTCCATACATAACCCATAGGGTTACTCCCTATGTAAGAATGTTATGAATGCCTCAAGTTACCTTTTATGTCTTATGATTTCTATGATTTATTCATGATTTGATGAGGTATGTTAATGTGTCTATGTTTTATGGGTAATGTATGATTTCATTCTTATGTATATATGAACTCATTTTCCTTTTCCATATTTTTTAACCCTTATTGAGCTTTTTATGATCATCCCGAGTTTTTGAAATGTTTTTCACAGGTCAAGGGAAAGGTACATGATGTGATGATAGTGTCAGGGATGTGTCAAGAAAGAATACTTGTTTTATTTTAAATATGATTCCATTGATGGGAAAAATGAATACTATCTTTTATGTAACCACTTTGTTTAAATGTGGAATGTAATGCAAGTTTCATGATCTAATTCACTAAAACTCTAAACCTGAAAAGATCATCAATGTGTAATCATGTAATAACTCAAGATTAAGTAAGGTTTAAGGCTGGGGCCTTATAAGTGTAGCGTGTTATGGATAGCTAATATTGGTTGGTTAACCCGTATTTTTTATTATTATTAGATGATTGAGTTTTTTTATCGATCTATGTACACGAACGAAAACATACTATGATGGGAATAGCATGGATATATGGTTAGGTTGTTGGAGAAATTGTTGATAGGTGCAAGATCAAGTTCTCGATTTCTTTAGGAATTTCCTTGGGTGTCCTACGAATGAGGGAATCATGATTTGTAAGAGGGTTAGGTTTACCTTATTAAATTAGACAAATTATAGTTGTCTTGTATTTTTTTTGAAAATTTGCATTTTTAAAATCAATTGTAAATCCCCAAATTTAAATTCGCATCCATGTTAATAAATATCATTAGTTTATATAATTTGATACTCTCATGTGCAACATAAACTATGAATGATACTAGCTCAAAATGTTGTCCCAAAATGTAAAGCATCAAATGAAAATGAAAGCGAGAAATATGACTAAGAAGTGGTATATTGACAATGAATTAGTTCAAGTTCATCAGCATTGGGTTTGAGTGTATGTAAAAAAATAATTGTGAAATATTATTGATACCATTTAAAAATAGAATTCATAAAATACATAACTCCATGGGAAGTAATGCTTTATTATTTATAGATAATGAAATAAAGATACCGTAATATCTAATGACCTGATCAATCTGTTAAATGTTATATCATATAATAAATTTATAAATACACTAATTACATTATCAAAACAGAAGAAAATTAATTATTAAAAGCTAATTCTATTAAAACTAAATATAATTTAGTCTACTATAGTCAAGATTAATGTGACCTATCTAATCACATCTATATTTGGTAAAAAAATCTGAAAACGTCAAATGTCAGAAATATCATTCCAAAATATTACATATCAATTTTTCCATCATCGCCATCACTGTCACTATCACCACTCCCATCATTTTCCTCATCCTAGTCCACGTACCTACCCCTATCCTCATGTCTCCTTCATCCTCAGTCTCCTCCTCACCCTTGTCCTCCACCTTGGCCTCTGCCTCTCCCTCAGACTCAGTATCAGCATCATCTTTATCCTCTACCTCTTCATCACCATCGTCATCTCAAGGAACAACATCATCTCAACCACCACTAGAACTGCAACTTGGTTCACTATATATTGAACTCATCAAATAAATATATTCATCACAATCTATTCTAACCACTATTGAAGGTGTTGGACATAACACTTTCATCGGTTTCTTAAATTTAGTGTTTTCCCTAGGATATCATTCTTCAACCTATGTGGCCCTTTTTCCACCTATAATGCTCATACCTAAACATGATCAAACTAATTAGAACTAAAACAAGTAAATGTAGAGATCCAATACCTCTTCGGGACAATGCACGTCCATGGTTTTTATCATACTCTTCTAGGGTGATCATCTCCCAACACCTGATGTAAGCAACCAATTGGCCCAAACTAGTTAGGTTCATGGGCCTCAAGGGCCTATAAAGTAGCCTCTTACAAATATAAATACATTATTATGCTACAAGAATGATATTAAAACTTTTTAATAAATAATGTAAACCTTATAATCTTCTACTATGTCGGTTCGTTAAATGCAGTTCTATATTTTTTACTTATACCCGAGCAAAGTGGTTTTGCTCAAGGGACACACCCTTCAATAAAAAATAACTACCTCTATAATGAAATTGAATGTAGGAAACCATAATAGAAACTAGTTTACCAATAATTTATTTCCTAAATAAAATTATATGAAAACATTAGAAATTGAATTAATTATCGGTGAAAGAAGAGAGAGTGCAAGTCCTAAAGAAAAATTATAAATTGTGGTACCTTCTTACTATCATGATCTGACATCATAGTACATCCCAAAGTGTGGATGTATTTTTTAGCATCAATGTTTTTTTATTTTTTCATGAATATTCCTAAATAAAATTCAACTATATTAAAGTTATTATTTATGTAAAACATGAAAATTTTCATTTTAATAAATAAAATGCGATTAATACATAAAAACGTGATAGTTATCCAATCAGTAATAATTGGATGATACTGTTCTATCAGACAATCATCCATGAAAGGTACTACCACTAACTTTATGTCAACTCTATAATTCAGCCAATATACAACTCATGCTAATAGGCTCTCTAAATTTCACTTCACTCTTTTTGAAGCACTGGTTGTGCACCCTCACCATCAAGGAAATTCAACCGAAGATGACACCAAAATATTAATTCATATAAAAAAAATATTACACTAAATTAAATATATTTTTTATCTCATATCTATGGATTAAAATTATCCCTGACTTTGTTTGGAAACTATCACTCTGAGATGAGGTTGATAGGACTGCTTTCAGAGTATTTGGAAGGTGTCTCATAAAAACCCCGACATTGCTGGCCTGGTTTTTAGATCATTTGATTGTCTCCATTATATTCTACCACCTACTATTTTCAGTGGTTCCACACCGAACACATGTGTGTAATCCCTCTCCCATGTTGTGTATTATTAGATATATATGTTATGATAGAAAAAAATATTATATAAATACATATTCTAATGAAAATAAATTATGGTACGAATTTTATTACGGTCCTAAAATATAACTAGGGAAGTCTTCTCAATGGGAACATCTAGATCCACTACCACTGAAGGAACATCACCATGTACCTGCGGAGTGGGTCCTAGTGTATTCTTTATTGGCACATACTGTATCAGGGATGGATTCAAAGATGTAATGTAAAATCATAGAGAAAAATAAGTATATGGTAAAGAAGATAGCATGGATTCTAGAATAACTACATAATATGGAATAGGTGAGGGAATCATCCTGGGATATGGATATTATGGGTATGAAGGCTTGGATGAATAGGGAGGTTAAAACATTGGAGTCATAAATATCTTGTGTGTACCTAATGAAAAAACAAGATAAGAATGTGTGGAAGAATGTAGGTTAGTGGGAGGGTAAGGGTCTAAATGTGTACTCTGACTAGAGCACCTAGACTCGTACCCCCCCTCGTACCACTGGTCAGAGAACTAAGACAACTACTAGGATGTTTATCGAATAACTCATTCCACCATGGTGGATCTAGCATAAAATTTTAAAAAAATTTATCACAAAACATTATATGTTTTTTATATATACATATTTAAAACAAAATACTTACAACATGCACTAATTGAAGAATTACATTGTCATCCATGTAATGATTGTTATTCGTCGTCTTCTTTCTTCTCTTATCCTTATATAAATTCATTTACTTCATTTGAAAACAACTATGATAATAATTAGAATATGATAACTAATGTGTAACAAAATAAGAAAAAAAATTTGAGGCAAGGGATATTTTTCTATGGTCATTTGGTTTATATTTTTTGTTAGGTGATTTTTCTATTTTTGGGATAGGTATTTATTTCCATTAGAATTGATATTCAAATCAATTAAGTTAAAAATAACAATTCAATTCATCTAGTTTTTTTTTCAATTTAACTATTTTGATTTTGGTTGGTTTGGTAGGTTTGAATACAATACAATTTAATATTATAAAATGAAACTCAAAAAAATGGTACTAGTAAATAATGAAATTGTGCATGAATGTCTAGTTGGATACAATATATTTGTAATCAATAGTAAATCAATTTGTATAGGCCAAACCTCAACAACTCAAGTTGAGCTATACCAATATAATTGAAATCACATATGAAATCTTTTATTTATTTACCTCTAAAAATTCAGTTTAACAATAATCTTTAACAATTTTAGAATTGGATTCAGAATTAGTAATAAATGGATCGAGGCCAATGGGAGTGGAGATGTTTTCAATTACATAATCACCATCATTAAAAATATGTATTGGGATTACATCAATAATGGCACCAAATTAAGGTCAAATATGTTCATTGACATAAAAAATATTTTCCCATTTATGCCAATACATATGGGTAATCGATAACCAGAGTGCATGTCATTTCAATAAATTTAAAACCATTATCATTAATAAAGGTTCCCTTTATTGTAATAAAATCAATCCACTGACATTTCATTATTGTGACTCGACTATGGGAGTAATAATCAAATATTAATATTTTCTAAATGACTCCAAAATATGTTAAATTTTCAAAACAAGGTCTATAATCCGACGCACTGGCATAACAATCCATCATGGTTTTTAGCATAACACCATCATGTTGTGTTATCATGTTATTTTCACATTAAGTGATAACAAATCTGTAACTATTGATCACAATTGATTTACATGCACGAACTACTATATCAGGACCAATGTCCAAATCTATTATTTCCCCACAGATAGATTATGTAGGAAAAATCGATAACTAAAATATAAAAAAATATTAAACATAATTAAATATTTATTTTATTTATTTATTAAGTAAATATTTCTACAATTAATTTCGACCATAAAGAAAACTCTTTGCTATGAAAATTATCTCTTCATTTAAAAAAATATAAATGTTTTATATTGATCATTTCATTATGTTCCCCATAGAGAAAATAAGAAATAGTTTAATAGATATGTAAATTTACAAAAGTTTAGATAATATATTAATGTTCAATTTGAGTACATGAGGTTTCTATTGAAAAAATCACAGTTGAACGAAAATCTGCGATGTGATATCCCCTTCTCTTCAAGGATCTGTTTCGTCAATGTATATGATCTGAAAATTCCTACTATTTGCAGATGTGATAGAAAAATGGGTTCAATTTTCTCCTAATTTTAATATATATTTCTAAATGGTTTGTTCATTATTTTATTTAGACTAGAAAAACACATTTTGAATAAATCCATACATTTGTTATTCATGTAACAATTCATGAGAGAACCTTTAGGATGATTCTTGTTCCAGATATATGATTTCAATGTGTATATATTTCTTTTAGTTGGATACATCAAATGAAAAGCTACATGTCATCTAAGAATAATCTTATTTGGTAGATGGATATTTAAATACATCTTTCATGTGAAAAATTAGAGAAGAAATATTTTATACAACTCACACAAAATTAATGGTGCCTCCACCAATATTTTTTTCAATAATGACTTGGACAACTTCTTAGCATAAAAATCTATAAAAAATGGCATAAAAAATAACTAACACCCTTACATTATTGGAAAAATATTAATTATTTCTATTTGAGACATCTAATGAATAAGGACATGATAGTCATGAGTTGTCAAATATTTCAACATCAAATCTCTTCTTTTTACCAATTTTGATAAATTTCTTGTATAACCATCTATTCATTTAATAGTCTATAGTAATTCAAGATATTTTTTTTTGTAGGTGTCATCACATAAGAATAACATGGAACATGCCATTTATTTTCATTGATACACAGAGGATTCAATTCTGGTCTCATCCCCCAATCCACTAAGTCACACTGAGAACTGAAATCATCATTTTCCTTTCCTTTGAAATTTGAAATAATTGAATGAAACATTTCACATATAATATTTTCAATGAAAATTATGTCTATTCAATGACCTAACAAATTGGTTAAACAATATGGAATCTCAAAGATGACACTCCACATTTCCAATTGTAAAAGGTATCATTGGAAACATTCATCCTCATTCTAGATTTCATTTGACACATCCAGAATGAAAAAATTAAATCTTAAAATTAAATAAGTACATCAGTTCCAATCATATGCTGAGGTTGATAATCGGTCTCCAAGATTTTGTCAAATCATTAATGATAATTTATATATTAATGGTCCACTATAATGAATCATTGATGTCCGCTTAAACTAAAACTATGGCGATATTTTAATATTATGGATCGGGTAATCTTTATACAATCATGTCGTGATGGTTTTCCCTTTGTTCTCCATCCAGACATTATTGCATAAGTAGTAAAATCATAGATCATCCACACCATCCCAACACACATCTATAATATGTATTTCGAACATGCATCATATGTGCTCACACCAACATCGCAACGATGTTTCAAATATTTTATTAAAGTTTGCATGCATATGTCTATATTATTATTGAGATAAGAAGGGCCAGATATATGCATAATCAAGATAGTGAATGGTTTTTTCATACACTATCATAGGGGACTATTATAAATGTTTATGAAAATGGGCCATATTCAGTGACAATTGACCATATGCCGAAATGGATTAAAACCATCACATAAACGATGTAGTTTCACATTATAAACATCTATTTCAAAATAAGGATATCAAACATCAAATATCTTCTTCGCAAATCCATCTACAGGGTGAAACAACTCTTCATTATACATCATTCTCTTAGTATCATTCCATTCCATTTCTATTGATATTTATTAGACATGAAATGATTTTAAATTCTATGGATCAATGTAAAGTTCCACATTACTTTATATGGCATAGTTGATGGTGTTCCTTTAGCTTTTTAAATACATCAGGATTTTCCACATTTTATAAAATAATTTCTATTTGTTGTATACTCCTTGAATAAGTTGTAATCTTTCTGGAAAGCATTTTTTTTGTAAATCCATGTCCCTCAACTAACATCCATGCTATAAAGTGGCTTGGGGGAATATATGGATTATATGGAAGTAATTATTTCATGAAGGTATGAATGTAATAAATGGATGTATTAAAAATTCCATACATGTTAATTCAAAGAAATAATTATATTATAAAGTCCAGCCATTTTATTTTAAAACCTTTCCAATATACTAGAGTCATCACAAAATCATTCAATTTTTTCTACCTATCACCAACATAATTTTTATTGGACGCATCATGCATGATCGTATCTAAATCTTATTGGGGTGAAATCCTATCCTTCTCATAATGACTAATAAATTGAAACTATTCATATATAAATTCTCTAATACGGTCTCTTAATTGGATCATTAACTTTTTGAGATTCCATTTTCTCACAATTGATATACCATAGAAAATAGTTTCTTTGAAAACCATTTTTTGTTATACAATAGCTAAATTCTTCATGGCTTAGCCAAGGTATTCCAGCAAAATTATAACATGGTCAGTGTAAGTGACCACTATCTAAAGCATTGTCAAATGAAAAATATAATAATATAACCATATTATTTTGAATGACACTTGAGATATGATCAGTTTTATACATCCAACTTATATCCATTCTGTATGAAAATTGGAATAAGTAATTTCATGATAGAAATTCAAATAATATTTAATATCAATCAAATAATATTTAATAACAATCAAAAATATATTTAACTAAATTAGAATTTTTTTAATGATAAATGATATTTCTTATAAGATGAGTTATTTAAAAATAATCTATATTTATTTCAAGAACTGCAAACAAAATTCTTCTCAATGACAATGGTATAAATAAACCAAATAAGTTATCGAATGGTTCATAGAATTTATGGTATAACCCAATGTGTTATATTTATATTACTCCAATACATGCCAATATTTTCAAGGGACTCCCCAATTTATGATTAAAACATCATTCTAAATCTGTGGTCATATAATAGTAATTGTTCTCCCTTAGGATAAAAATGGTACTTCTTCAAATACATCACAAGGCTCAAGTGTGTGGGGTCATATAATAGTCAAGATCATGGTCGAAAAATATCCAACATCTAATAGATGTATGAATCCACTATGTTATATAAAATATAAATAGTTTTCTAATACATTATAAGTATGTAGTAGGCATACAAGATTTCATTAGTACCAGTGTAATTATTTTAACGTATCATTGTGTAAAGGTTATCACGGGTCAATGTTGGGTTAATTCCATATCAATTGGATTGTGTAGCCTTGGACATGAATTTTTAAATGTCATGATTTATTATCAAGTTCCTCACACAGTTCACTTCTCTCATGTGCATCCCATAGGCCACTTCACAAACAAGCACCAATCAAGTCACTTAGCCCATGTGAATCGAAAATATCAATTGACAAAAATTCATTTTGGAACTCACTTACCATTATGTAATAAAGAATTAGATGTCATATATAAATGATTCATTAATGAGTTATGAGAATAACGGATTTAAATCTCCCAAAATTTTCAAAACTATGCAACTATAGGTGAGGACCATCGGGTAGACATCACAATTTATAAATATGATAGTGACCCATGTGTCAAAAATGCATAGATAACCTTCAAAATGAAAAATTGTGAAAGATATATAAGATAGTTAATTTCGGTTTACTAAATCCAAATCAAGGGAACTAATGATATTAGTGAATGTTTGGTGACCACTGAAAACAAAAATAAGAAATGTGTGTCAAGAGTGTCCCATAAGTTCAAGTGGAATTAATACATAAATAATTATTTTCATATAATAACATTTGATACATATTTGTGTCATTAGTTCTTCATTATAATGAAATACATAAAATGATATTATAAAATGTTTGCATTCCCTTAATCTATAAAAAACTAAACCATTACCTAAATATTTCAAAAATTGTTGGAACTCCCTTTTCAAAGAAAGCAATTAGTTTCTAGGGTAAAAATAATCAAAATATTAATGTGAACATGATATATGGTCGAAAATTGTATACCCCTAAAATATTAATATTCTATAAGCATTATATGAAAAAATATGGATGTTGTTAGTGGTTAAAGAAGGGAAAATCATTTTCAATGTGTAGGTTGATGTATTTAGAACATTCAAATTTCACATTCAAGTACAATTAGAAACTATAAATGATGAGATACTGCAACATATGAGGAAATAAACTAAACATGGTATATAAATTCCAAAATAAATGTAGGAAGAATATTTAACTCCAACTCACTAATTTGAAATGGAAGAAATCTAATGATTTAAACTTGGACAGATTGTTGGAATAGGAGTGGTCGTTGGTTGGGAAGAGAACACTGCTCTGGTAGGGGGAAAATTAATCCAATTTGAAAACAGTAGTGGGGGATCGACTTTATATCACGGGAAAACAATCCCCATTATTTTAAAAAACCAATGAAATATAATATTTCTCAATAGGTTACAAAAACCGTTGGAAAACATGATTTTAGACCACTATATATCATTTCTTTACAATTTTTTATGGGAATGACTAATATAAATAACTATATCCCAACTATTTTAAAAACCCTTAATAGAACCTCTATACCACAATGGTTTAGATAAATCATTGGGATATTGGAATTTGTATAAATATGATTTCTAGTAGTGTTGACTGTCTGGGTTAAACCTTCACACATTTCTATGATGCCCTACAACCTCTCGTTTCCCATTCATTGTAGTTTATTAGGATGATAATCATCAATTTCTTATAGTGTGGAGCTGAACTGATAAAGGAACTGAGGAAGAAGGTATTCACACCCAATAATGGATACTGATGGCATACTACTATAAAAAACAATGCTTTCACAATCAATGTCTTTAAGAAACACCACAACTGTATTGCCTATGATTAATCTCGATGGACCATCATATGGCCACAGCAGGATAAAATCTGTGAGAGATGTTGTTCAAAGAATCTTAAACTATAAAGGGTTGATAAGGTAGGATTTCAAATTTTGGGTGGAGGTTGAGTATCATCCACCCATTTGGGGTATGGATCTTTTTCAGGCTACACATGCACACATCCCCCTTAAATGGTTTCAATTAGAGTAACCAATGACTCGATGTTGTTATGAAATTTTGTGGGGATTGTTTTATGCATCATCTAGCATCCATAAAGAGTATGTGAGGGTCGATGAGGTGTCATATCCTCCATATTCCACTAATTCTCAATTTATCTGTATAAAAAATGACTTACCTATTGAGGAAGAGTCTTTTACCACAACATAGAGGAGACATAATCATTTCAACTTATTTTTTTATATTGACTGACTTCCTAAAATCATATCTAATATGGGACTAAGATGCAACATTATTTGGTGGATATGATCTTATTGGAGGAGGGATATTTGACTCATCCTAAAGATGATACCTATAAGGTATATTTACCTTGAATATCTACTCCATTAGTTGTTAGAGAGGTTGTATTTAACTCTCATATTATTACGATTGTTTCTCTATTGTAGCAACCTTAAATCTTATAGGTGTTGATTGGGATGTAGTTGTACCTTCCCCAATTTCATTGGGAGTGTTCCACTGAGGATGTAGAAACTTATTATTCAGAGGTTATATATTTTGGATTATTCATTGATTTTGGGTTCTTCCATCCTCAGTTGGTGAATCTAGATCACACTCCACTTGGGGTATAATTTCCATGATAAGGCCCTCTATATTTTTTTCAACATAGAAAACATCTAAAGTATTAACTGTGGAGACATTTATATAAGAATAACAGGAAATGGTAGTGGCTACATTTCATTTTACCCCACATGATAATTCTTCAATACCTTTATTAGCATCATTATTCAAACTCATATCCATATTGTGAAGCTTTGGCATTCATTACCAATAGATTATGATCAATTTTTTTCATATGTTCCTCCTATCTTAGCCTATAAGCAATGAAGTTGTGGGTTTTTTCAGTTGTGTTTGTTGAATTAGCCCTAAATAGCAGAATTTTTTCCAGTAGTGGTAGGATCAGGTGGGATGTATACCGTTGAATTTTACCACCCAACCTGGACAAGACCGATTCCTTCTATAGTGAAGATGACCATGAAAAGTTCCCCCGCCAAGATGACTATGGGTTATTCAAGGCAAAAATTATCATTAGATGGTAATATTTCTTATGATCGAATGATACCTATCAGAGATTTACTGATTCTTGGTATGCACATGATGATATAAATTCCCCCATCCCAGTGGGATGGGGGTTATCTTGAATCACCATTGATTCCACCAAGACCACCTCAGTGGATAACTTGCATAGAGATAATGGTTGAGGTATAAATGAACCCAAACTAGTGGGACAGTATATTCATGATGTTATTGAGGATATCTCATAAATACTCTAGGTAATTAATGATCTGAGGTTTAGAGGCGGTGTTTGATATTCACCCATCCTAGGAGTTCAGGTAATCTCTTATAGGAACACTATGGTTGCTTCTTCTATAGATATTTGGACGTAGTGCAGTTATGCTCTGCATGAGAGCTAGGTGATATGACAATTCATGATGAGAACCATTCATTATTACATGTTTTATAGATGATAAAAACAACATTTTCCATGAAGGAAGTTCATTCACATTGCATAGAGGGGTCTAGTTTGATATCATATGGGATATAATTTCCCTCTTTTCAAGATATCTGACCATCATTGAAGCGGGGGTTTTCCATTTATGTGACCAACTAGCTAGAGCATTACCTATTACCGTAATTTCACCATAGTCTATAACATTACAGAACACCGACTCTGAGAGGTTTTTTTTGTTCCATAGGTAAGGAAAAATGTAAGTCCCTATACTATTCCAATCCTTGAATACATATGCATGACTTGGCTTTATAGATCATCTTATAAAGTGTTACGATGAATTGGGGGAAAGCTTATATTATATTTTCACTATTATTTATCGGTTAGGATCATATTTCATTGAGATAACATCCAGATTAAACTAATAACAATGTATATTGATTGTCTAAACGTGACACTCATATCTTGGATGGGGAATTTGTCACACCTTCATTTTTATGTGTATCCGATATATTATGGAATTGAAAAGGCATTTACTCCTCCTATAGCTCATCTTGGATCTTGCAGTTAGAATTGGCATTGGGAAGACCTTGATTGGGAGGTTGTGTCAAGATAAATATATCCAGATTTCAATGTATACCTCCTCATTATTTAACTTAAAAACCTCTATCAAGTCAGACCATATGAGATGATTCTGATTGTCACCTACTGACTAGAATTGGTTGTTTTTGAAAGATGATAGGAAAACATAAGTAGCCGATTTTAATGATTTGATAACCTCTTTATATGAAGGTGTCAAAGATTTGAACTCCTTTCTAAACAGTTTTTTATGGGAGATGGGAGTATATCTTTATCTATAAAAGATATTAGTGTATATTATTTGGCCATGGTGGATAGCATAAGTAGAGTCCATGTGATCCATATAAACACTACCGTGAATATGATTATATTGGTAATGATTTTCTTTTATTTGGTTGAAGAGTTTACATAACCTTCCGGGATTTGGAAGGTATCATGAACAACATCATGGAAAATAGAATTGAGTAGATTAGGAATATGGGCCTCAATATTTATCATGGATAAAATATATGGATCAACCATTTTTAATTATGAAGGGATATGAACCTGATGTATCATGGTTTTAAAAGCCTGATTATAACCATATGGTTCTGTGAGAATATATGATCATTGTAGATATGATATTTGAATAAGTAAATAAATTATTTCAATATTGATAGGAATTTGATAATTTCTTGAGTTCTGTTTCATTCAACCAAGTGGAGCCTTAGGGTAGATGGGAGTTTTAGCCTGATCCTAAGACATTGGGTTTGGAAGATAGCCTTTTTTGGAAGGAATATGACAATGACTCGAGGGAGTTTCCATTCACACATATCGAGGCCTAGTTAAAACATGAATATTATCCTTGTCCCAATATGAATTCGAATCCTAAATTTTTTGATGGAAATCCCGAATTGGAGAAGTTATAAGAGCCTCATCCTATGTTTCTTCATAATGATGCATTCTTAGTTTTTCATTGGTGATTGTTATAATTTGAACCTTGATTCTATGATCTATTGAAATATTCCATGCCGATTCACTGATAGGAATATAAGTCTATCCCAAGGCTTGTGCCGTTCTCACTTAGTCCTCCATGACCATAACGTGGATATATTCCCATTCATTGAACTTTTTAGTACTACATTGGACGTCTTAAAAAGTAATACGAGACTTCCCCAATTATTTTACCCCTCTCATATGGTGAAACCTAGTCAAAACATGGATTTGAGCCTGATCCTATGTCTTCGGAATATACCGATGCACTTTTTTGACACCCATGTTTCCCTGTACCGAGGCATGTGCCTCTCCCAATTGTTGTGCCTCAGTTGGAACATGAGATTACACCAAGTATGATGCTTCATCCATTACCAGAATATACCAATACTCCACCTAGATTGGATCAAGATTGTATGATTTATCCCGTATAAACACATATTTATAATGATCAGACCGTTATTTTTACCTGAATGTAGGGATAAGAGTATGTTCATATACCTTTATCTTCAAATATTCAATAATATGTTAGCGGACTTCTACAGTTGTTTCTAAAATAAATTTTATTTTTAAAATTTTTTTTATAGGGATATAATCTGGCACATTTTCAGTCTCTATCACACACTGTATAATTTCTTCGATTGAATTGGGAATATGTGGCCACTTATATCCTCCTTGTGAAATTAGAATATGTCGATGTGATTCATACAATGGGGTTGGGGTATGAACCACCCCCATGCATGTTGTGGGAATATGCTCACATACTTTTTCAAAGTTAGTTGGAATTTGAGCTTTCTCGCACAATACTGATGGGGGATGACGGAAGGCTTCATTAGTGGGAGGGGGTATATGAGCCTACTCTGAGGTATCTGGAACCTTACTCTCCAAATTTTTCTTCCTTGTGGAACATTCATGGGAATTTGAGGTAGACACGTGTTTAGTGGTGCCCTCTATAGGATACCGGTAGGTACCAGTGGGATTGTGTTGGATACAATAGGTGATCGGTGCCCTCCATGGTGGCACTAGAACTGAGAGGGAGTTTTATTTTACTCCGTATTTTACATTCAATAGAGACTTAATTTGACATTTGTCACACTCCAAGGATATGATCATGAATCTTTTGTCTGGCTTTATAAGGGACACAAGATTAACAACAACTTTTCCTAGGAATTTAGGACACACCAGTTTTCAAATTTCAATAACATCGTGGGAAAATTACATGGATAGGATAATTTCATATCAGTTATACTCCTAATCCATCATGTTCCCACCTAATGTTGGTGCTTTAGAGTTTGTGAGATCATTTTTCGAACCACATAGGTTTCCACCAAATTTGATTTACAAGAGTGATTGCTGGATGATGCAGAAATTACCTCAAATTAGGTTGTTGAGTTCTATATCTGCATTTATGAAGATAATGAAAAAGAAGGTTACTGATTAGTGAAATATCATTGGCATAATATGATCTATCATATATTCATGGATAACACAATTTTTATTTTATTCCTAGTTCATACATTCTAAATATTTGGTCATGTCAAAATGAGGATGGACTTATTTAATGAGAACCTAGGACATAGAGGATAATCTATAGTATCATTCATGTAATACATGATTGTATTTTAGGGTATGAAAAACTAAGTGTCTGGACTCATGTTTTTTATGTCATTTCATATTTTGGGATTCAGATCTTTAGTTTTTATTGAGTATAATGTGCAAACAAAATGGACTGATGGATAATAAACGACTCATTTTTTTACAAGTGATTTGTGTTTGGGTCAAAAATTCTGTTTTCGTATATCATGAATCAGAAATGGCTCAATGGATAATAACCAATCAATTTTTATTTTAGATATTCAATTCAGGTTCACTATATTTTTTTCATATAGTATGAATATAAATGGACTAATGGAATATTACCTAACCATTTTTTTATTAGAGAGATTAACAACAGATCCACAATTTATTCATGGAGATTTGAGGCTTGGATAGTATTTTAATGATGGTTTTAATTATTTTAGGGTTATTTGACCCTCTTCAATCACTCGTAGCAGGTTTTAGGTTTTTTTAGTCTCCTATTGAAACTCCCAACAGTTCCCCCATTTCTATATAGGTACATATATATATTCCAGTAGGAGGAGGTCAACTAGGTTTTCAGACACTATGGCTCTTAGGGACTAACATTGGTCTAGGGGGTGTGAGTTCGGTCTCATACCAATATTTTTGGGGGAATTCATTCCAACACAAGGAATATCTTACAGATTTATGATATGTTAGAAGCTACCTTCATAATCCCAATACTGGACTCATTACCCCAATAAAATGATGATAAGTTAATTCTCCCTATAATGAAATGAAATAGAATGCCATTGATGAACTAAGAAATGTGGGTCCCATTAGTGAATTTACCTATATGTATCAGAGGTTCTCCATCCATTTCTGATTAATTGATAGATGGTTTATATGTTCATGTTGTATAACTAAGTACTTTAAAAATTTCTACCACCTTGGGAGTCAGATACTATTCTAATGTGGGGATTGGTCCATTTTAAGGCATCCAAGGTATCCATGTTATGGTAGGAATAAATCCCTACATAGTTCGTCAGATCCGTGAAGTTTAAAATCATGTAGAAAAGAAAATATATGGGTGATATGGGACACAAAGTGTTCATTCATGAGTTCTAATGAGATGTCCTATGTATACCAATTATAGTGAGAATCATAGTCTTGGTATTTCACTTGTTTTCTCAATCCACTGTAGAATGAGATAGGGATATCAACATATGGTATTTATGGTTCCTGGTGGTTGAGATATCATAGGCATGGGAATAATTTCACTAATGTGGGTGACAATTTGAGCTATAGCCTTATAAGGGCATCATATGTGTCCCACATATAGTATGAATCCGAATTCCCATAGTTTAGCCATACCCATTGGATTGGACCCAATGTCCATGACATGGTGTTTATAATAATATTGCATTCCACTCATTGGGGCTTACATGCTGGAATTTCCATCACTGGTGGAGATTCATGAGGTGAATGATATGACTATTACATCTCTCTATTCCCATGTGAGATATTATTATAGTGATAAATAAGAGATAACACATAATTAGTATCAATGAATATGGATGAGAGGGATATGCACTAGTTAATCCCTTGAGATGTTTAATATGAATAATGGGACATAGGAAGTCATCCTACTTGTCCTGATTATGGAAAGAATCATAGTTCCCATAACTAAATGGATTAAAGATTACACATTTAGGTTTTCATTTCCTTTATAGAGTCTTATGATGCAAATTATATTATTTTCTCATCTCCCTAAGCTTATCTGAGCTTTTCTCAATGTGAAAAAAAGTTATAAAAATGATTACTTCCATCACTTTGGGGGGGATGGTCTTATGTATATTGAAATGACATTAGAGACTTGATATGGAGCTAGAGCCTTATAATGGAATCCTATGTATCCCAATTATGACAGTAATCAGAGTGTCTATTGAATCAATGACCAGGGGTTACATATAGACATTGAACATGTGATTGTGGCTGACACACTATGGATAGGAAAGGCTACCTTCTCATGAGATTTCCTTCTGAACTTGCTTAATTTCCATCCAATCATGCTCTAAATGTCTACCCGCCATGTTATTTTTTTTGATATGTAGTAGAGTATCTACTCAACATATAAAAATACATTAAAATTATCTAGTTGTATTTTTCAAGGGACTTTAAACAATGTGGGATTCATGTCTGAGGGTTTTTGCATGAGAAAGGATGACTAGTCTCGAGGACATTGTGATACCCCGATGACTCACCCTTATGTCATTGCAACAACAGGCTAACACAATGTGGAGGGTGTCAAAAGATCCAATATTACATGTCTCATACAGTGTTGCATGTATTTTTTGACATGATTGGAGGGAATTAGGAGACATTTCTAGCCTACCTAGAGGGAACCATAAGAGCCAGTTGATATGCTAGGGTGTTACCACAACAATTGGATGACATGAATGTGTTCCATTATATAGGTCATAAGATATGTCAGAAAGGATTAAATGGATTAAGTAGAATTACCAATGGTATTTGAAGGACTAGGGTGACATTCCCTAGGGGATAGTATGACTTACTCTAACAAGAAAAAAAATATTTATCATAACCCAAAAAATCATGTCAAAGATGTGTCACAATATCTGAGAGACATGTCATATTAATGTCAAGTGTCATGGATGTTTCATGAAAATCACATGATGGTTAGTGAACATGTTTTTTTCTTATTTATTATACCTTTATTATTTATTCTTTCCCTCATATAATTAATTCCTTAATTTTATTAATTGGTAGATTATTCAAAGTCTTGAATGGTCTAGCTGACATGTGAGATGTTTTTCGCATTTCCTTCTAGATGTCATTTGGGTGATCTATGAGTGACCCCATAATATGTAATTTATTAATAGTCAATGATCTTCCTAGATGTTCACCAGTTGATTTCCTAATAGAATAATTTCTGGTCATGAGATCAGCCTCTCTAAGAAATAAACTATAGTGTAATGGCATTCCAATGCACCTGAATGCCAAAAAGACCACCGTTCTCTCATTGAGGATAGAGTGGGGTTATTTATTGGCCTAAAAACATTGATTGTTCATTTTTTACATGGTATATCTCGTACAAATCTCAATTGGAGACATATAAGGGTTTTGAAACCATGTGTTTTCATGAGCCTCTACTGTAGTTTGTTTCCAAGGGATTTACATGATTTTTAGTGATCACGAGTCCCTCCCATCAACATTGCTTTTATTTTATTATTATACGTTAATTAGGACTTGTTTGATAAGGTGAATTTGAATATTGACATCTTTGTGGTTATATTTACATGTCCATGGGATGTAATGTTTTCAAGGAACCTATCGAAATGAATTTGTGCCAACTTAACTGACTTTTTGGGAAGTATTGATTATCACGACCCATCCCCCGGGGCCCGTGTCGTAACTACCCCAAGAACGCCTTCCCTATTTCAGGGGCTGGAGACTAGCACCAAAGGCGTAAATCCTTATAACTGGGAAGGCATTGCCTTTATAAAATGTAAACTCACACAACCAAAGAACAAGCGGAAGAAAACACTAAGTAATGCAGTATAAAAAGTGTGATGCAAGTACAAAGGGGCTGGAAATAAAAGTCCAAAAGAAAGGTACAACTATAACTAAAAGAAAAGTACAACTGAAAATACAAAAACTGAATGGTGAAGTAGCTCATGGATTGTCCTCCGGGTACCTACCTGAAGGGTAGGTACAGATATCATCCTCAGCACTCCGCGTCTATCGGTCCGCTCTGTGTGCCGTTACACCGAGTTTCCACCTCCAGGTACCGTCCAGTCCTCGTACACTCTACCTCAGTCAGCATTGTTCATCTTCTGCATCCAACATAATGAGGTGCGGGCATAGCCCGTGCATGGGTGAGTATAACGATACTCAGTAGGGACCCCTAGATCCCTCAAGGTCTCACAAAATCCAACAAGGATAAACCACAATGAAATATATCAACAGATAACCTTTACTTAGTTATATGCCAATACAAATACCTATGTTATCAGGTAACCCATCTCAATCATGAGGAAAACACAAATTTCATTTACTTAGCTCAAACCGGGATTTTCATTATCGAAACAACAACTGCTGGAGAGCTCCTATCTGTCGAGTACAGTGATCCTGTCGCGACATCGATGAGATACTCACTAAATTTATTCTACTAAGGTGCTCCTCCTGTCGAGTACTGCAGGTCTGTCTCCCCAACAACATAGCAATTCCTCGCCATGGGTCTGTCGCCCCAACACAGTAGTGCACCCCCTAATGGCTTATAGAGGTACTCATCCTGTAGAGTACCGCGGGTCTACCGGCCCAACATAGTAGTGCTCCTCTGCCATGGTTCTTCCACCCCAACACAGTAGTTCTCCCCACAAGGCTAGTCAAGTCACTACGGATCGAATCGCAAAAGCAGTCATCAGGTCTCTGCCAGCTACAAGGTCTCCATACTCCATATGCCTGACTCTGGGAGGATCTGCTCCAAGAGCTACTAGTCAATACATAAAAGTGTCATGTAATGTCATGTGGAAGTATCTCATGGGACTGACTCATCGTAGGTATCTCAACGCAACAGACGGTTCGTCAATCGGACGCCTGATCTGTGAGTTATTAGTCTTTTTATCCCGGGGGCCTAGTATGTTTCGTGTACGAACCAACCCTGCTGTATCTCAACTATACCCCGAACTCCCATGGGGTATAATCAGAGGAAACTTCTCTCAACGATATTACCAACTCTGCTGACGGTTCGTCAAACAGACGCCCGGTCTGAGAATTAATGGCTTTTTCGTTCGAGGGGCTGGATTGATTTTTAAGCTAAAAACAACACGACCATACTCCAACTGCGTCCAAACCTCAAGTGTAGTATGAAAAAAAGAATCGTCTCATCCAAAGGAAACCATCATAGTTGACATCACGTCAATCAGACGTCTGGTCCTTATGTTATAAGCGTTTCCACTCCGAGAGCCCGGTTGGTTTCGGTTTCGAACCAACTTGTCCGTACACAAACTTCACCAAAAACATGAATGTATTATACCGAAATGACCGTCTCAACCCATGGAATCCTACAAAACTGATGGTGCATCGATCGGTGTTCCGTAGCTCATGTTATGAGCTTTTAAACGAATCTGGTCTGAAAAAGGGGGGTCTGGGCCCGGTCTGACCCGGCCCAACCCACCTTGGGTCGGCCTGAACGGGGTCGACCCGACCCGGGTCCCAGCCCGCCCCGCCCGGTGCGGCCGGGCCTACATGGCCCGGCCCTTCCCAGCAGGGGGGGTGCTAGCTCCACAAGCGGCCGAGCGGGGAGGGCGCGGCATCCCCCAGCTAGCATGGCATTAAGCTTCACCCCTCCACCTCTCAAATATCCACACATGGGATGTTGGGTGGGTGTGGTCCCCACCAATAACCTCCCACGGGAGGAAATAACTTCCATAGATATATAAAATTGTTATAAAAATTTTATACAATTATTTTCAATTTCCCCAAAAATTAAATCTCAACCCGCATAAAACGCAATTGTGGTAATGGTCCCCTTAATCAATTAATGGCACTGTGAGTTCATTAGTATCCTCATATTTCAATTCCGAGCACCAGTTAAAAAAATAGAAAAACATGTATGTACTATCACTGAAGGTACCCGAACAAAACATCGTAAATTGATTCCGGGCACACCGGGCCTCAGAATCAAGTGATTTCAGAAGCCACAGACGCGTAAAATTCCAAACAATTAAGAAAAAAAATTTCCTTGAAAATTCCAGGTCTTTACATTGATAGAAAAGGTTGTATTTTTTGGGGTCATTAAAAGACTATGCCTCTGACATTCCAAGCATGTAATGAATATTCTACTTCCAAAATAGGCTCTTCCCTCCCATTTTTATTTTTCATTTATATTTTTTAGTGGTTGGGTGTCATGTGAGATTATTTTATTATTGTAAAATACAAATATATTATATTTTGATGATGAATCTCATTAACAAATAATTTTTATAGAGTGTTGCATGATAATTTCAGGTAAAATCCATCTGTTTTTCTTCTCAGAGCCAAAGGGGGTGTGTGTGGTTTTTTAGACATACCCATGACCTTTCACGCATTGAGGCTGATAAATAAAAAGGCATTCATGAGACATGGTGGACATATCTCTATGGAATCACGATGTCATAAAAATCCCACATGGTGCATCACATTCCATTTGTGATCACAAGTAGCTCCCTCCCCCTCTTTTTTCATTTTTTATTCTACTATGGTTTGGGGGTCTTGCGAGTATACTTGAATGTTTTCAATCGAATTTTAACCACTCATTACTGATTGTCGTATAATCTTAATGACTTCTGAGTCCTCATACATATAGACATATTCCTACCATTTTGATGGGATTTTGGATGGTTGTTAGGAGTTCATTGAAGAAAATCTATGTGAATTCAAGGATACTATCCATCTACCACTACATGACCACTAGATTTTCGAGGAATCATTGTGAGAGAAGAAATACATATCAAGAGGGGATTCATGGGACCAATTGTAGACTATCCACTGCACTCAGTTCTTTCACGTGGACCTATGATAGTCACAAGATCAACAGACTCTTGGAGGCTTATGTGACATGTGACACTCAACCACCATCAACATCCTTTTCTTTTTATGGGGGAAATAGTACCCAAGAAATAATTTTTTTTTTCATTTTTTCTACTCATTTGGTGGGTGTCAACATTATTACATAAATGAAAGGGTATTTATTCTTATTTTCCAATACTTATTTTTAATGATAATATAAATATAATTTTTATCTATTTTAACAAGAATTATTGTTTCTTATGTTCCACTACGGGTATGATGTAATAATAAATTCACCCTTATTTTTTGGGAATTATAATATTGATATTTTTTCATAATTTTCAGGAAACCAATTTTATTTCCATTGTTTAATTGATCAATAAAATAATAATCAAAATTATGAGTTTTATTTTTAATTTAACAACTTATTGAGTTTTTATAAATAAATAATTTTGAGAAATTATAGATGATGGAGGGCGATCTGATAATATATATATTTCTAATGAATTTGGTAATGATTTATTATCTAGAAGAATGTGGATTAAAATTAACTAATTATATGATATTTCACCATGGAATTTATATAAGTGAAAATGGATGCAGAATATGATGTTGTAATTCAATTTTTATTTCTATACTAGATATGAGTTTTAATACATTTATTTGGAAAATTGTGATTTTTCATGGATCCTTATTGTGGAATGGTATTACTTTTTTTATGTAATGTAGTAACTTTATGTTATTATTATGCATGTTTTGCTGCGTATGAACCATTTAGGTGTTTTTAATAATCTTTTATTATGTACTAATACACATTTAGTATTATTGTAGTCACTTATGATCAATGATTTGTAATGGCTTAGTTTAACCTTAGTGGGAATTTGGGCATAGCATTCATATATTTCTATTTTCACAGTTTATGAAGAAATGTTTTTGGTATGGTTTGCTTAGAAGGGTATATTTAGTGGAATATTTGAGGGGAGACATTGATGAATTATACGTAAATTAGAAAATATTCATATTGTTGAATAATTTGTATTGGGTGAAAAATATATGTGTTATAATATTTAATGTTTTTATTCAATTATCTAAAAATATAAACCTAAATGGACATATTTATACATGTGACTCCTATTGATATTCTAATTATTGTCAGATAAAATTTAGTACCTTTTTTGGTGTCCAATATAGTATGTTATGATTAATTTTTACAATCAGATATAGGATTTATATTCTATAGAATCATATATGTTTTCAAATCTATTAGGTAATGAAAATTATTTTACAACTAAATCATGGTTTATGGATTATGTGTGTTATATATATGGATGGAGAAATTAGATCAATCTGGTTATGAAGGAAATAGAGAGGGATTATATCTAATATTTCTACTCAATTTTGGAGGACCACTAGTCATTAATATAGTTTTCAAACAATAACTATTTTCGTTCCACTGTTGGAATTAATACATTTGAGGCCCTGTATGAGAATCCTATAAACTCATACCCATGTTGGGTATAGATTAGATAGTTATTATCTATGGTTCCAGAGTGATTCCTGGTGATGAAAAATTATGTACAAGAGATCTGTGAGTAGATGATAACATATTAGATGCATCAACAGTATTATAAAGACCATTAATAAAGTCACATGGATTTCATGGAAGGAAACCTTGTGTTCTTGAATATCTCTCCTCAACATATTTTGGATAAATGTATCTAGATTTCAATGATATCACTAAGGTCCAATTTCCGATTTTCATATACTATCAAGATTAAAATGATTTTTTGACAGCATAATATACCACCGTAGATGGATTATGTTCATAATGACCTCTATGTGTCATAGTATAGGAGATAAAAGAATGATCCATCACTTATTATTTAATGGTGTTATTTTTATAATGACCAATGAGTGATATTCCAAAATTATCGAATGCGGATCATAGATACACATGATAGGCTCATTTTAGGTTGTGTGATTACCCTATTTTAATTGTTTTGATGCATGATAATTAGATGTAGAGATCATGGGAGACTAATAACCAAGTGTGATCTTAGATTCATTGTATGTTTGAGTATGATATAATTAATGGGTGAAAACAGTTAAATGTTGTAAGGGTATTAAGAATCAGGTTTTCATCTTTTGACCCATTATAAGATTTAAAAGTTTTACAATATTTTAATTTCGAGGTTTTCACAGACATCGATGTTTTGTGAACACAGATATTGAATATATAAAATAATTTTGATATTTTATTTTTTAAAAATGAATATTTTTTAAAAATAATAATTTATCATCTAAATGGGGCCTCGTATGGGAATCCGAAGACAATTATAATGTTTGAAACACGGTTTTTTCAATAGGTGAATCGGAATATTTTTTCACAAATGGTATCATTTTTGTTCTCAAACGTGGTTGGAAATTGATGATCATAAATGTAATGAAGAATTAAATATATAATAAATTCTTTAATAGTATATAGACCAACATATAATCAATTCTCAATAAGATCATAAGAGTTAGTTGTATAACCCTGTAATATTAAACTAATCACTCTTAATGACTCATTCTAAAAATAGTATTAATTAATTCACATAATCTATACTATATGATATCTATTTCCAAAAACACCATAAATCAATGATAATATAAATTTATTCTTCCTAAATATAATTCAACCTCTTTGATAAAATTATATACCATAGTATTATATTTGCCTTGATCATATATGATTCTAAATATATAACACTTATTCTAAAACAACATTCATCACTTAATCCCACAAATAATTTTTCATATATGATAAAAAAATGATCCCAAAATCAAATTATTCATATTCCATAAGCAATTTAACTAAAAAATAAAATTTTTACTAAAAAAGGATATCACGTAGTCCAATGGTAGGTGATATACCCATGTCTCCTATTGGTTGTGGGTTTGATTCCAATAACCTTTCCAAACACCATAGCATGTCACCTATCTTACAGGTTGTCCATTATCTAATACAATTTTAATATAACCAATATAAAAATATACAAATTTGGGAAAAATCCTCAAATCTTGTCTCATAATGTTCATTTTATATTCCAATAATTAAAAAGATATAATTACCTAAAAAATTAATGTCTCTAAAAATACAGTTCGTCACCTAAAACTTTCATTAGATAAATCCTCTAAGTGGTATCTAATACTTAAAACTTATTATCACGATTAAATTATAAACCCATAATGATATCTATAACTCTTAATAAAACATCATATTCATAAAAGTTGTCTAAACCATCCATTGATACCAAGTATAAGGACCCAGCCATATACATAACTTATTCTAGTTTTTTCTGAACTAATATTCACATTCTATTCTATTTTTAGTTTAGAGTTTTTGAAAATTAGGCCATAACTCATACAAAACAAAACCATAATATTAAAAAGTGGACACAACCAAACAATATCCATTTTTCAAATAAAGAATAACATTTAAAAATAAAGCACAATAAAATTAATGAAATCTCATCATGAAATTCATCATCTCATATATGAATCATAACACATACTTAATTCTTGTGAAAACATTGAAAACATGGGATTAGAACAAACATATCAGTAAGTGTAACACCCCGCCCCTACCTCATTGGCTTGAGGAGGCGGTGAGGGATACTTGGACTTATGCGATATCCCCAAGACACCAAAGCATGGCAATAAATTCCAAAGGGTTTCAAATATAAGTTGGGGGCAATTTAAATTTTAGAAATAATCCCATAAACCAACCATAACCAAACATTCACTATATGATTCATGAACAATGAAAGACAAGTGAACAACTTCATTTATGTTAAACCACATTAAAGTACACAATAGTGGAAGACCAAAATAAGCATCAAAGTCTACAACGGATGACAAGACTCTCAAGAGACACTATATCTTCATGCTCCACAAGTTCCAAGATCCACAACATATCCCAAGCATCCCAACAAGCCACTAGCAATAAGATGCTTTACCTTTACCTGTGTCCCAGAATATGACATCTGCAAAAGTACCAATGTGCCAAAGTAGGGGTCAGTATAAAACTCAGTAGGTTTTCTCCAATGAATGCACTACTCATTCCACTAGGATAGAAGTGTTATCCACATTTACATAAAAACATTTTATATAAAACATTTTCTCAAAAGCCGTTTAAAACTAAATATAAACAGTCTTCCAAAACCATTCATAACAAAAGGCATTCCAAGATCATTTTGAACCAATTTTCCAGCAAGTTATTCATCCATAAAAATAACAAAACAAGCGTTAGACCCATTTCACAATGTCCCTTTTTGGCATACCCAATCATTTCCACAGACACATGCAACCAACAATGCAAGCTACACTGAAGAGGGGAGAATCCCTAACCCTTATCCATCCCAACCATGATGGGGGAGACTTCTTACCCTTATACAACCCAAATGAACATGAATTCTTGTCGGGGGAGAGCCGTATACCTTATCCATCCCAACACTGATGGGGGAGACACTTAACCATTGTCCGTCCAGAATGCAATATGAATGTTTGATGGGGGAGAGCCCTAACACTTATCTATACCAACACTAATGGGGGAGACTCTTAACCCTTATCCATATCCCATTCCCGTGAACACCCAAAAACATAATGTCTAAAACCAAGTGTGTTCATCCAATTCAAACCATTTAAATGCTTACCCATTTTAATTCCAAATCATTTCAATAAAACTCCCTTTTATTGAAAACAAAATCCATCAAGATTTCACAATTACATCAAAACTATAAATCATAACTAAATAAGATTTATTCCATGATTTTTACAATCAAAATCATTAAAATAAGCCCATTTGAAACTATGCCAATCAATTCTAACAATAGGAGTCATGAGTGAAGTACCTACCTTTAGGGTTCCCGAGAAATTGACACACAAGCAACCACACTTCAAATCCAGAAAATGCACCCCCAAAACCTCTCTAGATCCCCTTACCTAACCCTCACAATCCTTAAAATTAACATCCAAGGGAACCACAACCCTAGATAAACACACAACACGTGTAGAACTAGAAAACCACGAAAGAATGGGATGTAGATCTAGAGGAAAAAACAATAGAAACAAGAGGAGAGACTTACCGAGGAGAAACCACCTTCAACCCGCCAAGTAGCCTCTTCAAAATGATTCCAAAATGAGTGTGAGATACCCGCCAACCCTCGAGAACCAAAAATACTCAATGATCCAGGAGTGGGAGGATGTTTGAGTGAAATAGGTTATGCCTAAGGGATCATGGAACTTATAACCCTATTTTTAAAGTGGACGCATGGTTAGCCCGCACGGTTTGGCAAACCGTGCGCTAACCATGCGTATGCTACTTCCCCGAGAGGAATGGACTTCACAGTTTCCTCGCACAGTTTGGAAAACCATGTGTAGGTCATGCGATTCCTAATGTCTCCCTTGTACGGTTTTTTGAAGATCCCACACGGTTTCCACTAACCGTGCTCAAACCGTGCATCCCTTTAAAAGCCTCTGAACTCATCTAAAACAGTTCCAAACTCTCCCATCCTCTTCCCAATTCATCCAATGCACTTTAAACACATGAAAATGCATAGAAAATACCACATAACTCAAACTGGGGGTACTAAAATCTCCCCACCATTGGGCTTTTTGTCCTCGGAAAGTAGTGAGCCTGCCCTTTCCTGAAAGAGCTCAGGCCACTGCTCGACCATTTCTTTCTCCCTCTCCCATGTCTCCTCTTGAATATGACCATGTTTCCACAAAACATGAACTAAACCGATGATTTTACCATACAATAATTTCTCTTGACTATCCAAAACACGCACTGTCACGTGCACCAATAAAGAATCTGGTTCTAGCTCAACATGTTCCCATCGGGTCACATGGCCACTATCCGGATGCTACTTTTTCAACTGCGACACATGAAACACATTTTGTAAGGCCCCGACCCCAGCTACCCAGAGTCGGTGCATTACTTCATAACATTTTCATGATCACAAAAGATCAAGTCTCGAAAGACCGATTAGTTTAGTAGCCTTGGAAACACTAGATACATTCATAAATGTTACATTACAACATAAGGTGAAAAACTACAATAACAAAGTCTCCATAGTCCACACTCATATCCTCTTCTGACTATCCCTGCAGGTCATTCATAAAATACTTCTTCACATCCTGGAAAAAAATAAAACATTGAAAGAGGTGATCTCAAATGCTCAGTAAAGATAACAATATTGTGAAAGTTTCATAAATAAACTTAAACATTTAAGGCAATGTATAACTAAAACAAAAGGCTTATTGAACTTGAACTTCAGCATAATATGGAAAAAGTAAAATAAAATAATTCCACCACTTACTCACATGGATATTCTAATAGACGAATAATCACATGAAATATCAATAACCACTTTCATAATGAGGGAATGTATTATGACAGACATTCTGAAACATTTTTTCAAGGCCTCAGCCAAGACGTCTAATATGATTAAGGCCTCGGCCAAAACCATAAATCAAAATGGGAAAGGGCCTCGGCCAATTCCACGTCTAGTTGTCTCATGAGACCTACCGATGCATCGAAGAGCTATAGTGGGCTCCACCCATCACTTATTAAGTCCAATACATTCCTCATATGAATAGTTTTAAACATAACATAAGTATTCGTATTAAAACTAGCATACAAAATGTCAACAATTTCTCCATAAAATATGGATGGTATAAAAAAACACATCCACAGTCAAATATTTCACAAAATTTTCAATGGAAGTTTTGTATCATAAATCAATTTCAATTAGACTTAAAACCCATCAAAGGATGTTGACATTGATGAAATCAAAGCTATTTGAGAGAAATATATCTCTTTTTTGAAATCATTTAAAAGTGCCATTATTATAAAATAATACATTTACTTTGAAAATATTCTTATATTCTTGTAAGGGAAGCTTCGACGAAGTTATAATGGCAGAAAATAGCCGCACCCGCCATATAAGTTAAAAAAACATTTTTACCTTAAATTTGTCAAAAAGGTCAAAAAGTACATTGTTTGGAAAACGATGGTAAGATTCCTTTCAAAAACGTATAAGGGTATAAATGACTTTAACCCATTTTCCATTTAATAGTAAAAATGTTTTGAAAGACATTGTTAAGAAACATGGATGTGGATGATAACGAGGTCCCAGTAGATAATTATGTATAAACAACCTTGGATAATGAAGAGGTTGTGAAGTAAATCCTTACCTTGTACTTTTCCTTGGTTGGGGTAGGTTAACCTCCAGTATAATGGTGAAATAATTTTTATTAAATTATACAAGAATCGTATACATTCATATGATATCATATATGATCTTTTAACATTGTTTTGTTAACAATATCATAGATTTATCGTTGTTTCGGGTGTTAACTTACTCGTTTTCTTTTATATGTTTTGTTACAAAAGTCGTGTTTTTCATGGATAGGTTGTATCTTATTCATATCCAGAATGATATCATGTCTTTAAAAATTATTTTTAAATCATCAAATGAAAATTATACTTGAATGGATATGACGAAGAATGAATCTCATCGCGTTCGTGGAGACGGTAGTCCGTACGTACGCACGAGCGACAATATCATTATTTTGATATTAAAATAATATATAATTGGATAGTATATCATATATACAGAATCATTATCATGTTATATTTATTATTTACATGAATTACATATCATTATTATACACATCTAAATAATAATATATTGAATAACAATTACACCACGACGTGGAGACGGTAAGCCGTACGTACACACGTATGGTGACATGTCATTCAAATGGTGGGTAGAATACTGAATATGGTTGTTACATATTTATAATAACATCACAGTATATAGAAGATACTGGAGTTATAATTTTAGAGTTGAAATAATAAACAAAGATGGAGTGGAAGAAGAAAGAAACTTGAAAGAGGGTATTGAAAACGTTACCTCTTCTTCGGGTTCTTCCTTTTGATTTGATCAAAATGACTCCTTAGGATGGCTTTCTGACTAAAGTAAAGCTTCTAAGATGAAGGGAGAGATGTTGGGAGAGTATTTGGGCAGAGGTTGGCCGAACCAAAAGGCTTTAAAGTGTGAATAAGGTGGTAGAGGTGGGGGCCTTTTATAAGAGGAGAGGAGGGGCTCTTTGGGAATGATTGAAATGTTACATTATTATACAATTCTTTTCGGATTATAAAGGTCCCACAATTATATAATTCCTGGATAAGGTGATAAGGGTTCGAAATATACCCATCCAATAGTCTTTGGACAAGTGTATGCTTTGGATTTTACATTATCTTTTCATTTTATTAAAATCGTTAAATAATGAGGTCATCGCAGCATCATAATGATGTCATAAAAAATTTAATTTATTTAATGTCTAAAAAATAAAAAAAATACTATAATGTAGGATATATTTTTATATTTCCAATGACTATTTATAGTCAAAAATATGACTAATATAACCCCATGTAAAAATTGTTTTAGTAAACCTTTCATGTTTGTGTCATTTTTTTACTTTAACATTAAATAAAAGGTATTTATGTCATTTTCCAACTAAAGTGGCACCATGGGGTCCCCAAGTTGACCCATGGATTTTCATGGTTGGAAATTACTCATCCAATAGGGGTAGGACAAGTGTAAGAGTATTTGCAAATTTTTATAATATCATTTTTACCTTAAATTTCACTAATTACCTTTAATCGCGATTAATGAAACTTAAAACTTACTATTCACCAAAAAATTATTTTCATCCTATTGAACCACATTTTACATCCTAATGAAAACCATGTATGTCGGATTTTTTAAATTCAAAACACAGAAGTGGTAATATTTCAATTAAATGAAAAATTAGTTATTTAACTACCACTTAGTGGTTTCACTATTCATCGAAAATTGAAGTTTTTCAGAACAATGCCAAAATTTCACCCTAAGCTATAATTGATATTCCGAATTCAAAAATGATGTCTATTTTAAAAAATTCCAAACATATAAGTTGAATTAATTAATTTTATCATTAATTTCTGCTGTCACAACAAATAGCGTGTTTTTAAGAAACAATTTATATCAAAAGATTGGCAATTGTTTATGTCCAATTTCAATGTTAAATTAATTCTAATGACCACCATTGGATAAAATGGTTAAAAAATATTCTAATTATAATTTAAAACCAATAAATAGTATAATTTATCACAATAAATTATTTTGATTAAAAAAAGTTGTTTTTATGTATTTTTCACTATTCATAAAAAATTGAAAGTTCTAAGAAAATTACAAAAAATTCAACTTAGGATAATTTCGATATTACAAATACAAAAATGAAGTCCATTTTGAAATAGAAAGTTTCTATAATTTTAAAAAGTGGTTATTAGTATTCATAATGGCTACTTTTATTAGTCGCGGTGTGTTAGAACTCGAAGTTGCATACAATGAAAACTATTGCATTATTGAAATAGAGGCGTATCGTGGAAGCTCGGGGTGTTACACATTTTGCACCACACTGATCCTAGGTGGAAAATCCAAACAATAAGACAACTCACCAACCCTCTCAAGAATCATAAAAAGTTCCATATACCTCGGATATAACAATCCCTGCTTTCCAAACCGACGATGTCCCAGCCTAGGAGAGATCCTCAAGAACACATGATCACTCACCTCGAACGACAATGAATATCGATGATGACCTCCATACGATTTATGATGGCACTGAGCTGTATCCATTCTCTTCATGATCAACATGATCTTCTCCGTAGTCTCCTAGACAAGGCTCGGTCCATCCATCAAGGACTCGCCCATTTCCACCCAACACCGTGGAGAACGACATGGCCGCCCATACAACGCTTCAAATGGAGCCATCTGTATGGATGCCTAATAACTTTTATTGTAGGAGAACTCAACCAACGACAAGTGATCCTCCCATGAGCCACCAAAATACATGAAATAAGCCCGCAACATATCTTCCACAATTTGTATCCTCTTCTCAGATAGACCATCTGTCTGAGTGTGATACGCCATACTCATGGCCAACATAGTTCCAAGGCCTTGCTTTTAGGATTTCCAGAAATGAGATGTAAACCTCAGATCTCTATCTAAGACTATAGTCACTGGTACACCATGCATTTTTACCACTTCTCAGATATATATTTTTAAATGATCTTCCACCGTATGAGTTTCACAAATTGGGATGAACTGGGCCGACATGGTTAGATGATCCACTATCACCCAATTAGCATTGTGTTTCCACAACGATCTTGGAAGACCTATAACAAAATCCATTGTTATTTGATCCCATTTCCACACTGGGATAGGTAATTATTGTAACATGCCACCTGGTCTCTAATACTCTACTTTAACCTGCTGATAAGCTACGCACCGTGAGACGAACTCGACCACCTTCCTTTTCATGCCGCTCCACCAAAACTGTGCCTTCAATGCCTTATACATCTTATGTGTACTTAGGTGTACAAACCATCTTGAATTGTGATAGTAATGAGGGAGTTGTTTCTGACAAACCATAGGTACAACCATCGGGTCTCTAAAACCCAAAAATGAACCCCCATCATGTTTGCCGCCATCAATGGTCTCCCCACCATTGTGTTTTGAACATACAACCAGACATTCTGCATCATATGTTTGTGCTTCTTTGATCATCATTACTAAATCAGGAATAATTGTAGCTGAAAATAAAAGAGCAACATCACCTTGGTCTTTACATTCCAAATGAATGTCAACTAAGACCGACATCAACTGCCATACGTCTAATGCTTTTTTCGCCGACTGATCATATGACCTTATACTCAATGCATCCGCCACCGAATTTCCTTTTCTGCGTGTGTACGTCAAGTCAAAGTAAAACATATATAGATACTTCATCCACCTCCTTTGACATAGATTCAAATCTCTCTATGAGAAAATGTGTTTCATGCTTTTGTTATCCGTAAACACCGTAAATTTCCCACCAAAGAGATAATGTCTCCATGTTTTCAAAGCATAGACGACAGCAGCCAACTGCAAGTTATGTGTTGGGTAATTGTTTTCATGCACCTTCATCTGCCTTGAGCCATAAGCAACCACATGGTATCCTTACATGAGAACACCTCCAAACACTATTCTCGAAGCATCACAATACACCATATACCCCTTTACTAATTCAGGAAATATCAAGATGGGTGATAATGTAAGATGAACCTTCAGTTCCTGGAAAGGCTTCTGACATTCTTCTGTCCATTCGAATGGAGCAATTTTCTTTGTCAGAGCTATCATTGGTGATTCTAGTCGTGAGAAATCACCCACAAAGCATCGGTAGTAACATGCTAGAATAAGAAACATTCATATCTCGAACACATTCTTCGGTGGATGCCAAAATATAATGGTTTCTATCTTCTTAGGATCAACTAAAATTCCTTTCTCGGAATTGACATGGTCAAAGATACGTACTTCCTATATCCAAAAGTCACACTTTGATAATTTGACATACAAACAATGATTTCTAAAGATTTGTAACACTATTTATGGGTGCTCCTCATGAAAAACCCTTGACTTTGAAAACACCAATATGTCATCCACAATGAACACAAAAAAAGAATCTAGATATCACTGAAATATCTGATTCATCAAACCCATGAAAACTGCAGGTGCATTCATTAGACCAAAAGGCATGACTACATATTTGTAGTGGCCATATCTGCTTTTGAAAGATGTCTTTGTAATATCCTCCTTCCAAACTCTCAATTTTTGATATCTTGATTACAAGTCAATCTTGGGGAACAATTGAGACCCCTTTAATTGATCAAATTGATCATCAATGCGTGGAAGTGGATATCTATTCTTTATCTTTACATGGTTAAGCTTACGATAATCAACACACATCCAATGATTTTCATCTGCCTTCTTCACGAAAAAAACCGGTGGTGCCCACAAAGATGTATGTGGTCGAATGAAACCCTTTCATTCCAGCTCCTCTAACTATGTTTTCGATTCCCGTAACTCTGTTGGTGCCATCCTATAAGATTGAATGGAAATAGGACTAGTCCCCAGAAGGAGATCAATCATAAACTCCACTTCTCATAGAGGTGGTAACCCTCAAATGTTATTGGGAGAGACATCTAGAAATTGATCCACAACAGCGAGAATACAATTTTCCTCAATCTCTTCCATTGATTCCAGATTCAACGCTATCAATTGGTAAGAGATCGTTCCCACCATTGGTGCCAACAAGCTCTTTGAAGCGTTCTTTACCATCCTCTCTCCTCTGATGATATGGTTGATGCCATCCTTAGTCTTGAAACTAACCATTCTCCTATCACAATCGATTTGAGTGTTAAACATTTTCAACCAATCCATACCCAGGATTACTCATAGACATCCATATCCCACATCGAGATGTCCCATTTTATATCTGCTCCATCAACAGTTATAACACACGATATACACACAAAGGATTGACATTAATTTCACCATGATGAGTTTTTAGTTTCAAATTAGAAGACATCATTTCCAGTTTTAAACATAGAAAGTCAACAGTACGTGAAGCAATGAAGGAATGCTATTAACTAGTATCAATGAGCACTTTCATAAGGGAAAAATTCAGAAGAATTGTACCTCTCACTGAAGATGGTCCATCCTGATCATCGACCATCATCTACTCAGCTCCATACAATTGCTTCATCACTGCATTGTTCTCCTTAGTGCCTTGCTGATATTTCCATGTTTTATAATTCATTGTATTTCGAGAATCACCATGGCTAGATCTGTAATGCAGACGAGATTGATTCCGTTGTCCATGTACTGTCGAAGCATATGATGCTTGTGACGCCTGTGGAGTGTCACACACCCCCGTCCTCAGTGCGTTCCTACAATAGTGTTCTAGAAGCTACATATTCTTGCTATTGTGACATTCTCTATGTTGCACCGTAAAATCTCGCCTTTTGTGGTCAAGCGAACCACATTAAAGACAAACTAATTTTCTCTAGGGTCATGGAGGAAGGTTCACTGATCCCGCTATCTGATACTAATTTCCACATGCACCTTGGAAATAGGTGTCCCTTTTCCGCTTATTCCCAATGGTTGAGTTCCCACCATTTTCCATAGGTATCATCATGCCTCCTCCCATATATCTCAAGATATCGTGTTCCACAACAATTTCTCTATTCACCATCTCTATATAATCCGTAATATAGAGCACCACAATCTTCGATCGAATCTCCTTCCATAGTCCCTATTCAAGGATGCATGCCTTCAACGATGCACTTTCTGAAAACTCTGGTGCAAAATGTACTAAATTCATGAATTTAGCCGCATACTCTATGACAGAGAGTCTCTCTTGATTCAGGCTGAAGAAGTCCATCATTTTCTAGATCTTGAACATGTGAGGATAGAATTGTTTGTTGAACAATTCTTCAAAATCCTCCTATGTAAGGCTTCATGCAATTTATCATGCACCACTAAATCACACAATTGTCGTGCAGTATCCTTGAGCATATACCTCTACAACTTTACATTCATCTCTGAGGGTGTGGTGATGAAATCAATGATACCATTAATTTTACTTAGCCACACCTTTTCCTTTTCGGGATCAGCATCACCCTGAATTTTCGGTGGATTTTGCTTCATGAGTTAGATATATGATCCAAATTCCTTGGTTCATTCCTCTAATTCCTCATATCAATAGCCTGAAAAACCTAGAAAATACTCTGAACCAGTTCTTGGTTCACACGTGGTTATGGTGCAACCACATTTTCCACAGCTTCATCAGGTTGGTTTCGACGACGCCTACCAGATGCAATTTTTTAAACCAATAAGAAACTCCATCAATCTCACTCTCTAGAAACTGATGGCTTAACATTCAAATTCTATCACATCATCTATCACCACATTGTTTTTCCAAGAACATCCTTTTTCCATGATCAACCAATTTTGAAAACATTCAACATACTTTTTGAAAATAAACCCATTTTTAAAATACACCAAACACCCTGTTTTCAAAGTATTTCACATGAAAAAATTTATGAATTTTTAAAAAGTTTTAACCATGCACAAAATTCTTACTCATTCCTCACAAAGAGATATGCAGGTATAGTGTGAAGTCATTCCTCTACAATTCATGTCATGCTCTTCTCATTGGCTAAAACCATGACAATGATATTTTCAACATTCTAGAAGTGTATCCAAAACACTTGTGTACCCAACACCCTGGTAACATGAAGTTCAGAATAAAAAAGTTAGCCACGTCCTTTTATGCTATACATTTCATGTTCCGACAATCCTACTACTGTATAACATTTCAACCCAATGAATAGACAAGGATGAATTTCAACTCCAAGATGATGAACATAGATGACCACTTGTTAGGCGAGGACCAAACAAGCTGATACCATTAGTAACACCCCGCCCCCATTTCATTGGCTTAAGGAGACAGTGAGGGCTTCTTGTCCTTAAGAAACATCCCCAAGATGCCAAAGACTGGCAATAAATGATGAAGGGATTCAAATATAAGTTGGGGGACGATTTACCTTATAGAAATAAACCCATAAAAACCATAACAAAACATTTACTATATGATGTGTGAACAATGAATGACCAGTGAACAACTTCATTTATATTAAACCGCATCAATTTAAAAAACAGCAGAAGACCAATCTAAGTATCAAAGCACGCAGCTGATGACAAGACTCTCAAGAGACACTACAACTTCGTGCTCCACAAGCTCCAAGCTCCACAATATCTCCCATGAATCACCACAAGCCACTAGCTATAAGATGCTTTACATTTACCTGTGTCACAGAATACGACATCAGCAAAATCACCAATGTGCCAAAAGAGGGGTGAGTATAAAAATCATTATTTTTCCCCCAATGAATTCCCAACTCATGCCACTAGGATAGAAGAGTTAGACACATTTATTTAAAAATCGTTTATATAAAACATTTTCTCAAAAGCAGTTTTATAACTAAATATAAACATGTTTCCAAAACCATTCAAAACCAAAGGCATTCCAAGAGAAATTTAAACCAATTCTCCAACAAGCTATTTTGCCAGAAAAATAACCAAACAAGCTTTATAACCATTTCACAATGTCCATTTTTGGCATACCCAATCATTTCCACAGACCCATGCAACCAACCATGCAAGCTACCTGGAAGAGGGGAGAAGCCCTAACCCTTATCCATCGCAACCATGATGGGGGATACATCATACCCTTATCCAACCCAAATACACATGAATTCTTGTCGGTGGAGAGACCTATCCCTTTTCAATTCCAACATTGATGGGGGAGACCCCTAACCCTTGTCTGTCCTAAATGCAATATGAATGTTTGACGGGGGAGATCCTTAACCCTTATCCATCCCAACATTGATTGGGGAGACTCGTAACCCTTATCCGTCCCACATGAACGTGAACACCCACAACCATCATTTCAAAAACCTAGTTTGTTCAACCAATTAAAACCATTTCAATTCCTACCCATTTCAATTCCAAATCATATCAATAAAACTCACTTTTTACGGAAAAAAAATCCATCATGATTTCCAAATTACATCAAAACCATAAATCATCACTGAAGAAGATTTATTCCATGCTTTTCACAATTAAAACCATTCAAATAATCCAATTTACAAACAATCCAATAAATTATAACAATAAGAGTCAAGAGTGAATCCACCTACCTTTAGGGTTCCCGAGAAATCGTACCACAAGTAGCAGCACGTCAAATTCGGCAAACACACAACTGAAACATCTCTAGATCTCCATCCCTAACCATCACAAGCCTTGAAATTAACATCCAAGGCAACCAAAACCCTATATCTACACACAAAAAAAGTGTAGATCTAGAAAACCACGAAATAAAAGGATGTATATCTAGTGGAAAACACAAGATAAACAAGATGATAGACTTACCCAGGAGAAACCACCTTCAATCTGCCAAGGAACCTCTTCCAAATGCTTCCAAAATGAGTGGGAGAGCCCCTACAACCCCTGAGAACCGAAAATCCTGAGTGAGCCACGAGTTGGAGGAAGTTTGTAGTGAAATAGGTTAAGCCCGAGGGAGCTTAGAACTTATAACCCAATTTTTTATGTGGCATCACTATTAGCCCCCACGGTTTGGCAAACCGTGTGCTAATCGCGCGCATGCTACTTCCTTGGGAGAAAGGGTCCGCATGTTTCCCTCACATGGTTTGGGAAACAGTGCGTAGGTTTTACGAAGCCTACTGTCTCCCCTGTACAGTTTCCTGTAGAACCTGAATGGTATCCACTAACCGTGCTCAAACTATGCATCCCTTTAAAAGCCTCCAAACTCATCTAAAACCAGTACAAACTCTCCCAAACTCTTCCCAAATCATCCCATTCACTTTAAACACATAAATATTCCTAAAAAGGCCACAAACCTCAAATCGATGGTACTATAGTAAGGGTCTTAAACAAGGTAAATCATCAGTCTAGTGAAAACATTAAAACCCTTAAAAAAGTTTCATAAATTAATACTTTTCGTACTTAATTTCTAGTAATAACATTCCATTTTAAATAATATCATTATTTACATTATTTGAAATCCTATTATTATTATTATCATAAAATAGATATAAAGCTTTAGGAATACCTAAATGTAAGATGGGATAAAATAATACATAAAAGAAATAAACATTAGGTTGTCTATGAAATGTGTCACTCTTACAAATGGAATAACCATATGACCAACTAACACTCCCAATTAATTGGTGGTTATATTATAACCACCAATCCTTTTTTTATTATGTATCAACCCAAAATATTTCCATGTACTATTATATAATTATAACACAAAATGGATATCAATTCATTACATTTCACTCGTAAAATAACTTTTTCATTCATAAAAATTCATCATCAGATATTGAAATAATCATTCTATTTATAAAATAATATCCAATATTAAAATACCGATAAAATATAATAAATGTTTTCTTTTTTATTTTTAAAAACACGATGTCTTATATATTAATTCTTATATTAAATAATCGTCATGGAGGCAGAGAAGTAGTTTTCATCGTAAACAACAATGAAGTACATTCCTTTGGATGATTATTGAAAAGATACATATAAAACTATTAAAAATATTAATCTGAAGATAAATTTATTAAAATTTAAAAAATATATAAAATTACATCTAAAATTATTAAATATTAATATAATAAATATGTAAAATAATATCAAAAATATTAAAATGGAGAAATTGTATTGAAAATTAAATCATTAAATATTAAAAGCATCTCATACCAATTTGAACATTTATATCATTATCCACAAGAAGGAATAAAATTTAATAAAACATTAAAAAAACTAAAAATATATTTAATTTGAATATATATTATAAAAAGTTATATAAATATACTTTATAAAATAATTAAGGTGCATATCCTCAAGATATATCTCAATTAATGTAGAATGAGATGAAGTCCCTTACATTGAGTCTGATTCTTCACATATCTTCTTTATCTTCCTAGATAATAAAAAATGTTATTTTTTTACATATTGAGAACCCTATTCAATATTTTATTCATTTTATATCAGTTAATATAATGTACATAATTATGAAATATCATTTTGGACATTTTGATGATATTCGATATTTGAGTCCAAAATGAAATTGGAAACTCAAATAGGGTCAATGATTAAATTAGTCCACAATATCAAGAATAATATTAATTGCATACTAATAAATTTTATTAAAAATTTATAATTTAAATATATCTATTTATTTATGGATATAAAATATGAACAACTTAGTAATCTTTAACGGGGTAAGTCATACGTATGCATGAGTAATGCTTCCATTTTTTCAATGATAATTATTTAAAGGATGAAATAATTTTATTATCATTTCATAATTATTATAATATCATAATAATAATTTCAATACTCTTATATATATATCATCCAGGTGTCATGGTGCTACCAATAGAATCAAATCACATCATGAAGGAGATTGTTCACACATACACACTGGCGACGTTATCATTTTTAGGATCACGGGAAAGAAAAAAATTAAATGGTATATTATTATTTAATTATAATAAATAAGTCATTAATTTTATATATAAACATTAATTATATAATTATAACCATTATTGAGATATAGTGATGGAAAATGATTTACATAAGTTTACTAGGTGGTAGTCTGTCGTACACATGAACGAATAATTCATTTACCATTTTATTAAATTGGATATGAATTTAGTTTATGATATTAAAATTATTAAATATAAATATATTTAGGATAAAAAATTTATGATTTCATCAGGAATAAAGAATATTTTAATGAATATGTTGACAAAATAAAACAGAAACACTCAATAAAAAATGAAAATCTTTTTTTAACGATCACCTTTGATTAACTCCTTAAAACCTATAAAGAGTGTTTTTTTCCTTAAGTAAGGCATATAAAATGTTTTGTGGTATTATATGATGGTATATGAAATGATAATTTATGATCCAAATTGTTTTTTATTTGTGAAAAATTGTTATGAATTTGTGCCCTTTTATAACAGAGCGGAGGGGTACTGCTCATATTGTCATTAGTATTAAATTTATATGAATTATTTTTTATTAAAAATGGAAAATATTATTTATTTGTTATAGATAAATTTTTTATCTAACCAAATTAATCTAATGGAAATTATATACAGGTAGATTAATTTTTAATCCCAATATTTATGTTTTATCCCTTCTCAATCCTGGGCGTTATATCATGTAATTTACATTTTGACGGTTAATATAATTACCATAGCATTCAAAAATACCAATAATTGAGATGTTTATGAAAATATAATCTATATAAAAACATGTTTCGAAAATATTAGTTTTTATAAATTAGTTTTTATTTAAGAATAAATTTTCATTTTAAAATATCAGTAAAGTCAATTTTGACACTATTCAATATTTGACTATTTAAATAATTTATAACAACATTATATATTAAAAAAACTCTATTAACTCATATATAAAATGAAAATTTAGTCCATTAAATTTTTGTATAGAATAAATTATATCAAATTATATTTATTTATAAAAAATTAATATCATTTATTTGATTCTTCCATTAATGATGCAATTGCTACATCATCATTATGTCAACATTTAATCTGATTATTTGTTTCATAAAATTTGAAAATAAATTACCTTGACATAGGATATAAATTTATATTTATAAATAATATCAATATTATAACATTTAACTTATATAAGCCAACATTTGAATTATTTTAGATATTAAATATAAGAGTGTGAAAAATAGTCTTTTAATAGAATAAAAAGAATATAATTTTATAAATGTCATCCATGTGGCACAATGTGAACGTAAAATAGTTCCAATTAAGATTATGGTCAAATATAACCCTATAATAAAATTATGATAAGATATAGGGTCATTTTAAATTATTAATAATATTATTTTTTTCCTTTAATTACATTATTTACCTTTAACCGTTGTAATAATAATAATTACTAATGATACTATTTATAATTTTAAAAAATAAAGTCTATCTTATTATATAATAAATATCATAATGATAAGAACAATGTATATATAGTTTTCTAATTTCAAAACAGACACACTTCTAAAATTAACTTAAAATTAATATCATTGGGGGACCATGAAAATGAGATATTAAAGTAAAAATGTTCAATCATTCACATTGTTTTTATATCAAATTTAAATATGAAATTTATTCTAATGAACTATATTAGAATAAATGATAAAAAAATATTTAATTAAACATTTATACAATTAAAATATATAATTTAACAATAAATATTTGTGGTGAAAGTAGTTTTGAATTAATATTTGTATTATTCATTATTAATCAAAATATCAAAGTTCTCAGAATAAATACCAAAAATTCAAAAAAAAAATATTGAAATTCATATTCTTAATAATATTTTTTTTCAAATATAATTTATAAAATTGATAAAAACTTGATTTATAACGGGTTTTCAATCAAAAGGTGATAAAACTGTCTTTTTTAAAAATACATTTTTTGTGCATAAAATCAAATTTGTTTTCAAATTATATATATAAAACAAATAACATGAATGTAAAACATTAAATTAAATATATTTAGTATATATTTAAATAATATAATAAAAATAGTGATTTATTAACTTATTTGTGTAAAATAAATTTTTTCACATTGAAATAGTTTATAGAAAAATAAATACTTTTATTTTTAAAAGGGGTTCGCATTCATTTATAATTAATTGTTCACCATTAATTTAATATATATATTCATGTGTCGACCATATTTTTATAAAATATGTAATACCATTGTCTTATCATATCAGCACCAAAACTAATGATTCCCAAGCCAATGACTGTTCCTGATGAAAAACATCGATAAAAAAGGAGTATAAAATGGGAAAACATACCCAGAACCGCAAATGATTGATTTACAAAAGACCTGATCAAAGTACGATGAAAAAAGAACAATATAAATCATTATGGCCCATCTAGGATTCCAATAAATTGATAAAAAACCGGAAGAGTGATAGGGTTTGAAGGGATTGCAGTTTTTACACATATTCCAAATGACATCAAACTGTGGAGTATCCCTCAACACCAAAATTCCTAAAAGTTGAAAAATAAAAACAAAATGTTTAAGTGAAAGTGACCATTCCATAGCTAATAAGGTGAAAGTATCATTAGAGAATAAAGTTTTTCAACATGCCATAGATGTTTGAAATCAATTTGGAGGACAATGGTTTAAGTTGAAAAACCACACTATATTCCCCAACCACCATGACAGAGGCCACACCAAAACCCAAACATGACATTGAAGATTCCCCAAAAAATGGATGAAATTCCAAACACAAAACCCTTACAATTGACACCTCATTCAACCAATATACAATATAGTTCAAAAAACCTATTCCATTATCCGATATTCCACTCCACATCCATTATATACAGTTGTTTATATCCTCTCCTATATATAATAGTTACCATTAGAACACCATCAATTTCTCCATTACTCATGGCATCCAAACTATAAAATATTGAACATAAAAAAAGAGCATTCCATGACTAGGATGATATATTGGTAGTATTTTTAGGCATTTAGGATGGCATATATTCCATAACGAGTTCTAATTTTCATGAACTAGTGAAGGAAGCAATCTTCTAGTGGTTCGACATGAATAAGGTGTGTATAGATGATATTTAAAATTGATCAGGTGTCCATATATAATATTCAGGATACATATTAAATTTGATGAAAAATTTCCACTACATGGCTTGATGTTTTTATGAAAAAATGAAATATTTTTTGAATTACGTGGCACCAGGGTTTCTTGATGAGTTCATTATCATTTGAGATGTTACATAATAATATATTTCATGTAACTAATATCCTATTACTTGGAGTTTATTCGGAGTACATTTCTTGGAGACTATTTAATGGAACACACCATGCTGGTCTAGGGAACACCATTTATTGTAATAGTGGAACTAGAATTGGATTCTATGACAGTACATGCTGAATATATTTTGAGTGATACAAATCGTGTACACTAAGGAACATTCAATGTACATGAATAGAATAACTACCATTCCAAACATTCCATTTCTAACTATAACTTTTAAATGTTTGTTTTAGATTCCATTTTTTTCATCATAGAACACAATTTTTCACTTTACATTGATATCATTATTGGTGTTTGAAGTGGTGTGAAGAATATTATTCTTATTATTAATGGTTGGGTGGAAATAAGGGCGATTTAACTATAAAAATAATTTGTTAGTGTCTCCCTCATACAACAAGGTTTGAGACCCTCTATCATATAATAATTATAGGTTGTTGGTATAACCCATCTATACATAGAGAAAGGGATCCTCTACACTATCTTCCATATAGGGTGGGACACCCCAATATGATCATTAATAGATATCCTCTATTTCCACAATGTTTTACTAACCAGGTTTCAATATCTCGATCATTATTCTATGTGTGACATCCAATACCACATCCTAATATAGGGTTCGATATCCCAATTTTTTGATGAGGTGAGTTAACCTCTATCCATGAGGATCACTTTTTAGTATTTAAATATTAAATAAGTTGATAAATTCCCACCGATGTTTTTGGAAAGGATCATGGAATTTATATTTATCAAAAAAAATTATTAGAAGTTTTTGACGTGATCATTCATTGATATCTATAATTTAAGGATGATATTCCTTGGGAGACTTGAGTCGTTCCATGGGTATATCATGGTGTATCATTCCATGTATCTAAAATGGTGACCATTTTAATACTATTCTTAATTTTTTATTCTATCTTGTTTTTTGGGTCATCCTAATGGTTGTGTATGTTGCAACCCATTAATGGGAAACATTCTCAAATAATTCATGTCTTGTGTAGAAGAATGAATATTTGATGAGGATTTTAATGAATTTGTTTTTGGTGTGTATCATAGTACCTATAGGTGGTTATTGTAGATGGTGGATAGTTTCATTTGGTTGTGTTAGTAGAGATACTTCATTCTATTTGTTAGGTTGTCCATTCATTATGATTAATGAAATTTTATAAAAAAATTATTTCATGTGTCCAAAAAGGATTATTCATGAATTTACATTATATATTTGTTGTTAAAGTCATTTTTATAATACATTGTTTTGGTTTCCATAAATATTTCCATTGTGAACAGATACATTAGAGTAATTCCAAAAACATTTGAGTAATATCTAAATGGTGTTAGTCACTAGTCCATTTAATATCGGTGGAATTCGTTTGGTAGAATTCATGGATAACTATTATCCATTATATGGGTCGGTGTGTTAGGTCCTACCAATTAATTATTGAAATTAAATTATTTAATTGATATGATATATTTATTAAGAGATAATTTATTGATAATGAATCCCATGAAATTAAGTATTTAATTGATAAGTTATTTAAACTAGAAAATAAATTATATTTCTAATATTTAGAGTAAATCTTCTTCAAATTGAGTTTGAGAAATTAATAATCCTTCTTGTTGCACAAAATTAATCATAAATAATGAGGATTAATTATATTGGAATTGTTTTTTGATTAATTTATGAAGCATTTTCTTCATGAAAATCATCATGATATAATATAATGGTAATAGTAAAAATGTACTAAAAAGGAAAATAAAAAAATGTTTCATTGAATGAGTCTTGAAACATCCCTGATTTTTCTAAGGGTACGACCAATTATTATTTTTAATTCAATTCCTCAAAATGTTCCTATTAATGATTAATAAATGGTTAAATGAATTATTTGGGGAATTAGTGATTCGTTCGAAGGATAGATCCCTAAAATGGTAGGAAGCATATTGGGACACATGGTTTGTGGAAACTGTGGATCCCAGCTCACACTGTTTTTTATACGATGTGGTTGATGATAGTGGGGACATAAGGGCTTCATGAATTGTCTGCAACCTTGAACCCATTGTGCACGACCATGTGTGGTTGTTGGTTTTTGGGGATGTTCATTTTTATATGGTCTATACATGGTTATACAAACCATGTTTTTAACCTTGCGATGCACCCCTTAAAGCATAACATTTCATATAGTTGGAACATTGTTTGGCCAACCTTGCAGCCAAACCATGCGACCCCACATGTGCTGATTAAATGCATATTTTATAATCAAATAATGTATTAAACTATTATAATACATATCCCTTTCATTTTTAGTAGGCTTTCCCCCCCTCATTTGTGTTTTTATACTCTTCTCCCTTAATAGGGTTTCTTATATAACCTTCATCTGGTGACCAAATATCATTCCATAAAATTTAATGGAAATACCTCGGTGTGTTCATCCATTATAAATCCAATATTTTAAGGTTCCACTTCCATCTATAGTGATACTTTTCTATGTAGGGGTTTCCAAATTTATGGGAGTTTGAAAAATACATAGATTTAATCTATTTTTTGACTAATCAAGTCCTGAAAATGGGGGACTGGAGAGAAACTTCATTGATATAGGTGGTCGAGGACAATTCCCATCATTTCATCAGTTTTAAAATGACCTACAGGGTGGATTCACAAGAACCTTCATATGGACGATTCTTTCATGCTAAATAAATTAATTAAAATGTGTTTTCATGACTCATGTGACCTAATATCATAGAGAACCCATATGTGGGTCATTGCCTCATCGTTGGACACCCATTTGTGGGTACCATCCTCAATTTCATATTTTGTATGCCTTAAATGGTTGTCAACCAACTGTGAGTTTCTGCTTAATTAAATGATTTACTGATTTAATTGAGTTGAATAAAATTGATATTCATGAGCTTCATTCCCACACCATATAATTGAATTTCTTTTTCATGATGCTTCACTTTATACATTATTAATTTTTTATACATTTATAGTACGCCACCTTTAATTATTAACTGATGACTTTTATTCTATTTATGACATTCTATGCTACATGTACCTTTACCTTGTGGTACAATTTCATGTTATTATTACATGGGACATAATTGGGTGGCTTGAATTGAATTCTAGGCTTGGTAAAGCTTGTTATCATGTGTTATTGATGTTCAACTGATGAAATTATACAAGATGTATTCTAGGCCTTTATCATTACCATATAAATTTCACCATTCATGTTTGAATTTAATTGAACAGTAGGGTTAGTTTATGTCGTGTTACAATATATAGATTCATTTCATTATGAATTTAATTTTTTCTATGCCTCACTTTCAACGACCTAATAGAGAACATGAGACCCGATTTAAGGAAGCCATGGATGGACATACCATGATCGGATGGATCTACTCAATGCACCAGACGTGATACATTGTCTTTCTAGTTATGGGATCTATGGGAAGTTACTTATACTAGTGAGTGACATTGGTCCCATAAGGGATAAAATGGTGATGGAACCATTTGAATGTGATCTACACCATGCCTCGAGTTATACATGGTCCCCTATTTGAGATACTATGTACATACTCTGAGTCACCATGTGTTGTGTTTAACAAGGGATACCATATAGGTTTCCTTGGAAGTAAGAAATCTCATTGGTTATATTAGAGATACCTTTAAATACCCTTGAGATGTTTTATATATCAACATGTATGGGATCGAGACTCCACCGTTGGAAATGAAAGATTGAGTCAATATTTTATTGTGATATATGTGTTTCATCATGTCTATATTATACAATTTGTATATTATGACATGGTATTGATACCTCCATGATAAATCACAGGCTTGAGAATCTTCCTACACAAGTTAAATTTTATAATTTTCCTCTTGTATATATTATATTTCTTACACTGGTACCTATTTTCTAACATCCGACATAGGCTGAAGTAGGTGGTATTGGTCGGGTGACCTTTTAGGAACCTGACTGAGAGGTTTATTGTTGATTTATAATAATGTATTTCATTTATTATTATGGGACACAATTATTTATTTATTTCATGAGATTTATTATCCTAGACATCGGGGGATCCATCCAACTGAAGTTTAATCTCACAAACTACTTGTGCCGCCATTGGCACCCATGTCAATTTTATGAAAACAGGTTTGGTCTATGAGAAGTGTGAAAAATTCGATGATTAATTAATTTATAGCTTTCGTATTGAGTGTGAGGTAAATGACTAAGACTATTCTTGATATTCTAGTTTTACCATTTTTATAATTTTGTTCTTTTTTTCATCATGAGGTTTATTCCTGTATCAACTACCAATGTTTTCCAACTTTTTTATAAACATTTTATATACCATCCTCATAATTTTTATATCTATCATTGATATATAGTTTTCACTAGTTTTTACCCTCATTACATGTTTTCATTATAGATATTATTCGTATAATGTTTTTGATATAGGCTTCTTCAATTTATTTCTAACATTACTGCTGAAATACAATGTTCAATGAGTTCATTGTCTCTCTACATGCACACCTATGTACCTAACTTCTATATATTATCATCTAGAATTTGGGGAGATGTTCTTTAGATCTTATATCTCACCGTCTCGAGGAACAGTTAAATAAATCTCAGGTGGGGACACTATAAAGTTGAATCATAAATTTATTTTCCATTTATTATGAGTTTTTGAATTTAAATATAAGTCTAGAATAGAGTGATTTTGAATTTAACTTATGCTTGGACATAGCTACTCTATGTATAGGGGAATCCCAAATTACCTAGGATAAAAAATTAAAGCTATTGATTACACCATTTATAGTTATTATTTATTCACCATTAGATGAAAAACTTGTTTATTAGGTTATTACATTGTTATTATTAGAATTATTATTTTTACTTATTTCTCCAATGAAATGAGAAAACTAACTATAAATCATCATAATACACCCCATGTGATTAACATTACATGCATTATTCCTGGAAATATCTATATTCATCATGAAATAATTGTTTCTCAAGTGATTTCCTGTTTTTTCTATACTTATTGATCCTTATAGTTCCTATTTTTTAAAATTAAGGATGTTTGACAATTCAATTTATACGGATATATTATGGGATGAATTGAACACCCAATATCAATTTATTTGGTGTATAAGCCCCTATATAATGGAATGGTGATCAACTTAATTGAACTATTTAAAGCGGAATTAAATCCTTAAATGAATTAATCTGAAGGACACCTATATAATGAAACATACCATATAAATGGGAATTTAGAGACCATGACCTAACATAACCATAGAAATGGGAATTAGTCTATGATTTTTAGGTACTTTATAATAATTTTACGATTCTATATCATCCAATCCTAGCTCTAGGAATATTCTTTTAGTTCTGTCATGTTTTAGGGTGGCTTTGTACCTACCATTATTTATCACAATTCTTATACTCTACTAATGTCTATTATAAATCCAAATTGAGGAATGTTCTTGTTTATCATATAGATTTTAAACCATTAATTATTCATTATATACCCAAAAAAGTGGTCATGATCACAATTCAATGGTGGTGGGACCTCATCCACCCGTGATTCTACCTTTAGTGCCAGCAGAGGCACCTCCTGTTAATCACCCACTCAGAACCGAAACTATTTTTCATGATAGTTTCCCGCGATTCATGTAGTATATTCAGGGTGTCCCTCAGTCGGCCCCTACTATGACAGAGCTAACTTGGGACTTCTAAAAGTATAATTATCTCTCCCTATATGTGGACGAAGGACCTCATTCCATAGAATCATGGCTAGAGGCCATGGTAGCAATATTAGATCATCTTGATATTTCTCCAATGTGGAGGGTCAATATCACAACCTAATTGTTACATGACTTCTCCCAATTCTGGTGGGACGTAATATATCAGTAGGAATATTACTGAGGTATGGTATGGGTAGACATCTAGATGAGCATTTAGGATGACTTTTTTCTCCAGAATAAGATAAGTGATCATACAACGAAGTTCATGAATTTTTAGTAGGGATATATGACTCTAAAGGAATACTATACTCACTTAATTGAGACTGGGATGTTTTCTACTTCTCTGATTGGTGATGATTTTATAACTTTGACGAATTTTGAGGATGAACTTGGTTAAGATGTCCACTCACAGGCGAATGTCCTTCAGTTGATGATAATTATAGATACAATGAACCATGACCTAATTATCGAATCGAATATTTGATAATTTTTAAATGTTATCCATGTATGTTTTGTTCTGATGTTGGGAGATACTTTTCCTATAATTAAAAAGCTTTATTTCAAGGGTTAATGTGGCGGTGGTTAAAAACATGTGACACACACATAGAACCTTATAGTGTGTCACCTGGGTGGTTGGAAAGGCCATAGAAATCCCTAGTTCTTGATGAACACAATGAGTGACCAAATTGTAGTATAATGGTTCACCATCATCCCATATTATGTTTTTTTCCTCCATCATCAAGTGGGAGGTAATTAGTTTGAGATTAGTGACTCAACACTAGGTTGGGAGTTGGACTTCCACCAATCATTTAGGCTGAGGTGTTGGTGGAAGTGACTACAGCTATTAGGACCTAGAGCTTTGGAATCAAATATGTGGATCAGGTATGGATATCCAGAAATCATCTCTCGGCCATAGTTCAGGCCTTATTAATATAGTGAAGCATATTCCCTAAGAGTAGATTCTATGTGAATATACAGAATGATGTATTATTACGGTGACCCCTACTTTAGTTTATTCCCTTTTTGATAAAGGTTCAACTCACTATTTTATATCATCTGATGTGGATGAAAGCCTTGGTCTTGTGATATAGTATTTGTGTAAAATCATGTATAACAAAATTCTATTAGAGGTTAGAATTGACGGAATACAATAATTTTATGAGTACCCAATGAATTAGTTGGGTTCCATTTCATCTAGAATTTCCATAACCTCGTGATGACTAGATTTGATGTAATTATCATTATGGAATTTTATGTTCCTTATCGTGCCAAGGTGGATAGAAATCACTATCAAGTGACTTTTGAATTACCTAATAGAGACACATATCCACATAAGGTAGAATTGGATTTTTAATAAGATAGAGTTGGACCAAATAGAATTTGGCATGGAATAATAATATCTTCGAAGAAGTGTCTTATTGCGAGTTACAAGGGAATCTAGTTAGTATAATTTCCACCATTTGTTGATCATTTAATGAATATCTACCCTAAGTATTTCTCTGATTTACCACTAGATAGAGAGGCTGAGTACACCATAGGTCTAGTATTAGTTTCCGCACATTTGTCTATTCTTCCATAAGGGATACAATCTAAAGGGATTCATGAACTCTAGAAGAAACATGAAGACACTGAGGCTAAGGGTTTTATTATAGTCAACACATAACCATTAGGTTCAATAGTAATTTTATTCAAAAATGAGAACGGTACCCTCAGATTGTGTGTGGAGTACTTCTACATGACTTTACTTATAGTAAAAAATCAATACACACTGACTTGTAGAGATGACATCTTCGACAATATATGTTGAGTAACTATTTTTTAGAAAATATATTTGAGGTAAAAACAACATACATATCATGTGAGGCCATCAAATATACCATTTATGTTGTTATGGAGTAGATATGGCATGTATGAGTATCTGGTTATACCATTCTGTCTGACGAATGTGCCAACCATCTTCATGGATCTGATGAATCTAGTATTCAATCTATATCATTATTCCTTTGAGGTAGTCTTCATGGATTATATCACTATGTAATTGTTCACTAGACATAGCCATGACCATAATATTGAGGTCCTAATAATGAAAAAGAGATAGCACCAGGAATATGTAATGATCAGTAAATGACATTTTTGGATCAGTGAGGTTTAGTTATTATATTATATATAATCTGAGGTAAGTATATAAGTAGACCAAGAGAAATGAGCATCATGAGTTCCTAAATGGAACCCATGAATGTTTTGGATATACACTTCTTAGTTGGGATTTATGTCAATTATAGGTGGTTCAATATGGACTTCTCACTCTTAGAAGTGCCTCTTACGGACCTGACTAAGAAGAGAGTGTAATTTCTATGGTTTAAATATCTTGATAATGATATTACGGAGATAAGGGAAGACTCCCATAAAAAATAATATTGATTAATTCATTTAATGTTAGGATTAAAATATTCTACTTTGATTCTTTTTCAATCAAGATTCTTTTAGTTTTGATTCTGGGGGATTGAGTCATGGAATATGGGTTCTACTAGCTGACGCCACATGAGGCAAATTTCGGGATGCACAACCTCGATTAAAAAGTCGTGGTTCATGATCTTTATTGTCGGTTGAACTACCTGGTGGGTGAGTGATTCATTATTTGCATGGACCATAAAAAATTAAAATATATATCCATATAATGTGACATTATTCTGAAGTGGAGATTTTTGTTTGTATACCTATAGTTCTATGAATTGGACCTTTCATACACCCCTGAAAAGGGAAATTCCATAGCTGGAGCCCTAGGCCAGAAGACCGAGACCCAAGCTGTCATGGTGGATAGAAGTGAGTTGTGGATGATGATTCCATTTTAAGAGATTCACTATGTGGTTCATGAAGAACATTAAAATCTAGTTCTAGTTGCTCTAGTAGTGACCTTCTCCCTTCTAGAGTGGGTCCGGATTAGGCATCTGTCAGAATTAATGTGCCCTTTTTGAAATGAAGAATAACTGGAGAGAACCCACCTCTTTGTTGGATGTTGATGGTAATGATACCATGTTCTTCCATGTACATGTTTGGGATCCAACATATATATGAGAAGAGATGTTCGAGAAATAAAATTCATATATAGTTTTATCTTACCATTATCTCTCCATGATATATATAGATCTACATCGGTAGTACTGGTGCCCATGTATGAAGATGTAGATAGCATGTTTCATTACTCCGTGCTCCATAAGTTAGTATGAGAAGGCTGTGAACCAGTGAAATTAGTGAATTCTATAGACTCTCTAAATTTTTGAGTGAAAATGGAATGGAATCAAATTTGCTTTCCTTATTAGATTTTTGATATTTCCTTGAGGATAGAACACAATACGGGTGATCATTGATAGGCTTACCTTGGTTAAGAACTACCTACTAATTTGTGAAACCTTCACTGTGGATGATCTAAGAAGGATTTACATCAGGGGGATAAACCGAATATATATGGTACCCCTTCGATTATTTTGGATAGAGATTCCCAGTTCACATCTTAGTTCCAACAAGGACTATAAAAGGCTTTGTGTTCACAGGTGGTCCTGTGTATGTTATATCCCCCTCAAACCGATGGGCAGTAAGAGATGACCATAAAGGTGTTATATGATATCCTATGGGTCTTTATCCTTTATTTCAGAGGCGTGTGGGCAAAAATAATATTCCCATGCTTGTGTTTACCTACAAAAATTGTTTTCAATCCAAAATTCAGATGGAATTTTATAGGGAACTGTATAGTAGACAGTGTCACTCACCTGTGACCAAGGAAAATGTATGTGAGACAACTCTACGTTATCCTCATCTCTTTCAAGAGAATTAATACAAAATAAATATAATTTAAAATAGTGTGGACATAGATCCATAGAAGAGATGTATTATAGCAATTTATACTATAAACCGTTTCATTTCTTAGTGAGACATCAGGTATTTATATACGTATCTCCATGATTGGTTCATAAAATAATCAGGGGTTATAGAAAGTTATAACGTAGTTAAATCGTATCGTTTGAAATAACATAGAGGGTCAAGATGTTATCCAACTAGTTGCAGATATTCCAGAGGTATCATGTTATGAGTGACATCATCCTCATATCTCATATTTGAAAGTATCATCCATAAACCACTCTTTATTTTAATCCTGATGATATAGAGCTAGAGGCATATGCTTCCTTTGAGGAGAATCACATAAATATCATCTATTGTAGTATGATGGTTCTGTGAGGTAGATAAGCTCCTTTAGTCCAAGATCTACAGATGAAAAAACAATTACGATGAGGCATGGTAGAAGGAGGCCTGTGTATGTGATTAGTGGATAAAACTCTTTTAAGATTAAATCGTACCATCCTTGGAAGTAAAAATGAGTAGGTTGTAACTTCATAGAATTTTAAAATGTTATATACCAATAATTATTGGTTTAATTTCATTAAACATATCTTTTATTGAATTTTAAATGGTTATTGGTGGAATCGAGTGTGTCTGGGGTATGTTCGATGCCTGGACCCCTGAGATGGGATGAAGCTGACTATATCCCATGGTTAGATGAAACTGTGTTGCTCAGGCTAGATGATTTTCCTAAGCTATGTGGTTGATGATAGTGGGAACCTTGGGAAAAATAATTTGTATACAAATATTAGACCTTGGGCACATGACCATGAGGGATTATAGGCTTCTTAGGAAATTTAGTTTTACATGGGATGTGCAAGGTTCAATAAACTATACACCAAATTTTGTGGTGTTCCCCATTGTAGCAGAACCCATTTCACAATTGGCACATGGTATGGAAAAATGTGTGCCCAATTTGTGTGACCCCTCTTATGTGGGTGAAATTTCCATTATACCCATAAATATATTTTCACACTCTTCTCATTCTTATCCCTTAATTTTATAATGATATTTTCACCCCCCCTAGTGTGTGGGATTCTCCTCCTCTATATTCATAAGGATTGTTTCACCTCATTCATATGGTGAGTAAATTTTTCACTGTTAGAAAAAAAGGCCCTTGGTAAAATTATACTTCCTCTCTCATTTATCTCAAGGTTTCTCACCCATATGTTTTTTTGGTGTGATGAATTATGTAATGGCCCAGACCTCTCTGGTCTATTACATTGCGAAAATGAGGTGTTTGAGGTGTTTTGGGAGGTCAAGGTGACTTATCCCCAACACTTTGCCAAATTTCTAATTTCATGAACAGTTCTATCGGTGAGGATTTGAGAATAGTATTCTCGGTGAGGTTTAGTGAACAGTTCAATCGATGAGTTTCAGTGAACAGTTCTATCAGTGAGGTTTAGTGAACAGTTCTATCGGTGTGGTTTTTTGAAAAGATCTATCGGTGAGGTTTTGTGAACAATTCTATCGCTGAGGTTCAATTAACAGTTTTATCGGTGAGGTTCAGTGAACAGTTCTATTAGTGAGGTTTTATGAACAGTTCAATCGGTGTGGTTCATTGAACAGTTCTATCCCTGAGGTTCAATGAATAGTTTTATCGGTGGGGTTTTTTGAACAGTTCTATCAGTGAGGTTTAGTGAACTGTCTATCGATGAGGTTCATTGAACAGTTCTATCGGTGAGGTTTTGTGAATAGTTCTATCGGCGAGGTTCAGTGAACAGTTCTATTGGTGAGGTTCAGTGAACAGTTCTATCAGTGAGGTTTGGTGTATAGTTTTATAGGTGAGGTTTTGTGAAAATTTCTAACAGTGAGGATTTTGAACAGTGATCTATCGGTGAGGTTCATGAACAATGTTTTATCAGTGAGGTTCTAATGGTGAGGTTCATGAACAATTTAATAAACAGTGAGGTTCATGAACAGTGTTTCCATTTTCTACAGTTTCACCTCTTTAGGGTTTTCCTTTTACCTAAAATGCATTTATAGCCTCTTTTTAAGGACTCTAAGGCCGAGTGAAAGGCCATAACTCATATATTAATTATTCCTATGGACCAGGTTGTTCTTTTTTACATGGTCAAACCATGTGGTTTAATGTGATCCACTTTTAATGGATAATTAAGCTTATCTTAAACCGTCACCCCATTAAATATTCAAAAAGGGACAAGATATCTTCCTCCCTCGGTCATCCTCCTTGTTCTCGGCTATGAGACACTAGAAACCATTTAATCCTTTTTGTAGGAGTTTCACAATAAAAAATTACCCCTCAGATTGGTTCTGCTCTATTTTTGATGCAACCAAGCTGTATCGATCAATCTTTGATATAAGGTATGTTATATAATCGTTACTTTGGGGTCCATCTTCTCCTGTTTCTCCTTTCTATATTATAGCATGAAATCTCCAGGATTCTAATGGGGTTTTTCTTGGGGTTTGGTTGGTGCGGTCATACCGTGGAATCCTTGGGTGGATGCAGTTGTCGCGAGACGGGGATCATGACCCATTGTGTGGATAAAGAACGTGAGAAACTATTTGAAGTAGGGGATTCGTTTCTTCTCATTCTATTAGGTGCAACTGTATCTTTAGCATGTTTTATCCCACTAGATAACAATACAATTGACATAATAAATATTTGAACCATATAAATAAATTGTTATCGATCATATGTTATTACCTCTTCTTTTAGCTAGATTGTGTGATATTTATGCTTGTTCTTGATGGAAATCGGTAAAGAACGAAAACCGGGAATAATTGATAATTGTTTGGATAAAGATAAAGTGGCGTGTAAACAAATCTGGTACTTGTTGTAATTTCAATTTAATCAAATTCGTGTAGTAAGAATGTTCATTTATTTGTGATAGCTTACTATTAGGTTTCCCGAATTTAGAACCAACAAATATTTTATCAGTTAATCCAAGATGGATTAAAGAACTGTTGGTTTTTAAAAGATAATTTCATGCAGGGTTCTGAGTTACCCTGTTGTTTTTATAAGGGCCAAGATCCCAATTGTGAAGATGTTTTTTTTACGGGTACTTTTGTTTTGATGTGAGCCTGGATGGTTGAGGTAATATGTGGAAGCATGGAGGCCTTTTGGTCGTGGCAGCAGAAGACGCCTAGAGTGGTGAGATGCATCGGTTTATGCATGTGGGAGTCTGGGAGTACCCAAGGGATGATGTAATGTGATGGATGTGATTGTTGGACTGTTGTTGTTTCTTTGGTTTTTTATCTGCATTACTTTTCCCCACTGCTCAAGGAAGCGGGTCTTACATACCCTTCTTCCGAAAGAGGCGATGACACGCGAGGTATGCCACATGCTTTCGTTGTTTATATTTTCAAGGAAGGATGGGTATATGAACTTGCTATAGGCGGAAAAGACTTGATGGGTAGTACATCTAATCACCTTGTAGAGCACCCTTGTTTTTAGTAGTATAGAATGTTTTTCTATAATTCCTGGGAATGTGGGAAAGATTTTTTGTAAGGAATAATTTAATAAATGGTGTTAACCAATGGGTTTGAGTTTTCTGTAACATAATGATGAGGTTGAAATTTTGAAGGAACAATGAACTTGGGTGTGATGATAATGAATTTTAGTGTGGGATTGTTCATGGTTAATTATTGTTTAACAAATTAATTAACGTACATTGGAAATGAGCCATGGGGGGGGGGGGGGTGTTTTCCCCAACACTTTAGTGGGAGGATGGATGGGTGACTACCCCCTTTGGCCCTTCCATCTTCTCTTGGTAGTTAGATGTGATGGTATGAACATTGGTTAGTTTTTCCCATATATGTGTGTAGAGAGATGTAATGTCTTGTGGTTATTCACACACATATATTCTGGATATATTTATATATGGACTACTATAGGTGTAACATGTATAGGCTGTGATGGATTGAGGATCCTTACTCAGTGTATGGGTAGTGATTTCTTGAGGAATAATACCTGATGTATGATACACGTTATGCGAGTTGTGATGGCTTCTAGAAACGACATGGTTACTTTGTTGTGTGGATTTGGTGTTTCGCCCAGGTGTCTGCGGGAACGCCTATTTGGAGAGAGATGCTTAGGACGTGTGACATTGGGGAAAAGCGGAAAAACAGTGGGGATGTATTAGAGGTTTACCCTTGATATTATTTATTATATGATATATTCTTGTATTCATTACTTGGTGAGAGTTTTCATGGTGAGGTTGGGATCATAGTATACCTTTTTAGGTGATGAGTTAGTTTCACTTGTGGTGCACTATGCCTTAACATGTTTTATTTACTTATTCACGAGAGGATTTGGGGTGGATCCTACTGATTATATTGTTATACTCACCATATGTATATATAATCAATTTTCAGGTCACTTGGAGCAGGTTGGAGATCAGGCTGGTGTTTACTAGCTTGTGGTTGCAGGAGCTATTCAGGCTTGTGATTTCTGTGTTTTTAAATTCATTTGGGTACTTGTAGTTTCTCCCCTTTCAGTTGTAGTACATTTTCATGGCATTACGTATGTGCACTTGGGTTTCTTTTATATTTGTGTTTTGAGTAGGATTTAGTTGGTGTCTATATTATCTCTCTCTTTCTCATGTGTTCTCTTAGAGGGTAACACCTCCCATTTGTATTTTTATCATACCCTCAGTTCCAGTTGCAAACCCGGGGCCTACTGGAGGTGGGACTAGGGGTTATTATCTCCCTTCCCACATTTCCAACCCATTAGGGGTGCAATTTGTGGGGAGGGGGTCATGACAAAGTGGTATCAGAGTTCTGGTGAGGGATATGATGGAGGTTGGAGTTTGGAACAGGTGAGGATGCATGGGTTTGTAGGAAAATATTGTCATTCATGTTTAACAAGTGAGGTAAGCACTGACGACCAGTTGAGACATAGGGTTTTTATGGACCCCTATGATCTGATGAATGGACAATTAAGTTTTCAATGGCTACTAAACATTGTGAAACTAGTTACAGGGTAGAGACGTAAGAAAGGATAATGCATCAATATTTTTTGTGCATATGTTTGAATGGTTAGACCATGGGATAGGTTAACCTAAAATGAATAAAAGAAAACAATTAATTTATTAATTATTAGTCTTCCATATTCTAGGTTTAGGATCTATTTCGGGTTGTTATTTAATATGCATGGCTCCATGTCGACATACTCATCAGGTTTGCGCAAGAAATTGTATAGCAAGCTGTTCCAGCAGATCGCCGCAGGGTAGAGGTTGATGATGAAGAAACATGGAGGAAGACACCCCGACTGTTTCAGTGCCAGAGTCTACAAAAGTACAAGGGCTCTGTTTCATATGTAGTCACAGATGACTAGTTAGAGGGGGTTGAGATTGACTTCAGTCTGATTCGTTCTCGGAAGGAGAACTGGGTGTCCTTGTTTGTGACAATGCTATGTGTAGCAGCGAGGTAGTGGCGGTTCTTGTTCCTATTGGATCATGAGGAGTCAGTGATCTCATGGGGGGAGTCCCAAGACAGGTTTAGAGTCGAGTTTCATTCTTCGACTGTGAAGGATTCAAGTTTCCCGGAGCATTGTACCATTTGATAGGGGAGATCCATTGTTAGAGAGTTTGGAATCTGTTTCCGGAACCTTTTATTAAATGCTTCAGACCTAATGCAAGATGTGAAGGCAAGGGCAAGGAATTTTGAGGAGGCTTTGCATCCAGAGATCTAGTGCCAGGTCACCCCATTTATGCTGAAAACATATCTTGAGGTGCTGGCGAGGTAGGAGGTTGTCGAAAGGACTTTGGAAAGGACCATATCATCACAAGAGGGGAATCTACATGATTCCTCACGAATTAGAGTAGTGGTATGGGATTCTCGGTTTTCAAGGCAGAAGAGTTTTCATTCATTCGATGGTAGGTCCCAGGCCATCACATCTCATTTCTCTAGAGGAAACAAATCTTAGGCCTATTCCAAGGGATCATGCTCTTATTTTTCTTGTTGTGGTCATGGTCATCAACAGTGGGAGTTCCCGACCTCTCAGAGTGGCCATAGTGAACTAGGCGTTACGCTCCATGTTCCTCCTTTGAGATAGTTCCAGTCGAGGCAGCAGCTGCCAGTTGCACCAGCTTTAGATTAGCTAAGGGTAGATGGGGTAGGTAGAGGACTGCCCCATTATTCTCCCCTTCCTCAGAGTGTAGAGTGCGGCCTTTATGGTGGTCTTAATCAGTTTCAGAGAGGCCGAGGAGGAGGTCGTGGTCAGCTTCATGCTCTACAGTTTCCAGCTCCATGTGAGCTAGACGTCGTTCGAGGTACCCTTTGCTTGTTTTCTACCTTGGTGCCTACCTTGATTGATTCAGGAGCGACACACTCTTACATATATCCCACCCTTGTCCATGCTTTGGGACTTTAGGTAGCGAGGCTTCCAGTGCACTTGGTGTTGACTACGCTAGTTGGAGGTTGATCAGACTAGATTGAAGTGTATAGATATTGTGATCTAGTGTTGGGGCAACACCGCTCTAGTGTATATTTCTTATATTTACGAATACAGCCATATGATGTCATCCACAGCATGTATTGGTTGTATTCGGTGCAGGCTATCATGGATTTCTTCAAGAAGAATTTCATCTTCCATGGTGGGGATGGGGAGAAAGTGGAGTATTTTGGTGATCTAGATCCATGGATGGGTCATAGGCGCATTCCATCCATATCATCCATGATGGCTAAGATGATGTTGAGTTCATCATAGGTTCAGTAGTTGGATTTACCTAGGGTCATAGAGGAGTACACTGATGTATTTCTAGAAGATGTTGTAGCATCCCCCCCCTCAACAAGAGGTCGAGTTTGGGATCGAGCTACAGCCAAGAGCATATCCTATCTCTATGTCTCCATATAGGTTTTCCCCTTCTAAGTTACGAGAGCTACGTATACAGCTTGATGTCATGTTACAGTGCAGTTTTGTTTTTCCAAGTGTGTCACCATGGGTTGCACCAGTTTTGTTTGTGACGAAGGCTGACGACAGTTTGTGGATGTGTGTCAATTATCGTCACTTAAACAAAGTGACAATAAAGAATCTATATCCTCTTCTGTGGATTGATGATTTATTTGATCAACTGTAATGTTCAAGTTGCTTGTCAAAGATCGACTTGTGGTCGGGATATCATCAAATGCGTGTGAATGATGAGGATATCTCGAAGACTGCTTTCCATTGTCATCAAGGGCATTATTAGAGTGTTGTAACACCATTTTTCGTGAAAAATTATCAAGTGTATTCAAGGGATTGGTGAATGCTGTCATTTGTGAGATCCTGGACAAGTTCGTGGTAATTTTCATCAACGACATCCTTGTGTACTCCACGTCTGAAGTGGAGCATACAGAGCATCTAAAAGACATTTTTGGAGTTCTATTCCAACATCACTTGTTTGGGAAGTTATTGAAGTGAGAGTTTTGGGCATGAGAAGTCTTCTTTTTGGGCATGTTGTGTCCTAAAAGGGAGTATCTGTGGATCCATAGTGGATAGAAGCAGTTGTGTCTTGGGCATCCCCCAAGTCAGTTTCAAAGGTGAGAAGTTTCCTTGGTCTCGTAGACTACTACATGAGTTTCATAGCCGATTTCTCATGAGTTAAGACTCCGTTGACAGCTTTGACTAGGAGGCATCAAGTATTCAAATGGACTGATCAGTGTTAGGACGCTATCGAGTATCTAAATAAGAAGTTAGTAAGTGCTCCAGTCCATTGTCGTCCAGTTGAGGGAGTTCAGTTTGATGTTTTCTGTGATGCTTCTCATGTGGGGTTAGGTTGTGTTCTCATGTAGTAGAGGTCAGTCATTTTTTATGGGTCTTGGCTGTTGAGTCCCCATGAACGCAACTATGCCACCCATGATCGTGAGTTGGCAGCAATGGTATTTTCTCTAAAGTTATGGAGACATTACCACCTTGGGGAGGGATTTGTGGTTTTCACAGATCATAAGATTTTGAGGTATATTTTATCCCAACATGACTTGATCTTACCACAATGTCGGTGGATGGAGTTCTTGTAGGAATATGACTTTGAAATATCATATACAGTTGGAAAACGGAATTTTGTAGCTGATGCACTAAGTCTAATGTCACTTAATGATGCTTTGTGTGAATCCAAAGATTCATGGAGAGTAATGGATGAACATCCAGCATTACATCTTGATATGGAAGAAGATGGGGGTAGAGGTTGTCTTTTTCAGATGATGGTATAGTCATCCATGATGAAAAAGTTGGAAGAGTCCTAGAAGGTAGATCTAGAGGTGGTGGTCTGGGGAGACCGAGTTGTTTGTGGTTATGACCCTAATGGGTGGTCGGAGGATTATCGACACTAAGTGTTGTATTAGGGAAGGCTTTTTGTTCCCATGACGATGTGCGAGATGGTTCCTAGAGATTTCTATATTTCTCCTTTTTCAGTACATCCTAGCATGACAAAGATGTACCGAGCCCTGAGGAGCCATTTTTGGTGTCCTGGGATGAAGCGTGTGGTTGCAGAGTTTGTGTCTCGATGTTTTGTATGCAAGAATGTGAAGGTCGAACACTGTGTTCCTGGTGGTCTTCTCCAGCCATTAAAAATTCCCCAGTGGATGTGGAAGGATATATCAATGGGCTTCGTTACTAGTTTACCTCGATCTCCAAGAGGAAATGATGCTATTTGGGTGGTAGTGGATCATTTAACAAAATCAGGCCACTTCATAGCATTCAAAGAGTCAAGCTCGGTGGATGTTTTATTGAAGAAGTATCTAGAGGATGTGGTGAGAATTCATGGAGTCCCTAGGATGATAATTTCTGATCTAGATCCTTTTTTTACCTATAGGGTGTGGAGAGGTCTCGAACATGCTTACGGTTCTCAACAATGCCTTATCACTGCTTTTCACCCTCAAACAGCTGGTCAGGCATAGCGAACAATCCAGAATCTTGAAGACATGTTATGCTCTTGTGTTCATGATTTTGGAGGCTCATGGATAAGGCACTTACCCTTGTCCATTCTGCATTGTGCTGGACTTGGTTCAGAGAGTTAGCAAGTCTCAAACCAAAACTAGTGCAAAATACAATAGAGATGGTTCAAGTGATTTGTGAGAGAATGGAGACAGCACAAGATCGTCAGAAATCATATGCTGATCAAAGAAGGAGACCCTTAGAGATTAATTTTGGGGATCATGTGTTTCTGATGGTTACTCCCTATCGTGGGAAGCAAGGATATTGTCATAGAAGAATGCTTTCTCCCCAATTTATTGGTACTGTTGATGTGTTTTCTCGTGTTGGAGTTGTGGCATATCGAGTAAGACTTCCCCCACAGATGAGTTGGATATATGATGTTTTCCATGTATCACAAATCCATTATTATCTTAATTATGACTCTCACATCATCCATTGGGGAGAGATTGATGTTGATGATGATGCATCCTTCGAGGAGAGACCTGTGGAGATCAAAGACCGCAAGGTAAAGGTGTGGTGCGAGCATTCTATTACCCTGGTTTGTGTCTTGTGGTGAGACGTTGGCATGGAGGAGATTACCTAGGATGGTGAGTAACAGATACGTGCTCAGTACCCAGAGTTGTTTCATGTTTAACTCCTTTCATGTAATAATGTTTCATTTGTGGTTAAACCTTTCATGTTTTATTTATGAATTTTTTTTTGCTTCTGTGGGTTTCTCTCTTTTGAGAGGTATTTTGATGGGAGGTTTTTCGGACCCTGTTTCTTATTTTTCTTCTCTTTAGGTGGGTTTTGATGTCTCGAGGATGAGAATGTTTTGAGAGGTATCTGATGTAATGGTCCAGACCTCTCAGGTCCATTACTTTGTAAAAAAGTGGTGTTTGAGGTGCTCCGGGAGGTCAAGGTGACTTATCCCCAACACTTAGCCAAATTTCGAATTTTGTGAACAGTACTATCGGTGGGGTTTTTTGAACAGTTCTATCGGTGAGGTTCAGTGAACAGTTCTATCTGTGAGGTTCAAGGAACAGTTCTATCGGTGAGATTCAGTGAACAGTTATATAAGTGAGGTTTTGTGAAGAGTACTATCGGTGAGGTTGTGAGAATAGTTCTATAGGTGAGGATGAGTGAACAGTTCAATTGGTGTGGTTCAATGAACAGATCTATCAGTGATGTTTTGTGAAATGTTCTATCAGTGAGGTTCAGGGAACAGTTCTATCGCTGAGGTTTAGTGAACATTTCTATCGGTGTGGTTTTGTGAACAGTTTTATCTGTGAGATTTAGTGAATAGTTCTATCGGTGAGGTTCAATGAACAGTTCTATCGGTGAGGTTTTGTGAACAGTTTTATCGGCGAGGTTCAGTAAAAAGTTCTATCAGTGAGGTTTATTGAATAGTTCTATCAGTGAGGTTTTGTGAACAGTTTTATCGGTGAGGTTTTGTGAACAGTTCTATTGGTGAGGTTTAGTGAACAGTTCAATCAGTGAGGTTTTTTAAACAGTTCTATCGGTGAGGTTCAGTGAACAGTTCTATCAGTGAGGTTTACTGAACAGTTTTATCGGTGAGGTTTTGTGAACATTTCTATCGGTGAGTTTTTGTGAACAGTTCTAATTGTGAGTTTCATGAACAATATTCTATTAGTGTGGCTCATGAACAGTGTTCTATCAGCAAGGTTCTAACGGTGAGGTTTATGAACAATGTTCTAACTGTGAGGTTCATGAATAGTGTTTCAAGCTTACTACAGTTTCACCCATTTAGCGTTTTCCGTTGATGTAAAATGCATTTAAATCCTCGTTTTAATTACTCTAAGGATGACTCAAAGGCCATAGCTCCTATATTAATTATTCCTATGGCTCGGTATCTTTTTTTACTAGGTCAAACCATGTGGTTTAATGTGATCCGCTTTTAATGGGGAATTAAGCGTATCTTAAACAGTGGCCCCATTAAATCTTCAAAAAGGGAAAATATATCTTCCTCCCATGTGATTCCTCTTTTTTCTTAGCTATCAGACACTATAACCTTTCAATCATTCCCATAGGAGTCTCACAATCAATTTTTACCCCCGCGGATTGGTTTCGAACTATTTTTTATGCTACCAACCTGTATCGATCGATCTTCGATATATGGTATGTTTTATCATCGTTAATTTGGGAAAAATCTTCTCCTGTATCTCCATTCTATATTATAGCATGAAATCTCCACGCTTCTAATGGGTTTTTTCTTAGTGTTTGGTTGGTTCGGTCATACCGTGGAATCCTCGGATTGATGCAGTTGTCAAAAGAGGAGGATCACGACCCATTGTGTGGATAAAGATCATGAGTAACTGTTTGAGGTAGGGGATTCAATGTTTCTCTCTCTTTTATCTACAACTGTATATTTAACATGTTTTATCCCACAGGATGACAATGGAATTGATATAATAAATATTTGAAAATGATAAATAAATTTATATCGATCATATGTTATTGCTTCTTGTTTTTTCAATATTTTGTGATATTTATGTTTGTTCTTGATGGAAATCGATAAAAAACGTAAACCAGGATTAATAGATAATTGTTTGGATAATGATAAAGAGGAATATAAATGAATCTGGTTCTTATTTTAATTTTATGTTAATCTAATTGGTGCAGTAAGAAGGTTGATTTATTTGTGATAGCTTACAGTTAGGTTTCCCAAATTTAGAACCAATGAATAATAAATAGATTAATCCAATATGGATTAAAGAACTGTTGGTTATTAAAATATAATTGCATGCAAGGTTCTGAGTTACCCTATTGTTGATTAAGGGATAACAGACCAATTTTGAAGATGTTTTTGTTACTGCTGCTTGTGTTTTGATGTGATCCTGGATGGTTGTGGAAATATGTGGAGGCATTGAGTCCTTTTTGGTTGTGGTAGGAGATGACACCTAGAATGGTGAGATGCATCAATTTATGCATGTGGGTGTCAAGGAGGACACCAGGGATGATGGAATGAGATGGTTGTGATTGTTGGATGCTTGTTATTTCTTTGTTTTTTATCTGATTTAATTTTTCCCACTACTCAAGGTAGCTGGTATTATATACCCTTCTTCTGAAATAGGCGAAGACATGCGGGGAATGCCACATGCTTTCCGTGTTTATCTTTTCAAGGATGTATGGGTATAAGCTATTTCTATAAGAAGAAAAGACTCTACGGATAGTACATCTACTCGCCATGTTGATCCCCCTTGTGTTTAGTAGCATAGAATATTTTTCTAGAATGCCTAACAATGTGGGAAAGTATTTCTGTAATGAAAAATTTAATAAATGGTGTTACCCTATGGGGTTGGAGTTTGCTGAAATATATTGATGAGGTTGTAATTTTTAAGAAATAGTTAACATGGGTGTGATTATAATGAATTTAAATGTGTTATTGTTCATGGTTAATTAATCTTTAATGAATTAATTAACATATAGTGGAACTGATAAAAAACGAATGAAGTAATCTAATAATTCTCTTTAAATAGTTGTGTGCATAAAGGATACATAGTCAAAGAAGTAGCAGCCCGAAGTCTGACAGATTTTTACTACAGTTGTGTCTAAGACTAGGTTATTCCCATAGTGTGGTTTCGAGTTATAGTGCATTCTCTACTTTTTGTGTTTTTATACGCTAATCCACCATGTAAGTAAGGGAAACATACACCCTGGGGATTCTGAGCCATGGGGGTGGTTTCCCCAACATTCTGGTGGAAGGATGGATGGATGACTACCCCCTTTGGCCGCGCTCTCTTCTCTTGGTTGTTATTTGTGCTGGAAGACACATTTCTAGTGTTCCCTGTATATATGTGTAGAGGGGTGTAATGTATTAAGGTTATTCACACATATATATTCTGGATATAGATTTCTATGGAATACTATAGGTGTAACATGTATAGGTTGTGATGGATTGAGGATCCTTACCCGGTGTGTGGGATGTGATGGCGTGAGGTATAATACCTGTCATATGATACACATTATGAGAGCTATGGTGGTTCCCATAAACTACATCGTTACTTTGGTGTGTGGACGTGGTGGTTTTTTTGCATGAGGTGCATATTGTGGTGCTTTGCCAACGTGTCTGTGGGCCATCCTTTATAGAGAGTGATGCTCCGGACATGTGACGTTGGGGAAAAGTGGCAATCCAGTGGGGATTTAGTTTTGGGTTACCCTTTTTATTATTTATTATATGATATATTCTTGTATGAATTACTTGGTTAGAGTTTCCATGGTGAGATGGGGAACTTTGTATACCTTTTTTGTGACGAGTTATTTTCACTTGTTGTTCACTATTCTTTAGTATGTTTTCTTTACATCTGTACAAGAGGCTTCAGAGAGTATCCTACTGAGTATACTATTATACTCACCCTATGTATATATAAACTGTTTTCAGGTCACCTAGAGTAGGTTGCAGATCAGGCTGGTGTTTACTAGCTTGTGGTTATAGGAGTTTTTATGTCTTATAGATGCAGTTGATTTTACTTTCTTTTGGGTACTTTTGGTTTTCCCACTTTCAATTGTAGCACTTTTTCATGGCATTACATATGTGCACTTTGGTTACTTTTATATTTCAGTTCTTAGTTGGAGTTGGTTGTTGTCTATCTTATCTATCTCTTCTGCATGTGTTCTCTTGGAGGGTAATGCCTCCCATTTGTGTGTTTACCATACCCACAGTGCTAGTCTCCATCACGGGGCATACGTGAGGTAGGACTCGAGGGTCATTATCTAACTTCTCACATTGACGACCAAGGAGGTGCACACTTTGTGGGGAGGGTGTCATGACCGATTATACATTAATTTAATAGTGATTTAAAAATAAAATTTTATTCATCCAATCTTTGTTGAACCAGGTCATAAAAATAGGAGAGTGGAGTGATAGTACACTGAGGTAGGTGCTCTCAGATCTTTCCCATCATTTATTCACTTTTTAAAAGATGCAACATTATGATACACACTATACCCTTCAAGTGACACTTAATTCATGCTTAATAAATTAATTAAAATGGTTTACATGACCTATCTAACCTCGCCATATGGTTAAACCCATATGTTTTTCATTCGACTCAATACCTTCTACCCCTTGGGGGTTTTCCATCTTCAATGGCTTATTTAAAATGAAATAAAAGGTTAACAAACAAGTTTTATTTTCACCCTAGATAGATGATTTAATTATTTAATTGATTTGGAATAAATGGTAGACCTTGATCTTCATGTCCACATATAATATTTGAAATGCATATGATTTATGATTCACTGTGTACATGATTAATTTTTTATGAGTTTTGGTTTTGTGCCTATTTTTATTAACATATGACATTTCATCCATTTCTGCCATGCTATGTGGCTTATACCATGATATTGTGGTATAATTCCTTGTGCTTATTACATTTTCCATAATTGGGTTTCTTTAATTGAATGCTATACTTGGTCAATCATGTCAGCTTGTCTTACTGAAATGTATATGATTACATTATTTATATTTCTAACTTGCTACAAGCAGAGGGAGAACTTCTGTTCCAATTTATGGACGCCCTTGATGGAATCTACATGTTTGGTTGGATATACTTGACATGCTTGGAGCAATACTTTGGCATTTCTTGTACGGGCTCTCCCAGAACATACTTATACTGATGAATGACGTCGGTTCCCTAGGATAGAAACATGAGTAAGGACCTTTTGGATAAAGGGCTATGACATTCCACATGTGATACCCTGTCCCCATTGTGAGATTCATGGTACAGACTTGGGGGCCCCAAGTATTGATTGATTCATGAGACATTGTATTGGTTTCCACGGATAGACTCCATGGCATTGGTTTTATTAGAGATACATAAAAAGTCCCATAAAATGATATATATCTCATATTTTTTTGGATCGGGACTCCACCATTAGATTTTATGGATTTATTTAACATTTGATTATTAAATATGTATAGATTCTTTTTAGTAATACAACATGCTTATATGATGAAATTGGAATTGTGACCTTTACGAAAAAGAATAGTCTTTGGGAACAACCATCCATAGTTTCTATGATTACTTCTAATCTTGAATATACTATGGATTTCTTAAGTATCTATTTTGAAACATCCCACAATGGTTTAAGTACGTGGTATTGGTTATGTACCATTTTATGAACCTAGAACAATATAGTTATTGTTTATTTATAATATATTGTTGCATTTCTTATTATGGACAACATTTATTTATTTTGTTCATGAGATGGATAACCGTAGACACTGTGGGTGCTGACCTACTAAGATAGTATCTCACGCCCAGCCTAGGGTGACCTTGGAAACCAATAAGATATTATGAACACTATTATGAAAAAATTGTATTGTTTAACATGGAAGTCCCGATTAATTTAATGATTTAGAAAGGATTTTGGGACTAAGGATTGATCATATGCCCAAGATTCTTGTTGTATTAGTTTTTTATATTTGTATATATTTTTTATCTAGTGGTATATTCCTACTTCCTAAACCCCAATGTTCTCAATTTTTAATAAACCCATGAAATACCATCATCGTTATTTTGGTATTAATTATTTTTATTCTGTTTGAAATATTTTTATACCTCTCTTGAATGGTTTCAATTTTGGTTATGTAGGTTCTGATGTTTTTGATATAGGATTAATTAATTTATTTATATCATTAAAACTATTAATACTCTGATATATGATGTCATATTCCACCCATGTAAACTCCCAAGGCCCTCAAAACATGTTAGTTTCCTCTAGAATTTGTGGAGATGCGCTTTAGGTCTTATGGACCAAAGTCTCAAGGCACAGTTTTGTGGAACATGGGGCATGACACAACCAATCTTATAAAGTTTCATGTGTCTAAGGATAAAATTATTTTAATTAATTTAATTGGTAAATTATAATTAAAATTTTACTATAATGTAATTAAACATGTTAAAATTATATTTTTTTAATTACAAAAAACAATCTTCAAAAGATACATCAATCACAGCTAGAAAATCAATTATCTATCATAGGGTTTTTGTTTAGGATAATAGTAATGAGTGAAAGATAAGGTTTTTTAAGGATTAAATTTTATATAGCATTAAATAATTAAAAAGGAAATCATAACAGAAGATATCAAGAATGAAATTGTTTGGATTGAAATTCAAATTTGGAGAATAAGGTTTGGTCATTTCCGAGGAATAAGAATCCTAATATCACAATAATCCATTTTCCATGTTTATTATCACATTCAAAAGCATAATTGGAGGATTCATTTAAATATTATTCATGTGGATACACTATCATATATCAAGTTTAATATGTTGTTATTTCATGTTACCTGAAAAAACCCATAGATTCAGAAAAACACTAGGTTAATTTAGTTCCATACATATAACATTTCAATATTAATTAATATTATATATAAGGTTTTCGTTTTATATGTTTATAATAGATAATTATATGTTTATATATTAGTGATGTAAAAAATGTATTATTTTTGGTAAAAAAGAAATTTTATATGTTTTCATTTATTAATGCGTGATTAATAAAGATATAAATATACAATAAATCTAAACCATTATGTTTTGAGATAAACCGACTCATGGTATTTGATAAGGTAAAACATTAATTAGTGAGGGTTATTATGATATAATATAGTTCATTTTTGGGTTAATTTCATTCTATAATGCATGATGAGTATCCTTATAACAATCTATGTTATATTGTTTCTTTGGATACTCAAGTAAAGATGACTATAGGATATTAAAATTTTGAAAATATTATATAAAAAATTAAAAATTAAATGGGGAATTGAACATCATGTTTTAAAGTGTTGTGAAGGATTAAATCCATTGAAAATGGTTTCATAAATATCTAAATATTAGGAAATATTTTGAATCCAAAAGAACATCCTCAGTAGAAACGATATCTAATTCAATATTTATGAAATAAGTTTCTTTTAATATCTATTGGAAACTATGTGAGAAATTATTATAGAAAATCAGTATATCTCTAGCTATATTTTTCTCACTCTCAATAAGAAAAGGTTTTAGTAGACTATGGAATGATGGAATTCCATCTCACGCATTGGGAGATTCATTAAAAATAGATTCATTATTTCCTAGATATACTTACCCAGTTCATTTATATAATCTCCAATAGGTTAAAACATCAATATAAAAATTACATATTCATCATTTATTTCATTCAATTTTATTAAATTGATAGATATTATTGAAAAATATGTTCATATTATATATTTATTCATTATTTGAACCTGATTTTTTATTTAAAAATATATTTGTTGATTCAAATCCACTTATACTAAAATTTGATTTATTTTTTAAATAGGGTAAGAAACTATTGAATTAATAATTTTATGAACCATGATTTATTTCTATTAGAATTGTCTAGTTTACTGATGATTCAACAAATGTTCCAAATTTCTTATATAATTTTAATTTATGAATATTAAATTTATTTTGTTTATTTCTTACATAATTATTCATGAGTGTAATGTGATTAAAAAAAAAATTGGATTTGCGTAATTTTTTAATCCACATCTTATAAATTCCATATAACAACTATATGAAGCCACATAAATGGAAAAACCAATTATTCCATTATATTCATCATGGGATATAATTATTTTTTCTGTAATGAACCATAACTTATTGGTTTGATTGGTAATATATATATATATATATATATATATATATATATATATTTGGAATTGGTATTATACACGAGTTAAGGTCTCTCTTGTGTATCGATTCATGGATAGTGGGACATTGGGTTGAACGAATAACTGATATAGCCACCGAAGAAGTACCATGGAAGGGTAGTTTTGTATACATAATTTTCAATACCTTATATTGTGGGGATATTGAATTTTTATAATGGAAAAGAATTATATTAAATTGTTTAATATACCGTAAACAAGATATGTATTTTAAATATATGGAATAAATTAGATATATTTTTTGAAAAGAAACAAACAATTTGGGGGGAATAACATGTTACAAAAAAAAATCATTGAATATATTAATTTATATAATGGTGTATGAAATATAATTAAATTTTTATAATCTTTCAAACATAATGTTAATACATCAGATAAGAAAATATGACATAATAAAAAAGAAAAATGAGTATTATATTCCTTCCAATGAGAAAAAATGTTATCTTATTTACTATTATAATATGTAGAATATATCTTATAATGGTGAAATGTATTATCTAATTCTGGTTACTGTGGAAAAATATGACTCTATGAAATAGGTAACGAAATACACCCATGAATTACTAATAGTTACAACACTTAATTAATAATTATGTTATAACCAATATAAAGTGTTTGCGTAATGAGTTTTCTAAAAAACTAAATAAGGAAATATGTGATATTTTTTATATCAGTGGATTCCAGATATAGGTCGGGAATATGATATGAGTTCAATATTGAAATATCATGATTAAATAGATTTCTCTTCCCAAAAAACATTATAATGTAATGAATAAATTTTGTTTTTAATTTAGTGTGTTAAAACATAATTAATATTCCTATTAATTATTAAAAAACATCATATTCATTTAATGTAGTCATTTTCTAGGATAAATATGGTGTAACCATCATTAAAATGTATATGAACATGGTAATAGTTATCATCTAAGAAAGAAATTTAATTATTTTAGAGAAAACTATTCCTGACCAGTCAATAATACAATCATTTTCCACGAATTGATTTCCATGCATATATAATATATTACATATTTTTAACAATATGTTTCATAATCATTCATTAGATAAGATTATTGACTGAGCTTTTGACATTTACAATTTAATTATTATAATAATTTTAATGAATTTTTTGGAATCATGGGTGTCTTTAATTATTGATTTAGATATGGTCATTATTCAACAATCAAATCCAAAATGTTTTATAAAATATAAATGATTTAAATAATAGATTAGCGAATCATATTAAATAATTGAGGATACTTACCAAGTCTTGGGAAGTCTAGTATTTCGTGCAATATTTATAGTAGTGTAATAAAAGATAGTAACATAGTAGAGGAATATTTGTTGGTAAATAGTTTTCCTAGGACATTGAATAAAAATAGGAATCCTAATAGCAAGGTAATGATTATATTGTTGAGAACCAATAAATTGTAAATGAAATTATCTATGGATATTTGAATAGAATTAATTATCAACATAGAGAGTCCATGGTAGGTGTTATTTTTATATAAATCAATTTTTAATTTTAATTTGAATATGAAACCAATAATTCATTATTTAAATGTTGTAAATATATAAATAAAAAAACGATTAATTAATGGAAGGAGATTAAAATTTTCTTTTATATGACGAATTAAATGTGTTTCTAAATCATTTTTGGGGATTCAATGTTTCATATGAATACTCAATTGGATTAAAAATTAACAAGATAGTGTATTTTTAATTCTATTTTATATAAATTGATACTGAAGTTATAAATAATGGATTAAATTGAAAAAAAAGATAATATTTTTTATATAACTTTATTATGAAATAATATAATTATATGACATGTTTGAAGATAAGTTTTGTATAACACAATTAGACATTATTATTTATTTATTATTTAATATATTAAATTTCATCAACATCTTTCAATGTACACAACACGAGGTTTAATAAAAATACAACACTCTATTATAATATTATTTAAACATGACCACTATATCATAACTGTTACATTGGAATGTATTAATAGAACTAGCTAAATTATTAAAATTATATGGTTTATACATTTATAGATTAAATTAAATTTATATATATTTTTTATAAATTAAATAAGAATCATTTGAATCACAATGAAATGTCTTCTAAATAATTATATTTGTTTGAAAGGTGGTCTAATAAGACTTTGTGAAAATAATTTAATGAAAATTTCTAAATGTTTTAGAAAATTTATTCGATAAAATTTACATAGAATTGAAATCATCATATAAAAATATTATTTTGCTGAACATTTGTGATTTCTATGAAATGATTTATTTTTGGCTGAATAGTGAAAAATAATTTATTATTGAAAAGTGATTTTTAAAATATATTTCCACACATCAAATATATTTTCATTTGGTTTTAAAAAATAACAAAGATAATTTTCATTAAAATTTAACTAATTTAGTTCATTGTAATCAATTTTATTTTATATTTTAATGAATCAATTTCCATACATATGGGAATATTCTTTTTGGAACCGCGTTTTTTCTCGACATTACATGTATAATATTAAATTATAATCTAACAATTTTTGTAATTTCATTAGGAACTATTTATTCAATTTTTGGAATCAGATTAATTTATATTATCTAATAAGTTCAACATAATTATTTTCCACTATGAATAGTAAAATATGCAATATTTAGTTTTCGTTGATATGGTAAAAACTGATTCACTGGGATTAAAATAAATAAATTAAGTGTAAAAATGATCTAAAAATATTTTATGTTCTTATTAAAACTAGTAATATATATTGTTTTAGGAATATCCATTATGGGATATTTTTTCAAGATAAACTCTGTGTGCAATTTATTTTTTAAAAAAATTCTTTGTATATCCTCTCCACCACTTATAAAAGTTCACCCCTATCCTCTCTTCTTCACACAGTGAAATACATTTTTTATATCCAATACCTTCTCAAATAAAATACTTATGTCTATAACTTCATTCTATAATCCATGGATTGTTGATAAATACATCATAGGAAGGCATTTGGTGTGAACATAAGGAAGTTACCTGAATAAGTGTTAGCATTCCTAAATGAGAATTTTTATTTTATTAGTTCATAAACCTATATAAAATATTAATAAATCATTATAGTATAAAAAAATCTTCTTGATAAGAAAATGTTATTATGATTATTAAATAACCTATATTAATATCTTCTTCCTGCTAATGGGAAACAAAACTGCCAATTTGTGTACGATGGAAAACCACCACGTTTATTGATTTAATTCATTCTCTATAACCACCATCAATGTAAGATATAATTAAAGATTTAAAATATATTTTTTGTTATTAAGGATATTATTATGCATTAGTAATTTTAATATCACATTTACCATTTTATGTTACAATCCATTTCAAATACGATAACATTACTCATGTGTACATCAAAATACCACCTTTCAAAAACATGTGATTCATTATTCAATTACACATTACATTAATTTTAATAAGGGAATTATCAATCAATATAAATTATACAAATTAAATTTTAATGATTCTATAGTATGAATATGTCTCCCATCTCCTTACACTTTTACCCATTAAGGTAATCACATCATCTCTTGATTATACGTCTGACATAATATCTACAAGAAGTGACATGATTTATTTCTCAAGTCCAACATTCATTATTGTTTAGAATATTATCTAATAGGTAAATATGATTTTTATATCATTAATATCATTATTTAGATAAATTTTATATCTCTTATAGACATGAAAAATAATGTTTTTGGAAAAACCCACATAAGGAAACAAAGAAATCATCACATGAAACAGTCAAAATAATGAAATCGTATTAACAAAAGAGAGCTAAAATATGGTAAAGTGATATTATATGATATTATAGTTAGCAATATGGTTTCATTATTAATTTCTAACATTCCTAAAACAATTATACGTGAGTTGAACCATTTTTCATGTAATAGAAACTGTGAGGTAATGGACATTATCACAATTTCATTTCATAGATAAATATTCTATTAGTGTGCACCTAATTTATTTTAGATGGTTGAAATAATACCCCATTTACATGAATTATCATGCATAATTCAAACATAATTCTGTTTTATGTTTTTATTTTATTCATTATCTATGGCTACTTGACATGAAATTACCAAGTGGTATATAATTTCATAACTCAATTTCATTTCCCGTGGTTATATTACATCTTAAATGAATTTATATTTTTAGATTAAGTTTATAATTAATTTTGATTATATAATTGTGTATTTATACTTATTCTATGTGGATTTACATCTGATACAAATAATCTGTTAATTGATAAATTTTAACATAAATGTTATTATCATTATAAGGGATTTTTTTTCAAATTACATTTCATTGAGATATATATGTTAATATTAAGAAATTCACATTCATGTGTTGTATATACTACACCTTGTGATATTTTAAAAGAATAACTAATTATTCATTATGGTTATTGTTTTGTTATAAGGGTGTCCATATTCTTTGTATTAATGAAATGAATATTTACTAAACAATATACCATTATTACGTAAAATTTTAAATTATAAAGATATTTATTTATTAGGGAAATAATGATAAATTCATATTATTTAATCAATGACTATAATTTTTTATAAGGAACATCATTCATGAATTAAATGTATTTTTCAAAAAATGGAGAATACTTTGGATATGCATTGACAGGTTAGGCCCAAAATTATATAAGTGCTTGATACATCGACATGTATCATGAGAATAATGAATTGGAAAATTTTAATATGATTCTACAAGTTATTTAAAATAGTATTGGTGATGGTCATGATGGTAGAGGTATCACATTTCTTGATAACCTGATATCCAAGAATTAAGAACATTCTACATTGAGAATTTAATTATTATTACCATATATAATATTTTCAAAATGAAGTTATCTCATGACACATTTCATTATGTAACTATTTATGAAATGGGATGTGTGTTTAGTTATTTAATGATCTATATTGATTATGTGATATTTATTCATGATAGTAATGTCATTTAAATAGAATATGGGATCATATATGTACCTTTTTATATTTATTATATATTATATGGTAATGATATCCATGTTATAGTTTAAATGAAAAGAATTTTGTTTTATATTCTTTTCAATATTGGTGATTATTTATTGATTTATGATATATGACAGTATATGTTACCAGGACTATGTATTTTATCTAAAAATTATTTTTTCCATTCCACTGTATATGAAGAAAAATAATTGAATGATTTTGCAATGTTTTTTTTCAAATTTTTTGTATGTCGTATATTAAATTTAATATTCAAAATTTTAAATTGATATCTTTCATGTATCTAATTTTAAAAAATAGATAATATAGTTGGTTCTATGGTATTTTTCCTCCTCGTATCCATACCATTGTAATAAAATAAGAACCAAATCCTAGTTTTTTTAGTTGGGGATGTTATAGTCAACATCATAGTATATTTAGTAGAAATCATAGTTACTAGTATAATGAGAGAACATATAAGGGAACATTACCATGTCATAGAAATTTTGGATAAGTATATATTAACATCCTTTATATTTTTAGAAAATAATATATTATGTTGTTTTTCTTTAAATACATACCTTTGAACATAATATAAATAGATTTGGTTCTTAAATATATATACCAATGGATCATAACAATGGAAATGGTGCATTGAGATTGACATGATTTTCCACTTTTGCATGAAAATATGTCTTAATATGGATTTATATTGTCACTCCTAGAAGATAATATTATGAATAGACACATTTTTCTTACAATTCATTATGATGGTTTTGAAAATAATTATCTCCTCAAAAAACCCATTTGTATGATTCTGGTTTTAACAATGAAAAAATTATTAATTAATGTTAAGTGTTTCACCACATTTAGAATTATACATTTCCATTTAAATTATTTTCTGATCTAATCCAATATATATCATTATTTATAAATTGATCATGGAAGGAATATGGGTATCAATACTCATGTCCATTGTTGATATTTTACTAATGAGGAAGCCAATATAGTTAGTATTGGAAGTGATCAAATTATGGCTATTTTATAGAATCATAATTAGGGTATGTAAAATAACCCTTCATATATGGAGAAACTTGTTCCATAATTTTTTAATCATATAATGTATTGCTTCATGAGATAGAATCTCCCATCATTTATACGGACTACTAATCCAGTGGTAGCTGAGAAATGGATGTGGTTTGTGATAAAGATATTTATAGCCCAAGGGTTTGATGAAAAGGAAAAAAGTTACATTTATAGTGAATTATATAAAGGGATACAATAATCAATTGTGGTAATTGATATAAAAAACTAGAGAGGTTGATGATATTGAACACATGTAATGTAAATATTTTAAGGAGACATTCTTTAATAATTATTTATGTAGTGAGAAATTTTTTTAAAAGAATAGAAAGTAACATATATTAATGAAATAAAAACAAGAATGTATTTCTGGGCATTGGGATAGCTTTACAATGATTTCATGGTATACTATTGATTATATAAACAACATGGAGTTCATGATTGTCCATTTTATGAAGGTCATTAGACAAGTCCGCAATGTGTGATGATCTGAATTTTATTGTTAACTATGAAATATTTTTATATAACATAAAAATAGAGGAGGAATTATCTATATATTACACATTCAAGAGAAATTAATATAATAAGAGGTCATCTAAACAATATAAAAAAGGTAATTTCTCTAAATATATTTATTGAATGAAGCAATTTACACCTTGTACAAATTGTGGAAAGGATCATCATGGGAAATGATTGAGGGGAATGAGAGTTTTCTATAAGTGTGGTTTTAAGGGTCATCTGAAAAATGAATGAATGTGTAAGAAGTAAATAAATGATTTAAAAAACTTAATTTATAATGAAATGGGTCATTATTCACACCAATGTTACATGTATCAATGAAATCAACAATAGAAGAGGCATGTTGATACCAAATGTATTACACAATCACTACAATACTGGTTGACTTTTCTAATGTTGATTTAGAAGATACATTAATCATATATCAAATTATGTTTAAGATGTATTTTATTCATGATCCTCAAAATCTTTTCTTATCTGACTAGTATCCCATGAAAATTATACATTTCACTTATACCTTCAAAAGTTAGTTTTGAACAAAAACCCCACGTAGAGGTCCTAATGAAACCAGTTTGTTTCTATAATATCATCTAATAAAAAATTTATCTCTTTGTTTGAATTATTATTATTCTAATTGCTGAATTTGATATAAAACATGGTATGGAGTAGATTTAAAATTATGGTGAATTTTTTTTATGGAGATGTAAATTACGATTCTTGATGATGATGTAGAAATTATAATCTTTGGAGATGAGCCAACATCATTTGAATCATGTTGAATTGAATTCCCAATATCTCTTATAAATGGATTTATGAAGGTCAAAGGTAAAACATAATACATGGATATATAAGGTAGTTATTAAATCTAGAATATACCTATTGTACAAGAATATATTTATGTCTTTCTAGAGGAATTACATTGAAATGCACAATTTCATGAAGTAACATTTTCTATAGATTTATTTCCTTGTGAAAGAATAATATCAATGTAACCCTAAACATTTTTCACTGTAGAGTTTGTGGAGTAGAATAAGAAACAATTAGAGTTGTGTCATATGGGTTTTTACTCCTTGGTATATTGTCTTGGGAAGCCCATGTTATCTATGTTTGAAGAAAGATGGATCCACGGGATGTGAATTGACTATAGGGAAATCAATTTTATTATGGTAATGAAGAATTATCCTCATACCCATATTGATGAATTATCTAGTATACATAATAGAGTTTTTTTTCAAAGATTGACTGATGATCAGCATATCATTAAATTAATGTAATGAACGAATACATTCTGAACCAAACAATCCAACTGAGCTATGTAAATTTTGAGTTTATCATAATGCCACATCAATTTAATAATGAATGGTCTATTATTAGGGATATAATGAAAAGAGTATTGAAGGAATTCCAAAATTATTTTCTTATTTTATTCATTAATTATATCTTGGTTTATTCTAAAAGCTACTGGCACTCTATTAATCAATTGAGGATTATTAATGAGACTATTATAAGGATAGAGTTATCTGAAAAATTTAGTAAGTGTTATTTCTAGAATTATGAATTATCATTTCATTATTATATTATCTCCAAGGAATAAATAACTGTTGATCCTATTATGTAAAATGTAGTTAAATAATGACATACACCAATGGGCATAACAGAGTTAGGTAGTTTCATTTTGTTGGTAGGTTACTCTCATTGATTCATTCATAATTTGGAACAATTGTCTATGTTGTTAACCATAATGACATGTAAAAGGGTGACGTTCATTTTTAAAATGGAATGTGAAGAATGTTCTGATGAAATAAAGTGGATATTTTTCAATGATCTGATTTTCAATTTACCATCATGAACTGATGGGGCTGTTATATATAATGATGTATTGAAGAAAATATTATGTTGTATCCTTATGAAGAATGACAAAGTTATTGGATATGAATCAAGGAAGTTTAAGACTCACAAATAGAACTATCCAACCCATGATCTCGAGTTTCTAGATGTAATTATTTCATTGAATATATAGACACATTATATCTATTATTAACATGGATATATATACATATACTATAAAATACTAATAGATATCTTTTCAAACAAAGATCACAACATGAGGCAATGTTCATGGATTTAGGTACTCAAGGATTATGATTTCTCAATACACTACAATCCTTGGAATGAAAAAAGGTAGAATATGAGTTGAATTGGAAAGATCATGGAGTTATGACCCAAATGTGGAGTTAGAGGGATCCTATCTTCATGGATTTAGTAAAGATGAGTGGCATAATTTTTCTTCCAGGGGATACATCAATAATTTTTTAAATGACTATAAAAAATATACATTATAGAAGACAAAAGATACTCAATATGATGATGATAACTTTTAGAAGAAAATTAATATTTTCAATGATGGGAAATCAGAAGACTCATTGTGTAATCATTATGTTCTGAAATTTAGAAGGGGATTTTTTGTTTCATATATAGCTAAGATACAAATGGAATTGTTAGAAGATTATCAGAGCATGAATTTTACTATACAAAATAGAAGTACTGATATGTATAGGGATTTGGGGGGAAATTTATAGATGTATAAAATAATGTTGAATATTTTTCAGGACCCGTCCCATAGGGCCCATACTATGACATACACCAAGCTCGCCTCCTGAAGGCCAATGGTTGGAAACGTGCACCAAATGTGTCAACCTACAAGTAAGATTCATTTTCCTAGATTCATGTACACACGTTCACTAACAAACCAAATCCACATAGATGAATGGTGGACACTATGAAATAGGAAACCATTGCACAACAACATGTACAACACTGAGTGGTAAAACTGGGATAGTATACAAGACCAACCAAAGAACTAGTAACAACAATGTACAAAGGGAGCACCGATGGCCATCTACAGAAAATCCCTCATGATTTCTAGATTAGTGAATATACTAGAAGATAAAGTAGTATGTCAAATCTTCCTAGTCTTTCTGGACCCCACCTAGTTATAGGCTACCAAGTCTATCGTCATAACGTCTGTCAGTCCCGTCTCCCGGAGTCCCTCTATCAAAACATCGAATGTCTGGAGCTGACACAACACGTGTAGGTGAGGCTCGCAAAGGGGTGACTAACTGAGTACTCAATAGGTAACCTTGAGAACCTTCATGGTCACTCAGAAATCCTCATAGGAAAACACCACAAAACAACCATTACGTAAACCCAAAATACAAAACCACATCGTAAACCACAAAGATTATGCATAGTCATATATACTAAGGTATATGCCTATAAATATAACTATGTCATCCAGATATACTCTTATCAACCACATTGAAACATAAGGATCCAACCGCAAAGCCATTACCAAGAATTCTAAAGAAGGATAAAAGTGTAAATCAAGGGTCAAGAGTACATTCTTCATGAGCTGGCCAACCTTGATCGGACCCATCTGAGAGATATACTCCATCAAGTAAAACTCATCCATTTATTATGGTATGTCCGAATGAACATTATGCAGTGGTAAATTTCTACTAGAAGAGACTTCATTGACCGACACTAAAGGTATAACTGTCATGGTCTTGCACCCAAGGAATGACCAAGGGTAACCATGTCAAGAGGCCCACTCCTCGATAATGCGTTAAATTGGGGGAGCAATGCTCTTGTCTAACCCACAATATCTCATTCACTCCAGTAAGTAGTAGCTCACACCTCTGTCCATCGAGGGAGAATAAAAATATAATGTGGTATCAATTTCATCAAGTGGAGGGGCATGCTCCTCGTAACTGTGTGCTATAGAATTGGGATCTCATCTCAAATGATGTACATGCTCCCCATAGCTACTCGGTGATGGGGGAGTACTATTCCATAAGTGAGGTCCTGCACCCTTCCTGGTAGGGGAGAACTACTCTTTTATTTTGTTTAGTGTGGGGGAATCAGGATCTAGTACGCCGGGGTAGTACTAAGCCCAGGCTAGAGGACATGCACCCTGGCATAGTAGAGGTGTACCAACTCTACTGGAACAAGGTGTAAATAGGGTCGACACCCTGAATCGGCTGGGGAGTACAACTTGGTGACTTCAGGAGACGCTCCCTGGTAAAGTATAGGAGTAACTGATGGTGTCACAATATCTAGTGTAGGAGACCCACACCTTAGTACATCAGGGGAGTACCAGCCCTAGGCTAGAGGACATGCTCCCTGGAATGGTAGGGGAGTGCCAACTCAGTAAGAGAACTGCGTAGGTAGGACACGCATCCTAACGGGTAGGGAAGTACCTGACTCTATGTGATTTACTTATGGAGGACCTACGATTTAGTCCAATAGGGGAGTACCGACACCAATTATATATGAAACTTCACAGAGGAAATAGAACTTGCACCTATGACGTGGGGAGTCCCATCTCTACCAGAGCCGATGAGTAAGAAATACCCCCACCTTGAGTCGTCAAAGGAGCTGTCGTCCCAAAACTCACCAAAAGAATCATTGTAGTTCTTCACCTAATTCTATCATTCATACCAAAACATACACTATTATTCCCTAAGAATTGACCCAATTTCCATTCATGTCATAATGGTTCCAACACGATAGACGGTGCATCAATCAGACACCCAATCTGTATGTCATAGGCATTTTAGTACCAAGGGCCCAGTTGGCTTCATGCTCGACCCAACCCGGACATACTTCAACTACCTCCAATAAAAAATTGAAGTATCTCAAAAGGACATCCTCATATTAATTGTGCTATTTCCATAGACGGTTCATAAACTGAACATCTGGTTTAGGAATTATGTCCCTTTAAGCGTAACTGCGTCGAAATGGGTCGGGGCCGGTCCGACCCTATCAGGCTGAACCAACCCATCCCATGTCGGACCGAACATGAGTTGATCTAGCCTTGTAGTCCAGCCATATTTGTATGACCCACCTAGTAGTGTGGCCTACCAGTCTCACACTATTCCACTATTTTGGGCTGACCCCCTTCTCCCCGGATGTAGCATAGTTATTTCCATTAGATTCTCTCATAGTCAGGCCCACCAACCATGTCCCCCATGTCAACCATCATGGAGGGTTTCATTATCCAGGCGGTGCCACGATGGCATCATGGGACTACAGGATCACATCACATCGTGTTCGAGGCTTCCGCCACCCAGGCACGCCTCCTCCTCCGGCCGATGGGCATATGGATGGTACTGCAGTGAGCCGCCAGGGCTGGTGCACCAGACGCACTCCGGTGGTCCATTTCTTCAACCATTTGTCCACGAAGAATCTTGGGTATGCCTTCTTCATTAAAATATATATGGATTGTCCTTACCATTAATTTCAAAGATGCATTCATAAGGAATGAATATGAGGAGTGGCTCAAGCCATGACATGTTGTCCTACACCCTCCACGTCAGAGGATAAAAATTGGGCATGGATTCAGGGAGTTCAGTTCAAACCAAAATAATTTAACCCCAACATTGAACACCCAATGTTACCCTCTCACATGAATGGGAGACATGAGGATAAACTTGTTCATGATTTTATCCGCATCTGTCATTTTAAAATAACGAACTACTGGGATGATCTTTAAAAAAACCCTACCTCTTACAACTTCTAATGTTGTGGAATTCTTCCTTGAGGGGTTAAGATGTCGACATCATTTCATGGATCAGATCATTGAAAGGCATCTCAAGAGGTGATGATCAGTCGGTGTTCATTGTTCCTCACTAGAGTGGAAGTCCTTCAGTGGTTTGTCAATGAATCTTCTAAATTTTTAATCCAAATTTCCCTAGCGCGTAGATCTATATATAAGAGCACATTTCATCATTCCAATTATGATGTGATTCTATGTCATTACGCGATTTCATTCATGAAACAATGTCACTTTAACACACCATTTATGTTCCATAACACTGCGAGTTTAGCTAGCCATTTTGAGCCTCACTAACGTGCATTGTCGCCGCCATGTCGCTGCCTTATAGCATCACCTTCCATCACTCCAATTTGAGAATGAAAATAAAATATTTCTATTATATTATTTTAATATTTTTCTAGATTAGTCTGAAGAATAAATTTTCCACTCGGCCCTGGCGGGACGAAGTTAATTCATTTCTTGGTGAATCCTAGCATTTTGAATTCAACCGTTCACTCAAATTTTCGATACATGCGACGATTGAAAATATATAAAATCCATCTCATATATTTATTGAAAATACATTGAAAATGTTCAAAATTATGTTCCATCCACTCCAAAAATTGGAATCACGGGCCATTAAATTTTGCAGTTTCAGAATAATTATATATAAATAAAAAAATTCCACAGAATTTCCAAGACATTACATCCTCCCCACCATTAGAATTTTCATCCCGGAAATGTCAAAACCGACACATATGGGTAATAATTGGCTCAAAAAATTTTATTATGTTTCTTCTAAGAACACGCCCTGAAGAAATTTTGTGATCAACCACTCTCATGTCTATATTTTCTAAGGCATCATCATGCCACAATAGGGACATATATATTTTGGTGCAACAAGAGGAAAAAGCACTATGTTCTATGATTCATCTATAGTTATAGGGTTCAACGAATCACCTCAATGCTCTCCTTCTACAGATCCTAGAAAGAACCCCATAGTCCATATCCTCCCATGGATAATCAATGCTAAAACCCCAATGGGTATTAGGAAGTCTTGGTTAATGCTAACATGCATGAGTAATTACGAATAAAATAGGGATTCCCATGAGTGAACACTGGGTCATAACGTGTCCTCTGCCTATTACCTCTAGCAGCCTCACCAAAAGTTGAAACAAGAACACAGACAGTCCCAGTTGTGGCATCTCTATAGATAATGGACGGTTAGAAACCATTATTCTCTGCAAAAACATTTTATGGTATAAATTTTCCACCATAGAATAACTCAAGAAGAACTATTTACAAAATCCTTACCGCGCAGTCTGCGCTTTCCTTTTTCTGAAAAGGAAATCCATTCTCCACCATGTGAATATACATCATCTCTATCATAATATCGTCATTCCAAGAAATAATGGTTGTATTCCATCCCTATAATGACATTATAAAATCTCGACCCCACGACTATGAGATCACAACCACAACTCTTTCCTCACAGAGCTAGGTCACCCTATCTGCGTCTAAGTGTTATCAGAGGGTCTCCTCCATCAAGATTCTCTAAAGGTGAGGGTCACATCCACATTCCAACCAGAACCTGAAAGACTCGAACATGACTCATGGAAAAAATAACATCTAGAAAATTTGTCTATATAGAAATGAAACAAAGGAAATGACACTGGTCCCACCTCAATGTTCTCTTGGAGTTATTGGACATGATCCATCACTGCATGCAGCTGTCCTCACTCACATACTCTAGCTCCCTGAGCCTGGCAGGGACCACCCCTGAAGCTCTTCTAGATCCTCTACCTAACCTGCCATCATGTGGAACTACATGCTCCATGAATTTTCACAAACAATGAGGTTCTTCTGAAAAATCCTTCCCAACAGTACGGTGGGTTGAGAAATCTCCAGCGATATTCCCCCAATTGTTATAAGTGTAACACGACCTCTCTTACAGCTATTATACCCATTGGCGATACTTATGTGGAACATACCCATGTGTCTATGTCTGGGCATGGGTATCTCTCCTATGCCGTGATCATGTATCCACTCGTCTGCAATCTACATTAGGCACTTCTACATATGGACCACTGCCATAGGTCACATCCACATACTCCTCTTCTAGGAATCCCTCAACTACTATGGCTCATTCCAGTACCACATCAAGTGCCAGAATGCTAAGAGGTATCACCGATGCCTAGGTTTCCCAGCGCAGTCCTTGCTCGATGGTTCGGGCCCTAATATAAGGGTCATGCACCCTATCGGCATAATAGTGAGAATTATTAGTGAATATAACTGAGTAGTCTTCTAACATTTGGGTTGTCTGTCATAAGTGAAACATTTCCTATATGCATACATAGAGAAATTTCTCTAGAAATAACTCCTCTCAGAATAGATGATCAATGTCTGTCCATGTGAGGGTCAACTCATCATGGGTATGAATCATCAGAGTCCATCAAATTCCCACTCAGACATGAAGAATGCTCGCATATATGACTACTATCTAGTCAGGCAGGGTCTTCACTAGGCAAAAAACACATGTAACTACATGAATCCAATACTCAGCTACCTGAGGATCTGTGTCACCATAAAACATGTGAGGTCTCTACCATTGAAACTCTTTTAGTGCACTCAGCATGCACACATCCTCACCCCAAACTGCTGGTGGCACCTACTTCCCTATGGGTGCTGTCATCTCTATTGTACCACCTAAAGGTAACACCATTGTATTAGTGCCTTGAAATAAAGCCTCCACTCGGGGTATAAAATCATCAAGATGTTGCTGTTGAATCCTTTATGGTTGTCGTTGTGGAGGCAGCCTAAAATGAGACATGATGAACAATGATTAAGAGTGTATCTAGATAGAAGACATAAGAATAAAGTGGACATCACAATAATTCTGACAAGATTCATAATATATTCATTTCCCAAAACCAATTTTTCCGTGTTCCGAGTTGGGTAATAGGTGTCCTGAATCCTGGTGTACAGATACGTCGGATGTTGCACCAACACAATATTCCCTAGTCTAAAATCCGAACTAAAAACACTTAAAACTATTTATCACAAAATAAAAATAGTACAATTTTTATTGATGTAAAACAAATAACCTTTGATACCAAGTTGTCATGACCCATACCATGGGGCCCATACCATGACATACCCCAAGCCATCCTCATGATGGCCAGGGGTTAAAGACTAGCACTGATGGTGTCAAGTTGCAAGTGGGAGGCATTTTCTTATATACTTGTATACACGTGCACTCACAAAAAAACATCAAAAAAACTGAAAGGTGAACACTATGAAATCGGAAACCATATTACAAGAACAAGTAAAGCATCAAGTAGTAAAACTGGGCCAGTATACAAGCTCGATAAAAGAACTAGAAACAATAATGTTAAAAGGGAATACCGATGGAAACCTTTGGAAAATTGAATATGATCACTAGATTAGTGAAGCTTTTAGAAGTCGAAGTAGTATGTCATGTCTTCCTGGTCCTAATGTCCCCCGCCTGGTCCTAAAACACTTTGTCCAACGTCATAACGTTCATCGGTCCCATCTCCCTGAGTACCTCATTCAACAAGTTGAACGTCTTCACCAGACACAACAAATGTGGGTGAAGCCCTTATAGGGGTGTGTAACTCAAAACTTAGTAGGGAACCCTGAGACCCTCGATGGTCCCTCATAAATCCTCAATTTTAAAAAACCAAAAAACAACCATGATGTAAACCACAAAGCTAAAACCACAATGTAAACCACAATGATTATGTATAGTTAGCTCTACTAAGGTATATTCCCATAAAAATACCTAGTTCATCTAGATATAATCATCTCAAACACAATTAAACATAAGGATCCAACCTCAAATCCATTTACAGGACATCCAATGAAGGATCAATGTGTAACATAAGGATTAAGAGGACAAGCTCCATGAGTTGGCCATCATTGATGGCACCCATCTGAGAGATATACTCCATCAGGTAAAACTCAATCATTCTTAAAGGTAAGTTCCAAAGGACATTCTCTATCATGAAAATTCTACTAGAACTACCTCTAGTGCCTAGAACTAGAGGTATCATTATCAAGGTCTTGTGAAAGATTCAACACTAAGTGAATCCTTGTGATGAGGCAGACTCCTCGACACTACATTCTGTTGGGGGAGCACTTCTCCAGTCTAATCCATGATATCTTGGAATCTCCAGTAAGAAGTTGGATGCCACTCAGTTGATCGAGGGTGTATGGAAATCTACATTGGTATCAATTACATCAAGTGGAGGGGCTCCCTCCTCATAACTGTGCCCTCCAGTAAAAGGAGATCCAAATCCAATGATGGTCCCTCTCTTTGTCGCATCTCAGAGATGGTGGAGTACTATTCCATATGCGGGGACCTGCACCCTACCTGGTAGGGGAGTACAACTCTAGTAGTTTGTTCACTGTGGTGGACCAACACCCTAGTACATTTGGAGTATATTCACCCAGGAAAGGGTGCCTGAACTCCGGAATGATAGGGGAGTACTGAATCTGCTGGAACAAGGTTTAAAGAGTACCCACTCCATGAATTGGCAGGGGAGTACTACTCGGTGACTAGAGGTCCCATGCCATAGAAAGGTAGGGGAGTAACCGACTTTGTCACTGTTTTTTCTATGTGGGACCCACAACCTAGTATGCCATTGGAGTACCGACCCTATGCTAGAGGACTAGAGCCATAGTACGGTAGGGGAGTGCTGATACTCTCATAACACTATGTGAGGATGACCTTCACCCTATATGGTTGGTGAGTACCTCCCTATATGTGAGTTATGTATAGAGGACATGCACACTAGTACAATAAGGGAGTGCCGACTCCAATGATAGAATAACCTTCTCAAGGGAAAATGAAACAGCACCAAAGACATGGGGAGTCTCGTCTCTTCTGGAAAGGAGGAGAATGGAATACTTATGCCTTGAGTCATCCAGGGAGAAACCATCCTAACTATCACCACACGAAACACCCTGGTTCTGCTGCATAGGCTCTCAATCGTACCTCAACTGCCAAGAATCTACACAAATAAGTCACATGATTTACATCTATGTCATAATGGTTCCAAAAAGATAGATGTCACATCAACCATACTCACAGTCTATAAGTAATAAGAATTTTAGTACCGAGGGCCCGATATGATTCGTGTTCATTCCAACCCTTGTATTCTTCAAACCTCTCCAAAATTCATGTGGATTATCATAACAGGACGAACTCGTCCCAAGGTATTCAGTGCCAAAAATGGTTCTTCAAATGAAGGTGTAGTTTAATAGATAACTCACTTTATGAGTAACTTGGTCGAAATGGGATTGCGTCCAATTTGACCTAGGCCCCAACCAAATCGGGTCGACCCGACCCATTTGGTCCAGCATGCTTGGTCGGCTTTCCCTATGCGGCCCACCTTGTGGCAGAACCCCATTCCACCCAGACGTGGAATAGCCTCTTCTAGAACCTGCTCTTGTGGTCGAGCCCACTAGCCACATCCCACTTCTCATCCCACATGTGGGCTAGACATCTCCACGCACTGCCACGATGGCACCATAGGACCCCAATGTTGTGGCCCATTGTTGCCCCAGCTTCCACCATCAGGTCGATCCTCCCCCTCCGTCCACCGGTTAGGGCAGTGTCCCACCTCTTCTTCATCGAACACATGGTTGAAAATTCCGCACGCTGCCTCCGATGGAGGCGCACCGTCCGTAGATTCGTGGGGCCTCAAGACGGACTCTAGTGGGACATTGTTTCAATCCGTTTGTTCTAGTGGCCTCCAAGGGATTCCATTTTCACTACAGTATATTTTGATACACCTTTCTATCAATTTAGAAGATCTAATCCTAGGGAATGAACATGTGAAGGGGCTTGAGCCTTGTTCCTGTTGGCCCATGCCCTCTTCATGAGTGGAAAAAAACTGGGGAGGTTTCAAGGAGTGAAATTAAAACCAAAATAAATCAATCCCAACATTGAACCCCCAAAGATACCCAACCACATGAATGAGTGACATAATAATCAACCAATTCATTGGTTCATCCAAATATGTCATTTTAAAATAATGATGAACATTGAAGATGATTAAATAATAAAAATCCCAACTCAAATGACGTCCAATGTAACGACGATCATCTTTGAGGGGTTATGATGCCGAAATTTCTTATTGTCTCAGTTCTTCGAAAGGCATCGCCAGTGGTGAGGAACCACTAGTGTTCATCGTTTATTGCTGGGGAAGAAGTTTTTCATTGGTTCTCCAGACAATCCTCTAAATTTATTATCTACATTTCCCTAGCATGTCAATCAATAAATATGATCACATAATAGCATTACCATTATGATGCGATGTCCCGTCATTATAGTATTTCATTTATGAAACAACATTGTTGGTACGTGTTATTACAGATTCTTTACACTATGAGTTTAATAAGACATTGAAGAGGCTCACTAATGCAAATCATCACCGCCTTTGTTGTTTCCCATCATCATCTCCATCCTCCACTCAAAATTGAGAATGAAAATTAAATTAATGTTATAAATTATTTAATAATATTTCTCAAAGAATCTGAAAAATAACATTTATGCTCATCCATTGTCGGTCAATGTTAAGTAATTTCTAGGGAAATTATGGCATAATGAATTCAACGATGCCCTCATATTTTTTATCTCAGCTAAGGTTCATGATTTTAAAAATATGGATCGCACATTTACTAGACGTACAATAAAAAAGATCAAAATATTGTTGGCTATTCGGACCTCAAAATCACATGCCATCAAATTTCATTGTCTTAGAATAATTCCATACAATTAATCATATTACATCAAAATTCTAATATGTAAAAAAATTTCTGATTATTTGTCTATATTTTTTTATTTTTATTTTGTTAATGGTGAGAGAAATCATCCGAGAATATTTATGAATCCTCTTTATATTCTTACATGGAAATTAGATTTTATTACTATGTACTTTTTCACAGGCCTACCAAAGATTCTATTAATGGTTGATGTAATATGAGTCATTATTAACCACCTAACCAAATATGTACATTTAATCACATAAAGATTAGATTTATCTTTAGAGAGAGTCACAATGATTAATATCAGTTATGTTGTAAGACATCCAGGAACACTTCATTTGATTTATTATAATCAAAACCCCCATTTTAAATCAAAACTATTGATGTTTATTCAGAAGTCTCATAACACTAAACATCATTTGAGTACCATTGTATCACCTCTCTCTATTATTCATGGTGTCCTATAAATGCTTCCCTTGGCATTTTCTGATCCCTTCAATGGGAATCAGTCGTTGGATCCCCATCATCGATTCATAGGTATTTGAGTTGATCATAGGTTCTTTCTTATTTAATTTTCTAGGAGGTTCTCATAGTTTGATATTGTTTCCTCGTATTCATCATGGAATGAAATGGTGTATAATATCCCATGATTATAATGGGGGGTTTCTAGGTTTTTGTTAGTGCATTTGTTCTGAGGAATCCTCTTATAGATGGAGTTTTTTCAATATAGGTGATCATAGATATGTGAACTAGTTTGATATAATATGAAGAATGTTGTGGAAATTTGAGCATCAAATTTCTTAATAAATTTTTTATTTATTCCTTATAATTTTTTAATTTTCTAAGGATATGATTATTGTGATATGAACCTAACATAACTAATCCTAGGATGGATGATGTGTGGTTGGGGAGGCCCATATGTGATGTGATCATGAAACATATTAGCCGATGATGATAGTCATTTTATTGGGTGAGTGAGGCTAGGATGATGTGGAAGGGCCAAGATGATGCAGAAGTCGATGAAACCTATGACAATGTCAATCATAGATATATGCATATGTTAGTAGGGGATGGAACCAGAAGTGGTATGGTATGATAAAGATAGGACTACCCATTAATGATAATCATAGAGATAGTATGTTAACATGAATCTGTCTACTGGCTGCTGATAGGGGTTAATGTATTTATCATTATTCATTTCCTAGTACATGAGGCAGTTGTAGGTGCTTGGTTGCATGTTTCCTTTTGGTGGTATCTTATTATGGTTTTCCTAATGTAACCGGATATATAATTATGATAGTTATTAACAAATACATGATTAAACCATGTGATTGGTTTATTATGGAAGGAAAATGATAATAATATTTTAATATATATAAAACATAGACATAATTATTATTATTAATGAATGAGAAGTACATTTCCCATATGTTTAATAAACTTTTTTTCCTTGTAATTTATTATGGAATAATATTAATTATTATTTAATGTAAACTATAATAATTAAAATAAAGAAATAGTTAAAATGAACAAATTAATGTAACTTTTTTATATGATTGTTTACTTATTTGATATCTTTTTGGAAAAGTGGAAATCAATCGTTTTATTGAAGTTATCTAATATTAAGTATAAGACTAGATTGTTTCCATATTGTGGTTGTGATAAATATATTGTCATGTTTATTATATAATTTCAAATGCATTCAAACCCATGTTATTTAGGTAGAACAACACCTAGTGAACTCTAGGAGGGTTTCTTACCAAACATCCAAGTGTGAGGATTATTGGCTAACTACCCATATGGCCTTGCTATATTCTCTTATTAGATACATATACTAGTTTGAAAAAAATTTAGTTTTACCATATATGAGTGTTGAGGTAAATAATAGAATGGGGGAAATTTGAAACAAATTTATTACCAGATATAATATATAACTAATTGTTTATTGTATGATTGGCATAGGCTATGATTGATGGATGTACTTTCTTTATGGTTTTTAATGGATTGATATATAATATCATATGTTTAATATAAATCACACAAGTTATAATGGCTCCTAAAAACTATTTTTTTACTACATGTGGATAAGTAATGTGGGATTAAGTGAGTATGGGATGCACGAGGTCTATGATTTGATGTTTTTCCTCGGGGTTTTCATGAAGTATACTTTTAGAGACAGAAAAAATAGGATGTGTGATGTTTGGACTGAGTGGAAAACCAGTGGGGCAGAGGGGATGGATTACCCTTGTTTTTTTAACAAATTATAATCTATCTTCTATGAGATAATTAATTACCAGATTACATGGAGATAATAGGAACATAATATATATGTTTCGGTGATGGGTTAGTTTTATTATTGCTAACTATGCGGTAGCATTCATTTGTTTATCATTATCAAAAGAGGCTCTAAGGGGGATCCAACTGAGTAAATTGTTGTGATCACACTATATATATAAAGACATGTTATAGGTAATCAAGAGTATGTTGGTGGTCAAGACATATATTACTAGCTTGGGGGGTTTAACAAGAGTTGTTTTGGCATTATGGTTACAACTATCTTTACCATTTTGGTATTTGCACTTTATTTATTTATTTATTAGTACTTTTATGAGATTATATATTTTCACATGGTTTTTCATTTATATATATGTATATATATATGTAGGTCAGTGATCCTTATTTATATTAATAGATCAGGGGTTTAACAAGAGTTTTTTTCGTGTCATGGTCACAACAGTCTTCACCTTTTTGGTATTTGTACTTTTTCATTTAGTTTTTTAGTATTGTCTGACATTGCATATTTTCACATGAGGATAAATTTTTATATATGTATATATATATATATATATATATTTCTATGTAGATACTGGTTGTTTTACCCTTTTTATCTCTCTCAACTACGAGTTTCTCTTATAGTGTAATACCACTCATATGCATGTTTATTATACCCTTAGAGCTAGTTTCCAACCTGTTGCCTAGAAGATGTGGTACAAAGGTAGTCACCACATATCTCCCCTCATTATGGTATCATTGTGAGGAGTGGTTCATGATAAAACTCATCAATTTTTAATGGAATATCCATTAAATTTTAGGGACTGTTTGTTTATGGGGGAAGAATCTGACACCATGATAATTTATGATTTATTTCCTCTTAAATAAATTCAATCTCTTCTATAGCCTGTTTTCTACTTTTTGGTATTTTTAGTTTTTCATTTAGTTTTTTAGTACGGTATAACATTGAATATTTTCACTTTGGTTTTCATTTATATATATGTATATATATATGCAGGTAGTTGATTAGGTTGTATATTACTAGTTAAGGGGTTTAACAAGTGTTGTTTTGTCACAATGGACACTACTGTCTTTACATATTTTGTATTTGTAGTTTTTCATTGAGTTTTTCAGTACTACATGGCATTTCATATTTTCACATTGGTTTTCATATATATATATATATGTCCAATTAGATGTTATTTGTTTGAACCATTTTAACTCTCACTGTTGCATGTTTCTTTTAGAGTGTAATACCTCCCATAAAAAAGTTTACTATCCCCTTAGAGATAGTTCCCAACCTATGGCCTATTGGAGGTGGTACCTAGGAAATCACCATCGCTCTCCCCTTATTGTGGTAACACTGTGGGGTTGGGTTCATGACAACACTGATCAGTTTAAAAGGAAATATTAATGAAAATTCATGGAATACATTTTCTATGAGGGATGAATGTGTCACCATGAAAATTTATGATTTATTTCCTTTTCAAAAAATTCAACCACTTCTATATCTTGAAATGTATAGAAATATAGTTTTAAATGAATCCCAATAATCGATTAAAATATTATTCAAACATTACCGTTAGAACACAAATGTAATTTTGGATGATATGAATAGTACTAAATAAATTATGGCATGTAGAAAATAGTTTAAATTGTTTTATATTGATTTATAATACAATAATATTCATTTTTATGAAAAGTTAATGTTCATTGATTTTTTTAAAATTAAAATTATCTACACTTTGCGAACATTATTTATATTTTATGTTACCAATTTTAAAAAAATTTATTGGTAATGTTTATTTCATTTTTAAAATCCAAATATAAAAGTTATCTTTGTGTTAAATTTTTTGGATTTTTCTTAAAAAATTTATATTTCAATTAATAATAGAAAATAATGTTTTTATTGAAAAAATAATATTTGCTTAAATTATTAAAAATATAAATTGTAATATATGTTGTATTTATATTATTATCAGGTCAATTATGTTACAATTTATATAATTTAGGATGTTGGGATCAATTTTATGTAAAATTTCAGGGTAAAAACATACCGTACGTATGATAATTTTCACATTGAAAACCAAGTTTTTCATCTCGTACATGGGAATAATTATAAATCAGATTCTACCACAAATATAAACTATTTTTTTTAAAATTTATTTAATATTATTAATTATTTAAATTTATATTATCTAATATTGTCGACATAATTTTTCACCTTTTTGAATAGTAAAATCAGTAAAATTTAAATAAAACTGTTATGTTAGAAAATGATTTAATTGTGGATTATTCTTGGAAATTAAGGGTTAAAATGACATAACAACTTGAAAAAACACATTTTAATGACATATTTAGATCGGATACACTGTATGGGTTGATAATCACTCATTTTATAGTCTTTTTAGATGACAAAAACATGGGTGTAATTTATTCAATTAAAAATATCCATTCCTTTCATCTACACCACTTTTAAATGGACACCCCAATCCACATCTATTAAAATGTAAGAACCCAATTTGGTTGGTTAATAACTACCCAAATCACATCCCTACATTCCACCCATATAATAAGAAGCCTATTTTGATCAAAAATACAACACATGAATTATTTTGGTGTAATCTACAATGTCTATACAAGGTCAACACTAAATATTTTCCCAAGATGGTATGTTATATAGTCTCAATCTTGAATCACTATATGTTAGAGGATTCATAATATAATTGAAGGCATGTGGTGTGTTTATGGGGAGAAAATGTACTCATTTCAGAGTTATATAGTGGTAAAAATAAAGAACATCAAGTATTATAAATAGATAAATAAACTAGAAAAAAGATAAATATCTATTGAAATAGTAAATAAAAAATTCTCAAGGAAATATAATATATAGAATTATTTTTTTCATGTATCTATAAAGTGGTAAAGAAGGTACACATGCATTTAGTAAAATACATTTATGAAAAAACCAAAAGTCAAAAAAACAAAATCTCTTGATAAGATAATAAGAGTATCATGGTTCTATGCTCCCCTTATCCTAAAAAAAGAAATCCAAGACTTGTGTAGTAGGTGCTTTCCATGATCCCCATATGAATCCATGAATTCAATCAGGTTAACCAATAATGATGAAAATAAGGTGTGAGATATCATGTAGTAGGCTACTAGCAAAGGTGTTTATAAAAATTCCCGTTTATGCAATATAAAAAAATGATATGTTAATTATATCATAAGTATAATTGTAAATTAAATAAGGGTTCAAATATTGAAAGAGTCTACCTATCAAAACATGTTTCCATGTGAACCAATACGATGAAACCATATATCGGGGATAGTGTAAAACATAAATATACATGTGATACTTTCCAATCCAACTAATGGAGTAAAAAAACCTAACAAGGGATATATGTGAAGCATAGAATATTATTCACATAGGCCTTGACATATAATAAATTGTAAATATCCAACCAATAAAAATTTAAAATATTGTGTCATCCACAATAGCCTCACAATGTATACATAAATTTTAGACAATGATGGGATGTATCAAAGGTTTAAAGACCAAATGATCATCATTGAGTCCAATGGGAATCTTAATGGAAATCGTCAATGACATGGGAGGATACCTTGGAGCATTTCAACATAGTATGTCTAATGGGAGTCTAATATAAATGGATAAAATGGGTAGAAAGTTCCCATTCATCATACAAAATTATGATCTAAGGAGTATAATGGTCTAGGGTATCCAATACCATAATCAAGACATGTGTATAAGAAATTTATCTTGCATCATATAAATAGGGATCATAGGATCTCGTCCAAGGAAACCACTACTATAATCAATTCATCAATCCATTTACTATTTAATGTACACTAATCCAAATCTTTTGAGTATATATTACTCATTTGCAAAATTAATGTTTAAAAATTTAAATAAATTCACATCATGTCGTTACTAGAAAATAAGGCCTCAATTCTATCTAATCATCTCATTTAATTTTATTCAATTTATAATGTCTTCCTCTAATAATAAAATCACCAATAGACCTAGTGGGAAGTATTATAATGTCTTCCTCTAATAATAAAATCACCAATAGACCTAGTGGGAAGTATTAAATAAGAAATATACAAAGGCAAATCCCATGGGTGGACAAGGATTGGGATAAAAAACTCCAGCTATGACAATGTTAATAGTGGGGAATAAAAACAGGTTCGAACTCATTTTATTAATGAATTGAAAACATTATAGGGAAAATTTAGGAATTTATGGATTGTGGAACAACTAAATATATGAATATATATTTCTAAATCTTTATGGAACGATATATAACTCCTACTGTAGGTATATAGTGCTGTAATAATACATTATCGAACTCTAATTTGTTCCAGATCAGATGAAAAACAATGAATGGATTAATAGCCTAAAAATAGGGCATATTATCTTAAACCAAAATTGACCATGAATAGAATGAAAGATAAATAATGTCACATGTTTTATAGATAACATACCACTATGGATTCTATTTTAAAAACAGAGTTCGGATCAAGATTAGTATGAAAAGTAACACCAAAACCTTTCATAGGATTGTTGTAGATCAACAACTGGAGAAGAAGAAGGCCTACTGTAGATAATTAAAGGAAAATATAGGAGGGATTAATCTTTTTACTTATTTAGGGGAAGAAATTTAAAATACAACATTTAAACCGGGTCTCACAGGTGGTTGAACCTTGAATCCTTCTCTGGCTCAAGTGGGACACCACACAATTGTGGAATACAGTAGAAAAAACTCTATGATGACTATGTGTTAAGAATCTATAAAAAAAATTGAGAACCCATATTGTAATGAATCTTCAGATGCATGGTGTTTATAAAAATTTATTCATTCTATGTCCCTCACTCTAGATATTTTGTAGTTACTTCTAACCATGTGTATTAGGTCACAAAATTTCTACTAATTGTGTGGCATAACTTCCTTTTCCAAAAACTATTCCTCCACAATTCGAACTGGACCTAGACACCCAATAAACAACCATAATCTAGAAATTCCTTTAAACAAGGTTATAAAAATTTATTTAAATAAAAAAATAAAATATATTCACCTCACAAAAAACATTAGATCATATGTAATCCTAAGGATGCTATCTGAAGAAGATGTAACATTCCTAAACAATCATTTTTATTTTAGTTATTTGTTAAAACCCATAAAATATTATTAAATCATCAATGTATAAAATTAGTATCTCCCATATACAAATATTTTATTATGTTAATGGAATAATTTATTTAAGTATCCTCTTCCACCAAATGAGAAATTGAACTGTCAAACATGTGTATTGTAAGATACCGCTGCACGAACCGATTTAATTCAGTTTCTATAAACACATTTCTTGAATAGATATAAATATGTGTTTAACACTTTTTATTATATATTTAATGTTAATAATATGATTTTTTATAACATAATCCTAATTATGTTCAATTTTGTTTAGAATACATTAATGTCACTCGGTTATATAGTGGACTACTACCATACAAATAGATGTAATTCGATTTTCACATACACTTTACATGGAATGTAATAAGGCTAAAAGAAATTAATTTATTTTATATATATGATATGATATTGAATTAGGAAAATATATGTGTCACCCACTTCCATGCCCTTTTACTTGTTATGTGGATGATGTCATCACACATGCATATATATAGCTTATCATCTCTAAAAAGAGATATTGTTCATTTTCCATGTCCAATTATCATAAATGGTTCAAGAAATTTATATACATTGTAAATATTAAGTTTAAATCATTAATATAATTTTACATATTATGGTTTTTTATCCAATAGACATGAAATAAACATTAATTAACAAGACATGCATGAGAAAACAAAGAATTTAATACTCAAAACATTGAAAATAATGATATATTATTAACAAAAGGGTTGTAAAATAAAACAAAACAACAATACTTGATAGTTTTTGGGAAAATATTGTTCATTAATAATAAGAAAACTTACTTAAAAAAATTCAATCCCATTAAATTAATGGTTGGCATGAGGCAAGGGACAACATCACAATTTTACTTTATTAAGAAAGTTTTATTATTGTGCATCTAATTTATGTTATATGATATACATAATAACCATTTTACATGAAATATATTAAATAATTCATAATTAATATTATTTTATGTTTTAATTTGAATTATTTCATATAAGGTTATTTTACATCATATTTACTAAATGGTAAAAAATTTCAAATCACTATTTATTTTCATTGGGTATATTACATCTTAATTGAATTTAATATTCTATGATTATGTTTATAATGATATTTTATTAGCTTATATTGTATTATTACTTTTCTAGGTGGATATACATTTTCTACACATAATAATATCATTGGTTAATTCTGACTTCAATGTTATGATCACTATAATGGATTTTGTTTCAGATTCTATTTCATTGAGATATATTTTTAATATCCACCTATTTACATTTAGGTGGTTTATATACTCCCCCTTGAAGTATATAACATGAAAAATATTTATTCATGAAGGTAAATGATTCAATCCATGGTTATTTATATTTTTTATCATGGATATAAATATTGAAAAATCATATACCATTCTTATATATAGTGTTTATTTTGAAAATTAATTTGATTAATTGGGAAGTTATTTATAAATATGTTTTATTCACTCTATATATATTTTATTTGATAAAAATCCAATCATGAATTTAATATATTATTCAATAAATGTGGAATGTTTTTTTAAATGTAGTGATGGGTGGGTCCCGGAATTATATAACCCCTCAATGCATCAACATGTCTCATAAAAAATCACTTAGAAAAATTAAATGTGATTCTACCTATAGTTTTAAACAATCATTGGAATAGTCTTTCTAGTAGAGGTATGATGATGAGTGATATCATGAAATACAATAATTATGTATTTAATTCATTTATAATTCAAATATTTTTATCATCCCTGAGATTTTCCAATGTTTTTATATTTATTTTTTTTATTTCTCAAATTATAGATTAAGATCCATGCGTTTTTAGTTATTTACCTTTCCATATTGATTATTAATATATTATTAATTGTATACAATTTTTTATATGTTATTTTTGTTTAGTTATTTATTTTTTGATATTGATTACAATTTATAGATTCGTGATATCTTCCACTATACCAAAACCATATAGTGTATTTGATCTCACATTTATTAGTTTTCATTTCCCCATGATATGAATAATAAATATTTGAAACTGTTTCCATTATTGAATCTCAATTACCATTGTTTTGTTTTGTTGTATTTTATATTCTCAATGTAAAATGGTAATCATTTATATATTTGGTTCTCCAAAACTACTAAACTAATTTTACATTTGGGATTTTACCCGACTGTTTCTATGCCCCTATAATAATGTAAGATCCATCATCATTTTACGTGTGGCAGTGTTGTGATATTATATATTTTACATATTTTATTCAAGATAAGGATTTTTATGTAAATTATTTATTAATCATGAGGTAAATTATCCCAATTATTCAGTTTTATATTATAATGGATGAAATATGATATTTATAATAATAATCCAACCATATGAAATATCTTATATGATATGGTTACTAATAGATTGTCTATTAAATTTTACCATTAAGTAAATAATTTTTATTTCATATGAAATGATATATTATGTAATAAAAAATATAATAAAGAAAATTTATTTTTGAAAGAATTACTAAAATGTATTTTTAGAATAAGATATATTTAAAGAATTAAAAATAGGTGATTTCACCAGTAAAAGTTAATGTGAATATCACATAATTTCATAATATATTTTATGAATTATTGATGAATAATAGTTTCAGTGCAAATATTTATAATTATAGATGTTAAGAAATAACAAGAAATAAAATGTTAATATTAATTTTTTTTGAACTTGTTGGTATTGATCATTAATGTAATGTGATATTTTTTAGAAAAAAAATTTCATTAAAATCATATCATTATATTTTATTAATAATAAATATTCAAATATTATGGTCAACAAGTTGATGCTTTGAATTATTGATTCACGCCTAATATAGAGTAATGGAATCAAATTTAGTATAAGTAATGTAGTGTATATACTTACATGTATTTTCTCAATTGCGGCATGTCAAATTCAGTCATGTCAAAAATTTGATAACATATTATCTAATTGTTATTTATATATGTATTTATGAAATCAATTCAATTTTTTTATTGTGGTTTTGAAATTTAAATTCAATTAAATAAAACCAATATGCATGAAGATGAAAAATAGAATAAATTTAAAGAATAATGGTCTTATTCCTAGGGTTGTATACAATTGTTATTTAATTATTTATTATTTTCGACATTAAATTTGAAATTCCTTTTACATTATGATGGGATTTTAAATATATTCAATTAATGAGAATTTCTCTTTCCACTGAAATCTCCTTAATAAAAAAGGATATCTTGCTTCAGTAGAAAGTAGGAATGGATTTGTAATTCGTTGTGTGGTGGAAGATAATTTTACCCATGCAATTCAATGTATTTCACTAAAAAAATGAATCCTAGATGTAAATAATTTCAATAAAAATAATAATGAACATTATGAATCCTTCCCCTAGGACATGACAAACGTTAGTCACCTTCCATTCACAATGTAAATAGATAACATAGGGTGGAGACAGAAGGGATACTAAATGAGATTATTTTTGGATGTGAAAGTATGATATATGAAGAATGGTTAAACACATAAATTAAAACAATGATTTTTCTTTACAATAAAACAAGAATTTAAAATAAATAATAAAATGAAAAACTAAATCGAAAATACATTGATAGTGAAACTTGTTGTTAGATCCTCCAAGGGATGAATAATCTTGAATATTATAGCATGTATTCCTATTTATAGGAGTATAATATTCTTGGGTTCTATAATTGGGATGATATATGTGTCAACATATCATCAAGGGGGTCTCGAGGCCATAATGTGTGTATTCACCACAATTTACATTGAATTTTACCATTTATGATCTTTTCTGATAAATTCACAATGTGTAATTTATATACAAGATGATGATTATGTAGGACAATGCAACTAATTTATAAAATATTTCACATCGTGAAAAGTTGATTAACAATATATAATGTGCTTGGTCGGATTTGTCACGACATGTTTCACCTTTAGTTACATGTTATGAATATCATATACATAATATGTGATATTTTTTTCAATAAATTTCACTCTTAATCATCTTGGTTATTTTTTTATTTTCTATGTCACAAGTCCTTAACATTTCCCATCATCTTGAGCTATCATATACATCATCAGATCATCATTATTTTGCTTCTAAATTCTAGTGTCATGCCGCACCATGTGATCAACATGCTCTATTAGTTTTTTTTATCATTTTCCAAAAACATTTGGTATCCTACCATAAATAAACCAAATATTAAATTATGGAATAAATAATAAATTGAAGTTTAATAATATCATGTTTTATAAATATATATTCTTAAAAAATATGACCCTATGAGTTATAAAAAATGGTATGTTTATTATTTAAAAATCCTTTATTTATATATTCAATGAATTAAAAGAGACCATTGAAAATATTTATTAGATAATCGCATATTACTGTTTAATGGTATAGATATAGATGTAATTAAATTAAATAAACCAAATGTGTAGCAAACTAGAAAGCTTCTCTAGGAGACTATTGTAAGGGATATAACCAGATGTGTCCAAACAAATTATATCTTCATGTTATCAATACTTTATATTGGTCAAATATATTTCATAGTGGGTAGTGATAATTAATGACTTATTATATGTAATAGAGTTATTTTTAATTTATTTTAATCATTGGGTGTTTCAAGTTGTGATTACTTGTGAATATTGGTCTGAGATGATTTAAAAAAGAGGCATAATATTTTCTCAAGAAAAATTATAGGATTTTTTTATTCTCGGTTACTCACTACATATATCACATAATGTTTCCTAAAAAGATTCATTGGTATAAAGGGGTAAATATTTTATAATGAATTTCTTTACATGATAATGAAAACATATCAATCCTGATAGAATTTATAACTTTTCATCATTGTTATATCATCCATCTAAATGAGTTAATCAGTGGGATTGGTATGTTATTGATCATATGATTCGATTAGGTTATACCAATATGGGAATTTACTTTTCAAATATGAGTATGAAATACAATGACATAGTCAATATAGATAAAATAATTAAATTTACATTCAAATATAATCAACATTTTATTATAATAATAATAAATATGTTTTGGGAATGCATGAAAGAATAGAAAATAAATTCCTCATTTATGGATGATTACCTAGATGAACATGGTTTATTTGGATCACTCCACATCCATCATTTCATTACTCATGTTTCTCCCCCAAGAATATATTTTCATATAGAGTCCTCTACTAAAATGGGTTCAATCCTCATTTAAATCATTAATATATCAGAAAATATCTATCACTAATCAATTCATATGACGTATGTAATAGACTCACCCAAAAATAGTTTATATCAAAACATACAATCATTTTAATATAAATTTAATACCCATCAAATAATGAAAACAATATATTTATTTCCATAATACTAAAAAACATTCACTATATCATCAAATCATCATTAGTGTATTCAATTAAAATTTTATAAATTAATCATTATTATAATCATAAACCATGAAGAAAAATTGTAAATATGGTAACATTGGATAATATACCCAAAAAAATTATAATATGCATCAATATATGTGGTTATAGATAAGGAAAATACCATTATAAGATCACTATCACATTTATTGAGGAAGATAACCTTTTTCATTAAAACTACAAATTTAGAATATAAAATTTTCAAAATATTAAGGAATAAATTTTCTTTAAAGATACCAAGGTAAAATATAATATATTCATCAATGATTATAGTATTCAAGGTGGTCGATAAATCAATTTATGTGATGAAAATTAATATAAAACTTCGTTTAACATTGTTTGTAATAAATCATAAGCAAATTTTACAAAAACAATAAGACGATTCAGTTAAAACATTTTTAAATAAGGTATAACATGAGTAAAATTTACATTAAATAATTTAGGGAAATATAAAAAACATTTTAGAAAATATATTAGAGAAAATATAGATGTAGAATATATGATTCCATACCATAGAGAAAAACTAGGTCAGTTTTCCATAAAACCTATCTTTTGGCCTATTGAGTTCATCAAGAGAGAAAAATGGCGGAAATAAATGGGATAAAAAATAATAATCTTAGATTAATATAAGACATAAGTTTTTGGACATATATATTAAACAATTTCATCATCATTAAATTGATGCACAAATAATCTTGATAAAAATGAATATGTAACATAAAACCATTACCTCATGTTTATATATCATCGTATGTTCTATAAAATACCATATATTAAATTTATATTAAATAAAAAAATTCAAAATAAATATATTCATACTTATAATTGAATATAAATATTAATTATAACATATTTTCACATCTCATTAATAATCATTCATTATCTTCAACATTTCATCTATCGACTACATTGTTTATCATGTATCATTATAGTTTTGTGGTTATGGTCCTTGAAATTTGATCCTAATTCCTTCCTATAAAAATTTTAAATCATGATATAAGTATCATATAAATATCATTATATGTCTATTTATATCCATTCATAATAAATAGTGATAAAAAATGAATTATATAACTATATGGACACGTTAGTTCATATACACATGATTGGCGTTTCAATTTTTTGACGAATTGAATAAAAGGAATGTAAATATTAATTCATATTTAATAATTCATTATTTTAAAATATATATAATATATAATCATTTAATCAAACATAATTATTATCCATGAATGAATGTGGTGGAAAATTAATCACATCGATACATTGAGGTGGTAGTCAACATGTAATAAAGAGCAATACTTTCAGGTACCATTTGATTGAGAAGAGGTGTTAATTTTTCTTCCATAATCATATTAACATATTAATATAATTATAAAAATTTAATATTTATTTATTAATTGATATCAAATTATTTTAGATAATATAAGACAAAGTAAAATTAAAATAGCTTGGTTAATATCTATAAATCTTCTTTGAGAAACCTCCTTTGGCTTACTACTTAAGCCTTGAATGAATGGACATAATAGAATACATGAAGATATATTTTTATTTGAAGTAATATTGGAAGTATTTTGATAATTTCAAGTTTAAAATTGATGGCACTAATTTTGTGAATAATTATGGAATAGGGGAGCACAATTATAAGTGAGCGGAGTGACAAACATAGAATTTCATAAAATATTTCAATGATTTAAGTTATAATTTAAAGGAATATTACTCAAATAACCCATTATTAAAAATATTGATAATACAAGTATAAATATTGTTTTATATATTAAATTTTTTATTGGTTTGGGTGGAAATCCTACCCTTTTATCATGGTTATCCACTGGTTAACCCATTTTAACCCCAACCTTGTCAAAAAGAATATTAATATTTTTAATATTAATTATGAAAAAAATTAGTTGATACTAATAAATATTATTAATTAAGATTTATAGAAATATTAATTAAAATTTAATTAATTAAACTTCAATAATTAATTGAATTCTATTTTAATCAATTTCATAAAACATGATGAAAATACATTTTTTAGAATTGAATTTTGTAGGGAAAAGTTAATTTACATCAAATACATTACTTATAAAAAACATAAAATTGATGTTAAAAATATTTTATTAAATATATAATATATAAATTACTTTAAATCCCTTAATATTTTTATACAAAATTAATATATTTTGACAGAAAATAGTGCGTATATAAAAATAGATTTTAGAAAAATTTCTTCTTATGTGCATAAAATTATTTATAAAAAACAAAATATATTTATTATTGCAAATTAATTAGTATTATTATTTATAATTAAATGAAAATTATTACACATTTAAAACAATTATAAACATAATTGGAAATTCCTTCAAAAATAAATTAAAAATTATTTGAAATCATTATATTTTCTATTCATTGAAAAACAAATATTTTAAAAATAATCCTAAAATTTTTCCCTATTAAAAATTGAAATGATGAATTTGAACATTATGTTAAATTTTTTATTAAATTGTTTATAATTTTTTATAAATTTTTATACATTATGTGTGAAGAAATGAAATACAACCCATTTTTAAAGAAAAATATTTCAAAAGTGTAAAATGAATATACTCACAATTTGTACATATTTATTACACATTAAAAAAATTATATTCACATAAACCATTATTAATATACTCCTTGATGTTGTTATAAATCTTAATAACCATAAATTTAATGTATATGTTATAAATGTTTACTATATAATGGTTCATATGGATTTTGGGTTGTGTGTAAGCAAGAAACAATATTTTCAATGTTTTATTTCAAATTAAATACACATAAAATCGTGGTGGGATATTGAAAGATTATTTTTAATTTGATATAAATGACCTAAACATTTCATATAAGACTATATGTGACTAAACCACACGATAATTTAAAATTAGTTCAAATACCAAGATATAATCGGCCTATAGGCTTCTTATTAGTACAAATCCATAATTTATATTGTAACTGTCATGTAGGACCCTTCTAATGGTGACCTATAGAATTAAGGACATCCAAAAACAATTATTAATCCACTATAAGCCCTCTATGTATGTTCATGAGTCCTTCGTGAGATCATTTGTGCCCATATCGATGCCATCGAGGTCGTCCTCCCCATTCATGTTCACTATCACACAACCTCAATGTCACCATCATAGATCACCACCTCCTCGTTCCCATTGATCAAACAACATATGATAACCTTTCATACCCGCTAAATTTGGTTAAAAATGAGTTTAAAATTATTTTCGAACACAATATTATTGGGTTAATTTCAATAGTCGAGTAAAAGAATAAATAAACAATAAAAGAGTCAAGTGTGTTGAATAACACTTCTATGGGAGACCACGATTTTCAATCAAATTAAGCCTTAATACGATGTAAATAGGGTAAAAAAAGTTCAAGAAGAAATGAAATGAATCTATAAATGATTTTTGTCATTTCATGGATACAATAGAGGGGTTAAATTATGGGTATTTTGGAATAGAACATGCGCCTTTTTATTTGTGAGGAGAGGGGAACACATGGAATAATATAAATGTTTTATATAATATGAAGATACTTTATTATAAAAGTACAAATAATGGGTTAGGAAATATAATTTATAATATGATAATATAAAAATTTATCCAACCAGTAATATCGATACTTGATTATGTCTGATTTTTACCCTTCCCTCTTAATGTAACCCCATTAAACCCATTTTTACCGTAACTATGGAAGGAATTCTTATTGTTATTAGTATTTATTATAAAAAAATTAAAGATAGATCAAAAAAAAGATTAGAAATGATGTCCATAAATAAGTAATAAATTTCATATGATTCAATTTCAATAAGTGGTAGAAAATAATTTTAATATAATCATGCTAAATGAAAAGATTTTCTTAAAAAATTAATTTATTAAAATATAATTGTCTTTAATCTAATTGCACACCATTAAAACAATATTAAATTAATCTGAAAACATTTTAACAAATATATAGTATTAAATATCATAAAAACCATTCAAAAATAGTGATTAAATATATATATATTATGATAAAAACACATTTCACACATAGAAGATGATTTTTAAAAAACATTCCTCTCTTCCTTCAATGAATTATATTTTCATTTATAAATATTGACAACCAATTAATCTATATTATAAATGTGAATAAAACAACTTTTCATAATTTAGTTATTTCTATTAATACCCACAAATATAATGTATAAAAAATAATTATCACAACAAATAATATTATTTTAATAGTATATGGTGGTTGGTCTAAACATGCTATTACATTTTACATTTCATATGGAAAAAAATGAAATGAAATATAGAAAACAATATTCGATTTCAAGATTCTACCCCCATTATATGAATTTATCCCCCAAAATTTGATCACTATTATATTAAAAACTAAAGATACTTCTACATCATTACATCGTCATGTTCTCAAATGACTTTCTTAAATTTATGGTTTCACAAAAAATCATTCACCAAGTGAGCTACTTATTCCACAACAAATTATCTCTTCTATATATAATCTAAGTAGGTTGTTACTCATAAGATATTTCATTATCTAGTGGTATGACCATTCTGTTTAGTATATGTGAAGGATAATGTATTTATTTATTTGTTATATATACATGGAATACAACATGAACATGATAGAGAATTGGTGAAATCACCAAGTGATAAGAAACAAGGATGATACAACCAAAAATTTCATGGGAATTGAGATTTTTTGGATATTATTATCATTATTATTATATATCTTAAGATTATTTAAATTAAATATCCATAGGAACACCTTGTCAATAAATTTCAACATTAGATCTCACTAACGATTTTCAGTGTAACATTTTTATTCAAATTGAGCATAATTTGTGTGTTACTAATTGTCACAAACATTCTTTACCATTTCCTAATCTAGATCAAGACTATATGATTATCATTCTCATAAATAATTCAATTATGTTTGCGTTATACACTTCCATATGTATATATTTTTTAAGGACACATATGAATTATTGGGTGAAGGATACTATTTTAAGAAATCTCTACAAAAAAATGACTTTAACCAAATCAAATTTTAAATGAATATATAATGATTTCAATATATCCTCCGTAGATTTAATAGACCCCTAAAAAATACCATAATATATGGATGATATGTATTCCTAAATATCAATCCCTTATTCAATAACTACTGATTACTTTTTACAGAACATCATGTCAATCCCTCAAACACAACCAGATACAATATCATGTGGTGATCCATGAAAAAATACCAATAAATTAATTTATATCTTGAAAATATGATCAATAGAACAATATTTTATGATTATAATAAATATTTATTACTTATTAATGATAAAACAAAAAAACTATCATTATTTCCTCAACATTTTTTTGAGGATTTCAATGAATAAATCCTTAGTGATATTCCCATTTATATTATAGTGTGGTTAATGGTTGAAACATCCCCCTATTAATTTTTCAATCATACATAACATGAATAAATATTATTTATTATTATAAAAACTATTAAATATAAATTTTCAATGTCCTACCAACATAAATACAATTTCACATCACTATACATATTCTTGTTTTTATGATGAATAGAGAATGATGAGCAATTAGATTCATCAAGAAGATCCATATTGAAATATCATATTTTTGTGGAGAAAACTACATTCATGAACCTTATCATTAAATTAAAATCAATTTCTATATCATGAATATTACTCACATTCATATATTGTTCTATATCATCATTCTTATCTTTCTTAATCCCTATAATGATGGACAGTTAAACACTAATCTAAGATATATAAGATCATCCCCTTTATAACTATTTTATTGTCAATAGTATATAAATACATAATTATTCGGTCTCTATCAATTCATATCATAAAATATAGGGCATTTTAAACATAGAGTATCATCCACCTTATTAATTGATGAAGTATTGCACTGTAGTGGGTCGTCATATAGTTTAATAAACTCCAACCATCATTTGAAAATATTTTACTTCTTATTTTGAATATATTCATAAATATTTAATGGTATATATATATATATATCTCACCATTCACTACAAGGATAATTTTAGAATATTTGAAATTCTTATTTTACCTTTTCTGGCTCCAAATAATTTTTGGGAATTTTTATAATAATATTTCTATTAAAATGACTAATATGTTATCACCATGCAATTATACATATGGAAACATCACATGAAATTATTATATTTACCTATATAGATTATAAACCCTTATATACTGTATGGTAGTTTAACTATTGGTGCACTGACAAAACATCTTTTCATCTTAATGATATTTTATACTAATTCATCAATATAAATGAACATAGATCCATGAAAATACGAATTGTTTATTATATTATATTTATATGAAATATTAATAAAAATTAAATTAGTATCCATACAAGAAATGAAAATCATGGATCTTGATCACTGTGGTGGTTATCAGCCATTATTAGATGACTTATATCTTTAAGGGACCCACATATATACGCTTTAATGAGATTTTATGGCCCTATAATGAAAAATTATGTTACTATAATTCATACATGTTGAATTTGAAATAAAAATTCTCTCAACCAATATCCAACAACACATTCGTCATTTCAAAGTCATACACTTCATTTATCATGGTATATATAATAATATAATCTATAATTACTACTAAAAATTGATCACGGTAATATTTGAAGAATCTATTCACTATATATATGAATATGGTGGGGGAAATTTATATGTCTATATAGAATAAATTTATATTTATATCTTATATAACATTTATGAGTTTTTAATGATATATCCATGTTCATGGTCTTATATGAGCGATATATAAAAGTAATGTTAATCATAGAAAAGTATTAAGCTCTACAAAGTTGATCAAACTATTCATTAATTTAGGGTAGATGATATATTTCCTTGATAATGATCTTGTTATGTTAGAAATAAATAACTAAATAAAGAACTAAAAATATTTTACCCTTCATATAGGGAATATATATACCTCATGGTGATGAATTATAGTTTAATATACCTTATGAACATTATCCTAGAGGTTTGTTATAAAAACCCTTAATTCAATTAAAATGATTCTATATGGAGTCTTTAAAATTTGTGTGATTCTAAGAATAAGTTCAATTGAAAACACAACATCACTATTTGGGGTAAGACATTGAATGTAATTTAAAAATAAATCAACATATTCCCGAAATAAAGGAGTACATTTATTTTTGAGTGTCTTCCCTACTATTAAAGATAAATATCCTAAATTAATTAGTAGGGATCCAAATATTATAGATGTAATTTCCATTATTTTTCATATTAATCATCCCAACAAAGAATTATCCATGGATGGTTCATAATATAAAATGTTATTTCCCTTCCTTATAAATTAATATAGGATTTTTATAATGAAATTTATTCCATTCTCAAAATAAAATCTATATTAATTCATAGGATAATCACATGATTAAAAGGAATAATCTACTAATGTATTTCCTCTTCATTCCTCAAATTATTATATTATTAAAACCAATGGGAAGAATCTAGGAAATTATAATTTTTGGTAGAAATTCAATTTTTTATTACCTTTCAGATAATATATTGCTAAATTTCCATGGAATATCAAAATAAATTCTTTTGTAAACACAATAAAAATATTCCTAATGTAAATACTAATGGGAATCATGAACAACTATAGAAATAAATATAAAAATATGAAGAATAAATGAGTAAAGATCATCAATCGGTAGATTAATATTTCAAAATGTTTAGTAATATTTTTAGAAAAATGAAATGTTTTGTTTAGAAATTATATATTTCATAGTGGTGTGAATGATATTGTGTATCCAACCTTGTAAAATTATTTTGTTTATATTATACCATTAAAATGGATTATTAGGTATACTTTTTATTAATGTCATACGTAACATTATCAAATCTGATGACATAAGGAAGTCAAATGTCACCAACACATAAGGGTAAGGATGAAACTGAAATCTCTTTTAAAACAAAAAATATGGATAAAAAAATAATGAAGATGAATAGAGTTATTGTGTTTTTTGTTTATATGTCAACCCAAATGGAATTTTCAAAAAGTATATGTCCCTATTATCAGAGAAATTTAGAAATGTTAAAAGAATGTATTATTGGATTATTATAAAAAATTAGTCATCGATAGAGATATTAGATAATTTTTTTGAAAACTATATTATAAATAATAATAATTATGTTTGTGATGATGAATAATAAATTACAAGAATATCCTTGAAAAAGAAAAAAATATTTAAAAACCTAATTTTATATATAATGTTTTATATTTCTCAAAATATAATTTAGATAAACTTATTATCTATTTATGAGTATTCTGATGCTATTTAAAATGAATATTTCGTTATTAGATAATGATGAAATTTTCCATAGTTATAAAGGTATTTTTATTTGATGTAAATAAAAAGTGATTGTGTTTTAATTATTAATTAAATGGTAAATCAATGAGTATCCCTCAAATAATTTTTATATGTTGAATAATATCATAAACATTATAAATGAAAATAAATCAACCATAAATATTGAATATTTTCATGAATTATAGTATTAATAAGTAAAAATTTAAATTAATAATTTCAATATATTACATGATGATGACAAGTGACAAAAAATAATGGTAGATTAATTATTTGAATAAACTTAAGTGCGAGATTGAATTTGTTAAATAAAAGTTTACGATAGCTAGAGAGGAAGTGCACAATTTATTATTAATAATTATAAATTATTTTTTTGATATTAGATTAGTATTTAAATATTTTTTTAGAATGTTTCATAAAGTGATGATTATCCAGTTGAAAATAAAACATAAAAAATATAGGATTAAATTTTTTTTTAAAATGATTGAATGGATCAAAAGAATATAATAAAAGTGAATAAGTGTATAGTTTTATAAAAATAATGTCAAAACATATAAATTTAATAATATTTATTTTTATTGACTTTCATAATTTTCTTTAAAAATTATATAATATATTGGTGAATTATATAAGGAATGTGGTAATTTTTTAATATTTAGACAACATTTTATATATTTAGGAAATATGTATTTATATAGTTATTTTTGAATATGTGGAGGATTTAAGAACTTGGAAATAACATTTTTCTTTAGGTATGAGCATTATTATTATCCTAAGAGGTTTTGGATGTAACGTTTATGTGGTAGTCATTCCTCTCAAAATATTAATGTTCAATAATGTATTGAAAATTCAGGGAAAAATAATATAATAGGTTTCTTAATATTGAGGATGTTTAAAGATGATGTCACTATATGGGTCATCATGAAAATGAATATATAATTTTTCTACAATCCCATCAAAATATACATTATAATCCCAAAAACCACATACAATAAATAAAATTTATTTGGAGAATGTTTTAGTTGTTGAATTATCACTAAAAGCATCAAAAGTGGATAATCATTTGATTATGGACAATCAATATTTATCTCATTGTGAAGGGGGTTAAATTGTTATAAAATATAACTAAATTTATATTTAAGGCTCTATTGCCTTTGATAATGATTATTCACTCAAAATTAATGGGTTTGGATTTATTATGATACAGAATGTTCATTTGAAATCCAATATTACATTATTTGTTTGTAGGGAAAAAGTAGAATTGTATTAGTGATTATAAGTTATGCAATGAAGTAAATAAAGAGATTATTCATAAGGATTACTTTTTTTCAAGAATACTTCATTTTTATGTATTTTTATATGATGAAATCATCTAATGGGTATATTAATTTAGCTTGGTAATGCAAAAAATCATACATTTAAAATGTGAAAGAATAAAATATTTTATTGAAGCGAAGGCTTAATGATTTATGTTAAATTAATTTTGGTAAGGCAACTAAAAAATTTAATGTTCATGAGTTTCATATGTTGAAAACATAATGGAACTGGATTTTTATTTTATATAAAAAATCAATGATGGTATATTCATTACACAATAATATAGTGATTAAATATATTTATCCATTGGATATTTTCCACCATTACAAATATAAACATATTATAATGAAATCAGAAAATAAATATATGTTTATATTTTCAGTAAATTAGTACATATCCATAATTTTTGTCTCCTTGTTATAGAACAAAGGTCATAGGCTCCATAAAATCATGAAATATTCAGAAAAGGCATAGAAGGTGCATGGATTTTCATTAAAGAATATAGTGAGAGATAGTAGAGGATATAATTAAAAGAGAATATTTAATTCAAATCATGAAAATAATAATATTAACTATGTACCTATTACACCGTTTACACTACAAAAATATGTTTTTTAATACAATAACAGATTTTTAATTCATATTTCATATACCGTACTAAAAGAGAATGATAATTATTATAATTTTTTAAGGTAAACTATTGTGAAATGAGTTGACATTTAATATCATTTCACATTTTTTCCACAATCAGATATTTATAGATATTTAATATACAATAATATAAATCCAATCATAAAAAATTTAATGGAATTTGGTAGTCCTTGTTGAATCAATATTATCCAAGAAATACATTTGAAGTTTCATGAAAAAGTTTTTTTATTCATCCTTAGATATCCTCTAATTAACAGAGGTTATTTCTATTATACTAAAGCTACAATAAATACTAATGCAAATGTTTATTTAAAATTTTTGGAACATATACTAATAGAAGACGCAAAAAAATCACATTGTTCCCAAAGAAATGATGATAGAGATATTTTTGTTTAACAATGGGATGATCATTTTGAAAATTGAGAAATGTATGAAGGAATCCATGCATAATGTGATGAATCAACTTACTCTTGTGATGAGTAAAATCCCCACTAATCCCACATAAGCAATAAAAATAGATCTATATCTAAAACATGGCTGAGGATAGTTCATAGAAATATCAAAAAATAATGTAATACCCAATAATTTTTTATTAATTTTTTTTTAAAATTAATATTTTTGTGGAATACATTGTGACACACACAAGACCAAACATAAAAAATTCGATCCATATTGCAATATAAGTAAGATTATATCAGTAATAAATAAAAATATTTTATTAAATTAATATTCTTACATACTCATTTTTATTGATGAAATTATATGATTAGAAAAAAGATAATTATTGTGATATTTTTAAAATCATTATATGCCAGCAGGAATATTTTTCAATAAATTATTTTTAATGACATGTATTTTTAAAAAAATATTCTCTATAAATTAATTTATACTATTATATTTAGACTTAGTAGATGGTATATTTATATAAAATATTATTAATAAAACCAAATTTTGTAGGATCCATTTTTCAGTAAGATTAGTATTTCTCTATATTTTACATTTTCTTCTAAATGAGAAAATAATATTTTTTAAATATTAAATTATATTAAATATACTTAGTTATTGAATTCATAATTCACAAATTAACATATGGTATTTAAAGAGATCCTTTATTTTAATATATTAATATTAAATAACATTATTACAATACTTAAAAACATTACACAAACAAACACCCGAATAAAATAATTTTTTTTGATTCATTAGGAACATGGAGACCTAAATACTGGTACATAAGTGTGCTAATTTATCTCCCACTAGGTTCTTCTACACTAAAAACCTTATTCAATGAACCATTATTAATAAATATCATCAAATCCTAGGGAAATAAACAAAAAAATTATTAAGCTCAGATTCATAGTAAGGGTAATCAATGTAAATTTGTATGCATAAACATGTGAATAAGGGTATAATAATGTGATCATGATATCAGAAGATCATACAACACATACCAAAGATAATAAACATGAATCATGGAATAAATATTGTCATTTCATAATACATGAATCATAAGGGAAAAACAAGAATAATCATATCATAGGAATAAGGATTGAAATTTATGGTATGTCCATAATCATTGAAAATCATATGTCAAGGATTCCTAACAAGACCATCAAAACATATTAGGTTTTTCCTAATAACCCACGTACCTACGTTTCACTTGGGATACCCTCCCAAGAGCCCTCATGTTTTGGGCTTGGGAATTCCACCCATATACCCTCTTTAAGACTAAATATCTCATCTTGTTTGTGGAATGAGATTCTCCCCCATATACCATCTTGTTTCTGGTTTCAGATTCCCCCACCCTGTGTACCTTCTTGCATTCATAAAACATTTATCATTACCTAGTACACTCGAGGGAGATATATTTACCACCATTCACATTATTAAATCATACATACAAGTGTCAGATGAAAAATAAACATGCGATATACCATGACTCATAAAAATAAATTGGTTTCATAAACATCATATCACTAGTCTTGAAATAAAATGGGTATCAAAAGAAATTAATTATATCATAGCCTATGTGAAACATATAGTTTTAATAATCATTTAATCATAAAATAACCTCTTAAAGAAAGGTAAATTCATAATAATTTACCATGCCATAGCCTGTAAAAGTGAAACAAGTTTCATAATAATAAATGATCAGAATTTGGAAAGATTTTTATAATTATGTAACCAATGAAAGTGAAATAGTTTATCATAAACATCGTTCCATCAAAAAAACATTTAGAGAAATAATATTAATGGAACCATTGGATCATTTCACAAAAAGTCATGAGTAACACCGATGAATTTAATTTTAAAAGAAATTTTATTTTTAAATGTCTTTTAAAAACCTTTCTTTCACATAATATCCTTTATTATTTGATGTTTTGTTTCAAACAGAAAAACTTTTGAAAACCATTTTCAGGAAAAGAATCATGAATATTAATTATGTAAGTTGTGAAAAAAATTTAAAATCTATTCAAATGAAAACATATTAAAAAATTATATATAAATCCTAACAAGCTTTTGAATATTATTTCTATTAAAAAACATTAAAATCATATAAAATAATCTTTCAAAATCATATAAAAAATAAATTAAATTAAAAATAATTTTCAATGAAATGAAATTTAAAACAATAAATTTCCATAATGTTGGGAAATAATTTTTTTATAAAATATCTCATTATAATTTGGTAAAGGAATCTTTAAATGAATTATGACTATGAAAACATGTAAATCTATACATGTTGAACATTACATTAGCACCGTAAAATGTTTACAAAAGTAACTCGAGAAGAAAATGACAAGATGATTCATTTTAAAGAAATATTTTGCGTTAAAATTTGAAACATATGTACAAGTGACATTTTATGATAATATTATAATAATATAATATTTTAGGATTCATTTTATAAAACATGGTTTTGAAGGAACTCAAATTTCCAACCTGAGAGACATTTAAAGATAAACTATCTTAAAAACCCTTTCATAATCATCTTATGTTACAAATTGTGGGAAAATGGTAACATTAATTGGATGTAACATGATTGAATAAGGGGTAATAAAAACCATTAGATTTTATGATATATGTATCATAATATTTCATCAATAGGAGTATAATAAAAAAATAATCCTGATAATCGGTTAGATTGTAGCTATAAACCACTAACAATTTAGGAAATTATAAAAAAATTGAAATAATAGAATTTCATAAAGCTAAAAATATCATGAAATTTTGGATATTCATTATATAACATGTTAATGATATTATATATACATTATACAAAATATAGGTTCATAACATGACATTTGTCTCAAAGATTAAAATTTTAGAGAAAATCACTTTACGAATATGGTATCTTTAGAAACATAGATCCCATGAAATAAATATACTAAAATTGAAATGTAAATCCCCATAAATTTAATGTTATATATTATATAATATATCCATGGGATTTATACTCACCAAACAAAAGGAATGACTGTTTAATAAGGAAATAATCTCATGAATATAAAAAGTGGGATGAAATTCTCGTACCTTACGTCTTGACTCTCATCATATTCATAAATAAAATAAAATATAATACATGTAAGTATATTATAAATATATCTGAGAAACAAATTCTTATATATAATACCATATATGTTTTTATAATGACTTCATATTATGGGTTTGTTAATAATTTTTTTAAAGTTTCACTTCGGGTAATATCCACTTTGTTCTTCACGTATGCCAAAATTTTCAATGTCTTTGGTCCTTCTAATTATATAATGATTTGATGGAATTTATACCATGAAATAAATATACATTATATTCAGTATATGTTTATTCTAATAATATATTTTATATATAATTATGAAATGGAATACACCATCCAAGGAGACGATATGTTGTACGTACTCATGAATGCCATTTCCACTTGTATTTGTAATATTGAATATGAAAAATTAATGGAAATATAAAAACATATATAAAATAACACCATTATAATTATTATATCATATTAATTATATAATTTTACTAAACCCATCGTTAATACATACCATGTAGTGTGTGAATGAATCATATCACTTTGAGGGGGCGAAAGTCCACAAATCCTGAAATGAAATTTTCATATTTACATAAAATGGAATGTATAAATATAAGGGTTTAAATAGAATTATATAAGAATAAAGACATTATTAATTTCTTATATATTATATATGAATATATTTTCAATCATAATTCAAACCATGAGAGGTGGTAATGGTTGAATGAACAATCATCGTTTTGTGAGGCAGTAGTTAACCGTACACAAAAACAATATATCAATTTTCCATTAGATGGATGTGTGTGTACTTGTAGTTCAAACCCATAGAATAGAAACATCATGATATTTTGAGAATACTATTTTTATTATATTCATGGATTAATGATATTTAGGTGGGGATAATGAAAATATGATAAAGTACCATGATGAAGGACATTACCTCTTCATTGAGAAATTTCTTTTAGTTTTATCAAAATAGATTTATTGGATTTATTTATACAAAAAGATAGGAATAATGGAGTAAGGTTGGTATATTTAGATGTTTATTTGGTAAATATTGTAAGATCCTATGTGTTTTCATAGTTTTATGGAAGTTGGAGATGCATTGGCCTTTTATATGGGAGGTAATGGACACACTTGGTAATTTTTAACACATTTTATGTGTACCAAAAATTTTAGCTAAAAAAAGTCATCCCAGACCAACCTTACTAAATAATTTAATGTTAGTGGATGAATAATTTCAATAATTTGGTTGGTTTGAATGCCTATAGGTAATTTGGGCCTATATTTTTACGTTTTGGTCCTCTATTAAGCATATTTTTTTGGTCTTTATAATTAATTTTTATTAATTTCTAAAATATTTGTATTAAAAAAAGTTGAAATTATTCGAAATTATAAATTATGATTATTCCAAACAATTAATCCATTCATTCATATTTCAATCATAGAAGTGGTTGAAATTAATTAAATTGTAATCTGGGAGACATGATGGTAATGTATGTTTCTAATGTAAAAATGGTCAATAGTTTACTATTTTTTTTATAAAATTTCAATGTAAAATTGATTCCAAATACATAAATTTGATTGAATAATAAATTATTGATATAATGTGACTCTAAAACAAAAATAAAATATAATTTTACACTATTAATAAATTTTATGAAAAATAGTTTTCATTTAAAGTTCATTATCTTCCTATATTCATTAGAAAATTAACCTTCAAAGAAAAATATAAAAAAGTAATCATAAACTAGTTTTAATGTTTTGATTTGAAATTTTAAGATTATTCGAAAATATAAGATTTATAAATGATGCAAAATTTTATTTAAAATCGGTTCTCTATTAAATGGTTTTAAAAGTGCCTTTAAAAAATTATTTTATTATTATGAGAAATATTGACATTGTTTATCTCACAAGATTATCAAATATATTAGATGAAAATAAAAAAATTTGGATTGATGATATAATATATATATTTAATTAATATATTTTTGTAATTGTAATTTATTTAATTTATTAGGATAAAATTGGTATATGAGTATAATAATAGTCCTTTATAAATATATTTTTTATGTTCAATTTCTTCTTATGACCATCAATTTTTAATAGAGGAATTCATTATATATATATAACAACTACCTATTTTCATATGTTAGTTAATAAATATTATAACCCCTAGAATACATCTTATTATCTTAAATAATAATATTTAAATTATATATTAATGTTTGGTAAAACTCAGTAATGTGTGTATCACATGACAAGTTGGTGTTGCATATAGCACAATATCACCTTGGTGTAGCATGTAGAGACTGAAAAAATTTATGTTTCATTTAGTGATTGATTTAATTTTTATTATTTATAACTAAATCCAAACATAGTAATTTTATTAATAAAATTCACTATTTTCATTGTTTTTTGAAATTCCAAGTAATAATAATATTAAATTAATTCAGAAAAAATATTTATGATATTATTAGGTTGTTATATTAATCCTCCTTTAATATGATTTTCCTCCTCAAAAATCAATTTGGATATTAATGATTTATGACAGTAATTATCATATCATAGAATCTGACAACATAAAAATAAATCCAAAAACATTCATTAAAAAGTGAATTTTATAAAATAATGTTTACCCAATATAATATATAACATGGGTTCCACATATGAGAACAATGGTGGAATGTGAAAACATGGACTTTTATGAAAATAATTAATATTTGTAGGGATTGATTGAGATAATCAATCTCAAACAAGTAAATGGTCAATAAAATATTGGGGGCCTCAAATTAATAAAATTTTTATAACAAAAAAGGCTATCAATTCAACAAAATTAATGGTATTAGGAAATATTTTTTATTTTAATATCACTTTCCAGAAGTTGAATAATTTTCATAAAAAGATATACTTTCATGATTTCTGAACAACCTCACCCTTTGTTGTTCCTTGATCCAATATACCACATTCTCCAAAATATAATGATAATTTTTAATTCTTGAAGTGAATATAGATCGTTCTATTTGTGACATGACTCCCCATTTTTTCATAGTTATCATCAACACTCAATTATTTGAATTTTTTTTCCAATATGAAAAAATCCTCATGTGGTGAGATAATTCTTTAATTTTAAAAACATCATCAGATATGTCAGATAATATTTCTATAAAATTTTGACATTATTAAAATCCTAAAAATTGAAAATAAAAAACAATTGAAAGAATATTAAGAAATCAAATCAATATTGACTCTAATATATCAAAATATATATATTTTCTGATACATTACAAGCAAGTGAATACCATCATCATAAATTCTCTAAATCCATTGTAATGACCTGAATTACCATAAATCATTTTTGAAAATATTAGTATTCCACTATAATAAAGATTACTAGATACATTCGATAACTCTATGAATGTTCAAAATTCTTCCAAGAATACATGGATTACTTTTTCAACAAATCTGTAACCAGTTCTAAGGATATTGATACAATCTAATTGACTTTATCCAAATGAAATATTTATTTATTTAAGAAAACTACAATTTTCTCAAAATCTTGATCGAAATTTTGGATACCTTCCCTCAATAAAAATATCACTTTTCCATGTATTATTCAACATTCATCATATCTGTTCCAATCAATAATGAAAACATATATTTCAAATACTTATATATTTCCAGATTCATATTTTTTGAATTCTGAAATATAAGTACTTCATTCATCTGACATTATTCCTAAACCATATTCTATGATAAATCAAATAGTTCATTAAAACGACTTCATTATATTATAAAATATGAATATTGTATTATGGTTCCTAAGTCTAAATCTATATTTTCTAATTAATTTTAATGAATGTTATACTGGAATATCATCACATATTGTTCACATGTTTTTGTGGTCTCTTTATCATCAGATGTATAACCAATACTCATACAAACTTCTTGATTGTCTTTTTGATATTTTCTCTTGTGATTTTTTTAGTAATTTCCATTCTTTTTAAATATTAAATATTCAATGTTAACCATGTTCCTTATTGTTCAATCGATTTAATAAAACAAGAATTTAGTGGCTGAGTAACACATATCATAGTATAAAACCATACAGTCATGAAAAATTACATATAAGTTGTCTATATCCTGACACATAATTTTTAACTAAAAACAATTTAACTATATCCTTGGTTATTCATAATCATATTCTATTCAAAACATTCATGGTGTTTCGTAACGATTTATTGAATTTCCGACATATATCCTTGGGGAGTGTCAAACTAGGTGTCCAGCAAGGCCTATTGTTGTGTATTGAGATACATAGAGTCAGGCTCAAAACACATTATCAGAATTGTTATCCCTAGGTACGTCTCATCCATATCCATATCTTATTTTATTATCCATACATGTAGGTATTTCCAAAAAACAACTAACTCAAGCCCTTAAAAAAAATTTAGGATACTTTTCTAAACATTAACATATCATTATACTTATACATTGAAACATCCATAGATATACGTAAAAAATTGATATGGGGGTCTCACTAAAGGATTATAATACAAGATAAATAAATTTGATTAAGCAATTATCTGATACAAACAATAATGACCTTATCTTTTCATACAGTAATGTTACAAAACTATTACGGAATACATAAAATATTACATAGAAAACAGATAAAATCTATATCAGTCTAGTAACATTAGAAAAATGGAAACATTAAAAATGTAATATTAATGATCTACATTATCTCCCAGTAGGTTCTTCATGACTAAAATCCTTCCCAGAAACAGCACAGTAAATACATATCATCATATTGTCGGAAGGAATCATAAAAATTGGTGAGTTGAGATGTTCCACAAGGGTAAAAAAGGGAGATATATTAGCATCAAGATGACTAAATGGGTATAAGAATTTTATCATGAAATGATAATAAAAAACATTGCATACCAATGAACATAAACATGAATGATTTAATTAATATTGGTAGCTCATAAGACACGAATACCATTGGAATATTGTGCATAAGTATGTCATATGAATATGAAATGAAATTCATTATATTAACATAGACATATAAAATAATATCTCAAGTATAAAAACCAAGTCATTCACAAGATATTACGATTGGGATAATAACCCATGTAATTGAATCAAACATGGTATTCCCTTCCATGTAACTTCTTGCTTTTGGATATTGATATTCAACCATGTAACCTCTTGTTTATGGCTCAACATGTTCTCTATCATAAAACATTTATTATACAATGAACCATAAAAATATAGGGTTTCATAAACATCATATCATAATCTATGAAATTAAATGTTTCTCATAAAACATTAATCATATCATAACCCAAGGAAACTATATAGTTTTTATAATCATTTAATCATCGAATAACCTGTTAGAGGAAGTTGGTTAAAGAAGAATTTATCACATTGCCACATATTGATGTAATATATCATTAATAAGAATTTAACTAATGTAAGTGTAATAGGTTTTAGAAAGACATAACCTATGAAATATAAATAGGTTATCATAAACATCATTTAATCAAAATTTAAACCCTTCAATGAAAGAATATTAACAGAACCTTTGGATAATTTTATTGAAAGGCATAATTAACACCAAAAAAATTTATCATTGAAGGAAAATAATTTTGAAATATTTTTAAAATACATTATTGATAAAAAATATAATTTCATCTTGTGATGTTTATTTAAAACAGAAAACCATTAGAATATTTTTTCATTAAAATAATCCTAAAAGAATATAATGGTAACTTTTAAATCATATTGAAATCCTCATCCTTTTAAAACTTATTGAAATAATATAAGTAAATTTTTTTAAAAAATGAGAATCATTTTATTGAAAATGCTTTGAAAAGTTATAAAAAATATTTGGAAATAATTAAAAATAATTATAAATTTAGGAAAAACATTATCAATAAAAATAAATTTGAAATATTAATTTTCCAAATTATAAGGAGAATTTTTTCCTAAAAAATACCATTATATTTTTATTATCAATTCATAAAGGGAATGAAAGTCATGAGGATGGGTAATTCTGTAATGTTGACCAATTGTTTTACCATAAAATTATTATTAAAGACCGGCAACCAAAAAATGACAATAAAATTCATTTCTAAGAAATTTAATGTATGAAAAGGTAAAAAAAATAAATTTTTTTTTCTAAATATAATATTATAAGAAAAGAAATTTTTTGGAAACCATTTTAAAAATGGTTTTGAAGGAACACATATTTCTTCTCGAAGAAGGAGAGGTAAAGTGGGACTTTTTAAAAACATTATCTTGATCATATTATGTACCAATGAGTGAAAAAATACTTCTATTATATGCATACAATGTGAATAAACATATTCTATGAATTATGAAGAGATTTTTTGAGATATGTTTCACAATATTTTAATCAATAGTTTCATAATCATAGACATTCCTGATAAATAGTGTGATTGTAGCAATAAATCTTTATCAATTTGGTAAAATTGAGAATGAAAAATGGAAATAATTACAATAAATTAATCATAACATAATATTAAAATAATTAGATTCAAAATATAAAATTTTAATGTTATTATATACACCTCATGAAAATATTTTGGTTCATAACATGGCATATGTCTCAAAGTAGGCAAATTGATAAAAATAACATTACCGATGTGGTTTCTTTTAAAACATAGATCCCATGAAAGAAATATAATAAAATGAAAATTTAAATACCGATAAATATAAATATAATAAAAATATAATACATACATCGGCAATATACACACCACATGATAGAAAAGAGTGTTGAATATGGCATGAATCTCATGAAAATAAAAAGTGAGGTGAAATTACCTTACACTATGTGTTGACATTCATCATGTTCATAAAAAAATTCGGTATAAAAAATATAATTTTATTATAAATATATCATATATCATTTTTCTTATATCTAATACTATACAAGGTTTGATTATGACTTTATATTACCCACATGTTAACAATTCCATGTTGAGGTTTCTCTTCGTGTATTATCTGTTTTGTTATTCACAGGTGTCATAATTTATTATATCATTCGCACTTATACTTATTTAATGTTTTAGAGAGTGTAAAAAAAGATTTAAATATAATTTGTATTCATTATATTTTTACCATTAAAGTATATAGAATATATAAATATGAAATGGAATACACAGTTCATGGAGACAGTAGGTCATATATATGCATTAATGTTGTTTCTATTTTAATTTATAATATTGAAAGTAATAAAAATGTAAAAGATATATATATATATATATATTATAGTTAAAGTATCATTATTATTTCATATATATAATTTAATATCACTAATAACATTATTAATACATTACATGTATCGTGTGAATGAGTAACCTTACATTGTGGGGGGGTAGTCCACACTTGCATAAATGACAGTATCCTATTTTCAAAAACTATATGGTACAAATATATGTGTTAAGAAAATTATATAATCATAAATAAATTTTAAATATATTATATTATATGTTTATATGATTTTTAACATAATTACAACAATGATTGTCGGTAAAGGAAGAGATAAAAATCGTCTTTTCATGAGGCGACAGTTAATAGTACGCATAAATTTTATGTTGGTTACCCGTTAGTTTCAATATTTTGTAATTTTAGGTATAAAATTTAGCATAAAGCATATAATTATATTAATGATTCATTTTCTGGAATAATAATGGAATAAAAATAGTGGATTTGAGGGATAATGAAAATAAGATAGAGTTTCTTGAGGGAGGATGTTACATCTTATTTGGGAAACACCTTTTAGTTTTCACCAACGAGATTATAATGTTTTTTAATGACAAAAGGGGAGAATAAAGGCATAATTGAGGGATTTTTATAATTTTATTTTTTTTAGAATTCGAAGAATCTAAGTGGTTTGAGAGGTTTGAGGTTGTTTGAGAGGAGGCGGTATTTTATATGGGAGGGAGAAGACTTATTTGGTATTTTTTAAAGCAAGTTATGTGTACACAATGTTTTAACATAAAAGAATTGACCCAAAACCAACAAAATTCATTACTGGAAGATTAATTTTTTAATAATGACAATAATATGGGTGTTTGACTCGTGGATAGGTCATTTTGATCCTTAAGATTATTGTTTAGTACTTAGATATGCTTAATTGTTCCTAAATCATTGTAATTAATTATAATTACGGTCAATAATATCGTTACATGAAAAAAAATTGACCTCATTAGAAATTATAAATTATTCGGACTCAAAATTTGGATTCTATTTTCCCAAATTTCAATAATAAAAGTGGAAAAAATAGATTAAATTTAATCCCATAAATAGGACGACAATTTAGGTTTAAAAAAAAACGTTCAACAAATTTAAATATTTTTTTGTTCAATTTCAATGTGAAATTGATTGAAAAAACCTAAATTTGATTAATAGATAAGAAACTGATATAATTTTACAATTAAATCAAATAAAAATATATTTTTTCACAATAAATAAATTATAACAAGAATCAGTTTTCAATTAAAATTGTTTATTTGTCACTTATTCATTAAAAAATGATATGTCACAAAAAAATACCAAAAACTCAATCAAATATATTACTTATATTTTTATAACAAAACTGATTTTTTTGGAATATAATATTTATAAATGGTCTAGAAATTAGATTTAAAATAGGTTTTCCATTATATGGTAGTAAACATGCTTTTATAAATAAATTAAGAGAAATATTGAGATTGTTCTTATCTTAGGATTATCAAATATATTGGATAAAAAATTTATCTGACTAAAAATATAGCTTATTTATATCATTAATATTATTATTAAATTTTAGTTAAAATAATTTATTAGGATAAAACATCTTTGAAAGTATTAATATAAGATTATATAAAAATAATTCTTTTATACTCAATTGATTCTAATATCCATCTACATGTAACCAATGAAATAATTTTATATTCATTGTATACAACATATTTTAATAAATTATTTAACTATATTTTTGACCTAAATTCTATATCTTGTTCTGTAATATAATAATATTTTAATAATATATTGTTGTTTTATGAAACTCTGTAATGCGTGTATCGCTAACCAAGTTGGTGTTGTGTGTAGTGATAGATAACCTTTTTGTAGCATGTACATAAATATAAAATTTAGGTTTTATAGGTTATATTATTAGCATGAAATACTATTTAATGTAGGAGAAACATATGGCTTTAATATATATAAAAAATATATTCAGTGTTGTGCGATATGAATAATATCAAAAATATTAAATTCAGTAAAAAACATATTTCACAAAATCTTAGGGTGTAATGGTATTTTCTTTCTAAAATAGTGAATTTTTTAGGAGAAAATTGTAAAATAATTTTTTTAAAAAATATCATTAAGTTTAACACACCATAATGGTATAATAATGAATTAAAAATTATAATTTTTTAAACTCAATATTAATTCCTTGAATGAAATAATGTATTAGTAATAATATTTATTTATCTATAAATCTATTATTAATATTTTGGAATCTATGTATGATTTAATAAAAAAATAAATTTATTCTTATTTTTAAATAATTATTAACATGATATATTTTGGTTTCTGTTTAGATATAAGCTTATTTTACTCTTGTATTCTTATAATAAACTAGTAATAGTTTTGGGAATCAACATTATAAATAATATTGTTATAATATCATTTTTCATTCATAAAATGAAATTTTTATTAAAAAAATAGATCTTTTCCTTTTTTATAATTAGGTTAAATTTAATCTTCAAAACATTTATAAACCAAATATCTTAATTGAATTTCATATTATTAATTAGAATATTAAAATCCGGTAATAAGGATGGATAATTTTTTTGTTATAAAAAAAAGTTACTATATTATTATTTTCTCATCATGGTAAGGGTAAAAGGGTTTATTTGGGGGATAATCTAAGAGATAAGATATAATAATCCATAGATTATCACATTCAATTTGATTATTATATTATATTTTATCCTATAATATCATTTCATATAGTTTGGATTTATTTGGTTCTTCTAGATTGCATAAAATGAATTTATATTATTTTATGGTTAGGAGTATTTGTAAAAGTGCCAACAAACTCCATTATATATATATATATCCATTCATTACCAAACTAATATTAACTCTATGATTAGATTATATCAACCAATACCTATAATATTTTTACCTTAAATATATTTTTATTTTTCAATAGGTTTTGGTCTTAACAAATGACTAATCTAAGAATGTATAATGTATAATAAAAATACGATATCCCTATAAGTGGTAATAGAATTAAAAAAGTTATATCAAGTTTCCATCATATTAAAAAAAATTAATATCATATATTATTAAACAAAAAAATTAATGAAATAGTTATCATTATTTTAACACTTAAGGGTTTTTGAAATGTTTTTCTGATTAATTAAAATTTTTATATATTCTACATTTCATGCTACACTAATCATTGCTTGTGTTATTTGATATTTCCACATTAGTCTTTATTTTTATGCAATAATAGGTAGATATTTTGATATAAAAAAGACATTGAATATATTATGTTACATAATATATTATGTCTAGGTTGTGTTACACACATTGCCAATTTCTTTCTGTAGACTATAATACATGCAAGGCCTAGTTTTACAAAACTACCATGTACTATTATTAGTATTGTGGATATATTAATATTGTTATCAACTAGTTGTTAGAATTTATTATAGTAATAATATTCAATAAATTTTGATAATTTTACTTTAACATTTGTATAAAATGAACCATTTGGTTATCAATTATCAAGAACTGAAATTAAAAACAATTTAAAAATAAATAAATTCTATTTCTAGAAAAAGTATTTTTATATGTAAAAACACCATTTTATCCCAAAAATTAAAAAAAAACTAATAATAAATGTTTTGAATATATTATATGCAGATTAAAATTTTTTACACGAATATAATAGATTGGATATGTATTAAGTATAGATCAATTTTTTTGAATAAAATAATTCTTTTTTTTAAATGTAATGTTTTTAAAATTTAATTGAGAACCAATTATAAATATAATTTTATATTTTTTATATTTTTTATTTCACAGAAAAATCTAATTTTTTAAATCATAATATCAAAATTTACTTTGGGTTAGTTTTTGGTTTTTTCTTAGAAGTTTTAGGTTATTGATGAATATTTATGAAGAGTGAATTTTTACTTAAAAATTGTATTTTCATATTATTTTAAAATATAGTAAAATTATATTTTTAGTTCGGATTTAAAGTATAATTAGATAAATTTTAAACAACATAATTTAATGTTGGTCACTAGAAAAATGTTATCTTTTAAATTGGATATAAAACCAATTCAATATTTTATACTTTTATGCTTAGAAACATGTTACCCCGACACCTTTCCAGGGAAAATTTAAAATTAATTTTATAAAATGAAATGATTATAATTTAAAAAAATGAACACAATATTTTTAATAATAATAATTTATAATTTATAATATGTTTAAAATTGTTTTTTTTTCAAAATTATAAGTGAATTAAATTTAAATTATTTATAGTGATCATGGAATAAACAAGCCTAATTTACCAGCAAACATATAATAAAAGGTGTAAAAATGTAGTTGTACTTGACTAAAAATTATTTTATTGACATAGATAAAAGTTTACAAAAATAAGGATTTATAATGATTCATTTTTTACAATTTTGGAATATTTAATGATTGGGGAGAAAATAATTATTTTCATGAATACACAACGTATCCTTTTCCTTTCTTATTGAAGGCAACCCCACCCAACACTCTCTTTAATCCTCTAATTCCCTTTTATATTAGAAAAAACCTACTCAAATCTCATAAAAATTCAATACCATCTTCTTATAATCATCTCATTGGGAATAAATCTATCCAAGTAGTCCATTTGGTGTAATCCTGAAGGAGTTTCCCAAATAAGAGGTAACATCGTTTCTCATACTCTATTGTTTTATTTAAATTCCCCACCCATCAAATATTCTTAATCAATTATTATATAATAAAATAATTATAATAAATAGAAAGGGATTTTTTTATAAGGGTTAAAGGTAAACCTATACACACTTCCATGAAGTGGGTAACAAACATTCCATTCTTGCGCATGTCGAACTATCGCCATAAGAAATGATATCATATATTTTTTCCATTACCACCTATAATTGTTTGTAATTATGATGGAAAATATGTTTTTATAGGATATGTATGTTATTTATGATCTATTCATTCATCTCTAATTATCATATAAAATATACCTTCATACCTTCCATTTTGTGTGAATAAGAAAACTTTGTTTGTTGATCTGTAAACTACCACCTCCTCAATGCGTTGTGATTAATTGACACTATACAAAGAATGTAATAAATACATAATTAGTAATATTAAATGATACATATGAGATAATAATGGAACTATAATTATAATTTATATATATTTCACTTACTTTTTATCAAAATGATAATTAATTTGAAAAAGTGTCTATGCGTATGTAAGACCTTCTATTTCCAATAACAGTGAATTTAAAATAATATTAATAACATTGATAGTATATTATGAATATATATATGAAGATTTTATATTATGTTCATAAAACTTTTTACATTCTGTAAATATGTTAATAATGATATTAGTAATAGGCTCATGAATAACAAGTCAAAACATATATGAAAAACAAGTGCATGTTACCCAAACCCTTACACTGACATGGAATTGTTAGTAAAATAGTAATAAAAAGTAATAAACCCAAAAATATGGTAATATATAAATGAATATTATTTTGGGTTATATTTATAATAAACATTTATTAATTATATAATAGGAATGCACAAGTAAAATGAATGTTAAGAATTAAGGTATGTGAATTTTGGCTCACATTATATTTTCGTGAGATACATGACATATTCATTAAGTGCTTCTATTTTGAAGTGTATATACTATGACATGAAACTTTATAGCTATAATTTATTTCATTTAATGATCTTATTATATTTAAATTATTTTATTACTTCACGGGGAACATTATTTTAATTTTATTCATGTAGTAAAAGGTTTCCCTCCTTTTTATTTCTATGAGACTTATCATTTATTCACAACAAATTTATCTTTTTGGGTGTATATAAATCCCAGGAATGTATTAGATAATTATCATAAATAAATTTTGGGGTATTTACATATCCATTTTATTATATCTCATTCATTAGATTTATGGTTCCAATTTTACCAAATGTGAAATGTAATTTTTTCTCGAGTTTCCTTCTTTGAGAGACATGCCCTGTTATGGAGATACAATTTTAATGAGGTGTATATAATACTATTTGATATTTTTTAACCAGAATATAATTATTTTAATGATTTTATTTTCTTTATATAATGTTATTTTCTATTGGGTATTATTATTTATCTTTACAAATGTTGTAAGAGTTTATTGCCACAACATCATTATTTATTGAAAAAGTCTATGATTATGCTTCCAATGAATAAGCATTATAATATATATATCATAATAAATTTCATAAAATTTCTTATCCTTTTTCTAATTTTATGTCTATGTATTGGTAATATTATACCACTCTTTTGTACATAATATTATGAAGAAAATATTTTTATTAACATCATAATTCATTTCCCTCTTCGGTCAGAATTCAGTATTCATTCAAAACTGTGTTCTCTAAAAAATCTTTTAATTTTTTTTAATAATACTCTATATATTGAAAGTATATTTTTTTCTATGTTTTAGCTTTTTATTTTATTTTTAAATAAATATAGTTTTTATTTTTCTATCGTGGAACATATCTAAACCTTTTTTGAATTAAAAGTAATGCTTGGCATGTGTGCACATACCCATCATCATGACTATAATTTTAGTGTAGATTACATGTTTATATTTAAAATCGTTTTATATATTTTTCTTATTATTTTATAATTTTTTATATTTTATTGTGTTTTTCAATGAATAGGTTTTTAATAAATTATTTTTTTAAAACCCCTTTTAATGATATTCAAATCATATTTTATATGTTTTCAAAAGAATTTATCAAAGAAAATGGTTTTAATTAGTTATATTTTTCTTTTTAATTTTTGAGTAAATTTTCTATAATTGGGGTTATAAAATTATTTCAAGAAATACATTTATGATTTAAAAATATTTTAAAATAAAATTGGTTTCAAAATTTTATCTTGATTTTATTATGAGTTTTTAAATTGTTGTCAAGGAAAAAGTTTTTCAATATATGTTCATTAATATATTATAATATTTTAAGTGTATTATAAAATAATAAGGTTTTAAAAAATAAATAGGTTTTTAAAATAATTTTTCAAATAGACAAATATATTTTCCTCATGAAATGTTTTAAAATATATTGTAAAGCCTTCATTATCGGAAATAGTTTTTTGATGTTTGTTTTGGAAACATATTTTTGAAGAAATATTATTTTCCTTGTGAAATGTTCCATGGGATGTTTTAAAAATAATTTTCCGTATAATATGACATAGTTTTTTCTAATATATGCATTACTGGGGATATTATCCAAGAATACAGTTTATATTCATTCTAAAATGGTTTGTTTTTTGATGGAATAGTGTTTATAAAAACTGTTTTGTTCACCCATTATATGCTTTTGAAACCTACTTCTTTTCACAAGTTATGATTTGATGAAATTATAATGAGAACTCTCACTTTTCTATATTTAATTACATGACAAAATGTTTATGATACCCATTTCATTTCATGGGTATTGATATTATGTTTATAAAACCCAACTCATTTTATAGTTTTTTATATGATGCATTTTTTTATCATCTATGAAATGAATGTATGATTTTATCATGTGATAGGTGGGACCTATGTCTCCTTCCAATGATAAGGGTAATGATTTATATTCCATGATATTTTAATGGGAGACAAGTATATAAACCTGATACATAATGGGAAACATGTGTTCCCTAATCCAAAAATAGGAAATAGGCATTTTCTGATCATCAACAGGATGAAAGGGAGATATGATCCACTATAGAAATATTAGGATACCTGATCAGTTAAGGGAATATGGGGAAACTCCATCTACAATTAGAAGATGAAAAAACCTGGTCCCTTAATTGGAAAGGACTATTAATAGGCATGGTGGTGTGTCCCTCCCAGTAGGTGTAGTCTTCATGATGTTCCCAAATATTTGTTTGAAATGATCCTTGTCCAAGGGAATGTTTTTACATATTTATTATTTAGCCACATATTCAATAAATTAATCCAATGTTATGATTTCATGGAATATTATATTGATTTTCTTATTATATTTGTCTTATGAACAATCAATACTAATCCCATGACATTTGAGAGTATTATATGATATGTGGTGAATGATCATCCAATGATTAGATCTTATTCTCAAAACCTTATGCTCATTCCATGCGTACATATCTCCCTTGTTTAACGATATTCAGAATCTGAGATCACCCCTATCATATATTCCATTACTAAGGTTATTATGAATTTTTTCTGTAGAATTACTATAGTAAAATATCTTCAAGGTATATTTTTATTATTTTTCACAAGATTATAATATTATATTTCAATTTCCTTAAATACACTAAATTATTACGTTCATCACACATGTATTTTTGTATGTGATGAATATTCATGTAAAATGATGAAATATCAATTTTTGTTAACCATGGTTTGTTATAGTTTATATAAAAGGGATGGTTTATTCATGAAATAGAAACTAATATGGTAAAAACATAGTGAGATCCCTTGGGATATTATTAAGGATTTGAATAAGGATGTATCTTAGGATATGCCAGAAGATTCATAGATCAAATAAGGTATACTAATTTAGACATATATAGGTAATATTTAATAATTAGGAGATTTTCCACTATGATATGTTTTTATTGTACTATTATTTATAGTTTATATTCTATGGATGGAACTATAAAGAATTAGGTTAACAATGACTGTGAATGAAAATTTGTTGATGAATAGTCAAAAGAGGCTATTATTTTATTGACGAATTTTGTGATCATTCCTAATCAACTTTTAAGGAACAAGATTAACAATGTTTTATTTATCGTACTCTCACACTCACTAAAATAATATAATGAAATATATCAATAAGACATTAGGTAATAGATACTATCAAGGAATGAAGATTCAATTTCCTTTGATTAGAGAATGTGGAATGAAGTAGCCTTGTGATTGTCTTAGAGTTACATGAATTTGTTTTGACAATGGAAATGAATGACATTATGTAATTTACAATAAAGGTAAAATGATATGTTTTGTTAATGCAATGGATAGTAATATTGGAATCTATAAGGTATAACAAATTGATGAATTCTTCAAATGTGCAAAGGGTGGGAAATATGAAAACAATGTCATATGTCAAAGGCTCATGCATATAGTCATTATGGTGGTTCATGAAATGACATTTCTGTGGATAGATCTTGGTTGGATGTATTTGGATTGTTTAAGATATATGAATTGTTAGAATCCCAGGCACTGCTAGGAGCATCAATGATGTGGATGGAATGATCTCTCCGAGACGTGGATTCCCCATTAAGAATCTTGATGGATATAAAGGAAGATTTTATGGAATGGATAGAGTGTAGAGTGTATTGGGCATGAACCATTATAAGGATTCCTACCAATCCTAGTGGTTGGTAGTCAATTCCCACATAGTTCGGAATGGGATGATGAGACAGGTAAGGATGCATATTCAGGTAATGGAGTGCATGGATAGGAACATTATAGAATTCTGTCCATTGGGTTGGGGAATTACCATCTAGAGAAATGGATATTCCATAAAAATACTAGGATGGGAATGGATGATAGAATGGAACCTCTGAGAGGCTTCCTACGTATCATAGTATTGGAATCAACATCCACAATGTATAGAATGACATTGGGGATTAAAAAAGGCATGATTTTCATTGATATTCTACGTCTTAGACATGGTTATCCACCCAAATGAATTAATATGGGTGGTTTAATCTCACTATAATATGGGTGTGGTTATGGAACAATTGATAGTGGGTGGATCAGAACACCTAAGGGTGGTGGATCAGAGAGATGTGTTCCATAAAGGAAAGATGTCACATCATGAGGGTACACCCCTAGTAATATGTACCGAAGATTACCTTTTATTAGGATTGAACACACCAAAGAGGCTTCTTACATAACCTATTTGTAAGATAGAGATCAAAAACCAAAGAGTTTCAGAATTGATGGGAAATGGGATTACAAAATGATGTGTCCTTGGGACATTCTTCATGTTTGATCATGTAGATGTCCCATGTGCATTTCTTAAGGTATGAATAAAGTTTAACATCATGTAAATGGGTGATATGTATCTGGCATACACATGGAAGCCGCTAAAAATATATACCTCATGTCTTGCCATGAGATCATCTCAAATTTTTGGTGGGTTGTGGTTTTCAATTGGGGATTACAAGAGATAGGGAGGTTAATGCATTTCTAGGTGCTACAAGGATATAGTTATTTTGTAGTCATATTATGATCATAGATTGGGGAATCTTGTGCATAGAGAACACGTAATCTTGTGTTGATCAAACAATTCATCCTATATTAGTCACATATGGAATAAATTTTTTTAATTTCTTTTAGTGAGGAAAATTGTAGAAATTATTAACATCTTATTGTAATGATTACTAGGAGAAAAATTCCTAGAAATAGATGGTGTAGGGTATACAAATGATTGTCAATTCAAATTCAACCTGTCATATGATCCATGTGATGTGGTTCGAGGTGTTTTTTTATGAATGGATCATCTCCTAGAACATAAGGAATCAAAGAAGAGAATCTCAACTGACTACATGGGAAATGGACCATAAGAAATAGGGTGACTCGTGTTGTTTCAAGGAGTTAGGAGGAATATCTCAAAACACGGTATTCCAGGGGTGGATGTTGGGTGCACATAACGACAAAATATAATATTATATTGACATGTCTTGAAGAGATCATGTTGTGGCACTCCATTTTTTCAAGGGGCTCAGTGATAGTAGTGAAGTGACTGGAGAGGAGTCATGAGACAGTACCATTAAAATTATCCCGAATGGGGGTGTGGGGTGGAGCCCTACTATATAGACCGTTGGGCTTGTTCTTGGACATTATTTCACAAAATATTGGGCTATGAGGTGGTGGTTCATGAAATATTGGAAATGTTTGAATTGTTTCATGTAGGATTGGGTTCGCATGAAAAAATAAATTTGTGTTCAATATGTTTCCCTTCACACACCAAACTGAGGATAAAATATGATTTGTTAAGAATCAATCCATTGTGGGTATACATGATGGTGGACCCCCAGGGAACCTATTGTGCATGATCAATTCATGGTTGGTTCCATTCTTCACCACTATGTCAGATGATTGGCCTTACATGTAGTAGAGTTCTAGACACCATTCAGATGATCAGTTGAAGAGAGGGGTTCATATCTATATATATGGAAAAACATTTGGTGACAGTGTATAAGATTCTGAGCATGGAAGAGGAAATCGGAACAGCTACATCTGGATTTGATGTAGGCGCATGTACCAGGGGTCACATGATTTCACATTGACCACGCAAGGAATTTATGCATAGATTCTAATCTTGCACGCACATCAAAAAACAGTCACACACCCTCTTGTATATTTATTCCTAGTAATTTTGGAAAATTCATAGCATAAATCATATTGGGCCTGTAAGATCCTTTCAAAAAAAATTAAATATTTTATGCACATCTCCCTAATTGAACGCACCTTCCATTGTAATCATGGAATGTATTGTTAAGTCGAAATGTTCCTTTTGTTCACCCAAATTTTTCTGTGGAGAGTCAATGTAGATATTAGAGAAAATAAATTTACTCCTTAAAATGGTGTCCAATCTAGTTGATGAGGGAGAGGCAGAACTCCTTTAGATGAGAACACTTTGAAAAATTCATGTCTTGGGGGCCCACTATATCTTGATCTCATAGAGGAAACCACCAACTAAAATATTATATGACTATGTGAGTCAAGATTTGTATGGGAAAAATTGATAATATAATACCATTAAACTATACATGTGTTCATAAAAATGTGATATATTTTGGGATCAGAATGGGACATCAATCACCTTTGAAAGTGTCTTAACTAGGAACACATTGGCTGGTGAGTAGAATTTTGTACAACCAACTTTCATTTACAACATTCTCTTTTGCATGAATAGGATAATTCCAAAGGAATTGGAATTAATCCAAACAAATGGGGTTGGATAATTCAAATCATGATTCCCAAAATTATGAACATAGTGAGGATGACTTGTTGGTACCAGATGACTGTTGAATATGTTAGAAACACATTATATGTAATGTGTGACAAAAATGGCGACAAAAAAATGAGGGTATACCACTAAACATGTAAAAAAATGGTACCTAAATAAAACTGTTGTCTGATTCCTTTCATAATGTTTTCCCAGGATTGTAGGTGAGCCAAAGTGGCATGAAACCATGTCATTTTTCCAACCCTTTAGATGTGAAAAAGGATGAGTATATGAATAAAGTGACATGAAAAGCATGGGAATAGAGTGATGGAATGTTTGACTGATTTCCAACATTCTCAATATTACACCATCATGGATTAGATCACATTTTTGTCAGTACATTGGTATGTACAAATATTAATCCAATTTTTATGGGAGTGTTTTATTGGATGCCAAGCAATAACTGAACGTGTAAAAAATGTTTTGAATTTCCAGTATCAAGGATGAGAACCTCTAGGTTGAATCCTTCGATGACATGTAGTTTCATTCAATTAAATTATGGATGATGAACATATAGATTAATGGGGTACAACAAGGATGATTCATGGTATTGTTTATCTTCATGTAATAAGGATGTGTCTTATCTTATAACATCTAGTGAAAAAGATATTTCACATAGTTTATTATCATACTACATATACTATAATGACCCAATATTAACAAACATGGATATTACATATTTTTAGATGAATATTCAGTACATTACTAAAAATACATGCCAGAGGACCAGAATTGTTTCATTTCTTTGGAGACATGGAAACAAAAACATCAATCCTATTGATAGACCATCAATATCATCAATTAATATCTACACCATTATTATATCTACCTAAAATCATTATTCATTACCTAGTGAAAGGAAACATACTAAAGGGGTGATCATAGATGCTAATTAAGGGTAATCAAGGGAGTCATGTAAGAATAAACAAGAACATAGTAGTATAATAACAATATTTTATCATTATAAAATCATACAATTCATATCAAAATGCATAAACATGAGTTATGGAACAAAGGATGGATGTTTGTAAGACAGAAACCATAAAAAAATAAATATCATGAGACATGAAGTCATAACTATGGAATATGATATATGATTCGGGGAATATATATAATATTATAGACTTTTATGTCCGGGATACCTACCAAGACCATCATTTCATGTTAGTCTTGAGGTATAACCTGTGTACCTACTTCGGGTTGGACAAGAATCCTTGGTAACCACTCTCTTTTTGGCGTGAACTATAACCCATATAGCTTCTTGTTTTTGGGATTTTGATATGAATTGTAAAAAATTATTATTTTAGTCATGGGTTAAAACCCATGAATATTATATTTTTTAGACTTGGTCTTCTACCCTTGTACCCTCTTTCATTTAGGCTTGGTCTACAACTACTACAACGCCATTATTTTCATACTTGGGATACAACCGATACACCTTATTTCTATTTGGTCTTGCGATATAACATGTTTACCCTTTAGGATCATATAAAACATATAATTACCCAATTCATTAGAGGGAGATATAGGTCCCAACCATCTCATAGTAAAATCATTCACACATTCTCCTAATGTTAAAAATACATTCATCATATTGTGAACAATAAAAATAAATAGGTTTTATACACATAAAATAAAGATTCATTAAATTATATGGGTATCATTAACAATTCATCATTGAATGACCTATATAAAAGAGATAGGTTTCATAAACATTTCTTCAAAGAATAACTCATGAAATAATAACTGATTTCATAAACATGTAACCCATGAAAGGGAAACAAGATTCACAAAGACATGGAATAAAGTGTGACCCATTAATAGAATGGATCTGAATAGATATATGAGATCATTTAAAAGAAGGTAATGAGTAACATCAATTTATTTCATATTATATGGAAAATTGGTTTGAAGTAGCATTCAATAATGTTTCCAGGAAAAAATTTCATTTTTTATTTGAAAAATAATTGTTAATACATATATCCATTTAAAATAATTTTCAGAAAATATCATGAAAATGTATAAAGAATAATTAAAACCACTTTTTAAAAACATTTTCCTAGAAAATTACCTTGAAAAAAATTTCATAAATATTGAAATTTTAAAAAAATAAAATACATCTTCAAAGGAATGATTATGGATTAATCCATACAAGTCATACAATGTAAAAAATAACATTCCTTTTTCATGGAAAAATGATAGAAGGAATTTCTTATTCAGAATGTGATTAAAAGATTCCCTTGAAGTGATAGGTAAAATACACAAAGAGTGAAAATGTGTTTAATTTCATATAAGAAGATGGTATAATATTCATTGAAACACCTTTTCTAATGTGTATATTTTCATCCGAAGGGAGGTTAAAGCCGACATTCCATAAAAACTATTAATTAACTATATTTTTTAACAAAGAGTTGAAAAATCGTACCAATACTTGATTATATCAGGGAAAAGGGTAGTAGAATAAAATTCATGAATTTCGTTGATATATTGATAATAATATTTTATCAAATGAGACATAAACACAAACAATATTGTAAATTGATGAGATTATACCAAAAAAACTCTTATAACATTGTAACTTGATGTCGTAATCTCCATGTAAAAAATGAAATGACATGATGATTTATATATCATTATAATATATATATTAATTATATAACATGAAAATGGGGGAATATATACATTGAATATTTATTCATAACAAATCATGAGTTTCAAAGAAATAATATTGAGACAAAACTATTTTACCAAATTGGTAACATTTGAAAGATAAAACTCATTAATGAATGATAATAAAATGGAAATGTGAATAACCATAAATAAAAGTATATTATATGTAGAATTAAATCATGGTAAGTAAATGCACCAAAAAAATAATGAGTTTGAAACATAACATGTATCTAACAATAATTAAAAGTGAGATAAAATATCTTTACCTCAGGTTTTGACTCTCTCCAAACTCGTACACGATTAATCTATAATATGTATAATTTTATTACAAAATCATTTATGAAATAATAATTTGATTTCTATTGATGTATAATTTTTTTTAAAACCATATATTACCTTATATTTAATAAACCACTATTATGGTTTCACTTTAGGTAAAATTTACATTATTCTTCGCATGTGTCTTAATTTGATACATATTAGGTCCTTATACTTATATCATTATTCAAGAATGTAAATCATGATATAAATATTCCATTAATATATATTATATTTTTATTTTGAAAATCTATAAAACATGGGATTACAAAATGGAATACACCATTCATGGAGACTACAAGCCATACATACGAATGGATGTTGTTTCATTATTTATTGTCATATTAAAATAATGTATGTAAATGAAATATATATATATATATATATATATTAATTATATAAATACATATCATTATACAAGTATAATAAATATATCACATACATTAGATATGTTAATAAAAACCGTCTTTACTAAATTACATTTGATGTGTGAATGAATCACATTGCATTGGGGGGAAGAAATCTATACATCCTCAAACGAGATTATTGTATTAACAACAAATCAATGAAGTGAAATGTGTGTTGTAAAAGGAATAAAGAAGTATAAATACATATTAAATATAATATATTAAATATATAACCATAGTGTCCATCATAATGTCAACCATTATTGGTGGTAAAGAAGAAATGAACAATCATTGTTCTGCATGTCAGTAGTTCACCATACATAGAAATATTATGTTCAATATATATTTGATGGATGTGTGTCTATATGTTGGTAATAGACTTTGAAAAAAATATCCTCGTATAAGGATGATTCTATTTTTTCACATTGTAATTGAATACAGAGAGTGTAAAGGGTTATTAAGGGAAATAACAGAATAAAGCAAGAAAGAAGACGTTACCTCTAAATAAGGTAACTCATTTGGATTGTTCCAAAAGGATTACATGGGATGATTTTCTCCCAAAGAGATTCTTCATGAAATAAGAGAGAATTTTTTGGAGGATAATTGGGAAGATCATGGACAAACATAAAAGGTTTGATATATGTGAGGAATGGGTAGAGGTGGTGGGATTTCATATGGAAGGAAAATGACTCATTTGAATTTTTTAGAATCAAGTTAGGTGAGAATATGTTATTACTAAAAAAAGTGATAAAACCCCAAGTAAACTCAAGAATAGAAGGTTTATGGATGAAAATTGGAAATAAAATGGGTGACTGACAGGTTTAAATGTCATTATAGAAATTAAATTTATGGTTTAGTCCCTAATTAATCATAAATTGCGTTTACTGTTGTGATTAGTTTTAATCATTTTTGGAAATCATTTTGGACCAAAAAAACATGTTCCAATTTGAATCAAAATATTATACAGAATAAATTAATTCCCATGTCATGTTTTTTAAATTCACTTCACATAAGAGGAAAATTTATTATTAGTGCTAAACCCACATGCATTACGAAATAACAGGGGTTTAAAGTATGAAAAATATCAAATGTTTGTTTGTATTTAATGATCAGTTTTAAAGTGAAATTGATTAAAAATAATTACAATGTATTAATATTTGAAATATTTATATAATGCGGCCTTATAAAATTATAATATCATTTATCATCAATAATTAATCATAAAAAATTCATTTTTCAACTAAAAAGTAATATTATTCATTATACATAAAAAAATGTTTCTTTGAAAAAATGAAAAAATTTACCCTAGGATAATTTAAAGATTCTGAATATAATAATGATGTTTATTTAATAAAATTAAATTTATAAATGCATCAAAAATTATATAAATTATTAAAAATAGGTCCATTAAAAATATTATATTTTTAACATAGAAAGACTTTACGAGAAATATTATATTTCATTATCAATATGTTTTATAAAAATTAAAAAATTATACAAAATATTTGAAAAGTAGTTATTACAATTACAATAAATATTATTAATTTTTATATTATAATTATATCATTTAATTAATTATATTTATTTAAATATGATTCATAGAAACTCCGTGTTATGTGCATCGTACGTCATGTCAGTGTTACTTGAAGTGCAATCCAAGTTGGTATTTCTTGTAGCACAAGCCAATTTGGTATGGAATTGGAAATGAATGATTGAGTTAGTGTTTTGTTATATATATATATATATAACTATTTCTAGTTTAATTTGAAATGGAAATCATTGATAAGATAAATTAATATGAAAAATAAATCTCAAAATATCGATGTGTTTCATTATACCCCCCTTAAAATGAATTTCACCCTTGAAATTTTAACGGACTATAAAAAGATTAATACATGAAATATTCATACATATAATTCCACATCGTAAAGAGAGATACTAATAATACCCTTAAAAACAAAAATTTGGGACCATAATTGTTACATAAAGTAACAAATAATTGGGTTTCAACAAAGGAGAACATAGGTTGTGTGTGAAGATTAGACATAGAGGAATAAGTAAATATTTATATGGATTTATTATGGTCATAAATCCAAAAAAAAATAACTATACATGTTAATTTGATGTTCTAAAATTCCTAATACAATGATACTTTTGGAATCAATTAATTCAACAGAATTTATGGTACTAGGACAACTTCTTTATAACTTTTTTCAAATATTTAATAATTCTTGATAAATTTCTATAAATAAAAAATACAGTGTTTTTTCCTTGATGAGTTTAGAATACATAGATTACCTCAAATAATTAATGTATATAAAAAAAATTTAATGGATCTTGATTCCCAAATAGAATGAAAAGTAAAACTATCAACATGCAATGACATAAAAAGTAACAGTACTGGTTCAACATTAATATTATTCAATTAAAAATAAATACACATTAACTTGGATATCACGTTGTCTAGTGGAAGGAGTTGACATTAATCATCCTTCGATCATGAGTTCAAGATACCTGGACTTTCCAGACTTGATAGGTTTTCACCATACATACATGATGTCATTTGTTAAAAACAACACTTATGTAATATATAAGGTAGAAATCCTTGAAATATGAATAATCACTTCTTAGCGTTATAACTATATTTATAAACACAAAATCTATGAACATTGATTTCCTCCAAGGTTTACATTATTATTTTGATTAATTTTTAACCTCATAACCCATCTCAAAGAGAAAAATCCATAACAGTTGAAAGAGAGTCATGAAATTATTTTATCATTGATTCTCTTGTATGACATAAATTAGCTTTTAGTTCTCTCATTTAAAAAATTTAAATACCTCAACATATAATATTATAATCAAAGGTAACAACATATATTACTATAAATACTTTGTGAAACCATGCATGATTCCTCGTTAAAAAGTGTATTAGATCCATTCCTTAAATCAAAAAATTATATACAAATCATCAGTGATAGCATAAACCACCTATAAATAGTTCCTTACGTAGTTCTAAGTCAGTAAATAATGGTCAATTTACTTATTCATATTCCTTTAATATTTATCCACACAACATTATCTTATCATAAATTACATAATAAGGGTCGCCTTAAATTAGTCGAAATATCATATTGTCATTAAATCACATCACTAGCCTATAGAGAACATTCGACATAAACTTCATAATACTGAGAGAAAAACATTAGTATAACAATCCTTTTATATTTAATGATTCATAGATTTTGAATCCAAATACATAAATTCCTTGATTACTTTATCTTTAATCCATTAACAATAATACCCATTTCATGTCACATTTCAGTCATAGTCTCTTCCTCGTGTACAATGTGAACTTTACTCACCCCACCATGTAGATTATTTTTAGGAACTTTCCTCTTGGGACACTAGGATACATAATGACCTCATTATCTAAACCTAAAATACGTATTCTTCGATTATAACCTAGGGAGGCCAAATTTCCCATCCATTTCGCTAACCAAAATATTCATTTTTACCTCACTGTCCAAATCATTATACCCTTATTTTCCAATGTCAAAACACCATATTATTTCACTAAATCATTCATGTAGATGATTCAGTCTACATTATGGAAATAAAAGAAATGAAATCATATGTCCTTCATGGTCTCCAATACCCAAAATCTAACGAACTCTTTATTTATCATCCATGGTGAGTCTGAGAGTGGGTTAAGTTAATCATTTTTAATCATGTTTTGGGAAAAATGATTTGAAATTAACATGAAATCTTCGAATATGGTGATCCCCGCACCTACTTTCTCATGATAAAATATTCCATCACATTGAACATTAAACATGTTCCCTCCATTGACTAAAACTAGAAGCATAATGTTATGATTGTTTAATACATAAGAAAACCACATAGTTATGAAAATAATTACTTATAGAATATCTAAATAATATCATTTTACCTCATCTATGATACCCTAAGTTCAACATAGTTCATTCATAGAAAACATATATTTAAATATTTCATAATGGTTCAACAAGAGTTTTTGAATTCTTAATGAATATCCCCTGGGAGTGTCAAACTAGGTGTACATAAAGGCCAGTTGTTTTGTACCAGATTACCCTGGGTCAATCCTAGAATATCTTTTCATAGTTATTAACCTTAATTATATCTATTATAGAGCCACATCCTTATGTAGTATCCATACACAGATGTATTTTTAGGAATCCACTTTCTCTATCATTTAATATAACCCACTGATAAATTCCAAGACAATAACTCATCCTTATATAGTTCCTTAGATACTTCTCTAGAAATATCCTTAGAAATAAACCAATGACTCTCCCTAAGTATTTCACTTACTAGTTTCCAATGTTTGACTAAACCTTTCCTTTGATACAAACTAGAGAGAACAAGACTTAACATACATGTATATTAAATATTATTAAATGAATATTCATTACATTTCAAAAATACATGCTTCAGGACCTTAATAGTTTTATGTCTTTTGAAACATGGAGACAAAATATTCTACCCTCGTGAAACATCTTCAAAAACTTCCATAAAATTCCCCACCCTTTTTACATATACCTAGAACTTTTATCCATAACATGGAGAAAGGAAACCAAAGAAATTAATGATATTAGATACCGAGTGAGGGTAAAAAAGTGATACATGTCATCATAAATATGAACATAGTAGTGTGATAATGTTATATTAGTAATAAGATATCATACCTAGCATATAAAATGTCATAAACAAGAGTTATATTATTGATAATGGAAGACCAAAGACATGAATCATAAGGAAAAAAACATCATGAGTCATGAAATCATAACTAAGTAATAAGAAATAGGATATGGGGTATACAAATAATAATAGAAATTTTTATATTAGGGAAAAATACCTAGACCTGTATAACATGTTAGGTTTTGGACTACATTATGTGTTCCTACATTGGGCTTTCACTAGAAACATGTGCACAAACTTACATTTAGGTGTGGGATACAACCCATGTACCTACTTGTTTTTGGTAATGGTATACAACTTTGTACCCTAATTCATTTTGGATTGGGCCAAAAACCTTCTATCTTATTGTTTTTGGGATTGGGTTACTACCCAGGTACCCTCATTTATTTAAGACTCTGGTATAACCAATACGACCTCATTATTTTTAGGATTGGGATAAAACCCATATTCTCTCATTTTATTTGAGCATGGGATACAAACTGTGTACCCTTTGAGATCATATAAAACATATAATTTGCAAATTAATTTGTGGGACATATATGTACCACCAATCTCTTAGTGAAATCACTCAAACATGTTCCCCAATATTACTATGTACTCATCATATCATGACCAAAAATAAAACATAGGTCATATAAATATCAAATCACAACCCATACAATGAAATGTGTATACTTAAAATTTCATCACATCATAACCTAAATAAATGATATTGGTTGCATAAAAATTTCATCAAAGAAAAATCCGTGAAACAGAAATGGATTTCATAAACATATAACCTATGAAAAGAAAACATGTTTCATAAATACCATGATAATAAACATGACCCATTAATAGAAACGATGTGAACAGTAACTTCTCCCAATTTCTCAAATGGCGATGACTATCATCAATGGATTTCATCTTAGATGGAAAATAGTTTTGAAATATCTTTAAAAATATTTTCCAGAGGAAAATATCATTCCTTATTTGAAAAAGTCTTATTAATATATAAAACCATTTGAAAATAATTTTGTTAAAAAATACCTTGAAAATAGATAAATAATACATGAAACTATTACTAAAACCATTTCCTTGAAATTAAATTTAAAAAAATTTATTAATGATTATATTTTTAAAACATGAATAGGAATCCTCAACAGAATGATTATGGGTAAATCTGTAAATGTCTTTTGAAGTAAAAAAGAACATTCTTTTTGCACAGTAAAAAGGATAGAATGGATGCTTTGTTCAGACATAGAAATGAAAATTCCCTTGAGGAGAATGGTAAAATCAAAAATTGGAAAATTTATTTAGAAGATCATAAGATGATGGTATATTATTTTATGAATTTATATTTGAAAATATAGATTTCTGACTAAATGGAGGTAAAGTTATGATTTATAAAAACATTTTATGAACTACCTTTTGGAGAAAATAATAGAAAAATGGTTCAAATAAATTAGTATAACAAAAATAAATATATTATAATAATAGTTTTTAATTCCTCTGTGATAATGATCATAAGATTTCATCAAATGAAACATAAACATAAACAACATCGAAAAGCAATGAGATTGTCCCAATAAACTCTAATCACTTGGTAACTTGAGATCATACTCTCTATGAAATAAATGAAATTATATGAAGCATAAAATTTCAGTAAAATATTTATATACACTATAAAACATGTAAAATGGATGTATACACACACTGAAAAATGGTATTAGGTTCATAACAAAACATGAGTCTCAATGAGGTAAAATTGAAAAAAATTATTATACTGATTTGGAACTATTTGAAATGAAAACCTAATGAAAAATGATCATTAAATTAACATGTGAATGAAAATAAATTTATATATATGATACATATAATGAAATAATGTGAATTAAATACACCACACAAAAATAAACATTATCGAACATAACATGTATCTCACAAAAATTATAACTGAGATGAAATCCGCTTACCTTTTGTATTGACATTCTCCACACTCGGACAAGCATCATGTTTAATAAATATATGTTAATTACAAATGTTATAAAAAATTATATTATTATATATATTTCCATATATTTTTTATAACCTTATATTACCCTCTTTTTAATGATATTATGATAACGTCTCACTTCGGGTAAAATATAATTTGTTCTTTGCATGTGTCTTAATTTGTTACATATTTGGTCCTTATACATAAATCATGATTATATAATGTAAACCCTGATATAAATATCAGCTATATACAATATATTTGAATTATAATAATCTATAAAATATAGGATTATGCAATGGAATACACTATTCATAGGGATGGTAAGCCTTGCATATGCATGAATGTTACCTCTGTCTTTATTTTCTTATTGAAAGAAAGTATGTAAGTGACATAGACATACACACATTTATACAAACAAAAACACAAATATATATATATATATATATATGTATGTATAAACATATATATTATTCCAGTATCATTAATATAATTTATATTTTCATTAAACTCATTCTTAATACATTCCAGGTTGTGTGTGAATGAATCACATCACTTTCAGGTGGCGGTAGTCCAAACTTCTTCAAAACAGATTATCATATTAACACCAAATGGGATTTAAAGAAAAGTGTGTTATAAAATAAATTTAGAAGATTAAATACATAGTAAATATAATAGATGGAATATATAAACATATTATCTATCATAATGGCCACCATTATCAGTGGAAAAAGAAAAATGATCATTCATCATTTTGTGAGGAAATAGTTTACCTCACAGAGAAACAATATGTTCAACATCCATTTGATGGAGGTGTGTGTAAGTGTAGGTCATGCCCTTTTGTATAAAAACAACCAAGTTTCTAAATGTTTTGGGTTTTTTACACAAGAATTTAATAAAATGTGTTGAATGGGTGTAGTTGGGAAATAAAGGAAAGGAGATAAAGAGAACACATTACCTCTAAATTGGGTAATGCCTTTTGGTTTGGGCCGAAAGGCTTCATTGGGAATATTTTTTCCCAAATGGTGGTTTAAATGGTTGAATGGATTTTTTTTAGAGGATAATTTGGACGACCTAGGTTTATCATAAACTATTTGAGATTTGTGAGGAATGGGTAGAGGTGGGGGACCTTTTATATGCTGGGGAAAGGAATCACTTGGAATTTTTCTAATCAAGTTAGGTTTGGACATGTTATTACCAAAAAAAGGTCATACCAAACAAACAAAACTCAATACTTTTACTTATATGGTATATCTATTGACATAAAATGGGTTTTGGAAAAGTGTCTAGGTCATTGGGCCCTTAATTTTTACAATTTAGTCCCCAATTTAGCTTAATTTGGCCTTAATGGTTGTGATTAATTTTAATCAACTTTACTAATCATTTTGGTCAAAAATTATTATTGTATTTTTAGACTCTAAAAATTATACTGAATACGATTTTTTGGATTATATTTTTTAAATTCACTTAAAATATGCATAAATTTTAAGATTATTGTTAATCCCACATAAAAGAAAAAATATCAGGTGTATAATGAAGGAAAAGGTTCAAAAGTTTGTTAAGATTTATATTCAGTTTCAAAGGAAAAATGATTATAATGAATTGTATTGTATTAATAGATAAAATATTTATCTAATGAGTTCTTAAAACATGTTTATAATATCATTTAACATTATTATTTAATTATACAAAATGGTGGTTTTTAACTACATTATTTTCTGTTAATCAAAAAATGATGTTTTTCAGAAAAAATCCCACAAAATCACCCAAGGATAATTTCATTATTATAAATTCAAAAATTATGTTTATATTAATTAATTAATTTTATAAATTTGACTACAATTAATTTAATTATAAAAAATAATTCTATTAAAGAAAAATATATTTTCACATAAAAGGTCTTTTCCAAAAATTCCATCTTTCATTATCAAATATGATTTATTTATATAAAAAAATAAAATAAAAATTTATAATGTATTTATTAATATTTCTATAATTGTGTATAGTTTTTAGGTTATAATTATCTCATTTAATTGTTTATATATATATATATGTTTCAGAGAAACTCTGTGTTATATTGATCATACACCATGTCCGTGTTGCCTGTAGTGCAATCATAGTTGGTATTTCTTATCGCACAAGACAAGTTGGTATTTTCTTTTAAAGGAATATTCGAATTAGTTTTTAATATATATATATATATATAACTATTTATAGTGTATTGGGAAATGAAAAATATTAAAAATATCACTTAATTCGAAGAAAAATATTAAAATATCATGGTGTTAAATTGGCCATGGAAAATAGTTTAGTGTCGTGTTTGATGGACTATATGTTGTATATTCCCAATGTATTTGTGTGGTATACTGGAAATAAACTTGCCTTGAGAGATCCTAAAGAGGATCGTGATCCATATAATTATCGGGGAATAGATGGGAATAGAGGACATGTGATATGGAGAGGGTAAAATATCATAGTGTGGATATTAGTTTAAGGTATAATGATTTGATAATGGAAAAAGTTTAAATTCATCTTTCTTGGACTAACAGAAAATGTTTAGACCTGGGGAATGCATGAAACACGTAAGAGATAAAACCCAACATTAATGAGCCCAAGTAGGCTCAACAATTGCAAAAACATCTTAAATTGAACTAAATTATGTTTAAGGTTAGAATTATTAGACCATAACTGAGGCTGATGGTCCGAAAGGTTAATTAAACTATGGCTAGGCCCAAAAAAATGACACGACATTTCAATGTATACAATAAAAATAGCGAATCAAGCCATATGTACTGCTGAATCATAATTTTGTTGGAGAAAAAAATAGGCATGGGATATAATCTATAGCGTGTATGATAATGAACCCCATTATTATCATGGGGCATCGTGTAATTTCTCATGATATGATTTCAGTTTAACATCATGTATTGACTACTATGGGTTCATAGTTTATAATCATAGAGTTCATACCATAGGGGAGTCTCAAATAGGTGTATAATGTGTGGAATAAAAACTAACATGATTTGAGTGAGGACCAAATGGGTCCACACCACACAACACATCCCAGAAAAGGCTTGTGCATAGTTGAAAGTCATTTTTTGTAGAAATTGTTTTCTAGTTTGTGATAATAAATTTAACACCCCATGATTTTGGGAATAATTTATTCCCAAATTATTTTATATTTTTAATATTTTTTATTTCACATGATAGTGGAATATATATATATATATATATAACAAATAGTCAAAATTTACATACACACTCAATATAAGCATGGATTGTGCTACACATAATACCAAAATGTCATGGACCACAAGAAACACCGACTAAGCGTACGATGCATGTAAAACTATGATTCTATGAATCATATTTTTATAAGTATGAAATTAATTAATTGAAATAATTATAAAATAATAATTAAAAATAGTTATAAGAATATTAATAAATAATTTCAAAATATGTTTATAATTTTTTTATATAAATAAAAATATTTATAATGAAATATGAGATTTTTGGAAGTCATTTTATTTTAAAAATAATGGTTTCTTGAATAGACTGATTCATAATAATAAATTCAATTTTATACACATTTAGAAATTTAATTTCATAAAATAAACATTATATTTTGAATTCAAAATTTCTAAATTAGCCTAAGGTGAAATTTATGGATTTTTATGAGAAGCATCATTTTTTAATTAATAGTGAAAAATACTTGTTTCTATTTTAATACATCCTTATTTTCTAAATAATTATCCATGATAGATGATATTATAAATATTTTTTAAATTTTGAAATGTTAAATATTACATCTATTAATACAATTTAATACATTATAATCAATTTAACTTTGAAACTGAATATAATATCTTAACAAACTATTGAACAATTTCCTACTTTAATCACCCGTTATTTCGTCACATCTGCAAGATTAGCCCTAATCTTAATTTTTCTTCTTATATTAAGATAATTTAAAAAAATCATACATATAAAATTTTATTCATTATAATATTTCTATTCTAATAATTACATGTTACCTCTTTACCAAAATTATTAGTAACAATAATTAAAATTAATCACAACACATAAGGCCGAATTATACTTAATTAGTGACTAAACCTTAAAATTAATTGTCCAGATGACATTAATCATTTTCTTACAAAATTGTTTTCCCATATTTCATATATAAGCCTTATATTATTATGTTCTATTGGTTTGGTATGGGTTTTTTCAGGATATAACATGTGCTCATCTAACTTGTTTCTAAATATTCCAAGTGAGTTCTTTTCCTTCCCTATAAAAGGCCACCACCACTACCCATTACTCAAATCCCTCAAACCATTTATTTTAATCCATTATCTAACCATGTAGACTCCCAAAAATTCTACCTTCTACATTTATGCCTAACTATTGTAAGAAATATTCCCAACGAATCCCATTTTCAACAACCAAACAGAGTTACCCGATTTACATGTAACATCCTCTCTCATGCTCCTTTCCATTATTTCCATTCTTCACCCCCAACAACTCTATTTTTTATATTTTTTTTCTAAAAACACTAGTATCCTCCATATAATTGGATTTATTTATGTGAATTCTATGACATACAGTTAAAAAACCCTCTATCTAATGGATTTTGAGCATAGACTTTCTATGTACGACAGTCTACTGCCTCACAAAATGTTGATATATCATTTTCCCTTAACAACCAATACTGGTAGCCATTATGATGGAAAATATTATTATATATTCCATATATTATATTTAAAATTTATTTTATCTTCTTTATTTATTTTAAAATACGAATCGTTTTTACTTTACATTTTTTGTTAATACGATAATCTCGTTTGAGGATGTGTGGACAACCACCCCCTCAAAATGATGTGATTCATTCGGACACTGCAGGGAATGTATTAAAGATGTGTTTCATGAAAATATTAGATATATATATGATATAGTAATTATTATTTAATAATTATTTAAATATATTTATATAAATTCTTTATTTACATTCTGTCAATCAATACGACAATAAAGAGGGATTCAACGTTAATGTGTACGTACAACTTACCATCTCCACGAATGGTGTATTTCATTTCGTACACCTATAGTTTATGTATTATAATAATACACAAAAATATATTATATTTGATATTTATATAATATTTTACATTCTGTAATCATGATATATTAATGAGGAACAAAGATGTAACAATTTAAGACACATGCAATGAACAATGTAAATTTTATTTGTAGTGAAACCATAACATATGATGATTAACAAGAGGGTAATTTAAGGTTATAATAAAAATATATATGAAAATATATATATAATAATATCTTTCTATAAAATATGTATAGTAAACTTATATTTATTATACAATTTTCTTTTACGAGTACAGAGAGAGTCAAGACACAAGGTATGTGGATTTTATCTAACTATCAACCTTCGAGAGATACATGTTATGTTCGCTACTCTTTCCATTTGTGTGGTGTTTTAACATCACAATATAGAATTATATGATTCATATAATTAAATTTATGGGTATTAACATTTATATTTTATGACCCTTCTTTCATGGGGTTGATGTTTAAAAAGATACCAAATCGGTAAAATAGATTTGTCTCAATTTGACATCTTTGATACTCCTGTTATGTTAGGGACATAAAATCATTCATCAATGTGTACATACATCCATTTGAGATGTTATATAATAAATAAAAAAATTTATTGATATTTTAATCATTGTGTATTTACATTTCATACATGGATATTACAATCTCAAGTTACCAAGTTATTAGTGTTTATTAGGGTATTGTCAACATTTTTCGAGATTTTTAATGATTAGGTTTAATTTGATTAAATATTATCATCCATATCTAAAAGAAATTCATGAATTTTATTATCCTATGGTTATCCATGATAAACTCATTTTTTGTACCATTTTTTAGTATTTTGTCCAAAAGATTGTTAATAATGTTTTCTTTATGAAATTCCGACATTTCTCTCCCTTTAGTCAAAAATCCATTTTTTATAAAAAGTGTTTCAAAGAATATTATACAGTCATCCTATAATTTTTTAAATACAATTTTCCCTTTTTTAGAAATTGTTTAATGGGGATCTAATTGTTTATTTCTGAATAATGAATTCATTCTAACCATTTTACCATGGAAAATTAATGTTCTTTTTTACATTGTACAACATGTACTGATTTACCCACCATTATTCTTCTGAAGATTCGTTTTTATTTTTTAAAAGGTAAATCTTTAAGAAATTATTTTATTTTTAAATTCCTAGGATTTTTATCATAAATTTTTCATTTATTCTTTATATGTTTTCAAGGTATTTTCCGAGAGAATTATTGTTAAATGGTTTTATGTATTAATAAGACTTTTTAAATGAATAAATGATATTTTACACATGAATAAATTTTGAAATATATGTCAAAAATATCTTCTATCTATGTAGAAATCAATTTATGTTACTAATTCCATTCTGGGAAATGGTTAGAAGGTTCCATTCATATCCTTTATGTGAATGGGTTACGTTTAATTTCATGTTCATTACTAAACCTGTTTCTCTTTCATTGACAATATTTTTATGAAATTTGTTTCTATTTCAAAAATTATGCTTCAATGAAATGGTTATAAATCCTATATATTTTCCATATGTTATGAAGTGATGAAATTTTAATGATAACCATTTACTTTAAAGGGATATGATTTTACGAATATAATACCTATACCCTTTTATGGGTGATCATATGATAAATTTTTTATTATCTTGTTTCACATGTGTGAATGATTTTACTATGAGATGGGTGGGACCTATATATACATAAAATTAATTGGGTAATGATATGTTTTATTTGATATCAAATGGTATAGAAATTGTATCCTTAAATCGAAAATAAAGAGAGTGTATGGGTTGTAGCCCAATCCAGAACAAAATAAGGGTGTATGGGTTGTACTCCAAGCAAAAATGAAAGAGGGTATACATATAGTATCCAACTCCCAAAAACAAGAAGGTACATGTGTTATATTCCTAGCCTCAATGAAATAGGGTTTTTGGTTGTAGCATAATCCTAAAAACAAGAAAGTACATGCGTGATAGACCAATCCTAAAAGAATGTTGGTACACAGGTTTCTAGCCCAAGCCCAATGTAGGTATATGGGTCGTAGCCCAATTCTAGAATTTTATAAAGGTCTTTGTAGGTAGCCCTTACATAAATGTTTATATTCTTATTTCTATACCACTAATTATATTTCTTATTTCATATTTATGAATTAATTGATCATGAGGTTTATTTCATTATGATTCAGTTCTTATGAACATCCATGATTAATCCAATAACTCATGTCTAAGAATTTTGATATGATTGGTATATCCATATAATGTTATCCTCGCATTATCATACTATTATGATCATGTTTATGATTACATTTCTGCCTTGTTTACCCTTACTGAGAAAATGAGTTCAACTATTTTATATGTATCATTTTTCTAGGTTATAAATAAATGTTTTAAGTAGAAGTTCTAAAGGTGGAGATCATTATGGGAGATGATGAAGATTATTCTCCAGGATAGAATATTTTGTCACCAAATTTCAAAAGACACTGAACTATTATGGTCCCTCACATGTATTTTGGTAATTTATTGGATATTCATCTAAAAAGAAGTTATTTCCTTGTATGTTAGGCTGGGGACGCTATAGTTTGTATCAAAGGAATGGATTAGTCAGCCTTTTGAAACTAGGATGAGAAAACCTTAATGAGATCCCAAGGATTTTTTTCTATATATATTTCTAGGGTATTCTCTAATGATATGTATAAGGATGAGTTAATTTTTTGGAAAATGTCTTCAAATTTTGGTGAATGATGGTATAAGGACCCAACCTTAATCATTACATAATCTTGAATTATGTCAAGAATTCTCATTGGAATATTTTTCAGGTTTAATGTTTTAGAGAATTATACCATAACTATTACATAACAACTTGAATATTACATGTAGACACCACTTTTGTGTATCTATTTTTCATAAAATAAAAAATTTTGAAAAATAGAGACATGTCTAGTTCCTTGTTTTAGACTGCATGACCTTTCATTGATCTCATCCTTGACCCTATTTAGCATTATGTCATGTGAAAAACATTTCAAAACATGGGATGAGTATAAAAATATTAGTATGGATAAAAAATCATGAAAAGAAACATTAGCCCATCAATAAATACAAATCAATGAAACCATTATTTTCAATCATAACATACCTCATGATATCATAATATTTATGAATAACATACAAAAATCATAAATCATAAAGTTAACTTATGGTATTCATAACATACATACATTGTATCTATCACAACTACATAGGTAGTCTCATTTGGAATACCCATCACATTGTATTCCAAAAATCTCTTAGGAGAAACATTAACGTTTACCTCCGTCACATTACGCAATGCATTGGAGAGCTATCTTGGTCTCACCAACCCTAGGTTTATCACGAAATCACCTGTATACTTAATCAATTACCAATAACTATAATATATGAATAACACATAACAAAAGCATAAATTAAAGATAAAATTTTCATATTCCAATCATAATATATCAAATCATGATATTGAAATAAACAATGATTTATCAAATCATATTAAATACAATTTAAAACATTTAAAAATGGTATTTTTGAATCAAAGTGTCCAATAACACATTAAATATTTTAAATTAATTATCATTTGAATAAATTAATGTCCCAATAAATATATCCTAAAAACCATTTTTAAAACATTGACATTAATGATAAATATTTATAAGAATAAATCTTTAAAACATTTAAAATGATGTTTAATTTAAAGAGTTTTAAAAAAATGAGAGATACTTGAATACAAACTATCAAGGAATAAAATTTAATCAGAACATTATAATAAAATGATAATAAAGGTATTAATGATATAATATTCCTAAGATAGTATATATACCACATAAAAGTGAATTGGTTAATAACAACAATGAATTCTCAATGGAATGTAAATTGAGTCGAGATCCCATTTAAAAACTGTTTCCTTAGATTATGGATAAATCAATTACATAATAATGTGTGAAAAATTAGAATACTCTCAATATAAGGGGATATTATGTGTGAAACAATCATAGGTTATTCACAAATATTCATAGAACCACATAATCAAGAAGTATATGTTTAACCCAATGAATCGAAATTTGGTGAATAAGTTCCCTTACAGAAATTCGATAGCCTAACGACATCACATTAAAAATCAGAAAATGAGTTGATGAGAGAGAAAAGGATATCTTATCACATGGAAATAAAGTTTACATAAATAAGTATATTGAAGAACATAACCCAACATCAGAAGATGTAAATTAAAAGACATAACAAAAAATAATTCTTTTAAAAAGATGAGGGTGAATGGTTCCATTACCGATTTGGTAACATACGAAACATACACCCCATGAAAGATGGATCATACAAGGAATATGTAAATACCTATTATTTATTATATTGAACAATTTATTCAACAATTGGATGTATATAAACAACAAAAAAAATAAATATTGGAAATATAGCATGAATCATACGTGGATAAAAAGTGAGCTGAAATCCCCTTACCACATCGTAATCAATCTATTCATATGACCAAAAGTTTATAACCACCAAATTAATCATAGAATACCCTGCATATAAATAGAATCATGATAATATATATCAAATTTAAGTACACAATACACTCCATGAAATAGATAATTGGTGAACAATGGAAATCTCAAGAAATTAAAAGTGAGATAAGAAACCCCTTAACTCATGTCGGACTAGACTTGTTTGTTCCTTGTTCTTCCAGAAATATTAACTTATGTAAATTTATACTTTATTTATAACCATTTATAAAGTATATTATTCTTTTTATATCACTTATTATCATGTTAAAAACAATATGTAATCATTAATGTTAATAATGTATGTTTTGATGATATTTGGTACTGAATAAAAAATGATCACCTTTTAATTACATGTTGTCCTTGTAGTAAAGAGTACATTATCTCCAGATTGATATTCATGATTTATATATCATATATATCATATATATCCAGTATATATATGTATTTATAATAATATAAAACATTTGGAGATAAGAAATGAAATTCACCGTTCATGGAGATGGTGAGTAGTATGTACGCATGAACACTACTTACATTTCTATTTTATATTTAAATTGAATGAAAACATATTGATACATAGTTATATTATAATTCCATTATAATATCATATATAATTTCATAAACACCATCCTTTTTATTTCACACTTATGGTAAGAACGTGTCATATCACATTGATGGGGCAGTAGTCCACACTTCCTCTAATGAAATCTTCGCGTTTACTCATAATGGAAACCATTAAGATACGATATAAATTAAAAATGCATAAGAATAATGAAAACATAAAAATAATATATATCATATATAAATATAGTTTCATCATAATGGACTCCATAAGAGGTGGTAGGATATAATTGAACAACCATCGTTTCAGGAGTTGATAGTTTTCCCTCCACAGAAACAGTATGTTTTTTAAATATTAGATGAAGGTGTGCGTAACTGTTGCCTGAATCCTTCTCATAAAACATCCTTTTATATTTAGGATATTGGTGATTTTATAAAATAAATTAATTAAAATTTTTTTGCTGTTGGAGATGTAAAATAATAGAAAATAATTTAATAGAAACTGATACACTTATTTCGGGTAACTCACTTTGGTTTGAACCCAATGGACCTCTTGAAGTGACTTTTTCCTAAGGTAAGGCTACTAAGAGAAGAGAGGTATATTGAGAGTTTATTTGTGTAGGGGATGGATGATCCAAGTAGCTTGAGAGGCGTGAATAATGGGTTATAAGGGAGGGATTTATATAAGGGTGGAAAGGGGTTTTTTAGGAAACTGATAAAATATTATTTTATTATATATTATTTTCAGTTTCTAAATATCCAAAACTCATTAAAGATGAATATAATATTACTTAGGGATGAATTAAATTCATCCAATAATAATTGTACATGTTTTGGATGTTTTTTAATATTTATAATCCATTTTATTTTAATCATTTATTAATGAGGTAAATACTGCATCAATTTTGTGTCATAAATAATATTTTTTGTCTAAAAATTATATACAAAAAAATACCATGATGTAGAAAATATTTTTATCATTCCAATGAATATTTATAATCGAAATTATAACTTATATAATGCTAGGTGAAAATTAATTTAATAACGATATTTTTTTGTGTCCTTTTTGTCTTCACTTAAATTAATTAATCTAAAGTGTCATTATAACTCCCAAGTGGCTCCATGAGGTCCCAAAATCTACCAAAGGACTCCCATGATCTTCCATGTCTGATAAAATAATATTAGGACTTGTGTTAAAGTAATTTTTTATTATAATGATATAATATTTTCCTTGAATTGTCTTATTTACCTTTAATCGCAATAAATAAAATTCAAAAGTTACTATTTACCATAAAATTATTTTCATCTTATTCAAACCACATATTACTTAATAATAACCACCATGTATGTCTGATTTTCGAAATTTAATTCACCGATATAGTAATAAAAATTTTAAATGAAAAAGTCAGTTTTTTTAACTAATACTAAGTGGTTTCACAATTTTTTAAAAATTTATGTTTTTAAGAAAAATACCAAAAATTAAGGCTAAGATGTATTTGATATTACAAATTAAAAAATGACTCATATTTTATAAAATTAAAAACATATAAGTTTCATTAATTAAATTAAAATTAATTTCTGTTGTCCAAACAAATAGTGTGTTTTTAAGAAGCAATATATATCAAAAGATTGGCCCTTGTTTATGCTAAATTTTTTAAAGTGAAATTAATTACATTGACAAAAATTAGATTAAATGGTAAAAATGTAATCTAATTACACTTTAAAACAAATTATAAGGATAATATTACCATAAAAATAAATTATACTAAATGGAAGTTTTGATTTAAAATACAATATTTTTCACTATTTCTCAATAAATGAATTTTTTCACAAAAATAAAAAAAATAACCAAAGTAAATTTTGATGACCTGATTCTAAAGATTAATTTTATATTGTCAAATAGAACATATATATGTGACCAAAACTAGATTTAAATAGGGTTTTCAATCAAAAGGTGGTAAATCGACCTTTTAATGAATATTAGAGTATTTATGCTTAAAAATAAGATTTGTTCTTACTTTAAGAATCTAACATTTATTAGATAAATGCAAAAAACATTTAACAAACATGTATAATTATATTGTAATTATTTCTATTCATTCTTGATAATACAACAGGTAGGCATTAACAACCATGTAAAATAATAATATTTTATTATTAGTGTGAAAAGTATGATTTCAAAGACACTCATTGTTGTGTAGCGGGTAAGCCATCGAACATAGACTACCTATTAAAGTAAAATTATTATTTAATTCACAAATATTAATAAATATGAAAATATTATATTCTTTATTTAACTGGGATGTTACACCCTTCCACCCTTTTGGGAATTGCAACCTCACGATTTTAAAATTGGGATTAGAAACATCATATAAAGTCCCACATCGAAAAAAGTGACAATAAATCAATCACTTCAAAATAAATGAAGATAATTAAAAATGTTAGATAGGAAAACAAATTACAGGATTCCATGAAAACCTGGATTTGGAAGAGAACCCAACTCTCATAGATCAATAGAGATTTATACAGAGCACGATCACAGAATGGTAACCACCAAAATACTATATATTCATGATTGGGTAAAAGTCTGATGATAAAAAAGATATTATAAAATTTTTACATCGAGATCCATTACATAGAGTTGATGTTTTCTTTTAATAACTAGAATTTTATTTTAAGGAAATATACTTACTTGTCATGTAGAGTTTCATCCTTCATTAAATTTCTACCAAAACATCAATTTTTCTCCAAAGGTAAGTATTCAAGATGACATGTTCACATTGAATGTGCTATAATCAACTTCTACAGAATAACATGATCCATAAAATATTAACCAAATATTTCCCCTATATTTATAAATTATCAACAACCAAAATTGGTTAGTACGTGATCAGATAATACGCAAAAGGATTATCCTTTATAAATGAAGTACTACTATTAATCCCCAAAATTCTACCAAAAGTACCCAATGTTCATGAACGATCATTCAATATACACTTGTTATAAATATTATTCAAAAAATACAATATAAAATTGATACCTAAAACCCAAAAGGATTTTATCACATATTTTTCCACAGTAAATCTTAACATTTATCTCCAAAAACATCGACTACTCATAAAGTCTCATTTTGAAGTGTAATTAATATAATAACATATTCTATATGATAGGTTAATTATTTTCATAAATAAATAAATCACCATATTCCCATAATAAAATAATGGATTATTCCAAAATAAAATTCTACCATTACTCATTAGACGAAATGATAATTTTTACTTCACTAACATTTTCATATATCAAACTTTAGGGCTACACATACTATAAAAGTCCTCCAATTTAACCCCATAATCAAAATAGCCTTAATAATTTTAGGAATTTCATCATATTAAAATCTATTATAACTCATTAATCCCTTACATGTTGGGTTGTTACTCATTCAACGTTCTTCATGATCCATTAACCATTCATTACCAACTTATTCAGAAATACATCTTTCCTACAAACAAAATCATGAATCATATCCTAATACTCAATAATATCAATACATATGTATTAAAGAAATCCATACCTTTCATCTATCATTGTATGTTTGTTCATCCTCAATCAGAATGGCTTTAGGTGTTGATAAAAAAAATTTATAAGATCCTGGTGATCTCATTCCCGAAACATCATAGTCAGACATCTATTTGAATAATGACCATGCACACCACATTTGAAACATTAAATTGAACCATCATAAAGATCTTTTTTCCCTTTACTAGACTCAACTAGATTCTTCCTTTTTCTTATGGTAGGTTATTTATTAATTTCCTTCAGTTCCACATCTATAGAATCTTTCCAACCTTTTGAAACATTTTCTTATGTGTTTATTTCCATATCCATGACAAATAGGATTTCAAATATACTTACCTTTATGATTATTACCTAAAATTCGGTGGGGAATTGTTTCTCGAATATACGATTTTTTATAAAAATCAACACAGTTTTGGTGGTCAATCATGACACCAGATAGTTGGTTGAGAATAACCGTAAGAGTTGTCATTGCATCACCAATTTCATTCAGTTGGTCATTCTGAGATCCAACACAGTTTTCTTCACATCCACGGTTACATTGGTGCCTACAAGATCAATACATTTATTAAACCAAAAAATTATGTGTGATTATATCAGTAAAATCTTCATCTAATATATTTTGAGGAGGTTAAATACCAAGATATACTTATTCATGTTATCTTAAAGTCATTCACTTTATCTATAATATCAATGACTATTTATAAAATCCTAACCATTAGGGAAATTTCAGTAATGATTAAAGAAAATCCTAACCTCTAAAGTTATCTAAACCGACCTCTGATACCAACTATAAGATTCCAGCCATAAACATTACAAAATCTAGAATTATGTCATGTATTCACAATGAAGATCTTTTTAGGTTTAGAGTTTTATAGAATTAGGCCATATCTATTACATAATAACTTGAATCTTACACGTAGACACTACTACCCAGTATCCATTTTTCATAAAATAAAAACTCTTGAAAATTAGAGACATTTCTAGTTCCATTATTTAGACAGCATGACTTATCCTGGATCTCATCATCGACCCTATTCATAAGAAACACTATCCCATTAATAAATATAAATCTTTGAAACCATAATTTCAAATCATATCATACCTCATGAAATCATAATATTTATGAATAACATTCAGAAATCATAAATCATAAAGGTAACATATGACATTTATAACATACTTAAATTGTACCAATCACAGCTATATAGGGAGTAACATTTGGAATACCCATCACAATGTATTCCCTAAATATAATATGAGAAACATTAATTTTTACCTTCGTCATGTTAATCAATGCATTAGAGAGCTATCTCGGGCTCACCCACCGTAGGTTTATCACGGAACCACATTTATATGTAAACAATGCCAAAAAACCATAAAATATTAATAACACATAACACAAGCATAAAGGAAAGATAAAACATCCACATTCCAATCATAATATATCAAATGAAGATATTGAAATAAATAATTCTTAATAAAATCATTTTCAAAACCATTTAAAACATTTAATAATGAGATTTTTGAAAAAAAGTGTCACATACAAGTTTGATGCTTTTTAATGAATTATCATTTGAAAAAATCAATGTCCATATACATAAATCCTCAAAACCTATTTGAAAACATGGGAATTAATGAGAAATATTAATAAGAATAAATCATTTAAACATTTAAAACGAATTTTTAGTTAAAGAGATTTTAGGAAAATGAGAGACGCGTGAATAAAATTTTTTGAGGAATAACATTTAATCAGAACATTATAATATCATAAGAATAATGGGATTCATGAAATAATATTCCAAAGGACAGTATATACACCACATAAGAAATAATTAGTGCATAACAACAATTAATTATTAATGGAATTTAAATTGAGACGAAATGTAAATTGATACGAAATCCCTTATAAAAATTGTATCCTTAGATTAAAGACAAATCAATTACATAATAATGTGTGAAAAATGATAATACACTCAATATAAGTGGATGTAAATTGTGAAACAATCAGATATTATTCACACATATTCATATCATGACATAATCAATATGTAGATTTTTAACCCAATGAATTGAAATTGGGTGAAGAAGTTCCCTTATATAAATTCAACAGCCTAACGACATAACGTTATAATTCATAAAATGAATTTATGAGAGAAATAATATTTTCTCATCACACGGAAATAAAATTTAATGAAATAAGGATATATAAGAAGATATAAGAACATACAAATTTGTGAATTAAAAGACCTAACAAAAATAAGTCTTTTAATAAGAGGATGGTGAATGGTTCCCTTACCGATTTGGTAACTTATGAAACCTTCACCCCATGAAAGACACATCATACAATGAAGACCTAAATACCCATAAATTTAAATATATTTCACAATGAATTCAATCATGGGCTGTACATAAACCACTCAAAAGGAAATTATGGTAATATAGCATGAAACACAAGGGGATAAAACGTGAGATGAAAACCCCTTACAACGTTGTAATCAATCGAGTCCTATGACCAAAACTTAATAACCCCCATATTCATCACAAAATACCATTAATACAAAGAGAATAATGATAATATATATCAAATGTCAGTACACAATACAATACATGCAATATATAAGTAACGAACAATGGAAATCTCTTGGAATTAAATGTGAGATAAGAAACCCTTTACCTCGTGTCTGACATTACTTGTTTGTTCCTTGTTATTCCTGAATAATAAAATTAAGATAATTTATACATGATTAAGAAACCTTTTAAAGTTTATTATTCCTTTTATATCACTTATTACCATCTATTAAACAATATGTAATAATTTAAGTTACTAATGGTCGTTTTGTTGATATTTGGCACTTGAGTAAAAAATGAAGACCTTATAATTACAAGTTGTCCATGTGGTCAAGAGTCTAGTATCAACACAATGATATTAATTATTTATATATAATATATATCATATATATATATATAGTATATATACGTATTTTTAACAGTATATATCATTTGGATAAAAGAAATGAAATGCACAGTTCATGGAGACAGTAAGTTGTACGTATGCATGAACGATAATTTGATTTCTATTTCGTATTTCAATTTAATGAAAATGTAATGATAAATAGTTATATTATAATTATTGTATAATATCATATATAATTTCAAAAACTAAATCTTTTATATGTCCTACATATGTTACGAATGTGTCATATCAGTTTGAGGGGGCAGTAGTCCACAGTTTCTGTAATAAAATTATCGTGTAATTCATAACAGATCCCACATAGGTAAGCTATAAATTAAAAATACAGAATAATAAAGAAAAACAAACATAATTTATATCATATATAAATACAGTGTAATCATAATTTCCACAATAAGTGGTGGTAAAAGTTAATTGAACAATCATCATTTCATGTGGCGTTAGTTTTCCATCCATAGAAACAGTATATTCTTTACCCATTAGATAGTGGTGTGTGTAAGTGTAATTTTAATAAATATCATAAAAAAATACTATAATATTTATGATACTGGTTTTGTTATAAAATTAAGGATTAAAATTAGTTTAGGGGTTGGAGTGGTAAAATAAAAGAAATGAATTTAAGAGAAACAATTACCTTTAATTTGTGTAACTCCCTTTGGTTGGAACCAAAAGGACTACTTGAAGTGCCTTCTGCCTTATGTATGAATTCTTGGTGGAAGATATGGATATTTAGAGCTTATTTGGGTAGGGTTTTGAAAATCCATGGGGCATGAGATGTGTGAGGAATGAGTTAGAAATGATGGATTTTATGTGGAGGATGAGGGGCTCTTTAGAGAAGTGTGAAAATATTGTTTTATTATATAATTATTTTTTATTTCTGAAGGTATAAAACATATTATTGTTGAGGATAAGATGACTAATGATCTAAATTAATTAATCAAATAATAATTGGATAGGTTTTGGATGTTATATTATTATTTATAATATTATTTATTTAAATCATTTATTAATGAGGTAAATAATGCACTATTTTTGTGTCATCAATGATATTATTTATATGATATCTAAAAATTATAAAAAAAACTACCCAGATGTAGGAAATAATTTTTTATTTCCAATAAATATTTATATTCTAAAAGATATCTTATATAACCCCATGTAAATATTAATTTACTAATGGATATTTGTTTGGGTCATTTTTGTATTTACTTTATATTAATTAATCTAAAGTGTCATTATTACTCCAAATTTGCTCCCTATGACCCCTAAATAGACCCAAAGATTCCCATGGTCTTCCATGTCTCATCCAATAATGTTATGAGAAGTGTTATGGTAATTTTCTATTATTATGATATTATTTTTACATTGAATTGATTTATTTACCTTTAACCACGTCAAATAAATGTCAAAAGATACTATTCACCAAAAATTATTTTCATCTTATTGAAAAAAAATTAACATACTAATAAAAAGTATGTATTTCTAATATTTGAAATTCAATTCATAGATGTGGTAAAATTTCATTTAAATGATAAAGCCTGTTTTTTAACCACTACATTGTGGTTTCACTAATCATCAAAAATTGAAGTTTTTAGGAAAAATACCAATAATTCAGACTAATGTTTATTTGATATTCAGAATTCAAAATTGTTATCTATTTGAAAAAATTAAAAGCATAAATTTTGGATTAATTATTTTAAAATTAATTCCCGTTGTCAAAACAAATAGCGTGTTTTAAAAAAATAATATCTATCAAAAGATCGACACTTGTTTATGCCCAATTGCAAAGTGAAAATATTTCCAATGACTGCAATTTGATTAAATGGTAACAATATTCTCAATTTAAACTTTAAAACCAATTAAAATTAAAATATATCCAAGTAAATAAATTATATTAAAAGGATGTTTTGAATTAAAAAACAGTATTTTTCTCTATTCATCAAAAAATTAATTTTATCAAAAAAATAACAATAATTTACCCAAAGTAAATTTTGAAGACCCAATTCTAAAGAATATTTTTAATTTGTCAAATATTACATATAAAAGTGACGCAATCTATATTTAAAGAGGGTTCACCATCAAAAGACTGTAAATCGACCATTTAATGAATATTAGAGTATTTATGCATAAAAATCGGATTCTATCTTATTTTAAGACACTAAATTTCATTTGATAAATGTAAAAACATTTAAAAAAACATGTATAATGATATTTTAGTTAGTTCTATTCATTAAAGCCAATATAATGTCTAGGCGTTAACTACCATTTTAAATAATAACATTATATTATTATTGTGGAATGTACGATTTAAAATAAACCTGTTGTTGCGTATCGGGTAAGCCATCGAACATATCATCCCCATTTAAAAAATTAATATTTAATTTAGAAATATTAATAAATATAAAGATATTATATTCTTTATTTACCTATGATGTTAATGATCGAGTAAGTACTTTCAAATAAATACATCCCTACATGGATTTTACAAATGAATGTGGCTTTAGAATCGATGTACCAAGGTGTACCATACTCTATCAAGATGTTCAAGACTAGACATGGATTAAACTGGTATACAAAAATGAGCCTTGTTGCACAGTTATTTTGAAACACCCAGGTCTTATACATTGGGAATTCAATAACTCCTCATAGTCCATTATGAATGACTTAAATATACGTTGAATATGAATTTCCTAGGATAAACCTAGGGTGTCATAGATTCAGAAAGGTTTTATTATTTCGATATGATTTAAGAAATTGTATTCAGAACCATGTGGTTTGATTCTATATTAAGAAAATCTCACACTATGCTTCTGGTTTTAGTAAATGGGGGAACCAAAAAGAATATGTTTAGTGTTGAATGTGATGAAATATTTCATGATGACTAGTCAGGTGGTATGATCATTAGGGTGAATGATGTCTTGACATGCCTAATCAGTTTCCCTGAATCATGATTAACAATGTTCACATTATCCAACTCTCAGACTCCATAAACAAGAGAATGAAATAGTTCACTAAGAGTTCAGTTAACCAAGACCACGGAGGAAAGATTATTAGCTTTACTTTATATCAATAGTGTGGAAAAAATCACCTACAAGAATATCTTATTGGAACATGAATGAGTTTTTAATACGGAAAAGAATGAAATAAATCAAGTGATTGTATGTGAAAAATGAAGGGTTCTGATAATGGAATGGATGTAGAATTTTCCCTCCCAAAATCATCATCAAATATTAAATGTTTTAGGAGTATAGGAAGAGGTAAGTATGTAACCCAATGACCAAAGAGGAATGTTCTTGATGAGAATCAACAAGGTGGTGTGAGTAATGGTTTCATTGTAGATGATGATGAGACAATAAATGAAATGTGGAAGGAGAGAGGTATTATTCCTAATGGATTAAGGATAAAGAAACATATTTATTTATATATTTTGATTAAAAAGTTATTAATGATGAAATATAAAAGTATTTTTATACTTATGTTTTCTGTGCATTATTTTTATGTCTATATTGAATGTTACCTATGGGATTGGGATGTGATTTAATGATAATATGATATTTTGAATATGGGAAGGTAACCCTTAATTTGTTCATTATGATAATATAATTTTTTATAGATAATGATACATAGGATATGAATAATTAAATTGGACAATTTTTTTTACCTTCGAACTATGTAGGGACTTGTTTATAGAGGGTTTATGCTATCACTGACGAAGATTTTGTTTTTTTAAGGAATAGATCGAAAACACTTTTGAATGTGTATGTATGCATGTTTTCCAAAAGGAATTTTTTTTAATTTTGGTTGTTAACATGTTTATGGAGAATATATGATGAGGTTTTTCACATGATTGGAATGTGACAACCAAGAGATACTTTCTGATATACATGGGAATCTATGTTTAGCTATTTTTTGGAATCCCTTTCTATAATAATTGATTTTTCATCATTGATATGGGTTTTAAGATTAACCATTCATGAAAAGATCAATATAAAAATTTGTTGGATTATTTGTGCATCAGTTTTGTGTTGAATACATTGTGTAAAAGGCTAATTACGGATTACCCTTATATTAAGGATTTCTATCTAATATTTTATATTAGTGTGGTTTTAGAAAATTATATTATATGTGTAGGGTGAAAACCTATCATGTCTGATTTTACCATGAGTATTAAGCCCCTGAATAAAGGATGGTAAGGGTTTCACTCCTACCACTGGCCTACAAGATTTATTTATTAATGTTTATTTATTTTTAATGAATAATTATTTATCATGAACTAGTCGTGATACTTTTTATGTTAATTTTTTTTATTGTTATAAACTTCATTTATTTTGAGACATAATTAAAATTGTATTGATGTACATTAATTCTTTGATGTAATGGATTTATTATAAATTGATCAATGAAAAAATGTATGAATCTTTTTTTATAGAAATTTTTTAAGATTTCTTCAATGTACAATAATTGATAGAATATTGTTTTCCTAATTAATTAAATATTAATAAACCAAAGGATTAAGGAATAATCTCATATAATTGAATCTGAGGACCTCATATTGCCTGTGATAATTCCCTCATTTGTGATCTATGACCCTAATCACTCCCAAATAATATTTATGGTTTCCCTCTATGATTAATATTTACTCCGAACCTATGTTATTTTATTTAGAAACCTAGTTATATGATACTTTGCGTAAGTGTTATGGTTCCAAATTTCCCATTTAATGAAAATCTTTGAATCCATTTTTAAAATGAATGTTTCTATGAATTACACATTAAATTATTAAACCATTGATAACCTAGAGAAAATTTCTAGAATAAATTCATTTTAAGGGTGTATAATGAAAGACCCTGAGATTTGGATAATTATTATTTTTCAACTAATTTAACATTTCAATATTTTTCACTTAACATGACACTGGAAAAAGTTATATATATATATATATATATATATAATAAAAACTAATTCAAACATTTTTTTCATATACATTACCAACTTGGATGGTTATATACACAATACCAACATGGCATGCACTACAAGCAACACTGACATGGAATATGTAGCATGAAACACTATGTTTCTATGACACACACACACACACAGATATATATATATTAAATTAAATAAGATAATTATATCCTAAACCTAAACAATATATATTGTAATAGTAATAAATACTTCCAAAAAATATTCTACAGTTTTCTATAAAAATAAAACATATTAATAATGAAAGATGAGATTTTTTATAATGTTCTCCTATGTTAAATATATTATTTTAATGAATGGATTCATTCATTGAAAAAAAATTAATTTTAGATACATTTAGAAATATACTTTGATAAAATAAAATGACCTTTTGAATTTATAATTTTGAAATCACCTTATGGTTTTTTTAAAAAAATTCTGAGAAACATTATATTTTGATGAATAGTGAAAAATATAGCTTTCTTTTTAAAAACATCCATTTTGAAAAATTATTTATTAATTATAAATGATATTTTTAATATGTTTTATAGTCAAAGATGATAAATATTAAATCTATTAATACAATGTAATTTATTTGAATCAATTTCACTTTTAACCTGAATATAAAATCTCAACAAACATTTGAACTTTTTCTTAATTTAAACCCCCATTTTTTCTTCCCATGTCTGGGATTAACAGTAATCTTAATTTTTAAGATTTTGTGACCTGAATTTCAAAAATTTGATATATTCCATTATATTCATTCTAATATTTAGTGTCTAATAATACCATGTTAATTTTTGACCAAAATGATTAGTAAAAGTCATTAATATTAATCACATTAGTTAAGGACAAATTAAGCTTAATTAGGGACTACACCATTAAATTAAGGGTCCAAATAACCAAAAATCATGTCCAAAATTCCTTTTATGTCAATAAGTAGGCAATATACATTAATGTTTTGTGTTTGGATGGTTTGGTTTGACTTTTTTTATATATTAAAATGTGCACACCTATCTTGTTTCTAAAATTCAATGAGAGTCCTTTAATTACCTAATAAAAGTCAAACAACTATACCCCATACAAACACCTCTCAAACCATTTATGATCATCCAATATCTTCCAATTTATCCACCAAAAAATCATCCATTCAACTTTGAATCCTATTTTTGGCCAGAAATTATCCCATTGAAGCCTTTTGTCGCAAACGTAAAGGAATTACCCTATTTAAAGGTAACGTCTTCTCTTAATATCCTTTCCATTAATTCCCTTTCATCACCCATAAAAATCACTTTATTATAATATTGTGTGATAATAATAGTATCTTCAATATACTAGTATTTTTAATGAAAGGGACTGTCCAACACATACACACACCTCCATCAAATTGATGTTGAACATAATGTTTCTGTGTGCGGTGATCAATTGCCCCACAAAACAATAGTTGTTCAATTCTCATTTACCAGTAATCATGGTGTCCAATATTATGAAAAATAAATTTATATATGCCATATAATATATTTAATATGAATTTAATATTCTTTATTCTTTTTAAAACACACATATATTTACCTTCCATTTGGTGTTAATATGATAATCTCATTTTAGAAAATGTGGACTACCGCTCCCTACCCAGTTAAAGAGGTGTTCTCTTTGATTTAATAATAAATGAGGCTTCGGCCCCAACCTTTTAAAAATTCTACCGCCCCTCAAAATGATGTGAATCATTCACACACCACATTGAATATATTAAGTATAGTTTTGATGAAATTATATAATATATCTGATATATCTGATATATTAATGATATTTTAAAAATGATATATATATATATATCATTTACATACTTTCTTTTAATTAGACAGTAATGATGAAAATAACATTAAAGCGTACGTATGACATAAAATCTCCAAAAATTGTGTATTCAATTCTATAATCATATATTTTATAGATTATTGTAATAAAAATATACTTTATATACCTAATTTATATATCATGGTTTACAGTTTAGAATCATGATATAATTAAAAGGAACAAAGACGTAACAAATTAATACACAGGCGAAGAACAAAGTAAATTTTTTCCGAAGTGAAACCGTAACATAGGATCGTTAAAAAGAAAGTAATATATGGTTATAATAAAGAAATGTGTTAATATATATTACAATATTATTTTGAAAAATATTTATAATATACTTATATTTATTATATATGAAGATTTCATGATTATAGTGAGAGTTAAGGTATAAGGTTATGGGATTTCATCTCACTTTTAATATCTGTGAGATACATGTTTTGTTTGTAACTCTTTACTTATGTGTGGTGTATTTACGGAACATTATTGAAATATATTTATATCATACATAAATTTATTGGTATTCAAATATTCATTTTATGATGCATGTTTCATGAGATTTCAGTATTAATTGTTACCAAATCGATAAAATTGTTTTTTATCAATTAGCATTCATTGAGACTAATGTTTTATTATGCACATAAATTATTTTTTCATTCTATGTATACATAAAATTTTCATTTATAAAATGAATATCAATATTTTCATAATATTATAATCTTCATTAATTTTATTTATTACATGTAGAGTATGATCACAAGTTACCATGTTTTGAGAGTTTATTGGGGATATTTCATCACTTTTCATTGATTTTTATGTTTTTTTATTTAATGAAATATTTTGATCTACATCGCAAAGAAATTCATTTATTTTATTCTCCAATATTTATCCATTATACAATCATGTATTGGTATAATTTTTATACTATTTGTTCTAAAAGATAGTTAATTCAGTGTTTTTAGTAAATCCCAACATTATCCTTCCTTCAGTCGGAAATCTATGTTTTATAAAAAGTGTTTCTAAGAATATTATACCATCGTCCAAATAATATTTTAAAAACATGTTTACCTCTTTTTTATTTTACCATGTCATTTAAAGAATCATCTTGATGCTTTCTGAGCAAAGCATTCCTTCTAACCTTTTTACCGTGCAATTGGAATTACATCATATGACATGTACATATTTACCCGTAGTAATTAAATTAAATATCCCATTTCATTTATAAAAATGATGATAATTATAATTTTTTTAAAAAATTAACTTCCATGAAGAAATTTTATAGTTTTATTTTTTAATTTTTATGTTTTCCTGATATTTTTGGAGAAAATATATTTAAAATGGTTTTATGTATTGAAAATCCATTTTCAAAAAAGAAAGGATATATTCATCAAGAATTTATTTTAATGATATTTAAAAAAATATTTATAATATGATATCCCAGGATGTTACTCATTTCCATTTTGTAAATAGTAAAAAGCTGTATTCATATACTTTTTATGAATGTGTTACGCTTAATGTCATGGTATTTATGAAAGATGTTTCTCTTTCATGAGTTATATATTTATGAAATCAGTTTCACATTCAAAGGTTATACTTCAGTGAAATTGTTATGAAAACAATTTTTTAATAGTTTATGACGTGATGAAATGTTAATGATATACATTTCATTTTATGGGTTATGATTTGATGGTAATATGACATTTATATTTTTATGGGTCACGATATGATAAATGTTTAATTATCTTGTGGATCACTTGTGAATTATTTTACTATGAGATGTGTGGGACCTATATCTAAATCCAATAATTTGGGTAAACATGTGTTCTATATAAGATCAATGGGTGCATGGTTTGTAGCACAATCTCAAAAAGAAATAGGGAGCATGGGTTGTATCCCATCCCTGAAAAGTATTATGGTGTAAGGGTTGTAGCCCAAGCCTAAATAAATTTGAGTATAGAGGTAGTAGTCTATGACTGAAAACAATAAGTTAAATAGGTTTTATCCCAAGCCTAAATGAATGTGGGTACACAGGTCACTAGCCCAAGCCCAAATTTGGTACAAGGGTCGTAGTCCAAGCAAAACATGTTATAAAAGTCTTTGTAGTTAGCTCGTAAATAAAAGTTTTTATTCTTATATGTATATGCAAAATACAATATCTTATTCTTCAGTTATTTCTTCATGGATCATGACATTTATTTCCTTATGATTCATGTATTATGAACTTCCATGATTTATCTCATTACTCATGTTTATGAACTTTGATATGTAGGCTATGATCTCTTAATGATATGATCGAATTGTCAAACTAATATATCTATTGTTATTTTAACATGTCTCCATTGTTTACCATTAATGAGAATATAAGATCACCCCATTATTTTTTTCCTTTTCCCCATGTAATGAAGAAATGTTTTAGGTAGAAGTATTAATGATGTGGATGAAATTTCACCTAGAAAAGTAGATTCTGTTTCCAATTTTCCAAAGACACTAAAATATTTTGGTCTTCTGCAATGTATTTTTTCAATGTACTAAATCATAATCTAATAAGATTTAATATCCATTAATGTAAATCAGGATTTACTATAATAGTGCTCATACCAAGGGGATGTTTCTATAGGAGGAATATGTGTAATGTGATGCAATAAAAACCATGACATAAATAAGGGTCATGAGGCCCACACACACCAAATCTGCATTCCTGAGGTAGCTTATATATAAATGAATGTCATCATACATGTACTATTAATGAGGCCTAGGGTCCGATTGTTTTAATGCATTTTTGCATGTTCCCAACAAATAAATATCTATGTGTAACTACATATCTCAAAAATATGGTAACCATGTTGGGCATAGTTCTGTGAATCCATGTAGACTACTGCCATTTGATAAGGATGAAAGCGAGTCATCATGAAAAGTGGAGATAATGTTGTGGCTAGATATGATATTGGTGATCTATGAATCAATACATATCCTATAAGGATGACATTAAATCCACGCGTACTTCTTGAAGGGCAATTTACCTGTTCATGTATGACCCATAGATAGATAGGTAGGTCATTGGATATTTATTATTTGTGAATTGGGTTGTTCACTTTTTTTCAATGGATAAACCATGATAGAAATTATGGGTGTCTCTTAGGATTAAGGCCTATAGATCATGATATGTGGGATGTTAGATGGCTAATGACAAGGGTGATTCACTCCTAGGTGAGAAAAACACAATGTTTTGCATTTTTCATCATGCATTCAGGATGATGATTCCATAGTTAAAGGACATAAGACATATTAATCCCATGAATTTAAACATAATGTGGTAAGGACGCAAGGGAAGGAGTTTCAAACGGGATGTGACTGGCATCAATATTAGAAACTCGATGTGAATTTGGACCAAGAGGCCAACACCACACCGTAAACTTTCGAGAAATCCATGATGGGTCTCTTAGTTTATGGTCATAGTGTTTTTACCATAGGGAACCTTGTATAAGGATATATAATTTGGACAATAGATATCTAAGATTAAGTTCATAGAGTTTCTATCATATGGTTGTACAACTTCTTTATGTGGGTATAAACACTATCAAGACTCCAAAGCCAAAGAAACACATGTTATGTGTGCAAACAAGGAGGGATGTTATGAATTCCCCATGACATGTAGATGTGTATAAAAAAGGATATTCACACCCGACATGCGTAGATGGAATGGGGGGCACCATAGGTGTTAGAGTTACAATTGAGCATATAGACTTGAAAACAATGTGAAACAAAACATTCGAGGTCCAAATTAGTGAATGAGAGATTGATGGGTACGATCACTATTAACAATATTTGAACCAACAGATCCACTAATTCAGTAATAAGGGATGGTTATTGCAATCAATGAATTGATTATTGATCATGTTTTAAATAGAGGATTCGATGTGTGTTTCCCTATTCTATTAGTGCATTGTCTTAGGATGGAAGGTGAGCCAAAGAAGCATGGGACCAGAAAAATTAAAAGGTCCTTAAGGATGTTAATGATGTTGAAAATTTTAACTTCTATAGAATATAATTAAGGAGAAGGGTCAGTAAGATATTACCATGGAATTCAACATATTTGGTCTCACATCCCAACAAATTAGGGGTATGATAGTGGTAGGACCCAAAATATCCCAATATAAATTACCCTTGTATTGAAAATAATTTAACTGTCATATAGCATAGATCATATTCTCTTAGTTTAATGGTAAGAGAGTTTGGACCATCGGTTCCTATTTTAAAGTCACGTGTGTGGGATGTCTGTGTAAAGTTTTTTATCATGGGGTAATGATGAAGCATTGTATAGTATATAGTTGTATAGATTAGACTATAGAGTTCTTAGTTTATCACCATTGAATTCAAAACGATATAGAGTGGTTATCTCAGGTTGACAAATTTTCTGTGAAGGAATAAAAAATATGACATGAGTGAGACAATAAATCCCAATTCTGTAGAAAATATACCCAAAAGAACCGTGCAAACTCGTTTATATTATGGACATATTATTTGGACCATCAAGAAGAAAAACTTCCCCATGTGGGTACAAACCCTACAAGGAATTCTATGCCCTTGTGACTCAGGAGAAATGTTGAAAACCATGAGTGATGTAAGGAATTTCCCATCAAAAGTGATCACACAAAAATGGAAAGTAAATTTTGGATAAAAAATTTCCAAGAATAATTAAATTACCACTTTTTGTTCATATATTACCTGATGGACAACACCATGGGTGTTGAAGAGACCCTAGAAAATAAGGAGGTGGAACGTGTGAATCACTATACCAATTATTTGAAATACAATTTAGATGGCGTGATGACAGAGGATGACTAATGAACTTATTAAAAAGACAACATCTATATTGTGTTACCATGAATTGGAATTGGAAAATGATGGTCAACCAATGACCTATTTTTAAACACATGACCTATCTCAAAATTTCTTCTAAAGTTTTCTAGGGTGTTGTCCACAAACTGTAAGTGTGCTGATGTGGCATAGCCAAGCCATTAGGGGGTCCCTTCATAAATGATAAAGGATGTGGATTTAGGTGAAGGGATGTGTGTTGTGTGTAGATGGATTGGGGGAATTTCCCTATGGAATACAAAACTCTAGGCCCCATACCACTGCACATTCAAACAGGACAATGTGGAATATTTGTAGGTTATAGTGGATCTTTCCTCAATGATTTGGTTCTTTAAGGGGATAAAGGCCAAGATGGAACATAGTGTAACATTCCCTAGTATTATGAATAGTTTAAGGTTGTGTTTCATTGTCCAAAAGTACTTGTTTAAGGTCATAGAGTATGGACTATGGATTCAAAATTCAATGTCATTCTCCTAGGACATGTGATCATTGTTTAACGTCATATAAAAAGGATGAAAATGTCATGTAGTTTATCATCGTGTGACTAGACATTATACATGAGAGAGATATGAATCACATATGAGAAGTGCATTATGATGAAATTAATTAGATATTAATGTGGTAAAAATATGCCCACACTATCTCACACTCTCAAAGGGGAACTTTGGAAATATGGGAAAAAGGTGAAATTGAGATTCTTCAGCTAGGCATGTGAAAAAAATGTTTGATATTTGATACATTTACCATAGTAATGGGAATCAAGCCACACATTGTTCTATATATCCATGTTGTTTAACATTATATTGTAAGGAAGAATATGGAAGGGGTTATTTTAAAGGGACTTGGAGTGGCTACCATAACCTAACACAAATGAGGACCAAAGTGATTCCCACCACACCACACCTTATCAATGGGGAAAAATAGGATAGGGAGAGAAAAAGGATTGTGATACGGAAGCTTGTATCAATGATAAAATGACATGGTGTTACTATGTATCCCAAATTTATGGTAATCAAAACATACATAATTTTTAAAGGGTGTTATTGCAGATGTACATTTCCAATATTTGGATATGTAATTTCAAAAGAGAATATTGTGGTAGTTATCTTTTTTATTTTAATGTGAACTAGGACACTAAAAAAAATCGTTTAATATCAATGAGATTAAACTGATAAAATAGTTGAAATGAAGTGTGATGCCAAGAGGTAACCCCACATAAATGAGGGACAAGGAGGCTAGAAAACCACACCACGTACTCCTAAATGACACTCAAGACAAATGGAAAAGTTTTGGGTTTGTGATTTTGTGGCTAGGCTCGGGGAAAAAATTCTTAGAATCTCTTCGTATCCCATAACGATGGGAATCAATAAATATATAGTTCATAAAGATGGAATGGTTAGGTGAAGGAACTATAACATTTAGTATTTTATAATCATTCATTTGAGACATATAGTAGGTAGTTTAACATCAAACAATTAGGACATGGGATGTTTTGTAGTTTATCATCATGAAAAAGGCATTGGAGAAATTAGTTTATGTTTATTGAGCTCAGACCTTAGGATGAGTATTCTAAAGTAGAATATTATAGTAAAACACCCAGAAGAAACCTGACGTGAATGATGAAAATGGATGCATGTATCTCACAAGATATTCCTATAATGCACTAACATATAGTTTAATTTAACCTGGAATGAGGAAACATGTTTGGTAGAGTTTGTGGATGGGACTAAAGATGACATTTCTGGGCATCACAACATATCCCGTAAGGTTGGAAATCAAGCCCTACGATGTTCTAGAAATCTGTTTAGTTTGACATCATGATGAAAAGTCAAATGGAGTAGTTTAGTGCCATATAGAATGTAGAATTTTATATCCATGCACGAAAATGGGATCATTATTTATTTGGTTTTGGAGAAGGGATCAACAATGTTATTCCATTTAATGTCTTGGAGTTTGGACAAAGCATTTTAATAACATTCAGGATGCTAAATAACATAAATTTTTGTCATATATCATAGAACATGTTGGAATTGTTCACCTTATCAAAATAAAATCAGGATGTTTATTTTTTTCATAGTGTAACATCACACAACAAGGATGAATTAGAAGTTTATCATCATTCAAGATGGTATGAAATTCTTTTAAGGAAATGAAGAAATGACCATCAATGTTGGGAAGTTTAACATCATGAAACTATAATGATTAACACATAATTTAATATTATACGATATGGAAGAAGTGTAGAAAGTTCTCTATGAGGAATTTTTTAGGTGAGGTAAATAAACAAAAGTTAACGTGGACTTGAAATGCCTCATGCCACACAATACATTCTGATGGTGAACATTCACATGGTTTAAATTCATGATGCATGGACTTGGGAGCCAAATTTAACATAATGTCTCTATTACATGAACACCTAGTCTAAGGTCATAGTATTTGGACCCTATAATAGTTTAACATCGTACGGGATGAGGCATTTCATTTTAAAGTCATGTTAATTGGATGAAAATGCAACATAATGTTGTGTAGGATGATGCAACATAGTTTAGCCTCATGTTACATGTCTTGAAGGGGGGAGAATGGAAATGTGTGTTGTAACACCATAATGAAAACTGATGTGAATTAGGTCCAAAGTGTCCTACATTCCATGCAACACACTCCCTCAAAAATTTACACATAGTATAGAGTCATAAATCATAGACATGGATGCTATGTTTATCTATATGTGCCTGCGATGTGAGTTCCTAGTTTTGGATCATAGAGTTTAGAAAATGGGAGGATTTGTATTTTCATCATTCTCATATAAACCTTACCAAGACTCCCAAGCCCATGTGACTCATGATATGTGTTTGAAACTAGGCGTGTTGAGGTTTTTTCTGAAACATTGAATCACACAACAGGGGAATGAAGAAGACGGGTTGGGAATGTCTCAATGACAATGACCTACTTTATCATTGTTCATAGGGGCATGAATGGGTAACACTGAGGTTGTTGGTGATCGATGAGATCATTAGGTGGTGGAAAGATTAATTCAAGGTGCCTGAGGTCTAGAAAAATGTTAGGATTGTGTGACAATGGAAGATAATTTTTGACCCAATTCAAAACAAAACATCCATATCATGTTACGAGAAATGAGGAAATCAAAATAATTCTAGACCACTGACCATCTATTAATCATGGTTCATGCCTTAAAATATCATCCAAAGTGTTCTAGAGATTTAATCCAGAATGGAGGTATGGAAAAGAGGCATGATACCATTCCATTAGGGAGTCCCTTTAGACATGGAAGAGGATGGATATCAAAATAAAGGGGTATGTAAATCATGGATGTGGAGTGATGGAATGATTGAATAAAATCCAAAAATCATGTAATTACTCCATAGTTAATTTGTGAACATCAAGTGAGAGTGTGAAATAGAGGGATTGAATCCTCTTCTCAGGATCTGAGTCCTAAGGTAACTCTCTATTGTGGCATGATAGTGGAATGATTCTGAATGATCTCCACCTAGGGTAAGGGTACAGTTTAATTTCTTGTGGTGAATAAGATAGAAATGTTTTTAACATCATATGGTAAGGAAGATGCATCATATAGTTTAATGTTATGTGATAAAGCGATGTAATAACTATCTTTTAAGGTCGCATATATTTGACCGTGATGTAGTATAATTTAACAACATGTAACCGATTTTTTTCCATATATTTGACATCATGCTATGAATAAAATGGTTTTTGAAGAAAATTATCATGTAATGAGGAAAATTAACAACAAGAATTTTGGATGAATATTGACGGTAATATTTTCCCTATTATGATGGATTGGGGTCCTTGAACCCATAAGGTGTTAGATTCTAGGGAGTCAGCATGACAGGGAGATAGATCCCAAAAGGCATGGAGGCCTGCATCCTCGATAAAATGGGGTGATGGAGCCTATAATGTGTGGAAGCCTAGAATATTGATTCAATGGAGAAATGGTGCTTCAGATTAATGGAAAATTAGAGTGTAGTTACAATGGGGTGATAGATCTCGGAAGGCATTGATGCTGGATAGTTAGCACAACATGGTGAGAGAGCCTTCAAGGCCTGGATGCATGGAGAGTTAGTATGATAGACATATAGAGCCCATAATGTGTGCAATACAGAAGTATCAGTTTTATTATGAATCATAGATTGGATGATGGGGAAACATGGTGTGTTTTTTGGATGGTGAAATAGATCCAAGATTGGGTGGAAGCCTTGTGATTCAGTATGATGGTGCGACTAATCCAGGAAGGCATAGAAGCCTAGAGTATTGGTATGATTGGGTGATGGGGCCCCAACACGTGGAATCCTGAAGCATTGGTACTATAGGGAGATAGAAAACATATGGTTTGTAGTCATGTTGTGTCAGTCCAACATGGAAATGGATCCCATAAGGCATAAACTCTGGGAGAGTCCATTAAATGGGTGACAGAGCATAGATGGCAAGGAATCCTTGATCATCACTCTGACTGGGTGATAAATCCCGTAATGCATTTAAGCATGGAGAAATAGTATAGAGGGGTTGATGGATCCCAAAAGGCACGATATCATGGACCTTCAGTACAACATGGATATGGAGCCCTGAAGGTGTGGGTTCTTGGTGTGTTGGTATAATGTGGCGATGGTGCTCAAATGGTGTGGAATCCAGGAGTTTTTTTATAGGTAGATTGATCTTTGAAGGCATGGAACCCTAGAAAATTTGTACCACTAGGTGATGGAGCCCGAAAGGTGTAGAACATTTATCGTCGATGTGATGGGATGATATGGATCAATGAAATTGATGTAGGGATAGTCTGTATGATATGGTGATGGAGACTAGATGGTGTGGAATAATGGATTGTCAGTATGATGGGGTGATGGAGTCCTAATGGCATGAATGATTGGAGAGTCGTAATGATAAGGTGATGGAGCCTGGATGGTATGAAATCCGAGAGAGTAATTATGATAGGGAATTGGAGCCTGGAAGGTGTGGAATCCTAGAGCATTGTTATGACGGGGTGACATAACCATGAAGGCATGGAATCATGGAGAATTGTTATGATGGGTTGATGGAGCATGCAAGGAATTGATTCATAAATCATATGTGCAATTTGGTGATAGATCCTTGAAGCTGTGGAATCTAGACGCGTCAGTATGATGGGGAATCAAAGCCATGAATGCGTAAAATAATGGAATGACATCTCAATATGTAAAGTAAAAGGGGAATTGATAATAATGAACTACCCCCAGTGTAATTTCGTCATTTAAAGTCATGTATTTGGCATGAGGAAGACCTATGTGAAAACTTGTCTTAGCTTCATGTGGAACTGCACAATAGATGATAATGTCAATGGGAATGAAATCCATGCTAAAAGAGTGGATTGCAGTGAGGGGATGACCTATGAAATGGTTAATGTTGGCAATAGGGAGGTCCTCTGAGATGTTGGATTGCAGTGTGGGGATAAAATATGAAATAGATAACAATGGGGACATAGAAGACATTTATTCCAATAGATTTGATGTTGGGAAGAACCATAGTTCTAGTGGATTATAGTTTGGGGAGTATTTCCAAAATGGATGAATATTGATATAGAGAGGTCCTTTATTGTAGTGGTTTGAATTTTGTGGAGAACCTCCATAATGGATGATGATGGAAATGAGAAGCAACATCATGCCAATTGATTTTGGTAATAGGGAGGACCATTATTTCTATTATCCTTTTCTGGGGATTTCCAATGATTCCATTGGTTTTAGTCGGTGAGGAGTCAAAATGAACACAGGGGGGATACTACCTATATGGCTCCGTGAGGGAGGAGGGTTTGTTGGGGAGACTATGGAGTCATGGGAAGATTACCCCTTCATGGAAAATGAGTTTGAAAACGCTAGTGAGGATCTGATGGAGATTGGGGTGTTTTCAGGCTACGTTACCCATGATAGAAACACTATTTTTAAGGAACTGATATAGTTAGGGAAGGGGGTTACCATTGGGTGGCCTGTGAGTGAGGTGGGGTTGGTGAGGAACCGATGGAGTGTGGGTTGAATTCCCCTATGTGATCTATGAACACAGTGGGGTCAGTGATAATCTGATGGAGTTGGGGTGAATTTCCCCCTTTGTGGAATGATAGGGTAGTGGGGTCAGTGAGGAGCTCGTGAAGTTGTGCGGCAGTGGCTGCTTGCATGGACCATAAGGGGTGTGTTTTTTACTATAAACCTTTGTAGTTGGTGAGAAGATGATGGATTCAAGTACAGTTGCCGCCTACACAATAGTGGAGGAGGTGGGGTTATTATAGAGCTGATGGAGTCAGGGATGGTTTCCCCTAGTGAGTCCACTGAGGGCGATAGAGTTGGAGAAGAGGTGAATGAGTTACAATGGCGGTTACCCCATGTTTGGTCTGTTAGGGTAGAGGGGTCTCTGTGGAGTTAATGGATTCATGGTGAGATATGCCCTTGTGTGACCTGTTAGTGAAGAGGGGCTGGTGAAAAACTTATGGAGTTAGTGGCAGTTTCCCCCTTCTGGTCATGTGAGGATGGCCACATCAAAGTGGATCCTATGTAGTTGGGGGTGTTTTCCCACTGTGCATCCCGCGAGGGAGGCGATGTTGGGGAGGAGACGATGGAGTCAGGGGATGTTTCCCCTCCGACATAACCTATGAGGGATGATGTGATAGCAAGATGCTGATGGAGTCAAGGGTTAGTTTCCCTCTACATATCTGTTGAGGTTGGAGGGGTCTTGGAGGAGATGATGGAGTTGGTGACAGATTCCCCTTACATAGATCATGAAGGCGACATCATTGGTAAAGAGCTAATAGAGTCAAGGGGTTGTTTCAACCAACACTTCCCATCAGGGCAGCATGGTCAAAAAGTTGTCCACGGAGTTATGGGTAGATTTCCCCCTACATAGAACATATGGTTGCAGGGTCGATGAGGAGCTAATGGAGTGGTGGGGGGGCTGCATGGCCCTTAAGGGTTGCTGGCATAGGCGATGATCGGATGGAGTCGGGGTTGTTTCTACCTTTTAGGATCACGAGGGAGGAGTGGTGGGAGAGGATGCTATGGAGTTAGTTTGTGGTTATCCACTTTAAATCCCATGTGGGCGGATGTATCAGAGAGGATATAATGGATTCTGGGGGGTTGACCCTCGTGTAGCCCGTGAGGGATGCTAAGCCATCAAGGAGGATATGTAGTCAATTTCGGTACCCCCTATGTAGCCTATGAGGGATTTAGGGTCAGAGAAGAGTAGATTTCCACTAGTATTTGTGCACCCATTGTTTCACATCCTTTTTTACAGATAATCGGTCCACTGTGGGTTCACAATTTCTATTTCTAGAGCATTCTCAATTGTGTATCTACTCATTGAACATGACTTTTTCAGCAACAAACTACATGGTACCCCACATTTTCACATTCCAAAGGTGAGATACATTCATCACATTTTTAGAGGGTTCTGTCCCTTGATCAAAATGAGATGAAGGGATGCTGGTCCCTCTTTCCATCTTTTAGCCCTTAGAAATTGTCACCTAGTTCAGGTCTCCCTTATAGATTAAGATTTTTTTTATAAGACTCATTCTCAGTGCCATCTCTTTGTGGAGTCTAGTTAATTATACAGCTTTTATTTGGATATTTAAAGTGGTCTAGTCAGGGAGGAAACAATTCATTATGAGAGTAGTCACGTTGGGAACTAGTTGGTCTTTTGGATGCCCAAACATTGGATCCTATGAATTCTTCCTCATACGAGTAATTCCCAAGTGTTCGAAACCCCAGTCATCTTTTAGGGAATCACAATGTATTTAATGATAGAGGCATGTTGTCTGATTTTTGCCTCAGGTATCTCATGATTAAAATAGGGTATGCCTCTAGTTTAAAGTCTTTTTGAGAAGGATACACCAATGGCTCATCTATCAAGTATTTCCTCATTAGTCTAATGTTTAACACATGTTAGGACACATGTTTAATGTACTCCATAGACTATTACAACAAATTAATGTCTTCCATGTATTTCCTCATGAATCTCTTGTTTAACAGGAGGTAGAAAACGATTTTAACCTCTTGGAGAGATGATTACTCCATATGTGTTTCATACAATATTTTACAAAAGAATCACATGTTTAAAATGAGGTAGGTCGCGAGTTTGATGTATTTAGGAGAAATAATGAGGTCAAATAGAACATAACATTGAGATGATTCATAGGGGTACATTCCTAGGAGGTTGGTACCAAATTTTACAAAATTGTTCAATTAGAATGCCCAATTAGAGTGGACCTAAGGTGGCATGTATAATAAAGATATGGTGTCAAAACATGAAGAGGTACATCAATAGATGGGAAGAAACAAGTTTAATAATTAGATGGGTGGGAATGCATTTGAAGATGAACAAAGTTTATGTGTCCCATAAATGGAGAGATGTCTCACCGTGAAGGTAGATCTGGACAACACTATTGGCAGACAAGGGAAGTTGACCCCAATGAGGAGAGCACCAATGTCCTCGATTTGATGGGACAAAATAACTTGGAGAATTCATATATAGATTTTTTTAATAGATATGGATCATAACCCATGTATTTTGAAGGGGTGGATTGAGAATGAAACACTAATAAATCCCATAAAAGATTATTTCTCTTGGTTGGGTATATATGTATTATTTGGGGTCATACACATGGATAACAACATTATTGCTGCAAGGAGTAGCAAGGATGTGGATGGAATGATCTCAACGAGATGTGTCATCCCAAGTATAAATTATAATGGATATGGAGGAAGATATAATGTAATGTATAAGGTGTGGATGGTGAGGGGATTGAACATTGAAGATGCTTCCTTCGTATCCTCAAATATTTTAATCAAAGCCCATATAGATCAGGATAGGGAGATGAGATTCCAAAAGTGGCTGATCATGAGAATTGGGCACATGGATAGGGACCTGAAAATTGTGTATCCTCTGGGTTTTGATAAAATCATCTTAATACATGGAGACTAGTGAAAATGTCTGGGATGGTAATAAATGATGGGATTGAACCTTAGGAAGGATTCCTACATATCCCCATGGCTAAAAATTAATGTCCACATAGTTTAGGATGCCATCAGGTATTACAAATAGTTACCATACATTTGAGAAGCTGTGTATTAGAAATGTTCTGTGGCCCAGATGGATGGAAGAGGATATGGTGATCTCACTAAGATAATCGTTAGGTGATGTATGATATGATGGTGGATGGATAATAACACCTTATGGTGATGGATTCGATGTATGTTTCCCAAACATGAATGTTGTCCTATCATGAGGGAACATCCCTTGGAGGGAGAACAAGAGTTTACCATTTATTGTGATTTAACCTTGGAGAAGTTCCCTATCTACCCTATATTGATGATATAGATAACAATCCTTTTAGATTGAAATTGAGGGGCACATGACATGCACACTGAGGCGACCATGTTAGTTTCCTTGTGTTTGATTATGAATTTATCCCATGTGAACTTCATGACATAAGAATACAGTTTCACATCTTGTTGATGGATGAGATGTCGGGGGATTATGCATGGAATCCACCCATAATGTCTTCCTCATGTTTGGATATGAGAGCCTCTCTACTTGCTAGTGGGTTGATGTATGTGACTAGGGATCACAAATGATGAGGTGGACCATGCATAGCTCAGTGGGGGGAGGCTGTCGAAACGTTATCTCCATATCCCCCTTTCATCCATCATTCTTTCTCCCTAACCATTTTATTTTTTTTCATGGTGTAATTTTTTCATGGAGATGACTTCAATGAATAGGGTTAATGTCCCACCCAAGGATGGTCTTCCCTAGTGTCACCCTATCTCAATTCAAAGGCAGCTATAGCATACGGTTCCTATATCAGTCTCCTTAGGGGTCTTCTACAATGTCTACATGGATGATTTGGGAAGTGTGTGTTAATCAGTCATCCATGTTCTAGGAGGTGTGTCTAAATATGGATCTATTCCGAGCAATGGTGGTCATCGTTTGATTATAATTGATTGAGGTGAATCAGAATTTATAATATTCTACTGTGGATAGATGATGACTCTACCAAAAATTTTATACCACTCATACCTCAACCATGATGTCATGTTTCTCTGCTCCTATCCTAGCTGGGTCTGGATCAATGGTGCTAAAAAGGTTTGTGATGTGTGGCTCAGTGGCAGTCAGTGTTATAGGAATGAACTCATTCGGGATGAATTCTGTTTTGTGGCCTCTTTAACGATGGTGAATGTTGGTGTTTTCATCAACAACATCAAGTCTGTTTTTTATATATTTATGTTCTTGTTTTTTGGTTTTTCTTCTTAGAAGTGCTTTTAGGAGTGACATTTATGGTCTGTTTTCTGAGTATTTCTTCTTCTATGCCATCTGTGAATATTTGTTGTGGGTTGTATGCCAAATATCATTTTATGGAAGTCATTATGTGTGTTTTTGATCAGTTATGTTTTCTTTGATCATCATCATAGATGGTCTGGGAAGTCTCGATTTTTATGAATATAATGGAATTATATTATGATGATGGATGATGAAAGAAATGTGACTCTGGCTAACTAGGTGACTCTTGGATCGAGACCTCCTCGGGTATGGTGTTGGGTTTTGAATTTCATATTTAGATTAATCATATTGTATTTGGATTCTCATATGACATTTGTGGTTCTCTAGTATCCATGAAGTGGGTTTTTTGAAAATAAAAATCATAGTTCTCAGCTTTCGCATAGAGCATAAGACATATCGTGTGGGTCCCATGAGGCTTCCTATATTTTTCACATAGGGTATACCAGATTTTTCATTCATGTATTGAGGATTATGGAAGAATAGTTTAACATCATACTATAGGGATGACTATGGAGGACGATCTCTAGAAATGGTTGGTGTGTCAATTATGTAATAGAATCACTTTATATTTCAAACCGACATAAGAGTGAGGTGATGGGTTTTGAGGAGTAATTGTGGAATGTACTGAGTCAAGGTCCTTTGGGAATCAGAGTTGAGAATATCAACTGACAACATGGGTGAGTAACCAAGATGAATAATTCAACAAATAGAGTTTTTTGTAATATAGAGGAGAATATAAAATAATTAAATTATAGGGGGTGGAATTTGTGGGAAAATATAGGAACAATATGAATTATCACCAACCCTTCCTAAAGAGTTTTTAGTATGCCTCTATATTTTTCATGGGGGTGAGTGACTGTATCCAAGATACCATGGAAGTGGTATAGGATAGAAACCGAACAATGATCTTGAGTGGGGGTGCAGGGGCACATCAGTCGTATTATGGACCAGCAAGAGCATACATATATGTTCTTGCATGTAATATTTGGTTGTGTGGAAATGGTGTGCACATTATTTTTCACCATATCAATATTGTTCCCAAGATTCTTTTATCATGCAAGAACAATGTTGCACAAAAGTGTAAATCTTAAGTGAACATGACATATTATTAAAGGAGATCTGTTGAGGATCAATCCATTGTCGGGCCATGTGATAGATGACATATAGGGAACCTGTTGTGTAAGATGCATACATGTATGCTCCATTAATCTGAAGTAATGCAGAAGATCGGTCTGACATGCAGCAGAGTGACAGACGACCTCGAGATGATCAACTAATAAGTGTTGGGTTTCACATATATATATAGGAAAAAATATTTGGAAGAATCATGTATGACTACGATTATAGAAGAGGTATCCCACACATCCATGTCTAGATCCACAAAAGGCATAGTCATAAGGTGATTCTTGACGTCACATTGGTAATTTAAGGTCTCTCCACGTGGATTCCATGCTTTCACACACAACTTGAACCAAGATCTCACCATCCATTGTTGTTTTTACATTTAATTCATGGAAAATTCTTAATATATGTGGCAATGGCTGCGTTAGAGCATTTCTTATAGATTTCTATCTTGTTGTACATCTCAAAACATGTGTGCACCATGCTTGGAATTCTTATAATTATTCATTGTGTTGAATGGTTCCTTAAGATCACCTAATGATCACATTGGTGACTTTGTGCAGAAATTTTCAGCAACATAAGGATTGTATTAAAATTATTATATTGTAAAAAAAATTTATAATATATTATTTAATAATTATATATTATTAATATTCCATGATTATTTTTTAATAAAACAATTCTTATAATGAATTCATAATAAAAATTTTATTTGGGATTTTTATTATTCTGTTTCAATAAGATACATGAATTGAATATAAGACCCTAGAAATATCATTAAAATATAATATAAACTATAAATACGTTTTTTGATGATGAAAACATATTAATGGGGAATTTACTAGAACCTTCATACAAAAACAAGCTGGGAAAAGAAAACATTTGAGATTATGATATTTATTTTAACAATGAATGTTAAATAAATAAAAATTATAAAATTATAAGGGAATCATATCTAAAAAGATAAGGAATTTTTTTTTCATAATGATTTCTAATAAATATATAATTATGGTATAAGATTTTAGAGAGTGTTCAACCTAAAAGAAACCCAAGGTAACCGTTTATTTTAAAATCTCAAATTTTTTTAGGATTTTTATGTTTCAATTTTCATGGGAGAAATATTATTTTATTAGCATCATAAATCCCATATATTTTTTTCATATTTTTTTATTTATCAATTATTACTTCTCTTTCATATAATATTTTTATTTTTTACGTAAAACATTAATAATAAAAGTAAAATATATTTGCCATTATGGTTGGGATTCATTATATTCTATTTTATTTTGTCTAAGATTCTTTATTTATATAATCAAAATTTTAGTTATTTTCAAGTTATGTTTTCTTTATATTTAATTATATATGTATAAAGTGAATATTTAAAAAAATCACTAAATTAATTTGTTACTTTCAATTATATATTGAGAAAATAAATTTTAAATGTTTTCAACAATAATGACTTATCTCACCATCAAGAACATTTTCCATTATTTGACATCCTATCCAAGATATATATTTTTTAAAATTAATTAATATTCTCATTATTCTTGTAAATTTTTGTTTTTATATTTAAAAGAGTGGTTATAATTTTCTCAAATGTTTTGTGAAAGTAGTTCATTTAATTATTTTTAATATTCTCTTAAACAAAAAATTTTATTACTAAACAAAAATATAATTTCATTATACCATTATTATATATCCAGTTGAAATTTCTATTTTAAATGCCTCCTTGAAAGTATATGAAATGATTTTTTGAATTAAAATTAATATTTTTTGAATATGTTATAAAACCATGATGACTATTATTTTTAATTTATCACTTTCATTTTATTCTCATTTATTCAAAATACATGCCTTTTCTACAAAACCTTATTTTCAATAAAATTATTTATATCATTTAATACTTTTTATAATATATAATTTTAAATCATGGTTTATTCTCACATAATTATCTCAATGATATGTTATTCTCAATCACTCTTCATAATTATAATGTCATTTTCTTCCTCCTTTATATCATAATTATTTCATTCCATAGGAATATATTTTATCATTTATTACCTATGAACATTTTCATAATAATATAATTTATTTTATAATGTTTTTATTGAAGGAATATTACAAATTATTTTATTGTATTGACTAAGGAATATATAAATATTGAATATGTGATTCAATAAAAATATTTATTTATTACTTTTACAATTTATCATTTATTTTATTAATCATTAAATATATGAGGAATCTGTTAGCTATCTATACATGATTTCAAGGCCCTAGAATTATATATCACTTTGATACATCTTGTAAGTTATCATGATAGAAAAATGTTGTGTTTGATTTTAATTTTTTATTTTAGGTATGCCTTCCAATTTATTGAATGAGTCCTAGATTAAGGAATCAATGTTATGAAAAATTGGTCTATGAAAATATGTTCGAAATTATGAAATTAGTTATCAATATCTTTGTGATTTTTATGATTTCATTTTTAGTGGATATGTTTCCAATATATGTTATGGACTAAATGGGCTATTTTTTTATTATTTACTCTACCATATTTCTTATTCGTAATGGAATCTTGATATATTCCAAGGTATCAAACCCCATATTGAGAATTTAATATCACCATTTATTTTTTCCCTTTAACTATAGTACCATATATAGATCATTTAATGAATTAAAGGATATAATAAAATGTATAAAAAATAATCAATATGTTTATAATCATTATTTCATGTATTTAATTTCATAAGGAAATATTGTATATATCTAGTCTCGCAAGAAAACTAAATAGATATATTTTGTGTAATTTGATCAACTATTTCTTCTACCAATATACAATGATAACAAACATATCTAGGTTACTGGATTAAATAATTTTTATATCTATATTAGATAATGTTTAGTTGGAACCATGAAAATAGGATTTTCGAAAAAAAGATACCATTCACGTTATAATAAACCCCTAAAATTCTTATGAAATTATACATACATATACTTTTTTATTCTATGGCTCAATATCGATAATTTTTGTAAAGACTCATAAATTCAGTATATTTTTTTTTAATTATATGTAATTATTACAAGACTGTGAAAATTGAAGACATGTGATTCTAAGAACCAAATTTCCTGGAATGATCCATCATAAAAAATATTAAACATTTTATAACACGTGTGAGTAGTTTTCTTAAAAAGGTTGAATAAATCATAAATCGTTTGGCGTATTAGAACTCTGAGGGCACCGTTGAGTTCATGATGGCGGTTTTCCCAAGAAGCGACTTATGATTAGTCGGAGCATGTCTCTAGTTAGAAAATTTGAAAATTGAATATCTGTAAATAAATTTATTTAATAAAATTATTTTATTTTTTAAATGATTATAATTCATGAATGGTGACTCGAACTAAAAATCTAAGACCGCCACTGAACACATGAGGGTATGATTTCATTAGAAAGATCCTAACTATTTCTGGTGCTGGCCAATAACTGATGTTAGTTTTTGACTATAAATATATTAATTAAGTAACTATTCTTTTATTTTCAAATTCTTGTAACTCATAAATTGTAGCGTGAATTAGAAATTTGAATGCACCATTCAGCTCATGAAGGCGTGTTCCCCTTTGGAAGAGCCTAACCCTTACTGGAATGTGTAGAGAGTGACTGTTTAATTTTTTTTACATTTTGAAGGTACGTTCAACAAAATGTGAAATCGAGAATTTATAACTATTCTACTAGTGATCAGAATTGAAATATGAGGGAACCATTGAATTCATAGCAATAGGATTTGATTAGGTTTTGAATAACTTTGTTTAGAAAATATATGATAGAAATTTTATTTTTTTAGACTTTAAAAAAATTATTATAATAAATCCACGAGTTATTTAATTTTCTAATCACTGTTAAGAAATATATGTATGGACCAAAATGTAATTTCAGGCTTAAATGGGATTCATTTAATGACAAAGCTGTTGTTTTTTCTAACCATAGATTTCATTCAGTTTATGGAATATTAATTTCAGTTCATTAATAAAACACAATGTGGGTTGTTCCTTTTCTTCTATTCAAACAAACCTACGACATTGGTTTTGGTGATGGACTTGAGGAAGCTCTGACGAAAAACTATCAGAAACCTACTCCAATTATGAATGAGGAAAGAACAAATGCTGATGAACTTCTTCATACATCGACCCTTATTCCTCATCTGTAACATTATCCACTGAGTTCCAGGAGTGGGGTTTAATTATTTTTATGTGTTTAAATGTTTTTACCAACTCTATTTTTGATTTATACGAAGAACATGGATAAACCAACAAATGGGTAGATCCATGACTGATTTTTTTGGCGGGAGGTTGTCATCGGAATTAATTATATGGTTTTATTAAATCTTACAATGATGATACTATCACCATTATGTTATAACGCTAATGCAGAGGGCGCATGCCAATACGAATAAGGCACATACACTTTGTCAAACATTTTCATGATGCATTCTTCGTGGATGAATGGACATCTTGTCAGAAACATGGAACCGTGAGCCATGCAAGGAATTTGGCATCCCGATAGGTCCATTGGTGGAGACATAAAAGGGAATCAAACCAAAAAAGCATCTTCGGTGTCCCACAAAAGGTCTACAGACATGGTAGGGCTGGAAAGTAGAGGAGGTGGCGACCATCTATCGTCATCCACATAGATGTTTTGGCGCCCGACGTCACCCTTACGAAGATGCGGGCATCCATCCATTGCCATCCAAATTGAATCGGGCGGTGCGCCACATAAGCACACTCCAGAGAAGGGTCTCGACTCTGAGCTGTATTTGAGGGAAGACCTGCACTCATGGGTCCTTCTATTGTCTAGTCCATACAGACTAGTTATGTAGAATGGCTCCACCTTGGCACTGCTAATAGGCGAGCCCGAACGGACATAGTCTGTTCTGGGATGCAGACAATGCCTAGTTGGTGGGCCATGCCCAACCGGGTGGCTCAGGATAATCCCACAGCATAGTAGGCTAGACCAGGCTTAGCCGGAAAAGCATGACCCCATCCAGTTCGTGCCTGGCCTAGCATACAAGGCTGGGTCGGTCCGACCGGGTCTGCCCAGAGTCGGACCCTATTTAGCCCAGTTTCACTTAAAGGGTCTTATCATCTAAAACAGATGTCCATTTGACATACTGTATTATGATATGTAACCCTTATTATGAGTTTTTCATTTTGAGATACTCTTAATGGTTTTGTATAATTTTGTAGTAAGACTAGGTTTGATCAAACTTTAATCCAACCAGACCCTTGGAGGAAAAATGCATATAACTAAAAGACCGAGTGTCCGATTGATGTGTCGTTTGTTTCATTAGATCCCGTATGACATTGTAGTTATTTGGGTAACATTTTCATGGGAAATATTTGCAGTTGTTTTATGACCAATGTCTTGAGAATCAGATCATCCCAAAATCTAGTGTGCTATGTGCGGGAATCTAGTGGCTAGTTTTGGCATGATAGTGATCCTCTGTGGGTCAACACCAAGCAGTCCTTTATGGGTCAGCGCCTAATGGTCCTTTTTGGGTTAGAACCTAGGAATCATCTGTGGGTCAGCATCTAGTGATCCTATATGGGTCAGCACCTAGAGATCCATTGTGGGTCAGCACTTAGCTATCCTCTCTGGGTCAGCACCTATGTATCCCTTATGGGCCAGCACTTATCGAATCTCTTTGGGAAGGCACCGAGAGATCCCATTTTCATCATCACCTAGCGATCTTCTGTGGGTCAGCACCTAGTGATCCCTTGAGTGGGTGAGCCCCTATTAATCATATGTGGTTCTGCACCTACTAACCCTCTGATTAGGTCAACACCCAGCGATCCTATATGGTTCAGCACTTAGCGGTCCTCTATGTGGGTAATCCCCTAATGATCTTCTGAGTGGGTCAGAACCTAGATGTCCTATGTGGGTCAGAACCTAGTGATCTTATGTGGGTTTGCACCTTGGGATCTTTTGAGGGTCAGCACCTAGTGATCCACTGTGGGTCAGCACCTAACGACCTTGTGATGTATAGCTGCATAATCATCTCGATATAATAAGATGATATAGATTTATTAATAATCATCTTTATTCATTTTTTTATGTTTTATACCTGGTGTGAGTTTTCATTTAATTTGTACATTGTAATTAAGAACATTATTAGTGGTTTTTTCTTTTTGGAATTTTGAGAGACCTTTGGGGGTCCTGGGGACCCTACTTGGTTTTTTTATACTAACCCCTACCTGGGCTTCGCTCACACATTGTTTTTTCTGGTGCATATGATTGGAAGCATTGACTGAGACCTGGGAGCAAGGACTAGACGGTGTACGGAGGTGACTGGTTTGAGTGGGGGAAAAAATATGAGTTGTGCCAAACCTTCAGGCAGGATCTTTAGTGAACGATCTATTGTTTTGTTTTCCCTTTTTGTTGTACATTCTTTTCAGTTGGGATTTTGTACTAGACCTTTACTTTCAGTACGTACTATTACACCCAGTTGTGGGTTTTAGTTGTGGTTATATCTTTCTACTACCGATGTGATTTACCTGTGTGCAATGTTCCTTGTCTGTGTGTGTACAAGTTTTGACTCAATGCATTTCCATTTTAAAGATAAGATTATTTGGTCCTAGTCACCAACCCCTAACATATGGAAGGTAGGCTTGGGGTAGTCATGGCCCAAGACGGAGGGATATGTCATGAATATTTGATGACATAATTAATAATATTACAGTATTTATAGATGGTTTATAATTGAATGAACAGAAATTGTTGTAATATATATTTTAATTTACTCATATAAAAATCTAAAAGGATAGAGTTGGAGAAAATAATTCATAATAATATTGGGAACACAATGTATTATTAATGTAGGCTATATGGAGAATTCTATTTAATTATATCATGAATAAATTATATTTGACCACATCATGAACAAGAACCCTCATAATTTAATGAATATAATATTCCATTATTAGTTTAATAATGGATTATGCCCCTAAAAAATATATTTCTACCAAGTAGGATTTATAAACAATTGAAGGTTATTCTGGTTATGCATTTTTTAACGAGAGATAATAATCACGAGATTTCATTGAATCAAAACACTATGGATGTTGTAATTATATAGAGATTGATGTATGATACCTTTAAGGTTATATCAATTGAAAAATTATTTCCCCATTGGAAATAAGTTTATTTTTAATGGAATCATTTATACGTGGCAAAGGGTGAAGAAAAATGTTTCTACATATGATGTTGTCATTATATGTCTAAAATAACTTTCTAAATAATTTTTTCAATGAATAAAATGAAATATTGATTATTTAATTGATAATTTATATCCAATACATTGATGGATGTCAATCTCCCAATAATTTTAAATATATTTAGATATGTATTGAGTGCTATAAAGGTAGATAATTAATTCTCCATGACTTTTATATACAATGGAAATAAGGAGAAAAATGGATGATAAATATTTAGGGAAAAATTTATGAATGGGGTGGAAGGGATGTGTAAAATATAAAATATATAATAATTTTAGAAATATAAACCTAGATATTTTATTTAATGGAATGCATTTATTTTCAATTTTGGATATAATGGAAATCAATCTCATGAATGAAAAATATATTTCCATTGATTTAACTATGCGAAGATGATATGCTATGTGTGTCAACTCCAAATTTGTTAGTGGCATTTAAATTAAATAATTATTAGAGAGAAATGATAATATTATTATGTTACCAAGATAATGTTAAACCCCAAACTAATGTTATATTTTATAGATTGGTCATAAAATAATTTTTAGGAATCACATTGATTGATTCTGGATCAATAGACTCCTTTATATATTAAATGTGTATTTAGGATATTTAATCTTGAAATAACCCCATAAGTAAGTATTTATCACTAAATAAATATTGTGGGAACAAATTGTAATAAAAATGTATCAGTATGTCTGAGTTATGATACAAAGTTATTTTATAGTTGAAAACATTGTTGTTATACCTATGTTTTACAATAACCAAGTCGTTTTTAGGATTTTTTTTCATCAGATTTGGTAATTAAGAAATAGTGGACGAAAAAAATATACAACGAACTAACTGTATTTATTATAATGAAACATTTGAATGTTAATTTCTTATTTAAATAATTTTAGTATTTTTGTAGATTCTTTGGATATTTTTCATTATGTCTTCATATGATTTTTTATTTAAGTTGAATATGATATATTCTTATGAAATAATTTTATGTTTTAATAAATTGATTATTATAGGATGTAAAAATCATCATTATTTTTAGGATATTATGATCCATTGTAAGATGATTTCCATGTTGTAGACATGAAGAATTCTATCTCGTTCAATTTCTATTTTAAATATTAGATGATATAGAGGTATAAATTTATTAGAAACACAAGAAAAGGATTAAACTACACATTCATAATCAAAATAAATAAATTTAGTATGTTTTCTAATATTTTCCATATTAATGGTAAAATAATTCCTCAATCATAATCCACATAATGAAATATATATTTGTTTTTCTGTGGAAGATATCTTCCAGCTATCCGGGTTGACTTTTAGAAACCCATTAAATAGTATGAGTCTCGTAATAGTGCAATCATGGTTTTAGATAAAGATAATTAATAAATACTAAAATTAAAAAAATAGGAATAATGAATTACTAATAAATTTAAAATCTACATATGATATTATAAATATGGCATTATATATTCATTTTATTAAAAAAACTAAATTATTTGTTTTAAAATTTTACCAATAGAAGAAGATAGTAACACCTAATGATATTTGTATCTTTTTCCTTAAAAATTTATTATGCTAAAAAGATTATAAGACACAAAACACTGACGTAAAATGATTTATGAAATATTTCAATTATAATAAGTATAAAATCATAGTATATTAAAATGGTTTCCAATTAATATTCTTTCATAGTATAATTTTTTATTGACAAAATTTGATGACAAAAAATTAAATAATGACTGTGATGATTAAAACCATTCAGTGTAAAAAATAAAATTTTAATCATTAACACATTCTTAAAGTGTTATATATTAAATTTAATTTATTAGATTTAAACTATTTCAATGTAATATATTACCACTAAAATAATTATATATTGACATGATGTAATATTAAATACACATGATGTTTAAAATGAAATTTTTGTGAAAACAGTTTTATAATTTATATCTAATATTTAAAATTAATAGCTATATTATTTTAAATTTGAGGAAAATTAATATTATTTTTTAATTCATTATTTTAAATTTTTGGTTCATTTTTCTAAATTTTCATAAAGGGATTATTTGTAGGTGAAAAGTGAGAAAATACAGTTATTAAAAAAATCATGTCATTAAAGGCAACATCATTATATTATAATGAATATAATTTTTACAAATACTTTTTTATGAAAACCATAAATATTCATGGATTCAAATAAATTTGATAAAAAATATTATGATTAATTTATAAATATATGATTAATAGTTTTGAAGATTAGGTATATTTTATAAAAAATACTTTTGGTTTTTTAATTAAATATGAACAAGGTTACATTTTATTTTTTTTGGTTGTTAAGTATTATAGAAATAAATTTTTAATTGAAAAAATATTAAATTTCTTTGAAATCGACCATAAAAAATAATATTTTTAAAATAATATAGTATTCTCAAGATGTCATTTAAAAAAATTCATTAAATTTCAATAAAAATTATTAATTTTAATTTTTTATAAATATACAATAATATTTTATTATAAAATGGATTTTATATTTCAAATCAAAATATATAAACTTTGTGACAAATTAAAATTTTATTTTTATATAACTCACCATGTTAAATGCATGTCACTATGGTAAGGGAAAAATAGATACTAAAGTTGTTAATCTCAATTAAATGGTTTCAAATAGCACAAACAACTCTTATATGATTAGTTTAGTGAATTTAAACCTATCTTCTCAAGCCATCTGATTTTAATTTTCATGGATCCACCTAAGCAAGAGTGAAATTATATTATATTAATGTATAGAGTATTTATAAATGTTGTACCACTTTAAATTATAAATTTAGACATTCAAGACCTCACATAAACACATTTTTTGAGAACTATAGGATCACTATTCCTAAATGAAATACCTACCTAAATATCCATTTTAGATCATAGAGGTCTTTATTTTACCAAAATACCAATGTAATAGGGATTACAGTTTGTTATAATTGAGGATATCTAAGGAAGAGGTAATTATCTTAACTGGGTTATTTTAAATTTATTTATTATAAAATATCTTCCAAATCTTCTATAACAATACTAAAATTTTAAATTAGTATAATTAGTGTACAATAATTTATTTATAATAAGGTAACTACTATTATCCCTCTCATTTCCATCAAATGGAAAATAAAAACAACATTCTGGTGTACATGCAAACAACATACTCTATGAACCACATTTTTCATTTTTCATCACTGTCAGATATTGATAGTTATAAATATATATAAAAAATATCAATAGTATATTTATAAAATTTTAATAAATTTTTATTTTACTACTTTCCCATTAATTCATTACAAACCTAAAGTTCCTCCCTTGTTACATGTGGCCGACGACCATCATGAATGATTTCCTTAATTTTCCCTCATTTCACAATTCATATGGTCCTAGATCTCGATTCAATGTATATTTATTATATTTAAAATATATTTAATGTTTTTAAAATTAATGTTTTCCCACTATATTATTAATATTAATAATTAATTTTCATCGTGAAATTTATCTCCCTTAACCGATCATATCGAGACCCACTTAGTGTAATATCCTCTTACCATTCTATTTAATTATATTTATCATATGATTATTACGAAAACTATTTTATCCCTATAATAATATGTTATTGAATAATTGTTATTTTGAAAAATTGATATTATCATTATGATGTTGAATATTTTTTCTCATTCAGTTGTCATACCACACTCTTGTGTGGGCTTGTTTCCCATTAATATGGACAGTGATATAATGTTTTTTAATGAACGATAATTGAATGTTAGATAAAAAAATATCATATAAAAATAAGGATTATAATAAGAATTCATAATTTCTAAATTGTAATATACTTATATATATATATTTATATTATCAATTCAATTCGAGAAATATAAATTTATAATGATATGGGATTGTAACCATTTCAGGAAAATTGTTTCAACATGTTCTATGAAATGTTAATTGGTGTGTAGAGATATATCAATATTATATTATATATACCTATTTATAAAAATTAAATAAAATATAAAATCCTGAGAATGCTTAAAGAACTAGAACCACTTTACAAATTCTTGCATGGAAAATAAAAGTGTTTATAGAAAGATAATGTTTTTAATAAATAATTATTAATAAATGGGTAATTAAAAATTAAAAATTAATTTGTTTATTATTTTATTAATGTAAATATGGTAATGATATAGTTTTATATTTAATTTATGTATAATATATATGAGTTCATATCATGTTCAATATAGTAGATGTACGATGTCGGAATTTTTTTGACAGTCTCACTATTTTTGGAGGTTATTTGTGCATTAATTAGAGTTGAGGGAATAATATACTATTATTATCCTTACCACATTCAATATTTCTACTCTTATTATTTTTATGGTTTTAAATTTTGATCTATTTAACCCTACATAATGATTATTCTTCATTATTTGGAATCAGATATATATTTTTTGTATTGTAGAAGAAATATATATACCGCTTATTATTAGACTTTTTCATTATTATATTAAATGATAAGGATGTTATTTATAAAAATATATTTAAAATGGACTTAATTTAAAATCTACATATTTTTATCAGATACTCCAAATTATTGTACACAATATTATTTGCTTTTCAAGTGTCCATTATATGAAATATTTTTAAAATTAAATTTTTATTTTTCTCCATAATACCTTTTAGAATGAAATTTAAATGTAAAAATTATTATTGTTACTATGTTAAAAAATTTCATAGAATGTAATTTATAATGGTTTGGTTCAATTTTACAATATATCTTCCAAAATGTATTCCATTAATATGAAAATATCATTTCAAACATATGGATGACATACTTTAATAATTTAGGGTTTGTACCAAATATTTTGAACAAGGATTATTAATATTTCATTAAATATATTATGTGATGTTCTCTATAATTATTTATGTTTTTTTAACTGTATTTTTATTCATTTCATAAAATTTTATATAATGTAATTATTTATTATCATTTTTACTACTTCAATATTGTCGTAACCATATTCATATTTGAACATATGTTGTTTGTTGAGGCAGAATTATAATAATTTTATTTTAATAATAATGGAATTTTAACATTATATATACTAGATTCAATGTAGCTATTTATTAATTACATTGGTTTATTTATTATTTCAATTTGAATATTAAATTTAAGGGGAATGAATTAGACATATGTATGTGATACATAAGACCCAGAATTATGTATCACCTCAACACATAATCTAACATCTCATTACAAAAAAATTTAATGCCCTATTATTTTGGTATTATGTGTAACATCCCATTACAGATCTATCATGCTTATTTTCTTCCTCTTCATGTATTTCCTTATAATTATGTTTATATACGGACAAGAAGGAATTGGGAGGAAAAGTATAATGGAAATGTCATAGATTTGTAGGACTTTTAGATGTAAGTAGATTTTTCTGGAGGGTGTGGGAGGATTTCCCACTCTATAAATACGCTACACATGATGTAAGTGTAGATGGGTGCAAGTCCAAAAATGATCACTTCTTTGAAATGTTAAAATACATAGAGAGATGTTTCACATCGTGAATATTTTGGAATTTTTTAATTTGAGGTGACAGGTTTTCTATCCTATGTGGGACTTTGATAGATACACATCATGTTAACAGGTTACATGTCATGTGACATCCCATGTAATGTTTTCAAAATATGTGTCTAGTTGTTTTGATTCGGTTCATTCTGAAGCTCTCATTCTTTCAGCCCAGGTCAATTACTATGTGATTTTGGTTAATCCACTCATTATGGAACAATATTACTGGCATTCGATATTCATTGAGATTTTGCTACATCTCTCTGGGTATGTGGTCTTTTAAATTCACCATTGTCCTTGATCATGGTACTGTCCTTGGGTTCATTATCTGATCTATTACTCTATGTTGGTATTATCTCTTGTCTTATTTAGATATATTATGGGATCTTATTATGATGGATATTCTGTTGTGGTTCATTGGGAAACAGTCATTCCTCCTTGAGGTATGTAGGTTCCCTCCTTTCCACCGAACACTTGTTTTCTATATTGGTTCAGTCTTGTGATATGGATTTTATTCTAGGAACATTGTATATTATTTTTGGTTTTCACTAATGGTGAATTCCATTGGGATCATGTACAACCCAAGTGTAAAGTTTGATGGTTTCATCTCTGTCCTATGTTGATGAAACTTATTATTCCTTCATTATAATCAAATTTATACAAGGAATTTGAATGATTTATTTTTGTGTGATGAAAGTCGTAATAAAAATAAAAATAGTATACCCTAATTTTTGATAAATGCAATGGAAAAGGGTGTCTTCAACTAATTTAAATTTATCTTTGAAATGGTAATGATACTGTTTTAGAATAGTTGATATGATTTTAAAAATGATCATATGGGTTACCATGGGTACAACGTGGATGGTTTAGCTTGAGGCCATCATCCTATGTTGGGGTTCACTTTCTAGAGTGTTCCACTTGTCCTAGAGTGTATATTAGTGTCTCTAGGAACATATATGATATTGGGATTTTAGATTCTAGGGTGTATCCTTTGTCCCGGAGTGTATATCATTGGATTCTAGTTGCACAATTAACTATTCATAGAGTTTTTGTATGAGACGTATGCTAGAAGGTCTTTTCAATTCATTTGTACAATGATTCCTATAATGCTACTACTATTGTTTTTTATTGATTGGTTTTACTATTTTATCCTTGATATGCATGTTAATTCTTTCAGAAGATGATATGAAAATATTTTCTTTAAATTGATATTCGTAGTTTTGTTTTAGAACTATGATAAAAGGGAAATATTTACCAGGTTTTCGATAAAACTACTTTATTCATATCATGCCATTTCATATTTAAAATCAATATACATGAATTATTATATAGATTCGTTCTATGGAAGTCATATTTGAGAAGAAATTGTGACTACTAGCTCATAGCATACACACCTCTTTGGTGGTTCATTTCCCATTCTATGTATTTTGATGTTGGTAATGGAAAAGTTCCACAAGGTGTCAGATAGGTTTTATTTTTGATGAGATGGGTACCTTGGGGGTGAGATGGTGGGATTTCATCCACACAATCACATGGAGTTCTTATTTGGTTTTGGTTCTTTGCATTTTGGCATGTATCTTATGTATTGGATCCGTTCACAATCATTTGTTTCCACATCCGTTCTTATAGTTATGGAATATATTCTTTTGATTTTCATTATTTCGTCTGGACTTGTGTATATATAAAAACCATATGTTTTTTTGGTTTGGTGGCATGTTTCCCTAAAATTATTTTTTTATGCACATGTTCTATTCTCTAGCCCATAGGGATTGGAAATTCCCTTAATTTATGTGATGATTTGGGTCAGGATCATGTTTTGGGGGAAACCTGTGTTAATTTGTAACAATTTTGTATCAATATAGGTCTTTCCTAAAGATTCATTATCATGAGATGTATATTATATTGGAGATATGATTATTGAAACCTGATAGGTATATTTAATTAAGTACCTAACAAACACATATTGTGATGAGACTCAAGTACCCATGGGAAGTTTAGATATGTTTCTACATTGTTGTTTTTTAATCTATGTATTGGATTATGGGTTTTCTACTTTATGTTGAGATTTAATCTATTTTCTAATCGTTCCATCAATTTTTGTGTGCATCAATATTCCTTTGATATGTATTACTCTAGTAACTAAAGAATGTGTTGCTAATTCTCCACAAGGAAATCATGAATTTGACCAAAATATCATCTACAGTATCATATAGGTAGTTCGTGATATTGAATAAGATGTGCCATAAGATTTTAATGTGGTTGCTGAGCTACAACCAGGATATGGAGGAGAGTGATATCGGTCATGATGATTATTTCATGATAAGTTGGCATCCTTTAATGGAATGAATGAACCTCAATAAATGGAGGACTTATTGGATATGATTAATCAAATCATTGAATTCCTAGAGACACAGGAGTATATTGAGGTATGATGTGAAGTGTTCAAGATTGTGGTTTTTGGAAAGTGACAGTGGGATTCTTTGGTCCAAGAAAACTTCCACATGGACCTAGATTGGAAGATATTCATAACCCTGTTCATCTAGTTGGTTCATCCAGCGTCAATGAGTAGGAAAAGTCTCTAGAGTTTTTGCCTATGTAGAAGGGAGAGAATTCAATGTTGGTGTACTCTAATTAGTTCACTGAGCTTGTCTGTTTTTCTCTGGACATGGTGAGGAATGATCAATTAATGGATCAAAAGTACCTCTAGGTTTTGAGACTGGATATCATGTCCCGTATTTTTATGTTAAAACTATCTACCTATGTTGATACAATATATAGATCTATAATGGAATAGATGGATATAGAGGCCATGGTTGGTTTTCACAACTCATCTCTTTTATCCAGTGAAAGATTCAATGGCTTCCATGTGAATAAAATGAAGTAGAAGAATCATCATAGAAGTGGTGGTGGTGGTTTCTTAAAGTGAGAATCCTCTACCCTATATTTTATAGCTAGAAATGTGACTCTAAAATTCTATCGGTGTGGAAGGGTTATAAATAGTTGTTGTTTTTTCCTATTCCTGTGATGATGAGAAAAAACTATTGACATGTATGTTATATAAAATTATTCTCTTAGGTTATGACAATGATTTATTATGTTTATGGTTATTCAGATCCAAAGGATACATTAGTGTTGTCAGAAGATTCAATGAATATTGATTTATTACCATAGGCCTCTGGAGTTAAGCACATTCACATAGTAGATGAGAACCCATAAGAAGTAACTGTAGGTAAGCAAATAGTGACCAGTACAATCCTTATTTCATCTTCAGAAGAAATTTATATATCTGATACATGTGCCTCCAACTTGTATATATATTCATGTTATGTTTATATTATTAATCATCCAATGGTACACATGTCATTTTTTGTCGAGTCAACAACACCTCGTTGAAATAGGAGAGAGTTGGGATTTCAATATCCTTATTCATTAACGTTTTCTGATATGAAATTGGTGTAGGATTTTTTCATTATTGATCTAGATATCTTGGATTCCACCATTGGTATGTATTTTCTTGTCACTCATCGAGATTAAGATGATTTTGATCATCAGAGTGTTTCATTGCATGCTGTTTATGGGAGCTCTCATGTGTTTGAAGGGGAGTAGGACCTGATATTAAGAAGTACAGGGACCTACCATCCGAAGCTCAAGAGTTTGTTATCCAATGTTGTGTTTGAGCCTTATACCGTATCTCCTGTTGTTTACTATCACATTGGTATTTGTGACATTCCTGAAATTTTCCTAGATGACATTTCTTCTCATCTTACAGAGAGAGATCTAGATATTACAATTGACTTGATTCTTGGTACATATCCTGTATCAATACCTTCTTATCATATGGGACCAATGAAGATTAATAATCTCAAAATTTATTTGTATGACCTATTTGAAACGTTTTTCGTTCACTCTAGTGTTTCATCTTAGTAATCACATGTTCTATTATCCTAGAAATTAGATTGTTCACATTTATTGTGTGTGGAATATTGGATATTGAACCAAGTAATAGTTAATAACAAATAATCTTTTCCTCGTGTGGCTAAATTTATAGATCAGTTAAATTGGGAAAGGTGGTTCTCAAATATATATATGTGGTCATGTTATCATTAGAAAATAATTTATTATTCTAATGTGATGGGGATATATTTCAGGGGCATGTATAGGCATAATGAATATTTATTGATTCCCTTTGGTCTGACTAATGATATAGAAAATTTTATGTATTTTATGAACAATATATTTCATCAATATCTTGAACCTTTTGTATTAGTGTTCTTGTATGATAATTTTCTTTATTTGAAATCCAATCATGAGCATGAGAACCATCTATGTTTGGTTCGGGGAATTTAGAGATACCACTATTTTTATAAAAACCATTCAAAATGTAGTGTCTTGATTAATGAAGAAAATTTATTAGGGAACTCAAATTCTTAACCTGGATTATCAGTTGATCTAGAGAAGGTGATTTATATTTAGTCATGGATGAAACCAAATAATTTATTTTCACTTAAGGGCTTCCTTGATCTTATTGGATTCTACTGATGGTTTTATGGGAATTTTTCTATGATAGAGTTACCTTTTAGTTCTCCTACTAAAAAAGTAGTGATGTTCACCTTGTATTAGTAGTGTTCGTGTTGTTTCGCTGAATTTGAATAACTTCAGACAATGGATACTATTCTGATCATATTGTGGCCCGATACGTGGTACATGGTGTTTTTGGATGCCTCTGGTGTGGTTATGGGATCTGTTCTTATGCAAGATGGCCATGTTGTAGCTTATATTTCTCATCAACTCCTACTGCATGAGAAAAATTATGCCACTCATTATTTTGATCCCGTTATAGATTTCCAGGTGCTTAAATTTTGGTGGCACTTTGTTTTGGATGATAGGTTCACTGTCTTATCTGATTATAAGAGTTTGACATAAATCATCTCTCAAATGAATTCAATATGAGACAGATGTGATAGGTAAAATACCGTTTGATTTTTATATCAATATAACAAACACATAGAAGAAGGGGAATGCCATTGCTGATTCTATTAGACATAAATTACCATTGTAGGATGTTCTAGATTAGAAGGAGGAGTGGAACCTTAAAGGATTTTAAGCCAGTTACACATGGATATAAATTAGGATATTTTAGTTATTATTCAGACTATGGTTCCGTTATCATCATCCCTCATAGACTCTATCTTATAGATTTAGCAACTGAATTTTTAGTTTTGTAAATATCAAGAATACCATTATGATGGGGAGACCATTTCTTGTGGCTCTATCTCTATAGATGTATTACCCCACAACACCAATCATGTTATCAACCCTATATAGTTGAGGATTTAGTCATTCTTAATTGTCATATCTCTTGGTGCACAATCCACCTAGTAATAATAAATATGTATTATGAAATGAGATGACGATTCTTGTGGTTTGGTATGAAGTGTGCCACTACAGATTATGTGTCTCACTGTTACACCTGACAAAAAATAAATGAAGGGAACATGAAGCCCTCTAGTTTTAATTAGTCCCTTCCAATAAAAGTCTGAAATGGGATTGGGTATCTATTGATTTTATTTGTTGTATTACCAAGGACTCCCCAAGGGAGGAATGCTATCATGGTGGTTTTTGATCGATTAAGGAAGTATAATCCTTTCACTCTAGTCAAAGAAACCATTATGGTTTAAGAACTAGGTAAGCTATATGTGTAAGAGATTGTGAGGTTACATGGGAGTATCCTCCATTACATCAGATATGGATCATAGATTTACCTTGAGGCTCTATAAGAGTCTCCAAGAAGAAATGATAACTATGTCTAATTTGAGAATAACTTACCATCCGTAGACAGATGTTCAGATAGAGTGTGTGATTAAGATCCTAAAGTATATTCTTTGTTCTTATGTCCTATATTTTGGTGGATCATAGGATAGCCATTGTGGACTTGTAGTGTTTTTTTACAACAACAGTTATCAACCACCAATAAGTGTGGATCTCTTTGAGGCATTTCATGGTGGACGTGTAAATTACCTATTTTTTGATGAGGTGGTAAATGTATATTTTGATGGACCATGTTTGGTTCATGAGATGTTTTCAAAGATTAATGATATAAATAGATGTCTAGTTATATCCCAATGTCTACTAAAATTATTTGAGAAATAGTGATATCACCCTCTCTCGTCTTCCATTAGTGACTGGGTTTTCCTAAATGTTTTTTCCTTGGTTGGGTCACCACGGTCTCAAAAAAAAAAAGGTAATCATGCCTCCAAGATATGTTATACCACTTGAGGTTACTGATAAGATCATATAGGCTTCATATTGGTTAAAATCTCATGTTTAATTGATAGGTATTCATGATTTTTTTTACTTATGTCAACTTAATAAGTACAATCATGATCCCACTCACATTATGAGTTGGGAAGAAATTGATTTGGAGCTAGATGATACTGTTTTAGAGAAATTAGATGAGATCATCAACTGCCAAGTAATAATCATATATGGAATGTCAATTCTATTGGTCAAAGTACTATGACAACCTGGATCAGAATCTAATGAGATTTATGAATGCAAGAATTTTACGAGGGAGAAATGTCTTCATCATTTTCTTGGGGACACAACATCCACATGGCTTCCTGGGGTTGAAATGTCATAATAGCAGTGAGTTGGTAACATCATGTTACTGATCTAACAGGAAAATATTTATCATATTTGTGGTTTTTTCCTTGTTGTCTTTATAGTGTTGGGAATGATTTTATAGCATAACTATAATATGGATGTTATTGATTTATTGGACTCTTACCTATAATAGTATTTTTCTACAAGATAGAAGTGAATTTCACACTGTGTAATAGGGTTAAATGTCATGTATGTGTTTCTAGGTGCATGTTACATGACATGGCGAGATGTATCGTGTTGTAAATGTTTTCAATAATGTATTTTTAATATAAGGTGATGTTTTTTATAGAATATGTGGGAATTTGATAGTTACACATTTTGTAACGAGGATACACATTGTGTAATGGCCCTCATACAGTTTTAAAACTATGAATGAAACTATTTTGTTTCGATTCTTTCTCCAGACTCTCTTTCTCTCTGCCTAAAAAAATAAATTGGATAAGTGGGGATAAACATCTCATTCTAGAACGATCCAATCAATGCTATATTTTTCTTTTGGTTGGGGTGAAATTCCCCATGTATGTTATCCTTCCACTTCTTTATTATTTTTGTTCATGGTAGTACCATTTGTTTGAATTATCAGACACATTGGTCTATTTTTTTCTCACATGATCTTTTATATGTATTTTGTGATCTCTTTTAAGAGGTCATTATTTTTTTGGTCATGATGTGGTGGCCATTATTTATTGAGTTATGTGGGTTTCCTCCTTTCTACGGACCACTTATTTTCTAAATTACATCAACATTGTGATGTAAATTTTATTCAAGGGCCTTCATAGACAATTTTGTGTTTTCCCTATTAGTGGATCCAATTGTGGGAATGTATATCCTGATATTTGAGTTCAGTGGTTCTTTCTATAAAATTTTTTATGAACTATATTGTTCCTAATTTATAAATTGTGTTATACAAAGAATTTTAATAATTTATTTGTGTGTGTTAAAAAGAGTTTTTAATGGAATAAGTGTTTTCCTAGATTGATGATTAATAGAACGGAAAAATGGAGTTCTCAAATAATTTAAATGGATCTGTGAAATTTTTTTAAAATGTCTTCCAAAACAACTTGGTGATTGTGAAAACACGCACATGGTTTACCATGGCTACTTGGTGGAAGGTTTAGCTAGAGGACATCATTTATTATTGGGGTTTAAATTATGCGGGGTTCATCTTGTCCTAGATTGTAAATTTCTGGCTCTAGGTATGTATTGGATGATGGGGTTTCAATTTTTGGGGCAACTCTCTAGTCCTAGAGTGTATATAATTAGCATAAAGAACTATATTTCAATGTTTAAAGATTTTTGGAATGAGTAGTCTGCGTCTTGTCTTCTTATATTCATTAATATTGTGATGCTTGTGCTGCGGGTACAATTGTTTTGTATTTATTTTCTGGTATTGTTCTAGCCTTGATATTCATTATTATTCATGGCATAGATGATATGGAAAAATGATTTTTGATATTTATTTACTTGATTTTGTTTGTGAAAATTAATAAAAACAAAATGTTTACCATGATTTATGTAAAACATCTTTACTAATTATCATTTCATGTGTTATTTTAAATGAGAATACAAGAATTGTTATACAAAAACTTTCTATGGAACTCATTGGTGAGATCCTATTGATCCTATTATATAACACATTGAACACCTATTTGGTGGTGTATATAAATTTGTATGTATTCTAATATAGGGAAAAAAGTTATCATAGTGAGACGGTGACGTTTCATGTCAAATGAGTTTAGTAAATGGTAGTGATATTGTGTATGTTTTTCCTCTTCATCACATGGAGTATCTACTAGGTTTTATTACATAAAATTTGTGATGGTCCATGGGATTTTTGGTTTTACAATAATTATTTTTTTCATTGTCTTTCTTATAGTTAAATATTTTTTTTTTGAATTCCTCTATTTCATCATTATTTTTTTACATATATGACTTGTGATTTATTCAGGATGGGTGAAATGGTTCTCTATTGTTTTTTAGTCATTACACAGGTTCTTATCACTAGCCAGAAGGGTTCAGGAATGCCCATCACATATGTGATGGATTGGGATGGGTTCCATGTTTAAAGAAAACTCGGGTCGATTCATTACATTATGTGTATATCTACCGATTTATTGAATATTTCATAGAATTGGAATTAGGGATAATATATAATTTTTATGAAATATGCATTCCAATTTTAAAAAAATTTAGATATTATTATCCACATTTTTTCATTTACCACATATAATTTTTTTATACCGTTATTTATTTTTTGTAACATTTATTTATTTCCTACTCTTCAAAATTTTCTACACCATATATATTCTTGATAGATTCTATAGTATTCTACACCTTATATATAATTTAATTCTATCATTTTTTTTCAGCAGGGTAATAAGATGGGACCATTTAATGAAAACATGGTTTCACTAAAAGGATTGATAATTTTTTTATGACGTTTAATTTTTGGGAGATATGTCCCAAATATAACAGAGAAATAGTTTATATATCATATTTTTTGATACTAATAAAATTATTTTTTCTATTTGATGAGATATCATGTATCACAAAACAATGTAATATAATAATAACCACATCTATGTAATAAGGGTTAGGTTATTCCCCAATATACCATGAGGACATCATTACAAAATTAAATACTTTAATGGGTTGATCTAAGAGTAATTGAATAGTTATTTGAAGAATATATAGTTGGTTGATCTCAAAAATGATTAATTAGATTAAATAATGAAGAATGGGACTTTTGGACTTTTTTCAAAAGATAGAAAAAATATAGTTTGAACAAAAATGGTATTAATTAACTAGTTTAATGAAATAATAGAATTTTTTATAAAAATTCACACAAAAAATTAACATTTATTTGTGTGTGTGTGAGTGTATTATATTAAATAAAAATTAATTTTACGTGTTTACGGATGATATATTTTTATTTCTAGGAACATTATCAAAGTCAAAAAAATTCACTTAGGTTTGTAAATAGTATCAAAATTGTTTATGGGTCTGAACGTCATTTTGTTTTATGTCATTCACATGATTTCAAACCCCTATTAAACTTCTGAACCTTCATCTTCACCTTAGAGACCATTTTGGGAGCATACCAGACCAGCTCAGCTAAACGGTTGGCATACGCCATCACTAAATTTCCCCCTTGAACCAACCCCCCAAACTCCTAGGATCTAGAAAATTCCTTGACTTCAGTGTTGTACTAGACGTTGAAGGTATCCTTGATGTCCTTCCAACTCATCTATTTTTTGATTCCAATATTGACACATTGATTCACACCACCAATAGTTGGGACCCTGTAATAGAAATGAGACACAGGACACTGTGACATCTTCATATGTGTCATGAAACTCAAACCTGTGTTGGATCTTCTTGATCCACTCCTCTGTTCTTGGGGTTACATTCTACCTCAGAATGTTGGAGGAATTCTCTTTAGGATCTCTTGAGACTTTCCCTTCATAGGAACCGAATCCTCTTCCCTAGCTTGAGAAATATTTGGAGCTACTACCTAGCCTTGTTCTGGGATATCCTATACCACAACTTGAACCATCCATTGATCAATCATTGATGGAGAACTATTTCCATCATCCTCCCATGGGTGGATGAGAGCTTTTTAGTGTGGAATATTACTACACAAGGAATAAATTTCAAATTAAATCATTATTAACTAAATACTAAAAAATTTCATCAATTACATCAAATATATATGTCAAACACATAACAACAATGATTTGAACAATCATTTCACTATTACTAGAGGTCTACGTGCAGTCTACACCCCGAACGTCCCACCTGGAATATAAGACAACACAACAATCCCAACATCCCATGAATACTCATGGTTTGTTAGGAGAGGTATTGTCCATGCACCCTACTCGTATAGAAAACTATAAACCATAATATTCTGAGCTCTTTTCTAACTAGAGTAACCCCAAAATAATAATATGACTCAAAAAAGATAAACCTTCCTCTGATACCTTTTCATCACAAACCGCATCTTTTTTCCATTAAAACAGGCACCCTACCCAATCCATGGTAAGCCGCAAATGGTATTCTCTATCCATATGGGGTGGAATAAGTTTTCAGGTATGATAAATAAATGTTTGGGATAAATTTAATGATGTTAGGATACATAATACATCCAAATACAATAAGTACACTTAATCTGGAAATTAACACCCAAAAAATCCTTAAATAAAATTGAGAAATGAATAAAATGTTTTACAGAAGACAAAATAAGTCCACAACTAAAACATATGCATACAAATAGCCAATGGGAAACACATGAGAAGGGGTTATCGGCCATGTTCCGTCTCCACAACACCACATCATTGATGGTAACAAATAACCTGAGTTCTCATCTCCAAAGGACATTCCCTTCCCTGAATCAAACATGATCAAGTCTGCTTACACCAAAACATGTAATTAGGGTGTGGGTTAATCCTAATCATATTCCACCCAAATATTCTATATGACAAAAATTATACGATAAAAAAATTCATGTTTTTATAAATAAGGAATGTTATCAACAATTTCTGAAGTGCAATTTTTAGGGGAAAGAAGTTTTCTATGGTTAACATTAAATAATGAATACATTCAAATAAAAAAACGTAATATAAGTTTTTTTCCAGCAAAATATTTCATAATACAATTGTAAATACCAAATATAAAATGAGCACTAGTCATGGGAATTACACAAGGAACTAGTTACCTGTGGGCCCTAAGTACCTCGTATCTCGGTGTAAAAGTAAGAAAAAAATATCCAATCTCATGCATGAGCCACTAGTATGGAACATAACCATAACCTAGTTGTCCCAAATCATCATCCTTATTGGTTTTTTAGTATTTTAAATTCCAAACTTTCTAATTGAAATAGTGACAATACCACTTCAGATCACTTGCATACTAGTACACGTTCTCCCACTTGGAGACTTGTGTTTCCCACTTTTTGATCCATCAAGTTCCACAAGATACCAAATTTCATTTAAATTTAATAATACAAGTTATGTTCATTCACACTCAAAAAAAGTAGATAAAAATTCCTTTCACCATTCGTAAAACTCAAATAAACACTTAGAATTTAAATAAAACAATTTCACAACGTATAAAAATTTTTTTAATATAAAATCCAATGAAACCCAATATTTTTATAACAAAATGAAACCCTATAATAGAAAAATATATCGGCAGTACTATAACATTTTAATAAAACCATTCCATGAATTTTAGTACAACCCCAATTGGTGAAATGTGGATTGAACATAAAAAAATCCAAATTTCACAAAAAAAAAATAAGATAAATATCTTAACTAATGATACCAAAAATAGTTTTCAAAAGAAACACATTAAAATATGAACATGATAAAAATATAAATCCTGAAATCTAACTCATTATACGATTATTATAAATGGAATTAACAACCAAATGTGTTGAAACCACCAAATCATTGTGATAAACTTCAGTCGCAGCACTGACACAATACAATATAGTGAAAATAATCTTAAAACCTCAATTTTGGGAAAAGAAACTAAAAAATGATAATATCAAAGTCCTGTCTTATGTAAAATTGTAGATTTAAGAAAATTGGGTGAAAATTTATAAAAATGGAAGGATCATTGAAGTAAACTAACTTACTTGTGAGACATTGAAGAAATCACCCCAAATACACCAATAGTTCAATCGCCATGTAGATAAAGTTTAATGGTATGTTTGAATAACAATTATGAGTTCAGGTGGGGACTGAAATGGGGGAAAGGAGTAAAAAATGATTTATTATTGAATGAACTAAATTCTCTTTTCATATATGGATGATTTGGGTATCCTTGAAGAAATTATCCCTAATCTACAAGGAAGATGAACTCCAAATAGGAAAAATGGTTCATTGGGGTGCTCCTATGGATTTTGGGCTATTGTGAGATGTGTAAAGATAGAAATTTTTTAATTAATGAATGAAAGAAAAATGAAATAAATTATTTCCTTAAATATGGAAATGTGATCATAGGTTATACAAATTCCTAAGTAAATCATCCCAATCCTCAATGATAATATGTTCATAACGGGTCCAAATGGATATGGTTTTTTGAATAGGTCAGGGGAGGCTAAGAGAGAGGTGGAATGGGTGAAAAATGTTGAAAATCAATGGAGTTAAAAATGAACCATTTTATTTAAATCTGGAAATGGGCTCATGGTTTGGCCAAAATCATGATGAAACCATCATTTTCTCCAAAAATGCCTAGAAAAACCACCACAAAAAAGCCAGAATGTCAATTTGATGAAAAATACATTTTAAATAATTCATGGATGTGACATACCGAGTATAACTGTATGATCAAGCAATGTATATAATACTAATTTCATGTTTTTAGGAGGATTTTTTGGATAGTTATGGCGATTACTAGATTGAACCATCAGAAAGAAACTATGTCGCTGCCTTAGATTTTGTTTTGGGTATTTACTCTGGAGACCTTACTGTATTTGTGTTAGTTTTACATTTTTCATTTATGTGGGATGATTTTTTTCAATTTCTATTTTATATTTTTTAGTAGCTTTGTTGTGGATGATTCATTCTGTCTCTTATATTGTTTCTTTAAAAGGGTAATTCATCTAATATTACGATATCTGTACACCCTTGGTGCTAATAACCAATCATGATCACACTGGTGGTGGGAATCAAGGATTATTATTTATCTGCCCTTAATAAAGATTATTTGGTGGAAGTGTTTAATGAAAAATATTCTCTTATTTGGATGAACCATAAATATTTTATGATTCTCTAAAATTGCAATTTTTTAAATTTTTTGTTTTTTTGGCCCCCATATTTATAAAAACAATAATCAATAATGCTTTTGTAAGATATATTGGTCCTATAAAATCATTTCAATTGAGAATAATTCAATTGTATATCATTATAATATATTATTTAAAACAAGTTTTTATAAAAATATTTTATTCCCCAAATCAATTTTTATGTGATGTTTAACATTAATTTAATAGTATTAAAAAAGGAAAGTTTCATTAAAATTTTGAAATTATTCATTTTTTAATCCCTTTAAAAATGATTGAAAATAATGAATTTTCTAACATTTACATCATGAGGAGATTTTCCTTTCTTCAAAAAATTTATTTTTAGTGAATATTATTTTATTATTTTCATATTTTATTTTCAATGAAAATTATTTCCATTTTATTATTTGAAAATTTATTTTTTTTGAGTTATTTTTAATAGAATATGATATTTTCCTAAATAAAAATTTTAATTATCATTTAATGGAATTCCCATTCATCAATATAAAAAAACATTTATTTTAAATATACCCAAATGTGAATTTTTTTTATAAATATGATCTTCATTCATTCTCAAGATGGAATATGTATTTTTTAAGGAATTTTTTATGGAATCTGATTTTTTTCAATGGATTAATGAATTTAGGAATTGAAAAAATATTATTTCGATGATTTATTATAAAATGAATGATTTATGTATGTTTTTCATGCCAGGGTTCCTTTACATTACATAAAAATGGTTTTTATCCAATTGAACTACAATTAATATGGTATGTAAGTTGACCATAACGATATTCAATTTTCAAGAATGATTGAAATAGAAATATAGAATTAATGTACCAGGTTACCTACATTTTTTAGTGATTCCAACTGTGGTTTTATTATGAATTATTTGATCGTGATTAAAATCACCATGATCTAGATTATTGAATCTTAATAGTATTCCCTTTATTAATGATTTTTATCATATTTCAATATTTATTATCCAATGTTTAAGGTATTATGTATGTTATGTTTTGATCATGCACTGTGACTATGTCAAGATACTGTTATTATCTTTACATTCTACCAAATTAAATTCAATTATTAATTATTATGTTGGCATTTTATGAGATTTTGATCTTACACTTCTCATGGTTCCTTTTGTAGAGGTTATATATAATTTCGTTTAGTTAATCATTTATAGAGGGTTTTCATGTGGATGATGATGCTGACATAAGGTGAAATGAGAAAATTTGGGTTTAGAGGGCGGACAACTCACAACAAGACATGAGTATTTTTTATGTACGTGTTTTCTATATATTTTAAAACTATAAAACTAAATGGTTTGTTGTTATTAAAGAGATCCAATATTTCTTTTAGATTTTTTATGGTCTGGGTATAAAAAATCATCCATATTTAACAGAATCAAATATAGAAATGAAATGATAATATTTTTACCACAGATTCCAAGAGAGTGGTTCTGGGATTTATAGATTGTATTAGAGAAGTTTAAATAACAAATAGATTATTAAGATGTTTTCATTCAGGGTATTTTAATAAATCATGGATTCCATCAATGGATTATATGATTACATTTAACTATATGTTAAAATTATGAGACAAAAATTTATATGTTTTATGTAATGATTTCAAACATTGTTTATAATGTTTCGGGATATTTTTAATTATGTTAGCATATTTTAAACACTAAGGTTCTATAAGATGTTTTAATTTATTAAGAATATAATTAATTATGTTTAAATAACTTTAATGGTATTTCTAAAATGACCCAAAAAATTATATTTGATAAAAATAAAATTTGTTTTTGGTTTTTTCTATAGTTATGAATATTTTATTGAATTTTATGGATATTTAAAAATGGTATGATTTAGTTTGAACTATTTTTTGACTATTAATTTTTTGAGATTAATGATATGAAGGATTATTTTTTGGCATTATATTACCTTATTTTAACGATTTTTGTTAGGTTAATGTCTAAAGATAAAAGAAATAGATTATTATTCGTTCATTGTGATATTATACATTAGAATTTAATTTTAGACATTGAAGCATAAAATAAATACCCATCTTCAAAAATCATCAATAAAATATAAAGATGAGAATTTGGTGGAAATTGATTGGAATATAAACATCTTCTTTCCATGTTGGTATATTTCTATGTTTTCTTTGTCAAGATGGTAAAGTAATTCCTCAACTATAGGAAAAAGATCTTGAAAGAAAAATTTTATTCATTTAATTGACAGTCTATTGACTCTTAACAAAATAATATTTCCACCTAAATAGATCTTCATTACACATACATATTGTGACATCCGATCAATGGTCTATTTAAGTGGAGACATAGATTTTTTTTATTCTAGATTACCTTCAAACTTATTTTCCTTATATTTTTAAAAGAACTCTTTGTTAACGGTTTTTACGATGTTTCATTCCATCATAGCTTTTCTTAAATGTATAACCAGAATTTAATGATATAATGCACCAATTTAGGGGAACAATGTACTAAATGTGGTAGAATGAAACATAAAAATATTTTTAAAAAGCAATATATCCTTGATATGGTACAAGAGAAGAAATATCGAGCATAAATAAACCTTGAAATAATATTATTTTAAATATAACCTTTACAACATAGTTGTTATGTCATAAGGAATGAATATTACAAAATAAATTATAAAAATAAAATGTGATAAAAATTAAATAAAAATACATGTTTTCTAAAAACAATACATTATTTAAAAAGGTGGTTTAATATAACATATCATAGAGAAGATAGCATTAATTATTAACTAAATTAGAAAATTTATTTCAATGAAAGGAAATAATTTTTTATTTCATCATATGAAAAATAATATTCTTTTATATTTAGTGACTTATTTTAATATAATTTTTTTTCAGGGAATGATGAAAATACAACTCAATTTTTTGTAAAAATTCCATTTCAATTCATTGAATTATGAAATTTAAAAATTACATTTTGTTTATAATATTATTAAATTTAAAATAATAATTTTTAGTAATATTTAATTAAAATATTTCATTTTGACTCATCATTATATAGGATAATATTATAAGATTATTTTTTGGTTTTAGAAATAATTTTTCTTTGAAAAACGTTTTTAATTTGTATAATGTATTTTTATATTAAATTATTATATAAATCTATTAGAATATGTGATTTAAATGAAATTTTAATTTCATATACCATTTAATATTAATTAAAATAAATATAATAATTATTAGTCATTATAGTGTTAATATAATATGATATTTTTATCAAAAAGTTACCTTCTAAAAACCCGCTTTTTTGTTCCACCTATTGGTCAAATTTTACATCAAAATATTCACTTATGGGTATAAAATTTAGGAAAAGGGATTTCATATTTACAATATAAATAATTTATATTTTCCTATATATTCAAATTATTGTTTTACCACAATGTGTTGTGGTAAATGTAAAAATTACTTACAATGGTTATGGTAAAAACATATTTACTAGATGTTGACCTAAAAAGATGAGTGTTTAAATGACATAAAAACATTTTTAATATATATTTTATAACATTATTATGACCATATAATCTATAATGATACTGAAATTTTCATTTTGGAACCTTTTTTCATCTGAAAAATAGTTATACACCATTTTATTCTCATAAATTACATGTGTGCCACTCAACTCTTTTATAAAAGGCCACCCACTATCCTCTCTACATAACACCTTAAAATGAATTTTTATCAAAAAATACCTAACCAAATAACATAATAACAACCCAAAACATTTCATATATCCATTATATTTATAATAAAGAAATCCTATGAATTATTTTCGTGCTTACCTAATAATATTGTCTGAAGAAGATGTATTGTTCTTATCCATGAATTTATATTCTATATATTATTCAACCTCTATAAAGTATGATAAATTTTTAATTATTTAACAAAAATATTCTCTCCCACAAAAATATAAGTCATAAATTTATATATAATGTAGGAAATACATATCTTATTCCATCAATTGGGTTACAAATTAATCATTTGTTTGTATGATGAACTATAATCTTGTCACATGATGTAATTTGTTTTACATAATCACCTCTCAGATATTATGATAATGATGGATTTAATTATATATCTATATATATAATATTTATAATTTTTTTATATTTAAAATTATTCCTAATTTTACATTCTATTTGAGATACGTTAACAACACACACGTTTGTGGTAGATTACCCATCACGAGCGATACGGTTGGTTTTTCACTAATGATTTTTAGGGAAAGTAATGAGGATAATGTTTATTAATATATTTGACTTAAATAAAATATTTTGGATAATAACAGAATATTTATATTTTAAAAAATTATAATTATATTTAATTTTCTATACTAAAAAATTTTAACGTCATTCACACATATTTGTGGATTACCACCGCCACAAAGTGATGTGACTATTTTTTATCTCACAATAGTTTGATTATAGATATATCTAAATATATCATTTTCATATTTTATATATGATATTATTTTCATTTTGTAATCATTAATGAATACTCACCTTTTTTCATAATTATCATTAAAAAATTTAAATATTACACATGGGACATATGGTCTCCATTATCACACTGTAGTTCATTTTTCATAACAAAAATTAATGTATGGTTTTGAATGATTAAATTTTTTATAAAAATTATAAAAATTTTATTATTATTATATATATACTGAAAAAAAGACTACTTTTACAAAGGTCCATGAACTGAAGTGATTTTGAAATAATGAAACGAAGGTCCTCAAAACACCTGATGTGGACATAACAAACTAAGTAATTAAATATATTTTATAAAATAAAATAATTTATTTTTTGATAAATTATCAAATTAAATAAAATTTATTATTAAATAAAAAAAATATATGTATATTATATTGGAGTTAAAGGACAAACATTAAAAGTTGGACTCGAGGTATGGTACTTCATCTAAATTTTCCTTCATTAAGGTATATTTTATAGTAATGAACATAATTTCATTTATATGAGGAAATATATTTACTTTTTTATATGTAAATTCATTAATAGATCATACATCATTTTATTTTATGAATCAATTTCAACTCTTTCATCCAAAGGGATTTTATTTTATTGTTTCTATGTGGTAAAGAATTTCTTAACTCAATTTATCTTTTTTGGGATATATGACTTTATCATTGTATTTTATATTATAAGATTATGAGTGTAATGAATTTTTATTATGTTATATTGTATTTATAGTGTTGAGATGTGGATTTAAATTCGATTCAAAGAACCTATTAATCTAATAATTATCACTTCAATGATATGATCATTGTAAATGTATTTATATCAAGTTTTCTTATTTGGGACATATGTTATGTTACAAAACTATATTATTTTACAATGTGGATATAATTAAAAATTGAGATTTTTTATCCTCAAATTAATTATTTTTAAGATAATTAATGTATAAATTGTAATTAAACTTTTAAGGGGATTACAAATGAAAAGTAACCATTTTTTAAAAGTCTTTAGGATATAATATCTATTCTCTAAAGATTGATTATGTTCAAGGTTCCTTTTTAATAAATTACATGATTTTATTTTATTAAAAAAATTATCATTTATGATCCCGTAGTCAGGAATTTGACTTACATGTTCAAATTCCATTAATGCCATTATTTAGTAATGATTTATAATGAAAATAGTTTATAAATGATAACAATCTTGTATCGACATTTTGATCTAGAATATTTATTGTCCATATCGATGCTAATCTATAATGATATCAAAAAATTTATTTATTGACATATGATATTACATAAATCTATTATCAATTATATTTATCTTTTTTTAAAATATATTTAAAAATAAATTTGATAATATTTTCCATATGGGACAATTTTGAATCATTTAGAAAATGTGTAAAAACAATATTTATTTTTAAAATATACATGATGATCAAATTCACCAACCATAATGATCATTATTTTTTTTTAATAATATATTATGTTATTAAAATTTGATTTTCACAAAAAAGGATATCTAGAATGACTTTTTTCATGAATATAACTTATTATAATTTATTTTCATTTGAAAAACGTAATTTTTCACATGAATATTTTAATTATATATTAATGGTATTTTAATTCATCAAATTCATGAACCATAGATTTTAAATATCACCCCTAATGTTATGTGGTATAAATGTCATTATCATTCCTTCTCAGAATGGAATATGATTTCTTTAATGATATTTTCATGTAATCATTTTCATTTCCATGGGATAATGAATTTTGTAACGGAAAAATTATTTTATTTCTATGTTTTATAATCAATTGATTGATTTACGTACTTTATTCTTTTTATGGTTCATGGAAATAACTTATATGATCATTGTCCCTAGATATAACTTGGGAAGATTTAAATATATTATATGATGGGTATGCCTAGATAGTACTCTAATGGATTGGTTGTGGAAGTAAATTTTTTGAATTTTCTACTTAAAAGAGATACTGTGAGAGTGAAATAGAAATGATTTCCCATGCTACCCTATTTTATTTTAGACATTCTATGGGGTTTTATAGATTTTTTTATCTTTTATATAACCAAATGGATCATTATTATTGATTAATAATACTCTAGCCTTTGATAAATCATAATTATTTTTTTCACGATTGATGATCCAATATTTGATAGGTCTTAGTTATCTAATGATATGCTCAACAAATAGGATTATTTTATTATAACCACTAGCACCTTTGTCTCTCACTGATGAAATTCAAATGTTAATCCATATATTGACCCATAATGAGTGTATTAGTTGACCCTTATTATGATTCATTTTTTCCAGGTTCTCATGAATGATGATAAATATATTATGTATTGAAGTGTTTCATTGGGATAATAATGGTGAAATATTGTGAGGTAAGAAATGATGGGTTTGGATGGAAGAACACTAATTTGTATAAATTGGTATTTTTTGTGACTGTTTTTCCAACTACTCTAAAAATCTATACAGAAAGGTCCCTTGGCATGTTTTTGATCCAATATTTTTTTTGATGTTATATTATTTAGATGGAAGAAATTTATGACCTTTATTAGTATCAAATACATAAATGAAATATTTATGTTATTAACACTAAATCTGGATGTGCGAGTCTTGGGATATTATAGCTATCCCATATGAGATATGTTTTAGGTTTGGGTTATTATGTACATGGAATATCCAATCCAATGAGATTTGAGACATTTTTTTAGATATCATTTAGTAGGGTTATACTAGGACTGGTTCAACATTTAGTAGGATTATCAACAATAGTGGTATGTGTCATTCTTGTCTGAGGATATATCACCAATGGGGATGTTTCACGATGAGCAATTAGGTTTCTACCGACACAAGGGAAATGTAGGAATGTTTCTCATCGAATGGTGCATTTGTAGTAAGAGACAATATCTAATGACCCAATATGTGTTTTCTATTTGTTTGATATAATTTGTTTATATATATATATAGCATTTTATGATCATTTAATATAATTGTATATTATGTAAACTATTATTAAGGGATGCTTGTGGTTTCTTTCTGGGTCATGTACTACCACCCAACTCAAATATATCAATTAGATTTTATATTTCATGAGTATGATACCAATGATGGGAATTTACCCAATGGTGAATGGTTGAATATGTGGAGTGGGAGGATACAATAAATACTTGATAGAGTTTTAGTTGGCCATCTATGAACTTCTTTACGTCTATTCATTACCTGTAACTTTTTCATTTTTAGCATTGATTTTTATATTATATATGATATATTTGTTTTTAAAATGTATTATTTTTTTATTATGTTGGTCATTCTATAGTTGAGAAATTAGATTGTACAGAGTGTATAGTCTTACCACTGATTGACATAGACCCTCGTATCTAGTAATCACCCTTTTTTATATGGGTAGACACTCAAGAGGTCATATGGTGTTCTATCTCGAACTTGGTGGTTCTGTATGGGACGTTACATGACAATTGATAATTTATAAGATTAATATATCATAATTAGATACATATAATATTCCATCCACATAAATAAATATTTAAAAAACATGTATACACTTTGAAATTTCATAATTAATAGAAATAATATTTTAATGTAATAATGGTAAAAAATAATTTTTTATAAAAGGGATCATAATTGGTGGATTTAATATAAAATTATCATATAATAAAATTGTATATGTGTTTTATAGAGTACTCATTAAAAAATCAACGGTGTTCCGACACCTTATTGAGATAAATAAGTATTAACATTTTCAAATATAGTTGGATTTCTCTTGTTTGTGGATAATGTTATTTTTGTTGACGATGATTCAATACTTCAATGAACAAGGATTATTGAATCCCCCGTCTGATGTCAAGTTCCTCTCCTAATCTCCGAGTTGGATCTAGGGAGGTGTTAACATGGATTTTTTGGGATGTATGGTTTGGTAGTCAAAATATTTCTTTATGTTTTGTGACTTATATTCTACTTATGAAGACTGTTCTAGTTCACTATATAATTGTGATTAGTGATATATGTGGAAGCAATAACTAATTTTCTTTATTTAATTGAATTTTCTTTTGTATTTAGTCCTCAATGTTACCAGTGAATATTTGTTGCTATTTTTAATGACTGGTTGAGTTTTTTTAATCTTGTTAGGATATTATTTTCTCAACAGTTTTTTTTATTCTTTGTTCATGGCTATGGTGTCCATCCTCGATGTTTTTCAATGCAATTCTGTGAATATGAATATGGAATTCTGATTAAGTGAGATTTATTTGTGTGGATGGTTTGAAGATATAGTGGATGATGTTAATCAAATCTATCCGATGTTTTGATGTAGATGATGGGGAGTGCATTTTAAAAGTGTGGATCCTGGAGGCTCATAATTTGAGGGATTCCATTTGTGGTTCAGAAGTGTAGTGAGGATATTTATTTATTTTCATATTTTGGATGTGGATTGTGATGTTTTACTTTTGAAATATCGAAGGATTAGTTTAAATATAATAAATTCATGGATACTAATTAAAAAATTTGTAGAGTTGAAAATTACATAAAGTTATATTTTTGAATTTGGTTCTTTAAATATTATTTGACAATAACTAATAATTTTTCGGGAAACATTACAGTTTCAAAAGGATACATCATGGTAAATATTTAGTATATAAGATTCCATTTCTCATATATAAAAGTTAAATTGGATATCGGTGATTATGTAATGCTGAAGTGAGGAACAAGGGAGATATATTGTATTTATTAGTTATTAAAATGATATATTTTAATTGATATATATTATATGGTAATTTAGTGATCAGAAAGTTATAATAATCCTAATGTGTTGAATTATAATCATTAAATATGTGAATTAATATGGTGATAATATATGAATAATTCATTCTTATGATGTGGGTTTCTACACCATAATGTAGGGGATCACACTATAAGGGATTCAACATATACCGATAAAGACATATAGTAATGAGAATGTGATTGTTACGGATGAAATATAGAAAACTACGTAGAAAATATCATTGAATAAAAAGTATAGGATTTCAAATATAATAATTTGTATCTAATTATTGTGATCAATCAAGAGATTATAAAAGGATATCAATTTACTAGTATTAAAAGGGAAATAAGGATTCAGAAATTTATGTGGATACTTCCATATTGCAAAAATGGATATAAAATTCATGTTTTTCTATGAATAACATAATTAAGAATATAATGTTATGTTTATAAATGAGATAGGAAATTAATATGATGTTGTTTTAATGATCCTATGTAATGAGTATTGATAACTAGATGGGGAGGGAGTCAAATGAGAACCTACAAATTCTAATATTTAATAAAATTGAGGAAACCATAAGAAGATTTTTATCATATGAAAGTAGTTATTGATGTAAAATATGATAACAAGTTCTTGAATTCTCATAGGCATACATTGATTATTTAAATATATTGGGAATAAAGATGATGTAAAAACACATTTTTTTTTCAATGGAAATCCACTTATTATAAATATTTCATAAAATCACATGAAAACAAAACATAATTTACTACTATGTTCTAAGTGACCTGTAAACATAAGTTTGTCACTTCTGTGATTGTTATTTCAAAAATATGACATATAGAGTTGCAATCAAAATGTTATTTGGAATTTGATAAAAAAAATAAATTTTTGGTGAATAATATACTACAATTATAAATAGTAACATACCATTATGAATAGTGATATACCCCAATGCATAATAACCTTATTTATTAATAATATTCATGTTGAAAGTATGATATACCTTTAATTTTTAAAAAGTTTTTCAATGTTTTAAAATTTGTTTATCATAATAAATTATGATTTGAATTAAATATTAAAATAATCATATTAATAATTATTTTTGGAAACATGAATTTCATTTTTGGATTATGCATGTCAAAACATGGTTTGGGTGATTTTTTTAGATATTTATGTAATACCTGAATTTTTTATTAATAGTTAAATAAGACAATTTATAAAAAATTCTAAATAATGGATTTATTGAGTCATTTCTGATGATCAGCTGATGTAAGACAAATTATTTTTAAGTCACATTCACTTTTTACTATTATAGGTTATGGAATCATCACTATTTCTAGTCTTGATGGAAAATAATAAACTAATGATTATAATATCAAGAAAACCCTCCTCTCCTCCACTATAAAAACACCCTCTCACTGCCTCTTCTCTTCACTACTCTAAAGGCTTGCGCCTTTCTAATATTCTACCAAAATATCTTTCTACGCTCCTCCCCCACGTCTAAAGGTCCATATTCTCTACAAAATACTGAAACCTTTCTCTTTAATTGGTTCTCAAAGGAGGATGTCTCAAGAGGTAAATTCCTCTTTCAAATACCATTATTTCTTTTTAGTTCTATTCTTTTTGTTTCATTACTCACTTCACTTCACCCAAATAGTATCATAACTCCAGTAACATAAAAGTAATAAATTTTTTTTATGAAAATGTTATATTTCATTAACTTCTATCTTTTCAAAACCTTTTAATTGAATGAAATGAAAGAACCGTTTGAGATGTGCTAATTTAACACATTCAAGGGCAACTGTTTTTGCTTTTCTATTATCATATTTAATTCTGTTCATGAATGACTTAATGTTATGGTGGAACCATATTATAATATATATAATATATCCTATTTTTGGTTCTTTAATCATAATTTACAAATGGTGTTATGTTATAAAGCATATCATGTTCTTTGTAATCAAACCCACTGATTAACAAAAACGGTCATCATTTTGGTTTTATATAATAATTCGACTTCACAGTAAGTGACCAAATTAAATTTAAAAACATTTTATCACCTATATGTTCACTAATATAACATAAATTCGATTTTTACAACCACTTTAATCTTACATGTTTATCCAAATATGAATATAAGCGAACTGGTCATTAAAACAATGTAAACAAACGAGCCCAAACAATGAATTTAAACCTCATAACCAATAAAAACTGTTATAAGTGAACATAAAATGATTGTAATAAACCAATTAAATATAGAATATATTATATAATTTTTAATTAATAAACAAATTTTTTTATTCAGGTCCTTAATAGCAAAAGGTGAACAACAATGGATTTAAGGAATGAGATCTTCTCTATTTCAGTCTTAATTTAGGATTTTTCTCTATGATATTCCAATTTATGTGTATTACCTAATGATGGGGTTTGTTTATGAACCTCCCCATACTTCACTCTTGATATCTAAGTGATAAACAACTTTTATCTCTCATCAATCTATCTTAGTTACACCCAATACCAAACTAATAGACAGTAATGAATTCTACGTGAACCTTCTCTGTTATTTCAGGCCGCCTTATATTTATTTATGACAAAAGTGTTTTATTTTATCAAAATATTAAATTATTATAAATTTTATTTAGTGTTAAAATATTCATTTATGAAGACGATTTCATCACTCTATTTTGGGGGTATACATGTTCTTAAAATATTCCCTCCAAAGAACTATTCAATAAGAAAACAAATTAATGGAACTTCCCAAATTTTTCCTAATTTCATTTCCACACTATCCTATTTTTTAATCTACCATTTTTTATAAAAACTCTGTATTTTTAGTATAAAAACATTCTTGGTTCAATTCTGTTTTTATATAAAATATTTTTCTCTTTTCTATTTTGAAAGCTCTATAGAATTTTCCTTAAAACTGTAAAAATGTATTAATGATACTTTTTATCATATACATTTCTTATATGTTTTCACTTATATTTGTCACCACATACAATTTTATATGCCTATATTACCTTATTAACGGCAATGTATGTTCTAAATCCTTTCTTTCATGGACACTTTCATGATATACCCATTGGTTATGAATTTTTTCATGGTTATGGTACACAATTTTTTCATTTGGTACCCTTATGTTTATGAATGGTTGATTATGTATTATTATTTATGTGGAAATAATATTCAAAAAAATTTTGAGATGGGTGATCTTATATAGATCTCCAATTCACTGGGTAAAGATAAGTCTAAAGAGATGTGATGTGAAATGGGATTGGCGGTTAGCCTGGACCCGTACTAAATTGGAAGCCAAATTGGTGGTTCACCTTGACCCATAATAAAATGGGAAACATGATTGGAAGTAAGTATTTACCCATACTAGAGACATGTTTTATAAGCCTACCACATTTATATTAATTCATGATTATATGATATATCTTTATATATTTCATGCTTTGGATATCATTATATCAATTATTCTGACTAATGTTCTTAAGAGGTTTCATTATGTTCATTCCCTTATTGGGATTTTTTTCTCATCTCGTTATTCTTGTGTTCCCATGCGTACTCAATGCAGATGTAAATGCTCAAAAGAAGTTATGATCTCTTTATGAAAATTAATTAAATAAGTGTTCTTTATCCCTATGGTTTATGTTATATATACCTATTCTTCCAAGACCCTATACTTAACAATCTTTGGACTGTACTCTGATGTATAATTATTATTAAAATCATTTAATGTTCTTTGAAAAAATCATGGGACTCTATAGATGACATGCATGAAATTTTTATAATTATATTATAGAAGTAAAAATAGTTAGTAAGGAAGATATTAAATAGTAATGTGAAGAAATTTATAACAATAGTAAATATCTAATAAAATTAATATTAGAGGAATTCCATTATAAACTATTGGGATCTATTGTAAAGATATAACAGAAGACTAATTGTATCATAATATTCAAGGATTATTTTTTCATTATATTGTGACCATTTTGATAGCTTCATTGGTGTTGAGGATGAAATATACCATTCAAATTTTTTACATCATAAGAGTCTAATATATATTATGAATTTAATTTATAAACACTTTATATTAGTGGTAAACTCCAATACAAAAAATGAAACAAAACACAGCAAGTTATAGTCAACCACATTGGGGGAGATCCTTATAAAATTAATCGAGGGTAAAAAATTTCATTCTTTTATGTCACATTCATGCAAGAATTAAATATAGACCTAGCCTATCGAGAAATTAATTTTTCAAAAATGTTTAAATCAAAAGAAAATTACAAAAAAATTGTCCACAATTCTTCCTCCATTATCAGTGATAGATATGTACAATCCATTTAAATTCACCTTGGCTTGTGAAAGTATATAATGCACACTCCTATGAGAGTATCAAAATCACCAAAAACAGATGTCATTGATACTTATCAATGATAATAGTGGATTTTCTCTTGATATTTGTTTAGGAAATTAATTCTAGTGAGGACATCTAAACAGTACATCTTCAATAAAACTAAATCCTTATGAAGACAATTACTGCTGATTAAAATAAATCAAAATGGATATCTTAAAATACCCTAAAATATGAACCCTAATCGTTATATAAAAAGTGATCAATCCATTTATGTACTATATATCCCACCGAAAATCTCAATCCATAAGAAAACATTTAAATTTGTCTAATGTACATGTATAAAATGATCTAGATACCAGGTTACATATTACTAATACGATACAACAAATAATAAATGTCCCCTCAATAAAACGATCATGATTTAGCATAACAAAACGAAGCTATTCTTTTTATATGTATATAATCAACTATTCCATCGACCAAACTACCAAATTTTCATCACTCTACCACGAATTCATATTTTGTGTATGATACCCACCAATGCATCCTAAATTTTTATAGTAACTCAAACTACCACTCTTTCCAAAATAACATAATCATACACTAGATCCCTCTGTATTTCCATTCCCAGGACCCCTATCCAGATATAAAAGACTCTAAAAATGAATAATTTATTACCCATCAACATATATCAGAAACCATGTCGGTTTTATTAACACTATGAATGGGTATTTCCAATACATCATTGTGAAAAAATATCAAAGGATTCCCTTGATGATGGGAAGAAAATAATCTATATACCTAAGATACCAACTATCTCCGGTCCAATTGAACACACCAAATAATATACATTTACTATTATAAGATCTAATATAGAACATATAATATGAGGTATAATTCATATAAATAGGAACATGTTTATTTTATTCTTAAAAATAAGTGACTATTTTACTATCATAGAAAAATTATCTAAAAAAAATAGTTCATTTTAAAATGTTTTAGATGGTCCAAACAATATTCCAAACGAAAACCCAACCAATCCCACCACTATATAATATTTGGGAAAATTTATGTAAATTAATTAAATGATAAATATATTCAATCTCTAAAATGAAATCATAATAATATGAATAAATATCATATAATTATTAACTATTATATCATCATGAAATAACTAATCAATTAAACTAGCCTGAAATTCCTTCTTGAATAACACCACATGATAATATTTGTACACTAGTAAATTACACGGTCATTTCAATAGTACACATAGAATACACATAGATATCATCACCATCCCCTATGAGGGTGTTTTGATCTAGTTAAATATTGTATTAATGACTTAATAGAGATAGTATAATCCTATGTTCAACCATCTATAGTAAATAAAAGATGAAATGTTTTCTAAAAATATCTATCAATGATTGACATGAAATTCATGAATCATGGAGGTCCACAACCCATAGATTCTATAACATCATGAATATACTCATAAAACTTTTCATAAAATGAATTTATAAGGGATAATGTTGGTTTTCTCTCAAAAACCAATATAGAGTTCTCATCCCCACCATCCTTTCATTTTTACATTTGTTTTCATGGTGTCAATTCTCCTTAAATTGAAATTTATGTGTCAAAACATGTCTATAAAAATTCATCATATTATATATATGATGAGTCATAACTACAAGAACATCACGAAATGATATATTCACATGTTGATATACAAAGACTCACATTTCATATTCATACTCCTATCTAACCCAATATATAGTGTATGGAAATAAAATATAATATTCATATAATCTACAATCATAATATGATAACATCTTAAAAAACCACAATCATAGTTATTTACAATTGACATCCATGTTATGATGAAATAAACTATTTTAATTTGTATTGATACATTATATAATGTTACCCCATATCATAAATATGGTTCACATATACAGTAACACATAAGAATATCATTATAATTGTATTTTCCAAATAAGTGTCATGAATCCACACCCTATAACCCCCTTACACAAAGAGTAAAATGACAAGTCATTAATAAATATCCCAATTCATGAAATGTGAAAATAAACTCCTCCAAAAGTGATATAAATATTTTATAAAAACAATATCATCCCTTATTACTAATTAATCATCTATATTGGGTTAGATATACTCAAATCAAGGGTCCATCCGATGTCAAAAAAATATCCAACATCTAACATCAATTTCGAGAATGAAATAGAAGATGATGTAAGAATATTATTTTACATTTTATCATTCCCATACTAATTCTCGTCAACTACAACAAAAACGGTGTATAATATTCCACAAGTTTTCCTCTCCATATGTTAATGGAAATTGAAAAAATAATAGGTTTATTGTACTACATTGGGTGACAATACCAAGTCTTATAAATAGAAAATGAGATCAGAGTTACGGTAGAAATAATTACATTCATATTAACAATAATTAATAATATTTATGTTATAAATATGTGTAAATAATAAGTATAAAACATTTCCCATTATATGAATACAATAACAACATTATTTTGAAAAGGGTGAAAAATAATAATAACATTCTATAGTGGGTATATTGTAGAAAAAAAATTAAAATAAAAAAATGTTGGAGTTGACTCTAGAAGGTATACCTATGTCATGTCTCCCAACCTTGACTCTTGAACCATGAATTTATACATATAATTGGGACTTTTAACTTATATTTTACAAGAACCCAATGTCTACACAAACCCCAAGACACAAACTTATGGTGTGTGTTTAACTGGATAATCCACCATAAAAAATTTATCCAAATAAATTTAAAATATATATGGGAAATCTCTAAGATATATGCTAATAATAATAAAAAGTGAGAAAAATAATAAATTTCAATATCAATAATTATTTTTAACCACTAAAGGAGTGATTGAATCTTTTGATAATATTGGTAGAATTTTATTGAACATATCACAATAAAACTATATGAACAATGTGGATGAAATTACTTTTCATATATGCTCTCATCCTAAATGCATATTCAATATAGATCATATTAATATAATTAGAATGGTTGAGGAGACCCATTTAAATATCTATATTATCCCTATACAATATCAACCACATCTCATCCATATGATATTAAGATCACAGATAAACATAATATCAGAAAAAATGGGATATAATCCCACACCTATAATTATATTAACATGACTGAACCTTAATAAATTAATGTCAATATATTAAAAATGTAGAAATATACCCCATTTATTTAATTATTTAATCCAATAAAATTAATTATACCTAATTGAACTACAATAATAACTAATTATAATATAGGCTCATGTCTATAATGATCACAGAAATTTGGAATCTGGATATGAGACCATAATTGTAAATATAAAGAGAAGTTAGACCCATGTATATAATGATCATAAAAAAATAATACCATGATCATTCCTATAATAATATGAATACCAAATGAATATAAATCCCATGTATTTATAGTTTTCATTCCTTTAAATTTTTAAACCCTTATCAATTTAATAAAAGTATAATAAAAAGGAGAATTTCTCTACAATAATCCCAACATTTCGGTATCTCGACTCATTTATTATAATAATTTATGATTTTAAATATAAAAATGATAACATATAATAACTCGAATATAAATAACAACCCAAAAATTTCATATTCATTAACAGTTTTTCCATAACCATGTCCCCATTTTCACAAGCTTGATAAGAGTCACAAACCACCCAATTCCACATCAACAAGTCAAGGGAGATCACAAATCATAATACATAATGTCAAACAATTTATTCTATATGAAAAATAATAAATACATCCCATTAACAGTAATGTATAATAACATTATGTAATTTACACATTCCTTTCTCAATGGATGATAAAGTTCACATATCATGGTTCAATATAAGAATTTATTTATCAAATAAAAATAATTTTGGTTCTATATATATAATAAAACACACTTTATATGAAGAATTTTATCATAATTAACAATGACATTGAGGCCCAAAATATATATGTAAATATATATATCATATCACAACCTTAATAACCCAACTGTAATCCAAGAGGATATGTTAAAACAATTCATATTAACTTATGGTAAGAATATTTATTATCTCTAACCACACATATTCTATCACTTGAAACATGTATAAAATGGTCGTAATGTTTAGTAAAAATATACCTAGATATTCTTGAGGTCAACATACTGATTACTATAAAAATAATATTTCAGCCGTAGGATATAACAAAATATTAAAACCCAATAAATTACTAAATTATTGGAAAAAAACATGTAACAGGTCAATAAAATAATAATATATGTAGGTAAATTTATATAATAATCAACCATAATAAATGGTAATTAAAACCACACAAAATTATAAGAGAAATCACTTTATCGGAGGAAGATCATGGTGGAAATGGAGGTGATATTGGTGGTGCCAGGGGGTAGAATGAAGGAAATTATTTTATTTTTTAAATATTTAAATCATTTAAATAAAAATATAGAAAAAAAATGTTTTAATCCAATTATGGAATGACAATATTGGTTACAATGCACCAATTCCTCTCTAGCATTCAATATGGAAGGACCCTTATTGACATGAGGATAAATCTAGAACTAATGATAACCATATCCAAGAATCATGTTATGGTAGCATCCTTTCCATCAAGGTGAAATGTCCAAATTTGTGACGGCCTTCATGATAAAATGACTAGTCATTTTGGTGTGCTCAACTATTTTACCCACTATAATTAGAAATTTACTTAACGAAGCTATAATTAAGAATGTTTTATAATATAACTTGATATATATTTCTATTTTGTCTAACACATATAATAAATCCTCAAATTCTAACTCTCAACCTCTTCCAATAATAAAAATAACATAAATATATTAAAATAAATTTTTTTAATAAAATTATACAATATTCATATATGTAATCTGTGGAGTTTTTCAATGATATTGACAGGTGCCCACCCTTTTTTTCAATATAATAAATCTGGAAAAAAATTACTCTAACAATACAAATTATGTATATTATATCATTTTTTGAATTATTCATTATAGAGTAATTATTAGGTGTGATATTCCACCATATCTCATTTTAGTTTGACTTAAAATAATTCATTACTAGGTTATAATCTTTTCTTATAGTATTCTAATAAAAAATTTCTACCTATAAAGGACAAGAAGGTCAGAAATAATTTTAAGTTAAAATGGATTTGTTTTGGATCAATTTTTTTTCCAAAATTAAAAATGGATTTTATGATATCATGGGAAAAAATATTTGTGTATATAAATAATAGGTTTTTGTATCATATAACAACATTTTATATGTGATATAAAAAAATTTAAGTATTATTATAGAAAATTTTAATTATTGATTTATATAATAATAAAAATTACAAATTATATCGTATTTTTTCACGAAATAATGTATATCCCTCCCTGTAACATATATACATATATATATTTATTTATATAATCTAAATCACTTATTATGATGGTTATATAATAATCGATATCATATAACTACAACATCAGTAATACTTGAATATGTATTTAATTCTTATCTAGATAATATTATAAGATGATGTAAGAAACCAAATACCTGATGGAAAAGTGAATAATAACATGGATTATAATTAATATACATTATGACATGGCATATGAGTTGAGATCATCATTTTATTTTATTTTGAAACTACTGTGAAATGAGATTACGATATCACATTTATTCCCTGATATGAATACAGAGAAAATAAACTATAAAAAGAAGAGGCTTGATCATGAATTTTTCATAATTTGTGATGAATAAATCTAATGAACCAAAATTTATGATAATAATATAATAGTGATTTTCAAGACACAATAATTTTTCATGATAATGGAATTTAGATTCCAAACAAATATCTTCATATCTAATGATATTGTGAAAACAACCCACATAATGTAGTCTATAGTTTATTATATAAAATTATAATGATTTAGTTGGATAATAATGTATATGAAATTGATAGTATTGTATCATTAAATACACATGTAAGAAGTTTTTACATGAAATTTTCTAATTTTTAAGAAAATATTAAACTTGTTAAACATGAATATACAATGTTCATGATAATTATAAAGATGGTTAATATTTTTTAGATGTTTTTATATAAAAATAGTGTATAATTATATATATATATATAAATGATCACATGAAAATTGAAATTATGAAAAAATATAGTGAGAATAGTTCACTACAAACTTTATTAGTAAATATATTCTACAGCATGTTATCATGTATTATGGTTAAGGGTATTATTGATGTAATATTTATAAAATGAAGAGTTTATGTTAATACATGAAAACATATTTCATCAACATTTATATAGAGTTTGATAATATATTATGTATTATAGAAGGATGTTTTGATGGAATTAAAAAATTGAAATACTATAAAAAAGTTACAAAAACAACATATTTTGTATAAAGAAACAATTTCTTAGTATGTATAATGTTTCCAAAAAATATATTATTCCTAAATAATAATTAAAAATAATAATGTGAAAAATTTAGGTTGTATGTGTAGATATAGAAAGAATAATGTTTCTACATATGAATTATATTTTGAGAATATATCGAAGAATAATATTAAAAATATATTCCATCAAATAATAATAGAATATATTGTGAGAATAAATTTATTAAATAATAAAACTATTTCTAGAATTATGATTGATTTACTCGTTAAAACAGATAAGTTAACAAGTGATAACAATACTAATTATTGCGATTCCAATGATAATTGAATAATTTGAAAGTTCACATGATAAAAAATAAAGCATTTGATCATTAATTATGAGTATATAATACAATTTCCTTTGCAGAAGTAAAATATTCTCTTATAATATTAATATATATTATTGTTATATAATACAAATTATGTTTCTTATAGAGAATTTTAGATATAATAGATATGGAGATATATAGATAAAACATATGTTTTACATTACATTTTTATAGTCATTATTGAAAAATTAATTTGTTATTACATCATACAACTTGATCTTGGATTATCTTATATTTAATGAAATTTATCCATGGATTCTTTTTTGAAAATTCATGTTAAATCTCTATAATCATGGAGTTATATAAATAAATTTTCATGTATTACTAAATAATATATTGATGAAATCTAAATTCATGATTCCCAATTTAAATATAATTGTAAATTAATCAAATTATAGTTAAATAATTTATCATTTTCTTATCTAAGAGTCATTATTCAATTTGTAAAAAAATATTTTATTTTTCACAATAATTTTTCTAAATTAGAGGTAATTGTGGGGTGTTTTAATACATATAAATCAATAAATAATCTATTTAATTATGATGTTCATTCTTCATTGACCCAAATGGGGTGTATTAGGCTATATTATATTCATTTTGGTCCTTGATTTCTATTTCTTCTTCTTATTGTATTTTCAAAAATTTGAAAATTATAGATTAATTCAAGGTAAATTTTTAGAGTTTGTATGTGAACCTATAATGAATATATATGATCACATAATATATTATTTGGTGGATTTATTTAATAAAAAACATGCTACTTCCACAATACTTTGTGGTGTTTTTTGTCAGTAAATGATTAAATCTTCTAAATATGTTGTAAAATATTAATGAAATACTTGATTTTGTTTTTATATTTTATATAATTTTTTTTGGATAATTAAAAACACATTGAACACAAAATAATGAATACTAAAAATAATTTCATATATATTTTTATAATTTTTTAGCATAGAATAGTTCTAAAAAAATATTTTATACATAATACTATAACTAATGAGTAAGTGGGGATAAATATGATGTCTCAAAAAAGAGTGATGTTGATTAATAAAATCAGGGCAATAGCTGGTCCATAATATTGTATTGAAAATTTTAGTTTCATTTTTATTTCCCACCAAGGAATAGAAATTATACAATTGATAATTTATTTTATACACAATATATGTATAAGGAGATACATATTATAATGTTGTTATAGGTCTTTTTTTGACTATGATGTACATTAGTAGATACTAAATGAAAAACATTAGAAGAGGAATTTCACACACTCATCACTAAGGTCATGACCGTAATAAGAAGTCGGGAAATCATTCAATAATAATAGAATTTGTTATTATGTTTTTTCCCATTTTATAGTTCTCAACATGGGTAATATGTTTAATCATTTTGTATTCCAACACAAATGTTTATAAAAAATTATTTTATTTAATGATTCATATAAAATATTTTAAAACAAAGCAGAATATTGACTGAAACCTTATCTTTGATCTCCTCAATCCGTGGGATATTTAATTTTTATCATTGTGGTGTTTCAATTTTATTATAATTTTATTTTGGTTTCACGCTCAATTATGTTATTCTTATATAATATTCATATAAGAAAAAAAATTATAAATAATTTTTTCAGGATCTATATAAAATATTTATATGCGGAAGAATATTTTTATTTTACTTATAGTAAATAAGTCAAGAATGATTATTATTAAATTACTCTAAAATTTAAAGAGAAAATATGATCCATACTATCCAATGAATAAATTATGATGGATAATTAATTAAACAAAATAATTACTATGTATTCAAAAATGGAATTCGAATAATTGTTCACTAGTGACATTGATCACTTAGAGTAGAGAAATACAATAATCAAATAGGATAAATGATGTATAATATATATATATATTAAACAATTTATAGTGTGGAGAAGATGTTTATTATATTGAATACATCTATTGTTGATTTAAAAATGAATATGTTATTGATTACATTATATATTTTTAGAAAAAGGAAATAATATTAAGTGGAATTATATTGTTTAAGAAGACCAATTTATAGAAGAACTATTTCAACACAAGTTAAAATATAAAAATATCATAAAACGTTTCTATTATAAATTGTAAATATATTTACTTAAAAAATAATATAACAGGGAAAATCAAAAAATAAGATGAGAAAAATGATTTTAATTTATAAAATTCCACATGGATTCAAAAAGTATTTGCCGCTAAATCCAAAAATGACAACATCTAGCAATACCACATTTTGGAGCTATAAAACAAACTCATCAGTAGGATCTAATATCAATCCATGTAATGAATTAAAAAAACTTCTCTATAGAAATCCCAATGAAGAGACCTCTGTAATAACTAAAAAAAATTTAGGGAAAAATAATGATGATCTAAAAAACATAAGGATATAATATAAAGGAATTATAATATAAAAATTATTATTTGAAGTATAAAATTTCAATTGATTCTAGAAATTAGGTTACCATAAATATTGTGATTTAATTGATTTTCATTTTTATAAAAAATACACTTTTAGCGGTAAAATATATACATAACTATTTGTATAAATAGGTGAATATTGTTAATATTACATTAATAATATATTCTAGATGAATATATTAAAATTGGTAATATAGTATTTCATGTAGCCATAGAATAAGTGAAGGAGTATGTTTCTATTGTTGAGACTTCTAAATTAAATTAAAATTGAAATGTTTTTTAAATATATTCATAATATCATATAAATTGTGGAATCTAATATTAATAGCATCAAATAAAAAATTCATTAAACCAATGAAGATTGAAAAATGTTCTGATCCAAAGAATGATGGATGGATTCTTCATAATGATGGGATGTATGCCTAAACATTCACTGGATAAATCAAAATATAAGTCTCAGGCCTAAATTAAATCAGGATACATATCTAAAATCAACATATAAATTGATTTGTAATTATTTCATTTGGGAACATGAATAAAATAATATCAAAACCACTAATGAGAAAAATCTCTATAGATGTGGTTTAAAAAGATCAAGTATTAGAATAATTATTATTCATGAATGAATAATATACAAGAGTCAACAAGAATACTATTGATTTAGAAATAAATCTACTAATATCCCTTATAATGGAATAAATTTTTTAATATCATGGGATATTGTAAATAATCCTTTAAAATGATGACACAAATTTTCAACTGAACAAATTAAATCATTTTTTCATAAATATGAATGATTTAAATGAATTTCTATGATAAAATGGGATAAAAAAATTCCAATACATTCATGAGGTGGTATATGATGTAGATTACTATGTTATTAAAATTATTCATTATGAATTAATTGTCATTTAAGGACATTAATAGATGAAACAAAGACATTGTATGGAATACTGATATAATTATCATTTTGAAATGAGATAATATTTTAATGGTCAATATTTTCATTGTGGTATTTAATGAAAAATTAAAAATGTTACTAGTAATTTTATAAAAACTATATATTGGAGAAGATTCAATTTATAAAGGGGAAATTACTAAAATAGTCGACCAAATTGAGAAGTGGACAACGATGAAAATTTATGTAAATTTAAGAAACTATTGATTTTATGATCAAGATAACCACAATACCATTAATATTTAAAATCATGATGATATTTCTTATTCAGATAATTTTAATCTATATATTTTTTTTCAAATTATATAAATGTAGAGATTAGTAAACATTATAAGATGAAAATTTATAATTAGCCTTTCTCATGAGATATAAAGGTGATGAAATATTATATAGCCTATGAATCCACTACAACAGCGAGGTGAAGACACTAATTTACTTATAAGTAAATTAAAACTATTCGATGTGGTAAAATTAATGAAATAGAAATGGAAAAAAAATTAAATATGAATATCATTGATATTGTGATATATTTATATTGATTTATAAATTGGAAATAATGTATGTGTGAGTTATCATATAGTCTTTATAAATCTATTTCATGTGTTTTATGATATATCAAAAATTATATAATGACTCATTCATATCATGATATGATAAAAATATATAGGGAGAGATTGAGGATGTTATATGTTTATTGTTTTATTTATTATAAATGGGGAAGATGATCATTGATACAAGAATAAAAATATAACGAATAATATGGTTTATGGTTAATTGATGACATGATATGGATGTTGAATTATGTTCATCCTGAGATTTGGTGATGAAACAAATGAGTATCAAGATTAAATCATCAATTGGAAATCCCTATGAAGAATAATATTAACCAAAATAGTTAATGAAGTCAAGTAGAAGGATATTTACATAAAAAACATGATGGATGAAGATAAATGGATTATTTAACTCTTTGGTGGGAAGACTATACTATTTATTTATACTCAACAAATTCTTAACCATTAAGATGAATAAATTTCTAAAAAATTTTACCCTATTTTTTTTTTGATAAAATAGAATCTAGCAAAATAATTAGGAAATGTATTATATCTAATAATAAAAAATGATTAAGATAAATTATCCTATTATGTATATATTATAATTTCATTGAATGATATATAATTTATGTATGTTGATGTTTTTTTGATTGATTGGAATGTGATTATATGTAGGGATGATTTAAATATGAAAGATTCATGATAATTACTTATATAATAAAGATTATATTTGAATTTATACTAGGTTGTTGGTGTTCAAGAATACTCATGAGGATGAGAACACAATAATTAAAAATTAAAGATATTTTTAAAAGAATAATTTTCTTAGTTGAAACATAATTAATTTGTTCAATAACATCATATTAAACCACATAGTTTGGAATGGAATTTCTTTAATAAATATATATGAAATTTAGAGATTATATGAATTTTTGAAATAATTTTTCCTCAACGTGTATGTGAATTTTATTAATTTTCTTATCATAATTAATTCTCATTGGATAAAATTATAAAATTACACTATTGAATTAATCAAAATGATAAATAGGTCACTAGTCAGAAAATGAAAAGGCTAATTTTTTTGTATAATGGGGACCTCATCACATCTTTTGCCAAAACAATTATTATAAATATGGAAGTCAATTAAATATATAAATGTTGTACAAGAACAAATATATAGTATTTTTATATACGCGTTTATTTTAGAGTAAAAAAGATATGTTATAGCGATAAAAAATTTCATAAATTTATTGAAGAATATATTGTGAGTTAATTTATCAGTCTTTATTGTATTATCTTTTATTTAATGTTAATTTATTATTGAATATATATGTTTTTTTATATCATACACATTACGATGGGTTTACTTTATATGATCATTTATTACGGAGAAAGTAAATGTGATGAAAATATAAGATTTAATTATAAATATACGAGGATTTCATTCAATTAAATTTTTAATGGTTAACCAGAATATTAAGTGAGTAGTATATATTCAATATATTTATGTATTACTATATCCTTTATGAATTTAAATTTCAAAATGATTCTTATTCCATAGTAGTAGATTAAAAATTTTGTGTAATTATTAATTTTTTAAAAATTTAAAAAAGGCCTATGATAATTTTCAATATACCAAGGTGTTTTATATTTCATAATCAATATTATCTTGAACAATTTTTGTCAATAGAAAAAATTTTATTAATTTTATTAAATCATTCAATGTGAAAATTTTTCCCTATATTAATAATTGATTTATTTTCCCAGTAGGCATGTCATTATGATATTTTCCACAAGTTTTGTATGATTGTTTTTTTGGGATGTTGGTATGTGGGTCCTGATGTGACCATTATTTTTTATAAATCAGATCAAAGGGTTTGATAATGATCAATAGGGGAATGATTATAGCGATTCATTATAGTAATTTTAAATCTATAGAATAAATTTACCAATCATACTGTAACCATAATTTTCTACATCGTTACTCAGTGTTCTCAGGACATTCGTGGTATATGGATGATTGGTTATTCTATGGCACAATGTCTTTATGTAATTTTATAAATTGGTAATCCCCATATATATTTTCTATATTTCATTTAATTTATTTGTATCCACCAGTGAAATTTTTTTGTAGATGACTATAAATACCCCTTATATTATTATGAACATTGACATCACAAGATAAATAAATCATCCATCTATGGTGAGTTATCCCAATTTTTATTTAAAATATAAATAAAATTTTATTTGGAGAAGGACATGGTAGTTGTATGGTAATGTGTATATTATTTTATATCAGTAAATTTCATTGGAATATTATTTTCTATGACTTTGTTTATCCCTTTAATTATTATATTCGTAGGTTTATATAATATTTTTACATGTCATTCACAATGATCATTAAAGCATTAGTTGAGGAATGGGATTTGATAACTATCTTATAATTTTAATATAATGTAAAATTATAATGTTTTTTTTAATTTTGTTGGGGTGATGATATATGTTGGTAAAAATTATAATCAACTACATGTAATCAAAACCACGGGAAAGGAGTTTTTTCAATTTCTATAATTTCAATGTTATTGCTCATATAAATGAATCCTATTCATATATGTTACTAAAAAATAATATTGTTCACTATTATTATATATTTTTTAGAGATTTTTGGATCCTATCTATGTTTAAATGATGGAAATATCGTTAATTGTTTTTAATTAAATAATCATTATAATGAAACAATTCTGTGTTTTGAATGATTTTTTATGCTGCAATTTTTGGAAACAAAATTCAACAAATGATTTTTTCGAAGTGCATAATGAATAAATTGATTATTTTTTGTTTTTTAGTTTCCTATTTCTGTGAAAGTATTATATATTAAATGATGTCGTAATTCATGCACCATTAGTTTCATTTTCATAGTAGGTGTTAAGGAATAATTCCTTAGAGGAATAATATGATATGGTTGAGGATTTAACTTATGTAGTGGGGGTGTGGATTTTTTTATTCTGTTGGAAGGAGTGAGGGAAGGGGTTGTTGTTGGTTAATGGAAGGGTTGGATGAGGTGATTATTTTAATTTCATAGTAGTAACAAAGTAAAAGTAATAAATATGAACATTAAATTGGTATTTCTCTGTTTAATTAAATCATGGATGTAAATAAAAAAATTATTTAGTAAATGAATGGGAAGCGGATGAAATAATTGGGGGTAATAGATTTAATGGTTATTCATTAAATATGTAATTTTAAATTTTAAATGAATTTAATAATATTACTAACATTAAAACAATAAATAGAATAAATAATCTGGATTGATTGATATGAATGGATACTTTTAGTTTATATTTTTAATTGGAAGGGGTGTTGGTTTTCTATTTTACCATATTCTAGTGAAATGTGGTGGATTGGGGTAATCATAATGTGATGACATAGGGATACATTAGTGTGAAACATTTATGACGGTATTTTGAGTTTATATTCATACATATATTTTCCAAGTTATTTTTTACAGACACCGCATGTGTCTGCATACATGAAAGACACCATTATTTTTTGGTTTTCAAGTGTTTTACTTAAATATCCACTTTTTGATGAAATTAATGCCTCAATACCTCCATTTATATGAACCCCTTATGTTTTTGGTGTTCTAGAATGATTTTGTGGATATATAGACAATACCTTGTGGGGTTCATGAATAATAAGTGTACTTAAAAATATTTATTTATTTAGTTTCATGATTACCTATTGAGTAAGACATGAGATAAGGCTATGATATGTTTTCAAGATGTGTGTTTGTGTGATATAGTTGTTTTTATTGAAATAATATGGATTTATTGAGTCCACCATGAGATGTTGGAAATTGTGGGAGGTTGTTATTGGTAGGGTTATGGTCTAACATCCATAAAATATGATGAGATTGATAGTGGGTTGGGGAATGACTCTATATATTATTGGAACAAATGACTTTTGATTTTGGGGAATAAGATGAAAAAATTAATGTGGGATTTTATTTAGGGTATATTTTTAAAATATTGTATTAATATAGTGTAACTATAAGTGGATGTGATATTTCATGAGTTATAGTGGGATAAGAGGCATGTTTTTTGAGATTATAGGTGTTGATAGGATATAATGTTCTTTAGTTGTGGTTTTTTTATGTTCATCCAACATTTTTCACAAATGGGGACGAGTATGATCTTAATCAGTATATGTATAATGATTATACCTATACATATTAATTATTTTATAGTTTCCGATAATTTTTTTGTGATAGATATATACATTTATATATTATATCTAAGTACTTTGTATACTGTTTCATCAAATGAGTTTTTTATATGGTATTTTATCTTTTATGGAATGTCATTCATTTTGGATTAATGTTAGATTCTTCTTATTTTATATTATTGTTTTTATTGGTGGGTTTATTATTATGTAAAAATGGTATATTAAGGAAATTCCATGAATTTTAATGTTTATCACCCTTGTTTATAGTCATCATCCCATGAATTATTAGATGTAGGCCTTGGGGGTTACTATTATATTCCCTTTAGGACCAGGAGGGGTTTTTAGATGGGGAACATTATGAGAATGTGGTTTCAGATATCATAACTTAGATTTAAGATGGAATTATGATTTATGAACTATGAATAATTACATGGGTTGGTCTAGAAACAACATAATATGAAATTAGTTTATAATTTAAATACATGATACTTTCTATGATATTAGATTTAAATTCCCACTGTTGTCCAATAGAGGGACCTTATTCTCTTTGATCGTGTTATGTAATGTTTTTTTTAATATCTAGACAGAGGAGTGGTACATGCATCAAGATTGATTGAAATTGTGTTAGAATTTTTTTCTTTTAAGAGAGATTAAAAATAATATAAATAAATAAATTTTAAAACAATTTCATGTTATTTTTATTTGGGGTTTGCGTAGTTATTTAAGTGGAATATAGTTGTTCATCATTTAATTGTGATGATGGTTGGCACAATATTAAAGGATTATCCAATTGACAATGAGAGGATTGAAAATATGATGGAGGAGGTTGTGTGAAGGAATATTTTTTTGAGTTTTGGAATAAGTAAATGGAGAATCAAGATGATTATCTCTATAATTTATGAGAAATATCCACTTTTAGAGGAGGTTGTGATTTCTTTCTTTTTTTGGGGGTTGAGTATTCTATATTATTGTTTGTTAATAATAAGAAATGATAATTGCAGTTATTGTGGATCATATATCATAGATAATAGAAGGTGGAATTTTCTTGGGATTATTTTTTAGTAGTTCATGTTTGGACTAAGATAATGATGAAGTTGATTGTATTCAATGTGTATTATTTTTTTTTTCCTATTCTAGGAATGATGGAAAATCACATCACATTGTATTTTTTGAAATTTTGACAGGCCATCATATTTAAAAGAATGAAAATAACAATGTTAGATGTGGTCCTTTGTATTTAGTAGATGATGGATGAAATAGTCATCAGATTGACTCTATATCTGTTATGAATGTATTTATAGTAATGATAGAATCAGAGTCTATTTGACTATAAAAAAACAATTGGGATGACTCTTTTCTGATCACTGAGTTCTCCAAAATCTTTATAAATGATTTGAATCTTATGATACCATTTTCATGTTTTCAATCATACCATGAATGATCAGATCCAGATACATAAGAAAAAGGGTGGAATTGATCATATTCTTCTAGGATCATATTCAGACAAATCAAATTCATGAATATAAGATCCAGTCTGAATTAGGGAAAATTGAATTTGTTAAAAGAAATTCACGTCACTATTGTTTCCTATGAAAATCAGAAAATGTTGTATCTAATATAAAATGTATTAAAATTCATTATATATTCCATGATTCAAGAAAAATATTGATGTAAAATAATATTTCTAAATACACCATATTGAGCTCCTTAGATTCAATAAGGATGAGAACATTTGTGGAAAATATGAGAAACCAAAGGTGTTAGGTTTCATTTAGACAAAAATATAAAAGGAAAAAATCATCATTGTTAATGGGAAATGTGAAAAGGTTCTCTATTAGTATAGTATTTAGAAAAGAATAAATCTGCTTACTGTACTCATCATTCCATTTTATTTAGTGAAATAATTTCTTCCGGATAATGGATAAAATGTAATAAAAGAAGGCGATCAATAATATAGTCAACCATTTAGTTGTTGAATAAATTTGTTAAATTTTCATGAAGTGTTAAATTAGGTGAAGATAATATTTGAAGAATATTATTTAATGCATTGTCGAGGGGGATATTAAAAATTATAGAAAACAATTAATTCCTAAAAATCATCAAATTGAGAAATCTGAATAGAGAAACAAAATCAGATTCTAAAATCTGATCTAGACAGTTGATTGAAAATAATGTTGAATGTTTTTTTCAATTATATAAAATATAAAAGATTGAACAAGAATATTATATAAGAGTATATGAGGTAAATATTCATCCAAAATTATAGGAAACATGAAAATTCAAGAAATTTTAATGAGTGGGAATGTTATTTGGGATTCCTTCCAAAATCTCTCATGAGTGTCCTATAAAAGGTTAATAAACATTGTAAATTTTCTATCCCATATAATATTTACAAGAAGAGATATATGCTCTGACAATCTATGGAACTAATTTTTTAACATATTGTGATTTTATAAAGAGGTATTGAAGGAAAAAATAGAAAGGAGATGAGATAAGATCAATTTTTTGTATTCATATGATCATCTGATTCAACAGAAAATTATATTATTATTATCCTCATATTAAGCTGATCATCATATCAGGATAGATTAATCAGATCATGGATTTCTATGTCAGATTCTCTAGACCAAGGAACAAGGAATTATGAATTTTTTCAATTACAATTAAGAAGATCTACATCTACTTTATTTAGCTATTAGAATTGAATATCAGAAGGGGGCATATCGGATTGGGAAATTAGATTTAGATAATTATAGTGATAATATTGAACCAGAAAATTGAATTTAAATTATATATAAATGTCTTATAGTTATTAAAATATTACGGGTAAGAAATAGAACAATTTTATTCCAATGAATATATTTTTTAATGTTGAAAATAATCACAAGTAATGTGAGTTTTTACCCAAACCCTCTTTTTACATATTTTTACTAAGTTGGTGCACACACACTTTTGGATTTCCATCAAAGTGATACTTGAGTAAAAGGATATATCAAATTTGTTGTATTCCAATGATTTCTTTCTAGTGTATTGTATTGTATCAAAACATTTCTGAAACATAGCACAAATGTATCAATTCTTATTGAATAATTATCCTTGTAAATTCTTTCATTCTTGAGGTTGTGGGTTTGAATTATTTTTCCCAGGGATTGAAATATTTATCTTCAGATGAATGTTGTTTCAAGGAATCAAAAAAGAGAAATTATGATTGATTAACCCCCTCCACCTCTTTTTGATAAAATTACATTGATTTGAATATTTTTTGTTCTCAGGATAGTTCTATTCTTTTTTGATGAGAGAACTGAAGAAGTAGGATAACTTATCTCTTATGAGGGGGATCATAACTGTGTAAATTATAATATTGTATCCTCATTCACCTCTCCCCATATCTCCATTCATGTTATGTGTCTATGACATGAAATTAGGATATGGAATTATGGATTTTGTTTTTATTTATAATTACATATATTAAATTTATTGTGTATTTTGTGGTGATAAATAAGGATAAGGTTATTTAAATGATACATGTTCAACTATGGTTTTATAAAAAGAGGATTCATTAGGTATGCTTGATGAGATGGTCTATGGATCAAGGAAAATATATGTCATGGTTGTGCTAGTTTAGACACATAAGGTATTATCGTCAATTATTTTAGTCACCCTTTTGGTCGGGGTACAATTTTTATTCACACACATAGAACATTGTTCCCCTTTAATTTTTCTATGGAGGTTGTGGTCATTAGAGATCTCAGTGTCTGGCCATTATTGGGCCCAGTATGATATAGGAAGTCAAATTCAGTATAAGTATCTATAATAGTAGTTTATTAATAAGCTATATAAACAACATGGAAAATTAGATTATGGTCTCCCAAGTGTTTTTTTGATTTCATTGGATAAACCCATGATATCCCTCATTATTAAAAACAGGGGGATTGATATTGGTTATAGATGTTGGGGTAAAAGTGATGATGAGGATCTGATCATGGGAATTTTTAATCTATGTATGTGTCAATAATAGAGGGGTTGATTTTTTCTGGTGTACAGTCAATATATCATCAACCTTATACTCTATTTGATTCTATATTATCACTGTAATTTATTTCACTTACTGTAGTGAATTCATTAAGACCAGATGTGGAAATTAATGTAGTTCCTCTTGTTTAAAAATTCTAGTTGGATGTTAGATATATATTTTTTATGTCTTCCATGATAGTTCAATGATGTATAGGAAATGCCATTTGTCTATGAAATTCATTCAACATCAAAAAATTCTATATGACTGAATTATTTGAATTATCTCACTATATTCCATACATATAATTATTTATTTCCTTTAGATGACAGTTGTGTTTCGAGATGAGTATGACTATCATGTGATTTTATTTTGGATGTGATACCATCCAATGGGTTGTAGATGTTCTGATCAATTTCTATCTATGATAATATTCTTATTATTTGATTCATTATAGGTGAATTTAATGGTGTTACCTAGAGTTATATAGGTTTTTTTTTAAAAAATATGTTGTAATACTACCCCAATTATGTGATGATGTCTTTGGGGTATGGTTTAAATCTAATCAATATATAATTTTGATGGATCTATTTTCTATGAAACCCATTTAGCTAATGGATTTTAAAAACAATTATTAATATTTGATATAGAATTGTTTCATTTGAACCATTATATCATTGTGTGGTGGTATAGTATTATTAAAAAATACGTTGGATGAATTTTTTAGGCTACTTATATACTACAAGTGGATCCATTAAGTGAAAATAGAATAATTTGTACACTCATCTATGGATTGATATTATATTTGAAAAGTTTATGTAATGTCTATTGTATTCTAATGTTATTTAATGTGAAAGATATCACCTGATTAGAGAAATGGGGGACGGTATATTGACTACCATCTTCATCTATCATTATGATTACTTTGAGTTAATTTTCATATCATTTGATGTCAACAACAATATAGTTCATTGGAACATAGTTTCTGTTGAGTTCTAGGATAAATTTGTGGCATTTTTCATTGAGATATTTATCACACAATCAAGTTATAGTGGGATCATGTTGTGAACAATAGTAGATTTTTTATAAACTAGTTAACATAATTCTGTTTTTTGAAGGATTAATTTACATAATATTTATACGTGGGAGGTAGTCTTTCCCTGACATGTGGTATTTCGTTGGAATGTATTTTTACATCCATCGAAGTGTGTGGATATTATTTCTATCATAAACCAGAAATGTTTTACAATGATAAATGGTTATCGTTGTATCACAAAATATTATATGAGGTTCATATTTTTCTTCTTATAGGTTGTGTCCATAATGTTTTGAAAATCACAGACACATAAATTTAATGAGTTTTTTCCCTATGGAATATTTTAATAAGGAAAATTTACCTTCTCGGAATTTTTTATCATTATCTTTGTTTTCATTAATAAATTTTATGACCTCTATAAATAAAACACATTTTATTACTATTTCTACAACACAGATTCTTATGTAAAACCTTGGAATCATATAATTAAATAGATATATAGTGATTGATTTTAGACTCTGAATTCTCTGAAATTTAGATTCCAAATTTTCTTAAATTTAGACTCTAAATTATATGAAATTTGGATTCCAAATTCATTGAAATCAGGACTCTGAATTATATGAAAATCCATTTCCAAATTATTTGAATATCTAATTTAGAATTCTCTGAAATTTAGAATCTAAACATTTTAAATTCTAGAAACCAAATTATCTAAAATTCATATTCTGAATTCTTTGAAATTCAGACTCTAGATTCTCTAAAATTCAGACCCTCAATTCTCAGATATTTATAGTCATTATTCATTGAAATTAGATTTCGAATTCTCTGAAATATAGATTCTGAACTATCTGAAAGTCAGAAAACAAATTCTATGATATTCAGATTCTAAATTCCTCAAATTTTAGACTCCGAATTCTTTAGCATTAAGACTCTAAATTCCTATGAATTTTTATTTCAAATTACTCATAATTTTGAATTTGAATTCATCAAAATTCAGATTCTTAATTCATTGTAATTTGGATAGTGGAATATTTAGGATTCATATTTCAAATTATTTTTCAAAAAAATCTAAATATCCGTGTGTTATAGACACTAAATGATTATATGTATTGTATTTGAATTTGATTTTTCCTTAGACTCCAAAAATATATATGGTTAAGTAACTTTATTTTTCTAATAAATGTTATTGTAATAAAACATTGTCGTGTAATCGTTTTCATACTAATTGTTGGTTGAGTGACAAATGTATAGGTCCCTCGGAAATTCCTGGAAAATATGATCGTTGGAGGAAGGATCCAACAGTAGGAGTTGTTCCTATAAATAGGATCTCTTTTAAATGAGATCAAAACTGTTCAATCAACATAGAGATTACATTATGTCAAGTGATTTCCATATAGAGAGAATCTAATGCTTTGTGCATATATGAACATCTTGTTCAGTTTTCTTCTTGAAACTCTGACTATTGATGAGTACAATCAACTAATTATGAGGATAGGAATTCAGAGGTACTGACAACCATAAATATCAATGGATTGAGGGAATAACAAGGCATATTCTTATAATCACATCAAGGTATTACCCAGGCGTGGGTAAGACATAATTTTGGAAATTGTAAATCAAGGGACACTTATCCATTATTGTTGGATACCCTACTATTTAGGTTAAAATAATTCCTACATGTCACATGTTTTTGTTTCATGGTTTATATCCGTTTTATTTTGATAAAAGATGTATGTATATGTTTTTTATACATTCTTGTACATTAAATAATCTGATAAATAGGATTCAATACACTTTAGGGTGGAATCTTCCTTTAATTTTTTTTTCTAATGTTTCGGTTCTAGATTCATATTTATGGAACATATTCAAGTATGTTTTGTAGAACAATTTTTTAGGTTTATGAATTTATCTTGGAAAAATTTGTTATACATATTTTTACTTAAGGTAAAAAACGAAATTTTTTTAAACATACATCTCACAAACTCTTGTAATTGATCATATACATTCATATTTTGATCCGAAATTTGGTATCAGAGGAGGTATATGAAATAATTATATTCTTATATAATTTTCATTGGTCGATATTTCCTTTTTCTAAATTTTATTTGATATCTTTTCTTTCTTATATTATGCTTAGATATTTTTACCCTTTTTACAAAAATTTTCTTTTAACAAGTTTTTTGGAATGTTATTTTCTTATAGATTTGAAGGAGTGAATATTGGTTCTATTGACAAGATAAATCCTACTATACCACCTATTATTGATTGTGATGATTATAAGTTCTGGAGAGATCAAATGAAGATTTTTTTATTAATAGTGGAGTATACAATTGTGTCATGCTTACTAGAGATTACAGAATTCCTAAAAAAGTAAGTAGAAACCTTTATCGACCATGAAAATTCAGAATGTCAACTAAATTACAAGGTACCCAATACATATTTGTGTTATATGACTAGGAATATATATAGTCAAATATCTTTATTTAATGCTTCTAATTGCATCTAGAAGAAACATGAGGTTACTCATTTTGGTACTTCTAAAGTGGTAAAGACTATAAGATATATGCTTAGAGATGAATATCATGGATTTATATTTAATTATAGAGAACTACTTTTCAATCTGTAAGAAATGATTTATGACCATTGATAATAGTATACAATCTATGAGAGAGAACGATCTTGATGATGATGCTCTTGTGGAAAATATAATTGACATTATGCCATGTGAGTTTGAATCAAAATGGATAGCTATTGATGAGAATAGTAACATATGTCAAATTATAGTTGATGAGATTTTAGGAAGTCATCTTCAAGATGAGAAAAAATGAAAAGAGATGCTGACATGAATAAAAATAATAATTGAAATGGATGTGTAGACTTTAATGCACCTAAATCCAAGACTCCAGAAAGGGTTACAAGATCTATTTCAAAGAAAGTCAATGTTCTATCTGAATGTAGTGAAAGTGAAAATTCTTAATGTGATTTATCTAATCTTTCTCGAAAAATGTATAAGATAATGGGAATGAAATAAATTTAGTATAGATATAAGTAAAAATAACAAAAATACCATAAAGGCTTGGATGTCACGTGCTATGAATGTAAAAGGGCTGGACACATCAAGCCAGATTTTCCCATGATCAATAGAAAAGATAAAATTGAAAATAAATCTTAGAGAAATAATAAGAATTATTACATGGATATAAATAGGATTTTTTTTAATAAAAAGAAACCTAGAGTGCTAGTGGTGATGACTCATCTAATAAATACTCAGAGTATTAATATTCCTATCAGAAGAATCTAGGTCTAACAGAAAAACTATGCATTGAAAATCATTGTCTTATGGATAAGGTACACAATGGTGAATCTATTATTATTGTATCTAGGAATGAAAATAATATAGAAGATAATTATTATATGTCTTAAAATGAAGAATATTCTTCTGATAAAGATAACTCTTATCCATCTTATGAATAATTTTCTAGATTTTATAAACTTCTTGAAAAATAATATTGTATGATAAATAAAACATTCGGGAAAGAATGTTCTGTAATTTATGTTTTAAGAAAAAAGTATTAGATCATTTTAAACATATGGATCAGAAAAAAAAAATTCATTTTGAAAGAATTTCTAAAAACCTTAATGAATTTAATTTTAAGATTGATAAACTTTTTGAGGATCATCAATATTTTTTTTGAAATATATTTTAGAGGGTAGATCTAGTCCTAAATCTAATGTATTGAGGATAAATATTGGTTATTAACGTAATGTTAAAAATATTTTTATTAAGTAAATTTCATTCAAACGTTAGCTATGGTAAGGAAAACATTGACAATATGTGTTCCCATATTCGTCCTTTAATGTGTCATTCGATATTTGGTTATACCTACTCCAAACCTATTTTTAGTAATAATTATTTTACTCCACAAAGTGCTCGATTTTGTAAAAATGTTTAATATGGATTACATTGGGAGAAAACATGTTCTTTACACCAAATCCACTATTTAGTTTTTCATAAAGCCTATTGTTTAAAAAAATATGGATCCCTAAAATCTTACATTCTCAAATTTTCGGATCCATGAAAGTATAGATTCCAAAATTCTTAAAACTTTTGTTTTTAGGGAAAAAAAGATAGTACCAACAACAATACATGGTACATGTATAGTGGATGTTCCCACCATATGAATGGTAATAAAAACATCTATGAAAATATTATCAAAACTAAATGTGGAAAAATAAAATTATGATATAATTCTTAGGGAGAAAATATTGGTATTGTTAATATTTTTCTTCTTGGAAAATCATTGATTTCAAATGTCTTATTTGTTGAAGGTCCTGAGAACAACCTCATTAGCATAATTAAATTATGTGAGGAAGGGTACCTTCTAAATTTTAGGAATCATAAATGTTTAGTACACAATTCAAAAGAAGAGTTTATTCATTATTCCGATTTGAATGAGAATATATACACACTAAATATATAAAATTTTAAGAGACATGATCTACCCTAAATTAGTGCAACGGGAGATAAATCTTGATTATGGAATTGATGGTTAAGAAACTGATACTTTAAGATCCTATGAAAACTCTCAAACAAAAGACTCTTTAAGGATCTACCAGAGCTTATATTTGATTCATCAAAAGTTTTAGATCCTTGTCAAATTTTCAAGATACATATCTCAAGTTTTAAATCAATCATCAATGTCTCAAATTCTAATGAATTATAGTCAGTGCATATGGATATTTTTAATAATACACCAACTAGATGTATTAGAGGAAAATTTTATGTATTTTTTTAGTTGATGATTATAATATATTTTTAAGGGTCAATTTTTTATGAAAAAATATCTGAAGTTTTTTATTTTTTAAAAAAATTTAGAGCCCCAAATAAAAACGAAAAATACCATTAACTCATAACTATTCACATTGATCATGGAGAAGAATTTCAAATTTCTAATATTGAATTTTTTGTAGTAAGAATGTAAATAACCATAACTTCTCAGAACCACAAACTCCTCAACATACTGTTGTTGTTGAATGAATAAATTTAATTCTTCAATAGATAACAAGAAACATGTTGAGTGAATATTCTTTTGGTAATCAGGTTTGGGGTGAAGTTGTTAGTAATGCCTGTTATACTATAAATCGAGTTTTAATCAGACCTTTTCATTACAAAACTTATACTAAACTGTATAATGGTAGAATACATAGTATTTATTATATAAATGTATTTGGCTTCAAGGTATTCATCATGAATACTAATAATAACTTACATAAGATTGCACTGAAATTCGATTAATGAATTTTTATAGGCTACTCCACAAATTTTAATGACTATAGAGTTTTTAATAAAAACACAAGTACTTATGAAGAAATTGGGCATGTTAAATATGATGAAACTGATATTTTTGTTTTTAAGAAACCCCATCCTACGTATCCAAAAAAAATTTCCAAAACTAATTTTCACCACTTGATAAAAGATTCTTATGAAAAGTAAAATGTTCAACAAAATATTTCTGAAACATTAACCCCTGAATATTCCCTAAAATATGTTGATAAACATGTTTTACAAAACCCAAATCCCTTGTTTATTAAGAATCATCCTAGTGATAGTATCATTAGAGATGTAAATCAACCTTTAAAGACTATATTTTCATTAAGAAATGAATTATAAAATCTAGAATTGCTTTCGAAATTATAACCAAAATGCACTAATAATGCTTTAGGTGGTGATGATTGGATTAAATCCATGCAAGAAGTGCTAAATGAATTTGAGAGAAGAAATGTCGAGACCTTGGTTGAATGACCTATAGAAAAATCATTTTAATATAGTAAAATGGGTCTTCATAAATAAATGGGATGAAAATGGAATCATATTATGAAATAAAGTTTGATTAGTTTATAAAAGAAATATTAAACAAGATGGAATAAATTATGAAGAAACATGTGATCTAGTATCTAGGCTTGAATCTATTCACATATTACATTCCTTTGCAGCATTCTATAATTTTTAAATTTTCCAAAAGGATGTAAAATGTTCTATCATTAACGAATACTTTCTAGAGGAATTTTATGTTGAACAACCTCCAGGTTTTGAAGACATAAATCATCCTGAACATTTTTTTAAACATACCAAATCCTTATATGGACAAGAACAATCCCCCAGAGCTTGGTATGATAGACATACAAAATTTTTGTTACAAAACAATTATGTTGAGGAAAATTCTGATCCAACCCTTTTTATAAATAAAGATAAGAAATATGTTCTCACTTTTATAATTGATGATTATGACATTATATTTTGAACAACTCAACAATCTTTAACCGATTAGATATAAATTTTAATGAAATATGATTTTTAAATGAGTATGATAGTTGAGTTAAAATTTTTTCTATGTTTTCAAATTTATATATAACTATAAGTAAAATATATATATCAACATTAGGAAAATAAATATATTCTCTAAAAAAATTGGATTTGGAAAACTAAATTTATAATCACTCCAATCAGTACCGATAATTATCTTAATTTTGATAATGCTGTGAAACTAGTAGATCAAACATCATTTAGATGCATACTAAAAAGTTTATAATACTTGACAGCTAGTAATCCAAAAATAATGTTTACAATATTCTTATGTTCCAGATATCAGTTTAATACAAAGGAATAACATTTAAAAGTAGAAAAAGGAACTTACCGCTATATAAATGGAACCATGGAATTATAACTTTTATATAATTGTAGAAATGTTTTTTTAAATAGTTTTTCAGATGATGATTTTTTGTGGATGTAAAACGGATAAGAAAAGTACATCAAGAACCTATTATTTCATAGGATATTGATTAGTTTCGTGGTCATACAAGAAGAAAACACTCAGTAGCACTCTTCACTACTAAAGCTAAATATATAGTAGATGGAAGTAGTTCTGACCAAGTATTGTGGATGCAACATACACTCACATACTATGGAAAGAGTTCTACCAAAATAATGATATTATGTGATAATAATAGTGACATTTCACTACGAAAAACCCTAAATATCACTCCTGTGAAAAACACATAGATATTAGTCTTTACTTTTTTATGGATCACACACTTAAAAGAGATATCATTCTTCAGTTTATAAGAATGCAAGATCAACATCCAGATATTTTAAAAAAATATTTACCCTCTAATAGATTTGAATATTTTATAGAATGTTAGGATTGATCACAATATGGTAAACTTCCATGTTATTTTTTTTGAAACCTATCTCATTACATTAATAAACTCATTTTCATTGGCGGAGTACATTTACATTTATAATAAAAAAATTCCATTATCAAAATTTTTCATAATAAAAATGTTTTGTAAAAATATTTTTTAATTAAATTTTATTAATCAAATTATATGTAATCAAAAAAATTTCCATTTTTAACATCAAATTCAAAAATATTTATTCCAAAAATTTGGAATAAAAAATTCTCATACCTTATTAATATTTTTTAGAAAACAATATTTCTCAAGAAGAATATTTTTCCTTACTGAAAATATTCCAAGAAATCCAGACGGTATGTTTCTTTACTATGGTTTTTGTAATTAAATTTTTTACTTGTTGGATTTTTCATCTTGTTTTATAGAAATATTTTAGATTCTGTTTTCTTAAATCTGAATTTAAATATTAAAAACCTAAAATGATCAGAACCTATCAAAATCATACTTCGAAACTCATTTTAATTGTCTAATCATATCGATCTTCTTTCAATTGTTGAATTAATATTTGAATATGAACTGTTACATCAATTCTTATATAAATGACCCCCTTTTCATTGTAACATATCATTTTTAATTTATTTTTGTGAAGAAGATGTGCCTATATTCTCATGGGTAGTTATGCATCTCTATTTATTTAACACAGAATGTCTTTGGAAGCATCTCCTTAAAATAAAATGCCATCACTCATTGAATTTTTACAATGTAAAATCTAGAGATAATGGTTATTATATTTGATGTTCTTTTCCATGTATGAATCTGTCATTACAAAAAACAACAAGTTGAATGTCTAGATGAGTCTATGTGTATCCAAACCGAAAGGACAAGATTTAGTTTATCCTGAATTACTAGTTGACCTCTATGAGTGTGTAACTTTTTTAAATGATGTTAGAAGAGATAAATTATCATTAAATACTTATTGGAAAATGTAATATACTTTTTCAATAAGGCAACTAGTATCATTGGAATACCGTATGAAGAAGAATCCATTTTCTTACCACCAAAAACTTCTAGATGAATCATGACGTGGGAAATGATGATAAGGACAACATGAACATGAGGGAAATCATTATTCTAGATTTCCTGCTGAACATGGGGATGATAAATTTAGTGTAGTATATTATTCTAATGTGAAAAAATATCAAAAATGAAACCCTCAAATAACAAATCATAATGTATCCAACAATCATATCCAATATTGTAACACCCCAAGATTTCATAGTATGTTACTTCTTCAATGTAATTCAATAACATGCACAACAAGAAACACCGGGTTCGAGTGCATCACAAGATTACCAAACTAGCTACTCAAAAGCGGTTATGAATAGTATTAACTGAATATTGAACTATATATAATCATTTTAATTTTAGAATCCATATTATGTGTTTCTTAGACATAATTTAAGAAAAAATTAATTTTTTTCAGATAAAATAAGTATTTATTTCAAAAAATCACTTTTGTCGTGTTTTAATGATGAACCATTTTTAAATATAATATATGAAACTTTTATATATTAAATTTGACAAATTAAACCTTTTCATTAGAATCAGTAAATAAGAATTTTGCTTCATTAAATAATTGGTTTTTTCTGATAGCTTTCATATTTGGGTGAATAGTGAAAAATAAAATAATATAACGGAAAACCACTTTTTTAATCAAAATAATTTTCTGAGTTAAATTATACTTTTTAATGGTTTGTATGTACAAATAGATTATATTTTTAGAATTTAATCCAATACTGGTCAATATAAGTATATTCACTTTGAGATTGGATATAAACAAATTTCAATCTTTTGATAGTTATTGTTTCTTAAAATACGCCTTTGGGTTTTGACAACGAAAAAAAAATTTTAATTAATATATGAAACATATATGATTTTAATTTGGTAAAATGGAATTCATTTTTGGATTTGAAATATCGAAATTAGCTTAGGGTGAATTTTTTTTATCTTTCTGAAAACATTAAATTGTTGATGAATAGTGAAAAACACGTAGTTAAAGTTTAAAACCGAATATTTATAATCTAAAAAATTATTTATTTTATTTAAAATTATTTTTGGACAAAATAGATAAATAATAGCTATATAAGTTCAATGTAATTCATTGGAGTTAGTTTATAAAAATTTTAGATTTATAAAAATTTTATTGAACTTTTCCCCGTCTTTTACCCTTCTCCTAGGAGAATTTGTAAATTCAAATAAATCAAAATTTTACGGATTCTGTGATATGATTTTAGAAAATCCGAGAGACACGGTTAATATCAAGAAGTAAAATGTAGTTCAAGAAGATAATTTTTTTTTGATGAATAGTGAATTTTTACTTTTATTTACCACAGTTAAAAGTAAATAGGATAATTAAGGGAAAATAATATTATTATTACCCTAACACATGTCATAATTCTATTGGATAAGTTTAATTTTACCAAAAACAAACATAGGAGTAAAATATGAACCTCTTTGGTCCAATTTGATTAGATGTGGAAATTTGTTATTATTTAATTTAAAGAAGAGTTAAAAGAGTAAAAATCAATGTTTAATAACTAAAACATTTTAATATAGGGTTATACATAAGATAAATTAGATTAAAAATATTCATTATAAATATATAAAGATTTCCTACATAATAGTATTTCATTTATAATTTTCATACATTAAATAATTTAATTTATTTATAACATAATGGTGATGCAGTAATTACCTAATTAATGGAATATTAAACTATTTGATATTATAAACATCCAAATAAATTTAAATTGAGACTTTTTATTAATTACACTAATTTTATAGGTTAATATGACATGTTAGGGTTGTTGTGATGAATTTTTTTGTAAGTAATAATTCTATTATGATTTTAACAAATAAAATACCAAATAGTGTCAAAATTGACATAAAATAGTTTTTAAAACAAATATTATATTATTGATTGATATAATGGTCCTAGAAATCTATGGTTAGGAAAAAAAGACTTATATAATAATATATATTACGTTAATGAACCAATTGGGGTTCGATTAGAAGTTTATTGTAAGATTATTTACCATATTGTGTAAAAATACAAGAAGACACAGTAAAAGTTAAATTATTTAAATTAGAGTTAAATCTAAATGATAAGGATAAAATGGTAACCTAAACTTGTATGAAACATATTGGTTGAGAGGATTTCGGCCCATACATACCCTATACTTGAAATAAGTCACTTTAGAGCCATTATAAACTGAATATGAATTTATTATAAAATAATATTTTATGTTTTTTCTTAGGTTCCCCTCACCCCTCTTATAAAGGGGCACTCCCCCTTCTCACTAATTTACAAAGTCAATGCCTTTTGGCTCGGCCAAAATATTCACAAATACTCTATGAACTATCCCTCCTTCATCCTATAGGCAGTCCTTTAGTCATAAATCCATCTTAAGTATCCCTTTTGATCAAATCAATAGAATGAACCCGAAGAAGAGGAAGTAATTTCACCACCCTCTTTCATGTTATTTTCATCTTCCAGTTCTTCGTTTTTGTTATTTCCATTATAAAATAATTACAACAGTATCCTATATATACATTATTGTTATTATAAATATTGCACAACATTATTCATTATTCTATCCATCTTATGAATGATAATGTCACCATGTGTACATACGTACGGCATACCGTCTCTACGCTGTGGTGTAATTTTTTATTCAACGCTATGTTATTTGGATGGATATAAGGATGAGTAATATGTATATAAATAATTTAATTAACATTATAATTTCTCTGTAAAATTAATATACCATCCAATTTCACACATTTATGTAAATGATATTGTCTCTAATGCATACGTACAGATTCCCGTCTCCACGACGTGATGAAATTAATTTCCGCATTCACTATTGATCTACAATTATAAATATAAATATATTACTAATAAGTATATAATATATGACATAATAATGCTACTTGAGATATATATGTATGTGTGTGTGTGTGTGTTTGTACATACATATATCTTATTAAGTCAATTCCGTTCAAAACGATATGAAAATGGAAACAGCGTTTATGCGTACGTACGGACTACCGTCTCCATAAATGGTGTTTCTCATTTCATATATATTTCTATTATACATATTTATATTCTAAATATATATGATATATAAATCATGTTTTATATTCTGCAATTATTTAAATCTTTTTTTAAGTGATACAACCAATAGTGACAAGTTAAAACACGTACGATAAAGAAAGTGATTATTACCCAAAATGTTAATTTGACATGGAAATTATTATTAAATGGGTAGTATAATGTCATAAATGAGTCATGTATGATATCATAAATATTAATATTGTTATGTTATAATTTAATAACATACTATGATCTTCATAAAAGAGGTTAAACGTACCCTCGACGAAAGGAAAGTGCAAGGTAATGGTTAATTTTGCAAACTCATTATTATTTGAGATTGCCTATGTGTAAGTATTAACTGGAAAATTATTATCATCCACGTACATTTTTCATTAAAATAATATCAAATTAAATATTTTAATGATTTTTGAAAGATACTGTTTATCAGGATCATAATTTTAAACGTTTAAATGATTTATCTTTCTAAATCTTTTTAATTAATGTCCATGTTTTCAAAATGATTCTAAAGACTTATTTATTTTGACATGAATGTTTCGAAATGATAATTCGTTTAAAAAGATTCAAAGTTTTATTATACACTTTGATTCAAAAATATCTTTAAATTTACTCCCTTTATAAATGTTTGTCTTTTCAATGATTTAAAAAATAGAGATATTTCTCCCATATAGTTTTAATTTCATATATGTCAACATCCTTTGATGGATTTTAAGCTTATTTGAATTTGATTTATTATGATACAAAACTTCCATATTGTATTGATGGTTTTGTGATATGTTTGACAATGGATGTGTTATTTTTATACCATTCATGTTTTATGGTAAAATTATTGACATTTCGTGAGCTATTTTTAATACAAATGTTTTTGTTATGTTTAAACCTAATCATATGAGGAATACATTAGACTTATTAAGTGACAGGTGGAGCCCACTATAGCTCCTCGATGAATCGGTAGGTCTCATGAGACAAACTAGGGTCCTGGCACAAGGATTTGACAAAATCATATTTGTAGTCTTGGCACAAGGCCATGACTATGTGGTTATGATAGTCTTGCATTATGGATTTCATCATTGTGAAAGTGGTTATTGATATTGCATGTGAATAAGCAAATGAAATTATTTAATTTCATTTTTTCCATGTTATGTTGTAGTTTTTGTTTAAAAGTTTTTGTTTTATTTATAAATTTCCTTAAATATTTATGATTTTCTATGAATGTTTCTGCTATATTGTTATCCTTACTGAGTATCTGAGCTCACCCCTTTCTATGTTTTAATTTTATCAGGAATATAAGAAGTGCATTATGATTGATAAGTATGGTTAGGCTAGGGGATTAATGGAATTATAAAAGGATCATTTATGTTGTGTTTTATTTTCTAATGTGTAGCGTAACGTCCATGTATGTAATCTATTTTCCAAGACTGCTAAACTGGTCGGTTTTTCGGGACATTATTCCTTATAATCATGCCAATGTACTAAAATAATGCATCAACTATGGCTAACTGGGGTCGGGGCATTGCAGTTGGTATCAGAGGACGATTATCAATAACTTTAGAAACTATATTTAGATAAAATATGATTAGAGCACATTACCCTCAGATAGACTTTGAGGATTAGTATAGATGAAAATTATATAATTTTCATAATGTAGAGATTTTGTGAGTTTTCTGAGCAACACATCCCTGTCAGGATACGAGTTGTTAGAGGTGGCTCTGGCACAAATGTACCTAGGGGTAAAACCTGAAAAAACCACTTTGAGATATACTTGAACGAGAACTGGTGCATGACAACGGACCTTGCTGCACTCTTGGTTACAACACTTCCGAGGGATATGCTTAGACTAATTCTTGTTTTCTTTACAAATCATTACGTTGGCTTTATGAGTATGTACACCCTCAACAAAATTTTTTTCTGATTATGGATTATATCCATAAATAGTTCAATTTATGTTTGGTATTTTAGAGGTTTGGAATTATTCAATGCATTTCATAAACTGACCTAGGGTGTGCCATTATATAGAAATAGATCCTAGAAGAAGGAATGTAAACTATAGAAATACGTATGATCCAAAGTGTAAGAAGAATCAAATCATTCATAATATTAAGACAACATTTAGAAGGTAAATTGTCTCCCATGTATTCTCAACAAATGAAGAAATAGTATCTTGTGTTAATAAGATAAGTAAATAATTCTCTGAGTCCTATGGCTTTGAAGGGAAGCAAGAGAATAAAAGGATGGAATATAGAAAGATTTATAAAGGGAAGATTGAAAAGAAGAATTTTCCCATATGTGAAAACTGTGGGAAGTAACACCTTGGAACTTGAATGAAGGGAGTGGGAGTTTGTTATAAGTGTGGAGAAAAAGGACACCATGTACGTGACTTCAAGGGTAAGAAAAAGGTTTCAAATGTACAATGCTTCATATGCATGGAGTTGGGATACTACGCGAACCAATGTCCAAATCATCAGAGTATTCCCCAAATGATGCTATTGGATATTAATCACATTATGATACTACCACAGATGAAGAGGAAGGATTAGAGTTCTTATGTTGTCATTAAATTATTATGTTATTTGAGTGTTTTATAAATTATGTAATGGTTATAATAATTATGGATTATATAAGGATTGTACTGCAGTACTATTTCATTAAGAACTTGACATTTTGTGGAAACAAGAAAAGTGACTCAATAGCAGGTTAAATATTTGTAAAATATATGGTTGAAAGAAAGATAAACCATAATATGGTTCTGATACTAAGGTAGTGATTTTGGAAAAATACATGTTTGATTAGGATAAAATATATTGGATATTTCTGACTACCTTGAAACTGATTAATTATTTTTATATTCCATCATTGTTTGAGTTTACAACATTTTTTAATGTAAGAAGTATATCTAGTATTCTATAATTAATAAGGGAGAATGAATTTAATCAATAATTTTTAATGGGAATTTAGGATGTTTCATTGATTTAAAATAATACATGATGAAGGTTCTGACATGTTATTATGTGGAAAAACGGATCTTCATTATGTTTACCTTCTTTATAAATTTTGGACTATGAGTTTGGACAGAAGTATTTTGGATAAGTCTTGTTTGAGATTATGTTTGGACTGCCATAAAAGGACAACCCGGAGGTCGGGTGGCAACCCGTCGAGTCCAGCAAGGCCACACGACTTTTACCCACAATCGAAGGTCAACATGGGTGTATCACCGACCACTGGCCCACGTGATACCTGGAATGAATAATGTAGTTTTTTTAAAGGTTCTGGTAGATGAATTGTAAATTAATTTTTTTATAACCCTTACTGAAGAGGATAAACAGAATAATTTTGTTAGTTCTATTATCTTTTAGATTGAAAGATGAGTTTGTGGTATAAATTAGTTAAAATATGGAACTCTACTTGTCATGTCTATATTTTTTTTATTCTAGTATTCTATAAAGAAATAAACTCTTAAACTTTAGGCAAGGCATCTTAAAACTAAAAATGTTTTATCCTAAAACATTATGTTTTGTTGAACTGATGATAATTTAAATCATCCCAGATTGGTGACTTTGAGGCCCACAATTCTACAATTGTTTGTGATTTATGACCTCAATCACTCCCTATAAATATTTAAGTTTTCCTCTAATTATGAGTCTCTAATGGCCACCAATTTTCTCCTAATCTAGATCATAATTTTGTGGTGAGTTTTTCATTCCCCTTTTCCACTTATTAAGATGACATTTCATTAACACAAAATCTGATTTGGGTTTTACCACAAAGGTATTTTCTATTTTCAACCTTTTATTTTAGAGGAAAAATTTCAAATTGCGAGGATTCAATTTATTGAAGGAGGGAAGAATGTAACACCCCATGATTTTATAGTATATTATTTTTCTTCAATGTAATTCAATAACATTCACTAAAGCATCATCGGGTTCGACTGTACCAGAAGATTTCCAAACTAGCCGTTTAAAAGTAGTTATGAATAGTATTAATTGAATATTGAACTATATATAATCCTTATATTTTTTTAGTCCATATTATGAGTTTCTTATACATAATGTAAGAACAAATTCAATTTTTTCAGATAAAAGATGTATTTTAAAAAAAATGCAATTTTACCGCATTTTAATGATAAACCCTTTTTAAATCCAATATTTGAAACTTTTATATATTCAATTTGACAAAATAAACTTCTTCTTTAGAATCTGGAAATAATAATTTAGTTTCAATAAATCTTTGATGTTTTTCTGATTACTTTCATATTTGGGTGAATAATGAAAATACTATATTATAACTTCAATCAACTTTTTTAATCAAAATAATTTATAGTGTTAAATTATACATTTTAATGGTTTTGAAGTACAAATAGATTATATATTTACAATTTAATCTAATGTTGGCCATTGTACATAGATTCACTTTGAGATTGGACGTAAACAAATGTCAATATATTGATAGTTATTGTGTCTTAAAATTCGCCTTTTTGTTTAGAAAAAGGAAATTAATTTTAAATTAATAAATGAAACTTCTATGTTTTGAATTTGCTAAAATGGGATTCATTTATGGATTCAAAATATCTAAATTATCTTAGGGTGAGCTTTTTTTTATCTTTCTGAAAACATTCAATTTTTGATGAATAGTGAAAAACACTGAGTTATAGTTTAAAACTGAATTTTTTTATTTAAATAATTATTTATTTTATTTAAATTTATTATAGGTCAAAATAGATACATAATACTTATATAAATTCAATGTAATTCATTGGATTCATTTTATAATGATTTTAGATTTATAAAAATTTTGTTAAACTTTTCACAGTCTTTTACCAATCTCCTAGGAGAATTTGCAAATTCACATAAAACATAATTTTACCTCTTCTGTGAGTTGAATTTCGGAAATCCGAGAGACACTGTTAATACCCATGAGTAAAATTTGGTTCAATAAGATAAAAATAATATATGTGGAATAGTAACTTTTTACTTTTATTTACCACGGTTGAATGTAAATAGGGTAATTATGCTTACAATGATATTTTTATTACCCTAACACATGTCCTAATTCTATTGGATAAGTATACATCGACCAAAAAAAACCTTAAAAATAAAATATGATCCTATTTGATCCACTTGGATTAGATTAGGACATTTATTATTATTTAATTCAAAGAAGAGTTAAAAGAGTTAAAATCAATGTTTAATAACTAAAATATTTTTAATATAGGGTTATCCATAAGATAAATTCGATTATAAATATTCATTAGAAAGATAAAAATATTTCCTACATAATTTAATTTTATTTATTAATTTTAGACATTATATTTGTTAATTTATATACGACACAATGGTGTTTCATTAATTAGCTAATTAATCGAATGTTAAACTAATTGATATTATAAATATTCAAATAAATTTACATTGAGACTTTTTATGAATTAAAATAATTTTCTTGGTTAATATGATTTTTAGGGATGGTTTGATGAATTTTTTTTCTAAGTCATAATGCTGTTATGAGTTTAACAAAAAAAACAAATACCAAATAGTGTCAAAAATGTCATAAAATAGTTTTTAAGACCAATATTTTATTATTGATTGATATAATGGTCCGTGAAATCTGAGGTTTGGAAAAAAGACTTATATAATAATATATATGACATTAATGAACTAATTTTGGTTCTATTGACAGTTTATAGTATATTTATTAACCATATAGTGTAAGAATACAATAAGAAACAGTAAAAGTTAAATTATTTAACTTATAGTTAAATCTAAATGATGAGGTTAAAATGGTTAACTAAACTTGTCTAAAACCTATTGGTTGAGATTATTTCGTCCAATCTTTACCCTATCATCGAAACAAGTCACTTTTGAGCCATTATAAACCGAATATTGATTTATTATAAAATAATATTTTAAGTTTTTCTAAAGGTGCCCTTCACCCCTCTGATAATAGGGAACTCCCCCTTTTCTTTAATTTACACCATCAAAGCCTTTTGGCTCGGCCAAAATCTGTAAAAATACTCTATCAACTATCCTCTATTCATCCTAGAGGCCCTTAGTTAGTCATAAATCCATCTTAAGGATCCCTTTTGATCAAATAAAAATGAATCACCCGAAGAAGAGGTAATAATTTCACCACCCTCTTTCACGTTCTTTAATTCTTCCACTTCTTCATTCTTCATCATTTCCATTATAAAATAATAAATCCATTATCTTATATATAATGTGATGTTATTATAAATATGTAACAACATTATTCAATATTCTATCCTTATTATGAATGATAATGTCACCATGCATGCGTATGTACGACTTATTGTATCCACGACGTGGTGTCATTTGTTATTCAACACTGGTATTTTGATGGATATAATGATTAGTATTATGTATATAAATAATGAAAATAACATACAATTGTCTCTGTAAATTTAATATACCATCCAATTACACACCATTAAGTAAATGATATTCTCGCTCGTGTGTACATACGGATTGCCGTCTTCACGACGCGATGAGATTCATTTCCACGTTCACCATTCATCGACAATTATCAATATATTTATATATTACTAATAAATATGTAATATATGAAATAATATTTCTACTGGAGATACATATATATATGTGTGTGTGTGTGTGTGTGTGTGTTCTTCCATATATCTTATTCACTTAGTTCCGTTCAACACGATATGAAAAAGGAAACAGCGTTTATGCGTACGTACGGACTACCGTCTCCATAAACGGTGTTTTTCATTTCATATATATGTCTATTATACATATTAATATTCTAAATATATATGATATATAAATAGTTTTTTATATTCTGGATGTATTTAAATCATGGTATAATTTATACAATCAAGAGTAACATGTTAATACATGTATGATAAAGAAAGCAATTATTACCCGAAATGTTAATTTAACATGGAAATTATTATTAAATGGGAAGTATAAATTCATAAATGAATCATGTATGATATAATACATATTAATATGGTTCTTTTATAATTTAATAACATACTACGATCTTCATACATGTGGTTAAATGTACCCTTGACCAAAGAAAAGTGCAAGGTAAGGGTTAATTCCTCAATCTCATTATTATCCGAGATTGCCTATGTGTAAGTATTTACTTGGTGATTTTTATCATCCATGACCATTTTTCATAAAAATTATTTCAAAATGAATATTTTAAGGATTTGTGAAAGTTACTTTTTATCAAGATCATAATTTTAATTGTTTTAAAGATTTATCTTTCTAAATCTTTTTAATTAATGATTATGATTTTAAGTATTCATTTATAGGGAGATGATTGTTTTTAAATGATAATTCATTTAAAAAATTTCAAAGTGGTATGAGACACTTTGATTTAAAAATCCATTTTAAATTACTTCCTTTATAAATGTGTGACTTTTCAATGATTTCAAAAAAATATATATTTCTCCCAAATAGTTTTGATTTCATCTATGTCAACATCCTTTGAAAGATTTTAAGCATATTTGAATATGACTATTTATGATACAAAACTTCCATATTGTATTTATGGTTTTGTGATATGTTTGACTACGGATGTGTTATTTTTATACCATTCATGGTTTGTGGAGAAATTATTGATATTTCGTATGGTATTTTTAATACAAATTTTTATGTTATGTTTAAACCTGTTCATATGAAGAATTCATTGAACTTAATAAGTTACATGTGGAGCCCTCTATGGATTCTAGATGCATCAGTAGGTCTCATGAGACAAACTACTGTCTTAGAACAAGTCCTTGACAAAATCTTATTTGTAGTCTTGGCACAAGGCCTTGACTATGTGGTTATGATAATCTGGAATTATGCATTCCATCGTTATGAACGTGGTTATTGATATTTCATATGATTATTCGACAAGTAGAATATCCATGTTAATAAGTAAATTGCATTATTTGATTTTATTTTTTCCATGTTATGCCGAAGTTTATGTTTAAAAGGCTTTTGTTGTAGTTATACATTACCTTAAATGTTTATGCTTATTTATGAAAGCTTCCTCTATATTGTTATCATTATTAAGTATCTTAGCTCACCCCTTTCTATGTTTTAATTTTCTAATGATTCCAAGAAGTGTATTATGATTGATAAGCAGGGATAAGCTAGGGGATTAATGGTATTCTCAATGGATCAGTTATATTGTGTTTTATTTTCTAAAGTGTAATGTAATGTCCATGTATGTAATATATTTTCCATGACTGATAAACTGGTCGGTTTTTCAGGAATTGATTCCTTATAATCATGAAAATGTATTAAAATAATGCACCGACATTGGGTGACTAGGGTGGGGGCATTGCAGATATCATTGTATTGATCCTCAATCTCTCAAAATCCCATGTAGTTCAAAGCACTGATCATTCAATGTCATGTTTCTCAGTGATGATACATTTAAGAAGATGAAGGTTGGTTCCAATAACAAATCCAATGAACTATATGACTTATCTAAAAGTTAAATTGAATACTTATCCAAGAAGAAATATGTAGCATAGACTTCCAAGAAGGGTCAGAAGGAGAGAATTATTATGGAACTGTTGGTTGTTATAAAACAATCCATTCATGAAACACATTAAGCACCCCATAAGTCTATGAAGATAAATACCAATACCGATGAAGTCGATGCAATGTGGAGGGAAGAGAAGTGGAATGAGAAGGAAGTAGATCCTAGCAATGGCATGGATCCTACTAAGGTAAAACCATTGAAAATTCTGGCTGTAGAGGAATTTAAAATGAAGGAAAATAAAAAGAATCAAAGGTAGAGAATTTTTTTGAGGTTGAATTAGTTCAAGGTATTATCAAGGACACCAAAAACGTTTCTAAACTAATTCAGGTACCACAATCTTTTATCAAAGAACCAATACCAGTTGAGACTCTGGGAAAGATGATGGGAATTTGGGTACATGAAGAAGTGGAAATTGTTCAAGAAGGGGAAGTGAAAGATGAAGAAGAGGAAAGATGTGATGACACTGATGATATAATAAGGCAAGTTGAAGAATATCGTGAGAAATTAAGACAATATGAAAATTTTTTGATCTGGAATTCTCGGGCCAAATCCACAATACATGATTCCCCTGGAAAATGTAATGAAGTTCTAGAAGAATAAAATAAACCATATAATGATGAATGGAGTAATCATTATCTTGTTCAGCCTGATGATATTATAAGAGATTATTAGAATGAAATAGTTGATGAGGAAAATCATTAAAGTATCAGATAGTGAACATGAATCCCCAAAATTTATGGAGACCGTTTCTAAAGATGCTAATGGAAAATAGGTGATAGTTGATACACTTAAGAAAGTTGTGGTAGTTAATAATTTAATTGGTAGTTATTAAAAAAAGGATGTTGAGATAGAGAATTAATATTCACTAACAGCTGAATCTAATTCAGAATGATCCCCCATGGTTCAGGAATTTGTGGTTCAATCGTTGATGAAATTAGATGACACCATTCCATTGATTCTGATTATTGACATGAGATTTTAAATGATACAACATTCATTCGATCAGAAATAATATTCTGTTTTTATGAGGATGGAAAAATTCCTTATGCATTATGATGATCAAAAAACAATCTCTATCAAGTATGATTCTCATAGAAGGTCTTGTATGGAAATCACTAAGGGTTCTATGATGACGATTGAAGATATGATAATTATTGATTGCTTTCAATACTCTATGAAATGCTAATGTTTTGATATGAAAAGATCAAATATCTATAGAAGAAGGGGATTTGGAATAGCTTCTCAAGAACATTTAAGAAGATCATAAGGATCATAAGAAGATTAAGGTCGTTGTGATGATGTTCATGCCAACTAAAATTAATGGTTGAACTTTTTTCCTATCAAATTCGACAATTTTTTTAGTTTGATTTTAATCAATTTTCCCATCTTAATGAAAATTGTTTTTTTGAATCATTTGGTTGTTTTATATAGTTATAATATTTCAATTACCATATTTTCCCCCTTATATCTATTCATTTTTTTAAATCACAAAGGGGTAGAAAGGAATGATAAAAAAATACTATGTAAAGAAGAGAATTCTCTATGTAAGGGGGAGACTATCTAATGGGTATTTTACTCAAAAAAAATTCCTTATACAAAGAAAAGAAAAATCTCTTTCAGGAAGTCATGAATACGATCCTCAATGATCTCAAAACTTACGGGGGGTTAGTTGTATTCAACATTATTCATATGTAATGGGAGATATGTTTTTCTTATTTGTTCATAAATCAAAATTCTTAGTCCTTATATACTTTTTTCATAAGGTTGTTTTTTCATTCCATAAAGGAATATATTTTTATTTCAATAAGGATTCATTATAACTTTTACATTCTTCTATGTTTTGAAAATCATATTCACTTTATCATAAGGAAATTTTTTTCCACTATAGAAAATTTTCATAACAAAAGTTTCTCTTCTCTAATGAAATTTTTATCCTTACCATTGATTTCATGGATTCATTTTATGGTCTATCTAAATCAAACTATTTTTTATGAAGTATAAAATTTTGAATCTTATGTGAACCCTCATAAACTTATAATTCCTTCGATATAGAGTGATCTGTTTTTAGACACCAAATTCTCTAAAATTCAGATTCCAAATTCAATGTAATTTTGACTCCCAAATCTCAAAAATTTAGATTTTATACTCTCTAAAATTCAGAACTCGATTTCTCTAAAATTCAAATTCTGAATTATCAGAAATTCCAATTCTGAATTATCATGAAATTTAAATTTTGAATTCTATGAAATTCAGACTCCAAATTCACTAAAAATTAGATTCCAAATTCCCTGAAATTCAAAATATGAATTCACTAAAATTCAGATATTAAATTCTCAGAATTTTATAGTCCAAAGTCACATAAAATCAGATTCGAAACTCACTGAAATTTAGATTATGAATTCTTAGAAAATATGAATCCAAATTCTATTGAATTTATAGTCTTAATTCCATATAATTAATACTCTAAATTCCGTATAATTTATACTATTAATTCCTTAGAATTCAGTATCCGAATTCCTCTGAATTCGGACTCTGAATTCCTCAATATTCACACTCTGTATTCCTAAAAATTCTGACTTTGAATTCCTCATAACTTCCTTTATGAATTCATTGGAATTAAAACTCTGGAATATTTAAATTTCAGATTATGAATTCATTGTATATCAAAATCATATTATCCATGTCTTATAGATTCTAAATTTGTATATGGTTAGACTCCGAATTCTATTTTTCTATGGACTCTATAAAAAAGAATTGTTTAAGAAATTTCATTTTACTAATAAAAGCTTTTGTTATGAAATGATTTCTTATAATCAGGTTCTATCTATCTGTTGGTTGAGAGACACATGTATATTCCCATTTGAAATTCAAGGAAAAATATTAATGTTGGTGGAGGGAGTTGACCATTAGAGTTGTTCCTATAAATAGGATCCCTTTTGAATGATATCAAGAACATTAAATAAATCTATTAAATACATGAACTGATGTTATTTCAAGATAATGAGACTCTAATTATTTGTGTTTATCTAATCATCTTTGTTCAAATTGCTTTGTCTGAATCCAATTTTTGTTGAGTACAATCGAGGGATTTTAGGGATAGGAATATAGTGGTTCCCGCTGCCTTAATGATCGATTGCGGGGATAGCAAGACGGATTCATATTTTCATATGAAGGGTTTACCCTAGTGTTTGTAAGATATATATTCTTGAATTTATAAATCAAGGACCTTCATCCAAGGTTTTTTGATACCCTAATTTTTGGGCAAAAAGTTTTCGTAATTGTTACTTATTTGTGTTTCATGTTTTATTTCTGCTGTATTTTGATAAATGAAGAAGGTATAAATTTCATATAATCTCTTTCAATTTACTTATTATGATAAATAATATTCTATAAGGTTTATAGTAGAATCATCCTTTAAGAAAATTGTTCTAATGTTTCTTTTTCGGTTTTATATTTCTGTAACATAAACATGTTTATTTCATATAACTATTTTTATGGTTTGTGAAATTAACTTTTTTTAACACTGTTAAACATTTTCTTTATTATGGTAAAAACAAAATTTGTTTAACACACAATTCACACCCTCGTGTAATTGAGAATCTACATTCGAATTTCGATCCTACAGGATCAGTGTTGGAATCACTTGACTACCAAATAGATATTTTGTTTAATTCTATCAATATTTTACTTTTATAGGAGGGAGAAAATTATACGGATTATTTGAATATTTTAATATATTTTTCTTATTTTTTTGATAAATTAGTGGAGAGTGATATAATATGGATACATTTAGTTTCATTCCCACACGATTAAATACTCACCCCATGATCACGACTTAGTTATTGTGGTTCTTTACCTAAAATTTAGTAAAATTCATTAATAGGTGTTCACATTATAGTGTTCATCAAGTATAAGATCCATAGTTATTTTATGAATATGTGAGAAATTAATTTATGAAAATAGAGGATGATGGAGTTTCTTTGTGATCGTAATTCATTGGTCTCTTACACCCCAATAAAGGAAAATTCTATTGGTAATGAACTCAATAAAGATCCATGTGTAAATATTATTTAAAAATCCTAATATGATTAAATGGTGATAAAGGATCCTTAGGTAATGTATCATGAAGAAAAGGATACATGTGGTAGACATTATATATTTCAAATAGAAGTTATTTTTTATTAGATATAGTGGATGGAGTAGTCTAATTGGAGAGACATGGGGTAACCTGCAATATATAATATTATTTTATATTGTGATTATTTAGAGGGATGTCTAGTTGATGAAAAAAATTAAAATATTGTTGCGAAGGAACCCGATTGATTCATGGATGATCAATGTTGAGGTTCTCTATGAATTCAATTGTTTATTAGTGGTATTTTATCCTAGTATATCAAGATGTTCAATGCCTTGAGGGATCAACCACTGTATCCAATGAATGAAGTGATTAGTACTAGAGTTCATATCACGACACACATTTTATTTTTAAGTGATGGTGGTGAATCACACACCACCTATTTAAATCCATTTGATGTTAAAAGAGGGAATGGAAGGAGATAATGGTGTATTTGTTCACTTTTTTACCCATGCCATTTTGAGTATATGTTACTATTTATATTTCCATGGATTAGTTATCTAATATGGATCACTTCTTAGCCATCAGGAAGGTGATTTATGTGGAATTTGTGGTGATTTAGATTATTGATGAGGATGTATGCATCATGTAGTACTGAAAAGAATCATTTTTATTTGAGATCCTAACATATTGTCATGATTTTGGTGAGGTTTCCAGTGTGATTTTGATTGTTATATTTATCTTTTTACCACGTAGTATTGACTGATAGTTGAATATTATATTTAAAACATTTTTACACTTGGAGATTCAATATAAATGTAAGTGATAGATATCGATGTATCTTTTTTTATGAGGTTACCCTTAAAAAACTTCTTCATAAAATGAAATTTTTCTCTATAATAGGAATGTATCCATTTGACGTATTTTTTTTTTTGAAAACCTTTATATCTATGTGGTGTGGGTAAAAGGATGAAGAGTTGGTATTAAATGGTATAAATTTCATTCAATTTATAATAGAGATGACTCAAATGGTTTGGGAGTGATTAATGGTCATTAAAGGACATCATAATTCATAGTTGGATTGGTGGACAAAACCTATATAGTTATAGGATTGAGAGCATGTTTTCTTTATTGGTTCCTCTGATTATGGGAATTACTGTTCTGGACACTACTCTATAATCTTTCCATAATTCATCAGTTATTTTTAGGTGATACAACATATTAGAGAGGTTTTGTGTCAATTGGTAGTACATTTGTAGTCGATTGGGATAATTATAATATAGTGTAATAAAATATTCAAAAATATGTTCCTAATAAGTATTTTGTCATTGATTAGTGATAGTGGAATTTTGGTGACTAGACGACCTTTGGGGAGTGGCCGGTTGATATCTTGTATCATTATTAGAAGGTGTTTCATGGGTGAGTTACCCCTTTGATTTTGTTTTTTTGGAATCATAATGAAATATAATAGAGTATGTGGTAATGTGTGTAGAAGATTTGTTCCCAGTATCCTGAGTTATTTTTAAATATGTTTTACTTGTTTGATGAACTGTTGTTTTTTTAAATTTTGTGACTTGATTGATAGGGATAACTATATGTGTTTTTTTATCATAGTGACCATTTTGGAGTTAATGATAGTATCCCCTAAATTTATAGGTATCTCCATAGTTGTGTGAGGTCAGTGGAATCAATTTTCTTCAAGGGATGGCTGGTATGATCATGAATTAGAATTCATTGATAGGTATATTATAAAATGGGCCATACCATCTTGGAATATTATATTATGTGTATTTTAGGCACTAATGGTTTATGGAGGATGTTAGATGATAGAAGGTGGGGTGGAGTGGCCATCATTTGATAATGGAAGTTGGACATGGTTTGACCATATGTGATACAGTGCATGTTTCATCATATTGGAAGTGTGAGTTGATGTACTTTGGTAGGAAGCATCATTTTGGGGTTATTTGGGATTTATAGGATCCCTATTCCAATATATTAGATATATGAGGGATTTATTTCACTTTTCATTCATATATTATATAACATAAATCATTCGGGTCGAGCCTGTGAAGTGTATTATTGTGTGATTTGTGGAATGACATTGTATATCATATTGTGAAAACATGAAGGATGAATTAAAGGAAATGTTATCTTAATTAATTTCATTCCATGATGATATGGATAATGGGGTGACATTTATTTGGATGAATTATTTTAGAGGAATGAAATCATCTAAATGGTGTGAGGTTTGATGGATTCATGAATGTAATTTTCTGTCTTTAGTAGTGAATAACCTATCGTGATGTGACCAGAAGTTTTCATTCCATACATTAGTGTTTTATGGATGATCTCAATGTGTTGATGTCATGTCGTACCATGATCGATATATTTTCAGAATTGGTATAAACAGGGTATCCCCTTTGATATCGCATTTTTACCTTTAATTCCTATCAAACAAAAAGTGAATATTAAATTTTTTTATATACTATGGTGCCCCCATTTGATAGTTTTTGTTAATTTTCATCCTAAAATCAAAAAATTATCCAGCCTTTTCAGTTATTCAACATTTTTTCTTTTCATAATCTCTATATATGATCAAGATAATGTTTTTTATGGATTTTTTGAGGGTTTTATTGTTTTGTATAATGTATTTCTTGAGGATTGATATTTTATAGGTTTTATTAGTTCCCATTCTTAATATGGTACTTTAGATATCCCCTTATAAATATTTTTATTCATTAATGATCTTCATAGAATCAGTTCAGATAAGGGATTTGAGAAATCTATTCTTATATTGTAAAACATGTATATTGATCATCTTTTTTCCTTCTATAAGAGTAATGTCTAAATTTTCAGATCATTAAAAGGAACAAAAATTAATGAAATTAATGTGAAATTTGATATAGGGTATTTATAAAACCAATAGGATATTATGAAACATTGATGTTACTGGGACTCATACGTACATCCCCATATAAAAAATTATATGAATATTTAGTGCATGTCCTTGATGTTTCTTAGTGAATATACCCATATATTTGAAAAAAAATTGTTTTAATAAATAAAATCATATAAGAATTCACATTGAAAAGTAAATATAAAACAAATCATGTTTCATTAAATATTAATAATCCAAGATATAACATAATGAACTGCATACACATCAATGAATCAAACTAAAAAATTATATAGCAATAACAAAATAAAAAAATAAATTTAATAATTTCGATGACTCCTCAATAATATCTTGTTCAACTATTATATAGATTATCAGTTTGGATTGATCCCATATTATCTATCATATTAGTTTGGATCATGAATATATACTAGGGTGGTCACCCTTTCCTATTTCTACATACATAATGTATTTATAGGTACCAATTTTTTTATTAGGTCGATATTTGGACTCTATTAGAAACCAAAAATAGTGTCTAATAAAATCCAATTAGAGAAAATAAGTTCATGATAAACATTATAATATAATTTCAAAATAATAACTAAATATATAAAATATCCATGTAGAATATCATATTCCAAAGTGACACAAATGATCCACTATATATGTATCACACTAATATAGACTCCTCACTCAGTATTATCCATATATTTAAAACTGATTCCAAGGAATTAGTCCAAAGAGACACCAAATATATAGTCCCAAATTCTACAAGGAATGTTTTCTGAGTAGAAAAAAAATTAGTTTTCAACAAGTTTACAGATCATGGAATCCCAAATTAGTAGTCATGTCGACTCTAACCCATGGTATCCTAAATCAGTTTTCCTATATTCCCAAACACCTAATGGTCTGTGCATTTGGTTATCCTGACTCTAACATTTGTTTTCCAAAATTAGAAGCCAACCCAGATCTAATACCATGAATAAAAAATCATTATTCATGCAAGATCCGACCAATGGAAGCCTACATTGGCTATTATCCAAACCCCATGAATATAATCCATGGAGATCCCAATTATGATTACTACCTCTAGTGAATGATAAATAATTTAGTCATTCTATCAGTTCATATTTAAAAATCCCCACACAGTCGGCATTTACATGGGATCCTAAATAACTAAAAATTATTCATTGCCAAATAACATTTTTCATAAAACCACCATGTTCACCCATATTAATTTTCCATTTTACAATTAATCTCATGTAGTACCCATGGGTGGATAATAATTTGGTATTCTTACCAACAAACAAATCATCCTTTGTGGAATGTTTCAATTTTATTAGTTAATTTATGTATTCAATATTTTTAATTAATGGGATAGTCAATGAATTATTTCAATGATATCATAGAATAATAACAACTAAAACAACTTTACTTTTAGGAATAATTTATCAAACCAAAAATCTTATGCATAATAGATTGCATTCTTCATGAATCACCAAATAAATGAAACCAAATAAACCACGGTCCCAAATAAGATTACAGAGACATTATAATTGGATTTATGAAGTGGTTAATTATAGGTTTTTTATAAATTTGACTTTTATGTCTTAAATATGATTATACATAATGAGAGTAACCATATTTAATGAATAGTTATTCAATAAAAATATTAATTAATCTAAATGATTGTAATTAAAGGAAAAAGGTTCTATTGATAAAGAAATAAAAAGAGGGTTTCAAAGGATAATAATATTTTTTTAAAACAAAAATACACTAAAAATAGAATATTTGTATCTAGAATTATAAATTAACTCAATAAAATTTCAATCAACATCACTCTATAATGTGGAATTGTGTTTTAGAGTGTGACACACTATTTCATATCTTATGTATATCTTTTATTTTCTAATAGGATGTTGGTCCATCCTAAAACCTCCTTAACAAGAATATAAATTTCTAAGACACAACCATCATTAAAAAATATTAGATTTCATGTATCTTTCAAAAATAATCCATAATTCACCACAAAAAATCAAACTCCGCTATAAAATCTCCGCTAAAAGACTTCTCATCCCTGGGAAGTGTATCACATGTTCGGTTTCATTTAAAAAAACATGATATCTAGGAAGAGATATCATTATCCTTCTCTAACTCCATTAACTAGAGATGTCCACACAACCACAACACCAAATGGTGATCCATGAAATGATTCACCACTTTTTCACCCATAAAACATTGACGAATCTTGTGTCCATACCGTATACCTAGTCATGAATTGTGCTCAACCAGTGAATCACTCCATAAAAAAGTGTAATGAATTTTAGAATCTCAAGACCTTAAAAAAGAAATAATTTACAGTGATTCTCAATTATTAATTTTCCTTATACTAGAGATTGGGGGTTTTAATGGTTTTATAGAAAACTATATATGTTTTCAATGTGTATTAATTTGTGGTTGTGCTAGTATTATATTAACATGAAATCAAATTAAAAGGTATTAATTTATATGTTAAATTGTGAAATTAAGCGATATTATATTTTAAAAACAACCATTATGTAAGGAAACTAGAACATTATACCACCATAGTGTTTGTAAAATGTTGATGGTAAATTATTAAAAATAATAACTGAAGCTATGGGTGTATTAAGACATAATTTATTTAACTATTTTTGAGAATTCTGTATTTCAAAAATATTTTACTTTTTTCAATTTATGTGATGACTACGGGATAACTACTAATCAAGAAATGATATAATGATTAAAATATTTATATTTCAATGAAAATTTTAATATTGATTTTAATCACCATGAATTTGATTCATAGGGTTATGATGAATACTAATTATAAATTATAGCGTTTAGATAATGGATTAATTGTAATTATGGTTATTAGGGTTTGGATATAATATGTATAAGGATTTAAGATTCTAGGGGTTTAGGGAAGGAGGAAAATAGATATGGGATCATATGAGTCCGAGACAGATTGTCTCTAGATTCGGTTTCCCATGTGTTGATGCATGAATTTATACTGATTTGGGATTCCATGATTTAGAGTGTTGATGGCTACTAATTTCGGATAACATATATTGATTCCTGTGATCCAATATGATATCTCTGTAATGGCTTCATTAGTCTCATTCACAGGTCATGGTTGTGACTCTATAAATACTATATATAGAGTTTTCAAGCATATGAAGAATCATTTATGGTCCACCAAATATTTACACATGGAAGTAAAACATTGAAGTTGTGTATTTAATTAATTATTTATTGTTATATCATTTAATTAAAAAATTCTTGGTAAACATATTTAGTCATGATTGATATTAATTAGAAACCATTGTTGTTGTATCAATGAGACTGAATCACACATTAATTTGGACATTAGGTTGTTACAATGGAGAATTAATTTCTTTATGATAAGACATGTGATAATAACCTGTGATTGATGTATGATTCATATACTTTGATGGGGAAGAGGAAATGCAAATTTTTTTAATATTCTTCCATTATATTAATTTTGTTATTTATGAAGTTTTTAATTGTTATGGACTGATTGTTTTTAATTTTTCGACATTTATATAGTTCATTATATTATAGCATGAATTATTAATATTTATTGGGCCGTTCATGGTTATCTTTTTACAAGTCATTGTGAATTATTATATGATAAAAAATTTGGATATTATATTTATCTATTATGTGGATAAAATCTCTCCACCATGCCAACGTGGACCAATAATAATACTTATTATCCTCTAGTATATAGGGTGATGTTATTGAGATCTAGATAGACTCTTCTCAAGGCACTGCATGTTTTCGTGTGAGCAAAGGGACGTTAATAACATATGTCATATAAGATTTCTCTTGTTTAATGCATCAGTTAAGGAAGATAATTGATTGAAATTTTCATGACATGATATAAAAATCATAATCAAGAGTTTCCAACCCATATACAATGAGGGTTCAAGTTACAAAAGATGGGATTTATGTTCATTTACATTTAAGTGTTAGACTAATTTCAAAATGACGGATGAACATGAGTTTTTAATTTGTGACTGTACGGATTGTTTCACATGCATGGAATGATATATAAGATTTTGTAAATGAATCATTTCAGTAGTTGATTATTTACATGTCATATTTATGAAAAAATGATGTAAAATTATTAATTTCCATCTATTGAATAAAATGTCTATTGTAACATAAATGGTTTTTTAACTTATTAATTGTAGTGTTATTTGATTTATCATTGAAATGTAATTATTATTAATGAATGGAGGTTAAAAATAATGGTATGGATCCAATGTGTGCATTGTGATTCTTAGGTACTATGATGACACTATATTTTAGTAGTTGGGGCTAGTGAGAGAACACATGTTATGAGGATTATGTGATGTTTGATATTGTATATAAAATAATAATATCTCTGTTATTTTTTTCCCAAAAAAATCTATCATTGCAATAATGGTTATTGTAACAATTTCTATAATCAATGTATGGAATATTAGAAAAATACTTCCATAAATGCATAGATATATATATATATGAGTGTGGGGAATAGAATTCTGTAACATTAATGGTCGACATCCACCTACAATATTAAATATGGTTATGGAAGATCAGATCCTAGAGAGTAGGTTGTAGGGTGTACATTGTATAATGATATTTAGGATACTCAACCATTGATTATGATTTCAGAATTTGCAATGGAGTTTTTGTTTTTTCACCCACTAATGTATTTTTTGAATGGAATTCCCCAGGTATCTAATTATTGGATTGAGTCTATTTGGATCATTTTTATAACTATAAGACTACTTTGAAATAGATTAATTTTTTTGATTTTTATATATATAATGAATTTGTGAAGTAGTGGTGGGTGATTCTAATCATGGAAGATTATCATGTGGGAAAAACCAAAAGGAATTTTAAACCACTTTAATTTGATCAGTTTTTCAAAAACCATTCTCTCAGATGGATATAGAATTAATTAATAATACAAAAATGTATATTCCATTCCTAGATTATATAGATCAATTCACTAATTTACAACTTTTATCATATTTTAGGGGTAATGTGTATGATTTGGAGAGACATTTGGATGGTGTAATGCACAATGTTTTTATTGTTCTAGATAATAAAAATCCAGTATACATATATTTATGTTTGTGAATCTAGAAATTATATGAGAAATGAAACATGAAGAATAGTATAGTATTAGGGTAGTTAGCGTATACTAGGGCCCTTCAGGTATTATGAGTCTCTCCTTTAATTGAAAATTCTAGAGTGGTTTCTTGGAAGAATGGAAAGGGAATTTGGTTATGTATTTATTCTCATGATTAGAGCTTATTACCATGTCATTAGTGTGAAAATAATGGGCTATAACATTATCACTATCACAAAAACCCACTAGAGTGAAATAATTCCATAAATATGGGGACACAGTACTCATTTTTTTAATAATGCATGGGGTGTTCAATGATATAGGGGGTCTGAGAGGGTACATGTTTCAAGAAAAGCCTTATAAATTTCACGGGAGGTATGTAGTTAGAGATTACGAAAAAATTTATTTCTAGGTGGTGGATGGATTATAAAGGGTCAAGAACTATGTTAGTATATTCTTACTATATAGAGGATTCATGTGGGAGTTAGAGTCCATGGATTGGGTCATAATAATTTTATAAGACTAATACAATATTCCCAGATGAATATCCCTCTACAGTTTGAGTAATGATTTTGGTATATTATTCTTTGAAATGATCCTTATCATACATTTTGGCTTCACATTAGATTATTTCATTACATTTAAAAAAATTCTATGGTTTTCTATAGAGTATATATAAGTTGTGATGTTGAATTTCACACCACTGTTAGTGTGATCAAATTAAATTCACCTTTGTAGAGAATGTTCTGTGGACAATGGAGTATGTCAATGATTGTTGGACTTCTTCATGTCAAAAATGACCTCATTTTACTGGAAAAAATGGGTGGGATTGGTTACTTATATACATCACTCACATCAACTATCACCAATAGTGTTTGTTCTTTACAACTACTGAGTGCATAAATTATACAAAACTTGGATAACGGGGAATTGATATAGGTTATGTTTAAACTAACCTTAGGCAATTGAGAGGGATTGGGAGCTAGTATAATAGTTTCATAATGGACGATTTAGACTCATCATGGGATACTTTTTCATCCATTATTGTTCAATATAAATATATTTTTCAAAATAGTTCTTGGGGTTACATCTTGAAAGAGATGTTGAGTACTCTATGAATATCAATATAAATGATCATCTCATTAATGTAACACAATATTTTATGGAGTATATGGATCTAATAATGTTTAATAATCATTTGAATTTATAAGAGAACAATGGGATTATATATCCAAGAACACCAACACATGGTCTCTTATGTGATATTTTCCATGAAAGATAATTTTTTTATTATTTATGTATATCGAGAACCAAATGTAGAATAATATTCGAGAAAAAAATTACTATCCTCTTCCCTAAATTGGTATCATTTTAATAAATAGACATGTTTTTGATTATTTTCAATGATTGATATACGATTGGGTTATCACATGTTGTAAGTAAGGCTTTTGAATAAGTATATTCAAAGATATTTGTGCACCGTTATATTTTTTCGCATGGATGATATCCTCATGTACTCATAAATGATGAGGAGAATTAGTAAAAACTATAGGTATTTTGGGTATACTTATAGAATGTCGAATAAAAGACATGAAATATATGTATTTATTCTAGATTGATAAGTTTCACATTATAAATATGTTATATATGAGGCCTGGATAAATGTGGACCATGTGATGATCTAGGAACATGCTTCATAGGTTCTACCTAATAACATATTTTATATATAACTATTTTTAGTTTAGCTATGTATTATTAGAAATTTGTCCGTGAAAATTATAATTTATCCCCCCAAATGATATTTTTTATGATAAATGGATCAAAATTCACTTGATTCAACACATATAGAGATGATTATCAAAAACTTGATTAGAAGTATTACTACAACAATGATAATAACCCATCTTGAGGTTATTAATGGGTAAACAATATACTTTTATGCATCATGTAATGTGTTAAGAGAAATCATGATCATGAATGTCATGTGGTATTGTGGTATATTAGGTAGTTGAGAACTGATGAGAATAATTTATCAACCCATTAAATAGTGTTGGAAGTAATAGTGCATGCCCAGAGGTGTTGAAGTATATTCTTATTGGTTGAGAAATTTGATTTGTATTTAGACCACCAAATCAAAAATAATAATTATCCTCTCAGGGATTCATAAACCCTTAAAATAAAATGTTGTTTATTTATCTACAATCCTTTAACAATAAGAAAGACAATGCTCCTATAATTAAGAAGGTGGTTGTATATTCTTTGAGCTCTAAGACACATGATTAGGTGGTATAGAGGTAAAATATTGAAAAATAATTTATGGATAATTTCACGAATTTGAATTTAGAAGTAAAAAAAAATCATATTTAGTAAAAACATTCGTCATTTTCAATTGATACTTTGTTAATCATAATGATAATGAAGAGTCAAATATATAAAATAGAGTGTTTATTCTAATGTGATTATATATTTGTTATGGAGAAACCACATGAACTACCCATGAATAAATATGAGATTCTACAAGTCGACAAACATTTCAGAGTTCCAACAGACATGTGTGAATTGTAGATGATAATGAAAAATTTCATGAAATGTGAATTTCACCAATGATTTCAGAATATATTCAAATACATTTAATGAGGTTATTAATGGATAGGAGAGGAGGAAATTCTATGCTTTTTATGCGATCATCCACCTATCAAAACGTAATGGATAAGGACTAGTATCCCACTATCATTTTTCAACATATGACTACTATTGGGTTGAAATAATATGACACTACAATTGATTTTATTGAAGGGATGTTAAGGAAACCATAGGCTGGAGATGTAGTTTGTCACGACCCGTCCTCAGGGCTCGTGTCGTGACTACCCCATGCCCACCTTCCATAGGCCAGGGGTTGGCGACTAGCACCAAGGAGTAAATCCCGGTAAAAAGGGAAGGCATTGCCTTTGTAAAGTAAACAAACACCACAGATCAAGCAAGTAGAAGAACTAAATACTAAGTTAAAACTTAGTACAACAGTAAGTGCGGAATAATAAGTGGGCCAGTATACAAACCCAAACTGAATGTAAAGTACAACTGGAAAGGGAATACATCAACTGAAAAGTAATGTCACAGTGTCGAGCCGTCCACTAGAAGTCCCACCTGATGGGTGAGTACAGATATCCTCCACAGCTCCTCGGGTCCAGCCGTCCGCTCCGAGTATGTCTCGCCCAGTAGTCCACCTCCAGGTACCGTCCTGCTCCACAAGCCTCAACCACGATCAGCGATGTCCGTCGTCTGCAACCAACACAATGTGGTGCAGGCATAGCCCGTGTAGGGGTGAGTATAAGCTACTCAGTAGGGACCCCAAGACCCCCGAAGGTCTTCCAGAATCCACAAAGGATAATCCACAATGGAAAGATACAATCACGATGTAACATTCGACACTGCTTAGGTATATGCCCATACATATACCTAAATCAGGAATTCTCGTTCGGCTCCAACATCCGAGCCCAAGTACATCCCAGTCCACACAGGAAATAAAAACGTAAATCCACAGAGGATAGCACAACACAATCCACATAGGAAAGAAAAATAGGTTTCATATCACACAGGTATAATTCTTCATATGACAATAGAGATGATCAGATATTGCCACTGATTCATCTATGTCGTCGGACCAACAAAAGAACGATAGGTACTAACCCCTACAATGACCCACAAAGGATCTGACCCACAAAGGATCGATAGGTAACTAACCCCCGCAAAGACCCACATACGATCGGACCCACACAGGATCTGTAGGCGCTGGCTCACACAGAACTGCTGAGCGCTGACCCAAATAGGATCGGACCCACATAGGATCGGTAGCACAGATCTACCTAGGATCGCTGAGAGCTGTAGTCGTCACTGTTGAATCTACAGAGGATCTCTGTACAGTCGTCGTCGTCGTCACAGTCGCAACGCAGCCAGCTCTAGGGTTCCCGCACACAGCAAGCTCGTTCGGGAGGGTCCGCTCCACGTGCCGAGAGGCTGATACATCAACTGACACAAAAGTCCGGAGTTGATGTATCCAAAAGATCCGTATCGTCAACCGGAACTCAGCTTCGCATATGCCGCGTCAGTCGGACGCCCGGTCTGAGAGTTATTGGCCTTTTCGTTCCAGGGGCCCAGTTGGTTTTTAAGGAAAAACCAACCCGAACGTACTCCACCTGCGTCCAAACCTTAGGCACAGAAATCCAAAAGATCCGTCTCACTTAGAGGTATCCAACAAAGTCGACGACACGTCAATCGGACATCCGGAGCTCAAGTTATGAGCGTTTCCGCTCCGAGGGCCCGGTTGGTTTCATGTACGAACCAACTCAACTGAACCCTAAGTATTCCAAAACCTTGAGTGCGATATACCGAAACGTCTGTCTCGATCCAAGGATTTCATCACAACTGACGGTGCGTCGATCGGAGGTTCATAGCTCATGTTATGGACATCCAACCGTCAGAGGTTAGGTACTAAGGGGTTCGGGCCCGGTCCAACCCGGCCCGATACCCCCAGGGTCAGCCCGAACTGGGTCCGGGTCTGGCCTGCTTGGGCATGGCCCGGCCTAGGCGCACGGCCAGGCGCTTGGCCAAACGGCCGAGCCGTTGCGTGGGGGGCGCATGCCCCCTAGTTTTGTAATTGCAGCCCCTAATTAATGGGGGCTGTTGAGCTGGCCGTCCTGGGTTCGTAACCACCGGCCTTCCTTTGTCCTTCTGGCCCGCTTGGATAGCCGGTTTCTGCCACCACGGACCGGCGACAGACGGTCCCCCCTGCTCCACCGCCGACGGCCCAGAACCGGCCGTCGGTCACTCTGCTCCACCGCAGCCCAAAACCGGTCGCGGCCTTGGTTCGTCCAGTGTGGTGCAACGGCGTCGCGCCCCTCCACCGTGGCCCCGCTCTGGCTGCGGTGTTTTCGGGTTTCTCTGACGCGGCGCGACAGTGTCGCATCCTTGTTTGATCTCACGGTGCGGCGCGACGGCGCGGTGCATTTCTTGCCGCACGATCCCGCGCGGTGCGACGACACCACGCCATTCCATTCCTAACCACATTATAAACCAACATGGATAAAGGAGGAGGGTAGGCCGTGTTTGTATGGTCCGGCCCCCTCTCATTAATCGATAGAAATTGGTCATATTCCATGAAGAACGTCAAAGTAGTAATCACAAACAAAATATTTAAATAAACCCCTACTTTGAGCGTAGATTGAACGAAGGTTCGTCGAACGAGGATTCGTCGCGGAATATCCGTCGCGGGAAGAGGCGTCGCGGAAGGAGACGTCACGGAAGGAGAAGTCGACCTCCGAGGAATTCGGCGTTCTTCACGTTCTTCGCATTATTTGTGTTCTTCGACGAAGAGGATGAAGAAACTCAAGACTCCCTTAGATTTTTCTCCCAAAGCTCTCAAGGGAACAAGACTCCAACCAAAAATAAAATAAGACACTTACTTATTTTATTAACACAACATATGGTTTGAAATTCAAAAGTTTGAATTGAACCCCTAAATTAAATTACACAAGTTTTCATAATTTGTGAAGGGTTATGGAAGGTTAGGGAAGGTGAAGGAGTAGTGGTTCTCTTGGCCCCACCACCATCATAACCTACAAATGGATGTTGGGTGGTTTTCCCCAACTTCCACCCAAAGCATACTCCGCGTAAAGTAAAAATAAAAATTGTTGCATAATTTTTATTTTACCTTCCACATTAATTAAAAACTTTTCTCTTGTAAACCCAACTACGGAAATGGCGTTCCTAAGCAATTACCGGCTCTATTGTTCCATCGGTGCCCTCAGAATTCGATTCCGAGCACCTGTTCAAATGTTAGAAATTCCTGCTTGTTCGTTCACTGAACGTACCTGAGCTAAACATCAGATAGAAATTATGGGCACACCGGGCCTCGGAATCAAGTTCCGTCAGAAACTGCGTTCTTGTAAAATACCAAAGAAAATTAAGAAAAAAATTTCCTTGATTTTTACGGGTCTTTACATTACTCCCACCTCAGGGATTTACTTTCCTGTAAAGATACATCATAACTTGGGAAACAAATGTGGGTACTGAGCACGCATATCAGCCTCCCACTCCCAAGTGCTCTCCTAGAGATTACCATGCTGCCATCTGATGCACATCAAAGGAATCGACTGTCCACGTAGGACCTACTCCTGTCGATCCTTGATCTCCACTGGTACCTCCGTAAAAGTCACCCCATCATCAATGTCTAGCTCCCCAGGGTCCATGATATGCGTCGGGACATACACATATCTCCTCAGCTGAGATACATGGAAGTGGTCGTGCACCCGGTGCAACTGAGGTGGTAGATCCAAGCGATAAGTAACCTCGCCAATCTTGCTGAGGACCTGGAATGGTCTGATGAAGCGTGGAGACAACTGGCCGCCATGGCCAAATCTCTGTATACCTTGTCGAGGTGAGACTCGCAAGAAGACGTGGTCGCCATCCACAAACTCTAGTGTCCTCTGCCTCCTATCTGCATAAGACTTCTGTCGGCTCTGAGCTGTCCTCATCCCCTCTTGGATGACCTGGACCTTCTCTGTCGTGGCCTGGACCATCTCCAGTCCCACAAGTGCTGATTCCCCAGGGTTTGTCCAGCACAAAGGAGATCTGCAAGGTCGGCCGTACAACGCCTCAGATGGTTCCATCCCGATGGTGGAGTGGTAGTTGTTGTTGTACGCGAACTCAACCAAGGGTAGGTGGTCCTCCCAGCTGTGACCAAAGTTGAGGACACATGCACGGAGCATGTCCTCGAGAGTCTGAATGGTCCTCTCCATCTGACCATCCGTCTGAGGGTGAAAGGCGGTGGTTAGACGTAGTTGCATCCCAAACGCCTCCTGCAACCCCTTCCAAAGTCAGGAATTAAAGCGAGCATCTCGATAATAGACGATAGATGATGTCACACCGTGAAGCCGTATAATCTCTGGAAAGTAATGTCGTCCCTAGCTCTCCACTGAACCCTGCTCTCTGATGGGTAAGAAGTGTGCCAACTTGGTGAGTCGTTCGACAATCACCCAAATGGAGTCGTGACCTCTGGAAGTGCGTGGAAGTCCAATCACGAAGTCCATAGATATCCCGTCCCACATCCACTCCAGGACCTCTAAGGTTTGTAGCAAGCCTGATGGTACCTGGTGCTCTGCCTTCACCTGCTGGCAGGTGAGGCATCGAGAAACGAACTCGGCCACAAACTTCTTCATGCCCGGACACCAGTGCTGTCGTCTGAGATCCTGGTACATCTTCGCCACTCCAGGATGTACCTGCAAAGGAGAAGTGTGAAACTCTCTTAGCACATCCTCCCGTAAAGTAAATGGTACCAGGGTACGTCCTCTGAAAAGAAAGTCGTGCTCTGCTCCAAAGGAGAAACCATAAGGTGCCTGTCCTGAGGATATATGCGGACGCCGCGTCTCACAGTCGGCATCCCCATGTTGTGCCTCTCTGACCCGCTGCAGTAGTGGAGGGGTGACTGTAAGAGACTGAAAAAAGGATGCTCCATCTCTATCCACGAAGGATATCTGCAAAGAGTGTAGCTGCTCTGTCGTCTCCTCAAGTAGCTGAATGCCCGTCCTCCTGCAGAGAGCATCGGCTACCACGTTCCCCTTCCCAGGAGTATATACTATCTCAAATTCATAGTCCTGGAGGAACTCGAGCCATCGTTGATGTATCAGGTTTAGTTCCTTCTGAGAGAAGATGTATCTGAGACTCTGATGGTCAGAAAAGACTATAAAGCGCTCTCCCATCAGGTAGTGACGCCATGTCTTCAGAGCGAAGACCACTGCTGCTAACTTCAGGTCATCGGTAGCATAGATCTTCTCATGCGGCCTCAATTGACGTGATCCATAGGTGATCACGGCCCGCTCCTGCATCATGTCACATCTGAGTCTGGTCCTTGATGCATCGCAGTAGACTACATACCATACTCCCTTCTCAGGCAACCTCAAGATATGTGCGCTGGTCAATCTCTGTCTCAGCTCCTGGAAGCTCTGCTGACATCTGTCTGACCACAAAACGGGTTTCCCTATCTTCGACAAAGCATAGAGTGGTTCTGCAACTCAGGAGAAGTCTAGCAAAAATCTCCGGTAGTATCCAGCTAGTCCAAAGAAACTCCGCAACTCCGTCACGCTTTTGGGTGGCTCCCAAGCTAGCACTGCCTTGATCTTCACAGGATCCACTGCAAGTTCCGCCTCAGAGATGACGTGTCCCAAGAAGTGGACTTGACGTATCCAGAACTGGCACATTGAGATCTTATAAAAATGATGGTGCTCTCAAAGTGTTTCTAGTACAACCCGCAAGTGGTAGGCGTCCTCCACCTCAGTGGTCGAGTAAATCAAAATGTCGTCGATAAAGATCACGACAAATCGATCGAGGTATGGCTGAAAGATCCTGTTCATGAGGGCCATGAACACTTCTGGAGCATTGGTTACGCCGAATGGCATAACCAAGAACTCATAGTGGCCATACCGACACCTGAAGGTCGTCTTCTTCACGTCCTCGTCCCAAACTCTGAGCTAATGATAGCCTGACCTAAGGTCTTTCTTCGAGAACCACCATGCTCCCTTGAGCTGATAGAAGAGGTAATCAATCCTAGGTAGTGGATACATGTTCCTCACTGTCACCTGGTTCAGGCGATGATAGTCGACACAAAGTCGCAAGCTCCCGTCCGCCTTCTTGGCAAACAAAGTCGGGGAATCCCATGGTGAAACACTGGGTCGGATGAACCCCTTGCCCTGCAAGTCCTCCAACTGCACCCGTACCTCTCAAAGCTCGGTGGGGGCCATCCGATATGCTGGAGTCGATTTCAGGGCTGTCCTGGGGTACATGTCAATATAAAAGTCTACCTCTCTACGAGGAGGTAGCCCTGTGACGTCGTCGGGGAAAACGTCCGCATACTGATCCACCACTGCAGGAAAACCAGGACTCTGCACGTCAACTGCTCCTAGGATGACGCTAGCCAATTGATGAGTGATGGGCTGTCCTCTCCTCTACGAGAGTCCATCATGTGCTGCGAAGGCTCCCTTCTCACCGGTGAAGGTGAACCTGCTCCCGTCGGTGCGTACAGACCACACCTTGCGCCTAATACAGTCGATCTGAGCATGGACTATAGATAACCAATCCATGCCCATGATGACATCGTAAGGCCTTGACGCTGCTACAATAAGATAGCTGTCGAAGCTCTCTCCTCCTAGAGTAAGCTCACACTGCCGGAACTAGTGTGTAATCGTCGAGTCTGCTCCCGTAGGAGTCTCTATCCGTAAGGATCGAGCCAACGGCTTTGTCGGAATCTCTGAGCTCTGAACAAGGGCAGCGGATATGAAATAATGACTCGCTCCTATGTCTATAAGAACTACAAGAAGGGTGGAATAGACATAGATAGTACCTCGAATCATCTCGGGAATGCCGTGGTCATAGGCCTCCTCTGCCTAGAGTTGTGCCTGTCTCTGCCCGCCAGCTCCCTATGGTCGGGGTGGACCTCCTGGTGGTGGTGGTGGTGGTAGAGCCTCAAAGTGTCGCCCACCACCTGCTGCTCATCCAGCTCCTCTGCCTTGTCCGCCTGCTCCCTACGGACCGCCACGGTCGACCTTCTGCCTCTGCCTGGGTGGTCCCTCAACCATATTCTGCTCCTCGGCATGGAGGGCCAGGCAGTCACGAGCTATGTGGCCCTGCCCGCCGCATGCGTAGCACTGTATGCCTCTCGAAAGACTGGATCCGCGCTATGTGCCCCACACTACTGAGCCAGTGTCCTGAGGTTGTCTCCCAGAGGTTCTGGTCTGCTTGGACCCATGAGTCATCCGTCGACTTCCTGCTGCAGAAGACTCTGCTACTTGCCGGCCTGCGGTGGGTCTCGGCACTGATGAAGGCTCAACAACAAAGCTCTCGATAAAAAGGGCTCGCTCCAGTACTATTGCATGGGTCGGAATGCTGAGCGAGATCAGTGATGCCCTGATCTCATGCCTCAATCCCTGTTCAATGGTATGGGCCCAGAAGAATGGGTCTTTCACCATGTCTGTCGAGTATCGCAAGAGATCGGTAAATCTCACCGAGTACTGGGTGACCGTCAAGCTGCCATGCCGCAGCTAAAGAAGCTCTTGGATGCGCACCGCACGGAGGGTGGATGGGACGAGCTATGAGCGGAAAAGCCTCTTAAAGTCTGTCCAGAGAAGAGATGCTTCATCGTGAACTGGGAGCATCATGCTCCACCATCGGCCCGCTGCCGCGTGCAGTAGGATCGCTGCGAGGATCACCATGAGGTCTGCTGGTGTCCTCACTAACCAGAAAACTCAGAAAATGGCCTCTAGCCAGTCCTCGACTACCTGGGGTTCCTTCTCCACACAGAACATGGGCAGTCGCTGGCGCTGAAACTCATGCAGTTCACTAAGGCGACGTGCATCGCCAGCAGCTGGGGCTGGTAGCATCGGTGGCTTGGCGGGTAGAGGTACCGCCGGTGCCTCTACTGTCAAAGGGCCCTGCACCGAGGCCTCGTCGCAAGGTGGGCTGTCGTCACGCACAACTCTCGGAACCCTAGTTGGCTGCTGTCGTGGGACCATCCTGAAAAGAAATAGGTGTGCCATGGTCAAAACAGTATACCTGGTGAGCTGAAACAAGTAATCACATAGAAAACTGGAAACACACATGTAATCAATGTTTTCGTGCATTAATTTGGAAATTAGATATCAGGGTCCTGGTGTACGGATACATCGGCCGCCACACCAACACTGGACTCCGTGGACTGATAACCACACCCAATACGCTTAACACATTTGCTTCACATAGAAAAAGATCAGAGTCCCATGTTCTGTGGTAGAACCGAACTCCTCTGATACCAATTTGTCACGACCCATCCTCGGGGCTTGGGTCGTGACTACCCGAAGCCCGCCTTCCATAGACCAGGGGCTGGTGACTAGCACCAAGGCGTAAATCCCGGTAAAAAGGGAAGGAATTTCCTTTGTAAAGTAAACAAACACCACAGAGAAAGCAAGAAGAAGAAGTAAACACTAAGTAAAAACTGAGTACAACAGTAAGTGCATAAAAGTAAGTGGGCCAGTATACAAACCCAAATTGAATGTAAAGTACAATTGGAAAGGGAAAACAACAACTGAAAAGTAAAGCCACAACGTCGAGCCACCCACTGGAAGTCCCACCTGAAGGGTGAGTACTGATAGCCTCCACAGCTCCTTGGGTCCAGTCGTCCTCTCCGAGTATGTCTCACCCAGTGGTCCACCTCCAGGTACAGTCCTGCTCCGCAAGCCTCAACCATGATCAGCGCTGTCCGTCGTCTGCAACCAACACAATGCAGTGCAGGCATAGCTCGTGTTCCGGGTCCGGCCAGCTTGGGCGCAGCGCGCTGGCCAGGCGCTTGGCCAAATGGTCGAGCCGTTGAGGGGGGGGGGGGGGGTGCCTGCCCCTGGTTTTGTAACCATGGCCCCCAATTAAGGGGGGCCGTTGAGCTGGCAGCCGAAGGTTCGTAACCCCCAGCCTTCCTTTTTCCGGCCGGCCTGCTTGGTCGTCCGGTTTCTGCCACCACAGACCGGCGACGACCGGTCCCCCTGCTCCGGCGCCGGCGGCCCGGAACCGGCTGCCGGTCACTCTACTCTGCCGCGGCCCGGAACCGGCCGTGGATTTGGTTCTTCTGGCGCAGCGAGACGGCTCCGCGCCCCTCCGCCACATCCCCACTCCGGCCGCGTTGTCTTCGGGTTTCTCCAACGCGGCGTGACGGCGCCGCACATTTCTTGCTGCACGATCCCATACAGTGCGATGACACCACGTCATTCCGTTCCAAACCACATTAGAAACCAACATGGATAAAGGAGGAGGGTCGGCTGTGTTTTTGAGGTCTGGCCCCCTATCGTTAATCGATAGCAATTGGTCATATTCCATGAAGAACGTCAAAGTAGTAATCACGAACAAAATATTTAAATAAACCCCTACTTTGAGCGTAGCTTGAACGGAGGTTCGTCGAACGAGGATTCATCGCGGAATATCTGTCGCGGGAAGAGGCATCGCGGAAGGAGACGTCGGGGAAGGAGACGTCGACCTCCGAGAAATCCGGCGTTCTTCGCGTTCTTCGAGTTCTCCGTGTTCTTCGACGAAGAGGATAAAGAAACTCAAGACTCCCTTAGATTTTTCTCCCCATGCTCTCAAGGAAACAAGACTCCATCAAAAAATAAAATAAGACACTTACTTATTTTATTAACACAGCATAAGGTTTGAAATTCAAAAGTCTGAATTGAACCACAAAATTAAATTACACAAGTTGTCATAATTTATGAAGGGTTATGGAAGGTTAGGGAAGGTGAAGGGGTAGGGTTCGTGCGGACCCCACCACCTTCATAACCTACAAATGAAAGTTGGGTGGTTTTCACTAACTTCCACCCAAATCTTAATCCACATAAAGTAAAAATAAAAATTCTTGCAAAATTCTTATTTTACCTTCGACATAAATTAACAACCTCTCTCGTGTAAACACAACTCCAGAAATGGAGTTCCAAAGCAATTACCGGCGCTACGGTTCAATCGGTGCCCTCAGAATTCGATTCCGAGCACCGGTTCAAAAGTTAGAATTTCCCGCTCGTTCGTTCATTGAACGTACCTGAGCGAAACTTCGGATAGAAATTCCGGGCACACCGGGCCTCGGAATCAAGTGCCGTCAGAAACTGCGTTCTTGAAAAATCCCAAAGAAAATTAAGAAAAAATTTTCCTTGAATTTTAGGTGTATTTAAATAGTTAGGGAGATAGTTGATTGGATAACCAAGGTGGATAACTTCTAACTAACTAAAAAGATATTCGTGGTTTATTTTTTCAGGATTTTATATATGCAAGATGTGGTGTTCTTATCAGGGAACCATTAGAACATCATTTTAGGTAAATATGCTTATTTCACATCAATATCATTGTAGAGATTAATTAAATTGTTAGGTGTGTAGGTTCATTTGAGCAATGCCAATCACTTATAGGATGGGGACAGTCTGAGTGGACTATATTATTTTTAGAGGGTGACACAGAGAGAGTGTGTACTATATTATTTTGATCCATGATAAAAATAAATATACAAGATAAAATTATCCTATATAAATAGTTATTATTAATCTATATTAATGTAATCATTTTGATATTTTATATTATATACTACAATTATTGGACATATATTGTTCAAAAAATCAAGATTCATCATTATTTAGATTGAGTCTTATATAGGAGACATCATATCATATACAATTGATCTTTTGTAGTAAACAAACAACTATAGTAGGGAATTTTCTGATCAAAACCAAAGACAATTAAATCTATAATTTGGTTTTAGATTCTATGAATTGTTGTTAATGTCATGGGGAATATGACATCATCAAATTCAAAGGTAAAAAAAGTCTCCACTGTGACATCTAGAACAATTCAAAATAATTTACTGGAATAATCCTATGATATACAAGATGACTCCTAAATAATTATTTATGGGTATATATTATTTATTCCACTTTCCATAGTTGATACAATACCATCATGATGCATCTCACAGTATTATAATTGATCAAACTACGCTTGAGAGTGAAGTATAATATTTTGTGTGTCATTTATTTTGAGTGTATTTACATGAAAATGATCAAAGTGTTCACATTATTATATAGGTATAGGTTTGGATGTAGCATGACCATAACCGAGGGAAACATGGTAGTGGAAAATCATCATATAGATTCAGTGTTAAAAGGTGTTTTCAAATGATCCCCAATGAAATTATTAGATGTATATGGAGGATGAAGAACTATATATTAGAGAGATTATAAAACCCCCATTTTTTATACAAGTTAAAATACCTTTTATTTTTATACACTAGTTCATTTTATATTGAAAACGAACCATGATACCTAAAATAGTTTCCATTAACACCATACAAGGTTGCATAAGATACAAAAATATGAAAAACAGATTAAATGTGGCATCAAGGGGTAGGAGATAAACAAACGCGTGAATAGGATTCAAACACAATTAATTTTGAATCAATTAGAAATTAAATGAGTCTATAAGAAGTATTATATTCAAAATATTATTGTCATATTAGATAGAAATATTTTTTTTCTTGCTGAAATCCAGATATTAAAAAAATTCAAGCACCACCCTGGGAAAAATCACACTCTAAATAAAAAATTCAAACTAGGAAATTATAAAAACTAACACTTCATAACATGGAATGGACATTCACTGTTCAATGTGCTATTACATCATTGGAATGTTTCATGTAGCTATTGATTGGCCACATTACCTACCCCGGATCTTTTTAACATCCTTATTAACTACCAAATCACAACTATCAACAAATAATTGATAGATCACATGCATGAAAGCCAAAAACTAATCATAGCATGTATCAATCACTCTATTTTTTGTTATATGAAAATTTAGTTTTCCATGTTATTAATTATTTCAAATATATTTCTTAATGTGATTGATTCTTCAATATTTTTTTGAAATAATTTTTATTGCAACAAATTTATTTTATGATATTTGTGGAACCCAACCATGATTAAAATATTTGAAAACTACTTATAAAAGTTTAATGTTTGAAAGTAAACCATGAACTAGGTGGGTAATGGAAATTATTTGATATATCAAAAATATTTCAAATACCCCTTTTAAATAGAAACTATTGTAATTCTTTATGTCTTCGTTTGTTTGTTTGTGTTCTTGAGTTATATATTTTTTTGGGGTTGTTATGCTACAGGGTAGGTTTCCAATTAAATGACCATCAGTGAGTATTTACAAATTGGTGTTATCGGAGATTCCTTGAGTTTTATAGTGTTATATAATTTAATATATGGGTTTGGATTCAGGGTAGATTATGCCATGACTTTGTTGGTAGAGGGAATATATGGGTTTTTTAGAGGAATTGAAATTCTTGTTGACATGAGAATAGATTCTCATTTTCTATTTTAGTGGAATATAACTAGTAATGATTAATATGAAATGTATATACCTATAATAGAATCAAAAAAATTCATTTAATTAAATAATTGTTCATTAAATGAAAATGAAATTGTTAAAATATTCATTGAAAATTGGAATATTTTTTCCCATAATTTTGAAAGTTATATATAAAATTATATGTAATATAATTTTTAATGTAAAATATGAACGGGGTAAATATATTGTATTATTGGGGATTTTTTTATTCTTTATGTTGATTTGTTCATTGGGTAGTTTGGATGGTTTTTAATGTTTTTTAAATTGTAGTAGTGGTTTATTTTTGGTAGAGGATTCATGTATATTGTGGTGGGTGTGGTGATGTTTGTGGGATTTTAATGGGATACATATGTTTTTATATTATAATTTTACTTCATTTATGTGTTATTATACTTATTATTGTATTTTTTTTAATTCAAATTCCACCAATTTCATATAACATTTCAAATAACAAAATAATTGGGTTTTGGGAGTTTTTTTATAAAAATACATGATGGAATTCGAATGGATTCTTATCTACTCCCTCCCACATTCTCTCCATTAAAGATATATTATGATGGAATACTGATTTATTTATGGTGATGATAATTTTTGGGGTCTTTCTTGGGAAGAGGATAAAACAAGGATGATTCAATTCATATTCATGATAACATAATAGGATGAACATGTGATAAGGTTGTAATATGTGGTGGAGATGTGTATGTGTGACGTGTAGTATTTGTCTTTGTTATGGTATATATAAGATTATTCTAAGATGATATAATGGATATTGTGATAGATTGGGATATGTACAAATATTTTCGGACTGATATCTTATGTAACACAACTTGTATGGTGTACAATAAAAATACTATGGAAGATATTGAGAGAATGAGAAATTTTCCAATTCACCATTAGAGAGAAAAACAAGCGAAGAAGCAGTTTTGTGGTTCATTTTTTATATTTTATTTTTTTAATAATTTATTATAGTTGGATTAAAAATTTAGTGTGTGGGGTTGATCAGTGGTGGTTGATGACATGATAGGTCATTTTTGGGATAATTTATAGTTCACTAATGAATTATTTTTCTCTTCCCACAATTTAATGATATATATTAAAAAAATTCATACTAATTACATATTATATGAAAAATGATATATATATATATATATATATATTATTTTTCAGGATTCATGGGGATGTTTAGTGACCATGATGGATAGTAATATCATGGAGCATAGGATTGGATATGGTATTTTTACCAAATGTTTTTACATGGAATTCTATATAGAGGTTTTATTTGGTCGACATATCATTAATTTTGGTTTGTTATTTGTTTTATCTTATTTCATATAATAGTATAAATTGATAGATTTCTTTCCTAGGAAATATATTGGTAATGACTCCCATTTAGATGTTTTATATAATCATATATAATTTTAAATCTATGTGTTATTGGTTGTGAAACATGAGGGGTTAATCTCATCTTTACTATAGTACCAGGGGATATATAGTGGGGGAAGGATGTGATAAAATTGTCCCTCACTGTTTGAATCTTTATCAGTTTCTTATTTGATGTTACCTTTGATTGATGATAAATATTTGAGAAATTGTTATTATATAGGAGAAAAATGTTCACATAGAAGAAGAGGTGGAAAAGACAACACAGATGATCTAATATTCATTCAAACATGTTTTTTATTTTATAAAACTATTATATTAATGAAAAATATAAAATACCATTGTGGTAACTCCATCATGTTGTAATAAAATATTTCACTTCCTTGATAGGAACAAGAGAAGATGAAAATAAACATTTTTAGGGATTTTTAATTATTACATGAAATTTTACAATCAATATATAAAAAATGACAATGTAGGATATTTTTAATAATATAGTGTCAAAATTAACACAATTTAAGGGATTTATTACACATTTCATTCCTTATTGATATCAACTAAATTGAAATTGATACAATGAGAAGTATGATATCACCCACTCCTCTCCATGAACTACACGCACATATCAATTTGGTGAACCTTGTAAATAATAATGTTTTAGACTAGTTGTTTTTTATGAATTCATTATAGGGTATATGAAATGGAAGAGTTATTTTTGTTGATGTTATAAATCAAACATATTGAGGGTGAATAAATGTTTCTATAGAATTTGGTTTAAAAAAATAACTTTATATTACTGATTTAATGCCCTTTCAATGTTCTATTAAATCACAAATCACATCATTAATAATACATATGATAAAATCAATTACATCAATATACTTAATAAAAATTATAAAAATATTTAATTAATTATATGAAAAATAAAAAATAATATAATTTGTATTGTAATGTTTATAATAGAATGTTATAAAATTTATAGCATTTTTCATTAATATCACTAATAAATTAAGAATATCTCGGTAATATAGAACATTTAATTTATAATTAATGCTGTATATATATATTATGATAAATGGACATGTTGAAGAAAATAAGACGTCGAAGAACTTGTTTTTTTATAAAACCTACCATATTTTCTATCTATAAATTACCTACTTTGGAAAAAAAGCATATAGAGCATTAATGTTCCTATAGAAATGATTAGTAATTTGTACAACTGGTAGACTACCCCCAATGCTTATTGTTTTCTAATAAATTTTTATAATACTTATGAATAAACATTGTGATGGATTTTGAGATCAATATAGAAGGTGAAAATATTATTCAGTATTATGTTTTTATTGTTTTAATATTTTTTTCAGAAGACCATGATATTTTTTTCTTCATTAGTACGATATGGTCAATGATCGGAAAAAAATAAAACTTTTGAAATATGAATGTTGTGTAGTAATTAGATTTTTTATTAAAATAATTAGTTGATAGAAAAAATTTAACATATAAATATTAACATTAATTTATGGGATAATTTCTTTAAATTAAAAATTCTTCCATCCTAATAATTTAATTACAATTTAAAACAAATTTGATGATAAATATATGGTTTTTTGGAAGAATACTTTAAATTATGGCTAGAATATTATTGAAATTATAAAAATATTTGTATGTTATATTGTGAAATTGAAGTTATAGTATATATATATGGGGGTTTTGGATTTTTGATATGGTAATTTTATTTTTCTACTAGTCATATCAGACCTGCAAGACACTTTGAGAGTAGTTAATATGAGTTTCTAAATGGAACATACAAATGTATATGTAATTTGTTTCCACTATTATTATCATTTAACATAATAAACATTTTAGTGTTGGTCTTGTAGTGTTAATTAACAAAATTATACTTCATTAAGTGTATGTTCATCCATATATGTGAGAAATTATATATTTTAACATATCAAAAATATGAAATATAAAAATTTACAATTTACCCGCTTTACCCAATATTGTATATTCCAATGGTCTAGGGTGTCTCACTACTTTTTTATCCAAAGAAACTCAATAATAAATACCTGAATAGAGGGTCATCACAAAAAAAAATTCTTACCAAATTATTGATAATTAAATATAGAAAAAAATACATCCTAATTCAAATTTAGAAAAGAAATATGTAATTATTGAATATCACCATTGTCAATGTGGCATATGAATGTTCTTCTATTTACTTAAATCTCTACATATACACATTTTCCTTACACTAAATATCTTCTAGTGTATACAATATATTTTACATTGAATCAACACACACATCACTCAATATAAATTATATCATTTTCAAATCAATCATCTAATTAGTGAACTCACTATTGGCTCAACTTCATGTTTGTTTGACTACTCTAATATCCCATAAATTATTTCCTAAAGTAGTCAATAATTATTACATTGATTTATTGAATTTTTTTATATATAAATAACATGTCACTTGAGAAATTTATCCTTCATATGATCATTACAAGAAGAATATAAAAATCCATAGAATAATTCCACATCATATTTTGATGAACTCAATAAATGCTTCTTTTAAACACTTTCTCTATATAAATCATCTTTATGTCATAAATAATAATTAATATAATTTACACTAGTTACTTACAGTTATAACCAACACCTTCATCACCTATATCAAATTACATCACATGTTCCGTAAGATATTTCCATGTGTCTATAGAGCCATTTAAAATACCTCAAGAATATCTCAGAATGAAAAAACCCATTATCCAATAACTATATTTATCATAATCATAATTTAATGTGTTCTTTTTTAAAATAATAATATACTATAACAATTCAATTTGAATTAATTCCATCCACATGTCCAATGAACTTATTTTCTATCTTCCCTTTAAATGTTTCATTCTATTTTTCAATACTATATATGCATGATCTATATTTATCATATTTTTGTCATTAATTATTAGATAAATATGGGTAGAAAATATATATTCAACAAGAATATATAATATTATAAAATAATTATTCCCTTTTCCTATAGTGAAAAGAGATTCATGTATCATTAAAGACAATATATGGTTATTCAATGGATTTATATCAATTTTACATGTAAAATTCCATCATGAATACAAATCTATATATATGAAACTTCCACATTATAGTGTAAATACTATATTACTGTGAACGAGTTCTTATATTAAATTTTCTATTATAATATTAGATCTAAAATATATAGTTACATATCAAAATAACCTATTTAAATATATTAATATATCAAATGTTTGATTCATTAGTAAGTTAATTAATGTGTTTATGATAGATCCTTACAGTCCCGATCAAGCAAAAACTAGAAAAATGAAAATAACATAGAGGCCCATGATTGATCACCTATATGAAGGATGGCCACATTATTTAAAAGGAATATTTTTTAAAATTAAATACCTCATATGTTCTATTCGAATCCCTCCTATAATAGTGGAAAACCATGTCAACCAAATAATACACATCATCACCTTGAGTCATAATTTTCTAATAAGGTGATCAATGGTCATATAATCAATTCATATCCAACCGGTCACACAAAATATAGAAAATTTCAAGTTTCCATATAAGGAGCTGACATTAAACATTACATATTTTAGTTATTTCCACTATATTTCACTTCTTTACATTCCAAAATATCTTTTTGGTTTAGAGTTTTATAATGTTAGGACATAATTCATACATATAAACCCAATAACATACAATGTGGGTTTCATTATAACAGTATCAATTTCTTCCAAAATATAAAATTTTAATCACAAAACAACAACCTAATTTCATTGTAAAATAATCATAACTATTAAAATGACTTCATTATATTTATTACACACCCTTATAACCTCTGAAAAATATTTAAAAACATGGCATGATCTTAAAATGATCATTAAGGTATTTAAAACGTACTAAAAACCCATTATACCATGATTAGTTATAAACATATGAAATCATTTTACAAGGACATACTTCTCACCCATATATAATTACTTTGTGAAACATGATATTTAAATAGAAAATTAACTAACACACACATATATATATTACCATATAGGTATATTTGGTAATTTATTACTTATAATTCAACACTACTCATGACTACATTATCATGTGTAGCTCTCACGATTACCTTGCAATATAACCCTCAGGGTGACCTTTTGTGTAACCATCACAGTTACACATTGAGTTACCATATTAATAACCTCCATATTACACATAACCAGTTCATTGGAGGGAGATATAGGTCCCATACTTCATCATAAAAAATTGCAAAGATCCATATCCTAATCATAATACATGAATTATTGTGTAAACACATCTCTTTCGATTTTCATAAAAATGGAATTTTAAAAGTGGGTTTTAAAGGAAAATCCCTTACTTATATCATATAATTGAAGTTAAAATTAAATAAATGAATGGATTATGTGTATAAAATATAAATCAACATTATAAAACCTAATATAAAAAAATTTATTAAACAAATATTTTGTGTACCATATAATCAATGAAGTGGGAGTATATCCCAAAGAATGGTAAATTGTTTAAGAATACCCTTACCCCAAGTTCGTCGTAATTTAGAAATGTTTAAAACTCATCTATAATGGTTAAATGAGTGTTATTAATATCTTAAATAAACATATTAATATTTATAAAATAATAAATGATAATTTCAAAACATCATTTCACTCTTAAATTATTAGTATTTTGTTCCTTCCATTGTTTCGGGTCTGTTCTATACATGATTTCAAAGGCTGGTTTGTAAAAAAAATTCTTATCTAATGGAAGTGAAACTCTAGAGTTAGAATGAAATTGTATTAATATGTATCTAGAATATTATTTTATTCAAAAACAATTTTTATTATATGGAATGAGGATGAATATTTAAATAAATTATAATTGATATCCATTTAGATCATTTTAGTTGTTTTTAAATAATCACGTACTTGTTTTAGAAAATACCATTAATATTATTAATATAAGCTAATTAAAAAACATAAGAGTGGTAATATCATATAAATTAGAATATTTTTCATCCTTTAGAAGGGTTTTACTAATATATGTTATGGAATTAAAGGAAATTGAAAACATATCATCAACTATTTTGGTAAATCGGCACAACATGGACGACGTTCTTATTTTTAGAGTATTAGGGGGGAGGAAAAATAAATTGTTAAATTATTATATTAAAATGATAAATTCAAAAATATATGTGATTCTAGGTCATTCATACCTCTTGGATCATGGTAGTAGAAAAGTTTATATGGAATGAAAATAATTGAAAAAAAATCACATGAAAATAAAAGAGGTTTTTTACCTATTGATCTCTTCTCCATGAAATCATTATTAATACAATTTTTTGGACTTTTAATGATTACTTAAGGTCTATTACATGGTGAAGATACATGAGAATGTCATTCCAAATAATATAAACAAGTATACATATTTTATTGGTGTGAGTGGAAGTGAGGGTTAGGGTGGTAATTATAGTGGAGGAGTTGAGTGGTCTTCCATTATTTTGATCATTAATTTAATATTTTTTTCTCAATACTAGGAATAATATTTATTCATGAGACCATAAATAGTAATAATTTCTTGTGATTTATAAAAAATTCCCATTTAAAAAATCCATGACTTAATCATGATACAGAAATTCATTTATTTATCATTTTTCATAAATTATCGAATATAACTATTCAACAAAAATAAAATATTTCAGAAAAAACCTAAATATTCACTTTAACTATATTTTTGAGGTTTAGAATTCAAAAATTATCTGCATTTTTTTAAAATAATTATCAAAATATTATTAATTTAATTTTTAAATAATATCATTTTTTTCTAAAAATATCAGTTGTAATACTATAACTGATTTTATATCACATTGAAGATTTATTCACCATTTCAATTTCATATAACCATGTGAAAATAAAATAAAAATAGGGTTAAATATTGATAATTTCCATATTAATAATCATAATGGAAGGTTAATATTCACCAAAAAATAATGTTGGTTCTATCAGACACCATATAACTTACAAATCACAACCATAAATGTCTCGTTTTAATAATTCAAAACATAGAAGCAGAAAATTTTTGTTTAATAGCTAGTTTATAATGATCCATGTAAAATATATTCCATACATTTGAATTTAATTTAAAACCCATGCTGTTTTTAATTGACCCCATATTCTTGAAATTACATCCTCACAATTTTATTTATATGTTAAACAACTTAGGGCACCTTTCCTTGATACCAGTTTCAGATACCCATGTTACTTCTTCAACGACTTGGTTTCTTTAAAAAACCTTTCCTTGGCGGATTACCTTATTCCGAAATACTTGTTCTCTTCGATCAAGAATCTAAATAAAATTTCTACTCAAAAAAATGTTCTCTTCTAGCTGAAGTGAAAATATGGTCATATCATGATATTATAGTATCACATAATTTCCCAGCAATGAAGCATGAAAAACAATATGTACCAGAGATAAACATGGAGGAAAATATACTCAGTAGGAAACTGGTACGACATTCTCAAATATTTTATAACATCAAATGTACCATAGACTTATATTCCCATTCATACCAAAATTCATAACATTTTTTCATGGTGAGATTCTAAATAAACATGATATCCTACCTCGAAAGAAATGTATTTTCTCCTATTGTCTGTATAAATTTTATTCTATTTTTGATATATCATCATTTTTTTCTAGATCATAATCACTTTATCTGCCACTTAATGTACTAATTATAGTCCCATATAATTCCATTCCAGGAATTTATCCAAAAAAGATGGTGTTTTATACATCTAACCATATAATGGCTGAAAAGGTGCCATTAGTATACGAGAATGAAATTTTTTGTATATGAAATTTAAACTAAATAAATATATTGAACCCAAATTACCTAATAATTCATTGATCAAAATCAAAAAAATTCCTCCAAATCCTAAATCATCTATTCTGACTACAAATTTGAGGATGAAAATATGTACAGAAATTTATTTTGGTTCCCAATGACTTAGGAAGGTATTTCTAAAATTTAGAAGTGAACCTGAGATCATGGTCAGATACCACAAAAAAGTAACTCCAAGTAACCAGACAATATGTTGGAGTTATAGTCGAAAAATATTATCCAAATGATCAATATTTCAAATAAAAATAAAATGTGAAGATTTAGTCAGCCGATTAATAATGAGCCAAATTGAATTTCCACCTCAAGATGACTTTGGTAGTTCCACAACAAAGTCCATAGATATATTTTCCCATTTATACTATTACACTAGTAAAAGATGAAGCATCCCCTTCGGTATCTGATGCTCTACATTAAACTGTTGACATGTCAATCATTACATAGTAAATTCTACCAAATATTTTTTCATACCATCACACCAATAATACTCTTAAAGGCCCCTGTACAACATTTTTCTTTCATTATGAATAGAAAACAGAGAACTATGACCATCAAAAAATAATTATTTATTCAATTCTGAATCACAAGGTACACATAATCATTCTCAAAATCTAAAAAACAAAATATTTATTGAGGTTAAATTCTGGATAATTACCATTTTAAATCAATTGTACCTTTTTCTATAACTCAATGTCCTCCTTCTCTGCTTACTTAATTCTGTCTGACAACGATGACTACACTGAAACCTAAAATGAAATAGATGAATTTCCTACACCAAAAACATCCAAGAATAAATAAAATAAATCATTACTCAAGGTGACCTTTTCCAAACGTAACATGGTTAATGATGCATGATTATTTCGAGTCATGGAATACTATACATTATTTTTATTTCACAAATTTTAATTGATCGTGCAATAATAGGCCTTTATCAATTCATTCTATCTTAACTACCTCATGTGTTATTCCTTATGAGTCAATATAAACTTCAAAATTTCATGGTCGGTATATATTTCACATTTGGATCGTATTATATAATGCAACCAAAATTTCAAAAAATAAACCACAACTAAAAATTCCAAATCATGTCTGGGTTAATTTAACTTTGGAGTTTTTAGTTGTCTTTAAGATTAATAAATTCCCAGATCATTCAGCATCAGAACACAACCATGTCCCTTTAAGGAAGCATCACTATTGATGAATAAATCACCATTTCTCGAAGGTAGAACCAAAACTAGATAAATAAAATTTCACTTCTTTAATTTTGGAATACAGACATCACATTGTTCTGTCAAAATAAATTTAACCCCTTTCTATGTTAAAATAGATAATGGGTTATATAACCATGAAATTGTTTAACCAACCATCGGTAAAAACCAACTAATCCAAGAAAATATGAATCTCTATAACTATTGTAGGTATTTTCCATTCATCAAAACAATTAATTTTAGTATGAACTACATTTATTCCATTATTTGAAATAATGTGACCCTCTAATGAAATTTTTTTAAAACAAATTTCACAAGTGCCTAATTTTCCTTACTATTTCTTTTATTTTAAGGATTAAAAAACAACACACATATATATATTTCATTCTCAAATTTTTTTATAATATACCATAGTGTAATCAATAATCACAACCAAAAAAATATGAGAACACCAGAAATATTCTATAGATAACATCCATGAATAAAAAAGTTTTATTAGTTAAATAAAATAGAATAAAAACATATTCATAATGCACATTTCTAGTATGGAATAGAGTCCATATAATATCTTCTTCATTTACTTTGAACAGATGGTACCCCGACATCAGGTCAACCTTCGAAAAATAGTTTTCTCACTGGAGTAGATCAAACAAATCATCGATATGTGGAAAATCATAATTGTTTCTAATAGTGATGTTATTCAGGGCTCTATAATAAATAAAAAGTAATAATTAACCATAATTATTTTTAACAAATATTAATAATAAGCACATGGTGATGTACCGGTCAGATGAATCATTTACCTAATAATTCTCGAAACAACCTTTTCAACTCTAAATTTTCCATTTGAGGATTTTGATAAGAATTTTATGAAATTGGATTAGAATCATGAACTATTTAAATAGTAAAATCAACTTCCCAATTCATTATAATATCAGGTAACTCTTAAATAAAAAACATCAAAGTATTCATTTTCCATAGGAACAACATCAATCTGAAATGTACGATTGTTTTTCAAAATTTGAGTTAGATAAATTTAATTTCCACCCTTCCACTGTTTCTCAGCATCAGGATATCTTTTCAATTGTATGGGTTTATTCTTAAATAAAGACCAAAATGTTTTCTGAAATAATCTTTATTATCTCTACAATCAATCTTAGTATGATAAAAAAAATCCAATCCATACATAGAATATCATCAAACTCTACTATGGAAAAAACAAAAAGGTTTCAAGTAATGTCATTCAAAATATTATAATAGAACGATTCTTATAATTCCTCACTGATATAATATTTCCCCTTATTATTTTAATAATGAGTTCTAGTCACTTTTTTAAGGTGATATTTCAAATTTACCAGAAAATTTCAAAGAAATATTAGAATGTGTAGACACCGTAAAAAACAAAACATTATAAAAATCTGTTTAAAAAATAAGTTACCAGATACATAATCATTGGATGGCTAGGAATATTCTAGCATAGTCTCAATGGATCTCACTAAATAAATCTTTTTATAGTCTACCTTTTTTTTCATCATTCAGATCTCTCTTTGGGAAAACATTTGTTCTATGACCCATTTCACCATTCAATTACCCATTTATCAACATTTAAAAAACATTATGTTTTTCTTATCTGAAATTTTCAATAAAATCATTTTAATTACAATCCCAGGACATAGGTATATACTTACCACATTGAAAACACATCCTGGTTTTGGTAATGCATTCCCTAGGGTGTTTTCTAACACACTATTCAAAAATATGACACATGACATTTTACCATGATATTTAATTGATTGGCTATTACCAATCGCATTCCATCATGACCCTTTCTTATAATTATTATTTAAGTGCACATGATTATCACAAAACTCCATTTATACCCTCTTAGAATATTGTACAAGTTTCTCATAACTTTTGAACTCACGAGAAGCATCTACCCTTTTATATTTTGGTTTTAATCATGAGTACAAATGATTGATTTTTCTATCAATATATAGAATAAAATTTGGAGCATACCTCACAAATTGAGTGAAGATTACTTCATAAACAACCACTATATATATAGACTTCTCCATTAATTCAAATAATTTCTTCTCCATACTATGTCGAACTACCTTTGGAAAATATTTTTAAACGAAAAAAAATTTAAAATAATCCCATACTAAGAATTGAATCTCATTTATATCCCTGATATTCATGACTGTTTACCACTACAAATCAAACTCACCTTAAAATTTTAAATGGAATGATTTAACATTTGATTATATGATCATCCCATAACATCAAATATATTTTCAAGGACTTTAATTCATCCTTCATCCACTAGTGGGTCAGAAGATTCAATAAAAGCCAGAGGGTGTTGCATCATAAAATGTACCACCATCTTCTTATTACTTTGTCGTAGATCCATTTTTTCTCTTGAATGAATGACAAAACCATTTTTTTCTATATCTGTTGATCCATTACTATCACAAATTTCTAGGATCCAATCCTTACCATTCCAGGATACATATTCATAAGGATATCATTCGGTTAGTGCCTTTCCACGTCAATTTCATTGTTCTATATATGGAAAACTATTCTGAACAACCATATCATAATCAAAAAAATTGTAATCTTTAAATACTATTACATTTAAAATTAACCATTGAGTTAAAATCATTAATAGTATTATTTAAATAGTATCTTCACCCTTAATTTTATATAATCTATGATTCAATATGAACATTAAGGACGGAACGTAAAAATTGAAAATTATAATTATTTCAACTAGATTTTACTTCTTTAAATTCATAAAGATCATTTTAGTATAAAGTTTTAGAATTTTAGGACATTAATTATATATATAAACACACAATTATACAAATATGGTACCATTAAAACAATATTTATTTATTCCCAAACATAAAATAGTAAATTCAAAACAACAACATGATTTCATTGGAAAATTTTTATAAAATATTTCATGACATCCTTCATTATCATACACATCATTATAACATATGAAAACCAATTAAAATCATGGTAAGAGAATAAAAATAACATTAAGGTATTTAAATAGTAAGTACGAAACCATTAGTCCATCATTACTTATAAAAATACAATATTATTTCACAAGGACATACTTTTCACCCATAGATACTTTTTGAAACATGATATTTCGATAAATAATTAAAGAAAATATATAAATAACCATAAAGGTTTCTTGGGGAATTACTTAATTATATTTTGACCCTTGTTTCTACGTTATGATTTGTAACCCTCATGGCTACCTTATAATGTAAACCTAACACCTACCTTATTGTGTAACCATCACAGTTAAACATGGAATAACCATATGTCTGACCTCCAAAATACACATAACTAAAGCATTAGAGGGATAAATATGTCCAAATATTCATTATAAATTATTACCATGATCCAGATCAAAATCATAATACCTGTATAATTTCATAAAAACAATTATTTTTAATATTTAAAGAATAATTTTAAAAGAGTATTTTAAAGGAATGTCTCAAAAAAATATCATATAATTGATGTGTTAATTAATAGAATGAAATAATTATGTGTATAAACTATGAATAAACATAATATTACATAATATAATCTAAAATTAAATATAAAAATTTTCAATGTACAATATAATCAATGAAGTGGAAGGATGCCCGAAATAATAGAAAATGTGTTAAAAATTCCATTACCTTAGGTTCATCTAACATCAAAATTGTTTAACCATCTTTTATAATGGTTAAAATAGTGTTATTAATATTATATTGAAACATATTAATGTTTATAACACCTTATATTTTAATTTCATAGCACTATTTCACCCTTTAAATTAGTAGTATTTTGTTCCTTCAATTGTTTTGAGGGCATTCATTAAAAGATTTCCATGGTTTGTTCATAAAGAATTTTATTGTCGAATGAAATTAAAAAACTCGATTTGGCATGAAATATTATTCATATGTTTCTAGAATATTAAATTATTCCATAAATCATTTTTATTTTATGGTATGTCAATGAATAATTAGATAATTCATTAGGGATATTCGTTGAGATAATTTTGGTTCTCCATCGATAATATGAATTTGTTTCATCAAATATAATTAATATTATGTATATATGTTAATTCCATAACATAATAGAGGTAATATAATACACATTAAAATCTGTAAAAGCAATTAATATGATTTTAAAAATAGATTTGAAGGATGTAAATGAAATTGAAAACACATCGTCCCAGATTTTGGTAAATTATCACATCGCGGATGGTGTTCTTATTTTAAGAATAAGATGGATAGAAGAATTAAATTTATGAATTTTTACATAAACATGATAAAATCAATAATATATTTTATTATTAATCTTCCATTACTATTAGATAAATAATAGAGAATATATTATATAAAATAAATTATTTGAAATGAAATCACATGAAAATAAAATATTTTTTTACCTCTAGACCTCTTCACCTAGAGATCCTCCATAAGGACATTGGTTTTGGCCTTTTGGTGTTCCAAGAATGTCTTGTATGGGTGGATTATCCTTAGGACGAATATTGGGTAGAACATAGATAGGGTTCAAGTCTTGAGTTGTGTGATAGGAAAAGGGGCTGAGGGTGGTATTTAAAGTTGAGGAGAGGGGGGTTTCCATTATTTTAATAATTAGGTTTATAATTTTTCTCAATACTCTTAATAGTATTTATTTTTGTGAACCTAAATATTATTATGTTAATGTGAGTTCTAACCAATTTCCAATTACATCATCTATGACTCAAGCTGGTGCAAAAATATTTTTTTTTTCTTTTTTCATAAATTTTCGAATTTAGCTATTCACCAGAAATTTAAATATTCTAGAAAAATTTAAAAATCTCAGCCTAACCATTTTTTTAACATGTAAAATTTAAAAATGATCTCTATTTTTTTAAAATAAAATTTGTAATTTTATTAATTTAATCATTAAATTTAATCTAACTTTATGCCAAAAATAACAATTTTATAACTATAACTGATTTTATATGACCATGAAATTTTAATCAAGCTGTAATTATCATATAAACATAAGAAAAATAATAATAATTAGATTTAATATTCATAAGAGTCATATTACTATTCATATTAAGATTCATAATGTTGTGTATCTATTCATAAAAAATCAAGTAGGTTTTATCATACTTCAAATAATGTAATGATCAAAACTGTAGATGCCCATTTTTTGATACTCAAAACAATGAAGTAGTGACATTATGTTTAATTGATAGTTTAAAATGATACACTTAAAACAATTTACCATTTATAAATATTTTTATTTAAATCCGTTGGGTTTAACCATCCACCAAATCCTTGATTTCAACTTGTATTTTGAAACACATCCATTGATATCCACTATCATCAATTTATTTGAAATCCTCAAAAAGATAATAAAAAATATTAAATAAGAAAAAAATTAAAACAAAAATATAAAATTAATTCAACTACCTAAATAAATAACAAATAAACTCACTTTCATTTCGCACTACTATAACATCAGTCTCTTCTAAGAACATGATAAAATATTTATAGAATAACTCACATGGTTCATTCATGAAATGTCAACAATGAAAATATAAAATCAACACATCTATGAATAAATTAATGTTTTAAATTTTATAAATCATAATTACATGATGAAAAGTAATTATTTATATAAATAAGTTTCACATAAAAAAATAATTGACCCCATATATGGTTTCTACGATAATGTTGACAAGTTACCCCCATCAATGAAAATTACAACAAATACCATTCCATGTACTTACTGTAAAATTATATCAAAGATTAAATTACACAAAATCAGGTGATTGTGTAATTTATTACAGATAATTAATTACATAAAAAATAAATCATTTCATGAAAATAAACCTAAATATATTTTTTCAAATAATTTCACAAATAAAATGACCATCAATCACCAATTATAATTGAAAGAATGGTACAAAATTCATATAATAAATCCGTATCCATCATTTCAACCATTATATTCTAAATCCTCCTAAAAAGGAAAATTTTATTGACCATGGTGATGGTATTTAATTATGGTTTATGATAAATTAGAATATGTAGATTATATGTAAAACCACACTCGGCAGATAGAAGGGAACAAAATCATGGAAACCCAACCCAAACCCTAATGTGGGAGACAACACCAAAGAAATACCTATAATTTTTCCAAATCATCATGAAACCAAAGGTGTCAAAGCAAATATAGGTTCCATCGTAGTGGGTTATGTTGGAAAGGAAGTAGTAGATGGTGAATGATATCTGACTGTGAGTGATGAAAGAAAAAATAAAGTATTTAATAAATGGTAAGGAATCAAAATATGTAAAAAAAAACTATTGTAAATAGTTGATTAAAAGTGAGAAGGGTGATACCAACTAACATTAGATGAGGGAAAAATGTATAAATTTTTTTCATAATGAGTTTAACAAACAAAGAAGTACTAATTCATAGGAAAAACATATTTGGAATGTTGTAGACATAGTAAGATAATGAAGATATAAGAGATAAAGGTTCCACCAATATTTTCTTTTCATATAAATTTATTAATTATTCTATATTACTTATTTATATTATAAAATTATTAATAATAAATTAAATTTTAACTTATAATATAAAATATCACCAAATGATGCAATTTTTGTATATTCCATTCATATAATTTATATATCATTTACATTTACCCATTATATAAAATAAAAAAATTGCATGATAAAAACCCAAAATAATCATTAATAATAAATGAAGAAAATAATTTCAATGATGTTAATATTTTAAATTCATTAAATCAATATTATGTAATAAATTTTAGTAATATATATGATAAATTGAGTATCCATGTACTTTCCCAAATTTGGAGCTCATAGACACGTAATATATATATGTTCTCTCGTACCAGGTACAAAAAATGATATAATCTTCACTAAATAAAAAATAAATTATTATCGATGAACATATTACAAATAAATGATATATTATTGTTTATGGGTTTAGATAATTTATATATGTAACAAATTGGAAATGGAAAATGGAATTCTCAAATAATGAATTTTTTTCTATTTTTTATAAGAAAATACTTAATTGATTATTTTTAATCAAAATATCCAATAAATTCTTCGACATGTTATTTACATATAATTAATTCTTATATATTATTTTATTCACTAAACTAGGTAATAGAAACCTATGAAATGGGTTACAAAAAATTCATGAAATGGAACTATATTACTGATGTAATCTGGACACTGTCATGTAAGAAATATTTCTTCACAAATATGTAAACAATATGAATATATAATCCAATCAAAACTGGGTAATTGTTTTGACCATGAAAATATTGTAAAAAAGATATCAAAACTAATATACTCACATTTATATGTACATAATTCATAACGTTAGACATAAAAACACTCAATAAAGGCCTTAATCTATGTATTCTTTTCATCATCAAGACCATTATCAAGACATCTAATTTAATGGGGTAGTCGTAAATCGAATATTGAAACCAGATTTTCCTTAGGAGAACTATCAATGCATCAAGGGGATATATAATCCTACACCCACTTGTAACCATATTATTCCCAATTATATCAATATAAGAATCATCATGTTCTTTCATACTGTTCTATGAGGAAACTCTTACTCAAAAAAATCAAGGATATCCATATAATTTGAAATAGATAAATACATAATAAACATAGAAAATATTTCATAAATAATTAAGAAAGGAAATAATTCTCCCCATTTAATAAAATCCATAAAATAAAAAACATTTCTAAATAATGAGGTATGTTTTCCAAATAATACATTATCCACACACCTAAATCTATATTTATTGAAACAATAATATATGGAATTATGCCCGATTAAAAAATTTAAATAGACTAATATTGTTTGTAGGAAAACAGGATCCAAACTAAATTTTATAAAATGTGATGTTCAAACTGTATATTAAAATTCATACACACCTATGTTAATATAGGAATAAAATTATCAGTATCCATCCAAATAATGAATGTCAATGGTTTCAAAATATCATATCCTAATATTTGAGAAATATTTTTCAATGTTATTATGTTGTATGGATGTATAACAATTGGAAATAATAACATAATAACACATAATAAAATCAGTGAGAATAATTTTTCCAACTTTTATGAACTAAGATCGTGGTAATGATCATATCTAAATGACTAATAATCAAGTTACTAAAAAACTAATACTCTAGGGGAAATTTTTTATCAATATGTACCTAAATAAAGATGAATTATTATTCTAATAAATACCGTGAAATAAATTCATTAGGAAATCATTTAGGAATGTGTAGTGAATAATCATCTCAATTAATACATGTTAGGAATTATATAATGTCTCAATTAATTGAAATTAAGTCCAAAAAACCCTATAATAATGAGTAACACAATAATAAGATCACCTTGAAAAATAATTTTTTTAATTAAACTATAAATTTCAAGAATAAAATATAATTCAAGATATGATATCTCTTATAGGAATTACATACACAATAAAATAAAATTACACGAAAAGCTCTAAACATGTCCCATTGAGAGGAATTGGAGGTAGAAACCCTTTTAACTTATTCCTAAAATCCAAATGTGTACTATAACATCGTCTATAAAAAACATAGATATATTGTTTTCATAATTTAAAACCTTACACATATATATTTTCATTTATACTCTTATAAATAATCATTCTCTACATGAATTCATCCAGTTTTTCACATTGGGTGTTTATATTTTTTGTTGTTTTTACTAGTTTCATAATAAAGGAATATATGTTCATCCATATTTAAATAATTACCATTACCTGATCAGTAATGTTAGTATTATGGCTTATTTTCATTTATTTATGTGGTTTTAAACAATTTTCATGAGTTTTTCACTCATTATCCTTGAAAATTAAATAAAAAATTACATTTTTACAATGAATATTGATTCTTGAAGTGTGTTTTGTAAATTAATGAATTAATTATTCATATTAAATATGTATAAAAATAACATTTTATACTCATTTATATAATATAATACAATTAAATATGTCCCCATATTCATTCATGAAATAAATTCATTGTATTGTTCAAGCATACGGTTAAAGTGAACTAAACATGAATATACCTATATTTTATTAATCATTGTTAGGTGGTTTTGTTATAATATAATTATTTCAATAGGATAATGATCAATGATAATCTTAAAAAAACTCTTGTATGAAATGTTGAAATTAATCAATTTTCTATTTTTTTTATCTTATATTTCTGAAATGGGAGTCTGGGATATTGATGTTTTGGTTACAGGGGGTCTCATGATAAATTTTAAAGGGGTAGTGTTTTATGTGCTACATGATTGATGAAATAATACTGATAAATAGAAATTAGAGATACACTATCTAACTAGTTTTTCCTAAAGTGTCATCGAAAAAGATCAAAACCCACTGGACAGTTCTTAGGAATTCAATAAAAATATGGTGAGGCTCCTCGGCATGTTAGTGCACCCAATCCGTAGGTACAATAATTTCAAAACTTGGGTTTTTACTCCAAATATATTTCAACCTATTTATAACCTAATTTCAACCCCCAAGAACCAATCTTATATTTTGAACATATCCTCCTAAATACTATTCCCCTTATTTATCTACCCTTGTGTGTACCTCATTTGAATGATTGGATAACACATAATCGATGATTTTTTATAGATCAATGTAAGAATATTATTCCATATTGTGATATGCACGTGGATATATGTTATATCTTATAATTCCATGAATATGTAATGATGATTCCTCTAATTCTTCCTAGATCATTGAGGATTCTAGTTCTTTGATTACATTTCTTGATAAAATCAAGATCTTCTTCTAATAATTTTAATTCTATAAGTATGTGTTTATGAATCATCGACGGCCCCAATGGGAGTCGCAAATTCACTCTGAGTTACCAAATTTATAAATTTTAAAACACAAAACAATCAAAGCACTAAACAACATAGTCGTGTAACAATTTCATGTCGGACGTTGAACCCACATGAAAGGGATTGAAGAAAATATTAATTATATAATATATAACTAAAATAAATCTAAAATATCGAGTATATCTTTGGTAAATATGGAGGGAGAATAAAATATAAAACAGGTGCTGGTAAGCAATGATTTTAGGTTCATGGGATGAAATGGTATAAAATTATTAATTAAAAATCAAGTAGTTGTTGGAATCGGGTCCGAGAAATTTTAATAGCCATGATAGAAACCTTCCACCCCTACACTATTTTTTCTCGTAGTCTGGTACTTTGTATTGAAAAGTATGGGGAACCTAAAACATAGTTTAAACAAAGGAAAAAACCCAACGGAAGAGGATGAATTCTAAACTCTAGATAGCTCATTAAAGAAATGAATCCAATCATTATAGCATATAGTTATGTTCATAGAAATAATGATATTAAAACCAATCCCTAACCCTATATACAATGATCATATCAAAATAATTAGGAATGTGATAGAATTGAATAACTGATGTGAAATCTGATCATTAATTGAATATAAATATAAAATACTTCATAACTTCAATCCTCGTTCATCTTGCGTGCCTCGCCATAAAGAAATCAGACTATCATGTTAGCCATGAGCAGGTTTAGAATAATAATAAATTAAAATCTTATAGAAATTTGTTGAGGAGGGAATAGTAGCAACATTGACTTCTTCCAGCATCATCTCTTTTTTAGGATCCATAAAAATATACTATATGACAATATATTGAACCTCTTATTATAGGGTTTAAATACGTTTTTCCAAATAGGTATCATGATGTGGAATGTGATTAACATTTTTTAATCCTGATCTATTTTTTTCCATTATTTATTTTATATCTGTGGATATCTCATACAAGGTTTTTAAACATTGACTTCTTTTATTAGGTGTAATTTGGACTCACAATGTGAATCATTTAAATATATAGATATCACAAATCTTATCATATTTCTTCTCCAATAACTTTTCTTGAAATAAGTCATGTGTTTTAATATAGTTACGTTATGTATAATGGTATAATATTGCATGTAATGTCACCATGACATGTTCTATTAGAGGCATTTTTTTCAAAAAGTACAAGATGTTTAAGTGTATTAAATTATGTGTAATCTGCCTTTTTCTAGTTTTAAATCCTTTATCACCTTCATATATCTGGTGTTGTGAGGATTCACTTCACTCATGGTGCAATGTTTATTTTAACTCTATCAATATCCTCTTTCCATTAATTTCTCAAATATTCATTGTATCCTTCCATAAATCATAAAACAAGTAATATACCTCAAAAATTACCAAAGATATTCAATTAAACATATAAATTAATATATTAACACACATTAAAATCTATTCATGAAATGAAATTATCGATCATTCATCTAGTTGTATACATAATTATTTATTGATTATAAAACCATTATCCATAGATGATTGATTGGTATTTTGGTGAATTATTCAATGTTTCAATGAATACACCATTGAATGTAAATAATGATATCATGATCTATTGATGTTTATAGGTAGGTAATTATGATTTAATGATACCAATACTCTATTAAACTCAAATATATTTTCCAAGAGTGGATTATTGATGGATTGATTTATATTACCTAATAAATGATGCTCTATTCGAAAACAAATAGTGACTTCATTATACAGTCATTGATTACTAATAGGTCTTTTCAATTGGAGTTTGTTCCATAAAAATATAATGATATTGATTATGTTAACTGACTCTATAAGGTATGTGATTTTAAATACCCATCTTGACATGGAATATTTTTGAGTTAATATTATAAAAATACTTCATTATAAATAAGATCCCATTACTATAATCCTTAATATCTAAGACCATTCTCTACGGGTGTGTGACAAGGTTAGGTCAGTTATTCATGATGAATATTGGAATTCTTCTACAATAAAACTGAGACTGGATGTTTTCTATAATAAAGCGACATTTATGTGAGGTTTTACCAAAATATATTTTTATTAACGGAAACCCATTATTATTATGTGTTTGTATGTTTATGTTTGAGTGTATTTCAGTCATTTTTTACTATGATCATAAGATCAGTGAATATCCTTTTGAGAACATTTCTTGGTCATTAATATTTTTCTCATCCATGATACATATTTCTTGTGGAATTTCATATCCTATTAGATATTTCATCAGATACCATAATGATAAGTATTTGATACTTTAGAAAGATAACCCATTAGTGGATGAGAATCATGACATGAAGATTGCAACAAATGTTGTATCACATAATGGAATGGTTCATATCATTTACATTTTTAATGACCAAAATTTATGGTAACTGAGAGTCTATCAGCTTTTAGTTGATGTGGGGGAATTCAATGTTAGGGTAATGTTCCATCTAATTAAGGAAAATGTTTTTCCTGGGACTCACAGTCATCTAACAATTTTGGACGCTCTCTGTCTGGGGTGTGCATGGTTTCTAATTAGGACCACCATTATGGTGCAATGCGTCAAATTTCCATAAATTAAGAATATGGAATAAAATACATTGGAATATTTATATGAATATTGATAACATATCTTGGATAAGGGTTCATTATGAATTTTTATGTTCATGATTACCCAATCCATGTATGGGTGTGAATTCATTTGAGTGGCCTTTGTTTTACATATCATGATTGCGGTCAATTTAATTAATTAAATTTTTAATATCAATTTTTCTAAATATATATTTGACATTCTATGTAAAATTTTAACTAATATAAAATCGCTTTTTTATTTAGGATCAATGGGATTGTTCAGGTGTGTTTTGGATGAATTTAGTGTGTTTTTGGGCTCTCCGCTATAGGCACATGGTTGTGAAAAATCATAAACCCCCATCAAGAAACCATGAATCATGGGATATTAGGGGACTTAAGGATTGGGTTATGGTTTAAAATATTTTTGACCCATATTGGAGAATCCATGCACCCTAGATAGTGGGGGAACATTTTAATGAGACAATGTTTGTCCAACTGTTCATCCCTTTTCGGAATCCTTTCATGAAAACTTTTAAAGAACTAAATATTAAATAAAAAATATTGAAACCCACTGGTGTATATAACCAATCATCCAACTAAAAATATATGGTTACTCATTCACTTTTATTCTCCCTAGAGGAATCATGGGCTTCTCAAAACCTATCCATTATGAACTGAAGATTTAGTTGATGGGTTTAACCTCTCCCTTGTAAAAGAAAAATTAGTTGATTTGATTCAACTTTCATTAATATTTCATCCCCTTAATAGAGGGATGAATTATTATATTTTGAATGTATAGATATAGTTTAAAATAGATATTTTTTCGTTAGATATGGATCATAATTTTTGATCCTCGATCTTCTACTCTATTGTGATTTAATATGTTCTACCTCAAATTAAAGAATAAGATGAAGATATTATTCATCTATGATATTTAGGTCAGTTTTCAAAATTTTAATTAAAATATTAATTGTAATTTATTTTGTTATAGTTATTCCCATGTGCTTCATTTTTTATAGTTTAATTTTAATTATTGTAGAGAATTAAATTTCCATGATATTTTGAGACCCTTATAGGATCCCAATGGATCCATTGGATATAATGAGACCAAGTATTATGGAAAACCATGGGGTACTCTATTTATCCTAGAATTCATAATTATGAAATAAAAATAATGAATTAAAAGGAATATGATGTTAATCTAGTTGTGAATGTGTTGGGTTGAAAACATATTTTTACTGATTAATTTCATAAAATGGAAATATTAATGAGATGTGTGATGATTGGCAGCATTTATAATATATGCGAATATTTTTAAGGAATTTATATAATTTTTTTAATTTTTGGTATGATGTTCATAGATGTTGATCCATGATATATGTATATGTAAATCAGAATAACTAGGAGAGGGTGCATGACTAATGATCCATGTGCCCATGTGGTTCTTGACTTTTGGACTAAACCCCCGATTCATGGATTTTAATAAGTTATAGTATGATTCTATAGGGACCTGATATTTTTAATCACGATATATTCTCTATGTGCCTATATTATTGTATGAAAGATCATGGTCCTTGTTCACAGTATAATGTTGCTAGATTCACACTCTCTCTCTAAAATCATAGTACACAACCAGACGATCCATGGAAGTAAAGTGAAATTGGAATTCATCATAATAATGAAATCATATAACAAATAATTTTTAATATCCCTATCATATATGGTTCAGACTCTTGGATGTGAAGAAAAATGCCTGATAGGTTTGGGTGTCCTATGGAACTTGATGCCGAATATGGTTATCCAAAGAATAATAAAAGTGAATCATGGATACATTTAAAATTCTATCTTCTATATTTATACAACATCATTAACTATTATTCACATAATATTTAGTTATAATCCATTGGTGATATACTACTATGATGTACTCACACTGTACATCGACCACCATTTGGTTCCCAAATAGAATTCAGGAATCCAGTCCTTAGATTAGGGAAAAGTTCCTATGATTGATTGATATGAGGGGAATTCAGGATAGAGCATGGATGAGTGTACTAGATGTAATGTCCAGATCCCAATGAGTGTTTTCGAGGATTATTCTTCGGATTCATAAGACATGAAAAATTCACATGGCCTGAAATATCTACTATTATGGGTTATGGTCAATTTCTTTGTGTAGGGATTCATAAGGTGATGCATTTTTTATTAGTTATTGTTTATTGTGTTACATTTGTAATTATTCATATTTATTTCCAATGTGGTATGTTCATTTGGGGATATATTATCTCCATGATATATTATATACCCACTAATTTTTGTAATAATATGACTTATGGGGATCCATACCTAAGACCATGTATTAATCCATCTTCAGGCACCGGTATACAAAACACATGTTGGGACATCATAATTTTTTATCAGGGAAGTTTTATTTTCAATTCACAAACTTATTATTTGGTAATTGAATAAATATATCTAAGATTATTTGTTCCTTGTTTATGAGATCATTAGTGATAGTATATAACCCGGGTTCAATGGAAACCCATTGTACCCTTTATGGTTTTTCTTTTATTGATGTTAATTATTACCGTTGAATGTTATTTTACGTTGAGTGATGGAGTTATGGATTTATGATATTTTTTTCTAATATTTTACTCATTCTATAATGTGGTATGAGTGGTCAATATGGATAAACCATTAAAAAACATCTTAATTTTTGTGGAAAGCATCTTTTTAGGCATTCATAGAAAATAATGTTATCAGAGGGTTTTGGGAAATTAAAATTCTTTTCTATATTTGAAGTAGTATAAATTAATAGGTGTGTAATAATGGGAATTATAATTATTAAAATATGATAAAGGTGTAAATTAGAAATTTTAAATGATTTATTTCAAATATGAATCTTCGAATAATTAAAATATGTTACACAATGTTATCCACAACCTAGGTTAGGGATGGTTGACAGTAGTTATAGTGCATCAGTTTGGTCATGGGGTAGAGTATGTAGTATGAATTTTGTTGTATTTATGTAAATATCTCAATCTAATGGGTGATAATGATGTCTTATGTGTCCTAATACCTATTCATGGAATTTTAAAGTTATGGTTCCATGGTAATGATTGTTGGGAGGAATATATAATCACATTGCAGGAAATGTGCCTCGTGGAATAGGATAGTATTTTCAATACATCCAAGTGAAGGTGTGGAAAAGATGTAATGGGAGAACATAAATAGTTGTAAGATGTTCGTAGAATGAGACCTAGTGAGGGATGTGAAAAATATATCAATGATAACCTGACAGTTTCATTTTTAGCACCCTATTACGTTCACCGAAGAGGGTGGAATTTATGTAACTGAGTTCTTGATTGAGCCCATCAAAAATATTATTAACAATTTATAAAATCCACCTAATAAAATTATCGTGTTGTCGAATTATATGTGATGAGGAATTTGAAATCACTGGTGGGATATTTAGTTTCAAGATGAGTAGTTTGATGGAATAGTATGGAAGAAATTCTAGGAGATATTTGTTGGTAATTGTAACCCATATATGCTCAGGAAGAAGAGGGAAGTATAGTCTATATAGTTAACCCATGGATTTATGTCACTAATTGATTTTTCTAGTCACATCACTCTATTGTAATTTCATTTTCCAGCACTGGTATGACATGAATCCTCTAGGGAATGACATTTTCTTGGAATATTTAAATATTATATTAATACCCAGGGTGATATATATTTAATGAATTAGTTTGATGAATTAGTGAATTAGGATCACATTTATGAAGCGAACCTAAAAGAGGATTCTATTGGGGTATTTTTCTTATAGGATAACCTGGGTATATTCCTTCTATGTGTAGGATTCTTCAGTAGGGGAACATTCACAAAAGGAATGGAAGGAAGGGAAATCCTGGGAAATGGATTAGTTACTCAGGGTAGTAATTCAGTTTTATTACAACTTTTCAGTAGGTCGAGTCGGATTTTTAGTCAGTTTCCCTATCCTCTAGATGATTTTTTAGCATATGTAATGATGTGATACTTATAATGGTACTATAGGAATCCATGAATGATGGGAGTTGAAGGAGGAGATATTCCAAAATAGATTACTAGAAGGCTGTATTCGACCTCATACCGATTATAATTTTAGATATAATATTCTTTCACAGAATAGTAGTAGAAATGGTTCTTAAGATCTTTATTTATTGTATCAGGAGAGTAATGTAGTAAAAAACACATACATGATAACAAGGTATAGGGAATGTATAACTACATTTTGTTCATCCATCACCTATCAAAAGGAAGGGTGGAATTTAGATAACTAGATGTTCAATTCAGGTATTTAACATGCTTTATTGCAAATTATTTTATACATAATACTCATGTTCTTTTATATTATCTAAACTTGTGAATGGTTTGAGTCTAACTGTTGGATTTTTATGTGGGGTTATGAAAATCGACACACTGATGACTGCACAGTTGAATGAAATCAATATATGCAAAGGGTGTTCCCCTAATTGTTAGTGAGCATCATTTACACTAGGATATGTATGTACAAGATATGTTAGGATCTGAATCATTTATGTATATGGATTCGTTGGCATCCTATCAATGTCACAAATATTTTATCAGTAATGGGGTAACATTAACGTCTCTTGAGGGTGACTGATATTTTCATCATGGAGAATGCAATGTTTGGGTAGGCCATGTAATGCTATTTCATCATAAATAATGGGATCTCATCACCTTGGTTGTAATTCTTCTACACAAAAACGAGGGTGTGAAGCGTTGCCTTCCTCCAGTCATAGTGGATCAGTACATGGATGTGTATCATTATGTAATTTCGAGGATTTCCCCAGAAAGAGATATCGAGTTTATGATTGAGCTAATGACTACAGATGGAAAAAATTTATTCCAACATAAAAATGGAACCATTTAAGCATAAATAGATAAATAATTAAGTATATGAATTGATGAAAATGGGGATTACAAAAATGAGTATGTCACCTATGGTTTCTACAATGGTTTTAGTTTCTGAGGAGGCTGATTGGAATTTGCATTTTTGTGATATTTATTGGAATTTAAATAGGGTGAAAGATTAAAAAAAATCATATACTCCACATCAATGACCTTTCTGACCATCTATGTGATTATTATGACTTATCCATGATTGATCTATGTTCAGGGTACTATTAGTTGAGAGTGAGACTTTCTAACATACTACATACTTCTTTAAGAAGGATGCATGGCCTCTACGTGTTCGTTGTATTACTATTTGGGTTGAAAACCAACCTTTTTTGTTTATGGATTTGATGAACAAGGTCATCTAGCTATTTTTTTTGTAATTTCATTATTTTCATTTTTTAAGAAATCTTTGTGTACTCCAAAACTCATGAAAATTATTTCAATCAAATTGAAATCATCTTGAGTATATATAGAGAGCATAGAATATTACTCAAGACATATAAGTGGGAATTTTTGATTTACAACGTTACACCCCAATGTTTTAAATATAAATTGAATTCTTGAAACATTGTTTTATGTAGATATTTATAACTATCCTTTAAACATAATATTGATACTCCTATGTTCTGAATTTTGAAGGATAATCATCTTAAATTGAGTTCAGTAATCTATTTGGTGTTTGATGGAACCATATTATTTTTTTGTGAATAGTAACATACCCTTATGAATAGTAATATGGACCAAATGAATACTAAATTGTATTAATATTTTATTTTCTTAAGGCTTTAAGTTAATAAAATCTTGGTTAATTTTTCAATTTGATATAAAAGTAGTTATCTATTTAAAATCGTTTATTTCTTAAATTATTATGATTTTATTTAATATTTAAATTATTAATATTTTGAAAATTATTTTTAAAAAATGGATTTCATTTTTGAATTCAACATGTCAAAAAATCGTAAAAGTAAATTTTTGTTCTTTTTCTAATACAGTATATTTTTCAGTTAATAGTAAAAATACAGTTTTGAGTGTCAATGTATTAATGAAATCATTAATGATGTAATAATGATGTAATGAATCTGGTCAACATGTGTACAGTACAATAATATTTGAGGTGACCTATGTGGAAAATACATTGGCCAAATACCATGGGCAAGCCCAGGGTTTTTCAAATTCCACTAATGAGGTGTCCTATGGAAATTTTTAAAATATTCCCTCACTTTTATAATAAATTTCACCCCATTCCTTCATTAAATTCATCCCAAATTCCTCATCAACGATAAAAAAGCCTAATTACCTCCCTAAGAGTCATACCATGTATTCCTTAATCCAATATGGTCCCAACCATATTGTTCTATGTTACTCTACAAGGTACAAAAATTCTAAATTTCATTCTTTTTCAATTAAATCTCTCTTCTTTGTGGTTTAACTTCCAAGTTTAAACATCATGTTATTATTACATTATTATTCCTAATATAATAGGTATTATGATTAATTTATGCATGGGTGAACCATGTCCTCCCTATTTTACATATTTTCTAAAACCATGTTGCATAGACGTTAGGCTTCCGAATTTTAGTAAGGGATTTCCCATTTATTCTTTTATTTTGAGTTTTGTTATTTACTTATTCATTCCTCATCGCTTTTTACCCAAGAGGAATGAAATCTCTTTAAATTTTTTACATTCTGTATGTTCTCATGTTCATGTTAAATCCATCATCTTTCTTCTATCATCTCCCACTTATTCGTTGAATAAAAACATTGTCTGTGATGTGTCGAATTACCGACATCATAGAAGTTGTGATTTCAATTTTCATTAATTAATTTATTTCTATTCATAAAACTTTTTTATGGTTGAAACAGGTAATAATATATATATTATTTTTCATTAATTGTACTAAAATTATTTTTTTAGTAATGGTTTTATTATATATGACAAAATAAGGTAGTTGTCATCAAAGAACCACTAAAATGATTTAAACAAATATCTTTAATATTTTAACTTATGAATCATCCTAATATAAAATATCAAAATAATAAATGGTATAAACTATGATACTAAAAATATGTACGTACCTTCCCATTAAAGTTCTAGTGTTACACTACCAATCAACATTAATATCCATCATGAACCAATCATTGAAAATGTAAAGAAAATAACCCAAAACAATGCAAGGAACAAAACACTTACAAATGAAGGGTGAAATGATCTAATGAAATGATCATATAAGATATTATTAAGATGGATATGTTTCTATAAGATATTAATAAGACTCTTTTAATCATTATAAATTATTTATAATACAAATTTGATGTAAGAAGAAACCGATTTAAGGGTATTGATAAGCTAATTTCCATTATTTGGGTTTAACTTCTTCATTATTCGTTACATGGTATTAAGATTATTTGTAGGATGAATTTCGTTTATATTATGATTATTTCTATATATTCACAATGTATGTATGTATTCTATTAAATTCTATTAATTCTCACAAAAATTATATTTTAAGGGACGTTCCTTTTAAAATCCGCTGAAAACACTCTTTAAATTTTTTTAAAAAGGATTGTATATTTATGTGTATAGCATGATTAGTTTATCCTGATTTCAAGATACTTTTTTACCATGATATGTTCTTTGGTAATTATTTAAGTTGGGTAGATCCCATTATATCTCATGATATGTTGGGATGAGCCCCTTTATTTCTCACGATATGTTGGGTCGAGCCCATAATAGCTGAAGATATGATGGGGATCCCCATTATAGCTCTCAAATTCATTGGGTACATAAAAAATGGATGTTGAACAAAGGTTTATTACATATCTATGGGTGAATATAATTGTAATATTATATATATGTCCTAAGGGAACCACATGAGTATACCATGTATTTGAGTATTTATGAAATGGGTTTTCTTTTTTTTTTTGTGTTATCACTTGACGAAGGATTTCTATCTTTATATACCTTACTGAGCTTTATAAACATCCCATGTGTTTAAATTTTCTCCATAGCATATAAGGATAGGTAAGAGAAATAATGGATTTGTGAGGATTGATATAGAGTTTTTTCAATGAAATCATTCTTTATGTTTCAATGACATATATTTTGAAAAAAATGAAAACTTTTTTTTAAAAGTCCTCTTTGTATGAATGTAGAATGTTTTGTATGTAAGTTATCATAAATAGTTAAAACTATAAATACAGAAAATCCTAAATTCATTATAATGTATGTTCTTGTTTAAAATTCAAAGATTAAGTAACATTATAAGGCTGAGTCCTTATAGTTGGTATAAGAGGATTGATAAGATAACTGTAGGGGTTTGGGTGATATTTAAAAATTCCACAACTGATTTTCACTCTATGATTAATTTAAAATGTTATAGAATTTAAGGACCAACATATTTCTTCATCTATGTTATTTTTTTTCAGAATGGTTGTCCGTGGAAGAAACATGGAAGGTAATGACGGAAGGTACCAAGAGGCTAATTTATGTCTGAATCTACTACCCAAAATGGTGGGAATATGAACTGAGTAGTTTTTGATAGCAATGGCTCAGTTGAATCAAGCAAAAACATGGGTGTTATCTAGGCAATAGAGGAAAATGATCAACCTCGATGAAACATGACTTTTTTGGAGCATTTTATGAGGCAATATCCACCATTATTCAGTGGAACCACAGAACCAGTGATAACTGAAGGATGGGTTAATGATCAAGAAAATATCCTTGATGTCATGGGATAGTCACAAAGTCAAAATTTAATTCTTAAAATTTATCATTTTGATCTGAAGATGAACAGTGGTGGTCCTTGGTCTAGAATACAAGAGAAATAGATGATTTTGACAGTCTAAAATAGGATGATTTTAAGATTCTTTTTTCTGGAAAAATATTTTCCCCAAACAGTTCAAATTAGAACAGAAAAACAATTTTGGAACTGTAGAAGAAAGATGGTGATTTTATGGCAGTATATAAAGCCAATATTACTAGACTTCCTAGGTATGTACTAGATTTTACTTGTGATTTTGGAAGTAAAATTGATAGATTTTTCTCTGATTTGAAACTGTGTTAGTGAAGATATTTATCCACGCGATTGTTTAAAAGCTATGTTAATATTTATTATTATGATAAAAATGATGATATTGAGTTTGCTGAAACATAGGTGCATCGTTATATCATCCCGTCTTTTTATCACATATACTTTCATTACATTTTACAAAACCGAGGATCTTTAAGGTTTAGTGTCTTGGAAACCAGGAACATAAAACATGAAAAGAACAAAAACAATCTTCTTAAACACTTGAAAGGCTTCTCCTTATGTTCATCCTAGGTTCATTACTGCATCTCATAACCTGGGGACATACATGAAAATAAAGGGTGAGCAGAAAGCCGAGTAAGGGAAACAAGAGAAACATTTTACATGTGAACTTGAGATACTTCAATAAGGACATGAAAAGAAATTTAAGGAATGAGAAAGAAAAAGTGAGATACATCATAAAAAAAATAACATTTTTCATAACTTGAAGATGTGGCTGCAACATTTAATATTGAAAATCGTTTCGTTTCACCAAGGTCCATCCCCAAGGTGTCGTTAAAAATTACCAAGGTTATTCACCATGGCGTCATTAAAAATGGTCATCTCTAGAGATTATGTCTTTACCCAATGCATTGGAGCGCTATCAGGGCGCACCCTTAAATTTTCCTTTATTATCATGTGAGCCACATATATCATCATCAAACATTTCATAAATAACCCATATAGCATAAAATAAATGGGTTTCATTTCATAATCATAACATTTTAAAAACTGCTTTAAAAACATGATCTTTACGTCACTTTAAAACCCACAGAAAAGGAAGGTGGGTCTCATGTTTGTAAATCCCAGAATTTAAAATAGAAATTTTGGAATATATGTGAATACCCCTTTAGAAGAAAGAGCTTTGAGTATTCACTTAATAATATAAACGAACTTTAGAAAAAGAGAGAGACATTTTGAGACGGAAATTCTGCAGCATAACGGCTATGTTACGAGGTTTTAGAACACATTAAAAAGAGAGGGAAAATGGGTCAAACATTCATAAATGACCCATAAAACAGTAGATGGACAGAATAAGAAGGATACATGATCATGGTAATGAAATTTCATGGACATACCATTTGAAATGAAAAACATGTAAGGAAGACAAAAATTAGATTTCTCTTATGAAAGTTCGGCAGCCTAACGGCGTAACTTAAACTTAAAAATGCTGAATTGAAGAGATAAAATGGGGTCTCTAATCATATGAACATAAGAGTTCAGTATGATAGATATAGAGATCATACCCCAACATAACAAAAAGGAACTTGAAAGAATTGACATGAAAGTAGAACTTCAAAACGAGAAGGGTGAAGAACCACTTAAAAATTCGGCAGCCTAACAGCGCCACTTAAACATCAAAGTACTGAATTGAAGAGATAAAATGGGGTCTCTCATCATATGATCATAAAATATCAGTATGATAAATTTAGATATCATACCCCAACATAATACAAAGGAACATGAAATACTTTACATGAAAATAGATCTTGAAAAATGATAAGGGAGAATGAATCTGTTACAAATATTTCGGCAGCCTAACGGCGCCACTTAAAACATCATAAAACGAAATAATGAGAGTAAAAAGGGGACTCTCATTATATGAACATGAAAGGGTCAATAAGAGGAGTATAAAAGAACATCCTCTAACATAAGAACATGGAGCGTAAAATAAATGACATAAAAGAAATCACTTGAAAAGAAAGAGAAAGATCGGATCCCTTACCTTAAAATGTAACTCTTAAACCTCAATGGTTGGGACCTTGAGGTCTTGGGGGCACCTTGGGAGGACTCCATGGGAGGTAATGAGACCAGAACATAGTTGGGGAAGAGTGGGGAGTCGAATTGATGAGAGGAGGGCTTGGTATTTATAGGGAAAGTGAAGGGACAAGGCATTAATGGCCAAGGGACACCTCACATGTGCTTTTCTCAAACCCATGTGCTCTCCCTTGGCATTTACCATGGAGTTAGGCCACATGGGGCCCCCAAAACAATAATTCATCACCCTTGGCCGGCCAAACCTTAATATATCCCATGACATCATCATGACACAGCTATGATGTCATTAAACATACTGAAACCCTAAAACTACATTTTTACTATACACTGAAAAAGTCATCTTTCTCAGAAAAAATCCCAAAATTTCACCTTAACTAAATATCAATGCTCTGATTTCAAAAATGAACTCCATTTTATAAAAATAATTTTCTAAGTATTTTTAAACTTATTTTTAAATAAAAACACTATTCACCGAAAATTCATTTTTTCAGAAAAAACCCCAAAAATTACCATAACATAATGTCGATGCTCTGTGTTCAAAAATAAAGTACTTTTTATAAAAATAATTTTCTAATTATTTTTAATTACATTTTTAATTAAAAAACACTATTCACCCGAAAAAAACTAATACTTGAATAATAATTTATGAAACCGTTATTTAACCATTTTATTGAATCACATTACTTAATCAAGGTGCCTAGATTATTTTAAAACTTTCTTTAAGTGATATTAATAATCCATTTGGTCATATTACTAATCCTAATCATAAAATCACTATTCATAATTTACTATTCATCAAAAATCAAGTTGATCTTATTAGACTCTAAATTTCGTACTGGACATAATTGTAGAAGACCATTTATTGAGAATCATTACACATTTTAAATTATTTAAGGTTTACACAAACATTTTTTTTAAAATATCCTTTTGAAAATTCATCAAAAATATGCATACTATTTTTATCCAGTCATTTGAAAATTCATAAACATCATTATAATAAGAAATCCCAATTTTTATTTAAAACAAGGATTACAAAAAGGAAGTTATGGTCTCATTACATAGCCTCTTATAATACCAGCATAGGACCTAAGAGTAAGGTGTGCTAGGGTGATAGAATCTTGGGGCGGCTCAGTCAACATTGCCCGAGTAGTAATTTCTATCAGTTTGAACTTCTCGCGAAGACGATTCCGTTCTAGCTTCTCATGATGAAGTTCAGCTTGGATTTGGTCCAGAGCAAAGCCCAATGGTGCTACCTCCTTCCGAAGCTCTGTTAGATGGGCTTCGATCGGTCCAAGACTACAAGGTGAGGCCATCAAATCTTCTTTCTATAATAGTTAACCAAGATTACTTATATTTGGAGAAAATAATCAAAACATTTTGTTCACAGTGGTTATATTGACCGATGGTCATATAACAGTCAAAACCCACTGGTCTCATTTTAATTATAATCATGTTTATCAAATAAAACATTTTTGTTGAGTATAAAAATAAAATAAAATAACACATGAAATTAGGGAACAAGATTTATTCAAAATTTCGGGCCGTTACAATCTTCCCCCCTTAATAAATTGCATCCTCACAATTTTTAAAATTGGGTTTTGAAATTTCATTTAAAGTCCCACATCAGAAAAAGAGTCAGTAACACCATTACTTTAAAAGAAAGAAAAGGAAGTACAAAGGCCACCCGAGTTTACTCATACTAGGATTCCATGTAGGAAATATGGACATTGAGGAGAAAACAAAGGGTAACGTTCTTAAAGGAGAGTGATAGAAAACATGATTAGGGGGAAGTTAACCACCAGAAAATCCCAACATTATGATGTGTGTAAACGGTCTTTGATTACCTAGTAGGAAACGTAAACCAACAACGTTTTTGTTTTACGTTCCTTTTAATAACTTTGAGGAATTCATTTACAACATAGAACTAAAACCTAAGGAAATATATCTACCTTCATGTATAGTTTCATACATTAATAAGTTTCTACCAAAACTAATCTTATCTCCAAACGATGAGCATTCAAAACTACTTTATCTCATCAAAACACAAGAATCATCATCTAGAGAATCACATGATCCACAAAAGATCAACTATCTATTTCTTCTATCTTTAAACATTATCCCAAAAATAGAATGGGTAAGGTAAAACAAATCTTTAAAAAGAATCCCATAGAAATGGAAACTACTTTTAAATCTTGAAATTTCCATGGTACTACCCAATGTTCATCATAGACCATTCCTTAAATAATGGCCCTTAAGATTCTTGAAAATAAACCAAACTAAGCTTGAAACCCAAATACAAGAAGGACTTGATAACATAGTCTTCCAAAATAAACTTCATTGTTTATCTCCAAACAACATCAACCACTCCTAACATCTTATAACAAAAGTATCTAACCTAATCATATTTTACCCAAGATAGGTTAATCATTCCCGTAAGTAACCTAAATTACTATAAGGCCACCTTAAATTCATTGATTCTTCAAAATATAAGTCAACCATACTCCTCAATGAAGACACCATAGTAATCTATTTACCTTGATCATATATGGTCCTCAAAATAGTGAACGTCTTCCAAAATAATAATCATCTTTTAATCCCCTAATCATCTCTGTCGTATTAATACGGCAATCATAACATTTCCTATCACATTGGTTGTTGGGACATGTTCTTCCATTTCCCGCCATTAACTAATAAAAGAAGCTATAGTTAGGGGCTTAAATACTTAGCCAATAATCATGAAAAGAAACTTAAAGCATCTATGGATAACATGTAGAAGTAAAGTATACCCTAACTTGTGATCCCCTAGGTTCCCTTCTAGGTTATACATGATCATATATTCTTATGTGAATCTTTATTTTATTTTATCTTTGTTCCTTTAACAATGGTTCATACTAAGCTTATGAATTTACCAAAGCATATCCCCCAGGAGTGTCGTAACCAAGAGTGCAGCCAGGCCCGTTGTCGTGTACCAGTTCCCGTTCGAGTCTAGCTCAAAGCGGTGTTTTCGAGTTTTACCCCTATGTACATCTGCGCCAGAGCCACCTCTACCTGCTCGTATCCAGACAGGGATGTATTTGCTTGGAATCCCTTTACTCAATACTAACCAAAATACTAGGAAGATTTCCTATATTTAAACTTTTTTATAGGGTTCTTCCTAAAGTTTTCATATCCTAATTTCCACTAATAACTAAACCTCCCTTTGATACCAACTATAGCATCCCGTCTTTTTATCACATAAACTTTCATTACATTTTACAAAACCGAGGATCTTTAAGGTTTAGTGTCTTGGAAACCAGGAACATAAAACATGAAAAGAACAAAAACACTCTTCTTAAACACTTGAAAGGCTTCTCCTTAAGTTCATCCTAGGTTCATTACTGCATCTCATAACCTGGGGACATACATCAAAAGAAAGGGTGAGCAGAACTCCCAGTAAGGGAAACAAGAGAAACATTTTACATGTGAACTTAAGATACTTCAATAAGGACATGAAAAGAAATTTAAGGAATGAGAAAGAAAAAATGAGATACATCATAAAAAAAATAACATTTTTCATAACTTGAAGATGTGGCTGCAACATTTAATATTGACAATTGTTTCGTTTCACCAAGGTCCATCCCCAAGGTGTCGTTAAAAATTACCAAGGTTATTCACCATGGCGTCGTTAAAAATGGTCATCTCTAGAGATTAAGTCTTTACCCAATGCATTGGAGCGCTATCAGGGCGCACCCTTAAATTTGCCTTTATTATCATGTGAGCCACATATATCATCATAAAACATTTCATAAATAACCCATATAGGATAAAATAAATGGGTTTCATTTCATAATCATAACATTTTAAAAACAGCTTTAAAGACATGATCATTACGTCACTTTAAAACCCACAGAAAAGGAAGGTGGGTCTCATGTATGTAAATCCCAGAATTTAAAGTAGACATTTTGGAATATATGTGAATACCCCTTTATAAGAAAGAGCTTTGAGTATTCACTTAATAATATAAAATAACTTTTGAAAAAGAGAGAGACATTTTGAGACGGAAATTCTGCAGCATAACGGCTATGTTACGAGGTTTTAGAACACATTAAAAAGAGAGGGAAAATGGGTCAAACATTCATAAATGATCCATAAAACAGTAGATGGACAGAATAAGAAGGATACATGATCATGGTAATGAAATTTCAAGGACATACCATTTGAAATGAAAAACATGGAAGGAAGACAAAAATTAGATTTCTCTTATGAAAGTTCGGCAGCCTAACGGCGTTACTTAAACTTAAAAATGCTGAATTGAAGAGATCAAATGGGGTCTCTCATCATATGAACATAAGAGTCCAGTATGATAGATATATAGATCATACCCCAACATAACAAAAAGGAACTTGAAAGAATTGACATGAAAGTAGAACTTCAAAACGAGAAGGGTGAAGAACCACTTAAAAATTCGGCAGCCTAACGGCGCCACTTAAACATCAAAGTACTGAATTGAAGAGATCAAATGGGGTATCTCATCATATGATCATAAAATATCAGTATGATAAATTTAGAGATCATACCCCAACATAATACAAAGGAACTTGAAATACTTTACCTGAAAATAGATCTTGAAAAATGAGAAGGGAGAAAGAATCTGTTACAAATATTTCGGCAGCCTAACGGCGCCACTTAAAACATCATAAAACGAAATAATGAGAGTAAAAAGGGGAATTTCATTATATGAAAATGAAAGGAAGTAAGAGGAGTATAAAAGAACATCCTCTAACATAAGAACATGGAGCGTAAAATAAATGACATAAAAGAGATCACTTGAAAAGAAAGAGAAAGATCGGATCCCTTACCTTAAAATGTACCTCTTAAACCTCAATGGTTGGGACCTTGAGGGCTTGGGGGCACCTTGGGAGGACTCATTGGGAGGTAATGAGACCAGAACTTCGTTGGGGAAGAGTAGGGAGTCGAATTGATGAGCGGAAGGCTTGGTATTTATAGGGAAAGTGAGGGGACAAGGCATTAATGGCCAAGGGACACCTCACATGTGCTTTTCTCAAACCCATGTGCTCTCCCTTGGAATTTACCATGGAGTTAGGCCAAATGGGGCCCCCACAACAATAATGCATCACCCTTGGCCGCCCAAACCTTATTATATCCCATGACTTCATCATGACACATCTATGATGTCATTAAACATACCGAAACCCTAAAACTTCATTTTTACTATTCACTGAAAAACTCATCTTTCTCAGAAAAAATCCCAAAATTTCACCTTAACTATATATCAATGCTCTGATTTCAAAAATGAACTCCATTTTATAAAAATAATTTTCTAAGTATTTTTAAATTTATTTTTAAATAAAATCACTATGCACCGAAAATTCATTTTTTCGGAAAAAACCCCAAAAACTACCATAACATAATATCGATGCTCTGAGTTCAAAAATAAAGTCCTTTTTATAAAAATATTTTTCTAACTATTTTTAATTAAATTTTTAATTAAAAAACACTATTCACCCGAAAAAAACTAATACTTGAATAATAATTTATGAAACTGTTATTTAACCATTTTATTGAATCACATTACTTAATCAAGGTGCCTAGATTATTTTAAAACTTTCTTTAAGTGAGATTACTAATCCATTTGGTCATATTACTAATCCTAATCATAAAATCACTAATCATAATTTACTATTCATCAAAAATCAAGTTGATCTTATTAGACTCTAAATTTCGTACTGGACATAATTGTAGAAGACCATTTTTTGAGAATCATTACACATTTTAAATTATTTAAGGTTTACACAAACATTTTTTTTAAAATATCCTTTTGAAAATTCATCAAAAATATGCATACTATTTTTATCCAGTCATTTGAAAATTCATAAACATCATCATAATAAGAAATCCCAATTTTTATTTAAAACAAGGATTACACAAGGCAGTTATGGTCTCATTACATAGCCCCTTATAATACCAGCATAAGACCTAAGAGTAAGGTGTGCTAGGGTGATAGAATCTTGGGGCGGCTCAGTCAACATTGCCCGAGTAGTAATTTCTATCAGTTTGAACTTCTCGCGAAGACGATTCCGTTCTAGCTTCACATGATGATGTTCAGCTTGGATTTGGTCCAGAGCAAAGCCCAATGGTGCTACCTCCTTCCCAAGCTCTGTTAGATGGGCTTCGATCGGTCCAAGACTACTAGGTGAGGCCATCAAATCTTCTTTCTATAATAGTTAACCAAGATTACTTATATTTGGAGACAATAATCAAAATATTTTGTTCACAGTGGTTATATTGACCAATGGTCATATAACAGTCAAAACCCACTGGTCTCATTTTAATTATAATCATGATTATCAAATAAAACATTTTTTTGAGTATAAAAATAAAATAAAATAACACATGAAATTAGGGAACAAGATTTATTAAAAAATTCGGGCCGTTACAATCGTGATGAAATGAATAAGAAGCGATCAAGCTAGAAGGAAATGGGGAATAACTCATCAAGGAAGTCTAGAGCTAAGAAATGAATTTACCTTCTTGTGAAAAGCGATGTAAAAGGAATCCTATGGAATGTCTTGTAAATTAGCAGAAATGATACTAAGGTGGAATGTTTGGAAACATGACTTGAGAGTGAAAGAAAAATGATCTGAAAAATAATGAGATGTTGATGGTGAGATGCATTAACTATCATTAATTGGGTCATTTTGCTAATTATTGTCTGAATCTAGTTTCTCATGCAGGGATTCAACAAAATAAGAAGCATAAGGTTTCAGTAAAATCTTTTGAAACCACATTTGATGATGATGTACCATTAACTGAGGTGGTATCCGTACATTTCTTGTTTTTTCAAAATATACAAAAGAGTTTTTTGATTTAGAGTCTACACATTCCTTCATTTCTATGAAATTTTCTAAAAAATTTGGGAATTCAAGCTCATAAAATGATACCAGATATCATAGAAAAAACACTTAGAGAAAATATTTTGGCAAAAAGAAATTATAAGAATATTTCTGTCCTTGTCTAAGGAATGAATATAACTACAAACCATTTTTTCCACTAGTAGAGTTTGATTTTATTCTGGGTATGGACTAATTTTTTTTATCATAGTAAGATAGATTACTGAAAAAAGGAAGTTGTTTTTCAGAAGGATTTTTTGTTTGTGTTAAAGAATGAACACATACTATAATAACATATCAGGACGCTAAGAAACTGATAAGGGATGGAAATGAATGTTTTCATGCACATATTTGTTAATATTATAGACTTATCCAAATTAACGATATTCCATTTTTAAATGAATACTTGGATATTTTTCATGATGATTTCATAGTTTTATCCATAATTGAGTGGTTGAGTATAATATTGACTTAGTTCCTCATTCTAATCCAATTTCTAAACCTTCTTATCGAATGGACCAAATGGATTTTCTAGAATTTAAAACGAAGTGGCATTAATTATTAGATAAAGGCTTCATCCGACCCAGCACTTCACCATGGAGCACTCCTATCATGAATGTTAAGAAAAAAGATGGTTCAATGAGACGTTCATCGATTATTGAGCCTTGATTAACATTTTTGTTAAAAATCAGTATCCATTGATGCATATCAATGAATTTTTTGAGCATCACTAGGGAGAACATAATTTTCCGATGGTTAACCGGAGGTCGAGGTACCATCAGTTGAAAGTAAAGGATGAAGACATCACTAAGATAGTGTTAAATACTAGATATGGACATTATGAATTTTTAGATATGCATTTTTGGTTAACTAATTCCCCAGTGTTATTCATGGATCTTATGAAAACAATATTTCATGATCTCCTAGATAAGATTGTGGTTGTTATTATTGATGACATTCAAGTATATTATAGAAGTAAATAGAAGCATGAAAAACATATACGGGTTGTTTTCCAAACCATAAAAAAATATAGTGTATGTAAAATTGAGAAAGTTTGATATTTTGTTGAAACATATTTTTTTCATGGGAATATTTCCAATAAGGATTGAATAATAGTTGATCCTGTAAAAACATCAGTGGTTAAAGAATCCCAATTCCTAAAAATGATATAGATATTCGTAGTTTTATGGGTTTAACAGGTTATTACGGATGGTTTCTTAATAATATTCTCACTGTTATCAATCTCAATATCTATTTTAACATGAAATGGGGTTAAATTAGTTTTGATAGAAGAATGTGGTATTTGTTTTTATAAATTTCAGAAGAAATTGGTGAATGATCTAGTTTTGGAATTTCCTTCCCATAGTTTTGAGTTTGTCATTTGTAGTGATGCTTCATTGAAGGGACATGGTTGTGTTCTAATGCAGGAGGTTAATGTAATTGCATATGTTTCAAGGCAACTAATTCCTCATTAGTTAAATTATCCCACTCATGATTTGGAATTGGCAGCTGTGGTTTTTTATTTGAAAATTTTGTGGCACCATTTATATGGAGCCTAATGTAAAATATATACTGACTCTAAATGTCTGATGTATATATTAAATTAGAACGAATTAAACATGAGAAAGATAATATGACTTGAACTGATAAAGGATTATGATTTCACGATCAATTACCATACAGGAAAAGAAAACAATGTGGTAGATTCCATGAGTTGAAAACATCATGGGTCATTAAACATGTTACGTTTGGAAAATGATCCCATGGTTGATGATTTTATGAATATTGTCTTAGAAGTTGTCTATGTTTGGAATACATTTGTTTTCTTTTTGGTTTTAGTATAGTATTTTTTATCAAACAAAATTAAGTAAGTTCAGAAGGAAGACTGTGAGCTACAGAAAAATGTAGACTTGGTTAGAATGGTTATGTTTCCATAATTTATTCTTGATAATGATTTTGTTTTTAGATGGGGAAAAAGTTTTTGTCTGCCTTGTGATTCCTAGTTGAAGAAAGACATGATGTGTGAAGCTCATAGTTCTCCATTTTCAGTTCATCTTGGAAGTACTGAGATGTACAGAGACCATCAGATATATTCTTTGTTGGATGGAATAAAAAGAGATATTTCTAATTTTACTAGGAAATTCATGAAATGTCAATAGGATAATGTAGATCTGTAGTTACCAAACGAGATGCTTCAACCATCTCCAATTCTAGTGTGGAAATGGTAAATATATCCACCAACATTGTGGTGGGACAACCAAGGACTTCTCTAGGTAACAATGTGATTAGTGTTATTGTTAATCGGCTGAAATAATCAACTCGTTTTATTTCTATTCTTGATACAACGGCATTGGACCTGCATTCTCAATTATACCTTAAAGAGATTGTTTGTATACAAGTAGTTCCAAATTCCATTGTATCTAAATGAAATCCCAGATTCTCCTCTAACTTTTGGAAGGGGTTTCAAAAGTTGTTTTCCACAAAATTAATTTTTAGTACATCTTTTCATCCCCTATCAGATGGGAAGTCATAACGAATGATTTAGAATTTGAAGGATATTCTTAGAGCTTTTTCAAAGGAATATCAAGGAAGTTGGAATGAACATATTTTTTATTTGAGTTTTCTTATAAAAACAGTTTTCATTCCTGTATACAGATGGAACCTTTTGAGGCATTGTATGGGAAGAATTATCGAACTCAATATTTTAAGGATGATGTCGGGGAAAGGAAGTTGATGGGGACAAAACTAGTAGAGTATGTTGCTTAAAAAATATAGATGATCCAGCTGCACATGAGGACATCTCAGAGCATGCAGAAAAGTTTTGCAGATAACAGAAGGAAGGACATCTCTTTCGAGGTAGTTGACCATGTTTTCCTTAATATATCACCATATAAATGTGTGATGTGTTTCGGTAAGAATGTGAAGCTACGTCCATGCTTAAACGGTTATTTTAAAATCTGGGATAATGTTATAACAGTTGAGTATCGATTAGATTTGCCTCTGAAATGGTCTCTAGTACACAATGTTTTTAATGATTCAATGTTGAGGAAGTATGTGACAGATTTAACACATGTCATGATCCCAAAAGAAGTTTAGAAGGAAGGAAACCTTTCTTATAAAGATAAACAAGTTCAAATTTTTGATCGATGGGGATAGGTATTGGGTAATAAAGTAATCCACTAGGAAAAGGTTTTGTGGAGAAATTACCTAGTTGAAGAAGCGACATGGAAGTCTGAAAATGATCTGAGGGAAAGGTACGATCAATTTTTTAATGTGTAAATTAAATTGGGAGGACACATTTTTTATACTGTGGGGATAATGTAACACCCCACGAGTTTAAAAATAAATTGTATTCTTAAAATATTGTTTGATGTTTATATTTAAAACTATCCTTTAAACATAATTTCGAAGCTTCTATGTTCTGAATTTTGAAAAAACAATCATCTACAATTGTGTTCTGTTATTTATTTGGAGTCTGAGGGGAAATTGTTTTGGTGAATAGTAGAATTCCATTATGAATAGTAAAATGACCCTAATGAATAGTAAATTGTAATATTATTTTATTTTCTTATGTATTTAAGATAATAAAATCTTGGTAAATTTTTCAATGTGATATAAAAGCGATTATAGTATTAAAATTGTTTATTTTTTATATAATTATGATTTTATTTTCAAATTAAATTAATAATAGTTAGAAAATTATTTTCAAAAAATGGAGCTCCTTTTTGACATCTACACGTCAAAAAATGATATGGGAAAATTTTTGAGATTTTTCTTATACATGTGTTTTTTCGGTGAATATTGAAAATATAGATTTCTGTTTCAGTGTATTAATGACATAATTAATGATGTAATAACAATTTAATGATATTGTTAGACTTTTATACAATATATTAATATGTAAGGAATGCTAAGTGGAAAATACCTTCTAAAAATATCAGGGTCATGCCCATGGTTTTGAAAATACCACTAATCTGGTGTCCCTTGGAAATTAATTAAATATTACTCCACTTTTGCTATTAATACCAATAAATTCCTTCATTAAATTCATTCTCAATTCCTCATCAACAAAGCTCTTTCTTTATTACCTCCCTATTAGTCCACCAACAGTTTCGTCTGGCCACTAAGGTCCTAACCATCATGTTCTAGGGTCACTCTACAAGGTAAATAAATTCTAAATTTCATTATTTTTTCCATTCAAGTTCTCTTCTATGTGGTATAACATTCAAATTTCCATATGACTCATTTAATGATGGGTGAACCTTCTCCCCTATATTTTTAATATTTTCTATAACCATTTTTCATAGCCGTTAGGCTGTCAATTTTTTTTAAAGCATTTCACATTTATTATTTTATTTTGTGTTTTTTATTTTCTTATTATATCCACATCTACTCTTACCCAAGAGGCATGAATGCACCCGAAATTATGTATAATATGGATGTTGTCATGTTCATAGAAAATCCATCATCATTCTTCTCTCCTCTCCCACTTTTGAAGTAATCAAAACATTGTCTATGGTCGGTCATATTACCAACATCATGGATGGTGTGATTTCAATTTGAATTAATTATTTCATGTCTGGTCATGAAGCCATATTTATGGTTGAACTAGGTTATAATTTATGTATAATTTATCATCCATTGTTCTGGAATTATTTTAAAAGTCATGGTATTAATTTATAAGTCAAAATGAGGTCGTTATTATCAATGAACAACTAAAATGATTTAAAAAACATCATTAATATTTTAACTTATGAATCATCCTTATATAAAACATCAAAATGATAAATGGAATAAATTATGATACTGGAAATATGTAAATACCTACCCATTCTAATTCTCGTGTTTCACATCCAATCAACATTAATATTCATCATGAATCAATCATGGAAAACATGTAAAGAAACCACCCCAAAACAGTTAAAGGGACAAAACACTAACAAATAAAGGGTGAAATGATCTAACAAAATTATAATATAAGATATTATTAAGATGGAAATGATTCTATAAGATATTAGCAACCCCCTTTTACCAATTATACATGATTTTTAAACAGAATTTATGTTAGAAGAACCTAATTTAAGGGAATTCATAAGAAAATTTATATTAATTAGGTTTATCATCTTCTTTATTCATTATGTGGTATTAATATTATTTGTATGATATATCTTGATTATTTTATGTTATTTTTTTTTATTTATAGTGTATGTAAATATTCCACCCCATTCTATTAATTCTCTCTCCAATTATATTTTAAGGTTCTTTCCTTTTATAATCTTTTGAAAACTCTCTTTAATAAATTTCAAATGGATTGTGCTTTTATGTGTATGGCATGAGTAGTTTCTATTGACATAAAGATACCTTATTACCATGATATTTTATTTGGACATTATTTATGTTGGGTTGATCCAATTATATCTTAGGATATGTTTGGTTGAGCCCCTTTATATATCCTGATATGTAGGGTCGAGCCCATTATAGCTCAAGATATGACAGGTGAGCCCCAGTAAAGCTCTCCGATACATTGGGTACTCTTGATATGGAAGTTTACCAAATGGTAATTCCATATATAAGGGTTAATTTAAGAGTAATATGGTATATATGTCCCATTTAAACAACATGATTACACTATGCATTTGAGTTTTTATGATTTGGTTTATATTGGTTATTATGTTATCACTTGACTAACACTTTATATATTTACATTTTTTTATAGTTTTGTACTCATCCATTGTTTTTAAAATGTTTTTCACAGGATATAAGGATGGGTAAGAGAAATTTGGGATTCATGATGTTTGATATGGAGTGTTGTCAAAGAAATAATGATTTATGTTTTAAGGTCTTAAATTTTTTTTTAAAATTGAAACTACGTCTAAGAGATTCTACTTTGTATGAATGTGTGATGTTATTTATGTAAGTTATCATAATTCTTTAAAACACTAGACCTGAAAATATCCTCAATGTGTAAAAATTTATGTTCATTTTTAGCATTCAAATATTAGGTACCTTTATAAGGTCAGGACCTTATAGGCAAGGTGCATATCTTTGGTCACATCCTATATGAGGAACGAATGTTAGTGGACCTAGAGAACGTTGCGGCTGTTGTTTCATGGTAGAAAGTCAATGTTTTTTATCCAAATATTGTTGGTCTTAGTATTATAATAATTGATTTTCATATTATAATATTATATCTTGGAATAACCTCCTTTACCTTTTACCAAGAGGGGAATCATGCATGAATTTTCTGAAGCATGTAAGGATGCTTCCCAGGAGTTGAAGAAGTTTTAAAATAATGCATTGATTTTGATCGTACCAATGGTGGGGGAGTTTAATATCATTTTTTGGGAGTCATACATGATTGGACTTGGGTACATGTTGACGTATATTGATTGATTCATGGAATATTGATCCAAATAGGTGAGGCCACATTAACGAAATTATCCTACAAACAATCTCGTGTTTTCCATGGAGGTTTATGGAATGGCATCTTGAAGAAATTCACTACATTGTGATTGAAATATTATTAATGAAAACTATTTTATTTAAAATAAATCTTCTCAAAAAGGATATTATTCTCTAGATTTAGATATGGGTTGAGTATATAAATATATTTAACATCATTATCAGCTATACACAATGGAATGGAATGAGTGTGTCTGATAAATTGACTAAAATTCATATACTCATGGAGTTCTTGAGTCTAAATGTAAGAGGCGGGCGGTGGATTTTTTTGATGTAATGAATATAAAGGCTAAGAAGGGACATGAATAGATGAATCTTATGACATTATTTTTTATGTACAAAAATGTCAACTGGATCAAGGAGTGGTATTATCCATATCCCTAATGTTTATACATGACTAAAATCTGGAATGGTGTGAAGACACCTTCCTATTGTACCATTTATCAGGATGATATCATCTATGTTTGGGGACTTGTTTTGTATGATTATATGTATGTGATATGAGATGATGAGTTAATTTCATTCATCAAAGTGTGTAGTTCACCATTGTTTAAACAAGATGTATTGACATCGTTGGAGATTGAATTGGTGGTCATGAATGAAAATGGAGATTGCATGTTTTGTGACATAATGCTACACTTTTTAGTAGGTGAAGGCTAAAAATCAAGGACATGATGGTTTATTTAAACTATTTACCATCATTAAAAGTATTTTGGATGATGTTTCCATATAACTTCATAAAGAAAATCTGGGGGCCCCATGAAATAATGATGTTATTACTTTGATTGCATATAATTTTACAACAGTATCCAATTTCAATTTAATTTTGTAAAATTACATGGTTGATAAATTGGGAGACATGTATGTTAGAAAGATACTCAATTTTCATAAGGTTCTATAGAGTATAGTTTAATATGTTGATCAATATTTTCCTCAATATTCTAGAATGAGTTTTAGAAGTTGTTGAAAACTCAATTCCTTTAGAGTAAATCTATTCTCCCATAGATAGATAGACAATCAGAGCACACAACTCCAATATTGGATGAAATGTTGTGGGAATGCATCCTAGACATTGGGTGATCTTGGCGGAAACACATAGATATTGAAACATTCTCGTATAAAAATAGTTATCATGAAATAATTTATATAGAAAAATATTATAAATTTTATAGTAGCTCATGCAGATCACATTTATATTAGATAGCAATGGTAAAGTCCGTGTTATTGAGGATATTTATCATGAATGAGATCTGAATACATGATCTCATTTTCATAAAATGTATGAATACATTCCATATTATAAAAATATACTTTTTTGGTCAATTTATTCATTGTTTTTGAGTTCATAAGGGTTGATCATGTTTTCCTTCAATGATATTTGGGATTAGGTCACCATCAAATTTGGATGGAGGGAATGTTATCACCAATGATGAATGGACCATAAGTGAATATAGAGAGGGTTATACTTGTGGAATATATAATTTCTCTTCAATAGATTTATTAATATATGGATGATGTTTTTTACGTGTCATATCTTAAATAGTATCTCCATGATCTTTAGAAAATGATAAACATTGATGATGTTGATAATGAGGTTGATGCGTCCTCTTCGGATAATCTAGTTCAAATTATAGATTTTATTGACAATGTGTTTCGAGGAACAATAGTGTCATTATTATGGGTCATGATATAATATTATTGTGTTCAAGAGGAATGACAGAAGATGGAAACCAATATTTGGGACATGTGGCCTAACATTTTCACCATGGATTTATAGTAACACTTGAAATTTTACTTGTGGATTATCATTTTTTAGTTGGGGAGATTTTAAGGTGATAATATTTCTAGATATGCGTCATAATCATTCCATGTATCTTTTTACCCAAGATTTCATCTCTTTTTTGTTTAGTCCTATCATGGGTACATTGTAATTATATTTGGAATCCATTAGATGGTTTTGGGAAATAAACGATTGGTGCATAGTTTTCTCATACCACGCGGTCACCTATAGAAACAATGCACCATGGGAGATATAACAGGATTTCAAGGTTGGTGAATGGTTATAAAAAATTGGGAAACCACCAAAGAGAATCTCAACACCATAGATAATAGGGATTCATAGTTTTTCTAAACTTTTTTCCTTATCTAAAAGAATATTCTATAACTTTTAGATATTGAAAAATTAATTAAGAATTCTTGAACTCCTAGGTTTTCATCCCAAATCACACCACTTTTAAAATATGAATTTTCTAACTCTTTGAGTATTAATAGTGGATTCCATATCCTCTTGAACCCATACATCTATGAATTGATTATCAAATAGAAGGAATCATCCTCTCTCAGGTAAGTCGATGATTATTTGACTATATTCCAATCTCTCCATTATTTTATTCCCGTTAGAGGGGTTGTAATTCTTATGTTTTTGATGTCATTGATCTAGGCTCTAATGGAGCATTTTTCATGGATATTTATCCTTGTTTTTTATCCTAGATCTTCTTCACCATTATGATTTCGACTCATCTAATTGAACTATGGAATATATTTTTGAGAGAATGTTTCAATGATCATATAGTTGGTCATCAATTAATTAATATCCATTTGATGGTAATGATTTTTATTTGTAGTTTTACATTTATATTTCAAAGATCATGAAATTTATGTTAAATTAGATTATATAATTCAAATACCATTAAAATATGATACTCATCCCAAATCCCACTAGATCTGTTGGAGATTAAGGGACTATGTATGAAAGAACCCAATGGTGTGTTCCCCGTTTCCATGAATTTAAAATTATTGAAAAAAATTGGGATTAAAAGTATATAAATTTATTCCAATAGTAATTGTTTTGGCATCATGATTTTTTATGATTATTTTTATTAATATGAAAATGTTAATGAGATGTGACATGATTAGTGATATTTATATTAAATTGTAATGCTGTAAAAATAATTTACACATGTTTTTAATTATTGATAACATATTCATTGATGTTGAACCTTGATATATGTATATTAAATTAATAATAATGTGGAGAGGGAGTTGGACTAATGCTCTATGTTCCCTTGTTTTATAGGCTACTACCCTATTCCCCGGATTCATGTATGTGAATTGGTGTTCGAATAATTCTCTATGTACTAGATATTTTTGTGAAGGACTAAGGCTCGATGTACCCATATTATTGCTATTGGACTGATGCTCCATGTGGAAGAGATAATATTTCTAGACTAATTCTCTATGAATTTATGATAATGCTAGATGGACTAATGATAATAGTTACATAATTAAAATTGGAATTAATCTAAATAATGAAATATCATAAAATTATAATGTATGATATCCTAGTGGTGTATGGTTGATACATTGGCATCAGACTAAGTGCGTATGATTGGTTTTTGTGTCTCCATAAAACCGAGGGCCAGTGTTCTTAGCTAAATAATAATAAATATGAAAATGTTATATTTTATCATTCAATATTGTATTCATTCAACAAATACATACATTTTTTATTGGATATTTCATTAAAAACCATTGGTGGTAGTGTAATGGGTCATACAAACACCCTAATCGGGTAGTCATTTGGTACCCGAATAGACTTCATTTTTTCCAGTTAGGACAAGGGAAAGAGATCAATGATAGATAGATAAGATAGTAATATAGTATGGATAATGGTTGAGGGAATGGAACATGGTGTCTAGACATTCATGATTGTTGTAGGGGTGCCATATTTTTTTGATTTCCATTGACACATTATACATACATGGCATGAAATGTCTATTAAATTTTTTATGGTAATTTTTCCTTTTTGGGATTCATCATGTGATGTTTCATTTTTTATTGTTTAATGTTAATTATACTATCTTTGTTATTTATCAATTTTATTTCCTCTATTTTAATTCATCGATGAAGTGTTTCCAGTATCCCTATGATATATTAGACCCATTTTTTTATTAGTTTTATTCTAGAATACATATAGACACACCAAAAGAGATGTAACAAATAGGATTGGGGAACCAGATCCAAGCATTAGCATGCTCCACCATTGATGGAACATCAAATACAACAAAAAAATATATATCATTTTGATTTTTTTATTCCAGAACATTTACTAAAATATCTTAGAATTATTTACCTAACATGTACAAGGGTTGATACTAAGGGTATAATCTCTCCACTGATATTATTCATACCGACACTAATAGTTACTAGAATACTAAATACATGGAGGAATGTATGAGGCAATGTGACTATCCAACAGGGAACAGGTGCTTTAGGTCGGGGTTTTATAACACAGAATCAGATGTATGATTAATTTTTTTTATTTTTGACTAACATAGGATATGGTAGAATTGTTATTTCTATGTTGGTGTTGAGTAGAGATTTTTTAGGATCATAATCATCTCATCTAAAATGAAACATAAGTTATCAATGATGATATTTTTGTTTATATTATACGAGACATTATATGTATTCATTATTCAATACTAGACATTTAGTTTCACATTACATATATATAAATTTTGTTTTTGTATACTTGTTCATTAATTTAATTCAATGATTGTGATAATTTTCACTATATAATTTTAATCATTAATATATGACAAATTTTTTTTCCATTGTACAGTGATTCACTTATACTAGAATTTTATAGATGAACATGATCATGCTATTATATTGTTATATATATACATGTGGATTAGATACTCAAAGTAGATGGAGAACCTTTTTTTCTTTTAGAGGTCAATACCATTGTTCAAGGGTATACTCAATGTAGAACATTGTTGGATCCAATATAATGGTTAAAATAGGTCTTCATCAGATGGATTTAGATGGTTAAATGTTATATTGTGATTTCAAAAAATAATCCATGAAGACTTTTGATTGCAATTTTCTGGTATTTCTAATGAGTATGCTCTCATACCACCATAATTAAATAATTAATATATTCCCCAACTTACTATTATTTTGGAAATGGTGATTTAGATAGAAGTGTAATTTCATAAGGGAATATTTTTTATTATACCGGTTTATGGTGGAAAGATCAAGAAGGCCATGACCGATCATTATTGGGACTTCCTACACACTCTAACAATGGTTTCTTAGGATACTAGTGGATCAAAGGATGTAGAGTTCTGTCAAGATATTATTGAGTGAATTTTCATGTTATTGTAGACTCATAAAGAGGGAGACTATTTCTAGAATCCTTCATGTTACAAAAAACAACTAAGAGAATGTGGGCTTCTATGAATCAAGATGGAAGAGGAGATGGTATTACATGTGTGACATTCATGTTTATTTTTATTGAGATATATTTTGATAAAATGGTGATGCCGGTACATGAGTAAGAGATCATGGTGTTATATTAGGGTTCTATGTATGTCTCTGTGTAATCTTCTTGATTGATGAAGTTTTTTTGTTTTTATCCTTTAATTTATTTGAATGTAAAATGGAAGGAGTAAAATTTCGAGATAGGATATAGATTTGATATCAAACATTAGGTTAGGGGATTTGACATGATTATATTGAAATATGTGCTTCAGAAGGTCCTGTATATTAAGAATTTATTAACGGAGGACACAGATGTAGGATAACTTCTATCCCACACTAGACCTGTTTCAAAATTATTCACTAATATGGGATACACATCTAGTACTAGGAAGTGGGTGTAATATATGGAGTTATATGGTATTAAGAATTCATTACATTGCATGATATCCTTATTATATTCAGATGATTCTATATTGTGCAACAATTACATGAGAAGGGGTAATTACAACAATTTTTTATGATATCGTTAGTGTAATTATATAATTATGTATGGGATTTTCAGATTTATAATTTTTTCATTAGTGATTATCAACAAATTATTGTAATATTTGGGAAATCTGTGAGTGGAGTACGTTAAGAGAGTATGAACTCTTCCCCACCTATAGTGACTCCGAGGATGGGTCATGGAACCAAGACATGTCATGTTTATATAATAGATCAGACTCTATATGATAAAGGTTATATGTTTTCTATTTTTTGAGTTATGATCATGTGAACTTATGTGTTTTTTATACTTTATATGATATTGGTTCTTCCCATTCCTTTATATATTTATTATTTCTTCATTGACTTGACTTACTAGTTATGTTTTGTTCTGAGTTATTTATTGGGACTGAATTTAGGGCATCATTATTTATGAAAAAATATATTATCATCAATTACATTTGAATAAAAATGTTGGAATTCATGAATATGGAGATTAAAAAACATCAATTTGACTCATTTCATTTATTTTTTTCCATGTTATAAGAAAATATTTATTGTTATTGTAGAAGTGTTTCGTTTATGTCACATAAGGGAGGGAAGTATAAGAAGGTATGAGAATGGAAGCTAATAGGATGCAGTGATTATAAAAACATGAGTTAGTTTGGGGATATCAGAAAAAATATGGGTAGGTCTTTTTGTGTATGATCAAAAGAATCCCACATATATTTTAATCTAATGTTTTAGCTGCATCAAGATATATTTCTAGATGACTTTATAAAGAATCCACCTAATAGTGGTGTTGAATTTGAAATTTTTCATGTGAGGGGCTATTTTATAATTTAGATAACTTCTTATGATATTGTTCTAGATGGGTTGATGGATATAAAGGTATAGCTTTTGGATGTAAAGGAAATGGATTTTATCATTTTATATACATCACCATTGGATGAATCTATCATTTTCACAATGATTAAAGATGATAATAATTTACTCTACATTGACTATTGAATTATAAATAATGTCATGTGAAATGGATATAAAATTTTTTAGTATTGGGGATCTCTTTGTTTAGTTGTGAGGATCAAAATTCTTATCTAATATTGATATATGACCAAAAAATCACCATTTTTATTTTAGAGAGTATTTCATATAGTATGATGTGTTTTAGATTAGGTATGAGATATATGGTTACATGATAAAGCCATCTTGATGGATGAATACATAAAAATTGTACAAGGATCTTATAAAAAAACCTACCCATATAATGGATCATTTAACCTAGAGTTATTTGATAAAATCCCAATCAACTAATTGACCTCATCGCATCATTCCATAATTCCTGAGATATTCATGATTTCAAGCCATTCACATCCTCACTTTTTTAATCCAACGAATTATAAATTTTTTATTTAGTATTTCTAATTATTGGGTAATGTATTGTCCATGATAGGCTTATACATGGACCTAGTAAGATTAGTATTAGTGATTCCATTTCTCAGAAAGCTTATTGGCCATAGATTTTTATTTATTTTTAGATTATCCTAAATATTATGGGTTTAGGGGGAAAGCATATATAACCACTCATCACGAGTCACAAGGCCATACATGACCCAAATGAAAAGATGAAATATCACAAATAATTGGACTTGAAGATTCTATACCCGAATACACATAAAACAACCCCTCCCAAACATCTAAATTATTGATGGTTTATAGCTACCCATATATGAAGTCAAATTGGATATAATTTATTTGGGTAGATATGCATGGTGTATGGATCCAATGGGAATTTCCATACCTTTTTATTGTCCCAATCATCTTAACTCAGATCTGGTGGTTGATACTTTCGCTAAATCCTCTTCGGGGCATGTTAATGTGTGGTCTTCCCAGGCTACTTCTTGGACTCTATTGGATCAAGGTCCCCTTGGCCCGAAGGCCATTTGTGGTAAGAAAGCCTTATGGCTCAATAGAATTTGATCAACTTAATTTACGATGTCCCAATGGCCTTGGTGTCCTAATGGACCTATTATTCATATGACCAAAATAGTGGCATGATAGGCTAAACCTGATGAATAGATTCATTTGAAAAAGTACCACACCATACTTGTTACAATAATGAAAAAAATACTACTAAGGTGAACAGAAAATTGACTTGCACCCAGATTTCATCCATAGAACTGGATTAAGATTACGAGATATTAGGATTTATTTCCACATCATTACCTCCCATAGGAAAAATAAATAATACATGTATCATTTTTGTTTACTCAAAAAATAATTATGTCCATTTGGATATAAGAGGATGTCCTGGCGGAATTTTGGGATGGTTTTCCTAGGTTTTTGAGTAGTGGTGACACTGTATGGGTGATATTCAAATAAATTATATTGTCTTGACATTATGTTTGTATAAGTGAGACCCACTCCATATACAAGATGGATTATTTTAAAGTTTGAGATATATTATACATATTTGGAGTTACATTGAATGTAGTATTGGATGGAGAATCAATTTTTCATTTACAATTTTTATTGGTTTTTATTATGATATAGGGATAAAAATACGATTTAATAGAGTGTAACATCCATAGACATATAGGTAGATGATTATAGTAGATGATTCTGGTATATGAGCTTATTCTCGGAGTTTTTAATTTATAGTTTGGTGGATATTGATATAGTCGTGCATATATGGTTTATTTCTCGTAAAAATAGTTAATAGGATTCAATTTAGATGAATCCTTTTTGGAATAATTAATGAATTATATATCATTAACTTAATTTATGGAATGATGCTAGTGAGGATGATTTTTTGGGGCCTAACATTGTACATGTGATAGCTGATTGAGAGAACATGATTCAAAATAGGTTTATTGCATCGTCGAGTTAGGAATATCTAATTTCAAACTATAGGAGGAGCCTTTTTGTTATTATATATGTGAACATGTTTTTTGAGACAGGATACTCAATTTATCCACCTATATTTTTCAAAGTATTGGAGATAGTATCATGTAATGTTGGACACTTTTAGATCACCGAGAGATTTTGAAAAGTAAAATTGTATCATGTTATTAATAATCTCTCCCAATGTATGTTTGATGTCTTTCATGTGTCTCATCTTAAACGGTAAATAGACGATCATACACATTTCATCAATTGTTAAGATATTTTAATTTAGTCTAATACATCATATGGTGAGCAACCAATGTAAATTACGGAACAATGTGAGAATATCCAACAAGAGAAGACAATTCCACTTATCCATGATATTAATTAGTTTTGATGAATAAATGATGATATGTGGGAGTGAGATGATAATGTTCATTATTAGTGGTAGAATATTTTTCATTATATCACATGATCGTACATCCCAAGGATGATATATTATTTGGGGAGGGGATAGTAAAATCCACTATTTTTTTGATGCATTGGAATTTTATGTTAAACAAATAATCTAATTTTATGAAGTTTTTTCTCTAAAATGTGAGCTTTTGATGTTGGTTATTAGGATACAGGGTGTATCAGGATAATTGTTAAATAGTTGGAGCTTAACCATTATATTGTGGCTTAAAAAAAGGCAACTATATTTTCAGTGAGGAACCACCATCTTGTCCAAGGGTGAGTAAAATTTACCCCATGGGTTATAACATAACAAAAATTTTCAAATACATTATGAAACAATAATGAATCCCAATAGAATATTTAATGTTGTAAACATAATCTCTTTATTTGTGGCCCTCATATTTATCTAACATTGGATCCCCTTCATCAGAACAATAAGAAATTGATTTATATTTCATTTTTCTCCAGACATATTCCAAAACAATTATTGTATTTTAGTTAGAAGAATTGATATAAATTAGATCTATGAATTTAATGAAGTTATAATGGTGAATATTCATTCTGTTCTTAGGTAAATTGTGGATCTATAATGTCATTGATTTTTATTTATTAAATCTAAATCTACCATGGAAAAAATTCTATGAATTTTTGTTTCTGGATCTTCCTACTAGTCATATTCTTGTGAATGGATTGACTGTTGAACTATAATATATTGGTGATTTTTTTAATAAAATTATGGGAGATTTTCTACTTGTAAATTACTACATCCTTGACTAGATATAGAAATATCATTAATGGTAGATGTTTCTTATTAATTTCCCTTGACTCGATCATCATTAGAATCCCTCCTTATTGAACCTATATTCTTATGATTTATTCTTAAAAAATTGGTATTTTTTCTTGAATTAAATTCCATCTTCTAGAATAATTGATTAATTAAATATTTTTTCTTTAATCAATAACATTTGTAGTGAATTTTATTTCCATACTTTAATATAACTTTGAATTTGTACCATTTATAGTCTCTATAATGTATTTGATTCTCGAATTTCATTTATGTGATTGAAAATTCGCAAATATTCCATTAAATGATCCTTTTAAATAATAGTAAGCCCATTTTTTGTATCATTGACATGAGAGTATATTCTTAATGGGTGTGTTATATGTTTTATTCTATAATATTTTTTTAACATTGGAGTTCTTATACAATAACATTATTGTATGAAGTTTCTATCTAAAATAGGAATTTTATGTGATTCATTCATGAAATGTTTTATTATGAGAAATTACCCATTCTTGTTTTCAGTTCACATGTGGTTGTGGGAGTGTCCTTGATACCTTATATGTTTTGATCATATGATTTTAGTGTACTTTATTAAAAAAAATTATTGTTATACCGTATTTTTACTTGTGGCACTGCATATTACATATGGTATTGGATATCTTTTGGGACCTTACAATAAGTATTAGGATGATTAGGATTCATATATTCAGCTTCACGACCCCTTAGAGGGAGAGCATGATGTCATGATTATGGACATATACTATGGATCACATGATGGTATGGTTCAAATTAGGAACATGTTTGTTGGAATGGGAGTAGACCACTCATGGAAATTGAGAGTTTGTCGAATTAGGAATAAATTTGGTGAAGTCCATATTGGGGTAGTGTATTTTTCAAATTAAATAAAACATGTTAGGGGAATTAACATAATCGTATGATAATAACCACCAACTAGGTGTGGTCTTCATGGTTCATAATAATGAACATCATCAGGGATGGGATTGTATATTTACCTAAATATGGAACTTAGAATGATAGATATTTCCATCCTTATAGTAATTGTACAAAAAAATGTGTGTTCAAGGTTTTTGATGAATTTTATTGTGCATGGTGAATTGAACATTTTGTTGTTACGTGTCTATTTATGCGTTCAATTATGTCATGAGATATAAAATTATATATATGTTCACTTCTGATAAATAAAACTTAGTGGTGTCCTACTAGGTTATTTACTCACACAATTCATGGGAATATCAACTACTTTGTTGATTTCATGACCAGATATTTTGGAAAGGGAATGGACTATATGATAGCGAGTTATGGAGACAGAGGCAATAAGTTTGAGGTGTTAACTAGACATATTACAGACATTGGATACTATACTTATTTTTCATTCATCATATATATAAATTATTTTGGATTTCAATATTGGGATACGATTTATTAATTTATTATATTTCATATATTAAAACTGATAATATTATTTATTCATTATTTTTTAATCATTGGATAAATATTTATGTATATTTTTTGATAGTATTGATTATATATGTATAGTATCCCCATTGTAGGACTTCGGCGCATCATAGCTAGTCAGAAGCCATCTGTACATGGGGAGGTGAACATGACATCATGTGATTCTATAACTAGGACCTGGTCATCCTGGTTATGGAATTTATGACATAAACTATTTTTATATATATTAATGTTAATGAAGTATATTTATATCTAATGTATATATAAATATTACAAAAGCTGAATTCAAGTTTTTTCTTTTAGCTTTCTAATTTTGAATGACTATACTAATGACGATAATATTTTAATCATATAATTAATTGGTTCAATAATATTTTTATCATGGAAATTAATGATATAAAAAATTCAAACTATTCCAAGAATATGATCCTTTTTTCAAACATTGTAAGGAGTTGAAGGAATCCAATTCGTGTTAAATCATCCACTTGGTAGTCAACATAACACACAAACAATGGTTTTGCTTATAATAATGTATATGGTACATGATTTAAAAACTATAATACCAATTATATAGTAACATTATAGTACATAATTGATACAATAATATTTTGTTATTCTTTCAAGAGGTAATGTGAATGAATATAATTAAAGAGAAAATACAAGTAGTTGATTATAATCACCTTAATGTCTTGTATTTTTATTGGACGCGTTCATAAATAGGTATTCTATATGGTAAGTAACCGTGAACTAATGAATATGAATGTTGTGGAGGGTTCTAAGAGGATAAATGTGTGAATTTATTCAAGAATATATTTGAATGTGATGTGAGCCATGAAGTTGTTGATATGATTCCCTTTTATTAGTGTTGTAAAAGGTAGTTTTTGGAGTGACACTAAAACTTTCAAAAAATGTAAGGTTAATATTCATGTTTATATGAAAAAATGGAAAAAACAGAAGTGAGAAAGAGTTTTGTTAAAAAAATCTCTCAACTACTACATTTCAGTATAATTTGAGTGTTTTATTTATTTTTCATTTAGCTTCTGTTTTTCTCTAGAAGATGACTTTTACCATTGTAATTAAATTTTAAAACATAGTTAATAATATTAAATAAAAAAATTAATATTATAAATTTGAAAAAAATTTATATATCTTATTTAATTTTAAAAAAAATTATAATAAATTACTAATTGTGAAAAAAATTATTTTTCATATTAAATTCACTTAGTCAAACAACAAATATTATTAGAAAAATAATATTTTAAAGAATAAAATTTATATATAAGTGAAGATATATTTTCTATTTATTATAATTAAATATATTTATTTATTATAAATAAATAATCTATATGATTCTTCAATAGAAGTGAAAAACCAAATGTGGCTTGGAAATTTTTTTATTCAAAAAATGATTGAATACAAATTTTGAATTAACATAATTTTTTAATTTTTGAAAAACAATTACATAGTTAACATATATAAAATAAATAATTTTCTTCTAAATAAAAAATTTTATAAATAAGAATTCTTTATAAATTTATAGTACATTATTATATATTGGTAAATCAATTCAAATTAAATGTGTCATGAAACCATATTATTCAATTAAAAAATAACCTTTCTATAGAAAACTGAGAATTTTCAGTTTATGGATTTTGATATGAGGAATTAAAAAATTAATATAATATTTATTAATTTTAATTTAAAATATTTTTTAATTTGTTTTTGTTTAAAATCATTAATTACAATTGAAAAATTATTTTAATTATGAAATGAAATTCCGAAAATTTAGCTATTTTTATTCTTATTTAATATCAATAAACCAAAAACATTGATAACAAATTATTAATATAAAACACAATTTATCTTTAATCATATTTTTCATGGAAATGAATTTTTATCTCATAAAAGAACATTATTTTTGGAAAATTCTTTCCTAAAAATTAAATTTGATTTGAAGTAATTATAGGTAAATTAATTTAATTCCATTTATAATAAATATATCATATATATATATATATTAATGTATTTTATCCTTTTTATTCCCACTAAAAAATACATAGTTTTTAAATTTCCACACTTCAATATTTATAATTTATCTAAATCTATCAATGATTTTTCTAAGAATAAAGTTGAATTATTAACATTATATCAATCAAATTTAATTCATATAAGGTGAAATATATATTATATGTTTAAGGTTCTACATTATCCTTATCTTTTTCAATTATTTCCTCAAAATATGACTCATAAGACCACATTAATTTCTATTAGAAATTCATAATTAACCATCCACTACTAGATAAACTTGGGTTTATTTATGATATGAAATGAGATTTATCCATATGAAAAAAACAATATATTTTATTTATAATGAGAGGAAACCCAGTCCTAATTTTATTTATAATTGTATTACCATCAAGATCCCAATGAAATGAATTCAATGTAACCATGAAATATATTTATATGACAATAATAATATATGGGGGTTTTATTTTTAAATTATCAACCCATATTTCTTCAAAATGTTCATAACATAATACTATAAAAAATATAGAGTTAAATTATTTTATATAATTTATTAGTAGTTGTTTTAATAGGTTTTCATTCTTAATATAGTTGTTTTGACTATCTCCATTTCTTCTACTCGTATCGGAACATTTTGTCATAAAATGCCAAACTATCTTTCCGTTAATGTAATTAATATTTTAGATATTCTCTTTTCCAACTATGTGTAATTATTATGACCAGATAATATACACATATATGATTTAACCATACAATTGATAAAATTTACTCCATGTATCATCCCACATTTTTTTCTAGATTGAAAATAAAATATTTTTTCCATGCATCTTGTTCAGTAGTGGATATCTCATCAAACACCATATTTATCTTACTTAGAGTGTGTTGGATATCAAATATTTTCATGTTTTTAATCATATTTCATGATAGATTATTGGAAATAATCATACATGTTCTCATTATATTTCACAATCAATTGTGTTCTTCGTTGATGAAAAATATATATCATTCTTCACATCCATTCTTCCTCATAGATATAAACATTACTAAAAAATTAATTTTACTAATAATAATTTTAAGTGAATTATCATAAAAACCATAGAAATATTTTACCTCATGATTTCATAGTTTATAACACTGTCACGTTAGAATATTTTTCTTATAACTCATATTTTATCAGACATGGTTCAAAGTTTATTAAAATTGGTTATATATATATTTTTCGAATATCCTGTGTTAGAATTATTTGGTTTATCTTATCATTATTAACATAATAGAAATATATACATCTCAAACAACCATTAACAAATTAAAATTATTTTAAAACCAATTATCATTGAACTATATTCTCTAAAAATATCTCTTATACTTCCTAAAATGGAAATAATAATTCATAAAAGCATTTTCTAGTGTTTGTGTATACATTAATAAAATACATTCTATAACATACCATTCTCAAAACTATATGGATCTATACGACAATAAACCTTAAAAATATTTTTTATTATTTTAAAAAATAAATCTATATTGAGTAGCCGGATGTTTTAATCATTAGATCACTTTGTCACGAGCTTGAAAATATAAACTGTAATAGTAATGAAATTATAAACTTCACTAAAAATATTATTGACCACTATTAAAAAATGAATTTTAATTCAATCAATATTATCATACTCACTGTTATTAAAATCAAATAACCATTTATTTCCTCAAAAAATTAATATTATTTTAAATAAATTCGTTATCGATACCATAATCATGTATTCCAAAATAGTTTTCATAAAATATATCTTTTCATTAAATCAATTTTCAAGGAAATTAATAGAATTTATTATATTATTTGATATCTTCAAAACAAAATTACTAAGGAATAATCCTTATATGTTTTATATAATCCTATTAAGTACAATAATATATAATTTCCCAAATACATATCACTCTCTAATGAGAATACCTAAGAGTTTCATTATTATTCTAAATAATAATATATATACCATATGAAATATTATGAAACTAAATTTTTAATTGATATTATATTTATAATAAATTTATCAATTATTTAATTATAATAATTATTCATTTATATAGTGTAGTGGTTTCTGGATAAATGTCTTCCCAACTTCATTTTTGGGATCTAATTACAACAAAATAAAAAAACAAAAAAAACCATTATGATAATATCCATAATATATATGTGATAAAATAATTCAAAATATATCATTAATTATGAAACATTTTATTTTAGAATATGATGTTTCCAAATAAACTTATGATGCCTCGTTATTAAATAATTTATTATATATAACCAATTTTCTATTAGTTTCTAAAACCAAATTAGATAACATCATCATTAAATCAATCATAATGGATCATAAAGTGAATTTGATAAACCTAAAAATATCCCCAAGGATGGTATCACCCGGTTCGCAGTCTTTAGGCTCCACATTATCTATCAGAGTATTGATTGAGTAAGTTTTCAAACATGATGTTTTTTGGTGATTAACCCTACTCACATCTATACAACTTCTAAATCCACATTCATGTATCTAGGTTGGGATTTATAGCTCAAAAAAGAACATAATATATACATTATAAAATTATAATGAATTTATCGAATACATAGAAATATTCCCAAGGGTTTTAGTAATTTTTTATTCAATTAACCCTTTAAAAATCATTTGCAATGTTCACTAAAAATAATATAATATATTAATCCCAATCGTTATAAATACCATTTAATTTTTTATAATTTTAAAAGTATCTGTCCTTAAATTATCCTTAATAAACTAAATAATATCCAATGTTTTCTAAACCTAACTTTTGATTCCATTTTTGATGTGTCGAACCCATAATGATAGATATAGTCCTCATAGACACATAAATTACATAATATCATTCACACTATCTCTAAATTCACAGATATAACTCCTCATAATAATTTTTTTAGTGATTATAGAATATATTACATCAGAAGGGTTATTTTAGTTATAGAGCTTTAGAAAATTAGGGAAAATTAGAACATAGTAATGAACATCTACATCCAAACTAATTGACAATTTTCCCATTATATATATGTAAATAATTAATTCAAGATATAATTTCATCATCTCCCTTAAATAGTTCCATATGTAATATCCTTATAATGATATCATATGTAATACATTCCCTAAAAAATATGAACAGAAACATTATTAACTGGTGTTTAAAACACTCCGTAAAAAAATATAAACTAATGGAATCTGGGAATAAATATTATTGATGGAATAATTAATTAATATGATTTCATAACAAAAACTAAATTGGCGTTATTCTATATAAGGACAAGTATATTTCATATATAAATATGAGAACATTTTAGTTGAAAAAACAATACATTATATAGTAATATTTTTTAGATAGACAATTTAATATAGATTTATTAGAAACATTGACACATAAAAAATAGATTACTAAAATATAAAAAAATCTTAATTATGTTCTTTATAACTAGAACCTTTTATGTAAATATAAATATAATAACATTACTTATAAATATGTGAATAGATACATAAGAAATAGTGACATCATATTCTATGTAGGGGAAAACATAAGATATTTTAAACAATTAGCTTGATTGACCATATATATGAATAATGTTATTATTAAATGACCATGAATTATGTAAATTATACATATTCATTCAATGATATTTAATCATTAAACATAGATTAATCTATTTTGAGGTGTGTGTAAGCATCAATAAACAATCCTGATATATGAGAACATATCATAAGATTATGGAATATGTTATTTGATGAAACTGAAGAAAATAAAATAATTTTTTTTTGTGAAGGGTTACTAACAAGACTATTATAGTTAATTTGTGTGACTAACAATTCCATCATACCATAGTCATGGTTCACTCCCATGACCTTCTTGTTAGAATGATTCCATTATGTAATTGTGTTCAATACTCATATAGTCCATATTATAATATGAGACATCCTTCATTACCCAATGAATTATATAGATATATAATTATTTTCCCAGTAATCACATAATTAAATATATATATATATGTATTCTATAAAATTAGAAATCATTAATGATATTTTCAATGAATAACCCATTTAAAGTGAATGATTTTTATAAAAAATTATAATAATTATCACAAAAAAATTCGATAAGTAATAATGATGGTAAAATTGGATTATATCTGTAATAAATAATAATAAATATCAAAGTATTTTATTATCGTTATGTAAAACCTTGAAAGATCATTAGAAAATTTCTAAAGTAAAGCCTCCTTCCATTTGGAATCACATTTCTAGAATCTATAAATTTCTTAAACATCTGAGTGAAAAATTTACATTGAAAATTATAATTTAATAACATATTTTAATTATTAAATAATATATTACTCATTATGGAATAGAATGAAATTATTGCATCATACGTTAAAATAAAAATTCCCCTCTAATATTTTGTAAAAACACATCAGCACCACAATTGAAAAATTACGAAAAAAGTATTTTTAAACTTAGTTAAAGAAATTAATATTCCATAAAAACTCTCTTTAAGGAAAAATAACGTAAAAATAATATTAAATAATCATTAAAAAATATGAAAAACATTCATAAAAACATATTTAATAAAAGTATGAATAGATAGGTAACTATTCATAACAAATGATTGAAATGAATTTGGTATAACTTAAAAACATCATTTTTATATTTTGTGTACATGATATCCCAAGTTGGATTAATACCTTGACTGAGGGGGTTAATAAATATATGAATGACTCAAAACCTTTCCCCTTCAGATATTGTATAATATTTAAACAAAACACTCTTCTCTCGCACTTTAACATTGAAATATATTAATAGACTTAATATCATGGTCAAGACATAATAATTATGTTTGGTTCACTATGTCTAATAAGTATACAATAGCAATGTACCGATATAAAAAATTCATTATGTTTGCCTACGAAATTACAAGGATTAAGATAGTTCACTTTTATGCCCAAGGATCGCTTCCATTACAATGTTTTGGTTCAAATAACTCCTTTCCCAAAGGACATTCCCCGAGTCACGTTCTATATATCACTGTTGGTGGATAGGATCACCTTCTTACAGATCCTTTATCTCACTGCTCCAAAAGGGATACAATCATATTTTATGGACTTTTGGGTACCTACATTTTCATGAATGAATGGATTCCTTCCAATATGTAGATTCTACAATGAAGTTCCTATTTTCCACATACAGTTAGTTTGTGTTAATTTCAATCATGAACTACCACAAATCAATGCTAAACTATGTTGAACTATGGGGTGTGATTTATTCATGGACAACCTATTCATATAGAGACCAACCCCACTTTTCAAATGTAATATTCATTCATAGTCCATCTATCTTATGTGGATGGTTGATACCCCTTGGACCTCTCTTGATTCGCGGTCCCTTTTTTCTTTATACGCTACTGAGCCCTCTAAAAACCCCTCCATGAACTGCCTTAGTGGAACCCTTCTCCATTCGCATAATCCTCCACCGTGAACTTATTATCCTTCAAAATATTTTCCCATTAAGCACTTTGGGGTTTTTTAAATTCATCCAATGATGATAATATTACCATTGTAATTTTCATTATCCTGATTGATATGGTTATCGGTCTTTATATAAAAATTTATATTCACAAAACACAAAAATTAGATTTACTGAGATCTCTAATGTGATATAGCCTTCACAATGTACTATGTCATGCAGTTCGTATGGAGTATTTATTCCTTTTAGAGAATTATGTATTTTTCAAAATAACCCAACCGCATCTTCTCAAATAAAAACCACTTTCCGAAAACATCTAGCCTCTTGAGAACATCAATTATTCTGTGAACTAAAACACTTCCCATGAACAATTTTCTCTATGTGGTCTGCATACCACGCATCACAGAAAATATATCGATTCTATATAGTAATATAATATTTTTCTAATTTCCTTTGTCACTGCACGTACCTCCTTTTTTGGTCCTTCAAATATGTATTTCGGTTCACAAACTATAATCTCCTTTGGGAAAATATCAATGTTACAAAAAAACCATATTTTTAGGACCAAAAATTTGGAAACGTCTCTAAAACTGTAGAACCAATAAAATTGTAATCTAAAAGAGTAGCCATTCAGTTTCAAGGTCATTTAGATTTTTAAACATACCCAAACACCCAAAAACACTAAAATGATGATTTGATATATATTTTTAAAAATTTCTCACATTGGGGTTATTGACATATCTTATAAATTTTATATAACATTAAATCTTATTACATGTTCTACGAAAAGTCATTTATATCGGTTTAGATAATAATCATGGATTTATTCCAAAAAATATCTAATCCCACAAATCCCTGATCAATGTTATAAATAATAGTATAATGAAATTTTAATCAATTAATCACTTCATTACAAAACATCAAAAATCACACAACTACTTTCATCATGAACCTCAATTATCATTATATATATCATATAATCGATCATCTTTAGAATTTTTAGATATAATATTCTTTGTATCTCATAGCCACCTCATCAGCATCTCTACATTTATTTATTATGATTTTTTTACCACATTTATAGCCACAATCCTCGTATCAATGAACCTGATGGTCACTTTATTTTGGTATACTATATGTTATTGAACACATAGTAGTGAGTTATTGAAAAAACACATCACACCTAGGGAATATGGGGCCCCACATCAACAATATTTCATGTACAAGGAGCCGACTAGAAATTTAGTGCCAATCGATACCTTTTAAATGATTCTTTGTGTAAGGCCTTTGTCCGAATTTTTACTTCCTATAGTTATGTAGGATCATACTCCAAATTCAAATGCCCTTGATCCATCATATCCTTGATAAGATAATTTCTTATTTCAATGTTCTTTATCCTTGAGTAATGGACTATATTATTTTCTTGTATTTATAGAACATGATTTATTATAATGGATTCCAATCAGATAATTCACTTCAACTCACTTATCATCAAGATGTTGCTTCATCCATAATATTTACATGCATGATTGAGTAAAGTCAATATATTATGATTTTGTGGTGAACAATGAAATGGAATCATGTTCATTCTTATCCATGATATATACCATCCACTATGATATAATCTGCCACCTACAATTTATTTTTTATCATATGGTCATCCATTCCAATTTTCTTATTTATTTCCAAATAACTCTTGCTGATATTTAAAATTATATAGAAAACTAAAATCCATTATGCCCTTTATATATCTATGTATTATTTTTATTGAACTCAAGTGTGTTTCCTTGGGATTAAATTGATACTGTTATTCTTATCATCTTGAAAAACAATATCAGGTCTTGTCACTGTTGTGTACAGTATCCTTCCAATTGTATTTCTGTATTTTTTGACATTATATGATTTTTTTCATCATCCCATGATATTTAAAACTGGACGGCCACCAAATTCTTCATATACATAGATTTTACTATTAAAAATTTTATCAAAACCTACTTGTAATTTTTTACATTGAGATATTAGTGTTATATTATTTCATTGTGTCACTTGTACACCAAGGAAAAAAACCAATTCACGGATCATCAAAATTTAAATTTCACACTTTATATATTTTAAAAAATTGATTTCATAAAGATTTATCTAATCCACCAATGATTATGTAATAATCATATACTATCACCACTATCATTTTATTACAATAATAGTTGAAATATATATTCTAATCAACTCCACCACATTGAAAACTAAAAATCATTATGAACTAATCATATCTAGAAAATCAGGCATTAGGTGCTTTCATCAACCAGTAACACACTATATTCAACTGAAAAACACTTTAATAAATATCATAAATGGTATAAACATCTGGATAATCAATATAATATTCTATTTGTTGAAGAAGATTTAGAAATGATGACTTCACATCCATCAATATTACTTCTAACCCTCTCTGCATTTTTATGGCCAAGAATATTCTAGTTGTCTCCATCCAGGAAATAGGTGAAAATGATTCATCAACATTGATACCATTTATCTAGGAGTATATTCTTTCCAATAGTTGTTACTTTTATCAATTCACATCACCATATTCAATCTTCTTGTTTTGAAAAACTCATTTATTCAAGAATAAATTCAACTATGTTTTTCTCAAAACTATCTCTCATGTCTGATTCATCTCAATATGGTCTAGCTCTTCATTAAAATTCTAAACCCAGTTATCATATGAAAATACTTCATTAATCCAATTATCTTATACTTATTATAAGTATGTTTATTAATAAAGAGTCTTATTTCTATTTGTCAAAACTAGTACTGAAAATTACCTATTATGTGATGTCTATCAATTTCGACTCTTTAATATAGTCGTTTAGCATACATTGAATTTTGATCATCATTTTCATCATCAAGAAAATATTATGAATAATCCATTGAATCTAGAACATCATTTGATAGGCTTATCTCTTACTCCCTATCTTCTAAAGATTGATCTTTTATTCACTAAAGATTTTGGTCATTAACATTGTTAGTTGCATCCTGAAATTAAAAAACCATTCCGAACTGATTATTGAAGCATTTTTATTCTTTGATTTCTTTTGAGTAGTAACGAACTATCCCTTCCTCTCCATGAGATTCAAAATTATTGTGTTTCTCATTGTTACTAATGAAAAATTTACTTTAAATGACTCAAAAGTAACTCATTATTGGGTTCTTTCCATACCATAGCTCATATGTATTCTTATCTTCTTTTGGACACAATAATGATATATTTTATTTGTATATTGATTTCATCATTACAACCCTCTGAAACATATCTGGAAGGACTTTCTCAGTGAGAATTGTTCTAGCCATGTCATTTATAATTCAGTTTCTTCTATAAACTAATACATTCTACTATCAATTAATTACTATTGAATCCTAATGCCTTTTCTCATGATTCTCTAGATAATATTAATCTAAATTTTTTAACACTTTTAAGGTATTTTTTACAATCTTCAAAATTGTTTCACCCAACTTATTTTCCACATACCATCAATAATTTTTTTTCAATTAAAGACCTCATATTTGTGTGTGATGATTGAAAACCATGAAATTATCGTAAAATAATTTATAATGAGAATTTAAATTATTATATCATCAATATATATTCTTGAAATTGGTCCATATACATCAATATTCACTAACTGAAGATTTATTTCATGACTTTTGATATTTTATCTTATATGAATTTTGAAGGATCATCATTTATTTACATGTACCAAACATGTGAGTAAAATCATTTGATAATATTTGGAGGACTCGAACAACATCATGTTTAACTACATATTCTAATGATTTTTTTCACAAATGACCATGAAATTTTTTTCATAACATTTTTTCTTCTTCCATGGAAAAAAGGACATATATTCGTCTCTGCTGAAAAGTTTGAGATTCCTATTTTTATTCATACCTTTCAAAACAAATGCATCATCCGTTTCCAAATGATTCAAATTTAATTGAAAAAAAATATTTCTTGGTTTGAGTCACACAGTTCAATTACACATATAATTTTTTAATTGAGACCTTCATAATCAAGGCATCTTCTTGTATCATGTCTCCCCCCTCCTAAATGGATTATTTTGAGTAAAAAATCATCCAGATGTCACGATTTCTATATCATACAATACATTCCTTATTGTGAATGATTCAAGTCACTATATTTTTATTTCTGGTCAAATGAGAACTTCATCTAGTGATATTAATCTATATTTAAGTGAGATATGATTATTCAATATAAATAACTACAACAACTACCTACTCAGATATTTTTCTAAATTCATATTTTTAAATTTATATCGAAAATGGATTCATAATATTTATCATCTTCCAAGTATGATGGACCATAATTATATTGAAGTGTTGAATTTTTTTTTCATTTTTAGCTCATTTGACGATACATTTAATTACTTCTTATATCCACATAAATTATTCTTTGACAAATTTTTATACATTATATATGAGCAATATCATGACCTATGCAAGAGTCCTACAGAACTAAAACAGTGACCTTAAAATGATGTTATAAAATATTTATATTTGTATTGATTCATCTATTAGTCTTGTTCTATTTGGTTTCAATTGGATATGGAACCTACATTTTGTGAGTGTCCAATCCTTACACAACAATAACATCTCATGTTGGTTTATCCATATGTGGAAATACTACACTACTAGTCATCCATTGGGATATCTGAATCGTCTAGGTCTTATTCATACCCCAATCAATATTTATTCACAGATGGGAGCTTCGGGACTAACACAAACCATTACTTATTTATTTAAGTGATGAAGCCTCATAACAGAAGTATCATTCATATCAATCATTTTCCATTCCGGACACATCATTTTTTGTTTAGTTGTAACACAAAATTCAACATTTACTCTTTCTATTTCCTTTGTATCTAACTTTTTCAGATTTAAATTTTTCTTCTCATATTTCACTTTACATTGCATACTGACAGCATATTGTTCATGTTATTAAACATGTAAAATATTTAATTTTTATGTATTATTCAATCAATCTATTTTCTCTTATTTGTAATCAGTTTCAAGAATATACACAAATATCATTTCTAATCACACTGGCATTGAAGGCTTCAGTTTTTCTATTTCTTCATTTATCTCAGTCATCTCTTTTTACCGCTGTTACACATAATGTTTTCCCTGTAAAAACAACGTATTGCGATTTTAATATTTGGATCTCTAAACGTCCATATTTTTAAGTGGAGCTTATAATTCTACCCGGAGATCAACTCTTCCTTCAACTTTTACTTTATCATTTTCAAATTCATCCCTTGTTTAGTAATTTTAGAAAAAAAAATACAAAAATAGAATTTTCTTCATGATCCTTTCTTTCCTCCAACTCTTCTATTTTATATATTTTTTGAACTACAATCATATATAACAAGATGATTCTAGTTTTTGAACAAATTCATCACGGTACTCCTCCTACATTTCACATTGGATGAATCAATCTTTTATTGAATTTAATCATAGTTTTCATTATAATATTCAATATTCTTATGATGCTTGGATGAAGAATTTATATTCATTCAACATTGAAATCATGCAAGTGAAATATTACCTTTAAACATACCTCTTCATCATTTGTGATTTGAGGAGAGAAATGACAATACATCATCCCAATTTTCTTCCTCCTTACCATCTTCAATTTGGATTTTATTCATGGACTTGAATACCACCTCTTTAGACATCCCGTTTTCTAAAAAATTATTCTTATTATTTCTCATGCAACATGCAACAAGAGTATTATTCAATCTATCCAATGATAGGTCATTAATATATATATCTTCTAATACTGAACCAGACAAATTAATCTCTTGTTGTAGTTTTTTTGAGAAGTGTTTAAAAATATTTATATCATTAATAATTTTTGAACAAAATGTATGTATTCAAAAAAAATATTCACATATTCAAATAATGTATCAACAGAATCATTAGGGAGAATTGTGATATCCTCATAATTTTTCCATATAACATACAAATTTTATTTGCTAACATTTCAATCACTCTCATCAATATATAATATTTATTACAACATAACATGTTATGACATAAAATAAATCACCATTGTAAATATTGAGTTGGATAGGGCACAACCTAATTCCTTGATTCCATTAGCATCTACATCAAACTCTCTTTGGAAATCATTTGATAAATAACCATTTTATTTATTGTATTATATTTTATGTATATATTTTATAGATACATCCATTCCTTAGGACTAGAAAAATTATTGCATCTGATTCTTCGATAATTGAAAATCATTTTGATCGATGATTATAATTTACTTGTGAATGAAAAATTACATTTATTCAATTAAGAGATATCTAATAACTCTCAAAATTTACCGATGATACTAATTATTAGCCCAATTATATTAAAAAACCTGAGGTTGTTGAATCATGGTATGATAGAGTAAAACCCATTCCTCATTAGATATTGATTATTCATTAAACAAAACACACATTTATATATTTCCAGAATAAATATGTAAATATAATTGAAACCATGGATTAGATTGAACAATTTTACTTAGTTCTCACTAACAAGTCTATGTCCAAGGTGCATACAAAAATTATGTTCTGATGTATTAAATCCACTAAGTCTCACTTCTAAATTGCAAGGATTAAGATAGATCACATATATTCCCATGCTCATTTCCTTTACAATGTTTAGGGTCATTTAATTACATTCCCAATGGTCAACCCTATAGTATCAATCTCAGGATCACTACATGTGGAGATGATCACATTCATTCTATTCCTTTTATCAATCCTCATGAAGGGAAAAACATATTGTTTATTGATTTATAGGTAACTTCATTTTCATGAATGATTTCATCCTCCATTATTCATAGATTCAATATTTATGTTATGTTTTTCCACATACTGTTAGATTTTAAAATCATCATTAGAAACCTGTTTTACTCCCTTCATGATCTACCATGAATCGTATGAGAACTACGTTGCACTGCATGGTATGAGTGTATTATAGTCCACCTATTCTTTCTCACACCATCCCTGCACCAGGGAAATATTCTTCTTTTATGGACCACCTCTATTTCATTGATGGTTGATTCCCCATGGACTACCCCTGCATCACAACCCCTTTTCATTTGTGCCATACTGGGCCCCAAAAATCCACTTCTACAAACTATCTTGATATAAATATTCTTCTATTGGAAATTCCTCCTCACAAAAATCTACTAACTCGTGAAACTATTTTTCGACAAACCCCTTCAAACATTGTTGAATTACTCCATGAGAGATAATATATATTTATTTCTTCCCTCTATGTATTGATTTTATTAGGGGTAGTTATATAGGAATGTAGATCCAAAAGCACAAAAAATTTGATTTACCAAACTATTTGAAGTGGTACAACCTTTAAGGAATATAGAGGCATGAAATATGCACATTGTATTTTTCCTTTGTAGAATCTAGTGTCTTACAAAAAAGAGAAACCATTTTAGATCCTAATATTAATACCTATTTCCAAAAAATTCAATGCCTCCCGTGAATTTTAAGCCTCTTCTGAACTACAAGCTTTCCTGTTAACTAATTTTTCGACATGCAGTGGATACCTTTCTTCCATGTTATCATAGTGCTACTATATGGAATTCTATCATTTTCGAATTTCCATCACAATTTCACATACCTCCTTTTACGGTACATGAATAGTGTTTTGTAGTCTACAAAACCTGAATCCATTTGTGACAAACCATCATTTTCCAAAAAAACTCTTCATTTTGACTTCCAAATATTTGTAAATCACTAGGGAAATTTGACATCATTAAATCATGCATCATAATAACTAACCATTATTTTTTAGGCGTATAGACTTGTCAAAAAACAAAAAAATTCCGAAAAGTCCAAAACCATTCATTGAGGATTTTTTTTTCCTTAACATTTAATAATGTGACTAAAAAGAAAGGGAATAGATTTTAATATTTATAAATAACTAGAGTGGAATAAAATAAATAATGTTTTATGGAGATATATTATATAAGGCCCAAGATCTTCTCCTCATGTTTCAACTGCACTGCATATATATTGCTTGAACTATCACCTTATGATACAATCTGGATATAATGGGAAGATCCACTCTGCTGACAATGCAAAACTGAGGTATAACTACCATGGACACGACCATCACCTCAGATTGATCCGTTTTTTCCCTCTATTTAATTTTGTGATGAGATGTTAATGTCCCCTCCCATTCATGTGGAGTCGTTGCAGACCCTCTCTTAATACCTTATAGAGGAATTTTTTTACAAAACTTTTATTTATATCGCATAATTCCATAGGAGAAATATTCGAATAGGTCCCTCATATGATGATATATATTATGTCATGGTCTACTTCACTAGTATCACCTCACTTGGATACTTGTTTTGGTACTCTGGGTGGTGATTTCACCACATTGAAGATCCAGAATAAACTTCATTCTACATATTAATGTTGCACTAGATCTAGATTCCAAAGTACCCTTGCTCGAACCTTCTGCCTATCTCATGTTATGCTCAGTGATAATTACCTAATTAACTATTCCAAAAACAATAGTCATAAAAATAAATTCGCCTATGATGGAATATCATACATGATACCATCCATGAATTTACTGGCATTAGATAACTCATCACCCATCAGAATTGGTGTTAAGTGTCAGAACCCGATAAAAGGGCCTAAATAATCCTTAACTAATGGCATTCCCGAATCCGTGTACATGAACTATATTTTTCTTGTTTCCCTCAATGTATCAGGAGAAAAACAATCATAGAAGACTGTATCAAAATCACATAAATAAATTTTATTATAACAATGGTTCTAGGTAATAACATCCCACCATCTATTGGTTTATACATGTAGTATATACATAGATAGCCTTACTCTCATTCTAAGAGGCATCTCAAGATTCTCGAAGATAGATAGAACAACCTCTTTCCATCACTCCATTTCATGTGGTCCACTATCCCCCAAGAACATGGGGGAATGACGCTGCTACAACTCCTATGTCAAGTCCACCATTGTCGGGGCATGCCGGGGTGCTCCCTAAATGGTCTACATGAGTTTCAATAAACAATCATGTAATTATGCGACTAAAATTGTTTTTATTACAACTATTTGTGTCTTAGCTAGATCAAAAGGATGATCCATTGATATACCTTGGCCTACAACCTCTAGGGTGTGGTTGTCATCACCCTCCCAACATTCCATTGGAGGTCGACATGGTGTTGTGATTTTATAATGTAAAACACAAGCCTCATATCAAGATCTTTATCAGTGGTTTCAACTCATAAAAATAAATAATGAAATAGGATAGGAACAAGCCTTCCTAAATAGAAAACAAACCTCTTCCAATAGATTGTGTCAGGTTTAGGTGTCATAAAAATCATATATATATAATAGATACATCTCACTTCCAACTCCTAAGATTGTATCTATGTTATTTTTTATTGTTAACGAAATTTTTGTGTCCATTTTATTTACATATTCAATATTAATCTATCAGAATTCATTTTAACATGGTTGGAACAAATGGTTCACCAAATTACAATTTGTAAGGTCATATATTCAACATGAATCACAATATTGTGACTTCCTAATTAATCTCATAACATGATACAGTCCCTGAGACTCATGGTATATGATACAACATTAAACAATTAGCTACTTATGGTTTCTATTATAGCCTCATTTGGAAAACACTTCTTTGGATATGACATTCACTCTATATACTAACCATGTTTTCTTAATCGACTGAATATGAAACCCTATCTCACAATAGGTATATCTATCACATTACCTATCAAATCAACATGAAATTGAATAATGTATCGTATATTTTATATAATAATGAATATAATGTGATGTCAACGAAGTGATTAAAATGATTCTTATGATTTCATACCCTCGTCTCATCAGGCTCTAAAAAAATAGAATGCCTAAACATAGTAATTATGACATCACAATTCGAGTACATTACCAAAGAATAGAATCAAATAAACTATAATAACAGAAATAATGAAAATTGAAATGTCATTTGAGGAAATTTATGTTTTTCTAGTACGTGGATCATCTATTCCTCGTCAAATCACTTTACTAATATCATATTCCTTCCATACCGTATGAAATGTAAAAAAATAATTAACCAAAAAAGAATATATTACCTAATACCTCATTTTAATTTTCCAGACCCAGATGTTAATCAATAGTTTCCCATGTCCAGTGGTCACATAGACTCAAGCTCCTCTCCCCAAAAAACCAAAGGCAACCGACTAGTAGCGAGGGCATAGGGGTGTCCATAGGGAAAAATTCACTAATCATCTATGTGTAGCATAGAATAAATACAATAAAATATAATTAGTGGAAGCGATATCAAACTAAAATAATAGAATAATACCAAGATAGATATAATAAACAATGTTATAATGGATATAATATACATTTGAGGATGATAAATGTCATATATCTTTACAAAACAGCCAAAATAATTATGCATGTCATCAGTATAATACATATAATAAAAGCACAAAATAGAAAAAAAAAACTACCCTCTAACATCAATATCCTCATGTAGATCTTAAACACACGAAATCCCTAGTAAAAAGAAATATCTTTTAGTTGGGTTCTTTCTCTTATCCATATATGCTATATTATAATATGTTTGGGTATGCAAGTGCATCCCAGATAGAGTGTGTGATTAAAATCTCAATAGGACACCACCCAGTGGTCAAGTTCCATATATTTCATTAATATATTATAATCAAAATTTGAATGAAGTAATAGAATATGTATAGTATATATTGATTAGAAATGAACCATAATGGTTCAGACTCCAATGGTCTCCCTTTCTCTACTATCTACTTCGCACTTAGATGGTAATGTCTCTGAATAATATTTAGTCATGTATCTACCTATATATATGTTCATTAAATGACTCGATATCATTTAATAATTATGTATTAGGACCTAGAACATATCACATCACCTACATGAAAATATATTCTCATGGATGCCTAATTAGTCCATCGTTATATCACAAGGAATTGACTGAATCCAAGCATGTGATTTGTCTTGGACGACACTTCATATAAATCATTTCACATTCTTACCAATTTAAAAGGGTAATTTCTCTGAATAATATTTATAAGTATTATATTAATATTTGTATTAATATTCATAATTGTATGTTAATACTCACCAAAAATTATGTTTGTCACAGAAAACTGTAAATATCTTACTGAATGCAACCATGAGTGTCAGTTTCTCGAAATTATAATAAATGAGGTTGAAAATTTATGTTTACTATATAGGTTATAACAAAGAGGTGTTTTGTAGATGCTTATTGATTCATTCATTCAATATTAAATTTATTTTAAAAATCATGGTCTAGATTCTCTATATAGGTAATGTTATTATTCATAACCTAAGACATTTTTATCAGTATTGTAATCTGTTTCTTTACACCAGTCATAGCCCCAGATCCAACATCATTATCCTGTATTAGAGGTAAATCCATAATTTGGATACACGTTATCATGCTGTTTCAATTCCTTCCACAAGGATCCATTTCTAAATAATGGTATACTGTATATTAGGTTATGAATCATAATGTATATTCTCTATAGAGAAAAATAATTATCATAAAGTAATATTCAATAAATTGAAAATATCATAATTAAATAATTGGTTTCATTGAGAAATAATTTACCTTTAAATCTTTCATTATTTGTTTTAAATAAAACATGAATTATCTTTAATATATCCCCCAGAAGTGTAATACCAGTTGTGGAGTAAGAAACAATGTCATTTAGTAGGATAAACTGGGTAAACCCAATATGTTGTGTCATAGTTTTCACTCCTTGGTACAACTATGATATAACCACATCCAATTGTATTATTGAGATAGGGATGTGTTTAAAAGAAAGATCAATATAAACTATTGCATACCAAAAATTCCAAGATGTTCATGCTTCTTTGTCCTCAAATACTATATTTGTATTTTTTTCCCGAATCTACATTATGTCAATTTAGTTTTCTAGTTTTCTAATAATCTTTCTCTAATACCAACTATAAGGACCTGATCATAGTTTCCTTGTGACGGTTCTATATTACATTACATTGAAATTATTACATTAATTTCGAATCCCAAAGGAACAAATATTTTAGTAGATTTGGAAACAAAATACGTACATGAGTTCAACATTAAAACTTGAAATAAAATAAATCATATATGTTTTATTAGGAACATACACAACTATAAGATTATATTTTTAGGTCACTCAAAATAAACTATATAATATCCTAAGAAAATGAAACAAAAGTAAAGGGCAAGATTAGACACTCAGTAGGGGAAACAAATATAGAGGAAGATATAATAAACATAAACAGTAGGCATGATGAATAACTAGAAACATGTGCCTTTAAAAAGAACATGAACACATTATGCCAATAATAAAAGACGATTAAATAATAACATAGTAAAACATAATCATTGGTATTCTACTAGTAAAATAACCCCATGACATATGCATACAATTTTCATAATGAGTGAATGTATAATGCAGTAAATCATAACTATATTATCAAGGCCTCGTGCCTAGATGATAAATATCCATTTTTTCAAGGTCTACTATCAAGACCATTGTTTTTCTTAATGATACCTATAGATGCACTGAGGGGATATATAGGTACCCATCTGGCACATACTATGACCAATGTATTCTTCATATGAACAGGGATAATCCTAAAAAATATACATTCATATTGAAGCTAATGTATAAAATGTAAATAACATTGCCTAAACAATAAGCATTAACACTAACCATTCAGAGTAAATTAGTTGATGGTTTTAAGATATCACATAAATAATCAAACTAATAATATAACATTAAATTAAATATAGTAGATGATATAAAAAATACAAATCCCATCGTCTTCGATGTGTGACTGATCTGCATGGTACTGCTACATTCTTGGATTAGTGGTGGCTTTGTTGCGCCTTTTAGCTTCAATATCTTGTTTTCTTTAAGGTTTTCTCAGCACTAGCACTGGGATACTCATGTATGGCTTCATTGTTTGTGGCATTGCATACTCTCGGCCTCAGCGTGCGTTGACTCCGAGTGGTACCACTTTGGGTTCTCGACTTTGTGGTGGTGGTATTCCTTCTAGCTCCTAGATCTCATTGCGGATACAGTTGTTTGGTGTCGAATCCTATTTGCGCGGTAACGGCATCAATGTGCCTTTGGTTTTAGGATCTTTTTCTAGGTATTCTCTTCTTGAATTCAACTCCTCTATGCTAGATGCTGACTGCTCGAGATTCCGCTGTGGTTGTGGTATGCTTTGTGTGGGCTATGGTGTGCCCAATATCGACCATGGAATGACTTATAGCTTCTAGATCTAAGTGTAGCCTCGTCCCAGATCGACGTCGGCTCTGGAAAGCTCTGGGGTTCTCAGGGTAAGCTCTAGTGCTTCAGAGGGGGGAGGTCTTTCATTTTGGCACTCATGTAAGATTTTTCCAGGTTTTTATTTGGTTAAGGTGGGATCTTGTTTAATTGGATTTAAATTTTTTGGAATCAGGGTGGTGCTATTGATGTGGTTGAATTTTAATATACTGGTTAACTACTGTTTGATTGTTTTTTGGAGGTAAAATGGATGTACTGATGGGTAATCCATTCATTCTACAAGGTTTTTCTTCAGATGAGGATAGTGCTGGTTGTCTTCATCATGTATGGATTTTTGAATTTGGAAAATTGAGAGGGTATGGCATAGCCATCGGTACCGAGATCGTGCATCCTTGCATGGGTCAACATGATGATCAGACGTACTTTGGTGGAGGCATGCCTTAATGATATTGATGCAAGGTAGAGGCACTTTCATGTAGTCTTGTTCTGGGTTCCAAGCCTTTTATTTTTCAAATCTTGTGATCGTCATGATGTCTCTAATGCCTTGGATTTCCCCCATTACCCTTAAAAGGGGTTTATCCAAAATCAATAAAAATATTGTCTTTCAGGCCATTTAGTCAGTGTTGAAATAGATGAAGATACTCTTATAAAATCATCTAGTAATAATTTTGATAAATAAAATTATATTTTGAAAATAATAGTTCTTTTGGAAAAGTATTATAATAGAACCCGAAGTTATGTAAGATAATATTTTCATAACAAAATGAGATATTTATAAATTTAATTTTTTCTAAAAATAGAATATATAGTGCCCATGAATATAGGTAAGAGTTTGATAAATTTCATTGAAACATGCTTGTATATCTAGAAGGATTTTATAAAGATCTTCTTAAAACATGTAACACCCCATAAATGAATGAAGAGATATGGTTGGTAAAAATATATAGAGCATTTTCACATTATATATTATGAGTATATATGAAAAAATGATAATTTAATTGTGGTATGTAAAGAATATTATTAGCCTGATGGAAAATGGAGGTTCTGGTAGAAATCCCTTACCTTCAGTCCATTAGTGTTCCTTGCTTCTTCTTAGTGACCTGAATAATCAAATTTAGGTTCATAAATTACTGATTCCATAACTAAATATACATTAATATTTTTAGTATAACCTTGTTAGGTTATTTTATGGCCTCTTGATGGGTTAAAAAGTCCCATTTCAATGTTTGTGAGTGTCTTATTCAATGATTTTCATGAACAGTTTACTTATATTTATGTATGAATAAACCATTAGAATGAGAATGGTTGTCTGGAATAAATTTTTTTTATTAGTGACAAAAATACAGTTACATGGTTATAAGATTCTTTTTTTTGGAATGGAGATGAATCATTATATAATACACTAATTAATATTGATGGGTTTAATTAGCGCTTTTTATCACAACGAACTCATTTCGATTTATAAATTAATATCATGTTTTCAAATGGATTATTGAAGAATAAATAAGATATAATTAATATATTATAATCTTTTTCAACCATCAAAATAGTTTCCTAACTATAATTGGAGACAGTAATAGAAATTGATAAATCTTCGTCCAAGAAGTTGATAAATGCACACATCTCAGATATTGTTTTCATTTATAGTATAAAAGAAGGGAATTTGAGAGATGGTGAAAATTATTCCGTTATCAAAAAATCATTCTAGTAAATTTAAATCACTTGAGTTATCAAAACATTTAGATTAAAAGTTATTATGAAATAAAAGGGAAATAATATGATCTTATAATAAATGAAATGAAATGTGGAATTTACCTCACAAATTAATCTTCATGGAGAGCCTCTCTACGAGAGATGGTTTGGTCTCTCTATGCGACCAAATTTTGATTGTTCTGGGGGAATATATTGGGAGAATATTTTCATGTATTTTAGATAATCAACAAGACTTGAGATAAGTGAAGAGAAGAGGGAGTGTTAGTTGAGGGGGGTTATGTTGGAGGAGAGGAGGGTTTTCCCATTATTTTACACATCATTTTATATTATTACCAATGAAAACCAATAGTATTGATTCATGTGACCATGAATATTAACATGGTCATGTGAGTTCTAACCAAGAGTGATTACATCATCCATGATTCTATGAATAGTTAATTTAACTAATAAGGTGTATATACAGTAAGTTACAGTATTTTACTATTCATCAAAAATTCGAGTATTTCAGTAAAATCTAAAAAATTTAACCTAACATATTTTCAACGTGTAGAATTCAAAAATTAATTCCATTTTTATGAAAAATATTTTTTATATATTATTAATTTAATAGTTAATTAAAATCATAATTTATCTGAAAAATAACTTTTTTAAAATTTAATTCATTTTATATCCCCTTGAAACATTAATGAAGATCTCATTAACGTAAAATATTAATACAATAAAATAATAATATGAATTACTACTCATAAGGGTCATATTTATATTCATATTATTATTCATTAGGGTGTGTCACTATTCACTATGAATTAATTTTTTCTTATCAGACTCTAAATATCTAACTGAACGCTACAAGGTATGTGAGTTTATCCATATTCAAATCAGAGAGGTGGAAAAATTATATTTACTGGCTAGGATATAACAAAGTGGTGTTTTGTAGAGACTCATTGTTTCATGCATCCATTATTAAATTTATTTTAAAAATATTGTGGTGTTACTATATAAGAAAAATGAGTCCATCCATGCCATTTGTATATGAACTTACGTGAACCCAATGAATATTCAATATAATTCAAGAAAATTAATTTATATATATCAAGGCAATCTCTATATTAATTTTAATTAAAACACACTTTCCTTTGTCAGAAAATTCATGGGATTAACTTGGAATGCTTATCCTCTATTTAACTCTCATGAGCATATCATGATAAGAGGCATATTTGGCTTAATCAACCAATTAAATGGAATGAATTTATATACATGGATTCCAGTCCCTATATTAATCAATTCAATTTCAAATTAAAATTCCAATGGAAAATTCAATATTAGACATCCTATGGAAACGGTTCAAAAGAATCACCGCAAAGGTATCCAAATTCAAATACAACCATCATGGTCCTTTTACCTAACCAGAAATCCATGGGTGGTTCCAATACATTTTTATTACCATTAATCAATTATAAATGATATAATTATTTAAATATGTCACACATATTCATTTTAAATAAGGATAAAACCCATTTAATGATCATCGCTCCAAAAAAAATGGGTCCGTGAAATGACATAATTATTTAAACACATTGATTTTATTGGAAAGGTAGAAGGCCACCTACCATTGGTATATTGCGAATATCTTATCCAATATCATCTCCTGATTCAACTCAAATAGGGAGATAATTTATTAATTAAATATAAACATGAAAATAGTTTATATCAGCTTACATCTAGGTAGCACAACCGATACAATGAAGAACAGATAATGGAAAAAATGAACTGATAAATTGGCTGCAAGGATCCAACAAGACAAACGATTATTGATTACGTGACCATATTAATTAGATCATTCTATTCCTATGTTAGGAACCAAATATGGATCCTAAATTTTGTATTTGTTTTTTATAGGATGAATACAGAATTAGGTCATAAATAAGATTTAATTAATCTAATTTTATTAATTTCATAAAAATATATGTTTCAGATGGTTTATCTACATGGTTCACAATAATGTGCACCCTATGTTATAGGGAAGGGGCGCATCACATTGTTTGTTCACATGGTTTGGCTAAATTTGTGCAATTCGGGTATCAATCCACTATCAAAATTTCATATATCCCGCATGGTCATTCCAATAAAATTACATGGTTTGTCCAACTTTGTGCCATGTAGGAATCCACATTATAGGATGTCAAAGTTTTATAAAACTGCTTGCCTTTCCATAATAGTTGATAGAATCATTATGGAAGATCAATATTAAACAAAAAACAAGGATTCAAACTCCAAAACAACCCCATACACCCCTGATACCATTGTACCACTAAGAGAAATTATAATAGGCCATATTCAAATAATTAAAAAAATGTATATAAAATAATTCAAACCTTTAGAAATAACTATGTTCATACAAATTTTTTTTACCCAAATAAAAAAAATCAACCAAATCTAATAATGACATGATTATTTTAATAATTATATTCATATCCTAAAATAAAATTTCTATAAATATTTTAGATAAATTATTGTGTTATAATGAAAATTTGACAGTAATGGATTTTTGATGAAAACGCATTTTTCAAGTGTAAAATGAAATTACTAAATTTTTATTACTTATTTTTTATAAATTAAAATATCAATTTTCTTTAATAAAAACATTTTATAATATTTTTTTAAATTATATGTATTCCACACAATTTATCGACTAGGTTAAAACTATTTACTCTATCTAAATTTATTTACTATTATGGATGAATTTAAATAATTATTACAAATACCCCTTGGATATTTCAATGATAATAAATAAAAAATCATGGTGTCTTAAATTATACCCCCATTAAAAGTAATTTCTACATTGAAATTATTTCACTATAGTTAAATGTAATGAGGATATATCTACTTAATTAGATACCTAGGTTCCCACATTGCTTACTTAAATTTATGATTCCTCTAATATAATTATCCATGTTAGTTGACATGTTTTATAAATCTATATTTATAAAATCAAATATGTATACATTTTTTATTAAGAGACAATATCACTATCTGTTGGTGTAATTATTGATTTTACTACCATTGAATAATTTGTTCTATACATCATAAAGATGGAAACATTTAACATACCATGAACTTGAGATAGGTTTTGTGGGAGTTCCAGTGTAACACCTGAGACTTTTATGAGAAATATTTTGTTTTTATGTTATATAAATCATCGAAGGAATCTTTCGCTGCACGCAATCATGACCTTCCTTGATAGCGTGTGTAGTACGCAATACCGAGTTACAGTAAACAATGATATATTAGTATAATGTTATAAACTAGCCGTTATGAATAGTATTAACTGAATTTTAAATTTTACGACATTATGGTAAGAGAACAAAATAATTTTTGGGTAAAATAAGTATTCATCAAAAAATGCATTTTTGCTGCCTTTTGATGGCGCACCCACATTAAATCTAGTTTTTGAAATGTTTATATGTTCAATTTGACAAAATAAAATTCTTCTTTAGAATCTAGATATAAAAATTTACTTTGGATAAATTTTTAATATTATTCTGATAACTTTCATATTTTAATTAAAAACAACTTTTTTCATCATAATAAATTATGTGGTTAAATAATAATATTGAATGGTTTAAAAGTATAAATAGAATATATTTTCATCATTTAATATAATTTATGCCATTAGCCTTGATTTTACATTGAATTCGTAGGTTAATTAAATTCAATCTTTGGCAATGTTTTAACTTTTAAACCATGTTTGCTTAACAATGGGATTAATTTTAAATTAATTACTGCAACTTCTGTGTTTTGAATTTTGAAAAATGGATTCCATATTTGGAATCAGTGGGTCCAAATTATGGTAGTAGTTTACTTTTATATTTTTGATATTATGAATAGTAACTACGATAATTTTTATTTACTACGGTTAAATGTAAATAGGGTAATTCAAGGTTAAAAGAATATTATAATAGTTCAAAATTACCTTAAAACATGTCCTGACCTTATTGGATGATTATTGGCCGACCATTGGCAACCTTGGGTCGATTTTGGGACCCCATGGAGACACTTATGAAAGACAATGACACATTAGATTAATTAATTTAATGTAAAGACAAAATTAGAATTAACAAATATCGTTTAGTAATTAATTTTTATAAGGGGCTATATAAATTATATTTTGGACTATAAATATTCATTGGAAAGGTAAAAATATTTCATACATGTTGGTATTTTTTTTATAATTTTTATACATCATATAAATTAAATTATTTATGACACAATAATGATGTAGTATTTACCTCATTAATAAATGAATTAAATAAATAAGATTAAAATGATTAAAATATCATCCAAAACCTGTCCAATTACCATTGGATGATTTTATTTCGAATATGAGTCATCTTATCTTTGACATTAATGTGTTTTGGACCTCTCGAAACCAAAGATAAATTTATAATAAAATAATGTTTTCACACTTTCTTAAAGAGCCCCTCCACTCCCTTATAAAAAGAGACCACTTCTATACAATTACTCACACCTATCAAGCCTTTTTGATTGTCCAAACTCTGCCCAAATAAGCTAAATACACCCTTCTCCATCCCCTTGAAGCCTTACATTAGGCAGAAGACTCTCCAAGAAGTCCTTTTGGTTCATGCCAAAGAAAGTTACCAAAATTAAAGGTAACAGTTTCTCTTAAGTTGTTTTCTTTTATTCTACTTCTCCAAACCCTAAAATATCTTTTAATCCTTTATTTTGTGACAACAACAGTGTCCTAAAGATACTCGGATGTTGTTATGAGATGTATTAGAACTACACTTATACACACCTCCATCTAATGGATGAAGAACATAATGTTTCTGTGATGGCAAACTAACGCCTCACGAAACGATGATTGTTCAATTTTTTCCTACTACCTCTCATGGTGGCCATTATGATGGCACTATATTTATATATAATATATATTATGTTTATTATTTCTTTATTCTACTTTACTTCCAAATTATATCAAGCATTTACGGTTTCCATAGTCGGTAAATACAATAATCTCATTTGAGGAAGTGCGGACTACCGCCCCCTTAAAGTGATGTGATTCTTTAATAACTTATGTGGGATGTATAAAGGATGTGGTTAATAATATTATATATGATATTATACTGGAATTATAATATACCTATGTATAATTATGTTTTAATTCCATTAAAATACGAAATAGAAATGAAAGTAGCGTTCATGCGTACGTACGGCTTACCCTCTCCATGAACGGTGTGTTTCATTTCATACCTCCATATGTTATGTACTATTACAAATTCTTGTATATTATGGATATATAATGAATTTATATGATATATAAATCATTATTTACCTTTTGGAGGTAAGTAAATCATTATATAAGTAATAATAACATTAAGAACAACAAGTCCAAACACGTACGATAAATAAGATGATTTTACCAAAAACGCTACTTTAACATTAATTTACATAAGGTTGGGTAATATAATGTCATAAGTGAACCATATATGATATCATAACAATGAATATGATTCTATAATAAGTCAATTACATTATTTAAATCATTATACAGGAGGTTCAGACACTTAAGAAGCAAATTGGACCTAAGGTAAGGAAAATATCACAATCTCATTTTTATCCGAAATGGTTTATACATTGGTATTTAGTGGGGTTTATTTTATCATCCACATCCATTTTTCCTCAATATGTAACATTAATATCCTTCTACAATATTTTATATCCAATTTTACACTTCGGTGAGTTTTTAGTAATTGATATGAAAGGAATCTTTTGTCGTTTTTCGTACGAGGTACTTTTTGACTTTTCCGACAAAAGTACGAGAAGAATGTTTTTTTAACTTATATGGCATGAATGGATTTTAAAACATTATTTCCAAGAAGCTTCCTTTATAGGTTTTCTAGTTTATTATTAATAAACTTCTTTTAGTTTAGAATTTTACGACATGTTAAGAAAGGAAAAGTGTTTTTGAAGCAGAAAAGATATTTTCCTCAAGAATGGTGTTCAAGTGTTTTATCAAAATTAATTTCCATCTAAGATAATAAAGGGTTCTGTTTCTATCCCTGTTATTACATTGATTTTATTATGTTGTGATGTAATTATATTTTTATGAATTCCTTTATCTTATATGAATTGTTTTATGATGTCACGATGTTTAAGATTCCCATTTTTATTACATGGGTTATGCTATGATGTATGGTTTTTGATTTTGTGGCACACATAAGAATGGTATCATTATGAGATGGGTGGGAACTATATTTCCCTCAAATGCATTGGATAATATTTTATATCACATGAGATAGACATTGATGGAACGGCAGGTTAAACCGGTTTAGTGAAACAAGACTAAAACAAGGAGTGAACTCGGTTCAGAAAGGGACTTTGATCGCTAAGATAGTCTTGGAAATGAGTCTTGACTAACAAGAAAGGATTCTCTATGATTATGTGTGTATTCCACAAAGTTTCATGTTTTATGTTATGATTATTGGTATTACATTTCACTACTATGATTTATCTCATGTTATGAAATTATGATTTATTTTGCAGGTTAAGATTTCCAAAAGTTATGTTCTTATGTATATGATGTGATTGATATTTCTTTTGTTTACCCTTACTGAGCATTTGATCTCACCCTTTTGAATGTTTTATTTCCCCTGGTCAGGAAGAAGGTTATTAAGTAGGATATTCCAAAAAGGGACTCTAGATATGATGAAATAAATGGGAGGCAAAGTAGATGCTTTATGAACCAGTTGTTTATGTTTCCTAGTTTCTAAAGACTCTATATCTATACGGTCCTTTCCTGGTTTTGTTATATATTTTAATAAGTGTACTTAAATTCTAAAGTAATGACAATGTATGTAAAGTATGGGTCGTTATAGTTGTTATCAGAGGAATGGTAAAGTCAACCTTTGGAAACTAGGATGTTAAAGCCTTAGTAAGAATCCTAAGGATAAGTCTAAGCATAGAACACAATCTTAGTGTTTTAGAAATGGCCATGAACAACCTATGATAAGACCTTAAGTGTGAAATTTTATTCTTGATTATTTGGTTTTCCTATTATAATTAGTGTTTCTCACACTATTCTTCTTGGTTTTTGTCAATAGCTAGAACCTGAAGGAATCGTGTTAATGCAGAATGCGACGGACAATGCAATGATTGTCCCCCTGAGCAACCAGACGTTATGGGAGATGGAATGAATAATATTTTTGCAATGCTCACACAACTTTCTCAAGCTATGAATCATGCAAGACTTCCAAACGAGAAAAGGAAGGAGCATCATTCTGTTGAATCCTTTGTGAGGAAGTGTCCACCTTCTTTCAGCGGGTCTACTGATCCATTAGTTGCTGAACAATGGATTAGTACTACTGAAAAGATATTTTTAGTTCTTCAATTTTCTGAACATGATAAAGTCATCCTAGCAGTGTATCGTTTGGAAGTAGATTCTGATCAATGGTGGAATTTTATTAAGAATACGAGGCAAAGAGATGAAATTGAGTCCATGGAATGGGACGAGTCAAAGAACTTATATTTCAATAAGTACTTCCCTCGTATTCTCCGAATAAAGATGGAAAAAGAGTTTCTTGAACTGAAGCAAAAGGATGATGAATCTATTAGTACTTATGAAGCAAATTTTACATGACATGCAAGGTACGCTTCTGGTATTATTATCCAACCTGAGAGTAAGATCGATTGATTCTTTAGTGGATTAAAACCAAGTCTTTGAAGGGCGTTAGCCATAAGGGACTTCAATAGCTACGAGGAAATCGTTCGATGTGATCTCAAAGTCGAGATGGAGATTGGAGTAACCCATCAGTCATATGGTTTTGATAAGAAGAGGAAAATGGAATTCAAAGGAAAGTCTAAAGAGCACACTGAAAAGAAGATGAGCTTTCCCTTATGCTCAAAGTGTGGAAAGAAACATGGGGGGATTTGTCTTAAAGGGACAAGTAAATGTTTCAAATGTGTAACGGAAGGCCATCGGTCATTTGAATGCCGCAATGATGGGAAGAAGATGTCTAATGATGCAAACAAACGAAGGGACACACAGAATGAACCTACTACACTTCAATGTTTTAAGTGCAAGGAGATGGGGCATTATGACAATCAATGCCCAAATCCAAGGGTTGATGATTATGGTCGACGTCAACAAACTCTTAAGGCTAATGACAAAGGAAAGTCACATGAAATTTCTATCAGCGATGTGGAGTACGATAACTATGTGATGAAAGGTACACTTACCATCCACTCTAAAGTAGCAAATGTTTTATTTGATTCTGGATCCACCCACTCCTTTATTTATGAAGAATTTTCTAAGGGTATCACCATATTACCTCAATAATTAGATGTTGAGTTAGCTGTGACAACACCTAATGGCACAACAGTCGCATCAGAAGTTTATAATTCTTCCCCGATTGATGTTTGTGGGAAAGTGCTTCCTGAAAATCTTGTGATCATTCCTATAGTGGAATTTGATGTGATTCTTGGCATGGATTGGCTTTCTTTATATTGAGCTCATATCAATTTCCAAATAATGGAAGTCGCATTTCATATTCCAGATCAATCTATGATCGTCTATCGATGTAAGGATGAACATAACCTTCCAGTGGAAATTTCTTCCATCTTATGGGTCTTGATTCCACATAATAAAGGTTATTTATCCCAAATGGTTGGTGAGAAACTCACAATTAAGAATATTTCCATTGTACGGGTGTATGATGATGTCTTTCCAGAGGAATTTCCGGGTCTTCCACCAAATCGTGAAGTTGAGTTTTCAATAGAACTTGTACCACGTGCTTTGCCTATTTCAAAAACACCTTATGGAATGGCCCCAATTGAGTTGCAGGAATTGAATAAGCAACTCCAAGAGAATCTTGATAAGGGATTCATACGCCCTAGTGCATCACCTTGGGGAGAACCTGTTCTGTTTGTTAAGAAGAAAGATGGATCAATGAGACTATGCATTGATTATCGAGAACATAACAAGATCACTATCAAGAACAAATATCCTCTCCCACGCATTGATGACTTATTTGACCAACTATGATGAGCTCAATACTTTTCCAAGATTGATCTTTGTTCATGTTATCACCAATTAAGGGTCAAAAGGGATGATATACCAAATACGACTTTTCATACAAGGTATAGACACTATGAATTTATAGTGATGCCATTTGGTCTTACTAAATCCCCTGCTATCTTTATGGATCTCATGAATAGAGTCTTTAGAGACTATCTTGATCAGTTTGTGTTAATCTTTATAGACAATATTCTTGTATATTCAAAGAGCAAGGAAGAACATGAAGATCACTTGAGAATTATATTAAAGACCCTAAGAAAGGAGAAGCTTTATGCCAAATTTACCAAGTGTGAATTTTGGATTCAAAGAGTTTCATTTTTGGGTCACATAATCTCAAAAGAGGGGATATTTGTGGATCCAGCAAAAACAGAGGTTATCAAAAGATGGTCGAGACCAACAACAGTAACTGAGATCCGAAGTTTTCTTGTTTTGTCTAGATATTATCGACGTTTTGTGAATGATTGTTCATGATTATCTAATCCAATCACCAAGTGGACTCGGAAAGGAGTTAAGTTTGTTTGGACGGAGGAATGTGAAGAGAATTTCAAGGAGTTGAAAAGAAGGTTATCCAGTGCACATGTGCTCACACTGCCTTGTAGTGGAGAAATGTTTGTGATCTACAGTGATGCATCCAGGAAGGGTTTGAGGTGTGTTCTTATGCAAAATGATATGGTGATAGCTTATGCCTCACGAAAGATGAAAATACATGAGAAAAATTACCCAACTCATGAATTGTAGTTAGCTGCGGTAATCATTGCATTAATGATTTTGAGGCACTACCTTTATGGTGAAAGGTGTGATATTTATACTGATCATAAAAGTTTAAAGTATATTTTCACACAAAAGAATCTGAATATGCGCCAAAGAAGATGGTTGGAGCTGATTAAGGATTACGACTGCTCAATTCATTACCACCTTGGGAAAGGAAACAAGGTGGGAGATGCATTAAGTCGACAAGACCATGCCAGTTTATCCACGATGAGGATCACAAAATATCCAATATTTATGGATTTACAAAGGATGGACCTTGGAATAACAATGAAAGGGGAAAATCTTATCTTTCTTAAATGAATGTTCAACAATCTATACATGTGAAGATTAAAGAGGCACAGAAATAAGATGTCGAGTTACAAAAGAAGGTGAGAAAAGTTCCTGAATTCAACCTTGATTGTGATGGGATAATAACGTTCAGGAATCAGGTTTGTGTTCCTCCCATCCCCGGATTAAAGAAGTAGCTACTGGATGAGGCTCATAGTTCATCATTCTCTATTCATCCTGGAAGCACGAAGATGTATAGGGACCTGAAAGAGTACTTCTGGTGTGATGACATGAAAAGAGATGTTGCTGAATATGTCTCTCGATGCTTGGTTTGTCAGAAAGTTAAAGTTGAGAGACAGAATTCTAAGGGGATGTTACAACCATTACCCATACCCGAATGGAAATGGGAAAACATCACTATGGACTTTGTCACAGGACTTCCAAAAACATCAAATGGCAATAATGCTATCTGGGTCAAAGTTGATCGTCTTACAAAGTCTGCACACTTCTTTTCTATTAGAGAGGATTTCTCTCTAGATCAGCTTTCAATGATATATGTAAAGGAAGTGGTAAGATTGCATGGAGTACCACTTTCTATTATATCTGATTGGGATCTGAGATTTACCTCGATGTTCTGGCGAAGACTTCAGCATACTCTGGATACAGAGTTGAGTTTCAGAACTGCTTATCATCCTCAGACAGACGGTCAGTCTGAGAGAACAATTCAAACTCTAGAAGATATGTTGAGAGCTTGCTCTATGGATTTAAAAGGTGGTTGGGATCAACACCTACCATTGGTGGAATTTTCTTATAATAATAGATTTCACTTCAGTATTCAGATGGCTCTTTATGAAGCTCTCTATGGAAAGAAATGCAGGACTCCAACTTGCTGGGATGAAGTTGGGGAAAGAAAGCTATTAAGACCTGATCTCATTGATGAAATGGCATAAAAGGTCAAATCTATTCAACAACACATAAGAGCAGCTTAGAGTTGACATAAAAGTTATGCCGACAACCAAAGAAAATACCTAGAGTTTGAAGTGGGTGATAAAGTGTTCTTACGAATATCTCCCTGGAAGAGGGTCATTAGATTTGGAAAGAAGGGTAAGTTGAGCCCTAGATATATCAATCCTTTCGAAATACTAGATCGTGTTGGGAAGGTAGCTTACCGATTGGCGCTTCCACCGAATCTCTCTCAAGTTCCCGATGTGTTCCATGTATCTCTCCTGGGAAAGTACATACCTGATCCTTCACATGTACTCAGCTCAGAAGTTGTACCGCTGGAGCAAGATCTTTCTTATGAAGAACAACCGATAGAGATTCTGGATCGTAGTGAAAAAGTCCTACGAAACAAGACCACTCGCTTGGTGAAAGTTTTATGGAGGAACCGCCAATTAGAAGAAACTACATGGGAGCTTGAGGATATTATGAGGGAGAGGTATCCTCATCTGTTTGTTACAAAGTGACAAATTTTGAGGGAGAAATTCATTTTATGGTGGGTAGAAAGTAACACCCGAGACTTTTGTGAGAAATATTTTGTTTTTATGTTATATAAATCATCAAAGGAATCTTTTGCTGCACGCAATCGCGACCTTCCTTGATAGCGTGTGTAGTATTCAATACTGAGTTCCACTAAACAATGATATATTATTATAATATTATAAACTATCCATTATTAATAGTATTAACTGAATTTTAAATTTTACAACATTATGGTAAGAGAACAAAATAATTTTTGGGTAAAATAAGTATTTATCAAAAAATGAAGTTTTGCCGCCTTTTGATGGCGCACCCACATTAAATATAGTTTTTGACAAGTTTATAAGTTCAATTTGACAAAATAAAATTATTCTTTAGAATCAAGATATAAAAATTTACTTTAAATAAAATTTTCATATTATTCTGATAACTTTCATATTTTAATGAATAGTAAAAACACGCTATATTTTAATTAAAAACAAATTTTTTCATCATAATAAATTATGTGGTTAAATAATAATATTTAATGGTTTCAAAGTATAAATAGAATATATTTTTATCATTTAATATAATGTATGTCATTATCCTTGATTTTACATTGAATTCGTAGGTTAAATAAATTCAATCTTTGGCAATGTTTTAACTTTTAAAACCCGTTTGCTTAACAACGGGAATAATTTTAAATTAATTAATGCAACTTATGTGTTTTGAATTTTGAAAAATGGATTTCATATTTTGAATCAGTGGGTCCAAATTATGTTAATAGGTTACTTTTATTTTTTTGATATTATGAATAGTAACTACGGTAATTTTTATTTACTACAGTTAAAGGTAAATATGGTAATTCAAGGTTAAAAGAATATTATAATAATTCAAAATTACCTTGACACTTGTCCTAACCTTATTGGATGAGTATTGGCCAACCATGGGCATCCTTGGGTCGATTTTGGGACCCCATTGAGCCACTTATGAAAGACAATGACACATTAGATTAATTAATTTAATGTAAAGACAAAATTGGAATTAACAAATATCATTTAGTAATTAATTTTTATATGGGGATATATAAATTATATTTTGGACTATAAATATTAATTAGAAATATTAAATGATTTCCTACATGTTGGTATTTTTTTTTATAATTTTTAGACATCATATAAATTAAATTACTCATGACACAATAATGATGTAGTATTTACCTCATTAATAAATGCTTTATATAAATAAGATTAAAATGATTAAAATATCATCCAAAACTTATCCAATTCCCATTGGATGATTATATTTCGTATATGAGTCATCTTATCTTTGAAATTAATGTGTTTTGGACCTATTGAAACTGAAGATAAGTTTATAATAAAATAATATTTTCACATTTTCCTAAAGAGCCCCTCCACTCCCTTATAAAAGGAGACCACTTCTATGAAATTCCTCACACCACTCAAGCCTTTTGGCTCGTCCAAACTCTACCCAACTAAGATCCATACATCCCTCTCCTTCCCCTTGAAGCCTTAAATTATGAAGAAGACTCTCCAAGAATTTCTTTTGGTTCAAACCAAAGAAAGTTACCAAAATTAAAGGTAAGAGTTTCTCTTAAGTTGTTTTCTTTTATTCTACTTCTCCAACCCCTAAAATCTCTTTTAATCCTGTATTTTGTGACAAAACCAGCATACTGAAAATACTAGGATGTTGTTATTAGAAATATTATAACTACACATACACACACCTCCATCTAATGGATGAAGAACATAATGTTTCTGTGATGGCAAACTAACGCCTCACGAAACGATGATTGTTCGATTTTCCCCTACCGACTCTCATGGTGGCCATTATGATGGAACTGTATTTATATATAATATATATTATGTTTATTATTTCTTAATTCTTCTTTACTTCACAATTATATCAAGCCTTTACGGTTTCCATAGTCGGTAAATACGATAATCTCATTTGAGGATGTGCGGACTACCGCCCCCTCAAAGTGATGTGATTCGTTAATACCTTATGTGGGATGTATAAAGGATGTGGTTAATAATATTATATATGATATTATACTGGAATTATAATATACCTATGTATAATTATGTTTTAATTTCATTAAATTAAGAAATAGAAATTAAAGTAGCGTTCATACGTACGTACGACTTACCGTCTCCATGAACGGTGCGTTTCATTTTTACCTCCATATGTTATGTACTATTATAAATGCTTGTATATTCTGGATATATAATGACGTTATATGATATATAAATCATGATTTACATTTTGGAGGTAAGTAAATCATGATATAAGTAATAATAACATCAATAACAACAAGTCCAAACACATACGATAAATAAGATGATTTTACCCAAAACGCGACATTAACATTAATTTCCATAATAATGGGTAATATAAATTCATAAGTGAACAATATATGATATCATAACAATGAATATGATTCTTTAATAAGTCAATTACATTATTTAAATCATTATACAGGAGGTTTGGACACTTACGAAGCAAATTGGACCTAAGGTAAGGAAAATATCACAATCTCATTTTTATCTGAGATTTTTTATACATTGGTATTTACTGGGGTGTATTTTATCATCCACATCCATGTTTCCTCAAAATGAAATATTAATATCCTTCTAAAATAGATTATATCCAATTTTACCCTTTTGTGAGTTTTTAGTAAATGATATGAAAGGAATCTTTTGTCATTTTTCGTACGAGGTACTTTTTGACTTTTCCGACAAAAGTACGAGAAGAATGTTTTTTAACTTATACGGCATGAATGGATTTTTAAAACATTATTTCAAAGAAGATTCCTTTACAATAATTAAAGTTTATTTTTAATAAAATTATTTTATTTTATAATTTTATGACATGTTTGTAAAGGAAAAGTGTTTTTGAAGCAGAAAGGATATTTTCCTCAAGAATGGAGTTCAAGTGTTTTATCAAAATTATTTTCCATCTAAGATAATAAAGGGTTCTGTTTCTATCTATATTATTACATGTATTTGATTATGTTGTGATGTAATTATATTTTTATGAATTCCTTTATCTTATACAAATTGTTTTTTGATGTCACGATGTTTACGATTCCCATTTTTATTACGTGGGTTATGCTATGATGTATGGTTTCCGATTTTGGGGCACACATAAGAATGGTATCATTATGAGATGGGTGGGACCTATATCTCCCTCCAATGCATTGGGTAAAGATTTTATATCTCATGAGATAGACATGTCTGGAACGAAAGGTTAAACCGGTTTAGTGAAACAGGACTGAAACGAGGAGTGAACTCGGTTCAGAAATGGACTTTGTCCATTAAGATATTCTTGGCAATGAGTCTTGACTAACAAGAAATGATTCTCTATGATTATGTGTGTATGCCACAAAGTTTCATGTTTTAAGTTATGATTATTGGGATTACATTTCACTACTATGATTTTTCCCATATTATGAAATTATGATTTCTTTTGCAGGTTAAGATTTCCAGAAGTTATGTTCTTATGTATATCATGTGATTGACATTTCTTATGTTTACCCTTACTAAGCATTTGAGCTCACCCTTTTGTATGTTTTATTTCCCCAGGTCAGGAAGAATGTTATTAAGTAGGATATCCCCAGAAGGGACTCTAGATATGATGAAATAAATGGGAGGCAAAGTAGATGCTTTATGAACCAGTTGTTTATGTTTCCCAGTTTCTAAAGACTATATAACAATATGGTCCTTTCCTGGTTTTGTTATATGTTGTAATAAGTGTGCTTAAATTATGAAGCAATGACAATGTATGTAAATTATGGTTCGTTATATCCAAGCATTAATATACATTAACTACTCAATCAAGGATCCATAATAGACCAATATAACTATTTAGTAGTTTTTCCTTTTTTCAAGTATCATAACCTTCTTCCATTATGAATTTTTATGGAAAATGATCTCAATAAAAATTAACAATATATCTGATGACTTGAATCATATGTATTCTATCGAAATTGAGAAACCATGATGTGTAACTCAATGGATATAACAGTATCATCCATTTCCTCAACAATTTAAGGCCCTATAACATCTTGACCAAAATAACTATGTCTGAGTTATAAGCTCTCGTGTACTTATACACACCTCCCATTACGCAAGGGTCTTTTGACTGACAATAAGGGCATGAGATAATTAGTGGGGATTTTACACCCTTTGTATCATTTACTTGAATCAATGATTAATAATAAATAATATAATAATTAATTAGAGTGAACACGAGGAATGGTAAATATGGAATAAATGTCATACAAATAAATAATTACCAAAATGAAAACCATTTTAATGTAATGTGATATGGGAAAATAAATTTTTAAATAGTGGGTCCTCGAGAGTCTACCCAGATCTGATACTATCTCTACCCTCCACTAATCATACATCAATCACATAGCCCTTTCCCTTATCTGGTTCCATCATGAAATATACAAGAACATTGAAATTCGTGATTTGGGTGTCTGCACAATTCATAGTATGAAACTTAAAATGTTCCCATGACCTGATGTGCTCTAGTATACTTGTTTATTACAAAATAAAAAATTCATAACGATAATTGTAACACAAGTACCAAAAATTGAGCATTTTTCTGCTATCCTGACACAAAAAAACCCAGTAGTGACTTCTTCTGCTAAATGATGTAAATGAACTACATGTCGATAAATTTACAAAACCATCCATAATGACATTGGTGGGACACTAGAATTCCAAATGGAATTGGGAGAATACATTATACCTAAAATCCACAAGGGATCGATTATCTTTAACCTACACGTAATCCCCAAGGAAACAAGTAACACATAAAATCAACACTGCATGAAGTGTATATTGTCTACGCAGAATCCACAAGGCATCAAGTAGATACCTGGTTACATGGCTATCAGGTTACTCCATTGTCATCACAGCACATAGAGTGTGAAACTTACACATAGAAAATATACCATGAAAATAACCTATCAGGTATACACATATTAATCATCCATCGGAAAATAATAGAATTTATAGCTTGATAACAAACATATAACACATCATAAGAAATATAACATCATAATATACATCATCATGTGAAACAAACATCATCACAAGATCTATCTATCATATCAATCTCATCGAATCAAATAATACAATATCATGGGAAGCACATCCAGAAACATTCAATACCTAGTCATGATTTAATAGTCATATTATAAAATTATCATCATACCCTGACTATAATGTGTTTGGGGAACCGATGAAAGATTGATCATCCGACCTAAAAATTCATCAACCTCAAAGTCAGGGAAAAACCAATATGTGTGGATTGATTGTAGGATTATAGTCTTCAAGAGTCATTAAAAAATCATCAAATCCATATTTTATGATATTAGACACAAAAAAGCCAAATGTATATTAAGGGTCCCCATAATAGAATGAAAATTTAATTCAAAAAATAAAATAATATATTTTATGTGATGATACATTCTCTCTCCTGTATAATTTTTGAATTATCATTTTAGGATGACACAGTTGCACAAACAATTTCACATAATTATAATTATATTTTTAAAATTATATTTTTTAATATCTCATTAATGTTTCTTTTTTGGTTATCTTTTTCTAATTTATCATAAATTACACTTTTATAATTATTTCATGAAAATTTCTCTAAAATTATATTTTAAAAATATTTCTTGGTTATTTCTCATAAAATATACTTTTATTAATATAATAATATAATTTAATATATAAAACAATCATTTATAATATTTGAAATCTTCATTTTATGATTTTACCAGTTATACTTTTATAATTGAGCTATAATATTTTATTGATTATAAAAACTTTAATTTGCTTATAATGAAATTTACTTTTATTTATTTTATTAATGGTCATTTGATAATGTTGGGATTATATTTTTATGGAATTTTATAATTATCATTTGATATCCCGTGTAATTGTCCAATGATAATTTTTATAATATTTATCACGTGACAATTACTATATAATTTTTCTTTAATAATTTTCAAAATATTATCATTGGAAATATATTTCAATTAACCTTTTATAAGTAGTTGTAAATGTAAATTAATAATTATTCATTATAATCCTCTAACAGTTCCTTCTAATTATATATTTGATAATTTTAATCATTTATCCTTTGATAGGTTTATTAAATATTATCAATTTATAAATTGGTGGAATTATCTTTTAATATTTATCAAAATTATAATTATATAATTCTTTATAATTATTATTCAATGGTTTTATGAAAGTATTATATGATAATTTATCTAATTATCTTTCAAAAATTTCTGGAAAATTGTCTTTGATAATTGTTTATAATTATTGTATTAAAACACAATTAATTTTCTATATTTAATTCGTTTAATAATTATACTATATAAATATAGGTTTTACTATTTTTTATAATCTATAATATTTTGAATTAGACAAAGAAAAATAAAATTGTAGAGTAAATAATATAAAATAACTAATAACTACAAATTTTTGTGGAGATAGTATGTAGATGTAGTGTAACGCCCCGACCCCAGTTACCTAGAGTCAGTGCATTATTACATAACATTTAGATGATAAAAAAAGATCAAGTCTCTAAAGGCCGATTATTTTAGAAGCCTAGAAACACAAGATATATTCATAAGTCTTACATTACATCATAAAGTTAAAAATACTACAACAACATCTTGACTTCATATCCCCTCATACATTCCCTGCAGGTAATTCACAAAATACATCGTCACATCCTGGGAAAATTTAAAACATTGAAAGGGTTGAGCTCAAATGCTCAGTAAGGATAACAATATCTCTAAAACATTCATAAATATACATAAACATTTAAGGAAACATACAACTAAAAGAAAAGCCTTTTAAACTTGATCTTTAGCATAATATGGTAAAGATAAAATGAAATAATGCCATTTACTTATTCACAATGATATTATACTAGTCGAATAATCACATGCAATATCAATAACCACTTTCATAATGATGGAATGCATAATGCCAGACTACCATAACCACATAGAAAGGCCTTGTGCCCAGACTAAAAATAAGATTTTGTCAATGCCTTGTTCCAAGACACTAGTTTGTCTCATGAGACCTACCGATGCATCGAGGAGCTATAGTGGGCTCCACCTGTCACTTATTAAGTCCAATTAATTCATCATATGAATAGGTTTAAACATAACATAAACATTCGTATTAAAACAGGCATACGAAATGTCAATACTTTTCCATAAACCATGAATGGTATAAAAATAACACATCCACAATCAAACATATCACAAAACTTTAAATACAATATGGAAGTTTTGTATCAAGATAAATCATCTTCAAATAAGAATAAAATCCATCGAGGGATTTTGACATAGATTAAATCAAAACTATTTGAGAGAAATATATCTTTTTTGAAAACATTAATAAGAGACACATTTATAAAAGAATTAATTTAAAAGAGATTTTTGAATCAAAGTGTCCAGTACCACTTTGAAACTCTTTAAAAGAAATATCATTTCAAAATATTCATGTCCATATAAATAAATCCTTAAAATAATTTTGAAAACATGGACATTAATTAAAAATATTTTGAACGATAAATCTTTAAAACATTAAAAATTATGATCATGATAAAGATTACCTTTCGCAAATTCTTAAAATATTCATTTCGAAATAATTTCATGGTCACATAATTATAAAATAAATCATTTACATTGAAAATATTATTATAAGCTTGTAAGGGAATATTTGATGATTTAATAAGGTAAAAATAACCGCACCCACCATATAAGTTAAAAAACATTCTTACCACAATTCTGTCGAAATGGTTAAAAAGGACCTTGTTTGGAAAAAGACTCAAAAATTACATTATAAACTTCTTATAAAAAGTCAAAAATGGTATAAATTACTTTAACCTATATTATGTAAAATAGTAATAATGTTTTGAAATACATTTTTACGAAACATGGATGTGGATGATAAAGAGGTCCTAGTAGATAATTACGTATAAACAACCTCAGATAATGAAGAGGTTGTGAAATAAACAATTACCTTGTACTTTCCCTTGGTATAGGGTAGTTTGACCTCCTTTATAATGGTGAAATAAATGTTATTAAATTATACAAGAATCATTTAAATTAATATGATATCATATATGATCTTTTAACATTGCATTGTTAATAATATCTCAGTATTATCGTTTTTTAGGTGTTAACTTACTCAATTTATTTTATATGTTTTGTTACATAGGATGTGTTAGTTATGGATAGGTTGTAACTTATTAATATCCCGAATTATATAAAGTACCTAAACAATATTTTTAATCATTAAATGATAATTAGTCTGGAATGGGTATGATGGGGAATGAATCTCATCACATTCGAGGAGACGGTAGTCCGTAAGTACGCACGAGCGACAATATCATTATTTTGATATTAAAATAATATATAATTGGATATTATTTCATATATAAAGAATAAATATCATGTTATATTTATTATTAACATGAATTACACATCATTATTATACCCATCAAAATAATAATGTTTTGAATAACAATTACACCAGGACGTGGAGACGGTAAGTCGTACGTACTCACGTATGGGGACATGTCATTCAAAGGATGGATAGAATAATGAATATGGTTGTAAAATCTTTATAATAACATCAATGTATATATAAGATACTAGAGTTATTATTTTAGAATGGGGATAATAAATAAAGAAGAAGTTGAAGAAGAAAGGAACTTGAAAGAGGGTGGTGAAAACATTACCTCTTCTTCGAGTTCTTCCATTTGATTTGATCAAAAGGTCTCCTTAGGATGGATTTCTGACTAAAATAAGGATATAGGGTGAAGGGAGGATATATTGGAGGGTATTTCTGCAGATGTTGGCCCAGCCAAAAGGCAGTTATGGTGTAAATTAGAGAGAAGTGGGAGTGCCCTTTTATAAGAGGGGTGAGGGGAACCTTTGGAAACGATAGAAATATTATTTTATAATAAATTAATAATCCGTTTGTAATGGCTCCAAAGTGTATTATTTAAATTTTAAGGTGGTTATAGGTCACCAACCCTCAAAACAATATTTTTTTTACAGGTTTGGGTCACTATATTAACCTTATCTTTTAGTTTTAACTCTTTCTTAAATAGTTTGACATTTACAATGTCTCTTTGTATTTTTATATTATATAGTTAATAAATATACTATTTACATCCAAGAGACCCTTAAGTGGTTCATTAATGATAATCTTATCATTATATAAGTCCTTTTTCCAATAATTATATTTTTAGGAATAGAATATCAATTAGTAATATGATATTTGTTTTTAAAACTCTTTTATGTCAATTTTGACACTATTGGGTATTTTGTTTTTGATAATTTTCTAACAGCATTATTACTGTGAAAAAATTTATATATCCTATTATATTATGTCATTTTAACCTATAAAACTATTGGAATTCGAAAAAAGTCTCAAATTACATTTATCGTGATATTTATAATATCAATTATTTTAATATTTTGTTAATTAGGTAATTACTACATAACCTTTGTGTCAAAAATAATTTAAATTATTTAATGTCTCAAAATTATAAATAAAATACCATTATGATGGAAATATTTTCATCCTTCTAATTAATATTTATAATAGAATTTATCTTACGTATAAGCCTATATTAAAAATGTTTTAGTAAATTAACTATGATTTTAACTCTTTTAAATCTTCGTTGAACCAAGTAATAATAAATGTACTAATCTACTAAAAGTGGACCTAAATGATAATATTTTATTCCTAAGGTTGTTTATGGTCGATATAAACTTGTCCAATAGAATTAGGACATGTGTTAGGTTAATATTAATATCATTTTTACCCTTAATTACCCTATTTATTTTTAACCGTGGTAAATAAAAGTAAAAAGATACTATTCACCAAAAAAATATTTTTATCTTATTGAACCACATTTTAGTCTTTGATATTAACTGTGTCTCTAGTAATTTTTAATTTCACTCACAGAAGCGGTGAAATTATGTTTTATGTGAATTCGCAAATTTTCCATGGAGTTGGGTAAAATACGATGAAAAGTTCAATAAAATTTTAATATATTTAAAATTATTATAAATGAACTCCAATTAATTAAATTGAACATATATTGGTACTATGTATCTATTTTAACCTTAATTAAATTTAAATAAAATAAATAATTATTTAAATAAAAATTCGGTTTTAAACTATAACTTACTGTTTTTTCACTATTCATCAAAAATTGAATTTTTACAGAAAAATACCAAAATTTCACAGTAAGCTAATTTCTATATTCCAAATCCAAAAATGAAGTCCATTTTGAATGATAAAATTTATAAACTTCCGAAAGAGTGGGTATTACTATTCATAACGTCTAGTTTTATTGGTCATAGTGTGTTAGAATCTCGAAGTTGTGTACAATGAAAACTATTGCATTATTCAAAGGTAAACGTATCATGGAAGCTTGAGGTGTTACACTCTCACCTAATTCAATAAATTTCCTCCTCGCAATTTGAAATTTTTCTTTTAAAATGAAAGATCAAAAATAGAAAAAACCATTGTGGGAAAACCCATATCCTGAAATTGGGTTAATTAAATTTAGTCTTAATTATAGAAAAGGGAATGAAAAAGCAACCAACAATTTATGATCTCGATTAGTATAACATTGGTGTAAATTAGAGACACATAATTGGAGGAAAAATGTAAATATTTATAGGGAGTGATTGAGGTCATCAATCACAAACAATTATAGAATTGTGGGCCTCAAAGCCACCAATATATGATGATTTAAAATACCATCGGTTCAACAAAATATAAGGTATTAAGATAACACATTTTTGGTTTTAGGATTCCTTACCTAATGTTTAAGAATTTATTTCTTCATATAAAAAGATAAGAAAAAAAGTATACTTGTCAAATAGAGTTCCAACCGTTAACTAATTTCTACAACAAACTCATCTTTCACTCTAAATGATAATAGAACATAAAAAATATTCTATTTATCCTATTCATATAGGGTTCCAAAAAATGAATTTATAATTCATCTACCAGACCCCTTGAAAAAAACTACATTATTCAATCAAGGACATCACGTGGGACAGTGGTAGGTGATATACCCTTGTCGCCCTTCGGTTGCGGGTTCAAGTCTCGCAGCCTTGCCTGACGTGGAAGGTAGTCACCCGACCTCTGGGTTATCATTTTTATGACATCCCAAAAATAATCTTCAGAAATGCTTTCACCATAACAATTGTATCACATTTCAAATGTAATCCATTCCAACCTTTATATTTATCTAAATAACTTATGTCCAAACTCACATTCCAAAATTTATATGGAAGGTAAATATAATGAAGATCTTTTTTTCACGTAATAAAATTTGAATACCTTCATCTTGTATTATATTAAAATATGGTAACACCATAAATTACCATAAAACATTATTGATCACATTCTTGCTCCAATATTTCATATAAAATACTAGATATATTCCTTATATCCAAAAACATTGAATATTCCAACAGTGATGAAATAAACAACCCATTAATCAGTGCCAAGGTATTCATGAATATATAATATAATTTATCCAAATAAACCATCTCTCATTCCAAAAATACTTCTTCAGTATAAATACCATATTAAGGATTACCTTTCCTTCGACCATGTAATTTCAAAAAAAAGTTTAACTTGCTGTTGAATCACTTTTCATAGTACCATATAATCTCAAATCCTCAATGAAATAGTACTGCAGTACAATCCTTATTTATTTCCAGTACATCATTGATACAACACATCAATGAAATAATTCTAAAATGACAACATAAGAACACTAGTCATTCCTCTTCATATGTGGTAGTATCATAACTTGATTATTATCCAATATCATCATTTGCGGCATAGTCTGATGATTTGAACATTGATTCGCGTAGTGTCCTCACTCCTTGTAGATGAAGCATTATACATTTGAAACCTTTTTCTTACCCTCGAAATCACGAATGTGGTGTCCTTTTTCTCCACACTTAGAACATACTCCCATCCCATTCAAGCATTTTCTAGGGTGATTCTTTCCACGACTAACACATATGGGAAAAGCCTTCTTTACCTTCTTCCATTTATCTTTCTTTCTTTCCACCATCCTTTTCATCTCTTGCTTCCCTTCAAATCCATAGGACTCTGAGAAATCGTTAATTATCTTATCAACACATGATATTGTTTCTTTATATGATGATAATACATGGAATACTATTTCCCTAATAAATTCTAGCTTAAGACCATGAAAGATATTATCCTTTCTACTCTTTAGATCATGCGTATTGCAGGAGTTCTCCTTCCTTCTACTGAGAACCATTTTTAAACAATGGCATACACTATATTTGTTTTTGAATAACAATACCGAATCCAAAACTTGTAAAACACATAACATAAATTAAACTATTTATGGATATAATCCATAATCATAAAAATGCCTTCTTTGATGATGTATATACTCATAAACCTTTCATAATGGTTTTGTAAAGAAAATGAGAATTATCCTAAGCATATCCCATGGCAGTGTCGTAACCAAGAGTGTAGCAAGGCCCCTTGTCGTGCACCAGTTCCCATTCGAGTCTATCTCAAAGTGGTATTTTTGAGTTTTACCCCTAGGTAAATATGTGCCAGAGCCACCTCTACCTGCTCGTATCTAGACCGGTATGTATTGCTCTGAAAACTCACAAAATATTTACAATACCAAAATTATAGGATGTACTTTATACTAATCCTCAATGTATATCTTAGGGATATGTGCTCTAATCAGAGTTTATCTAAATCTAGAATCCAAGGTTTGTAATAATCATCCTCTGATACCAACTATAATGCCCCGACCCCAGTTACCCAAAGTCGGTGCATTATTACATAACATTGGCATGATCACAAAAGATCATGTCTCTAAAGACTGATTACTTTATTAGCCTTGGAAACACTGGATATATTCATAATTCTTACATTACATCATAAAGTGGAAAATACTACAACAACATATTGACTTCATATTCCCTCATACATTCCCTTCAGGTCATTCATAAAATACATTTTCACATCCTGGAAAAAATTAAAACCTTGGAAGGGGTGAGCTCAGATGCTCAATAAGGATAAAAATATAGCTGAAACTTTCATAAGTATACATAAACAATTAAAGAAATGTATAACTAAAAGAAAATACTTTTAAACATTAACATCAGAATAATACGACAAAGATAAAATGAAATAATTCCATTTACTTATTCACATGGATATTCTACTAGTCGAATAATCAAATGCAATATCAATAACCACTTTCATAATGATGGAATGCATACTGCCAGACTATCATAACCCCATATAAAAGGCATTGTGCCAAGACTGCAAATAAGATTTTGTCAAGGCCTTGTGCCAAGACACTAGTTTTTATCATGAGACCGACCGATGCATCGAGGAGCTATAGCGGGCTCCACCATTTACTTATTTGTTGAGTCAATAAGGTTTTCCTTATGACTTTTCCATTCCTTCTTGTTTTGAAAATCACAAATACCTTATACTTAAGTAAATATATTATTACTCAAATAATGAAAATTTACTTCCTTAAGGAAATTTACCTTAACCTAGATTTTCTTATAATTAGCCATTTTATTTCCCTTAAAATCAAAAACCGGAATCACAACCAAATTGTCAGAGCCTTATAATGAAAAGTTGGAGTATTCTGTTTTTAGGATCTGAAACATGGATGTGATCTGTAATATAGTTTTAATCCGAATTCTGGACTCCAAACTCTGAAGTAGTTCTAATTCAAACTCTTAAGAAGTTTGACTCCGAACTCTTTAGAAGTTCGACTCCGAACTCTTTAGAAGTTCGACTTCGAACTCTTAAGAAGTTCGACTCCGAACTCTTAAGAAGTTTGACTCCGTACTCTTTAGAATTTTGACTCCGAACTTTTAAGCAGTTTTACTCCGAACACTACAGATTTAGAATCCGATTTCTGATGAAACAAGACTCTGATTTCCTATAAAATAGAATCTGAACATTTCTTAACATAGACTCCGAACTTCATTTTGGTTAGACTCCAAACCTTTGACTTGCTTAACACTCCGAACTATTAATTAGTCTTTAATTACATTTGCTTCATTCCAAAACGATGTCGTACATTCAGTTATACAAAGTTTTTTATAAAAAGATGTCATCTATTCTGTTTCTTATTAACCGTTGGTTGAGTTACACGTGTACAGGTCCTTCCGAATATCATGGTAAATATGACCATTGGAAGAAGGAGCCGACAGTTGGAAATTTTCCTATAAATAGGATCTCATCTGAAAGATCTCTGGGCTAAAAGGCTCACTGATCTTCGAATCATGTGATTACATGCGTGAAGTGATTTCTATAGAGAGAGGCTCTTATTAACTCTTAAAGCTTCATGCGACTTCGAATGTTGGTGATTACATTCGAGGAATTCCGGGGATAGGAAGACAGAGGTGCCGACTACCATGAAGTTCGAGAGCTTCCTTGTTGAGGAAGACAGAGGTTCCCAACTACCTTGAAGTTGAGGGCTTGCGGGGATAGCAAGACAGAGACTCCGATCTTCGTATCGAGGGCTTACCCTGGTGTGGGTATGACAGACTTGCTTGAAAGTATAAATCAAGGTACCTTTATCCAACGTTGTTGGATACCCTTCTCTTTGGGTTAAAAGACTTATATCTTGTTACTAGTAGTTCTACTACTTGTTTATATTCCGCTACATTTTGTATTGGAAGGAATGTAAAAATTTCTAATACTTCCTTACTTATACTCTGTTTCTTTTAGATTTTATACGCTTTAAGGTAGAATCTCATATTGTAATATTTTGTTATGTTTCAATTTCCGGAACCATATTTACGGAACCTACTTTCAGAATCTCTTTACAAGTATTCATTCGGTGTTAGAGGTGTTGTGAATTTTCTTAGTTTAACTTTGTTAAACTTATCCCTTTCCTTTGATTAAGGAGAAGATAGTTATTCATAACTAACTTTAAAAGTTACAAATGAATTTTTAAAGTGTACAATTCACCCCCCTCGTGTATATTGAGCGTCCACATCACTATTTCGATCCTACATTTGGTATTAGAGCAGGTTTCTGAAATACTTATACTTACGAATAAGTTTTTCTTGCTCACATTTTCATTCTGAACTTTGACATTCCGAACTTTGACATTCCGAACTTTACCATTCCGAACTTTCTCATTCCGAACATTGTTATTACAAAACTTTTGCTACTAACAAATTTGTGTTCCAAGGGTTGTTCTAGTATGGAAGGAATTAATGTTGGTTTGATTGATAATCTAAATCCTACAAGACCACCTATATTTGATGGTAATGACTATGAGTACTAGAGGGATCGAATGAAGACTTTTGTTATCAACACTGTATTGGATAATTTTGTAATGCTTATTGGTGATTATAAAATTCCTGACAAGGAAGTTAGAACTTTCACTAACCAGGAAAAGAAAGAATATCAAATTAATTATAAGGTACGCAATACTCTACTATGTTCAATGACTAGAAATATATATAGCCAAATTTCTTCTTGTGAAGCAGCTAACTGTATCTGGATGAAGTTAGAGGTTAAACACTTTGGGACTTCTAAAGTGATTGAGACTAGAAGAACTATGCTTAGAGCTGTATGTCATGGCTTCAACTTTCCTTATGGAGAACCAATCTGTAAAGTTCAACAGAGATTCATGACTATAGTCAACAGCCTTCAATCTATGGGAGAGAAAGGTTTAGATGATGAAGCTCTTGTGGATAAAATAATTGATATTATGCCCAATGAGTGGGAATCCAAAAGAACAACTATAGATGAAAACAGGAAGGTCACTCAGATCTCTCTTGATGAGCTTTTTGGAACCCTTCTACAACATGAGACCAGAATGAAGAGAGATGCAGAAAACATCAAGAAGAAGAATGGAAATGGTACTGTTGCTTTTACTACAACATCAAATCAGATGAAAGCTAAGACTCCTGAGAGAGTAACCAGATCCAAGTCTAAGAAAGTTATTTTCCAATCAGAATATAGTGAGAGTGAAGTCTTAGAAAATGAACTAGCAAATATTGCTTGAAGGATGAACAAGATAGCTGGCCAGAGAAATTTCCAATCAAAGTATAAGAAAATGGAAAGGAAAGATAAGAAATATGGAGAAGTTACTTGTTATGAATGTAAAAGAGCTGGACATATTAGACCAGATTTCCCTATGCTCAAAAAGAAAGAAAGAAAAGAAAGGCATTCAGACAGGAACAGAAAGAAATATTATAAAGCTAAAGCTAAGAAAGTTTTGAAAGCCAATGACACTAGGAGTGAAAATGGTGGTGACTCTTCAGATGAACCTTCTGATTATGAATCTTCTGGACAGAAGAATCTTGGTCTTATAGTCAGATTACCTATTGATAATCATTGTTTTATGGGTAAGGTACGAAATGCTGAATCATTGACCAATGATTCTTTAAATTCCAATGATAGTAAGTATTATAACTCTTCTGATGAAGAATCATCTTCTGATGAGGAAAATACTTTACCTACTTATGAAGAAGTCTCTAGGTTTGCTAAACTTCTTGAAAATTGAGAATTCCAGACTCAATAAGAAACTTGATAAGGCCATCTCTAGGAATTCTATTCTTACAAAAGAGATATCAGATCTTTCTAAAGATCTTGATAAGAATAATACTGATTTTGAAAGTATTTCAATGAATCTTGAGGAAGTAAGTTCTGAAAATAACAAACATTCTAAAGAAATAGAAAAAGTAATTTCTAATAAAAATGCTTTTGAGCTTAGCTGTAGTTCTAAAACTAATGATTTTGAGGATAAAAACTTGGTTGTAAAAATCAAGTCCGAAATTTTTTCCTTAAAGAAGTGTTTATCAAACTTTACCCATGGTAATGAAAATTTTGATAAAATGTATTCTCAAATACGACCTTTAAGAAATAAATCCACATTTGGTTATACCCATGGAAAACCAATTTTCAGTAACAATTATTTTGTGCCTCAAAGTGCCCCATTTTGTACCAAGCGTCAATGTGGTGGTCACTGGGCAAAGAATTGTTCCTTAAACAAAACCCAATCTTTAGGATTTCACAAAGATTACTTCTCTAAGAAGATGTGGGTTCTTAAAATTTTATTATCTGGAAATCTCGGATCCAAACAAGTTTGGATTCCGAATGTTTAATTTTCTTCTTGATTTCAGGAAAATAAAGAGAGTACCAGCAACAATACATGGTACATGGATAGTGGATGTTCCCGGCCCATGACTGGTAACAAGAGATTTTTTGAAAAGATTATCAAAACGAAAGGAGGAAAGGTAACTTTCGGAGATAATGCTAAGGGAGAGATTTTTGGTATTGGTAATATTGTTCTTCTTGGTAAAACCTTGATTTCAAATGTTCTTTTTGTTAAAGGTCTTAAGCACAACCTCATTAGCATAAGTCAGTTATGTGATGAAGGTTACCTTGTGAATTTTAGGAATGATAAGTGCTTAGTTCACAATTCCAAGGAAGAATTTATTCTCTCAGCCAATAGGCAAGAGAATGTTTACACTCTGAACTTAGAAGACCTCAGAAGCCAATATTTACCTTGCCTTAGTGCAATGGAAGATCACTACCGGTTATGGAATAGAAGACTAGGTCACTGTAACCTTAGGAACCTATGTAAACTCTCTAAGAAGAAACTAGTTAAGGATCTACCAGAGCTTAGATTTTATTTTTCTAAAGTTTGTGATCCTTGTCAATATGGCAAGAAACATAAACCTAGTTTTAAATAAATTGGTGAAGTCTCAACAAAAAATTCATTATAGTTAGTGAATATGGATCTTTTTGGTTCAACACAAACTGGAAGTATTGGAGGAAAATACTACGTGTTTGTTCTAGTTGATGGTTACACTAGGTTTACTTGGGTCTATTTTATAGAAAAGAAGTCTGAAGCTTTTTCATATTTCAAAAGTTGTAGATCTCAAGTTAAAAATGAGAAAAACCTTCCATTGAAAACTATTCATAGTGATCATGGAGGAGAATTTCAAATTTCTGATATTTAAACTTTTTGTAGTAAGAAAGGTAATACTCACAATTTTTCAGCAGCTAGAACTCCTCAATAGAATGGTGTAGTTGAAGGAAGAAATAGAATTCTTCAAGAGATAACTAGAACCATGTTGAGTGAATATTCTATTGCTAGACATTTCTGGGCTGAAGCTGTATGTACTGGTTGCTATACTATAAATCGAGTTTTAATTAGAAATTTTCTTAATAAAACTCCTTATGAGTTATGGAATGGTAGAAACCCAAGACTTTCCTACTTCAACGTTTTTGGTTGCAAGGTATTTATTTTTAATACTAAATATAACCTACATAAATTTGCACCAAAATATGATGAACGAATTTTTTTAGGATATTCCACATCCTCTAAGGCTTATAGAGTTTTTAATAAAAATACTTGCACTGTTGAAGAAACAGTACATGTAAAATTTGATGAGTCAGATCCTTTTGTTTTTAAACCATCCCAACCTTCTTCCTCGGATGTGTTTTAAAAAACTGATTATCAACCTTTGATAGAAGAACCTTCTGATAAGGAAAATGTTCTAGAAGATACTTCTGAAACATTTACCCCAGAATACTTTCTACCCTATGTTGATGAACACGTTTTACAAAACCCAAATCAGGTGTTTCTTAATAATCATCCCAGTGATAGTATCATTGGTGATGTAAATAAACCTATAAGGACTAGAAGTTCCTTATGAAATGAAGTAGAACATCTAGCATTTTTTCTAAATTAGAACCTAAAAGCACTGATGAAGCTTTAGGTGATGATGATTGGATTAAAGCAATGCAAGATGAACTAAATGAATTCGAAAGGAATAATGTCTGGAACTTGGTTGAAAGACCTAAGGAAACTTCTATTATTGGAGTAAAATGGGTTTTCAGAAATAAATGTGTTGAAAATGGAGTCATAGTAAGAAATAAAGCTAGACTTGTTTCTAAAGTCTATAATCAGCAAGAAGGAATAGACTATGAAGAAACCTATGCTCTAGTATCTAGATTTGAATCTATCCGTATTCTACTTGCCTTTGCAGCATTCTTTAATTTCAAACTTTTCCAAATGGATGTAAAATGTTCTTTTCTTAACGGTTATGTTCAAGAGGAAGTTTTTGTTGAACAAACTCCTGGTTTTGAAGATACAAAACATCCTGATCATGTTTTTTGAATTACCAAATCTTTGTATGGTCTTAAACAAGCCCCATGAGCATGGTATTATAGACTCGCTGGATTTTTGTTTCAAAATAACTATGTTAAGGGAAATGCAGATCCAACTATTTTTATAAAGAAATATAAGAAAAATGTTTTGATTGTTCAAATTTATGTTGATGAAATCATTTTTGGTTCAACTCAGAAATCTTTGACCGACTCTTTCGCAAGTCTAATGAAATCTGAGTTTGAAATGAGTATGATGGGTGAGTTAACTTTTTTCCTTGGTTTTCAAATTTTCCAAAAACCAGAAGGAATCTACATATCTCAACATAAGTATAATAAAGATCTTCTTAAAAAGTATGGTTATGACAACACTAAGAGAATAAGTACTCATATTGGTACCTCAAACTCTTTAGATATTGATGAAGCTGGGAAACCAGTAGATCAAACAGCTTTTAGAGGTATGATAGGAAGTTTACTTTACTTAACAGCTAGTCGACCAGACTTAATGTTTTCAGTATGCTTATGTACAAGATATCAATCTAATCCTAAGGAATCTCACTTAAAGGCAGTAAAATGAATTTTTCGCTACCTTAAGGGAACCACGGATCTAGGATTATTTTATACTTCTAGAAATGATTTTGTTCTAAAAAGATTTTCTGAGGCTGAATTTGGTGGATGTAGAATGGATAGAAAAAGTACATCTGGAACTTGTCATTTCTTAGGAGATTCACTAGTTTCTTGGTCCTACATGAAGCAACATTCTGTATCACTCTCCACTGCTGAAGCGGAATATGTAGTAGCTGAAGTTGTTGTGCTCAAGTGTTGTGGATGCAACACACACTCACAGACTATGGCTTGAGTTTTACTAAAACTCAAATTTTGTGTGATATCACAAGTGACATTTCCCTTAGTAAGAACCATGCACATCACTCTCGTTCAAAACACATAGATATTATGCATCACTTTATTAGGGATCAAACACTCAAAGGAGATATCATTCTTCAATTTATCGGAACTCAAGATCAACTTGCTGATATTTTCACAAAATCCTTTCCTTCTGATAGATTTGAATACTTTAAACAGAAGCTAGGGATGATCACCATAAGGTAATCCTTCTTAATTAACCTTCTGTTGAAAAAAGTCTCCTTATAGTAATAAACTCCTTTTCATAGGGGGAGTACATTTGTTTGTTAGAATAACAAAATCTTTTTCAAGGATTGTTTTCAAACTTTTCGGAACTAAGATTTCCGGAATGTAAATTTCCGGAATTGAAATATTCCGGATTGGAATTTTTTTTATAAACATCCGGAATGGAATTCTCGTACTCAAAATTTTCAGAACCATGATTTTCAGACTGGGCCTTTCGTAATGTTTTTTTACTAGACTTTTTGTAATAAAGTTTTTTTAAGGAAAAATATTACCAATTTCAAATAATATTTCTTGTCAATCCGTAAGTTATTATTTCCATATTTATAGTTTTATAATCAAAATTGTCTTACTGGTATCTTCAATGTTTAGTTCGGATTCTAGTTTTTCCTCAATTCCGAATTTTTTTTTTAAAAAAAACCTCAAAATATCATAGTCATTTTTTTCGGGGTTATTCTAAACCATTAGATCAGATCAAAGTATTTTTAACCATTGGATGATCATTGGAAGACCAACGGTCATTTTCTTTGCCTATAGAAACGGGGTCCCAAGACTCGTCCCACATCTGTTTTCAAGCTTTTGCGTCTCAAAGACCTACTACTCCTCTTAAGGCCGGTTCCGAACCTTGTGAAGCTGATCCGAATCCTACAGTTTACTTCACTCCGAATGTCTATTGAAGCAACTTCACAAGATATTTCAACTACGAAACCAATTTCAATGTGGTTAGTTTAGAGAGAAAGGTTAGTTCATCCGGATTTTTATAATCTTGATTCTATTTTTTCGAAAAATATTAGACTAAATGGATGGGAAGACGTCTGCATAGCCCAGTCAGATAAACAGGATCCGGTTTACACTGAATTGTTGATAGAATTTTATGAGTCTGTTTCCTTCCTAGTGGAAGATGGCAAAGAAAAATTTTCTTTTAAGTCTTATGGAAAGACATATAAACTTTCTTACACTAAGGCAGCAAGCCTGGTTGGTATAGCATATGAGGGAGAAGCTGAATTTTTCTCTCACAAACTTCCGGATGTGCAAGGATGTTTCGTTAAGGAAAAATCACTACAGTGTCTTGGGATCAAGGATGAATTAACTACTAAGATTGCTTGGCTCGCTCCGAATAATAGAATACTGCAACTATGGGTGAAATTTTTTCTTGTTCCGAGAAGAGGAGATAAAGACAATCTGAAGAAGAGTGATATCTATATCTTAGATTTTTTGGTAAATCTAAGAAAGATAAATCTGATAAGGCATGTCCTGGTTACGATCAAGAATATCAAAGAAGGAAATCTGAGAGCTCAGATTATAATGTATCCAGCCCTATTATCAAAGTTGACTATTCGATGCTTAGAATCATTCAACGTTTCATGCAAATCAATGATCCGGAATTGCAAGCTCATGCTTTTCAGTGATGATACACTTAAGAGAATGAAGATGGGATTTTCTAGTGAATCTGGAGAATTTTACCCCCTATCTGTGGAAGAATTTGAAGCAACTGAAAAAGAAACACAATCTCCGGAAACTTTAAAAAAGCAAAGGAAGAAGGGAAAGTCTAAGGAAGTAGTTACTGATGAAGAATTTCCTCAGCTGAAGGAAACTGAATCCGCACCACCCAAACCAAAGAAGCAGAAAATCTATACAGATGAAGTAGCAGCAAAATGGAGAAAAGATAAAGAAATGAGGAAGGAAGGGGATCCTCAATTCGGACTCGACCCTACTGAGGCTAAGGCTTTAAAATAAAAGGCTGCTGAGGAGCTAGAAAGACAAACAAAGGAAAAGAAGTTGAGGAAGAATATGAATGAAGCTGAACGAGTACAATCGTTGCTAAAAGGTACAGAGTTGGCTTCTGAAAGGCTTCCAGTTCCGGAAACTTTCGGAGTCGAACCTTCTTTACCAGAAACATCAGCGAAAAATTTTGTCACTCTGGAAAAGAACAAGGGTAAACAACCTGCAGTAGAAGCTGAGAAACAAGGTGCTGAAGCTGTTGAGGAAGAAGTAGAACAAGTAGAGGAAGAAGAAGAAGAAGAGGAGGAGAGTGAAGATCTAGATACCTTGATCAAACAATTTCAGGATTATAATGCTGAATCCGGAAAAATAGTATCTCCAGGGAAGGGAGATGAGGAAGCCGGCAAGCAGCACCAAAAGGAAGAAGAAGAGAATGAGATGTTTGATGAAGAAGAATCCTATCAAAGGAACTAGCTTGAAGTTGGACAAGAAAGACAACAACCAGATGAAGATCAGATTGTTCATGTTTCTGAATCTGAGAATGTTTCTCCAAATGGGAAATCCATTCCGAAATCCGATAAAGGCAAGAAACCTTTAATGGAGACATCTATTAAAGATATCATTAGAAAGAAAGAGTTTGTTGGTACCTCTAGAAGGAAGCTGATTCCAGTTGAAGAAGAGGAATCTCAAAAAGAAGTCTCTGATTCGGAATCATCATCCCACGGGCATGATTTTGTGGTTCAATATCTGAAAAAGCTGGTGGACACAATACCGATTCTTCCAACTATAGATTCTAGATGCCAGTTTATGCAACAATCAATGAATCAAAAGTCGGATTTCTTATCCATGGTAATGGATAAGATTGTGAAGTTGGAAGCTGAACAGAAAAGTTTTCTGATCGATTATGACGTGCATAGGAAATCTTGTAGTAAAGTAACCAAGTGGTCTAAGAGAGTGGACGAAGATTTAGTACACTTTGAAAAATTTTAGGCTGATGTTCAAAGTGCTTTTGGAATGGAGGACAAAAAGGTTACTGAAATTTCTGAGAAGTTTACCCAGGAACAAAATGTCCGGAATCAATAGGTCAGGGATCTGAATGGCAAGCTTAACTCAGTATCTCAGAATTGGAAATTTGAAAGAGATTTCCGGATTGAGTTTTAGCAGAGGATGCATAAGTAGGATGAGTTATTGAATTTGCAAAAAGAAGCCTTGGGGGCTCAAGCACAGCTGTTAAAAGCCCAAGAATAAAAGATAAAAGCCTTGGAGAGGAAACGAGAGGAAGACCAAAGAGACCTGAAGAAACTCAAAGACTTGTTGAGGAAGCTTATTCCAAAGGAAAAGGAAGAAAAATGAACCCACTCCAATCTTTTGTTGTAGTTGTCTTTCCTTGTATTTTTTATTTTTTCCCACAACTCTAATCTAATGATTATCTGTTCGGTTTGTCTCTTTTTGTATACTAATGTTTCAGGTAGCATAATTTGTTTTCCATTCCCTTCAATTCTTTTTGAAAATCACAAAGGGGGAGAAGGAAAAATAACTATTCCTGAGGAGGAGAAAAGAAAAATTTCTGAGAGAAATATCCTTAAGGAAAGGGGGAGTTTCCCACTACGTTTTGTTTCATTCTTACAATAATGAAAACTCTACTCCGGAAACCCAGAATACAATCCTTAGTGTTTCAATGCCTAAGGGGGAGTTAGTTGTATTCACTTCTATCCATGAACGAAGGGAGATAAGTTTTAAATAGTCTAATGAAATTTTTCAAAATCCTTATATACTTTTTCAAAAGGATGTTTGTGCTTTCCAAAAAGGGGGAGATTGTTGAGTCAATAAGGTTTTCCTTATTAATTTTCCCTTATTTATTGTTTTGAAAATCACAAACACCTTATACTTAAGTAAATATTATTATTACTCAAATAAAGAAAATTTACATCCTTAAGGAAATTTACCTTAACCTAGATTTTCTTATACTTAGCCATTTTTTCCCTTAAAATCAAAAACCGGAATCACAACCAAATTTTCAGAGCCTTATAATGAAAAGTTGGAGTATTCTGTTTTTAGGATCCGAATCTTGGATGTGATCTGTAATATAGTTTTAATCCGAATTCTGGACTCCAAACTCTGAAGCAGTTCTAATTCAAACTCTTAAGAAGTTCAACTCCGAACTCTTTAGAAGTTCGACTCCGAACTCTTTAGAAGTTCGACTCCGAACTCTTAAGAAGTTTGACTCTGAACTCTTAAGAAGTTCAACTCCGAACACTTTAGATAATTGACTCCGAACTTTTAAGCAATTCGACTCCGTACTCTACAGATTTAGAATCCGATTTCTGATGAAACCAGACTCTGATTTAATATAAAATAGTATCCGAACATTTCTTAACATAGACTCCGAACTTCATTTTGGTTAGACTCTGAACCTTTGACTTTCTTAACACTCCGAACTATTAATTAGTCTTTACTTACATTTGCTTCATTCCAAAACGATGTCATACATTGAGTTATATAAAGTTTGTTATAAAACGATGTCATCTATTATGTTTCTTATTAACTATTGGTTGAGTTACATGTGTACAGGTCCTTCCAAATTTCATGGTAAATATGACTTTTGGAAGAAGGAGCTGACCGTTGGAAATTTGCCTATAAATAGGAGCTCATTTGAAAGAGCTCTAGGCTGAAAGGCTGACTGATCTTCAACTCATGTGATTACATGCTTGAAGTGATTTCTAGAGAGAGAGGCTCTTATTAACTCTCAATGCTTCGTGCGACTTCGAATGTTGGTTATTACATTCGAGGACTTCCGGGGATAGGAAGACAGAGGTGCCGACTACCTTGAAGTTTGAGGTCTTCCTTGTTGAGGAAGACAGAGGTTGCCAACTTCCTTGAAGTTGAGGGCTTGCGGGGATAGCAAGACAGAGACTCCGATCTTCGTATCGAGGGCTTAACCTGGTGTGGGTAAGACATACTTTCATGAAAGTATAAATCAAGGGACCTTTATCCAGGGTTTTTGGATACCCTTGTCTTTGGGTTAAAAGACTTATATCTTGTTACTAGTAGTTCTACTACTTGTTTATATTCCGCTGCATTTTGTATTGTAAGGAAAGTAAAACTTTCTTATACTTCCTTACTTATACTCTGTTTCATTTATATTCTATACGCTTTATGGTAGAATCTAATATTGTAATATTTTATTAAGTTTCAATTTCCGGAACCATATTTCCGGAACCTACTTTCGGAATCTCTTTCCAAGTTTGCATTCGGTGTTAGAGGTGTTGTGAATTTGCTTAGTTTAACATTGTTAAACTTAGCCCTTTCCTTTGCTTAAGGAAAACATAGTTATTCATAACTATCTTTAAAAGTTTCAAAGGAATTTTTAATGTGTACAATTCACCCCCCCCCCCTCTTGTATATTGATCATCTTCATCACTATTTAAATCCTACATTATTAAGTCCAATGCATTCCTCATATGAATAGGTTTAAACATAACATAAACATTCGTATTAGAACTAGCATATGAAATGTCAATACATTCTTCATAAAAAATGAATGGTATAAAAATAACACATCCACAGTCAAACATATCAAAAAACATTCAATACAATATGGAAGTTTTGTATCATAATAAATCAACTTCAAATAAGCTTAAAATCCATCAATGGATGTTGGCATAGATGAAATCATAACTATTTGAGAAAAATAACTCTTATTTGAAATCATTTAAAAGTCACACATTTATAAAGAATGTAATTTAAAAGAGATTTTTGAATCAAAGTGTGCCATACCACATTGAAACATTTTAAAAGAAATATCATTTCAAAACATTCGTGTTCATATAAAGAAATCATTAAAATTATTTTGAAAACATGTACATTAATTAAAAAGGTTTAGAAAGATAAATCTTTAAAACATTTAAAATTCTGATCATGATAAATAGTACCTTTCACAAATTCTTTAAATATTCATTTTGAAATCATTTCATGGTCACATAATTATAAAATAAAACAATTACATTCAAAATATTATTATAAAATTTTAAGAGAATCTTCGACGATTTTATAACGGAAAAAATAGCCGCACCCACCGTATAAGTTAAAAAACATTCTTACCTTAATTATGTCAAAAAAGGTTAAAAAGGACGTGGTTTGGAAAATGACGGAAAGATTCCTTTATAAACATCTTATAAAAATTCAATCAAGGGTATAAATGAATTTTACCCATATTCTGTAAAATAGTACGAATGTTTTGAAATATATTTTTAAGAAACATGAATGTGGATGAAAAAGAGGTCCTAGTAGATAATTACTTATAAGCAACCTTGGATAATCAAGAGATTGTGAAATAAACCCATACCATGTACTTTTTCTTGGTCGAGGGTAGGTTAACCTCCTGTATAATGTTTAAATAATTTTTATTAAATTATACGAGAATTATTTAAATTAATATGATATCGATTATGATCTTTTAACATTTCTTTGTTAATAATATCTTAGTATTATCGTTGTTTCGGGTGTTAACTTACTCGTTTTCTATTATATGTTTTGTTACATAAGTCTTGTTTGTTATGGATATGTTGTATTTTATTCATATTCAGAATGATATCAAGTCCTTAAAAATTATTTTTAATCATTAAATGAGAATTAGTCTTGAATGGATATGATGAGGAATGAATCACATCGCGTTCGTGGAGATGGTAGTCCATATGTACCCACGAGCGACAATACCGTTCTTTTGATATTAAAATAATATATAATTGTATAGTATATCATATATATAGAATCAATATGATGTTATATTTATTATTTACATTAATTACAGATCATTATTATACCCATCCAAATAATAATGTTTTGAATAACAATTACAGCACGACGTGGAGACGGTAAGTCGTACGTTCACATGTATGGTGACATGTCATTCAAAGGATGGATAGAATACTGAATATGGTTGAACCACATTTATAATAACATCAAAGTATATAGAAGATACTAGAGTTATAATTTTATAATGTGGATAATAAAGTAAGAAGAAGTTGAAGAAGAAATGAACTTGAAAGAGGGTGGTGAAAACATTATCTCTTCTTCGGGTTCTTCCTTTTGATTTGATCAAAAGGGATCCTTAGGTTGGATTTATGACTAAAGTAAGTCCTCTAGGATGAAGGGATGTTATTTTAGAGGGTATTTGGGCATATTTTGGCCGAGAAAAAAAGGCATTTATGGTGTAAATTAGAGAGAAGGGGGAGTGCCCTTTTATAAGAGGGGTGAGGGGTACCTTTGGAAAAGATATAAATATTATTTTATAATAAATTCATATTCGGTTTATAATGGTTCCAAAGTGGATTAATTAAATTTTAAGGTCGGTATAGGTCGAAAACCATCCAACCAATAGGTTTTAGATAGGTATGGGTCACTATATTAACCTTATCATTTAGTTTAAACTCTTGGTTAATTTGTTTGACATGTACAATGTCTCTTCTTATTTTTATATTATATAGTTAGTAAACATACTATATACTTTGAAGAGACCCTCATGTGGTCCATCAATGATACACCTATCATTATATAAGTATTTTGGCCGAACCTTAGATATTTAGGAATATAATATCAATTAATATTATATTATTTTTAAAAAAACTCTTTTATGCCATTTTTGACACTATTGGGTATTTTGTTTTTGCTAATTTTCTAATAGAATTATTACTTAAAAAAATTATATAACCAATCCTAACATGTCATATGAACCTATAAAATTATTTTTATTCATAAAAAGTTTCAAATTACATTTATTTTGATATTTTTAATATCATTTATTTTAATATTTCATTAATTATGTAATTACTGCTTCACCATTGTGTCATAAATAAATTAAATTAATTAATTTCTAAAAATTATAAATAAAATACAATTATGTTGGAAATATTTTTATCCTTCTAATGAATATTTATAATTGAATTTATCTTATGTATAAACCTATATTAAAAATGTTTTATTAAATAAACATTTATTTTAACTCTTTGAAACCTTCTTTGAATTAAATAATAATAAATGTCCTAATCTAATACCAGTGGACCTAAATGATAATATTTTATTCCTAAGGTTGTTTTTTGTCGATATACACTTTTCCAATAGAATTAGGACTTGTGTTAGGGTAATATTAATATCATTTTTTACCTTTCATTACGTTACTTACATTTAACCGTGGTAAATAAAAGTAAAAATTTACTATTCACCAAAAAATTATTTTTATCTTATTGAACCACATTTTAGTCCTTGATATTTACCGTGTCTCTCATATTTTCAAAATTACACTCACAGAAGCGTTAACATTATGTTTTATGTGAATTTGATATTTCTCCTATGAGATGGGTAAAAGACGGTGAAAAGTTCAATAAATTTTTTATATATTTAAAATTATTCTAGAGTAACTCCAATGAATTAAATTGAACTTATATTGGTATTATTTTTATATTTTGACCTTAATTAAATTTAAATAAAATAAATAATTATTTAATTAAAAATTCGGTTTTAAACTATAACTCAGAGTTTTTAACTATTCATACAAATTTGAATGTTTTCCGAAAAATACCAAAATTTCACCCTAGGCTAATTTCGATATTCCAAATCCAAAAATGAAGTCCATTTTGAAAGGTAAAATTTATAAAATTTCAAAAAGTGGGTATTACTATTCATAACGGCTAGTTTGATTAGTCACGGTGTGTTAGAATATCGATGTTGCGTACAATGCAAGCTATTGCATTATTCAAAGAGAAGCGTACCGTGGAAGCTTGGGATGTTACATATAGGGAGAAGGAGTGGTTGTGCATTGCTAGATAATGTTCCATATCAATAAAAAGTTCCCTACAAACTATGTGGTTGGGGTTCAAAAATAGTCGAGACTCAAAAAAATCCCACCATAATGACTCAAAAAGTGTTCAGGTATATGAACATAATTCATATATTTGGTTTTTATTACTATGTTTTTAAAAAACCTTATAATATATGATTCAACCTAATATAAATGAGAAGTAACTAGTTTCCAATAATCAATTAATTTCTTATTTTTAACGGTTAAAATGGGTGAGATATTTTTGTTTTTAAAACCACCCATGTGTTACAATAGAGGTTCGACACATTTTTGGGAGGAGATGAATTGTCATTATATTTATGAAAATTATTTTTATAATTAAATTTATAAATGAATGAATCTATAATGTGGAATGATCAATCACTTTATGCACATTATTTTTATGCCCCATCTTGGGTAATGAAAATATCCCTGTCCTAAGGAATGTATCATATTATTTGTACGATAGAACTTTTTTATGATATTATATTATCTCTGAAAAAATAATATTTTTTAAATATTAAATAACACATCCTCGAGTGAGATCTGATAGAAATCATACTTCAAAAATTCTATGTCCCTCCAAGGGTAACCCCTACATCAGAGAAGTTATGATGGTCTCATATATCTCATACAACACACCATATTAGTGATAATAAATTATTTTATTAAAAATATGATAATATAATTAATTAAATTATTGTCATCTGTGATATGACCAAATATCTGATACACTTCATATTTAATCCGCACCAAGAGTAAAACCCATTTCATGGACTCAATGGTTGTATTAGATATAGCATTTTTCTTTATAATTGGATATATTCAAATATTTTGGATAAATAACATATGCATAATACAATTTATTTAATAATTTTATTTCATATTCATCTAGACAATATATGACATAGAATTTCTTATTAACTCAATTACTAACACCAATAAAATTCAATAATGTTTTCCAAGATGAATAGTCGATTTTTACCCTTACCAAAATACATTAAAATAATTCAATAACTGATTTTTTTAAAACATTACATATCCAAATTAAAATTATAATAAAAGATTAATAAATACAATTAACTTTTAAAATCATTATATTACGATTCTACACAACTATCGACTTGTCATCCTCGAGTAGGTCCTCTAGTAGTGTTGCAAAAAATGATTATATTGAGATCGAAAATCAGAACCACACAACCATTATACCACTACATCCATCCATGGTACCACGAAATCTGGACTAATGCTTATATAATTCATTCAAACATCTTCTCACTTCAATCTAGGAAATGAATTACATTCTCCTCATAAGAAGCATCATATTCCATCTCACCATCATGGAAACCAATAACAAGTGCGAGGTCAGTAACATACTTATAATTATGTGACACATAGAACAAGCCTTGACCAAATTGGTAGTGACAAGGGAGGTCCATAAGATACTACACTACCCCTTATCCACAAGGTGATATCAAAGGGTTTATCAAATTGGGCTTTTAGTTTTCCACGATTCCCCTATCATTCGTGCCCCAATTGATGAGTCATCCTATAGAAAACATGATCTACCATAATTAACACCATGAGTCTCCTCCCATAGTAATCATTAGATATATCTTTACTATGATATGTTATCAAACCATTTCATATCAACTATATTCTATAAAAAATATCCTGAACCACATTTGGGATAACAAACAATTCCTCACCTATTTCATGCCAAAAATGTGGTGGGCGACATAATATCCCATAAACAGCCTCAAAAATTTCCATATGAATCAATTCATGTTAACTATAAATTTATGTAAACTCATTTAGGGATAGGTGATCATCCAATCATCCTATGAAATATAGCATGAAATCTCAATTCTTATCCTCCAAAATGCGTATTGTTTTCTAGAATATTCCATTGGTATAAGGATTGTATGCAATGATCAATTCAAGCTATGTCCATTGTTATTTCTATAATTCCTACAAAAATAATTACATAAATCATATGTCTATATACAAACAAATTTTCATGGGAACTCATGGAATATGTTCAATCTTTCACACATTGTTCACTCACAGCTCCTCTATTGAGTGAGTATCTCTCAGCATTAATTACTAAGAATACTACCTTATCAGAATGACAAATAGCCATATTGCGTCATGACTCATCAATGTACTAGTTAACCCTCCCAGAATGATTATCATGAAATAATTTAACATCCTCAATGTTTTCCAGAGTGGATGAAAAATCCCACGAGGATTATAGTGCTCATTCTCACCCTCTTACAGGAGAGTCATCGATAATTGAACCCAACAATGTCTCTCTATTTACTAACCCACCATAGAGTTTTCCAAATTTCATAACATATCATGGTCACACTATAATGTACTACACATCAATTAGTTTGGAAACATCTTATTAGTTACCCTTTGATAAAAGTTGGGGCTATTAATATTCCATTTACCGAGATCACATTATCATTGACTATCAACTAATCAAGCATTGAGTCTTCACTAACTTGTTGATACCTTACTAGGGAACACTCTATGTCTGACATCTATTCATAAATCACCCATTACAAAAGGGGATTTGTAATCACTAAATTTTAATAAGGTAATAATTTACTTATCCTCAAAAAGGTCAACCCTCCAGTCATCCAATAATATTATAAAGCACCACAAATTATCTGAAGGCCTATCACCAAACTCCTTTTATGCGTTTTTTATATATTATATCATCAAAAATGATATTACCCTTCCCAAGTGCATAAAAAATCCAAAATTTGAATGTTTATAGCCACTCAACCCAGTGCCTCTATTGTAGGTACATGACACCCTATATGAATATATAGTGAATCCTCCTTTGGTATATGTAAATCTCACATAACTCCCCAAAGGGATATTATATTAAATAAATTAGAGCATGGGCCATGGATCCCATCTCTATGTCATATGTAGGGAAGTTCCTATCATGTTTTCATAGCTGATGTGACCTATAAGATAATATATGGTCTCTATATTTCCGCCCAACACCTAGATGAAAAACATATATATCACAACACTCTACATAACTAATTTCTAGACGAGGTAGTATCAGTACTAAAGCTATCTTAAAACATATATTTCTATTATATAACACATCATATGTTTTTTCATACCATTTTAACTTAACTTCCTTATTTTTTAATGTTTTCATGGGGGTTGTAATTTGGGTGACATCATAGATAAATAATCGATAATATAATACTAATCCTGTAATGGTCTAAATCAAAAATATGTTTTCCGAATGTGTGTAGTACATGACTACCTATAAATTATATAGGTCTACATATATACCCGTATTAGACACCATATAGCCTAGGAACACCTCCTATCAAATCTAGAATAAAAATATTGAAAGCATGGAATAAATCATATGTTCTTCATGTATCATTATGATTATCTCTAGTAACTTTGCATGTTTCACCAGTGTAAAGGTTTTGATGAGGATATCCTCCATGAGAACAATGATGATATAAGTCAATATGTGTATTGATGATCTTGAACCATAAGACCATGAACACATCAAGTATTTTTTTTATCCAAAATGGCATCCCTAAGTACATATACATTCCATTTCTACGAAAAAACATCATATTCATGATTTCTTCATCTCTAACTTGCTACAGTTAGTAACCCGACAGAGGATCAATCTTGGATAGGAATTGGTATACCAATGGTTTATTAAAAAGATTATAAGTTAAGGGAAATAGATATCACTTCTTCACCATCACCAGGTTCAACATTTGATAATCAATTCAAATCCAACGACTACCATCTACTTTCCACGAGAAAAAAAGAGGATCATCCCATTTTGAAGTATGATGGCTGATAAATACATTCTTCTACTAGTCATAAACATGTACCTTGATATTTTCAGCTGAGTTGACACCATATGATAAAGTGAGTTGACATGGATGCATTCACGATATAATATCAATAATAACTGAAAATGTTGGACCTTCATAGTTTTTAAAACATTGAGATGGATATCTAGCATGCTCAACTACATTATAATACATATCATGGGGTAATGGAGAAATATACACCTCTAATAAAGAATTTTATCCTTTCGTCAAAAGTGGATCCCGATGAATTCATCGAGGGGACATAATTTATAACATAGAAGAACTGTAAGGATATAAAAATTCATAACCAGTTTATGAGAAAACAAAAGGTTCATCGTACAAATTTATACATAACAAATGGTATAGGCATCATTGCACTAACCCATATTTCTATACATACAAATTAGTCATAGTCAATATAAATATTTTAGTTGAACAACCTTACCAATTAATCTAATTAATTCTAATAAAGGTATATCATGATAAAATGAATCATAGATATATTATACATTAGAGACTACACCGAAATGATAGCAAAAATAAAGTATAATAATTATTTAGCAACTATTCAACACACTAATAAGAATATATAAATAATTTTTAAATACATGCCTAGTATGGATTTATGAATGCTCCAAAAATCTTATTAATTACGTATGAACATTTATTTATATCACCCAAACTGAGTTTAACCAATTGTAATAGAAATATTTAAATTCTCCACTGTATGGAAACACATAGGTCTACTATACAGTGTTGGATAGACACTATTATAGTTCCCCTACCTAAGACCCAACTATCCTATTTCATATATATCATGAATCTTCCAAAGGAAAAGAGAAGAACATGTTAGTGAATCGTAAATCTCTAATACAATTTTATAACATCCCTACTTGAATCCCTAGGTCTGAGCCGAATAGGGACTTGACATATTATGTGCCTCCCACTATGTCGGGGGCTTCCGACTAGAGGTGAGGGTCTGAGTCCATCAATTGGAAGAATATCCCCTCAGTATCTTGGAATTTGATATATATTCAATAAGAAATAATATGTTAAATAAAATTATTACACATATGGAAATGTAAATATCGAATAAATGTAATTCAAATAAACCAACCCCAAAGTGGAATGAAAAACCAATGTAATAAGTACTATATAAATAAATGTAAAAATACATTGACCTCTATAGTCTCCCTTGATGTACTAGTATCTTCATGCAACACTACTCATCCATCTATCATAGAACCATTCCATGTGATTGGATCCTTCATGAAATCTACTAGAATATCTAAATTTGCGAGGAGGGTGTGAATAAAAGGCTTAATTGAACACCAACGATGCTTCCCTAACCAGTTTGGGAAATGTATAAAAGTGTATTTCTTAATAATAATAAAATTAGTCCATTCATAGTGACACCCAATCCAAAACCAAGGTGTTATTTTCTAAACTGGGCACCAAAAACTCTTAAATATTACTACATCAGATCTATGCCGAAAATATACAGTTTAGTAATAATTATCTCAAACCATCCACAATGTCATTGGTGATTCACTTAGAATCCCCATGGAATTTAGTGAATAAAACCTACTCGGAATCCACAAGGCCTCACGTAATACATTGAATTCATAAGAAAGCAAATATCTATAACGTACCAATAATCCCCAATGCATTAAGAAATACTCAGATTCCACAAGGAATCATGTATAGGACATTCAATCTAAATCTTCAAGGAATCAATTATATTTTAAATTATATGGTTACCACGTTATGGCTTCATCATCACTACACACCAAGAACACACATTAATGAATATTTATACTGTGATGACTCCTGCAATGTATACACAAACAGATCCTCCAAAGGAAAATATGACCAGTCATTGAATGATAACAACCACGTCACATATCATGAGAATTATAGAATAATCAACCTATGCATCCAACATCATAATGGAATAAAGTTGTCAAATCAATATCATAGAATCACATCATTCTATATCATGGGATAAACACACACAACACCACATGTGATCACATGTCATGTTTGAATATTAATACTACAACACAATAACATGTACATGATAGCAATCTAAATTGAAGGAACATGATGGTAATGAATTTCATAAATAAAAAATCATCGATGTCAAAGGAAATGATAAACAACCCATTGTGGTTTGAAAGTTGGAGTAGGAACCACAACAGACCAGAACACCCCTTCATGAAATTATTATCATTAACATCATCATGTAAATTCTAGCGGTTCATAAAGGGATCCTAGAACCGTAAAAACTTATTTCATTTTAAAAAGAAATAGAATATTTAATGAAATAATACATACCCTCTATTGGATTAATTCCAAATTATCAATTTTGGACAAATCATGTGCCGACAAAAATCACCATAACATATAGTTATATTTCAATAGTTTCATATATAATATTCTTTTATAATTATCATATGATAATTATTCTTAAATTATACTTTTATAATTATCTCTTGATTATTTATCACAAATTTCCCTTTTATAATTATTTCATGATAATTTCTAAAAAATTATTATTTTATAATTATTTCATGATAATTTATCAAAAAAAAATTTATTTTATAAATATATTTTTAAAATTAATTATATAATATATACTTTGGAAATGTTTTAATTACCATTTGATAATTTCAATAATTATCTGCTGACAATCTGGCAATTATCATTTTATTATTTTAAAAATAGTCATTTGATAATCTCATAATTATAATAGTATGATTATAAAAATTAACAATTGATAATATTATAATTTACTTTTTTCTAATTTTAATAATTATCATTTTACAATAGACCTAATTATCGTATGATATTTTTAATATTCTTTGTCAAATGATAATTACCTTAAAATAATCATTTATTAATTTTAATAATATTATCTTAAATAATCTCATGCAATTATCCTTTTAAATTCATCGTCATTATATCTTGATAATTCTTCATTATTATCCACTGATAATTATATTTAATTTTCTCTTAATATTTTAAATAGATCATCCAGTGATAATTTTATTTAAAAATTTTATTTTATTGTCTTATGTAATTTTCCATCATAATTTTATGAATTTATTATTTAATAACACTTCATAATTATAATTAAATAATTTCATAAAATTACAATTTGATAATTTTTATACATATCCCCTAACCATTACATGAAACCAACATATGATAAATTTTTATAGTAATCCTTGGATATTTTGAATTATTATCCTATGATAATTTTATTATGATTTTCAAATTATAAATTTAGTTTTTATTATTTGAATTTAAAATCTACCATTTTTTCAGAATTTGGGAATTAATAAATAATATGATAGATTAAAGAATATTAAATTAAATCTAAAAACGAAAACTCATAACTTTATTTTTTGGGCACACCGTACAACATTAAATAGAAGTAGATCCCATAAAAAGACATAGAAATCCACTTGTAAATTAATGGAGCCCTATAAACTGTTCACAATGGTGATTGTAGTCAGTTTAGACTCAATGAAATCTATGTAAAATTAATAAGAAAGGGTTGGGTTATGAGAACCTATGATTTTTATGGGGTATTTAAAACTGAAAAATTAGAACACCAAAATAATCTGTTATTCAACATAAAAATACACTATGAGTTTACCTCTTGAAGTAATATTTTCTGGGAGAATAATTAAGGGAAAGGTTTTGGTATTAATATGAGAACAAAGGCTGATGGTCATGGTGGATGATTTTGGGTGTATATTTGAGTATAATTTAGAAAAGGCTCAAGCATTAATAGTATTGAAGCAATGATGGTGTGAGGTGTTTGGGGGGGAGGTTATAGTGAAAGAGAGGAGAGATTCCCCATTATTTTACTAATTATTTTTATTATTTTTCCAAATAAAACATATAATATTGATTGATGTGACCATAAATAGTAAAATTTGCACGTGAGTTAAAAACAACCATGCTTACATTTTCCATGATGCTAAGAATATTGAATATAACTAATATGGTATATATAAGTTAAATTACTATATTTGACTACTCATAAAAATTCAACTATTTCATAAAAATCCAAAAAAAATCTCCCAAATAATTTTTGACGAGTAAAATTAAAAAATGAACTTTATTTTTTGACAATAATTTAATAAATATTATTAATTTAATTTTAATGTAAAATCATAATTTATTCGAAGAATAATAATTGTAACACTATAATTCATGTTATATCACCATGAAAAATTAGTCAAGATATCATTAGATTATTTGATTATGAAAACACAATACAAATATGATTTATTATTTATAAATTTCATATTAATTTTCATATTACATATAGTAAGGGTATGTTACTACTCACCACAAATTATGTTTGTCTCATCAGACTATAAATATATTACAGAATGCAACCATGAGTGTTAGTTTTTTGAAATTCTAATCAATGAGGGGGAGAAATTATGTTTACTATATAGTTTATAACAACGTGGTGTCTTGTAGAGACTTAGTGATTCATTCATTCAATATTAAATTTATTTAAAAAATCACGGTATAGATGCTCTATATAGGTAAGGTTATTATACAAAACCAAAGTCATTTTTACCAGTATTGTTATATGTTTCTTAACACCAGTCATAGCCCTATATGCTACATAATTATCATGTATAGGATAGAAATCCTTAATTTGGATACACGTGATCATGAAGTTTAAATTCCTTCTACAAGGAGCCATTTATAAATAATGGTATACTGTATATTATGATATGAATCATAATTTATAATCTCTATGTTGAAAAATAATTATCATAAACTGAAATTATATAAATAGATAATCTCATAAAAAATTGGTTTTTTGAGAAATGTTTTACCTTTATATTAATTTTAATTTATTTTATATAACAAATTAATTATCATAAATATATCCCCTGGAAGTGTAAAACCTGTTGTGCAGTAGGAAACATTGTCATGTAATAGGATAACCTGTGTAATGCCCAATACATTATGTCATAGATTTCACTCCTTGGTACATCTATGCAAGAACCACATCCACTTGTAATATTTAGATAGGGATGTGTTTACAAGAAAGATCAACATAAAGTTTTCCAGAAAAAAAATTCTAGGATGTTCGTGCTTCTCTATCCTTAAATACTATATTTTTATTTGTTCCCGAATCTATATTCTCTCAATTTAGTTTTCTTGTTTTGTAATAATCTTCCTATAATACCAATTATAAAGACCCGACCCCAGTTTTCATGTAACAATTCTGTATTACATTACATAGACATGATTACATAAATGTCGAATACTGAAAGAACAAATATTTTAGTAGATTTTGAAACAAAATACGTACATGTGTTCAAAATTAAGAAATGAAATAAAATAAATCGTATATGTTTTATTAGGAACATCCACAACTATAATATTATCTTTTTAGGCCACTCATAATAAACAAAATAATATCCTAATAATATGAAAAAAATTAAGGGGTGAGATTAAACACTCTTTATTGGAAAGAAATATATAGGAAGATATAACAAACATAAATATTAGGCATGATGAATAACTAAAAACATGTTCATTTAAAAAGAACATAAACACATTATGCCAGGAATAAGAGATGAATAAATAATAACATAATAAACATAATAATTAGTATTATTCTGGTAAAATAACCCCATGAACTATGCATACTAATTTTATAATTATGGAATTCATAATGTGGTAAATCATAACAATATTGTCAAGGCCTCGTGCATAGTTGATAAATATGTATTTTGTCAGGGGTACGTGTAAAGACCATAGTTTTTCTAATGAGACCTACCGATGCACCGAGAGGCTATATAGGTCCCCACCTGACACTTACTATGCCCAATGTATTCTTCATATGAAAAAGGATAATCATAAAAAAAATTACATTCATATTGACGCTAATGTATAAAATGTAAATAACATTCCCCGCACATTAAGCGTAAACAATAACCATTCAGAGTAAATTAGTGATTGGTTTTAAGATTGCACATCCATAATCAAACTAATCATATAACATTAATTTAAATATAGTAGATGATATGAAAAAATACTAATCCCATCATCGTTTATGGGTGACTGATCTGTGTGGTCCAGCTACGTACTTGGCTCAACGGTGGCTTCATTGCGCCATTTGGCTTCAGAATCACGTCTTGTTTATGGTGTGCTTGACACTGGCACCCGTACACCTAGAGATGGCTTCATTGTTCCTGTCTTTAGATCTGCTCAGCATCAACGTGCGTCGACTCAGAGTGGTCCGACTTCAGGCACTTGGCTATATGGTGGTGATGTTCCCTCTAGCTCCTGTATCTCATTGCAGATCTAGGTGTTTGGTGTCGAATCCAATATGCTTGGTAATTTCATCGATGAGCCTTTGGTTTTAGGACCTTTTTGTAGGTATCTACTTCTCGACATCATCTCCTTCGTGCTACATGCAAACTGCTTAGGATTCCACAGTGGTTGTGGTGTGCTCAGCATGGGCTATGGTGTGCTCAACGGCGACCATGGCATGCCTTCTAGCTTCAAGATCTAAGCGTAGCCTCATCCCTACTCGACATCAGATCTGGAAATTTATGGGGTGCTAGGGGTAAGCTCCAATACTTTAGAGGGGGGAGGTCTTTCATTTTGGCACTCATGTAAGATTAATCATGGTTTTGATTTTGTTATGGTGGAATCTTGTTTGATTGGATTTAAAATTTTTGGTATCAGGTTGGTTATAATGATGTGGTTGGCTATGAATCTTCTGGTTACCTACTTTTTGATTGTTTCTTGAGGTGAAATGGATGTACTGTTGGGGAATCCATACATTCTACAAGGATCTTCTTCAGATGAGTATATGGCTAGTTGTCTTCATCATGTATGGATATTTGAATTTGGAAAATTTAGAGGGTATCGCATAGCCATCGGTACTAGGATCATTCATCCATGAATGGGACAACATGTTGATAAGACATACTTTGGTGAAGGCATGACTTAATGATACTGATGCTAGGTAGAGGCACATTCAGGTAGTCTTGTTCTTGGTTACAACCCTTTTATTTTTTCGTATCTTGTTAATGTCATGATGTCTCTAATGTATTGGATACCACCCATTACCCTTAAAAGGGGTTAATCCAAAATCAATAAAAATATTGGCTTTTGGTCCATTTAGTCAATGTTGAAATAGAATAAGATACTCTTATAAAATCATCTAGTAATTCTGGAGATAAATATAATTTTATTTTGAAAATAATAGTTCTTTTGGAAAAGTATTTTAATAGAAATAGAAGTTATGTAAGATATAATTTTCCTAATAAAATGAGATATTTATAAAGTCAAGGTTCGTTAAAAATATAATTTATAATTCCCATGAATATAGGTAAGAATTTGAGAGATTTCTTTGAAACATGCTTGTATATCAGGAAGGATTTTATAATGATATTTTTAAAACATGTAACACCCTTTAATTGAATGAAGAGATATGGTTGGTAAAAATATAAAGAACATTTTTACAAAATATATTATGTGTGTATATGAATAAATGGTAATTTAATTTGGGGTATGTAAAGAATAATATTATCTTGAAGGAAAATGGAGGTTCTGGTAGAAAATCCTTACCTTCAGTCCATTGGTGTTCCTCACTTCTTCATAGTGACCTGAATAATCAAATATATGTTCATAAATTAATGATTCCATAACATTATATACAATTTTTTTATTATAACCTCATTAGGTTCATTCATGGTCTTCTGATGGGTTAAAAGATCCCATTTCATTGTTTTGGAGTGTTTTCTACCTTGATTTTCATGAATGGTTTACTTATATTTATTTATGAATAAAGCTTTAGTATGAGAATGGTTTTTTGGAATAGAGGTTTTTTTTTATTTGTGAAAAAAATATGGTTACATGGTTATATGATTCTTTTTGTTATTTGGATTGAAGACGAATCATTATATAAAACATTAATAGAAATTGAGGGGTTTAATTACTGCTTTTTTATCACAACGAACTCATTTCGATTTATAAATTAATATCACCTTTTTAAAAGGATTCCTGAAGATTAAATAAGATATAAATAATATATTATAGTATTTTTCAACCATCAAAATAGTTTCATAACTATAATTTAATACGGTAATTGAAATTGAAAACTCGTCTTCCTAGAAGATGATAAATGCACACATCTCAGTTGGTGTTTTCATTTCATATATAAAATAATGGGAATCGAGAGTTGGTGAAGAATTATACGTTTATCATAAAATAATTCTATTAAATTTAAGGCACATGATTCATGAAAACATTAGTATGAAATGATATTAAGAAATAAAATATAAATAATATGATCATGTAATAAATGAAATGAAAAGTGGAATTTACCTCACAGAGTAATCTTCCTGGAGAGCCACTCTAGGAGAGATGGTTTTGTCTTTCTATGAGAGAAGAGTTTGATGGTTTTGTGGGAATATATTGGGAGGATATTTTCTTAGATTTTAGATATTCCACAAGACTTGAGAGTATGGAAGATAACAGGGAGTACCAGGGGGTGTTATGGTGGAGGAGAGGAGGGTTTTCCCATTATTTTACACGTTATTTTATTTTATTACCAATGAAATCCAATAGTATTGATTCATGTGACCCTAAATAGTGACATGACCATGTGAGTTCTAACCAACTGTGATTACAACATCCATGATTCTTGGAATAGTGAATTTAACTAATAATGTATATACACAGTAAATTACGCTATCTTACTATTCATCGCAAATTCGAGTATTTCAGTAAAATCGTAAAAATTTAGACTAACCTATTTTGGAAGTGTAATATTCAAAAATTATGTCCTTGTTTTTTTAAATTATATTCAATATATTATTAATTTAATTGTTAATTAAAGTCAAACTTTATTTGAAAAATATCATTTTTAAAATTTAATTCATTTTATATAACCTTGAAAAAATAATCAAGAACTCATTATCTTATAACTGTAATACAATAAAATAATAATATGATTTACTACTCATAAGGTTCATATTTATATTCATATTATTATTCATAAGGGTGTGTTACTATTCACCAGGAATTAATTTTGTCTTATTAGACTCTAAATATCTAACTGAACGCAACAATGAATGTCAGTTTTTCAAAATTCAAGTCATAGAGATGGAAAAATTATATTTACTGTCTAGGATATAACAATGTTTTGTTTTGAAGAGACTCAGTGTTTCATACATTCAATATTAAATTTAATTTAAAAATCTTGGGGTGTTACAGTATAAGACAAATTAGGTCATCCATGGCATTCGTATATAAACTTATGTGAACCCAAGGAATATTCAATATTATTCAAACATATTAACATATTTATATCAATGGAATCACCATATTATTTTCAATTAAGACTGACTTTTAAAGGTTAGACAAGTCATGGGATAACCTTTGATGGAATGTCCTCTATTTAACTCACATGAGCATATCATTATAAGAAGAATATTTGGCTTAATAAACCAATTAAATTGAATTATTTTACGTACGTGGATTCCATTCCCAATATTTATCAATTCAAATTCAAATCAAAATTACAATGGACAATTTAATATTATACATCCTATGGAAAATTTTAAAAAGAATCACCGCAAAGGTATCCAAATTCAAATACACTCATCGTGGTCCCATTAAATAACTAGAAATCAAAGGGGTGGTTATAACACAATTATTATGACCGTTAAACAATTATAAATTGTATAATTAATAAAATATGTCACACATATTCATTTTAAATAAGGATAAAATACATTTCAAAAAAGCACTCCAAAAATACGGTGTGTGAATTGACATAATATATTTATAAACATTGATTTTATATGAAAAGTAGAAGGGCACCAACCATTGGTATATTTTGGATATCTTATCCATTATCATCTTTTTATTCAACTCAAATAGGGAGATAATTGATTAATTAATTATAACCCTAAAAATATTGTATATCACATTACAACTATGTAGCCCAACCGATACCAAGAAGAATATATAATGGAAAAAAATGAATTGAGAAATTAGCTCTAAGAATCAATCAAAAAATATATTATTGATTACATGACCATATTAATTAGATCTTTCTATTTCTATGTTAGACACTAAATATGTATCTTAAATGTTTTATTTGTTGTTCATAGGATTATTGTAGAATTAGGTTATAAATAATATTTTATTAATGGAATTCTATGAAATTCACAAAAATCTAAGGTTCACATGGTTTATCTATATGGTTCTCCATACTGTGCACCCTATGTTGTAGGTAAGGGGTGCATCACACTGTTTTTTCACATGGATTAGCTAACTTTATGCAATATGGGTATCAATCCACAATTAAAATTACATACATACCATATGGTATTTCCACTAAAATCACATGTTTTGCCCAACTGTGTGCCATGTTGGACACCACATTCTAGCCTTTCATAGTTTTATCAAACCGCATCGCTTCCCATAATGGTTTATAGTAACTTTGTTCCAGATCAATTTGATACAAAAACCTAGGTTTCAAACTCCAAACCAACCCACATACACCCCTGCTACCACAGTAACCCCTTCGAGAAATCATAATAGGCCATATTAAAACATTTAAAAAAATTCGTATGTTTAGAAATAACTGAGTTCATTAAGTTTTTTTAGATAAATAAAATAATCAACCAAATCTAATAATGACATAATGATTTTAAAAATTATATTCATTTCCTAAAATACAATTTCTATAAATCTTTTAAATGAATTACTATGTTCTAATTATAATTTTCCATTAAAGGATTTTTGATGAAAACACTTTTTTGAAGTGTAAAATGAAATTACTAAAATTTGATTACTTATTTTTTATAAATTAAAATAACAATTTTATTTAATAAAAAAATTATTTAATATTTTTTTTTAAATTATATTTACTCAACAAATTTTATCGACTAGGTTAAAACTGTTTACTCTATAAAAATTTATTAACTCATAGGGATGAATTTAAATAAAGATAACAAATAACCCATGGATATTTCAATGAAAATAAATAAAAAATCATGGTGTGTTAACTTATACCCCCATTATAAGTAATTTATACATTAAAATTATATAACTCTAGTCTAATGTAATGAGGATATATCTACTTAATTAGATACCTATGTTCCAACATTGCTTCTTCAAATTTATGATTCCTCTAAAAGAATTATCAGTGTGAGTAGATATGTTTTATAAATCAATATATATAAAATCAAATATGTATACATTTATTCTCCAGAGGCAATATCACTATATGTTGGTGTAATTCATGATTTTACTACCAATGAAGAGTCAATTATGTACTTCATCATGATTGAAACATTTAAGATACCATGGACTTGAGATAGGTATTGTGGGAGTTCAAAGTGGCAATATATATTACATACTCTATAAATAATCCATCACAGACCAATATAACTATGTCTTAGTTTTTCCTTTTTTCAAATATCACAACCTTCTTCAGTTGAGAATTTTTATGGAAAATTATCTCAATAACATAGGATTGTAAATATATTTGATGACTTGCATCATATGTATTCTATAGAAATTTTGAAACCTTGATGTGTAAATCAATGGATATAACATTCTCATCCATTTACTCAACTAGTTCAAGTCCTATAACATCTCGGCCAAAATTACTAGGTCTGAGTTATAAGCTCACGTGTACTCATAGACACCTACCAATAAGCATGGGGCTTCTGACATACAATGAGGGCATGAGATCATTAGTGGGGATTCTATGGCCTTTGTATCATTTAATTAGATCAATGATAAATAATAAATATTATAATAATTAATTATAGTGAAGACGTCGAAATGTAAATATGGAATACATTTCATACAAATAAAGAATTACCAAAATGAAAACCATTTGTAATGTAATATGATATGGGAAAATAAATTTATAAATAGTGGGTCCTCTACAGTCTACCCAGATCTGATACCATCTATGCCCACCACTACTTATGAATCCATCACACATCACTTTCCCTTCTCTGGTTCCCTCATGAAATATACAAGCACATTGAAATTCGTGATCTGAGTGTGAGTACAATTCTTAGTATGAAACCAAAAATGATCCTATAACCCGATGTGCTCTAGTAAAAATGTTTATTACAAAATAAACAAATACATAACGACAATTTTAACACAAGGTCCAAAAATTTAGCATTCATGTGATATCTAAGACACCAAATAACCCAGCATTGACTTCTTTCCCTAATTGTTGTAAATGGAAAATATGTCGATAAATATCAAAAACCATCCATAATGATATTGGTGAGACACTCTAATTCAACCTTTAATTGAGGGAATATATGATTCATAGAATCCACTGGGGGTTGAGTATCTTTAAACTACATGTAATCCCCCAGGAAACATGTAACACATAAAATCCTCAAGTAATGAAGTGTTAGTTGTCTACTCAGAATCAACAATGAATCAAGTAGATACCTGGTTACATGGATATCATGTTACTCCATTGTCATCACTGCACATAGATTCAGAAACATACACATAGAAATTATACAATGACAGCATCCTATCAGGTATACACATATTAATAATCCATTGGAAAACTAGAGAATTTATAGCGTGATAACAACCACATCACACATCACAAGAAATAGAACATCATAATATACATCAACATGTGAAACAGACATCACCACAAAATATATCTATTAGATCAATCTCATTAAATCAAATCATACAATATCATGGAAAGAACACCCACTAACATTCAATACCTAGTCATGATTTAATAGACATATTACAACATGATCATCATATACCAACTATAATGTGTTTGGAAAATCTATGAAAGATAGATCTTCTGATCTCAAAAGTCATAAACCCAAAAGGCAAAGAAAAACCAATATTTGTGGATTGATTGTAGTATTAGAGTCTTCAATTGTCATTAGAAAATCATCGAACACATATTTGTTTCATGTTCGACCCCTAAAAGCTCAATGTTTATTGAGGGTCGCCACAATAGAACAAAAATTTATTTCGAAAAATAAAATAATATATTTTATGTGATGATACTTTCTCTCTCCTATATAATTTATGAGTTATCATTTTAGGCCGACACAATCTCAAAAAAAAATTCACATAATTTTAATTATCTCTTTATAATTATATTTTTAAATATCTATTAAATGATCCTTTTATGGTTATCTTTTGATAATTTATCATAAATTACCCATTTATAATTATTTCTTTACAATTTCTCAAAAATTATATTTTAGAAATATTTCTTGATTATTTCCCATAAAATATCCTTTTATTAATATGATTCTGTAATTTAATATGTAAATTTCTCATTTATAATATTGAAATCATCATTTGAGTATTTTACCAATTATCCTTTTATAAGTTAGCTATAATCTTTTAGTAATTCTAATAATTTTCATTTGATTATAACACAATTTCCATTTTTTTATTTTATTAATGATCATTTGATAATGTCAGAATAATCATTTTATGAAATTTTCTAATTATCAATTGATATCCCCTGTAATTATCCAATGATAATTTTTATAATATTTATCACTTGAAAATTACTATATAATTTTTCATTATTAATTTTTATAATATTAACATTGGAAATATATTTCAATTATCCTTTGATAAGTAGTTGTAATTTTAAATTAACAACTATTCATTATTATCCTCTAATATTTCTTGCTAATTATATATTTGATAATTTTGATAATTTATCCTTTGATAGTTTTATTAAATATTATCATTTTACTCGTTGGTGTAATTATGTTTTATTATTTAACAAAATTATCAATAGATAATTCTTTATAATTATTATTCAATAATTTTATTAAATTATCATATGATAATTTATCTACTTATATTTAAAAAAAATTAGGAAAGATGTCTTAGAAATTTTTTATAAACATCGTATGATAACACAAATAATTTTCCATAGTTAATTTGTTTAGTAATTATACATGATAAATATAGGTTTTAATATTTTTGTTATAATCTACCATTTTTTGTATTTGATAAAGAATAATTAAACATTTAGAGTAAATAATATAAAAAACTCATAACTATAAATATTTGTGGGAACACTACGTAGTAGTAGGGAGAAGGAGAGGTCATGCATAGCTGGATTATTTTCCCAATTGATCAACTCTGCCCTACAAACTATGTGGTTGGGGGTTTAAAAATAGACTATACTTGAAAACATCCAACAATAATGAATCAAAAAGTGTTAAGGTATATGAACATAAGTCGTATATTGGGTTTTTTTACTAAAATTTTAAAAACCCTTATAATCTATGATTCAACCTAAAATTAATGAGTATTAATTAATTTCCACTAATCAGTTAATTTCTATTTTTTTACGGTTAAAATTACTGAGATACTAGGGTTTTTGAAACCACCCATGTGTTACAATGGAGGTTCATCACATTTTTTAGAGGAGTTGAATAGTCATTCTATTTATCAAAATTATTTATATAATTAAATTTATAAATGAATAAATCTATCAAGTGTAATGACCAAACACTTGATGCACATTATTTTTATGCACCATCTTGGGTGAACCCCATATCCTAGACCTAACGACAGTATCTAATTTTTTGTATGATACAACTTTTTGATGATATTGTATTATTTCGTAAAAATTAATATTATAAAAATATTAAATAACACATCCTCATGTGAGATATAATAGAAAATTAGACATGGAAAAATATATATCCCTCCAAGGGTAAACCCGGTATCAGAGATGTTATGAGGGACTCATATATCTCATACAACACACTATATTAGTGGTACTCAATTATTTTTTGAAAAATATGATAATTCAATTAATTAAATTATTGTCATGTGTGATATGACCAAATATATGATGCACATAATATTTATTCCTCACCAAGAGTAAAACCCATTTCATGGACTTAATGGTTGTATTAGATATATCATTTTTCTTTACATTGGGATATATTCATTTATTTTTGATAAATAACGTATGCATAATAAAATATATTTAATAATTTTATTTCATATACATATACACAATATATGACATTGAATCTCTCATTAACTAAGTTACTAACACTAATAAAATTCCATAACGTTTTCCAAGATGATTATTCGATTTGTACCCTTACAAAATACATTAAAGGAATTTAATAACTGTTTTTTTAAACATTACATATCCAAATTAGAATTCAAATAAAATTTTAATAAGTACAATTCAATTTTAAAATCATTATAATACAATTCTACCCAACTATCGACTTGTCATCCTTGAGTAGGTCCTCATGCAGTGTTGGAAAAAATGATTATATTGAGATCAAAAATCAGAACCGCACTACCATAATTCCCCTAGATCCATCCATGGTACGACCAAATCTGGACTAGTTCTTCAATAATTACTCCCAACATCTTCTCACTTTAGACTATGAAATGAATTAGATGCTCCTCATAAGAATAATAATATTCCATCTCAACATCATGGAAACCAATAAAAAGTGAAAGGTCGTTTATATACCTATAATGATGTGACACATGGAACGTGCCTTGAACAAATTGATAGTGAGAAGGGAGGTCTATAAGATACTACACTACCCCTTATCCACATGGTGATCTCAAAGGGTTTATCAAATTGAGCTGTTAGTTTTCCATGCTTCAGCTAACATCTCTGCCCGAATTGATAAGTCATCCTTCAAAAAACATGATCTACCATACTTAACACCATGAGTCTCATCCCATAGTAATCATTAGATATATGATTACTATGATTTTTTATCAAACCCTTTCATATCAACTTTATTCTATTAGAAGTCTCCTGAACCACATTTGGGCTACCAAACACATCCTCACCTATTTCATTCCAACAATGATGTGGGTGACATAATATAACCTAAACAGGCTCAAAATATTCCATACGAATCAATTCGGGGTATTTATCAATTTATGTAAATTCATTTAGGGATTGGTGATCATCCCATAATCCTATGAAATATAGCATGACATCTTGATGTGTATGCTCCAAAATGAATATTGTCTTCTAGAATATTCCATTGGTATAAGGATTGTATGCAATGCTCAATTCATGCTATGTCCCTTGGTATTTCTATAATACCTAAAAATATAATTACGTAAAAATATGTCTATATACAAACACATTTTCATGGGAACTCTAGGAATATGTTCCATCTTTTACACAGTGTCCACTCACAACTCCTCTTTTGAGTGAGTATCTATAAGCATTAATTACTAAGAATACATTGTTATTAGAATGAAAAATAGCCATATTGTGTCATGACTCATCAATGTACAAGTGAACCCTTCCATTATGATTATCATGAAATCCTTTAACATTCTCAATGTTTTCCAGAGTGGATGCAAGAACCCACTAGGATTATAGTTCTCATCTTCACCCTCATATAGGAGAGTCATCGATAAATGAAACCAACAATGTCTCTCTATTTTCTTACCCCTCCACAGTGTTTTCCCAATTTCATAACATATCATGGTTACACGATAATGTACTACACATCAATCAGTATGGAAACAACTTATTATCCACCCTTTGATGGATGTTGGGGTTATTACTATTCCATTTATCGAGATCACATTATCATTAACTGTCAACTAATCATGCATTGAGTCATCACTAACTTGTTGATCCCTTACAATGGAACACTCTACGTCTGATATCTATTCATACATTACCCATTACAAAAAAGGATATATAGTCAATAAATTGTAATAAAGGCATAATTACCCTATCCTCAGAAGGGTCAACCCTCCAATCAAAAAATAATATTATAAATCACCACAAATTATCTGAAGGCCTCTCACTAAGCTCCTATTATGCATTTTTTACATATATGATCATCAAAAATGATATTACCCTTCTGATGTTCCTAAAACATCCCAAATTCAAATGTTTATAGCCACTTAACCAAATGCCTCTATTTTAGGTAAATTAAAACCTATATGAATATATAGTGAATCTTCTTTTTGTAGTTCTAAACATCACATCACTCCCCAAAGGGATACTATATTAAATACATTAGAGCATGGACTATGGTTTCCATATCCATGTCATGTGTAGAGAAGTTCCTATCAATTTTTCATAGCTGATGCGACCTATAATATAATATGTGGTCTCTCTATTTCTTCCCAACACCTAGATGAATTACTTATATATCACAAAACACTACATAACAAATTACCAGATGAGGTAGTATCATTAGTAAACGTTTCTTCTTACTTCTATTTCTCTTATGTAACAAATGATACGTTTTTTCATAAAATTGTATCTTCACTTCCTTATTTTTTTTAATGTTTTCATGGGGGGTTGTTATTTGGGTGAAATACTAGATAACAAATCGATAATATACTACAAATCCCATAACGGTCCTAATCCAAAATATGTTTTGAGAATGTGTGTAGTAAATGACTATCCCAAAATTTTATTGGTCTATATATATACCAGTATCAGACACCACATATCCTAGGAACTTCTCCTATCGAATATAGAATAAATTTTTTGAAAACACAGAATAAATCATATGTTTTCAATGTGTCATTAAGATTGTCTCTAGGAACCTTGTATGTTTCACCAGTTTAATGGTTTAGATGAGGATATCTTCGATGGGAAGAACGATGATATAAGTCTATCTATGTATTGAACATATTGACATTGAGGACCATAAACACGTCAAGTAAATTTTTTTCCCAAAATGACATCCCGAAGTACATATACAATCCATCACAACTAAAAAACATCATCTTAAAATTTTCCTCATCTCTAACTTGAAACTTTTAGTAACCCGATAGACGATCAGTCATGGGTAAGAATTAGTATCCCCATGGCTTATTAAAAATATTATCAGTTAAGGGAAATAGAAATCAGCTCTTTACCATCAACAGGTTCATCTTTTGATAAACAATTCGTATCCAAATACTACCATCAACTTTCCATGAGAAAAAATAGGTTTATACCATTGTGAAGTATAATGGATGATGAATAACTTCTTCTACAAGTCATCAAGATATACATGATCTTATTCAGCTGAGTTGACACAGTATGATAAAGTGAGTTTACATGGATGCACTCACGAAATAAGATCAATCATAGCTGAACATATTGGTCCCTCATAGTTTCTAAAACATAGAGATGGATAGGTATCATGCTCAACATCATTATAATACATATAATGGGGAAATGGAGAAATATACACCCCCACTAAATAATTTTATACTTTTTTCAGAAGTGAATCCCTATGAATTCATCGAGGGGACATAATTTATTACACATAATAACCCTAAGGATATAAAAATTCATAACCAGTCTATGAGAATACAAAAGATTCATCATACGAGTTTATAAATAACCCATGGTATATCCCTCATTGCACTAACCCCTATTTATAAACATAGAGTTTAACCATAGTCAATATAAATAATTTAGTGGAACAACATTCCCAATTCATCTAATTAATTCCAATAAAGGTATATCATGATAGAATGAAACATATAAATATATTATACATTAGAGAATACACTGAAATGATAGCACAAATAAAGTACTATATTTATTTAACAACTACGCATCACACTAATAAGAATATATCAGGAATTTTTATCTACATTCCTAGTACTGATTTATGAATCCACCAAAAATCTAATAAATCACATATGACCATCATTTGAATAACCCAAACTGAGTTTAACCAATAGTAATTGAAATATTTAAATTCCCCACTTTATGGAAACACATAGGTCCACTATACAGTGCTGGATAAACACCATCATAGTTCCCCTAAATAAGACCCATATGTCCTATTTCATGTATATCATGAATCACTCGAAGGAAAAGAGAAGAAAAAGTTAGTGAATCATAATTCTATAATACAATTTTGTTGCATCCCTACCTGAATCCCTAGGTCTGAGATGAATGGTGACATGACATCTTGTGTTCCTCCTAGTATGTCGGGGGCTTCCGACTAGAGGTGACGGTCTAAGTCCATCAATTGGGATAATATCCCATCAGTATCAAGGAATCTGATAGATATTCAACAATAAATAATATATTAAATAAAATTATTACACATGTGGAAATGTAAATATGGAATAAATGTTATTAAAATAAACCAACCCCAAAAGTGGAACGAATAACCAATGTAATAATCAGTATATAAATAAATGTAAAAATACTTTGACCTCTATAGACTGCCCTGATGTACTAGTATCTTCATGCAACACTACTCATCCATCCATCACAGGGTCATTCCATGTGATTGGATCCTTCATGAAATCTACTGGAATACATAAATTTGTGAGGTGGGTGTGAGTACAAGACACAATTTAACACCAATTATGCTTCCTTTACCATAAGGGGCAAATTATACAAGTGTATTTCATTATAATGACAAATTTGTACCATTCATAGTGACACTCAATCAAAAACCAAGGTGTTATTCTCTAAATAGGGCTCCAAAAACTCCAAGATATGACTACACCAGATCTATGTCGAACATATAGAGTTTGGTAATAATTATCCCAAATAATCAACAATTCCATTGGAGAGTCACTCAGAATCCCCATGGAATCAAGTGAATAAAACCTACTTGAAATATACATGGCCTCAAGTAATACTTTGACTTCATTAAGAAGCCAATATCTATAACGTATTAATAATCCCTAATGCATCAAGAAACACTCATAATCCACAAGGAATCTTGGGTTAACCATTTAATCCAAATCCACAAGGCATCAATTATATTTTAAATTATATGGTAATCATGTTGTGGAATTATCATCAATGCACACCAAGAACACACCCAATGAGTATTTATATTATGATGACTCATGTCATGTATAGACATACAAATCCCCCAAAGGAAAATATGACCAATCATTGAATGATAACAACCACATCACATATCATGAGACTTACAGAATAATCAACCTATGAATCCAATATCCTATGGAATAAAGCTATCAAATCAATATCACATAATAATATCAATCGATATCATGGGCTAGACACACAAAATACCACATGTGATCACATGTCAAGAATGAATATTAATATTACAACACAAACACCAGTACATGGAAGAAATCTATAATGTGGTAACATGATGGTAATAAACCTTCTAACTAAAAAATCATTGATGTTAAAGGAAACGATAAACAACCCAATGTGCTTTGATAGTGGGAGTAGAAACCACAACAGACTAGAACACCCCTTTTTGAACTTATTATCATTAACATCATGATGTAAAATCTAGAGGTACATAATGGGATCCTAGAACTGTAACAACTTACTTCATTTCAAAAAAGAATAGAATATTTCATGAAATAATACTTTCCCTCTCTTGTATTAATTCTAAATTATCAATTTAGGAAAGATAATGTTACCACAAAATCACCATAAAATATTCTTATATTTCAATAGTTTCATATATAATATTCTTTTATAATTATAATTTGATAATTTTTCTTAAATTATCCTTTCATAATTGTCTCTTGATAATTTATCACAAATTTCCCCTTTTAATTATTTCTTGATAATTTCTATTTAATTAATATTTTATAATTACTTCATGATAATTTATCAAAAAATATTCTTTTATAAATATATGTTTAAAATATATTTTATAATATATTCTTTGTAAATGTTTCAATTACCATTCGATAATTGTAATAATTATCTGCTGACAATCTGGAAAATTATCATTTTATTATTTTAATAATAATCATTTGATAATCACAGAATTATATTTGTATGATTATAAAAATTAACATTTGATAATCTCATAATTTAATTTTTGATAATTTTAATAATTATCATTTTACGATAGACATAATTATCTTATGATATCTTTAATATTCTTTTTTAGATGATAATTACCTTAAAATTATCGTTTATTGATTTTTATAATATTATCTTCAATAATCTAATGCAATTGTCCTTTGAAAATTCGTCATCAATAAATCATTATAATTCTTCATTATTATCTTCTGATTATTATATTTAATTTTATTTTAATAATTTAAATAGATCGACCTTGATAATATTATTTAAAACAATAATTTGATTGTCTTCTGTAATTTTCCATCATAATTTTATGAATTTATCATTTGATAACACTTAATCATTATCATTTAATAATTTTATGAAATTAGCATTTGATAATTTTATACATATCCCCTAACTATTACATGATACCAACATATTATAAAATTTTATAGTAATCCTTGGATAATTTGAATTATAATCCTATGATAATTTCATTAAGATTTACTAATTATAAATTTGGTTTTTATTATTTGAATTTAAATTCTAAATTTTTTTCATAATTTGGGAATTTACAAATAATATAACATATTAAAGAATATTAAATAAATTTCAAAACTAAAACTCATACCTTTATTTTTTGGGAACACCATACAACATTAGAAAGAAGGAGATCCCACACATAGACATAGAACTCCACATGTCAATTAATGAAGCCCTATCAACTATTCACAAGGGGGATCTTAGTCAGATTAGACATAATGGAATCCATGATTAATTAATTAGAAATTGTTTGGTTATGAAAACGTATGATTTGTATGCGGTATTTAAAACTGAAAAATTAGAACACCCAATTAATCTATTATTCAATATAACAATAAACTCTGAGTTTATGATTTCACCTTAAAAATGTCTTTTATTCACTATATTTTTTTTGATTTATTAAATTAAGTTCACTTTAAGGATATGTGAGAACCAACAATGATTCTAAAGAAGGCCATCCATGGAACCAAGTCCTAGACCCGACCCTCCCAAAACAACCAAGACCGAACCATCCAAAAAGACATAATGAAAACCTCAACCATATCGGCTGTTATTGTCGACCTGCGCAACTCAGGTCATCCTTTGAGTCACATATCATTCAAAATTGTCTTTGGATAGATAAATCAGTCGCACTCTTTCATCGTCCCTCCATCGTCGGATATCTATTCGTCACCCAGCTAATCACAACATCGAGTGTCGCCGCAGAGTTTTTTTATTATACATTTTTTCAAAAAAATAATTTTGAAAATACATCTAGGATAAAAAAAATATTTTTTTACCCCCCAAAGGCGGCATGTGGTGTGCCGCCTTGGGGGGTTTTCCCCCAAAGCAAGGTGGCACATGGTGTTCTTCCTTCGCCAAAAAATTAACCGCAAAGGCGGCACACCAGGTTCCGCATTTGCAGAAATATTTTTTTAATTTTTTTTTTTTATATTTTGTTTTGTTTTGTTATATATATATATATATATATAACAAAACTTTTCAGCAGAATTTTTCTGCTATTTAATATCCAGCGGTTCTGCCATTACAGCAGTCTGGATTCCGACTGATACCCTCACCCAGGACTCCCTTTTATAAGAGGGTTTTCCCTGAAAGCAATACTGCATTTCCGATGTGGGATTCTGGTTCTGCTTTTCCTGCACAGTACATTCTGCGTTTCCGATGTGTGATTCTGTTTCAAGTACGCGACTTTGAAAGACTATAAAACATAAACTATAAGACCAATATGAATGAAACTTTAAAGACTGATAAAACATATAAGAAATAGTTGAAAACAAAAATAATTTCATAAAAAATGTTGAAACGGATTAATTTATAAGCTTTCAAAACCACCTACTTGAAATTTAAACATATTTCACGTACGTGACTTTGAAAGCTTATAAAAGATAAACTATAACAACAATAAAAATTAAACTTTAAAAATTGATTAAAAATATAAGAAATAGTTGAAAACAAAAATAATTTCATTAAAAATGTTTACCAAAAATAATTTATAAACTTTCAAAACCATAAACGTGAAACTTAAATATGTTTCAAGTTCCCGACTTTGAAAGACTATAAAACATAAACTATAAGACCAATACAAATGAAACGTTAAACATTGATTGAACATATAAGAAATAGTTGAAAACAAAATTAAATTCCTAAAAATTTCCTATAAAAATTAATTTATAATCTTTCAAAACCGTCTACTTGAAACTTAAAAATGTTTCAAGTACGCGAATTTGAATGACTATAAAACATAAAATATAAGAACAACATAAATGAAACATTAAACACTGATTAAAACATTGCTACATATAGCTTTGAAAAAGAAACATTGCTACATATATCTTTGAAAAAGAAACAATGTTTGGTTAACATATGACGAAAATTCTTGGGAAAAATGCAACGTAAATCTGTAGAAATTAGATTTTTTATCAAAACATGGCAGTCATGTGAATTAAATCCTTTTAACTTCATATAATTAATTGACACAATGTTATTGATATTTGATGAATACCCCTATAGAACCCTCACATCATTGAAAAAGTTGAAAAAAAAATATATCTATCCTCCCTAGAAAGAGTATAAGCAGCATGAGGAAGAAACATTGGATTCTCACCCTTCATAGGAGCCAACTCTTCTCGTATTCCCATGTCAAACATGTCTAACCATGCCTCAATTCCATCCTTTCTTTTTTCAGGGGCATTTAGCAATGTTCCTATAACACTTTCACATACATTTTTTACACATGCATCACATCAAGAAAATGTCTGACATACAAAACAATTCCAGTGTGGTAATTCAAAAAAACTGGTCTCTTTTTTCAACCGATTTTTGTAAGGTTTTTCGAAAATGGTTTACCAAAATGTGTGTTCAAATATTTTACTTTCTCAAACAGCTGATCACCTATTAGTGGAGACGGTGTTGCATGTTGTTCTGAACATCCATTGAATGATGTTGTCCAAGATCGGTACTTATGCGGATGAGGTAGAAATCTATGATGTCCTAGAAACACAGATTTTGATGAATGTTTCGACCTAATTGATTCTTTATTTTATTCGGACATGGGACACCCTTGAGTTATTTTAATGCTATATCCCAAAAAATTTCCATTAGAAGGGAAATCATTTATTGTCACATACAACATCACTCTTAACATGATGTATTCACTTTTATAAGCATCATACTTCATAACACCTGAATCCCAAAATAACATCAAATCCACAATCAAAGAAGCCAGATAAACATCAATATCATTGGCTGGTTATTTTGGTCCTGATATAACATTAGATAACATGATGAATTTCCGCTTCATGCATAACCAGGGTGGAAAGTTATAATTTACCAACATAACAGACCATGTACTATGATTGCTGGAGAGTCATCCAGATGATATAATTTCCCATCTTTATATCTTTTAGCTTCATATGCCTAGCTTGGGAGCTCATTTTCTTTCGGGAGCATGTCATTCACGAGAGAACGTAGTTCCGTAAAACATATATCACTTCATCTATTGCATACTTTCAATTTATACAATATTAGTATAGTTGACAATGCTGAATATTTAGTGCAACCAGCATACAATGGCGTCTTTTCACAACTCTTTAACTTCTCAAACAATTTTTGGAAATCATAGAGTTTATCTTCAATTTTCTTTGTCATTTCCTCAATACGATCGTCATCATCATTGACATCTATAATCAAATCCTCCATACGGTCTTCTTCATTATCCATATTTGTATTCATATCTGATTAAACATAAAACGCAGTTTTATCCCTGCGAGTAACTATATTCTCTTTTTCTCCATGTTTATTCCAACATTTATAACTCTGATCTGTTCCGTGACATATAAAATGTTCTTCCAACTCCTATAGAGTAAGTAGTCTAGAATAACAACAATGTAAATATGGATGGTAAAACTCACACCTCATCATCCTCTATGACTCATCCTCCTCTCTTGGGTCAACCCTTAAATGGTCAACTAGTCCATCCTTTTATACCTCCCAAACCTAAAATACATATGGATGAAAACCAGCAGCCAACTCTATTTGTAACAAAAGGATTATCATAATCTTTATAATTTGTAATTCAGAAAATATAATTACTTTAGATTCATTATAGTTTCCTCAAATCACCCTAGTCCAAACACAAGAATAATCATGATTGATAAATCTACCACTCCTAGGTCTCTTCCCTACATTCAATATAATCATGCCTAATATTTTTGGTACGCTCAAGTTACTTACTTTAAATCACAGGGGGGGTAATCACTTGTGTCATAGATGGTCTCCCATGTTATTCCATATGAAAATTTTAACAAATATTATTTACCTATCTTCCCATTCTATCCTCATTAGTGTCTAATTCCAAACTCCATCTTAAGTGTAATATCAAATGAGTATATATTAATAAATTACCCTACATCCACTTCCCCACTAATATGGTCATTCTCACAATCTAATGTAATATTTATTATACTTAAAACCCTTCTATATAATCCCATAACCATATATCCACACATACACATGTCCCAAACCCATAAACAACCATATCCACATAAAAACCACACATCACATCCAAATCACAGTATGATATCATGAACATGAAGGACATAAAAATCATACTCTCCTTCTACAATGCACAACCCCAACATTGTATCCACACCAAATACACATAATCATGTAAAAAAGAATATATATACACCAAAACCTAAAATCATTATAGGTCGTATATATACACCCACTGTGATCCATTACAACGCATATTATGTGTGAAGGGGGAAAGGGAATAGGTAGTGGTTCTATATGTGTTCCCTCTATAACCTAGATATTGAGAAAAACACTCAGAACCAAAGTACCCATATGGATTTCAATCTGGTTTCTTGACTCAAGTGGTGGTGTGTAAGAAATAATAAGAAAATATAATAAGTATATAGTCACACATAAATCTTTCCAAAGTGTTTACACCAAACTAACACTCCAAACACCCTCGTCAACCATTGCCTTGTTACTACCACCCTCTTATAACCAATTCCATTATAATGACACAAATAATCCCCAAAAAATCACATAAGCATCCATATCAACATTACCAACTTCTTATTGCATTTAACATTATAATTTATTTGATTTTTATTACCATATGCATTTCAATTGTTAACCATTTTAATGTAAAAACAATCATTAATCAACTACCCACTGTAATCCATTCATTAATAATTAATAAGATTTATTCTATCATTAACCATTTATTAAAAATATGGAACTACGGTTTTATCAGCGCTAAAAAATAACTCATAAATCCTTCATGTATCAGCGCTAAAATTTTAGCATTGATACATGCATTCTTTATCAGCACTTTTTTTGCATTGATAATGGGGATTTTTATGAGCACTTTTTCAGTGATGATAAATATTACCTTGAATTAGTGCTAAAATTTTAGCACTGATACGTGGCTTCTTTATCATCAGTTTTTTCTTAGCGGTGATATAAAGTGGTACTTCCCTTGCCCGTTTTTGTAGTAGTGATAGCTTTGTCAAATTCTTCCCATTTACATGATTGAGATGGTGATTCCACAACTGGGTGTCGTATGAGTCAGTTGATTTTGTTTCTTTATCGATTTTCAACACTTGGTTTTCATAATTTAATACATACAAACTGTTATTTAAATGTGTCATATCATAACATACGTTGTTCTTATAAAAGAAACAACCCTTATTTCCAGTCTTGAAAATAAATCCATCCATATCGAAACATGATACAAAAATTATATTCCTGGTATCACTAGGTACATAATAACAGTTATGTAAATCCAGAAACATTCCGGTTGGCAATGAGAGATGGTAATCGCCAATGGCCAACACAGCCAGCCCCGCGCTATTGGCAGCTCAAAGATCCACCACTCCTCTGGAAATATTTGTAAGTATACTTATTTACAAAATTTGAATAAAAATTTGATCACTAAATGCAATATTTATTATATGTTTAATCAATGTTTAATGTTTCATTTTTATTGGTCCTATAGTTTATGTTTTATACTCTTTCAAAGAAGGGAACTTGAAACATTTTTAAGTATCAAGTTGATGGTTATGAAAGCTTATAAATTATATTTTCTCAAAAGTTTTAATGAAATTATTTTTGTTCTCAACTATTTCTTATATGTTTAATCAATGTTTAATGTTTAATTTATATGGGTGTTATAGTTTATCTTTTATAAGCTTTCAAAGTCACGTACTTGAAATATGTTTATGTATCATGTAGGTGGTTTTGAAAGCTTATAAATTAATTTGTATCAACATTTTTTAGGAAATTATTTTTGGTTTCAACTATTTCTTATAAGTTTAATCAGTGTTTCAAGTTTCATTTATATTGGTCTTATAATTTATGTTTTATAGTCTTTCAAAGTTGCGTACTTGAAACAGAATCACACATCGGAAACACAGAATGTATTGCGCAGGAAAAGAAGAACCAGAATCCCACATCAGAAATGCAGTTTGATTTTCAGGGAAAACCCCCTTATAAAAGGGAGTCCTGGGTAAGGGTATCAGTCAGAATCTAGACTACTGTAATGGCAGAACCGCTGGATATTAAATAGCATAAAAATTCTGCTGAAAAGATTTGTTATATATATATATATATAAAAACAAAAAAAATAAAAATTTAAAATTTAAAAAAAAAATATTTATGCAAAGGCGGCACCTGGTGTGATGCCTTTGCGGTTAGTTTTTGGGAAAAGGCGACACACTGTGTGTTGCCTTGCCCTGGGTGGAAAAACCCCCAAAGGCGGCACACTAGGTGCCAACTTAGGGAGGTAAAAAATTAATTTTTTTTTACCCTAGTGGTATTTTAAAAAATATTTTTTGAAAAAAAGCCGAACACCACCATTATAGAGGCTAACGAATCGATACAACAAGATCTACACAGCCAAACACCAAACATCCCCAGATCTGCCTCAATGAGAAGATCATTATCAGTGCCCAGACCATCTAGAAAACAAAAACCGCACTGTAAGCACCGGAACTACCGAGGCCAAACCCTCATCAACCGAACCTGCTACGAAACACAAAGAACTAACCAAAATCGAGAGATGAACATACATAAGGACGTCATCGACACTGAGGTATCCTGAGGATGCCACTTGTGACCTCCTAATGACCCGGGATGAGGATGATGGCCTTCCCAAACCAAACACGAAAATAGAACACACCACAAGGGTTGGGGAGAAACTGGATGGGGAACACCGTTGGGCCCGAGCGTTCCTGAAGTAGCCTTTTCTGACCTCATATCAACCCAGGTGGAAGGCAACGACCCTACCACATTTCGAAATCCACGAACCCATCCATACGATCTCCCAACGCCGGCCACCGAGCATAGATAATATCCAATCCTCAGAATACACTATGGTTGTGGGGAAATAGAAAGGAGATGCAATAGAAAACACCGCCGAGTGGGAATAAGGAGGAGGAGAAGGGTTGAAGGGAGAAGAACAGCGCAAGAAACCCTAAACGGGTGCTCCCATGACTGACTCCCCTTACAGGCCCATTTCATAATGTGTTTTCAATTTTAAATATCCATACAAATTGGGAAATTACAGGTATTGAAACTTCTTTTTCATTTAGTAGAGTAGGGAATCTGTGGGGTGGATATAAACAATATTTTTTTATAATTAACTTAATAATTAAATTGTTAAATAAATTAGTCTATTTAGAGGAATGGCCAAACCTATAATGATAATAAATTGTATCCCATGCATAAGGAAAACCCCACCTCTTGGACCTAACAATGATCTTGGATTTCTCGTATGGTCCACAATGATTAGGGATTATAAATTATTTTCCAAAATACAATTTAATGAAAATATTAGATAAATTATCCTCGAACGAGATCTTACAAAATGTCTAAAAAACACAACATTTATTCCATACATGATGTAAAACAATAATCTTTGATGTAATTATGGTCTTATATTTCCCATTCATTTAAAAATTTGGAAGAAATTGATTTTTTTTGAAAAAAAATTATAATAAAATTAAATAACCTATCAATGCGTGTGATCTGGCCAAAGAACCAATTTACTCAAACGTTTGTCCCACCAGGGAATCCTTATGTTTTTTTCTACATAGTGGTATAATATTTCTCATATGAAGCATTGTTTGGTATCTATTCAAATATTTATATAAATAATTCAAGTGAAATTTAATATATTTAATTGTATCATTTTTCCATTTCTAGTGCACTATTGTCCCTAGAATCCAATAATAACTCCTCACTAATCATCCAAAATATTTCATAGAATATTCCAAGGTGATAACAAAGATTTTACAGTTATAAAACATCTTTAAAAAATTATTAGGTGATTTTCATTAACAAAAATACATTTTCACAAAAAATTACATATAAATTATAAAAAAATAGGGTTGTTATTATCCTTTAAAAAATATGGATATTTCATGTCTCAAAAAAACTCATTCTTGTAGTACATACTAATATTTTGATGTTTCACACATCTTTCTACAGTTGGATTCATAAGGATCTATCTAAATTCATGAATGATTATTATTATTTTAAGAAAACTCGAATGGAGGAAGGTGTTGACCCAAACCACATTTTAAATCAACATGATCTCAATATATGCTCCAACAGTTTAATTTTACATTTTGACAAATTATACATCTGAGGATGATATGTATAATGGAAGAAAATCTATGTTTCTAGAGCTCATTGATGAATTCCCCAAAATATAAATGTAATACATAGATTTGAATCAAATATAATATAATGTAAAATACTCATATAATCTTATCACTTCCTTAATTGGTATCATTGAATGATAAAAAATATTGTAATATTCTTTGATGGAAATAAAGTGCATCAAATTCCCATGGTGAGTGACCAAATCACAAATAACATAATTACCTTTTGATATTTCTTGGATTCAAACAATGATATCTATAGTGAAATTCCGATTTTAATTATAGAATTAGTAACAACTATAATATATATATATATAATACGTTCTCTCAACCTTAACATGTTAACAGACAATGCATTGAGGAACATACTCCATAATATCAAACATCATTTTTTCCAACCAAAACAACATTTTTAGAAATCTATACATCTTAATAAATATGAAATGAATAAATATTTATGTGAAATGATTTTATTCAAATATGTCTTTCTTCAAGTTTTATATTAAAAGGACACATACTCGATTCCAGAACACTATCACTCCATCATAATCATGGATTAACATATTAAAATATCTTGTTATCATTTGTAGCTCCACAAACATCTTTTATTGTTCTTAATTTTAAAAATTCATAGACTGTAAAAAACCCATTTTATAAAGATATTGTTTCTCCTATTCCATCAATATTTCCTAATACATACTTTGAAAATCAATTAATATTTGTTCTTTACAAATCCTTATCGTATATAATCTATAATTATACATTAAACTCATATCGTCAACCGCCTTGTTTTCATTCATAGAGTGGTAGTGAGTTGATTATCCATAATCTATTATCAACAACAACCATATTATTTCATGTGCATTTAACTCTTTCTAGTTGAGTATGTAAATTAACCGTTTATGATAAAAATATATCTCTGAAAATTATCTATAGTGATAATGCCTCAATAAAATTAGTGAAAATATTACAGATGTTACCTCCAAATTATGATTTGGGTAATTTTTTGCATGAAACATTAGTTCATATATAGGATAAGATGTCACTATATCATTTTACATTATATGATACCCCAACAATTTCATTGATGGATCACTATAAATCATAAAAAGTTATTGTTTTAATTATTGTGTGATATCACATGAAATAAAAAAACATCCCTTGAATTAATTTAAATTTTCTTCACACTCATCAGTACAATGGAATAGTCTTTATTTTCATGTAAATAATATGATTAGATTAGTTATTTGTGATAAATATATCATGATGCATTGATAATATCATTACTATATAATGAAACTATATAAACTAGTCAAAATGGTGGGTTTGGTCAATAATTTTATAACATCAATCTTTTTTAGATCCACCTATATAACATTTCATGATATTATATGACCCAAAAATGAAATATTATATATATATATATCATACTTGGTAAAATTTCCATAAAACACCTCATTTCATATGATATTTAGTAACATCCCCACCTAATCCTTGATATCATCATTTCCCTAGAATTATATAATATTCTAATCTATATAGTCTACCAAAACATGATATTTTTATCTATTAAAATATGTTTATTGAATCCATTAAAACAATATGGTAATTAGTAATAACAAATGAATTAACTATAAATTTATCATATTCTTACATTAAACGCAATTATATCATTGATATGTATATTATTTGTAAACTAATGTGTTAGTATCTAGATAACATATATATCAACTGAAAATAATTTTATCCTCCTAACCAGGTAGAAAAATCATCAATATAGGTTGGATGATAATTATTCATTATTTTGATCTTGGTTGGTTTATTATAATCAATATAGGGTCGCATTAATAAATTTCATTTCTGATGAAAAAGTATAATCATACCCCATGGGATGCTATTGGATGAATGAATCCATTATCATGAATCTCATGGATTTACTGATTAATTCATTTATCTCAATCAGGCATATTCTACATGTATACCATAAAATATGTATCGTGATGGGTATGATTTATAATGAAAAAACTACATATCGATTTGAGGGGGACTAAAATACTATTAATGATAGACATTAATAAACTACCATAAAATTGTAATACATTTTATTATTTGTTTCTCCTATAATATATGAGATAAATAAACTTTTTTTAGGAATAAGGACCCATATTATTTATTTAAAATCCTTTGGGAGTTCAAATTAATCCTCAAATTGATTTAAAATCATAGGTTGGCACTGAATATAAAATGTGACTTCAAATTTTCTAAATTAGATATGGTATTAATATAATGAAATCAAATCCATTCCTGAAATAATTTGAAATTTATCTAAATGATGAATAAATATATTTCAATGAATATCATTCCAATAAATATCAATTAGGGAGGAATCCGACAGTAGATATTTTATCTTCATATAAACATGATTTTGTAGTAATATTTCAATAAAAAATAATTAAGTATTTTTTGTAACATTCATTAAGACTTTTAATAATTTAATTTAATTCATATAAATATTCTCAAATAAGATACATCAATTTTGGAGCATACATATCACCAGCCTGACTTTCACATTCTATCTTAAATCCATTTAAAATATAAAAATGTTATGCATGAAAATAAAGAATATTTAATTGGAGTTATTAATCATTAAAAAAAATCATATGATATCTTAATACTAAATCATTAAATCATATATAAATCCCTATATATTTAACTGTAGTAATATATGGTCTATTCAGATGCTTCTAATTGTCTCTTAAAGAAAATTTGAACTAATATAAATAAATACCCCATGACAATCAAACCAGGTTTGGATTAAGGAAACATTAACAATGCATTAAATTGATGGAGGAGATATACAAGACTAGCTATTTTTGGGTTATTACTGCATTATGAATTTGTGAAAAAATTACATTAACATATATTGACTATATAAGGAAATATTTTCTTCTGAAATAGACAACCATTTTTTTACAATAAAATAGGATATTATACTATACATAGTCTTATCCTAAGGGTTCGGACTAATGAATTTCAATCATTGTTTCCAAAGGTTTCAATACATTTCTTGGGATAAATACTATAACAATTCATATACAACTTAATAAATATTACATCATTTTTTGATAAATATTTAGTACATTTAACAAATAATACATTAATAATGACTGAAGTGGATTCATTCTACTGGAATCCTGGAATTGTATTTAAAAGTGACATAATAGTTCAACCTTATTTGTGGCTTAGTTTCTTACAATAATCAACCTTCATATATATATATATATATATTTCTGGGAACCATTCATCATAACTAGGGCATGGGTTACATAAGAATGATAAATCCCATATTCGTATTATGGGTAAACATAAAAAATATAAATCGATGATAATATGTTAAAATAAGTTAATAATATGTTCATTAAAACATTATATTAACATAAAATTATTATTCCTAACAAGTAGAAGAAAATTAATAATGAAATGTGGGGTATAGTTTTTCCAAATAAATTAAATAACTCATTAGTTTAGGGAATCATCATTATTGAATCACCATCCATTATAAAATATAAAATTAATAAGATATAGGTTTTTGGAAAATTTTATCATTAAGGAATATCTTATCATTTTCATGGTTCATGGCCAAGATAGTTATGTTGGATTGGGTTCACCAGCATTTTTTAATATCCATAGCCGATTATCAATTCAAATATTACCTTATTGGAAAAAATCCTTTAATTAACAATGTTAAATAACTATTCCAGTCATTATTAACTTACAATATATTCTTATTTACCCAATTCATTTTATGAATGTATAATCTGGTCCCATGAATAAAATAATGAACAAAATTCACACTTATAACACAAGATTAAAAAGAATTCATCATTTTGACATTTCATTAACTAAGAAAATTATGTCAATTTCCTAAAAATCATAATAATAATGACAAACCAAACAGATGATGTGTAAATCTAGTATCATTTCCTCATATCCTATATTAATCAGTTTATACATCAAAGGACGAAATAAATGATTAAAATACATTTAAAAGATAAAGAATGAATATAATTTAGAAAACAGACTTTTTAATTAAAATAATGGATTTATAATGAATTAATTAAAAAAATGTTGGAAAATTGGTTCTTTGAAAATATCAATGTAAAAAAATAGAGTCGTTGATGAAATTATTATTATTTAATATGAGGAAATACATTCATGTTTTGTATGTTAAAAATTAACCATCGTATTTTTTATAAAAGACCAAAAGTCCCAATTTTTTTTAATAATAACAAAATAAATTTTCATAATTAGAAATTAAAATAAAAAATTTATTAAAAACTATTGAAATTACTTGTTATTATATTAAGAAGATTCACAAAAATATTTCGAAGAAAATATAAACATTAGAGAGATGAATCAAAATAGAAGAGAGAAATGGAGTACGTATTATTATAATTCGACAATAAAACCATGATGAATCCTATAATATCATTCATGGTTACTTTATAAGATAATTTAATCCGTTTAAAAATAATTTTTCCAATAGCATAATCATTTCGGGGGTTAACTACATCATTTTTCATGTATGTTCTGGTTATGATAATCTGATCCTTTCACATTAATAAATTTTTATTAATATATAGAATTTTAGGAAGAAATTAAAATAAAATATACTCATTAAATAAATATTTAATCAACTCATATTAATTTTTGAATAAATGAATTAAATTTCTCTATGGAGATGATTATCACTAGGTATGCACGAGGGATGTTTCCATTTTTTGATGGTTGAATTGATGGAATTGTAATTGTAAGATAAAAAGGGTGGAATAATTATTATTAAATAAGTAATATATTTAAATATTAAATCAATCATAATAAGAAACAATGAATCATGGTGGTTGAAAATGAGTCGGATCACTATGTGGAGGCGTTAGTCGACAATTTTGAACGAGTGATACTTTCATCTTTAATTTGATTAAGTGTTTATAACTTGTAGTTACATCATTATAATAACATATATGTGTATTTACTAAAATTTATTAATCATGTTTTTATGGGTAAAAAGTGTTTATATAATCTAGAATATGATATAACACTAAAAGATCTAGGTTAATATCTATTTATCTTCATTGAGAGACATACATCGGAATAAAACCAATGTATTAATGAATTGAAATTATGACAGTAATAAAAGATATTTGTTAAAGAAAATGATTATTTATAAAAATTATTTTAGGGATTTAATGTGATCAAATTATCTAATGGTTTGAATTAGAGTGATGAATAGGTTCCCTTTTTAAGTGAGTGGAGGGGTGCACATGAAATTTCATAAATGATTTCAGTGGTTCATTGTCAATTTCATGGAGAATTTTATCAAAATGTCCATGTGTACAGTTATAGTATAATATATGGTTTAAATTTATTTGACCAATATTACTTTTAATGGTTTTTTTGACAATCCTTCAATTATCTCAATTGTTAATTAACCGAGAAAACTCATTTTAATAATAATTGTTATTGAATTTTTTTTCTGTTTTATTATTTACTGTGGGAAAAAATTAATTTGATCCAATTATATTCTATTTAAATTTTTTATTAATGTTTTAGAATAAGTTTTAATATTTTCATATTTTATAAGTGGTATAATTTTATTTAAAATGAGAAAAAACATATAATGAAATCCTAATTTAGAAGAATAGATCTTTTTTGGAAAAACCTTATTCACATTCTTACAAACCAATTTAAAAACCATTAAAAATTTACTTTTTTTGTTGATTATATAAAATATTAATTTTGTTAAAATAATAAAACAATTAATGTCAAATTTATTTATCATATTAAAATAACATCGGACACATAGAAATAGTTTTGTAAAATAATTTGTTTTTCAGGAAAAAAATCAGGTTGTAGAACAACCCTGTAAAATAATGATTAATAATTAATTAATTATAATATTTATAAAAAAAGAAATAATTAAGTTACTCTAATGTAAAATTAAAATCAGAAGAGACATTTAACATAAATGAAATAAAATTTTTTTCACAAAATTGTAAACATTTATCTAACAAATAAATTTTTTCGTACACAAACAAATTTTGACTAAAATTATCTTTACATGATAATTTTAACAGTGATATTAATTTACTCAATTAAATTAATAAAAATATATATAAATAATTATATTATTTACTATAAATAAATAAATATTATGTATTCTTGAATGAATCAAATCATTAATGTTGAAAATTAATTTACTAAAAATTGATGAAATAATTTTTTTGAATTAATGAATAAATTTTAATTAATAAAAAACTAATTAAATATTTCCCATAAATTGTAATTCTGATTCATACCATCCAATTTAATGTCTTCATTATATAAATTTACAATATCATGGTTTATTTAGACGTGGGTTTTCATGTAAGGGATGTTATTGAATATATTAAATTTATTTCGAAGGAAAAAAAATTAAATTATGTTTTGTTTCAGGATATATTAGTAATAAAATATATGAAATCATAAAAATAATAAGACAATTGTAATTATGTTTCAATACGTTATGTGAGAACATTATAATACTAATTTCAAGGTCCTGAACCAAGACATTTTCAGGTATTTCAAGCCGTAGCCGAGACATATTTCTGGATTTGAAAATAATAAAATAAATTATAAAACCATTTATTAGATCATGAGACATATTTATGAATCAATTGGATATATAATTATTCCCTCCACCTTTCACATGATTCTGTTAAATGTAGTAACTGTAAGGGTTATGAAGAAAATTTATATTATACATTGAATAAATGTTTAGTTAATAAAATTCAGTAACCCATATAATTAGAAAAAAAGAAATAAAATACCTAATAAACTAGTGTTAAAAATAAATAATATTCAAAAATAAAAATAATTTTCACCTTTTTAATTTAAAGGGTAAAATTATCATCACTCATCAAGACTAAGAAGGTGGATGGTTAAACAATACAAAGTTAGTGTGCCAATAATTGTATATATTAAAATAATAATATAAGGAATTCAAATATTTTTCATCCGAAAAATATAATGAAATTAATTACAGGTTATCATAATCAAATATGAATTATGTATATGATAATGTTCAAACTTATAATGAAAAATGAATATGACCACGTCAATACTAGAATGATATGATTATAGTACATCCGGAGAAATAATGTGGTTGGTTTCAAAATTAAATCTCCCATGATGTGAGAAACACCTATGAAATTTTTTATCTTGAAGGATTATACCTACTTATATGAAAAGGTAACCATAACCCATAATATAGTAAAATGATAAAATATACGAAACATATATGAAATAAGTTAAATGGAACGATAATAACTTAATGAATGAAAATTGAGTTACCAAAAAAACTTCATGTTGGAAAAACATGGAATAAATTGAAACTAGAATATGGAAACATGATTATAATAATACAGTACATGTTATTAATGGAATAAGATAAAAATATATCCATAGGATAGGAATACACCATTAAAAAAATACAATATTCCAAAAATGTGTTATGTCATAATGAATTTGAATTGAGACCCATAACAACAATACAGCTTGAGTTACACTTTAAACAAACCAACTCAAATAATAAGTTTTTTTATTTAATATTAAATACCATTATTTAAATATAAATTGTGATATGATATATCTTTATGGTATTATGTACATCACAAAAATAAAATCACATTCATAATAGAAAACATGTCTCCAAGTGAGGAATTTTATCATAAAACCCTTACATATTATTCCAAGATTCCATGAACCTATATTAAAAAATTTTATAAAAAAATATATAATAGTAATTATATTCATAAAATAATTTATATACATTACCATTATTACTCTTCATTAATGTCCTTTTTATACACAAAGACTTCTTATTTTTTACATCGGGTGTTTATATATTTGATGATTTTTACTAGAATCATAATATTGGTGTTTTTTTCATCCATATTTGAAATATCATAATAAAGATATCCAAAAATATTCTAATAAGGTCAATTTATAATAATTTATTATGTTTCAAACTCCTTTATTTCATATGTTAGTCTTTATCTTTGATGATGAAATAGATAAAAAGCATGTTTTGGTGATTCTGGAAGATCAAAATGTGTATTCTTTATTGATGGATTAAATATTTATATGACAACTCCAAAAAACTACTAATAATTTAACCTTTAATATTATAACATACGAATAAATATTTTCCATTCATATTTATGTTATAAATTAATAGTATTGTTCAAAATAGGTGGTTTAACAGAAAAGAACATGAATATAGTTTGAATTAATGAATTATTTTTAGGCAGTATTGTTATAATATAATTAAAAAATAATATTTATGATATTATTTTGTCTTTTTTGTATTGATATATAATAATTTTATGTAATTATATATTATTTAATACATATATAAATATATCATAGTTTGATTAAAAAGTTTTCCTTTTGGTATCCTTATTTTAAATAATTAAATAAATTTTGATCATTTATTGGTCATATCGATAATTGGTTCTATAATTTTTCTAAATGATAAAATTTGATATAAAAAATCACAATTCTCTTTTATCCCCATATTTAGTTCTACCCCTATATAGTGGTGTAGGAAAATGAATCACATTACATTTTGGGGGCTATAGTCCTCACAATAAATGAACGACAGTTAAGTTTTTCTAAATGAATTGGGTACAAGGATTAAAATATATTATAAAAATATTATAGTCAAAATGTATTATATAAAATCTAATAATATTATTATATTTCTTTTTATATAATTAATATTATGTCATATATTGAATATGAAAATATAATTTGTTTATAATACCCACGTATAGGACAAGAATTTTCATTGGTTGTATCAATGAAAATGATGTTCTTTTGTTAACAAACGAATGTGAGAAAAAAAATTTAATTGATATAGGGTTATAGTATGATCAATATGGAAATGTTTCAAGAATAAATTGTATTATTAATGGTGTCTTGAATAGATGATGATGTTACCCTTTTATAAGTGAAGGGAAGAGTAGTTTTGTGAGTAACCCTCACATTTCAAAAAATATAAGCTTCCTAATAATGTTTCATAGCCCAAGACTAGATAAAAGTTGATATTTAAATTATTATGGGACTTTATTGACTTCAAACAACCCTTTTTTAAGAAAAAATTTAGTGTTTATATCAATTTGATATGAATTTTTTAAATTTTAAAGAAACAAACCATTATCCCGGTAAATATGTTTTTAAAAATAATTTTTAATACTATTGAAAAAGTTTAATATAAGAATTATTTATAAATATGACACAATAAATACAGTCATTGAATATTTTTTATAAAATACATTTTACAAATATGATAAATGTCAACTATAAAATAAGAACACATAACTACATAAAAACAATTTTAAATAAATAAGTTATTTGATATTTGAATTATCTTATAAGATAAAATTAACATTGATAGAGAAAATAATGATTAGAATTGAATTATTTAAAATAATAAAAGTATAAAAGTAATGAAAATTATGAAAAAAAAACTAATATACCAAGAAAATAAATGATTCAATGAAAATACTAAAAATTATTTCTATATTATATTAAATATTTAAATGGTTATTTGAATGTTTTCCATAGTTATTATATAATCAATGAACATTTGAAAATGAATTATTATATTCCCCATGTTCATAAAATATAAATTAAATGGATTCATAAATATTTTTGGTTATTTGTATATATCATTAAATTCATTCAAATTATATATTTCATGAAAACCATAATTTTTTACAAAAACTGGGCTTTATAGAAATGGGTAAAAATTTATATTGAATGAATTTTTATATCCTGAATTAAAAAATGAAATTCATTTTTAAAAATTAAGAATTTTGATATTTTTATATATTTTTAGGAACATCCTATAATATAATTGAAAGTAAATTTTATTTTCAAAATAAAATTTTCATATATTTAGTATAATTATTCTTATTTTATATCTTTTACAAACTAAACTGGTGATAACCTATAAAAAATATTAATCATAATTTATAATTAATCTTAGATTTATTTAAATTAAATATATATCCAATGAAATGTAAATTTTAAAGAAGAAGAATATTATAATACACAAATGATCTTATTTATTGTTTTTGAAAATCAAAATGAATTTTAATGATATTAAAAACAACCATTATTTTCTATATAAATGTAAATCATAAAGCAGTTACTAATATTCATTCCAAAAAATTCAATGGGTAGGTTTTTATTAATGATAATTAAATATTTATATTTAATTCAAATATATAATTTCTAATTTATGTTCTTTATTTCCAATAGAGAAACTAATTAAAAAGATTGAATTATTTATGGGTAATCATATATTAGAGTTTCCAGGATTTATATTCGTTCAATAAATTTCAATTTCAAATACATACAAAATATCAATTGGATCAAAAACTCAAATAATGTATGGTGCCATATCACACTTACTGATATTCTCTAATAACTTTGAGATATATTCCATACAGAGTAGTTGTTATTTTCATTCAGCTATATGAAAAACTAAGATATGAATATATCAATTAGTGTGGACTACTCACGTATTTTGAAATATATTTATAGTTAATAATAGGTGGTTTTTCATTTTTTCATGATTTTATCATAATATATTGATTCAATGATTCTTTAATATCTTTTCTATTATAAAAAATAAATTCCAAATCTCATTAATCTAATTAATTTAATTTTATTCTTATATCATATGAACTCATGTATTATAATTTATTATATCCACTAATTTCAAAATGACATATTAATTTAGACCCTCTTTATTATTTCATCAATCCAAACTAAAATTAAATTATTCAAAAAAATTAAATTTTTCTCAAATCCAATTATAAAAAATGATATTTTAATAGATTTATAAAAACATTTCTCAATCATAAAACTAAAAAAAATATTGATCATATTTTCTGAATTAAAAATTTTATACGATATTCATATGCCACTAAAATATAACAATTGCTCTTGTTTTATCATATATAATTTAAAATTTATTTGATCAATTATAACTCTCACTATAATTTAATTTTAATGACATATTTATGTTGTCTTGGTAATGAAATACATATTAGTTATATAATTCATCCATCTAAAGAAATATCTATGTACTATCCCTGATAGTTATCATTATCTTATGAAGGGAAAATATCATCAACATTATATCACAATATCATAAATTGATTACATTTTAATCCAAAAAAGTAACAAATATGAATACCATATTAATATAAAATATAACTATAACTGTAACCATTAATATTCATAATGATATAAAAAATTTATCTAGTATCATTCCGAAAAATTATAGAATAATTTATAGTCACGTGATGGGAATATCATATAAAGTATATTAGTAGAATGAAACTAGATATATAAATGAGATAATGGGACATTTCATTAGTATAAATTCTTAACATTATTTTCATCATAATTAAACTACTATATTACTATATTTTATTTTATTGTCTATTAGGAGACATAAAAGTTAATAAAACTTTTTCATATCACATAAGATACACATACATAGTTTGATTATGAAATTTATAATTGGAAAACAAATAATCCCCCAAACCATTATTCATAAATTAGATTGTAAAAAAATTATTAAATACATAATTTCATACCAACAGTAATAAACACAACATATAAATCAAATAAATCCATTCTTAAATAAAATATATTAAATCTCCTACAATTTCATGATAATTATATTTAAAGTTTAAATGAATTAAATAAAACTTTTATGTAAAAAAATCATGTAATTCTCATAAACAAATATATACCATTATACAATATAATTTTCATTTATCTATAGGTCTTGAAACTCTCTAATAAATTATTTTGTCTGAATTATACACTAAAAATATTTATGCATAAAATATTATTATTAAAGGTCATATTTAAAATCAATCCTAATCATATTTAAGCCATGAGAAATAAATTTCAAAATGTGGGATGTGAAAAAATTTCAGTAACAAATATTGAGAAAAATTAAACACATTATTCATTTAAAAATAGCTATGATTTTTTAAACATTCATAATAATTATTGCGTGTTCAAAATAATTTACAACTATATATGAAAATCATCATTTACTCGAAGAGAATAATTAATTCCAATATAATTACTTAAAAACAAAGACAATATATTGATGAATTATATTCAAAACATGGTTTAACAATTTTATATAACCTTTTATACAGTAGAAACTAAAGTGGTTATCTAAAAGATTTTGTATTCAATGGGTAAATTAGTGCCCAATGCAATAGAGATTTATACCATATCCTCATCCAATATAATCTATAATTACCAAGTATAATATCATGAAAAATGTTCCTAATATTTTACATTTACCAAAAAATACCTTGTAAAACTCATTTGAACCCACAAACAATATAACATTCATTTATTTAAAAAAATAAAAAAAAATCTCTAAACAAATATTTGTAAAACTAATGTTTCCATGATACATGGGAATATATGTTTTATTTAAAAAAAATTAATCTTATATAGGAATACGTTTTATGAAAAATTGCAATGTAGGAGGGGAAAGGAAATCGTGCTGTAAGCATTAAAGTAACTATTGAATTACTTTTGTTATTACTGAAAAAATGTCCCATAAAAAATGTTAATCAGATAACAATTTAATCCTTTTTAAAGTACATCAAATGTATTTAACATTGCATTTAATAAAGCATTACTGTGTATTTAAGAAAATTGAATATTCAATCTAAATATGATCTATTTTGAAAATTTAAAATTTTAAGATAATGTTTAATAAAATTAATTTTTTTTTTAAATGAATAAAATACATTATGGATTTCATAATATTTCAAAAAAAATGGTCTTTGATTGAGAGATATATTAATAGACAAGAAAAAAAATGAATTTAAGGAGTTGAATGATGAAATAAATACAGATGGTTGTTCATACAGAATATAAAAGACAACATGTGCTGGAAATTGGATAAAACTTAAATTGATGAAATTGAGATTAGAAATCTATTTCCTCCTGTCTCGTATCACTTGAAAAATTTTATTACATCTATATAATATTGTAATATTAGTCATTGAATTAGTCAAAAATCTTTTTAGGATGACTATTCATCTTTTTAATTCAATAAATTTCAAGTCTCATTTATTTATTTTATTCCAACAATATTTTAAAATACGATCATAAAGCATAATAGTGTAAATCAAACAAAAAACTGTACTTAAATGACCAGAGAAATATATTATAAAATACGAATATTATATCCAAGTCATTAAATTGGTGAGAATGGATAAAATTAAATTTTTTATAATGTATATATGAAAGTAGATCCATATATATATATTATTAGTTAATAATCACTAAAATTTAAATAATATGAATTTATTTATAAAAATATGTTTTCTAAAAAATAATTTTATTAATTTTTGTGATAAAATAACATATTTAATTTATTTTTTTCTTTTTTTAATTAATATTATATAATATGAAATTTATTATCAGAATAAGAATATGTATATAATATTTTGGTGATTTATTTAGTTTTTTTTGTGAAATAATTTATTTATGAGGGACTATTGAAAATAATGTTTTTAGTGAGAAATATTTCATGCTTATAATGATTTGTGATTTTAATTAAATTAAAATACACAAAATGATGAAATATTCAAAAGTAATTAATTGACTATATATCTATATTTGTAAATTTAAATTCATATGATAATGATAAAAAGTCAAAATGTTGATGTAAAATCACATTTTCCTTAATAAATGAATTTTCTGGAAAACTTTTTGATAACAAATTTTCATAGAATATTAGAAAATTAAATTCATCAAATTCAATGAATTTAATTTTTTAAAAATGGATTCCATATTTTGAATTGTCATAATTTATGTTTTTTAAAAATGAAATAATAATTTTTGTTCATAAGTAATAGTAAAGGTTGTAAAATCTATTACCAAAGTTAAGTGTAAAACATGTTTACTATGGTTTTAAATAATGATATAATGTTTATAATAGCATTCAATAAAGTCTACCTTATATTTTATATTTATATAATATCACATTTAGTTTAATTTAATACCTCAATTTCAATCCATATATTTAAGATGAGGAATTTTATAATGATTTATGTAAAAATAGATAAAACTGTAACCCTCTTCCTTTAAAAAATATTTTATGTCTTAACACATTAATAAAAAAGTTGAATATTCCTTTCTAATTATTTTTTTCTATAAATTATTTTATTATCAGGTTTCTTTTTTTTAATATTTTATAATCAAATAATTACCTAAAATTCATTAGGTAACACCATCGTTGAAGTTATATAATTAAAAGAAATAGGAAATAAATTATTTTAAAAAGATTGAAAGTAATATAATTTGAATAAATTATTATTCTATATAATTTTTATTCATAACTATACCATGTTATATTTATTAAGAGGTATGACATAATGAGATACATACCCATAAACTAAACTATCACTATAAAATGTATTAATGGTATATTTATTAATACGTATGAAATAGACAGATACATACCAATATGCCTATAAGACAATAGTGAATGATTTATGGGTTTATACATAGCCATAAACTAAACTATAAATATAAATGTATTGATGGTATATTCATTAAGACATATCAAATAATCAGATACAACACTATGAATTTACTTTACTGAGAATTAATTTATTAATGTACATATTATTCATAAATTATTTATGAAATCCATTGAATATTTTCAAGATCATGTGACTATTCTTATGGAATAACTTGATCATAATTTATTTTACTCTATTTTTAATTAAATTCTTGTTATTAAGAAAATAAAAGGTATTTTCATTCATATACAATACAATATTTTTATGCCTTATTCAATAATTATGTATTAAACTATAAATAACCCTTACATATCGTTTGAGCTCACCTTTTTTTTGTTTCCTTTCCCCAGGATATGATGATGAAATAGTTTAATGCGTTCATTGGTGAAGAATATTTACCATCATTATGTTTTAGTATATGTCTTACAATGTAATGTGAGACTGAAGTATGTATCCAATTTACCACAATTAATAATCCATTATATCATTTTATAATGATATGAAAATTTGATAAACTAACCACTGGTTTGAGGGTACTACAGTCGGGGTATTGGTAGTTCGTATCTGACTATATTTAGATGTAACCCAGGGTACAAGATTTAGGAAAACAATGATTTGGAAAATTCACCCTATGATGAAGTGTGAGAATATGTCTGATTATATGATAACATAATAATGTTTTTATATAGGTAAAGGTAGATTGGTTTTCAAGTAATACATATTTAATAGAATTCTACCAGTGGGCCTGGTAGTGTAAATGATCCATAAATGGGTACTAATCAACAAAGTGGTCAGTCGATTATATCTTGGAAATCATTCTTGTGCACATTGAGTATGCCCTTACAATCACCAAGAATGAAACTCTTTCGGTATAATATTTTTTTAATTCAAATCACCCTATGAATAATTATAATTAGATAATAAATAGATCCAATAGAAGCATATGATATGTGTAACACCCTAAAACATTTACAAGATAGATTTTTTTAAAATTTTTATGTCTTATATTGTATAATACACAATGACATGTTTATTCTACACAAAACACCAACTTATCTTATGTTACAGGTTACACTATGAGTTGCTTTTGTAACACAAAATTCCATGTTCTTTTTATAGAATTCATTTCATGCATGATCGAGATTAATAAAAACAAATTATTATTACTTTACCTTATAACCTAACCATTATAATGGTTAGTATGAAAAGTGATATGTTTTTTAGGAAATAATTCTTTACACATGAATATGTAATTTATTCTTAAGAGAGAAATTAATTTTAAATTAAAATAAGATCCTTTTGAAATGAAAAGATAATTTTTGTGATAAATAATTTAAATGAAAATAAATGAGTTTATAAAATAATAAATTCAATAATGAGGTTTATTATTAATAAAATATATATTTAATTTATTTAATATATTTTATATATTTCACCTTATATTTTTTATAGATATGATATAAGAATAAATTATTATTTTTGGATAAAAGAAGTATTCAAAAAAAATGAAGCTTTTCCTCTTTTTGATGGTGCACCTATTTTAAATCTATTTTTAAACAGAAATTATATTTAATTGGAAAAATAAATATTTTACATTTTTAGTGAAATACGAAATTTACTTTGGATGAATTTTCTATTTTCATTCTCACAAGTTTCATTACCTACTGAATAGTAAAAACATATGAAATTTCAATTGAAAACTACTTTTTATCATCAGAATAATTAATATGGTTAAGTTATATTATATTATGGTTTTAAAATATAAATAGATTCTATTTTTATCATTTAATATAATATTTGTCTCTAGGATTAATTTTACATTGAATTTAGATGTAAAATATTTTCTATCACAAGCATGTTTTATCTTTAAAACCATGTTTTCACATTCCGGTGATGATATCTAATTTAAATTAATTAGTAAATATTTAATATTTTTTATTTAAAATGTATTAGATATTTTGAATCTGTTGTTACAACATATTTAAAACGATATCTTTCATTTTTTGGAATTATGAATAGTAAATTCGATATTTTTATTAATACTGTAAAAGCATAAATTAGTTTTTTTAGGTAAAAATTATATTATAAAATCACACTAAAACTTTTATTTATATAATTTGATGGGTTATTTTGACATAAATTATTTTGGTTATAAATGATACTTTTTTTAATCCACATCGATGAGATAAGTGCATTTAATTTATGTTAGTTTACGAAAATATAGTTACGCATTATTCAAATATTAATAATAATTTAATTTTTAAGATAAGGGTATACTAAATAAAATTTAAACCATAAATAGTCAGTTGAAATATAATGTATTTTAATTTTTTCGGAATTTATTTTAAAAAATAAATGAAATATATAAATACATTAAAGAATTATGCATTGATGTAGTAGAACTTATTTAATAGATAAAAATCAATAAAATAATTATTATTACCATTATAATAACCATCAAAAGACAAATCAATTTCACCAAATCTTATTGGTCGAGTATATATACACAATAGTCGTCCATGGATCGATTTGTTGACCATTAGGATCCATATGGAAAATAATATAACACTTATAATATTTTATTTAATGTTACATTTATATTTTCACATTCATGTTTTAATACATATAACAATTTAAATGTTGTATTTTATAAACGATATATTATAATATAAAAATTATTATGAAATATAATAGATTTTTCTTCATCCTAATTTTCTTATGTTTGAATAAATAGTTATTAATATTAAATAATTAAACAGTACTGATATAATACTTATTTTATTAATGGAAATGTAAAATTATTTATATTACAAATATTAAAATAAATATAATTTTAGATACTAAATATGTCCAAATAATCTTTTACATGACCTTTACCAATAATGGATAAAATAAAATATTTGGTTCAAGTATAAAATCTTATCTAAATATTTTTATAAATTCAATATACTAAATACTGTCAAAATTGACACTTTTGATTGTTTAAAAATATTAAGTATTATAAAAATATTTATAATTAATAAAACATTTAAAAAAATAAATAAGAATTATTTTATTGAGTAGAATGTTTTAAATTATTCATTTACGGTCTAATTGATATCAAATAAGTACATATTTAAACCTTTTAATATTTAAATATGCGTAACGTTAGTTAATAATTAAATAGAACAACCAAGTGTTGATTAAAAATTAATGTTTATAATGACAGAAAATGTTGTCTAAAATTTACTAGTTTATGATATTACATCCATATCTCATCTGAAATTTTAAACTATTAAAATTTGGATGAAATTTTAATTATTTTATATTTATTATAACTTAATATTTTTTGAAATTTTAATGGTACCCCAATCCTCAATTTTAAAATAGAAACTCATCGATAAATTATTCAAACATAATTGGGATTAAAATCTCATCTATTCCCTAATAATTAATATAATAATCAACCATTGCAACATTATTGAGTTTCATGTCTTTTAAAATGTTCATTTCTAGTTCGTTTAAGAGGTGATCTAGAGGGAGCGCATTGAAGACGAAGTAATCTCCCCTACCAATTCATTCAACATTATTTCATATTATACTTTATCTTCAAGAGTTGTTTCCACTAATAATTAAAAAAATTACCAATTGTATGCCTATATTTTAATAAGATTTGTGAAAACACTTATTCTACCTTCTATCTAACTTGGAAAAAAAGTGGTCAGCTTTTGTACATACGTACAAAATACCCCTCCATGTCATGGGCTAATTCGTTTTTCATAACATCTTTACATGTTTGGGTATAATGACAGATATAATAACTATATATTATTATTATATAATGATTTTTATTAAATAATATTTTTTATATACCATCGGCTTCCATACCATTCCATAATTAAGGGATTGATATCTTCGCTCTTTCGTACATACGACCTATCATCTCAATGATGAAATGTGAATCATTATCTATTACATAATTTGATGCATGATTATATAAATGTATCTTATGTATAAATATGACATAAATATAACATCTGAATGATAACAAGAAGCGTAATAACACAGTTTATAACAAGGATTTATAATCCAAAACATGATTCAAATAACTCTTAAAAGAAGCGTAATAATGAAATAGTATTGAATAGGTCATAATATGATCGCATATGATATCATAAATATATATATGGTTATGGATCTAGTTTATAACACTATTTAAACCATTATAAATGATTTTTTGACAAATATGATGGGATCTAGACTAATTGTATGAGATAATTTCACTATCTATTATTTATCTCATATTGATTATATGTATGTATTTATTTCGGTATATTAATCATTCATGACCATGTTTCTAATTTTTTTTCCAATGTATTTTCTCTATTTGTACAAAGTTTTTTAAATCCAACTTTACCCATTACAAAATTTTGTTAAATGAATTTAATGGAATCATTTATCATTATATATATGAGGTAATTTTTAACAAATCTGGAAATAGTACGAGAAGAATGTTTTATTATAACTTATACGACATAAAAGAATTTTTACTCATTCATACTGATTTATTTCCTTGAAGCATACTACAATTGCATAATGTTTATTTTTGAAAAAAAATACTTTATTTTAATGTCAGGTAGTATTTTAATAAAATAAAACTTCTTTAGAAGATGAAATTGTGTTTTCATAAAGAATTAATTTCACAGATTATGTCAAAAATATTCTCCATCAAATATGAAATTATTAAATAGGGATGCCTTTAATCTAAACTATTTCTATTATTCTAATTTATGATCATGTATATAATGGAATGAAATTTATAAAATACATTAATTATTACATGTGTTTATTTATGATGGAATTATTATTGAGAAACAAATTTTATCCATGGGTGATGAAATGTTTTATGTTCTTGAGGCTCTAATATGTATTGTTTTTATTATGTGAGGGGTAAGATATATATCAACATCCAATTCAATTGGTAATGATTTACATCTCAACAGATATACAAGAATGCAATGCGATATTATCATGCTTTAATAATACATGGTTGGAATAAGAATGATATTGGATTAGTAATACATGGTTGGAATGAGAAATGATCATGGATCAGCAATATAGGGATTTATTGAAATGAATACCCAGTTTAGAATTATAGGGTTAGAATATGGAGTGAACATGCTTTAGTAAAGGAATTTATACACTATTATAGATTTTGAAATGAGACTTACCTAGTATATAAATGAATTTATATACTTATGTGTTTTCTATAATTACAATTTTTATGCCAATTCTATTTTTTCATGATACATATTACATTATGATTTTTTCTTTATGAACTACCAGTATTTATTTCCTGACATAATATTTTAAAATATGTTATTTGAGAAATGATTTTCAAATTTTATGTTCATGTATATACATTATTATATATCTATGTTTTGTTTGATTTTTTCCTTGTTTACCCATACTAATCATTTGAGATCACCTTTTAAAATGTTCTATTTTAACTATGATATAAGGAAAGGTTTTTAATAGAGAAAATAATGGGGTTGATCATTATGGGATTTGGTGAAGACCATTCAAAAAATTAAAAAATATGTTCCATGTTTTCAAATGAACTAAAATAATATGATATTTGGTTTAATTTTTGTAATGTAATTAGTATTAAAAAAATATAATTTATTGTACATATACATATAGAATGGGTCATTAGAGTTGTATCAGAGTGATAGAATAGAAAACCACTACAATGTTGAATGAGATAAATTTATAGAGACAGCTAGAAATGTTTACAAGGATATGTCCAGGGATTTGAAAAAGTATAGGTTTACTATAGGTTAAAATTCTAAAGTTTTGTTAATAATCATGACTAACCTAGGATTAACCCTAATGGGTCATAGATAGATATATTATAAGTAACATCCCTTGGTTAGTTTATTTCCATCGATGATAATTTTTTCTTACACTTTTATTTAGTGTCATAGTCAATTGATGGAACTCAATAGAAAACGGTTACCATTGAATGTTCAAGAAGATAAATGTATCAGAATTTTTAAAATAGATTTCTAAAGTATAAATATCATATAAATAATCATGATGTTTATATAAGTATTGGTTATACTACTATGGATAAAGAGATTGTAAATGAAAATTGAAAGATATGGGATGTTAGTGAATAATTATTTACGTTAGACATTAAAAGCCTGGATAGATTAAGGTTGAGGAATCAAAATACATGATTTTTACAATATGTAAGACTAATATTTTAGATCCTAGGTAATTTTTCACGAAATATGTTTATTGATTTAGGTGTATACGTTTGAGAATTCAATGAATATGTTATACGAATCATGAAATATATAAGTGTTTTTAGTATATCTTTTTCATTATGTATTGGAATTGATATGATTAATAATTATATATACCTATAAAAGTGGTTTAAGTGTTATGATATATGTTTTGATAAAACATTTATAAGGTAAATATTAGACTCAATATGTCCCTTATGTTATGATAATGATTTTTGGATAAATATATGTTTCATATGAATAAGTAAATTGGATGAAATATGTTTCTTAGAAACTAATAATGGATTTGTTTTCAAGAAGTTTATGAAATCATGGATGTGGTATACAACATTTTGGTACTTAAGGAATATATACTATATGATTTGGAATATGGAAATAATTATGTTTTCAATAAGGATATATGGTAATTCATGTTATTACATTAACTCGAGGGAATACATGACGATGTTATTCACATGTTTGGATTGTGACCAACAAGAGAGAAAATATTATATATTGGGGAAAATGTTTTTTAGAGTTTGTGAACATCTTTATTATTGTTTATATATATTATGTATTAAAAGGTTATCATTTAATGGAATGTTATTGTTAAACTTCAGATGAATTTTCATAGATTAATGCATTATCTCGCCATATATGGCCTTGTGTATATTGATATCTTGTTCTAACCTTTTTGGTGTGATAATGATAATTTGAATGTCCTGTCATTCTATTTATGGATTATAGGATCAAATAATGATTTAAGAATAAAAAAATCAACTACATTTCATTGAATAAGTGGTGAATTGGAAATTATTCATGGAACAACCAATGGTGATATTTTATCAAAATTATGTATATCTTTCCATTGAAAATCATCAACATTAAGAAAAAGAATTCATGATGGTAAAGGGTGTCTTATTTTTATCATGTTTTATGATATAAATGTCATATTTTAGGATTCTTTAGTTTATGGTATTGTTATTGTTAATTTTTTTTGAATCAAAAACTCTTTTATGATTATTTATCTTTATAAATTTCTATTATTATTAACACTTTTCCTCTATTCCCAAATAATCACATATGTACTTCTAAACATTGACCAAGTTGTGCTTTAATTCGGTTAAAAATTATTTTCCAAAAATTCAATTTTAAATATAATGTTTTAGTGTTCATTTTTACGATAGTGGATTTCATAAAGGAAATTTTCATGTATTAATAATTTTATAACCCAGAAAAATGTCAGGGGATAAATTAATTTTAAGGGTATAGAATGTAACACCCTAATATAATTATAAGATAGATTCTTTTTATTTTATGTAATATTTTTTTCTACACTACACAAAGAAAATATTCTTGTACACATAAAACTGACATAGCTTACGATATACACATAAAAAATACTTGAATTGTGTTACAATCAATTTCGAGATCATTTGATAAAAATCATTTCAAGCAAGACCGCGTTAAAAAGAACAACTAAATATAATTATTTTACCTTATAACCTAGGGCTTATAATAGAGGTTATGAACAATATTTAATAATTTATGAAAATATAATTTAGAAAATTATATATAATTATTTCATTTGGTAGTAATTAATTATAAATTAAAATAATTACCATTTTAAACAGAAAGAATTGTTTTCCCAAAAAACAATAAAATAAAAATAAGTGTAATTTTAAATTAATAAAATAATATTAGAATGAATTTATTAATAATATAAATTTAATATATTCAATATAATGTATAAAATTCACTCTATATGTTTTCTAGGCTTGATATTAGAAAAAATACAATTTTTTTTATAAGAAAAGTATTTTTATAATGATGTTTTTTTGCAATTTGATGGGGCATGCATTTTAAAAATAGGTTTTTACACATTTTATTATTATCCATGATAATATTAAATTATTATTTATAATAGTTATTTAAAAAATTTCTTATAATGATTTTTTTTAAATTTTATAATAATGTTCATGTTTTGATAATAGTAATAATATTCTAAAATTTATTTAAAAACAACATATTTCATTGAAATAATTTATGAGGCTATGTTATATTATTTTAGAGTTTTAGAATATAAATATAATATTTTTTTATCATTTAATCTAATTTAGATCGTTAAGAATTTATTTTACATTTAATTAAGATGTAAAAGAATTTCAATATTTTGCATATTTTATCTTTTAAAACTGGTTTTCTAATTCGGACAAAGATATTTATTCTAAATTATTTACTATAGCTTATTAGTTTTATATATTGAAAAATGGATTCCAAATATGGAAATATTGGTCCCAAATTGCGTAAATATATTATTTTATTTTCAAGCATTATGAAAAGTCACTTCGATAATATTTATTTATACAGTAAAAAGGAAGCTCGAGTAATTAATGGTAAAATTAATATTATAAAATTACAATAGCTAATTTCGAAATATATTTTTATGAGTTTATAATGACGTAAATAATTCTTGGTTATGAATTCAATTCTTTAGAAGACACATGGATGAGATAAGAACATTTAATTAATGATATATAATGAAAAGTTAAATATGCCTTAAATTATTTTTAATAATTATTTTATTTTTAATATAAGAATATATTTAATATAAATATTAAAACATAATAATTTTATTGATATTTATTTTTTTTAACATTATTATTTATTTGTAATTTATAGGAAAGAAATTATTACATTAAAGGATTATAAATTAATGATGCAACAATGATTTAATTGATGAAAAGTCAATAAAATAAAATTACTTAAAATGATAATTACAACCATATAGAAAAAATCATGCCCAAATATTATTTTCTGAGTATATATCAACCTAAATAATCATATGGTATAGTTATTGTCAATTTTGATCCATATGTAAAACATAATGACACATGTAATATTTTATTTAAAGTGATGTTTTTGTTGTCACATTCATGTTTTGATACATATAACTGTTTTAATGAACGATATTGCATAAGATATATTTAAATATAAGACTTTTTATGAATTATATAACATTTATCTTGATCATGTTAATTTATTTTTACTTTTTTATTCAACAAATAACTATATTAAATAATTACACAAAATAGACGTAATAATTATTTTATTAATGGAAATATGAAATTATTGTTATTACAAATAATAAATATTTTTTATTTTTATAATTAATATATAAAATAGAGTTTCAATATTACCTTGACCCCATATAGATATAATAATATATTTTTTTCATAGATAACATCTTATATATTTTTTTTAAATCAATAAATTATATAGTTCCAAAATTGACACTAATGATCATTTATCAAAAAAATGTATTATTAAATTATTTAAAATCATAAAAAAATTTAACAATTTTTATTAAACATTATAAAAGTGTATTTTTTAAAATTTATTCATTTCTGTTTTAATTTAAATCCTATTGGTAAATATTTTACCCTTTTATAATTGAAATATTTGATACCTTAGTTAAAAATAAATTCAATAACTATGTTTTAATTAAAAGATTAAGGTTTTTATAGATATAAAAACATGTATAAAATTTATTGGAATATGAAATTACAACCTTATCTCCTATATTATTCGAAATTAATAGGTTATTGTGGTTTTTGGATGGAGTTTCAATTTATTTTAAATTAATATTTTTGCAAATTCCAATGGCACCCCTGACCTGAATTTCAAAAGGGCACCTCCTCCCTTATTTCATCATAAATCATTTACCCTTAATAATCAATTATCCTCTGAATATTCACCTTATTAACTTTACTATATACCTTTAAGTGGTTCATTTAATCTCAAATGTCCAACTCAAGTTCCTTTAAGAGGATATCTAGAGGGAGCTCATTGAAGAAGAGGCAATCTACTCTACTGATTATTTCAAGTTTATTTCTTCTTATAATTCTTATACATGAGTTGCTTCCATTATAAATTAATTCCAATAATATTAATTATATTTTTATATTTTATAATTTTATGGGAGCTACTTCATTCTACCATCTATCAATCCTACACAAAATGATATCACCCCATGTGCATACGTACGACTGATCGTTTCCCCGTCATGGGGTAATATGTTATTCATTACCAATTTAATTGTATGGGTATAATAATGAAAATAATAACTATATATGATTATTATAACATGATTTTAATCCCATAAAAATATATTCACTTTCCACTTCCTTACCATTCAATAATTAATGGAATGATATCGTCGCTCATGTATACGTACGACCTACCATCGCCATGATGCGATGTGATTCATTCTATATGATCTTATTTTGAAAATAAGTATTAAAAAGTATAGAATAAATAAATATGAAATATATTACATAATTATCATTATATAAATTATATAATGAGAACCCATGAATAATATATGGTATTTATACGACAAAACTTGCAACAAATAGTACCTGAAAGAAGAGTTAAAAAAGAAATATTATTAAACGTGTGATAATTTGACCACATATGATATCATAAATTTAAATATGATTCTAGAAAAAGATTATAACAATATTTAATACATTACATATGATTTTATTATACATATAATTGAAAACAGACTAATGGAAAGGGATAATTTCACAATCTCATTATTATCTGTGATTATTTAAACATGAAAATTTAATGGGGTATATTTATCATCAATGTCCATGTTTCATAACAATGTATTAAAAGATATTAATTCTATTTTATATAGTTTTTTATTGTAATGTTTACCCATTGGTTAAATTTATTAAATCATATGAAATTATTCTTTTATCATTTGCAATATAAGGTACTTTTTGAATTATCTGACAAATGTATGAGAAGAATGTTTTATTTTAACTAAAATAGTGTGAAAAATATTTACACTTTTATAAAAGTTTATTTACTTGATGTTTATATTATAGCTTGCATGGTAATTTTTTATGATTGTTTTATAGTTTCACAAAATTTTATGAAACGAAAGCATTTTTTAAAGAATAAAGGATACTTTCCTCGTGATTTAATTTCAACTATTCTATCAAAACTATTTTCCCCAAAATATTAAATTCTTTATTTGAGATATGTTTAATGATAATTATCCATATTATTATTATGAATGGTTTTATTTAGGATTGAATAATATTTATGAAATTCCATCAATATTCCATATATTTTTTATAAAGGAATGATGTTTGAGAAACCCATTTTATTAATGGGTTATGATATGTTTTATGTTATTATAGAATAAATATGTATGGTTTTCATTATAGGGTGGGTAGAACCTATATCTCCCTCCAATTCATTGGGTACTTATCTAAATATCATAAGATATACAAGACTACAACATGAAATGACCATTGCTGAGTAATACAAGGCTGGAATGGTAAATGATCTTAGTAGAGAATTACAGTTCTCAAGGAAAAAAGTAAACCCAATTCAATAATATACAGTGGGAATGTGGAGTGAACTATGTTCACTAAAATAATTTTTACACTATGATGTACATTGAAATTATACTTGGTTAGAATGGAAATGATTTTCTAAACTTATTTGTATTCTAAAATTCCATGTTTAAATCCTATTATATTTTATCATGGCTCATATTCCATTATGATTTATACCTTATTATTTGAATTTTTTTTCACTGAATCATAATTTTGAAATATTGAATATGTTGTATGATTTTCAAAAGTAATGTCCATGTTATGAAATTCTTTTGTTCTTGTTTTATCTGATGTTATCCATGTTTTCTTTTACTAAGCATCTAAGATAACGCTTTTCGCATGTTTTCTTTTCCCAAAGATATAAATAAATTTTTTTGTAGGAAAACATAGGGGGATGATCTTTATAAGTTATTTTGAATGTATTTCACAAAATTTGAAGAATAAATTCCATGTTTCCAAAGAAACAAAACTAATACTATCTTTGGTAATCTTTTTATGTAATGTATTTTGTATTTTAAAAAAGTAATATAATTCCAATGTATTTTTATCCTGGGTTCTTCTAATATGACATAGCCTTATATTATAAAACAAATGTGTCTTTGGATGATATTTATATGGGAAATCATATGTATAAATTCCAAGTTACCTTTTATTTATTTATTTTGTTTGATGTTTATCATGATTATGGATGTTCTCGGAGATATTTTAGGGAAGAAAAAATTTGGGTTTAGTATTTTTTTTAGTGATATGACTATTTTAAAAATGAATATTTAATATTTTATTCATATATGATTAAATTTATTAATAAGTGTAAGAGTTAAATTGATAATTTATGTTAAGACAATAACATTCAATTAAACATATTTTATTTTGTAAAAATAGTTAGATTTATATTGATCATTAGTTGTTAAAAAGGGATTTGATGATGAATTATATTTTTTACTATTTTTATCATAATTTAAAGAATATATATAAATTATATTAATCTAGTTTTCAAAAAAACTAAAGCACACATATGAGATGAAATCAAGTAACTTCTACCAAGGTTGTGGGCCTTAAAACCACAACCCAAATGATATATGGTTGAATATCCTAAAACTAGTCTATGTGATATAGTGGTTAGTGTGACATTGTTTCAAATAAATAAATATTTTGATAGATTATTAAGTTTGTTTTTAGAACCAAATAATATGGTCCAATATTTTTTTAAATGATTTTTATGTTTTTAATGATTTTTCTAGAGATGTTTCATTCGGTTGAGATATACATATAGCCTTTTTTAACATAAATGATTATTTGGGAAGAACCATATTATGTTTTTTATTTATTCTGAATTATGTAATGGATAAATAAATGTGGAATGGATTATGTTTAAAACTGGGTGTTGCTATGTGGTTTTAGAGAATAATGTATAAAATTGGACAGTTTGTGCTAATTTTTATGGTTTTGGTCAATATTTTGAATTAGGTGGAAATATATATCAAGCATTTATCGATATTATTATCTATTAAATGTTAATTTTATTTTGAAGATTATAAAAATTGTCATAGATATTATTTTATTAGTGACAATTGAAGTGGAAACGGATTCAGGCACAAAAATAGGATGACAAGATACTTATGAAGTACAAAGATATCAAGTAAATATATATTTATAGTGTCTTGTAAATTTAGAGTGAAAAAATAACTCAAATTATAGGAAAACGATATTGAAATAATAAAATGCATACATTTACCTTATTTTTTTATGAGACAATTAACTTTTTACCTGTAACAGCTTTATAGATTTCTGGTCATTAATATTCTCTTAAACATATCATCAATTACTATCTATTAATCATTATGTGATAGTTTTATCATCCATGTATATATATTGACATCCCATTAATTTTATCCAATTTTGAATCATATTTTGGTCTTATTCTAGATGAACTTCATATTTCCATTTCAATATATTTTGGAAAAACATTTATCCCCCGATTCTATAATGTGGGATTTCCACAAATAAAATATTAAAAAATCAAATATGTGACTTAAAATTGAAATTTGAACTTATTCGGTTAAAATTTATGAAATTTTTGGGTAATGTAGAACCCAATGATTAATTAAATGAAAATTATATTTGATAATGTAAATGAATTTCAACACTAATCTTAAACAACCCAAAAAACAGATTATTTAAATATGATCGTTATTACCTAGAAATTAAGTTGGTGGATATTCATTGGATAAATATGTTATTTAGATATATATTAAATGAAAACTAAATATATATTTATCAATAAATTATTATATAATAATAACATATATTTTAGTAAAGTAATTTTACACATTAAAAAATTTTTACTTCAAAAATTTGATTTACTAGATATTTTCAACCGATTATATAAGTAATTTTATCCAATTTTTTAAGATTTATACAAATAAATAGGATTTTTTATGTCAAATTATTTAAATTTTTTTTCATGAAATTTTTGGATTTTTCTACGCTGTTTTAATTTTTTTATGAACTATGAAAAATCAGATTTTTATAAACAAAATTTTACTAATAAAATTAATCTATTTTAATTAATCTAAATTCCAAAAATTTATTAATTTTTTAAATTGAATTTATATATTATATATATTTCTAAATTAATTTATGTTCATAAAATTTGGATTAAAAGATCTAGAGTTAATGTAAAATATTATATTCCTCGAAAAATGGATTTTATTAAAAATTGTTTTATGAAACGATTTTATTGTTTATTTTGAAATTCAATAACAAAAAATATGTGAAATTTTTCCCTCATTTTTTATGCATCATAATTAATATTTGGTAACAAAGTAAACATAATTATTGGTCATAATATATAGTGAAAAAACTAAAGACTTGTTATCACGGTTAAGGGTAAAAAAAGGTTACCTGAGTTTAATCTAACGAGATAACTATTATAATTTCATGAAATCCTATATAATTTCTATTGTATTTCTATATATTGACCTTTTCTCATCTATTTTTCTTAAAAATATTTTATTTTGAAGAATCATGTACAAGATTATGTCTTTATTTATAATTTAAATAATGAAAATGATAACATGTTAATATATTAATTTTAAAAATTTCTTATATGTTAAAATATTGAGAAAAGTAATTATGTTCATATTCAAATGTTATTTTTAAGGATAAATTATTTTTTATCATGGTAACTTATTTCTAATTTTTACTAATACAATAATTTCCTTATTTTCCTATGAAATAGAGATATATTAATTATAATTTTAGTAAGACAATAAAATAAATTATTTTTAAAAAAAACAAATAGAAATATAATTGTAATAAATTATATTTTTCAATATTTTTATGAAAATTAATACATAACATGGTTTTTTAAATTTTATAGATTAATATTATATCCCTTGACTAATATTTTAAAGGTCCAATTAAATTTAAAGTTTCAAAACAGATATCAATGATATTTTATACCAAATATTGGTATAATAAATGATTTAAAATTCATAAATATAATATAATATAATAATTTATTGTAAAATGGATGATAATATATACTATTTTCCATTAATGTGAAATTTTAACATTTATTGGATGTTTCATGGATCATAATGATTGAAAACATCATTATATTTTTAATTATCCAAATATAATAAAAGGGGTTTAAAAATAGACGAGGGTGATAGAATAATCAAAACATTTCCAATATTTATTAGATCAAATAATTTTTACTGACCATAACCCCTTACAAGAATAATCTCAATTTTGATTATTTTTAATATGATAATTATTTTATTTTATTTTAATACATTTTTAATGTCCAAGAGTTCCCCTCTCATCTCTTATAACAGTGAAGCTCATACACTCCTTTATTAAAACTTTTGAGTAATTTATCATTATATAATCCCCATTAAAATAATTTTTTTACATCCCTACCCAAACCCTAGAGGCCTTGTACTGATGATAAATCCAATCATGGAATTCATTAGGTATAATCTTTATGAGGTTTTCTGAAGAAGATATATCATTATTAACAATGATTTTCTGTTTTTCTTCAACATCCAACTAATTAAAATAAATTTAAACCTCCAAAATATAATAACATCAGTATATCACATATAATAATATTTTATTACGTTTATACAAGAACTTATATACAACTCCTCTTTCATAAAATGAAAAAAGAAACTATCTTCCATGTATAAGACGAACTACCTCCTTGTGAATTTCAATGATTTTCTTTTAATAATAACCCATCATAACTAGTTTTACAAAATTAATATATATATATATATATATATATATATTAGTGATAGATCTATCATTCATTAAATCTAAATATGACATATATTTTCATATATCGTTTCATTTAAAAATTATAACATCGTTTTTAAATAAGTGTCGATTTCAACTTCTACGATGTTATGTGATTAATTTTTAATTCAAAACCATAATACTTCATGTCTGATGGAAGATCCATCATGCCGTATTAGTGAAAAAAAATTCCATTCATATTTTTATGGATAACATATATATAACCACATATACAAATTGTAAAAATGATTCCTTTAATCCTTTTTTTGTAAAATGTAAAACAAGGGTGAAAACAATTCCCAAAATTTTTAGGGGTTAAAAATACCATTTCAAAAAAAATTATTACATGGACATGAAATAAATATATTCCCGAGTGTATTCTTAAACATAAATAATCTCAAATAAAGATTAGATTGTGAAATAAAAATGCACCACATTGTAATCAGTCCAATATTATGATGACTATAAATAATGACTATAAGTGAAATGATGAATACCATGAAGATAAATTAATTCACGATAAAAAATGGGATTTATATACACCATAAATTATTAATAAGTGGTGAATATTGGTTTTTATCAAGAAAGTAAAAGTGAGATAAGAAACTATTACAAATATTATATCACTAAAATGATCGGTAATAAAATTAATCTATTATGTGTTCCCAACATTAATCGAAATAAAATAAGAATAAATACAATATATGATAATTAAAATAAATTTCACACATAATCTTAGAATGGAAAAAACATTGTGGTGGATGTTTAACAAAATGAATAGATACCGAGTTATGGAAGACCTTACCGTAGGTTCGAATTCCATAACACATGTTCAAATCTAATGTATCATAGTTTTAAAAATGCTATTATTTTATAATATAACATTATTTAAATTATATAATCTTATCAAATCCATATATAACATTTTACCATTTGTTAAATAATAATATTCGACTAGTTTCACTATTTTTGGGGTGAATTGTGTGGTTTTCTCATTCATGTTTTTTCGTGAATGTCAATGTTCTGTTGCCTAGAATATAGCTCCATCCATTGAAAAATTATTTTAATGTTAAAAATATTATATTTATTAAGTAAATAAATATTCATAACTATTCATGATTTTTAAACATTTAAAATTAATTTCATCTCATTATAGAGATGGTATGCCTTACGTACCCACAAGTGAAGATATAATTTACAATTGATTTAATGGTTAAATAATTGGATAACCTATTAAATTACGGAATCAATTTTGAATCTTAATTACTATATAGAGTCATTATTTCCATCAGTAGAACAACACAAATAATGTGAGGATGGAAAATAATTACACTGCTACGTGGAGATGATAATACATATGTATACAAGAGTGATATTTTATATATTCATAGGATGAAGAAGAGAAAGAAAATGGTTTCCCTATAAATATAATAACATCTCATTACATTGATAATACTATATTTATTATTTCAAAATTAGTAAAACACATTAAGATGACATTAACATATAAATAAAATTTAATTATTTAAGAAAAAATGATTACATTATCTTGAAGAATATTCCTTTGGATATCTTATTAGAGACATAGGAATTTGACATTTTTTATAAACAAAACCTACAAAACCTAGTTAATTTTTAAGATTTGGGAAATGGTAGGTTTTGTGTGAGGTAGATGACGTAGAGCTTTTATGTCTGAATGAAGGTATTTATACTTGATGAGGGGTGGTTTTGAGTGATTAGATATTAATTATAATGAATTTAAATACAAACAATTTTTTTTGTCAATAAATCCAATAAATATTGTTGACAATAAATTCTGTAATTACATGTGAGGGTATTGAAATACATTAGCCATCAATTTAAGGTTTATGAATTTAGTTATATTATGCTTTTACCTTTTGAAATTATCACACATCATTATTTTAACTTTACTACGTTAATTATTTTACAATGAGAACTTTTTATTATCCGTATAACATCATGAAGTAGGTTCCACATGCCTATTCCCCAAGACATTGTGTCACATGACCTTAGGTGTTCCTCCACGTATACTAGAGGTTTTCAACAAGAATCGAGGGTCTAATATGAAACACGGGGAGACTATACCCTATTTATCAAAGTATTATAATAGTGTAAATAAATAGAAAACAACTAAATTATAATAAAAATATTACAAATTAATTCAATAACTAAAAAAGACCAATATCTTATGACCCAGACTCTCATGGTCCTTTCCTTTGCCAAAAAAATCTGGATCCTAAAGGGGTAGCGTCTCGGCGCAAGACCGATCGGTGAGACCGATCTGCGGGACCAATCAACAAGACAGATCTGCGCGACCGATTGGTGAGACCGAGCGGCGCGACCGATCGGCGAGACCGATCAGCAAGGCCGATCGGTGATATCGATCGACACGACTGATCAGCGCGACCAACTAGTCGATTGGTGAGACCAAACGGATGATCAGTGAGACCAACCGGCCATTCGGTGAGACAGACCGATCGGTGAGACCGATCAGTGTCACCCAGACTTGTTGGGGTTTATCCCATTAACATCCATAAATGTCAATTAAATAAATATTTAATGAATTAACCTAGTGTGTGTGACGGTTTAAACCGCCCAACCCTTTAACGGCGTGTGGGGCCACGTTGTCAACCCACGACCCCGCTCCTTACGTGGTTTCCCTTTCTTATCTAAACCGTCCCTGACCTTTATAAACAAAAGAAAGGGTACTCGAAGGATTCATTTCTCGATCACCCTGTGATAGAAGTAGCTTTCATTCATATGATCCCCTTTCGTTCAGACGAGCCACTTTTGGTTCCGACGAGCCGTATCGCTATCCGTGGAGTTCCATTCCCAGGCTTAGCATCGATCGATGATTAAAATGTTGGGAATTTCTCCTTCGTCTCTCCCTATTTGTGTACCATGCGGGATTGGAATGTTTTTGATTTTGTAAAATTGGATTAACCAAACCTTAATGAAGATAATGAACGGACTCTAAGGAATGAATGGGGGATGTGAACGATGATGCTGCTTTGTTTTATGATCATCCTTTATGAATTGTGCGGTCTTACACCTACTGAAATTCATGGTCGTTGTTGGTCTTTTCTCTATGTAGTAATGAACCCTTACCTCTCGTGATGTTTAAATGGATCGTATTTGTGAACCATTACTGTGTAAAGGAATTTGGTTAATTATGTATATCCGGATAAATAAATTGAGGCCCCATGATCAATCCTTTATTGTGATAATCCCTTTTTTGCTTATGGTGTTAGTTGCCCAGTAGTGCATAGTCTTTTTAAACATTATTACATAAAATGAAAACAAGGATGGGACAAATGGGTTTTTGGTTTGGCGTAAGTTGTGACCTGGTCATGGTTCTTATTTTGTTCTTTAGGCAGGCTGAATAAAAACCTAAACTTGGGAGAGTGCTTGTTACACATATATATATATATATATACTTCTAGATTTTATGTTTCTTATTCAAGCCACACCCAAGTTGAGCCCTTAGTTCCGAACACCCCCATTTCTTGGGGGAGGGTGTTTTTCACAACACTTTTATTAGTGGCTGGTTATTAGCTCCTTTCTGCTCCCTTTCCCGGATAGCCCAAGTATCATAGGGCTGGTTGTGATGGCCTGATGTCCATTATTAGCCCAAGAATCTTCGGGCAGGGTAGTGCGGTGGTTGGCCTAGGTGTGTGCGGTCAGGTGGTTTTCCCAAGTGTCTTCGAGATGAGGCCCATGTGTTTTCGGGCGTGGTAGTGGAACTTCTAGCCCAGGTCTTTTCGGGCATGGTGGTGGTTGTTCTGGCCTAGGTGTTTACAGGCGTGGTTATGTGTGACAATTGGGGCTCAGGTGTTTGCGGGCGGGGTTTGGTAGTGGGATTGCGGTGAGGTTTCGGCCCTGGTGTGTGTGGGTGGGGTTTGGAAGTGCGACTACTGTGAGGTTGTGGCCCATGTGTGTGCGGGCGGATGTGGTTGTGGGACTGCGGTGAGAATAGCGGGATTGGTACGATGCGTAGGATGTCTTAAATAACAAGTGGGAAAGTGGTGTGGGGTACCCAAATATCGATGTGCTCTTATTATATATATTACTTTCTTGCGTTATTTGGTGAGTGTGGCCGGTGAGTGGGATGGATGAGCTCCTTGATATTGTTGGTTGTTTGCTTCTCACAGGACTTTAGTACGTTCCCCCACTTGTGCACGAGAGTCTTGGGTTTTCCCTAATGAGTGTACTTTTATGCTCACACTACATATATAAAACATCTTTCTGGTTTCTAGGAGGACTTTGGGGATCGCGTAGGACCATATTAGCTCAGACGTTTGGGGCAGTTTCACTTTTTGTTATTCTTTCTTTGGTACATTACCCTTTTAGTCACATTAAAATTTGTGGATTTTACTTTTGTAACATGCTTATGGGAATGGTTGTTTTGGTTTTTCATGCACTTCTAGTTTTGGTTTCGTGAGATTTACCATCTTATCTCCCAATCATATAAAAATAAAAAGGGAAATGTCTTCCATTCGTGTGTGACTTCCATACCCTTGATGCTAGTCTACACTCAGGGACCAATTGAAGGTGGGTTTCAGGGGGTCATTATCTCTTCTTCAGCTTAAAGAAAGAAGGGCGTGGCAATCTGCTGACCCTTCCTCCTTTTGGTGAAGGCGGGTCATGAAAGAATGGTATCAGAGGGAGGTTGAGAGATAGGATGGAGTCTGGTGTTAGGCATAGTGAGGATTGCATGGGATTGTAGGGAAACAGTGTCGGGTGACCTTGGGGCATGAATTAGTCCAGGTAAGACCGGCTAGAACATGGGATTTTAGGTCCCCCGTGATCCGATGCAAGGACTCTGGACCTACCGAACGACCAAATGAGGCAACGCGGATTACAGTGTAGAGGCCCTAGGAAAGGTACATGCATTATAATGACTTGTGTTCTCGTGTTTCATGAGTGTTTTGGGAATTGGAATCATTAAAAAGAATAAGAAAATTTTTAAGAATTGTAGTCTGCACTACTTGGGCTTAGGCAGTCCTTGTTTACCTTGTAGTTATGGCACCTGGAAGGCGACCACGTGTGGTACTGACGATCGAGACCCCAGAGACTTCCTTGGCCGATCGACAGAGAGTTGATCGAGAGGAGTTGGATGACCAGTAGTAGAAGACACTTCAGTCTTTCCAGCGACAAACCCTCGAGAAGTATGAGGTTAGTACCTCTGACGTGAAGACAAAGGGATGGCTAGAGGAGCTAGTGATAGCTTTCGGCCTGATTAGGGCCCTGACCGATTACTGGGTTCCTCTGGCCATGAGCCAGATGCAGGGAGCAGCGCGTCAGTGGTGGACGCTTTACCTATGGGAGAGGAGAGAGGCTGAGGTGGCGTGGGATAATTTTGAGAGGGAGTTCCGGGCGAAATTCCTCTCTTCGACGATGAAGGAGGAATAGAGACAGGAGCAACTCTCCTTCCAACAAGGGAGTATGTCAGTGAGGGAGCTAGGAATCAGGTTCAAGGACCTCTTACATTTTTCCCCAAACCTCTTCCCCAACGAGGAGTCTCGGGAAAGACGTTTAGAGGAGGCGCTCCGACCCTCCCTTTAGTATGTTGTTACCCTCTTTACCCTCCCAACATACATGGAGGTCCAGAAGAAGGCCGAAGTGGTGGAGAGGATGCGTGATCTAGGAGGTGCATCATGAGAGGGGATCTAGTTGGGACCTATGAAGGGGATGGCCGTCAACACTAGGCCTCCAGCGGAAGGACCCTCCGGGTTCCGACCAGCAGCGAGCAGGCCGCAACAGTTTCAGTTCCGGTCCCCTGGTCCTCGCCCTTTTCCTTCGGGCCCAGGACCGCAGTGCATCATCTATGGGATCCATTTACATCTCCAGAGTCAGTGCCTGGACTGGGCACAGTACGACGGTGGCGAAAAGCCCCAACACCCGCCCTAGAAGCAGCTTCCAGTTAGGCCTTTCTTGCAGCAGCAGTAGGGACAGCGAGCTCCCGCTCCTCCGAGGGCAGAGGAAGCAGGAGGAGGCCGACCTCAGGGCGCTCCTCAGGGACCTTGACCGGGGCATGGTCGGGGAGGTGGCTGATAGCCGAGGGGAAGAGGAGATGGGCATGGATAGTTGCACACCGCGGACGCAGAAGTTCTAGCAGGGCCGACGGTCTTTTGAGGTACGATCAGTTTGTTTAGCACACTTTCTTATGCCTTGTTCAATACCGGAGCTTCGCACTGCTTTGTTGCACCCATTCTAGCCTGTGCTTTGGGTCTAGATTCCGAGATACTTCTAGTGCCCCTGGTGCTGAGAACAACAGTTGGAGGTTAGACCGACTTGTTATATGTTTATCGAGGATGCAGACGGATGATAGGGCCACATCAGTCGGTCATGGGTCTTCTTCTGCTACAGATACATCCATAAAATGTCATTCTAGGCATCAACTTGTTGTTCTCTATTTCTTCCATCATTGACTGATTCTGAGGAAGGGTTGTGTTCTCAGACATGGGCGGCCGGCGTGTTACTTTCACCGGTGAGTGGGGTGGCCAGAAGGGCAGTGAAAGAGTGGAACCCCTCCTCTCTTTGCTAGCTGAGCTGTCAGTAGAGTCAGTAGATGCTGAAATGGTGGAGGTTCCGGAGATCGTCTGTGAGTTTATGGACGTATTTCCTGATGAGGTGACGACTATACCCCCTCGACGTGATATCGAGTTCGTGATAGACCTGCATCCCGGTGCTCATCTGATTTCGATGGCTCCCTACCAGATGGAACCTTCTGAGCTACGAGAGCTACAGATTCAGATTGAAGATCTGATGAAGAGAGGTTACGTACAACTAAGCGTGTCACCGTGGGGTGCCCCAGCCTTGTTCGCCAAGAAGGCAGATGGTGGTCTCATGTTTTGTATAGACTACAGGAGGTTGAATCAGGTAACGATCAAGAATCGCTACCATCTTCCAAGGATAGATGACCTTTTCGACCAGCTGAATGGGGAAGGGTGGTTCTTGAAGATCGACCTATGTTCTATGTATCACAATTTGAGGGTAAAAGAGAGTGAAATCTTGAAGATGGCCTTTAGGTGCAAATATGGACATTTTGAGTTCGTAGTCATGCCTTTCGGTGTTACAAAAGCCAAAGTTGTGTTCATGGGGCTTATGAACTCCATCTTCCAAGAGTACATGGATCAGTTCATAGTTGTGTTCATCGAAGATATCCTGATCTATTCAAGATTAGAGGAGGATCACACGGAGCACCTGAGGATGGTTTTGGTGGTCCTCTGATAGCTCCATATATATGGTAAGTTGTCAAAATGCAAGTTCTGGACACGAGAAGTGCACTTCCTCAGGCACGTGGTGTCCGAGCGGGGGGGTAGCGGTGGACCCATCAAAGGTTGAGGCAGTTGTTTCTTGGGCAGCGCCCATGAATGTGGCAGAGGTCCAGAGTTTTCTCAGGCTGGCAGGATACTACCAGAGGTTCATACCCAACTTCTCCCAGGTTGCAGCCCCTTTCACAGCCTTGACAAAGAAAGACCGGGTTTTCTTGTGGGGTGAATAGTGTGAGGCAATCTTCACCTATCTGAAGGAGAAGTTGGTTAGTGCCTCAGTGCTGAGATTACCAGAAGAAGGTGCGGCATAAGAGGTGTTCTGTGATGCTTCAAGGCAGGGCCTGGGATGTGTTGATGCAGCGAAAAGGGGTGATCTCTTACGAGTCTAGGCAGCTACGCCCTCATGAGCGTAATTATGCCACCCATGACCTGGAGCTTGCAGCGGTAGTTTTTTGAACTAATGTTATTGAGGCATTACCTCATCGGAGAATGCTTTGTGGTCTTCACAGATCACAAAATCTTGAGGTATATCTTCTCCTAGTGGGACCTAAACTTGCGGAAGTGAAGGTGGATGGAGTTCCTCCAGGATTATGACTTCTTTATCTCCTACACTTCAGAGAAGGGTAATGTAGTGGCTGATGCCTTGAGCAGAAGGACGCAGAAGGATGTTGTCCGAGAGTCGAAAGATGCCTGGAAGGCGATGGAGGAGTTGGCTGCCTTTCACCTAGATGCAAGGATAGATAGCGGTAGAGGTTTCTTGTACCAGATGATAGTGCAGTCATCTCTGTTTCAGCAAGTGGAGGAGTCTCAATGGGGAGACCCAAAGTATGAAGTGATGTGTGACCGAGTTGACCTATGCAATGATCCATATGGATTGTTGGACGATGGCCAAAACCAGATGCTTTTCCAGGGGAATATGTTTGTTCCAGAGGAAATGCGCGGAAAGGTTCACAATGAGTGCCCAACTCACCCCTAGCAGTACACCCGAGAGTTTCCAAGATGTACTAGGGAATGCTGAGATAGGTTTGGTCGCCCAGAGTGAAGCGAGCAGTTGCAGAGTTTATGGCCAACTGCTTAGTGTGTCAGTAAGTGAATGCTAAACACCGAGTTCCAGGAGGCCTACTGTAGTCTCTAAATTTCCCCAAGTGGAAGTGGGATGACATCTCAATGGATTTCATCATGGGACTAGCCAAGGTCTAAGGGGGATATGATGCCATCTGGGTAGTAGTAGACCGGTTGACGAAATCGGCTCACTTTCTGGCGAGTAAGGATTCAAGTGTAGTGGATGATTTGGCATGAAGTTATGTGGATGAGGTGGTGCGTTTTCATGGTGTTCCGAGGTCCATAGTCTTAGATAGGGATGCACGTTTTGCGTCACAAGTCTGGAGGGGTTTGCAGCATGCTTTTGGCACCCAGATACGCCTTAGCACTGCTTTCCACCCCAGAAATATGGGAATACACATCGCACCATCCAGACGTTGGATAATATGATGCGGGCATGTGTTCTGGACTCAGGAAGATCATGGGTGCGACACTTGCCTCTGGTAGAGTTCGCCTAAAATAATAGCTATCACTCTACCATTGGTATGGCCATGTTTGAATCCTTGTACGAGAAACCATGCCACTCACCTATGTGTTGGACCGAAGTAGGAGAGGCTGGAATCCTTGGCCCAGAGGTGGTGCAGAGCACGACAGAGAAGGTTCAGCTCATACGGGAAAGGATAAAGGTTGTCCAGGACTGGCAGAAGTCGTATGTTGATAACAGTAGAAGGCCCTTGGAGTTTGAGGTTGGAGACCACATGTTTTTGATGTTCTCCCCTCTGCGTGGACAACAGAGGTTCGGCAAAGGGAGTAATCTTTCTCCCAGGATCATCAGACCCTTCGAAGTGTTGCGGCGGGTCGGCAAAGTGGCTTATCAGCTAGAGTTACCACTGCAACTACTGAGGGTACATGATTTCTTCCATGTGTTCTAGCTCCGTCAGTATCTGCACGACAATTCAAACATCCTCGGCTGGAGAGAGCTAGACATTGAGGATGACGTGAATTTTGTGGTGAGACCTTGGTTGATTGAGGATCGCAAGGAGAAGGTGCTTCATGGGAAAACCATTACCTTGGTTCGTGTGTTGTGGAGACATGGTGGGCATGAAGAGAGTACATGGGAGAGTGAAGCACATATGTGTTATAGTACCCAGAGTTGTTTTTAGTTTCATACTGTTTGGTTTATACCTTTTGTGGCAGAACGTTTTACCTTGTTGGCTATAAAATACTGGTTTTCTTTCCTTTGAATGTGTGTGAAAAGCCCTGGCTATGGGGATGGGAGGACCCAACCCCTAATCATAACACATTAAAAGGGATGTGATTAAACCCATGTGGGTGAGTCAGTGCTGCCCAAAGAGGATATTATCTTGACATGGGGAAGGAGACTCCCCAACCCACATGGCGGGGCAGTTTGACATGGTATGTTTCTTGATTCTTGACAGGGAGGTGTTCTTAGTTAACAATGAGGTCCACACTTGAAGGGTATATTTCGAGGAGATTGTTCAGACCTGCTCTTTCCTTCTGGGTTGTTTAAATTCTCAAGGGCGAGAATAGTTTTAGAGGTATCTGATGTGATGACCCAGACTCTCAGGGTCCATTCCTTTGCCATAAAAATCCAGATCCTAAAGGGGTAGCGTCACGGTGCAAGACCGATCGGTGAGACCGATCGGCACGATCGATCGGCATGACCGAACGGCGTGACCAGTTGATGAGACTGATCGGTGCGACCAGTCAGTGAGACTGATCGGTGTGACCGGTCGGTTTGACCGATCGGTGCGACGGATCGGTGAGACTGACCGGCGCGACCGATCGTCGAGACCGACCGGTGCGACCGATCGGTGAGACCGATCGGTGTCACCCAGCCTTGTCGGGGTTTTTCCTAGTAACACCCATAAATGTCATTTAATTAAATATTTAATTAATTAACCTGTTGTGTCCGTCATTTTAAACTGCCCGACCCTTTAATGGCGTGTCAGGCCACGTGGTCAACCCACGACTCCGCTCCTTATGTGGTTTCACGTTCTTATCTCAACTGTCCTCGAACGTTATAAACAAAAGAAATGGTACTCCTAGGTTTCTTTTCTCGATAACCCTGTGCTAGAAGTACCTTTCGTTCAGACAAGCCTCTTTCTTTCAGACAAGCCTCTTTTCGTTCAGATGAGCCGCATCGCTATCCGTGGAGTTCCACGCCCAGGCTTAGCGTCGATCATTGATTAATAAGTAGGGAATTTATACTTCGTCTCTCCCTTTTTGTGTATCATGCAGGGTGGGAATGCTTTTTGATTCTTTAGAATTGGATTAACCAATCCTTAATGAAGATAATGAACAGACTCTATGGAATGAATTGGGGCTGTGATCGATGATGCTGATTTGTTTTATGATCTTCCTTTCTGAATTTTAAGGGCTTACGCCTACTGAAAATCATGGTGGTTGGTGGTCTTTTCCTTGTGCACTAATGATCCCTTACCTCTCATAATGTTTAAATGGATCTTATTTTTGAACCTGTGCAGTGTAAAGGAATTTTCTTATTTACCTATATCTGGCTTAATAAATTTAGGCACCAGGATCAATCCCTTTTTGTGATAACCCCAGTTAAAGCACATGGAAATTGAAATCATGGAGTGTGTTAAATCTTATAAATCTGAACATTTCAGTATGGGCATCCTTTGTGTTGGTGGTGTTGGTTTGGTTGTTTTTACTTTCAAGGGCCGTTTGCGGGGTGATGTGGATGGGGATGGGATCCCCTATTGATATGGATTCAGTGGTTGTAAATTTTAAGGTCGGGTTGTTACCTTTTTTATATCACGAATTGGGATGGGATCCTCTGTTGATGAGAAATCATTTGGGGGGGACACGGGGCAGTGTCTCATGGTTTTCTTTTGATCCAGTACTTCGAGGGATCTCACTTATCCCTTTGTTGTTGTGACTTTACAAGAGAACCAGTTGTGAATGCTTAAATTGACGTTTGGATGGATCTTTTTCCTTGGTTTGTGCTAATGGTGTTAGTTTCCTAGTACTGCATAAAATTTTTAAACATTTTTAATAAAAATGAAAACTAGGATGGGACAAATGGGTTTTTGGATTGGTGTAAGTTGTGACCTGGTCATGGTACTGATTTTGTTCTTTAGGTAGGCTGAAGAAAATAATAAACATGGGAGAGTGCTTGTTAGCTATATATATATAATTGTAGTTTTTGTGTTTCTTATTCGAACCCCACCCAAGTTGAGCACTTAGTGCCGAACACCCCCATTTCATGGGGGAGGGTGTTTTTTCCAACAGTTCTATTAGTGGATGGTTATTAGCTCTTTTTTTCTCACTTTCCCAGATAGCCCAAGTATCTTTGGGTAGGCTGTGATGGCCTGAAGTCCATTATTTTCCCAAGAATCATCAGGCAGTATAGTGCGGTAGTTGGCCCAGGTGTGTGCGGGTAGGTCTTTTTCCCAAGTTTCTTCGGGATGAGGCCCAAGTGTTTGTGGGCATGGTAGTGGATCTTCTAGCCCAGGTGTCTTCAGGCGTGGTGGTGGTTGTTCTGGCCTTGGTGTTTGCAGGTGTGGTAACGTGTGATAGTTGTGGCCCAGGTGTTTGCGGGCGGGGTTTGGCAGTGGGACTCCGATGAGGTTCTGGCCTAGGTGTGTGCGGGCAGGGTTTGGCAGTAGGACTAAGGTGAGGTTGTGGCCCAGGTGTGTGCAGGCGGGTGCGTCAGTGGGACTGCGGTGAGAATGGCGGGATTGGTTCGATCCGTAGGATGTCTTCAATAACCAGTGGGAAAGTGGCACGGGGTACCCAAACATCGATGTGCTCTTATTATATATATTACTTGCTTGTGTTATTTGGTGAGTGTGGCCAGTGAGTGGGATGGATGAACTCCTTGATAGTGTTGGTTGTCTGCTTCTCATGAGACTTTAGCACGTTCCCCCACTTGTACATGAGAGTCTTGGTTTTTTCCTACTGAGTGTACTTTTATGCTCACCCTACATATATAAAACTGCTTTCAGGTTTCCAGGACTTCTGGGATCGCGCGGGACCATACTAGCTTAGACCTTTGGGGCAGCTGGAGTTGATTTTTTTTTCTTTGGTACTTTACCCTTGTAGTCACTTTGTAGTTTGTGGATTTTACTTTTGCAACATGCATATGGTAATGGTTGTTTTGGTTATTCTTGCACTTCTATTTTTGGTGATGTGAGATTTCCCATCTTATCTCCTGATCATATAAAAACAAAAATGGTAATGCCTTCCATTCGTGTGTGATTTCCATACCCTTGGTGCTAGTCGCCACTTCGGGACCTATTAAAGGTGGGTTTCGGGGTGTCATTATCTATTCTTCAACTTAAAGATGGAAGGGTGTGGCAATCTGCTGACCCTTCCCTTCTTTTAGTGAAGGCGGGTCGTGACAAAATATCACAAGATAATCAAAAATAAATAAAAATAAAAATTAACTAAATCATTATATATATATTGAAATATATGATTCAAGTGTTAAATGAAAAACTAAACATAATGATAGACTTAAATATATTTTGGGGGTCTCTACGTCATTGATGGTTCCCCCATTTATGATACATACCATACCCCAACTCATCTATATAACATTGGGTTCTTTACATTGTCCTATCATGATAATATGATGTTTATTCTGGTACTGATTAATCACCCCGAGTAGGTTGTGAGTACAACTACATAGGCCACTACAAATTATTTCTAAAATGATATTCAGTCTATAATAGTGTATGAAGTTTTATAAATGTTTAATTACAATGAATAAGTAAATAGATTTCATATTTAATACTAGTTTATTGACAATATATATTCTCAGGTTCATGTCAACAGCTGAACTAAATACCTTCTTCATCCCATGCCAGACTCTGAACCATCCACTAAGGGATGTCACATTTCAATCCAGTGTGGATGATGATTAATAATCCATTTCCATGTTCACATGCATGAATTGAGTGAATATGGTAGCAGTATAGAACATCTTGTGGTTTTGGATTAATAGACCATGACCTATAACTCAGTTTTCCCATGAAAATAATATATATATATTGTTCTCTTATAGTGGTAGTGTGTAATCCAATGTTTATTTTGAGATGCATTCCATATCAAAAAAATCCTTCCCAATAATATCACCACATGCGGTCTCATATTCTCAACCATAATTTCACCCATTTCATAAATTCATTTATTAACCCTGAACAATTTATGAATAATCACTAAAATAATATATTCTCGCCCTATGTGTTGCCATCAATTTCATTATTTTAGAGGAAAATAATTCATTTTTTTAAATCCATTTATAACAAAATTTCATATTATCATAATTGTAATTGCAAAACTACATGATAAATTTATATTCAAGACTATGAAAAATGATAATTTGACCACCTACCTCAACATCATTCCTGAATATTTTCCAAAAAATCCTTAATATGAAGCAGAAGAATTGAAATCAAAATGATGTAGAAGATCTTGGACCAATACAATATATTTTCCTCCAAAAACAAGATCTATCAAAACAATTATCTATTCCATCTACAATAGAGTAAAAAATATCCCCTATTCATTGGTATAGATATATGGTTGGGAGAGGAAACCAAATTTGGAAAAAATTGCATATGATAGATTAGATGATCCATAAATATGACCATTGATACATATATAATTGGTTTTGATGATCATTTGAACCTTATTAAGATGTTCAAAAACTAATGTAATTTATATAGATCTTAGATTGAGAGAGTGTGGGTTCAATATGGGGGGTTTGGGAATTTTATTTAAATATTTATGTGGTTTAAATCTAACATGAAGATTTTTATAGGAAATGGTGCACAATTGTTTTAACATGAATATGAACCAAGTGACTCTCCTTAGGATTCACATGGTTCATCAAATGTGGGTAACATTTTTAAAAATGATGAACAAACTTTGGAAATACCATTTATTGGACGGTGCACACTTTTTGGGGGGAGGTCACATGGTTTTTTCAACACATCTTTCAATCATGAACCACCTACTATCTCTCAAAAATAAGTTTCACGATTTCTTGGGGAAAGCTTTATGACTTCCATAACCTTTAAAAAATTATTGACATCCCCATTCAATTCCTAGTTTCACCTATATCACATGAATAAACAACATATAAAAACCAAACCATGATAAAAGAAATATGATTGTAAAACAATACCTAAATATGATCATGAGGAATCTCTTGAAAGGTCATTGTAATAAAATCACCCAACCATATAATATCTCATTCGGAATTTGTAATTCCAAGACTCTCGATGACTATGACATAACAAAGATGGGATTCTGATCATACATATATAATTTACCCTCACATGATTTATCCTACGGACAACCGTGTTATATAAATACTCAATCTATCGACATGGTCTATCCATGCAACAATTTCTCATATGGATCCATAACATGAATAAAATTCTCCTTAATGGATGCATTATACACAAGATCAACTTCATCAATATCAATCACATTATAAGGGTAAGGGTGATGATGTTGATTATGTGACACTTTAAAAATAATATTCCATAGTAGTATACGAATATGAAAGATCGAATCAGTGTTCCACTATGCTTATTCTCTCCACAACATTAAATGGTTCAAAAAACAATAAATACATCATTTCCCACCTTGGAATCCTAAAATGACCCAATATAGGGAACACCCTAAGGTATACATAATCACCAAATGTAATATAAATTGGTCATTGATGTTGATCAGTCTTTTAATTTTTCATACTCTAGGAATTAACCATACATTTTTTATTTAGGTAAACCTACTCGGATGTCTCTAGTATTAGACTTAGACCCATAAACTCCAACTCTCCATCCTCTATCTAGAATAGAGTTTATCAACACTTCCAACCATAAGTATAATCATATAGAGACTTGTGAGTAGTCTCCATATAAATGTTCTTATTTTAGAACTCAATGAGTTCTAGGTGATTCCAACAGGACACACAAAACTATAGAACACCTACATGTAGATTGTTCTCGAATAATAGTACCGTAAAATAAAAATAAAGATTTGTTTGAGGGTTTAAATTCATGAATTTAAATAATTGTGTATAGAGAGACTTTTTTATGCCTTTCCAAAAGAACAATGTGAAATGTGAGTCATAGTTTGAAACTATACTCTGTGGAACCCTGTGAAAATCGACTACCTACAACATATAAATGTTCCCCAACTGACTCAATGTGAATGTTTCTTGGATAGGAAAGAAATTGGAAAATTTCATCAATATGTCCACAATTACCCATATAACATCAATTTTTATGGTGTCCTTAGAAGAGAAACCATGATGGGAATGGAAACATTTTCCTACTTCCATTATAGGATGGGATTCATCTGTATCAAAGCACCGAGTCATTGATGCTCTATATTCACCTACTAACAGTTATAGTATTATGTCCCTAAATGTGTATTCTCATTTCTCTTGTATGGCCACCCATAATGTTGATGTGGTTTACCATAATTTTTTTCCATTCCAATATTCAACACCAACTTTGAATCATGAAACATGCACATCCTATCCACTCACATACTCATAGACACAAATGCATGGTTTCATACATAGGTGATCTCATACTATTCTTTAGACTAATCAGAATATGAATCCCCACATTCAAGAAATTCCCTCAATTCCAAAATCTCTGGATAATTGTGATTTCTCTCCCTGATATAGCTTAGTTGCGTGGCCTCAACATATATCAAAATAAGTTTCATCTTCTCCAAAACCAGCTAAACCTTAATATGCATCTCAATAGAAAAAGTCAACATTTTCCACACATCAATAAACTATTTAAATATATGAGTCTGTTTTCTCATGATCAAATCAGCATAAACACTATTTTACTTTTAGAGTGCATATGATATGCCAAAATAAAATGATTTCATATAATCAAGAAATCTTTTTTACTGGTGATTCAAATCATTTTTCAAAAATATGTACATTATAATTTTTTTTTTATACCCAGTAATATTTTTTCCCAATAAATAATTCCCCCAACACATCTATAAATGGACAAAAAAATTTATCTTGAGGAATTGTGGAGGGTAATTCTATTCATATAACCTGAAATACGATGTACTATAGGCCCAAAAATGATCACTCGTCAACAAAAATGCTCTATGATGGAACCACGGTGCATAAAATAACATGGTATAATAATCACCTAGTTCATGTCAGATATAAATTAGTACAGTAGTAAAATAATTCTTCAAAACCTAGAAACAATTATGACATTTTTTAGACCATTAAACAATAATACCATTATTTTTCATGTCTAAATGGTTCTCTAACAAATAGGAAAATTTCATGATAAACCACTAATAATACCTTAGTAATGTTAGAATGTTCTACATATCCAAAACATTATTGGTTTGATCCAAGGAAACCATTACCAAAATGTTCTCTAAGTCCACTCCCGCACCATTCTCTAAGATGATGTGACCCACAAAATGTACCCAATGATAAAATAATTGACACTTAGAAATCATGGCATATAACCGATGATCTCTTAATGTACCCAAATTGATGTTTTGATGTTGGGGATGAAATTCATGGGTCTTGCTGTACTATAATATTTCATCCCCAAAACAACCAAAATCTGATCCAATATAAGTGAATGAATTGGTTCAAGAATGTCATAAACACAACTAGTGAATTCTTCATCACATAAAAATTCACGAAAAAATCATGTAGATCATACATGATTATGAATGTATTCCATGGTATATCAAATGTTCTAAAACATAACTAATAATATGTCGATCTCAGTTTAACCATGGAGAGAACATAAGGTCATTTCTACAGTACAAAGTGATCTTAAATATGTAGTAGGGGATTACCCCAAGGTGATGTAGTAGGATAAATAATTACACTATCCATCAACTGTTCCAGGAAAGTCTTTACCTCTCAAATCTATGTTGTTGACACTATATAAGGTGGTATAAAAATTGTTTCAGCTCTTGGAATGAGATAATTTATAAACTCAATATCCATCTCAGGTGGCATCCTTAATAAGTCACCAGAAAAAATGTCCATGAACATGTCCACTATTGTTGGAAATAAATCATTATTTCTAACCATTCCATCCAGAAAGAAACACGAATCATGGGAGATGAACATCAATAGTTGATAATGAAAATGAACTACATGACTTTAATGGATATCTCAATCTCAATGATAAAGATTACTATTACCCTTTAGAGACATAAATGTCACTCATCTACATAAACAATCTATATGGGCTAGGTTGAATACTATTCATCCCATACCAACAATCATTTAGAAGAATATCATGTTATCTATGTTCTGATCCCATGAAAAACGATACTCCCTAACCTCAATAGAACACCCTTTACATAAATTTATGTCACTCAACCGCTCTCCCAATAATGTGACAATCACAAAATCACAACTCAAAAACATTAATATTTTTATAAAATAATTCCCCATTTGAGAATATAAAAATGAATAAGATGGTACTATATCAAATAATGATCATTAATGTGTAGAATATATAATAATTGTTCCTATAATTATTGATGTCCTAGACTTGTTATCCATCAGTGTATGATAAACTAGATGAAACTGTACTTCCATATTCAATATGTTGTAGTCTATGTTCTTTGAGTGTCATAGGTATACTGATATGGGTGATGTTTAATGAAGAACAACATCCACCACCTTGACCACAACTACTAGAATAACTCTAACATTCTGCATGATACGAGGCAGATCACCCTTTTCTAGTTATCTGATTTGGCCTAGATCCTCCAGTATTTCCCATCAGTCGATGGTTCTTTCAATACCTTTGTAAATGGACCATATTACCATAGTAATGGAACATAAAGAGGGGTTTGGTAAGCTGGATATGAATGTTCCCCAACCTACCTTACTGGTGTATTAATATTTGGTTACTATATTGAGTAACATATCCTCCCCCTGTCCACTATTGATTATATATCCCTGGTAGAAATTTTGATTATGAGGTTTCAAACTCTCAAAAGATGAAACACCTGATCATTCATCCATAACCACATTCATTCCACTGATTACTATAGTTTTTCGTTCCCATAAGAAATGATAACCTAATTTACCACCTCAAAAAACAGCTTCAACCAATTGATTTTGACGTAATACATAATATCAAATTTACTTCCATCTGGCAATTTGTTCACTATAATAACCTCATCAGCTGCCAGTGCTAGGATAAAATAACATTAAATTCGTAAATTGACTATCATAGACCATCATAGGTATACTCCTAGGGGTAAAATTCATAAAATCACTACCCCTCACATTCCTAATCATCCCAAGGTAATATTTCATCAAGAATATCTTATATAAGTCCATTATATAGCTCCTTAAAACTTCTCATCTGGAGTATGAATGTCCCACTATAAATAATCTGGGACACATTTCATAGGATTCATCAATATCACTTTTTATCACATGGAGTATCAAAATTTTCATGAATCATTAGGTTATATATAGTTATTAACTCTAATGACTAATGTCCACCCTCTTTAGTGATGGTAAGAGGGTGCTGCAACTTAAAATCCTATGTCATGTCCGAAATATTCCTCATATCCCACCCTGATTCTTCTTCTATAAACTATTTAAAGTGATAAATTTTATCATGATTCTACTCCGGAGACCTTCACCAAGAACTATTGGGGCCTCTGGTTCCACTAATGTGACATTGATTCCATCAATATCCTCTTACCATCCCATGAACTAGATTCATCATGGAGGAATATCTCTATAATTAAAATTAGATATCAATATAAAAAAAATTAACACAATTACATTAAAGGTTATCACTTAAATCCTTAATAATTCATACCCCATTCCCACCATATGTTTATAACTGATGTACTAAAAATACCCTCAACCATCCAACATTTGGGTTTTGGAAAATATATAGTAAACATTTCCATGTTTCATGTTTCCAATTATAAAACCATTTATACATTTCAATTTACAACATTTAGAATCATTTAAAACTTTAAATTACTTATTTTGAACAAATTAATCTTAGATACCTTAAACCGCAAAATTTATTTAATTTTGACAACACAACTGAGATCTTATTTTCTATGGGTTGTTAATGTGATGCATCTCACATATAATATTGAGCTTCTATAAATGAAGAAACATTACGATAATTTCTTTTAAAACATGTATTTTTATTTGTTTAAAGATTGACATTTTTTTAAGAATGTGTTTTTATTTAGGAATCAAACCCAGTCCATCCTAATAATGTTGTTTTATAGACCAAATATTTCTTACTGAGCTACAACGGACACTGAATAATTCACGATGATAAATTTATTGATCAGGCACTTTATCATATTTATTTTCATCAACATAACATTTAAAATGATCAAATTAAAGATTATATGTGATAGAGTGTACTATTTTCATGAATATTTTCTTTTTCACAATTAGAAAAATAATTATGATGCTGAATTAGATTAAATGAAGATTCTGAGTCAACAATTGCTGGTGGATGAAGTCATATTACTGGTTATCATTTTTTTAAGACGTATATTAAGTTAGGAGTTATAATGTTTTAATCGAATCTAAAACAAATTCAGACAATGATTTTTTGATTATAATGATATAAAAATCATGAAAACAATAATGGTAAAATAATTTCAAGAAATTAGGGAGAGGATTGAGGTATTTCAAGGTTTCATAATGGGTATTTAATTTCAATGGGACTTCCATTATAATGATATTTATATCTAAATTTTATTTCCAATATAATTGGATTTAAATCATTATGGTATTTCCATCATAATGACATTTCCACCATAATAGGACTTCCATCAAAATTGGACTTCCTTCTTAATGGGATTTTCCTCATAATTGGAAAATCTATCGTAATGGAGAAAACCACCATAATGGTAAAATCCATCGTAATGGAAATTCCATCGTAATGAGATGAAGAAGAAAACACATCACAATGAGTTGAAGAATAAAAAATATTTTAATAAGATGTGATGGAAACAAATTGTAATGAGTTGAAGAAGCAAACATATTTTATTGAGATGGGACGAAATCAAATCATAATGGTATGAGAATTAATCTAATCATTACGAGTTGAGATTGAAACATACCATAAATTGATGAGGAAGAAATATATTTTAATGAGCTTAGAAATATATTAGAATATAACGAGGTAAAATTTGAAATTCAATTTTGTGTAAATCTCAGAGAAATATAAGGAGGAGTGAAGAAGTAAAAGATGAATTTTAAATTCCAGAGATTTTCATGGTATGAAATTTGAGGAAGTGGGGAATTTTTTCAATTTTACTACTATAGTTTTTAGATTTTTCTATAAATACATGTTCATATCACTTATTCATTTTCATATTTTACACATGTTAATAAGTCATAGTTTTGGATAATTTGAAGTGAATGATCCCATCTGATTGAAGAATAATTGTATTGATCATTTTAGATAAGTTTGACATTTTTATATTGAGATTGAGTTCATTGTATTTGTTCCTTCGTATTCTGAAAATCAGATGCAAATTCATCATATTTAGATAAGAAGATCCAGACTCAATATATTGAGATAATATGATCAAACATCAGATCATTTATAAAATCAGACCCAATATCATTATATTTAGAAAATCGTATTAAGCCACATCATAATGATCAAATCAGACCTAGCCAAATCAGACTAAGGATTCAGACGGAGAAATTATGGAGTAATTTAAAAAAGACTTCGTTATTATTTTGGATCTATTATTTTATAATGACTTTTTGTAATCATATAGGTTTCAATATTTTAATTCCTATCGGGATATAGAAGTTTTTAATGGGAGTTGGAAAATTTATATTCACTTCTTCATAGTAGTTGATGTCCATAGACCCACAGAAGTGGATATGGGAATGATATAGGTTCTCACACTATGGATGAACAGGGTAAATATTCTATTGTTTAAATTCTATCATACTCTGTAATGCATGAATTTTTAATAAAAGTTGATATGGAGATAAATATTAACCCATTAAAGGGGTTATGTTTTTAAGAGTATCGTGACATATAAAAAGTGAACTGCTAATTCAACCGCACCTTCTCAGTTTTTATTTGATCCTTTGGAACATCAATTTGTATCCAAGGGAATTCCCCCTTATTGAATCATTATCATGGATAGTATCAATTGTTCAATAGTAGAGTTATTCATACATTTTATGAAAAAAAAATTATTCATAGAAAAATAGAGTGATTTCTTATGTCTTATTTCATGGCATAGAAGTAATTCATGCTACTTCAATTGGTTTTCCAACTTTTGAGATAGATTCCCCAATGACAGTTTTTGATATGAGAAAAATAGAAGTTTCTAGAAATGATACAAATTCCATTCTCAGGTATTTGTAGAAAATTTTTAACAAAAGATGCCAGGGTTCAAAACATCAATAAATAATGTGGGTAAAGAGTTATATTACTTTTTTAGGTATTAAAAAAAGTAAAAAAAGTAAAAATACTAGTGTAGTGATGTACTTATGGAGTCATCTAAATGAGAGATAAAGAAGCAATTGATAAAAATTAACTAAAGTAAATGAAAAATCTTGTAGAAATAAATGATTTCAATATGTCTTGTAAGATTCCACAATTGTGAAGAAAATTTTGAAAAAATCTACAAAAATGTTAATATAGAAATTTTTTTCTTTAGAAGATAATAATTATTTATCACGTTATGACTTTTATAAAATTCTTTTATCATATTAAATTAGTAAATATAGAATGTTTTAAAAATAGTATGAAATACAAAATTACTTTCAAAACTATTAGAATCATGAGAATTCAAGATGTTGAAGATACTAATCTTCATGACTCCGAAAATAAATAGCAAGATTAGTTGAATGGAAAATTAATTTACCTTATATACAAAAAACATTGTAGCAGAAGATAAATGTATATAGGCATGCTTCCATACAAAATTTTTAGGGTTGTTTAATCTGCCTATCTACTATGAATTTCCATAAGAAGAAATTTAAATAATATTCAGATAAATATAATGGGAAAACATGAAGGAATAAGTGGATAAAGGAATGAGAAATTAGAAAACCATTCCAATATAGAAACAAAAATGTATACTAGAAACATAATAGGTATGTGGAGTAATCATGTTGAATGGGAGTGAACTAAAAAATTTATTTTAAAGATAATGTTCAGAAAAATGAAAAACCATTATTTCCAAAATTGAGAAAACAAAATATTCATCATGACAATAAAGAAGTTTTAGAAGAATATTATATAGTATTATCTCAGAAATGATTTATTTACAAGTCAATTGGAAAATAAAAATCTCATGAAACAAAATAGATCAATGAATAAAGATTTTGAAAAAGTAGCTGATGGAATAAATGATTTCATAAAGAAGTAGGATTAATACATTCATGAGTTTTTAGGATACAAACATTGAACTGATGAAGAGAGAAATATTCTTGGGGATTTTTGTATGAATATGAATGCTAAGGAAGTAGAGGTTAACAAGTTTCAATAAAAAATTCTTGACTCTTACCATACTTTTTAGAAGATGAATGAAACCTTCATAATTGTTTTGCATATAAATATTGAGGATTATAAATATGTTGGGAAGGATCATTATGAGAATGATATGAAATATTCTCTTACTATAAATATAGTTTTTTCTAATTCTTTTGACAATTCAGGATCTGAAAATGTTTTAGGAATTTTTTTATGCATACAGGATGTGAGTAACTTATTAAATCTATAAATGTAAATAACTCAGTTAAAAGATAACATGGTCCACACCATGACTGTATTGGAGATGAAGGATGTTACTATCCTCAATAACGGTTCTATAAAGGATGATATTTCGTAAAAAGAAACTCAATATTTGATTTTTATTGCTATTTTTTTAAATCTATGTGCATAGATTATATAATTTTTGGAAAAAATTATCTCTACCTTTAAGAATATTTGATCAAAATTGATGAAATAGTTGAACTAGAAAGTGTAACTTTCATAGCCTATAAAAATATGAGAGTGAATTCTCAATATGTTAGAAAAATCTAACAGAAAAAAAAGTTATTGTTTGGAAGGTGTTTGTGGATGATGTGATAACTCTTGTCATCAAGCCGAATGATGGATTCCACTCCCTCTAGGACAAGATTCTTATGAATCAAATGAATATAAAGAATCAAATAAGATTGTATAGGAATGAGATTTTTTGGTTCAATCATATTTGAAAATAAGTTAATGGAACAAACCACGGATACATTATAGTTGTTTATATTCACATATGATATGTGATATAAAAAATTGTGACATATATAAAGTCATGATGGTGGAGGAGATAACATTGGTAATAAATTTTCTTCAAAAACTATATGAATTATAATGGATGATATTGAATAAAAAACATAAAAATATAAGGATTTATTATTTGTTAATGGCATGAAAAGTAACAAATGTAGTGCAAGTAAACATTGTGATGATGTGAAGTTGGTTTTTTAGAAAATAGATTTGTATCATAAAATGTATGAATGCTGGAAAAGTAATTAAAATGGGAGGAATAACTTTTGGAATCTCATCCAAACAAGATAATTCAATAATTAAGGTTAGTTAATTATAGAAGATGGAAAAAAATTTGTTACCGAAGAATTGGGAACCATGGATATAGATGTATAAAAACTATTTCTAAACATTATGCCATTCAATAATTTATATAATTGAAAATTAGAGATGAAGACGATTTTATGATTTTCGATAATGTAAATATGACTAAAAATCGTCGTAAGAGAATTGAGACTCAATCTACAATATCTATCAGACATAATAGTTCCAATTTATGTCGGGTGATTAAACATCAATAAAAAATATTAGATTTATACATTTTTACTGTAATTTAAGATTTCAAAATGATGCCAAACATTATTTTTATTCATAATAATATAGAGTCAATTAAAATGTTCAACTTTTTGAGAAATTATGTTGCTATAGAAAAGGGGGTTTCTATAAAAACAATTGAGAATTGGAAATGGTACCAAATTTACCAAAAATTTATTTTTAAATTATTTAATAAACCATGTTACAAAATTCAATATAGTTATACTTATAGTCCATAAATAATATAGTATCAAAAAACATGAATAAATGTTAGGTGGAAATGGGATGAAGAATTTTGGTCGAATACAATTATTCAAAATTATATTGGAGGGTATCTAGTAGTACTACTCTAAATTTTCAAAATAGATTCTTGTCATGATATGAATCTAATCTGACTCCTTATGAAATGTTGTATAAAATTCTTTCATTGAAAGACTTCAATGTTTTGGGAAGTCATTATTTATCAAAATAAAATATTAAAATTTTTAAATATTTATGAGAAAGATGAAGAAAGAACATATATTTGTTATTCACGAAATATAAAATGTTATAAATTTTTTAAAAAATGGTTATAAATTTTGTTGGACTCATATGATATGATGGAAATTAAAAATCAGTTTCCTTAAAAAACTTATAATACTAAGGAGGATAAATTAGCGAATTACAACAATAGTTGAAGTAATTAAAAACATCTTTATCAAGATTTAAAATAATCACTTAATGAGGAAATTTCAGGTGAGAGGAAACATTGAAATTTAATACCTTACCAAAATCTGTTGAATCTAAAAAACAATTATTAGGAATTAGATATCTTAAGTAGTGGAAACCACATAATCTCCCACATCCATAAGTATAAAAATAATCATGGTCGCCCATGTTTTGAGGAATGGATGATCATGGAATAATCTTATCCAGAATGAAATGTTCTCATGTTATTTCATGGAATACATGTACAATATGAACACAATATTGAAAACCCTAGGATTCATGTTGAGGTCATCCTCACTAGTTGTCATGACTATTATCCATACCATAGAAGTATGGACCACAACATCCGACATTTCGTCTTCTTCAAATAAATACTTCAAGGAATGTTTGATTAGGGAAATATAGTGATAGATAAATATCATGATACGGTGGCATGCACCATCATTGTTCATTCAGAAGAGGAATATAGTTGACAGAATTTTCTGTCCAGGTGTGCAAAAAATTTGGAAAACATCATAACTTGAAAAAAATTGATTGCGCACATGACACCTTAAAATATCAATTACACATACCCACAATATCTCGACAACCAAAAAAAGTGATGTCAAATGTGCATCTCAATGGTGGTCATGTCCATCATAAATATGATGAAGAAGAAGAAAAACAATCCTACAATTCCCCAAATTGATCCCTAAATCTCACATATTTTTTCCCTATTGAATATGATATATGTACACCACCCCACCAAGTAGAACAATTGTCATAATAATATCTCATAATTGGATCTATCAACATGATACAATTGAATGAACCATTCTTTATTAAGGAATAATCCATCAAATATGAATTTCCCCCACACAACATAGGAACGAGAGTCCACATTCGTAGGAAATGAGGGTATAAATCAAAACATGAGAGTGGTTAGACCAAATATTCTAGCCATATCCCCATGGAAAATTTATATGTAGATAAGACTATTGGGAAAGTACTCTAGAGAGTCCATCAATAGAAAATAAGAATCTCAGATCCTGTAGTAGTCACGCACATCCAATTATAATGCATGAAAACATAGCATGGGTTATACCCAATCAACCTTGGTAGAGGTGAAAGAAAACACGGCCTACACCACTAGAATAAGATATTAACATTACTTCTATATAAGAACCAAGATTGTCCACCTCAAATTCCTCTTATATGGAACCAAATTACAATGAGAAACCCCATATCAGGAATTTCCCACATTTGAAATAGAAGTACATCATTTTGAAATAGCTAGATACTATTCTATCCAAAGAAACTATCCTTGATTTGATCTTTTATTCAAAATATCTCAGAGAAAAACTTGATAAATCCCTGTACAACCCCCATGAGTTCAAGGAATAAGACATTGTAGATGAGTTAAATTGATAGGATACCTTGTACTTATAATTTCATTTCTCCATTATATTCACTAAACATGGTCAATAAGTGTTCATACAATGGAACATTATTCCCATATTTGTCATATCTAGACTCAATCATGTCAGTATCCAATGGGATCTAATTGATAATGGTTTGAGGATAAATCTAATCATGTCTCAAACACTATGTAGTGTGGGATATGGAAAGGGGACCTATCACCCAAAATGTTAGGAATTTAGTGGTATGATAATTATAGGAAAATACCCCTAGAAAATATCAAACCAGAATGTCAATTTGGAGACCAAACATTTGACGATAATTAATGATTATCCAATAAGACAAAATATATAATATCTAATATAGAATTCCCTAGAACCAGAGCCACATGTTATTACATCAATAATTCTATAAACGACTAATGTACCCCATTAGTTGAAATGTTGGAATATTACATGGTGACAACACCCCCATCAAGAGGTATCGAAAAACAAATGTTGATGATAAATTTATACAAGAACGAATGAAAGAAAATACTGGTGGATGATGCTATATAGGTTGCATATACCAATGTATTGGGGACTGTCCCATTTAATCCTATGAGTATTATTGACATCGACTATTTTCACCCCATAAATTGGGTCAATGTAATAGATCAGGTCCTAAAGGTTCATGCCCCTCATCTCCTTTGTAAAAGTATAAATTGAAGTCAACTCCTCCATCTATATTAAATGATAAAGGGGTACGAGATGATGATTTTTCTACTTATATAGTTCCACAACCTGATAGCAATATAAAATTTCAAAAATTTAAAGATTCTTTTAAAATTTCCTCCATAATATCATAATTTGAGGAAGATGGGAATGATATCAGGAACACCCCACTTGCATTAGAAGATGGAATTTCTGCCACTATTGATGAGCTCTAAGAAATAAATTTCGAAATTGAAGAATAAAAGAATCCTAATCTTTCTAGTGCCTCCCTACCCCTAGAAGAGAATGCGATTTACATTTCCTTTTTTAAATTATAATCAATATGTGCTCACTTGGAACTTTATAGAAATGCTTGTTCTGAATCTATATATGGCTACAGACCATCTAAGTCTACCTAAAGAGAATCGAGGCCTCAAGAAGTTAGTATTGAGGATACACCCCTCACATTCCACCAATATAGGGAATGAATGTAATCAACTAATTTTTTATAAAACGAAATTACCTTCTCATAATTATGTTATATAATCACATTAAATCAATACAAAATGAATTAAAATATAATATGTGCTCTTTATACATAATTTTTTCACTTCTGTGATATGAATTTTTAAAATCTGACATACACGATTACGATTAGTATGTTTTTTTGGATTCCAATAAGACAAAATTAATTAATTTTTTGTGAATAGTTACTGACCATTATGAATATAAATGTTACCTATATGAATAGTAATTTGCCCATTATGAATAGTAAATTGTCCATGTACTTTGTAACCTTACCAATGACGGTATAAATAAATTTTATACATCATATAAGTGATAATATGATTGTGTTAGTATGTTTATAAGTTATAAATATTAAATTAAAAACATATTAATAATTTAATAATTGAAAAAAATATATTTTTATAAAATTTATTCTTAAATTATTGTAATTATGTCTTCTGGTTTTAATATTATTTTATAATACCACATGTAATTTTTGAAAACATTATAATATCAGTTATAGTTTTAAAATATATATTTTTCAAGTAAATTATGATTTTAATTAATAAATAACATAATCATATTTAAAAGATTATTTTTTAGAAATGGGAATTATTTTTAGATTCTACATGTTGAAAAATTATTAGGGTGATTTTTTTGGATTTTTCTAAATAACATGAATTTTTTATGAATAGTGAATGATATTTATTACCATATATATATGTTATAAGTTAAATTAACAATTCATAGCGTCATTGTCGAGGTAACCACACTAGGTTCGAACTGAACTACTCATATTCCTATTATTGGTCTTGGAATCATTACTATTATATTTCTTATGAATGAATAATAATCTAATGATTAAAATATTATGAAATCCATCCGCTTTACCACTATAAAAACCAATCACACACCCATCTTCTCTTCACTCCTCTCAAGCCTTTTTCTATTCCTAAATTCAAATAAAATCTATCCTAATGCACCTCCACCGTGTCCACATCACATGGTCTCCTCAAAATACCAAAACCTATCCTTTTAAGAGTCTCTCAATGAAGATTAATTCAAGAGGAATATTCCACTTTTCAATTATATTACTTTATTTTCAACTTCCGTTGTTTTTTTTCTATCCAGAACTCTAAAAATCTAAATTTTATGACAAATCTAGTAACATATGTGTTCTGGAATGTTTTTATTATAATGTAATATGTTATTATCACTTATCATTTACCCTTCTGGTATACTGGGTAGTAAAAACATTATATGACATCATTTAATTTACCACATTCAAAGAAAATGGGTTTTAAATTTCCATTAATGTATTCAAATATTCACATAATATAATTATTATAGTTGAAATAGACAATTATATATATATTATGTCTCATTTATGGTTTTGGAATCATTTTTTACACATTGTTTTTATTTATAATACAAAATATGTTCTATGTGATAAAAAAATTGCCAATAAACCCAAAAGAATATCACTAACATTTTACATAAAGATTCATCATCACTCAAAGTAACCAAATAAAATTTATGACCATGTAACCTTCTAGATGTTTAATATTAAAATATAACAACAATTCTGTACAACCATCCTCATTTTACATGACTATCCATTTATTTGTATAAGTAAGATGATAATTAAACAAAAAGAAATGTACAATGTAATTGAACATCATAATCAATAAAAAATATTATGAATGAACAAAAAATTGTATAATAACTCAATTACATGTGAAAGGGGTTCTAGAATGAATAATTACTGGACCTGTTTTTATTATTCATGATATTAAAATCATTGGGTGAACACCATCAAACTTTTGGTAAGGAATTCAACCTTGTCCTCAAATATTCTTTTGGGTTATTCTTATTCTCTGTTACCCAAAGGAAATCATATCGTTAGTTTATGTATATCTTCTAATAACTGTGTATATTTCCAAAATCATGTATCAATATCCATTAATCATTCTCTTATAGGTATATACACTCTTTAAGTTATTCCTTCGTCAAAACATCTTGATAAGAAATCCCATTTTAAGTGAAATTCCCGAATTCTAACCAAGTTTCTAGTGCACTATAAGTTATGATTTAAGAAACCATTTTATTTATAAAGCCATTATTTTTTTCATAACTAAATTTTTCTTTGGACCACTTCTGGTTTTATATAAAAAACTAATCTTTTTTCAATTTTAAATGTTCTTTGATATTTTCAATAAACCACACTATAATGTTTTAATTTTAATGTTAATTTAAACTATTTTACATGTTATCAAATAAATTTCACATCACATATTATGATATATTCCAATTATACCTTATATATATATCCGTTCATGGTATATTTCTTGTTTTCCCGTGTATACTTGTATGAAATGCACATTAAAATATTCATTGTGGCTTGAGTACGAAACCCATTTCAATCATGGGTTTCATTATGTTTGTGTTTAATTGATTATTTAAGATTCTATATGTGCAAGAAAATTCATGATCAGGTTATGATTGGGGAGCCTATATAGACCTCCAATTCATTGTGTAATGTTGAGTCTCTTGAGGCATTATGTGTAGTGGTCTTGGCAGTTAGCCTTGAGTCGTTCTACCATGTGAAACGCTCTATGTGGTTATCATTGACTTGGGCTCCTCTATGTTTAATGAGCCTTGTCTCCTAATAAAGACATTTTTTCTATTTTTTCCAAATTAATTTGAATTCTTGACTATAATACACTATGTTTATATGTTATGATTCCATACGATCCATGGATTTTTTTGTCATCGTGTTTTGTCTTCTAACCGATGTGCTAATGCTTTATTTATCATGTTTATTCCCATGATGGTCTTTTCAACTCACAAATTTGTTCATGTTATCCCTAGGTTATGCTATGAAAATGTATGAGAATAATGGATGTTAAGATATCATTATGGAGATTAATTAAATGTTGTCTTTATGGTGCCTGATTATGTACCAGTTCTTCCAAGATAAAAGACATTGTGATCCTTTTCCTTTAATTTTATGTTTAATTATTCTTAAAATCATTTATTGATTTATATAAAAGTATAGGGTCACTATTGTTGATATCATAGTGTGTTCTAGTAATTGTTATAGATTTGGAATTGAGAACACTTGTAATAACCTTTATGATGAGACTAGATATATTAATGAATCCCTAAATTTTTTTATTTATAGAGTAAATGGTTTATCCAACAAAAATACATCACTGTTTGGATACAAATATATAGAGATGGTTATATCATAGTTGTATCTTGGAGTAAAATAGAAAGACACCACTTTGATCTAGCCTCGAATGGGATGTAGTTCATGAAAATGTGCCTTGTTGCACTCTTAGTTTGAAACTCCCACATGATGTGCTTTGGAAAATCCCTAAGAATACTACCAACCATTATTAAGGTAATAAAAAATAATATTAGAATAAATGTTAAGAAATATATCATGGATAACCTTGATTTAAACATAGGAAACAAAACTGTGGGCATACATCTTCTTTACATGTGTATCATTTTATGTTCCATTTTTTCTTTTTATTCAGAATAGATATGTATTCAAGATCTCTAATTTCGCATTATTATTCATATTTAATTGTTGGAAATAGAATAACACGTGAAAATAATCAATATTATTGGAAATGTAATGTTTTCCCCAATTATATGACTATTATCATCTGAATGGGTGCACATAACATCATGATAGTACTTGATCAGCTGGATCATGTTATGAATAATAAATTGAATCATGTGGAATGGCCTTCTCCTATTTGGAAAGAGAATGTTGTTATAGAATCCTTCATAGAGAAATGTCATCCCATGTTTAGTGGATCTTTTGATCCCCTCCTCATGAAATAATCGATTAACACCGTTGATAATATATTCTCTGTCCTCTAATGATCATATGTTTAGAATGTTGTACTCGTATTATGTCGTTTGATGGTTATGTTGGTTAATGTTGGACACTGATCAAATATTTTTGTACAAGGAAGAAAATGATTCCATGGATTGGGAGGAATTCTAGATATTATTTTTCAATAAATATTATCCCTGAACCATCTGTTTAAAGATAGAAAGGGATTTCGTTGTACAATAAAATATAGAAGAAGATTCCCACGGTTCGTATGAAGCAAACATCACAAGGGATGAAAGATAATATTATGGAATTTCCATGAACATCAACATTCAGCTGGATCACTTCATTTGTAGACTATATCATAGTCTATGGAAAGTGTTTGGAATTCGATACTTTGACTTTTATGATTATATTTTTTATTGTTACCTCAAGGTTGAAATAGATATTGCAGACTCACATTGGTCTTATGGGCCTGGAGACCAAAAATGTTAGATGGAGTCTAAAATTGGTGGTCTAGGAAATAAATCCCATGAGAGAAAGAAGTTCAAACATCTCACGTGTCAAAATTGTCTGAAAAATTATCCAAGAAAAAGTCTAATGTCAACCTTGAATCTCTTTAAATGGAGAATGATGAGACATTTATCAATAAAGTGCTTCCAAGATATGAAGAATACCACTAATGTGGACAAAGAAACGAAGATTCAGATAAATGCTCGGCCAGTGGTGTAGTTTTATAACAACAAGGGGAATGAGTGTTATGTGAATAATTTCAAATTGCTGAATGTTGGAAGAGAAAATAAACAACAACCTCCAAGGAAAAAAGGAATGTATTATTCTATCAATACTACTGAGTTGGATCCAAAAATGATACGGTGATAAGTATTCAAGTTATTCATTCATTAATAAAATCAATACTATTTGATTCTAGTTATACGCATTCATACATATCTTGTAAGTTTCTTAAAACTATTTAAAGGACACCTAAAAATTTAGAGGATATGTTATATGTGAGAATAAAGAATGGGGAAATTATTTCATCCAAGGTTTATAACTCCTCCCCCTTTATTTTTATGGACATAACTACCCAGTAAATTATTTCATACTTCTGTGAGTCGTGTTTGATTTTATCTTGGGCATGCATTTTCTATCTTTATAGAAATCCAACATAAATTTCTAGTAAAGGGAGGAAACTCTTCAAATATTAAAGTATCCAGTAATTCTTTAAGAGTGTATGGAGGAAGGAAAATCTATTTTAGATTCATTTTCTAATGTGTGGAAATAAATTCTATATGAGAATGAATTTATAACTCAAATGAATGAGACAAAGGATAGAATCAATCATGAAGATGTGCTAGTCATGAGGGATTACACTGATGTATTCCCGAAAGAGTGGCATGGTAATCCTCATGATGAATAGGTTTAGTTCTCAATTAAACTTATTCATATATATATATCAATATCAAAGACACCCTATAGAATAGAAACCATAGAGCTAGAAGAGACAATTAAGTTGTTACAAGAGAATCCATAGAAAGGTTTTACCTATTTGAGTGCTTCACAATGGAGTGCACGAGTCAACTTCCTCATGAAGAAGGATGGTTGATTTCTCATATGCATTGATTATCATGAGCTCAACAAAATAATTATAAATAAAAAATCTCCCCTGCCTTGGATAGAGTACTTGTTTGGTCAGCTTATTGGGACTAGTTTTTTCATTAAGTTGGACCCTCAGTCTAGATATCACCAATTAATGGTGGGGAAGGAAGATATTCCCAAGACATTCTTTCACAAAAGTAATATACACTATTAGTTCATATTTATTCCCTTTGTACTCACTAATCCTCGGGGAATTTTAATCTATTTAATGAATTGAGTGTTTATAGATTACATCTACACATTTGTGGTTGTATTAATTGGTGATATAATGATATAAACCAAGAGAATGGAGGAAAATGCAGGGCCATTGAATATTGTGATAAAGATTTTGCAATGGGGAATGATTTATGAAATTTATAGTAAATATGAGTTCTTTATGGAGAAATTATCATTCTTGTGGAATGTTATTACAAGAAAAGGGATATATGTGGACCCTTCTAAGATAAAGGAAATTGATGATTTTCTTGGATAATATATGTAACATAGATCCACAACATTCTAGTTCTAGCTATGTATTATATACAATTTGTGAAGAACTTTTCTTGATCGTCAAATACACTGACCAAGATGACATAGAAGCGAGTAACGTTTTTTGGACATTGAAATGTGATGACATTGTTAATGAGTTGAAAAAAGGCATACTAATGCGCATGTACGGACACTCCCAACTGGTGGAGAACTCTGTGTGGTGTACACTAATTATTAAAAAATGTACTAGGACGTGTAATAATGAAAAATGGTAAAATGATAGCCTACAGATCAAGACTATTGAAAATCCATCATAAATACTATCCCACACATGATCTGGATTTGGAAGCTATGATATTTGAGTTAAAAATCTAGTGGGATTATCTCAATGGGGAGATGTGTAATATATATAATTATCACAAGAGTCTCATAAATATATTAACACCTAAAGAGAGTAATATATTCCAATGAATATGGTTAGATATCAGCAATGATTATGACTTCTCAATCCACTAACATCCCAGTAAGGTATATAAGGTGGAATATGCTCTATGTAGAAAGGATATTGCATCATTATCTATGATGATAATTGATAAGGATCCAATATTCATATATTTGAAGAGGATGGATATGAAAATAATTAAGGGAGGAACACCATCATTCCTTTAAAAAATTATTGCCCAAATATCCGTCATGGAGGAAATAAACAATGCTCCACGAAAAGATGTGGGAATTTTGAAAAGGGTGGAATCCATTAAAAATTGGAAATCCAATAAGATCAAGACTGATGATGAAGGAGTAGTAATATTTGGTACACAATTATGTTTACAATCTGATCAAGAGATAAAGATGGTGCTTTTGAATGATGCACACATGTCATGATTCTCTCTTCACCCAGGGAGAAAAAATTTGTATCAGGATATACCATAGGACTGTTGGTGGGAAAATGAATTGAAGGAGATTGTTGAGTACACATAAAAGTTCCTACTATGTCCATAAATGAAGGATGAAAGGAAAAATTATAAAGGGATGATGAAACCACTACCCATACCAAATTGGAAGTGGTAGAACATTACAGTTGACTTTTTCAAAGGACTTCTAATGAATTCTAAAGGAAAAAATGTTATAAGGGTCATTATGGATCATCTCACAGAGGTATCTAACATCATCACCATTTGAGAGGAATTCTCATTGTATCATATTTCAAGTATATATATCAAAGATGAGGTAGGACTACATGGTCTAACAATATCTATTGTATCCCATAGGGATTTGAGATTCACCTCCAAGTTCTAGAAATTTCTCAAAAAATTTCTAAGCACCGAACTAAACATTAGTGTGGCCTACCATCCTCAAAATTATGGCCAATCTGAGCAATATATACAGACACTAGAAGATATGCGGGGAGCGTGTTCTAAGGACTTCAAAGGAGGACTGGACCGACATCATCCACATGTTGAATTCTCCTACATTAATTTTTTCCACTCGACCATCTGAATGGAAACATACAAATCCTTTTAGGAGAAAAGGTGGAGAACACCATCGTGTTGGAATGAAGTAGTTGAGATTATCCTTCTAGGAAATAATACTATCAAAGAAATGATGCAGAACATGAAAAATATTCAACAATGCATCTAGACAACCCAATGTCTAAAAACTGACATCCAGTTAGTCATCGATGAGACCTTGAATTAAAAGTTGGAGACATGATATTTCTACACATATCTCCACAGAAAAAGGTCATGAGGTTTGGAAGGAATTGTAAGTTAAGTACATGGAACATCAGACACATTGAGAGCCTTGTTCGTTTTGGGGATGTGGCATGTCGACTAGTACTTCCACCTACCATGTCTAAAGTAAACAATATATTCCATGTATCCCTCTTATGGAAGTAAATACAAGATCATTAACATGTACTCTATTCAGAGGTGGTACAGTTGGAGGATGATATTTCATACACAGAGGTGACAGTGAAGATCTGAGATCATATAGATAATGTTCTAAACAACAAGAATACTCTTCTTGTCATGTTACTATGGAAGAACCCTAAGTACAAAGTTGAAACATGGGAATAGGGTGAGGAAATGAAGGAAACGTACCCCCGCATATATAAGGCTTATAATATAATACAAAATATCAAGGGAAAATTTTATAAGGGGGAAGAATATAATGAACCAATGTTTTATCAGTGGAAATTCCCTACTTATAATTATGTCATATAATCACATTAAATATAAACACAACAAACTACTATGTACTATGTGAACTTTTAAAAACATATTTCCTCTTCTGTGAATTGAATTTTTAAAATTTGATATAAATGGTTGTGATCAGTAAGATGTTTAGAGTCCAATAAGACAAACTCAATTCCTGGTGAAAAGTAAAGGATTGTTATTAGTAGTAACATTATCCTTCTGAATAGTAATATGACCCTCATAAATAATAAATTGTCCAAGTAAATAGTAAAAATAATAATTAAATTATAAATTAAATTTTATCCATCTTATAAGTGATAATTTGATAATTATTGTATTTTTATAAGTCATATATATTTTATTAAAAAATTATGACTAATTTAATAATTAAAAAATAATATGAATTTTAAGAAAATATATTGATAAATTAATTTTGTACCTTCTATTTTTTGATAATTTTATATGACCTTTTGTAAATTTTGAATACATTATAAAATCAGTTGTAAATTTAAAATCTATATTTTTAGGTAAATTATTATTTTAGATATAAATTAAATTAATCATAATTAGACAATTATTTTATAAAAATGTATTTAAATTTTCAATTCAACATTTCGATAAATAGTTAGGATCAATTTTTGGAAATTTATAAAAATAAATGAATTTTTTATGAATAGTAAAATGTGGTAATTTACCATATATATATTTATAAAATAAATGAAATATTACTAGAATCGTCTCTAAGGTAAGAACCATTAGATTGAACCCATATAAAAATATTACTATTTTTCATCATGTAATCATCATTATTTCTTGTCTTATAAAAAATAATAAACAGATGATAAAATATTAACAAAACCCTCCTCCTCTCTATTATTGTCACGACCCGTCCTCGGGACCCATGTCGTGACTACCCCAAGTTCGCCTCCCATTAGCTAGGGGCTGATGACTAGCACCAAGGCATAAATCCCGACAAAAAGGGGAAGCCATTGCCTTTATAAAGTAAACAAACACCACAGATTAAGAATGAAGAAGTAAATACTAAGTAAAGGTGGGTACAATAGTAGTGCGGAAGGTAAATGGGCCATAATACAAACCCAAACGGAAAGTAATGTACAACTAGAAAGAAGGTACAACAACTGAAAGTAATGCAGCAATGTCGAGCCATCCACTGGAAGTCTCAACTGAAGGGTGGGTATAGATAGCCTCCTCAGCTCCTCGGGTCTAGTCGGCCGCTCCGTGTACGTCCCGCCTAGTGGTCCACCTCCAGGTACCGACTTGCTCCACAATCCTCAACCATGATCAGCACTATCCGTCATCTGCAACCACCACAATGTAGTGCGGGCATAGCCCGTGCAGGGGTGAGTATACGCTACTCAGTAAGGACCCTGAGACCCCCGAAGGTCTCCCAGAATCCACAAAGAATAATCTACAAAGGAAAGATACAATCACAAATTTACATCTAATACTACATAGGTATATGCCTATACATATACCTAAGTCATCAATTCCCATTCGACTCCAACATCCGAGCCCAAGTTCGATCACGTCCACATAGGAGTACAACCCAATCCACACAGGATAACAAAACCCAATCCACAGAGGAAAGCAAGTCAATCATATCGAAGATAATGATTGGAAGTCAAGACTCAACTAATATAGGCATACTTTTTCGTAAGGTGATAGAGATGATCAGATATAGCCACTAATTCATCTAAGCTGGGACCCACGTAGGATACAAAACCAGTTAAGTTGTCAGACCCACATAGGATATAGACTAGCTACTCTGCCACAACCACTTAGGATAGCATGAATAGAGTCAAACACTGCCAGACCCACGTAGGGTGCATGAACAATAGTCATCTCCATCAAACCCATGGAAGATTTTGGTATGGTCTTCATCGCTGCTGAACCCATGGAGGATTTCAGTGCAGTCTTCAACGCCGTCAAATCCACGGAGGATTTCAAAAACGACCTTCATCGATGCCGAACCCGCAGAGGATTTCAGTGTAGTCTTCATCGCCGTCGAACCCACGGGGGATTTCAGTATGGTCTTCATTGCTACCGAACCCACTGAGGATTTTAGTGTAGTCTTCATCCCTATCGAACTCACGGAGGATTTCAGTGCAGTCGTCGTCCCTGCCGAACCCACGGAGGATTTCAGTGCAGTCTTCATCGTCATCGCAGTCGCAGTGAGCTCTAGGGTTCCCGCACACATCAAGCTCGATTCTGGGAGGGTCCGCTCTATGATCCAATGGGGTAGATACATCATCTAACACATAGGCCGGAGTTTATGTATCTCAATGTTCCGTCTCGACAAGAGGAACTCAACATGACCGACGGCGCGTAAATCAGACGCCCGGTCTGAGAGTTATTGTCTTTTTTGTTCCAGGGGACTAGTTTGTTTTTATGTCATAACCAACTCCACTGCACTCCAACTATGTCCAAACCTCAAGAGGATTAAGACAAAAGGATTGTCTCACTAAGAGGAATCCAACAAAGTCAACGGCACGCCAATCAGACGTCCCAAAAATCATGTTATAATCATTTCTGCACTGAGGGCCCAGTTGGTTTCGTGATCAAACCAACCCGTCCATACACAAAGTTCCTCTAATCCTTGAGTGTATTATACCAAAATGACCGCCTCGATCCAAGGATCACATTGAAACTGATGGTGCGTCGATCGGAGGTCTGTAGCCCATGATATTGGCAAAAGAACAACCCTGTCCAGTTTTAGAGGGTTTTGGGCCCGGCCCGAGACCCCCTGGGTCGGCCCGAACTGGGTTGACCCGATCTGGGTCTGGGTCTAGCCCATTAGGGTGCGGCTCGGCCCTGCCGGCCCGACCCAGCTTCTGCAGCCCGACACGGTGCGGGCCTGGCGCGGCGCGCCCCTCACGGCTAGCTCGGTGCTTGTTGCGCCGTTGTGGGATGGGGGGAGGCTGGCCCCCTTAATTGAAAGAAATCCCCCCCCCCACATCGGGGGACCTTCCTTTGCCAGCCGGGGGTTACGACCCTCGAGCTTCTCGGAACCGGCCGGCTTGGCCGGCCGTTGAGTCACCGCAGGACCCCCCGCGGGTCCGGCCCTCTTTGCTCCGGTGGCCGGCGGTTCCGGCTGCCGCTCCCCGCACCACAACGGCCATAGGCTGCATCCTTGTCCGACCCGTGCGGCGCGATGACACAGTGCCCCTCCGCCACGGCCCCGCTCCAGCCGCAGCCTCTTTGTGGTTCTCCAGCGCGGCGCGACGACGTCGCAGTTATGTTTGGCCTCAACGGCACGGCGCAACGATGCCGCGCTTCTTCGCTCGATCTTCTTTGTTTCTGCGCGGTGTTGTTGCACCACACTACCTTTAATCGTGCCACGACAAACACAACATCAAAGGGGGAGGAGGGTTGGCCGTGTTCATGCGGTCCGACCTCCTCCCGTTAATCCGATAAGAAGCGGCTTAGGAATTAGACGTTTGGGCGGAAACGAATATTCATGAACCAAAATCAAACCCCTTCCTCAAGGTGTTTTCGAACGAAGGTTCGTCGCGGGAAAAGGACGTCATGGAAGACGGCTTCACGGAAGGAGGATCGTCGACGTCGCAATCCGTGACGTCGCGGAGAAGAGGACCATCGGCATCGTGGTACACAACATCGCGGAGAAGAGGACTATAGGCGTCGCGGTACACGGAGTCACGTCGTCGATCTCCATGGAATTAGCATTTTTCGTCATCCTTCGTCGTCCTTCATCGGAGGCCGGCGTCCTTCGTCGGTGTCGGTGCGTTCTTCGCGTTCATCAAGGAGGAAGATGAGGATTCCAATGCTTGAGAAATTCCTCTCTAACCTTCTCGCACAACGGAACCACCCTTAAAGAAATAAGACATTGTCGTATTTAATTAACACACGAAAGACAACATACAATTCGAAATTCAAAATGAATTCAAGAATTGATTACATTGAATAACATAAATTAATTCAATAATTAAGAGAGTTGACTTGGTATTTAAAAGGGGTGCGGGTGAGTTATATATTAAATGCACGAGAGGGAGGTTAAAAGGTACTTGAAGGGGTGGTGATTTTGTGGGCCCGACTTCACTAATATCCTACCAAATGGAGTTAGGATGTTAGTGGGTCCCACTCCAACCACCAATCATAGTATTATACTACATAAAATAGAAGTAAAATTTTTAGCACAATATTTTATTTTATTCTTTTGTTAACCCATTTAATTAATAACCTCACCCGAGCAAATGCAACTCTGGAAAAGGTGATCTTAAGCAATTACTGGCACTACGGTTTCATCGGCGCCCTCGAATTTCGATTCCGAGCACTGGTTCAGATGATAGGAAAACCCGCTAGTTTGTTTACTGAACGTACCTAAGATAAACTTTGGAAAATGATTCCGGGCACACCGGGTCTTGGAATCAGGTGCCCTCAGAAACTGCGTTCTTTTAAAATCCCAAAGAAAATTTAGAAAAAATTTCACTTGAATTTTATGGGTCCTTACATTACTCCCACCTTAGGACATTACATCCCCATAATGATACATAATAAACTAGGGGAACGAATGTGGGTATTGTGCACGCATCTGAGCCTCCTGCTCCCAAGTGCACTCCTGGAGGTTCCCGTGATGTCATCTGATGCGCACTAGAGGAATCGACCGCCCACGTAGGACCCGCTCCTGTCGATCCTCGATCTCCACTGGGACCTCCATAAAAGTCTCCCTATCATCAATTTCCAACTCCCCATGGTCGATGATATGCGTCGGGTCGTTCACATATCTCCTCAGCTGAGATACGTGGAAGACGTTGTGAACCTGGTCCAACTGAGGTGGTAAAGCCAAGCGGTAATACACCTCGCCTATCCTGATGAGAACATTAAATGGTCCGATGAAGCATGGAGATAACTTGCCGCCCCAGAAAACTCTCTGTAATCCACATCAAGTTGAGACCCGCAAGAAAATGTGGTTGCCATCCTCGTACTCTAGTGGTCTCCGCCACCTGTCAGCATAAGACTTTTGCCGGCTTTGAGCTGTCCTCATCTGCTCCTGGATGACCTTGACCTTCTCTCTTATGGCGTGGACCATCTCTAGTCCCACAATTGATGATTCCCCAAGGTCTATCCAGCGCAGAGGTGATCAGCAAGGCCAGTCGTACAATTCCTCGTATGGTGTCATCCTGATGGTGGAGGGGTAGCTGTTGTTGTACGCGAACTCCACCAAGGGTAGGTGGTCCTCCCAGCTGTGACCAAAGTCGAGGACACATCCACAGAGCATGTCCTCGAGAATATGAATGTTCCTCTCCATCTGAACATCCGTCTGAGGGTGAAAGGCGGTGCATAGATGTAACTGCATCCTGAATGCCTCCTACAACCCCTTCCAAAGCCGGGAATTATAGAGAGCATCTCGATCAGAGCTGATGGATGATGGAACACCATAAAGCCATAAAATCTCCTGAACATAGAGACGTGCCAAGCTCTATACCGAGCCCTACTCCTTGATGGGTAAGAAGTTGGAAGACTTGGTGAGTCAGTCGAAAATCACCCAAATGGAGTCGTGACCTCTGGAAGTACGTGGAAATCCAGTCACGAAATCCATAGATATACCATCCCACATCCACTCCGGGACCTCCAAGGGCTGCACTAGGCCTGGTTGTACCTGGTGATCCACCTTCACCTGCTGACAGGTGAGGCATTGAGAAATGAACTCAGCTACAGCCTTCTTCATACTCGGCCACCAGTGCTGTCGTCTGAGATCCGGGTACATATTCTCCACTCTAGGATGTACCATTAAAGGGGAAGTCTGAAACTACCTCAACACCTCTTCCTGTAAAGCAGCTGGTACCATGGTACGTCCTCTGAAAACGACATCATGTTATCCTCCTACAGAGAATCCATCAGGTTCCTATCTGAAGGATATCTGCGCACGCCGCGTCTCACAGTCAGCGTCCCCACTCTGTACCTCTCTAACCCGCTGCAGTAGTGGAGGAGTGAATCTGAGTGACTGAAGAAAGGCTGATCCATATCTATCTATGAAGGATATCTGCAAAGCGGCTAGCTGCTCCATCGACTCCCTGAGTACCTGAATGCCCGTCCTCCTACTGAGAGAATATGCTACTACGTTCCCCTTTCCATGAGTATATATTATCTCAAAGTCATAGTCCTAGAGGAACTCAAGCCATCACCGCTGTCTCAGATTAATGTCCTCCGGTGAGAAGATGTACCTGAGACTCTGGTGGTCAGAGTAGACCATAAAGCACATGCCCATCAGATAGTGTTGCCACATCTTCAGAACGAAGACCACTACTGCTAACTCCAGGTCATGGGTAGCGTAGTTCTTCTCATGCTGTGTAGAGATCCAAAGCTTAACGTACTTGGACATTACATTACTTTTTCAGAATACTTAGTACATAACAAAAACACACAAACAAGGACCGTAATAGTTTAGTGTCTTTGGAAACTCGGAATATAATCTTCTAATCATGGTGAAAGATCTTCAACATCTCCCATAAAGATCTTCCTTTTTTTCTACCTAAAACCTTTCTTTATATCCTGGGGAAAATAAAACATAAAAGGGTGATCTAAAATGCTCAGTAAGGGTAAACAAAAGAAAATATCAATCACATCATATTCATAAGAACATAATATTTTTGAAATCATAACCTGCAAAAGAGATCATAATATCATAACATGGGATAAATCATAGTAGTGAAATGTAATCCCAATAATCATAACTTAAAACATGAAACATTGTGGCATAAACACATAATCATAGAGAATCATTTCTTATTAGTCAAGACTCATTGCCAAGAATATCATAGTAGACAAAGTCCATTTCTGAACTGAGTTCATTCCTCGTTTCAGTCCTGTTTCACTGAACCGGTTTTACCCGCCGTTCCAGCCATGTCTATCTCATGAGATATAAAATATTTACCCAATGAATTGGAGGGAGATATAGGTTCTACCCATCTCATAATGATACCATTCTTATGTGTGCCACAAAATCATAAATCATACATCATTGGATAACCCATGTAATAAAAAAATTGGGATTCTTAAACATCATAACATCATAAAACAATTCATATAAGATAAAGGAATTCAAAAAAATATTTCCATCACAACATAATCAAATCAATGTAATATTAGGGATAGAAGCAGAACCCTATATTATCTTATATGGAAAATATTTTTGATAAAACACTTGGACTCCATTCTTGAGGAAAATATCCTTTCTACATCAAAAAAATTTTCCTTTCTTAAAATGTCATACAATTTTATACTAAAAGAAGTTGATTAAAAATAAACATGAAAACATGTAAAGGAAGCTTCTTGGAAATAATGTTTTAAAAATCCATTCATGCCGTATAAGTTAAAAAACATTCTTCTCATACTTTTGACGGAAAAGTCAAAAAGTACCTCGTACGAAAAACAACAAAAGATTCTTTTCATATACTTTACAAAAAACTAACCGAAGGGTAAAATTGGATTTAAACAATTTTAGGTGGATGGAAACCATATTACATATTGATGGAACATGGATGTGGATGATAAAATATGCCCCAGTAAATACCAAAGTATAAACAATCTCAGATAAAAATGATATTGTGATATTTTTCCTTACCTTAGGTCCGATTTGCATCGTAAGTGTCTGAACCTCCTGTATAATGATTTAAATAATGTCATTTACTTATTCCATAATCATACTCATATATGGTTCACTTATGACTTTATTTTACCCGTTCTTTTGTAAATTCAATGTTAAAGAGCGTTTTGGGTAAAATTGTTTCATTTGTCATCCGTGTTTTGACATGTAATTATTCATATGATTACATAGTAAATGATTACTTAATTCTAGAATATAAAACATGATTTATATATAATATATATTTAGAATATATATATATATATAATTGATCAGTAAATGTAATGAAATACACCGTTTATGGAGACTTTAGGCCGTACATACGCATGAACGTTGTTTTCGTTTCCTTATTAAGTTGAATGGAATTAAGTAGATGAAATACATATATATACACATAAATCCAGTATCATTATTATGTCATATATTTCATGATTACTTATTATATATACTTTATAATCATTCATGAATGGTTAACGTGGAGAATGAATCTCATCGCGTCATGGAGACGGTAGTCCGTACGTACGCACGAGCGATGATATCGTTCTCATGATCGTGGAATTGTATTGGAGTGTATGTATATTATTTCAGAATCAATATCAATTTACAATAATTATATATATTCATTCTTTACACCATTATACCCATCCAAGTAAGGTGGTGGTGGGAAATAAATTACACCACTGCGTGGAGACGGTATTCGGTACGTACGCACGCGCGGTGATTTTGTTTTCCGTAGGATGGATAGATGGTGAAATAGGGTTGTTTCATACATATAATAACATATCATTATATTATTGATACTTATGTTATTACTTCATAATGAAAAAACTAATGAAGAAGAAGTGGAAGAAGAAATAAAGCTGAAAGAATAGGTAACAGACATTACCTCTTCTTTGAAACGCCTCTTTGAGACCTCCTTTTAGGGCACTAAAATTGGTCTTTGAAGAAGACCAGGACCTCTAGGATGTCTCTAGGGAAGTTGATAGGATAAATTGGCAGGGGATGGACGAGCTTGAAGGCTCAATTTGGTGTGAGGAAGAGGGGGAGGAGGTTCCCTTTTATAAGGGAGGAGAGGGGCTCCTTTGGAAAAAAAGAAAAATATTATTTTATTATAAAGTCCAGTTTGGTTTTAAATAGATCCAAATAGATTTATTTCGAAGCTAAGGTGGGTATGGGTCGAAATCCTCTCATAGAATATAATTTAGACAATTTTAGGTTCCTATTTTAACCTTATAATTTAGATTTATCATTAAGTTATATAATTTTACTTTTATCGTGTCTTCTTGTGTTCTTGTAATATAAGGTTAATAAACTCACTATAACAAGTCAAACGAACCCCAAGTTGTTTATTATTAATATATATAGCCTTATATAAGTCATTTTTTCAAACCTTTTATTTTTAGTAATAAAATAACAATTAATAATATAATATTTGTTTTAAATACTATTTTATGTAAATTTTGATACTATTTAGTAATTGATTTTTTGTGAAAATCATAACAGAATGATTAGTTCTAAATAAGTTAATAAAATCATTATTAACATGTCATGCTAACCTATAAAATTTGTGTAATTCATTAAAAGTCTCAAATTATATTTATTTGGGTATTTATAACATCAATTATGTCAATATTTCATTAATAAGATAATTACTGCATCATAATTGTGTCATAAATAAATTAAATTATATAACGTCTAAAATTAAAAATAAAATATAATTATGTGTGAAATCTTTTTATCTTTCTAATGAATATTTATAGTTGAATTTATCTTATGTATTACCCTATATTAAAAATGATATACTTATTAAACTTTGATTTTAACTATTTTAACCCTTCTTTAAATAAATTAATAATAAATATCCTAATCTAATCCAAGTGGGCCTAAATGGTCATATATTATTCATAAGGTTGTTTTTGGTCCAATTAAACTTGTCCAATAAAATTAGGACATGTGTTAGGGTAATAATAATATCATTTTTACCCTTAATTGCCCTATTTACTTTAAACCGTGGAAAAAAAAGTAAAAAGTTACTATTCACCTAAAAGTATTTTCATCTCATTGAACCACTTTTTACTTACTGACATCAACCATGTCTCTCGGATTTTTGAAATTCCACTCACAGAAGCGGTAAAATTACTTTTTATGAAAAAATCATTTTTTTAACTACCACTTAGTGGTTTCACTATTCATCAAAAAATGATAGTTTCAAGAAAAATACCAGAAATTAAGCGTAATCTATATTTGATATTATGAACTCAAAAATGATATCTATTTTAACAAATTCAAAACATATCAGTTGCATTAATTAATTTAAAAATTAATTCCCGTCGTCAAAACAAATAGCATGTTCTTAAGAGATAATAACTATCAAAAGATAGACACTTGTTTATGTCTGGTTTAAATGTGAAATTACATCCAATGACAAACATTGTATTAAATTGTAAAAATATATTATAAATAAACCTTAAAACCACTAAAATTAATAATGTATCACTATTAATTATTTCGATTAAAAAGGTTGTTTTTAATTAAAATTTAGTAATTTTCACTATTCATCAGAAAATGAAAGTTATCCGAAAAGTACCAAAATTTCACCCTAAGCTAATTTTGATATTCCGAATCCAAAAATGAAGTCCATTTTGATGAAATAAAATTTACAAAATTTCAAAAAGTGGTTATTACTATTCATAACGGCTAGTTTTAATAATATTTTTATAGCATATCGTTGTTTAGTGAAAGTCGGTATTGCGTACTACACATGCTATCGAGGAAGGTCGCGATTGCGTGTAATGCAAGGAAAGCCAAGGATGCGGGTTGTGCAAGCTCATTTTGTGTAGCGTACAACACAAGACATTAATGAAATTAAAAAGAATATTTTTCATAAAATCTTGGGGTGTTACATTCTACCCCCCTTAAAATGAATTTCGCCTTCGAAATTCGTCGGGGTTATAAATGGTTTACTATTCGAAAGTTTCTTTAATAGAAACCCACATCGTACAAAGGAATATCACAACCAATATTTAAAAACAAAAGTATGAAAGGTAACGGTTACCCAAATAAACAAATCACTTGGTTTCCACATAGGTGAAAATATGGATATGGAAGAGAAATCTAACCATCATGTGCTGATGGAGAGTGGTAGAGAACATGGCTATGGAAAATCCAGCAATCACAAAGCCATAAATTTGCGACGATCTAAGGTACCATCTGACTTATCATATATAATAACACTAGGACAACATTTTTGTTTTTCATGATCATTTCCCTAAAGTTGATGAAACTGGATTTAGAAGAAATACTTTCGTGATTTTGGTATAGTCTCACAGTTGGTAATTCTTTGAAAAATATCCACTTCATCTCCTAATGAAATGAAGTTGAATTTGTCATTCGTGATGTGTTAGTAGATCATGTGATAGAATGATGGGTCATTCCATCTGTCTCAAACAAAAGGTTAGAAAAGTTATCAATAAATACATAAGTCCATCTATAGTGAGATTAATCATATATGGTTCCTAAAATGGACTTATACTTCATATATCATACTGCTTAATATAATAAAACTAATTTCTACTGAACAGGGACTTCCTCTAGGCCAGTGGTAGCTGATAAAGTCCAGTCGCACTTCAGTTGTGGGTTCGATTCCCACAGCCTTGTCCGACGCGATGGGCTGTCGCCCGTCCTGCAGGTTGTCCTTTTTATAAAGCTATATTACTATAACATCCCATCAATAATATCGAAAAAATTTCTTTCCTAACTTATTTCCAACATAATCCATTCTAATATTTAGGCTTGTCTAATATACATCTGTCCAAGCTTGAAATGTCACATAAAAATCACGTGAATTCCATCATTTATCCCCCATATATCAGAAGATATATCTTGTTGGTCAAATTACAAACATGTGAATACCTTAATCATGTATTCTCTTGAGGAATGAATACCCATCGAACCTTATTGAAAACATGAATGCTGATAAAAGTTAACTCTTTCCACATACCAAAATCCTCAAATTTCTATATACTCAAACCATGATATCACATAGTCCTTATATCAATCATGAGCTCATGAATACCGTCAAACATTTCATTTTCTCGTTTTCCTTTCATTATGCGCATATCATCATTTTTTCCAAAAAAAATCTCAATCACTTTCCAAGGTTACTAGTACCATAGAAAACCACAATATACCAATACATAAATATTCCAATATTCCACAACACTATATACAACATTATTTTGAAAGCCCATTACATAATCACTTAATCATTCCACCACATCGTTGTCATATTCAACATCGCCAATAGTGATCGCATGTGACTTCCCTTTGTCCTTTTCCTTAAGTGGTTTCTCATGTCGATCATAATTAACCCTTGGATTAGGGCATTTATTATCATAATGCCTCATTTCCTTGAACTTGACGCATTGAAGTGTTGGTGGTGCGTTCTCTGCAGTCTTTTCTTTATTCACATCATTAGAAACCCTTTTTCCATTACATCGACCCTCAGTTGCTCGATGACCTTCTTTTCCACACTTAATAATTTTATAGTCCCTTTAAGACAATACCCACCATGCTTATTTCAACACATTGATCATAAGGAAACATTTATCTTCTTTTCATCATTATTCTGAGATTTCTCCTTGAACTCCATCTTTCGTTTCTTGTCAAAACCTTTAGATGGATAAGTAACACCAACTTCCATTTCTACCTTGATAGCACAACGCACAATTTCATCATAGCTACTGAAGTCTCTTATAGTTAATTCCCTTCGAAGATTTGGTTTTAATCCACTGAAGAATCGATCAACTTTACTTTCAGGTTGGATGATAAAGCCAGATGCATACCTTGCAAGCCTTGTAAAATTCGCTTCGTATATACCAACAGATTCATCATCCTTTTGCTTTAGTTCAAGAAACTCATTCTCCATATTTGTTCGAAGAATACGAGGGAAGTACTTGTTGAAAAATAAGTTCTTGAACTTGTCCCATTCCATAGACTCAATTTCATCTCTTGGCCTCGTATTCTTGATAAGATTCTACCATTGATCAGCATCAGCTTCCAAAAGATACACTACAAAGATGAATTTATCATGTTCAGAACATTGAAGAATGGAAAATATCTTTTCAGTAGTACTGATCCATTGTTCAGCAACATGTGGATCAGAAGACCCACTGAAAGAATGTGGACGTTGCCTCATGAAGGACTCAATAGAATATTGTTCCCTTCTCTGCTCATTTGGAATTCCAGAATGATTCATAGCTTGTGTAAGTATAGAAATAAGATTTTTCACTCCATCTCCCATAACATTTGTTTGTTCAGGAGGACAATAATTGCATTGTCCATTACATTCATCAACATAGTTTTTTCGGGTTCCAGCCATCGTCTAAAACCCAAAAAGAATAGTGTGAGAGGAAAAAATAATGCTAGGGAAAACAACACAATATAAGAGGAGTACCTTCAATATCTAACATCTTGGGTTACAGTAATTCTAGTACTATAACCTATACTTATACATAACCTTAGGGACATCCCTAGACATAACTTATAAATATCTCTAGGGATCTCACTAAAGTTCCCGCATCCTAGTTTCCAAAGGATGACTAAACCTTTCCTCTAATACCAACTATAGAGACCCGAAGCTTAACGTACATGAACATTACATTACTTTTTCAGAATACTTAGTACATTAAAAAACACACACACAAGGACCGTAACAGTTTAGTGTCTTTGGAAACTCAGAATATAATCTTCTAATCGTGGTGAAAGATCTTCAACATCTCCCATAAAGATCTTCCTTTTTTTCTACCTAAAACCTTACTTTATATCATGGGGAAAAGAAAACATAAAAGGGTGAGCTCAAATTCTCATTAAGGGTAAACAAAATAAAATATCAATCACATCATATCCATAAGAACATAATATTTTGGAAATATTAACCTGAAAAAGAGATCATAATATCATAACATGGGATAAATCATAGTAGTGAAATGTAATCCCAATAATCATAACATAAAACATGAAACTTTTTGGCGTACACCCATAATCATAGAGATTCATTTATTATTAGTCAAGAATCATTTCCAAGACTGTCTTAGTGGACAAAGTCCATTTTTGAACCGAGTTCATTCCACGTTTTAGTCTTGTTTCACTGAACCGATTTAACCTGTCGTTCCAGCCGTGTCTATCTCATGAGATATAAAATATTTACCCAATGCATTGGAGGGATATATATGTCCCACCCATCTCATAATGATACCATTCTTATGTGTGCCACAAAATCATAAATCATACATCATTGCATAACCCATGTAATAAAAAAATTGGATTCTTAAACATCATGACATCATAAAACAATTCATATAAGATAAAAGAATTCATAAAAATATTTCCATCACAACATAATCAAATCAATGTAATAATAGGGATAGAAACAGAACCCTATATTATCTTAGATGGAAAATAATTTTGATAAAATACTTGAACTGCATTCCTGAGGAAAATATCCTTTCTACTTAAAAAACATTTTCCTTTCTTAACATGTCATAAAATTTTATACTAAAAAAAGTTGATTAAAAATAAACTTGAAAACATTTAAAGGAATTTTCTTGGAAATAATGTTTTAAAAATCCATTCATGCCGTATAAGTTAAAAAAACATTCTTCTCATACTTTTGCCGGAAAAGTCAAAAAGTACCTCGTTCGAAAAACGACAAAATATTCCTTTCATATACTTTAATAAAAACTCACCGAAGGGTAAAATATGATTTAAAAAATTGTAGGTGGATGGAAACCATATTACATATTTAGGGAACATGGATGAGGATGATAAAATACGCCCCAGTAAATACCAAAGTATAAATAATCTCGGATAAAAATGAGATTGTGATATTTTCCCTTACCTTATGTCTGATTTGCCTCGTAAGTGTCCGAACCTCCTGTATAATGATTTAAATAATTTCATTGACTTATTCTAGAATCATACTCATATATGGTTCACTTATGACTTTATTTTACCCGTTCTTTTGTAAATTCCATGTTAAAGAGAGTTTTGGGTAAAATCATTTCATTTGTCATCCGTGTTTTGACTTGTAATTATTAATATTATTACTTAGATCATGATTACATAATTCCAGAATATAAAACATGATTTATATATAATATATATTTAGAATATACATATATATAATAGATCAGTAAATGGAATGAAATACACCGTTCATGGAGACGGTAGGCCGTACATACGCTTGAACGCTGTTTTCGTTTCCTTATTGAGTTGAATGGAATTAAGTAGATGAAATACATATACATACACATAAATATAGTATCATTATTATGTCATATATTTCATGATTACTTATTATATATACTTTATAATCATTCATGAATGGTTATCGTGCAGAATGAATCTCATCACGTCGTGGAGACGGTAGTCCGTACGTACGCATTAGCGATGATATCGTTCTCATGATCGTGGAATTGTATTGGAGTGTATGTATATTATTTCAGAATCAATAACACTTTACAAAAATCATATATATTCATTCTTTAAACCATTATACCCATCCAAGTAATGTGGTGGTGACAAATAGATTACACCATAGCGTGGAGACGGTATTCCGTACATATGCACACACGGTGATTTCATATTCCATAGGATGGATAAATGGTGAAATAGGGTTGTTTCATACTTATAATAACATATCAGTATATGAGTGATACTGATGTTATTACTTCATAATGAAACAACTAAATAAGAAGAAGTGGAAGAAGAAATAAAGTTGAAAGTATTGGTAACAGACATTACCTCTTCTTTGAAACGCCTCTTTGAGACCTCCTTTTATGGCACTAAAATTGCTCTTTGAAGAAGACCAGGACCTATAGGATGTCTCTAGGGAAGTTGAGAGGAGAAATTTTCAGGGTTTGACCGAGCTTGAAGGCTAAAAGTGGTGTGAGGAAGAGGGGAGGAGGTTCCCTTTTATAAGGGAGGAGAGGGGCTCCTTTGGAAAAACTAAAAATATTATTTTATTATAAAGTCAAGTTCGGTTTTAAATTGCTCCAAATTGATTTATTTCAAATCTAAGGTGGGGATGGGTCGATATACTCTCATCCAATATAATTTAGACAAGATTAGGTTCCTATTTTAACCTTATAATTTAGATTTATCATTAAGTTAAATAATTTTACTTTTACACTGTCTTCTAGTGTTCCTATACTATAAGGTCAATAAACTCACTATAACGAGCAAAAATAACCCCAAGTTATTTAATATTAATATATATAACCTTATCTAAGTCATTTTTCCGAACCTTATATTTATAGGAATAAAATTACAATTAATAATATAATATGTGTTTTAAAAACTATTTTATATCAATTTTGAAACTATTTAGTAATTGAATTTTGTGTGTAACTTATAACAGAAAGATTAGTTCATAAAAAGTTAATTAAATCCATAATAACATGTCATATTAACCTAGAAAATTAGTGTAATTCATAAAAAGTCTGAAATTATATTTATTTGGGTATTTATAACATCAATTATGTCAATATTTTGTTAATAAGATAATTACTGCATCATATTTGTGTCATAACTAAATTAAGTTATATAACGTCTAAAAATTACAAACAAAATATCATTATGTAGGAAATCTTTTTAGCATTCTAATGAATATTTATAGTAGAATTTATCTTATGTATAACCCTATATTAAAAATGATATACTTATTAAACATTGATTTTAACTATTTTAACCCTTCTTTAAATAAATTAAAAATAAATGTCCTAATCAAATCCATGTGGCCCTAAATGGTCATATTTTTTTAATAAGGTTCTTTTTGGTCGAATTACACTTGTACAATAGAATTATGACATGTGTTAGGGTAATAATAATATCATTTTCACCCTTAATTACCCTATTTATTTTTAACGTTGGTAAATAAAGTAAAAAGTTACTATTCACCAAAAATTATTTTCATCTCATTGAACCACATTTTACTTACTGACATCAACTGTGTCTCTAGGATTTTTGAAATTCCACTCACAGAAGTGGTTAAATGATGTTTTATGAAAAAATCATTTTTTTAACTTCCACTTAGTGGTTTCACTATTCCTCAAAAAAATGAAATGTTTCCAGAAAAATACCAGAAATTAGGCCTAAGCTATATTTGATATTATGAACTCAAAAATGATGTCTATTTTTACCAAATTCAAAACATTTCAGTTGCATTAATTAATTTAAAAATTAATTCCCGTCGTCAAAACAAATAGTGTGTTCTTAAGAGATAATAACTATCAAAAGATTGAGACTTGTTAATGTCTGGTTTAAATGTGAAATTTCATCCAATGACCAACATTGTATTTAATTGTAAAAATATATTCTAAATATACTTTAAAACCACTAAAATTAATAATTTATCACTATTAATTATTTCTATTAAAAAGGATGTTTTTAATTAAAATTTAGTAATTTTCAATATTCATCAGAAAATGAAAGTTATCCGAAAAGTACCAAAATTTCACCCTAAGATAATTTCGATATTCATAATCCAAAAATGAAGTCCATTTTGATGATATATAATTTACAAAATTTCAAAAAGTGGTTATTACTATTAATAATGACTAGTTTTAATAATATTTAAATAGCATATCATTTTTTTTTGAAACTCGGTATTGCATACTACACACGCTGTCGGGGAAGGTCATGATTCCGTGTAATGCAAGGCAAGTCAAGGATGTGTGTTGTGCAAGCTCCTTTTCGTGTATCATACAACACAAGACATTAATGAAATTAAAAAGAATATTTTTCATAAAATTTCGGGGTGTTACATGCTACCTCTACTGACACGATCCATAGGCGATCACCGCCTGCTCCTGCATCAGGAAAAATCCGAGTCTGGTCCCTGATGCATCGTAGTAGACTAAGTACCCTACACCCTTCTCTGTTAGCCTCAAGATAGATGCGCTGGTCAATCTCTATCTCAGCTCCTTGAAGCTCTGCTGACAACTGTCTAACCACACGAAGGGTTTCCCCTTTTCCCTTAACGTTCTGCAAAGATGCAAAGATTTCTCCTTTGCCAAAAAGTGATATCTATTCTCATCCCCTGGATGAACAATGTTCATTTCCTAATATATTCAATCCCATCATGATCAGTTAATTCATGCCATAGATGACGTCGTAAGGCCTCGACGCTGCTACCAAGATATCCAACCGTTACTCTCGCCTCCATGGGTTGAGTCACACTGTAAGCATCATTTTGTGGTCACTGGGTCTCCTCTAGTAGGAATCTCGTATGTGAAGGTCAGGTCAACAATTTTTAACTGGAACCTCTTAGTATTTGCATACAAAAGACAAGAAATCAAACGTCACTATTGCAAGTGTCTTTTATTACTTCAACTCAAAGTACAAGGACAGAAAGAAACACAAACAATGAAGCTAGAGGGATTATGGGCAAAGGCCTCCATTATTGGAGCTAGTCCCGCACATGTCCACCCGCTTCCAGAGCTCCATGATTGTAAGCATCAGCCGCCTGAAGTTGTGCTCTCCCCTGTGGTCGAGGTGGACCTCCTAGTGGTGGTGGTGGTGGAGCCTCAAAACATCGTCCACCACCTGCCGCTCGACCAGCTCCTCGGCCTCGTCTAACTGCTCCCTGCGGTCCGCCACATTCGATCCTTTTCCCCTGCCTCTGTGGTCCCTCATCTTTTTCATTCCCCACTGCATGGCGGGTCAGGTAATCACGAGCCATGTGGCCCTGCCCGCCGCATGCATAGCATTGTCTGCCACTCATAAGACTGGTTCTGCTGCATGTTCCCCGCACCTCTAAGCCAGTATCATGTGGTCGTCCGCCTGATGGCCTGGTCCTCTTGGACCACTGTGACATCTGTCCACTGCCGGCTGAAGAAGACTCCGCTACGTTTTGCCCTGCGGTAGGTCTCGCTGCTGGCATAGGCTCGGAAAAAAATCTCTCTATGAGAAGATCTCGCTCCAGTACTACTACCTGTGTCAAAATGCTGAGGGAGATCAACGATGCCCTGATCTCATTCCTCAGTCCATGATCGAAGGTCTGGGACTAAAATAATGGGTCCCATACCATATCCGTCAAATAGTGCGAGAGATCGGTAAATCTCGTCGAGTACTGGGTGACCGTAATGCTACCCTTCCACAACTGTAGAAGCTCCGGGATGTGCACCGTACGGAGGGTGGATGGGACGAACTCCGAGCGGAATAGGCTCTCATAGTCTATCCAGAGGAGAGATTCCTCGTTGTGCTCCTAGAGAATCAAGCTCCACCATCTTCCTGGTGCCGCGTGTAGGAGGTTCGCTGCGAGGATCACCATGAGGTCAGCTGGTGTCCCCAATAACCTGAAAACTCGCACAACCGCCTCCAGCAAATCCTTGGCTGCCTGAGGGTTCATCTCCTCGCAGAACCTGGGAGGTCTCTGACGTTGAAACTTGTGCAGTCCACTAAGGCTATGTGCACTCTCATCGGCTGGGGCTTGTGGCATCAGTGGCTCGGCGGGTAGTGGTACCGCCGGTGCCTCTGCTGAAAAGGGCCCTGCACAGAGGCCTTGTCGTTCGGTGGGCTGACAGCTCGCACAAAACTCAAAACCCTAGCTGGATTCCATTGTGGGGCCATCCTAAAAGAAACAGGTGTGCCACGGTCAAAATTATACCTGTTGAGCTGACACAAAGTAATCACAAAGAGAAATTTTGTAACACACATGCAATCAGTGTTTTCGTGCATAGAGTTGGAAATCAGAAGTCAGGGTCCTAGTGTACAGATACGTCGGCCGCCACACCAACACTGGACTCCCTAGACTAATAACCACACTCAATACCCTTAACACTATTTCTTCACATAGAAGAAAGATCAATGTACTGAGCTCTGCGGTAGAACCGAACTCCTTTGATACCAATTTGTCACGACCCATCCTCGAGACCTGTGCTATGACTATCCCAAGCCCGCCTCCCAAAGGCCAAGGGCTGGAGACTAGCACTAAGGCGTAAATCCTGACAAAAAGGAGAAGGCATTACCTTTATAAAGTAAAAAAACACCACAGAGTAAGAAAACAGAAGTAAATACTAAGTAAAACTGGGTATAATAGTAGTGCGGAAGGTAAATGGGCTAGAATACAAACCCAAACTGAATGTAAAGTACAACTGGAAATAAGGTACAACAACTGAATGTAAAGCTGCAATGTCGAGCCGTCCACTAGAAGTCCCAACAAAAGTGTGAGTACAGATAGCCTCCTCAGCTCCTCGGGTCCAGTCACCTGCTCCGTGTACGTCCCACCCAGTGGTCCACCTCCAGGTGACGACTTTCTCCACAAGCCCCAACCACGATCAGCGATGTCCGTCGTCTGCAACCAACACAACGTAGTGTGGGAATAGCCCGTGTAGGGGTGAGTATACGCTACTCAGTTGGGACCCCGAGACCCCTGAAGGTCTACGTGAATACATAAAGGGTAATCCACAAAGGAAAGATACAATCACGAAGTAACATCCAACACTACTTAGTTATATGCCGATATATATACCTAAGTCATCAATTCTCATTCGGCTCCAACATCTGAGCCCAAGTTCGATCACGTCCACATAGGAGTACAACCCAATCCACACAGGATAACACAACCCAATCCACATAGAAATGCAAGTTAATCATATTGAAGATAATGATTGGAAGTCAAGACTCAGCTCATACAGGTATACTTCTTCGTATGGTGATAGTGATGATCAGATATAGCCACTGATTCATCTAAGCTGGGACCCACGTAGGATACAAAACCAGTTAAGATTTCGGACCCACATAGGATACAGACCAGCTACTCTGCCAGACCCACGTAGGATAGCAAGAACAGATTCAAACACTGCCAGAACAACATAGGATACAAGAACAGAAGTAATTGACTTCGAACCGACGGAGGATTTCAGTACGGTCTTCATCGCTGCCGAACCCACAAAGGATTTCTGTGCAGTCTTCATCACCGTCGAACCCACTGAGGATTTCAGTATGGTCTTTATCGCTGCTGAACCCACGGAGGATTTCAGTGCATTCCTCATCGACGTCGAACCCATGGAGGATTTCAGTACAGTCTTCATCACTGCCGAACCCACAGAGGATTTCAGTTCGGTCTTCATTGCTGCCGAACCCACGGAGGATTATAGTGCAGTCTTCATCGATGTCGTAGTCGCAGCCAGCTCTAGGGTTCCCGCACACAGCATGCTCGATTCCAGGAGGGTCCTCTCTACGAGCCAAGGGGTGGATACATCAATTGAAACGTAGTCCAGAGTTGATGTATCTCAACGATCCGTCTCGACAAGAGGAACTCACCGTGACAGACAGCGCGTGAATCGGACACCCGGTCTGAGAGTTATTGACTTTTTCGTTTCAGGGGCCCGGTTGGTTTTTAAGTCAAATCCAACAAGACCGCACTCCAAATGTGACCAAACCTCAGGAGGAGTAATCCAAAAGTTCCGTCTCACTAAGAGGAATCCAACAATGTCGACGACACGTCAATCGGACGTCCGAAGCTCAAGTTATAAGTGTTTCCGCTCCGAGGGCCCGGTTTGTTTCGTGTTCGAACCAACCTATCCATACCAAAAGTTCATCAAAACATTGAGTGCAATATACCTAAAATACCGCCTCAATCTAAGGATTTCATCTCAACTGATGGTGCGTCGATCCGAGGTTTGTAGTCCATGATATGAGCAAAAGAACGAACATGTCCGGTTTTAGGGGGTTTCGGGCCTGGACTGACCCGGCCCGAACCGGGTCGACTCAACCCGGGTCCGTGTCTGGCCGATTAGTGTGCAGACTGGCCTGGGCAGCCGGTCCGACCGGGGCGACCTGTTGGCTTGGCGCGACACGCCCCGTACGGCTAGCTCTGTGTTGGCCGATCCGTTGCAGGAAGGGGGGGCGACTGCCCACCTTGATTGAAAGAAATCCCCCCCCCCCACGTGGGGGGCCATCCTTTTCCAGCCGCGGGTTACGACCCCCAGACTTCTTGAAACCGGCCGGCTTGGCCGGTCGGTGAGTCACAGCGAGACCCCCCGTGGGTCCCACCCACCTTGCTTCGGCGGCCGGTGGTTCTGGCCGCCGCTCCCCACACCACCGCGGCCATAGGCTGCTACCTTGTCCAACTGGTGCAGCGTGACAGCTCCACGCCCCTCTGGAACCCCCCCCCCCCCCCGGCCGCAGCCTCTTCGTAGTTCTCCGGCACAGCGCGGTGGCACCGCGGTTTTGTTTTCCCTCAACGGCGCGGTGCGACAGCGCCGCGCTTCTTGGCCCGTTATTCATTGTTTCTGTGCGGTGTCGTTGCACCGCGCTACCTTTAATTGTGCCGCACAAAACACAACATCAAAGGGGGGGAGGGTCGGCCATGTTCGTGCGGTTCGACCTCCTCCCATTAATCTGATAACAAGCAGCTTAGGAATTAGACGTTTGGGCGGCAACAAATATTCATGAACCAAAATCAATCCCTCACCTGAAGGTGTTGTCGAACGAAGGATCATCGCGGGAAAAGGACATCGAATAAGACAATGTCGCGGAAGGAGGATCATCGGCGTCGTGGAGAAGAGGATTGTCGGTGTCGTGGTACACGTCGTCGTGTCGTCGATCTCTGAGGAATTAGCGTTCTTCATCGTCCTTCGCTGGAGGTCGGTGTTCTTCGTCGGTTTCGGTGCGTTCCTCGCATTCTTCAAGGAGGAAGATGAGGATTCCAATGCTTGAGAAATTCCTCTCTAATCTTCTCGCACAATGGAACCACCCTTAAATAAATATAACTTTGTCTTATGTAATTAACACATGCAAGCCAACATTCAATTCGAAATTCAAAATGAATTAAAGAATTGATTATATTGAATAACTTAAATCAATTCATTAATTAAGAGAGTTGACTTGGTATTTAAAAGGGGCGTGGGTGAGTTACATATTAAATGAACCAGAGGGAGGTCAAAAGGGATTTGAAGGGGTGGGGCGCGTGTGGGCCCCACCTCACTAATATCCTACCTTGTGGAGTTAGGATATTAGTGGGTCCCACCCCAACCACCAAGCATATGTTTAAACTACCTAGAATAGAAATAAAATTTGTAGCACAATATTTTATTCGATTCTTTAGTTAACCCATTTAATTAATAACCTCACCCGAGCAAACACAACTCCGGAAAAGGTGCTCTTAAGCAATTATCGGCACTGCGGTTTCATCGGCGCCCTCAGATTTCGATTCCGAGCACCAGTTAAAAATTTAGGAAGACCCACTCGTTCGTTTATTGAACGTTCCCATGCTAAAATTTGGAAAATGATTCTGGGCACACCGGGCCTCAGAATCAGGTGCCGTCAGAAACTGCATTCTTATAAAATCCCAAATAAAATTAAAAAAAAATTCCCTAGAATTTTACAGGTCATTAAAATTATATACCCCACCCACACTCCCCTCTTATCTTCACTACTTTTTGGTCTAGTTCCTTGCCTAAATAATGTTCAAATCAATCCCCAGGCTCTTCAAACACATCAATAAGACATTGGTATCCTCAAAAGACCAAATCCTATCCCTTTAAGAGGCTCTCAAAGAATATTAATTCAAGAGGTAAATTTCATATTTCAATTAATTTACTTTCATTTCGAGTCCCCTTGTTTTATTTTATATATTTACCACTCCACATAAATTTTTTAAGAAAAACAGATTAACCTATATGTAAGGTAATTTTTTTTGATAATTGAATAACTTTTTATCATCTCTTTTTACCCTTATTGTGTATTAGTAGTAAAAAGACTCTCAAATATGAGTTAATTTACCACATTCAAGGATGATGGGTTTTCAATTTCCATTACTGTATTCAATTCGGGTCATGAAACCATTATTATCCTTGAAAAAGACTGTAATATATGTATTATATTTTATCTATTATAATGGAAAAATTGTGTACTCATGTGTTTTCTCTATAAATCCAAATGTGTTCAGTGTGATGAAAACAAGCCAATTAACACAAAAGGTTATCTCTGAAGTTTTACATAATAATTCATATTTACTCATAGTAACCAAAATAAATTTACAACCATGTAACCATATGGATGTTTAAAATTAAAATTTAACTCCAATTATATAAATCCAAATTCTTTTTACATGACTATCCAGTCATGCATATTAGTAAACCGGGCATGAAACAAATGAATCCGGACAAAGAAATTGAACCTCATAACCAATCAAAAAGGTTATGAAAGAACTAAAAAAGGTTATACAAAATCAATTACCTATAAAATTAGTTATGTAATTATTAATTATTTAATGTAATTTTATTATTCAGGTCATTAATATCATGTTGAGAACACCATCACACATAAGGCAAGGTATTATTCCCGAACCTCCAATACTCCTCTGGGTTATTCTTGGAATCATTTTACCCAAATGAAATCCGATTTTATATTTATGTATATATTTTAAGTTTTTTTATGTTTCCAAACTAATGTATCAATATCCATTAATACTTATCTTTTGAGGATATACATGTTTTTTGGGATTCCCTCCTCAAAACATCATGATAACCAAACCCATTTTATATAAAATTCATGATTTCTTACCCAATTTTAGTTACACTATACGATCAATTTTTAAGAATACATTATATTTATAAAAGAAAAGTTTTTATCATGAAACCCCACTTTTTTCAAATCTTGTTTTATATAAAATATTGTTTTCGTTTTCTATTTTAAATGATATTGGATATTCTCATTAGACCACAATAAAATGTTTTAAATTTAATGTTCTGTAAAAACACTTTTACTTGTTATCACTAAAAGCTGGCACGAAATATTATAATATATGACTATTATACCCTATGAATTTCTATTCCTGATGTAATTCATTATTTTCAAGGACACTTGTATGACACTATCATTAAATTATGCTTTATGTCTTGATTATGATACCCATTTCTTTCCATGGGTTTCTTTATGTTTATGTATGATTAATTATGTAAGATTACATATGTCAAAATCATATTCATGATCATGTTGTGATGGGTTCACCCAGATAGTGATCCACTGTATTGGGTAATGTTGAGTCTTATGAGACTTTATGTGCAACTGTCTTAGCAGTTAGCCTTGACTCGTGGTACCTTGAACAATAGTCTTGGTGGTAAACCTTTACTTTTTCTCCACTATGGGAAATGAGGCTTGAATCATGATAAACCCAAGTTTTATGTTGCTGCATCATTATAATGATTTCATGTTTATAAGACCCAATTTTTATATGTTATGGTTCCATTTGTTCCATGTATATTTTATATCATTATGTTATGCCCTATAACCCATGTTCTAAATATTTATTTCTCATGTTTATTCCCTTGATAGAATTTTTAGTTAACCACTTTGTTCATATTATCCCAATGTTATCCTATACAGTTGTATGAGCACAATGGGTGTTAGGAGCTCATTATATATATTAAATAAAAATCCATTTTTATGTTGATTGAATATATACCTATCCCAAACACAAGACATTATGATCCCTTCTTTTAATTTGAATTTTAATTTTTCATGAAATCATGTAATGATTTATTTAAAATGATAGGGACACTATTCAGAAGGTGAATGTTTTATTAAACCCTACATCATCTATGATGTGAAATTCCCATTATTTCATTCCATCCTCATCCCCAAAAATAAAAATAATGGTTTTGGTAGGGACTTTTTTAACTATAGATACCATAATATGCATTTTGTAATGGGATATTTACCATTGGCAATCATAGAAGTCATGATAGATGAAACAAATATATTATGATCCACTTCCATCATTGATTGGTAATCAATATGGAAATAGATCACGATGGAACCCAAATATGATGAAAACACCATCTTCTGAGACCCGTAAGGGATCCTTTACTACCAGATCATTCCCATTGTGTAAATGAATGATGTAGCCACACATCACCGCGCCATGAATAATACCACGAATCAATTTTTAGTAAGGATAAAAATGTGTTCTGTCAATGTATAGGTTGTTAAATCCTGATAACTAAATTTTCATTTAATTGAAATTTGGACAATCATTTAAAAAATTTGACATTACAGTCTGATGATGATTCCGCTAAATTTCACTTTTAGGGTAATGTTAGAAACATTCCTTGGATCTATGGTATGCCTCAATGACATAGTTTTTCACCTAGCAAATACTAGTTATATTTTCATCATTTCTCCACCATAAAAGCTCAATGAGTTGAGGAGACTCTATGTATGCCTCACCTATATTTGGACATTCATAGTCGAGATGGCTAGAAGAGGTCTCCCCTTCAAAAGTCTATTGAAGATGGGAATCAAAATTTAGTGGGGTAATGACTTCCAAAAAGAATTCAAATGCTTAAAGCAGTACATAATACACCGATGGGTTCTGAGTTCTCTAATAGCATTATGAACACTAATTTTACATTTCTTCAGCATGGAATTCTCAATGGGTGCCCTCATAAACCAGATTATTGTTATGAGGTGTGACTATAGACTTTACTAAGCCATATAAATGATACTAGGTACTGAGACCATATACAATTATGTCTAAAATAATTACCATGAACTATCATCATAGAGAAAATTATGAGGCATTAATTTGGCACCATGAATTCCATTTTTTCTCTTTTAATAATCCACTGAATTATGTCCATGGATGCCCTATGTTGATTGGGGTCATATAATATGTGTGGAATAGATTTAGCAATATGCCATCTAATTCATGTCGTTGAACTCTGTGAATGGAAAATCCCAGGATAATTTCCTCACAGAACATCCACCCCTGTAAAATACACATGAAAACATTGAGCTTCTAGATGATGAGGTATTCAATTCCCATAATACACAATGAACGTTGGTGTTATATTTTTATGGTTCCTTCTATAACCTTGACTGCATATGGATGGATAATTAGATGCTCGGTCAAGGTGGTCTATGGAATATGTTTGTCTCTATAGAAAATGAATCACTCCCTTAAAATTCTCAGTGTCCTATGGTTACAAAAATAATGAGGCTAAATATCAAGAATTCACTATTGTGCTGGAACTATCACAAATACTACACATATCATACCTAAACATTAACAGGGTGTCGATGTTGTTGATATAGTAGATCATTGGATAATATTGCACTTGAAAATAATAATTGGACCCCCTCACTAGCTATGTCAAGGGGTTGATGAAACTGTTCTGTTTTTTCCCACATTGCATAAAGTTCATTGATCATAGAATTCTCATGCCTATTAATTGGATAATACAGCTACCATCCTAGCCAATACAAATCAGGAGGAAGAATTTTTTTTCACGTATCGAAGAATGGATTCAGTGATCATAGTATGCGATGTGGAAGAAATTATTGAGGTAAGCACCACCCTAGAGTTTATTGAACGAGTAACCACCCATGGATTGATGAATCCATTCATCAGTTATCTCTAGAAAAGGGTTCTCTTTGTAGAATATTCCATAAGGGAACATAATCAACTTCGAAAAGTAAATTTGACTATGTAGAATACATTAATTAAAATAAATAACTCTATAAATGAGGATTTTAAGGAAATATCCTTTAATTAATAATAGAAGGAAACAGACTAGTTGACTTGGATGATGTCCATGATGGCTCTTGAAATTCCAAAAAATCAGGGACTAGTATATCCAACTAAATTAGGAGGTTGGGATACTACTGGAAAAAATGATATTGGACTACCTGTAATTCACCATGTAATGGAATTTTTAATAGACACAAGGAAATATTATCCATAAACCCCTAGAATTATTTCGTAAATCAATATATTAAAATTCATTTTTTGTTTGGGGGATGGACATTTTAGGGTATACCCCCATGTATAGCTAATTAGTTCAAGTACATCCATGCGGCTATAAAATTAATTTCTAAATGGGGTGACACAATGTCCCTCATGGAATTAATGATTTATAATATCATAAAATTCATAAAATCTAATATCATCAACATTTTTTTTGGTCCCGTACATGATATTGATAAAAATGACACTAATTTATTTTCCACAATCCTGAAGAAAATGTACTAGGATTACAATATTGTGTCTAATAACTCATAACACAATCATGAATCAGAAAAAATGGATAGATATTGTCCTTTACTATGACAATATCAAACATACTCTATAACAATATGAACAAGGATAATAATATTGTCCAAACAATATCCTCCACATTTTAAGGGCCTATTGTTCCACCATGCATATTTCCACCTAGTAAATTCCAAATTTGTTGTTGTCCGGTACTATGGATGTCTTACCCATATAATTTGAGGTACAATCACTTTGAATAGTTATTTCCATATAGATATTGTTGATGAAAATTTTAAAAAGTGGATGGACAAGTTGGATTGAATAGATGAGAATTGATTGTGCACATTACACAACTTGGTGGTCCATTATAATCATATAGTATGACCCTTTAATTAAATTTCTCCATTGTTCATTTATTTAGGGACCAATGGTATAGGCTCTCATTACCCCAACAATACCGTGAATGAAGAACCTGAATCTCAATCCCAAGAGAGAAAAACCATATGTAATATGCAGTGTTTAACATAATTGTTCCAATTCATTTCCCACCATGGAGTGGAAGTGTGTCACACAATCAACTAATGACATATTTATCAAGAAATAATTTGCATGACTCTCACAAAAAAGGAATCAAAATCAGAGTAAGACACATCATCATCCTAACCAAAACACGTGAAATTTTGAAGAGTTCATCCTAACCACATGAAATTAAACACTACAATGCTCTTCCATACAACATGACATTAATCTTTATAGAGATCATCCTTTCCACATGATGTTAAACAACATTAATACTCATGAAATACTTACTACTTGATTCCGATGAACATACGATACATAGTGACATGAAAGCCACTATTCTCGGTCCCATCAACATGATTACATCCATGACGTGATGGGTATTCCTATTTTTTTATCTCATGACATAAACTCCATTGAAAATTTCCTTACTACAAAAAATAAAACTACACTGAACTATGACATCCAACTTCATTCACGTCAAGTAATCGTGGTCCCAAATGCATGATGTTAAACTACAGAATTCTATAGAACTATGTAAGGCTTGACTGTAAATTTTAGTGTGATATGTTGGGACATATCAATCCTTTATTTGGATACATCCATCACACAATACAAAAAACTCATGTAGTGCCCCCGACATCCACTACATTATGTGGGAAACCCTTTCTATTTCTGGTTTCTCACACATATCATGTTTTACATGATCTTATAAACAACTGTAAAGGCCTTCCCCTCCCAATTAACGCTTGAATGTACATGATAGGTCCACACGGTCTTGAATTAAATATCGGAAAAGGTCAATAGTGAGTCCTTGATGCATCACCTTAAACTGCATGGTCAATGTTTATGTCATTAAACATAAATAAAGACTAATATGAAAAAATAGATTTGATATGATTCTCACTTTCATGAGATGTATGAAATTCCCAAACATCAATTTTTTCACCAACTGCAGCATCACTAGTTTTCTCATTTCATCTCATCCTCATTATTTCATCAAAAAATTAATCTATAAGGTTATCGATGATCTTTGGGTGGCATGATTCCAGATATCATAGGATATCTAATGATTTATGGATCACTAATCCAGAATCCAAGTACAAAAATAATTGAAAAAAATTATGCTTCACTATATGAGCCAAACCTATGATGAGAGAGTTTTTCATTCAAGAACTACATGAAAATTTATTTCTACCCCCCATGGATATACAGAAAAACTTATATTTCCAACTCCAGGCCCAATCACAAGAGATAACTACAAGGATATCCCCTCCATGTTTATGGTCTATACCTGTGTGGGAAACTCCCTTCAAATCTATGGGATACATAGTGAATCCCGAAATTCAATTCATAGACCCAACTATAATAACACCATTTCATATCGGGGGATCTACGTCCACTGCACATGACTTAAAATTTCACAGATCATTAGAACTACTTGATGTTTGATTATCACAATAAGTATATTCATAGTGTTTCCTGAACATCCACCATTGGGACCAACAAAAACATTTCCATACATCCATGTTAGTTGTACCATATTTATCTTAGGACATTAAACATCTTGGGATTATGTCCTTAACACCTAAAATTAAATTGCATGGCGAATGTCTTGGTCCCATGACATTAATAATATATAACAAATATATTCTTTAATATTATGATAAACTAAATATCTAATTTCCTTATCGTATTATTCTATACTTCATGGACATCGTTTCCAATACATGATGATAAACTATGCATGCCATCAAACAATTTTCATTTCTACTCAAGGGACGATAGGAGCCTTACCTCAGTTGACTAGAGTGCATGGTTCTTATTAAATCGTATAAATGAAAATAAATTAATATACCACACTTCATATCCGGATAATATTAGTTCACATCAAACCATTCACATCAATTTAAAATGAAAAAAAGATCTCTCTATTGGCCATTCTATTGACACCGAAGGGATTTTGACCTGAAAATCTGTGACATCGTAGTCCTATACAAAGGGCCTTCTAATTGTTTTGATTATGATGTCAACAAGGAGGAACTGAATAACATAGGGTGTTTCAGTACATATCTAATATGAATGTTCTGTATCATTACCCATGATCGGTGGATCTCATGAAATGATTTACAACATTTCAATCCCCTTCTCGGAAGGATAATTGAGTACCAAGGACCCGAGGTATTCTAATCAGGATACTGTTTTCCATCTGCCACATTATTTCTACATGAGTAGAAATCATAAATTTCTTATATTTTGTTCAATGATATATGACCATTATATAAATCCTATAATGGTATAATTTAATTTCCTTAAACTACTAGAAAAAGAGTAACACAACATCTTAGGTTCAAATCTCATAAAGAGATGACTGTGGAAAAGTCAAGCCATCGCCCACTAAACTCTTCATATAAAGCATTTATGAATGTTTTACAGAGCAAGTAATTAATTCATAAACCTCATAGGGTTCCCTCTATGGATATATTAACAACCATGCTATACTTTTTGGATCATTTTCACTGAATAAAATTAGGGTAATGGTTTTTCAAATATCCTTGTTGTGAGAATATATTCACTAGGTGGTGACATAAATTTTAGGGCTCTAGAACCCGTAATAACTATTAAATTAATCATAAACCAACTTCATGACATTTAATCCTGATCAAATGAACCCTCTTTATAATAATCTTGTAATTGGGAATCGCCCTTCGGAATTGACCACCTGATTCTTGGATGACCACCATAAATCTAGGAGTTATCATCATATCCTAGTGGGATAGTATAGGATTTATTGACATATACCCATCAGATTTACATTTATCATGGATAACTCAAATATTCATGGGACATGATTTATTATTACCATAACCACACTATTCAATTGGATTCTAGATCCTTGACATTATGTCACCTATTTTTTTAACCTTTCTCAAGGCTGGAAGGTGACACTCCATTAACGAATGTTTCGATGTAATGTGTGTTGTTATTCAAAACAATAATCCATATAGATATAGATTCTTATTAAGAGAAATAATTCTCTTTGGTTTTGGATTCCTTCCTATATAGGATTCCTTCCATATGCCACTTCATCATCTAGACCATTGTGTCTTCATAACTCATTCGTAACCCTTGGAGATATGTGGTGATCATGTTTTCATGGACATGAATTTGATGCACAATGGATTTAAACCACCAAATAGAGGCATATATTCCTTAAAATATTAGAAATTCTTATCCTTTGTAGCCTCAATAATACCAAGGAAGAATTTAACATCTTACAGTTTTACGGGGCATACTCGAAATAACTATCCTATGACATATCTACATACTCATGATTCTGAGTAATGATTTATATCATCCACATGCAAAAAATCTAGGAAGACATATTATCTATATAATTTCTCCCCCGAAAAATATTTCCTTCCATAAATTATCTATAACCCCTAGAGAAGAGCGGGATATTATTTTCATGGCCATGAAATTCATGCATAATGTATTAAATCCAATAAATAAATGTGTATCCTCCTTGAATGAAATGAGCTCCAATCCTAGAAATCCCTGATTATACAATGGTAAATCTCAGCACCCCATGGTGCATTGAGTCATTATGGGATGCCAAGCCCCATAATATATATGGTCTATGGTAAAATACCATAAATTTTAGCAACAAAAAGGTACTTGAAAAAATTCCCAAAACTGAATTGATGATAGGTCCAAGAAATGAAAAACTAAACTGTAGTGATTAAAAGTTCAATGCTAAATGACCCTAAACATCATCGATGAAAAGTACGATATAAAAGACAATTAGTTGAAAAAATTAATGGATCAAGTTAAATCACGATAAACTATAGCAATGATGGGTGTATGTTAAAATAACTTAAACTAAACATATGAAAATATTAATGATAAATAAACATAAAATAAATGGAAGATAGGTCAAAGATAAAAGACCTTAAACTATAGCGATGAATGATTAAATCTAAATGGCACAAAATGATTGGGATTCATGGTCCAAGGAAATGACAATAAACTTTAGGGATGAAAGGTCCGCACAAAATTACCCTAACCTATACGGATGAAATGTCCAAGATGAAATACCCTAATCTATGGAGATAAATGGTCCAAACTAAAAGATCTATTAATGCAATGATGAAAATATCAATGAAATAATAACATAATGTATTGTACAAAAGTAATTTAGTCTAAAATAGATTTTAAGGCCCATTATAAGGCCTTGATAGTACCATTATGCTCTACCCATTAATGTGGGCTTCAATAAAGAATACAATTCTCCCTCGAGGTCATGTATTCAACCTAACCAAACTTTGTAAAGTCATGTAATTTCCTGATATCAAGGAAAAATAATCATGGATGGGTCTCAATTTAATTATCATTCACAAGAATATATCAGTGGGAATCAGTCAGAATTTCAATATTCGACTATCAAAATATGTGTTTATTTGTTTTAATTTAAAGGATTTGTATCCTTGGGAGATCCTATATTTATAGAGAAATTATTTGTTATGAATTTCCAAAATGAAATGAAATTGTAAAGAAAATAGAAAATTTCTAAATAACCATTTATATTTTGAAAAACTGGGATTGAATATCTACTATTTGGAGTCACTGAAAAGTATTTATCAAAATGTGGTGCACTACAATGGTGTAACAATGAAAAAGTTGATCAATATCACTCACAATGTCGGAAATTGTTGGTTGAAAAAAATTGATAGAATTATAGAGATCTGATATCCTCACATCTTCTACTTATGGTCTGGGATGAAGAGTCTTGACCAATGTAGTTATTTCACTGATCCAACGCTAATTAGAAGCCAAAGATGATGGTGATGGAGAATGACCAAACTTCAAATGAGTATGATATCCACAAATATCTATATCTTCATGATCAATGAATAAATTTAATATTGCAGTTCTTATATTAGTTGTTGGCCCTTCATTAGTGCCTTTGACGTCTCCCTCATTTTCCTAGAAAAGGGAGCCTCATCCACATGGTCATGAAGATCATTATCCTTCGTATCCAGATCTCACTGAGTAAATTATTTTTTATAATTTCATATAGATGTTAACCATAATAATTAGTAGCCCTTATGTCTTGAAATTATTGGTGAAGATGTAACATCCCTAGTAAGTAATGAATAATATATATTTTTATCTATGCATATTAATTGATTATATAGTGTTTTAGAGGCTCAAAATTAAAATAAATCCAATCTTAAGCATGGAATACCTTAATATTTTTAAAAGATTGTTTTACTGAATTTTAAGGGAAAACCATTTTAAATCTATCTTTTGACAATTTTATAAGCTATGTTTTTCAAAATAAACTTATTCTTTATTATTGGGACATCAAAAATTACTTTTTGTGAATTTTTGGTATTTTTTCGATAAAGTTCATTTTTAATGAATAGTGAAAAATGTAGTATTTTAATTCAAAAACTCTTTTTAATATAATTTATTTATATGATGAAATTATATTTTTAATTGGTTTTGAAGTGAAATAAGAATATATTTTTACCATTTTATCCAATGGTTGTCATTGGAATCAATTTCACTTTGAAATTGGACTTAAACTAGTGTCAATCTTTTGATACATATTGTTTCATAAAAACACGCTATTTGTCATGACAGCGGGAATTAGTTATTATATTAATTAATGAAACTTACATGTTTTTAATTTTGTAAAATAGGCATCATTTTTGAATTCGGAATATCAAATATAGCTTCGGGTGATGTTTTGGAATTTTTCTGAAAAACTTCAATTTTTGATGAATAGTGAAACCACTAAGTGGTAGTTAAAGAAAATAATTTTTCGTTTAAATGAAACTTTGAAACTTCTGTGATTTGATTTTCATAAATCCTACATACATGGTTGTCACTAAGAAGTAAAATTTGGTTCAATGAGATTAAAATAATTTTTTGGTGATTAGTATCTTTTAAGTTCTTAATCACGATTAGAGGTAATTAGTGTAGTTTAAGGTAAAAATACAGTTTTAATAATATGATATGAGCTTGAAACATTTCCTACCCTCATTTTATGATCCATGGGCGACCCATACAATCCATGGGTCAACTTGGGGACCCCATGGAGCCACTTTGGTTGGGAAATGACATAAATAACTTTTTATTTAATGTTAAAGTAAAAATGACACAAACAATAAATGTTTTACTAAAAAATATTTTACATTGGGTTATTGAAGTCATATTTTTTATTATAAATAGTAATTGGAAAGATAATAAGATTTACAACATCATAGTATTTTTCTTATAATTTTTATACTTTAAATAAATTAAATTATTTATGACATCATGATGATGCAGCGATTACCTCATTAATAAAGGATTTAAATAAAATGAAATGATAATGTAAAATCTATGAACTACACATGTCCAAAACCTATTTGATGGGAGGATTTAGAACCCCTATCACCATACCCTATAATTATATCAATGTGGGACCTTTGGAATCTGAAACTCATTTTAAAATAAAGTAACATTTCTTTACATTCCAAGGGTGCCCCTCCTCTCCTCTTATAAAAGGCCCCCCACCTCTACCTCCTTACCCACACTTCCAAAGCCTTTGGCTCGGCCTACCCCTGCCCATTTTGTCTCTCCACATCCCTCTCATACTATTTGAAGCATCAATTTTGGCATAAGTTATCCCAAGGAGGCCTTTGAGCTCAAACCAAAGGGAGTATCCCGATTTTAAGGTAATGTCTTCACTTGAGTCCTTTTGTTTTATTTTGCTTCTCCAACCCCCTAAACTCTTTTTATTCATTTATTTTGTAACAACTCCAGTATCTTCAATATACCAGAATGTTGTTATAAGAAGGATTCGAGATACACTTACACACACCTACATCTAATGGTTAAAGGACATACTGTTTCCGTGGATGGTGAATTTATGCCTCCCGAAACGATGATTGTTCAACATTATTTTAACACCTTCAAAGGTGGCCATTAAGATGTCAATATATTTATATATGATATATAATATGTTTATGTTTTCCTTAAACTTCTGTATTTTTCATTTTGGGCATACCTTTATGGTTTCCATTATGGGTAAACGCGATATCATCATTTAAGGAAGTGCGGACTACCGCCCCCTCAAAGTGATTTGATTCGTTAAATACCATATGTGGGACATATAAAGGATGGAACTATGATATTATATATGATATTATACTGGAATTATAATATACCTTTATATAATTATGATTCCATTCTATAAAATATGAAATAGAAATGAAAATAGCGTTCATGCGTACGTACGGCTTACCGTCTCCCTGAACGGTGCATTTCATTTCATACCTCTAAATGATTATGTAATATTATAAATGAAAGTATATATGGGATATATATGATATATACATCGTGATTATAATTCTGGATATAATGGATAAATGAACAACTTGTAATTATAAAGGGTTTATTTTTGACTCAAGTACCAATGATTGTTAAAACGACCGTTATAAACTTAAATAATTACATAGTGTTCATGACATGGAAATAAGTGATATAAAAGGAATAATGAACTTGAAAAAGGTTCTTAAACAAGTAGAAATTAACTCATGTTTATTATTCAGGAGATTAAAGAACGACCGAGTCAAGTCGGACCCGAGGTATGCGACTTCGTCTCAATCTCCTTTCATTGATGAATATATTGTTTTATACACAACCTTCTTTTATACGGTGTGTAAACCCCTTTGACTTTTATTTTTAATCAAACGGAATGTTTTTTATACGAAGCGTTTACTAAACGACAAAAGGGAATGTTTTTGTCTTACATAAGAGAAGACAATGGCTTCTCCGCTGCTATGACCATTATTTGATTTTCGGCTTCCTCTACAAGCCATACTTTTTTAAAAAGTAAAATAAATACCATGTTTTACTTTTCTTTAATTTTGGTATTGAAAATGGCTTTCCAAATGTTTTTATATCAATGTGTTGTATTGATATCTTGTGATTGAAAGGTGGAAATTTTATGTTTCCTTTATGCATGTTTTATGTGATACGATTATGTTGAGGTTCTTGGGCATTATTATGAAGACGGGTGGTTCCGTGATAGACTAAGGGCGGGTGAGCCCGATATAGCTCTCCAATGCATTGGGTAATGCGAAGGAGTGAAACGTTAAGGTTTCTCCGAATATATTTAGGGAATATACTTTTATGGGTATTCCAAACGTAACCAAGAGGGTTACTCCCTACGTAAGAAAGTTATGAATGCCTCAAGTTACCTTTATGTCTTATGATTTCTATAATTTATTCATGATTTGATGAGGTATGTTAAAGTGCTAATTTTTATGGGTAAATTATGATTTCATTCTTATGTATATATGTACCCATGTTTCCTTTCCGTATTTTTATATCCCTTACTGAGCTTTTTATGCTCATCCTATGTTTTTTTGAAAAGTTTTTTATAGGTCAAGAGAAAGGTACATGATATGATGATAGTGTCAAGGAAGTGTCAAGAAAGAATCCATGTTTTATTTTAAATATGTTTCCATTGATGGGAAAGAAGAATACTCTCATTATGTAACCACTTTGTTTATATGTGGAATGTAATGAAAGTTTTATGATCTAATTATCTAAAACTCTAAACCCGAAAAGATCCTCAATGTGTAATCTTGTAATAACTCAAGATTAAGTAAGGTTTAAGGATGGGGCCTTATAGTTGGTATCAGAGGTAGGGTTTGATTACTTTAGGAGTTAGAATTATATTAAATGATTATCCAAAAATATTTTTTTATGGTCAAATTGAAGTGATATAGTATTTGAAGATTACCATGTTGCTTTATCTAAGACATGTTTGTTCAGAATGGTTTTCCGCAGAGGAAAAAGGGAAGCAGTGCTAGGAAGGCATACAGAAGGAAATAACCTTCTGAATCAGCATCCTGAGATGGTCGGAATTGGAACTGAACAGTTTGTTGTAGTAATGGAGCAGTTGACTGAAGCGATAAATGGTGGTGGTATCCATGCACGAGATCTGCCAGATCAACCACAGAAGAACATGTCAGTGGTGGAACATTTCATGAGGAAACATCCCCCATCATTCATAGGGTCATCTAACCCTGTGCTAGCTGAAGGGTGGATTAAAGCACTGGAGATGATTTTAGATGTTATGGGGTTTTTAGACAATCAAAAGGTTAGTCTTGTTGTTTACCATTTGGAGGGTGAGGTAGATCAGTGGTGGTCTATGGTTAATAATATCAGGGACGCCGATGAGATTGATTCTCTTGACTGGGATGAATTCAAGGGTATGTTTCTTGAGAAGTATTTTCCTAAGGCTATTCGGCATAGGAGGGAAAATCAATTCTTGGAATTTCGGCAAGAGGAAGACACAGTGGCTACCTATGAAGAAAGGTTCACTTGATTGGAAAGGTATGCTCCAAATTTTATCCGAGACCTTGATAGTAAAATCAATCGTTTTTACTCAAGATTAAAGCCAAAATAACAAAGGGAATTAGCTTCTCGTGAGATTAAAAGTTAAGAAATGATTTTTTGACGTGCTGAGAAGGTGGGAATGGAGTTTACTGATGATCAAGTGTTCTATAACAACCAACAGAAGAAGAGACCGAGGTGGCAGGAGAAAGGTAAGAATTCTTCAAAAAAGTCTGATGGTAAGAAAACTATGTTTCAAGTTTGTGATAAATGTGGCAAAAGGCATGCTGGGGAATGTCTTATGAATTCTGGAAAGTGCTACCGATGTGGTAAGATGGGACATAAGGCTCGTGATTGCACTTAAAAGGATCAAGGTGAAGGTAAGACCAAATTTGATTTACAGTTAGTGAAATGTTATAAGTGCATTGAGATGGGTCACTATGCAAACGAGTGTCCGAAAAAGAGCTTGAGTGATGGGAAGCAGTTAGACTACAAGCGGAAAGGGGTGGTGAAATCCTTTGGAACTACATCAGCAAATGTCGGGCCATCAAATGAAGTTGTATCAGGTACTTTGTTTTTTTTTTAAGATTATGCCAGTGTGCTGTTTGATTCGGCGTCTACACAATCTTTCATCTCTGAAAACTTTTCTAGTAAAATGGGAATACCATATCCATAAATGACTCCTGAACTTTTGGTAAAAACACCTGGGGGAAATGTTGAGGCAAAAAGAATTTATAAGAATCTTCCTATCCTTATCTGTGGAAAGAACCTACTTGAAAACCTTATTGTTCTACCTCTAGTAGAGTTTGATGTTATCCTAGGTATAGATTGGAGATCTATTTACCATGATAAGATTGACTGTATAGCTAAAGAAGATTCTTTTCAGAAATAATTTCAGTTTGTATACAAGAATGAACCCATACTGTTGATAACTTATCAAGAGGCCAAGAAACTTGTAAAATATGGAAATGAATTTTACCTTGCACACATAGTTGAAAACAAGGGAACTAATCAGATTAATGATGTGCCAGTGGTAAATGAGTATCCTGATGTTTTTCCTGATGAGTTGCCTGAAATAATACCAGATCGGGAAGTTGAGTTTACTGTTGACTTAGTTCCTGATGCTAAGCCAATTTCAAAACCCCCTTATCAAATGGCTCAAATTGAACTTTTAGAGTTGAAGGAGCAATTTTGATATTTATTAGAGAAAGGTTTCATCCAACCTATCACATCACTATGGGGTGCTCCTGTTTTATTTGTTAAAAAGAATGATGGTTCAATGAGACTTTGCATTGATTATAGAGCCTTGAATAACATCACTATTAAGAACAAATGTCCTTTTCCTCATATTGATGATTTGTTTGATCAGCTCTAGGGAGCTCAGTAATTTTCAAAGATTGACTTGAGATCGGGGTAGAATCAGCTGAAGGTAAAGGAAGCAGACGTTCTGAAGACTGCGTTTCGTACAAGATATAGCCATTATGAATTTGTAGTAATGCCTTTTGGGCTAACCAATGCACCTGTTGTATTCATGGACATAATGAATAGAATTTTCCATGAGTTATTGGATAAGTTTTTTGTGGTTTTCATTGATGATATTTTGGAGTTTTCTAAAAGTAAAGAGGAGCATGAAAGACATTTAAGGGTTATCTTGAAAACCTTAAAAGAAAAGAAATTGTATGGGAAATTCAACAAATGTGAGTTTTGGTTGCAAAAATTGCTTTCCTTGGTGACATTGTTTCTAAAGATGGGATAACTGTTGATCCTGCAAAAACAAAAGTTGTGGAAGACTGTCCAATACCCACAAATGTTACTGAGATTCGTTGCTTCCTTGGTTTGGCAGGTTATTACCGAAGGTTTGTTAGAAATTTTTCACGGTTATCTAGTCCAATGACTAAGCTAACTCGGAAGGGTGTTATGTTTATCTGGACAAAAGAATGTGATGATTGTTTTCAGGAATTAAAAAGAAGATTGGTGAAAGCTTCAGTTTTGGCACTACCTTCCAGGAATGGTGAGTTTGTTATCTACAGTGGTGCTTCATTGAAAGGACATGGTTGCATCCTAATGCAGAATGATCAGGTAATTGCTTATGCTTCACGACACTTGAAAACTCATGAGGTAAATTACACTACAAATGATTTGGAATTAGCTGCTATTTTTTTTGCTTTAAAAATTTGGAGGCATCATTTGTATGGAGTAAAGTGTGAAATATATACTGATCACAAAAGTTTAAAGTATATATTCACTCAGAAAGAGTTAAACATGAGACAGAGGGTATGGCTGAAATTAATCAAGGATTTTGATTGTACAATTCATTACCATCTGGGAAAAGAAAATAAAGTGGCTGATGCTTTGAGTCGAAAAATCAATGCTCCATTAAAAATGTTGCATTTGGAACATGATCCTTTGGTTAAGGATTTGATGAACTTTGGCATAGATGTTTTTGGCGCAGGATGTTCTTCTGTTTTGTTTTAGGTATCAGTGAGATCATCTCTATCAGATAGAATCAAGGAAACACAGAAGCAAGATAGTGAGTTGTAGAAAAAGGTATAGCTGGTTCAGAAAGGTAAGTTGCATGAATTCAACATTAATAATGATTGTGTTTTGAGATTTGGGAGGAGATTCTGTGTGCCTTGTGATTCACAGTTGAAGAGAGAGTTGTTATGTGAAGCTCATATTTCTCCGTTTTCATTTCATCCTGGAAGTACTAAGATGTACGGAGATCTGCGGGAGTATTACTGGTGGGATGGAATGAATAGAGATATTGCTTATTTTACTATGAAGTGTTTGACATGTCAACTGGTTAAAGTAGAGCGGCAGTTAACAAAAGGGGTGCTTCAGCCTTTACTAGTGCCAGAGTGGAAATGGGAGAATATATCCATGGAATTTGTTGTGGGATTACCGAAGACATCTCGAGGTAATATTGCAATCTGGGTTATTGTTGATCGCTTGACTAAATCTGCTAATTTCCTTGCTATACGAGATACTTTTTCCCCAGATAAACTTTCCCGTTTGTATCTTAAAGAGATAGTCAGGTTACATGGAGTTCCTCTCTCCATTGTAACTGATCGTGATCCCAGGTTCACTTCTAACATTTGGAAAGGCCTTCAGAAGTCGTTGGGTACTGAATTAAATTTTAGTACAACTTTTCATCCTTAATCAGATGGGTAGTCAAAACGAACAATTCAGAACTTGGAGGATATGCTACGAGCTTGTTCGATGGATTAGCAGGGGAGTTGGGACCAACATCTTTCTTTGGTTGAATTTTCATATAATAACAGTTTTCATTGCAGTATACAGATGGCACCATTTGAGGCGTTATATGGGAAGCGGTGTCGAACTACAGCTTTCTAGGATGAAGTGGGTGAAAGGAAGTTGATGGGACCAGAATTGGTAGAAGAGTTGGCAGAAAAAGTTTAGCTGATACAGAAACACATGAGAACATCTCAGAGTAGGCAGAAGAGTTATGCGGACAACAGGAGAAAGGATCTCTCTTTTGAGGTAGGTGATCATGTTTTTCTCAAAGTATCACCATGGAAGAGTGTGATGTGATTTGGTAAGAAAGGAAAACTGAGTCCAAGGGTCATTAGACCATATGAAATTCTAGAGAGAGTTGGATCCGTTGCTTACCGAGTGGCTTTACCTCTGATTTTATCTCAGGTACACAATGTTTTTCATGTTTTGATGCATTTGAAAGTACATGCCAGATCCATTTCATGTTTTGAGTCTAGAGGTAGTTTAGTTGGAAGAGAACCTATCTTTTGAGGAACAACCAGTCCAGATTCTTGACCACATGGAGCAACTGTTATGGAATTAGGTGATTAATCAGGTAAAGGTTTTATGGAAAAACCACATGATGGAAGAGGCAACATGGGAATCTTAAAATGCAATGAGGGATAAGTACCCCCATTTATTCGATAAGTAAATAAATTGTGGGGACACAATTTTCTAAAGGGGGGAAGGATGTAACATACCTAGTAAGTAATGAATAATAGATATTTTTATCTATGCCTATTAATGAATTAGATAGTGTTTTAGAGGCTCAAAATGAAAATAAATCCAATCTTAAGCATGAAATACACTAATATTTTTAAAAGATTGTTTTACTACCTTTTAATGGAAAACCATTTTTAAATCTATCTTTTGACAATTTTATAAGCTATGTTTGTCAAAATAAACATATTCTTTATGATTGGGACATCAAAATTTACTTTGTGTGAATTTTTGGTATTTTTTCTAAAAAGGTCATTTTTTAATGAATAGTGAAAAATGTTGTATTTTAATTCAAAACCTCTTTTTAATATAATTTATTAATACGATTAGATTATCTTTTTAATTGCTTTTGAAGTGAAATTAGAATATATTTTTACCATTTTATCTAATGGTGGTCATTGTAATCAATTTCACTTTGAAATTGGACTTAAACTAGTGTCAATCTTTTGATACATATTATTTCATAAAAACACGCTATTTGTCATGACATCGGGAATTAGTTATTAAATTAATTAATGCAACTTATATGTTTTGAATTTTGTAAAATAGACATCATTTTTGAATTTGAAATATCAAATATAGCTTAGGGTGATGTTTTGGAATTTTTCTGAAAAACTTCAATTTTTGATGAATAGTGAAACCACTAAGTGGTAGTTAAAGAAACTGATTTTTCGTTTAAATGAAACTTTTCCACTTCTGTGATTTGATTTTCAAAAATCCTACATACATGGTTTTCATTAAGAAGTAAAATGTGGTTCAATGGGATTAAAATAATTTTTTGGTGAATAGTAACTTTTAATTTCTTAATCACGATTAGAGGTAATTAGTGTAGTTTAAGGTAAAAATAATGTTTTAATAATATGATATGATCTTGACACATTTCCTACCCTCATTGGATGTGCCATGGCCGACCAATAAAATCCATGGGTCAACTTGGGGACCCCATGGAGCTACTTTGGTTGGGAAATGACATAAATAACTTTTTATTTAATGTTAAAGTAAAAATGACACAAACAAGAGATGTTTTACTAAAACAATTTTTACATGGGGTTATACAAGTCAGATTTTTGATTATAATTAGTCACTGGAAATATAAAAAGATTTAAGATATCATAGTATTTTTTTTATAATTTTTAGAATTTAAATAAATTAAATTATTTATGACATCATGATGATGCAGCGATTACATCATTAATAAAGGATTTAAATAAAATGAAATGATAATGTAAAATCTATGAACTACACATGTCCAAAATCTATTTGATTGGTGGATTTAGAACCCTTATCACCTTACCCTATAATTATATCAATGTGGGACCTTTTGAATCTGAAACTCATTTTAAAATAAAGTATCATTTCTTTACATTCCAAGAGTGCCCCTCCTCTCCTCTTATAAAAGGCCCCCACTTCTACCTCCTTACCCACACTTCCAAAGTCTTTGGCTCGGCCAACCCCTTCCCATTTTGTCTATCCACTTCCCTCTCTTACTCCTTGAATCCTCACTTTGGGTAGAAGTCTTTCCAACGAAGCCTTTGAGCTCAAACCAAAGGGAGTTACCTGATTTTAAGGTAATGTCTTCACTTGAGTCCTTTTGTTTTATTTTTCGTCTCCAACCCCCTAAACTCTTTTTATTTATTTATTTTGTAACAACTACAGTATCTTCAATATACTAGTATGTTGTTATAAGATGGATTCGGGCTACACTTTCACACACCTACATCTAATGGTTAAAGGACATACTGTTTCCGTGGATGGTGAATTTATGCCTCCCGAAACGATGATTGTTCAACATTATTTTAACACCTTCAAAGGTGGACATTAAGATGCCACTATATTTATATAGGATATATAATATGTTTATGTTTTCCTTAAGCTTCTGTATTTTTCATTTTGGGCATACCTTTATGGTTTCCATTATGGGTAAACGCGATATCTTCATTTAAGGAAATGCGGACTACCGCCCCCTCAAAGTGATTTGATTCGTTAAATACCATATATGGGACGTATAAAGGATGGAACTATGATATTATATATGATATTATACTGGAATTATAATATACCTTTATATCATTATGATTCCATTCTATAAAATAAGAAATAGAAATGAATGTAGCGTTCATGCGTACGTACTGCTTACCATCTCCATGAACAGTGCATTTCATTTCTTACCTCTAAATGATTATGTAATATTATAAATGAAAGTATATACTGGATATATATGATATATTTGATATATACATCATGATTATAATTATGGATATAATGTATACATGAAAAACTTGTAATTATAAAGGGTTTATTAATGACTCAAGTACCAATGATCGTTAAAACGACTGTTATTAACTTAAATAATTACATAGTGTTCATGACATGGCAATAAGTGATATAAAAGGAATAATGAACTTGAAAAAGGTTCATAAACAAGTAGAAATTAACTCAAGTTTATTATTCATGAGATTAAAGAACGACCGAGTCAAGTCAGACCCGAGGTATTGGACTTCGTCTCAATCTCCTTTCATTGAGGCATATTTTGTTTTATACACAGCCTTCTTTTATACGGTGTATAAACCCCTTTGAGTTTTACGTTTATTCAAAAGAAATCTTTTTTTATAGGAAGCCTTTATTAAACGTCAAAAGGGAATGTTTTTGTCATACGTATGTGGTGACAATGACTTCTCCGCCGCCGTGACCATTATTTGAGTTTCGGCTTCCTCTACAAGCCATACGTTTTTTAAAAGAAAAATAAATAACATGTTTTACTTTTCATTTATTTTGTTATTGAAAATGGTTTTCATAATGTTTTTATATCAATGTGTTGTATTGATATCTTGTGATTGAAAGGTGGAAATGTTATGTTTCCTTTATGCATGATTTATGTGATACGATTATGTTGAGGTTCTTGGGCATTATTATGTAGACGGGTGGTTCCGTGATAGACTAAGGGCGGGTGAGCCCGATATAGCTCTCCAATGCATTGGGTAAGACAGAGGAGTGAAACATTAAGGTTTTTCTGAAGAGATTTAGGGAATATACTGTGATGGATATTCTAAAGGTAACCAAGAGGGTTACTCCCTACGTAAGAAAGTTATGAATGCCTCAAGTTACCTTTATGTATTATGATTTCTATGATTTATTCATGATTTGATGAGGTATGTTAAAGTGATTATGTTTTATGGGTAAATTATGATTTCATTCTTATGTATATATGTACCCATGTTTCCTTTCAGTATTTTTATATCCCTTACTGATCTTTTTATGCTCATACCAAGTTTTTTTGAAATGTTTTTCACAGGTCAAGAGAAAGGTACATTATATGATGATAGTGTCAAGGAAGTGTCAAGAAAGAATCCATGTTTTATTTTAAATATGTTTCCATTGATGAAAAAGAAGAATACTATCTTTATGTAACCACTCTGTTTATATGTAGAATGTAATGCAAGTTTTATGATCTAATTCTCTAAAACTCTAAACCCGAAAATATCCTCAATGTGTAATCTTGTAATAACTCAAGATTAAGTAAGGTTTAAGGCTGGGGCCTTATAGCTAGTATCAGTGGTCGGTTTAGATAACATTAAGAGTTATAATTCTATTAAATGATTATCGAAAATATTTTTTTTATGGTCAAATTGAAGTGATATAGTATTTGAATTTTACCATGTTGCTTCATCTAAGACATGTTTGTTCAGAATGGTTTTCCACAGAGGAAACAGGGAAGCAGTGCTAGGAAGTCATACAGAAAGAAATAACCTTCTGAATCAGCAACCTGAGATGGTCGGAATTGGAACTGAACAGTTTGTAGCAGTAATGGCGCAGTTGACTCAAGCGATAAATGGTGGTGGTATCCATGCACGTGATCAGCCAGATCAACCACAAAGGAACATGTCAGTTGTGGAACATTTCGTGAGGCAACATCCCCCATCATTTAGAGGGTCATCTTACCCTGTGCTAGCTGAAGGGTGGATTAATGCACTGGAGAATATTTTCGATGTTATGGGGTTTCAGACAATCATAAGGTTAGTCTTGCTATTTACCGTTTGGAGGGTGAGGCAGATCAGTGGTGGTCTATGGTTAAAAATATCAGGGGCGCCGATGAGATTGATGCTCTTGACTGCGATGAATTCAAAGGTATGTTTCTTTAGAAGTATTTTCCTAAGGCTGTTCGACATAGGATGGAAAATCAATTCTTGGATTTGAGGCAAGAGGAAGACTCAGTGGCTACCTATGAAGAAAGTTTCACTCGATTGGCAAGGTATGCTCCAAATTTTATCCTATACCTTGATAGTAAAATCAATCATTTTTACTCAGGATTAAATCCAAAATATCGAAGGGAATTAGCTTCTCGTTAGTTTAAAAGTTATGAAAAGCTTGTTCGATGTTCTGAGAAGGTAGAAATGGAGTTTTTCGATGATCAAGTGTTCTATAACAACCAATAGAAGAAGAGACCGAGGTGGCAGGAGAAAGGTAAGAATTCTTCAAAAAATTCTGATGGTAAGAAAACTAAGTTTCGAGTTTGTGATAAATGTGGCAAAAGGCATGCTGGGGAATGTCTTCTGAATTCTGGAAAGTGCTACCGATGTGGTAAGATGGGACATAAGGCTCTTGATTGCACTGAAAAGGATCAAGTTGAAGGTAAGACCAAATTTGATTTACAGTTAGTGAAATGTTATAAGTGCAATGAGATGGGTCACTATGCAAACGAGTGTCCAACAAAGAGATTGAGTGATGGGAAGCAGTTAGACTACAAGCAGAAAGGGGTGGTGAAATCTTTTTCAACTACATCAGCAGATGTTAGGCCATCAAATGAATTTGTATCATGTACTTTGTTTGTTTTTTCAGATTATGCCTGTGTGTTGTTTGATTCGGGGTCTACACATTCTTTCATCTCTGAAAACGTTTCTAGTATAATGGGAATACCATCTCAAGAAATGACTCCGGAAATTTTGGTAAAAACACCTGGGGGAAATGTTGAGGCAAAAAGAATTTATAAGCATCTTCCTATCCTTATCTGTGGAAAGAACCTACTTGAAAACCTTATTCTTCAACCTCTAGTAGAGTTTGATGTTATCCTGGGAATGGATTGGCTCTCTATTTACCATACTAAGATTGACTGTAGAGCTAAAGAAGTTTCTTTTTAGAAAGACTTTCAGTTTGTGTACAAGAATGAACCCTTACTATTGATAACTTATCAAGAGGCCGAGAAACTTGTAAAATATGGAAATGAATGTTACCTTGCACACATCATTGAAAACAAGGGAACTGTTCAGATTAATGATGTGCCTGTGTTAAATGAGTATCCTGATGTTTTTCCTGATGAGTTGCCTAGAATAATACAAGATCGGGAAGTTGACTTTACTGTTGACTTAGTTCCTGATGCTAATCCAATTTCCAAACACCCTTATAGAATGGCTCAAATTGAACTTTTATTGTTGAAGGAAAAATTGCAAGATTTATTAGAGAAAGGTTTCATTCGACCTATAACATCACCATGCGGTGCTCCTGTTTTATTTGTTAAAAAGAAAGATGGTTTAATGAGACTTTGCATTGATTATAGATCCTTGAATAACATCACTGTTAAGAACAAATATCCTTTTCCTCATATCGATGATTTGTTTGATCAGCTCCAAGGAGCTTAGTATTTCTGAAAGATTGACTTGAGATCGGGGTACCATCAGCTGAAGGTAAAGGAAGCAGACGTTCCGAAGACTGTGTTTCGTACAAGATATGGCCATTATGAATTTGTAGTAATTCCTTTTGGGCTATCCAATGCACCTGCTATATTCATGGACTTAATGAATATAATTTTCCATGAGTTATTGGATAAGTTTGTGGTGGTTTTCATTGATGATATTTTGGTGTATTCTAAAAGTAAAGAGGAGCATGAAAGACATTTAAGGGTTATCTTAGAAACCTTAAAAGAAATGAAATTGTATGGGAAATTCAGAAAATGTGAGTTTTGGTTGCAAAATATTTCTTTCCATGGTCACATTTTTTCTAATGATGGGATAACTGTTGATCCTGTAAAAACAAAAGTTGTGGAAGACTGGCCAAGACCCACAAATGTAACTGAGATTCGTAGATTCCTTGGTTTGGCAGGCTATTACCGAAGTTTTGTTAGAATTTTTTCACGGTTATCCAGTCCAATGACTAAGCTAACTCGGAAGGGTGTTATGTTTATCTGGACAATAGAATGTGATGATTGTTTTCGGGAATTGAAAAGAAGATTGGTGAAAGCTCTAGTTTTGGCACAACCTTCCAGGAATGGTGAGTTTGTTATCTACAGTGATTCTTCATTGAAAGGACTTGGTTGCATCCTAATGCAGACTGATTAGGTAATTGCTTATACTTAACGACAGTTGAAAAATCATGAGGTAAATTACCATACACATGATTTGGAATTAGATTCTATTGTTTTCACTTTAAAAATTTGGAGGCTTTATTTGTATGGAGTAAAGTGTGAAATATATAATGATCACAAAAGTTTAAAGTATATATTCACTCAGAAAGAGTTGCACATGAGACAGAGGAGATGGCTGGAATTAATCAAGGATTATGATTGTATAATTCACTACCATCCGGAAAAAACAAATAATGTGGCTGATGCTTTGAGTTGAAAAAGTAATGCTTCATGAACAATGTTGCATTTGGAACGTGATCCTTTGGTTAAGGATTTGATGAACATTGGTATAGAAGTTTTTGGTGCAGGATGTTCTTCTATTTTGTTTTAGGTATCAGTGAGATCATCTCTATCAGATAGAATCAAGGAAGCACAGAAGCAAGACAGTGAGTTGCAGAAAAAGGTAGAGCTAGTTCAGAAAGGTAAGTTTCCTGAATTCAACATTGATAATGATTGTGTTTTGAGATTTGGGAAGAGATTGTGTGTGCCTTGTGATTCACAGTTGAAGAGAGAGTTGTTATGTGAAGCTCATAGTTCTCTGTTTTCAGTTCATCCTGGCAGTACTAAGATGTACAGAGATCTGCGGGAGTATTAATGGTGGGATGGAATGAAAAGAGATATTGCTGATTTTACTGTGAAATGTTTGTCATGTCAATAGGTTAAAGCAGAGTGGCAGTTACCGAAAGGGCTGCTTCAGCCTTTACCAGTGCCAGAGTGGAAATGGGAGAATATATCCATGGACTTTTTTGTGGGATTACCGAAGATATCTTGAGGTAATAATGCAATATGGGTTATTGTTGATCGCTTGACTAAATCTTCTCATTTCCTTGCTATACGAGATACTTTTTCCCTAGATCAACTTTCCCATTTGTATCTTAAAGAGATAGTTAGGTTACATGGAGTTCCTCTCCCCATTGTATCTGATCGTGATCCCAGGTTCACTTCTATCTTTTGGAAAGGACTTCAGAATTCGTTGGGTACTGAATTAAATTTTAGTACAGCTTTTCATCCTCAATCAAATGGGCAGTCAGAACAAACAATTCAGACCTTGGAGGATATGCTATGAGCTTGTTCGATGGATTATCAGGGAAGTTGGGACCAACATCTTTCTTTGGTTGAATTTTCATATAATAATAGTTTTCATTCCAGTATACAGATGGCATCATTTGAGGCGTTAATGGGAAGTGGTGTCGAACTCCAGCTTTCTAGGATGAAGTGGGTGAAAGGAAGATGATGGGACCAGAATTGGTACAAGAGTTGGCAGAAAAAGTTCAGCTGATATAGAAACACATGAGAACAGCTCAGAGTAGGCAGAAAAGTTATGCGGACAACAGGAGGAAGGATCTCTCTTTTGAGGTAGGTGATCATGTTTTTCTCAAAGTATCACCATGGAAAAGTGTGATAAGATTTGGTAAGAAAGGAAATCTGAGTCCAAGGTTCATTGGACCATATGAAATTCTGGAGAGAGTTGGATCTGTTGCTTACCGAGTGGCTTTACCTCCGAGTTTATCTCAGGTACACAATGTTTTTCATGTTTCGATGCTGAGAAAGTACATGCCAGATCCATTTCATGTTTTGAGTCCAGAGGTAGTTCAGCTGGAAGAGAACCTATCTTATAAGGAACAACCGGTCCATATTCTGGACCACAGGGAGCAAGTGTTACGGAATAAGGTGATTAATCAGGTAAAGGTTTTGTGGAAAACCCACATGATGGAAGAGGCAACATGGGAATCTGAAAATGCAATGAGGGATATGTATCCCCATTTATTCGATAAGTAAATAAATTGCGGGGATGCAATTTTCTAAAGGGGGGAAGGATGTAACATCCCTAGTAAGTAATTAATAATAGATATTTTTACCTATACATATTAATGAATTAGATAGTGTTTTAGAGGTTCAAAATGAAAATACTTCCAATCTTAAGCATGGAATGCACTAATATTTTTAAAAGATTGTTTTACTGCCTTTTAATGGAAAACCATTTTTAAATCTATCTTTTGACAATTTTATAAGCTATGTTTGTCAAAATAAACATATTTTGTATGATTGGGACATCAAAATTTACTTTGTGTGATTTTTTGGTATTTTTCGATAAAGTTCATTTTTTAATGAATAGTGAAAAATGTTGTATTTTAATTAAAAACCTCTTTTTAATATAATTTATTTATATTATTAGATTATCTTTTGAATTGGTTTTGAAGTGAAATTAGAATATATTTTTACCATTTTATCCAATGGTGGTCATTGGAATCAATTTCACTTTGATATTGGACTTAAACTAGTGTCAATGTTTTGATACGTATTGTTTCATAAAAACACGCTATTTGCCATAACAGTGGGAATTAGTTATTAAATTAATTAATGCAACATAAATGTTTTGAATTTTTTAAAATAGACATCAATTTTGAATTCGGAATATCAAACATAGCTTAGGGTGAAGTTTTGGAATTTTTCTGAAAAACATCAATTTTTGATGAATAGTGAAACCACTAAGTGGTAGTAAAAAAACTGATTTTTCGTTTAAATGAAACTTTGCCACTTCTGTGATTTGATTTTAAAAAATCCGACATACATGGTTGTCATTAAGAAGTAAAATGTGGATCAATGAGATAAAAATAATTTTTTTCTGAATAGTAACTTTTAAGTTCTTAATCGCGATTACAGGTAATTAGTGTAGTTTAAGGTAAAAATAATGTTTTAATAATATGATATGAGATTGACACATGTCCTACCCTCATTGGATGTGCCATGGCCGACCAAGAAAATCCATGGGTCAACTTGGGGACCCCATGGAGCGACTTTTGTTGGGAAATGACATAAATAAATTTTTATTTAATGTTAAAGTAAAAATGACACAAACAAGAGATGTTTTACTAAAACAATTTTTACATGGGGTTATACAAGTAAGATTTTTGATTATAAATATTCATTGGAAAGCTAAAGAGATTTAATACATCATATTTTTTTTATAATTTTTAGACATTAAATAAATTAAATTATTTATGACATAATGATGATGCAGCTATTACCTCATTAATAAAGGATTTAAATAAAATGAAATGATAATGTAAAATCTATGAACTACACATGTCCAAAACCTATTTGATGGGTGGATTTAGAATTCTTATCACCTTAAACTCGAATTATATCAATGTGGGACCTTTTAAATCCGATACTCATTTTAAAATAAAGTAACATTTCTTTACTTTCCAAGAGTGCCCCTCCTCTCCTCTTATAAAAGGCCCCCACCTCTACCTCCTTACCCACACATCCAAAGCCTTTGGATCGGCCAACCCCGGCCCATTTTGTATCTCCACTTCCCTCTCTTACTCCTTGAAGCCTCACATTGGGCAGAAGTATTCCCAAGGAAGCCTTTGTGCTCAATCAAAAGGGAGTTACCCGATTTTAAGGTAATGTCTTCACTTGAGTCCTTTTGTTTTATTTTGCTTCTCCAACCCCCTAAAATCTTTTTAGTCATTTCTTTTGTAACAACTCCAGTATCTTCAATATACTAGGATGTTTTTATAATAATTATTCGAGCTACACTTACACACACCGACATCTAATGGTTAAAGGACATACTGTTTCCGTGGATGGTGAATTTATGCCTCCCGAAACGATGATTGTTCAACATTCTTTTAACACCTTCAAAGGTGTCCATTAAGATGTCACTTTATTTATATATGATATATAATATGTTTATGTTTTCATTAATCTTATGTATTTTTCATTTTGGGCATACCTTTATGGTTTTCATTATGGGTAAACGCGATATCTTCATTTAAGGAAGTGCGGACTACCGCCCCCTCAAAGTGATTTGATTCGTTAAATACCATATGTGGGACGTATAAAGGATGGAACTATGATATTATATATGATATTATACTGGAATTATAATATACCTTTATATCATTATGATTCCATTCTATAAAATATGAAATAGAAATGAAAGTAGGGTTAATGCGTACGTACGGCTTACCGTCTCCATGAACGGTGCATTTCATTTCTTACCTCTAAAAGATTATGTAATATTATAAATGCAAGTAAATACTGGATATATATGATATATATGATATATACATCATGATTATAATTCTGGATATAATGGATACATGAACAACTTGTAATTATAAAGGGTTTATTTTTGACTCAAGAACCAATGATTGTTAAAACGACCGTTATTAACTTAAATAATTACATAGTGTTCATGACATGGAAATAAGTTATATAAAAGGAATAATGAACATGAAAAAGGTTCTTAAACATGTAGAAATTAACTCAAGTTTATTATTCAAGATATTAAAGAACGACCGATTCAAGTCGGACCTGAGGTATGAGACTTCGTCTCAATCTCCGTTCATTGAGACATATTTTGTTTTATACACAACCTTCCTTTATATGGTGTATAAACCCCTTTGACTTTTACCTTTATTCAAAAGGAATATTTTTTTATATGAAGTGTTTACTAAATGACAAAAGGGAATATTTTTGTCGTACGTATGCGGCGACAATGACTTCTCCGCCGCCGTGACCATTATTTGAGTTTCGGCTTCCTCTACAAGCCATACTTTTTTTAAAAGAAAAATAAATACCATGTTTTACTTTTCTTTTATTTTGGTATTGAAAATGGTTTTCATATTATTTTTATATCAATGTGTTGTATTGATATCTTGTGATTGAAAGGTGGAAATGTTATGTTTCCTTTATGCATGTTTTATGTGATACGATTATGTTGAGGTTCTTGGGCATTATTATGAAGACGGGTGGTTTCGTGATAGACTAAGGGTGGGTGAGCCCGATATAGCTCTCCAATGCATTGGGTAACATGAAGGAGTGAAATGTTAAGGTTTCTCTGAAGAGATTTAGGGAATATACTGTGATGGGTATTCCAAACCTAACCAAGAGGGTTACTCCCTACATAAGAAAGTTATGAATTCCTCAAGGTACCTTTATGTATTATGATTTCTATGATTTATTCATGATTTGATGAGGTATGTTAAAGTGCTTATGTTTTATGGGTAAATAATGATTTCATTCTTATGTATATATGTACCCATGTTTCCTTTCTGTATTTTTATATCCCTTACTAATCTTTTTTTGCTCATCCCATGTTTTTTTGAAATGTTTTTCACAGGTCAAGAGAAAGGTACATGATATGATGATAGTGTCAAGGAAGTGTCAAGAAAGAATCCATGTTTTATTTTAAATATGTTTCCATTGATGGGAAAGAAGAATATTATCTTTATGTAACCACTTTGTTTATATGTGGAATGTAATGCAAGTTTTATGATCTAATTCTCTAAAACTCTAAACCCGAAAAGATCCTCAATGTGTAATCTTGTAATAACTCAAGATTAAGTAAGGTTTAAGGCTGGGGCCTTATAGTTGGTATCAGTGGTCGGTTTAGATAACTATAGGAGATAGAATTCTATTAAATGATTATCGAAAAATATTTTTTTTATGGTCAAATTGAAGTGATATAGTATTTGAAGATAACCATGTTGCTTCATCTAAGACATGTTTGTTCAGAATGGTTTTCCGCAGAGGAAACAGGGAAGCAGTGCTAGGAAGGCATACAGCAGGAAATAACATTCTGAATCAGCATCCTGATATGGTCGGAATTGGAACTGAACAGTTTTTTGAAGTAATGGCGTAGTTGACTCAAGCGATAAATGGTGGTGGTATCCATGCACGAGATCAGCCTGATCAACCACAGAGGAACATGTTATTGGTGGAACATTTCATGAGGCAACATCCCCCATCATTCAGAGTGTCATCTGACCCTGTGCTAGCTGAAGGGTGGATCAAAGCACTGGAGAAGATTTTCGATGTTATGTGGTGTTCAGACAATCAAAAGGTTAGTCTTGCTATTTACCGTTTGGAGGGTGAGGCAGATCAGTGGTGGTCTATGGTTAAAAATATCAGGGACGCCAATGAGATTGATGCTCTTGACTGGGATGAATTCAAAGGTATGTTTCTTGAGAAGTATTTTCCTAAGGCTGTTCGACTTAGGATGGAAAATCAATTCATTGAATTGAGGCAAGAAGAAGACTCAGTGGATTCCTATGAAGAAAGGTTCACTCGATTGGAAAGGTATGCTCCAAATTTTATCCGAGACCCTGATAGTAAAATCAATAGTTTTTACTCAGGATTAAAGCCAAAATATCAAAGGGAATTAGCTTCTCATGAGTTTAAAAGTTATGAAAATCTTGTTCGATGTGCTGAGAAGGTGGAAATGGAGTTTGCCGATGATCAAGTGTTCTATAACAACCAACAGAAGAAGAGACCGAGGTGGCATGAGAAAGGTAAGAATTCTTCAAAATAGTCTGATGGTAAGAAAACTATGTTTCCAGTTTGTCATAAATGTGGCAAAAGGCATGCTGGGGAATGTCTTCTGAATTCTAGAAAGTGCTACCGATGTGGTAAGATGGGACATAATGCTCGTGATTACACTGAAAAGGATCAAGGTAAAGGTAAGACCAAATTTGATTTACAGTTAGTGAAATTTTATAAGTGCAATAGGATGGGTCACTATGCAATCGAGTGTCTGACAAAGAGCTTGAGTGATGGGAAGCAGTTAGACTACAAGTAGAAAGGGGTGTTGAAATCCTTTGCAACTACATCAGCAGATGTCAGGCCATCAAATGAAGTTGTATCAAGTACTTTGTTTGTTTTTTCAGATTATGTCAGCGTGTTGTTTGATTCGGGGTCTACACATTCTTTCATCTCTGAAAAATTTTCTAGTAAAATGAGAATACCATCTCAAGAAATGACTCCTGAAATTTTGGTAAAAACACCTGGGGGAAATGTTGAGGAAAAAAGAATTTATAAGAATCTTCCTATCCTTATTTGTGGAACGAACCTACTTGCAAACCTTATTGTTCTACCTCTAGTAGAGTTTGATGTTATCCTGGGTATGGATTGGCTCTCTATTTACCATGCTAAGATTGACTGTAGAGCTAAAGAAGTTTTTTTTCAGAAAGACTTTCAGTTTGTGTACAAGAATGAACCCTTACTGTTGATAACTTATCAAGAGGCCGAGAAACTTGTAAAATATGGAAATGAATGTTACCTTCCAAACATCGTTGAAAACAAGGGAACTATTCAGATTCATGATGTGCCAGTGGTAAATGAGTATCCTGATGTTTTTCCTGATGAGTTGCCTGGAATAATACCAAATCGAGAAGTTGAGTTTACGGTTGACTTAGTTCCTGATGCTAAGCCAATTTCAAAACCCCCTTATCGAATGGCTCAAATTGAACTTTTATAGTTGAAGGAGAAATTGCAAGATTTATTAGAGAAAGTTTTCATTTGACCTAGAACATCACCATGGGGTGCTCCTGTTTTATTTGTTAAAAAGAATGATGGTTCAATGAGACTTTGCATTGATTATAGAGCCTGGAATAACATCACTGTTAGGAACAAATATCCTTTGCCTCATATCGATGATTTGTTTGATCAGCTCCAGGGAGCTCAGTATTTTTCAAAAATTGACTTGAGATCGGGGTACCATCAGCTGAAGGTAAAGGAAGCAGACGTTCCGAAGACTGCGTTTCGTACAAGATATGGCCCTTATGAATTTGTATTAATGCCTTTTGGACTAACCAATTCACCTGCTGTATTCATGGACATAATGAATAGAATTTTCCATGAGTTCTTGGATAAGATTGTGGTGGTTTTCATTGATGATATTTCGGTGTTTTCTAAAAGTAATGAGGAGCATGAAAGACATTTAAGGGTTATCTTAGAAACCTTAAAAAAAAGAAAATGTATGGGAAATTCAGAAAATGTGAGTTTTTTTTGAAACAAATTTCTTTCCATGGTCACATTGTTTCTAAAGATGGGATAACTGTTGATCCTGCAAATAGAAAAGTTGTGGAAGACTGGCCAAGACCCATAAATGTAACTGAGATTCGTAGCTTCCTTGGTTCGGTAGGCTATTACCGAAGGTATGTTAGAAATTTTTCACGGTTATCTAGTCCAATGACTAAGCTAACTCGGAAGGGTGTTATGTTTATCTGGACAAAAGAATGTGATGATTTTTTTCAGGAATTGAAAAAAAGATTGGTGAAAGCTCCAGTTTTGGCACTACCTTCCAGGAATGGTGAGTTTTTTATCTACAGTGATGCTTCATTGAAAGGACTTGGGTGCGTCCTAATGCGGAATGATCAGGTAATTGCTTAAACTTCACGACAGTTGAAAACTCATGAGGTAAATTACCCTACACATGATTTGGAATTAGCTGCTATTTTATCGCTTTAAAAATTTGGAGGCATCATTTGTATGGAGTAAAGTGTGAAATATAAACTGGTCACAAAAGTTTAATGTATATATTCATTCCGAAAGAGATAAACATGAGAAAGAGAGGATGGCTAGAATTAATCAAGGATTATGATTGTACAATTCATTACCATCCGGGGAAAGAAAATAATGTGGCTAATGCTTTGAGTCTAAAAAGTAATGCTTCATTAACAATGTTGCGTTTGGAACGTGATCCTTTGGTTAAGGATTTGATGAACATTGGTATAGAAGTTTTTGGTGCAGGATGTTCTTCTGTTTTGTTTTAGGTATTAGTGAGATCATCTCTATCAGATAGACTCAAGGAAGCACAGAAGCAAGACTGTGAGTTGCATAAAAAGGGAGAGCTGGTTCAGAAAGGTAATTTTCCTGAATTCAACATTGATAATGATTGTGTTTTGAGATTTGGGAGGAGATTGTGTGTGCCTTGTGTTTCACAGTTGAAGAGAGAGTTGTTATGTGAAGCTCATAGTTCTCTATTTTCAGTTCATCCTGGCAGTACTATGATGTACAGAGATCTGCAGGAGTATTAATGGTGGGATGGAATGAAAATAGATATTGCTGATTTTACTGTGAAGTGTTTGACATGTCAATAGGTTAAATCAGAGCGGAAGTTACCGAAAGGGGTGCTTTAGCCTTTACCAGTGCCAGAGTGGAAATGGGAGAATATATCCATGGAAATTGTTGTGGGATTACCGAAGACATCTCGAGGTAATAATGCAATCTGGGTTATTGTTGATCTCTTGACTAAATCTGCTCATTTCCTTGCTATACGAGATACTTTTTCCCTAGATCAACTTTCCCGTTTGTATCTTAAAGAGATAGTCAGGGTACATGGATTTCCTTTCTCCATTGTATCTGATCGTGATCCCAGGTTCACTTCTAACTTTTGGAAAGGCCTTCAGAATTCGTTGGGTACTGAATTAAATTTTAGTACAGCTTTTCATCCTCAATCAGATGGGCAGTCAGAACGAACAATTCAGACCTTGGGAGATATGCTACAAGCTTGTTCGATGGATTATCAGGGAAGTTGGGACCAACATCTTTCTTTGGTTGAATTATCATATAATAACAGTTTTCATTCCAGTATACAGATGGAACCATTTGAGGCGTTAAATGGGAAGCGGTGTCGAACTCCAGCTTTCTGGGATGAAGTGGGTGAAAGGAAGTTGATGGGACCAGAATTGGTAGAAGAGTTGGCAGAAAAAGTTTGGCTGATATAGAAACACATGAGAATAGCTCAGAGTAGGTAGAAGAGTTATGCAGACAACTGGAGGAAGGATCTCTCTTTTGAGGTAGGTGATCATGTTTTTCTCAAAGTATCACCATGGAAAAGTGTGATGCGATTTGGAAAGAAAGGAAAGCTGAGTCCAATGTTCATTAGACCATATGAAATTCTGGAGAGAGGTGGATCCATTGCTTACCGAGTGGCTTTACCTCCGAGTTTATCTCAGGTACACAATGTTTTTCATGTTTCGATGCTGAGAAAGTACATGCGAGATCCATTTCTTGTCTTGAGTCCAGAGGTAGTTCAGCAGGAAGAGAACCTATCTTATGAGAAACAACCGGTCCAGATTCTTGACCATAGGGAGCACGTGTTACGGAATAAGTTGATTAATCAGGTAACGGTTTTTTGGAAAAACCACATGATGGAAGAGGCAACATGGGAATCTGAAAATTCAATGAGGGATATGTACCCCCATTTATTCGATAAGTAAATAAATTGCGGGGATGCAATTTTCTAAAGGGGGGAAGGATGTAACATCCCTATTAAGTAATGAATAATAGATATTTTTATCTATTCCTATTAATGAATTAGATAGTGTTTTAGAGTATCAAAATGAAAATAAATCCAATCTAAAGCATGGAATGCACTAATATTTTTAAAAGATTGTTTTACTACCTTTTAATGGCAAACCATTTTTAAATCTATCTTTTGACAATTTTATAATCTATTTTTGTCAATATAAACTTATTCTTTATGATTGGGACATCAAAATTTACTTTGTGTGAATTTTTGGTATTTTTTCGATAAAGTTCATTTTTAATGAATAGTGTAAAATGTTGTATTTTAATTCAAAACCACTTTTTAATATAATTTATTTATATGATTAGATTATCTTTTGAATTGGTTTTGAAGTGAAATTAGAATATATTTTTACCATTTTATCCAATGGTGGTCATTGGAATCAATTTCACTTTGAAATTGGACTTAAACTAGTGTCAATCTTTTGATATGTATTGTTTTAATAAAAACACCCTATTTGTCATGACATAGGGAATTAGTTATTAAATTAATTAATGAAACTTGCATGTTTTGAATTTTGTAAAATAGACATCATTTTTGAATTCGGAATATCAAATATAGCTTAGGGTGAAGTTTTGGAATTTTTCTGAAAAACATCAATTTTTGATGAATAGTGAAACCACTAAGTGGTAGTTAAAGAAACTGATTTTTCGTTTAAATGAAACTTTGCCACTTCTGTGATTTGATTTTCAAAAATCCGACATACATGGTTGTCATTAAGAAGCAAAATGTGGTTCAATGAGATTAAAATAATTTTTTAGTGAATAGTAACTTTTATGTTCTTAATCGCGATTAGTGGTAATCGGTGTAGTTTAAGATAAAAATAATGTTTTAATTATATGATATGAGCTTGAAACATGTCCTACCCTCATTGGATGTGCCATGGTCGACCAAGACAATCCATGGGTCAACATGGGGACCCCATGGAGCCACTTTGGTTGGGAAATGACATAAATAACTTTTTATTTAATGTTAAAGTAAAAATGACACAAACAATAGATGTTTTTCTAAAACAATTTTTACATGGGGTTATACAAGTAAGATTTTTGATTATAAATAGTCATTGGAAAGATACAAAGATTTACTACATCATAGTATTTTTTTATATAATTTGTAGACTTTAAATAAATTAAATTATTTATGACATCATGATGATGCAGTGATTACCTCTTTAATAAAGGATTTAAATAAAATGAAATGATAATGTAAAATCTATGAACTACACATGTCCAAAACCTATTTGATTGGTGGATTTATAAACCTTATCACCTTACCCTCGAATTATATCAATGTGGGACCTTTTAAAACAGAAACTCATTTTAAAATAAAGTATCATTTCTTTACTTTCCAAGAGTGCCCCTCCTCTCCTCTTACAAAAGGCCCCCACCTCTACCTCCTTACCCACACTTCCAAAGCCTTTGGTTCAGCCAAACCCTGCCCATTGTGTCTCTACACTTTCCTCTCTTACTCCTTGAAGCCTCACATTGGGCAGAAGTCTTCCCAAGGAGGCCTTTGAGCTCAATCCAAAGGGAGTTACCCGATTTTAAGGTAATGTCTTCAATTGAGTCCTTTTGTTTTATTTTTCTTCTCCAACCACCTAAAATATTTTTATTCATCTCTTTTGTAATAACTCCAGTATATTCAATATACTAGGATGTTGTTATAATAAGTATTAGAGCTATACTTACACACACTTACATCTAATGGTTAAAGGACATACTGTTTCCGTGGATGGTGATTTTATGCCTCCCAAAACAATGATTGTTCAACATTATTTTAACACCTTCAATGGTGGCCATTAAGATGTAACTATATTTATATATAATATATAATATGTTTATGTTTTCCTTAAACTTCTGTATTTTTCTTTTCGGTCATACATTTATGGTTTCCATTTTGGGTAAACGCGATATCTTCATTTAAGGAAGTGCGGACTACCGCCCCATCAAAGTGATTTGATTCGTTAAATACCATATGTGGGAAGTATAAAGGATGGAACTATGATATTATATATGATATTATACTGGAATTATAATATACCTTTATATCATTATGATTCCATTCTATAAAATACTAAATAGAAATGAAAGTAGCGTTCATGCGTACGTACGGCTTACCGTCTCCATGAACGGTGCATTTCATTTCATACCTATAAATGATTATGTAATATTATAAATGCAAGTATATACTGGATATATATGATATATACGATATATACATCATGATTATAATTCTGTATATAATGGATACATGCACAACTTGTAATTATAAACGGTTTATTTTTGACTCAAGTACCAATGATCGTTAAAACGACCGTTATTAACTTAAATAATTACATAGTGTTCATGACATAGAAATAAGTTATATAAAAGGATTAATGAATTTGAAATAGGTTCTTAAACATTTAGAAATTAAATCAAGTTTTTTATTCAGGAGATTAAAGTACGACCTAGTCAAGTCGGACCCGAGGTATGGGACTTCGCCTCAATCTCCGTTCATTGAGGCATATTTTGTTTTATACACAACCTTCTTTTATACGGTGTATAAACCCCTTTGACTTTTACGTTTATTCAAAAGAAATCTTTTTTTTGTACGAAGAATTTACTAAATGACAAAAGGGAATGTTTTTGTCATACGTATGCGGCGACAATGACTTCTCCGCCGCCGTGACCATTATTTGAGTTTCGGCTTCCTCTACAAGCCATAATTTTTTTAAAAGAAAACTAAATACCATGTTTTACTTTTCATTTATTTTGGTATTGAAAATGGTTTTCATAATGTTTTTATATCAATATGTTGTATTTATATCTTGTGATTGAAAGGTGGAAATGTTATGTTTCCTTTATGCATGTTTTATGTGATACGATTATGTTGAGGTTCTTGGGCATTATTATGAAGACGGGTGGTTCCGTGATAGACTAAGGGCGGGTGAGCCCGATATAGCTCTCCAATGCATTGGGTAACATGAAGGAGTGAAACGTTAAGGTTTTTCCGAAGAGATTTAGGGAATATACTGTGATGGGTATTCCAAACATAACCAAGAGGGTTACTCCCTACGTAAGAAAGTTATGAATGCCTCAAGTTACCTTTATGTCTTATGATTTCTATGATTTATTCAGGATTTGATGAGGTATGTTAAAGTGCTCATGTTTTATGGGTAATGTATGATTTCATTCTTATGTATATATGTACCCATGTTTCCTTTCCGTATTTTTATATACCTTACTGAGCTTTTTATGCTCATCCCATGTTTTTTTGAAATGTTTTTCACAGGTCAATAGAAAGGTACATGATATGATGATAGTGTCAAGGAAGTGTCAAGAAAGAATCCATGTTTTATTTTAAATATGTTTCCATTGATGGGAAAGAAGAATACTATCTTTATGTAACCACTTTGTTTATATATGGAATGTAATGCAAGTTTTATGATCTAATTTTCTAAAACTCTAAACCCGAAAAGATCCTCAATGTGTAATTTTGTAATAACTCAAGATTAAGTAAGGTTTAAGGCTGGGGCCTTATAGAAGATGCTAGCCTTAGTCATGGAATAATTTTCGGGGGGTTCTTACTAACCAATGATTGAATCTTTTTCTAGATCATCCAAAGTTTCTCTTGAGCAACTCTCACTGTCAAATTAAGAATGAATGAAGGTGGAATAAAAAGGCTAACGAATGAAAATTTTAGATAATAATACACATAAGACCTTCCATCAACATGAATATTATCTGTAGCGTATTATAAAAGATCGATCTATCAAAAATAATTTGATCCACTATCATGATGATAATATATATATTGAAACTAATTTTTTTATGTATCACATAAGTATTAAATCAATTACATTTCTTCCATAGACAATCGATGTGGAAATGTGAATGGCATGTTCATATGAAGGACCTATTGTGCATTGAAAACACCTGCATAATGTGCCACCCAAACCTAGGAATAATCCTACCTAAGGAAAATGGAATCATAAACATGGTGATGTATGATATCAGCTTCAATATTTTCACATAAATGTATCCTCCAATATTTTTGAATGACTCTATGATGATTTTCCCCTTGAACGCTAACCAAAGAAAAATGTGAGTCTCTTTTAATATAATGAAACTGACTGGTGAATAAATTAGGTGTGTAATGGTTTTCGATAACTCACTCATCCACCCAGGGTGAATGACCCCCATACTTGAGAGAGATATAATATGATCATTCATTAAGGAATCTTCTTCCATTACCTATAATCATCCCACTGGGTGCATGAATGTGGGTAAAGTCAAAGATATTCGTTTCCCATATGGTATTTTTAACCACATTAGGGCCCAGATACATATCAATATGCCATGATATGTTTAATAATATTTAATGGGATAGTACGTTTGTGATCCTAGAAACATTTTAGTATTCATAACGATAAAAATTATCCAAATCCATCCAAACAGAAACAAAAGTGGACCAATGATCATGTAAGGGGTGTTACCTAATTGAATAAGAACCATAATTTTGGTAGAGGCATGAAAGGACTAAAAAATTCATGTTGAAGCCTCTCCCTTACTCATGTTGTGCCACCATCACCAAAGTACTAACACAGATCCCTGATCATGAATCCAAAACAAGGAAATACAACCCTTTCAGATTCAAAGATAAAAATCATACTAGCCTAAGTAACGAAGAGCCCTTAGAGTTCACTCGGTAGACCCAGGAGGTATAATCATCAGCTTCAATAATGTCCTTATATGAGCCAAAACTGTCACAGAACTTCTGATAGGTACATCAATTAGTGAAAATAACGTCGGCATGACCTCACTGTGGTAGAGGAAAAATATTTAACCCATCCATGAATGAAATTATTGAGAACATCTTCAGATCATTCTGAAATTTCTTCTTATTAATAATAATAATATCCTTCTCCAAAACTAGTTTTTTCAATGGATCATCATAGACATATTTAGTAGAAATAAATTCATCAATGAACTCTCCAAAAGGGAGAATAATTCCAAATTAATGGATTTATCATATGATGATACTTTCTTTACAATAAGGGAGGTATATTTTTTTAGTTTTAGGACACAAAAAACTAATCATTTCAAGAAGATTATTGGGTTGGAAGTAAACAATAAATAGAGAGAGATATATGGATTCAAAGTGATAAACTATGTACAAATCATTGGAAAAATAAAAATATATTTTCATCACTCATAATTTATATTCTCATTTATTTGAAAAGATTAAATGGGGCTAGAGATCCCATTTTGAGTATCATCCCCAACCATGATGATTCATAGAAGGAAAAAATATATTTGAATAAATATGAGTGATGGGTTTCTATGTAATGTCACGACCATATGAGCCCAAGTGAGAGTTTTATAAATGTTTTAAGAAACCCTAGCTTTGAGCTATAACCTGCCAATTTTTTACATAATTTTTTGTTTAGATGCATTCATGATAAGTTGATTCCTAGAAAGAGGACATATCGATGCCTGATGGGGGAATTTTAATGTATTCAAATAAACCAAACACGTACAAAGGTAGTCAATATGATAGTAGATAATCTCAGAGCTCTGATGAGATGAACTTCATTAGAACAATATTATAAATATAGAAATGGAATCAGTGGTCACATTACAGTTTCTAGTATTCATTACCCTTTTATTGTCCATGACATAAGATTTATGGGAACAAAAATTCATCTGAACCATAGAATGTGACATATGATAGAGTTTTTCTATAAAATCATGCATACACAAAGTATTAATGGTTCCACTGGCATTATGTCCATAAAATAAATAAACATGGGGATCACAAACCACATAATTAGTTTTAAAATCTCTTGATCTTAAAAGGAATCACATGTCACATAACCCCAGTATGGAATCATGTGAACCCCATGACCCCTTTGGAGACTTGATATCACATGAACTGAACATAGTCATGAGATTCATATCAATCATATGAGCCATTTGGAGAATCATTGAAAACACTAAAAAGTAGCAATCCTCATAGTTTAATTATGAGAAATTATAGTTGTATAGTTCATGAATGGATTATAAAAGTCCATGAGTTGAAATAGTCCTGTAGAAGATCTATAGAAAAATTTACTCATGAACAATACTTGCAAAAATGGGTCACAATCAGTGTTTGTATAATAATATTGTGATGGAGTTACATGATAGTGACAATAAATAGAATTTTCTCAAGATAGGGGTGATATGTAAAATCTAATTATCTCTACCCCTCCCCTATATATATGAATATTATCGGAATACTAAATGTCACCTAGGAGACCAATAAAAAACTAGAGAATAGATTCATGACCCTGTCAAAGTCTTTTTTGGGTATTGAAATTCTTCAAAATAAATACCTTGTTCCCATGGATGTTGATAGTAAGGGGGAAATTTTCTGACTCCACCAAATAATAATCATCAAATTTAAAAAGGTTGGAATACATAAACATTGGTGTAAAATTCCCTACAATTAAATGGAAGGTTATGGTTGATGATACATGTGAATCATATGAGAATTCGACGGACCCGCTATCACATGAAAATCATTATATCAAGCAACGTCCACTCATGAAATACATAACTTGCTAAAGATCCCACAAACCCCACTTTCAAATAAATACATCATTCTCTTCCAAATACATCTTAAACAAAAATAATCCATGTGTCGATAAAGGAAATATTTCACTGAAGACATATTTTCTTTCATTGGAAAGGACCTAAAAACACATCTAAAAAACCTTTTAGAAATGATGAAATTAATTATAATGGTGGAAACCCATAGTGGTTTTAAACCTTGTGCACTATATCATCATTTGGAAGGATAAAATGCCATTATGGAATTCATGGTATTTCACGTGACTCCCAAAACATTGAATAATATTTTTTTGGTAAATTCAAATGAAGGAGGATGTACTCAAAATCATAAAAGGCACCTGATGGAGCTCAAGTGATTTTTAAGACAATACCAGACCTCAGTGACATGTCTACCTCACATTATGGAAGCCCTTTGGCATTTCAGCCTCACCTCGTAGATGTCCACAAGTATGTCCATGAAACCCCATTCTTTCCCTTCAATGATCTATGGAATAATGGTTATATTTTTCAATAACATAATGACACACCCCCATATTACCCATAATGTTCACGTGATGCATCATAAAAAAATCGAGTAGTTGTCTTTGACATTACTCATGAAATTTCACGTTCTCTCTGGCCATTTTAAAATAAAAAATGGGGATTAAAAGTAATGTTGTGAGATTTCCCTTGGTCATATAACACTTAAAATATCTTAAGGAAATATGTATCATGGTCTCATGGGATGCCTATATAAGACAATCTTTCCTCAGGAAATATAACTCATAAGGTATCGAGTTGACGTGGCAACCCTTGGGGATATCCATGTGAAACAATATAATTCCATTTAAAGTATCACATGATCAAATATGAATTCATAAATAAAAAATATTATGATAATGTAATATCTAATAGAAGATGTTTTTTACCATGGAAATGCTGGTGGTGCACTCAGTATGAACCATGAAAATGATTTGTTAAGAAACATGGAACCTTCCCCATTCACCGACTCTAGCATGGATCCTTGCAAAATTTTACTTGAAAATCGATCAACTACCAGGGTGGAAAGACCTATAAATTCCCTAACTCAATTTCAAAGAAAAAGTCTGATTATTTCCTTTGAAAAACTCCATGACTATGGATAGAATAACTCTTTGAGTATTGAGTCGGTGCTAGATAAGATTGCTTCGAGCATGTGGACATCAACACCAAAATTCTCTCTATAAAGTAATATGCTATATAAAAGCTAGGGAAATCATGTTCCATTCATAAAATCACTTCACGAGATCATTTATAGATCACTTGAGAAAATTATTGAAGGGCATGATAAGGATATCCATCATATTTGATGGATCACAGATAATTTTAAAAATGGTGAGACTGAATATTTTTTAGGAATTTGTTGTATAAGAGATTGAAAAATACTAAAGGTGGAGAACATAATCTAAAACATGTTCTCGGACCCTCATGCACTTCGCATGACCCCCTCAATGAAGCATGACTTCACTACGAAACATCATGGAAATATAGTGATGCCCCTTCAGCATTCTACCTGGGTCATGTGAGTTCACATGAACATGCCGGAACTAGTTTCATAGACCTTGTTGGAATGTCTCCTTATTCACTCAATGTCCCCATCAACTAGTCTCCCAAGCCTCATGAAAATATTCATATTCAATCCCTGACTCACACAACGATGCCTAATCATGACATACAAGTCTCACAGATGCATCCACGAATCAAAAAATAGATCTCATGATACACTTCTAGTGATTCATCTAATACTCGTGAAGCACGCTAGAAATTTTATCCAAGACACATGATTATCTCCAAGGACGTCATCCAATACATTCTTTGATATTCAGAGAACCCATCCAGGTCATGCGATGGTTTCTAGATCACATCATTTTGGTCTTGAGATGTCCGAAAAATGGGTCAACTAGGTTATGCAACACACATCAGACAATCCATCTAGGTCATGTGATTGCTTCTACAACACACTGTATAGGTCTTACAATGTACAATAGATGGGTCAAATAGATCATCAAATATCCTACATATAAAGATATCCATGTCATCTGATGGCCTCCAGGAAATAGTATGTGCGTCTCATGATGTCCCCCTGATTAGTTAGCATGGACCTAAGGCAACTTCTATATAAGGGGAAAATTTATACAAGTCCTCCCATGATGTCAAGAACATTATATGTCCTTGATGTGTAAGACCCAACCAACAAGACGTCCTTAGTGTGTATGCCTCGACCAAGGGTTCTAGGAAGACTATGATTCCTTCGATATTCAGGATATGTATGCCACTAATCCCCATGGCTCAATCTCCATATTGATCATCTAGGATGATCCAACCACATAATACTTATATTAAAAACAATTATATCGATCACATTACATAACATGTTTCTCACAATGAGCATGAATCACATGAGATTAGGGAGTTGCATTGGATATTTCATCTACACCAAAAACCCCTAGTTTACAAAGGCATCCTCTTAGATTAAACACCAACGAACTGAAATAAAATGACATTTATTTATCCAATAACCATTATACATAATATTATATTTGATGTAAGACATGTGGAAATAATATTCCAACAATCGGGACCCAAATAATTCCCATGGACTGATCAATATATCTCATCCATAATATGTTTGGGAATCAATATAAACTATGATAACTCTTATAATTATAAAATATATTATAAATAAGACGCATTTACATGTCCCAATATTGCAATAAATCAACTTAGTGTAGTCCCAACACCTATGTCGCACACCATAAGAACTAAAAATGATCATCTTTCATACATTATTCTCACACCCTGAATAAATCACATTGTCTTTGGAAATGAAAATTATAATGCATTTTTCATCATTAGTGTAATGAACCATGAAGATGAGGCATGGGAAGAAACTCTATAAGCCCACCCCGAATAGGAAGCGAAAGAAAACTGGTTCCACGAAGACATATCTCTAAAATGGGAGGCATTGCTTATGCACATGTACATGGACACACTTCTATAAGCTCAATTTTTTTTGAAATAATAAAAAATAAAACTATTCATGAATAAAAATATATCACACAATCAATGTACAGTAGTAGTACTGAATTCCAAAAGAAGTAATAACCAACTCCCACAAAAAAACAATATAAAAGTTTCCAACTGTATTTGAAAGAGGGTATGAATATCAACTAAAAAATTCTTGAACGTTCCTCGGCCCATATCTATTAAAAACATGTATTTCTATCACACTATGATCGGTTTGACTCGAGTCATCTACGACATTGTTGAAAGGAATGTGGTCTGAACAAGTGAAAAGTCATGTATGGTAAAAGCTCATGTAGGGGTGAGTTTAAAAATACATATTAGGCCCTCCAACCCCCCCCCCCCAAATTTGAACAATGGAAATGAAATAGACTACTCGACCTAGCCATTGGAATCCCTAATTGAGAGAGAAACTACATCTTAAACCATCATCATATGTACATGACAACTCAGTTTGGTCTACTCGGGTTCTCAAACTCAACGTCCGAGAACACCATAATGAATCCATGAAATCACCATGATATACTCACCTCATTAACCATGTATCATGATGTTATATCCTTATAGCCAGAAACTAGATTCTATTAATTGGATTTAACCATAAAAAACTAGGAGAACACACTCATGGAGATCAGCAATCCTAGATGTCACATTTCTGAGAGATGCACACCATTAGGAAAAACTCTTCCATTATTAATAGTATGTTAATGATAATGTGATCTATATGGGATCATATTAGATGGTTTATCATATGTTCCCATCAATTGAGGTCCTATACTATTTTCCTTGCACCCAATAGAATCTAAATAAACCCAAGTGGAGTGTCCCACTAGTCACCACTTCACACAGTTTAGGGTGAACTGCTCTAGACAATGCACCTCGTCCATCTTCTCAAATGATATAACATAGGGACCCATGCCATACCAATTCACCATTTTTGAGGAGTAAAATTTTTATCTAACCTGTGAAAATTTTATAATTCATGTATGCAGTGGCCTCCTCTTATGTCCAATAATGGATCCCTAATTCCTATCTAGGTATCATTTGCATCATGTATAGGGGACCACTCCCCAAAACTCTATCTGAAAACCGCTGGAGCTCTAAATCTACAGGAGTACCCACACCATGATTCAACAAGGGAGTACTACTCAGAGTGTTGGGGACCTTCATTCTGAAATGATAGCAGTGTACCACTATGTGGATCGAAGACTCGCACCCTAACCTGGTAGGGGAGTACCACTCAGTGGATAGAGGAACTACACCCTTGAAGGATAGTGTATGACTAACTCATACAACTTGTTCACTATGGGGGACCCATACCCTAAATCGATTGGGGAGTATCGACCCTATCCTAGAGGACCCATTCCCTGACATGATAGTAGATTACCAACTCTACAAGAACAATACATGTGGATACCATTCATCCTTTTATGATAGGGGAGTTCTGAATCCACAAATAGAGGACCCACACCCATTTCCAATAAAGGATTACATACTATACCACCTAATATGTATGAAAGGACCACAACGTAACATGATTGTGAAGCACAATCAAGCATTACGAACATCCTGAGGAAACCCGCACTCTAGTCAATTTGGGGATTTACACCCCCAGGTGGAATGTACCAAAAGTTAAAGAATCATAACCCCGGAAGCGAGGTGTCCCATATCTATGTAATAAATGGGGTATGGGAATCCCACACCCTACTGATATAATGGATTATGAGTCACAACATTTCTCTTTCCAAACTACATTGACCTACAACAGTAGCTTAGTACATCTTCAATAGAGTCCAGCAAAATTTTTACCACATCTCATATCACTGTCTTTGATATAGGCCGCCATAGTGTTCTACAAGGAATACCACTCAATTCCTTATACTCACATATTTGGATCCAGAGTCCCAGAATAGGTGATACGGAAGGAATAAAATCTCAAAACATAAATTCTATGAGTAAATGACATGCCCCAGGGAACACATGGAATGTGAGACCACCCAAGTACTTGTTTGTGTATCCTATCTGTAAGGATTACCCATCCGGGTAAAGTTTAACTATGTGTAATGGTAGTACACATAGTGTCCCTCTTCAGTCAAACCATGTCCATGTTACTCTTCTACATGGATCAACGAGTTGTTTCCATTAAATGTCATGTATCCCATATTACACGACAAGTTCTGGCTAAACGACCACCTTCCAATGTAGTTTTTCCATGTTCATGTAATATTCCACTACCAATGTACCTTTTTCATGTTTTATTACATGGAAATGTAATTTCACATGGCTAACCAAATCCATGTACCATCATTACACAGTTTATAACACTACATGGCGTGTTACCCCAATACACGGCGTGTAGTCCCAAAAGTTCAATCTCATCAAATAACAAGTTTAAAATGGCTTGTTTCACTTAACTAAATTCCATATAGATGTTGATTATAAATGTGAATGACCTAATAAAATCTTCGATTTACACCATTTTACCTCGAATCCTACAGATCTACCTAGAAAAAATCCATATCAATTGTGTTTAGGCTCTAGAACCTTAATGAAATGGAAAATTAAGTTTATAGATACAAAAAATGAAATCCTCCTACCACATCAGAGAAACACCAATGATTTGTATGAATAATGATGCCCAGAGTCTTCTAATACTCGATTGGATTATGATCTGTGTCAAAAACTGTTATAGGAAGCACCGTTCATGGTGGATTTTGTGTCGGGTCATTGATCCCCCAAGGGAGGAGTGGGGAAGAATTCGAAGAGGGATATCTGTTGTTGTGTCGTGTGAAACCCATGATTGAAGAGGGGGTATTAGGTTTATCTTTAAAATTAACAAATTAAAATTTCATTTAATAAATTAAATCCCCAGTCATCACACCACCAACTAACCTCCGTCTGAATCTCTCAGTGAGAACGGCCATAGATCGCCCTTAGGGTAAACATGACTTTTTAGACTCAAATGACCACTCAAACACCTGATCCAAAACTCTAAATGAGACTTATTTATTATTAAAAATAAAATATGTGTTCATGATAACATATTTTTATTGTTAAAAATATAGTCGCATTATGGCTCCCTGGGGCCCATCTTCACACCTAGACTCTGCTCCTGACTCTGGAAATATTTTCCGAAATATTTTTTAGCCATTTTGTTCAACACATTAATCATTAAATTCTCCCAAAAATAGATATTTCCCCCCAAAATGATAAATACTATTCTGAATGGAAGAAAATGAGCTCCCCATTGGACTCAAATTTTAGTGAGCCCACGTGTTGCGTACAAACACACACATAAGGGAACCAGCTAGGTCAAATTGTTTTTATGTTCATATTCTCCCAGGAAAACATTGTGAAACAATGAGGACATGTCTCCTTAGATATAATAGGTGTAAAATAACCATGCACCATGATCTATCTGAAATCTTGGTGTTTAATGGTACCTAACCTTGCTATCCTATTGCAGAATCAAACAGAACCCCACAGTTCACATTCACCCATTGATGGACAATACAAAAACATCCAGAGGAGTTTTTTTTTCAAGGTTGATGCTGAACAGGTAAATGTTTTTACAAAAAAATAGGTATTCAAAACTGTAAACTTTGGGCATTACCAAGCCCTTCATATAAAAAGCTCTAGCTCCAACATATCTGAACAAAAAGAATAAAAACCAAACCCACTTGTGTTGTTTAAGCTGAGTATGGGGGTAGAATACCAATCCACATTTTGGATGCATTTTAGGTTCAAACATTTCCAATATGGAATGATTATAAGAAAGGATATTCCTCTCTTTGGGTTGCCATGCTAAAGGTTTCATGCAGGGAAACTATACTAGTAAGATTGAGACCTACTCTGAAACTCCATCACATAATCTCAACAAAAACTCACATGTCTATGGAACTCATCCACCAAACCTCGTTATTGTCTTCATTGGGTGCCACTAACTTTCTCACATAGCGTTTTTAGCTTCACAAAAAAACATCTTGTTGGGGAATGAATACCCCTTCCCCATGAGTTCAATGCTATGTCAAACTTCACCAAATACATATCAATAATGTCACATACAATGTTGATGCAAAAAACAAGATTATATAAAAAAATTAAAGGGATTTCAAAACACAAACTACTTCATACTGGTCTTCCAATCACAATTCCCAACACGGAAATTTACCAATGCCTCATTTTACCCTGGTTAAAGCTCAAGGGAAATGTAGGAAGAAAAAGACTACCACAATACATTTTATAACAATTGATACTATATAAAGTATAAAGGACACATGGAATAACACTATTCATCATTGGAGCCTCTTGTTAAATAGACTCTATTGCTTGAATCTATACTCACCAACGCCCTATGGCTACTTGGACATGCCATGGTCTACATGGGGGTGGTGGTGGAAAAACCTCGAACTGTCTGCCTCCCCCAGCAACTCTTCTTGCTCCACTTCCTCCTCTCCCTCCTCTTGGAACTCTATGCTCCATGAAATCTCTCTACCATGAAGTCTCATTATCTATCTCCCTCTCAGCAACATGTAGGGCCTAAAAATATCTAGTGATATGCCCTCGGGCATCACAAGAATAATACCACTGGTCCAGCGGTTGACCGATTCATCAGTGAGGTTCTAGCTCTATAGACACAGACATCTTTGTCTAGGAATTGGTATTCTTCTTACGTAGTGATCCTATCACATTTCATCTCCCATATCTTTTAGACACCATTGCCTTAGGATAATTTTTGTGGGTGACATCCACTTATTCCTCAACAAGTAAATTCTACACCACCAGAGCTCTCTCCAACTCACCAACATAGGATGGAATGCACAACATAATTACATATACGGTGACCTCCCAATATATGCCTTACTCGATGGTCCATCCTCTAAAACATAGATCTCAGACCATATCATTGGAGAATTGAGGCACATATCTGATCATCAATGAAAACATTGTTATTAACATTATACCCTACTGATGATACAAAAGCTACTTGATACGAACTGATCTCAATGTGGCTGTGAAAAAACTATTCATTAACGAGTCACTCCAACTCACCCAAGATGGGTCAATCCTCTTCATGAGACTATATCGACAAACTCCAAAATACCCATACTAATGCCATTGATAGGCACACAACTAGGACCACCTAATGATATGGAGTTGTCCTCACTAAATGAAAAACATTTGTGACACCCTCAAGTTACACATCTGCTTTTTGAGGGTCTTAATCACTCTAATACCTCAGAGTTCTCTACCTATATAACTAATGTAGCACACTCGGTGTAACCCCATGCTCATTGTAATCTACTGACACAACCCACAAGCTTAATGAATGGTGACACTACTAGGGTACCACCTAGAGGTAACGCCTTTGAACTAGTGACATGTACTATTGCCTCATCACTTGTAAAATTTTCCTTGCAATCATGTCATTGAATCCGATATACCTGTTTTCATAGTGGAATCTTGGAATATAATCAAAAGGTTCAATAATTATTGAGTATATATAGTAATTTGACTCAAGAAGGACGTGAAAATTGAAACATAGTCATATATGAGGCATGTACCATTTATTTCCCAATGAACACTTCCTGAATCTACAATGTTGAAAAGTATGTTATCTGAGTCTGGGTGAATGGATCCAATATTCTCTGCACTAATACTAGAATCTCCAGACTAATAGTTGAACATGAAAATTCCTCACACTATAACTATACACCTGAAATCATGATCACAACACAGTGGTCCCAAAGTTGAACTGACTACTCTGATACAACTTTATCATGACCCGATCTGATGGGACCTTTTCCATAACCTTCCATGAAAATACCTAATATGTCAGGGGATATAGAATACCACCGATTTGGAATATCAATATCCTGGGAGGAATTTATTATATACTTGTATGCATACACACATATCCTTGCACACAAAATGTTGATATATAAAAGACATGAACCAATGCATTAATGTATCTATATCCCCCAACTACAGTACACAAGAAATAATGAAATTTAAATAAGGAAAAAACAATTCACATTAAACGAAATTATTAAAGAATCCAACCTTCTCAGAACGAGGGAATCACTGTCAACTATAACTATATAAAATATCCTATAACCATCTTCGATAAACACCTTAATCTATCTACCTCATTATGTTATGCCTACCTCAGGTCCACCATGGCCTCTTTCAGAAGGACGGTGGTTTGAAAAGGATTGAAGAAATGTGTTGTAAGATCACGTGGAGGGGTGATTATAAAATACCTAGTAGGGGACCAACTAATACTAAAACAATTCATCAATAAAAAGGAAAAAATATCCTTGACCACGCCATAGGGAACCATAATCGAGAGAGAAACTCCATCTCAAAACATCATCTAACATACATGACATGTTAGCTCGGTCTATATGGGGGGTCAAACCAGAAATGTTACAACGTCACAAGGAATCCTAGAAATCACCCTGATATACTTGTATTAGACTCCATGTCCCATGAGGATCCAACATTATAGCCAGTACTATGATTATCATCATAGGCTCTATCCATAATAAGAAACCAAGAGAACAAACTCCATGAGATCATCCATCCTAGGAAGAAACCATCAAAGTGATTCACTCCATTGAAAAAAACACTACCATTCATAATGGTACATCTTGGAGAATGTGCTAAATTGGGAATATCTTACTTGTTCTCTCTCTAGTGCTCAGCACCGGAGGTCCTATCATCATTACCGTGATCCCACCAAAAACTATAGAAACCAAATTGATGAGGCTCACCCCTCTCCATTAAACTCATTTTAGGGATCATGTGATGTATCTAACAATGATTCATTAAGATGTTTTCCAATAACTCATTTCCATCAAACAGTTCCAAAAAACTGTGGAACAAGTAATGATCGCGCACCGAAACTATTGCACCATAACGATCGCACTATCACGGTCGCACACCAAAATGGTGTCACTATGACGGTATCACAGTAACGGTCGCACCATCAAGGTCACACACCAAAACGGTTTCACCGCTAATAGTAACACCGTGATGGTGGAACTGTGAGGGTTTCCCCAGGACTGTGGCATTGCTTACAGTATCTCATCAAATAGTGTCCCACCCTTATTATTTTATCAATTTTCTGACTTTTTTTATCCAAAAACATATCATTTTACATAAAATTTTTTTGAACAAATTTCAAACCCATTAAAATCCCATAAATGATATAAAAAATCCCCCAGATCAAGGAAACCATTGACCTACCAAAACATGTGGCTTTTTCCTCAGTTCCACACCCTTTTCCCGTACTTTCTAGTTTCGCACATGTTACTTGTTCTTGTCTATATAATGGAAAACCATTATTTCATAGTTATTATGCCCACCTATCCGATGATAATTATTAAATAAAAATTAATTATATCATGTGTAATTGTCCAACCACATGGTGAAACCATGATCCACCTTTAATGTTGTTCAAAATTCATATCATGTAACTCTAGGATCTCATTTTTTTCGCATGAGATTTATTTATTTTCATCGATACTCTCTTTTTTCTTTCCTTTATGCGCTTGTGCTGGAGCTTTTCCTCTCACTTTTGGAGTCCTCAGAGTTCCTCCACTGTATTTCATGCATCCCTAATTCGTGGTGCATGGATAGAAACTTCGATCGTTGATCATCCATATTGGGGTTTTCCTTCATTTCACCTTACTATTTATCATGTGTGGCAAGCTTGATAAAGTTTCAATGGGGATGGATGAAACCAAACCATAATGAAGATAACAAACATGATTTTAATGTATGAAGTGATGTGTTTTGATGATGATGTTGTACTCTTTTAACATTACATATAAGTTGTGAATTGTATGGGCTTATGTCCAGTAAAAATCATGGCTGTTGTTGGTGTTTCCATGGACACTAATGAACCCCTATCTCTTGTGACTATTGAATGGTTGTAACATGGAAATTGGTTAATCACGTAAACTCAGATGAATAAACAGATGTCTAGTGAACATGAATACTTTTTTTGATCACAATGATTAACCCAATAGAAAAGAAAGAACTTAATTAATAGTGTGTTTAAATCTTGAAACTCCCTTTTCTGTCATGGTATAATGTGTGGTTGTTCTGTTAGATTCTTATAGGATGATATGGGTAGGGATGGGATCCCCTGTTGTAATGTATTTCTTTTGTAGTGGATCTATGGACATGTGGGGCCGTATGGTGAGGATTGGTTTGGTTCCAGTATATTGAGGTTTCTTAAATATCCTTTTTGTAGGGGTGACTTTACAAGACAACTAGGCGTGAATGCTTAAATTTTTGCATGGTTGTTTTTCCCTCCCTGTCTTGTGAATATGCATGTTAGATTCCCTATAGTGAAGATTTATTTAAATGGAATCTCTTGAATATGAAAACTATAATGGGTTCAATGGGAAATTGTTTCTCAAGGATGAGTTGTTACCTAGTTGTGGTTGTTGTGCCTTTTATCAATGATTAGTAATGACGGTTTCTATGTATGGGCTAGTGTTGGAACCTCTAGGTTGGTATGATTTCTTGTTACCTATATTTATAATTTGATTCTTATGTTTCTTATTTGCGCCACACCCTAGTTGATCACTTCATTCCAAACACCCCATCTTATGGGAGAGGGTGTTTTCCCAACACTCCTTTATGTGGCTAGTTATTAGCTCCTTTTCTACTCCCTTTCCCGAGTAGCCCATGAATTTTCAGGTAGGATGTGATAGATTGAGGTCCATTATAGCCCATGATTCTTCGGATAGGGTTTGTTGAGGTGGTTGGACCATGTGTGTGTGGGAAGATTGTTTCCCATGTGTCTTCAAGACGGGGCCTAGGTGTCTTCGGTTCACACCATCAATCTTTAAATCAATTATTTTATAAAATTTTATTGCGTTGGTTAGTTCAGGTTAAATCTCAACATAATTATTTTGAGTACATATTATAAATTCTTGATTTTCCATTGGCTGGGTCCAGTGCCACGTGGTCGAAGTCGTGTGGCCCCCCTTGGGTCACTTTTCGACCTCGCCCGATTTTAATTAATTAAATAAAATAGATTACTAATAAAGAAATAAAATTTAATGTGTGATGAAATAAAAATAAATAAATATAAGTGTTTCTAAATATAATAATATTAATAATGATATTTTGGGACATTATTATATTATTATTATCAAATTTAAAAAAAAATTACTTTATATTGTTACTATCAGTTGTGTTCTATTATTTTTATTATTACTAACATAATTATTCAAATTCTAGTTTATTATCATTATGATTATTTTACTTACTTTATTATTATTATAAATTTTATTTATTTCTTTGTTTCTATCTTTCCCCACTTTTTCCCTTAGGTATTCTCCCCCTTACCCCAGCGTCGTTTTTCCCACTCACCACCCTGGGTCTGCTCGCGGCATCGTATCTCCCTTGGGTCACCTTCCCTTATGGCAACTGTCGGGCCTCCTCCCTAATGTCATGCCCTTCCTTCCCAGATTAGACCAGTCGCACCCACTGGGGAACCGAGTCCTGTCGAGCCAGGACTCTCTGGCCAGTCCTTCGTCCGACCTTCAGACATCCTTGCCGGCCTCCCCGCCAGCGCACACCCTTGTCCAGCAACCACCACCCCACACCCTCCCCTGAGAGACGTGACATACTCTTGTGTACCACCTCCCATTCCGGTCAATTCCTTTACCTCCTTCCATGTGAGAAACCCCCGGGTGGAGTCTCATTAACTTTATTTGTTCTTGAATTTTTTTATCCAGTTTCTAAGAGGATCAAATTAGAGTTAGATCTTTAATCATAATGGATTGATCTCTTGAATTAGGGATTGTTCATGGTTTCTTATGGTGCAGATGATCTGTCACAATGATTTCAAACCATTATTCGGATGATTCTTGATTCAGGGTTGGTGGTTTCGTGACTAATTTTTTTTATAAATTAGGTTTCTTGTTGGATTAATCTGGCATGTCCTTTAAATTATTTGTTTGGTGCGAATTTGGTTTTGTTGAAGTTTAGTTTGAATCTGATTAGATTAGTAGTTTATTTATATGGTTTGGGTGAATTTTTTTATGGAAATTTATATTCAGTTAATTTTTTTCGTATAAATAAATTGTGTTGTTGGCTGTTAATCTGTGCAAGTGCTGTGAAATTGCGTTTTTTACATGGTGTTTTGTGAGTTTGGTCATACGTGAAGGTGTTGTGTGGGTTGAGTTGGTAAAGATATGTGGTTTCTTTTAAAACTTCCTTATGAATTTTTATTTGTGAATTATTGAGTTTCATAAATTTTGAAAATGTGTTATATAAATGGTGTTGAGTTTTCCCAAAATGATGATATAAAGAAAGCTACACTTTTTTAAATCTTGTTTGAGTGTGTGTGGTCTTGAAATACAATTCGGGTGTGTAAATTGTGATTTTGACATGTGAAGTGATGGTTTGGATTACCTGTGAGCTTATGCATGTATTATGTTTTGATGGTATGGTGTGAAAATATATTTTTGAAGTATTTGACATACATACATGATGAGGTGAATTTTTGAAATTAAAAATGGTTATTTTTTGTTTATGACTTGTGTGGAAAGTGAAAAATATTGTTTCAAAGGGTTTTGAAAATGAAAAGGGGTGGTTTGAAAAATAATTCTAATGGTTTTCTAAATGTTGAAATGGTTGCTTTTAACTTTGTAGTTTGTTTATTTGATTTCGTAAATGCTGCAGATTGGTTTTCAAAAGGATTCTAGTGTGCGTATTATATCAAAGTGTAAATCTGGGGGTGTGAAAGTGTGGTATTGGGTACCGAAAATGTCTCATTTGTTTTGTTTATCTTAATTAGATATGTGACATTTCATATGAACATGGAATTTAAAAGATCACAAAGAGGGAATCTTGGGGTATTATGTGGGGGAAACTAGGACCAGTGGACCAGTGTTCCTAAGGGGACTCGACCTGGTTTAACTGGAAGGACATATGACTGCAACACTAACTAAACATGTGTATGATTGAGGTTCATGGTTTCTAAACCATGTTTTTTGAGGTTGGTGGTTTCTACGCCACGTTTTCTTAGGGTCCTGGTTTCTATGCCACGTTTCACTGAAACAAGACATCCTTGGATCCCACCGGTTGTTAATAAATATAGGGCCTTTCCCTCTTTCTGTGATCATGGACTAGATTACACTCACCGTTGGCATGTGGTGTCACTTTGGGTTTTTCCTAAAACTTTGGGTTTTTTTAAACAATGGGTTCTTCCTAAAACTTTTGTTTTTCCATTAAACATTGGGTGTATTTTTTTTATTTTTTATTTTTTATTTTTTTGTTTGGTTTTTCATAGTGTTAATTGTGTACTCTAAATCAAAGTTGTTTTCATTAAAGATAACCATTATTGATGTTGTTTATTTAAAGTGTTTAATATTTTGTGTCCCGTCATTTATTAAAACGGAAAGTGTTTTTTTCATTTAATATTTATACGTTGAACCTTTTTATTGGGTATCCTATGACTGGGATTTTGTCAAACACCCAACATTTACCTTTGGGAGTATGTAGTTTCTGTTTTATTTTGTATTATAGGTCGAAGCGTTGAACTTAATGATGGTGGTTCTGGTTGTTGTTGGCCCTCACTTGGAGGTTGGTATTGTAGTTTAAGTTTTATATCTTTGTAGTTATTCATTTTGTGTTTTAGTTGAATTGTAGACTTTAAGCCAATTTATAGTTTAAAGGTGTGGTTGGTTGTCAATTTCAAGTTTCATCCTATTTATCTTGTTAGCCATCTTTTTGTGTTATATTTTGAGAAATTGTTCCCATGTAATGTTTTGATACCCTGGCACTCTTTCCAACCTGTGGGGGTCGTGAACGCCCTTCCGGCCATGTCGCTGGCCGGGTCGGGCGCCGGGTCGGATGGCGACCTTTCCTGGTTCATGAAAAAATGGTAACCGAGGGAGGATTTCTCTCTTGGGCTGTTTTCATTTGAGGTAGAGTCATGGTAGACTAGAGTTGAGGATATCGGGACTCAATGTCTTGGATATGAGTAAGGTGCCCGGCCAGCACACCTCGTGGCGGGACTAGAGTTACCAAAGTAAGTTGATGTTTGTCTACATCATTGGTATGTGTGGATAATTTTGATTAGGGGAGATAAAAAAAGACATAGGGTATTTGGTCCCAGTGATCTCACAGGGTCTGGAAAGCCATGTGGAGCCTTGGGCACTATCATAGAATACTTCCTATTCTGGTGGTGTGATTGGCGTATGACCACCAACCATATATTCAAGTCAACCACTGAAACTAGTTTCTCTTTCACTATTCATCATTTCATTTTTTGGAATTGTGGAAATTTGGTATTTATGTAAAAATGATTTGGTCTTGGTAAATGTTTTGAAATGAAGCACATTAAAAATGAAATTATGTATGATGTTTGAAAAGTTTGGGTTGAATGTTTTGGTTTTGAAAAAATGGAAATGTTTTGTTTTGATCCTTGGTGTTTACATGGGAATCCACATGCATTAGTGTATATAGGACGTGAAATGGTTAATTGAATGAGAAGATTAATTATTGTTTGTGTATGAGGTGGGTGTTGGTGCGGCACATAAACATGCATGTGCGAGGCCCATGGGACACCATTGTTGTTTGTCCAACCCACTAACTTTGCTTATTTTCAAAATGTTTTGTTAAATGAGAATTTTGTGTTTTAGTAACCAGTTATTGCGTGGGATGTCTATGTGTTTTTTTACTGATGGATGTGAGGTCTTTCGAGCCGATAATCGATTTTGAATGAATTTTTTCTTGTTTTTGAATTTTTTTTGTATGATGGTGTGCAAGCGTGCAGTTAGTGAATAATTTTGAAAAGTGAATCGGGGAGCCCTTGCAGTGGACCCCCCTGCAATTTTAGTGTTCGTTTCCAATATGTACTGGTTGTTGGACCAGTTTGACTGGGTCCATGGTTTTATTTCTTAACAAGTGTACTTCCCCACATAGAGTTAAAATGTGATTGAAGAGTAACCATGGTTAATTCGGCATTGTCCAACCCTCTAGTTGATTAATGTGAGGACTCTATCTATTTAGTGATAGTGCTATATTTGTCTCTTATCCTTTTTGGTTAAGAGATATTCTCATAGAGGGATGACATACGCTAGGGGATTTGAAGGGAGCTTCGGTCTCTTTGAGTTGTCTTTGTTGTCGTGTATGAAGTTTGACATCATTGTGTCTGAAGGTTTCCCCCTGGAAGCGGTGAATGGAAATTCCAACGGGTGAGGGTGAATGCGGTTTAGAGTTATTGGTGTTGAACGATGGTTTGAAAGGATCGTAGTGCTTCCATTAGCCGCAAGAGACTTATTTGGGGACATCTTCCAGTGTGAGTTCTCTTGAAGAGAAAGGGTGGATTTCATAGGGTCTTTTAGGAATCCAAATTTTCATAGGAGTGTGTCCTCTCAGGGAGATTTAATTTTTATGTTCGAAGGCGAGTGTTTGGAATGCATCTTTCTTTCTTATGTTTCTTGGTTAAGGTGAAAGGTGATGCATGTGCATCTTATAAACCTATGTTTTAGTGAATGTGTCACGAGAACGTATTTGGATGTCATGGAGTGTTGTGTTTGATGGCGTTGTCTCAGTTTTGTTAGTGTTGTGTGTTCCACCAAAAGGGTAAGCTCTGTTCAGGACTCTTAAATACTTGACTGTGAGGGAGGATATGCTTTAAACATCTGGCCTCCATCCATAGGCCTCGGAGTAAAGAAAGTGTGTGGTCATGAAACCCAAGAGTGTTAGGGACCCCAACCTTATTTCTATCATCAGAACTGAAGGTGAAGGAGGTTTAAATTATCTTCTATGGTCATTGAATTCTAAAGACCTATCTAGGTTCGTGAGGTTTCCCATGGCGATGAGGAGGTGTGGTCACCATGTACCTTAATGTCCCTGTGGATTCCCCCACGGAGGTAATCTGATTTACAAGTCCTTATGAGGTCTCTTTAGGGAAAATTGACACAATTCTGAATACTGATCATCCAAGAATGTGGAAATGAATGTTTATCTTGAGTCAAGCTTTTGACACCCTGGTAGTCAGGCCCCACCATCCACAACCATTGTGGTGGGGTGTTTTGTCACTATAATGAAATTTTTTGAAGTTTATGTTATTCTGGCCAGTTTCGAATGGTGGGGAGACTCATGGTGGGTCTCCCTCAAATGGCTTTGGAGTGAAATGGATTGGCCCTTCTTAATAATGGTGGGGAGTCTTTCAGGGCCTCCCCGTGTTGGTGTTCCAATCTCGTCTCATGTGTCAATAAGTCTCAGAGAGAGGGGATCCCCTTCAATATTTCCCATGTTGGCCTTTTAGTTCTGTTTCTAGATATGACTTGGTGGTATGTGATCAGAGTGTTCCTTGTACGTGTCTTGTCCTTGGTTGTTAATTCTAGAAATATGGTGTGTTTTTTTACTAGTGCTTGAGATGTTTCATCTTGTGATGTTGGTTTCCATGGGTGCGAGAGTTCCTTTACTTGATCAATCAACTAGACGTGTCCTAGCACTTTGGGGTGGATGAAACATAGAGGGAGAATATTTTTTCGAGTTAGTTGAGGTTGGAATTTAAGTCACTTTCCCCTGAGCACGGTGTATTTTTCTTTTTTTACTTGCTTTGAGTCTCAACCTTAGTCTTAGATTTCTATGGATGGAAATATTTATGTTGGGGAGAATTTTCACACCTACCATATTTAAATCATTTATTTTATAAATTTTCATTGTGTCATGATGTTCTGGTTGAATCCTGACATAATGATTTGGAGGACTTACTTGAAAACACATGATTTTCCCTTGGATGCGTCCCGTGCCCCGCGGTCAAAACTGTGCTACCTCACATGGGTCACTTTTCAAACTCGCCTGGTTTAATTAATTAAATGAAATAGATTACTAATAAAGAAATATAATTAAATGTGTGATGAAATAAAAATCAAACAAAATAAGAGTTTTAAAAGATTATAATATTAATAATGATATTTAGGGACATTATTACAATTGTTATTATCATAATTGAAATAAATTTTATTTTATTTTATTATTATCAATTGGGTTTTATTATAATTATTATTACTAATATAATTATTCAAATTTTAGTTTATTATCATTATAATTATTTTACTTATTTTACTATTATTATTTTTTATTTAATTTTTTTATCTTCCCCTCCCACTTTTTTTCCAACGGCTTAACCCCCTTACCCCAGCACCATGTTTCCCCCTCACCCATAGGTCCACTCGTGGCATCGTCTCTCCCTTGGGTAGTAGGCTCTTCCGGAAAGTCGTCCAGCCACCTCCCTCATGTCATGCCCTACCTTCCCCGATCAGAACCGTTACAAACCCTAGAGATCCTAGTACCATCATGCCACAACTCCCCGACCAGTCCATCGCACGACCTTCCTACATCCATGCCAGTCTCCCCACTAGCTCACACCCTTGTCCAGGGACCACTACCCCACACCATCCCCTACTGGCCGTGACTTACTCTGGCGTTCCACCTCCCATGCTAGTTGGCACCTTTACCCCTTCCGCGTGAGAAACCCCCCGGTGGGGTCTCCATAACTTTTTTTATCCTTGAGTTTTTGTTATACATTGGCTAATTGGCTCAAATTATAGGTTCATCTTAAACCATTTTGGATGGTTCTCTTGAATTAGTGATTGTTCTTGGTTTCTTGTGGTGTGGAAGAGGTGAAACCATGATTTATCACATTTATTCGGATGATTATTGGTTCTCAGTAGGTGTTTCTGCATTTAAATTTTTTAACGAATTGGCATTTTTGTTTGATTAAAAATCCATTTTCATTAAATTATTTTTCAGTTTCAAATTTGGGTTTGTTGATGTTTAGATTGCGTCAGATTTGATTGGTAGTTTTTTTATATGGCATGGGTGATATTGTTTTATGGAAATTTATATTCAGTCATTTTTTCATTTAATTAAATTTTACAGTAGGTTTTTAATTTGTTCAAATGTTGTGAATTGTGTATTTGATATGGTTTTGTCTGCGTTTGGGCATAAGTGAAGGTGTTGTGGGGGTTGAGTTAGTAAAGCTATGAGATTTCTTTTAAAATGACCTTATGAATTTTTATTTTTGATTTATTGAGTTTTATAAATGTTGAAAATGTGTTCTTTAAATGGAGTTGAGTTTTCCCAAAATTATGATATAGAGCATGACACAATTTTTGAAATCATGTATGGGTGCATGTGGTCTTGATATACATTTCATGTGTGTAAATGGTGAATTTGGCATGTGAAATGTTGGTTTGGATTACATGTGAGGTTAAGAATGTATTATGATTTGATGGTTTTTTTGAAAAATATATTTTGGAAGTGTTTGAAATGCATAATTGATGAGGTGAATTTTTGAAAGGGAAAATGGTAATTATTTTTTATACCTTGTTTGGAAAGTGAAAAATGAGGTTTCAAAGGGATTTGAAAATGAAAAGGGGTTATTTGAAAGAGAATTCTAATGGTTTTCAAAATCCTAAAATGGTTACTTTTAAATATGAATTTGGTTAATTTGATTTTTTAAAATGATGCAGATTGGGTTTCAAAAGGATTATAGTGTGCGTATTATTTCAAAATGGAAATCAGGGGGTTTGCAATTGTGGTATTCGGTAAAGATAATGCCTCGTTTGTTTTGTTTATCTGAACGTGATATGTGTAATGCAATGTGAACTTGAAATTTTAAAGAGAACAATGAGGGAAGCTTGGGGTATTAGATGGGGAAAACTAGGACCAGTGGGATTGTGTTCCGGAGGTGACTCCACCCGATTTCACTGGCAGGAATGACGATTGAAACACTAACTAAACATGAGTATGACTGAGGGTCGTGGTTTCTAAGCCATGTTTTATTATGGTTGTGGATTATAATCCACATTTTCTAGGGGTCTTAGTTTCTAAGCCATGTTTTCATAGGGTCGTTGTTTCTATGCCACGTTTCACATAGACATGACATCCTAGGATCTCAGTGGTTGCTAATACCTATAGGGCTCCTCCCACTTTTTGTGCTCCTGGAATGCATTACACTCACTATCGGCATATGGTGTAACTTTGGATTTATCCTAAAACTTTGGGGTTTTTGTATAACATTGGGTTCTTCATAAAACATTGGGGGTTTTCATAAAAAATAGGGTTTATTTATTTTTTTATGTTTGTGTTTTGTTAGTGTTATGCGTGTACTATTAATATAATTTATTTTCATTGAAGCTGGCCTTTATTGATGTTGTTTCTTTAAAGTGTTTAAGATTTTTTGTCCAGTCATTTATTAAACTGAAAAGTGTTCTTGTCATTTAATATTTAGACATGGAACCTTTTTATTGGGTGGAGTCCTACTAGGATTTTGGCTCAAACCCTACATACACCTTTGGGTGTATGTAGATTCAGTTTCTTTTGTATTGCAGGTCGAAGAATTTAACTTAGTGATGGTGGTTCTGGTTGCTGATGGACTTCACATGGAGGTTGGTATTGGAGTTTTAGTTCACTATCTTTTTTTTTGTTCATTTTGGGTTTTAGTTGAATTGTTGCCTTTAAGGCTGTTTATAGTTTAAAGGCGTCTTCAGTTGTCAGTTTCTAGTTTTAGCTTGTTTATCTTGTCATTAGTTTGTCTTTATTTTATTAACAGTAAATCATTTCCATGTAATTTTTTGATACCCGGGAACTTTTTCACGCCCGCGGGGATCAGGAACACCCTTCTGACCATGTCGCGGGCATGGTCGGGTGCCGGGTCAGATAGCGACCCAGCCTGGTTTGTGACACTTCGCACATGGCATTAGTTATTTTGGTCTAGGTGTCTATGGGCATTTTTTTGTGTGGAAGTGTCCCAGGTGTTTTCAAGAAGGATATGAGGATGTGGAATCGGAGGTGTGTGCGGGAGGTGTATGGAAGTGGGACTGTAGTGAGAATGGCGTGGGTGGTTTGATGCATAGGGCTTAATTTTTGAACATGCATGCATGAATGTTTTGAGTTGGCATTAATTTTACTTTCACTTTTGTTGTTTTTTGGGATTTACTATCTTATCTCCTAATCCTACTAATCAAAAATGGTAATTCATTCCATTTTTCATGTGAATATATACCCATGGTAAAAGTTTCACTCTATGACCTATATAAGGCGGGTCTCAAGGGTAATTATCTCTCCTTCAACTTGAAGAAGGATGGGTCTGACAATCTATTGTCCCTTCCCTCATCATGGTAAAGGCTGGTCACTATCGAATTGTATCCAAGGTAGGGGTTGATATATATGATGAATAATGGGATTTGGCATAGTGTGGAATGCATGGGATGGAAGGGAAACTATGTTAGGAAATCTTGGTACGTGGAATAGGACAGGGAAGACCTACTAGGACAGGGGATATTAGGGCCCCCATGATCTGATGCAAGGGCTCTGGGCCAACATAACAACCAAGTTAGGATTCACTGATTGTAGGGTAGGGACCCTAGGAAAGGTACATTCATCATAATGACTTGGGTTCTTGATTGTCTTGGGTATTTGGTGGATTTAAATGAATAAAATGTCATTGAAAAATTAAAAGCAATCTTTTACACAACTCGGGCTTAGGAATTCCTTTTTTACCTTGTAACAATGGCATCTAGATGATGACCATGAGTAATACAGGAGATCGAGGCCTAGGAGGTAGATTTGACAAATCGGCAGAGGGCTGTTCGCGTGGAGGAGGAAGATCAGTGGTAGAGGATGCCTCCTTCCTTTCAGCGGCAGACCCTAGGGTATTAGGAGGTAAGAGTCTCACATATGGATACATAGAGCTTTCACGAGGAGAAAGTGATAGCTTTTATCTTAAACTGGGCCCGAACAGAGTACTTTGTTCTTCTTGATATAATGTAGATGCAGGGAACAAGACATCAGTGGTGGATTCTCTATCATGGTGAGAAGAGGGAGGCTGAGGTTACGTGGATTGACATTGATATGGAGTTCTGGGTGGAATTCCTCTCTTCCACGATGAAGGTTCAGAAGATTTATGAGCTACTCTCCCATTAGCAGGGGAGTATGTTAGTGAGAGAGTTGGTTATCATGTTCGATGATATCTTTTTCATTCCTCTGGGCCTCTTTCCAGATGAAGAGTCTTGGGTGAGACTTTTAGAGGTGGAACTCTGACCTTCACTTCAATATGTTGTTACTCCCATCACTCTACTGACATATGTGGAAGTCCAGAAGAAGGATAATGTGGTGGAGATTATGCACACACTGGGAGGTGTGTCACAAGATGGGAGCCATTTGGGATCATCAATCAGAAATATTGTCAGCAGTAGACCTCCAGCGTTAGTGCCTTCCAGGTTTTGTACAGTGCATAGTAGGCCCTAGAAGTTCCATTTTTGGTCTCCCGGTCCACGCCCTTTCTTTTTAGGCCTATGACTTAGATACTTTATATCTGGAAGCCATCGACACCTAAAAAATTTTTGCTCAGACTGAGCGCATTACAGTGGGGGTGGGCCTGTTCAGCGCCCACCTCTACTACTTCAGTTTCCACCTCTGGGAGCTCCTTAGGGACCTCTACCATGGAATGGTCGGGGAGGTTCCTGACAACCTATGGGCAGGGGATCTGGGTGTCGAATGTTACACGCAGCAGAGGTAGCCGTTCCAGCAGGTCCAGTAGTCGTCCGAGGTATGATCAACATGTTTAGTACTCTTTCATGAGCCTTGTTTGATTTAGGATCTTCACACACCTTCATTGTAGAATTATGAGCCCATGCCTTGGGTGTAGACACAGAGATACTTTCTGTACCCCTAGTTTTGAATACAGTAGTTGGAGGATAGACATGCTTTTCACATTTTTTATGAGGAAGTTTACTAATCTTGGCAGCACATCAGTACATTGGGGACCTTCTTTTGCTTAATATGTAGCCGTATGATTTTATTTTGGGCATCGATTTCTTGTTCCTTATTTTTTCTGTTATCACGTTTTTCCGAATAAGGATCATGTTTTCATATGTGGGAAGTCAATTTATTCCCTTCATTGGTGAGTGGCTTTGCCAAGAGGCCAGCCGGTGAGTGAAGCCCCTTAATTCCTTATAATACGAGTTGTCTGTAGAGTCAACGGATAAATAAATGGTGGATGTCTTAGGAATTGTCAGTGATTTCATAGGTGTCTTCCCTCTGGAGGTCATGACTCTACCACCTCAACGTGACGTTGAGTTCTAGATTGACATACATCCCGGTGCCCATACAATTTTGATGGCTCCATATCAGATGGTGTCGTCTATTATACTGGATTTATGGATCGAGATTGATGATCTGATGAAGAAGGGTTTTGTTCGACCAAGTGCATCACCATGGGGCGCTGTAGTCTTGTTTGCGAAAAAGGTAGATGGTGGTCTGAGGCTGTGCATAGACTATTTTAGACTAAATCAGGTAACCGTCAGGATATATTACCCTATCACGAGGATATATAAACCTTTGACTAGTTGAAAGAGGCGGTATGGTTCTCTAAGATAGACATGCGATTAAGATATCACTAGTTGAGGGTAAAGGATGGTGAAATCTCGAAGACTACCTTCAAGTGCAGATATGGGCACATTGAATTCGCAGTCATGCCTTTTAGTGTTAAGAACACACCAACCTTATTTATGGGGCTCCTAAACTCCGTATATCAGGAATATCCAGACAGTTTCGTTGTTGTCTTTTTGGATGACATCCTAATCTACTCAAGAACATAGAATGATAATGCTGAGATCTGAGGATGGTTTTATTTGTGCTTCCACAAGACCAGCTCTATAAAAAAATTTCAAAGTGCATGTTCTAGACACCATAAGTACACTCCCTTAGAAACGTGCTTTTTGAGCAAGGAATAACAGTGGAACTGTCAATGTTTGAGGTGGTTGTTTCTATGGAAGCACCCATGAATGTGACATAGGTTTTTAATTTCCTAGTCCTAGTATGTTACTACCAGAGATTTGTGCCCAACTTCTCCCGAGTTGTAGCTCCTTTGACAGCCTTGACCAAGAAAGGCCATGATTTCATTTGAATGGATTGTTTGAGGCAGCATTCAGTTATTTGAAGAGGATGTTGGTTACTGCCATAGTGTTAAGGTTTCTAGAAGAAGGAGTGATGTTTGAGGTATTATGTGATGCTTGTAGACAATGCATGGGGTGTGTGCTAATGAAATAACATGAGTTCTCTCGTATGGGTCTAGGCAGTTATGTCCCCATGATCGTAACTATGCCACCCATGATATAGAGATTGCATTGGCCATGTTGGAACTAATGTAGATGTGGAATTTCATCATTGGGGAGTGATTGATGGTCTTCACGGATCCCCAGAACTTGAGGTATATCTTCTCCCAGCGGGACCTAAAGTTGCATCAGTGGAGGTGGAAGGAGTTTCTTCAGGAAAAATATTTGAAATATATTGCACTGATGGTAATGTGTATGTGGTGATTTATGCCTTGATTAGGAAGTCCCAAAAGGATTTGGTTGAAGTGTTAGAAATGCTTGGAAGGTGATGGAGGAGTTGGCCACCCTACACCTAGATGAAAGGGTGGAGGATTGAAGGGGCTTTCTATTCCAGATGACAGTGTAGTCCTCTCTGTTGCAGTTGGTAGAGGATTCTCAGTGGGTGGAGTTAGAGGATGCAGTGATGTGAGAATGTGTTAGCCACGATAATGCTCTAGGAGGATGGTTAGAAGAGGGGAAGAATCACATGATGTTTCATGGGATGTTTTTCATCCTAATGGAAATGCACAAGAGTGTTCTTGATGAGTTCCAATACTCACCCCTAACGGTGAAACTATGAGTTTCCAAAACGTACCGGGGCTTGAGGGGTCTGTTTTGGTGGTCCGAGGTGAAGCAGGTAGTGGTGGAGTTCGTAGCGAAGTTCCTCATGTTTCAGCAGGTGAAGGATTAAAAACACATCTCGAGGTGTCTGTTACAGCATAAAGATGTCCTCTAGTGGAAGTGGGATGACATCACGATTGATTTCATCACATTAATACCCATAGTCCAAGGGGATTTTATAACACTTGGTTAGTGGTGGAATAGGTTACAAAATTATCTCACTTTCTGGTAATCATTGAGTTGAGTGTGGTGGATTCCCTAAAAATGATATGTGCACGAAGTGGTGTAGTTTCATAGATTTATGTGGTCCATAATCTTCGATCATGATACCTAGTTTACCTCACGAATTAGGAAATGTTATGAACATGCTTTTGGAACCCATCTAGGCTTCAGAACTACATTCCACCCCCAGAAAAATGGGCCGATAGAGTGCACCATCCAGACGTTGGACGACATGATAAATGCATGTGTCTTGGAAATTGGGGGATCATGGGTATGGCACTTTCCTATGGTACAGTTTTCCTACAACAATATCCATCACTCTACCATTTCCTTTGATCTATTTAAATATTTTTACAAGAGGTCATGTCGCTCACCTGTGTGCTAGATATAGGTCAGGCAAGCTAGTCTTTGTGGCTCATAAGTGGTACAATGCATGAAGGAGAAGGTTCATATTATACAATAGAGGATGAAGGTGGCCCTGTACCGACAGAAGCCGTCTTCTGATAATAGGAGTAGACCCTTGGTGTTCAAGGTAAGGGACTAAGTGTTCATGAAGGTATCCACTCGACATGGACAAAAGATGTTCAGTAGGGGGAGTAAGCTATCCCCCAGGATCGTCGGATCCTTCGAAGTGTTCTAGTTGGTCGGCGATGTAGCTTATCAGTAAGAACTACCACCTACACAACAAAGAGTTCACAAAGTCTTCCATTTGTCTCAACTACATCTGCATCTACACTATGATTCAAATGTCATAAACTGTGGAAATATAGATATTGAGTCTGATGTGACATTTGTAGATCGACCAATGATGATTGATGTTTGTGAGGATACAGGGATTCATGGATGAACCATTCCCTTCGATCATGTGTTATGGAGGCATGGTGGCCTCGAAGAGAGTACCTGGGAAAGGGAGGTACATATGCACGCCCAGTACAAAGAGATATTTTGAGTATTTGTGTTTTGTTTCATACTTGTTTGTGATATAGTACATATCCTTTTTAACTATGAAATGTGTTGCTTTCCTTAATCTCTTAATGTGTGTGATGAGTCCTGACTGTGGGTAAGGAATGACTTGATCCCTAATCAAGACACATTAGAGTGGATGTGATTAAACCTGGGTAGGCGAGTCTGATCCATCCAAAGTGGATAATATCTTGATATGGGGGAAATGACTCCTTAATCCATATGTCTGGATGGTGACAACATTATATGGTGTGTGGTTACATGATTAAGAGGTGTTCCATGATGTCGAAGAGGTTTTCCCATGAGAGGAATCTATCTAGGTGGTTGTACAGACCACCCTCTTTTCTTCTATATAGTTTATATTATCGAGAGAAGGAATAGTTTGACAGGTATCTGATTAAATGGCCCAGACAATGACTCATTATAGTGTTTTCCAAAAACTCGACTCCATCAAACAGTTCCACCAAAAAGGTGGAACGAGTCATAGTCGCACACAAAAATGGTGGCACCACTTATAGTGGCATTGTGAAGGTGGCACCATAATGTTCATATCGTCACAATCACACACGGAAATGGTGGCACCGATGACGGTGACACTATGACGGTGGAAACATAATAGTCAACCTGTCACGGTTGCATCGTCAGGGTCGCACACCGAAATGGTGGAACCGCTGACGGTGGCACAATGACCCTAGAACTGCTTATGATGTCTCACCAAATGGTGGTCCGCCATTGTAATTGTATCCATTTTCCAATATTTTCCACTCCTAAAATGTATATTTTGACGTAAAAGAGTTTCTACACCCCTTTCAAAGCCTTTAAAATCCCATTAATTAAATCTAAAATATCCCCTGAGCCAGGTGACCCTTGACCGACCAAAATGTGGGGATTTCTCCTCGGTGCCACACCATTTTCCTACACTTTAAAGTTCTTCCATATTACATGTTATCCTCAATTTAAAGGAAACCTGTTTACATACATCCATTTTTGGCCACCTCTCCGATGACAATTATTAAATAACAATTAAATATGTTGTGTGTAACCGTCTAACCGCATGGTGAAGCCTTGATCCACAACTAATTTTATTCAAATTTAATATATTTTAACTCCACGATCTCGTTTTTTATCACATGAGAATTATTTATTCATCTTCGTGAGTCTCTTTTTCCTTCCTTGGGGCACCTATACTGGAGCTTTTCCGCTCACTCTTTGAATCCTCAAAGTTCCTCCCCTGCAAGTCGCGCATCCCCAATTATTGGTGTGAGGAAGGAAAATTCGAATGTAGATCATTAATGTAGTGTTCTTCCCTCATCTCTCCTTACTGTGAATCATGTGGGGCTGGTATTCTAATGTTTTTATGGGGATGGATGAAACCAAACATTAATGAAGATAATAAAAGTCCTTTTAAAGAATGAATAGGTGTGTTTGATGATGTTAATATTATTTTTACCCTTTCTCATATGTTGTGAATTGTGTGGTTTAATTTCCAAAAAAAATCATAGTTGTTATTGGTCCTCCCTTGGCACTATTGAACCATTGTCTCACGTGATGATTGAATGGGTGTAACATGGAAATTGGTTAATCATGTAATTTCGGTTGATTAAATTGATGTCTAGTGAAATAGAATCTTTGTTTCATCACACCATTTAACCCAATAGAAAAGAAGGAACATAGTAAATGGTGTGTTTAAATCTGGAATCTCCCTTTCCATTATTGGTATTATCTGTGGTTGTTCTGTTTGATTCTTGTGGGCGATATGGGTGGGGATGGGATCCTAAGTTGTGGTGTAGTTGTTGGGTTTTGGATCTAAGGCTATGTGGGGTCGTATGGTGAGGCTTGGATTGGTTCCAGTACTTTTATGGGTCTTATAGATCCATTTTGTTGTTGCGAAATACAAGAGAACTAGGTGTGAATGATTAAATTTTTTTTTGCATGTTTTCCCCCATTGGCATGTGACTATTCCTTTTAGTTTCCTGGTAGTGAAGAATTATTTAAATTTAATTACATTAATATGAAAACAAGAATGGGTTTAATGGGAAATTGTTTTCTGCGGATGAGTTGTTACTTGGTTTTGGTTATTGTGCTTTTTATGAATGAATAGTAACGAGGGTGTTTGTGAATGGTCTAGTGTAGGAACCCCTAGGTTGGGATTAGTGCTTGTTACCTATATGATTTGTTTAGTTCTTATTTTTTTTATTCACGCCCAACCATAGTAGATAACATTATGCCAAACACCCCCATCTAACAAGGGAGGGTATTTTTCCCAACACTCCTGTGAGTGGCTGGTTATTAGCTCATTTTGTCCTCCCTTTCTCAAGTATCTCAAGACTCATTATGAAGGATGTGATATCTTGAGGTCCATTATAGGAAAAAATTCTTTGGGGATGGTATTTTGTGCTTGTTGGACCCGGGGTGTACGACCATGATGATTCCCATTTGTATTTGGGATGAGGCCTAGGTGTCTTCAGGTATGGCTGTAGTTGTTCTCGCACAAGTGTCTATGGGAGTAGTTTTGTGTGGACATGGACAAAGTGTTTGTGGGTAGGATGTGAGGTTTTGGAAGCCCATGTGTGTGCGGGCGGGGTATGGTAGTGGGACTGTAGTGATAATGGTGGGGCATGTCTGATGCATAGGATGTATTCAGTAACTATTGGGAAAGTGGTGCGGGGTACCCAAAAATGGATGTTCTATTACTGTTACATTACTTGACTTTTATTATTTGGGGAGTGTTCCTTGGTGAGTTTTAGTAGCATAGTTTCCTTTCTAGGTGCTTTGGTTGTATCCTTTGTTCATGGACCATTAGAATGCCTCCCCACTTGTGCACAAGATCTTTTCGTTTTCCCAGCAGAGTATACCTGTATACTCACCCTATGTATTTAAAATTTCTTTTACATTTCAAATACATTATGTATTGTGTTAGAACCTATTAGCACGGATGCCGGGACCATTTAAATTTTTTTCCTTTTCTTTTGGTATTTTCATTTTGGGGATTCTTGTACTTCTGTATGACTTATTTTTTGAAAATGCATGTGGGAATGGTTTTTTTTGGAATTACTTTTACTTACACTTTTGGAGTTGTTTGGGATTTACTATCATATCTCTTGATCCTACTAAATACGAAGTGTAATTACTTCCTTTTTTCATTTGAATCTATAAACAAGGTGGAAGTCACCACTTTGGGACCTATAGAAGCTCTCCTTCAACATGATGAATGAAGGGTTGAAAAATATTCTGTCCTATCCCTCATCTTGTTGAAGGCGGGTCGTGATAGAGAACATCTCCAAAAATTCATAGTGTGCCCATTTTTAATGAGATTAAATGTAGGAACCCACACCTCTCCACTAACTCGTAGTCAATGATGTACTTCTATTATATAACATGTGGAACCTCTTTCATCCCTATATGTTGTGTCCCTCTCCTCATTCCATCAAGGGAGCAATATGTCCCTTCTAGGTATCATTATCATAAAGTGTTGGAGGCTGCTCCACATAAAAATATCCCAATGCTAAGGTAGATCCAAATCCAATGGAGGTCTCGTGATTTGCTCATAATCATGTAAGGGGGATTACTTCTTCATAAGTGGAGAATGACACCATGATCTAATAGGGAGAAAATACTTATATAATGAAGGACCTGAACTGTACTACAATAGGAGAGTATAACAGTATTGATTGGGGACCACAACATAACCTAGTAGGGGGTATCACTTGGTGGATAGAGGACCCAAACCATGGTAGTGAAGTGGAGTACCGACTCTACTAGATCATTCACTCTAGGGGAATCACACCCTGACATGACATGGGAGAACCGAACCTAGGATAGAGGCCCCACTTCCAAACATGGAAGTGGAGTACTAAATCTATTGGAACACCATCTATGAAGGTCCCACACCCTGGTTTGAAAAAGGATTTATGACCCCACAGATAGACGACCCACACCCTAGTCCAAAAGGGGAGTACATACTCTACCTTATAATGGGTGTAGATGGACCAAACCCTTACACGGTAGGAGAGCACTATCCAATATTTCAAACATTATGGGGAAATCTACATCATAGTCCATCAAGGGATTAACGCCCCCAGATAAAACCTCTTAAAGGTAATGAAAAATCACCCACGACGAGAGGACTAACATCTCTACCTAAGAACAGAGGAAATGTAAACTCTTACCCTGCATATATAGCGGAGTACCATTACCAACATCTCTGTTCAAGAGCTACATTGACCTCAAACATTAGAACAATACAACTTCACAAATGACTATTTCAATTTATGCAACCTCACAATTTTTGGTCTTCATGGATTCCAAAATTTTTTTCTACATGGAAAACCACTTAATATAGACTACTCACAATCCATAATTTCAGTCCAAGAGAAGCAGATACAGAAGGTGGAAAATGTCACAAGTATCTTCTAGGAATACACAACATTCACCAAGGAACACACTATGTGTGAGCCTTCCTAAAAACCATTCCATATACCTTATATATATAGTTTACCAACCCATGTAGGGGGATGCTACTGGTAAATTTGGTACACACCATGTACCTATTCACACAACCCCAAGTCGTGTTCCTCTTCTACAAGGACCAGAAAACCATATCTCTTATATTCCATTTATCCCATACTATATGTCATGGTCAGGATAAATGGCCATGTATCCTTGATGTTTTCTCATTTATGTGTATCATACCCCATTTCCATGTTCCTCAGCCTTGTGTTAGTTTACAATGATGTTGTTTCATTAGGGTGACACAAGTTATATCCCAAGATTACATGGTTTAGGGTACTACATGACGTGTAACCCCTATAAATGGTGTGTAATCCCAAAATTTTATCTTCCCCAAAAAATAAGATCTAGATGGAATGCTTCACTAATATATATTTTTTATAAATTGTGTTTCCTATCAGGAGTCACCTTCTAGAGATTATATTATCCACAGTTTACCAAGAAATCTTCAGATCTACCAAGAATGGATCGTTGTCAATTTTATTTGGTCTCTAGAACCATTAAACAAATGTGGATTCACAACAATCAAGGAAAAAATTCATATCCCCAAACCTAGTTGAAAAACATAAAAAATGTTGACTGACTAACGGTGTCTGGATCGTACTAATCCTTGATCTGATGATTATCTATTTAAGAATCAATAATCATCAACACCTTGCATCCTCAATTTAGTTTCAATTCATTCTTTTCCCAATGGATGAGAGGGGGAGTAGGGGAGGAGGGATCTCCTTTTGTAATTAATCCACCCAATGAGAGAAGGAAGTGGTATATTAGGTTTTGTATATATGTTTTATTAAAGATCCAATTAAACAATTAATTCACCCCGCATCACCCCACTAACACACATCCCTACTAAACACTCGGTGTGGATGACCTTAGGTCACAACTAAGGTAAAATCAATGATCCAGACTCAAATGCTCTCTCAGAATCCCGATCTGATACACTTAATGGTATTTATTAATGTTTCGAGATAAAATGTTCACGTGTGAGAAAATATTTTTAATGTTTTTAATATTGTCACACAAAGGATCCCATGGCCCTAGATTCTCCTACCGACTCAGTTCCTGTCTCTATAAATATTCTCCAAAATATTTTGATGTACTTTGTGCCAAAAACCATGTCATTACAACAACTCTCTATAAATAAAAGGTAAACCTCAATGTGCAATCCATTAAAAATTAATAATTAAAACTCAGATTCATACCAAAATCAGGATACATAGGATGTCCATTCATGATTTTATCATACACCTAGGTCCCCATAACACCCATATATGTCATGTATGCATGATGTTAAACTACATGATTTCAATGAACAAAATGGTTTGTTATTTCTTCCATAAAAAGGATACATAAGATGCATCAAAATTGCTTAATACCCACCTAGAAATATTGACCCCCTCCTTCTATGAATGCATATTCTAAAACACTTGGTTATTTTATTTTATTACATAAGAAACCACAAATTATTTTAAACTTATATAGAATCTCATACACATAAAAATGGATTCCAAAAAGAGACTGTACCCTTCAACATATAAAATGGAATGAACAGAAATACTTATTTTGGGGACATAGGTCTTGCATTAGAATTTAGAAGATATTTTCAAACATATCGTAAATCTATAAGAGAGTTCATTAGTAGATAATAATTCCCCAAAAATTGTTGAATGAGGAAAAACACCCATAATCTAGACCAGTGTGAGTCTCCAAGAGTTACTTGGCTGGACACCCCAGATGAATTATAGCTTTGGGAATGGAGGTTTGAATGTTCCTACTAACGAGGCAACCATTTGTTATTTTTGGGAAAGAGAAAACATATGGAAAACATGATGCATACAATTGAGTGAAACCATAGAACTGATTCTACAATGAAGTCATTGAGTGAAACCCATTCAACGTCCTAAATATCGATGAAAGAGCGTTACAAAAGTGTTTAATGTAATTATATACCATTGGAAAATAAAAATAAATAAAAATGATAAGAAATAATTTATATTTACAACAAACATTTATTATAGAGAATAATTCTATTATACCAATCTTATAATATTATTTATATTAAAATACAAAAGCATTCAAATTTATATTATATTTCCCTTATATATTAATAAAGTGAAAATCAATGTTACATTGAAAACATAAATTTTATACGTTTGGATGATTATGGACAAAATATAATCATAATATTAAATAAATAATTTTTTTCCAAAATTTTATGCATTAAAAAACAATTTTAACACTAATTAACAATTTTTACTATTATTGTTATAAAAAATTACTATTTTGGTAACTCGTATTGATTAAAAATTGATGTTACCTATTTACATAACATTTTATTATTGATTCCAAATATGGAATTAATTTTTTTATGATTCGATTTAAAGAATTGGAAAATTATAATTACAAATTATAAACACAAAATTCAATGACAAATTGTTCATTAGAAAAAATGTATTCTTAAGTAAAAAAAGGTATTTATACAAAATTGAAGTATAAAATCATTCCAAATACCATAATTGAACATTTCAAAACAAATTTAACTATTTAAATTATAAAACTATTACAAAAAATATTTTATATTTTATAATACTTGAAAAAATATATATTATTTCGAGTAAAAGTCAATATTTTTAAATATTTAATTAAAAATGAAACTTTCCAAAAAAATTATTATAAATCAATCCACATATATTTTTGACTTTTAAAATAAAGAAGGTAGTTCAGATAGTAAAATTAAAATAATTTAATTTCTAAATATATATTTTATTCAATATCATATATTCCCATAGACCTTGATTTTTTTAGGAATATGTATTTTTATGTTTTTCTAAATAATTACATAATATTATTTTAATAAATATAACTATGAAAAGTGTAGTCAATGAATATTAAAAATACATGAGAAAAATTTATTATAAAATTATCTAGTTTGTTACACTAACCTATTGTATAATAAATGTACATCTATTACAATTCAATGAAGATACATATTAACGATTATTATATCTTATATTGTCAACTTATTTCATTAATACATCCATTTATTAAAATTTTCAATAAAATTCATCATTTCAGTTGTTATATCATTAAGTATTCATGTACATTTTTTATCTTATGTTATATTCCATTAAATATTATTAGAGTTATTATATCTATTGAATAATAATATTTTTATAATTATAATATATATTCATTATTTAAATATTTATAACAATTAGGTTAAATTGGTGAGAATAAATGAATGAAATTACATATTGGTGACACTAATATGTACATACACACAATTTATGATTCCTATTTTTAATGGATAGAAGAAAATAATGGTAATGAATCATTCAATTTTAAATAATAATATTTATCCCATAATTTATATATATCTTTATTAAATCAATCATTGATACTGTCCATGTAAAGGTAAAATTGATAAAAAAAGTAATGTCTCTTTGTGGAGGTGGGTTTCTACCCCTACTCCAGAGTTTGGTTATCATTTACCAATTCCTAATATGGTAATAAATAAGAGAAATATTACAATTCAAAAAGGATAATAATTTAATAAATTGAATATATAATCATTAAGACTATCATAATTAATCTCTAAATATGACAGTTATAGAAATGTAATTGTATCCCTATTTGTATGTGGTAATCCACACGTATGATCAAAGGATGCATCAATATCCTATTTTATTGAGAAGAGATTATGAATGTATATTCAATAATCATAATAAAATATAACTATATTGATGAAACTAGATTATAAGTTTATTTATGGAAACACCAATTTTAGATAAGAATTAAGAAGAAATAAAAATGAAAGATCTAAATTAAGTGTTGTAAATGTTTTTAAGTGGAAATCTTTGTTTTTAACATTATTCCTTGAAAGATTATTCATAAAATAAGAAATAAATGTACAATATAAATACATGTATTCTAGTAATTTTATTGACTAGGTTGTGTCTAATATATATGATGCAAATTTTGCGAATAGCGGAGATATATAAGTTTCCTTTTATATGTGAGGAGAGGGACAAACATTAAATCTCTTAAATGTTTTGAATTATATATGGTCAAATTAATTTAAATGTGGCTCAAAATAGATAGAAATTTTATATTTCTGTAATTTAATATCAAAATATCTTCATCTAACAATAATTATGTTGTTGTAGTTTTTAATCATTCGCTTTTCATTAATCTTATACCACCATGTAAACTCATTTTATCCACAACCGTGGTAATAAAATTTTACATTTATTAACATTCACTATTAAAACTAAATAAGTTGAATATAATGACCCATACTTTAGATACATGGTTATTACATTAGAATTGAAGAATACTTATTACAACATATAACAAAACCATGGTAGGACCGTATAGGTAAAGTGTCTTTTGAAACTGGGAAACATAAAATACTGGTTCATAAATCATGTATATTGTCTCCCGCTTATTTCATAATATATAGAGTCCCTTTTTGGAATATCCTACTTAATGCCATTCTTCTTATCCCGGGGAAAAGAAAACATACAAAAAGGTGAGCTCAAATGCTCAGTAAGGGTAAACAACAGATATATCAATCATATCATATTCATAATAACATATCATTTTGAATATCTTAACCTGCAAAAGAGATCATAATTTCATAACATGGTACAAATAGTAGTGGTGAAATGTAATCACAATAATCAAAACGTGAAACTTGAAACTTTTGTGAATACAGACATAATCATAGAAAATCATTTCATTTTAGTCAAGACTCATTTCCAAGACTATCATATCGGACAAATTCCATTACTGAACTGAGTTCACTCTTTGTTCCAGTCCTATATCACTGAACCAGATTTACATTCCATTCTAGTCATGTCTATCTCATGAGATATAAATATTTACCCAATGCATTGGAGGGAGATAATGGTCCCACCCATCTCATAATGAATATATTCTTATGTGTCCCACAAAAGCATAAATCATACATCATAGCATAACCCATGTAATAAAAATGGGATTCATAAACATCATGCCATCACAAAATAATCCATAAAAGATATTCATTAAAAGAATAACATCATGAAATCAATGTAATAAAAGGGATAGAAACAGAACCCTATATTATCTTAGATGGAAATTTTATTTGATAAAACACTTGAACTCCATTCTTGAAAAAAATATCCTTTCTACTTCAAAAAAAATTTTCATTTCTTGAAATGTCATAAAATTTTAAACTAAAAGAATTTGATTAAAAATAAATCTAAAAACATGTAATGGAAGCATCATAGAAATAATGTTCTATGAAATCAAAAAAATTCATTCATTCCGTAAAAGTTAAAAAAAACATTATTCTCGTACTTTGGTCGGAAAAGTCAAAAAGTACCTCGTACTAAAAACGACAAAAGATTCCATTCATATATTTTACTAAAAACTAACCAATGGGTAAAATTGGATTTAAAATTTTTCTTAGGAGGATATAAATAATATTACATATTGAGGAAATGTGGATGTGGATGATAAATATTCCGCAGTAAATTATAATGTGTAAACAATCTCGGAAAAAAAAGAGATTGCGAGATTTTCTCTTACCTTAGGTCTGATTTGCTTCATAAATATACGAACCTCCGTTATAATGATTTAAATTATGTCATTTACTTATTACAGAATCATATTCATTGTTAAGATATCATATATGGTCCTATTCTAATCTTCTTATTAGTAAAATTCCATTGCTACTTGTTATTCGGGTGCTCATTGCATTATGTTCTTATGCATGTTTTCTCTAATAAATTCTTATTCTTCTTTTTAGGTTATAGATACATCATTTCCAGAATGTTATTAGTGTAATATCTATCATATTAATTCATTCAAATAATTTATATAATCATTATTTAATGAATATCATGTTGAACGATTCGCATCACATCGTGGAGACGGTAGGTCGTACGTACGCACGAGCGTTGATATCGTTCCCATGATCATGGAATTGTATTTAAGTGTATGTATACTATTTCATAATCAATATTACTTTACAATAATCATATATATTTATTATTTACACCATTATACCCATCCAAGTAAGGTGGTGAGGGAAACAGATTACACCACGGCTTGGAGACGATATTCCGTACGTAGGCACGCGCGATGATTTTGTTTTCCATAGGATGGATAGAAAGTGAAATTTGGTTTTTTCATATTTATAATAACATATTATTATATTAGTGATACTGATGTCATTAATTAATAATTAAACAACTATATAATAGGAACTAGAAGAAGAAATAAATTTGAAAAAATAGATAACCGATATTACCTCTTCTTCAACACGCCTTTTTTAAACCTTCATTTAGGGTTCTAAAATTGGCCTTTGAAGAAGACCAGGACCTCTAGTATGTTTCTAGTGATGTTGAGAAGGTAAATGGGCAGGGGTTTTCTGAGCTTTAAGGCTCCAAATTGTGTTTGGAGAAGAGGGAGGAGGTTCTCTTTTATAAGGGAGGAGAGGGGCGCCATAAAAAAACCTAAAATATTATTTTATAATAAAGTAATATACGGTTTAAAATAGGTGAAAATTGATTTATTTAGATTATAAAGTGAGGATGGTTCTAAATCCTCTCATCCAATATGTTTTAGACAGGTTCAGGTTATTATTTTAACCATATCATTTAGATTTAACACTAAGTTAAATAATTTAACTTTTACCGTGTATTCTTCTTTTCTTACACTATATGTTTATTAAACATACTATAAAAAGACAAAATAACCCCAAGTGGTTAATTATTAATATATATAACCTTATCTTAGTCATTTGGCCGAACCTTAGATTTTTACGAATAGAATAAAAATTAATAATATAATATTTGTTTTAAAAACTATTTTTTGACAATTTTGAAACTATTTATTAATTGATTTTTGTAAAAACCATAACAACATGATTAGTTGGAAAAAAGTTAATCAAATCAATAATATCATGTCATATTAACCTAAAAAATTAGTTTAATTCATAAAAGGTCTCAAATTACATTTATTTGTGTATTTATAACATCAATTATGTTAATATTTCATTAATAAGGTAATTACTGTATCACCATTGTGTCATAAATAAATTAAATTATTTTAATGTATAAAAATTATAAATAAAATAACATTATATAGGAAATATATTTATCTTTCTAATGAATATTTATTGTCGAATTTATCTTTTGTATAACCCTATATTAAAAATGATTCACTTATTAATAATTGATTTTAACTCTTTTAACTCTTCTTTAAATAAAATAATAATATGTGTCATAATCTAATCCAAGTAGACCTAAAGGGTAATATTTTATTTCTATGGCTGTTTATGGTCGAATTAAATTTATCCAATATAATTAGTACATGTGTTAGGGTAATAATAAAATCATTTTTACCCTTAATTACTCTATTTACTTTTAACTGTGGTAAATTAAAGTAAAAAAGTTAATATTCACCAAAAATTATTTTTATCTTATTGAACCACATTTACTTATTAATATTAACCGTGTCCCTCAGATTTTCGAAATTCAACTCACAGAAGTGGTATAATTATATTGTATGTACAATTGCAAATGCTCCTAGGAGGTGGGTAAAAGACGGTGAAAAGTTCAATAAAATTTTTATATGTCTAAAATTATTATAAATTTACTCTAATGAATTATATTGAACTTATATATGTATTATGTATCTATCTTTACATAAAATAAATTTAAATAAAATAATATAAATTCTAATTTAAATAAAATGTCACTTTTAACCAATAACTCAGTGTTTTCACTATTCATCAAAAATTGAATGTTTTCAGAAAAATACCAAAACTTCACCCTAGGATAATTTTGATATTCCGAATCCAAAAATGAAGTCCATTTTGATAGATAAAATTTATAAAATTTCAAGAAGTGGGTATTACTATCCATAACGGCTAGTTTATATAATATTTTAATAGCATATCTATGTATAGTGAAACTCGATATTGCGTAAAACACACACTATCGTGGAAGGTCATGATTGAGTTTAAATAAAGTCACGATAGTGTTTTTTGTAGTGAAATATTCATTTGATGTTGCGTATAACATAAGACATAAAAAAATTCTCATAAACTGTCAGGGTGTTATATTCTACACCCCTTAAAATTAATTTCGCCCTCGAAATTTGTCACATCGTGACAAATAGATGAGGATACATCCCCCACATCATATCCTCAATATCTAATGTAGCTTCTAATAATTGGTGGTTCCTACATAAAACTTTCACCCAACGAGTTGTCCTATTCCGTAGAACTTTTTCTCTATGATCTAGAATCTCTATCGGTTGTTCTTCATAAGAAAGATCTTGTTCCAACGGTACAACTTCTGAGCATAGTACATGCGATGGATCAGTATGTACATTCTTAAGAAAGATACATGGAAAACATCGTGAACTTGAGAGAGATTCGGTGGAAGCACCAATCAGTAAACTACCTTCCCAACACGATCCAATATTTCAAAAGGACCGATATACCTAGGGATCAACTTGCCCTTCTTTCCAAATCTCATTACTCTCTTCCAAGGAGATATTCGTAAGAACACTTTATCACCCACTTCAAACTCTTGGTATTTTCTTCGGTTGTCAGCATGAATTTTTTGTCGACTCTGAGCTGTTCTTATGTGTTGTTGAATAGATCAGACCTTTTCTGCCATTTCATCAACAAGATCAAGTCCTACTTGAATTCTTTCCCCAACTTCATCCCAGCAAGTTGGAGTTCAGTATTTCTTTCCATAGATAGCATCATAAAGAACAATCTGAATAATGGAGTGAAAGCTATTATTATAAGAAAATTACACCAAAGGTAGGTGTTGATCTGAACCAGCTTTGATATCCATAGAGCAAGCTCTTAGCATGTCTTCTAGAGTTTGAATTGTTCTCTCAGACTGACCATTTGTCTGGGGATTATAAGCAGTGCTAAAACTCAACTTTGTATCTTGAGTATGCAGAAGACTTCACCATAACATTGATGTAAACCTGAGATCCTGATCAGATATAATGGAAGGTTTTACTCCGTGCAATCATACCACTTAATTTACATATATCCTGTCAAGATGATTCAGGGAGAAATCTTCTCTAATAGCAATGAAGTGTGTCAACTTCGTAAGACGTTCAACTATGACCCAGATAGAATTATTACCTTTGGATGTTTTAGTAAGTCTGGTAACAAAGTCCATAGTGATGTTTTTCCACTTCCATTTAGGTATGGGTAATGGTTGTAACATCATCTTAGACTTATGTCTCTCAGTTTTAACTTGCTATCAAACCAAGCATCGAGAGACATATTCAGCAACATCTCTTTTCATTCCATCCCACAAGAAGTACTCTTTCTGGTCCCTATACATCATTGTGCTTCCAGGATGAATAGAGAATGAAGAACTATACGCCTCATCCAGCAGCTCCTTCTTTAATTCTGGGATGGGAGGAACAGAAACACGATTCATGAACCTTATTATCCCATCATAATCAAGGTTGAAATCAGGAACATTTCTCACCATATTTTGTAACTCTATATCTTCATTTTGTGCCTCTTTAATCTACACATGTATAAATGGTTGAACATTCATTTCAGAAAGAATATATTTTTCCCCTTACATTTTAAATCCAGGATCCAGCCCTTGTAAATCCATAAATATTGGATCTTCTATGATCCTCATCATGGATAAGCTAGCATGGTCTTGTCATCTTAATGCATCTGCCACCTTGTTTGCTTTCCCAGGGTGATAATGAATTGAGTAGTCGTATTCCTTAATCAACTACAACCATCTTATTTGGTGCATATTCAGCTCCATTTGTGTGGAAATATAATTTAAACGTTTATGATCAGTATAAATATCACACCTTTAACCAAAAAGATAATGCCCCCATATTTTTAATGCAATGATTACCGCGGAAAACTCGAAATAATGAGTTGGGTAATTTTTCTCACGGATTTTCAACTATCTTGAGGAATAATCTATCACCATATCATTTTTCATAAGAACACACCCCATTCCCTTCATGGATTCATCACTATAGATCACAAACATTTCTCCACTACACGGCAGTGTGAGCACAGGTGCACTGGATAACCTTTGTTTTAACTCTTCGAAATTCTCTTCACACTCCTCTGTCAAAACGAACATTACTCCTTTTTTACTAAACATATTGAGTGGATTAGATAACCTTGAAAATTCATTCACAAATAATTGACAATACCCAGCCAATCCATGAAAACTTCAGATCTTAGTTACTATTGTTGTTCTTGGCCATCATTCGAAATCCACTGTTTTTGCAGGATCCACATATATCCCCTCTTTTGAGATTATGTGACCCAAAAATGAAACATTTTAAAGCCAAAATTCACACTTCGTAAATTTTACATAAAGATTCTCCTTTTTAGGGTATTTAATACAATTCTCAAGTGATATTCATGGTCTTCCTTGTTCATTGAATAGACAAGAATATCATCTATAAAGACTACCACAAACTTATCAAGATAGTCTCTAAAGACTCTATTCATTATATCCATGAAGATAACAGGGGCATTAGAAAGACCAAATGGAATCACTATAAATTCATAGTTTTCATACCTTGTACAGAAACCTTTCATTGGTATATCCTCCCTTTTGACCCTTAATTGATGATACCCTAAACGAAGATCAAACATTGAAAAGTATTGGGCTCTGTGTAGTTGGTCAAATAGGTCGTCAATGTATGGGAGAGGGTATTTGTTCTTGATAGCGATCTTGTAAAGTTCTTGATAATCAATGTAGTGTCTCATTGATATATCTTTCTTCTTAAAAAATAGAACAAGTGCTTCCCAAGGTGAAGCACTAGGGCGTATGAATCCTTTATCAAGATTCTCTTGGAGTTGCTTCTTCAATTCCTGCAACTCAATTGGGGTCATTCTATAAGGTGCCTTTGAAATGGGAATAGCACCCGGTATGAGTTCTATTGAAAATTCAACTTCACGATTTCGTGGAAGACCTAGAAATTTTTCCAGAAAGACATCATCTAACTCCCGAACAATGGGTGTATTCTTAATCGTGAGTTTCTCGCCAACCATTTGAGATAAATAACCTTCATTTAGTGGAATCAGGACCCATAAGATGCACGAAATTTCTACTAGAAGGTCATTTTCATCATTGCATCGATAGATAATCATAGATTGATCTGAAATATGAAATGTCACTTCCCTTCTTTGGAAATTTATATGAGCTCCATATAAAGAAAGCCAATCCATGCCAAGAATCACATCAAATTCCACAATAGGAAGGAACAAAAGATTTACAGGAAGCACATTACCACAAACTTTAATCAGAGAAGAGTTGTAAAATTTTGATGTGACCGTTTTGCCATTATGAGTTGTCACAGCTAACTCAATATCTTATTGTTGAGGTAATACAGTGATACCCTTAGAAAATTCTTCCAAAATAAATGAGTGGGTGGATCCAGAATCAAATAAATCATTTTCTACTTTAGAGTGGATGGTAAGTGTATCTTTCACCACTTCGTTATCGTACTCCACATCGTCGATTGTAATTGCATGTGACATTCCTTTGTCTTTGGCCTTAAGAGTTTGTTGACGTCGATGATCATCAACAACCCTTGGATTTGGTCATTGATTGGCATAATTCCCCATATCCTTGCACTTGAATCATTGATGTGTTGGAGGTGCATTCTGTGTATCCCGTTCTTTTTTCACGCCATTAGACATCTTCTTCCCATTATTTTGACATTCAATTGCCCGATTACCTTCTTTTCCAATCTTAAAACATTTTCTTGTCCCATAATGAAAATTACCTCCATGTTTCATTCCACAATTTGAGCATAAAGGAAGAATCATCTTCTTTTCAGTGTGGTCTTAATATTTTCTTTTGAATTCCATTTTTATTTTCTTATCAAACCCATATGACTGATGGGTTAATCCAATCTCCATCTCAACCTTGGGAGAAAATAGAACAATTTCCTCGTAGCTATCGAAGTCCCTTATGGTTAACACCCTTCTAAGACATGGTTTAATGCCACTAAAGAATCAATCAATTTTACTCTTAGGTTGGATAATAATTATGGAAGCGTACCTTGCAAGTCTTGTAAAATTTTCTTTGTAGGTACCAGTAGATTCACCATCCTTTTTCTTCAGTTCGAGATACTCTTTCACCAAATTTGTTCAATGAATACGAGGGAAGTACTTATTAAAGAATAAGTTCTTGAAGTCGTCCCATTACATGGACTCAATTTCTTCTCTTTGCCTCATATTCTTGATATGAATCCACCATTGATCACAATCACCATCCAAATGATACACTGCCAAGATGACTTTGCCATGTTCGGAACATTGTAGAGCTGAAAATATCTTTTCAGTGGTACTGATCCATTGTTTAGCCACTAATGGATCAGAAGACCCACTGAATGATGGTGGACGATGTCTCATGAAGGATTCAACAGAATGTTTCTCCTTCCATTGTTCGTTTGGAAGTCATGTATGATTCGTATATTGAGAAAGTTGTGTGATAATGGCTACAAGATTTTTTCATTCCAACTCCCATAACATTTGGTTGCTCAGGGGGACAATCCTTGCATTTTCCGTCGCCTTCAAAATTAACACGATTCCTTCGGGTTCCAGCCATTGACTAAAACCAAGATGCATAGTGTGAGAAACACTAATTACAATAGGAAAACCACATAATCAGTAATAAAATTTCACACATTAGGTATTGTCATAGGTTATTCATGGCCATTTCTAACATACTAAGATTATGTTCTATGCTTAGACATATCCTCAGAGTTCTTACTAAGGCTATCACATCCTAGTTTCCTAAGGTTTACTATAACCTACCTCTGATACCAACTATAATGACCCTTAGTTTAGATACATGGTCATTACATCAGAATTGAAGCATACTTATTACAATATATAACAAAACCATGGTAGGACATATAACCAAACCATGGTTGGACCGTATAGGTATAGTTCCTTTAGAAACTGGGAAACATAAAAAACATGTTCCTAAATAATCTACATTGTCTCCCGCTTATTTCATCATATCTAGAGTCCTTTTTTGGAATATACAACTTAATACCCTTTTCTTGACCTATGGAAAAGAAAAAATACAAACGGGCGAGCCCAAATTCTCAGTAAAGGTAAACAAAAGAAATATCAATCATATCATATTCATAAGAACATAACATATTGAATATCATAACCTGTAAAAGAGATCATAATATCATAACATGGGATAAATCATATTGGTGAAATTTATCCCCAATAATCATAACTTAAAACGTGAAACTTTGTGGCATACACACAAAATCATGGAAAATCATTTCATTTTACTCAAGACCCATTTCCAAGACTATCATAGCAGAAAAATTCCATTACTGAACCAAGTTCACGCCTCCTTCTTATCCTATTTCACTGATCCAGATTAACTTGTCGTTCCTGCCATGTTTATCTCATGAGATATAAATATTTACCCAATGCAATGGAGGGAGATATAGGTCCCACCCATCTCATAACAAAACCATTCTTATGTGTTCCACAAAATCATTAATCATACATTATGGAATAACCCATTTAATAAAAATTGGATTCATAAACATCATGCCATCATAAAAAAATCCATAAAATGAATTCATAAAAATAATAACATAATTAAATCAATGTAATAATAGGGATAGAAAATGAACCCTATATTATCATAGATGGAAAGTACTTTTGATAAAACACTTGAACTCCATTCTTGAGGAAAATATCATTTCTACTTCAAATTTCATTTCCTTTCATAACATGTCATAAAATTTTAAACTAAAAGAAGTTGATAAAAATAAACTTGAAAACTTGTAAACGATGCTTCATGGAAATAATTTTCTATGAAATCATAAAAATCCATTCATTCCGTATAAGTTAAAAAATCATTCTTCTAGTACTTTGGCCGGAAAAGTAAATATGTACCTCTTACTAAAATTTACAAAAGATTCCGTTCATATATTTTACTAAAAACTCACCAATGGGTAAAACTGGTTTAAAAAAATTGTATGAGGATAGAAATAATATTAAATATTGATGAAACATGGATGTGTATGATAAATATTCCCCAGTAAATTCTAAAGTATAAACAATCTCGGATAAAAATGAGATTGAGATATTTTCCCTTACCTTAGGTCTGATTTGCATCGTACGTATCCGAACCTCCTGTATAATGATTTAAATTATGTAATTGGATTATTAAAGAATCTAATTCATTGTTATGATATCATATATGGTCATATTATTATCTTCTTTTTAGTAATATTTCATTGCTACTTGTTATTCGGGTGTTCATTGCTTCATGTTCATATGCATGTTTTGTCGAATAAATTCTTATTCTTCTTTTTAGGATATAGATACCTCATTTCCAGAATGGTATTAGTGTAATATATATCATATTTATTCATTAAATTCATTTATATAATCATTATTTAATGAAGACCATGTAGAACGAGTCGCATCACATCATGGAGACGGTAGGCCGTACGTTCGCACAAGTGATGATATAGTTCCCATGATCGTGGAATTGTATTGTAGATTATGAATAATATTTAAGAATCAATATTACTTTAAAATAATCAAATATAGTTATTATTTACACCATTATACCCATCCAAGTAAGGTGGTGGTGAAAACAGATTACACAATGGCGTGGAGACGGTATTTCGTACGTACGCAGGCGCGGTGATTTTGATTTCCGTAGGATGGATAGAAGGTGAAATAGCGTTGTTTCATATTTATAATAACATATCAGTATATGAGTGATAGTGATGTCATTACTTCATAATGAAACAACTAAATAAGAGTAAGTAGAAGAAGAAATAAATTTGAAAGAATTGGTAACAGATATTACCTCTTCTTCAACACACCTCTTTGAAACCACCTTTTAGTGTACTAAAATTGGTCTTTGAAGAATACCATGACCTATAGTATGTTTCTAGGGATGGTGAAAAGGGAAATTGTCAGGGGTTGGCCGAGATTTAAGACACAAAATTGTGTGAGGAGGAGAGGGAGGAGGTTCCCTTTTATAAGGGAGGAGAGGGCACCTTAGGAAAAACATAAAATATTATTTTGTAATAAAGTAATATTCGGTAAATAATAGATCCAAATTAATTTTTTTCGTAGGTAATGTGAGGATGGGTCGAAATACTCTCAAAAAATAGGTTTTAGACAATTTTATGTTACTATTTTATCCTTATCATTTAGATTTAACTCTAAGTTAAATTATTTAACTTTTACCGTGTATTCTTGTTTTCTTACACTATATGGTTAATAAAATTACTATAAGAATTCAAATGAACCCCAAGTGGTTAATTATTAATATATATAACCTTATATAATGTATTTGGCCGATCCTTATATTTTTAGGAATAGAATAACAATTAATAATATAATAATTGTTTTTAAAAACTATTTTATGTCAATTTTGAAACTATTTGGTAATTGATTTTTGTGAAAATCATAATAGCACGATTAGTTAAAAAAATGTTAATTAAATAAATACTAACAAGTTATATTAAACTATAAAATTATTGGAATTCATAATAAGTCTAAAAATTACAATTATTTTGGTATTTATAACATCAATTAGGTTAATATTTTATTAATATGGTAATTACTACATCATCATTGTGTCATATATAATTTAAATTATTTAATTTATAAAAATTATAAATAAAATACCACTATGTAGGAAATCTTATTATCTTTATAATTAATATTTATAGTTGAATTTATCTTATATATAACCCTATATTACAAATGTTTTACTTATTACACTTTGATTTTAACTCTTTTAACTCTTCTTTAAATAAAATAATAATAAGTTTTCTAATCTAATTTATGTTGACCTAAAGGGAAATATTTTTTACCTATGGTTGTTTATGGTAGAATTAAACTTATCCAATAGAATTAGGACAACTTTTAGAACAATAATAATATCATTTTGACCCTTAATTACCCTATTTACTTTGAACCGTGTTAAATAAAAGTAAAAAGATACTATTCACCAAAAAAATATTTTTCTCTTATTGAACCACATTTTACACCTTGATATTAACCGTGTCTCTCGAATTTTCGACATTCAACTCACAGAAGCGGTAAAATTAAGTGTTATGTACAATTGCAAATGCTCCTATGAGGTGGGTAAAAGACAGTGAAAAGTTCAATAAAATTATTATATATCTAAAATTATTATAAAATGAATCCTATCAATTACTTTGCACTTATATAAGTATTATGTATCTATTTTGACCTAAAATAAATTTAAATAAAATAAAATAAATGATTATTTAAATAAAAAGTCTGTTTTAACTAATAACTCACTGTTTTCACTATTCATCAAAAATTTAATGTTTCTATAAAAATCACAAAACTTTACCCTTGGCTAATTTCGATATTATGAATCCAAAAATGAGGTCCATTTTGAAGGATAAAATTTATAAAATTTAAAAAGTGTGTATTAGTATTCATAATGGCTAGTTTATATAATATTTTAATAGCATATCGTTTTTAGTGAAACTCGGCATTACGTACAACACACGCTATCGTGGAAGGTCGCGATTACGTGTAAAGAAAGCCAAGATAGTGTTGTTTGTACTGAATGATTTATTTGATGTATCTTATAACATAATACATAAAAAAATATAATTCTCATAAACTGTTCGGGTGTTATATATAACCTACAATATTTTATTAACTAAAATTATACAAAAAATGAACACATTTTATCAAATTGAATTAATTTATGTTGTAAAACATAGATTTAAAAAACCACAAAACATGCTACAAATTCGAATTCTGAAAAGATGGATCACATTGAAAATAAAAAATTTAAATATATTCCATTAAATGTGGAAACAATAGAATTAATCATAAAATACAATATTCAAAATAAAATCTATATATATAATTAAAACCATTAATCAATAGATGTAATTTATCATTATTATGATAAAAACAATAGTACATGTATAAAAATACTTGTGATGAATGTGTGTTTTCATCCCAAAAATAGACTCAAACTAAAATTCATTATAATGAATATTATTATCTAATTAATTTGATTGTTTTTTAATTATGGGATTCACATGTTACATTAAAATAAAATTAAAATGTAAATGGAATTTATTATTGAAAGTAAATTATTATTTTTTTAAATAGTTTTTTTAAAAAAATCTATAAAAATTAAATCATTGTATGAAAAACCTAAAAAATCATCTTATATTAACATTAACCTAATTATTTAATAAATAATTCATTTCCTCGGGTAAAATTTCCAATTATTTAATAATTTTAAAATAATATCTGTTTGAGTAAAATGAAAGTAAAAAATGTTCAATTATTTTTTATGAAAGAAATAATTTTAATGAATCCTATGTACTTATTTAGTGTTAATTAATAAAAAAGATTTATTATTAAAATACTTGATACATATTTTTTTATAATGTGGTTATTACTATTAATATATCCCAATTGTACTACAATGTTATAGTTTTTGAGTATACTGTAGTTCTTATAAACTCAGGGATGTGTGTAAAAAATATTTCCATAATCCTGGATTTAATGAAAAGTAAAATATATTGTAAAATATTGTGGTGTTGAAAAATTTAAATCCAACCACTATAAAATTCCAACATTTGTCGACCACTAAATAGAATTCGATCAATTTCTAAAAAAAATCGGTATATTGCCCTCGTTAATGCTATTATGTAATTGTTCAATCCTATAAAATTGTTATAATATCATGAATACATATTTTTTATATATTTATCATAAATATCCATACATGGTGGTAAATGAAAAAATAATGGCATCACATTAACGAGGTTTTAGTTAACATGTACACATTATCCACCTTATAATTTTCATATGGATAAATGTGTAACATGATAAATTATATATAATATTTTTAGGGAAATAAATAAATATAAAATATCATTAATTTTCATTAAATATATCATTATAAACTTCCATGTAAAATTGTGATGAATATAAAGGTACACTGCTAGGTGATGATGGTAGTCCACACCAATAGAGTAACGATGTTTACATATTCCATTGGATTTATAGAAGATATAAAACACATGTTAAATTTATAAAAAATTTATAAGAATCAACAATATTAGCCTTTATTTATGTAAATATTTTTATTTAAATTTTGATGGATTCTTAAGAGTTAAAAAACATTAAATATCTCATTAAGAAAATATACCAGATTATTTGGTAACCTTATTTTTATAACACATTATGTCATCCTAATGTTGTTTTTTAGTGTTTAAATAAACACTAATACATGTGTTGGGATTTTATTTTGTAGTAATTTTATAATATATTTATCTTATGAAGGGTGTAGAATATATTTTAACATGCCACCCTTCATAAGTGATGTGGGTGGAAATCTTGTAAATATTAAGATTGATAAAAGACAATAAATCCAATAATATTTGAATGTGGATCAAAATGTTTTCACTCAAAAAAATATTATTAGATAGGATCAATATATAATTAATCAATATTTAATAGATAGGTTTTTCAAAAAATATTATATTTATATCTTTACTTTGACCCCATAATTAAAATTTTTAAAGATAACTATAGTTGTGAGTTTTTACAATGAGTAGTATTACATATTGAAATAATTTTTTGAAATCATTAAAAAATAAGAATTACTTTTATTATTAATATGGAATACATTTTTAAATTTTTATTAAAAATAATTGGAAGATATTTCATTTAATATATGATTTCAAAAAGCTTATTTTTTTAAAAAATGACTATTTCACGCTTAAAAGTGAATTTTTACAAATATAATTTCTAATGCTGAAATAAATGCAAGTGTATGGATTGGGTAAAATAGTAGGAATATTAATTAAATTAATAAAACTAAAACAAAATTTTTCCTTGTGATAGCATTATTTAAAGAGAAGAGCCAAAAAAGATATAAAAAAAACCGGACAACGATTTCCAAAATGTAAACACAAACTTTTATGTGAAAAATTATATTGTTAAATTAAATATACTATAAAATAAATGTATATTTATGATATTATGATATTTTATACACATTAATGTACTTCATAAATAATTATATTATCAAAATAGTTACATTATTTTGAAACTGAAATTTTCATTATTCAACAAAATAATATACTACTAAACTATATGAAAACTTAATCTTAAACTAATTTGGAAATTCTAAATTGTAAAAATTCATTGATTTAAAAAATTTTAAATATATATTTAGTGAATTCATGATTTAATAAAATTATTGAATAAATATATATATATTTTTGTTGGTATTTCTTATAATAAAAAAATTAATTTATTACAATATAATCTCATGATTAATTAATTCACCATCATAAATTTCATCCCCAAAATTTATCAAATTCATCATATTAATTTTTTTGATGTTTTTAATCATTTAATAATTCGGTTTCCATACTACCTCATTTTTCATATTACTTTTATGAATTTTCATTATTAATCTGGTTTCCTACTATTGAAACACTTATTATACTGTATCAATAACATAGATAGTATCTTTATAATAAAATAAACCATGAAAAAAATTAATTTTTAATGGATGAATACAAATATTTGGTATGGTACAATTTGGTCCTTTATAAATGAATATACCCTGATAGGGGGGATAAATTGATGAATATTAGTGTGGACCATTTTTTAATCATATTAGCTCAAACTATGAAACAAATAAATAACTCCATTTATTTATATAAGGTGTAAATAATGTTTTCTATTACACAAACGTTTTTTTAATGGTTCACCCACTCCATTATATATGAAAATAGAAATCATGGAATTGTGTTTGTGAAATAATACCAATAAAACCACACTTGTTCAATGGTGTGCAATATATGAGAAGTCTCACTAACCATCATGGTTTTCTGTCCGAAACATTATAAAATCCCATTCGACTCCCGCAGTATGGAAAATAATGATAATAATTATGAAACCATCATATTTAATCAACATTGATATTATAATTAACCATTGATGATGTTTCTTCTTCATGTTAATTGATATTTTCATTCATCAAGATATTTGAACTAAACAATTAAAAATTTATTTGACTTCTCCTTTCCATAATATTTTAGTAACTCCAACTTACATTATAAATATATCTAGAATAACTCTTTTTCATTTCCCCATATAATATCATTTCTCCATATGCAGGTCATAATCTAGATCCACTTCTCAGATTTCATCTTGAATGACCATCTTTTCCTTGTCATGAATGAATGAGCTAATGGAATTCAATGAAAAAAAACAGAAATCAGTTATTTATTAATGGTTAACACTTCCATAAACCATTGTTGATACAGCTGCATTTTTCAGATACATAGAATCATACTTCAAAATAGGTTCCTCTGTATTCGTGAAAAAATCATGTCTGTTTTTCTAAAATTTACAATATGTAACATATAATTAAATTATTTCAGGAAAATCCATTCTAATTACATGATTTCACAATTAAATTATTGTGTATTATGACTCCAAAGGATGGATAAAATTTGATTTGGAAAATTACCTCATTTTCAAGGCTGTATTTGTTTTTTAATTAATATAACAAAGGTATCATCAACTAATTGATAACGAGGATTCTACATTAAATAAGAGAAAAACCAAGGTGGTTTTGTATTTCATGAATGAATATAGTAATTTTATTGTCTCTAGGGAATTTACACAATTTGTAAGGAGTCCCTGATATGTAATTTTCACCCAGCTCTAGTTGCGAGATAAGTACATTGTGTGAAATATTACATGTCGTGTAACGATTACACAACATGTAATGCTAAAAATAATTTATTTAACTTAAAAAGTTGATAATTGTTTCATTTTATGTTGTACACATTGATTAAATATTGTTTAACGATATTACAATCTCGGTAAGTGTACCAAACAAGGATTTTAGGGCATCAAAAAATTGATATGTTTATTCATTAAAAGTGGATACTTATTCCATTAATGTGTTATTTTCATGACCTCAAAACCTTCTAGATCGTTTCATTCTGTGATTTATTATTGTAATAGTCATGGTGAATTTCTCAATGTCAGTAAAAATGTCTATTTCAACATTTTATTAGGTCATGTTAGCTTTGTTTCATTGTATTATCAAATGCGTTGATCAAAGGCGATCATCATATTGTTTCATTTCATGATTAGTTGTGTGATTTAGTTCTAGGGGATGATTCCATGTTTGTTATTGTATGGTGGTTGTGTATTAATGAGGTATTTTTTATTTCTTCTCATCTTCCACCCCTTTTGTCATGTTGAATCGATTATTGAGATGTGTAAATTAATTATATGACCTACGTTGTTATTTTTGTGTCTATTATTTTTGTGGATTTTCTTATGGGCATGTGTGACCTGAGATTGAAGTAGGTGGATCCATATCTATCATGTGTTAGGGAACATAATTCCTCCAGTTTTTGATATTTTTATAATATATGAAGTGTTATTATTGGCAGGTTTTATTTTAGTGTATGGAAACATGATTTTTATAATGAAAATATTACACGGGTGTTGGAAAAATGAAAACGAGTGTATCAAAGCATTTTGAATTTTTTTTATAAAATGGTTTTCAATGAATGATAAAATGAAATGTCATGAATATATTTTTTAGTAAAATGGTTTTAGGAAGTGTTTCTGAATATAGTGAACATGAAAATAATTTGGTACATCGTAAGATGGTTTTAAAATCTATGACTATTATAACTTATGAATGTCTATTCCTAATACAATTCATTATTTTCAAGGAAACGTGTATGACACTCTCATTAAATTATGCTTTATGGATTGATTATGATACCCTTTTATTTCCATGGGTATCTTTATGATTATGTATGATTGATTATGTATGATTATATATGTGGAAAGCATATTCAGGATCATTCTTTGATGGGTTCACCTAGATAGTGATCCAATGTTTTGGGTAAATTTGAGTCTTATGATACATTAGGTGAAACTGTCTTAGCGGATAGCCTTGACTCGTGCTACCTTGAGCAATAGTCTTGGTGGATAACCTTGACATTTGCTCCACTGTGTGCAACGAGCCACGAATCGTGATAAACCCATGATTTATGTTACTGAATCATTACATTGAATTCATGTTTATAAGACCCCATGTTTATATTTTATGGTTCCATATATTCCAGGTGTATTTTATATAATTATGGTATTCCTTATAACCCATGTTCAAAAGATTTATTTCTCATGTTTTTTCCCATGATGGAATTTTTAGCTCACCACTTTGTTCATATTATCCCCATGTCACCCTATACAGCTATATGAGCATAATGGGTGTTAGGATCTCATTATATAAGGTAAATAAAAATCTGTTTTTATGTTTATTGGTAATGTACCTATCCTAGACACAAGACATTATGATCCTTTGATTTTAATTTGATTTTTAATTTTTCATATAATCAAGTAACGATTTATTTAAAAGGATAGGGACACTATTCTGAAGGTGAATGTTTTATTAAATCCTACATCAGCTGTGAAGTGAAATTACAATGATTTCATTCCATCCCCATCCCCCAAAACAAAATTAATGGGCTTTTTATGGACATTTTTAATTATAGATACCATAATATGCATTTTTCCAAGGGCTATATAGCATTGCCAATCACAGAACTCCCGATAGATGAAACAAATATATTATGTGCCCCTTCGATCATTGATTGGTAATAAATGTTGAGATAGACAATTATTGAACCCAAAGATGAAGAAAACACCATCTTCTGTGACCCGTAGGTCATCCTTTACTACCAGGTCATTCCCATTGTGTAAATGAATTTTGGAGCCACACATCACTGCTCTTTGCATAATATCATGAATCCATTAATAGTAAGGATAAAAATGTTTTCATTCAATGGTATTGTTGGTAAATCCTGATAAATTTATTTTTAATTTAATTGAAATTTGGAAAATCATTTAAAAATTGTGACATTACAGTCTGAAGATGAATTTGCTAAAATTCTATTTTAGGGTAACCTCATAAACATTCCATTGATATATGGTATGCCTCGATGGCATAGTTGTTAGCCTAGGAAATATTAGTTATATTTTTATCATTTCACCTCAATAAAATATCAATGAGTTGATGGGAATCTATGGACACCTCACTTTCATTTGGAAATTCATAGCCAAGATGGCGAGAAGAGGTCTCCCATTCATCAGTATATTGAAGATGGGAATCACCATTCAGTGGGAAAATGACTTCCAAACTGAATTCAAATTCTTAAAAGCAGTACCTACTACACCCATGGTACTGAGTTCTCTGATAGTAGTGTGGCCACTAATTTTACATGTCTTAGCACATAATTCTCAATGGGTGCACTCATAAACCAGATTAATGAAATAAGGTGTGAGAGTAGTCTATACTAATCCATCCGAATGAGACTTGGTACTGAGACCACATACAATTATGATTAAAATAATTACCATGAACTATCATCATAGATAAAAATATGAGGCATTAATTTTTGAACCATGAATTCTATCTGTTATCATTTACTAAACCACTGAATTATGTCCATGGATGCCCTATGTTGATTGGGTTCATATAATTTGGGTGGTATATATTCAGAAATAATCCATCCAATTCATTTCTCCCAACTATATGAAAGGAAAATCCCTAGATAATTTCCTCACAGCACATCCAACCATAAAAAATACACACAAAAACATTGAGCTTCTAGATGATGAGTTATTCTGTTCCCATAAAACACAATGAACATGGTTATTTTATTTTTATAGTTCCTCCTATAAGTCTGTCTACATACAGATGGATAATTCAATGCTCGGTCGAGTTGGTCTATGGAATATATTTGTCTATATAGACAATGAATCACTCCCTTACACATTCGCAATGTCCTAAGGTTACAAAAATAATGGGGATAAATATCAATAATTCAATGTTGTGATGGTACTAACCCAACTACTACACATATCATACCTAATCATTAAAGGGGGTCTATGTTGGTGATATAGTAGATCATTGGAGCATATTCCACTTGAAAAGAATAAATGGACCCCCTCACCAGCTATGTCAAGCGGCTAATGTATGTGTTTTCTTCTTTTCCCACATTGCATCATGTTTGCTGATCATATAATTCTCATGCCGATTAAATTGGATAATACAGCTACCATCCTTGCCAATCCCAATTAGGAGGAAGAAATATTTTTTCTCACGCATCGAAGAATGGCCTCACTGATCAATGTATGTGGTATGGAAGAAATTATCGAGGTCAACAGCACCCTAGTGTTTAATGAACCAGTAACCACCCATGAATTGATGAATCCATTAATCAATTATCTCTAGAAAAAGGTTATCTTTGTAGAATATTTTATAAAAGAACATAATCAATGCCAAAAAATTTACATCACTATGTAGAATACTCCAAATTAACAGAAATACATCGACAAATGAGGATTTGAATGAATAATCCTATAATTAATAATAGAAGGAAACACATTAGTTGTATTGGAGGATGTCCATGATGGCTCTTGCGATTCCCACCAATTAGAAACAATTATCTCCAACTAAATTATGAGGGTGGGATACTACTGGAAAAATGATATTGGACTGTCTGGATTTCACCAAGTAAAGGAATTTTTTACTGGCTCAAGGAAACATTATCCATAAACCCCTAGAATTATTTCATAAAGAAATATATTCAAATTCATTTTCTGTTTTGGGAATGGACATTTTAGGGTATACCCCCAACCATAGCTAATCATCTCTAGTACATCTCTGTGGCTATCAAATTCATTTCTAAATGGGGTGAGGCAATGTCCCTCATTGAATTCATGATTTATAATATAATAAAATTCTTAAAATATAATATGATCAACATGTTTTAGGTCCCTTACACTATATTGATAAAAATAAAATTTATTTATTTTCCACGAACCTGAAGAAGATGTACTAGGAATACACTATTGTGTCTAATAACTCATCCCGTGATCATGAATCAGAATAAATGGATAGATATATTCCTTCACTATGACTATATCGAACATACTATATAACATTATAAAGAACAATAATAATATTGTATAAACAATATCCCCCATGTTTTAAGGGCATATAGTTCCACCATGCATATTTCCACCTAGTAAATTCCATATTTTCTTTTGTCCGGTACTAGGAAAGTATTACCCATATAATTCGAGTAACAATCACTTCGAATTTTGATTTGTAGATAGATCTCAATGATGAAAATTTAGAAAAGTGGATGGACTAGTTGGATTGAATAGATGAGAATTGATTGGGCACATTACACAACCTGGTGGTCCAATAGAATAATATAGTATGCCCCCTTAAAAAAACTTCTCCATTGTTAATTTATTTATGGACAACTGGTTTAGGATCTCATAACCACAACAATACAATGTATGAAGAACCTGAAACTCAAACCCAAGAGAGAAAAACCATATGTAATAAGCTATGTTTATCATAATTGTTCCAATTCATTTCCCATGATGGATATGAAGTGTGTCACACAATCAACTAATGGCATATTTCTTAAGAAATAATTTTCATGAGTCTCACAAAAAGGGAATCAAAATCAGAGTAAGACTCATCGTCATCCTAACCAAAATACACGAAATTGTGATCAGTTCATCCTGACCACATGAAATTAAACTTTACAGTGTTCTTTCATACAACATGACGTTAATATTTTTAGAGTTTATCCTTTCCACATGATTTTAAACAATATTAATACTTAAGAAATGGTATTACTTGATTCCTATGAACATACGATACATAGTGACACAAAAGCCTCTATTCTCGGTCCCATCAACATGATTACATCCATGAAGTGCTAGGTATTCTTATTTTCTTATCTCATGACATTAAAATTCATGGAAAATTTCCTTAATACAAAATATAAAACTACACTGAACCATAACATCCATATTCATTAACGTCATGTAATCATGGGCCCTAATGCATGATGTTAAACTACAAAATTCTATAGAACTATGAATTTCTTGATTTTAAATTTTAGTGTCATATGTAGGGACATATCAATCCTTTATTTGGGTACATCCATCACACAATACAAAAAACTCATGTAGTGAGCCTGAATGCCACTACATTATGTGGGACAGCATTTATATTTCTTTATTTTCACATAGATCGTGTTTTACATGAGATTATGAACTATAGTAAGGGCCTTACCCTCACAAGTAATGCATTAATGTACATGATAGGTCCAAATGGTCTTTAATTCAATTTCGTAAAAGGTATATCGTGAGTCCTTGATGAATTACCTTAAACTGCCCGATTAATGTTTGTGTCATCCAACATAAATCTCCACTAATATAATGAAATATTATTGATTTGATTCTCACTTTCATGAGATGTAAAAAATTCCCCAACTTTCATTTTCTCCCCAACTACAACATCACTAGTTTTCTCATTTCGTCCCACCCTCATCCATTCAACATAACATTAAACTATAATGTAATTGATGATCTTTGTGTGGCATGATTCCTGATATCATAGTATATCTAATGATTATAGATAACTAATCATTAACCCAACTAAAAAAAATAAATGTAAAAAAGCTGCTTCACTCTAAGAGCCAAACCAATAATGAGAGAATTTGTCGTTCAATAACTATATGAAAATTGATATCTACCCATGAAGGATATATAGAAAAACCTATATTTCCAACACTAGGCCCAATATCAAGAGATAACTATAAGGATATCCCTTCCATGTCTATGGGCAATACATATGTGGGTAAATCCCTTCAGATCTATAGGATTCATAGTGACACCTAAATTTCCATTCATAGACCCAGTTATAATACCACCATTTCACATCAGGGGATTCACTTCCTCAGCGTATGACTTTAAATTTCACAAATCATAAGAACTACATGTTGTTGGATTATCACAATCAGTATATTGATAGTGTTTCATGAACATCCACCATTAGGGACCAACAAATACATTTCCATACTTCCATGTTAGTTTTCCCATATTTCTCTTATGACATTAAACTTCTTGGGAGTATGTCCTTAACACGTAAAATTAATTTTCATTGTGAATGTCTTGGTTCCTTAACATAAAAAATATACAACAGATATATTATTCTAAAATTCAGATAAACTACATATAAAATTATCATACCGTATTATTCTATACTACATGGAAATAGTTTCCACTACATGATGACAAACTATGCATGACATAAACCATTTTTCATTCCCAATCAAGGGACAAGAAGAGCTTTACCATAGTTGACTAGAGTTCTTGGATATAATTAAATAATATAAATAGAAATAAATTAATATAACACCCTTCATATTAGGATTAACATAGGTCACTTCAAACCATTCACTTCCATTTAAAAGGAAAAATAGATCTCTTAATTGGCCATTCTGTTGATTTCGAAGGGATTTTAACCTAAAAATCTATGACATCATAGTCCGATATAAGGGGCCTTCTAATTCTTTTGATTGCGATGTCAACAAATAGGAACTAAACAACTTAGGGTGTTTCATTACATACCCAATATGGTTGTCCCATATCATCACCCATGATTGGAGTATCTCAAAAATGATTTACAACATTTCAAATCCCTTCTCGGAAGAATTTTTGAGTACCCCTGACCCTAGGTATCCTAATCGAGATATTGTTTCCTTCTACCACATTAGTTCCACATGATTCAAGATCATAAATTACCTATATTTTGGTAAATGATATGTTACCATTATCTCAATCATATAATGGTCTAATTGAATAACCTTAAACAACTAGAAAAAGAGGAACAAAACATCTTAGTTTCGAATCTCATAATGAGATGACTGTGGAAAAGTGAAGTCGTCACCATCTAAACTGTTCATCTCAAGAAATTATGAATGTATTATGGTGTAATTGATTAATTCATAAACCCCATAGGGTTATCTCTATGGATAGAGTAACAACCAAGCTATGCCCATTGGACCATTTGTCACTGAAAAAAATTGGGGTAATGTTTTTTCACATATCCTTGTTGTGAGAATATATTCACTAGGTGGTGACCTAAATTTTAGGGATCTAGAACCCGTCATAAATATTAAATTAGTTATAAACGAACTTCATGACCTTGAATTCTGAGCTAATGAAACCACTTTATAACAAACTAGTAATTAGGAATCCCCCTTTTGAATTGGCCATCAGATTCATGGATGACCACCATAAATCCAAGAGTTATCATCATATCATAGTGGGATAGTATAGGATTGATTCACATATACCCACTAGATTATCATTTACCATGGTTAACTCAAATATTTATTGGCCATGATTTATTATTACCATAAACACACTATTCAATTGGATTCTCGATCCTCGACATTATGGCACCAGTTTATTTACCCTTTCTCAAGGATGGAATGAGACACTCCCTTAATGAATGTTTCGATGGAATGTGTGTTTTTATTCAAAACAATATGCAATATAGATATAACATCTTGTTAAGAGAGAAAATTCACTTTGGTTCTAGTGCCCTTCCTATGTAGGATTATTTCTATATGCAACTTCATCATCTAGACCATTGAGCCTTCAGAAATCATTCATGACATTTGGAGAGAAGTGGCGATCATGTGGTCATGGCCATGAATTTGATGCACAATGGATTGAACCCACCAAATAGAAACATATCTTCCTTAAAATATTTGATATTTTTATCCTTTTGAGCCTCAAGTACACTAAGGATGAATTGAACATCTTATAGTGTTACAGGATAAACTCGACATAACTATCATATCCCATATACACATACTCATGATTCTTAGTAATGATTTATATCATCCACATTCAAAAAATATTGGAAGACATATTGTCATTATATTTTCTCCCCCCAAAAATATTTCCTTCCATAAATTATCTATATCCTCTGGTGAATAGCTGAGATTGATTTCTTTGGCCATGAAATTGATGCATAATAGATTAAATCCACTAAATAAATGTGTATCCTCCTTGAATAGAATGAGATCCAATCTTAGAAATCCCTGACTATACAATGGTGAAACTCAACACCCCATGGTGCATTGATTCATTATGGGACCCAAAGCCCCATATTATATTTTTTCCATGGTAAAATACCTTAAATTTATGTAACGAATAGGTACAAGCTAAAAGACCCAAAATTGCAGTGATGACTGGTCCATGCTATGAAAACCTAAACTGTAGTGATGAAAATTTCAATGCTAAATGAACCAAAACATCAGCGATGAAATGTACAAGATAAAAGACCCTATATTGAAAAAATGAATGGATCAAGATAAAACATGCTAAAATATAGCAATGATGGGTCCATAATAATATAACTTAAACTAAAAATATGAAAATTTCAATGATAAATAAACCTCAAATATGGAGCTTATTGGTCAAAGATAAAAGACCCTAAACTATAGCGATGATTGGTTAAATCTAAATGACCCATAAGGTTTGGGATTCATGGTCCAAGATAAAGGACAATAAACTATAAGCATGAAAGATCCATGAAAAATAACCCTAACCTGTACTGATGGAATGTCCAAGATGAAATACCCTAATCTATGGGGTCAAATGGTCCAAACTAAATGATCAAGAAATGCATTGATGAAAAGGTCAAAGAAAAAATAACATAATGTACACAACTAAAGTATTTTATTCTGAAAAATATTTTAAGGCCCATTATATGGCCTTGACACAACCATGATGCTCTACCCATGCATGTTGGCTTCGATAAAGAAGATAATTCTCCCTCAAGGAAAAGTACTCTACCCACTCATCCTTTTGAATGTCCATTAATTTCCTGATAGCTAGGAAAAATAATCATGGATTGGTCTCATGTTAATGAGCATTCACGAGCATATATCTGTGGGAATCAGTCATAATTTCAATATTCTACTATGGGAATATGTGTTTATTTGTTTTAATTTAAAAGATTGGTGACATTGGGAGACAATATAATAATAGAGAAATTCTTTTTTATGAATTTCCTAAATGAAACAAAATTGTATAGGAAATAAAAAATTTCTAAATTACCATTAATATTTTGGAAAAATGGGATTGAATCTCAACATTTTGGAGTGAAATGGATTTACAAAAATGAGGTGCACTACAATGGTATAACAATGAAAAATTTTATCAACATCACTAACATGTTCGTCAATTGTTTGATGACAAGAATTGATAGAATTCTTGAGATCTGATATCCTCGCATCTTCTGCCTATGTTCTGGGATGAAGAGTCTCAACCAAAGTAGATAACTCAATGACCCTATGCTAAGGAGAAGCCTCTGATGATGTTAATAGAGAATGATCAAACTTCAATTGAGTATTATATCCTCAAATCTCTATATTTTCAGGATCAATGAATCCATTTAAGATAGAAATTCATATATTAGTTGTTGGCACTTCATTAGTGCCTTTGACGTCTCCCTCATTTTCCTAGAAAATGGAGCCTCATCTACATGGTCATGAAGACCATGTTCCTTAGCATCCAAATATCACTGAGTAAATTATTTTTTATAATTTCATATAGAGGTTGTTTATCAAAACTGGCATCCCCCATGTCATGAAATAATAGGCGAAGATGTTACCCTTGGTCATGGAATAATTTTCATGGGGTTCTTAGTGACCAATGATTGAATCTGTTTCTAGATCATCCTAAATTTCTCTTAAGAAACACCAACTGACAAATAAAGAATGAATTGAGGTGGAATAAAACTATTAACTAATGAAAATTTGAGAGAATAATACACATAAGACCTTCCCTCAACATGAATATTATCAGTAGCCTATTATAATGGATCGATCTATCAAAAATAATTTGATCCACTATCGTGATGATAATAAATATATTGACTCTAATTCCTTTATGTATCACATATGTCTTTAATCAATTACATTTCATCAATATACAACCAATGTGGAAATGTGAATGGCATGATCATATGAAGGACCTACTGTCCATGAAAAACACCTGGATAACTTGCTACCCAATCCTAGGAATAATCTTACCTAAGGAAAATTGAATCATAAAAATGAAGAAGTATGATATCAACTTCAGTATTTTCACATAAAAGTATCCTCCAATATGTTTGAATAACTCTATGATGATGTTCCCCTTGAAAGCTAACCAATGAAATATGGGTGTCTATTTTTATATAATGAAACTGACTGGTGAATAAATTAGGAGTATAAGTTTTTCAGTTAACTCACTCATCCACCCAGGCTGAATGAACCCCATCCTTCAGAGAGATCAAATATGATCTTTCATTATGAAATCTTCCTCCATTGCCTATAATCATCCAAGTAGGTGCATGAATGAGGGTAAAGTCCGAGATATTAGTTTCCTAAATGGTATTTTTAACCTCATTCGGGCCCAGATAAATATCAATATTCCATGAGATGTTAATAATATTGGAAGGGATTGATATTTTTTGATCCTAGAAACTTTTTAGTATTCATAACGATAAAAATTTTCCCTATCCACACAAACAGAAACATGAGAGGACGACTGATCTTGTATGGTGTGTTACCTAATTAAATAAGAACCATCAGTTTGGTAGAGGTATGAAAGGACTAAAAAATTAATGTTGAGGCCTCTCCCTTACTCAAGATGTGCCACCATCACCAAAGTACTAACATAGATCGTTGATCATGCATCCACATCTTGGAAATACAATCCTTTAAGATTCATGGCTATAAATCCTACCAGCCTAAGAAATGAAGAGCCCATAATGTTCACTCGGTAGACATAGAAGGTATAATCATCGGCTTCTATAATGTCCCTGTATGAGCCAGCACAGTCACAGACCTTCTGATAGGTACATCTATTAGTGATTATAATGTCGACATGACCTCACTGTGGTAGGAAAAGTATTTATCCCATCCACAAATGAAATGATTGAGAATATCTGCAGATGATTATAAAATTTATCCTAATAATAACAAGAATTTCCTTCTCCAAAACTACTTTTTTCATGTGATCATCATACACATCTATATTAGGAATGAATTCATCATAAAAATCTACAAAAGGGGGGATACAACCCACTATAAGGATTCAGCATATGCTGATAATTACCATACTATAAGGGAGATATATATTTTTTAGTTATAAGACAAAAAAACTAATCATTTCGTGAACAATGTTGGGTTTGAAGTACACAATAAATAGAGAGATCTATACAGATTCGAAGAGATAAACACTGTACAAATCATTGGAAAAATAATAATATATTTTCATCATCCATAATTTCTATTCTCATTAATTTGAAAATATTCAATTGGGATAGAGATCCCATTTTGAGTATCATCCCCAACCAAGATGATTCAAAGAAGAATAAAATATATTTGAATAAATATGAGTGATGGATTTCTACATAATGTCATGACCATATAATCCCAATGGATAATTTTATAAATGTTTGAAGAAACCCTGGGTTTGATATATAGCTAGCCAATTATTTACATAATTTTTTGCTTAGATGTAGTGAAGATTAGTTGATTCCAAGAAGGAGGACATATCGATGCCTGATGGTGTAATTATAATGTATTCAAATAAAAGAAACACATACAAAGGTAGTAAATATTATAATAGATAATCTCAGAGCATTGATGAGATGAACTTCTTCATAACAATTTTATAAATATACAAATGGTATCAGGGGTCAACATTACAGTTTCAATCTATAATTACACTTTTATTGTCCATGACTTGATATTTATTGGAACAAAAATCCATCTGAACAATAGAATGTGACATATGATAGAGTTGTTCTTTAAAATCTTGCACACACAAAGTATTAATGGTTACATTGGAATTATGTTCATCAAATAAATCATAATGGGGTTCACAAATCACATAATTAGTTTGGAAATATCCTCATCTAAAAAGGAATCACAGGTCACATAACCCTTGTGTGGAATCATGTGCACCCCATTACCCCTTTGGAGACTTGAGATCACATGACTTGAACATAGTAATGAGATTCATATCAATCATATGAGAAATTAGATGAATCATAGAATACACTAAAAATCAGAAACACTCATAGTTGAAGTATGAGAAATTATAGATGTATAGTTCATGAATGGATTAGACAAGTGTATGAGTAGAAATAGCCATGCAGAAGATCTATAGAAAAATGAACTCATGAAGAATACTTGAAAATAGGGGTCACAATCAGGGTTTGGGGAATAGCATTATGATGGAGTTATATGATAGTGACAACATATAGAATTTTCTCAAGATAGGGGTGATAAGTGGAATCAATTTATCTCTACCCCTCCTATATATATATATATATATGAAAATTATCAGAATAATAAATTTCTCATGGGAGACCAAAAATAAACTAGAGAATAGATTCACGACCCATCCAAAGTCTTGTGTGGGTATTTAAATTCTTCCAAATCAACCCCTTGTCCCCATGGATGTTGCTACTGAGGTGGAAATTTTTTGACTCCACGAAATAATCACCATCAAATTTAAAAAGGATGGAATACATAAACATTGGTATTACATTCCCTGCAATTAAATGGAAGGTTATGGTTGATGAGACATGTGAATCATACGATCATTCAACAAACCCTCTATCACATGACAATCATTATATCATTAAATGTCCCCTTAATAAATACATAACCCGCAACAGATCCCACAGAACCCCCTTTCAAAAAAACTACATCATTCTCTTGCAAAGCCTTCTTAAACAACTAGAATCCATGTGTCGTTGATGGAATGATTTCACTGAAGTAATATTTTCATTCATTGGAAAGAACCTAAAAACCCATCTGAAAAGCCTTTTAAAAATTATGTAGTAAATTATAATTTGGGAAACACGTAGTGGTTGTTGTAACACTCGAGACTTTTATGTTATATAAATCATCAAAGGAATCTTTTTCTACACAACACTTGCTTGGCTTGCTTTACACGCAATCGCGACCTTCCTCGATAGCTTGCGTCGTACGCAATACCGAGTTTCACTAAACAACAATATGCTATTAAAACTAGCCGTTATGAATAATAATAACCACTTTTTGAAATTTTATAAATTTTATTTTTCAAAATGGACTTCATTTTTGGACTCAGAATATCGAAATTATCCTAGGGTGAAATTTTGGTATTTTTCTGAAAACTTTCAATTTTTTGATGAATAGTGAAACCACTAAGTGGTAGGTTAAAAAACTGAATTTTGCATAAAACATAATTTTACCGCTTATGTGAATGGAATTTCGAAAATCCGAGAGACACGGTTAATATCAAGGACTAAAATGTGGTTCAATGAGATGAAAATAATTTTTGGTGAATAGTAACTTTTTACTTTTTTTTTACGCGGTTAATAGTAAATAGGGTAACTAAGGGTAAATATGATATTAATATTACCCTAACACATGTCCTAATTCTATTGGACAAGTTTATCTCGACCAAAAACAACCTTAAGTGTAAAATATTATCATTTAGGCCCACTTGGATTAGATTAGGACATTTATTATTAATTTATTTAAAGAAGGGTTAAAATAGTGAAAATCAAAGTTTAATAAGTAAATAATTTTTAATATAGGGTTATACATAAGATAAATTCTATTGTAAATATTCATTAGAAAGCTAAAACGATTTCCTACATGATGGTATTTTATTTGTAATTTTTAGACATCAAATAATTTAATTTATTTATGACACAAAGATGATGCAGTAATTATCTTATTAATGAAATATTGACAAAATTGATAATATAAATACCAAAATAAATGTAATTTGAGACTTTTTATGAATTCCACTAATTTTCTAGGTTGCTATGATATATTAGTGTTGATTTAATCAACTTGGTTCGAACATATAATTCTGTTATGACTTTAACAAAAATCATATATCAAATAGTGTCAAAATTGACACAAAATAGTTTTTAAATCAAATATTATATTATTAATTATTATTTTATTCCTAAAAATCTAAGGTTCGGCCAAATGACTTCGATAAGGATATATATATTAATAATAAACAATTTGGGGTTCGTTTGGCATGTTATAGTAAGTGTATTAACCATATAGTGAAAGAAAACAAAAAGACACGGTAAAAGTTAAATTAATTAACTTAGAGTTAAATCTAATTGATAAGGTTAATATAATACCCTAAACTTGTCTAAATCCTATTGGATGATAGGATTGCGACCCATCCCCACTTTAGCTTCGAAATAAGACCCTTTGGAACCATTATAAACCGATTTTGACTTTAATATAAAATAATATTTTGAGATATTCCTAAGGTGCCCCTCTCCTCCCTTATAAAAGGGCACCTCCTCCCCCTCCTCCTCACACCAATTTGAGCACTCAAGCTCGGTCAAACCCTGCCATTTTCCCTTCTACACTTCCCTAGAATAATCCTAGAGGTCCTGGTCTTCTCCAAAGACCAATCTTAGTTCCTTAAGTGGGGGATTCAAAAAGGCGTTCCAAAGAAGAGGTAATATCCATTACCGATCTTTTCAATTTCTTTCTTCTTCAACTTCTTCTTCTTTAGTTGTTTCATGATAAAGTAATAACATCAGTATTACATACATACTGATATGTTATTATAAATATGAAACAACCCTAATTCACCTTCTATCCATCCTACGAAAAAATGAAATCACCGCGCGTGCGTATGTACGGAATACCGTCTCCACGCCGTGGTGTAATCTATTTTCCACCATCACCTTACAAGGATGGGTATAATGGTGTAATCAGTAACTATATATGATTATTATGAAGTAATATTGATACTGAAATAATATATATATACTCCAATACAATTCCACGATCATAGGAACGATATCATCACTCGTGCGTACGTACGGAATACCGTCTCCACGATGTGATGTGACTCGTTCTACATGATCTTCATTTCATAATGATTATATAAATGAATTGAATGAATGAATATGGTATATAATACACTAATACCATTCTGGAAATGAATTATCTATAACCTAAAGATAAGAATAAGAATTTATTCGACAAAACACGCATAAGAACAAAAAGTTATAAAGACCCGAGTAACAAGTAACAATGAAATATTACTAACAAGAAGCTAATAATATGACCATATATGATATCATATCAATATGTATGATTCTGGAATAAGTCAATAACATTATTTAAACCATTATACAGGAGCTTCGGACACGAACAAAGCAAATCGGACCTAAGGTAAGGGAAATATCACAATCTCATTTTTATCCGAGATTGTTTATTCGTAAGTATTTACTGGGGTGTATTTTATCATCCACATCCATGTTCCCTCAATATGTAATATTGTTTCCATCCACTTGAAATAGTTTAAATCCAATTTTACCCTTAGGTGAGTTTTTAGTAAAGAATAAGAAAGGAATCTTTTGTCGTTTTTCCGTACGAGGTACTTTTTGACTTTTCCGACAAAAGTACGAAGAATGTTTTTTTTAACTTATACGGCATGAATGGATTTTTAAAACATTACTTCAAAGAAGCTTCCTTTACAAGTTTTCAAGTTTATTTTTAATCAACTTCTTTTATTTTAAAGTTTTATGACATGTTATGAAAGGAAAAATGTTTTTGAAGAAGAAAGGATATTTTCCTCAAGAATTCAATTCAAGTGTTTTATCAAAATTATTTTCCATCTAAGATAATAAAGGGTTCTGTTTCTATACATATTTTTACATTGGTTTGACTATGTTGTGATGGAATTATGTTTATGAATTCCTTTATCATATATGAATTTATTTATGATGTCATGATGTTTCAAGAATCCCATTTTTGTTATATGTGTTATGCGATGATGTATGTTTTATGATTATGTGGCACACATAAGAAAGGATTCATTATAAGATGGGTGGGACCTATATCTCCCTCCAATGCATTGGGTAAAGATTTTATATCTCATGAGATAGACATGGCTGGAACGGAAGGTTATTTCGGTTCAGTGATACAGGACTGAAACGAGGAGTGAACTCGGTTCAGAAAGGGACTTTGTCCACTAAGATAGTCTTGGAAATGAGTCATGACTAACAAGAAATGATTTTCCATGATTATGTGTGCATGCCACAAAGTTTCAAGTTTTATGTTATGATTATGGGGATCTCATTTTCACTTCTATGATTTATTCCATGTTAAGATATTATGATCTCTTTTGCAGGTTTTGATTTTCAAAAAGATATGATATGATTTTTATTTCCTTTATTTGCCCTTGCTGAGCATTTGAGCTCACCCTTTTATGTTTTCTTTTCCCCAGGTCAGGAAGATGGATATTAAGTAGAATATGCTAAAAGGGACCCTAGATATGATGAAATAAATGGGAGACACTGTAGAAGATTTATGAACCAGTTGTTTATGTTTCCCAGTTTCTAAAGACACTATACCTATACGGTCCTTTGTGGTTTTGTCATATGTTGTAATAAGTGTGCTTCAATTTTGAAGTATTAACAATGTATGTAAAGTATGGGTCGTTATAGTTGGTATCAGAGGAAAGGTATAGTCAACCTTTGGAAACTAGGATGTGAAAGCTAGTAAGAACCCTAAGGATAAGTCTAAGCATAGAACACAATCTTAGTGTTTTAGAAATGTCCTTGAATAACCTAGGATAAGACCTTAAGCATGAAAATTTTATTCTTGAATTATGTGGTTTTCCTATTATAATTAGTGTTGCTCACACTATTCTTCTTGGTTTTAGTCAATGGCTGGAACTCGAAGGAACTGTGTTAATGCGGAATGCGATGGGCAATGCAATGATAGTCCCCCTGAGCAACCAAACGATATGGGAGCTGGAATGCAAAATCTTGTAGCCATGCTCACACAACTTTCTCAAGCTATGAATCATGCAGGACTTCCAAACGAGCAAAGGAAGGAGCAACATTCTGTTGAATCCTTCATGAGGCAGCGTCCACCTTCTTTCAGTGGGTCTACTGATCCATTAGTTGCTGAACAATGGATTAGTACAACTGAAAAGATATTTTCAGTTCTTCAATGTTCTGAACATGATAAAGTCATCCTAGCAGTGTATCGTTTGGAAGGAGATGTTGATCAATGGTGGAATCTTATTAAGAATACGAGGCAAAGGGATGAAATTGAGTCTATGGAATGGGACGAGTTCAAGAACTTATTTTTCAATAAGTACTTCCCTCGTATTCTCCGAACAAAGATGGAGAAAGAGTTCCTTGAACTGAAGCAAAGGGATGATGAATCTGTTAGTACCTATGAAGCAAATTTTACAAGACTTACAAGGTACGCTTCTGGTATTATTATCCAACCTGAGAGTAAGATCGATCAATTCTTTAGTGGCTTAAAACCAAGTCTTCGAAGGGCGTTAGCCATAAGGGACTTCAATAGCTACGAGGAAATCGTTCGATGTGCTCTCAAAGTCGAGATGGAGATTGGAGTAACCCATCAGTCACATGGGTTTGATAAGAAGAGGATGATGGAATTCAAAGGAAACTCTAAAGAGCACACTGAAAAGAAGATGAACTTTCCCTTATGCTCAAAGTGTGGAAAGAAATATGGAGGGAGTTGTCTTAAAGGGACAAGTAAATGTTTTAAATGTGGAAAGGAAGGTCATCGGGCATTTGAATGCCGTGATAATGGGAAGAAGATGTCTAATGACGCAAACAAAGGAAGGGATACACAGAATGAACCTACTACACTTCAATGTTTCAAGTGCAAGGAGATGGGGCATTATGCCAAACACTGCCCAAATCCAAGGGTTGATGATGATGGTCGACGTCAACAAAATCTTAAGGCTAAAGACAAAGGAAAGTCACATGCAATTTCTATCAGTGATGTGGAGTACGATAACGAAGTGGTGAAAGGTACACTTACCATCCACTCTAAAGTAGCAAATGTTTTATTTGATTCTGGATCCACCCACTCTTTTATTTCTGAAGAATTTTCTAAGGGTATCACCGTATTACCTCAACAATTAGATGTTGAGTTAGCTGTGACAACACCTAATGGCACATCAATCGCATCAAAAGTTTATAATTCTTCTCCGATCGAAGTTTGTGGGAAAGTGCTTCCTGCAAATCTTGTGATCCTTCCTTTAGTGGAATTTGATGTGATTCTTGGCATGGATTGGCTTTCTCTACATGGAGCTCATATCAATTGCCAAAGAAGTGAAGTCACATTTCATATTCCAGATCAATCTACGATTGTCTATCAATGCAAGGATGAACATAACCTTCCAGTGGAAATTCCTTCCATCTTATGGGTCATGATTCCACAAAATGAAGGTTATTTATCTCAAATGGTTGGAGAGAAACTTACGATTAAGAATAAGCCCATTGTACGAGAGTTTGATGATGTCTTTCCGGAGGAATTACCAGGTCTTCCACCAAATCGTGAAGTTGAGTTTTCAATAGAACTCATACCGGGTGCTTTGCCTATTTCAAAGACACCTTATAGAATGGCCCCAATTGAGTTGCAGGAATTGAAGAAGCAACTCCAAGAGAATCTTGATAAGGGATTCATACGACCTAGTGCGTCACCTTGGGGAGCACCTGTTCTATTTGTTAAGAAGAAAGATGGATCAATGAGACTCTGCATTGATTATCGAGAACATAACAAGATCACTATCAAGAACAAATATCCTCTCCCACGCATTGATGACTTGTTTGACCAACTATGCGAAACTCAATACTTTTCCAAGATTGATCTTCGTTCAGGGTATCATCAATTAAGGGTCAAAAGGGAGGATATACCAAAGACGGCTTTCCGTACAAGGTATGGACACTATGAATTTATAGTGATGCCATTTGGTCTTACTAATGCCCCTGCTATCTTCATGGATCTAATGAATAGAGTCTTTAGAGACCATCTTGATCAATTTGTGGTAGTCTTTATAGACGATATTCTTGTCTATTCAAAGAGCAAGGAAGAGCATGAAGATCACTTGAGAATTATATTGAAGACCCTGAGAAAGGAGAAGCTTTATGCCAAATTTACCAAGTGTGAATTTTGGCTTCAAAAAGTTGCATTTTTGGGTCATATAATCTCAAAAGAGGGGATATCTGGGGATCCAGCAAAAACAGAGGTTATCGAAAGATGGTCAAGACCAACAACAGTAACTGAGATCCGAAGTTTTCTTGGTTTGGCTGGTTATTATCGACGTTTTGTAAAAGATTTTTCACGATTATCTAATCCACTCACCAAGTTGACTCGGAAAGGAGTTAAGTTTGTCTGGACAGAAGAATGTGAAGAGAATATCAAGGAGTTGAAAAGAAGGTTATCCAGTGCACCTGTGCTCACACTGCCTTGTAGTGGAGAAAGGTTTGTGATCTACAGTGATGCATCCAAGAAGGGATTGGGGTGTGTTCTTATGCAAAATGATATGGTGATAGCTTATGCCTCACGACAGTTGAAAATCCATGAGCAAAATTACCCAACACATGATTTGGAGTTGGCTGCGGTAATCTTTGCATTAAAGATTTGGAGGCATTACCTTTATGGTGAAAGGTGTGATATTTATACTGATCATAAAAGTTTAAAGTATATTTTCACACAAAAGGAGCTGAATATGCGCCAAAGAAGATGGTTGGAGCTGATTAAGGATTATGACTGCTCAATCCATTACCACCCTGGGAAAGCAAACAAGGTGGCATATGCATTAAGTCGACAAGACCATGCTAGTTTATCCATGATGAGGATCACAAAAGATCCAATATTTATGGATTCACAAAGGATGGATCTTGGAATTATAATGGAAGGGGAAAAATCTTATCTTTCTCAAATGAATGTTCAACCATCTATACATGTGAAGATTAAAGAGGCACAGAAAGAAGATGTCGAGTTACAAAAGAAGGTGAGAAATGTTCCTGAATTCAACCTTGATTGTGATGGGATAATAAAGTTCAGGAATCGGGTTTGTGTTCCTCCCATCCCCGAATTAAAGAAAGAGCTGCTGGATGAGGCTCATAGTTCTTCATTCTCTATTCATCCTGGAAGCACGAAGATGTATAGGGACCTGAAAGAGTACTTCTGGTGGGATGGCATGAAAAGAGATGTTGCTGAATATGTCTCTCGATGCTTGGTTTGTCAACAAGTTAAAGCTGAGAGACAGAAGTCTAAGGGGATGTTACAACCATTACCCATACCCGAATGGAAATGGGAAAACATCACTATGGACTTTGTCACAGGACTTCCTAAAACATCCAAAGGCAATAATGCAATCTGGGTCATAGTTGATCGTCTTACAAAGTCTGCACACTTCATTGCTATTAGAGAGGATTTCTCTCTAGATCAGCTTGCCAGGATATATGTAAAGGAAGTGGTAAGATTGCATGGAGTACCACTTTCTATTATATCTGATCGGGATCCGAGATTTACCTCGAAGTTCTGGCGAAGTCTTCAGCATACTCTGGATACAGAGTTGAGTTTCAGCACTGCTTATCATCCCCAGACAGACGGTCAGTCTGAGAGAACAATTCAAACCCTAGAAGATATGTTGAGAGCTTGCTCTATGGATTTCAAAGGAGGTTGGGATAAACACCTACCTTTGGTGGAATTTTCTTATAATAATAGCTTTCACTCCAGTATTCAGATGGCTCCTTATGAAGCTCTCTATGGAAAGAAATGCAGGACTCCAACTTGCTGGGATGAAGTTGGGGAAAGAAAGCTATTAGGACCTGATCTCGTTGATGAAATGGCAGAAAAGGTCAGATCTATTCAACAACACATAAGAGCAGCTCAGAGTCGACAGAAAAGTTATGCCGACAACCGAAGAAAAGACCTAGAGTTTGAAGTGGGTGATAAAGTGTTCTTACGAATATCTCCCTGGAAGAGGGTTATGAGATTTGGAAAGAAGGGGAAGTTGAGCCCTAGATATATCGGTCCTTTTGAAATATTGGATCGTGTTGGGAAGGTAGCTTACCGATTGGCGCATCCACCGAATCTCTCTCAAGTTCACGATGTGTTCCATGTATCTCTCCTAAGAAAGTACATACCAGATCCTTCACATGTACTCAGCTCAGAAGTTGTACCGCTGGAGCAAGATCTTTCTTATGAAGAATAGCCGATAGAGATTCTGGATCGTAGCGAAAAAGTTCTACGAAACAAGACCACTCGATTGGTGAAAGTTTTATGGAGGAACCACCAACTTGAAGAAGCTACTTGGGAACTTGAGGATATGATGAGGGAGAAGTATCCTCATCTGTTTGTTACAAAGTGACGAATTTCGAGGGCAAAATTCTTTTTAAGGGGGGTAGAATGTAACACCCGAGACTTTTATGTTATATAAATCATCAAAGGAATCTTTTTCTACACAACACTTGCTTGGCTTGCTTTACACGCAATCGCGACCTTCCTCGATAGCTTGCGTCGTACGCAATACCGAGTTTCACTAAACAACAATATGCTATTAAAACTAGCCGTTATGAATAATAATAACCACTTTTTGAAATTTTATAAATTTTATTTTTCAAAATGGACTTCATTTTTGGAATCAGAATATCGAAATTATCCTAGGGTGAAATTTTGGTATTTTTCTGAAAACTTTCAATTTTATGATGAATAGTGAAACCACTAAGTGGTAGGTTAAAAAACTGAATTTTGCATAAAACTTAATTTTACCGCTTCTGTGAATGGAATTTCGAAAATCCGAGAGACACGGTTAATATCAAGGACTAAAATGTGGTTCAATGAGATGAAAATAATTTTTTGGTGAATAGTAACTTTTTACTTTTTTTTACCGCGGTTAATAGTAAATAGGGTAACTAAGGGTAAATATGATATTAATATTACCCTAACACATGTCCTAATTCTATTGGACAAGTTTATCTCGACCAAAAACAACCTTAAGTGTAAAATATTATCATTTAGGCCCACTTGGATTAGATTAGGACATTTATTATTAATTTATTTAAAGAAGGGTTAAAATAGTTAAAATCAAAGTTTAATAAGTAAATCATTTTTAATATATGGTTATACATAAGATAAATTCTATTGTAAATATTCATTAGAAAGCTAAAACGATTTCCTACATGATGGTATTTTATTTGTAATTTTTAGACATCAAATAATTTAATTTATTTATGACACAAAGATGATGCAGTAATTATCTTATTAATGAAATATTGACAAAATTGATAATATAAATACCAAAATAAATGTAATTTGAGTTTTTTTATGAATTCCACTAATTTTCTAGGTTTCTATGATATATTAGTGTTGATGTAATCAACTTGGTTCGAACATATAATTCTGTTATGACTTTAACAAAAATCATATATCAAATAGTGTCAAAATTGACACAAAATAGTTTTTAAATCAAATATTATATTATTAATTGTTATTTTATTCCTAAAAATCTAAGGTTCGGCCAAATGACTTAGATAAAGATATATATATTAATAATAAACAATTTGGGGTTCGTTTGGCATGTTATAGTAAGTGTATTAACCATATAGTGAAAGAAAACAAAAAGACACGGTAAAAGTTAAATTAATTAACTTAGAGTTAAATCTAATTGATAAGGTTAAAATAATACCCTAAACTTGTCTAAATCCTATTGGTTGATAGGATTTCGACCCATCCCCACTTTAGCTTCGAAATAAGACCCTTTGGAACCATTATAAACCGATTTTGACTTTAATATAAAATAATATTTTGAGATATTCCTAATGTGCCCCTCTCCTCCCTTATAAAAGGGCACCTCCTCCCCCTCCTCCTCACACCAATTTGAGCACTCAAGCTCGGCCAACCCCTGCCATTTTCCCTTCTCCACTTCCCTAGAATAATCCTAGAGGTCCTGGTCTTCTCCAAAGACCAATCTTAGTTCCTTAAGTGGAGGATTCAAAAAGGCGTTCCAAAGAAGAGGTAATATCCATTACCGATCTTTTCAATTTCTTTCTTCTTCAACTTCTTCTTCTTTAGTTGTTTCATGATAAAGTAATAACATCAGTATTACTTACATACTGATATGTTATTATAAATATGAAACAACCCTAATTCACCTTCTATCCATCCTACGAAAAAATGAAATCACCGCGCGTGCGTACGTACGGAATACCGTCTCCACGCCGTGGTGTAATCTATTTTCCACCATCACCTTACAAGGATGGGTATAATGGTGTAATCAGTAACTATATATGATTATTATGAAGTAATATTGATACTGAAATAATATATATATACTCCAATACAATTCCACGATCATAGGAACGATATCATCACTCGTGCGTACGTACGGAATACCGTCTCCACGATGTGATGCGACTCGTTCTACATGATATTCATTTCATAATGATTATATAAATGAATTGAATGAATGAATATGGTATATACTACACTAATACCATTCTGGAAATGAATTATCTATAACCTAAAGATAAGAATAAGAATTTATTCGACAAAACACGCATAAGAACAAAAAGTTATAAAGACCCGAGTAACAAGTAACAATGAAATATTACTAACAAGAAGCTAATAATATGACCATATATGATATCATATCAATATGTATGATTCTGGAATAAGTCAATAACATTATTTAAACCATTATACAGGAGCTTCGGACACGAACAAAGCAAATCGGACCTAAGGTAAGGGAAATATCAGAATCTCATTTTTATCCGAGATTGTTTATTCGTAAGTATTTACTGGGGTGTATTTTATCATCCACATCCATGTTCCCTCAATATGTAATATTGTTTCCATCCACTTGAAATAGTTTAAATCCAATTTTACCCTTAGGTGAGTTTTTAGTAAAGAATAAGAAATGAATCTTTTGTCGTTTTTCCGTACGAGGTACTTTTTGACTTTTCCGACAAAAGTACGAAGAATGTTTTTTTTAACTTATACGGCATGAATGGATTTTTAAAACATTACTTCAAAGAAGCTTCCTTTACAAGTTTTCAAGTTTATTTTTAATCAACTTCTTTTATTTTAAAGTTGTATGACATGTTATGAAAGGAAAAATGTTTTTGAAGAAGAAAGGATATTTTCCTCAAGAATTCAATTCAAGTGTTTTATCAAAATTATTTTCCATCTAAGATAATAAAGGGTTCTGTTTCTATCCATATTTTTACATTGGTTTGACTATGTTGTGATGGAATTATGTTTATGAATTCCTTTATCATATATGAATTGATTTATGATGTCATGATGTTTCAAGAATCCCATTTTTGTTATATGTGATATGCGATGATGTATGTTTTATGATTATGTGGCACACATAAGAAAGGATTCATTATAAGATGGGTGGGACCTATATCTCCCTCCAATGCATTGGGTAAAGATTTTATATCTCATGAGATAGACATGGCTGGAACGGAAGGTTATTTCGGTTCAGTGATACAGGACTGAAACGAGGAGTGAACTCGGTTCAGAAAGGGACTTTGTCCACTAAGATAGTCTTGGCAATGAGTCATGACTAACAAGAAATGATTTTCCATGATTATGTGTGCATGCCACAAAGTTTCAAGTTTTATGTTATGATTATGGGGATCTCATTTTCACTTCTATGATTTATTCCATGTTAAGATATTATGATCTCTTTTGCAGGTTTTGATTTTCAAAAAGATATGATATGATTTTTATTTCCTTTATTTGCCCTTGCTGAGCATTTGAGCTCACCCTTTTATGTTTTCTTTTCCCCAGGTCAGGAAGATGGATATTAAGTAGAATATGCTAAAAGGGACCCTATATATGATGAAATAAATGGGAGACACTGTAGAAGATTTATGAACCAGTTGTTTATGTTTCCCAGTTTCTAAAGACACTATACCTATACGGTCCTTTGTGGTTTTGTCATATGTTGTAATAAGTGTGCTTCAATTTTGAAGTATTAACAATGTATGTAAAGTATGGGTCGTTATAGTTGTAATGATTTTGCACTATATCATCATTTGGAAGGATAAAATTCCTTTATGAAATTCAAGAAATATCACATGACTCCCAAACTGTTGAATAATAATTTTTTTTCGAAAATAAAAATGAAGAAGGATGCACTCTAAATCATAAAAGGCACTTGATGGAGCTCAAGTAATTTTTAAGACAATACGAGACCTCAGTGACCTGTCCGCCACGCATTACGAAAGCCCATTGGCTTTTCAACCTCACCTCACAGATGTCCTAACGTATGTCCTAGAAACAACGTTCTTCCCCTTCCATGATCTAAGGAATAATGGTTATATTTTTCAATACATACTAACACACCCCCATATTACCCATAATATTCACTTGAGGCATCATAAAAAAATGAGTAATTTTCTTTGACATTACTCATGAAATTTCACATTTTCTCTTACCATTTTAAAAAAAATGGAGATTAAAAGGAATGTTGTGAGATTTCTCTTATTCATAGAAACCTTACAATATTTTAAGGAAATCTGTGGCATGTTCTCATGGGATACCTAGACAAGACATACTTTGCTCATGAAATGTCACTGGTAAGGCATCAAGATGATATGACAGCCCTTTGGGATGTCTATGAGAAAAATATAATTCCATTGAATGTATCATATAATCAAACATTAATTAATTAATTAAAAATATTCCGATAAATTAATAGTTAATAGAAGATAATTGTTACCATAGAAAAGATGGAGGTGCACTCAGAATGACCCATGAAAATGATTTGTTAAGCAACATGGCACCTTCCCCATTCACCGAATCTAGAATGAATCATTGCAAAATTTTCAATGAAAATTGATCAACTATCAGGGTGGAAAGACCTAGATATTCCCTAACTCAATCTCAAAGAAAACGCCAGTCTATATCCCTAGGAAAACACCATGACTATGCATAGAATAACTCTTTGAGTATTGAGTCGGTGCAAGATCATATTACTCTGAGCACGTGGATATCACACCAGAATGCTCTCCATTAGGTAATATAGTATATGGATTCTAGGTAAATCATGTTCCATGCATAAAATCACTTCATGAAATAATTTATAGATCACATGGAAGATTAATGGAAGGTCTTGAGAAGGATATCCTTCATATTTTCTGGATCACACATAATTTTAGAAATTGAGAGACTGAATATATATTAGGAATTTTTTGAATAAGAGATTGAAAAATACTAAAGTTGGAGAACATAATCCAAAACATGTTCTCGGACCCTCTTTCACTTCTCATGACCCCTCAAGGATGCATGACATCACTACAAAACGTCATCAAAATATAGTGATGATCCTCCAGCATTCTACTTGGGTCATGTGAGTTCATATAAACATTCCATAACTAATTTCATAGTCCTTGTTGGAATGTCTCCTTATACCCTCGATGTCTCCATCAACTAGTCTCCCAAACCTCATGACAATAATCATATTCACCACCAAACTCACACAATGATGCCTAATCATGACATACAAGTCTCACAAATGAATCCATGAATCATAAAATAGATCTCATCATACACTTCCAGCGAGTCATCCACGACTTGTGAAGCACACGATAAATACTATCCAAGACTCATGATTATCTCCAAGAATGTCATTCATGACATTTTTCTACATTCCGAGAAGCCATCCAGGTCATGCGATGGTTCCAAATCTCATCGTTTTGGTATTGAGATGTCCAATAAATGGGGAAATTGGGTTATTCAACACACTTCATACAATCCGTCTAGGTCATGTGATTTCTTCTACAACACATTGTATAGGTCTTATAATGTACAGTAGATGGGTCAACTAGATCATGAAATATCCTACTTATAAAGAGATCCATGTCATCTGATGGCCTCCAAGATATACTATGTGTGGCTCATGTTGTCCCCTGGATTAGTTAGCTTGGCCACAAGGCAATTTCTATATAAGGGGAATGATTAAACATGGCCTCTCATGTTGTTAAAAAATCTTATGTCGTTTATGTGTAAGACCCAACCAACAATACATCCTTAGAGTGTTGCCTCGACCAAGGGTTCTAGGAAGACTATGATTTCTTTAGTATTCAGGGTATGTAGGCCACCAATCCCCATGGTTCAATCTCCTTATTTATCATTTAGAGAGATCCAACCACATAATACTAATATTTAACACAATTATGTCGATCACTTTACATACCATGTTTCTCACAATGAGCATGAATCACATGAGATTAGGTTATTTCATTGGATATTTCATCGGCACCAAAATCCACTTGTTTAGAAAGGCATCCTCATAGATTAAACTCCAATGAACACAACTAAAATGACATTTATTTATCCAATAACCATTATACATAATATTATATTTGATTTAAGACATGTGGAAATAATATTCCAACCATCGGGACCCAAATAATTCCCATGGACCGATCAATATATCTCATCCATAATATGATTGGGAAACAAACAAAACAATGATAAATCTTATAATTATAAGAAATATGACACATAAGATTCATTTATATCTCCCAATACTTCAATAAATCACCTCAGTGTAGTCCCAAAAAATATTCCACACACCTGAAGCATTGAAAATGGTCATCTTCCATCAAATTTTCTCACACCGTGAATAAATCACCTCGTATTTGGAAATGAAAATAATAATTCCTTTTTATCATTAGTGTCATGAACCGTGAAGATGAGGCATGGGAAGATACTCCATAAGCCCACCCCCAATACGAATGGGATTAAAAATGGTGCCTTGAAGGCATATATCTATCATGGGAGGCATTGCTTATGCATTGGTACATGGACACACAACTATAAGCTCAGAAAAATTTGAAATAAAATAAATCAACCTATTCATGAATAAAAATATATCCCACAATCAATGTAAAGTAGTAGTACTGAATTCCAAAATAAGTAATAACCAACTCCCACAAAAAAACAAAATTAAAGTGTCCAACCTTATTATAAAGAGGGGATCACTATCAACTAAAAAATGCATGAAAGGTCCTATGCCAATCTCTAGTAAAAAAAATGTCTGTCTAGCACACTAAGATCATTCTTCCTGGAGTCCTCTATGACATTGTTGAAAAGAATGTGGTATGCTCGAGAGAAAAGACATGTATGTAAAAAAATCATGTATGGGTGAGTAAAAAAATACATAGTAGGCCCTCCAAAAGCTCCCCATAAAATTTGACCAATGGAAAGTAAATAGACCGCTCAACCTAGCCATTGGGAGCCCTAACTAAGAGAGAAACAACTTCTTAATCCATCACCATATGTACATGACAACTCTGTTCTGTTTACACGGGTTTTAACAACTCAAAAAGTGAGAACACTATAATAAATCCATGAAATCACCATGATATACTCACCTAAGTCACCAAGTATCATGAGTTTATATCCTCATAGCCAGAAACTAGATTATATTCATAGGATTTAACCATAAAAAACTAGGAGAACACACTTTAGGAGCTCATCCATCCTTGATGACACATTTCTGAGAGATTCACTCTATTTGGAACAACTCTTCTATTCTTAATAGTATGTTTTTGAGTATATTCTCTATTTGGGATCCTATTAGAAGCACTAGTGCAAGTTCCCATCACTTGATGTTCTATCATCCTTACCTTGAACCCAAAACAATATAAGGAAACCCATGTGGAGTGTGCCACTAGTCACCATTTCACACAGTTTAGGTAGAACTGCTCTAGATAATTCACCTCGTCCATATTCTCAAATGAGATAACATAGGGATGCATGACTTTCAAATTCTCCATTGTTGAGGAGTACAAATTTTATTTAACCTACAAAACCATTATAATTCATGTATGCAATGTCCTACTCTTATGTCCAAAGATGGATCCATGTTCCTATCTAGGTATCATTCACAACATGTATAGGGGACCACTCCACGTAAATATATCTGAAAACAGATGGAGCTCTAAATCTACATGAGGACCCACACCATGATCCAACAAGGTAGTACTACTCAGAGTGTTGGGGACCATCAACCTAGATTGATTGAAGTGTACCACTCTATGGATCGATGACTCGCACCCTAACCTGGTAGGGGAGTACCACTCAGTGGATAGAGAAATTACACCCTTGAAGGAAAGGGGATCACTAACTCTTCCTCCTTGTTCACTATGGGGGACCTTTACCCTGAATCAATTGGGGAGTATCGACCCCAGCCTAGAGGACCCATTACCTAACACGATAGTTGATTACCACCTATACAGGAACAACACATGTGAATTCCATTCATCCTTTTATGATAGGGGAGTTTTGAATCCATATATAGAGGACCCACACCCATGTCCAATAAAGGATTACATACTATACCACACAATATTTATGGAAGGACCAAAAATTAACATGATTTGGAAGCAAAATCAAACATTATGAACCTCATGAGGAAACCCGCACCCTAGTCAATTTTGGGAATTACACCCCTAGGAGGAATAAACAAAAAGTTAAAGAATAAGAACCCATGAAGTGGGGTGTCCTATATCTATGTAATAAATGAGGTATGGGAATCCCACACCCTAATGATATAAGGGATTACCAGTCACAACAACTCTCTTTCCAAACTGCATTGATCTACCACATCATCTCAGTACAACTTCAGTAGAGTCTTGCACAATTTATACCACATCTCATATCATTATATTTGATATAGGCCACCATAGTGTACTACATGGAATACCACTCAAGTCATTCTAATCACATGTTTGGATCCATTGTACCATAATAGTTAATAAAAAAAGAATAAAATCTCCCAAAGTATATTCTAGGAGTATATGGAATGCCCTAGGGAACACATGGCATGTGAGACCACCCAGGTACTAGTCTGTTTATCCTATCTGCAAGCATTAACCATCCAGGTAAGGTTTAACTATGAGTAAAGGAAGTACACACAGTGTCTCCCATCAGTCGAACCCTGTCCATGTTCCTCTTCTAAATGGACCAACTAACTGTTTCCATTAAATGTCATGTATCCTATATTACACAACGTGTCCAGGCTAAAATGACCACCTTCCCATGTAGTTTTTCATGTTCATGTAATATACCCCATACCCATGTACCTTTTTCAGGTTTTAGTACATGACAATGTAATTTCACATGGCTATCCCAATCCATGTATCAACATTACACAGTTTACGACACTACATGGCATGTAACCCCTATACACGATGTGTAGTCCCAAAAGTTCAATATCCTCAAATAAGATGTTTGAATTGGCATGTTTTGCTTAACTAAATTCCATCCAGATGTTGATTCTAGATGGGTTTGGCCTAATAAAATCATCTATATAATCATGTTTACCTCGAAACCTACAGATCTACCTAGAAGGAATCTATAGCAATTGTATGTAGGCTCCAGAACCTTAGCAAAATGATAAAATAAGGGTATAGAGACCCAATATCAAATCCTCCTACCACATTAGAGAAACACCAAAGGTTATTATGAATAATTATTCCCAGATTATGTGTAACACCCCTAGCTTCCACGATACGCTTCTCTTTGAATAATACAGTAGCATGTGTTGTACGGAACTTCGAGTTTTAACACACACCACGACCAATCAAAGTAGCCGTTATGAATAGTAATACCTACTTTTTAAAATTATAGAAATTATATCAATCAAAATGGACTTCATTTTTGGATTAGGAGTATCAAATTTAGCTTAAGGTGAAATTTTGGTACTTTTCAGATAACTTTAATATTATGATGAATAGTGTAAATTACTAAATTTTAATTAAAAACAACTTTTTTAATCAAAATTATTATTAGTGATAAATTATGAATTTGAGTGGTTTTAAAGTATATTTAGAATATATTTTTACCATTTAATATAATTTTGGTCATTGGAAATAATTTCTCAATTAAACCGGACATAAACAAATATCAATCTTTTAATAGTTATTATATCTTAAAAACAGGCTTTTTGTGTTGACAACGGGAATTAATTTTAAATTAATTTCGTCCACTTATGTGTTTTGAATTTGGAAAAATGGTTTTCATATATGTAATCATGATGTTCAAATTGTGTAAATAGGTATGGTTTATTTTTTGTCATTTTGAATAATTATTTCGGTAAATATTTTATTTACCATGGTTAAAGGGTAAATCTGGTATGTAAGGGTTAAAAATAAAATTATAATAATACCAAATTACACTAAAAAGTGTCCTAACATTATTTCGGGATACATGTCCGACCATGGGCATCTTTGGGTCAATTTTGGGACCCTATGGAGTCACATGAAAGTGATAGAGACACTTTATTTTAATTAAGTTAAAATAAATACAAAATTGACATAAGCATATATCTTTTAGAAAAACATTTTTTACATAGGGTTATATATGTGGGATTTTCGATTATAAATATTCATTAGAAAGATAAAAATATTTCCTACATAATTATATTTTATTTATAATTTTTAGACAATAACTAATTTAATTTATTTATTACAGAATGATGATGCAGAAGTTACCATAATAGTGAAATATTAAAATAATTGATATTATAAATACCCAAATAAATATAATTTGAGAATTTTTATTAATTAAACTAATTTTATAGGTTAATATGAGATGTTAGGAATTATTTAATTAACTTTTTTCGAAGTAATCATTCTGTAATGATTTTTTACAAAAAATAACTATTGAATAGTGTTAAAATTGACATAAAAGAGTTTTTAAAACAAATATTATATTATTAATTTATATTAAATTCCTAAAAATCTTAGGTTTGGGAAAGAAACATATATAATGATAGGTGTATCATTAATGGACCACTTGGGGGTCGCTTGGATGTATATAGTATGTTTACTAACTATATTATATAAAAATAAAAACTGGCATGGTAAGTGTCAAACTAATTAACTAAGAGTTAAATCTAAAAGATAAGGTTAATATAATGACCCAAACCAGTCTAAATTCTATTGGTTGAGTGATTTTAGACCCATCCCCACCTTAATATTTAAATAATACACTTTTCTTCCATTATAAAACGAATATTAATTTATTATAAAATAATATTTCTAGCTTTTCGAAAGGTGCCCCTCACCCCTCGTATAAAAGGACACTCCCCCTTCTCATTAATTCAAACCTTCAAAGCCTTTTGGATCAGCCAAACCCTGCCCAAATACTATCTCAAATTCCCTAACTTCATCCTAGAGGAATTCCTTTAGTCAGAAAGCCATCCTATGGATCCCTTTTGATCAAATCAAAAGGAAGAACCCGAAGAAGATGTAATGATTTCACCACCCTTTTTCAAGTTCCTTTCTTCTTCCACTTATTATTTATTTGTTATTACCATTCTAAAATAATGAATCCAGTATCTACTATATTCTGTAATATTATTATAAATATGGTACAACCATATTCATTATTCTATCCATCCTTTGAATGACATGTCACCTTATGTGTGTACGTACGGCTTACCGTCTCCACGTCGGGGTGTAATTGTTATTCAATATATTATTATTTGGATGGTTATAATAATGATTTGTAATTCATGTAAATAATAAATATAACATGATAATGATTCTGTATATATGTTATACCATCCAATTATAAATTATTTTAATATCAAAAGAATGATATTTTCGCTCGTGCATACGTACGGATTACTGTCTCCACGACGCGATAAGATTTATTTCAAAGTTCACCATTCATCAACGATTATAAAAATATATATATTACTAATAAGTATGTAATATATGACATAATAATTATACTGGAGATATATATATATATATATAAGAATTTATGTAATTACATTTATCTTATTCACTTACTTCTGTTCAATACTATATGAAAACAGAAACATCGTTTTTGTGTACGTACGAACTACCGTCTCCATAAACGTTGTTTTACATTTCATATATATGTCTATTATAAATATTTATATTATAAATATATATGATATATTTATCAAGTTTTATTTTCTGGATGTATTTATATCATGATTTCAGTGATACAACCAAGAGTGACAAGTTAAAACTAGTACGATAAAGAAAGTAATTATTACCCGAAATGTTAACTTAACATTGAAATTATTATTAAATGGGTAATATAAATTCATAAATGAATCATGTATGATATCATGAATATTAATATGGTTATGGTATAATTTAATAAAATACTATGATCTTCCTACAAGAGTTTAAACGTACCCTCGACTAAAAGAAAGTGCAAGGTAAGGGGTTTCATCTCACTCTTTATTCCCATGAGATTCATGCTATATTGCCACTATTTCGTTTTGTGTGGTGTATGTACATCCCATAGTTGTATTCTTTGTGTAATATATTTTAACTTATGTGTATTTACGTATTCATTGTTTGATACCTCTTTCATGGGTTGTATGTTTCGTAAGTTACCAAATTGGTAAGGGTTTATTTCGCAATCTCTTCATTATCCGAGGTTGTTTATACGTAATAATCTATTCGGATAACTTTATCATCCACATTCGTGTTTCTTAAAAATTTATTTCAAAACATTATTACTATTTAGAAGAATATGGGTTAAAGTCATGTATACCCTTCTTTAACTTTTTATAAGAGTTTTATATATGAATCTTTCCGTCATTTTCCAAAAAGGTGCTTTTTAACCTTTTCGACATTATTAAGGTAAGAATTTTTTTTAACTTATACGGCGGGTGCAGCTATTTTCCGCCGTTATAAAATCGTCGAAGCTTCCCTTACACGAATATAAGAATATTTTCAAATCCAATGTTTTATTTTATAAATATTTGACTCTTAAATGATTTCAAAATAGAAAGAGATATTTCTATAAAAGGAGTTATGATTTCATCTATGTCAAAATCCTTTGATGGATTTTACGCTTATTTGAAGTTGATTTATTATGATAAAAAACTTCTATATTGTACTGAATGTTTTGTGATATGTTTGAATATGGATGTGTTATTTTTATACCATTCATATTTTATGGATGCGGTATTTACATTTCGTATTCTAATTTTAATACGGATGTTTATGTTATGTTTAATCCTTTTCATATGAGAATGCATTGGACTTAATATGTGACGGGTGGAGCCCGCTATAGCTCCTCGATGCATCGGTAGGTCTCATGAGACAGACTAGTGTCTTGGAACAAGGCCTTGACAATATCTTATTTTTAGTCTTGGCACGAGGCCTTGGTTATGTGGTTATGATAGTCTGACATTATGCATTCCATCGTTATGAAAGTGGTTATTGATATTGCATGTGATTATTCGACTAGAATAATATCCATGTGAATAAGATAATGGCATTATTTCATTTTATACATGCCATATTATGGTGATGTTCATGTTTAAAAAGCTTTTGTTTTAGTTATACATTGCCTTAAATGGTTATGCTTATTTATGAAAGTTTCCGCTGTATTGCTTACCCTTACTAAGCAATTGAGCTCACCCCTTTCTATGTTTTATTTTTTCCCAGGATTCCAAGAAGTGTATTGTGATTGATATGAAGGGTTAGGATAAAGGAATAATGGTGTTCATAATGATTATTTATGTTGTTTTGTACGTCTTAAAGTGAAAATGTAACATTCATGTATGTGATATATTTTTCCAAGACTGCTAAACTGATCGGTCCTTCGGGACTTGATTCCTTGTAATCATGCCAATGTATTAAAATAATGTACCCACTCTGGGTAACTAGGGTCGGGGCGTTACAGTTGTTATCATAGGAAGTTTAGAAATAACCTTGGAAACTAGATTTAGAAAAACTCTAATTAGAGAACATAGCCCTAAGATAGACTTTGATGATTAGTATAGAAGAACTTCCTAGAATTTTGGTATTGTAGAGATTTTGTGAGTTTTCCGAGCAATACATACCTGTCTGGATACAAGCAGGTAGAGGCCGATCTGGCACAGATGTACCTAGGGGTAAAACCCAAAAACACCACTTTGAGCTAGACTCTAACGGGAACTGGTGCACGGCATCGGGCCTTGCTGCACTCTTGGTTACGACACTCCCGGGGGATATGCTTAAGATAATTCTCATTTTCTTTACAAACCATTATGAAGGGCTTATGAGTATATACATACTCAAAGAAAACATTCTTATGATTATGGATTATATCTATAAACTCTTCAATTTGTCTCAGGTATTTTACAAGTTTGATAATTATTCATTGCAATTCATAAACTGAACTAGTTTATGCTATTGTATAGAATTGCCGCCCAGTATATGGAATGTGAACTCTCATAATACGTATGATCCAAAGAGTAAGAAGGATCATATCATTTGTGGTCCTAATACAGAATTTAGTAGGGAAATAGTTTCCCACGTTTTATCATCATATGAAGAAATAGTATCATGTGTTGATAAAATGAGTAAAGAATTCTCGGAGACCAATGTCTTTTAAGAGATGCAAGAGAAGAAAAGGATGGCAGAGAGAAAGATGGATAAAGGGAAGTGGGAAAAGAAGAATTTTCTCATATGTGATAACTGTGGGGAGAAACTCCCTGGAACTTGCCTGAAAGAAATGGGAGTTTTTTTATAAGTGTGGAGGAAAAGGGCACAAATTACTTGACTCCAAGGGTAAGAAAATGGTTTCAAATGTACAATGCTTCATTTGAAAAGAGTTTGGACACTACGCAAACCAGTGTACCAGTCATTAGACTATGCCGAAAATGATGCTATTGGATAATAATCAAGTTATGATACTACCACAAATGAAGAGGAATGACTAGTGTTCTTATGTTGTAATTTTAGAATTATTTCATTTAAGTGTTGTATCGATGATGTTCTGGAAATAAATAAGGATTGTACTGCAGTACTATTTAATTAAGGATTTGAGATTTTATGGTACTAAGAAAAGAGACTCTACAGTGAGTTAATTTTTTTTTGGAAATTACATGGTTGAAGGAAAGATAAACCTTAATATGGTCCTAATATTGGGGTAGTGATTTTGGAATAAGAGATGGTTGATTTTGGTAATTCAGGATGTTGCGGTGTTGTAAAAGAATATACGAGGAAGGTGTTCACATGTTATTACCTGCCATAAAGGATCCTCATTATATTTAACATCCTTGGAAATTTTGAACTGTGAGTTTGGACAATAGTATTTTGGATAAGTCTAATGGTTGAATTGGATTAAGTTTTAAAGGTTATTTTTTTGGATTTTTAGAAAAGGACAACACACAGACCGTGTGACGACCCGTTGTGTCAGACAAAGCTGCGGGAATTGAACCCACAGCCATAGTGGAATTGGTATTTATCACCTACCATTGTGCTAGATGAAGTTCCAGGATGGTATAATGTAGTTTCTTATCATAAAGGGTCTGATATGTGAATTATAAATTCATTATATTTAAAACCCTATACGATTAGGATAAATAGAGTATTTTTGAGTTGTATTATGTTTTGTGGTGAAAGATGAGTTTGTGATAGAAATTTATTAATGGATAAAACACTAATTATAAAGTAAGTATATCTACTTATGATCTTAGAAAATCTCATAAATAAATTCCTCAACATTATGAAAAGGAACAAAGAACCGAAATGTTGTCCTAGATGGTACCTTAGATCATCAGTAATTTATGGCTTTTATATTGTTTGCCTTTTCATAGCCATATTTTCTACCACTCTCCATCAGATAGTTGATGGTTAGATTTCACTTCCATATCCATATTTTCCAAAATGGAACCCTAGTATGTGTTATTTTCAGTAATCTTCATACTTTCCACACTTTATTTTAAATAGAGGCCTCATTAATTCATTTTTTGATGTGGTATTTCAACAAAGATATTTTGAATCATCAAAAATGTGTTATCCTAATACCTTATGTTTTGTTGAACCGATGATATTTTAAATCATCATAGATTGATGAATTTAAGGACCTCAATTTTAATCTTGTTTGTGATTGATGACCTCAATCACTACCTATAAATATTTACGTTTTTTCACCAATTATATGTCTATAATTTCCACCAATATCCACCTAATCGAGATCATAATTTTGTGGTGACCCTTTCATCTATCTTTTCATCTTGTTAAGACTAAATTTTGTTAACCAAATTTCCGATTTGGGTTTTTCCACAATGATATTTTCTATTTTCAAACATTTTTTTCAAAGAACAATATCAAATTGCGAGGACGCAATTTATTGAAGGAGGGGAGAATGTAACACCCCGAGCTTCCACGATACGCTTCTAATTGAATAATACAGTAGCGTTTGTTGTACGCAACATCGAGTTTTAACACACATCACGACCAATCAAAGTAGCCATTATGAATAGTAATACATACTTTTAAAAATTATAGATATTTTATCTCTCAAAATGGACTTCATATTTGGATTCGGAGTATCAAATTTTTCTTAAGGTGAAATTTTGGTACATTTCGGATAACTTTAATATTTTGATGAATAATGAAAATTACTAAATTTTAATTAAAAACAACTTTTTTAATCAAAAATATTATTAGTGATAAATTATGAATTTGATTGGTTTTAAAGTATATTTATAATATATTTTTACCATTTAATACAATTTTGGTCATTGGACATAATTTCACAATTAAACCGGACATAAACAAAGATCAATCTTTTGATAGTTATTATATCTTAAAAACTCACTTTTTGTGTTCACAGCAAGAATTAATTTTAAATTAATTTCTGCCACTTATGTGTGTTGAATTTGGAAAAATTGATTCCATATTTGGAATCAGGATGTCCAAATTGTGTAAATAGGTAACTTTTATTTTTAGTCATTTTGAATAATTACTTCGATAAATATTTTATTTACCATGGTTAAAGGATAAATCTGGTAAATAAGGGTTAACAAATAATATTATAATAATAATAAATAACCCTAAAACGTGTCCTAACCTTATTTATGGATACATTTCCGACAATTTTCATCTTTGGGTCGATTTTGGGTCCCCATGGAGCCACTTGTATGTGATAGAGACACTTTATTTTAATTAAGTTAAAATAAATAAAAAAATGTCATATGTATATATCTTTTAGAAAAGCATTTTTTACATAGGGTTATATATGTTGGATTTTTTATTATAAATATTAATTTGAAAGATAAAACGATTTCCTACATAATTATATTTTATTTATAATTTTTAGACAATAAATATTTTAATTTATATATGACACAATGATGATGTAGTAATTACCATTATAGCGAAATATTAAAATAATTGATATTTTAAATACCCAAATAAATATAATTTGAGAATTTTTTTGAATTATAATAATTTTATAGGTTAATATGACATGTTAGGAATGATTAAATTAACTTTTTTCGAATTAATCATTCCGTTATGAGTTTTTACAAAAATCAACTATTGAATAGAGTCAAAATTGACATAAAAGAGTTTTTAAAAAAAATATTATATTATTAATTGATATTAGATTTCTAAAAATATAAGGATATGCCAAGAGACTTATATCATGATAGGTGTATCATTAATGGACCACTTTAGGTTCACTTGGATGTATATAGTATATTTATTAACAATATAATATAAAAATAAAAAGTGACCCGGTAAGTGTCAAACTAATTAACTAAGAGTTTAAACTAAAAGATAAGGTTAATATAATGACCCAAACCTGTCTAAATTCTATTGTATTAGTGGTTTAAGACCTATACCCACCTTAAACTTCAAATAATCTACTTTTGAGCGATTATAAACTGAATATGAATTTATTATAAAATATTATTTCTAGCTTTTCCAAAGGTGCCCCTCACCCCACTTATAAAAGGACACTCCCCTTATCATTATTTCACAACATAAAAGACTTTTGGTTCGGCCAAACCCTACCAAATACTCTCTCAACTTCCCTAAATTCATCCTAGAGGACTTACTTTAATCGGAAAGCCATCCTATGGAGCCCTTTTGATCAAATGAAAAGGAAGAACCCGAAGATGAGGTAATGATTTCACCACACTTTTTCAAGTTCCTTTCTTCTTCCACTTCTTGTTTCTTTGTCATTACAATTCTAAAATAATGAATCTAGTATCTCCTATATACTATAATATTATTAAAAATATGGTACAAACATATTTAGTATTCTATCCATCCTTTGAATGACATGTCACTATACGTGCGTACGTACGACTTACCGTCTCCACGTCGTGGTGTAATTGTTATTCAATATATTACTATTTGGATGGGTATAATAATGATTTTTAATTCATGTAAATAATAAATATAACATGATAATTATTCTGTATATATGATATAATATCCAATTATATATTATTTTAATATCAAAAGAATGATATTTTCGCTCGTGCGTACGTACGGATTACCGTCTCCACGACGCGATGAGATTCATTTCTACGTTCACCATTCATCGACGATTATAAAAATATATATATTACTAATAATTATGTAATATATGACATAATAATTCTACTGGAGATATATATATATAAGGATTTATGTACTTACATGTATCTTATTCACTTACTTCCATTCAATACTATATGAAAACAGAAACAACGTTTATGCGTACGTACAGACTACCTTCTCCATAAACGGTGTTTTCCATTTCATATATATGTCTATTATACATATTTATATTCTGAATATATATGATATATTTATCATGTTTTATATTCTGTATGTATTTAAATCATGATCTAAGTTATACAACCAAGTGTGACAAGTTAAAACACGTACGATAATGAAGGTAATTATTACCCGAAATGTTAACTTAACATGGAAATTATTATTAAATGGGTAATATAATGTCATAAATTAATCATGTATGATATCATAAATATTAATATGGTTATGGTATAATTTAATAACATACTATTATCTTCGTACAGGAGGTTAAGCGTACCATCGACTAAAGGAAAGTGCATGGTAAGGGGTTTTCATCACACTCCTTATTCCCGTGAGATTCATTCCATATTGCCACTATTACCTTTTGTGTGGCGCATGTACTGCCCATAATTGTATTATTTGTCTAATACACTTTAATTTATGTGTATTTACATATTCATTGTATGATACCTCTTTCATGGGTTGTATGTTTTGTAATTTACCAAATTGGTAGGGGTTTATTTCGCAATCTCTTCATTATCCGAGGTTGTTTATACGTAATAATCTACTGGGATCTCTTTATCATCCACATTCATGTTTCTTAAAAATGTATTTCAAAAAAAATTACTATTTACCAGAATAAATGGTTAAATTCATTTATACCATTTTTTGACTTTTTATAAGAGTTTTATAAAGTAATATTTCCTTCGTTTTCCAAACAAGGTTCTTTTTAATCTTTTCGACAGAATTAAGGTAAGGATGTTTTTTTTAACTTATACGGCGGGTGTGGCTATTTTCTGCCGTTATAAAATCGTCAAAGCTTCCCGTACAAGCTTATAAGAATATTTTCAAAGAAAATGTTTTATTTTATAAATATATGACTCTTAAATGATTTAAAAATAGAAAGAGATATTTCTCTAAATAGAGTTTTGATTTCGTCTATGTCAACATCCTTTGATGGATTTTACGCTTATTTGAAGTTGATTTATTATGATACAAAACTTTTCTATTGTATTGAATGTTTTCTGATATGTTTGACTGTGAATGTGTTATTTTTATACCATTCATAGTTTATGGATGAGGTATTTACATTTCGTATGCTAATTTTAATACGAATGTTTATGTTATGTTTAAACATTTTCATATGGGAATGTATTGGACTTAATATGTGACGGGTGGAGCCCGCTATAGCTCCTAGATGAATCAGTAGGTCGCATGAGACAAAATAGTGTCTTGTCACAAGGCCTTGAAAAAATCATATTTGTAGTCTTGGAAAGAGGACTTGGTTATGTGGTTATGATAGTCTGGCATTATGCATTCCATCGTTATGAAAGTGGTTATTGATATTGCATGTGATTATTCGACTAGTAGAATATCCATGTGAATAAGTAAATGGAATTATTCCATTTTATCCTTGTCATATTATTCTTAATTTCATTTTTAAAAGGCTTTTGTTTTAGTTATACATTGCCTTAAATGTTGATGCTTATTTATGAAAGTTTCCGATGTATTGCTTAACCATACTGAGCATTTGAGCCCACCCCTTTCTATGTTTTATTTTTTCGCAGGATTCCTAGAAGTGTATTGTGATTGATATGAAAGGTTAAGCTAAAGGTATAATGGAATTCATAAAGATTATTTATGTTGTTTTGTAAATCTTAAAGTGAAAATGTAACATTCATGTATGTGATCTATTTTTTCCAAGACTTCTAATCTGACTGCTCCTTCAGGACTTTATTCCTTGTAATCATGCCAATGTATTAAAATAATGCACCGACTCTGGGTAATTGGGTTCGTGGCATTACATTATGCTACTACTCGATTTGATAATGATCTGTGTTAGAAACTGTTATCGGCAGCACCTTTCACGGTGGATTTTATGTTGGGTCATTCATCCCCAATGGGAGGTGTGGGCGAGAATTCGATGGGGGATATCATTTGTTGTGTTGTGTGAAACACATGATTGAGGAGGGGGAATTAGGATTATATTTAAAATTTAAAAATTAAAATTTCATTTAATAAATTAATTCCCTGGTCATCACACCACCAACTAACCACCGTCTGAATCTCTCAATGAGAACGACCAAAGATCACCCTTAGGGTAAACATGACATTTTAGACTCAACTGAACACTCAAACACCTGATCCAAGACTCTAAATGGGAGATATTTATTCTTAAATGGAAAATAATTTTTCATGAAAACATATTATTAATGTTATAAATATAGTCGCATTAAGGCTCCCTGGGCCCCAGCTTCACACACAGACTCAGCACCGGACCCTGGAAATATTATCCAAATTTTTTTAACCATTTCGGTCAATACATTAGTCATTAAATTCTCCCAAAACTAGATATTTTCCCCCAAAAATGGTTAATACAAAGCCGAATGGAGGAAAATGAGCTCCCCATTGGACTCAAATGCAAGTGAACCCACGTGTTGCGTATAAACACACACATAGAGGAACCACCATGGTAAAATAGTTTTTTTATTCATATTCTCCAAAGAAATCATTTTGAAACAATGGAAACATGTATCCTTAGATCTAATAGGTGTAAAATCACCAAGAACCATGACCTATCTGTCATCATGGGGTCTAGCGGTATCTACCCTCGGTAACCTAATGCAGAATCAAAGAAAACTCCACAGTTCACATCCACCCATGGATGGAAAATATAAAAAAATCCTGAAGTGTTTTGTGTTCATGGTTGATGCTGAACATGTGACCATATTTACCAAAAAGTAGGTATTCAAAACTGTAAACATTGGGCATTACCAAGCCCTTTATATACAAAGCTCTTGCTTCACATAGCTCAACAAAAAAACACAAAACCACACCCACTGGTGATGTTCCAGCTGAGTATGGGGGAAGAATACCAATCCACATTTTGGATGAATTTTAGGTTCAAATGTTTCAACTAAGGAATGATTATAAGAAAGGATATTCCTCACTTTGGGTTGCCATGCCAATGGTGTCGAGTAGGGAAACACTACTAGCCTGATTGGGACCCACTCAGACACTCCATGACATAACCTCAACATAAAATCACAAGTCTATATAACTTATCCACCACACCTCGATATTGTACTTTTTGGGTGCCACTAACTTGATCACATAGTTTTTTTCACTTCACTAGAAAACTTCATGATGGGGAAAGAATCCCCCTTACTCATGAGTTCAAAGCTATGTCAAACTTCCCCAAATAATTCTCAATAATGTAACATACAAAGTTGATGAAAAAAACAAGATGGTTCTAATGAAAAATTAATGGGCTGTCAAAACACAAACTTCTTCATACTGGTCCCCCTATCACAATTCCCAACACATGAAATTTCAAATTCTTCATGTCACCCTGGTTAAAGATCAAGGGAAAAGATGGAAGAAAAATCATACCACAATAAATTTTATAACAATTGCTACTATAAAAAGTAGAAAGGAAACAAGGAATAACATTATTCATACTCGGAGCCTCTAGTTCAAAGGACTCTATGGCTTGATTATTTACTCAATAATGCCCTCTAGCTCCTTGGGCATGCCATGGTCTACATGAGGGTGGTGGTTGAAAACCCTTGAACTTTATGCATCCCCAATAAACTCTTCATACTTCACTTCTTCTTCTCCCTCCTCCAAGAACTCCATGCTCCGACAAATCTCTCTGTCGTGAAGTCTCATTAGCTATCTCCCTCTCAGTAACACGTAGGGTCAAAAAATATCTAGTGATATGCCCTCTGTCATCGAAAGCATAATACCACCGGTCCTTCGGTTAACCAAATCATCTGTGAGGTTATATCTCTATAGACATAGATATCTATGTCTATGAATTGGTATTCCTCTTACACAGTGATCTTATCACATATCATCTTCCATCTGTTGTAGTCACCTTTTCCTTAGGACAATTTTTGTTGGTAACATCAACTTATTCCTCAACAAGTAAATTATCCACCACCAGAGCTCACTCCATAACACCAACATAGGATGGAATGCACAACATAATCACATATATCGTGACCTCCCAATACATGCCCTACTCAATGGTCCATCCTCTGAAACATAGATCTCATCCCCTATCTATAGATAATCGAGACACATTTGTGATCCTCAATGAAAACATCTATATTTTCATTCTACCCAACTGATGACACAAAATCTACTAGATACGAACAGATCTCAATGTGGCTATGTAAAACTATTTATTAACGAGTCACTCAAAATCATCCCAAGCGTGTTAATCCTCTTCATGAGACTATATCAACAAACTCCACTATCTCCATACTGATGCCTATGGGAGGCTCTCTACTAGGACCACCTAATGATAAAGAGTTGTTGTCACTAAATGGGAAACATTTGTGACACGCTCAAGCTACACATCTACTTTTTGGGGGTCTGAATCACTCCGATGCATCAGAGTTTTATACCTTTATAACTCATGTAGCAAACCTAGCATAACCCCAAGCTCAATGTAATCTACTGAAACACCCTACAAGATTAATGATTTTTAGAACTACTGGTGTACCACCTAGAGGTAACGCCTTTGAACTAGTGACATGTTCTATATACTAATCACCGGCAAAAGTTTCCTTGCAATCATGACGTTTAATGCGATCTACCTTTTTCATAGTGGAATGATAAAATATAATCAACAGGTACCATGATAATTGAGTATATCTAGGATGTTGACTCAAGAAGGACGTGAAAAAGAGAAACATAGTCCTATATGAGGCATGTACCATTTATTTCCCAATGAGCACTTCACAAATCTACAATGTAGAAAAGTAGGCTATTAGAGTTTGGGTAAATGGATTCAATATTATCCACAATAATATGAGAACCTGAAGACTTTGAGTTGAACATGAAACATCCTCAAACTCTAACTATACAACTGAAATCACGATCATAACATTGTGGTCCCAAAGTTGAATTGACAACTCTGATACCACTTTTTCATGACCCGATCTGATGGGACCTTGCCCATAACTCTGCAAGAAACCCCTAATAAGTCAGGGGATACAGACTACCACCGATTTGGAATATCAATATCATTGGAGGAATTTTCTATATACTCGCATGAATACACACATATCCTTTCCCATAAAATGTTGGTATGTAAAACACAGGCACAAATGCATTCAGGCTTCTATATCCCACAAACAGGGTGCACAAAAAATAATTAAATTTAAATATGGAAAAAAATTCCCATTAATGATAAATATTAAAGCATCCAACCTGCTTAGAAGGAGGGGATCACTGTCAACTGAAATAGTAGAAAATATACTTTACCCATCTTCGATAAACACCTCAATCCATCTACCTCATTATGTAATGTCAGCCTCAGGTCCACCATGGAATCTGCCAAAAGAAATTTCGTTTGAAAAGGATTGAAGACATGTGTTGTAAGATCATGTGGAGGGGTGAGTATAAAAATACGTAGTAGGAGACCAAATAACACTAAAATAATGTATCACCCAAAAAGAAAACAATACCCCTGACCATGCCATAGGGAACCCTAATCGAGAGAGAAACTCCATCTCAAAACATCATCTGATATACATTACATGTTAGCTCGGTCAATATGGGGGGTCAAACCCGACATGTTACAAAACCGCACAGACTCCTAGAAATCACCATGATATACTCATATTAGACTCTATGTCTCATGAAATTCCAACATCATAGCTAGGAGTATGATTATCATCATAGGCTTTATCCATAATAAAAATCCCGGAGAACAAACTCCATGAGCTCATCCATCCTATTAGGAACCCATCCAAGAGATTCACTCCATTGAAAAAAACTATACCATTCATAATGGTCATCTAAGAGAATGTGATAAATTTGGAACATCATAATTGTCCTAGATCTAGTGCTCAGCATCGGAGATCCTATCATCATTACCATGTTCCCACCAAAAACTGTAGAAACCAAATTGATGAGGCTCACCCTTCACCACTAAACTCAGTTTAGAGAGCATGTGTTGTCTCGAACAATGATTCATTAAAGAGTTTTCCAATAACTCGTTTCCATCAAATAGTTCCAAAAAAACTAAGGAACCAGTAATGATCGCACACCGAAACAGTGGCACCATAATGATCGCACTGTCATGGTCGCACACCAAAATGGTGGCACTGTGACGGTAGCACGGTATCGGTCGCACCATCATGGTCGCACACGAAAATGGTTGCACCACTGATGGTGACTTTGTGACGATGGCATTGTGAGGGATTCACTAGGATTGTGGAACCGCTAACAGTGTCTCACCAAACGGTATCCCACCTTTATTCTTTTATCCATTTTATGACTTATTTCGGTCCAAAAACATATCTTTTGACGTAAAAGGGTTTTTAAACCTCTTTTAAACCCATTAAAATTCCATAAATGATATCTAAAATCCCCCCAGATCAAGGAAACCCTTGACCTATCAAAAAATGTGGTTTTTTCCTTGGTGCCACACCCTTTTCCCATACATTCTAGTTCCAACCATGTTACATGTTTTCATCTTTATAATAAAAACCCTTTAAATCCTAGTTGTTATGGCCACCTCATTGATGAGAATTATTAAATAACAATTAATTCCATCATGTGTAATCGTCCAATCACATGGTGAAACCACGATCCACCTTTAATTTTGTTCAAAATTTATATCCTGTATATCCAAGATCCCATTTTTTATCTCATGAGAATTATTTCTTCTTCTTGGATAATCTCTTTTTACTCCCTTGATGCGCCTGTGTTGTAGCTTTTCAACTCACTCTTGGAGTCCTCAGAGTTCCTAACCTATATTTCGTGCATCCCCAATTCCTGGCGCATGGATAACAACTTCGATCGTTGATCATCCATGTAGGGTTTGTCCTTTATATCTCCTTTCTATTTATCATGTGGGGGAATACTTGCTAAATTTTATATGGGGATGGATGAAACCAATCCATAAGGAATATAAAAACTATATTTTAATGTATGAATTGGTGTGTTTGATGATGTTGTTGTACTATTTTAACCTTGATTATAAGTTATGAATTGTATGGGATTATATCCAATAAAAATCATGGCTGTTGTTTGTATTTCCTTTCAGACTAATGAACCCCTATCTCAGGTGATGATTGAATTGTTGTAACATGGAAATTGGTTAATCATGCAAGCTTAGATGATTAAATGTATGTACATTTAACAATAATCCTTGTTCTATCACAATGATTAACCCAACGTAAAATAAAGAACTCAATTAATAGTGTTTTTAAAACTTGAAACTCCCTTGTCTGTCCGGGTATAATGTGTGGTTGTTCTGTTAGATTCATGTGGGGTCATATGGGTGGGGATGATATTCCCTATTGTGGGGTATTTATTTTTTAGTGGATATAAGGACATGTGGGGACATATGGTGAGGCTTGGTTTGGTTCTAGTACATTGAGGTATCATATAGATCCCTTTTGTTGGGGTGAATTTACATGAGAACAAGGCGTGAATGCTTAAATTGCTGCGTGGCTGTTTTTCCCACCTTGGCTTGTGATTATGCATTTTAGATTACCTATAGTGATGAATTATTTAAATGAAATCACTTGAATATGGAAACAGAATGGGTTCAATGGGAAATTGTTTTCCGATGATGAGTTGTGACTTGGTTGTGGATGTAGTGCCTTTTATGAATGAATAGTAATGAGGGTGTCTGTGTATGGGCTAGTGATGGAACCTCTAGGTTGGTATGAGTTCTTGTTACCAATATGTATAATTTAGTTATTATGTTTCTTATTTGTGCCACACCCTATTTCATCACATGGTTCCAAACACCCCAATCGTACGGGAGAGGGTGTTTTCCCATAACTCCTTTAAGTGGCTAGTTAATAGCACCTTTTCTACTCCCTTTCACAAGTATCCGAAGAGTTTTTGGGTTGTGTGTGATAGCCTGATGTCCATTATAGCCCATGATTCTTCAGGGAGGGTATGTTGTGGTGGTTGGCTCAGGTGTGTGTAGGCAGGTTGTTTCCCAGGTGTCTTCAAGATGAGGCCCAGTTTTCTTCGTGTCACACCTGCCTTCTTTTAATAATTTATTTTATAATTTTTCTTTGCATTGGGTAGTTCATGTTGAATCTCATCATAATGATTTTTATGACTTACATAAAAATGCTTTATTTTCCCTTGGTTGTGTCCAGTGCCCCGGGGTCAAAGCCCGCGACCTCCCTTGGGTCACTTTTCGACCTCACCCGATTTAATTAATTAAATAAAATGGATTACTAATAAAGAAATAAAATTAAATGCGTGATGAAATAAAAATCAAATAAATTAAAAGTTTTTAAAGATGTTAATATTCATAATGATATTTAGGGACATTATTACTATTATTATTATCAAAATTTAAATAATATTTATTTTATTTTATTACTATCAATTGTGTTTTATTTTTATAACTAACATAGTTATTAAAATTCTAGTGTATTATCATTATTAATATTTTACATATTATATTTTTGTTATTATTTAATTTTTTATTTTTATCTTTCCCCCCTTATTTCATTAAGGCTTCACCCCCCTTACCCCGGCGCCGTGTTTCCCCCTCACCTCCCTGGGTCTGCTCTCGGCGTCGTCTCTCCCTTGGGACACCGGCCCTTCTGGAAATCCTTCTGGCCACCTCCCTAATGTCGTGCCTTGCCTTCCCCAATTAGACCCGTCACACCCACGAGAGAACATGGTCCCGTCGTGCCACAACTCCATAACCAGTCTGTCATGCGGACTTCTTATATCCTTGCCCCCACCACCAGTGCACAACCTTGTCTTGCGACCACCGCCCTGCACCCTCCCCTGATGCCCACAACATACTCTGGTGTGCCACCTCCTATGTCGGCCGACACCTTTCCCTCTTTCCACGTGAGCACCCCCCCCCCCCCCCCCCGTGGAGTCTCCATAACATTTTTTGTTCTTGAATTTTGGTAATCCAGTTAGTAAGGGGCTCAAATTAGAGTTTGATATTAAATCATGTTGGATTGGTCTCTTGATTTAAGGACTGTTCTTGGTTTATTATGGTGAAGATGATGTGTAATGATGATTTATCACCATTATTCGGAAGATTCTTGGTTCAAGGTAGGTGTTTCCGCGTTGAATTTTTTTTAATGAATTAGATTTCTTGTTGGATTAATCTGCCATGTCCTTTAAATTATTTGTTTGGTGCGAATTTGGTTTTGTTTAAGTTTAGTTTATATATGATTTGATTAGTAGTTTTTTTATATGGTATGAGTGAATTTTTTTATGGAAATATATATTCTATCAATTTATCTCATTTAAATAAATTGTGCAGTTGGTTGTTAATCTATGAAAGTGCTATTAATTACGTTTCTGACATGGTTTTGTGTGAGTTTGGTCATACATGAAGGTTTTATGTGGGTTGAGTTGGTAAACATATGTGATTTCTTTTTAAATGACTGTATGATTTTTAATTTTTGATTTATTGACTTTCATAAATTGTGAAAATGTGTTCTATAAATGGAGTTGAGTTTTCCCAAAATGTTGATATAGAGCATGTCACACTTTTAAAATCTTGTCTGAGTGCGTGTGGTCGGGAAATACATTTCGGGTGTTAAAATGGTGATTTTGACATGTGAAGTGTTGGTTTGGATTACCTATGTGATTAATCATGTATTACGTTTTGATGGTATGGTGTGAAAATATAGTTTGTAAGTGTTTGACATACATACATGATGAGTTGAATTTTTGAATGAAAAAATGGTTATGTTTGGTTTATAAATTTTGTGGAAAGTGAAAAATTAGGTTTCAAATGGACTTGAAAATGAAAAGGGGTTGTTTGAAAAAAAAATCTAATGGTTTACTAAATATTGAAATGGATCCTTTTAACTATTCAGTTGGTTTATTTGATTTCGTAAATGCTGCAGATTGGGTTTCAAAAGGATTCTAGTGTGTGTTTTATTTTAAGCAGGAAATATGGGGGTGTGAAAGTGTGGTACTGGGCACAGACAATGCCTCGTTTGTTTTTTTTATCTGAATATGATATGTGACATGTCATGTGAACTTGGAATTTAAATGAGCATAAAGAGGGAAGCTTGGGGTTTTAGGTGGGAGAAACTAGGACCAGTGGGCCAGTGTTTCGGAGGGGATTCGACTCGGTTTCACTGGAAGGACTGATGATTGCAACAGTAACTAAAGATGTGTATGAATAAGGGTCGTGGTTTCAAAGCCATGTTTTCTGAGGGTCGTGGTTTCTACGCCACATTTTCTGAGGGTCATGGTTTCTAAGCCATGTTTCACCGAAACAAGACATCCTTGGATCCCACCAGTTTCGGATACCTATATGGCCTCTCCCACTTTTTGTGCTCCTGGACTGCATTACACTCACCGTCGGCATATGGTGTATCTTTAGTTTTTCCCTAAAACATTGAGTTTTTTCTTAGAAAATTGGGATCTTCCTAAAACATTGGGGTTTTCTTAAAACATTGGGTTTATTTATTTACATATTTATTTATTTATTTTGTTTTTTGTTTTTTTATCTTTGGTATTTCTTAGTCTTAATGGTGTAATCATAATCTAAGTTCTTTTCTTTGAAGGTGACCTTTATTGATGTTGTTTCATTAAAGTGTTTAAGATTTTGTGTCCCTTCATTTATTAAACTGGCAAGTGTACTCATCATTTAATATTTAAACGTGGAACCTTTTCATTGGGTGATGTCCAAATGGGCTTTTGGTTCACACTCTACATACACCTTTTGGTGTATGTAGTTTCTTTTTCTTTTGAATTACAGGTCAAAGCGTTCAACATAGTGATGGTGGTTATGGTTGAGGATGTTCTTCACTTGGAGGTTGGTAGTGGAGTTTTAGTTCTCTATCTTTGTTGTTTTTCATTTTGGGTTTTAGTTGAATTGTAGACTTTAAGCATGTTTATAGTTTAAAGGTGTGTTTAGTTTTCTTTTTCTAGTTTCAGTCTATTTATCTTGTTTGACTTTATTCAGTGTTTTATTTCATGAAATTACTCCCATGTAATGTTTTAATACCCTGGCACTTGTGCCACCCCGTGGGTATCAGGAACTCCCTTCAGGCCATGTCACGGGCTGGGTCAGGTGCTGGGTCGGATGGTGACCATGCCTGGTTCGTTAAAAAATGGTATCAGAGGGAGGTTTTCCCTCTTGGGTCATTTTCTGTTGGGATAGAGTCATGGTAGAATGGATTTAAGGTTATCAGGACTCGACTTCTTGGATTCGAGTATGGTTCCTAACCAGCACACCTCGTGGTGGGACTCGAGATACCAATGTAAGTGGTTTTTTGTCTACATCTTTGGTATGTGTGGTTAATTTTGTTTAGGAGAGATGAAAGAAGTAGGGTCAGTGGTCCTAGTGAGCTTGAAGGGTCTGGAAAGCAATGTAAAGCCGGGCACACTGTCCTAGAATACTTCCTTTCCCGGTGGTGTTATTCAAAAATGTTCGCCAACAAGATGTTCATGTCATCCACTAACACTAGATTATCTTGAACTGTTCCTCATTTCTGTGTTTTGGAATTGTGGAAATTTGGTATTTAAGTAAAAATTATTTGGTCTTTGATTTTTTTTAAATGAAGCACTTTAAAAAGGAAATGATGTATGAGGTTTGAAATGTGTGAGATGAATGTTTTGTTTTTGAATAAAATAGAAATGTTTGGTTTTGATCCTTGGTGTTCTCGTGGGAAACCACATGCAATAGTGTATATGGGATGAGAAATGGTTAATGGGACTAACAGATGAATTCCTAGATGTATATGAGGTGGGTGTCGGTGCGACATGTAAGCATTCTTGTGCGAGGTCCATGGGAAACCATTGGTGTTTGTGCTACCCACTAGCTTTTCTAATTTAAAAATATTTTTAAATGAGAATTTGGTTTTTTAGTAACTGGTGATGGCGTGTGGTGTCCATGTTTTTTGTAATGTTGGATTTGAGGCGTTTTGAACAGAGAATGATTTTTGAAAGATTTCTGTCTTGAGTTTGAATTTTTGTTTGTAAGATGTTGTGCAAGCGTGCAGTTGGTGAATACTTTTGAAAAGTTCTTCGGGAAGCCCTCGTAGTGGTTCCCCCTACACGTTTTGTGTTCAATTGCGATATGTCTTTTCTTTTGGACTATTTTTTCTGGGTCCATGGTTTTATTTCTTCACCAATGTACGCTCCCACAGAGAGATAAAATTTGATTGAATAACAACCATGGGTAATTGTCCATTGGCCAACCCTATAGTTGATTTAAGTAAGGAATATCCCTTTTTAGTGATAGTGATATGTTTGTATCTTATCCTTTTCGGTTTAGAAATCCTCCGACAGCGGGATGATAGATGCCAGAGGATTTTAAGGGAGCCTTGGTCTCTTTGATTTTTCTTTGTTGTTGGGTATGAAGTTTGACATCATTGTGTCAGATGGTTTCCCCCCAGAAGCGGTGAATGGAAATTCTAGCGGGGAAGGGTGGATGTTGTTCCAAGTTATCGGTGCGAACCGACGATTTGAAAGGCTCATATTGCTTCCATCGGCCGCAAGATACTTGTTTGGTGACATCTTGCAGCGTGAGTTCCCTTTAATAGAAAGGGTGGATTTCATAGGGTCTTGCGGGAATCCATATTTTCATAGGACTGTGTCCTCTCAGGGAGCTTTAATTTCTCAGTTCGAAGGGGAGTGTTTGTCGTGCATCATTCCTTCTTATGCATCATGGTTAAGTTGAAAGGTGATGCATTTGCATCCTATAAACCCATGTTTTAGTGAATGTGTCGAGAGAAAGTAGTTGGATGTCGTGGTGTGTTCGGTCTGCTGGTTTTGTCTTGGTTTTGGTATGGTTTTGTGTGCCACCAAAAGGGGAAGCTCATTCCGGGAGTCTTCAATACCTAACTATGAGTCAATAGATTCTTCAATCATCAGTGATCCAGACATAGGCCTTTGAGTAATGCTAGTGCATGGTCAGGAAACCCAGGAGTGTATGGGACCCCACCTTATTTTTGTCGTCGTAACTACTGGTGAAGGAAGTTTAAATTGTTATCTATGGTTGTTCTATTCTGACGACCTGTCTAGGTGCATGAGGTTTCCCATGGACATGAGGATGTGTGGTCACATCATACTTTAATGTCCCGAGGGATGCACCCCCCCCCCCCAATAGGTAATCTCTTTTACTTGTCCTTATGAGATCTGTTTGGGGAATAGAGTCCCAATTCTGAATAGTGCTCATCCATGAATGAAGAGATGACAGTTTTTCTTGTGCCTAGCGTTTGACGCACTAGTAGTCTGGCCCCTCCCTCCCTCCCCTTTGGGGTGGTGTTTTTTGGTCACTATGATGAAAATTTTCAAAGTTCCTGTTATTATCATCACTTTCCAATGGTGGGGAGAATCATGTTGGGTCTCCCTCAAATGTCTCTTGAGTGAAACAGATTGTCCCTTCTTTATAATGGTGGGGAGTCTTTCGAGGCCTCCCTGTGTCAGTTTTTCAATCTTGTCTCAAGTTTCAATATGTTTCCAATGGTGGGGAGCCCCGTCATGATTTTCCATATTGTCCTTTTAGTTATGTTTCAAGAGATGACTTAGTGGTAGGTGATCGGAGTGTTCCTTGGATGCGGGATGACCTTGCTTGTTCATTCTAGCCAAATGGTGTGGTTTTCGTTTAATAGTTCTTGAGATGTTTCATCTTGTGAAGTTGGTTTCTATGGGTGCGAGAGTCCCTTTCCTTGATCAATCAACAGGAGTTGTTCTAAGACTTTGGGCGGACGACACATAGAGGGATCATCTTTTTTCAAGTTACTTGAGGTTGGAATTTAAGTCACTTTCCTCTGACCACATTGCATTTACCTATTTATACTTTCTTTGAGTCTCAACCTTATTTGTAGCTTTCTGGGGATTGATATATTTATCGTGCCAAGAAATGTCATCCCTACCATCTTTAAATCAATTATTTTATAAATTTTCTATGCGCCGTGTAGTTCATGTTGAATCCTGGAATAATGAATTGGAGGACTAACTTTAAAACACATGTTTTTTCCTTGGCTGCGTCCAGGGCCCCAAGGTCAAAGTTGTGCGGCCTCGCTTGGGTCACTATTCGACCTCGCCCAGTTTAATTAATTAAATAAAATGTATTACTAATAATGAAATAAAAATAAATATGTGATGAAATTAAAATCAAATAAAATAATAGTATTTAAAGATAATAATATTAACAATGATATTTAGGGAAATTATTACAATTATTATTATCATAATTGAAATAATTTTTTTATTATATTAATTGCGCTTTATTATAATTATTATTACTAACATAATTATTCAAATTTTAGTTTATTATCATTATAATTATGTTAATTATTTTATTATTATTATTATTTCTTTCTTTCTTTTTATCTTTCCACCCCTTTTTTCGTACGGCTTCACCCCCCCTTACCCTAGCGCCGTGTTTCCCCCTCACCCCTGGGTATTCTTGCAATGTCGTCTCTCCATTGGGTCGCCGACTATTCTGTCAAGCTGTTTAACCACCTCCCTCATGTCGTGCCCTACCTTCCCCGATCAGACCCGTCGCACCCCCTGGAGAGCCTAGTCCCGTCGAGCCACAACTCCCCGGCCAGTCCGTTGTGCGACCTACCAATATCCTTGCCGGAATCCCCACCAGCGTACATCATTGTCCGGCGACTGATACTGCACAACCTCCCTTGTTGTCCTATACTTACTCAGGTGTGCCACCTCCCATGCCAGTTGACACCTTTCCCTCCTTCCACATGAGAAACCCCCTGGTGGAGCCTCCCTAAATTATTTTATCCTTGAATTTTGGTTATCCATTGGGTAAGTGGATCAAATTACAAGTTTATCATAAATCATGTTGGATTGGTCTCTTGAATAAGGGATTGTTCATGGATGATTGTGGTGTGAACGATGTGAAACTGTGATTTCTCACATTTATTTGGATGATTATTGGTTCTCAGTAGGTGTTTCTACATTTATGTTTATTTATCGAATTAGCTTGCTTGTTTGATTAATCTGCCATGTCCATTAAATTATTTGATGGTTGTAAATTTGGTTTTGTTGATGTTTAGTTTGTGTCAGATTTGATTAGTAGTTTTTTATATGGTATGGGTGCATTTGTTTTATGGAAATTTATATTCAGTCAATTGTTTCCATTTAAATAAATTTTGCAATAGGTTGTTAATTTGTGCAATTGCTGTGAATTGTGTTTTTGACAGGGTGTTGTGTGTGTTTGGTCATATGTGAAGGTGTGGTGTGAGTTTCATTGGTAATGCTGTGTGATTTTTTTAAAACGACCTATTGAATTTTTATTTCTGATTTATTGAGTTTCATTAATGGTGATAATGCATTATTTAAATGGAGTTGAGTTTTCCCAAAAAGTTGATATGAAGAATGTCACACTGTTGAAATCTAGTTTGAGTGTGTATGGTCTTGAAATACATTTCGGGTGTGTAAATGGTGATTTTCACTTGTGATGTGTTTGTTTGGATTACCTGTGAGTAGAAGAATGTATTACATTTTGATGGTATGCTGAAAAAAAAATATTTTGGATGTTTTTGAAATACATACATGATGAGGTGAATTATTGAAAGGAAAAATGGTAATGTTTTTTTATGCATTTTGTGGAAAGTGAAAAATGTTGTTTCAAAGGGACTTGAAAATGAAAGGGGGTTATTTGAAAAATATTTATAATGGTTTTCTAAATCTTGAAATGTTTACTTTTAACTATGAAGATAGTTTATTTGATGTTGTAAATGCTAAAGATTGGGTTTTAAAAGGATTCTAGTGTGCGTATTATATCAAATTGGAAATCTGGGGGTTTGCAATTTTGGTATTGGGTAGGAACAACGCCACATTTGTTTTGTTTATCTGAACGTGATATGTGACATGGAATGTGAACATGGAATTTATATGAGTAAAATGGAGGAAGCTTGGGGAATTAGGTGGGGGAATCTAGGGCAAGTGGGCTAGTGTTCCAGAGGTGACTCGACCCGATTTTACTGGCAGGACTGACGATTGCAACATTAACTAAACATGTGTATGACTGAGGTCTGTTGTTTCTAACCCACGTTTTCTGAGGGTTATGGGTTCTATGACACGTTTTGTAACACCCTGAGCTTCCATGATACACCTCTCTTTCAATAATGCAATAGCTTGCATTGTACGCAAGTTCGAGTTTTAACACACCACGAATATTCAAAGTAGCCGTTATGAATAGTAATACCCAATTTTTAAAATTATAGAAATTTTATATTTCAAAATTGACTTCATTTTTGTATTCGTAATATCAAAATTATCCTATGTTTAATTTTTTGTAATTTTCTGAGAACATTCAATTTTTTATGAATAGTGAAAAATACTTAAAACAATTTTTTTAATCAAAATAATTTATAGTGATAAATTATAATATTTAGCTGTTTTAAAGTATAATTAGAATATATATTTACCATTTTATCCAATTCTGGCCATTAGAATTAATTTAACATTGAAATTGGACATAAACAATTGTCAATCTTTTGATATATATTGTTTCTTAAAAACACTCTATTTGTTGTGACATCGGGAATTAATTATAAAATTAACTAATGAAACATATATGTTTGGAATTTTGTAAAATATACATCATTTTTGAATTCGGAATATCAATTATAGCTTAGGGTGAATGTTTGGCATTGTTCTGAAAAACTTCAATTTTTGATGAATAGTGAAACCACTAAGGGGTAGTTAAAAAAATAATTTTTCGTTTAAATGAAACATTACCACTTCTGTGATTTTATTTTCAAAAATCCTACATACATGGTTGTCATTAGGAAGTAAAATGTGGTTCAATGGGATTAAAATAATTTTTTGGTGAATAGTATCTTTTATGTTTAATTAATCACGATTAAAGGTAATTAGTGTAATTTAAGTTAAAGATAATGTTATAATAATATTAAATGAACGTGAAACTTGTCCTAAACCAATTTTATGTGTCATGGATGACCAAGAAAATCCATGGGTCAACATGGGGACCCCATGGATCCACTTTGGTAGGAAAATGTCATTAAAAACATTTTATTTAATGTTAAAATAAAAATGTCACAAACATGAGTTGTTTTACTAAAACAATTTTTTAATGGGGTAATACAAGTAATATTTTTGACTATAAATTTTAATTAGAAATATAAAAATACTTCCTACATCATGATAATTTTTGTATAATTTTTAGACATTAAATAAATTAAATTATTTATGACACCATGATGATGCATCGATTACCTCATTAATTAAAGATTTTAATAAAATGGAAAGATAATGTAAAATATAAGAATTAAACTTGTCCAAAACCTATTGGATGATAATAATTAGAACCCTTATCACCTTATCCTAGAAATATATAAGTTTGGTACCTTTAAAATCCGAAACACATAATATAATAAAGTAACATTTCATTACTTTCCAAGAGTGCCCCTCCTCTCCTCTTATAAAAGGCCCCCACCTATACCACCTTATTCACACTTTCAAGCCATTTGGCTCGGCCAACCTCTGCCCAAATACTCTCCCAACTTCCCTCTCTTACTCCTAGAAGCCTCACTTTGGGCAGAAATCTTCTCAAGGAGGCATATGTCTCAAATCAAAAAAAGTTACCCGATTTTAAGGTAATTTCTTCTCTTATGTTATTTTGTTTTATTTTTCTTCTCCAACCCCCTAAACTCTTTTATTCATTTATTTTGTAACAAAACCAGTATCATAAATATACTAGAATGTTTTTATAAGAATTATTCGAGCTACACTTACACACACCGACATCTAATGGTTAAAGAACATATTGTTTCTGTGGATGGCGAATTTCTGCCTCACGAAACGATGATAATTCAACACTCATATAACACCTTCAAAGGTGGCCATTAAGATGTCAATATATTTATATATGATATATAATATGTTTATGTTTTACATAAGATTCTTTATTTTTCATTTATGGCATACCTTTATGATTTCCATTATGGGTAAACACGATGATTTCATTTTAAGAAGTGCGGACTACCGCCCCCTCAAAGTGATTTGAATCGTTAATGCCATATGTGGGATGTATAAAGGATGGATTAAATTGTATTATATATTATATTATACTGGAATTATATTATACCTTTATATAATTATAATTTCATTCCATTAAATATGAAATATAAATGAAAGTAGCGTTCATGTGTACGTACGGCTTACCGTCTACAAGAACGGTGCATTCTATTTCTAACCTCTAAATGTTATGTAATGTTATAAATTCATGTATATATTTGATATATATGATATATATGATATCTAAATCATGAATATAATTCTGAATAGGATGGATATTTCCCCACATGAACAAATTGTAATTATAAGAAGTTTATTTTTGACTCAAGTACCAAAGATCGACAAAATGACCGTTATTAACATAAATAATTACATAATGTTCATACCATGGTAATAAGTCATATAAAAGTAATAATGAACATGAAAATGTTTCTTACGCAAATAGAAATTAACTCTAGATTATTATTTAGGAGATTAAAGAACGATCGAGTCAAGTCATACACGTGGTAAGGGAACTTCTTAACCAAATTTCCATTATTTGGGTTAATCTCCTAATTTCAAATTATGTCATGATATTATTATGTCTTATCTTGTATTTGTACTCTATTTATGTGTACTTATAGTGAATACACATAATAGATCTATTTTATTTAAAAAAAAGGATTTTTGTAAGGTAATTCGTCTCAATCTCCTCTCATTGAGGCATATTTTGTTTTATACACAACTTTCTTTTATAAGGATTATAAACCTCTTTGACTTTTACTTTTATTAAAAATGAATCTTTTTATACAAAGTGTTTTTACTAAACAAAAAAAGGAATGTGTTTTTTTACGTATGCGGAGACAACAGATTCTCTGCCGCCGTGACCATTATTTGAGTTTCAGCATCCTCTACAAGCCATAACATTTTTTAAATGATTTCAAAAAAAGCGAGAGATATTTCTCTCAAATATATGAAAATCCAGTGCAAATGTATACGTATTTAACGCAAGAATAAAAATGTTTTCATACAACCCGACTCTTGAGTGTGGTAGACAGGAAGGGATTGGGCATGGACCCATCATGGCCTGTAATTAGTCGAGCAGTCTCAGAATTAGTTATTTTGTTTTCAGAAGTTTGCATAATGATTTTAGAAAAACACTGGAGTATATTTGAGCAATTTTAAAAGTAAGTATCTTCTAAAAAAATTGCATCGGCAGGTCTCATGAGTCAAACTAGTGTCTTGGCATGAGGCCTTAGAAAAATCTTATTTGTGGTCTTAGCACGAGGCCTTGGCTATGTGGTTATGATAGTCTGGATTATGCATTCCATTATTATTAAAGTGGTTATTGATATTGCATGTGATTATTCGACCAGTAGAATATCCATGTGAATAAGTAAATGGAATTATTTCATTTTATTTTTTCCATATTATGATAAAGTTCATGTTTAGAAGGCTTTTGTTTTATTTATACATTTCCATAAATGTTTATGTTTATTTATGAAAGCTTCCTCTATATTTTTATCCTTACTGGGTATCTGAGCTCACCCATTTCAGTGTTTTAATTTTTACAGGATGTGAAGAAGTATTTTATGAATGACCTGAGGGAATAATATGATGGGATATGAAGACAAGATGTTGTTGTAGTTTTGTATTACATTATCATGTAATGTAAAACTTATGAATATATCTAGTGTTCAGGGCTACTAAACTAATCAGTCTTTCGAGACTTGATCTTTGCGATCATGCCAATGTTACACAATAATGCACCAACTCTGGGTAACAGGGGTCGGGGCATTATATTAGGTATCAGAGGCAGTTTAGTACTAAACTTGGAAGCTATATTTAGATAAACTTTTATTAGAGCAGATAGCCCTAAGATAGGCTTTGAGGATTAGTATATAAGAACTTCCTAGAATTTTGGTAATATATAGATTTTATGAGTTTTCCGAGCAATACATCCTTGTCTGGATATGGGCAGGTAGAGGCGGATCTAAATAAATGTACCTAGGGGTAAAACCCGAAAACACCGCTTTGAGCTAGACTCGAACGGGAACTGGTGCACGAAAACGGGCCCTGCTGCACTCTTGGTTACAAAACTCATGGGGGATATGCTTATGATAATTCTCATTTTCATGACAAACCATTATGAAGGGTTTATGAGTACATAATCCCTCAAAGAAATTTTTTTTATGATTATGGAATATATCCATAAATTGTTCAATTTATGTTAAGTGTTTTACAGTTATAGAATTATGTATTTTGATTCATAAAGTAATCTAGTTTATGCCATTGTTTAGAAATGGCGCCAAGTGGGAGGAATGGAAACCGTATAAATGTACGCAGTCCATGTAGGGATTTCCCTCCTGCTCAAGATAATTCTTGTGGAGCTCGACATACAACTGGTGCTGATCACCTTATCACCATACTAGGACAACTCACTCAGGTTATGAATAATAACCTTACTCATATAGAGCACCCTGATCTGCAACGTGGAGGATCAATGATAGATCGTTTCATGAGGCAACAACCACCAACATTTAATTGGTGTACAAATCCATTAGTAGATGAGCAATGGATAAACTCCATAGAGAAAATATTCTATGACTTGGGGAGTAGCGAAAGGGAGAAGGTTGTCATGGCAGTTTACTGCCTTACTGGAGATGCCGATCAATGGTGGTCGCTGATTCAAAACACAAAGGAAGATGAAGAAGTATCAAGTATGGAATTGAGAGAGTTTATAGAGCTTTTATTAGAAAAATACATTCCACATGACCATCGAGAAGATATAGAAAGACAATTTTCGAGTCTTAGGTAGAGGGAGGATGAGAATGTCGCAAAGTATGAGGCCAACTTTACAAGGTTAGCAAGACATGATGCATATTATATACGTAATCCAAGAAGTATGATTGATCGTTTCTTTCATGGGTTAAAACAATTTCTCCGTTGAGCTTTAGTCTCACAATCTTTCTCAACGTACGAAGATATAGTCTCGTGTTCTATCAAGACAGAAAAGGAATTCTCTAAATCTTATGACAATAAAGTAAAGCAAGAGAAGAAGAGATAGGTGGATCAAGAGATAGAAAAAGGGAAAAAGGGAACGATGGGTTTTCCATTATGCGATAATTGTGGGAATAATCACCCCGGTACTTGCCTAAATGGAATGGGAGTTTGTTATAAATGTGGAGAAAAGGGTCACCAGGCTCGTGATTGCAAGGGAAAGAAAGAGACTATAAATGTTGAATACTACAATTGTAGGGAAATAGGGAATTATGAAAATGAATGTCCTAAGCCTCGGGGAAACTTACCTCAAAAAAGGCCAAGGGATCAAGGACAATCTTATGTCGTTACTACAGTTTACGTGGAATAATTAATGCATTGGTGATTTTGGACTCAAGGATTATATTCTGGTTATAATAATAATGTGATATATATAAGGATTGTACTGCAGTACTTGTTGTTTCCATTAAGGTTTTAATATGATGAAGGTAATCATATTTTTAGTATGTGACAATAAGAGAAACATTACTTTTTTTGGAGATTCTGATGTTACAATTGATTTTGGAATTTAGAGACCTTTTAGAGAAAGTCTGGATAGAGGGATTTTGGATAACTATAAAGGTTGGAATGAATTAAGTTGAACTTTGGATAGTATTGTTTAAGGTTAAAACATTTCTGAAGATTTTTTTTGGAATATTATAATTCTATACTTTTAGGAAAAGGACAACCTGCAGGTTGGGGGATAACCCATCGTGTCATACAATGTTGCAGGAATCGAACCCACAACCATAGTATGACAGGACTTTATTACCTACCACTAGCCTACAAGAAGTCCCTGGTTATTACAAAATAGTTTTCCTAATCTAAATGTTATGTGGTAATATTTTGAACCTTCTACAATTAGGATAAATAGAATATTTTTTAGTTCTGTTACCATTTGGAGTGAAACATGGGTTCGTGGAAAAAATTTATTAATGAATGAAAGAATACATGAAAAGTAAGTATATTTCCCTATATTCTTAGTAAATCTCTTAAATAAATTCCTCAACTTTATAAAAGGTAACTTAAAACAAAAACGTTATCGGTTAACTTTTCCAACAGGGGATTCAATGACTGTTTAACCAATCACAAGTTTGGGATATTCTTGTGGTTAAATTTCTCCTAATCCTATTTTATACAACTCTCCATCAGACCTTGATGGTTTTTTTCCTCCATATCCATATTTTCATATAATCCTTGTATGGGCTATCTCGGGTGACCTTTGTACCTCTCTTTCATTCTTTTAATGTTATATTTTTATTAACCCCATTTCTGATGTGGGTATTTCACCAAGGTATTTTCTATTTTCAACCTTTTATTTTCAATGAAAAATTTCAAATTTTGAGGACGCAATTTATTGAAGGAGGGGAGAATGTAACACCCTGAGCATCCATGATACGCCTCTCTTTCAATAATGCAATAGCTTGCATTGTACGCAAGTTTGAGTTCTAACACTCCGCGACTAATCAATGTAGCCGTTATGAATAGTAATCCCAAATTTTTAAAATTATAGAAATTTTATATTTCAAAATGGACTTCATTTTTGTATTTGTAATATCGAAATTATCTTAAGTTGAATTTTTTGTAATTTTTTGAGAACTTTCAATTTTTTATGAATAGTGAAAAATACTTAAAACAACTTTTTTAATAAAAATAATTTATAGTGATAAATTATACTATTTAGTGGTTTTAAAGTATAATTATAATATATTTTTACCATTTTATCCAATGGTGGTCATTAGAATTAATTTAACATGGAAATTGGACATAAACAATTGTCAATCATTTGATATATATTGTTTCTTAAAAACAGGCTATTTATTGTGACAGCGGGAATTAATTATAAAATTAATTAATTCAACTTATATGTTTGGAATTTTGTAAAATATACATCATTTATGAATTCGGAATATCAATTATAGATTAGGGTGAAATTTTGGCATTGTTCTGAAAAACATCAATTTTTGATGAATAGTGAAACCACTAAGTGGTGGTTAAAAAATTGATTTTTCGTTTAAATGAAACATTACCACTTCTGTGATTTGATTTTCAAAAATCCGACATAAATGGTTGTCATAAGGAAGTAAAATGTGGTTCAATGGGATTAAAATAATTTTTTGGTGAATAGTAACTTTTATGTTTAATTAATCGCGATTAAATGTAATTAGTGAAATTTAAGGTAAAGATAAGGTTATAATAATTTGAAATGACATTGAAACTTTTCCTAAACCTATTGGATGAGTCATGGACTACCATGAAAATCCATGGGTCAACTTGGGGACCCCATGGAGCCACATTGGTAGGAAAATGACATTAAAAACTTTTTATTTAATGTTAAAATAAAAATGCCACAAACATGAGTTGTTTTACTAAAAAAATTTAAATGGGGTTATAGAAGTCATATTTTTGACTATAAATATTAAATAGAAATATAAAGAGATTTCCTACATCATGATAAATTTTATATAATTTTTAGACATTAAATAAATTAAATTATGTACGACACAATGATGATGAAGCGATTACCTCATTAATTAACAATTTTAATAAAATGGACGGATAATGTAAAATCTAAGAATTAAACTTGTCCAAAGCCTATTGTATGAGTATATTTAGAACCCTTATCACCTTATCCTAGAAATATATAAGTGTGGGTCCTTTAAAACTCGAAACTCATTATATAATAATGTAACATTTCATTACTTTCCAAGAGTGCCCCTCCTCTCCCCTTACAAAACCCCCACCTCTACCACCTTATTCACATTTTCAAGCAATTTGGATCCGCCAAAATCTTCCCAAGTACTCTCCCAACTTCCCTCTATTACTCATAGAATCCTCAATTTGGTATGAAGTCTTCCCAAGGAAGCCTTTGGCTCAAATCAAAAAGAGTTACCCGATATTAAGGTAATGTCTTCTCTTATGTTATTTTGTTTTATTTTGCTTCTCCAACCCCCTAAAATCTTTTTATTAATTTCTTTTGTAACAAAACCAGTATCCTCAATATACTAGGATGTTGTTATAAGAAGTATTCGAGCTACAATTACACACACCTACATCTAATGGTTAAAGAACATACTGTTTCTGTGGATGGCGAATTTCTACCTCACGAAACGATGATTGTTCAACACTCATATAACACCATCAAAGGTTGCCATTACGATGTCACTATATTTATATATGATATATAAAATGTTTATGTTTTACATAAGATTCTTTATTTTTCATTTATGGGATACCTTTATGATTTCCATTACGTGTAAACGCAATGATTTCATTTTAGGAGGTGCGGACTACCGCCCCCACAAAGTGATTTGAATCGTTAATGCCATATGTGGGATATATAAAGGATGGAGTAAATGGTATTATAAATTATATTATACTGGAATTATATTATACCTTTATATAATTATAATTTAATTCCATTAAATACGAAATTGAAATGAAAGTAGCATTCATGCGTACGTACGACTTACCATCTCCATGAACGGTGCATTTCATTTCTTACCTCTAAATGTTATGTAATGTTATGAATTCATGTATATACTGGATATATATGATATCTATGATATCTATATCATTAATATAATTCTTTATATGTGGATATTTCACCATATCAACAACTTGTAATTATAAGAAGTTTATTTTTGACTCAAGTACCAAAGATCGACAAAATGACCGTTATTAACATAAATAATTACATAATGATCATAACATGATAATAAGTGATATAAAAGGAATAATTAACATGAAAATGGTTCTTACGCAAATAGAAATTAACTCTAGTTTATTATTCTGGAGATTAATGACCGATCGAGTCATGTCGGACATGAGGTAAGGGAACTCCTTAACCCAATTTCCATTCATTGGGTTAATCTCATAATGTCAAATTATGTAATGATATTATTATGTACTATATTGTATTTGTACTTTATTTATGTGTACTTATAGGGAATACACATAATATATCTATTTTATTTAAAAAATAATATTTGTAAGGGACTTCGTCTCAATCTCCATTCATTGAGGAATATTTTGTTTTATACAAAACATTCTTTTATAAGGTTTATAAACCTATTTGACTTTTACTTTTATTCAAAAGGAATCTTTTTATACAAATTGTTTTTACTAAACGAAAAAATGAATGTGTTGTTTTATTTATGTGGAGACAACGAATTATCCACCACCATGATAATTATTTGAGTTTTAGCATCCTCTATAAGCCATAACATTTTTTAAATGATTTCAAAAAAAAGCGAGAGATATTTCTCTCAAATATATGAAAATCTAGTGAAAATGTTTACGTATTTAACACAAGATTAAAAATGTTTTCATAAAACCCGACTCTCAAGTGTGGTAGACAAGAAGGGATTGGGCGTGGACCCATCATGGCCTGTAATTAGTTGAGCAGTCTCAGAATTAGTTATTTTGTTGTCAGAAGCATGGATAATGTTTTTAGAAAAACACTGGAGTATATTTGAGCAATTTTAAAAGTATGTATCTTCTTAAAAAATTACATCAGCAGGCCTCATGAGTCAAACTAGTGTCTTAGCACAAGTCCTTGAAAAAATCTTATTTGTGGTCTTGGCACGCAGACTTGGCTATGTGGTTATGATAGTCTGGCATTGTGCATTCCATTATTATGAAAGTGGTTATTGATATTGAATGTGATTATTCGACCAGTAGAATATCCATGTGAATAAGTTAATGGGATTATTTCATTTTATTTTTTCCATATTATGCTGAAGTTCAAGTTTAAAATGCTTTTGTTTTAGTTATAAATTGCCTTAAATGTTTATGTTTATTTATGAAAGCTTCCGCAATATTTTTATCCTTACTGAGCATTTGAGCTCAACCCTTTCAATGTTTTAATTTTTCCTGGATGTGAGGAAGTTTTTTATGAATGGCGTGAAGGGATAATATGAGGGGATATGAAGACAAGATGTTGTTGTAGTTTTGTATTACTTTATCATGTAATGTAAAACTTATGAATGTATCTAGTGTTTCAAGGCTACTAATCTAATCGGTCTTTCGAGACTTGATCTTTGTGATCATGCCAATGTTACACAATAATGTGGCGACTCTAGGTAACTGGGGTTTGGGGCGTTACACATCTTATGGGGGTCATGGTTTCTGAGCCCTATTTTCATCAGGTCGTGGTTTCTATGCCACATTTCACTAAGACACGACATCATAGGATCCTACTGGTTGTTAATAGCTATAGGGCATCTCCCACATTTTGTGCTCATGGACTATATTACACTCACTGTCAGCATATGGTGTAACTTGGGGTTTTTCTTAAAACTTTTGGTTTTTCTTTAATCATTGGGTTCTTCCTAAAACTTTGGGTTTTACATTAAACATTGGGTTTTTTTATTTATTTATTTTTCTATGTTTGGGTTTTCTTAGTGTTAAGGGTTTACTCTTTATCTAAGTTGTTTTCTTTGAAGTTGAACTAAATTTATGTTAATTCTTTAAAGTGTTTAAGATTTGTTGTCTCGTCATTTATTAGACTGGATAGTGTTTTAGTCATTTAATATTTATACATTGAAGCTTTTTTTGGGTGATGTTCGACTAGGTTTTTGGCTTAAACCCTACATACACCTTCGGGTGTTTGTAGATTCTGTTTCTTTTGTATTATAGTTCAAAGCGTTTAACTTAGTGTTGGTGGTTCTAGATGCTGATGATCTTTAAATTCAGGTTGGTATTGGTGTTTTAGTTATCTATCTTTGCTGTTGTTCAGTTTGGGTTTTAGTTGAATTATAGAATTTAAACTTTTTTTATAGTTTAAAGGCGTGTTTGGTTGTCTGCTTCCAGTAACATATTGTTTATCTTGTTAGTAGTCTGTCTGTCATTTATTTCGGGTAAATCATTCCCATGTAATGTTTTGATACCCGGGAACTTGTGCCAGACCGTGGGGATCGGGAACACCCTTCAGGCCATGTCGCAGGCTGGGTCGGGCACCGGGTCGGATGGCGACCCGGCCGGGTTCGTGAAACTTCTTGCATGGCATTTGTTATTCTGGTCTAGGTTTCTATGCACATTGTTTTGTGTGGTTGTGGCCCAGGTGTTTTCCAATGGGATATGAGGTTGTGGAAGCCTAGGTGTGTGCAGGAGATGTATGGAAGTGGTACTGCAGTGAGAATGGTGTGGGTGGTATGATGCATAGGGATTACTTTTGGAACATGCATGTGGGAATTTTTTCATTGGGCTTTACTTTTACTTCCACTTTTGGTCTTGTTTGGGATTTACTGTCTTATCTTCCGATCCTACTAAATAAAAAGGGTAATTCCTTCCATTTTTCATGTGATTCTATACCCATGGTTGTAGTTTCACTCTAGGACCTATTGACGGCAGGTCTCAAGGGTCATTATCCATCCTTCAACTTGAAGAAGGATGGGTATGACAATCTGTTGTACTATCCCTCATCATGGTGAAGTCGGGGCGTTACTGAATTGTATCAAAGGAAGGGGTTGAGAGATAGGATGGATCATGGGATTAGGCATAGTGTGGATTGCAAGGGATGGCAGGGAAACTGTGTTACGAAATCTTGGTGTGTGGAATAGGCTAGGGAAGACCTGTTAGGGCATGGGATTTTAGTTCCCCCCATGATCTAATGGAAGGAATCTAAGCCTACAAAACAACCAAGTGAGGATTCAACGATTGTAGGGTAGGGACCCTTGGAAATGTACATTCATAATAATGACGTGTGTTCTTGATTTTATTGGATATTTTTGGGATTTAAATGAATAAAATGACTAAGAAAAATTAAAACCAGAATTCTACAGAATTCGGGATTAGGCATTCCTTGTTTACCTTGAAACTATGGCATCAGGATGATGACAATGAGTAATGCAGGAGATCGAGGCCCAAGAAGTGAATTTTACAAATCAACAGAGGGCTGAACGAGAAGTGGAGGATGATCAGTGGTAGAGGATGCCTCCTATATTTCTGCGGCAGGCCCAAGGGAATTATGAGGGCAGTGTCTCATATATGGAGAAATAGAGCTAGACCGAGAGCCGTTGATAGCTTTCTGCTTAAAATGTGCTACAACAGAGTACTTTTTTCCTCTTTTTAAAATGTAGATACATGGAACAACATTTCAGTGGTGGATTCACTATCATGGAAAGAAGAGAGAGGCTGAGGTTACGTGGATTGACGTTGAGATGGAGTTCTAGGTGGAATTACTCTCTTCCACGATAAAGGTTGATAATAGTCAAGAGCTACTCTACCTTCAGTAGTAGAGTACGTCAGTGAGATAGTTGGTGATCAAGTTCAATGATATCTTTTTCCTTCCTTCGGGCCTCTTTTCGGATGAGGAGTCTTAGGAGATACTTTTAGAGGAGGAACTCTGACCTTCACTTCAGTATGTTGTAACTCCATTCACTATACTGACTTACAGGAAGACTAGAAGAAGGATATAGTGGTGGAGATGATGTACACGCTGGGAGGTGTGTCACAAGTGGGGAGCCATTTGGTCTCATCAATGGTAATGATTGTCAGCAGTAGACCTCCCGCATTAGGGCCATCCAGGTTTTTTCCAGTGGGGAGTAGGCCCCAATAGTTCCATTTTTATCTCCCGGCCCACACCCTTTATTTTTAGGCCTTGTATTGAGATAAATTATATGTGGAACCCAGTGACACCTTCATAATAAGTTCTCAGACCAAGTGGATTACAGTGTTAGTGGGCCAGTTCACCGCCCACCTTTGTCGTTTCTGTTTCCAGCCAGGCCCTTTTATCCACAACAGCAGGGACAATGAGCTCTCGCTCCTTAGAGAGTTGACATTGTAGGAGTCCGAACTATGGGGACCCCTCAGGGACCTCTACACGGTCATGGTGGTGGAGGTGCCTGACGACCTATGGGCATGGGAGCTGGGCGTGGTAAGTTGAAAGCCATAGAGGCAGACGTTCCATCAGGTCCAGAAGTTGTCTAAGGTACGATCAACATATTTAGTACCCTTTCATGAGAATATTTTGATTTAGGATCTTCACACACCTTCGTTGTAGAATGTTGAGCCCATTCCTTGGGTCTAGACACATATATATTTTTTGTGCCCCTAGTTTTGAATACACTATTCGGAGGTTAGAATAGTTTTTCTCATGTTTTCCAAGGATGTAGACTGATATTGGGACCAATCAGTACATTGGGGACCTTCTTTTGTTAAATATTTATCCGTATGATTTAATTTTATGCATCGATTTTCAATTATTTTTTTGTTCTGTTATCAAATTCATCTGAATAAGGATCGGGTTTTCTTATGTGGGTAGACAATGTGTGACCTTTGTCAGTGAGAGGGGTTGCTAAGAGGCTAGCTGGTTAGTGAAGCCCCTTAATTCCTTGTAATATGAGATTTCATTAGTGTAAACAGATAAAGAGATGGTGGATATCTTAGGAATTTTCAGTGAGTTCATAGACATATTCCCTCATGAGGTGGTGACTCTACCCCCTTGACGTGACGTTGAGTTCAGGATAGGCATGCATCCCGGTGCCCGTCTGATTTCGATGGCTCCCTATTAGATGGAACCTTCTATGTTATGGGAGTTATGAATTCAGATTGATGATCTCATGTAAAATGGTTTTTCTCAACCAAGTGCATCAAATGGGGCGCTTCAGTTTTGTTTGCGATGAAGGTAGATGGTGGTCTGAGGCTGTGCATAGACTATTGGAGACTAAATCAGGTAACAGTTAGGATATGTTACCCTATCATGAGTATAGAAGACCCATTTGACTGGTTGAAGGGGGCAGTATGGTTCTCTATAATAGACATGCGGTTATGATATCAGTAGTTGAGGGTGAAGGACTGTGAAATCTCGAAGACTGCCTTCAGGTGTAGATATGGGCTAATTGAGTATGTACTCATGCCTTTTGGCATTATAAAAACACCATCTTTGTTTACGGGGCTCATTAAATTCATCTTTTGGGAATATCTAGACCGGTTTTTAGTTGTGTTTTTGGAAGACATCCTAATCTACTCAAGATCATAAGATGATCATTCTAAGATTTGAGGCCGATTTTAGTTGTGTTTCCATAGCACAAGCTCTACGAGAAATTTTCCAAGTGCACGTTCTAGATGCGAGAAGTACACTTCCATGGAAACGTGGTTTTCATGCAAGGAATAGTGGTGGAACATTCAATGGTCGAGGTAGTTTTTCCTAGGGCAGCACCCAAGAATGTGACAGAGGATCACAATTTCCTAGTCCATGTAGGCTACTACCAGATATTCGAGCCCAACTTCTCCCATGTTGCAGCTCCCTTAAAAACCTTGACCGCGAAAGGCCCTGAATTCATTTAGAATTGGATGCATGAGGAAGAATTCCATTATCTGAAGGGGATGTTGGTTAGTGCCACAGAGCAAAGGTTGGTAGAATAAAGGGTGATGTTTGAGGTATTATGTGATTCTTCAGGCCAATGCTTGGGGGGTGTGTTGATGCAAAAACATGGGTGATCTTATATGGGTCTAGAGAGTTATGTCCCCATGAGAGTAACTATGCCAACCATGATTTGGATCTTGCATCGGTCATGTTTTTACTAAAGTTTAGGCAGAATTACCTTATTGGAGAGTGATTCATGTTCTTCATGGATCTGAAGAGTTTGAGGAATATCTTCTCCTAGCGGGACCTGATCTTGTATCAGTTGAAGTGGATGGAGTTTCTTCAGGATAAAAATTTGAAATATATTGAACTGAAGGTAATGTGTATGTGGTGATTGATGCCTTGATTAGGAATTCACAAAAGGATGTGGTTTGAGAGTTAGCAGATGCTTGGAAGTTGATGGAGGAGTTGGCTTCCCTACACATGGATGTATGGGATGAGGATGGCAGTGGTTGTCTATTCCAGATGACAGTGTATTCCTCTCTGTTTGTAGTAGGTAGAGGATTCTTAGTGGGGGGACATAGAGGATGAAGTGATGTGTGATCATGTTAGCCAGGATAATGAACTAGGAGGGTGGTTAGAAGAGGGGAAGAATCAAATAATGTTTCTTGGGATGTTTTTTGTCCCGATGGAAATGTGCAAGACTGTTCTAGATGAGTTCCAGAACTCACCCCTAACGGTGCAACCATGAGTTTCCAAAATGTATCGGGGCATGAGGGGTCTGTTTTGGTGTCCTGAGGTGAAGCATGTAGTGGTGGAGTTTTTAGCGAAGTGCCTCATGTTTCAGTATGTGAAGGTTGAACTTCACATCTCGGGGTGTCTCTTACACCCTTTAGATGAGATCGAGTAGAAGTGGGATGACATCTCGATGGATTTCGTCACAGGAAAAACCAGAGTTCAAGGGGGTTATGATGCCATATGTGTAGTGGTGGACCAGCTGACGAAATCAGCTCACTTCTTTGTAATCATGTTGTCTAGTGTAGTGGATTCCCTAAAAAAATAACATGTGCATTAAGTGGTGCAGTTGTGTAGAGTTATGTGGTCCATAATATTTCATCTAGATACCATGTTTACCTCACGGATCATTAAATGTTATCAACATGCTTTTGGCACCGAACTATACCTCAAAACTGCTTTCCACCCCCCGAAAAATGGGCAGACAGAGCGCACCGTCCTGACGTTGGACGATATGCTATGGGAACGTGTCTTGGAATTTGGGGGATAATGGGTACAAAAATTTCCTCTGGTAGTGTTTTCCTAAAATAATAACCATCACTCTACCATTTCGATTGATCCATTCAAATATTTGTATGGGAGGTCATGTCACTCACCCATGTGCTAGATAGTGGTCAGGGAAGCTGATTTTCTTGGATCACAAGTGGTGCCATGCATGAAGGAGAAGGTTCAGCTTATACAATAGTGGATGAAGGTGGCTCTGGACTTCCAGAAGTCATATGCTGATAATAGGAGGAGACCCTTGTTGTTCAAGGTTTGGGACTACGTGTTCATGACTGTATCCCCTTAGCGGGGAAAAGAGCTTTTCAGCAGGGGAAGTAAGCTATCTCTCAGGTTCGTCGGACCCATTGAAGTGTTGTAGTGGGTCAGCGTTGTGGCTTAACATCAAGCGCTACCACCAATGCATCTGAGAGTGCACAAAGTCATCCATTTTTCTCAACTCCTTCAGTATCTACACAATGATTCACATGTCCTCAACTGTGGAAATCTAGATATTGAGGACGATTTTACATTTGTAGAGTGACTAATGATGATTGAATGTTGTGAGGACAAGGTGATTCGTGGATGAACCATTCCATTTGATCATGTGTTATGGAGGTATGGTGGCCTTGAGGAGAGTACCTGGGAAAGGGAGGCACATATGCACTTCTAGTACCAAGAGTTATTTTGATTTTTGTCCTGTTTTTTTATACTTTTTTTTGATATAATATGTATCCTTTTAACTATGAAATGTTTTTCTTTCCTTACACTCTTAATGTGTGTGATAATTCCTAACTGTGGTTAAGGAAGGACTTGATCCATAATCAAGACACATTAGAGTGGTAGTGATTAAACCCCTACAAGTGAGTCAGTGACATCCAAAGTGGATAGTATCATGGCATGGGGGAAATGACTCTTTAATCCATAGATCTGGAAAGTGACACCATTATATGTTGTGCAGTTACTTGATGGAGAATTGTTCCAAGATTCCGAAGCGGTTTTCCAATTAGAGGTATCTATCGAGGTGGTTGTTCAGACCAACCACTTTTATTCTGTCTAGTTTTAATTATCGAGAGAAAGAATAGTTTAAGAGGTATCTGGCCCAGAGAATGACTCATTATGGAGATTTCCAAAAACTCAATTCCATCAAACAGTTCCACCAATATAGTGGCACCTGTCATAGTTTCACTCTGAAATGGTGTCACCGCTTATGGTGGCACTGTGACAGTGGCACCACAACAGTCATGCCATCACAATCACACACAGAAACGGTGGCACCCCTGATGGGGACACTATGACAGTGGCAACATAATGGTCGCACTATCACGGTCGCACCTCCAGGGTATCACACTGTAATGGTGGCACTGTGTCCCTGGCACCACTTACGGTGTCTCACCAAACGATGTCCCACCCTTGTAATTTTTCCCAGTTTATGAACTTTTCTACTCCTAAAACATATATTTGAAATAAAATAGTTTCTATACCCCTTTAAATTCCTTTAAAATCTCATAAATTAAATATAATATCCCCCCTGAACCAGGTGAACCATGACCTACAAAAACATGGGTATTTTTGTAACACCTCGAGATTTTATGAAAAATATTCTTTATAATTTCATTAATGTCTTGTGTTATATGCTACACCAAAAGGAGCTTTCACAACACACATCTCTAACCTGGCTTGAATTACACGCAATCGCGACCTTCCACGATAGCGTGTGTTGTACGCAACACCAAGTTTCACCAAACCACGATATGCTATTAAAATATTATTAAAACTAGTCGTTATGAATAGTAATAACAAATTTTTGAAATTTTGTAAATTTTTATTTTTCCAAATGGACTTCATTTTTGGATTCGGAATATCGAAATTAGCTTAGGGTGAAATTTTGGTGATTTTTTCATAACTTTCATATTTTGATGAATAGTGAAAATTACTAAATTTTAATTAAAAACAACTTTTTCAATCGAAATAATTAATAGTGATAAATTATTAATTTGAGTGGTTTTAAAGTATATTTTGAATATAGTTTTACAATTTAATACAATGTTGGTTATTGGATGTAATTTCACATTTAAACCAGTTATAAACAAGTGTCAATCTTTTGATAGTTATTATCGCTTAAAAACACGCCTTTTGTTTTGACGACGGGAATTAATTTTTTAATTAATTAATGAAACTGATGTGTTTTGAATTTGGTAAAATAGAAATCATTTTTTAGTTCATAGTATCAAATATATCTTAGGCCTAATTTTTGGTATTTTTCTGAAAACTTTCAATTTTTGATGAATAGTGAAACCACTAAGTGGTAGTTAAAAAAACTGCATTTTTCATAAAACATATTTTTACCACTTCAGTGAGTGGAATTTCAAAAATCCTAGTGACACGGTTGATGTCAGTAAGTAAAATGTGGTTCAATGAGATGAAAATAATTTTTTGGTGAATAGTAACTTTTTACTTTTTTTTACCACGGTTAAAAGTAAATAGAGTAATTAAGGGTAGAAATGATATTATTATTACCCTAACAAATGTCCTAATTCTATTGGAAAGGTTTAATTCGACCAAAAAAAACTTAGGAATAAAATATGACCATTTAGGCCCACTTGGATTAGATTAGGACATTTATAATTAATTTATTTAACGAAGGGTTAAAAGAGTTAAAATCAAAGTTCATTTACTAATTTTTTTTTTAATTTGGGGTTATACATAAGATAAATTAAACTATAAATATTCATTAGAAAGATAAAAATATTTCCTACATAATTGTATTTTATTTGTAATTTTTAGACATTAAAAAATTTAATTTATTTATGACACAACGATGATGCAGTAATTATCTTATTAATGAAATATTGACATAATTGATATTATAAATACCCAAATAAATATAATGTGAGACTTTTTTTGAATTCCACTAATTTTCTAGGTAAATATGACATGTTATTATTGATGTAATTAACGTTTTCAGAACTTATCATTCTGTTATGATTTTCACAAACATCAATTACCAAATAGTGTCAAAATTGACATAAAATAGTTTTTAAAACAAATATTATATAATTAATTGTTATTTTATTCCTAAAAAATCTAATGTTTGGCCATATGACTATATAAGGTTATATATATCAATAATAAACAACTTGGGGTTCGTTTGGCTTCTTATAGTACGTTTATTAACCTTATAGTGTAAGAACACAAGAAGACACGGTAAAAGTAAAAATATTTAACTTAATGTTAAATCTAAATGATAAGGTTAAAATAGGAACCTAAACTTGTCTAAATTCTATTGGATGAGATGATTTCGACCCAGACTTACCTTAGCTTCGAAATATATCAATTTGGAGCTATTTAAAACCGAACTTGACTTTATAATAAAATAATAGTTTTAGTTATTCCAAAGGTGCCCCTCTCCTCCCTTATAAAAGGGCACCTCCTCCCTCTCTTCCTCACACAACATTGAGACTTCAAGATCGGCCAAACCCTGACAAATTCTCTTCTCCACTTCCCTAGAAACATCATAGAGGTTCTGGTCTTCTTCAAAGACCCATTTTAGTGCCCTAAAAGGAGGTCTCAAAGAAGCACTTCAAAGAAGAGGTAATGTCCGTTACCGATTCTTTCATCTTTATTTCTTCTTCCACTTCTTCTTCATAGGTTGTTTCATTATGAAGTAAAAACATCAGTATCAATCATATACTGATATGTTATTATAAGTATGAAACAACCCTATTTCACCATCTATCCATCCTATGGAAAAAGAAATCACCGTGCGTGCGTACGTACGGAATACCGTCTCCACGCCGTGGTGTAATCTATTTTCCACCAACACCTTACATGGATGGGTATTATGGTATAAAGAATAACTATACATAGTTATTATAACATAATAATGATTCTTATATATTGTATCATCCACTCCAATTCAATTCAATAATTATGGAAATGATATCATCGCTCGTGCATACGTACGGACTACCGTCTCCACGACGCGATGAGATTCATTCTCCATGTTAACCATTTAAGAATGATTATAAAGTATATATAAGCAATAATAATGAAATATATGACATTATAAAGCTACTGGATTTATGTGTATATATATGTATGTCATCTACTTAATTCCATTCAACTCAATAAGGAAACGAAAACAGCGTTGATGCGTACGAACGGTCTACTGTCTCCATGAACGGTGTATTTCTTTCCATTTACTGATTTATTATATATATGTATATTCTGAATATATATATATATATAAATCATGTTTTATATTCTGGAATTAATTAATCATGATCTATGTAATCATATGAATAATTACAAGTCAAAACACGGACGACAAATGAAACAATTTTACCCAAAATGCTCTTTAACATGGAATTTACAAAAGAATGCGTAATATAAAGTCATAAGTGAACCATATATGATATAATAACAATGAATATGATTCTTTAATAAGTCAATGACATTATTTAAATCATTATACAGGAGGTTCGGACACTTACGAAGCAAATCAGACCTAAGGTAAGGGAAATATCACAATCTCATTTTTATCTGAGATTGTTTATACATTAGTATTCACTGGGGTGTATTTTATCATCCAAATCCATGTTTGCCCAATATGTAATTTTATTTCCCTACACATACAGTTTTTTAAATCCAATTTTACCCTTCGGTGAGTTTTTAGTAAAAGATATGAAAGGAATCTTTTGTCGTTTTTCGTACGAGGTACTTTTTGACTTTTCCGACAAAAGAACGAGAAGAATGTTTTTTCACTTATACTGCATGAATGGATTTTTAAAACATTATTTTCAAGAAGCTTCATTTACAAGTTTTCAAGTTTATTTATAATCAACTTATTTTAATTTAAAATTATATGACATGTTATGAAAGGATAATTGTTTTTGAATTATAAAGGATATTTTCCTCAAGAATGGAGTTCAAGAGTTTTATCAAAATTATTTTCCATATAAGACAATATAGGGTTATATTTCTACACATATTATTACATGGATTTGATTATGTTGTGATGGAAATATTTTTATGAATTTCTTTATCTTATATGAATTCTTTTATGATGTCACGATGTTTAAGATTCCCATTTTTATTACATGGGTTATGTAATTATGTATGATTTATTATTTTGTGGCACACATAAGAATGGTATCACTATGAGATGGGTGGGACCTATATATCTCTCCAATGCATTGGGTAATGATTTTATATCTTATGAGATAGACATGGCTGGAATGGTAGGTTATACCGGTTCAGTGAAACAGGACTGAAACGAGGGTGACTCGGTTCAGAAAGGGACTTTGTCCACTAAGATAGTCTTGGCAATGTGTCTTGACTAATAAGATATGATTATCTATGATTATGTGTGTATGCCACACGGTTTCATGTTTTATGTTATGATTATTAGAATTTCATTTCACTATTATGATTTATCCCATGTTATGAAATTATGCTCTCTTTTGCAGGTTAAGATTTCCAAAATATTATGTTCTTATGAAAATGTTGTGATTGATATTTCTTTTGTTTACCCTTACTGAGCATTTGATCTCACCCTTTTATGTTTTCTTTTCCCCCGGATATAAAGAAAGGTTTTAGGTAAAAAAAAAAGGAAGATCTTTATGGGAGATGTTGAAGATCTTTCACCACGATTTAAAGATTATATTCCGAGTTTCCAAAGACACTAAACTATTACGATCCTTGTGTGTGTGTTTTTTTTATGTACTAAGTATTCCGAAAATGTAATGTAATGTCCATGTACGTCAGGATTTGGGTCTCTACAGTTGGTATCAGAGCGAACAGTTTAGTCAACCTTTGGAAACTAGGATGCGAAAACGTTAGTGATATCCCTAGAGATATTTCTAAGGTATGTCTAGGGATGTCCCTAAGGATAAGTATACGTATTGGATATAGTCCAAGAACTATGGTAACGATATTAGATTAAACCAAAGATGTTATATATTGAAGTTACTCCCCCTTTATTATGATTTTTTCCTCTCAAACTATTCTTTTTGGGTTTTAGACGATGGCTGGAACCCGAAGGAACCATGTTGATCACTATAATGGACAATGAAATGATTGTCCTCTTGAACAAACAAATGTTATGGGAGATGGAGTGAAAAATCTTATTGCTATACTTACACAAGCTATGAATCATTCTGGACTTCCAAATGAGCAGAGAAGGGAACAATATTCTATTGAGTCCTTCATGAGGCAACGTCCACCTTCTTTCAGTGGGTCTTCTGATCCACTTGTTGCTGAACAATGGATCAGTACCACTGAAAATATATTTTCAGTTCTTCAGTGTTCTAAACATGATATATTCATCTTAGCAGTATATCGTTTGGAAGGTGAAGCTGATCAATGGTGGAATCTTATCAAGAATACGAGGCCAAGAGATGAAATTGAGTCCATGGAATGGGACGAGTTCAAGAACTTGTTTTTCTGTAAGTACTTCCCTCTTATTCTTCGGACAAAGATGGAGAAGGAGTTTCTCAAACTAAAGCAAAAGGATGATGAATCCGTTGGTATATACGAAGCGAATTTTACAAGGCTTGCAAGGTATGATTCTGGATTTATCATCCAACCTGAAAGTAAAGTTGATCGATTCTTCAGTGGATTAAAACCAAATATTCGAAGGGAATTAGCTATAAGAGACTTCAGTAGCTATGAATAAATTGTGCGTTGTGCTCTCAAGGTAGAAATGGAAGTTGGTATTACTTATCCATCTCATAGTTTTGACAAGAAATGAAAGATGGAGTTCAAGGAGAAATCTTAGAATAATGGTGAAAAGAAGATGAATGTTTCCTTATGCTCAAAGTGTGGAAAGAAGCATGGTGGAGATTGTCGTAAAGGAACTAGAAAATGTTTTAAGTGTGGAAAAGAAGGTCATCGAGCAGCTGAGTGTCGAAGTAATGGAAAAAGGGTTTCTAATGATGTGAATAAAGAAAACCCAGCAGAGAACGCACCACCAACACTTCAATGCTTCAAGTGCAAGGAAATGGGGCATTATGCTAATAAATGCCTTAATCCAAGGGTTAGTGATGATCAACATGAGCAACCACTTAAGGCAAAGGACAAAGGGAAGTCACATGTGATCACTATTGGCGATGTTGAATATGACAACGATGGGGTGGAATGATTAAGTGTTTATGTAATGGGATTCCAAAATAATGTGGTATCATGGTGTATTGGAATATTTATGTATTGGTCTAATGTGGTATTCAAAGTGATTAAGATATTTTTAGAAATAAGATGATATGCGCATAATAGTATTCATGAGATCATGATTGATATAAGGACTAAGTGATATCATGGTTTGAGTATATAGAATTTTGAGGATTTTGGTATGTGGAAAGAGTTATCTTTTGACAGCACTCATGTTTTCACTATGATTCAATGGGTATTCATTTTTCAAGAGAATACATGATTAAGGCCTTAGAATGTTTGGAATGTGACCAACAAGACATATCTCATGATATACGGGGATCAACGATGGTATTAACATGCTTGTTATATGAACTCTTTGGTAATCGTTTTCACTATAATATGAGATTGGATAGCAGTATTTTGGATAAGCCTAATGATTGGAAATTATTATGTTGGACATAAGTTAGTATTGTTTAAGGATAGAAGTTTTTTTCGATATTATTGATGTGATATTATAGTAATGTAGTTTTAGAAAAAGGACAACCTGCAGGACGGGCGACAGCCCATCGCGTCGGACAAGGTTGTGGGAATCGAACCCACAACCGAAGTGCGACTGGCCTTTATCTCCTACCACTGGCCTACATGAAGTCTCTGTCTAGTAGAAACTAGTTTTATTATATTAAGAAGTATGATATATGAAGTATAAGTCCATTTTAGGAACCATATATGATTAATCTCACTATAGATAGACTTATGTATATAACTTTTGCTAACCTTTTGTTTGAGACAGATGGAATGACCCGTCATTCTATCACATGATCTGGTAATACTTCACGAATAACAAATTCAACTTCATTTATTTAAGAGATGAAGTATAAACTGTTCAAGGCACGAACAACAGTGAGATTGGACCAAAATAAATTAAGTATTTATTCTAATTCAAATTCTTCAAGTTTAGGGAAACGATCTTGAAAACCAAAAATGTTGTCCTAGTGCTCTTATTTCTGATTAATCAGATGGTACCTTAGATCGTCACAAATTTATGGATTTGTGATTGTTGTATTTTCCATAGCCATGTTCTCTAACTCTCTCCATCAGAACATGATGGTTAGATTTTTTTCCCCATATCCATATTTTCACCTATGTGGAAACCCAGTGATTAGTTTATTTGGGGAACCATTACATTTCATACTTTCGTTTTTAATGATTGGTTTTGGTATTCCTTTTTACGATGTGGGTTTTGATTAAAGAAACTTTCGAATAGTAAACCATTTATAACCCCGACGAATTTCGAGGGCGAAATTCATTTTAAGGGGGGTAGAATGTAACACCCCGAGATTTTATGAAAAATATATTTTTTAATTTCATTAATGTCTTGTGTTATACGCTACACCAAAAGGAGCTTTCACAACACACATCTCTGACCTGGCTTGAATGACACGCAATCACGACCTTCCATGATAGTGTGTGTTGTATGCAACACCAAGTTTCACTAAACAACGATATGCTATTAAAATATTATTAAAACTAGCCGTTATGAATAGTAATAACCACTTTTTGAAATTTTGTTAGTTTTTATTTTTCAAAATGGACTTCATTTTTGGATTCGGAATATCGAAATTATCTTAGGGTGAAATTTTGGTGATTTTCGGATAACTTTCATATTTTGATGAATAGTGAAAATTACTAAATTTTAATTAAAAACAACTTTTTCAATCGAAATAATTAATAGTGATAAATTATTAATTTGAGTGGTTTAAAATATATTTTGAATATTGTTTTAAAATTTAATACAATGTTGGTCATTGGATGTAATTTCACATTTAAACCAATTATAAACAAGTGTCAATCTTTTGATAGTTATTATCGCTTAAAAACACGCCTTTTGTTTTGACGACGGGAATTAATTTTTAAATTAATTAATGAAACTGATATGTTTTGAATTTGGTAAAATAGAAATCATTTTTGAGAGCATAATATCAAATATATCTTAGGCCTAATTTTTGGTATTTTTCTGAAAACATTCCATTTTTGATTAATAGTGAAACCACTAAGTGGTAGTTAAAAAAACTGAATTTTTCATAAAACATAATTTTACCGCTTCAGTGAGTGGAATTTCAAAAATCCGAGAGACACGGTTGATGTCAGTAAGTAAAATGTGATTCAATGAGATGAAAATAAGTTTTTGGTGAATAGTAACTTTTTACTTTTTTTTACCACGGTTAAAAGTAAATAGGGTAATTAAGGGTAGAAATGATATTATTATTACCCTAACACGTGTCCTAATTCTATTGGACAAGTGTAATTCGACAAAAAACAAACTTAGGAATAAAATATGACCATTTAGGCCCACTTGGATTAGATTAGAACATTTATTATTAATTTATTTAACGAAAGGTTAAAAGGGTTAAAATCAATGTTTATTTACTAAATAAAATTTAATATGGGGTTATATATAAGATAAATTCGACTATAAATATGAATTAGAAATATAAAAAGATTTACTACATAATTGTATTTTATTTGTAATTTTTAGACATCAAATAATTTAATTTATTTATGACACAACGATGATACAGTAATTATCTTATTAATGAAATATTGACATAATTGCTGTTATAAATACCCAAATAAATATAATTTGAGACTTTTTATGAATTAAACTAATTTCATAGGTTAATATGACATGTTAGTATTGATTTAATGAACTTTTTTCGAACTTATCATTCTGTTATGATTTTCACAAAAATCAATTACCAAATAGTGTCAAAATTGACATAAAATAGTTTTTAAAAAAAATATTATATTATTAATTGTTATTTTATTCCTAAAAATCTAAGGTCTGCCCAAATTACTTAGATAAGGTTATATATATTAATAATAAACAACTTGGGGTTAGTTTTCCTTCTTATAGTAAGTTTATTAACCTTATAGTGTAAGAACACAAGAAGACGCGGTAAAATTAAAATTATTTAACTTAATGTTAAATCTAAATGATAAGGTTAAAATAGGAACCTAAACTTGTATAAATTATATTGGATGAAAGGATTTCGACCCATGCCCACCTTAGCTTCGAAATATATCAATTTGGAGCTATTTAAAACCGAACTTGACTTTATAATAAAATAATAGTTTTAGTTATTCCAAAGGTGCCCCTCTCCTCCCTTATAAATGGGAACCTCCTCCGTCTCTTCCTCACACAACATTGAGACTTCATGCTCGGCCAACCCCTTCCAAATTCTCTTCTCCACATCCCTAGAAACATCCTAGAGGTTCTGGTCTTCTTCAAAAACCCATTTTAGTGCCCTAAAAGGAGGTCTCAAAGAAGCACTTCAAAGAAGAGGTAATGTCCGTTACCGATTCTTTCATCTTTATTTCTTCTTCCACTTCTTCTTCTTAGTTCTTTTCATTATGAAGTAATAACATCAGTATCAATAATATACTGATATGTTATTATAAGTATGAAACAACCCTATTTCACCATCTATCCATCCTACGGAAAAATAAATCACCGCGCGTGCGTACGTACGGAATACCGTCTCCAAACTGTGGTGTAATCTATTTTCCACGAACACCTTACATGGATGTGTACTATGGTATAAAGAATAACTATACATAGTTATTATAACATAATAATGATTCTTATATATTGTATCATCCACTCCAATTCAATTCAATAATTATGGAAATGATATCATCGCTCGTGCGTAAGTACGGACTACCGTCTCTACGACGCGATGAGATTTATTCTCCATGTTAACCATTTAAGAATGATTATAAAGTATATATAATAAATAATAATGAAGTTTATGAAATTATAAAGCTACTGGATTTATGTGTATATATATGTATGTCATCTACTTAATTCCATTCAACTCAATAAGGAAACGAAAATAGCGTTCATGCGTACGAACGGTCTACCGTCTCCATGAACGGTGTATTTCTTTCCATTTACTGATTACTTATATATATGTATATTCTGAATATATATATATACATAAATCATGTTTTATATTCTGGAATTAAGTAATCATGATCTAAGTAATCATATAAATAATTACAAGTCAAAACACGAACGACAAATGAAACAATTTTACCTAAAACGCTCTTTAACATGGAATTTACAAAAGAACGGGTGATATAAAGTCATAAGTGAACCATATTAGATATAATAACAATGAATATGATTCTTTAATATGTCAATGACATTATTTAAATCATTATACAGGAGGTTCAGACACTTACGAAGAAAATCGGACCTAAGGTAAGGGAAATACCACAATCTCATTTTTATCCGAGATTGTTTATACTTTAGTATTTACTGGGGTGTATTTTATCATCCAAATCCATGTTTTCTCAATATGTAATTTTATTTCCCTACACCTAAAATTGTTTAAATCCAATTTTACCCTTCAGCGAGTTATTATTAAAAGATATGAAAGGAATCTTTTGTCGTTTTTCGTACGAGGTACTTTTTGACTTTTCCGACAAAAGAACGAGAAGAATGTTTTTTTTAACTTATACGGCATGAATGGATTTTTAAAACATTATTTCCAAGAAGCTTCATTTACAAGTTTTCAAGATTATTTTTAATCAACTTCTTTTAATTTAAAATTATATGACATGTTATGAAAGCATAAATGTTTTTGAAGTATAAAGGATATTTTCCTCAAGAATGGAGTTCAAGAGTTTTATAAAAATTATTTTCCATATAAGACAATATAGGGTTCTATTTATATCCATATTATTACATGGATTTGATTATGTTGTGATGAAAATATTTTTATGAATTTCATTATCTTATATGAATTGTTTTGTGATGTCACTATGTTTAAGATTCCCATTTTTATTACATGGGTTATGTAATGATGTATGATTTATGATTTTGTGGCACACATAAGAATGGTATCACTATGAGATGGGTGGGACCTATATCTCCCTCCAATGAATTGGGTAATGATTGTATATCTCATGAGATAGACATGGCTGGAATGGTAGGTTATACCGGTTCAGTGAAAGAGGACTGAAACGAGGGTGACTCGGTTCAGAAAGGGACTTTGTCCACTAAGATAGTCTTGGAAATGTGTCTTGACTAATAAGATTTGATTCTCTATGATTATGTGAGTATGCCACAAAGTTTCATGTTTTATGTTATGATTATTGGGATTTCATTTCACTATTATGATTTATCCCATGTTATGAAATTATGCTCTCTTTTGCAGGTTAAGATTTCCAAAATATTATGTTCTTATGAAAATGTTGTGATTGATATTTCTTTTGTTTACCCTTACTGAGCATTTGAGCTCACCCTCTTATGTTTACTTTTCCCCAGGATATAAAGAAAGGTTTTAGGTAAAAAAAGGAAGATCTTTATGGGAGATGTTGAAGATCTTTCACCACGATTTAAAGATTATATTTTGAGATTCCAAAGACACTAAACTATTACGATCCTTGTGTGTGTGTTTTTTTATGTACTAAGTATTCTGAAAATGTAATGTAATGTCCATGTACGTCAGGCTTTGGGTCTCTGCAATTTTTCCTTATTGGGACACCCTTTTCTTGCACATTCATGTTCTTCCCCTGTAATATTTGTTTCTCAGTTTAATAGAAACCCGTTAACATATAGCCCTTATGGCCACCTTTCTAATGATAATTATTAAATAACAATTAATTATACTGTGTGTAACCGTCTAACAGTGTGGTGAAACCATGATCTTCATTTAATGTCATTCAAATTTCATATCTCTTAATGTTAGTATATCGTTTTCTACCACACATTAATTATTTCTTATTCTTGACGGGTCTGTTTTTCCTTCCTTGGTGTGCCTGTGCTAGATCTTTTCTGCTCACTCTTGGAATCCTTCATGTTCCTCCCCTGCAAGTCGCACATCCCCAATACTTGGTGTGTGGAGGGAAAATTTGATTGTTGATCTTTCACGTAGTGTTCTTCCTTTGTCTCTCCTTATTATGTATCACGCGCAGTAGGTATTCTAATTTTACTATGGGGATGGATGAAACCAAACATTAATGAAGATAATAAAAGTAATTTTTATGAATGTAGAGGTGTGGTTTATTATGTTGATAAAAATACTTAACCCTTTATTATCTGTTTTGAATTTTATGGGATAATGTCAACGGAAAATAATGGAAATTTTTTGTCATTCTGTGGAACTAATGAACCCTTATCTCCTGTGATGATTGAATTGATATAACATGGAAATTGGTTATGCAAGTAAGTTTGGTTGATTAAATTGATGTCCAGTGAACAATAATATTTGTGTGATCACCCCGGTTAACCCAACAGAAAATAAGGAACTTAGTGAATGGTGTTTTTAAATATGTAATCTCTATTATCTTTATTTTATTATGAGTGGTTGTTCTGTTTGATTCTTGTCGGGTTATATGGGTGGGAATGTGATCCAATATTGTGGAGTCGTTGTTGGATTTTGGATCTAAGGCTTTGTGGGGTTGTATGTTGAGGCTTGGATTAGTTCAAGTACATTCAGCGGTCTTATAGATCCCTTTTGTTGTTGTGACATACAAAAGAACTAGGTGTTAATGCTTAAATTGATTTTTGGATTTCCCTCCCCCCTTGGAATGTGACTCTTCATTTTAGTTTCCCAGTAGTGAATAATTATTTAATTGTAATCATTTCAATATGAAAACAAGAATGGGTTTAATGGGAAATTGTTTTTCGGGGATGAGTTGTGACTTGGTTTTGGTTGTTGTGCTTTTTATGAATGAATAGTAACGAGGGTGTTTGTGAATGGGAATGTGTTGGAACCCCTAGGCTGGGATTAGTGCTTGTTACCTATATGAATAATTTAGTTCTTATTTTTTTTATTCACGCCCCACCATAGTAGAGAACTTCATGCCAAACACCCCCATCTAATGGGGTGGGTGTTTTTCCTGACAATCCTGAGAGTGGCTGATTATTAGCCCATTTTTTTCTCCCTTTCCCGAGTATCTCAAGATTCGTCTGGACGGATGTGATAGCGTGGGGTCCATTAACCCCAAGATTCTTTAGGGAGGGTATTTTGTGCTTTTTGGCCCAGGTGTGTGCGGGCAGGTTGATTCCAATGTGTCTTCGGGATGAGGCTTAGGTGTCTTCGGGCATGGCTGTAGTTGTTCTAGAGAAGGTGTCTGCGGGCATGGTTATGTGTGGTTGTGGACAAGGTGTTTGTGGGTAAGATGTGAGGTTGTGTAATCCCATGTGTGTGCGGGCGGGGCATGGTAGTGGGACTACAGTGACAATGGCTTTGGAGGTACGATGCGTATGATGTCTTCAATAACTATTGGGAAAGTGGTGCGGTGTACCCAAACATGGATGTGTAATTAATGTTACATTACATGACTTGTATTATTTGGGGAGTGTTCCTAGGTGAGGTTTAGGAGCATAGTTTCTTTCCTAGGTGCTTTGGTTGTCTATTTTTTCATGGAACATTAAAATTCCTCCCCACTTGTGCACAAGTATTTTGGTTCTCCCAAATGAGTATACCTGTATACTCACACTATGTATATAAAACTGCTTTTACATTTCCAAGACATTACGGACTATGCTAGACTCTATTAGCATGCACGCAAGGACCATTGTAATTTTTGTTTTAATTTTCTTTTGGTACTTTCCTTTGGGGTTTTCTTGTACTTCCGTAGGACTTATTTTTTGAAAATGCATGTGGGAAGGGTTTCTTTTGTCATTACTTTTACTTCTACATTTGGTGTTCACTACTACAACTTGGCCTTTTATCAGTGCTATAAAATGACATTAAAGTGCTTTTATAGAGCTGATAAAGGGGTTGCTTTATCAACACAATCTTGAGCACTGGTAATAGGGCCCTTTATCCGTGCTCTTGTAGCGCTGTTAAAGGAGTCCTTTATCAGTTCTCAAAAAGTGAGAATAAAGGCACCTTCCCCTGCAACTACACAACCAGCACCTGCACACCTGCACAAAATAGCACCTGCACACCTACACAAAATAGCACCCACACTCAATATTTTGACAAACAATGCTCTATACATTTACTTAACATCATGAATACACAAAAACTGTTACATACATTTCAAACAATGTTTTACATGGTTACAATTACAGTTATCCAACAATAGTTATAAACATTAATTTTTCATCCTTTGATATCTGTGATCCTCTCTCAAAAATTGTCATCCATGGTATTTGTTGTCGAAAAATGCTTCCGAACTCAAGGAAAAAATTCACATATATAAGTAAACAAATATTATCTTAGTAATACAAAATTTAAATAAATTAAAATATTAATATGGAAGAATATATTAATATGAAAATTTGAAACTAAAATAAGGAAATGATACACTCAAATGTTTTCATTCTGATAACAATGTAAGGGAATAATGTAAAATCAATATGTTTTTGGATGATTTCTCTCATTCAATAATTACTGATTCTTCATCTAATGAAAACATTTACCGGTCACACCGTGCATCGAAATGAGTTGCGTTTGATTCGTACATGTCATAAATGATGAATGGATCATTTTCTAAAGTATCAAAACTATCCGAATGTGTTTTCTAAGTTCATCGTATGTCAGTTCTATTGTTTTATAATGTTAATGTCAATTTCAAAATCATATCAGAGACATTTAGACATACCTGTCACACCATGCATCGGATTAAGGTGCGGTTTATTCGTACACGTCAAAAATGACTCATGGATCGTTCTCCTTATGTATCGAAACAATCCAAATGTGTTTCACCAGTTTACTAGTATGTCACTTGTCTTGTTTTCTAGGGTTAATGTCAATTTCAAAGTGATATCATGCACTTTTAGCCACATCGGTCACATCGTGCGTCGAATTGAGGTGCAGTAAATTTATACACCTCAAATATGACTCATGGATTGTTTTCCTAAAGTACAAAAACCATCCAAATGTGTTTGTTCGGTTAGCCGAATGTCACTTGTATTGTTTTCAATGGTTAATGTCAATTTTAGTCTGATATCATACACTTTTAGACATACTGGTCACACCGTGCATTGGATTGAGGTGTAGTTGATTCGTACACATCAATAATTACTCATGGATCATTATCCTAAAGTATCAAAACAATCTGAATATATTTTCCCGGTATTCCTTATGTTAGTAGTGTTGTTTTATAAAGTTTATGTCAATTTGAAACTGATATCAGACACTTTTATCCATACCCGACACACCGTGCTTCGGATTGATGTGCATTCGATTCTTACATGTCACAAATGACTCATGAATAGTTTTTCTAAAGTATCAAAACAATCTGAACCCATTTGCACAGTATTCCATATTTTAGTAGTGTTGTTTTCTAAAGTTTATGTCATTTTGAAATTGATATCAGACACCTTTAGCCATACCATTCACACCATGCATCAGATTGAGGTGCGGTAGATTCGTACACATAAAAAAGGACTCATGGAACATTGGCATAAATTATCAAAACAATCTGAAAGCATTTGTTCAGTTTTCTGTACGTCACTTGTGTTTTTTTCTAAAGTTAATTTCAATTTGAAACTGATATCAGATACTTTTACCCATACCAGTCACACCGTGTGTCATATTGAGGTGCAGTTGATTCGTACACGTCAAAAATGACTCATGGATGGTTTTCCAAAAGTATCATAACAATCCGAACCTGTTTTCTTAGTACCCCGTATGTCACTTGTGTTGTTTTCTAAAGTTAATGTCCCTTTAAAACTGATATTAGACACTTTTAACCATACTGGTCACACCGTTCATCGGGTTAGGGTGTGTTTTATTTGTACATGTGTCAAATGACTCATGGATCGTTTTCCTAATGTATCAAAACAATCTGAATGCACTTGATCATTTTTTTGAATGTCACTTCTACTGTTTTCTAATGTTTATGTCAATTTGAAACTGATATCAGACACTTTTAGCCATACCAGTCACACCATGCATCGGATTGAGGTGTGGTTGATTTTTACACCTCAGAAATGGCTCATGTACCATTTTCCTAATGTATCAAATCAATCCTAATGTGTTTGCTCAATATTCTATATGTCAGTAGTGTTGTTTTATAAAGTTTATGTCAATTTGAAAATGATATCAGACACTTTTAGCCATACCGGTCACACCGTGCGTCGGATTGAGTTATGATTGATTCGTACATGTCAAAAATGACTAATGAACCATTTTACTAATGTATAAAAACAATCCGAATGCGCTTCCTCAGTTTTTCATATGTCACTTGTGTTGTTTTCTAAAGTTTATGTCAATTTCAAACTGATATCAGACACTTTTAGGCATACTGGTCACACTGTGCTTCGTATTGAGGTGTGGTCAATTTTTTCACGTCACAAATGACTCATGGATCATTTTCCTAATGTATCAAAATAATCCAAACGCATTTGATCAGTATTCTGTATGTCAGTAGTTTTTTTTCTAAATATTATGTCAATTTTAAACTGATATCAGACACTTTTAGCCATACTAGTCACACCATGAGTCTGATTGGGGTTCGGTTGATTCGTATACGTCAAAAATGACCCATGGATCATTTTCCTAATGTATCAAAACAATCCAAATGCATTTTCATAGTTTTCTGTATGTCACTTGTGTAGTTTTCTAAAGTTAATGTCAATTTGAAACTGATATCAGACACATTTATCCATACCGGTCACACTGTGTGTTGGATTGAGGTGTGGATGATTATTACACCTCAAAAATGACTCATGTATCATTTTAATAAATTTTCAAAACAATCCAAACGCATTTTATTATTTTTTCGTATGTCACTTTTGTTGTTTTCTAAAGATAATGTCAATTTCAAACTAATATCAGACACTTTTAGCCATATCGGTCACACTGTGCGTCAGATTGAGGTGTGGTCAATTGTTATGCATCCAAAATGACTCATGGATCATTTTCCTAAAGTATCAAAACAATCTGAATGCATTAGCTCAGTTTTTCATATGTCACCTTTGTTGTTTTTTAAAGTTAATGTCAATTTATAACTGATATGAGACACTTCTAGTCGTAATGGTAACACCGTGCATCAGATTGATATATGTTTGTTTCCTAAATTTCAAAAATGACTCATGTATCGTTGTCGTAATTCATCACAACAATCCGAACATATTTGTTCAGTTTGTCATATGTCACTTATGTTGTTTTCTAATTTTAATGTAAATTTGAAACTGATAATAGACACTTTTAGCCATACGGGTCACACCGTGCATCATATTGAGGTGTGGTTGATTCATACACCTCAAAAATTACTCATGGATCATTTTGATAAAGTATAATAACAATCCAAACTCATTTGCTCAGTTTTCCGTATGTCACTTGTGTTGTTTTCTAAAGTTAATGTCAATTTCTGACTGATATCGGACACTTTTAGTCATACCGGTCACACCGTGCATCAGATTAAGGTGTGGTTGTTTCGTACACGTCAAAAATGACTCATGTGTCATTTTCCTAAAGTATCAAAACAATCTAAACGTGTTTTCTCAGTTTTCTGTATGTCACTTGTGTTGTTTTCTAATATTAATGTCAATTTTGAAACTTATATCAGACACTTTTAGCCATACTGGTCACACCATGTGTCGGATTGAGGTTCGGTTGATTATTACACATCAAAAATATCAGATGGATCATTGTACTAAATTATCAAATCAATCATAATGTGTTTACTCAGTTTTCTATATGTCACTTGTTTTGTTTTCAAAATTTATGTCAATTTAAAACTGATATCAGACACTTTTAGGAATAACGGTCACAACATGCATTGGATTGAGGTGAGGTTGATTCGTACATGTCACAAATGGCTCATGGATAATTTTCCTAATATATCAAAAAAATCCGAACGCATTTTCTCAGTATTTCATATGTTAGTAGTGTTGTCTTCTAAAGTTTATGTCAATTTGAAACTGATATCAGACACATTTATCCATACCGGTCACACCATGCATTAGATTGAGGTGTGGTTGATTTGTACACATCAAAAATAGCTCATGGATCATTTTCATAATCTATCAAAACAATCCGAATGGGGTTTCTTAGTTTTCTGTATTTCACTTTTCATTTTTCTAATGTTTATGTCAATTTGAAACAGATATCCGACACTTTTATCCATACAGGTCACATCGTGTGTCAGATTGAGGTGTGGTCGATTTTTACACTTCACAAATGACTCATGGATCATTTTCCTAACGTATCAAAACAATCCAAATGCCTTTTCTTGGTATTCCTTATGTCTTTAGTGTTGTTTTCTAATGTTTATGTCAATTTGAAACTGATATCAGACACTTTTAGCCATACCGATCACACCATGCCTCAGATTGAGGTGCAATTGATTCATAAATGTCAAAAATGACTCATGGATTGTTTTCCTAATGTATTAAAACAATCTGAACGTGTTTTCTCAGTTTTTTATATGTCACTTGTGTTGTCTTCTAAAGTTAATGACAATTTAAAACAATTATCAGAATCATTTAGCCATACCGGTCACACCATGCGTCAGATTGAGGTGTGTTTGATTCTTACACGTCAAAAATGAGTCAGGAATCATTTTCCAAAATATTCAAAACAATCCAAATGAGTTTTCTCAGTTTTCAAAATGTCACATGTGTTGTTTTCTAAAGTTAATGTCATTTTCAAACTGATATCAGACACTTTTAGCCATACCTATCCCACCATGCATCGTATTGAGTTTCGGTCAATTCATAAACCTAAAAAATGACTCATGGATCGTTCTCCTAAAGTATCAAAACAATCCAAACAAGTTTTCTCGGTATTTTGTTTGTCAGTAGTGTTGATTACAAATGTTTATGTCATTTTGAAACTGATATCAGACAGTTTTATTCATACCGGTCACACTGTGCGAAGGATTGAGGTGCGGTCAATTCTTACATGTCACAAATAACTCATGGATCATTGTCCTAAAGCATCAAAATAATACGAATGCATTTTCTCAATATTCTGTATGTCAGTAGTATTTATTTCTAAAGTTTATTCCAATTTGAAACTGATATCAGACACTTTTAGCCATTTCGGTCACACCGTCCGTCGGATTTATGTGAGGTTGATTCATACAAATCACAAATGACTAATGGATCATTTTCATAAATTATTAAAACAATCTGAACACTTTTTCTTGGTTTTCCGTATGTCACTTGTGTTGTTTTCTAATGTTAATGTCAATTTGAAACTGATATCAGACACTTTTATCCATACTGGTCACACCGTGTGTCGGATTAAGGTGCTGTTGATTCAGACACTTCAAAAATGACTCATGGATCATTTTCTTAAAGTATCAAAACAATCCGAATGTGTTTTCTTGGTTTTCAGTATGTCACAAGTGTTGTTTACCAACGATAATGTCAATTTCAAACTGATATCAGACACTTTTAGCCATACCGGTCACACCGTGAATCTGATTATGGTGCGGTTGATTCGTACACGTCACAAATGAGACATGGATCGTTTTCCAAATGTATCAAAACTATACAAACGTGTTTGCTCAGTTTTTTGTATGTCAGTAGTTCATAATAGTCTCTTAGTAAGTTATTCTTTACTAGAAACTCAAATTATTTCAAAAACCATTTTTCATTATCTAAGGATATGAAACAAAATAAAGGGTGATCATAGATGCCCAATAAGTGTAAACAAGGGAGATATCAATGATAATATAATGATAACATTAGTAGTATGAATTCACCTTCGCTATCCTATTTGTTTACATTTTTCCATCGGGTACACTGCCCATTCATTTATAAACACATCTATATCATCTTGTGAGTAGGCTTTTTTGTGATAGTCCTAGTAGTACTAAAAAAATATAAATATGAAATGGATTAATAAATATTTTAAATGAACTAGTAATTATTTTCCAAAATACCTCTTCAGGGATGCTAGTTTGTTCATGAAATATGATCTCTTTCATAAATTTACAAGCATAATAACTGTAGTCCTTTCCATTTGTTTGTTTCAGACACTGGAGAAACATCGATAAAAATAATTAATTTGTTTTGATATTTATTTGGATAGTGCAATATAATTATATATACTCTTATTCTTGTACATTTTTAGATCTCATGCACCTTGTCGTTCTTAGACCATGGATTCATTTCAGCCATTAGATGATATTCATAAACCACCTTATCATAAAATAATCCTCATTAAAAGATAATATTAATGGTATAAGTATATATTTAGTTCTAAAATGTTGTATATAGTGTATTTAAAATTTAAAATCACCATCATGTGTGGTCTTTTTGTTGGATATCCATGCAGTGAATACAGAAAATAAGTCATTGGTGTATCCAAATTGACTGTAATGAGCATCCAATACTGCCTAAAAACACAAAAAGGAATAAGTAATGATAGAAATGAAAATATAATTGATATGATTAAAATTTAGAGTTTTACCCCTATAATGTTGGTATTAATAAGAGTCGGTTAATCGTAATTTTTCGTTGAAACGTTCGGAGCAGTTTTGACATTAATTCAGTCTTAAAATTGGAATCTATTTCTTTTTGTTGTGTAGACATGGTGTGAGGACTAATGAGTCCAAATTTGTATTCACGGGAGAATCCCTTCAATTGTTTTTCATATATATGCCTATGAAAAATATTAATTGTATCTATCCATAATTATCTATGTATTTCAGCTTCTTTAAAATCAAATCATGAAAACATAACTCATGTATAAATTTATAAATGAGGCACCAAGACAGTCGTATGTGATGATTTCTGTAACGCCCCGACCCCAGCTACCCAGAGTCGGTGCATTACTTCGTAACATTGGCATGATCACAAAAGATCAAGTCTCGAAAGACCGATTAGTTTAGTAGCCTTGGAAACACTAGATACATTCGTAAACGTTACATTACATCATAAAGTAAACCAAAACAACAACAACATATTGTCTTCATATCCCCTCAGACTATCCCTGCAGGTCATTCATAATATACTTCTTCAAATCCTGGAAAACATTAAAACATTGAAAGGGGTGAGCTCAGAAGCTCAGTACGGATAACAATATTGCGGAAGCTTTCATAAATAAACATTAACATTTAAGGCAATGTATAACTAAAACAAAAGCCTTTTAAACTTGAACTTCAACATAATATGGAAAAAGTAAAATGAGATAATGCCATTCACTTCTTCACATGGATATTCTACTGGCCGAATAATCACATGCAATATCAATAACCACTTTCATGATGAGGGAATGTATAATGCCGGACATTCTGAAACAATTTGTCAAGGCCTCGGCCAAGACATCTAAAATGATTAAGGCCTCGGCCAAAACCATAAATCAAATTGGGAAAGGGCCTCGGCCAATTCCACGTCTAGTTGTCTAATGAGACCTACCGATGCATCGAGGAGCTATAGCGGGCTCCACCCGTCACATATTAAGTCCAATACATTCCTCATATGAATAGGTTTAAACATATCATAAACCATAACATAATCGTATCACATAAAACATGCATAAAGGAAACATAACATTTCCACATTTCAATCACAAGATATCAATACAACACATTGATATAATAAAAACACTTTCAAAACCATTTTCAATACCAAAATAAAAGAATGTTAAAACTTTGTATTTATTTTTCATTAAAAAAGAAAATGATGGCTTGTAGAGGAAGCCGAAACTCAAATAATGGTCACGGCGGCGGAGAAGTCGTTGTCGCCGCATAAGTACGGAAATAAAAACATTCCCTTTTGTCGTTTATAAAAACGCTTCGTATAAAAAAGATTCCTTTTGAATAAACGTAAAAGTCAAAGGGGTTTATACATCGTATAAAAGAAGGTTGTGTATAAAACCAAATATGCCTCAATGAAAGGAGATTGAGACGAAGTCCTTAAAAAGATCATTTTTAAAATAAAATAGATCTATTATGTGTATTCACTATAGGTACACATAAAGAATGTAAAAATACAAAATAGGACATAATAACATCATGACATAATTTGAAAGTAGGAGATTAACCCAAAGAATGGAAGTTTGGTTAAGAAATTCCCTTACCTTGTGTCCGACTTGACTCAACCGTTCTTTAACCTCCTGAATAATAAACTAGAGTTAATATATACATTATTAAGAACCATTTTAAACTTCATTATCCTTATTATATCACTTATTACAATGATCTGAACATTATGTAATTATTTAAGTTAATAACGGTCGTTTTGTCGATCTTTGGTACTTGAGTCAACAATAAGCTTCTTATAATTACAAGTTGTTTATGTGGTGAAATATCCATTATATCCAGAATTATATTCATGATTTATATGTCATATATATCTTATATATCCAGTATATACATTCATTTATAATATTACATAACATTTAGAGGTAAGAAATGAAATGCACCGTTCATGGAGACGGTAAGCCGTACGTACGCATGAACGCTACTTTCATTTCAATTTCATATTTAATGGAACTAAATCATAATGATATAAATTTATAATATAATTCCAGTATAATATAGTGTATAATACCATTTACTCCATCCTTTATACATCCCACATATGGAATTAACGATTCAAATCACTTTGAGGGGGCGGTAGTCCGCACTTCCTAAAATGAAATTATCGCGTTTTACCCATAATGGAAATCATAAAGTAAGCCATAAATGAGAAATACAGAAGCATAAGTAAAACATAAACACATTATATATCATATATAAATATAGTGACATCTTAATGGCCACCTTTGAAGGTGTTATATGAGTGTTGAACAATCATCGTTTCGTGAGGCAGAAATTCGCCATACACAGAAACCGTATGTTCTTTAACCATTGGATGTAGGTGTGTGTAAGTGTAGCTATAATCCTTCTTATAACAACATCCTAGTATATTGAGGATACTGGTGTTGTTACAAAAGAAATGAATAAAAAGAGTTTAGGGGGTTGGAGAAGAAAAATAAAACAAAACAACATTAGAAAAGACATTACCTCAAAATCGGGTAACTCTTTTTGATTTGAGCCAAAGGCTTCCTTGGGAAGAGTTCTCCCCAATGTGAGGCTTATATGAGTAAGGGAGGAATGTTTGGAGAGTATTTGGGCAGAGGTTGGCCGAGCCAAATGGCTTGAAAGTGTAAATGATGTGGGAGAGGTGGGGGCCTTTTATAAGTGGAGAGGAGGGGCACTTTTGGAAAGATTGAAATGTTACATTATTTCACAATGATTTTCGGATTCTAAAGGTCCCACACTTATATAATTCAAGGCTAAGGTGATAAGGGTTCGAAATATCCTCATCCAATTGGCTTTGGACAAGTGTAAGCCTTGGAGTTTGCATTATCTTCCCATTTTATTTAAATCGTTAAATAATGAGGTCATCACTGCATCATCATGATGTCATAAATAATTTACTTTATTTAATGTCTAAAAATTATAAGAAAAATACTATGATGTAGGAAATCGTTTTAGATTTCTAATGAATATTTATAATCAAAATTTGGACTTGTGTAACCCCACTTAAAAATTGTTTTAGTAAAACATTTTATGTTTGTGTCATTTTTTACTTTAACATTAAATAAAAGTTATTTATGTCATTTTCTAACTAAAGTGGCTCCATGGGGTCCCCAAGTTGACCCATGGGTTGTCTTGGTCGGCCATGACTCATCCAATAGGAGTAGGACAAGTGTCTTGCTCATCTCATATTATTATAACATTATTTGTACCTTAAACTACACTAATTACCTCTAATCGCGATTAAGAACTTAAAAGTTACTATTCACCAAAAAATTATTTTGATCTCATTGAACCACATTTTACTTCTTAATGACAACCATGTATGTCGGATTTTTTGAAAATCAAATCACAGAAGTGGTAATATTTCATTTAAACGAAAAATCAGTTATTTAACTACCACTTAGTGGTTTCACTATTCATCAAAAATTGAAGTTTTTCAGAATAAGGCCAAAATTTCACCCTAAGCTATAATTGATATTACGAATTCAAAAATGATTTCTATTTTACAAAATTCCAAACATATTAGTTGCATTAATTAATTTTATAATTAATTCCCGCTGTCACAACAAATAGCGTGTTTGTAAGAACAATTTATATCAAAAGATTGGCAATTGTTTATGTCCAATTTCAATGTTAAATTAATTCTAATGACCACCATTGGATAAAATGGTAAAAATATATTCTAATTATACTCTAAAACCCCTCAATAGTATAATTTATCACTATGAATTATTTTTATTAAAAAAGTTGTTTTAAGTATTTTTCACTATTCATAAAAATTTTGAAGTTCTCAGAAAATTACAAAAAATTCAACATAGGCTAATTTCAATATTAGGAATACAAAAATGAAGTCCATTTTGAAATATAAAATTTATATAATTTTAAAAAGTGGTTATTACTATTCATAACGGCTACTTTGATTAGTTGCGGTGTGTTAGAACTCGAACTTGCGTACAATGCAAGCTATTGCATTATTGAAAGAGAGGCGTATCATGGAAGCTCGGGGTGTTACATTCTCCCCTCCTTCAATAAATTGCGTCCTCGCAATTTGAAATTTTTCTTTGAAAATAAAAGGTTGAAAAGAGAAAATACCTTTGAGGAAAACCCACATCGGAAATAAGATTAATAAAATTTAGCCTTAATAAGAGGGAAAATGGAAATAAGAAAGTCACCACCAAATTACGATCTCGATAAGGAGAACATTGGTGGCAATTAAAGACATATAATTGGAGGAAAAACGTAAATATTTGTAGGGAGTGATTGAGGTCATCAATCACAATCAACTGTCAAATTGAGGGCCTCAAAGCCTTCAATCTATGTTGATTTAAAATATCATCAGTTCAACAAGACATAAGGTATTAGGATAACACATTTTTTGTTTTAATATCCCTTTACTAAAGTTTAAGAATTAATTTATTCATTGAATAAGAGATATGTATATATATATTTATGCTTGACAATTAGTGTTTCAACCTTCAACTCATCTTTCACTCAAAAAGATAATAGAACTCAAAAATATTATTATTATCCTAATTGTATAAGGTTCCAAATGTTAACACATACCATTTAGATTAGTAAAATTATATTGTAATAACTAGGGAATTCCTGTAGGCTAGTGGTAGGAAATAAAGGCATGTCGCACTATGATTGTGGGTTCGATTCCTCCAGCTTTGTCCGACGCGACGGGTTATGCCCCACCCTGCAGGTTGTCCTATAGTATCATAATATTCCAAAAATAATCTTCATAAATTTTTTAGCCTTAAACAATACTATCCAAAGTTCAACTTAATCCACTCCAACCTTTATAGTTATTCAAAATACCTCTGTCCAGACATTCTCTAAAAGGACTCTTAATTCCAAAATCAATTTATCAGATTCCCCAAACAAAGAAAAGTTTCTCTTATTGTCACATACTAAAAATATGATTACCTTAATCATATTAAAACCTTACTGAAATCAACAAGTACTGCAGTACAATCCTTATATATATATCACATTATTCTAAAAACCAGAATATAATCCATGAGTCCAAAAGCACCAATACATTAGTTATTCCGCTTCAACTGTAGTCACAACATAAGATTGGCCTTGATCCCTTGGCCTTTTCTGAGGTAAGTTTCCGTGACGCTTAGGACATTCATTTGCATAATGACCCATTTCTCTACAATTGTAGCATTCAACTTTGACAGCCTCTTTCTTTCCCTTGCAATCACGAGCCTGGTGACCCTTTTCTCCACATTTATAACAAACTCCCATTCCTTTTAGGCAAGTACCAGGGTGATTCTTCCCACAATTATCACATAATGGAAAATCCTTCTTTCCCTTTTTCCCTTTATCTGTCTCTTGTTCCACCGTTCTCTTCTTCTCTTGCTTTACTTTGTTGTCATAAGACTTAGAGAATTCCTTTTCTGTCTTGATAGCACACGAGACAATATCTTCGTATGATGAAAAGGATTGTGATACCAAATCTCGACGGAGAAATGGTTTTAACCCATCAAAGAAACGATCAATCTTACTCCTTGGGTTACGTATATAATCGGCAGCATGCCTCGCTAACCTTGTAAAGTTAGCCTCATACTTTGCGACATTCTCATCCTCCTTCTGCCTCAAACTCAGAAATTGCCTTTCCATATCTGCTCGATGGTCACGAGGAACGTATTTTTCTAAGAAAAGATCTTTGAACTCCCTCCATTCCATATTCGATACGTCATCATCTTCCTTTGTGTTTTGAATCAGCGACCACCACTGATTGGAATCTCCAGTGAGGTGGTAAACTGCCATGACAACCTTCTCCCTTTCACTACTCCCCAAGGCATGGAATATTTTCTCTAAGGAATTTATCAATTGCTCAGCTACTATAGGATTTGTACTCCCATTGAAGGTTGGTGGTTGTTGCCTCATGAAACGGTCTAGCATTGATCCTCCACGTTGCGGATCAGGGTGCTCCATACGAGTAAGGTTATTATTCATAACCTGAGTGAGTTGTCCAAGTATGGTAATAAGTTGATCAGCACCAGTTGTATCTCCAGATCCACAATAATTATCTTGGTCAGGAGGGCAATCCCTACACGGAGTTCGTGCATTGATACGGTTTCCATTCCTTCCACTAGGCGCCATTTCTAAACAATGGCATAAACTAGATTAGTTTATGAATCAAAATACATAATTCCATACTTATAAAACACTTAACATAAATTGAACTATTTATGAATATAATCCATAATCATAAAAAGAAATGTTTTCTTTGAGAAAGTATATACTCATAACCCTTCATAGTGGTTTGTAAATAAAATGAGAATTATCCTAAGCATATCCCCCGGGAGTGTCGTAACCAAAAGTGCAGCAAGGCCCGTTGTCGTGCACCAGTTCCCGTTCGAGTCTAGCTCAAAGCGGTGTTTTCGGGTTTTACCCCTAGGTACATCTGTGCCAGAGCCGCCTCTACCGGCTCGTATCCAGACAGGGATGTATTGCTCGGAAAACTCACAAAATCTCTACAATAACAAAATTCTAGGAAGTTCTTCTATACTAATCCTCAAAGTCTATCTTTGGGCTATGTGCTCTAATCAGAGTTTATCTAAATCTAGCTTCCAAGGTTAGTACTAAACTGCCTCTGATACCAACTGTAACGCCCCGACCCCAGCTACCCAGAGTCGGTGCATTACTTCGTAACATTGGCATGATCACAAAAGATCAAGTCTCGAAAGACCGATTAGTTTAATAGCCTTGGAAACACTAGATACATTCGTAAACGTTACATTACATCATAAAGTAAACCAAAACAACAACAACATATTGTCTTCATATCCCCTCAGACTATCCCTGCAGGTCATTCATAATATACTTCTTCAAATCCTGGAAAACATTAAAACATTGAAAGGGGTGAGCTCAGATGCTCAGTAAGGATAACAATATTGCGGAAGCTTTCATAAATAAACATTAACATTTAAGGCAATGTATAACTAAAACAAAAGCCTTTTAAACTTGAACTTCAACATAATATGGCAAAAGTAAAATGAGATAATTCCATTCACTTCTTCACATGGATATTCTACTGGCCGAATAATCACATGCAATATCAATAACCACTTTCATAATGAGGGAATGTATAATGCCGGACATTCTGAAACATTTTGTCAAGGCCTCGACCAAGACATCTAAAATGATTAAGGCCTCGGCCAAAACCATAAATCAAATTGGGAAAGGGCCTCGGCCAATTCCACGTCTAGTTGTCTCATGAGACCTACCGATGCATCGAGGAGCTATAGCGGGCTCCACCCGTCACATATTAAGTCCAATACATTCCTCATATGAATAGGATTAAACATATCATAAACCATAACATAATCGTATCACATAAAACATGCATAAAGGAAACATAACATTTCCACATTTCAATCACAAGATATCAATACAACACATTGATATAATAAAAACGCTTTCAAAACCATTTTCAATACCAAAATAAAAGAATGTTAAAACTTTGTATTTATTTTTCATTAAAAAAGAAAATGATGGCTTGTAGAGGAAGCCGAAACTCAAATAATGGTCACGGCGGCGGAGAAGTCGTTGTCGCCGCATAAGTACGGAAAGAAAAACATTCCCTTTTGTCGTTTAGCAAAACGCTTCATATAAAAAAGATTCCTTTTGAATAAACGTAAAAGTCAAAGGGGTTTATACATCGTATAAAAGAAGGTTGTGTATAAAACCAAATATGCCTCAATGAAAGGAGATTGAGACGAAGTCCTTAAAAAGATCATTTTTAAAATAAAATAGATATATTATGTGTATTCACTATAGGTACACATAAAGAAAGTAAAAATACAAAATAGGACATAATAACATCATGACATAATTTGAAAGTAGGAGATTAACCCAAAGAATGGAAGTTGGGTTATGAAATTCCCTTACCTTGTGTCCGACTTGACTCAACCGTTCTTTAACCTCCTGAATAATAAACTAGAGTTAATATATACCTTATTAAGAACCATTTTCAACTTCATTATCCTTATTATATCACTTATTACAATGATATGAACATTATGTAATTATTTAAGTTAATAACGGTCGTTTTTTCGATCTTTGGTACTTGAGTCAACAATAAGCTTCTTATAATTACAAGTTGTTTATGTGGTGAAATATCCATTATATCCAGAATTATATTCATGATTTATATGTCATATATATCTTATATATCCAGTATATACATTCATTTATAATATTACATAACATTTAGAGGTAAGAAATGAAATGCACCGTTCATGGAGACGGTAAGCCGTACGTACGCATGAACGCTACTTTCATTTCAATTTCATATTTAATGGAACTAAATCATAATGATATAAATGTATAATATAATTCCAGTATAATATAGTGTATAATACCATTTACTCCATCCTTTATACATCCCACATATGGCATTAACGATTCAAATCACTTTGAGGGGGCGGTAGTCCGCACTTCCTAAAATGAAATTATCGCGTTTTACCCATAATGGAAATCATAAAGTAAGACATAAATGAGAAATACAGAAGCATAAGTAAAACATAAACACATTATATATCATATATAAATATAGTGACATCTTAATGGCCACCTTTGAAGGTGTTATATGAGTGTTGAACAATCATCGTTTCGTGAGGCAGAAATTCGCCATCCACAGAAACCGTATGTTCTTTAACCATTAGATGTAGGTGTGTGTAAGTGTAGCTCTAATCCTTCTTATAACAACATCCTAGTATATTGAGGATACTGGTGTTGTTACAAAAGAAATGAATAAAACGAGTTTAGGGGGTTGGAGAAGAAAAATAAAACAAAACAACATTAGAAAAGACATTACCTCAAAATCGGGTAACTCTTTTTGATTTGAGCCAAAGGCTTCCTTGGGAAGAGTTCTGCCCAATGTGAGGCTTCTATGAGTAAGGGAGGAATGTTGGGAGAGTATTTGGGCAGAGTTTGGCCGAGCCAAATGGCTTGAAAGTGTAAATGAGGTGGGAGAGGTGGGGGCCTTTTATAAGTGGAGAGGAGGGGCACTTTTGGAAAGATTGAAATGTTAAATTATTTCACAATGCTTTTAGGATTTTAAAGGTCCCACACTTATATAATTCGAGGCTAAGGTGATAAGGGTTCGAAATATCCTCATCCAATTGGATTTGGACAAGTGTAAGCCTTGGATTTTGCATCATCTTCCCATTTTATTTAAATCGTTAAATAATGAGGTCATCACTGCATCATCATGATGTCATAAATAATTTAATTTATTTAATGTCTAAAAATTATAAGAAAAATACTATGTTGTAGGAAATCTTTTTAGCTTTCTAATGAATATTTATAATCAAAATTTGGACTTGTTTAACCCCATTTAAAAATTGTTTTAGTAAAACATGTTATGTTTGTGTCTTTTTTTACTTTAACATTAAATAAAAGTTATTTATGTCATTTTCTAACTAAAGTGGCTCCATGGGGTCCCCAAGTTGACCCATGGGTTGTCTTGGTCGGCCATGACTCATCCAATAGGAGTAGGACAAGTTTCATGCTCATCTCATATTATTATAACATTATTTGTACCTTAAACTACACTAATTATCTCTAATCGCGATTAAGAACTTAAAAGTTACTATTCACCATAAAATTATTTTGATCTCATTGAACCACATTTTACTTCTTAATGACAACCATGTATGTCGGATTTTTTGAAAATCAAATCACATAAGTGGTAATATTTCATTTAAACGAAAAATCAGTTATTTAACTACCACTTAGTGGTTTCACTATTCATCAAAAATTGAAGTTTTTCAGAATAAGGCCAAAATTTCACCCTAAGCTATAATTGATATTACGAATTCAAAAATGATTTCTATTTTACAAAATTCCAAACATATTAGTTGCATTAATTAATTTTATAATTAATTCCCGTTGTCACAACAAATAGCGTGTTTTTAAGAAACAATTTATATCAAAAGATTGGCAATTGTTTATGTCCAATTTCAATGTTAAATTAATTCTAATGACCACCATTGGATAAAATGGTAAAAATATATTCTAATTATACTCTAAAACCCCTCAATAGTATAATTTATCACTATGAATTATTTTGATTAAAAAAGTTGTTTTAAGTATTTTTCACTATTCATAAAAATTTTGAAGTTCTCAGAAAATTACAAAAAATTCAACACAGGCTAATTTCAATATTAGGAATACAAACATGAAGTCCATTTTGAAATATAAAATTTATATAATTTTAAAAAGTGGTTATTACTATTCATAACGGCTACTTTGATTAGTTGCGGTATGTTAGAACTCGAACTTGCGTACAATGCAAGCTATTGCATTATTGAAAGAGAGGTGTATCATGGAAGCTCGGGGTGTTACAATTTCAGCAACAATGTCAGCACTAACGAAATCAAATGTTTCCTCCCTATACATATCTTTTTTCACAAACAATTGTGTTATAATTTCTGACTTTCATTTTCTTATCCACATGATCTTGAAATGATATTAAATGTGGATATAGAATGGGTGGGGTGAAGGTGCCCTCAGTATATCATTTTGATCTGTTGGTTTATCCTTTTGAGCCGTTATTTTGTTTTAGCTCCTTCATTTTGTCCTTCTATAATAACATTCTTCGGTTTGGCCCTTTTCTAATTAAATGATAATGGTTTTTCATGAAAAATTAATTGTAAATTAATACCTCCTGGTCGACATGTTTTTTACAAGATTCGAACACTGTGCAATGAATGATCCAATATAGTTTTCCACTGTATGAATGTCATAATCGTCATTTGGCATAGGTAGCTCAGCCCTCGGCTCATGAGCTATGTTAATCGACACTTCGACATGACTGGTTGGAAGTGTTCTGAAGTGTAGCATGTCATTCTGCATATTGAACACCATAGCCCTCGCTATAAGGTGATGGTTGGGAGTTTACAGATATAAATCACTTTCATTTATACCATGTAAGATATAATTACGAGAAAGGTATCAGTGTCTATGTGATTCACATTTAACAGAAACAAATATTAGAACATTCATTGCCTCGGTTAAGTCAGGTCTCTGAGGGGAATGGCTCACCTCAATGCTGGTGGGGGGTGGGTTGGGTTGTTCATGTGTTGTTTCTTCTCTTCAAATATCCCCTATCAAAGTTTCTAGTATCTCTCCTTGACATTGGAATTTTTCTTCATGGGTATCTAGTTTATATCTCATCATTTTCATTTCTCTAGTTTTATCCTCCTCTTGTTTTTTTTCTGAAAATATATCTGGGGTGTCACCCCAAAACCCGCACCTCTGACGCAGCCATATTGTTCTAGCTGTTTCAAGGCCGCTGAAAGTATGTCTACATCTGGTGCGGGAGTTGTTGATTCTTATAACTATTTCAAATAGAAAAAATGGTAAAATAACTAATCATCGTTATGTAATTGTGATTTAAAGGAAAAAAAATTATATAATTTAATACTTACACATGTTTCACACTTTTTGTGTGTTTTCATCCAGCAGTTTCCCCTCATTATTAACACGAGCCTCCTTCCATAGCACATTGCATGGGATGAAAGTGGATTGGGATTTTGATTCATCATTATGCATAATAATAGGGAAACATGGTTACAGTGTTGTTTTATGTCACATAAAAGTGTTACAGTATTTTCAAAAAATGTACCAATTGGTTTTCAATTGAAGCGTACCCCAACCTTGCTTTAGGGTAGGTTTACGATGCATTGGCCGCACTTTCGTTATTTTCAGCACTCAGTTGCTATTTCATTAATATAAAACTGTCAATCAAAGTGATGAATACAATAAAGGTTAATCAATGTGTTACTAAACACAATGTACCTGAAAAGTCTGCTCCGCTCGACTGTTGCAAAAGCATCCCACACTCCATGGGATATCAAGTGTCCATAAAGAGGAGGTGGGTGCGACTTGATTTTCCCTTCAGCATCTTTCAGATGATATTTCTTTAAAATGGTGTAAAAGCCTATATGAACCCTTCCTGCCAGTCTTAATACATATTCTTTGTGTGAGACATCTACTATAAATGCACTCTACAAGAGATGATGTAATGATAGCCAATATTTCAGTATTTTATTTTATTTAATTTTTATAAATTAAATAAATGATATTGCAATGTTACCGTAATCTCTTCCCACATTAATTTTTTCAGCCCACTGACTACATGGTGCCACGACTCTATATCAATCGAGACACGTTGTTGAGTGACAATTCCAATGTAGCTAATAAACATGGATTTGTTGGGGTTTACATACTGGCCTCACATATTCCATCCCACCTCTTATTTGATGCCTTTTGCTTTTTACTTAAGGATTTTGGCTTAAAATTTCAAACTACGGTGCACCTGGTTTTGTGTGTTATCAGGGTTTTATTGCCTACTATTTCCTCGGTTTTTGCATCATCATTACCTTCCTCTGGAGTGCTCGCATCAGCACTGGGTCCAGCAACAACACGTTGAGAAACTGGTTGTACCTCAGTAGTGGGACCACCAACAACAGGTTGAGAATCCTATTGTACCTCAGCAGTGGGACCAGCTACAATAGGTTGAGAGATCTGTTGTACCTCAACAATGGGACCTGCTACAAAAGGTTGAGAAACCTGTTGTGTCTCGGTATTGGGTGTATCAGTAGGTGCAATAGTCATTATTAGTAGAAGTGGTTTGAAATTTAATTTAGATTACCTAGAAGCATCAACAAGAAGATAATAACATAATGTAACACAATCTATATTAAAATAAAAAATAACCAGATTATTGAACTCTCTTTTTTTAATGGATGAATGGATTTTACCCCCTATCGACTATTCATATCCCTTCATTGTGGTCTCCTCTAACATAAAATATTTCATCTACATTGGGACCACTGCAAAATGATTATGAAGTCCCAATTAAAGGGTCATCCTCTGTTGAATTTTCATCTGACCCTTCAGTTGTTTTTGTCGATAACAGAACAGTTGCCTAGTTTCGGTTTGCGGGATCGGGAACATAAAATACTTTCACTACCTGTGATTCCATTTTAAATGGTTTTCCTTTCTCCACTTCCTTACTAAAATCATCATTTATGATTCCAAATACATCTATTTTAACAGTACTCCTTTTCTCAACCCACTTGCATGGGAAAATCACAACCTGGAATTCCTTAAAATCCAACTCCCATATTTGTTTGATGATGCCAAAGTATGACATATTTTCATAAATTTGATTTCTGTCCTTAGCACAGGAAACATGCATCGCTTCAGCCAGAAGTGTAACCCCACTATTCTTCAGGGTACTGTCTTTATCCTGTTTATTAGTATAAAATGTATAACCATTAACTACATATGCATTATAAGATAATACATACACACTTGGTCCTCCGGCTAGCCATCGAAGTCAGTCTGAAATTGATTCTGGATTTTCATCTGACTTCTTAAAAATATGGCCCCAAAACCATCCTATAGACTATCTATTATCTGTATCTAATATCCTTTTTTCAGCCCTAGATGGATTCAAATTCCTAATAATTTTCTGTGGGTTTCACCATATGGGTCAACGTTGAAATTGTTATGCAACACATAAAGGTGGGCCTACTCCCGATCTGTAATATTTATTGTAACAACCTGTCTTCCAGAAATTCATTCACCCTCACGCCACCCAGTGTGACAATATTTTATTAGGCCAATGCTTTCCACGCCAGATTGGTATTCAGTATAGAATTCAATGGCTTCCTCAACAATATATTGCTTCGCAATACAACCCTCTGGCCAACATCGATTTTTGACATACCATTTCAAAATATTCATATATCGTTCAATGGGGCACATCCATCTGTAATGTACAAGACCACATAGTTGAATATCTATCACTAAGTGGACCATCAAATGAACCATAAAATCAAAAAATGAGTCTAGGAAGAACAATTCTAATTCACATAATATGACGATAATTTCTGTTTCCATAGTTGGCAATTTCGCCGGGTCTATAACATTTCTGCATATAGATTTGAATAAGAAACAATGTTTTTTAATGTATGGTGGACATTCTTAGGAAAAATGCAACGTAAAGCAATAAGAATGAGATCTTTCATCAAAACATGGCAGTCATGTGATTTCAGACCTTTTAACTTCAAATCGCTCATTGACATGAGGTTCTTAATATTTGACGAATACCCCTCTAGAACCTTTACGTCATTCAAGATGTTGCAAAACTGATATCTATCAGGCCTGGAAAGAGTATAAGTAGTAGGAGGATGAAATGTTCGTTTTTCACACTTCACTGGTGCCAACTCTTCTCATATTCTCATATCAACCATGTCCACCCTATCATTAATCCCATATTTTGTTTTCCCAGGTGTATTTAGAAACGTGCCGATGCCACTATCAAATACATTTTTCTCTACATTCAGTACATCAAGAAAATTTCTACCATATAGACAATTCCTGTATATTAATTTAAGAAAAAACAGATCTTGTTTTCCAACCACTTTTCGTAAGTTTTTTCGAATACTGTTTACCAAAAGTAGTGCCCACATATTAAACTTTCTCAAGAAATTTTCTACCTATTAGTGGAGATGGTGTTGTACATTCTTCTGATCATCCATCGAATGATGTCTTCCAAGATCGGTACTTATGTCATCAGGGTAGAAATCTATGATGTCCTAGAAACACGGTTTTCGATGAATGTTTCAACCTAATTTATTGTGTACCATTTTCGCAAACAGGACACCCTTGAGTTCCTTTAATGCTATATCCTGACAAATTTCCATAATCAGGGAAGTCATTTATCATCCCGTACAACATAACTCTCAAAGTGAAATCCTTCTTTTTGTAAGAATCATACAATGTAACACCAAAATCCCACAATAATTTCAAATCTTTGATCAATGGAGCTAAATAAACATCAATATAATTTCTCGGTTGTTTTGGTCCTGATATATGCATAGATAACACGATGTATTTTCATTTTGTGCCTAACCATGGTGGTAAGTTATAATTTACCAACATAACTGGCCATGCATTGTGACTGTTTCTTTGAAACCCAAAAGGATTCACTCCATCTGTATATAATGCAAGATGAAGGTTTCTCGACTCATTTGCAAATTCTGGATACTCATTATCAATTCTATTCCACTGAGAAGAGTCTGCCAGAGGACATAGTATCCCATCTTTAATTCTTGTATCTTCATGCCATGTCAATTGTCCTGCAGTCTCCTCACTTCTATATAGGTTCCCAAACCTTGGAATGATTGGAAAGTACCATAAAACTTTAGTAGGACTGGATTCATCTTTCTTGTATCAAGAATCACCACACTTTGGATATTATTTAAGTGATTTGATGTCCATGTGAAACAGTATACAATCATTTGGGAAGGCATGTATTCTTTCAGAGATCATACCCATCGATCATAGCATTCATTTGGCGTCGTATGTTCGGATCAGGAGCTCGTTATCTTTTGGGAGGATGTCATTCTGGAGAGAAAGTAGTTCAATAAAACTCACGTCACTCCTCCCATTACCTGATTTCAAATTATATAGCTTCAGTAATGCTGACAGTGCTGTATATTTAGTGCAACAAGCATACAATGGCATTTTTACACAACTTTTTAACTTCTCAAACAATTTTGGGAAATCTCGAAGTTCATCTTCGACGTTCCTTGTCATTTCCTCAATACGATCTTCATCATCATTAACATCTATAATCACATCCTCTATATGGTCATCTTCATTGTTCATACTTGTAATCATATTAGATTATCCATAAAATGCAGTGTTATCCCAACCAATACCTACATTCGTTGTTTCCCCGTGTTTATTCCAACATGTATAACTCTGATCTATTTCGTGACAGATCATGCATTATTCCAACTCCTATGGACTAATTTTTTTTTGAATAACAACTTCTTAAACACAGACAATGTATTTGAGAAGGGTCATATGTATGATATTTTTCAAACGTGATAAACTCTTTGAGCCCTTCTTCATACTCTTTTGTCAACCGATTTGCATTCATCCATTCTTTATTTATATTCATCCTATTTGAAATCCAAAGGATGGGTATATAGGTTAGAAGAGAAGGAATATGACTATAATTTAGATAAAATACTAGATACTTCAAAAATGGTGGGGGTGTGCTCATTAATAGGAAATATAGGGTGGTTCTTGGGATTCATCCATTCTCTTCCTCTCTTCGATCCCCCATGACGAGGGGTGCTTCTTGGGATTTTTTATAGTGAGTTAGTGAGTTCTTCTTTCATACATCCTCCATTACTATTATCCGTTATTTCCATATGATATTGGATGCTTTTAACTAGGATTTGTGTGATGATTTCACAATATCATCTTTAAATCAATTCAGATGATGTAGATTTTGTATGTATTGGCTTGAGGTTATCCTCGTAGGATGAACGCACCATGTTTTGTGTGGTTTAGGTGGTGTTGTGTGTCCTAGTGAGTTTTTAAAAGATTATTCCTAGTTATATTAAGGTGAATAATTAATTATAATTTTCTATAATTAATTATTGGGAATTGTGCCTTGATATTAGGTCTCAATCATTGGTACAAGATTAGATAAGGAATGTACAGTCTTGGATGAGGATGAGTTGATCATGGTGAGGGGGTTACTCCATTTTTTGAGGTAGGTGGACACTATAATTCAAAATCATGTTCCCATTTATGCATTATTGTGCATTCATGCATGAGTATTTTTGTTCCAGTGAAAGGGATAGAAATCAAGATCAACCAAGGTAAATAAATAGGGTGTTTTTTATCCACCAAGAGATATATTGAGGGTTCTATTAAATGTTTGTGATTTTGTGATCATCCAGAGATTATGTCTCCATGGAGGTTAAGATTCTCGTTGTGTTAATGAGTGGATCAGGTTTGGTATAAAATTTGTATAGCCTAGTTAGGGTTTTAAGGCTATTTGAGTAGGTATTAGAGTCATAGGCCTAAAGAAGAGGGATAATATAGTTTTATATATCATGTATGATGGGGAAGACCCTCTTAAGGATATATAAGAGTCATTGTGTGTGTTATGAGTAGGATATTCCATATAGGGATTGGCGAAGTGTGACTTAGAGGATTTCCACCTTATAATTGGATTAAGAGATCTCCAAGGGGACATATGATATGGTACCTAAGGGAGGGTCATGGTAATAGTCTGGGTGACTTATCATAGGGTATCCAAGGCTCTTAATGTGAGTTTCTTAGGATGGTAAATATTTAATTTTAATGATTTTTAATGTGGGAATTTGATGTTGATATAGACTAGAATATCTAGGCCTAGATCATGTATAGAATGTGGGTTGTCACATTAGCATGTAGAGATGAGTGTGTGTTGGTATCAATTAGTAGAGATGGGTTAGGATTTTAGAACCCAGTAGGTTCCCATATAGGTGTAATTATAACGTTGATAGGTTTGGAATAATTATCACGTATAAACAATATGGTTTTAAGGATATTATTATGCATGGCTAAATGGATGGTGAGTTTTATCATTTATGGTCAGACCGACTAAGATATTGGGACTTCATATGACTTTCACATAATTGAAGTATGATCATCCAATGGGATCACCTATTGATGATGTGGTTTAGCTAGTATGAGAGGATTCCTATCTATATACCCTCCTTGGATTACTATTTATATGATTTTTGGCATGAGACAAGATGGATGTCCTTTATTTAAGAGATAAGGTGTTGGTCGGATCCTAATTTGAGTGAGAAGGCATTGGGCAATGGGTATTGGAGTGTTACTTCCATGGGATACACCTATTGATGGTGGATTTTGACTTGTGATAGTTGTTGGATATTGTGATTCCCTCCTTAGATAATTTTTACTATGATAATATGATGTGATATATAGAAATGGGGATCACATAGTATTGGTTTGGAGTAGTTTTGTGAGAGGTTGCCTATAGAGATTCCCTCTTCAAATTGTTTTTTATGTGATGTGATGGTGAGACCCCCCGTAAGTGAGAGTGGAGTAGCTACTATGTCATGGAATTAGAGGATATGTGAATCACACCCAATTTGAGAGTTTTGTGGATCTGCTATTTTATAAGAAAGGATGTGATATTTAAATTGGTATGTGACCGAAACCAGAGAGAGTGGGTAATGGCAAGGAATTGGTAGAAACCCTATTATGGTTTGTTTTTTTCGAAACCAAGGAGAATAATTTCCAGTATAGTTTACAATATAGAACATACTAAACATATGTCTCATCCTATTGGCATGCCTCACCTGTTGACATGAATTCACCAACACAGACGGTTCCAACCCTACCTAGCCTATCTATGGGGTAATATCCAAAATCAAAAAAAGTTACATACTAAGGGACACTAGTCGGAGTGAAATCCTAATCTAGTGTAACAAACATTCAAAAAAAAAATACTCTCTCTATTTAGGTATCTATCACAATGCAATTGTGGGAAGATCTAATAAAGATTAAAATACTAACCAACCACATATACATGTGTCACACACACAATCATCATAGAAAAGAATCACGCCAAATCATAATTAATCTCAATACTGACAATAATGAAAACAAAATTAATTCATGAAAATCCATTTTTACTCACCTTAAGAAGGAGGACCCAGGGGTGGAGGAGGAGGACACGTCGAGAGCGGAGGTAGCTGAGGCAGCAAAGGCAGTGGAGGCTACTCGGAGGCAGTGGAGGCAGCAGAGCTAGCAGAGAAAGCAGAATAGGTGGAGGATGAGGATGAGGAGGAGGAGGAGGAGGAGGTAGAGGAGGAGGAGGAGGATGAGGAGGCCATGGGGGAGGAGGCGTAGGAGGAGGATCCGCGATAGAGGAGGAGTAGGAGGAGTCGTGGTAGAGGAGGAAGAGGAGGAGGAGCCGCCAAAAGAGGAGGAGGAGGAGAAGTAGGCGCCAGAAGAGGAGAACGAGGAGGTGACCGCGACAGAGGAGGAGGAGAAGGAGGCAACAGCGGAGAGGAGATAGCAGTGGAGGGGCAGAGTAGGGCTTCCTCGATTGACAGGGTGCGGGGAGGAGGAGACACGGAAAGAGGAGTATGAGGAGTAAAATTACGCACCGAAGGTGGAAAATTAGGTAGAGGCCTCGGTAGAGGAGGAGGAGAAGGAGGCCACGATGTATAGGAGGTAGCGACGGAGGCGCAGGGTAGGGCTTCTGCAAAAGCTTGATAGGGTGCGGGGAGGAGGAGGACCCGCTGAAACTTATAAATCCCATGGGGACATTTATCAGCGCTAAAATGAAAAGCGCTGCTAAAGCCCCCCATTATCAGCATTTTTTTAGCACTGATAATGGGTGTCTTTATCAGCACTTTTCATTTTAGCGCAGATACATACCAACTTTATCAGGGATTTTGTAGCGCTGATCAATCTATACATTATCAGTACTAATAAAAGAACTGATAAATGTATAAATTTATCAATTTGTTTATATTATTATATTTTTATTTAATATGATATTTATGATATATATATATATATATAATTATAACTCTAAATAAATATATATTTATTTATACATATATAATTATTTGAAAGGTATATTTATATATATATCATTGAAAATATAATAAAACATATTTTTATTTTTAAAAATATAGTGTAATTTTAATTATAAGTGTACATTTTTTAGAACATATATATTATATGGCTAATAAAATGAATTATAAATCAATATCACGTCAACGTGATATATAATTATAATCTATAAATGAACACATTTCATTCACATATATGATCACATAACATATACACACTATATATTCATTGACCCCAATTCATTGGAAAACACACATATATTCGATAATTTTAATTATACATATATATTAAAAATTATTATATATTTATAAATAAAAAAATACATTAAATATAAAAAACAATAATATATATATAATATAATTAATTAATAAATTTATTAAATATAATGAATTAATAAATATTATGAATCTTATAAATCTAATCAATATATTTATTAATAATATTAAAATTATTTAGTTATATATATATATATATTTAGTTATAACATGTGTTTTTTATTTTATGTATACAATAAACATATTCAGCGCTAAGGAAAGAACTGATAAATGTAACCTTTATCAGTGCTATGAAAAGGGCTGATAATGGGATATTTTATGTGATGACAAATGTACCCTTTATCATCGCTAAAAAAAGTGCCGATAAAGGGTACACCATTATCAGTGCTATTTTTAGCGCTGATAAAGGGTAATTTTAGCAGTGCTTTTTTTAGCGCTGGTAAAGTCCTACCCCTTTATCAGCGTGTTTCCATTATCGCTGATAAAGGCAGGCGCATGCCTTTCCCAGTTTTGTGGTAGTGGTTGATTGGGATGTACTATCTTATCTCCAGATCCTACTAAATAAAAAGGGTAATTACTATCATTTTTCATGTGAGTCTATAAACAAGGTGGCAGTCACCACTATGGGACCTATAGAAGCTCTCCCTCAACACGAAGATGGAAGGGTCATGAAATCTTATGTCCCATCCCTCATCATGGTGAAGGCGGGTCGTGATGGAGAACATATCCAAAAAAATCATAGTGTTCCCCTTTCTAATGAGGTTGAATGTAGAACCTGCACCTCTCCACTAACCCGTAGTAAAGGGTGTACTTCTCTTATGTAACATGTAGATCCTCTTTCAGTCTTATATGGTGTGTCCCTCTCCTCATTCCATCGAGGGAGTAGTAGGTCCCTTCATGGAATCTTTATCATGAAGTGGTGGAGGATGCTCCTCATAAAAATATCCCAATTCAATGGGAGATCCAAATCAAATGGAGGTCTCGTGCTCTTCTAATACTCAAGTAAGGGGGAGTACTTCTTCGTAAGTGGAGACTGACACCCTGATCTAATAGGGGAAAACTACTTAGATAATGGAGGACCAGAAATGTAATATAATAGTATAGTATAACATTATTGATTGGGGACCCGCACTATAACCTAGTTGGGGAGTATTACTTAGTGGATATAGGACCCACACCTTGGTATCAATGTGGAGTACCGACTCCGCTTGATCAATCACTCTAGGGGACTGACACCCTGACACGACATGGGAGAACCGACCCCCGGATAGAGGCCCTACTTCAGAACACGGAAGGGGTGTACTTAATCTACTGGAACAACAAATATTAATGTCCCACACCCTATAATGAAAGAGGAGTTCTAACCCCATATATATATGAGCCACACCCTAGTCTAAAAGGAGAGTACATACTCTACCTTCTAATGGGTGTAGATGAACCAAACCCTAAAAGGGTAGGAGAGAAATGTCCAAAATTACAAACATAATGCGGAAATCTATACCACAGTCCATCAAGGGAATAACTCCCCCAGATAAAACATCCTAAAGGTAATGAAAAATCACTCACAATGTGATGACTAACATCTCTACCTACAAAGAGAGGAAAGAGAAACTCGTACCCTGAATATATAGGGGAGTACCATTACCAATGTCTCGGTTCATGAGCTACATTGAACTCTATCATCAGCACAATAAAACAACACAAAAGACTTTAAAATTATGAAACCTCACAATTTTAGACTTTAATAGATTCCTACATTGTGTTATACATGGAAAACCACTTAGTACACACTACTGGAAACCTGGGATTTCCCAACGCTCTTATACCAACAGTTCATCAAAAGCGTTGGTATATGGGCCTTTTACCAACAGTTTCATAAAACCTTTGGTAGAGGAATACATAGGTGATGATTTTCCAACAATTTTATTAAAACCATTGGGAAATAATTCTCTTTACCAACGATTTAGAAAAATCGTTGAGAAAACTAATGTTTTCCCAACACTTTTTAAAAATCGTTTAGAAAAGATACCCAGATTTAGACAAAATCGGGTAGTACTGCCTGCATTAGGCAGTTCACCCCCGATTTCAGAATCCCCTCTCCCCCAATTTGCAGAATCCCCATGCGCGCCCTACTCCATCAAATCAGCTGCTCCCCAACCAGGTTAGAAGTCCAAATCAAAATGTATTCTTTCTCATTTTCCACTTATCTTGCATATTTATCCATTTATGAAGGTAGAAACCCTAAATTTGGTGTAAAAAACTTATCGTTTTTAATTGGGGATTTGTATTTTTTATCAGGGATTAGGTGTATTTGGCATTCCACTTCCTATTGTAGGTGGTTTTAATCAAAAGTTATGATGTTGGAACCATTTATAATACTATTGTTTTATTTAATCTCATTTTCCCTGACATAAAATTAAATTCTATATCACATTTGGTATATATTTTTTTAATTTCCAGTTGAGTTATTTGTGGTTGATGATTGTCCCATGTTAGTTGTTTTCAATGGTTTGGCATGGAAATTGGGAATTTAATGTGACTTTTCCAAATGAGTGTGCCTTGATAATACTCCAAATATTTGTTAAAAATGATCAAAGGGACTTTATTATTTAAAATGTATTTCAAAAGATATTTCATAAATGATTTAATCTTGAAGAATGTGTTTTATTAAATTGAGAATTTTATTAATAAGGCTTGTGTAATGTAATTTGTTATAGTAAACTTGTTATGAGAATATGTATGGTATTTAGTAACACATGAGATAAATGGTGTGTGATAATGTGTTGTGTAAGATATTATATGGTTGGTTCAAGATTATATTTACATTTTGAGCCTACTAAGGAGCTGTTTTAAAGATATTTTTAGATATTTACATTATGTTTATTGGTGAAAACTGGGAGCTGTAGAGGTGGTTCATGATTAAGACATATAATTACTACTAAACATGTGGATAACAAATTCATAGTAGTGAATTATTGAAATGTTTGATGTTTTTAGTCCTTTTTATTTGGAGTTTCTTTTGATGATGATGATTATTATTGATACCAATAATAGGAATTTTTTTAGTTTCTAAATCAGCTGAGACTCCCCCACCATGCACAGTGTATGCAACCTCTACACTTATTTAATCATTCTTTTTACACAACCTATGAAACCTGTAACCTCATTTAATCAGTGAACTCAAGTCATTGATTCAAGCCTTCATTATCACTAGCATGTAAGAAATTTAATTATGTATACCCATCCTCACATGATTTATTACATTAGATAGTGTCCAACATATGGAATATAAGCTTTTTAATTCATCAGTTAACCAGGATCATATATTCCATTTCCCCCAAGATGACTGTACTAATATAAATTCAGGGTCAATTAAATATTTTTCTCACTGTACATTGTATATTAGGTGTCCTTCATGGCCAATACTCAGATTTATGTGGGTGGGGTGCTTTTCACTAGTCATGCTGGCATGTGTAAACATCCATAAAAATGTTAGATAAGTCACAAGTTTAATTCAGTAATGTTGTTATCATTGACATGCATTATTATTAATCTCAAATTTAAAAATAAATGTTTTTGTCTATACTTTATGAAATTAATCCTTTTTACCATCCATGAACAACCTATTAGTGTATAATCCTAAAATTTATTCACCCATGGGGTGCACTTGACTTGGGGAAGTAATTGGGTAATGAAAGGTATGGCGACAAAGGTTCCAATAATGAGTTATTTAACATGAGTGAATGATTTGGGATGCCTATAACACATAATGTGACCTAAGGCATGTGCCTCTTATATACATAATGAAAATGAATATAAATAAATTTTAATTTAAATTTTGAGTACTTTTCCTTTACATTGTTTTAATAGTTCACCACATCGACTAGAAAATTCTTCATTTATCATTTACTTAAATGTATTATCTATTAAAGTTCAATCCTATTGAATTGTTTATGACAAAATGACTTATATAAATTCTTTTTAAATAATGGACATAAATTGGATGTATGAAACCGATCAGATCTCAAGTGATTTTTAAAACAATTTGGAGAGCATTATAGATTTTTCATTTCACAATTATTTAGATAGTTGTCACATACACTGCCTATGTTCCAATTGTGTTGGTATACCTTGGTTGAGCCATGAACAAGTCAACTACCACATAACAAAATATATTTTCCAAGAAAACTACTTAGTGTGGTATCACAATGGGGAGAAAATTAAATCTCAAATTGGCGATGATCGAAATGGAAGGACTGGAATAGAGAATTTGTTAGATGATCGGTTTCTGTTTATTCATCATAGTGAAAAAGAAAATATTTTGACTCAATAAGACTTTGATATGAGGAAATATGATGCATCTAGTAAAAATTATGATATTGATAGGGTGTATGAATCTAATGATGCAGCCACGACTCCAGTATATCGAAAATGCGATAAAATGAAAAAGCTGGAATTTTTAATCTGATTGTTTCATGGGAAAACTAGGTATAGGATTTCTAATAGAGTATTAGATTACATTCTTACCCTGATGAACAATTTACTTCCAGATGATGCAGATATTCCCTCAAATCACTTTTTTTCATGGATGTTAGTTGAGGAACATCGACTTTCAAGAAACAAAATTCATGCTTGCCCGAAAGATTACAGTTTATTCTGGGAGGAAACTGCTGAACGAAATGATTGTATAAAATGTGTAACAACCCGCTTGAAGTCAAAATCTGATGGAACACCATCCCGCGTTCCACAGAAAGTAATGTGGTACTTTCCATTGACCCGAGACTCTAGAATCGGTTTTTGTTTGGTGACATATCAATAAAAAAAAGATGGCATGATACCGAGAGAATGAATACTAATGATGAGTTGGTTCATCTTGCAGATGGATTTTCATGGTAGAGATTTGATGTTAAACATCCTAATTTTTCAGCTGTTGTGCATAGTGTGAGGATGGGTCTTTCACGGGACGGTTTTAATCAGTTTCGGCAGATGCTTACTTCACACAACACATGGTCAGTTTTTATACACATTTACAATCTTCTCCCATTGTTGTGTATGAAAAAACCATTCACTTTAATGAGTATACTCATATCTGGATTTTCTGATCTCGACATTGATATAGATGTATACATGCAACCTTTAATTAAAGAGTTAAAACTTCTTTGTGATGTGGGTGTGCACACATACAATGCATGTTCGAAAGACATATTTCAGATGTGTGCTGCGCTTATGTGGATGATCAATGATTTTACGGCTTATGCAATGATGTTTGGATGGAGCACAACAGTAAAACTGTCATATCTTATTTTTATGAATAATACATGATCCGAAAGACTAAAACATTTTTGTAGTTTCAGTTTTATGGGACATCTACAATTCATACAAATTGATCATCCATATAGAAAGAATCGTCGAAGATTTTATAATACTATAGAGACTGATGATCCACCTCAGTGTTTTTCTGGAACTGATGTGCTTAATGAATTGAAAGATTTAAGTTTTTTATTTGGGAAGGGTCAAATGAAATATGGAAAGAGAAATAATGTTTCCAATGAAACCTATTACAATTGGAGGAAGAGAAGTATCCTTTTTGATTTTCCTTATTGGTCTACCAATTTTTTACGTCATTTATTAGTCTTAATGCATATTGAAAAGAATATATGCGAAATTTGGTTTTCGATTCATCTTAATGTCAAGGGAAAGAAAAAAAATGATTTACGATCTCGGTGTGACTTGGTGGATTGGGGAATCAGACCAGAATTGTATCATGTGCGTATCAGTGAAAATAATTGGCAACTTCCATGTGCTTCTTACTTGATGACACCTACGAAAAAACAATTTCTAGAATTATTAGAGATTATTAGAGTTCCTGATGGCTATTCAAGAAACATATCTAAACGGGTCAACATAAGAGAGTTGAAGCTAAAATCATTGAAGACTCATGATTATCACATTCCTCTACATGAGTTGATTCCAATATAAATCTATCATCTTTTGTCCAATAATGTAAGGGTGACTATTATTCTTTTGTTCTATTTGTTTATAGATCTTTGTGTTAAGAATTTGTCCAAGTCATTCTTGAAAAAAATGTTGTCAGATGCCCCATTAATTTTGTGTGAGTTGGAGAAAATATTTCCTCCATAATTTTTCACATGCATGTTGCATCTGATTATACATATTCCCACTGAAATACTTCTCATAGGACCTCTTTCTTTTATTTGGATTTAACCAACTGAAAGAAATATGTACACATTAAAGTCTTATGTCTGAAACAGGAATCATCCCAAAGGTTCTATCATGAATGGTTACTTGGCTCAAGAATGTATGGATTTCAGCTCAATGAATTTGTCTGATCTTACTACATGAATGAACATACCAATGAGAAATGAATAAGAAATGTATGACCATATTAAACATAGTTTTCCATCACTTCCTCAAACAGGAGGAATTCCTTGATCATATACATTGAAGACATTAAGCCATGAAGAGCGGGAGATGGCACATCGCACAGTTTTGTTCAACTGTGATTTGTTCGAGGACCATATCAGGTTACTAAATTGAATATGTACATTTTAAATATATATATCTATCAAAATATTCATATTTTTTATCTTCAGGGAATATAAAACAATAATAAATTTAATGCATTGTTCTTTATCTTTGAGAAGGAGGGAGGCTTTGCATAGCAGAGAGTTTTCTTCTTGGTTAAAATTGAAGGTAAAGATATTAATGTTTAAAATAATTAAATCAATATTTAATTATGTTTAATAATAATTTATATTTAAGGTATTGAGTTTTTCTGCTGACTTTGTCTCTAAGGAAATAAGAAGTTTGGCTTTTGGTCATAATACCGTGGTTCGTGACTATAAATCAATAGTAATCAGTAGGTACAAATTTATTGTCACCGAATGAGAAAAGTACATGAGAACACAACATGATGGTGTTATGGTTACTTCCACAACAGATTGTTATGCTAGTGCATCAAATAGTAGACCGTGGTTTGAAAATGTAGGTTATTATGGAGTTGTTGAGAAAATAATAATATTGGATTATTACTCTCATGGACGAGTCGCAATGAGGAAATTCCATTTGTTTGATTGAATGACGAGACATGGCACATTTATTGATGATTGTGGATTTCACGTAATTAATATGACTCACACTCTTGCTACCGGAGAACCATATGTGTTGGCATCAAAGGATAAACACGTTTTTTATATCAAAGTCAAACTTTGACATGAATTTGGTGTCATAGTTGAAGTATTTCCAATACATATTTTTTATGATGGTGATGATGGAAATGACACTTTCCCTACTTTCCTTGGAACCAATCCATTTAAATCTTTTTATGACTCAAAAATATCAATTTTCAGAGTTGATTGTAAACCTGAAGTTGTGGTTGAAAATATATATAATCATTCATCCATGTTCTCAATTCTTTTGGTTTACCTCGAGTTGGGTTGTTACAGTTGGTACTATTCAAATTGATTTTGTATTGATCACAAATATGTTTTATCAAACTTTACCATTATGTGAATTTTCAATGTTTATTGTTTGCCATTTTATTTGAATTGAATTTTCTAATTTGGAATTGAACTGTATTCAAACCTAGTCAAACAATATTTCTAACTTGGTGATCATTATAGCTTTTACGATTTATTAAATAAACTCATGCTCTTCTAAAACAATTGATAGCTAAATTACCAATGAATCTCATTATTCCGTCATATATTTAGTTTTTTGGTTTACACATTACTTTTCTTTTTCTAATTAATTACATATTTGTTTTCATAAGCAGTAAATGCAGCCAAATGAAGAGAGACCGAGGAAAAAATGATGGAGAAAAATCGTCGAATGGCGGAGATGGGAGTACCACCATTAGTGCCTTGATTGAGTTCATTATTTCAAATACATATATTTAAAGAATATATAATGTCATGTGATTAATTTTGTTGTACTATTTTTTTAGGATTCACCTATACATCGACAGTTATTCGATGAGGAGCCTATAACTGGTCCTAGTACTCAAGCTGGTGGTACGAGGGGGGTTCGTACTAGAGGTAGACGAGCTACTTCGCATACCTGACTAGACCATGCCCCTCCCACTATCATGTCATCCTTCCCACATTCTGATCTTGGTGTGTCTTTAAGTACACAGAAGATATTTAGGCCTCCCTTGTTTTCACCACCCCTGGCATATTTTGACCCATCTTTTTCATATGCCATGATTATTCACACTCCCAGCCATAATCCAGTCTTACAGCTATCCCATCTTTATTTACATCTACTTATGTCTCTCTAAGCTTGTATATTCCATCATCTTAGACTCATGTTCCACCACAGGGTGTTCCATCAGTTTCTGTGGATCCAGCAGCGCTCAGCGATAACACTAGCACAATTATATTAATATAACCCTAAAAAAAATTTATACCAATATTTATTTTCATTATAACATGTTTTAAAAAAATATTTGGTTTTATTTCATGACAAATACATATACTGATAGAAGGCAGGGGCAGGGGATTACACACATTCATGCGTTGTGGAACCGCCACACCCAGGTAATGGTGGATTACAATGAAGACAACCCAATGGTTGAGAAAATAGGGCAGCAATGTCGGAGTTTATTAGCGATGCTTACCAAATAATTCCACATCATTCCTGTTAGCACGCTATCGTGGAGATAGTTTCCACACATGGTCAATGATAGAGATTGGTCATAGATATGGGTAAAAAATATGTCCTATTTAATTACTTGAATAATTTTTGTATTTATATGGATTAATATTTTGGTGTCAGCTTCGATTTTATTTTCCCGACGGTTAGGGTGCACGACCAGCATCTATAAAGGATTTAGGTGAGATTTGGAGAGACAACAAGCATGAGTTGTATATTTGATGGCGTGCTAGAGTTAGCACTAAGATAGAGGTGGTACCAGTCATGGATGATTGTCCTATATAGAAGTACCGGTAGATGATTACTCAATGGAAGACTACTCAGTTTAAGTTATTAATTACATTTGAGGTATTTAAACACTAACGTTCATGTTTTTCATTAATATTATCTTTTTCATTGTCTTATTTAATTTAGGAATCATCTGGAAAAAATAAAAAAAAGACATTGATTCAAAAAAATACCTCCACACACTGGGACGTACTACGATGACAGATCATGAGAGGAAGCTGGTATGAAAATTTTTATAAGTTATTTTTATGATATAAATTTTCTTTTTGTTCCTCAACTATTTAATCGTTTGCTAACATTTTCATATAAAATTTGTTTTCAAAGTCATTTTAGAGGAAAAAACTGAATATTGAAGGACGTGTACCTCAAGAAAAACTGTTTTGATCCAGTGGACAAAAAAAGGATGGATGTTCTGTCAACGAACTGACTCAGCAGCAGATTGTAAGTTTTAATATGTTGATTTTATATTTTAATATCTATTTTTAACTTAATAATATATTTATATTTCTAATAGGATTTTTTAGAGGTCCTCGATTCCCATGAACTAGAATATTTTGGGATAACTGATCACATACATTAGGTGTTGGGAGACCATCATTCTGGAAGAGTACGCTATCGACCAAGGATTTCCCTGAAGAAGTATTGTTCCTCCTTAGGTACAAGTTGTATTTCCACTGAGCTGTAGAAATTTAGGGCACAGGAATAACAGGCTGACAAAAGGGCTATAGAGACGGCAGAACAGTCTACTAGGGAAAAGAGTGAATTTATGAAATTTATTAAAGTTCTATGTCCAACACTTCCCCCAGAGTCCATCCCTGCTTTTTAATAATATATTTCATCGATTTGTTCTATATATGGTGCACCAAGTGTTAGATCTATTGGTGGTCAAGACGATGTCTAGCTTGGCGATGATGATGGCGAGGAGTTTGATGCAGAAGAGGAGGGAGAGGACGAGGGCGAGGCAGAGGAGGAGGGAGAGGCGGATGGCGAGGGCGATGAGGAGGGCATTGAGGAGGGTAGGGACAATGATGAGGGAAATGATGACCACAAGGACGAGGGTGATGATGATGGTGATGATTGTGATGGTGATGTGGGACAAAGAAATCTGTTACATTTTTGGAATAATATTACAGAGATTTGATGTTTAATCTATACTAGTTGTTGGTTTTATGTAGACCCATAGTATAGTAATGGAGTTGAGTTATATTTATATATTATATATTTTCATGGATATTGATTTCTTTTAGTGCTTTCGGTGTATCATGAGCATGTTTATAGAGTTATGAGTGTTTGGGAACTCCCCAGACAGCCCCCCCGGATAGCCCCCTAAACAACCCCCCAGACAGCCCCCACCCTCCACCTAGGAACACGGACAACACCCCAGAGAGCCCCCAGACATCCCCCCGAATAGCCCCCACCCTCCTTCATGGTCCCCTGACAGCCCCCCATACCCCCCCTGGACAACCCCCCGATATCCCCCCATCCTCCTCCTAGGACTCCAGACAGCCTCCTGGACAGCCCCCGAGACAGCCCCCTCGGACAGCCCCCACCCTCCTCTAGGGACCCCGGACAACCCCCCCCCCCCCCCCGGACACCACCCACCCACCCCCCCCCCCCCCCGACAGCCCCTCGAAAAGCCCCCCCCCCCCACCCTCGTCCATGGTCCCCGGACAGGCTCCCAGACAGGCTCCCGGACAGCCCCCCAACCTCCTCATTGGACCCCAAGACAGCCCCCCACCCTCCTCCTTGATTTCACATGCCTTTTTTTCCCTGATCATGCCATGTTTTTTAGGATTATTCAATTGTTTTTATGTCTTGGTAAGCTTATTAGCTCATGATCATCAAATACATGTGATTATATGCTTTTAATTGAATACAAATCCTTGTTGTACATTATCGATGTTATGTTAATTATGCCATGTTTGATTTGGTTTACTTGTCAATTGTTAGGATAAGACATGGGTTAAATGTTAAGGACTCATGGAAAGACTCATCATGCTCAGGGAATTTAATCTTGACATTCCAAGTTGAATGCTTTGGTTTCTAGGTTAGGGATACTATGTTGGGTTCTATTACTCGTGAGTGATATTGGTTCCTTAAAGATAAACCGAGGACATGTCTGTTTTTCTAGATGGTAATACCATGGCTCAGGTGATACTCAGTCCCCAATGTGAGATCCTTGGAAAGTAAGGCCGTCTAAATCTGAGGTATGGTGTGGCCGACACCAATCAAAGTGACGTGTATGAGTCATCCCCGTCTAAATTTGAGGCGTGGTGTGGTCTGGATTTATAGTGAAATGAACAGCTGGTATATGTAAAATGGACAATACAAATTCGGATTCTGTTTGTACTTTATCACAATGATCCATGGGTCATATGTGACATGTACGAGTGATCCCCTGCTCAATCCGAGTCGTGGTGTGGTCAAGATCACTCTAAGTGTCTCTATTTTGTTTAAAATGAACAATATTTTTAAGTACATACGGAAAACTGACCAAACGGATTATGATTGTGTTGATAAATTCTCCCAATGATTAATGGGTCATATGTGATGTGTAAGAGTCAACCCCACCTCAATCTGAGGTGCGGTGTGGCCAACACCACTCAAAGTGTCTCTCTTTTATTTCAAAAGGACATCATTTTAAGTGAAAAAATCAACTGCCATACGAAAAACAGACCAAACGCATTCGGATTGTGTTGATACTTTAGGAAAATGATCCATGGGACATTTGAGACATGTACGAGTCCACCCCATCTAAATTTGTGGCGTGGTGTGGCTGGTACCATTCTAACTGTGTATCTTTTGTTTAAAATGGACATGATTATAATTGAAAAGAAAAATTGGCATACAGAAAACTGAACAAACGCATTCAGATAATATTGATACTTTATCACAACGATCCATGGGACATATTTCACTTGTAAGAGCCAACTTGGGCTCAATCTGAGTCGCGGTGTGGCCTAGATCACTCTAAGTCTCTCTCTCTTTTTTAAAAAATGGACAAAATTTTAAGTAGATATGAAAAACCGACCAAACACATTATGTTTCTTTTGAAACCTTATGTGAACAATCCATGGGTCATATGTGATGTGTACGAGTCAACCTAACCTAAATCTGAGGGGGGGTGTGGCCGACACCACTCAAAGTGTCTCTCATTTGTTTAAAATGGAAGTCATTTTTAGTGAAAACAACAACTAGCATATAGAAAACCGACCAAACAGATTATGATTGTGCTGATACTTTAGCACAATGATTCATTGGTCATATGTGATGTGTACGAGTCAACATCGCCTCAATCCAAGACGCGGTGTGGAAGGGACTATTCATATTGTCTCTCTTTTGTTTAAAATGGACATCATTTTAAGTGAAAACAAAAATTGACATACGAAAAATAGACCAAATGCATTCGGAATATGTATATGCTTTAGGACAATGATCCACGGGACATATGTGATGTGTACGAGACAACCCAACCTCAATCTGTGGCATGGTGTGGCCGAGATCACTCTAGGTCTCTCTTTTGTTTAAAATGCACAACATTTTAAGTACATGCGGAAAACTAACCAAACGGATTCTGATTATGTTGATACATTAGCACAACGTTCCATGAGTCATATTTGACGTGTAAAAATCAACCCTGCCTCATTATTAGGTGTGGTGTGGCCGACACCACTCAAAGTTTCTCTCTTTTGTTTCAAAAGGACATCATTTTAAGTGAAAATATCAACTGGCATACGGAAAACTGAACAAATGCATTCGGATAGTGTTGATACATTATGAAAATGACACATGGGTCATTTGATACTTGTACGAGTCAACCCCTTCTTAATCTAAGGCGTGGTGTGGCTGGTAACACTATAATTGTGTCTATTTTGTTTAAAATTGACAGGATTATAAGTGAAAAGAATAACTGGCATAGGAAAAACTGACCAAATGCATTAGGAATCTATTGAAACTTCATGAAAATGATCCATGGGTCCTATGTGATGTGTACGAGTTAATAGTGCATTAGTCCTAGTCAAGGTGTGGCCGACACCGCCCAAGGTGTCTCTTTTATGTTTAAATTGGACAACATTTTAAGTACATATGGAAAATAGACCAAACAGATTCTGATTGTGTTGATACATTAGAACAATGATCCAGGGGTAATTTGTGTCATGTACGAGTCAACCCCACCTCAATACGAGGTACGGTGTGGCTGGAACCACTCAATGTGTCTATCGTTTATTTAAAAAGCATTGCTTTTTATGTGAAAACAACAATTGACATACGGAAAACCAACCAAACGCTTTCGGAATATGTTGATACTTTAGGACAATGATCCATGGGTAATTTGTGACATGTACGAGTTAACCTCGCCTCAATCCGAGGCACAATGAGGCCGGTATCACTCCAAGTGTATGTATTTTGTTTAAAATGGACATCATTTCTAGTAAAAACATATGGTATACGAAAAATCGATCAAATTATGTATTGAATTCCGGATTCCACATATAATTGTCATCTAAATTTTAAATTGAAATCTAAATGAATTATGTATGTTTATAATTACGTTATGAATTTTGATTTAATTCTGGATGTGTATAGTTTGATGCTTCATTATATGTTAACTGTGTATGAATTTGTTCTGTCTAGGTATGTGTTAGTTGGTTATTGCATGTACAGTAATTGTATATGTATGTGTTAGTTGATTATTGAAGTTACAATAATTGGAAATGAGAGGGAATTTAAAAGGAGAGGGAATGGAAACCCTACTCTATGCCTACTGTGAAAATTGCAGGCTACTGTGTAATTTTCACAGTAAAGGCTCTGCTAACAGTTTCAAACCATTGGCATAGGATTCTCATTATTTTTTATCAATGATTCTCTATGAACAGTTGGTAAAAAAAACCTTTCGCAGTAGTTTAGAAATCGTTGGGAAAGAAGTCATATATTTGGTTGTTCCAACAGTTCAAGCCAAACCATTGGGAAAAACTATCCCAACGGTTGTGCCAAACCTTTGGGATAGGTTCATTAATATAACCTATCCCAATAATTATTTGGAAACCATTGGGAAAAGCTATCCCAACGGCTTACATACCAATGGTTTTCAGAACCGTTGGTATAAGCTATACCAATGGTTCTTCAGGCTTTCCCAACAGTTCAGAACCGTTGGGAAATTTTCCATTTCCAGTAGTGATAGACTACTCACAATCCATAATTTCAGTCCACGAGAAGAAGATACAGAAGGCTGAAGGTTTCATAAGGATCTTCTAGGAATACACAACATTCCACAAGGAACACACTATGTGTGAGGCTTCCTAAAAACCATTACATAAATCTTATCTATATAGTTTTCCAACCCATGTAGGGGTGAACATCTGGTAAATGTGGTACACACCATGTACCTCTTTACTCAACCCCAAGTTGTGTTCCTATTATACAAGAACCATTAAACCATATCTCTTATATTCCATGTATCCCATACTATATGGCATGGTCGGGATAAATGGCCATGTAACCATGAAGTTTTCTCATGTATGTCTATCATACCCCATTTCCACGTTCCTTAGCCATGTGTTAGTGCACAATGATGTTGTTTCACAAGGCTGACACAAGCCATTCCCGAAGATTACAAGGTTTAGGGTACTACATGATGTGTAACCCCTATACATGGTGTGTAATCCCAAACGTTTATCTTCCCCAAATAGGAATATGTAGAAGTAATGTTTCACTAAATTATATTTATTATAAATGGTTATTCTTGTAAGGAATGACCTTGAAGAGCTTATATTTTCCATAGATTACCATGAAATCTACAGATCATCCAGGAATGGATCTTTGTCAATTGTATTTGGGCTCTAGAACCTTAAAACAATGCATAATCACGACGATAAAGAAAAAAACTCAAATTCCCAAACATAGTTGAAAAAAAATACAAAATGTTGAATGACAATCAGTGTCTCGATCAAGCTAATCCTTGATCTGATGACTATCTATGCAAGAAAAAATAATCATCAACATCATACATCCTCAATTTAGTTTCAATTCATTCATTTCCCAATGGATGAGAGGGGGAGCAGGGGAGGAGGGCTCTCGTTTTGTGATTCATCCACCTAGTGAGAGAAGGAAGGGGTATATTATGTTTAGTATATATGTTTAATTAAACATACATTTAATCATCTAATTCACCACGCATCACCCCAGTAACACACATCCTTCTTAAAATCTCGGTGTGGATGACCTGAGGTCACACCTAGGGTAAACTCAATTATCCAGACTCCAACACTATCTCAGAAACCCGACCTGATACACTTAATGGTATTTATTAATGTTTCAAGAGAAAATGTTCATGTGTGAGAAAATATTTTTAATTGTTTTAATATTGTCACACTAAGGATCCATTGGCTCTAGATTGTCCTTCCGACTCAGTTATTGTCTCTAGAAATATTAGCCAAAATATTGTGATGTACTTTTTTCCAAAAAACCTTGTTACTACAATGAATCTCAATAATGAAAAGGGAAACCTCAATGTGTAATCGATTAAAAATTAATAATAAAAACATAGATTCCTACCAAAATTAGGATACATTGGATGTCCATTCATGATTCTATCAAAGACACCCAGGTCCCCATATCACCCATATATGTCATGTATCATGATGTTAAACTACATGTGTTCAATGAGAAGAATGGATTTTTATTTATTTCATTACCAAGATACATAAGATGCATCGTAATGGCTTAATACCCTCCTTAGAATATTGACACCCTCCTTCCATGAATGCATATTCTAAATCACATTGTTATTTTATTTCATTACTTAAGAAAGAAAAAATTATTGAAAAAATAATGGAGAATCTATGACACATAAAAATGGATCAAAAAAAGAGATTGAACCCTTTAACATATAAAATAGAATGAACAGAAATCATTATTTTGTGGAAATAGGTTCCGCATTAGGATTATGAAGATATTTTCAAACATATCGAAAATATATAATATAGTTCAATAGAAGAAAATAATTCCCCCAAAATAGTGCAATGTGACAAAACACCCATAATCTAGTCCAGTGGGAGTCCCCAAGAGTTACTTGGATAGAAATCTGAGATGAATTATAGCTTTGGGAATGGAGGTTTGAATGTTCCTAATGATGAGGGAACTGTTGGTTGTTTGTGGGAAAGAGAAAAAATATGGAAAACTCGATGCATACAATTGAGTGAAACCATAGAACTGATCATACAATCAAGGCATTGAGTGAAACCCATTCAATGTTCTAAATATCGATGAAAGTACATTACAAAAGTGTTTACTGTAATTATATACGATTGTAAAATAATAATAAATTACAATGATAAGAAACATTTTATATTTAAAAAAAACATTTATTATAGAGAATAATTATTTTATACCTATCTTATAATATTATTTATATAGAAATAAAGAAACTTTCAAATTTATATTATATTTCACTTAAATATTATAAAAGTGAAAATCAATGTTACATTGAAAACATAAACTTTATACGTTTGGATGATTATGGAAAATTTATAATCATAATATAAAATCAATAATTTTTTTACAAAATATATTTCATTTTAAAAAAAAATTTAACACTAATTAAAAATGTTTACTATTATAGTGATAAAAAATTACTATTGTTGTAACTCGTATTGATCAAAAATTAATGAGACCAATTTAAATTAAAATTTATTATTGATTCCAAATATGGAATTAATGTTTTATGATTCAATTTATAGAATTGGAAAACTATAATTACAAATTATAAACACAAAATGCAGTGAAAAATAGTTCTTTAGGAAAAATGTATTCTTTCGTAAAAAACATCTTTATATAAAATTGAAGAATAAAAATCATTCCAAATACCATAATTGAACTTTTAAAAACAAATGTAACTATTTAATTTATATAACTATTACAAAAAAATAATATAAATTCTTAAATATATGAACGAAATATATTATTTCGAATAAAAATCAATATTTTTCAAAACTTTATTAAAAATGAATCTTTCCCAAAAAAAATTATAAATTAATCCTAATATATTTTTGATTATTAAATTAAATAAATTAGTTCAGATAGTAAAATTAAAATAATTTAAATTCAAAATATATATTTTATTCAATATCATATATTCCCATAGACTGTTATCTTTTTAGAATAAGTATTTTTATGTTTATCAAAATAACTACATAATATTATTTTCATAAATATAACTATCAAAAATGTAGTTAATGAATATTAAAAATAACTGAAAATAATTTATTATAAAATTACCTAGTTTATTACAATAACATATTGTATAATAAATTTAAATATATTATAATTGAATGAAGATACATATTTAGGAATATTATATCTTATATTGTCATCTTATTTCATTTCTATATCCATTTATTAAAATCTTCAATTAATTTCATCATTTCAGGTGTTATGTCTTTCAATATACATGTACATTTTTTATCTTATGTTATATTCCATTCCATATTATTAGAGTTATTATATATATTGACTAATAATATATGTATAAATAGAATATATATTCATTATTTAAATATGTACAACAATTAGTTTAAATTGGTGATGATAAATGAATGAAATTACATATTGGTGACACTAATATGTACATACACACAATTGATGATTCAACTTTTTAATGGATAGAATAAAAAATGGTAATGAATAATTCGATTTTAAATAATAATAATTATACCAAAAGTTACATATATCATTATTAAATCAATCATTGATACCATCCATGTAAAGTTAAAATTGAAAAAAAAGTAACGTCTCTTTATAGAGGTGGTTTTCTACCCATACTTCAGTGTTTGGTTATAATTTACCAATACCTTATATGGAAATAAATAAGATAGATATTACAATTAAAAAAGGAAAATTATTTAATAAATATAATATATAATCATTAACCTCATCATAATTAATCTCTAAATATGACGGTTATTGAAATGTAATTGTATCTCTATGTGTATGTGGTAATCCACACGTATGATCGAACGATGCTTCATTATCCTATTGTATTGAGAAAAATTTATAAATGTATATTATATAATCATAATAAAATATAACTATATTAATGAAACTATATTATAAATTTATTTATGGAAACATCAATTTTTGATAAGAATTAAGAAGAAATAAAATTGAAAGATCTCAATTAAGAGTTGTAAATGTTTTTTAAGCGGCAATGTTGGTTTTTAACTTTATTCCTTGATTGATTTTTAATAATATAAGAAATGAATATAAATTATAAATATATGTATTCTAATAATTTTATTGACTAGGTTGTGGCTGATATAGATGATGCGAATTTTTCAAACAAGGGATAATGATAAGTTTCCTTTTTATAAGTGAGGGGAGGGACAAACATTGATTCTCTTAAATGTTTTGAATTATATATGGTATAATTAATTTTAATGTGGCTCAAAATAGATAGGAATTATATATTTATATTATTTAATATCTAAATAATTTTTTCTAATAATAATTATATTACTGTAGTTTTTAATCTTTCACTTTTCATTTATCTTAATCAACCATGTGAAATCATTTTTCCCACAACCGTGGTAATGAAATTTTATAATTTGTAACATTCACTATTAAAAATATATAAGGTGAACCTATTAGATTTTATTCACTACAATTATAAAAAAATGAACACATTTTGTCAGATTCAATTACTTTATGTGTTAAAACATAAATTTAAAAAACCACACAACACACTACAAAATAGAATTCTCAAAACATGGATTTCAATGAATGTAAAAAATATAAATATATTCTATTAAATGTGGAAACCATAAAATTAATAATAAAATATAATATTAAATATAAAATATATATATATATATATATATAATTAAAACCATTAATAAATAGATGTTATTTGTCATTATTATCACAAAATAATAGTACATGTATAAAAATAGTTTTAATGAATGTGTGTTTTCATCCAAAAAAGAGACTCAAACTAAAATAAATTATAATTAATATTGTTATGTAATTAATATAATTGTTTTTAATCATGGGATTCAAATATTACATTAAAATTAAATTAAAATATAAATGGTATTTTTTATTGAAAATAAATAAATTTTATTAAATAGAATTTTTTTTCACAAATCACTAAAAATTAAATCATTGTATGAAAAACCTAAAAAATAACCCTAAATTAATATTGACCTAATTATTTAATAAATATTTCCTTTACTCAAATAAAATTTAAATTTATTTAATATTTTTAAAATAATATCAGTGTGAGTAAATTGAAATTAAAAAATTTCCAATTGTTTTTTATGAAGGAAATAATTATAATGAAACCAAAGTACTAATTTAGTTTAATTTAATAAAAAAGATTTATTATTAAAATACCTGATACATATTTTTTTATAATGTAGTTACTACTATTAATATATCCCAATTGTACTACAATGTTATAGTGGTTGGGTATACTGTGTTTATATAAACTCAGGGTTGTGTGTAAACAATGTTTCTATAAACATGGATTTTATGAAATGAAAAATATATTATAAAATATTGTGGTGGTTAAAATCTTAAATCCAACCACTATAAAATTCCAACATTTTTCGACCACTAAATTGAATTCAATCAATTTCTCAAAAATATTTCGGTATATTGACTCTCGTTAATGGTGTTATGTAATTGTACCATCCTATAAAATTGTTATAATATCATGAATATATATTTTTTATATATTTATCTTAAATATCCATACATGGTGGTAAATGAAAAAATAATTGCATCACATTAATGAGGTTTTAGTCCACATGTATGCTTTATCGTCCCTATAATTTTTATATGGATAATTTTATAAGAAGATAAATTATATATAATATTTTTAGATTCATAAATAAATACAAAATAACATTTATTTTCATTAAATATATATTAATAACCATCCATGTGAAATTTTGATGAATATAGAGGTACACTGCAAGGTGATGATGGAAGTCCATACCAACAGAGCAATAATGTTTCCATTTTCCATAGGATTTATAAGAGATATAAATACATGTTAAATTATCAAAAAAAATTATCATAATCTGGAATATAAGGATTTCATTGTGTAAATATTGTTATTTACATTTTTATGGAGTCTTAAGAATAAATTAAAGGTAAATATCTCATTATGAAAATATACCTGGTCATTTGGTAACCTTATTCTGTTAACACGTTATGTCATATTGATGTTGTTTTATAGTGATAAAATGACCTCTAATAAATGGTTTGGGATGTTGGGGTGTAATTTTGTATTTATTTTTGTAATATCTTTATCTTATTAAGGGTGTAGAATATATTTTAAAATGTTACCCTTTGTAAGTTAAGTGGGTGAAAATCTTGTAAATATTAATATTGATAAATAATAATAAATCCAATAATATGTGAATGTGGATCAAAATTTATTCACTCAAAAAATTATGATTAGATAAGATCAATATAAATTTAATCAAAAAATTTTAGATACTTTCTTCAAAAAATATAATATTTATATCTTTGGTTTGACCCCATAATTAAAATTTATAAAGATAACTATAGTGGTGAGTTTTTATAATGAGTAGTATTACATTTGAAAATAATTGTTTGAAATCAATAAAAAATAAAAATTAAATTTATTATTAATATGGAATACTTTTTTATATTTTTAATAAAAAAAATGGAAGATATTTCTTTTAATATATGATTACAAATAAGCTATAAATTGTTTAAAAAAATGGTAGTTTCACTCCTAAAAGTGAATTTATACAAGTATAATTTCTAATACTGAAACCCATGTATTTATATGGATAAGGTAAAATAGTAGGATTCTTAATTAAATTAATAAAACTAAAACTAAATTTTTCCTTGTGATAACATGATTTAAAGAGATGAACAAAAAAAGATATTAAAAAAACCAAAAAACAATTTCCAAAAAGTCAAACATATACTTTTATGTGATAAATTATATTATTAAATTAAATATACTATAAAATAAATGCATATTTACGATATTAACATATTTTATATACATTAATGTACTTAAAAGATAATTATATTATAAAAAAAGCTCAATTATTTTGAAACTGACATTATCATTATTCAACAAAATAATATATTACTGAACTATATGAAAAATTAATCCTAAACAAATTTTGAAATTCTAAATTCTAAAAATTCACTGATTTACGATTTTTTAATAATATATTTAGTGAATTTAAGATTTAATAAAATTATTAAATATATATATATATATATATATATATTTTAGGGTTTTCTTATAATAAAAAATAATTTATTATAATATAATCTCATTATTAATTTATTCATCATCATAAATTTCATCCCCAAAATTTAACGAATTCATCGTATTAATTGTTTTTATTTTTTTAATCATATCATCATTTTGTTTCCACAATACCTATTTCATTTTATTATTTTTCCGTATTTCCATTATTAATCATGTTTCTTGATATTGAAACACTTATTATATGGTGTCAATAACATAGATAGTCTATTTAAAATAAGATAAACCATGAAAACATTAATTTTCTATAGTTGAATACACATGTTTGGTATGGTACAATGTTAGTCCTTTATATATGAATAAACACTGATAGGGGTGGATAAATTGATGAATATTAGTTTGGACCATTTATTAATCATATTAGATCAAACTATGAAACAAATAAATAAGTCCATTTATTTATATAAGGAGTAAATAATGTTTTATATTACCCAAACATTTTTTAATGGTTCACCCACTCCATTATATATGAAAATAGAAATCATGGAATTGTGTTTGTGAAATTATAAAAATAAAACCACACCAGTTCAATGATGTGCAATCTATGAGAGGTCTCACTAACCATCATGGTTCACTGTCCGGAACATTAGGAAATCTCATTCCACTCCCACACTATTGAAAATAATGATAATAATGATAAAACCAACATATTTATCCAACATTTATAGAACAATTAACCATTGACCATGTTTCTTCTTTGAGTTAATTGATATTAGAATTCATCAAGATATTTGAACTAAACGATAACCATTTTCTACAACTTCTCCTTTCCAAAATATTTTTGTAATTCCAACTTACATTATAAATATATCTACAATACCTATTTTTTATTTCCCCATTTAATATCAATTCTCTATCTGTAGGACTTAATCTAGATCCACTTCTCAGATTTCTTCTAAAATGACCATCCTTTCTGTGTCATGAATGAATGATCTAATGGAATTTGATCAAAAAACCGTAAATCAGTTATTTATTAATGGTTAATACTTCCATAAACCAATGTTTCCACAACTGCATTTTTCATATATATAGAATAATACATCAAAATAGGTTCCTCTATAGATTGGTGAAAAAATAATGATTTTTTTATAAATTATACAATATGTAACATATAATTACAATATTTCAGGTAATTCCATTCTCATTACACGATTTCCCAGTTAAATTAGGGTATATTGTGACTCCAAAGGATGAGGAAAATTTTATGTGGAAAATTACCTCATGTTCAGGGGTGTATTTATATTTGAATTAATATAACAAATGTATCAACAAGTAATTAATCACAAGGATTCTTCCTTACATAGGTGAACACCTAAGGTCGGTTGGTATTTATTGTATGAATATAGTAATTTTATTTTCTATAGGGAATTTACACAATGTGTACGGAGTACCTTATGTGTAATTTCCACCCATCTCATGTAGGGAGATATGTACATTGTGTGAAATATTACATATCGTATAACCATTACACAATGTGTAATGCTAAAAATATTTTATTTAAAATAAGATGGTTATAATTGTTTCATTTTATGTGTTCCTCATTGATTAAACATTGTTTAAGGGTATTACTCCCTCGGTATGTGTACCAAACAAGGATTCTAGGGACTCATAAAAGTGATGTGTTTATTCATTAAAATTTTATCCTTATTCCCTTAATGAGTTATTTTCATGACCTCCAAACCTTACAGGTCTTTCCACTCTGTGATTGATCATTATAATTGTCATGGTGAATTTCTCCAAGTGAGTAAACATTTCTATTTCAATGTTTTCTTTAATCATGTTACCTTTGTTTGATTAAATTATCAAATCCATTGTTCAAAGGTGATTATCCACTTGTTTCATTTCATGATTAGTTGTGTGAAGTTGTTAAAGGGGACAATTACATGTTTGTTATTGAATGGTGGTTTTGTATAAATGAGGTATTTTTTATTTCATCTTATCTTCCACCCCTTTTGTCAAATTGAATCGATTTTGAGAAGTTTTAATTAATTATATGAACTACATTGTTATTTTTGTGTTTATTATTTTTGTGGATTTTCTTATTGGAATGTGTGACTTGAGTTTGATGTAGGTGGATCTATATCTGTCATGTGTTATGAAACTTCATTCCACCAGTTTTTTAAATTTTTCTTATATATGAAATGTTATTATTGAGATGTTTTATTTTAGGGTAAGGAAACCAGATTTTTATAATGAAATTATTTCATGTGTTTTGTAAAAATGAAAAAGAGTATTTCATAGAATTTTGAAACTGTTTTATAAAATGGATTTTAATGAAAGAAATAATGAAATGGCATGAATATGTTTTTTAGTGAAATGGTTTTAGGAAATGTTTTGGAATATACAGAACAAGAAATTAATTTGGTTTATCATAAGATGGTGTAGTAATTGGCCTCATCCACATTAGGGGGTTCCCCCATAGTGATTTTATATACTCTATAGAATTATTATTCTTGGTAATAATTAGTCTTGTTTGGGGGGTTCAATTTATGGGATTTTCATATGGTCTTTTGAATCATGGAATATTTATACGAGAATGATGCATGAATGATTCTTTAGGGTTACGATTGACTGTCTTAGTTATCCTTACATTATGTGATCCATGGCATGATGTTACCTATGCATCATCTTGTATTTTTTACAAAATTTACTTAGATTGAAATAATATAACATGCGATTGATGCAATAGTTTGGTTCAACATATCTTCTTTGATATACATATATTAAATTTATTTAAACTGGTTTGAGTGATTTATTCTGAAATATCTAAAAATGAACAGTTAAATTGGTTTAAAAATACTTTGATGCCAATATTGTAAAACTAATTCACAACTTGATTTGTTTAAATTGGAGCATACATGAATTATTTTTTTAGAAACATAATATATAACACTTCTGTGAGACCCTACTGATGTATTTATCTTACACGCTTCATACCCCTTGGATACTTCGTAAACTTGTAATGTAATTTGATGTGAGGAAAGTCGTTATACAATAGTGTGGTGTTGAGGATTTATATCACTGTGTTTTGGGTTATTGGATAAAGAAATAGGGAGAGTTTAGTCATGCTATCAAATGGAGTCTACTGGAGTAGTTATTTTTTTACCATCATTTGTTCTTGGAATTCCCTATTGTTGATTGTTAGGAAACCTTCTCATTTTTACACTTTTTTGTTTTCTATCAATTATTAGATATATTTATTCATATTGTATTCCATGTTTTACTTCTATACATGTATATATATGTTATGTTGTATGATTCGTGTTGGGTGAAATCATTGCCTCAAAATTTTCTTGTTTCCCGGGCGCCAGATGACAACACATTGGGACTGGGAATTCCCATTGGGTAAGTGAAAACATAGGATTGATAACATTTTTTAATGGAATACATGATAGGTTTTTACACTAATAACCTTTCCCCTCAATCCTACTATATTTTTTTTCCACAAATACTTTTTATCTTATCTATGACCTAAGAAACTTTAATAGAGGGACTTTCTATGGATCGTATGAGAATTCTCACAACACTATAAATAGAAACATGAATGATAAAGAAATCATGCATCCCATATATGAGTACCCATAAAACCAAACCTTAATCCACACCCATATGTGACTTATCCTGATTCATATGTGAATTCCATATTTTCCAATACATTCCCTATTTCCCTTCTAGAAATGAACAACCGAAACATAAAAATGCCATTATAATATTGCACATTGATGTAGGTTTTATCCTCTAATTATGTTGTAAATAACTCCATGTCAACCTAATTTAATTGACCTAAACATTTTTTATGTTGTGGATATAACAATTCCTCACCAATTGAACAAAAAAAATCAATGATTATTTTTTCAAAAAACTATGTATTCTATGGAAACTTCATCAATAATAAATTTCAAAGTATGAAACCCAAAAATTCATAAAATTGTATTTTCTATAAAAACCTCACTCGTTAATTTTTTTAATTTCAAAATTTGATAACATTAATTATGTATATAATAAAACATAATTTAAATTTTAAAAAATCAGAGTAATTCTTCTATGATTTAATAATAACCAAATCTAAGCCCATGTGAGAAATTCTCAGCAATGGGAAAAAAATAGAATTTCCAAATTATCATAAGACTATACATTGTATTAACTATTTTCAACTATAATATACAACTGATAATGTATTCTCCCCCTGATTTAATATCTTACTATATTTCTACCCCATTTAATTCAATTTTCTCCACATGAAGATCGATGTCTCGTTTTGTCAATAAATCCAATTATATAACTTCGCTTAATGGTTACATCTGAGGTTTATAAATATTACAATGGAATGTAATAATGTGTCATACAATTTAATTGATAGATATGTCATAGGATAGTTGGGGGTTCTTTATGGTCCATCATGGTATATGGATTCAGTTATACTCCTTGAGTCAACTGATGCATTTCAAATACATCCATGTGTGTGATAATTTTCAAAATACCCACATTATTCTCTTAAATTCCCACATACTCTAAATTCCCAAACTATTTCAGAACCCTTTATTCTATGTAATGATACTTAATCATGATGTTTATTATCATTTAATGATGTAAGGTAATTTTTTTATATTTTTTATATCACTCTAGTTTTCACACATGATCATTATCTGAGATCCATCGTCAATTCTATCATCTTCAAGAAGTTAATTAATCCAAATCAATTGTGGGGATTATAGAGTGTCCCAAATATAATAAGGCCCAAATATTCATAATGATATATATACCTATTTCACATAAAACCAAGATATGATTTAATTCCCAATATACAAAAAACAACACGATAGGTTGATTTTCAATCACCAACTAAACCATACTAATCTCTATATGAAAACACCAATAATTATTGTTACGAGTTTCTTCAATAAATTGTATTATATTCTACCATTTGGTTGACATAAAAAAGTATCCAAGATATATATTCTATGATACCTTATATTAGAAAACATTGTTATATTGGTTATTGATAATGTTTAAAACACAATGATTAGTCAAATGGAATTTCATGATAGAAAACTGCAAATCAATTTTCAATAATGTGTTTCATAAACCATATTGCCTTCTTATTCTAAAATTAATTTTCTTATTTCTCATAAATAGATTCCAATAGTATTGATTTATCCATATGATATATTTTGGTCAAATACTTGAAATATTTAGATTTAGTTATAAATATATCATCCCACAATTGAATCACCAATAAGCCATGAATAAGGGTAATTCACCAATAAGTGACATCTTACATTTTTACCTCATGAGACTTGTATAAATCATGAATTTGATTTCATCCAAGAATATAAAATAAAATATAATCCATATACACAAGAAACATAATTTTAAGATCAATTATATTATTGATATATTGGTTTTTACCAACCCGCCGATTTTGAAATCCACGTTTCATTGTATATTTGTCCAACATTGAGCACTAAGATCTTGGACCCTGATTTTTCCAATACAATGACTTCTTCAACCAAGATATGTTATTTTAAACCATATTAATACTAAATCCAATTCAATTATTGATTTTGATTTCATCATCAAGTATCTCCTCTCATAAAGTCGAATTTCCTCTTTTTTTAAATACTCATACCCCTTTCTCTAATGTCATTTCAAAGAATAATATTATTGTCTCTAGTTTCCTCCCATTGAGAATATTACATCAACATCAATTCCATAAATTACATAGTACCCTATTCATAGTATTTATTCAATGTTCCTCAAATATTATAATTCTTTTTTTAATTCATTTCTAAAAGTATATTTTTTCCAAATGAAATTATTTTTGTGTTGCTTCAAGACAATATGACATGTATTATTCCATCCAATTTAGTGAATATATTCATGGATATGTTCCAAAAAAAATTAAACCATAAAAAATTATTTAAATTATTATTTCCACAAATGAAAATAGAGAAAAATATTATTGTTCTTTAATCCTTCTTTTTTGTATGTGAGATAATCGGTCTTTAACCGTTTATTTTTTGTGATTTAAAATTTTCAAAATCATCTACATTAACATGAAAATTCATGATTGTTTTCAACATGAGATACACACAGTTCTTTATCAATTTTATTCTAAAAATTGCATATTTTTTACCTAAAAAATATTCAGAAAAATTTGAAATCATTTCAATTATCAATTGTACATAATCATTTTCACTAAAATAACATTATACATTCAATATATTTATCTTGATTTTTATTAAATAACCAATATGATTTTCTCTCTGATAAATATCTAAGAAACATATATTCATCACTATGATTCTCATAATTTGTGTAAATTTATTTTTTTAGAAGAAAATACTTATATGAAATAAAATAAAACTATTTAATTGTATGAATCTCTCTATACGAGACTTCATAAGTAATTATTTTTTTATTTGGACATAATATGGATCTATTATAGATGTATACCACTTATTTCACTACCTATTCCCTAATTAATATCTAGTAAATCTTTATCAATAAGTAAAGTCAAATCCTTCTTATGGATGTCATGAATACTTCTTTAAACTACTCTATTCTAATGTGGAGTTCTAAAAAAAATACAACTAGTTCTAAATTCCATCCTCATAAATGTATTATTCCATGTTGGATTCATTAAATTACCTGTTATTATCGATGATATTACTTTACACCAAGAATAATTTCCTCATAATTCATTCCCTTATAATAAAATAAAACAACGTGTATTTTTTAGTTATTTCTGTAATCCATTATAATGTTATGAAATAATCAATAAGAAAAGAATAATACATTTTACTTACCATTGTTTATAGTTTTATTTCCAAAAAGAATGCACACAAACGAGGTTAATATATATTGACAAAATCTTCATCTATTATTTGTAATTATTTCAAACCATCATACACTTTTAAAAATAACTAATGATTGAGAATGATCATATATAATATTTGGGATGTCTTGAACTACTATATATTTCATTATATTTTGAAAGGATGATTTGTTTTAGTGGAAAATTTGTATCTTCTACAATATAGTTTCGTCTTATATAGACATCATACACCACAAAAGGTAATAATTTTCTTTTTATACAATGAATCGTGGATTACCGAACCATATCCTTCTCTAAATGTCCACACATCTATTTTGGGAAAGAAAAAAAATTAAGAAATCGCAAAAAAACCTAACATTTATAAACTTATGATTGTTTCCACCATCCAAGAAAATATATTTTCACATGATATATTTCCCATGAAATTTAGATTTCACTTATACAATATTGAACATAATTGTTATAAATTTTTACAATATAATCATTATAATATTTTATTCCCATGATATGGTCTTAATTTATAGTCATGTGAGATGTACATCCACTATAAAAAATCACTAATAAGATTTTATTTTGTTTCTATTAGATAATTATTAACATCATTAAAAATACTAAACATTTATTTCATCACACATGATTTATGTTATAAAATTTTTATGATGAATAAAATTTTTCTTCATCAACATTAAATGATTATTTTTCTTCATAAAAAAACTATGAATCGTTATTTATCTATAAGTCTGTTAGATGATTTTTCAAAATATTTTTTTACTATTTTTATAATTATTTACAACCATTTTTATTAATATTAGTTAAAATATATATATTTGTTCCCAAAGCCTTAAAATAATAAAATTTATATTAAAAGAATATAATAATATTATAAATCATTCTTTCTATCTTTTGTGATTATGGATCTCTGGAAAATATATTGGAAATTGAGAACACAAATTATGACTTTTCCATCATTCCAAAATTGTAAAACCAAATTCTAGTGTTCTTTTTCTCAGTATTAAATAGTCCAAAATTAAATTTATGAGTTCTGTGAAGATCCACATTCATTTGATGTGATAATTCTACATGATTAGAAACAAGCTTGAATTTCAGTTTAAAACAATCATTTTCCATTACATATTCTCCTTTGTGTTTGAATCATTGAAATATTGGAAGGATAATATGTTCCATAAAGAAATTCATAGTTTAATTTCTATTATTCCTAGAAGTAAAGATGTTTTCTCTTATTTTGTTTCACAATATTCATGATATAAATTGTTTGATTCTCAAAATTATGTATATATTTCATGGATTACTTGTATACTACTCCACTTATCTCATCTTTTTTTTCTCAGACACATATAATTAATTAATTATTTCAGATTTATGACAAGAATTTATTCTCATCTCATGTTATTTATTTGATCATCCTACATTCCAAATATTAAATTTTTTATTGAACATTTTAATCATGATGCCTAATCATATTATTATTTTGTATAGATTATTGTGCCAGAACAAATTCACTATCCTCCATCATACTGGATCTATGAATACTAGTTTTTTCATGTCCTTCCTCACATTTTTTCAAAAAATCAACACATAATTTCATATTATTTTTAACATCTCTATCATCAAAATGTATAATAGATACGAGTGAACCTTCATCAGGATCTCATCAATCATGTGTCTCATCAAATTTAAATTCATCAATTTTTATATCTTCTTATGAAATAAATATTATCATTTTGAAAAGAATATTATTTAATTATATATATTAATTATCATCTATTTGAAATTTATTGGGAAAATTATATTCAGTATTTCCCATATTTCAACACATGAAACAATAATGTTTATAAGTACAAGTACTATTTCATTCCCCTTATATTTCTAATAGAGTGATAAAAATCACATCCCTATATTATTATTCTTTATCTTAAATTTCCTTCACCATGAGTTTAATAGTACCATTAAAATTCCAATGTAGAGAATATTCCATAACTCTTAACATATTTTCTGAATTTCTCATAAAATATACAAAAATATTATTTTACAAGATATCAATATATATTTCTTTCTTTTCATTTTTCTATAAAATGGACTCGTTTTAAATAATATACGGAGGAAACTATATTAAGATTCACATCCCAATTTTCACAAATTTGAGATCCTCACCAAGAAATTGAATTTCATTGACAAGTTTATTTATCATATCCGTAATGACATCAACATTACAATTGGACTCATTTTCATAACCTCATAATTATTACATAAAACATGTAAATTTGGCTTACAATCCATTTATTTTTATTCATATATATTCAAATATTCTCTCACATAATAATCAATGTTTTATTAGAAATTAAATATTGGAAACTTTTATTTGATAGAACACATCCTATTTCATTAATTGACTTTAAATCCACACCAAAATATTTTAATTCATTCTATATAATTTGTTTTATATCCATTATCACTAAAATATTTTACATTTATAAATTATAAATATCCATTCCAAAAAAAAATAAATTCATTGTATATGGCTCTTCCAATGATGAAATTGACTTCTTTAAAATATAGTAATTTCTTCTTTTCATCATAATTATTGTCATTCCTTAGAGTGATCAAGAAATTCAGATGAAATATAAACCATTTGATACCTATTATGTTCCTTATATTTAAAATATACCCTTATGTGGGGATGAATCTAGATAATATAATAATATCCTTTTTTACTAAACTTGTTATCTTATGATGATGAACACTTTACTCTGTCCATTTATCCATGGAGATAATAATATTTAAATAAAATATATTATTTTAATTTGACAACCTATACAAAGATACATACATGTATCAAGAATAAAATATTTTTCTTCACCAATCATAATAAGATATCACTAATTTAATGATTTATTCATTTTAGAAATATCAAAAAACTAAAAATTTCACTACCTGTAATGTATATAATTCTCACTGATATCTGTCACTAGGGAACTCACTTCTCATCATGATTAAACCTTCTTTATAATTACGTAATAGAACTTTCAATAAGATATTAGACCTCCTGGGTCACCATATTATTCATCCTCTCTTTTGAAAAAGGTATGATAAATTCCATAAAACGTTTCTTATTGTTTATGATTTAATACTCACTCTTACACTTCCATTAACTATGATCATACTTAAACCCCCATGATGTATCCCCTTCTTAAATATCCTCTACAATTACCACTCGCATTATGTAATAAAATAATTACAGAAAGGCCATAAAAAAAACTAAAAACAACCTATTGCTTTATGGTCACCAATACAATGAAACAAAAGAATAATATCATTATTTATTATAACCAATAAAAATAATATTCTTAAAAAAATTCACTATATTTTTGGGGAAAAAATATTGACTAATTATCTTTAACACATTAAGCACCGTGAACCTATCCTCCTATTGTATGATATTTTTATTGGTAGCTTTTCTACTATCTATGACGTTCCACACAATCATAGTGTCACTCCATGTTTCTCTATGGTGAATAGTCATACCACCAAAAATATAACCATGGATGTAGGGGAATCCCCATGGTCCATAGGTGAACTCCCATACCACTACACAATGATCCATTCCCATATGTAATTTATTGTAGCTCACAAGGGAACACACACATGACCAAGAATTTTTCCATAGTTGTAATAGAATAGAATATTATGAATTGATTAACTCTTAGATAAAAATTATGAAAACATCATGAATTATCACCCACTCAAGTATAAACCAACTCCAAAAAACCAAAATGAGTACACAAAAATTTTATATAATCCATGACAAAGACCTTTCATTGCTAACTTAATTAAACATATCAAATTTAAATTTGTCAACTAACATAAAATTCTATTATATTTACTCTATATGATTTTTAATAAAAAAAATAAAAAATAACTTTGTTGGGATATTTAGTGATAGATATAAAACATCATTAATGATATATAAAACACAATACGCACTTAATAGAGGTTTGGTGTAATTTACAAACGAGAATCCATAACACCAATTCATTCTAATGTATCAAAATCACTATTGTATATAGTAATTTGTCTCCATATATTAATAATCATTATATCACAATTTTATGAACATACCATCAACAATTATTGATACCATTATTTAAATTCTTTTCTCATTCTTCATTTTTAGCATATCTATTTTTTCCTCCATTCTGTTGTCTTGATATGACTCTAAATTGTTCTTACTATCAATATTTTCTCCATGAAATGTTCAAGACCTAAAATATATTTTTATCCAATACCATTTCAATAGTACAGTTCAACAAAGATTTCCTATTATATTATTGTTATGGTTCCACTTTATCTTTTTAAGTGGAATATATTATTATATAAAAATTACACCAACGTAAAATATTGATCCCTTGTGCTGTGAAATTATAGTGAGTATAAAGAGAATATTGTCTTTTTATTATTGACTGGTCAATTTTGACTAGAAATTTCGAGGTGGGTGTTTATCTATTGTCAAATATATCTTATTGTTGAAAACCATTTGAATGAATTTCATGATTTATAATTGAAACTACGGGTAATGATTCTATTCAATCAAAACAGTGAAGCCTGAAATCCAAAAAAATAATATGATGTTTTTTATAGATTTGTAAATATCAATCCTCCATTATATTTAGAAAATGTGCATATACGGTAAGCCTATATGTAACAAAATGCATACAATTATAGCATTAAAATTATTTGGTAATGAAGAAGAAATGTCCTTAATAATTTCATCCCACATCCTAAAAGGAATTGATAGTGGTTTCATGAATCCATTTAGATGTTATCTCCCAACCATTATTTTACATATCAATCATCTTGAAACATATTCAACAATTTCCCAATTAATATTTTAACACCTAGAAAATTTTCTTTTAAATTAGATTACATCATGGTACTACCGGTGAGTATAGAGAAATTTAAGATATTATATTTACCAAGAAAATCATTATTAATATAGTTAATTAATTTAATACATATATTAATTCTATATTTTAATAGACCATGTTCATAAAAAATTTATTAAAATTTCCCATCATTCATGACATTTTTTTCATTGTTAAACTCTTAGTATCATGAATATTTTTTTATTCCATAGTAATCATTGTTTGGAAGATAATTTAAAATATTTACATTTCAAATTATCCAATTATTCCCAAATATAGTTTTACTATATTTATGAATATTATGTCTTTTAAATTATGGATATTATTTAGAAATTTAAGAACATTAATACCCAACACATCAGCTGATACAATTTACTTCCTAGTGTGGTAGCATATTAATCAATCATATTTCATTAATAGTTCTAAGCACAAATAATTTTATTCATGTTGATTTTTTTTGAAAATAACAATTTCATACTTTTTTATTTGTATATATGTCACACCATTAACCATAGATAGAAAGACTCTGTATCTTAAAGGATATGATTATGGATTCTATCTCAAGGGCATGGGTCAGATATTTATTTTCAAGGGTAATTAACCACCATTATTTATAAACAAAATAAATTCATTCAGTAAAAGGATGCATTTGGGTCATTTCTTTGATGATCCAATATATATCACAAATCCATCCCTCCCTGATTATAATTAAACTGTCATTGTTTTGACCAATCAGCACATTAGGACTTATAAAATGATTTAATATTTTTTTTGTATCATATGAACATAAACCCTTTATGTGTAATCTTGGTTAATGTGTTTTCTAAAGAATAATATTTTAACAAAATGCAGATTGTAACTACATATTACAAGGAATATATATATATATATATATCTGTTCATTAGAGTAATAAATTATTTATCTACACATTTATTTAAAGGATAAAATAATATTCCATCTTTATAAGACATATGGACTAGAGAATAGAAATCATGAATCCATAATTACATCTTTCTAAATATTATATACAATAGCTCCCCTCAGAGAGTATAAGGAAAGATTCAAATATGGAATTTCTTGAAATACATAATATTAGAATGTATAATGATATAATAAATTGACAAGAAAATGAAATTATCAATATTATCCTTGAAAAAACTATTTTATAGATCAAATAAAATATACAGTTCACTAGTAAACCAAAATGGATATGATTTACCTCATAATGTTGATAAATTCTGTGAATGTTTCTCATTATAATTTCATATACCCAAAATGAAAATTAATGTTTGGAAAACATTGATTTAATTCACATTGATAATACATGCTATCAAATTAAATACATGTATACATATTATTTAATGTAATAGAATTTAATTTGTTTTAATTATTGTACAAAAAAATAGATTTATCCAAAATATAAAGTAGTCTTCGAAGGGGAAATAATAAGTAAATTGATTAAATAATAAAATAACCAATGTTATTTTTCATTACTTCTATTAATTACACCTTCTAAATTATATAAATATTCTTATATATAATATTTTTGTCATTATGAGTCCAATGGAAAACTCAACATCAATCTTTGGTACATTTCCAAGAATCGATTCTGAAAAAAATTATACTTGAATAATTGGTTAATGATTTATTACAAGGGTACTTTTCGCATATATAGGTTGAATATTCTCTTATTCCACCATAATTTATTTATTAGGTGCTACTGGTGGTGGGTCCATACATGATTTGGATGATTAATACTCCCTTATAAAGGCATGATATTACATATTTACATCATGAATTATAACTTATATCACTTGGTAACTATATAATCCATTGTATAATAAAAAAAATTAAACCCATGACAATATGAATATAAGAAATTTTTATAATAACCATATTTTCAAATATGGTGTGTTTATGAATCATAATGAGCACTGACTGACATATCTTCTTGGTAATTGTTTACTATGAATAGTGATTAAAAATTAAATTATGATGGTTCTATATAATGATTTAATAGTTTTGGAAAATTTGGAAGATATAAAAGTGTAAAATGATCTAAAATAAAATTATAAAATAGGAAACACTATGATTATGGATAATATAACTACTATAATAGCTTTAATGATATTATATTCTATAATAGTTCTCACACAAGCCTATAAATAATATAATAGACTATTCTATATTTGGCTTCCTTGAAAATTGAGAAATATGTTAGAATAATTATCCATATAACTATAATTTATTCAATTGAAAATAGAGTATTATTTCTTTCATAAATATTTATGTTAATATATTAACATTTCCCCTTTTATTACATCCCATATTTAGGAATATATTTTCATAGGATATGAAACATTTATTAGCTAGCAATGTATTATTAGTATCATTAAATTATCAGTGATTATTTCATATAATGTTATCCAACAATGGTTAATCATGTTGTAGAATAATATCCTTCACTATATTGGAAGGTTATTAATAAATATACCTACTATAGTAGCCTGGATGTACTGTTAACTTTATTACATATGTAGAAGATACAATGAATCACGTCCCAAATGATATAATAGTTTAGAATTATTGGTAAACTAGTTAAATACTTGAATTTAAAATTAAAATATAAAATATAAAATATTATATGGTATTTTCTTTGAGTACATCATTATTTACATTATAAAACCCCTACATTTAAATCATAATACACTTGACGAAATACTAGAGAAAGGAAATAATAATAATAGAGAGATCTCTAATTCTCAATAAGAGTTTACATACATAATAATATATCATAAATAAATATATAATAACAAATATAGATATGTATGTAAATGAAATCACATGACACTTAATTAATAACTTGAAATAGATGTACAATATTACCAGAGTAAATGATGATCGAATAATACCATACATATAATCAAATTATATTAAAAATTATCAATTAATATTCTAACTAAAATAATTATCATATATAAATTGATAACTAAACCCATAATGATTTAATGCATAATTCTGGACTTTATAATCATATTTTTGAAGCCTTGTGTCAAGAAATCATGTGTAAATGTGTAAGGACTTATACAATACAAAAGCTAGTTTTTCTTTGGAGACCTAACGATGCATTGAGGGGATATAGACAAACCCACTCCTCCAAAAAAATATTTCATTCCATTAATAATAATAAACTTTGAATCATAATCAACATTAACATATGTACCAAAACTATTATACAATATGTTAAATATTCCTCTGATTATGAAAATAATATTAAATTATCTAGTGTAACATGGAGAAGGATATCCAAATAATTCATCCCCAATAAAACTATTAATAAAAAAATAAATAAAATATGATAGATTGTATCTTAAGATATCGACCTCAATGATGTACAATATTCAATAAAATATTTTGATATAGATGAAAATACAATAATATGATCAAGGGAACAATCAGAGGGAAAATACAATTTTTCACATTATGATTGCATATTTTTAAAATGGTGTGAATTTATAAAAGTTATCAATTTCAGGGAAAATAACCTTTTAATTTTTTAGAATATGTTTAAAATAACTAATAATTGAATATGGTATAAGATTCTATCCATTCATCATTTTTATAAAAAAAACAATCCATTCATACTGTTTAAAAAGTAACTCATTCATATAATTTCAAAAATATTACATTTAAAACATTTTTTAAAAATTAAAACGTGGTTAGAAATTATTCTTAAATATAATATGAGAAAATTAAACGAATTTTTGGAAAAATTCATTAAAAAAACATCTAGGATGATAAATATTCCCCAACCGAAACAATCTCGAATAATGATGACATTGTGAAATATATGATTACCACATTTCTACCATTTGAATTGTAAGCCCCATCAATTAAAAATAATTCAAAGGAAACATTAAATACAATTAATATTTTGATATTTATTATATAATATATCAATGATGTAATTTATATATTTCAAAAATTGAATAAGTTATGAATATGTAATATGTCTCACAAAATTTAATGTAAGATGGCAAACCCATACCTATTGTTTCATTTCATTTATATAAATATGAATATACTACATAATATATATATATATATATTTTCAATATATTATATAAACATAAATTTATATATCATACAATATATGATAAAATTTTATGAAACATTTGATATCAATTTATTGGAAAAATAAATTTTTCTGGTTGTAATTTCTCCATTGTTCCTCCATGTTTCGATTTGGTAATTACCTAAATTACCTTTTTTCTAAGATAAGTTATCTCCAAAATATTATTTTTATTTTAAATATTATACATATATATATATTAAATATATATATTCAGGTTCAGCCAAAATGATAATGATAAAAAATGAAATATTCCCCTCAATGAGACAATAGATCATAAGTATGCATGAATGATGTTTTCATTAATTGATGGATGAAAGAAAATAATTTTAATGTAAAATATAATTTTATATAATAATAATTTTGAAATATATATCATATATATTCGTCAGTTTCATATTTTTAACCATGAATATGAATTGGTGATGAAAAACGAATTACGCCACTGTGTAGGTATGATAAGCCATACCTACGATCGATTGAAATTTTCAATTTTCAGAGGATGAAAACAACATTGAATATGGTTGTAACGTAATAATAATAAATTATATGTATATTTATGATACATGTGTTTTAATTTTAGTATTTATAAAATACATGATGTGGAAGTATAAGATGAAAAAAAATTAAACCTGCCGATTAAGATGACTTCCTCTTCTTCAGTGGACTCCCATTTTATATATTCTAAAGTGACCTAGTATTTCTATTTTGGGATGTTTATAACCCATAGAACGTTTATAATGATGAATAGAAGGGTAATTTATAATTTTTTTGACATTATATAGTGGTGTATGGGTTGTAATGAAGTTATGTAAGGTGTTCCCTTTTATAATTGATGTGAGAGAAATTTTTGAAATTTCTCTAAATAATAAATTATCACAAGTATATTATAGAAACAAATGATTCCAAATTTAAAATAAATGATCATGTAATGAAATTATAGAACATATAATATCCCTATATTTAATATTTAATTTTTTATGATTATTAAAAATTTAATAAATTATTAATCCCATAAAATATCATTGTTTTTAATTTTAATTCATTTAATTACTTTGACATTAAAAACATCAATACAAAAATAAAATAAGAAAAAATAATATATTATATGCTAAAATTTTCATTTACATTCAAATATTTCATGTATTGTCTAGATTATTATAAATTATATCAGTTTTTATATTTTTAGAATCAATTATTTTCTTCTCCAATAAAATAAATAATAACTACATCATTGTGGTGAAAGAATTTATTTTAAATATTTAAACACAAAAATAAAAATAAATTAATATGATGGAAAAAAATTAGTTTGATTATAAAATTATATTCATTTTATAACTTGTATTTGGATAAAACCATATAAAAAATAATACAATTATTGAAAAAAAGTTTTACGTGTATGAATTTTCATTAAATAAAATACTAAGAAAGTCACAATCCCATCCAAGTTCTTCCAAAAGGTCATTAATTTATTTTTGTGATGATTTATGTTGATATATGCTAACAAAATAATATTAATTAATTTGTTGATGTTATTTTACAGTTCATATCATTTTATTATAAACCTAAATTACCTTATTTTCCATTTAGAGTGGTAAAAAAATACTATGATAAATATTATTATTGTTAAAAAATAAAAAATAACTATTTAAAAACATTTACCCGCTAATTAATAATTTATAATTAAATTTTAATAAATAGAAAGCTAAAAAATTTAAGAATTTTATTTAAAATTTATCTTGAAATAAAAATAAAAATCAATTTTCTTGAAAAATGTGTTTTTAGGCTCAAACATTTATTTACATAAAATAATTGTATAAAAATTATTATAATGAATTTTTTTATATTATTTATAAATAATGATTTCTAATGATAATTTTATATGAAATTAAAATCTTATAATGTATTTTTCAAACCATGAAAATGTTAGTTTTATGAAAATTTATATTTTTAACTAGTGTCTGTAAATCAATCATTTTCATAAAAACTAAAAAAATATATCAAATCAAATTAAAATATTAGTATTTTAAAGATGATGTTATTTTTATAAAATATTCATTATAAATGTTGATGAAATTGATTATATAATTCACTCATAAAAACAAAAGTACCCATTATTGAAGAAAATATATTTTTTTGAATAATATTTCCTTACTATAAAATATGTTCTTAGTCAAGAAACATTAATTAAAACATTATAAATGATGAGAAAAATTATAAACTCCATAATGTGGTTAATAATGTAAATTCCCACTAATTTAATTTTGACATAATAATTATGACATATTATTATTTTATTATTTGATTAATATGGATGTTGCGTATCTTATACGCTATCGAACATAGTGTTATTTTAAAACCATTGGGTATTGCATTCTGTTTCATAAACATGGATTTTTCCCCAATATATCCTAATTTTTCCCAAATCCAATATATTTTTCATTAACATTCTCAAAATATTAATCTCTACAACAACCATGAGTGATTATTGATTTATATTTCTTCCATTTGGTACCATTTATAAATAATGAAACACAAGTAATTTGATTATAAAATCTTCAATATTGACAAAATTATTAACTTAAAAACCTTTCATATTATGATGTCATTGTCATAATAATCATGTAATCTATGTTCCACAAAACTATATATCATAATTAAAAAAAACATATTTTGTTACCAACTGTAATGATCTTAACACTTGTAACCCATAACCAGTGTCTATAATGATGATATTATAATAGATGAATGTGATACAACACATAATTTCATTCAAATTAAGAATATATGGGGAATTTGTAAATTTAATATTTCAATGTTAAATTTTAAAAATAATACATAGAAAAAAACATTATTACATATTTGAAAGTCATTAAAATATTAATTCTTCATATTAAAGCGAAAGTCAAACAAAATAATTGCTGTGAAAAAAATCTATGTATGTGAAATTAAACAAGAGAAGATATTTTGGGTGGATTAGGCATTTAAAATACAACATAATGGATAGAAAATACATATTCTTCTCAGTCAAAAACATGTATATCAAAATTTATAAACATCAAATATCAATATTGAAATCACATAGTTAATAATAAATTAAATATTTTTGATGTAAATGGATAATGTTTGATGTAAATATCATGTTTTGAACAAATAATTTTTATCAATCATGAACCATAACTTCAACACCATAATCTATGACTTTTTAATGATTGTGATGGTATACCCAATGTAATGAACTAATTTTGAAAACAATTTCTCTATAGAGACCAACATATGCATCATGGTGCCAATTATAACATGATCGCACCATTCCAATAAAAAATTTAAATGATTTCCTTAAATATAGAAACCCAAATATAATATATAATAATTATTCAATGTCAATCAATAAATAACCATTTTAATTAGTTATACCGAACAAAAAATACATAATTAAAAGAAATGGAATTCTTAACTACTGTGCATAAAATAACAATATATATAATAATTGAATACGGTTATGTAAATATTGAAAGGATATATATTTATATCTATATATATAATTTGACCGGTATGGATATGATGTATAATAATAATTTCAAATTAATTATATAGTGTGATATTAAACATTATCATAATAATGTCAATGATCATAAATTAATGTTCAATCAATAAATTATTAATGGATGATAAAACACCATCAACAAATTAGAAATGAAAGATTTATCTAATTTAAATTACAATTTTAAAATTTTTAATGAAAAAAGCAGTTGAAACAATAAAATGTAAATCTATATAACTTTTTTATCATTTTAAGGCCCTTTCTTTAAACATTACAGAATCGTGATTTTTAGTCATGAAATTACATTACTTCACTTTGAGGTTGTTTTGAGGATTATAGTTTTTGATAATTATTCCATAAGAATACATTGAAAAATATATAATACAAAACTGAAAATTAGCACAAGTATCCATTTTTTCATCAATATATTACTTTTTCAACTAAACCATTTTTTCATTGTGGAAAACTATTCTTGAAATTCAACATTTGTTCATCCATTATCCTACAGATACATGGGAAAAAATTCAATACCTAGGAGTATTAAAAAATCACATTATGGGATATAAAATAAATAGACATAGTTACTCCAAGGTCAACATAAAAACACATACACATTTTAAATTTTCTTCAAATCTCATTGATCATATGAAATGAAACATTTTTAATTGTAAAATAAAACAAAATTATTCTCAATGGAAATAATTATAACCAATAATAAGAAATTAAATAAAACATTTCTTGCATTAGTAAATATTATTCATAAAAACCCATTTCAAAACACTTTTTCTTAGTATAAAAATCAGTCATATTTCCAATATAGCCATTACAAAATGAATTCTAGATCTATCTGAGTGAACCCATCATTTAATCTAAATAGATATATAGATAATATCTGAGATTCCTAATCATATAATATATAATGGTTTTTGGGAACAATAGTCGGTCCAACCCATAGTATATATTTTAATAGGCCCACACAAGTCTATCTACCCCCATGTAACTCTCTAGATAAATATCGTGAATAAAATGCAACACCCAAAATTTCTTATTTAAGAACATTTTATTTAATAGATTTTATGAAATCAAACACACAAAAAATAAATAAAAATAATTTATCAAGGAATTATATTCTATATAATTTTTTATATAAATCTATTCTATATATTTTAATGCACTAAAAACTAATTTAGCCAATATTACATGCATGAAATGATTTGTTAAGTAGTTTTCCTCACATGAAAGTTTGAGTTTTACCGATCAAAATTTTTTATTAAGATTTTATTATTTAATATAATAAGATACAATCTATTGGTGAAAATTAATGGTTATTAATATTATTAGGTAACTTAAGAATATATGCGGTTGAATTTATTGGTTATAAATTAATTTCAAATCCATAAAAGATCTAATTGAATATAATAGAGATGTTTTTATAAAAAATGCATTTTTCCTCAAAAAGCCATTAATTAAAATTATTTAATGAAATAAATTTAATTTGTACATTATATAGTCAATAAAATACTTTTTACATTAATCAAATATTTTTCATACATATAATATAAGAATAACCCTTTATTATGCATAAATATCTATATTTATATAAAGGCACTATTGATGCCATTTAATGTTGCACCTATTTTAAAACTATGTGTTTTTAAACAATTTAAAATCATTTATAGAAAAGTAAAAATAAATATGGAATAATAAGAATTTATAATTTATAATAAGTTAATATAATATTTTTATAAAAAAAAATTATTGAATGTCCTTAAATTTAATATCATTACATAATGGATAGTTAGCTTAACAAGGGACTAAACCATAAACATAATGGGAAACTGACCATGAAATTTATCCAAAAGTAGTTTTATGATAGTATATATACCATATCATCCCTTTAATCTAATTTGGTTCATTATTTGAAGAACATGAAATGGAAAAAACATTGGTGGAATTTCGTCCTTCAAAAATTTACAAGAATGCCACTCCTCCTCTACTATCAAAAGTAAGTCACCCATGAAACTTATTCACACCTCTAAAGAATTTAAGCTAGTATTGACTATAAAAAACATAATCTCTCAACATCCCTGACCTCATCATAGAATCATAATATTGGGTATAAATAAAACCAAGTAAGTATTATGGTGTAAACAAAAAGGATTTACAAAAAATGAGGTAATGTTCTTCAACAATCAATTTGTATTCATTTACATCTCCACCCCTTCAATTATATTTATTACATGATTCTCTAATAACTAATGTATATGAAATATAAAATTATTATATTTTTATTATACTTTTACCTAATTTTTTACACAGATCCAAAAAAATGGGATGCTCAATCATTGTTCATGTGTAATGTAGACCTACTGCCTCAGAGGCTGATGTTGTCTATTCATCAATTTACCACATTTCATGGTTGAAAATAATGAATAATTTCTCATTTATATAAGATATATATTTAATTTGTAATGTATTTATAATTATTTAATTCATATATAACTCATTCTGGAATGCTTTCCATTTTTTGGGAATATTATAATTGGGTTTGTGCACGTGCGGACAACCGCATCATCCATGTTGTGGGATTCGTTCATGTAGTACATTGAATGTGTTGAGGATGTTCTTAATTACCATAAGGGAAATATATGATAAAATTTTTATAATGAAATTATAATAATCTTATTTAATATTTATTTTTCATTCCAATGATAGGATAAAAAATTAATACAATGTTAATTCAAACTTATGACATACCGTCTCCATGAACAGTGCATTTTTTTCCTATCTCAAAATATTATGGATTAGTATAAATACATGTTTAATTTTTTTAAATTATAATGAAATCATGGTTTACATTATGTAAATTTTTAAATGATGATCTATATACAAAGAACAAAAATATCAAGTCAAAACATATTTTGAAAAACTAGGAAATTAACGCCCAAAATATTGAAAATAATGATAAATTGTCCAAATATAGATAATAAGATAATATAATAAGACAATATATGATATTATGAATATGATAATGGTTAGGTAATAAGTTAAAATAATTAATAAAACCCTTATTCATGAGTTTAATGTATTATTACACAAAAGGAAATGCAAGGTATGGGATTTCGTCCCAATTTACATTCCATTGAGTCTTATTTGTTATTATAAACTTATTAAACGTATTTTGAGGTATGAAATTCTCCCTTTTAAATAATTATAATTATTCACTCATAATTTATGGAATTTTAATTATCCCTTTGAGCTATCTAATCCTTGTATTTTTACATGAATATTACAAATTTGTAAAAGATAGATATGTAATATCACTTTATTTTTTATTTATAACTTTATCCTGAAATAGTCAATTCATTATGATCATTTTTATTGAACATTATATTAATATTAAATATCCACATACCAATGCAATGGATATTTTCATTTCCTAAGTTGTACAAAAAATTTTATACAATGTTCATTCTGATGATCGTTAGATGAACACTGAAATTTTTTATAAAGCTATATCAATTATTAAATATGAATAATTGAAAAGGAATATACTTTTATTTTAATAAATTATTTCACTATATGTGGATTTATTTGAAAATTCAATATAAATGTTATGTAATAATTAATTCAAGATACTCGATACATCAATTGTCTCATGAGACAAATATAATTTCCAAATAACAGTAGATTGAAATCTCATCTTGATAAATCTCTATGGAAAAGGATTCATGTACCTAGGCAACTAGAAATCCAATAATTAAAAATTACATTTTATTAATAATTAAGTTATTATTATTATCCTTGCAATTGTTTCTTTGATATATCTATGTTTACATTTCATTCTCTGTTTAATGATTAAATTTCATGTGTCTCTATTATATACAATTCTATATTGATTATGATTTATCAATATATCTCTATGGAATTTCATCTTATTTATTAAAATTTTCATATATTTTATTCTCATAATTTAATTATTTCTTTAGTTTTACAATGTTATATTGATATTTTGAGAATATCACGTTCTTCGTTTCCTAATGATATGAATATGAATTATTGGACTGAGTTTAGAGGAAACCGTTTATTAGTCCTTGTAATGTATTATGTTTTATTTAACAATTCAATATGGGTATCATGAGTTTAATAATGTTTTCCAGAATTTATAAATTCATATGTACATTGGGATGTATATCCTTCTAATTATGGAAGTTTAATGGTAGTAGGTACCATATACTGTCTTTTTTGGGGTATATAGTCATAGTTGGTATTAGTTGTGATTTATTAGAAATATTTGAAACTAGAATTAGGAAAATATACATTATGGAAAATAACCCAAGTAAATTATTTGAGGATAAGTATGAAACAGAATCCTATAATTTTGTTTTGTTAAAGATTATGTAGGTTTTCCAAAAAACACATCACTATCTATATACTATAAGTAGATGTTGTTACGGAATAGATGAACCATGGAGAAACAACTACGAAAAGGTGAATCAGTCCTAACTCGAGGGTAACATGATATGTAACAACAGACATTAATCCACGTCATGATTTTTAATCTCATGGAATATACATATGTTGATTCAAATATTCGTTACAAACCGTTATAAACTATTTAAATGTAAATATATCCCTAATGAATCCAATGTCTATGATTCTATGATTTATTATGGAATTTTTTTTTTCTATTAAATATTTGTAATTATAAATTGTTATTTTATGAGATAATATTGTATATGGAATTATATAGTAATGTATCCTAGAAGGAATAATGATATCAATACTCATGGAAAATTTAGAGATTTCTCTATTGAGGAAATCAATATTGATGGAATTTAAATAGAGAAAATTATATAAATATTAGGGAAAAATGACATCGTTATAAATAATAACCAGTAAATAATGTAGAAACATGTTTCACATTGATTATTTCCTTTAATGGATCACATTATGTAATTTAATCACCAATATTTCAGTGTGAAAACTAATCCAATTATATATGTGAAATTGATTTGGTCTCTAGAGAAGGTATTTTGTACCATGGGGTAAAAAAATGGAAAATGTTAAACTCGGGTTCTCTTATCTCAATGGTGGTGATGATCGATCATTGTCATTGATCCTGGATACTTTGGAGGAAGAAGAAATATAACTCATGCAATGGAGAATTAGTAAGTATCCATTCATATATAAAAAACACTCACGATAAAAAAATTGATTTAAGTGTTCCTTAGAATATATAATATTGAATAAGAGAGTTTTGTATATTAAGAATACATTTTTACAAGATTATCTAGGAATGATATATATAAAATATACAACAAAGAGTGCAAAATTGACCAATTCAATGAAGGTATTATGCTCAATCTACAAAAGGAATTGGTTTTATATAATTTTTATCATATGAAGAGCGAGTTTTTTGTTCCACAAACATAGATAATGAACAATCAAGATCCTACATATTCAATGGGTAAAAAGATTATAAAAATAAGGAATGTAGATTAATTAGAAAACCTAAAAAGGTAAGGAAAAATTTTCCAACATGTGACCATAATGAAAAATCATGTTTGGAAATGCATGGAATGAATGGTAGTCTTTTATAATATTGGAGAGAATGGTCACCAGGAAAAATAATTCAAAGTGATGATGGAAAAAATTTATCCAATGATAAAACTACAGGGATAAGGAGAACTATAGATAAAAATTCCTGAAGCATCAAGGGAATATACCTATAAATTTGCTAAGGGATCACAGTCAAGCTGGTGAAATTGATATAGACGATGTGGAATGATTAATTTTTTACATGTATTTAGATCAATGAATATTATTTTAAATGTAATTTGTTGTTGATATCTAGGATATTATTATTTTTGAATATACAAGGATTTTACAAGAATAATTTTTTACTAAGGATTTAAAATCATCCATTGATTGGTAGTGATAACTAGTGCATTTGATTAAGTAGTAGATTCAATATTCTGAAAACACATGGTTGAGGGAAAGAAAATCCTTAATATGTTACTAATTTTGAGCTAATGACATTTGGAAAAAAGATATTATTCAAATTGATAATGTATACTGGGTATTACTAAATCACATAGTAATGATTCTAAACTATTGGGTCATAATCATTAGGATATGTTAACAACTTATGAAGTGGTTTGCGTAGACCATTGGATATGGTTTTCATGATTATTTCATTACTCCACCATATCATGGAAGCTATTCTGTTAAAATATGTAGAAATAGGGAAAAGAATGACCTATATATAATATTATTCTTCTAAAAACATATAAATTATGTGACTTTACATATGTTCATAGAAAATGAATGAATTTATCAACACATAGAATAAATTGTCCTGAAACACAAATTAAATCCAATTATAATCGTTTTGATTATATTGTTTATATTTATTAACCCATATTGTACATGGATTTGTGTCCAAAAAAAATTCATGTACATATTCAACATCACACTCCATAAAAACATGGGAGTTTTATTTTTCATCCAGATCCATGTTTTCAATAATTTTCTCCTATTTGTGTGACTTCCTGCACCCAAATGCCACTCATCAGGTGGCCCAAGCCAAGTAGACCACATGGCCTCAAATAAATCTCCCTACATGCTAGAGGCTACAAACTAGAAGCAAGGGGCTAGAGTGTGCGTGTGGGGAGACTACTCCCTCATTTCCAATATGTATCCCATCAGATTGATGTAAAAGTCGGTAAATAGTAGAAGCAATAAAATTAAACCAAAGGAACAAAAAATAGAGACAACTATAACAATAACTGAAACAAATGGAATAACATTCATCAACTGATGATATGTCATGTCACTCGAAAACTAGAAAACATGTATACAATATAGAAGGCATAAGATATTCCACATAAGAAAAACGAAATCAAAGACTATCCCATGCATCCCAATCTCAAAATTAGTCATCTTCTATCATGATCCATACTAAAAATAATGAAATCAAGTGTTTTATGACATATGATTCGCTTTGTCAACACCTTCAAACTTGTAATCTACTTCAGAAACAAAAGGAATCTATGATAGGGTGTCAGATAAATCCTATTGGGCCCCACCAATGGTGTCTATAAATTCTAGCATGTGTAATGGAAATGTAATATTGTGTAAACATGAATATATAATGTAGAGAAGTATAATGTAACTAAATACCCAGGTACCTAATTCAGCACTCGAATGGTATCTGAACATAACCAGTCTATTAATTGATTAATACAAAATTAAAAATAAGTCACAAGTTATAACATTGAAGGTTCCATGTCCTGATAAGGTAAAAAGTAATTGCATTTAACATTGAAGTTCCAATTTAATAACCAATGCAGCGTAGACCTCAAGGGTCATCAACTCAGTAATAATTGTATCCTAGAATGGTGTAAGAGTTTAATCCCAAGAGCATAGTCCAACATATACTGAAATGAGGTTCCCACTGAATCCATTGTGACCGTCCGAGGTAAAATGGTGCTATGTAGAGATTGGGCCCTATGGGATGTAACCATGGAACTTACATGTCAATGTAGGGTACAAGGAGTGTATTTGTGGCATGTTATAATGATATAGAAGTGATCCTACCATGTTATAATGGGAGTCCAAATAATAAAAAAGGATTGAGATCTAGGTGGTTCTAAACCTAAGAATGTTTTATCCATGAATCAAAATCGGGTTCCCTAGTGTTCATGGAATTCCCCGATATGAATCCAAGGAGATATCAAGTCATGCCATTCCAAATTGTGATGTAATGTAATATTTCATTTTTTTTCATGTGTTTCCTTTCATTAGTTTGATAATGTCAACTAGCATGCAACTGTTTGTTTGGGCCTTACATTTCATTAGTGTGATATGGTCATGTATCATGATACATTTTATTTATGTCATAATTAATCAATAATTCCATTTTTTCATGCCTATCCATTAACTAGTGTGACATGTCCAAGTAGCATGAAACCATTCATTTATTTCTATTTAAGGCATATTCAATAATCATGGATCATTATTCTACCTTCTATTAATGTGGTAAGGGGTGATACAGATATGAAACCTATCAATTGTTAACATTTAATCATTCATTGAAGAAAATTCATTAGGAGTGAAAAGTGTAATGCCTTCATGGAACCTTCCATTATGTAATTTACAATATAAACAAGACATTTGATAATGGAATGATTTCCCTCAGGATGTCCAAGCAAAGGTCCACCTGAATGGTGGTGCAAATGTATCAAAACAGTAAACATAAATTATGAAATATTCCTTGACATAGAAGGGATTTGGTTATGGTTAGAACCACCAACCATTAATCATTTATTTATAAAGAGAATAAATATATAGTTATAATGTAACGCCCCTATCCTAGTTACCTAGAGTCGGTGCATTATTACATAACATTGGCATGATCACAAAAGATCATGTCAGGAAAGAACGATTAGTTTAGTAGCCTTGGAATCACTAGATACATTCATAAGTCATTCATTACATCATAAAGTGAAAAAAACTACAACAATATATTGTCTTCATATCCCCTCGTAATATCCCTGCAGGTCATTCATAAAATACTTCTTCACATCTTTGAAAAAATTAAAACATTGAAAGGGGTGAGCTCAGATGCTCAGAAAGGATAATAATATAGTGGAAATATTAATAAATAAACATAAACATTTAAGGCAATGTATAACTAAAACAAAAGTCTTTTAATCTTGAACTTCAGAATAATATGGTAAATATAAAATGAAATAATGTCATTTACTTATTCGCTTGGATATTCTACTAGTCGAATAATCACATTCAATATCAATAACCACTTTCATAATGATGGAATGCATAATGCAAGACTATCATAACCACATAGTCAAGGCCTTGTTCCAAAACTACAAATAATATTTTGTAAAGGCATTGTTCCAAGACAATAGTTTGTCTAATGAGACCTACCGATGCATCGAGGAGCAATAGTGGGCTCCACCCGTCACTTATTAAGTCCAATGCATTCCTCATGTGAACAGGTTTAAACATAACATAAACATTCGAATTGAAACTAGCATATGAAATGTCAATACTTTCTTAATAAACCATGAATGGTATAAAAATAACACATCCACAGTCAAACATATCAAAAAACCTTCAATACAATATGGAATTTTCGTATCATAATAAATCAACATCAAATAATCTTAAAATCCATCAAAGGATGTTGACATAGATGAAATCAAAACTATTTGAGAGAAATATCTCTTTGTTTTGAAATAATTTAAAATCCACATAATTAAAAAATTTAATTTGATAATATTCGTAAAAGTTTGTAAGGGACGCTTCGATGATTTTATAACGGCGGAAAATAGCCGCACCCACCGTATAATTTAAAAAAAGACATTTTACCTTCATTTTGTCGAAAAGGTTAAAAAAGACCATGTTTGGAAAATGACAGAAAGATTCTTTTATAAACCACTTATAAAATGTCAAAAAACAGTATAAATGACTTTAATATATATTATATAAGATAGTAATAATTTTTTGAAATACATTTTTATGAAACACGAATGTGGATGATAAAGAGATCCCAGTAGATAATTACGTATAATCAACTTCATATAATGAAGCTATTGTGAAATAAACACTTACCATGTACTTTTCCAGGGATGAGGGTAGGTTCAACTGATGTATAATAGTGTAATAATTTTTATTAAATTATAAAATAATCATATACATTAATATGATATCATATATGATCTTTTAACATTGCTTTGTTAGTAATATTTTTTGTATTATCATTGTTTCGGGTGTTAATTGATTCGTTTTTCTTTATATTCTTTGTTACATAACCTTTGTTTGTTATGGATAGGTTGTAATTAATTCATATCCAGAATTTTATTAAGTCCTTATAAATTATTTTTTACCATCAAATGAAAATTATTCTTGTATAGATACGATGAGGAATGAATCCCTTCGCGTTCATGGAGACGGTAGTCCGTACGTACGCACAAGAGACCATATCATTCTTCTGATATTAAAATAATATATAATTGGGTGGTGTATCATATATACAGAATAATTTTCAAGTTATGTTTATTATTAAAATTAATTACAGATCATTATTATACCCATCCAAATAAGAATATATTGAATACCAATTACACCACGTAATGGAGACAGTAAGTCGTACGTATGAACGTATGGTGACATGTCATTCAAGGGATGGATAGAATACCCAATATGGTTGTACCATGTTGATAATAACATCACACTATATAGGAGATACTATAGTTATTATTTTAGTATTTAAATAACAAAAAAAGAAGAAGTTGAAGAAGAAAGGAATTTGAAAGAGGGTGATGAAAACATTACCACTTTTTCGGGTTCTTCCTTTTGATTTGATCAAAAGGGCTCCATAGGATGGCTTTCTAATCATACTAAGGCCTATAATTCTATGTGAGGGAAGTTGAGAGAATATTTGGGTAGGGTTTGGCTGAACCAAAAGGCTTTGAGGTTATTAATTTGAGAGAATGGGGAGTTCCCTTTTATAAGAGGGGTGAGGGGCACCTTGGGAAAAGCTATAAATATTATTTTATAATAAATTCATACATGGTTTATAATGACTCCAAAGTGGATTATTTAATGGTAAATGCGGGGTTGGGTCTAAATCCTTTCATCCAATCAATTTTAGACAGGTTGGGGTCACTATATAAACCTTATCCTTTATATTTAACTCTTAGTTAAATAGTTTGACATTTACCATGTCTCTTTGTATTTTTATATTATGTAGTTAATAAAAATACTATATACCAAAAAGCGACCCCAAATTGGTCCATTAAGGATACACCTATCATTATATAAGTCCTTTGGAAGATCCTTATATTTTTACGAATATAATATCAATTCATAATATAATATTTGTTTTAAAAAAATCTTTTATGTCAATTTTGACACTATTGTGTATTTTGTTTTTGATAATTTTATAAAAGAATTATTACTTCGAAAAAAACTAATATAACCAATAATAATATGTCATATTAACCTATAATGTTATTGTAATTTATTAAATGTCTCAAATTACATTTATTTATATATTTATAATATGAATTATTTTAATATTTCATTAATTTGGTAATTAATTCATCACCATTGTGTCATAAATAAATTAAATTAGTTAATGTCCAAAAATTATAAATAAAATACCATTATGTAGGAAATATTTTTATCTTTCTAATGACTATTTATAATTTAATTTATCTCATGTATAAATTTATATTAAAAATGTTTTAGTTATTAAACATTGATTTTAACTCTTTTTACTCTTCTTTGAATTAAATAATATAAAATGTCCCAATCTAATCAAAGTGGACATAAATGATAATATTTTATTTTTAAGGTTGTTTTTTGTCGAGATACTCCTATCCTATAGAATTTGTACATGTTTTAGGATAATAATAATATCATTTTTACCGTTAATTACCCTATTCACTTTTAACTGTGGTAAATAAAAGTAAAAATTTACTATTACCAAAAATTATTTTTATCTTATTGAACCACATTTTACTCCTTGATATTAATTTTTTCTCTTGGATTTTTAAAATTCCACTCACATAAGTGGTAAAATTATGTTTTACATGAATTTCCAAATTTTCCTAGGAGGTCAGTAAAAGACTGTGGAAAGTTCAATAAAATTTTTATATATCTAAAATTTTTCTAAACTAAATCCAATGAATTACATTGAACATATATAGGGATTATATATCAATTTTATCCTCAATTAAATTTAAATAAAATAAATAATTATTTAAATTAAAATTCGTTTCTAAACTATAACTTAGTGTTTTTTCACTATTCAACAAAAATTGAATGTTTTCAGAAAAATACCAAAAAATCACCCTAGGCTAATTTTGATATTGCAAATCCAAATATGATATCCATTTTGAATGATAAAATTTAGAAAAGTTCAAAAAATTTGTATAACTATTAATAACGGCTAGTTTGATTGGATGTGGTGTGTGTTAGAACTCGAAGTTTCCTACAACTCACGGTATTGTATTATTCAAAAACAAGCGTACCGTAGAAGCTTGGGGTGTTACATTCTCCCCTCCGTCAAAAAATTTCATCCTTGAAATTTCTAGAATATTACAGCATAAAAACACTCGAGTTATTCTTCATCATAATTGCCTCGGGTTCCCACGTTGCCTCTTTCATTTTATGGTTTCGCCATAGAACTTTTACCAGACAAGTCGTCCAATTTCTCAACACTTGTTCTCTGGTATCAAGAAATCTGATGGGCTCTTCGCAAGAAGACATATCGGGTTCCTGTTCTAATTCCTCAAAGGTGAGTACATGCGTTGGGTCAGGAATGTATTTTCTCAATAGTGATACGTGGAACACATCGTGAACTATGGAGAGATTTGGAGGTATTTCCAAATTGTTAGAAACAACCACAATTCTTTCTAGAATCTCTAAAGGTCTGATGTACATGGGACTCAATTTACCTTTCTTACCGAATCGTATAACTCCCTTCTATGAAGATACCTTCAATAAAACATGTTCTTCTACTAGAAATTCCAAATCCTTCCTTCAGTTATCGGCATAGCTCTTCTGCCTACTTTGACCTGCTTTGATGTGGTTTTGGATTACCTACACCTTTTTCATCATTTCCTCCACCAGTTCTGGGCCTACTAGTTTTCTTTAACCAATGTCATACTAATAGGTTGGTGTGAAACATCTCTTTCCGTATACCTCTTCATATGGTGCCATTTTAAAACATGAATGAAAGCTATTGTTATAGGAAATTTCTACCAGGGGTAAATATTGATCCCACATACCCTGAAAGTCAAGTGAGAAAGATCTCAACATGTCGTCTAAGGTTTGAATAGTCCGTTCTGATTGACCATCTGTTTGAGGGTGGTAGGCAGTGCTCAAACAAAGTTCTGTATCCATGGCCTTCTGAAGACTCTTCCAGAATTTTGATGTAAAATGTGGATCACGATCATAATAAATCGATATGGGTACTCCATGAAGCATTACAACATCATTAATATATAGTCTTGTTAGACATTCATGTGGTAGATCATCCCTTATAGCATTAAAATGTTATGACTTGGTAAGATGATAAAAAATGACCCATATGGCATCGTTCTTTCTAGGAGTCTTTGTTAGTTCCATGATAAAGTCCATCGTGATATTATCCCATTTCCACTCAGGTATGGGAAGTGGATGCATGACTCATCCAGGTTGTTTCCTTCATGCATTCACTTGATAACGAACCATACATCCTGACACAAAATCAGCAATCTCCCTCTTCATGTGGTCCCACCAAAAATGTCCCTTCAAATCCCTATAAATTTTTGTGCTCCCAGTGTGTATAGAGAAATTCGAACTATGTGCATCGTCCAACAATTCCCTTTTTAGATCAGGTATATTGGGAACACAATGTCTCTTCCGAATTTCCCATTTCAATCTTCATACACAAAGTCACTCTATCTCCCATCATTCACAGATTTAATCTTCTTTTGAAATTTTTCATCATCGGTTTGAGAACTCTTAATCCTTTCTAGTAATTATGGTTTGACAACCATTTGAAAATGTATTGATGTTTAACCTTCCATGGTTTTTCACATATCCATCATTATTAGATCCATGAAAATAGGATCCCTCTCAACTCTCATCTTGTTCAAAACTCCATGATATTTTCTACTCAAAGCATCTGCAACCTTATTTTCCTTCCTCGGGTGGTAGTGTATCGTGCAATCATAATCCTTGAGTAGTTCAAGCCATCTAATTTTCTTCATGTTGAGTTTGTTCTGTGATAAGATATAATTCAAACTCTTGTGATTAGAATAAATCTCACATTTCTCTCCATAGAGATAGTGTCTCAAAATCTTCAAAGCAAAGATTACATATTCTAAATCAAGATCATCATTAGGATAGTTCTTCTCATGAATTTTTAGCTGTAGTGATGCATAGGAAATAACCCTATCATTATGCATAAGGACACAACCAAGTCATTTCATTGAAGCATCACTATAAATAACAAACCCATCATTCCATGATAGTAGAGTCAATATATGAGCATTTATTAATCTTCTCTTAAGTTCTACGAAACATTCTTCACACTCTTTATTCTAAACAAATATAATCCCTTTACGTTTGAGCTTTGTTAATTGGTTAGCCAACCAAGAATAAATTCTGGACGGAACGTCGATAATAACATACTAAACAAATAAAATTGCGTACCTCAGTAATACTCGTCGGTGATGGCCAATATTGGATTTCCTTGGTTTTAGAAGGATCAATAGAGCTTCCATCCTTAGAGACAATATTGCCAAGAAAAGAAATCTACTGAACCCAAATTTCACACTTTCTAAACATCCCATATAATTCATGTCTTCTCAGAGTCTTCAGGATAATTCGTAAGTGATTTTCATGATCTTCATGGATTTTTGAGTATACCAAGATATCATCAATAAATACCACTACAAAGTCATCAAGATATTCCTTGAAAACTCTATTAATTAGATCATTGAAAACAGAGGGTGCATTATTCAGCCCAAAAGGCATTACTATAAACTCGTAATGCCCGTACCTAGTTCGAAATTCTGTCATCGGAATGTCTTCCTTCATCACACATAACTGATGATATCCAGATCGAAGATCAAACTTTGAAATGTATTGATCTCCATGCAGTTAGTCAAATAAATCATCAATGTGTGGTAGGTGATACTTATTCTTTATTGTTATAGCTTTGATCTCCATGTAGTCAACACATAACCTCATAGATCCATCTTTCTTTTTAACAAAAAGGAATGGGGCTCTCCATGGAGAAACACCAAAGTGAATCAATACCTTATTACTCGATTATTATAGTTGTTTATTTAGTTCCACTTATTCCATAGTTTCCATTCTATATGGAGTCTTTGATATGGGCCTTGATCCAGGAATTAAATCAATGTAAAACTCAATTTCTCGTTCTGGAGGATGTCCAGTTGAAACACATCAACATATTTTTTCACAATAGTTACATCCTCTCTTTGAACATTCCTTTCCCCACCCACAGTTATCTCATTCTCTTCCTTCCCAATTATTGAATTTAGTTGAGCTACTGGGGGTGGATCTATATAAGAATTAGGTGGTGATGATTCTGCTCTAATGAAAAGGTGTTCCTTATCATCATTATCAAAAATTGTATCCTTCATCTTCTTACAATAAATCTTCGCATCATAGTTTGAAAGAAAATCCATACCATGGATTATATCAAACACAACCACATGTCTGATGATGAGATCAGTAGATAAAGAACATTTATGTGTTCTAATGGGAACTAATTCACATAACATTGTAGCAATGATACTTCCTGTATGAGTTTTAACTGACAACTCCATTGTTAAATAAAATTGGAAATATCTAATTTTTGTAGCAAACTGGGATGAAATGAAACAATGCGATGATCCAGAATCAAATAATTCTTTTTATAAACATGAGGAAACCATTAAATGAACATCCACCACGTCTTTTGGAGCTTCTAACTCAACAGTAGTGATAGCATAAGCATGGACATGATCCCTTGGCCTTTTCTGAGGTAAGTTCCCAGGATTCTTAGGAAATTCATTTACATAATGTCCCATCTCCCTGTAGTTGAAGCATTGAATATCAGTATCTTATTTATTCCCCTTACAATCATGAGCATGGTGGCCTTTTTCACCAAACTTGTAACATACTCTCATCCCCTTCAAGCAAGTACTAGGGTGTTTCTTCCCACATTTACTACATGATTGATATTCAACGTTTCCCTTCATCCCATTATTTCCATTCCCATAGTGATCAGCAGATCTCTTCTTCTCTTGCTTTGCTTTAAAGTTGTATGACTTATAGAATTCTTTTTTTGTCTTGATATCACATGAGACAATGTCTTCGTACGACGAGAAGGATTTTGAGACTAATGCTCGACGAAGAAATGGTTTTAACCCCTCAAAGAAACTATCAATCTTACTCCTAAGGTTACATATATAATTTGCAGCATACCTTTCTATCCTTGTAATGTTAGCCTCATACTTTGCGACATTCTCATCCTCCTTTTGTCTCAGACTCAGAAATTTCTTTTCCATATCTGATCGATGGAACCGAGGAAAGTATTTTTATAATAAAATCTATTTTAACTCCCTCTATTCAATATTTTATACTTCATCATATTCCATCATGTTTTGAATCAATGAACACCATTGATCAGCATCTCTAGTGAAGCGGTAAACTGCCATGACATCTTTTTCCCTTTCACTACTCCCCAAGGCGTGGAATATTTTCCCTAAAGAACATATCCATTGCTCATCTACCAATGGATTTGTACTCCCATTAAATTTTGGTGTTTTTTTCCTCATGAAGATATCTATCATTGATCCTCCATGATGTGGATCGGTGTGCTCCATACGAGTAAGGATGTTATTAATAACCTGAGTGAGTTGTCCAAATATAGTGATAAGTTGATCAGCACCCGTTTCATCTCCAACTCTACATTAATTATCTTTAACATAAGGGAAATCCATATATGGAGTGCGTTCAATGATACAGTTTCCATTTTTTTCCACTAGGTTCCATTTCTAAACAATGGCATAAACTAGATCAGTTTATATATCAAAATTCATATTTCCAAACTTGTAAAATACATAAAATAAATTGAACAGTTTATGGATATAATCCATAATCATAAAAATGTTTTCTTTGAAAAATTATATACTCATAAACCCTTCATATTGTTTTGTAAAAAATGAAAATTATCCTACGAATATCCCCTAGGAGTGTCTTACCCAAGAGTGCAGCAGGGCTCATTATCATGCAGCAGTTATCGTTCGAGTCTAGCTCAAAGTGGTGTTTTTGGTTTTTACCCCTAGGTACATCTGTTCTAGAGCCGCCTCTACCTGCTCATATCTAGACATTGATGTATTTCTCAGAAAAATCTCAATATCTCTATAATACCAAAATTCTAGGAAGTTCTTCTATACTAATCTTCAATGTATATCTTTGTGCTATGTTCTCTAATCAGAGTTTATCTAAATCTAGCTCCCAAGGTTTGTACTAAACATCCTCTGATACCAACTGTAATTCCCTGACCCCAGTTACCCAGAGTTTGTGCATTATTACATAACATTGGTATGATCACAAAAGATCAAGTCTCGAAAGACCGAATATTTTAGTAGCCTTGGAATCACTAGATATATTCATAATTCTTACATTACATCTAAAAGTGGAAAAAAACTACAACAACATCTTTTATTCATATCCCCTCATACTATCCCTGCAGGTCATTCAAAAAATACTTCTTCACATCTTGGGAATAATTAAATCATTGAAAGGGGTGACTTCAGATCCTCTGTATGGATAACAATATAGAGAAAATTTTCATAAATAAACAAAAACATTTTTGGCAATGTATTACAATAACAATAGCATTTTAAACTAGAACATGAGCATAATATTAAAAATATAAAATGAAATAATTCCATTTACTTATTCACATGGATATTCAACTATTCAAATAATCACATTCAATATCAATAACCACTTTCATAATGATGGAATGCATAATGCTAGACTATCATAACTACATAGTCAAGGCCTTGTGCCATGACTACAAATTAGATTTATTCAAGGCATTGTGCCAAGACACTAGTTTGTCTCATGAGACCTACCAACGCATTGAGGAGCTCTAGCGGGCTCCACTCATCACTTATTATGTCCATTTCATTCCTCATATGAATAGGTTTAATCATAACATAAACATTTGTATTAAAAATAGCATACAAAATGTCAATATTTTCTCCATAATCCATGAATGGTATAAAAATAACACATCCAGAGTGAAACATATTACAAAACCATCAATACTATATTTAAATTTTTTATCATAATAAATCAACATCAAATAAGATTAAAATCCATCAAAAGATGTTGACATAGATGAAATAAAAACTATTTTAGAGAAATATCCCTCTTGTTGAAATCATTTAAAAGCAAAATTATTTAAACATTTAATTTGAAAATATTCTTATAATATTGTAAGGGACGTTTCGATGATTTTAAAATTGCAGAAAAAATTCGCACCCACCATATAAGTTAAAAAAACTTTCTTACCTTAATTTTGTCGAAAAGGTTAAAAATGACTTGTTTGGAAAATCACCGAAAGATTCCTTTATAAACCTCTTATAAAAATTCAAACAATGTTATAAATGACTTTAACCCATAATCTATAAAATAGTAAAATGGTTTTGAAATAAATTTTTAAGAAACATTGATGTGGATGATAAAGAGGTCCCAGTAGATAATTACATATAAACAACCTCGGATAATGAAGAGATTGTGAAATAAAACCTTACCTTGTACTTTCCTTAGTTAAGGTTAGGTTAACCTCCTTTATAATGGTGAAATAATTGTTATTAAATTATTAATGTATCATATAAATTAATATGATGTCATATATGATCTTTTAACATTGCTTTGTTATTATTATTATTGAATTATCGTTGTTTCGGGTGTTAACTGGTTCATTTTCCTTTATATGTATTGTTACGTTACCCGTGTTTGTTATGGATAGGTTGTAACGTATTCATATCCAGAATGATATTAAGTCTTTAAACATTATTTTTAACCATCAAGTGATAATTATTCTTGAATTGATATGATGGGAAATGAATTTAATCACGTCCATGGAGACGATAGTCCGTATGTACGCACACGCGACAATATAATTATTTTGATATTAAAATAATATATAATTGGGTGGTGTATCATATATATACAGAATAATTTTCATGTTATATTTATTATTTACATTAATTGTAGATCATTATTATAGCCATCCAAATAATAATGTATTGAATAACAATTATACCACGATGTGGAGACGATAAGCCGTACTTACACATGTATGGTGAAATGTCACTCAAGGGATGGATAGAATACTGAATATGGTTGTACCATATTTATAATAACATCACAGTATATAGTAGATACTGGAGTTATTATTTTAGAATTGAAATAACAAATAAAGAAGAAGTTGAAGAAGAATAGAACTTGAAAGAGGGTGGTGAAAACATTACCTCTTCTTCGGGTTCATCCTTTTTATTTGATCAAAATGGATCATTAGGTTGGCTTTCTGATAAAACTAATCCTTGTAGGTCGAAGTGAGGGAAGTTGATAGAATATTTGGGTAGAGGTTGACCGAACCAAAAGGCTTTGAGGGTATGAATTTGAGAGAAGGGGGAGTTCCCTTTTATAAGAGGGGTGAGGGGACCCTTTGGAAATGCTAGAAATATTATTTTATAATATAATCATATTCGATTTTTAATGGCTCCAAAGTGGATTATTTAAAGTTTAATGTGGGTATGGGTCACAAAACTTTCAAATTATAGGTTTTAGACCGGTTTATGTCACTATATTAACCTTATCATTTATATTTAACTCTTAGTTAAATAGTTTGACATTTACCAAGTCTCTTTGTATTTTTATATTATATAGTTAATAAACTTACTATATACCTCCAAGAGACCCCCCAAGTGGTCCATTAATGATAAAAATATCATTATATTAGTATTTTGGCCTATCCATAAATTTTTAGGAATAGAATATCATTTAATAATATAATATATTTATAAATAAATCTTTTATGCCAATTTTGACACTATTAGGTATTTTGTTTTTGATAATTTCATAAAAGCATTATTACTTCGAAAAAAATTTATATAACTAATACTAATATATCATATTAACCTATACATTTTTTGTAATTCATAAAAAGTCTCAAATTAATTTTATTTTCAAATTTATAATATTATTTATTTTAATATTTCATTAATTAGTTAATTACTGCATCACCATTGTGTCATATATAAAATAAATTATATAATGTCTAAAAATTATAAATAAAATACCATTATGTAGGAAATAATTTTAGATTTCTAACTTAAATTTATAATCAGATTTATCTTCTCTATAACCCTATATTAAAAATGTTTTAGTTATTAAACATTGATTTTAACTCTTTTAACTCTTCTTTGAACTAAATAATAATTAATGTCCTAATCTAAGCCAAGTGGACCTAAATGATAATATTTTATTACTATGTTTTTTATTTGTCGAAATAAACTTGTCCAAGATAATTAGAACATGATTTAGGGTAATATTAATATCATTTTTACCGTTAATTTCCCTATTTACTTTTACCCGTGGTAAATAAAAGAAGAACGTTACTATTCCCCAAAAAATATTTTTATCTCATTGAACTACATTTTATTCCTTGATATTAATCTTTTATCTCGGATTTTTGAAATTACACTCACAGAAGTGGAAAAATTATGTTTTACATGAATTTCCAAATTATCCTAGGAGGTGGGTAAAACACGGTGAAATGTTCAATAAAATTTTTATATTTCTAAAATTATTCTAAACTAACTCCAATAAATTAAATTTAAATTATATAATTATTATGTATCTATTTTGACCATAATTAAATTTAAATAGAATAAATAATAATTTAAATAAAAATTCAAAGATGCGTACAACACACACTATGGTATTATTCAAAGAGAAGCGTATCGTAGAAGTTTGGGGTGTTTCATATATTGATTTCAGGAATAGAATATAAATTAAATAGATTGAACCTGATGAAATAGGTGGGCCCCACATGACAAATCCCTAATCAATAAATGTTAGGGGTGAGTTATGGACCACCCACCAAAGGCTTGTACGACTCTCCTCCTTCATTATTGTCCATTGATTTGGCATGGATCGAAGTAGGCCGACTGAAAAGATAGAAATGATCATCCCAAGAGAACTCTGACAAGGGAAAGAGAGAAGGATTATGACACAAGAGGACTAAATTAGTTACCGTTGTGCATCCAATGTCATAAACAGAAGCTCGATCGAACCTCAGATGATATTGGCCATTAAATCCCTAGATATGAACATCAAAATACTCTAATTTGAGAAAGTAGATAATCTAAGTGGCTCTCAAATTAGTGATGGAGAGGGGTTCTAATTAGTTCATCAATAGAAAATTTTTCAAATTACACATAAAAATGGAATGTTCGTCATTTTTTCATAAGGTTTTACAAACTGTGTTCAAACCGTACACGATTACCTGGGTAAAAGGGGAACATGAAAAGTTTGGCCACAACATTGGGCACCAACTGTGTGATGTATCTCTATCAGGAAAAACACAGTCCACATAGTTTTCCAAACCGTGTGGCATTCTTGAATGGATTACACAAAACATTACGCCAGACATATTTTTCCCATAAAGTTGTGTTTCGGGCTCCGAACATCCCCCAAACAGCCCTGTGACATTTCCTAACTCAGTGGACATCCATATTAGGTTCGAAATAAATATTTAGATAAAATTTAAAGGATACCTATCTAGTTAAAAACCTATGTTCTTCCAGTCATCCACCAATAATAGAACATGTTCGTAAATTGAGCTATCAAGGTAGTAGAAACCATGTTTGAGAAAAACTCTGGACACTGAAAATGTTCATTGTGTTCTTTTTCCCATGTGTCATCATGTTTTAATCTGTGCCACCAATTTTTTCATAATATATGGCTAGAGCGTCTTTAGATATACTTCATTCTCCAGTCAATGACACGTACTGGATACTCCTCCAAGGTAGTATCAATTTCTAACTCAACTTACACAATATCAAAGTTATTAGATGTGTCAGGGTTGTACTGGAAAATCTGTGAAACATGATTGATTCTAGGCATGGAATGGTTTCTATAAGGTAATAGAAACAAATAGTTTACTTACCGAAATCTATCCCGTATTTATAAAAGATCCAACATAATGAGGCTACAGGTTCCCTTTCATTTGTAATCATCTCTTCCATGGCTTGGTTGATACCCGAGAGAAAATGAAATCGCCATCAAAGAACTCTAGTGGCCCATGATGATGATCTACATTATGTTTTTTTCTATACTGGTCAGTATTTTTGTGCTTTATGATCAGGTGAACCATATTTGAATTCTCCTAAACAAGACGAGGACCTATTACGGCTGCCTCCCATACCTCTATCCAACACAAGGGTTAACATAATGTCCTACAATATAAGGCCTCTAAAAGAGTCGTCTGAATTGTTTCCTGAATTCCATTATTGTAGGATAACTCGATGAGAGTGATATGATTCTACAAAGAACCTCAGAAATCAAAGACATGTGCTCGACGAATGTCTTCTGGACCATGTATTTTTTGTTCAAATTTTCCATTAGTCTGAGGATTAAATGATATTATTTAATGCACCTGTGTTTTCATAGACATATTCATTGCTTTCCATAATCATGATGTGAAACATGAATCCCTATATAACATGATAATATTTGGATCCTCGTGAAGCAATACGATCTCACGAACATATTGTCTCCATTGATCATCAACTGTGAATGTATCTTGAATCGGAATTGAGTCATATGATTTCGTTAGTCAGTCAATGATGAACTAGATAGAATCGCTACCCCTCAGTATCCTAGGTTAGGAGACTATGAAATCCATAGCAATTACATCCCATTTTATTTTCAGGACTAGAATCGGTTATATAAAGCCTATAAGTATCTGGTGTTATGCCTTCACCTAATGATAGGATGAAAACCGAGTGATAAAACCTTAATATTACATTTCATCCTAGGGTACCAATGCCGGTGTTTCATTTCTTGATACATCTTGTAGATTCTTGGATGACTGGCCCACTAAGAAGTGTGATACACTTTCATAAACTACTCTCTCACATTTGTAGGAACCCAAATATGTTCACATAGATGTAGGATGTCATCTCTATACATAGACTAATTCAGAGGTGTTTTATCACCTAATTTACACTGAGGGAGAAAAAAACCATCAGGATCATATATATCTACACTCTTCAAATTATATAGTGGAAAGATGTTACTATCAAGGAAGAGAGTTAAGACTTCATATGACATTCATGAAACTCTAGATGCAGCTCATAAAAGAGGTCCACTAACTTCAATTAATAACTGGATTCCCGTACTACATGTGATTGAGTTTTTAGACTCATTGCATATACAACTAATTTAACCTTCCCATGTTTATAAGAAACCTCAAAATCCAAGATTTTAGATATTAAATCGATATTTCCAGTCTGAGGCTCAAGCCAGGCTATTAAAATATATAGTTTATTCTATTGTGGTATCTGTTCACCAAAAATCACTAACATGACAGATATTTCCTCCAGCAACGTAAGGCATGAAAAAAACTATTAGCCCAAGGATGTACATCGTGAAGTTTCTCTCATGAGGTCTCAACTACCGAGATCTAAACTCAATTATGTTTTCCTCGTGCATCAACACTAATCCTAGGAGGATTCCCAATGCATCACATAAGAAGATATATAATATATATGGCTATATAAGAGTCAGAATAGGTGCCGATATGAGCTTCCCTTTTTACTCTTGAAAGGATTCCCCACATGTTTCTAACCATATGAACTTGAGACCCTTATTTTTTAGAGAATTAAGAGGTGAATAAAGTATAGAGATGTATTTTATGAAACACATATAATATATATCCATCCCCAGAAACTCCCTATATCAAAAAAATTGTTATGTTGATCCAAGGAAACTACAACACTAAACTTTTCCAGGTTAACAAATTCTCGTCATTCTGATATTATATGACACAAGATGAGAAATTTTTTAAAACAGAAGTGGCACATAGAATGTTTGGAATGTATCTGATGCTCTCTCATTGTACTCAAAACGATATCATGATGTTTGGTTTGGTCACAACAAGTGTGAGAATCCCCCAAGATGTCATCCACAATGAACCCCAAAAAAAGATTCCAAAAGGGGTGGAAAAACCTATTCATCAATACCATGAAAATTGTGTGTGTATTCATAAGACCAAACGACATGAAATGGTAATAATACATACCATAACTTCTCCAAAAATATGTACATGGTTCCTATACTGGTTTGACTCATACCTAATGATAACAGATCACAGGTCAATCTAAGAGAATTACTTTTCTCATCAAAGTTGGTCAAAGATATCATCTATTAGAAGAAATGGATATTGGTTCATGATCATAATACAGTTCAACCTTCTATAATACAGATATAGATGTAAGGTTAAATTAGCATTATTTGTGAAAAAAATTGGCCAACCCTAAGTCTGTGTATTGGTCCATATAAAAACATTGGCCTTTAAATCATCTAACGACTTCTTGAGCTCCTGATGATCTATAGGTTCCATCCAGTATGGAAGAATATAAACTATATATTCTCCTAGATTAAGCTATATTTTATATTATACCACTCTATCAAGAGGTAATCCCTAAAAAATCATTGATAACTGAATCCGTTAACTAATCCTTGACTAGAGGGAAATCATAATTATATAATCTTTGAAACTCCATGAAGAGATTTTCAATTTGGCCAGTCACCCCACCTATCACATGATGCTCTGGTCCGACTCTACTAGTTTGGATATCCGACTCACCCATAGAAATATAACTAATGAAATAGGGTGATATACAAGATACCCTATTGTGATAGAATTCCACAACAGTAATATAGTTAGCTAACCACTCGATCCCAAGTATGAAATCAAAGAATGTCATCTCAAGAATTAATAGGATTTATAAGAAAGGGAAACTTCATTCATCAAGGGGTAGACCCTACACTGATGTTTCCCATCTATTAGTACCCTTTATGGTTTATCTAATGTTGTTACAACATAGTAAACATTTATATCAATTACAAGACTCTCCATGATATATATATAGAAAAAATTGTTAAAATAACCTATATCAAATAAAATAGATAATATAGTAGAGGCTACTATAATAGTATATCATACATTAGATTGTCTCAGAGCCTAGTCCTTTGGTATTGTCTATAGTGTATTCAACTCCCCTAATACATGTCCAAATTTATCATATGGACTACCATAATTAAAACAGTAATGCTTGCGCTGTTGGTGATTAGGAGTCCAACTACCAAGGCCATGACATCCTCCTCGACCTAACCTTCCAATGCTTTCCCAATTCCCCACATGACGTGGCATAAATGAACTCTCTCCTGAAATTGGATCTAATGTGGATCCTTTTCCACTCAATGCTCGTGGAATGGTTCTATAGAGACAATGAGGATTCCCCATACCACCACAGTCCTGGTATTTAATTGGGTCTCAATAACATTGAGGTTTCATGTTCCCCCGTTTTCCATACTAATGACTCATTAAGGATCTATCGAAATGGGATCTCTAGTTGTCACTGCCCTGATGAGAAAACTCGGTAGGATTTTCCCTACCACTAGAAGAACTACAAGACTAATATGGCACTGATCCTCTATGACACGAATGATTTTCATCCCTCAGGTTGTGACCAATGATAAGATCCTATTTTAGTATCGAAGGTAAGGTAGGTAGGAAAAATACATTCACCTGTATATGGATGGAATAATGGATCTCATCCTTAAAACGACTAGCACTCAAAAGATCATCACTAGCTAGAAGCTGTGTAAAGCGCTGCAACTCCTTGAACCATTCTAAATATTTCATTAATGAAATTGAACCTAGATTGAGATTCATGAAATATCTAGATCTATCAACTCTTAGTGGATAAGGAATGAAATAATGAAAGAAGGAAATCTAGAAATCAATCCATAACATGCGCTGATGATGCCTGACCATAATGATCACATCACACTAATGCTTGGCCAAATCCCTAAGCATGAATGTTATAGGACTATGTCTCCAACATAGAGGCAATTCTAGATGATGAAACAGAGTTAGGGTGGCCTCTAGCGACGAATCAGTATCCTGGAGACTGACATCCCCTGAGAAATTAAGAGGATGATGCTATTGGAACTCACAAGTCATATCAGCCATTATAGGTGCACGCTATAGAGAACCATGCATTGATTGTATGATACATTGGAAACCAGCACGTACTGGGGAATCAATTCCCAAATCTGGTATAGTAGGAAGTTCCACAAGTGGCACCCCTGTAGGTACGACTGGTGTCTTAGGGCCCACCATGTCAAGAGCATGGTCTTTCCACGCTCATAGTGTAAGACATGAGGACATCATGGAGTCCCTCTTCTATAAATTCCCAGAACACACCTCAAAACAAACTTAAGCAAAAAATATCACCACTAGTGGAAGGTGAATATAGGAAAACTCTCTACCGAAGGAAAACAACAAAATCTAGCCACATAGATGGTCAAGTATCGAAAATTTCTCTAGTATAAGTTTCGTTTCATTGCAAATTTAATTTATAGTTTCACTACTTTTACTTTCATATAAATTAGAAGGTGGGATAAAGCTGTGAAACTAGTTCATTTTAGATATCATAATTCACTTTATAATGGATATCCATTTCTAGTGAATCAGTCAAATACATCTATCAATAGAAACGACACCCATTTTATATATCATAATGGATGGCCTCAATAAATTACTCATCTGAACACAATGGGGTCCATATACCTCATGAATTGAGGTAAGTAATCACTCAATCACCAGCAAGAGTAATACAATCATATTATTACTATCACAACATCACTCAACAATCATAGACATGTCATGCAATGCAATGAAGTGAAATGAACATATATGGCATGTTAATATGCATGAATTAAAATTAAAAGGTCCCTATAAGGATGCATGTAACAATTCTCCATTCCCTCATATAATTAGGCCAAGGATGAAATAAAATCCTCAGTCAAAGTAATAATCAACAACACCATACAGCATGAGCATCACCCAATGGTGAAAGAATATCAACTGTAATAGGAAAAATATAACAGAAACTACAATTTATGAAACTTCGTTTTTACCAAAAACAAAGGTTCACGACATCCTAGAAGAACATTTGAACATGTCCCAATAATTCATATTCTTAAATGTATTGTCTCAAAATCATAAATAATGAAATGAACCACGTTTGATACCACTTTGTGATGTAATGGACCTAGATGCAACTTAACAGGGCTCCAATCATGGGGGTCACATGACCTCAATCATATCGCATCGAATTCTAGAGGCTTCCAAATAGAAGTGAGGGCTGAGGGTGTGTCAGTGGGGAGACTATTCCCTCATTACAAAACTATAGCATAGTACAAAGATGTAAAAATTAGTAAATAATGGAAGAAATATAAGTAAATATAAGCCATAATAGAAAAAAGAGACAACTATAAAACAACTGAAATGAACAGTATGACATTCAACTACTAAGGATATGTCATTTCACTACAAAACTGGAATATATTGATACAAGATAGCAGGAATAACATCATCTGCATATGTAAAATGAAAACAAACAAATTTCCCAAGCCATATTCTCCCCTTAGTCAACACCTCCAACCCCATAATCTACTTCGGGAACCAAACAGAGCCCACAGTGGTTTTGAGATAAATCTCAGTGGGCCAAAACCAATGGTGTCTGTAACATCCGGACAATGTAATAGAAATATAACAGTGTGAAAGCATTCATTTATAATGTAGAACAATAAAATTTAACTAAAAACCCAATTACCTTCTTCATCCTTCATCTTACCTCTTAAAATAACAAATCCATTAATTGATTATTACTAGTTTATAAATAGGTCACATTTTAAAATAGTGAGGGATCCAGGTTATGAAAAAGAAACCTGTAATGACATTTAATAATGAAGTCCCAATGTAATAACCAAGGTGATGTTGACCTCAAGTGTCACCAAATAAGTAATAACTATATCCTATCCCAGGGAAGAGTTTAATCTAAGGATCATTGTCCATGAAATTCCACAATGAGGTGAATTCCACATCCAATGTTGCCATCCAAGGTAAAACATAGATATATAGATACTGGTCCCTAAGGGGTAAAACCATTGAACATATTTGTCAATTATTGATCCAAGGAGTGTATAAAAATAATCTTGAAATGATATCAATGGGGTCCTAAAATATCATACTGTTCATTATAACATAAAAGTATCACGACATAGGTGGTTCACAATATAAGAATGTTGTATCCCTGAATTAGAATGGGATTCCCAAGTTCTCGTGGAATGCCCGATAAGAATCCAAGGCTAGATTGAGCCAGACCATTACTATTTTATGAAGTCATGTAATATTTCATTTCATTAAATCCTAGACTTTCATTAGTGTGATAAGGTCTTGTTGCATGAAATCATTTGATCAAAAAATTCCTTCCATTAATGACATACGGCCAAGTAGCACGAAACTATTTAATGATGCCATAATTAATCAATAAGTCCAATTGGATCAAGCCTTGAATTCCATTTGTGTGACAAGTCCATGTAGAATGAAACCATTAATCTAATACAATTTAAGGCATATTCTACAAGTAATGATCATTTGGATACCTTCCATTAATGTGGTAAGTGGTGCTACGAACATGCAACCTATTAATCATTCACATTTTATCATCGAAAGAAAAAATTACCTTAGGCGTTTCATGTTAAAAGATTTCATGGTTTTATCCATTATGAATTTTTCAATATATACAAGCTATTTCATATATAAATTATTAACCATAGGATTCTCAAGAGAAGGCAATCCCGAATGGTGGTGAAAACATTTCAAAACAATAAATGACAATTTTGTCATTACCTTCGACATGGAAGGGATGGAGTCATGGTCAAGACCACAAACAATTAATCACATAATAGGAAAGATAATAACAATATGGTTCTTATGATTAAAAAATGGAATTTAAATTCAATAAATGGAACCCGATTAAATCAGTGGGACCCACACGATAAATCCAAAATCATTAAACATAAGTGATGAGTTCTATACCACTAACAATTGCCTTGTACGACTTTCCTCCTCTAGTATTGGAAATTGATTTGGATCCGATCAGAGTAGATCAAAGATAAATATAAGAACACATATTCCTTGATAACACGGTCGAGATCAAGATAAGAGGACGACCCAAGAGGTCTTCAGTACTCATCGTTGAGAATCCAACACAATGAATATAAGCTCAATCAGATCATTGATGTAGAAGATATTTGAATACCCGGATTTGGCCTTTAAAACAATCCAATTTGTTAGAGAAATTTGATAATCATATAGTGTACTAGAATAGGGAAGATGATGGGTTCTAAATAGACTATTGACGGAAAAAATTCCAAATTACCTCTGAAAATGGAATCTACAAGGTTTGTCCGCATGCTTTGACAAACCATGTGAAATCGATGGATGGTTACCTGGGTAAAAGGGATAGTTGTATGGTTTGTACAAATGACGATGTTCCGACCATGCAAAGAATATATGTAAAAAAACACAATCTTCATGTTTTTCCACATGGTGTATCATTCCTTCACGGTTTACACTAAACAGTACACCAGGACTATTTTCCCAAAAAATGGTTTTCGGGCTTTGAACATGCCCCAAAACCCCTCGAGACATCTTCTAACGCATTGTGAATCCATATTACATCCAAATTAAATTTTTATACAGAAATTTAAAGGATTTTTACCTATGTGAAAACCCATGATCTTACAATTTGGAATCCTAGTTTTATGGTGACCTTTATATTTTTTTCCATGTAATTAATAATATATGATATTAAACATATTTTCAACGTGGTTTTTAAAAAAAATTAATTTTATAATATGAAACCATTGATTTCAAAGATAAAATTTAAATTATGATGAAATAATTTAATTATTGCTGGTAGAATCTAAAATCTAAAAAATTAAAATGTAATAACATTGAATTTAATAGTGTGAATTACACAGAACACCAAGAATATTAAGAAATAAAATTTCCTGATAATATTTGACAAATTATATATTTAGATAAATATTTTTTGTATCTTTTAATTAATGGAACACTATGTTAGCAAGTTTTACACACAAGAAAGACTTTGTTCGAATGTTTCTATTACATGTAATAGATAGTTTTAAAAAACAATAATATATTTGTATGATATAATTAATTACTATAATAAGTGAAAAAATAGCCCTAATTTTTTTATGAGTACAATTAACATTCTTATGAAAATATATTTATTATTACATTGGATTCAAATTAATTTGAAATTAATATATGAACCAATTGAATATAAACGGAATGTTTTCTAAAAAACTAATTTTACGAAAAAATATTCATTAATTAAAATTATTGAATGATATTAATTTAATATATATATATATATATTATTCAATTAATGTATTGGTGATGTTCTATCGTGACCCGTCCCCCAGGGCCCGTGTCGTGACAACCCAATGCCTGCCTCAAGGGTATGTACAAATCCTCTCCACATCACTCCACATTAGTCTGTCACCTCTATATTTTTCCTGGTCATGACTCCCTCAAGTCTCAACCTAGATGCTCATCGTACGCACAAGACACAACATGGTGAAGGAGAATCACATGTGGGGGTGAGTATAATAACACTCAGTTTGGACCCTGAGACTCCCGAAGTTCTCCCAGAGTTCCATAAAGGGAAAACCACAAGAAAGACCACAGTCACAAAGCATAAACCAATAGTCATCAAACAATAGTTATACAACTCAGTGAAATAGTTAATATGATTTTTATGAACACAGGGTTGCTATGTAGTTGATCCATGAAAGGCCACATGAAGGCTGGTACTCATCGGGACACTATGATGCTGATCCACATAGGGAAACTATGATGTTGATCCACACATGGTCGCTATGATGTAGATCCAAACAGGGTCACTATGAAGCTTATCCACATAGGGTCTCTATGATGTTGATCCACACAGGGTCAATATAAAGCTAATACACACTAGGTCTCTTTGATGCTGATCCACACATGGTCGCAATGAGGCTGATCCACAAAGGTTCGTTAGGATGCTGATCCCCACAGGGTTGCTATGAAGTTCATCCACGATGGGCCACATAAAGGATGGTCCTCGTCAGGTCCCTATGATGTTAATCTATTCAGGGTTTCTATGATGCAGATCCACAAAGGGTTGTTACGATGCTGATCCTCATAGGGTCGCTATAAAGCTTATCCACATAAGGTCTCTATAAAAGGGACAGCTGACCACTGATTCCTGCACATAACACCCTCAATTCTAGGAGAACTGTTCCTCAAGGAATCAATCATATTTCAACTGGTATGAAGTCCCGAAAAAAGTATATGAATGCGATTTCCCAGTCATATGGACCCCGACATGATAGAAGGTGCATCGTTCAGACGCCCAATCTGTGAGATATGTGTACTTTGTAAAAATGTCCCAGTTTGATTTAGTTCTGATCCAAACCTAGTCATAAATCACACTACTTAAAAACACATTTAGTGTATCTCCAAATAACATCCTTGTCACTAGGGTCCTTATGCCGCATATGACGCATCTATCGGACGTCCGCTCTGTTAGTTGCAACCCTTACCATGAAACGAGGGTGATAACACCTCAGTCCAGCCCAACTCAGTTAGGTATTCCAGAATATTCCAAAAGGGACCAATTATCATAAGTGGTCCCAACACCACAAATAGATTGTAAAATGGACACCCGGTCTGTCAGTTTCAAGTGTTTTTTTATTCTGGGAGCGGTTGGGTCTGGGCCCGGTCCGATTCGGTCAGACCGGCCCGATACAATGGGTCCCGAGGTCTACCTAACCCTACCTGGGTCTAGACCATTCTATCTTGGGTATGTTCACTGGTTCTACCCATCAGGGCGAACCTGGTACAGTTCGCGAGCCTGGGCTACGGTTGACTCAGAGCGCTGGGTGGGGCTCGGCGCACCCGTGCTGGCCAGCTAGGCCGTGGGTCTGGCCCGCTAAACTGGCCCATGTCCGGGCCGGTCCTCCAGAAGGAATAATACCTTCTATACTGGATATGTGGTAGCAAGGTTGTTTTCCACAACCATTGGGGCACTGCCCTACAACATTGAGTGGTTGGTCGTCTGGCCGACCGAGTTCTGGAAATGCGGCGTGGTACGAGGTCTTGCCTCTCTTTCCTGTCACAGCCTTCGGGCTAGGACTGCTCCACGCGTACCTCCTTCTTCCATGACCCACTAGCCGCAGCCAATTTGGGCTTCTCGATTACCATGCAGATTCCTCGGGTAGGCCACCATCGGCCCTCGCAGTGTGTCGCCTTCCACCGCCCACGGCTTGTTGTCGGGTCTTCTCTAGCCACTGTTGGCTGCCACTATCAAAGCTCATCGATAGGTTCTTCCAAAGGTCATCATACATGCTCTAGTTTCTATTCATGGTGTCGTCTACACCTACGTCTCTCCTATGATACCATCGTCATAGTGTGACATGTTATTTAGTGTTTCCATCAATCTTAGGAAACTATCCCCAAAAAACATAGCATGAGTGAAGAAGAAGAGGGTCTGGGCCTTGTTCGTTTCACCCACCCTTCTTCGTTATAGTGATAGCAAGTGAGATTGAAATTAATTCATCAAAGAAAACATCAATAAAACTGCCTTTATGGAAGATACTTTCTCTGATGATGATCGAAGGAACCCCCTTCGTCGTTGGCGTTATTTCATGATTTAGTGGCGCTCATCCTTTCTCGCTAAAACATGTATTGTCTTCTTAGTTGTAGCCATCATGGTACTTTTTCAAAGCTTCATCGCTTGGGAAATCCAAGACAACACCCCTTTCTATTCTCTGTATGGATAGGAGAGGTGAAGGGTGAGTAACATATGTGGTATTAATGGGGTTCATTCAATTAATTAACCTTCCTAGTTCCCATTTTGTGTTTACAAAAATAAAGGGGAGTCAATCCATTTAATGTCTTGACGTGTCATTGGTCATGCCACCGCCATGGGTAAAAAAGCTATCCTAAACACAACAGTGCCCTAATATTTATGATCCAGGTACCCATTTAAGAGTTTATCCTGTTTTTTTGGAAAACCACCCATGAGTGCTATATAAATTTTCCATTTTTCAACGGATCATTCAGGGCACTCCGGGCTTCAGAATGACTAGCTCTCAGATTTAGCGGTCTCAAAATAATTTCATATAATTAAAAAAAAATTATAAGGAAATTATAGGACATTATATAATTCCCACCTTAGGGATTTACATCCTTGAAAGCCAAGAAAATACCAATTAATCAAATGAGGTTACTGAGAACGAATATGAACATCCCACTCCCCTGTTCTCTCTTAGTGGTTCCTGTGATTCCACCAAACTCGTAACTGAGGGATCGATCGTCCATGAAGGACTCTATCCAGTATATCCTATATCTCTACTTGAAACTCCTTAAATATATCACCATTGTCAAAGTATAACTCAATGTAGTCAATATTGTGTGATAGATCAGGCACACATCTTCTCAACTACGAAACATGGTAAACATTATGCACCTAGTGCATCTATGGGGGAAGAGACAGATGGTATTCCACCTCACCCACTCTGTTGTGTATCTATAAAGGACATATGAACCTCAGATATAGCTTTTCGATCTGGAAAAACCTCTGTAATACTTATTGGGGTGGGACCCATAGTAAGACATGGTCTCCCCCCTTGGAATCCAAGGGCCTCTATCCTATTTCAGCAAAAAATCTGCCATCTATTTGTAGTATTCACTTGTTGAGAATAGAGGCATCGTGATATAATCTCTTCCACTACATTCTTTATCGTTTGACAACAATACTAACACTAGAAGATCTGGTATATCTTCGCCACTCCAGGATGTACCGTTAAATGTGATGTGTGGAACTCCCTCAACACCACCTCATGAAACTTCACGAGTACCATAGTGCATCCTCTTAAGAGAATGATGTGCTCCCCACCATTAGAAAATCTATTAGGTCCATGTCCTGAGGATCTCTGAGCACGTCGACCCTCAAATTCAATGTCCCAAAGCTGTGCCACCCAAACTCGATGACAATGTGGGGGAGTGACAGTCATAGAGAAGAGGCAAGATGCTCAATCTCTATCCATGAAAGATATATGCAATGTGCCTATCTTCTCTGTTGCCTCACTTGGAAAATATAAACCATACAACCTCTTGAGTGCGTCAGTTACCATGTTCCTTTCCCAAAAAGTATGGACTATATCAAAGTCATATTTTTGGAGGAACTCTATACATTTTTATTGTCTCAGATACTGGTTATTCTATGATGAGATATACTTGAGGATTTTTATCAGAGTTGTGTTGTTACATATTAATCGAAAATACCACTTATTCTAACTCCATGTCATGGGTATCATAGTTCTACTCTTGTTTTTTCAATTTCTATGAGATGTAGGCGATCACTACCCACTCTTGCATCAAGAATCAACCTAGTCTGGTCCCTAATACGTCGTAGTAGACTACATTCCCAGCGCCCTTTTCTGGTGGCCTCAAGATATGGGCACTCATCAGTCTCTATCTCTGCTCCGGAATTCTATGCTGACACTTCTTCATCCACAAGAAATGATCCCCATTCTTCATAAAAGGTGACAATGGTGTCGCTACCCAATATAAGTCTTCTAAAAATCTGTAGTACTACCTAGGCCAAGAAGATGTCTCACTTTCTTCTGGGAGGAAATCCTGGAAGCATCTTTTGAAAAGATGTCCCCACACTCTGCCACTACTATTTGGAAGTTAAAAATCAAAATTCCTACTTCCATGAGGGTATGGGTAGCCAACTCAAGTGTGATCAGTTGCACCCTTCTATACATGAGTTTATCCTGTGATTCCTAAGTTTTCTTTTTCACCGACCAAGGAAACAGTCAAACCCCAACTTCCTAATTTAATTTTTATTTTTAATTTTTTATTTCTTTGCACCGCATTCTCGCACCAATGGTTGGGATGGGTCCCGACTAAATAATTTCTGTCACTTAACATTTTTAGTGGGTTTCAGAACCATTCACGGTCACTTCATGTTTAACAGTAGCTATGCAGTCTGCCCGAGTGCACACGAAAATTCCTGTCGTATAGAATATAAAAATATTTATGTAAATAATCTGAGTTGAATGTTTAATTTGTGATAATCATAATGTTTTTATGTAATTACTAATATTATTATTAATGAGGTGTTTATTATTATTATTATTATTATCATTATTATTCTTATTGTTATTTTTATAATTATTATTTTTGTTAATAAAATGATTTATTATTTTCTTTACTATTGTTTATTATTATTATTATTATTATTGGTATTATTATTATTATTATTATCATCATAAATTATATTATTATTATTAATATTACTTTTATTAATATAATAAAATGGAAAAAAACAAACTAACTAAACCTAACCATAGTGATCTACTCGGCGCCCCTTTCCATTTTGCCGCTGCGCAAGGCCCCACTCCCTCCTGTTCCTGTTGCGCGCCCAACCCACCTCACCTTATGCCTCCAGCCTTCCCCGAAGGCCTTCACTGCTAGACCCTCTCCCCCGACCCTCTTCTGCTCTACCTTGCCCAGCCACTACCCTCGCACGGCCCCCACCACCTCTTTGTGTACCCAGCCGCCCAACCTACTTGGCCCTGACCTTACGGCTCCCGACCTTGCCGACCTCCTCCGCCAGCAGCCACCGACCAGAGCTCCGGCACCCCTGCCAGCCCTTCCAGCGAGCTCCACCGCTAGCCAGCGGCCTCCGGCCCCATCCAGCGACCTCCGATCGAGATCCTATGCGCCCCATCTCTATCCAGCATCCCTCTAACCACCATTCCGGCATCTCGGGAACTCTCGGACTTTTCCCCGGCGCTCTGCCACGCCTTCCAGCTCTCCTTACAGCGTTCCAGCTTCCTCTGGCGTGCCTGCGCTGTGTTTCTTGCCACCGCCCCTTCGGCCAGTCGCGTTCCGTCCTTATGTGTTCTGGCACACCACTACCGCCTTGCGCTGGCCAGCGGCACACCTGACGGTCGGCGCACGACCCCCGGCGGTCTCCATGCCTTAGCACGCTGCCCCTTATGACTGGCGCATGACCTCGTGGGATGAGCGCGTCTCTACACCTAGGTAAATTGTGTGATGTGTATCTGTTTGAGTTTATTTTATATCAGTGGTTGGTTGTTTTGGTTGTTTTGGTGTTTGTTGCATCGCGTTGGTGGAATAATTCCACAAAACAGCGGTCTTAGGCTTACACATGTGTACGTGCCTGCGTGAGGTTTGTTGTGTCGTCGAGTTCAGTTTGTGAGTCAAGGCAGGTCTCCCACAACGCATTCCTTTAAATTAATATTTTTGTATTCCGTGTATTTTTTTTATTTTCATTAATTTTAAATTAATATTAAATAGTTATCTTAAGTGTGGTAACCTGCTGAAAATGGAAGCTCTTTATTTCTTGCATTTCACTGGATGTATTGTTCTTGGATTTTAATTTTGTGTTTTTCTTCTGATTTTTCTAAATAGGTTCTTTATGAAACGTGCAAGTCATGTTGAAGTGTGTTTTGAAATGGTTTTGGTGTGTGTAAAATGGCTGGTGTATTGTTTATGGAAAATTATGTTCTCTTAAAACCTGGAATAGAGAAAATTCTTGATTGGCCTTTAAACATGATTTTGGAAACATTATGTTTGGTTCTTTTTTGATGAAATATGTTTTATATTGGCGTGTGAATAAATTTCTGGATTTCATTTGAGAAATAACATTCCTTCAAATAGTTATAAAAGGTCTATTGGGCACTTGATGAATGTGGCTGTGTTTGAATATTGGAAAATTGTTTTACATGTGATAGAAATGTGTTTCAGTTTTAAAATGTTGATTTGAGTTTCATAAATGAGGTTCTAAATGTTTTTATTGTTTTTAACATGATGTCATGGGTCGCGTCTTTTGGAAATTTTTTGATATTAAATGGTTTTTGAGGCCCAGTTGGAACATTAAATAAAAATTGTTTCATCGGAAAAAATTCCTTGGAATGGGACCTCACCTTGTTGGTTGATGAAAGATGGGGGTTACCTTGGCTTGGGGATTCCCTGGTGTGATAATGGTTTAGAGGCGACATTTTTGTTCCTTGGGGTACTCAGGGGTGTTGTTGTTGTGTGTGTGTTGATGGTGTAAGATGATAATGCATTTGTTGAATTTCTTGACTAGTATTTGTTGACTCACCCCCTTTTATTACTTGGCATGGGAACCTGGCATAGTAAGTGAACTTTTTGTGAATGATTTCTGCACTAGTTTAGATTACGCACAGGCTAGTGGCCCCATAGTAGGAGAATACAGAGTTATTGCTGCTATGGGGATTGGGCCCCTCAGTTAGGCCATGTAGGGATTTGCTGGGTGTTAGGGCGTTATGAAATCATTGAGTTAGGGAATGCCTTCATGATGAGTCACATGTATAGTACGTTATGGATTGTTCACGAGCTCCTAGGTTTGACACATGTCTTTTGGCATTCTGTTGTTAGTAGGGATCAGTGTAGTGTTTGTTTTTATACCTGCATTTCCCCTTACTGTGTGATTTCTACTGTTTATTTTGGTGCTTTTTCTTTTTGTGAAAATTGTTTCAAATGAAAATGTTTTATTCTAATTGTGTAAAATCTGAAATGTAACATTACGATCCATTTGAAAATTCTATTTTCACTAATGAATGTAATATGACTTTTGAAAATGAATAAGGGAAATGATTCATGTTTTGTTTTCAAGTGAAATAGTTATGAAAGCATACTTTTATACATTGTAGTTCAAACATGGATTTGAGAATTCTTTATCTATTGGAAGAGCGTTGGGATTTGTTATTGGGATCACCTACTGAGTATTTTTTTTACTCATGCCTATGTTTTACCATTTCAGTTGTAGGTTCCTCTGTTATCGTTTCTGGGTTTGTGCCGATCATTGTTGGAGTGGGGTTGGTCCTTCATTTGGAGAGTGACCATACGACCACATGGAGTTTTGGTCGTAGTCAGGTTAGTAGGGTTGTTGGTTGTTCTTTATTTACTTGCTTTTGTTCAATTTATTTTTCGCTGCTTATTTTATTTTCTTTTTGGCCAAATCGTTCCCACCTATTTAATTTTGATGTCTGGAACTATTTTCCAGCCCATGTGGATCGAGAACGCCCCTCGGGCCATGTCGCGGGCCAGCTCAGGTGACCGGTTCGGGGTTGACCCAGGTTGGTTCGTGAAAAAATGGTATCAGATGGAGGTTCTTGTTATTTGGGGTGTCTGGTAGATGGAGATTTAGATTTTCGAGACTCGAGAGGTGTGTTTGAGAATGACATCACGAATCCTCACCCATTCCACACCTCGGGCCACCAAGGATAGTCTGGGAATTGAGTATTTGTTTCGTTTTGGTTTGTTTTGGATTGAGGGATGACAACAGAGGTAAACTGATGTTACATCTTGATATCACATGGAGTAGTGACACATGTGGAGTCCGAGTACATAGTTTTAATTCCTTTTAGTTGTTTTCACTTACTTGGGGCATGGTCCACTACCATGTCCCAAGGTTATTTGTGTCTGCTAGTCCCTTACTCCGGTGGTTTGATGCAAGATGAGTGTCTTTTTCGTTCTGGTTGGTGTAAGTTCATTTTTGGAAATGAAAAAGGGTTTTTGAAAATGGGACTGATTTTTTTATAAATTTCTTTAAATTTATGAAATGGGTTTTAAAACTGAAAGCTTTTGGTTTGGAAAACTGGTGTTTTCTTTGAAATTGGTCAGGAATGGTTTAGGGTGAAACCTTAGATACTCTTTATGAACGTTTTCTCATATTAGGGGATGCATTGAAAGTGTGTGTTGGTGCGTATAAATGAAGGTGGATGAATACATGTGCAACGGTTCATGGGATTGCCTGGGTGTGTTTGAAATTAATGGCATGACCTTGTTTGTTAAATTGGATTTTATAGAGGAAAAATGGTTTTGGGAAGTGCTTTTGGATTGAAAAGTGGATTTGGTATTTGGAAAGTGGTATTGAAAGAGAGCGTGTTTTAATTAAAAAAGTGGGGTTTGAATCTAAAATGAAATGGGAATTTTGGATAGGGAATTTTGGGTTGTGTTTTTGGTTTCATGGTTTTTTTTTAAGTTGGTTATTTTTGGATGAGGGTGATTTATTGATGTTGCTTTGATTGATATCGATTTCGGCATGGTGGTATATATGTTGTTCAAAAATGATGCCCTGAAAGGTCCCCATAGTTTTGATGATTCATGCCCAATTTTTGGTCTTTCTCGGACATTGTCTGTCCTTCATGGTGATTTGAGTCTGTTAAAGATAGTAGATTGGCTTGAAGTGGTCGAACACGTCTTCAGGGTATTGGGAACTCCCAAATTTGTTAGACGGCGTGCTGTTTCAGGTCTGATTGAATGTCCTGCTCTGGACGGATGAGAGTTGTTCACCCCGCCATCAATGCAAGATGAGATGACGTGGGATGTTTTTAAATCTGTCTCTGTTCGATGGTTTATACCTGAAGAGGTTAAGACAAAGAAAAAGGGAAGAGCTCACATGTATTCAACCAGGAAAACAGATGGTGAAAGCATATATTGACCATTTCAAAGATCTTGTGTCTCTTTTTCCAGGGGTAGTGTCACACGACTGGATGAAGACTTCTCCCTTCATCAGGGGTATTCGTATAGAGATCAAGGAGTGTGTCCTCCCTTTTTGGAAGCATCACTTTTGAGAAGTTGGTGTATGAGGTGTTCTTAGTTGAGTTGGTCTCCGGAGAGCAAACAGTTGGTAATCCACCATATCCAGTTACTCATAAATGTCCCCCATCTGATGAGCATAGTGTGTCAGGTGAATTAGTTTCTAAAGAGTTCTCTACAGTGGCTCTAACTCCCAGTTCGTCGGACCATCTAATGTTGTAATGTCAGTATGGACGCTTAGGGACTACAAGCCGTCATGTCACACCCATCCGAAGATGGTCCATCATTGCAGGTGTCTGGATCATCTAGAGAAGCTCTGCAGGAAGCATCTCCTGAGGAAGACACTGTGACAAGAAGATCCCTGTGCCTGACTGTGAGGCAGAAGATGCTTCAACCATCAGATCCCCTACCACAGGTCTTAGAGTAAAGCTCTTGTGCAGTTATGATTTGTTGGGGAGTGAATCCTCAGTCTGGTTTTTGCTGTTCCGTGTTGCAAACGAAACATTTAAAGTCCTTCCATTATCGTTATTCCACTGTTAAAGTTTTTACGTCGTTGAATGTTCATTGTTTTTCCGTGGAGTTATGACGAACATGATATATTGTAATCTAACCAGTTTTTTTATCGGGTTAGGGTTTTCTACATTGTGTGTTTTTCTTAAGAGAGTGATTGACCCTTGTATGAGTCAATATTGGTTTAGCAGTGTTGGTTTGGGGATGTAAGTACCTATGAATGAGCTTATGTTTTTGGATGTTCATGGGTTCACTGGTTGGGGTAATTTCTGCTCAAAGGTTTTCCAATAGTGTTGGGAGTGTTCGGTATGGGTCGAGAGTTCCAGATTTTAGTGGAGGTGTTGTTTGCTCGTTCTATAGAACATAGTTTAGATCGATTGGGAGTTCCCGTGTCGCCCCCCCATCTCGTGGTGGTATGTGTAGGTGTTAAATATCAGCGCAAGTTGAATTCTTGTGGTGGGGAGAACCCTCTCGTGTTCTCCCATTCTTTTGTGGTGTGGTTCCTTTGAGTTTCAATTGGTCATGGATTCTTGTTTGGTCCATCATTCAGCTAGGTGAATTTCTCTGGGAAGAAAGTGTCTGTAGTGGGGAAAATTGCAACACCCCAACTTCCTAATTAAATTTAATTTTATTATTTTTTGTCTCTGTATTCTCGCACCAAGGTCCGAGCTGGGTCCCGACTTAATATTTTCTTGTCTCTTAACATTTTTAGTGGGTTGTGGACCCATGCACGGTCGACGCACGGTGAGGGGTAGCTATGCAATCAGCCCAGGTGCCCGCACAAATGCATATCGTATAGAATATATAAATATTTATATAGATAAGTTGAGTTGAATGTATAATTTTTGATAATAATAATTTTATTAGGTAATTAATAATAATATTATTAATGAGGTGTTTATTTTTATTAATATTATTTTTATCGTTATTATTATTATTTTTTATATTTATAATTTTTTGTTAATAAATTGAATTATTATTATCTTTCCTATTGTATTTATTATTATTATTATTATTTATTATTATTATTATCAATTATATTATTATTATCATTATTACTTTTATTAATATAATAAAATTCAGAAAAAAACAAACTAAACCTAACCCTAGAGATCTTCCCGGTGTCGTTTTCCCTTTTGCCGCTGCATGAGCCCCCCCCCCACCTGTTAGTGTTGCACAGTGCACCCACCTCACCTTGCGCCTCAAGCTATCCCCACAGGCCCTCGCTGCCAGCCCCTCTCCCCCGACCCTCGTCTGCTCCACCTCGCTTAGCCGCTGCCCCCACACGGCCCCTGCTGCCTCCTTGTGCATCCATCCGCCCAGCCTGTGAGGCCCCGACCTTCTGGCTCCCGACCTCATCGACCTCCGCTGCTAGCAGCTACCAGATAGCGATCAGGTGTCCACTTCATGCCCTCTTGGTAAGCCCCGCTGTCAGCCCACGGCCTCCAGACCCCTCCAGCGACCTCCGACCGAGCTCCGGCAAGCCCCTCCTCCGACCAGAACCCCTTCAACAGCCGTTCTGGCATCCCGGGAACTCCCGACTTTTTCCCGGTGCTCCAGCGCGCCCTCTGGCTCATCTTACAGCGTTCTGGCTTCCTCTGGTGTGCATGTACTGTGTTTCACGACCGCCGCACATTCGGTCGGTTGCGTTCCATCCTTCTGTGGCCCAGCCAACCACTCCCGCCTTATGCCGGCTAGTGGCGCACCATTCGGTCGGCGCGTGACCCCCGGTGGTCTCAATTCCTAAGCACGCTACCCCTTATGACTGGCCCACGAACCCTTGGATGCAGTGCGTCTCTACGTCGAGGTAAATTTTGTGACGTGAATCTGTTTGAGTTTATTTTATATCAATGGTTGGTTGTTTTTGTTGTTTTGGTGTTTGTAGCAGTGCGTTGGCTGAATAATTCCACAATGTAGTGGTCTTTGGCTTGCGTGTGTGTATGCGCCTGCGCGAGGTGTGTTGCGTCATCGAGATCGGTTTGTGAGTCGAGGTAGGTATCCCACTACACTTGCCTTTAAATTTAGAATTTATTTATTCGTTGTCTTTTCGTGGATTTTCAGTAAATTTAATGTTTTATTAAATAGTTATCTTACGTGTGATAACCTGCTGAAAATGGATGTTTTTTGTTTCATGCATTGCACTAGAAGTATTGTTCATGGATTATAATTTTGTGTTTTTCTGGTGATTTGGGAATAATGGGTTCTTTATGAAATCCCAAAGTCATGCTGAAGTATGTTTTGAAATAGTATTGGTGTGTGTAAAATGGCAGGTGTATTGTTTATGGAAAAAGGTGTTCTCTTAAAACCTTAAATAGATAAAATGATCATTTTTCATTTAAACATGATTTTGGAAACATTAAGTTCTTTTCTTGTTTGGTGAAAAATGTTTTCCTTTGGTGCATGAATAAATGTTTTTATTTCATTTGAGAAATAGTGTTTCTCCCAAAAGTTATAAAAGGTCCGTTTGGATCTTGATGAATGTGGGTGTATTTGGATATTGGAAAATGGTTTTACTTGTGACACAAATGTGTTTCAGGATTAAAATGATGATTTCAGTTTCATAAATGAGGTTCTAAATGTGTTTATGGTTTTCAGTGTGGTGTCATGTTTTGCGTCTTTTGGAAATGTTTTGGTATTAAATGGTTGTTGAGGCCTGGTTGGAACATTAAATAAAAATAGTTTCATCAAAAACCCCACCTTGAAATGGGTCCTCACCTTGTTAGTTGATAAATTATGAGGGTTACCATGGCATGGGTCTTCCCTCGTTTGATAATGGTTTAAAGGCGAGGGTCTTGTTCCTTGGGAAAATCAGGGGTGTTTTTGTTGTGTGCGTGTTGATAGTGTAAGATGATAATGCATTTGTTGAATTGCTTGACTATTATTTGTTGACTCTCCCCCTATTTAGTACTTGGGATGGGAACCTGGAATAGTAAGTGATCTTTTTGTGAATGATAGCTGTAGTATTTTAGAATATTCACAGGCTAGTGGCCCCATAGAAGGGGAATACTTAGTTATTGCTGCTATGGAAATTGGGCCCCTCGGGTAGGCCATGTAGGGATATGCCGAGCGTTAGGGAGTTATAACATCGTCTAGTTTGGGAATTCCTTCAGGATGAGTCACATGTATATTAAGTTCTGGATTATTAACAAGCTCTTATGTATGACTAATGTATTTTGGCTTTCTGTTCTTATTAGTGATAAGTGTAGTGTTTGTTTCTATAACTACATTGCCCCTTACTGTGTGATTTCTACTGTTTCTTTTGGTACTTTGTTCTTTTTGTGAAAATGGTTTCAAATGAAAATATTTTATTCTCTTTGTGTAAAATCTATAAGTAACATCACTCTCCATTTGAAAATGAAATTGGCACTAATGAATGGAATATAACTTTTGAAAATGAATAAGGGAAATGATTAGGGTTTTGTTTTCAAGTGAAATATTTATGAACACATACTTTCATACATTGTAATTCATACCTGGATTTGTGATTTCTTTATCTATTGGTAGTTCTTTGGGATTTGTTGTTGGGGTCACCTACTGAGTATTTTTTGTACTCACACCTATCCTTTACCATTTAAGCTGTAGGTTCCTTTGTTATGGTTTCTTGGTTTGTGCTGCTCAGTGTTGGAGCGATGTTGGTCCTTTGTTTGGAGAGTGACCCATGGGGTCATGTGGAGTATTGGTCGTAGTCAGGTTTGTAGCGTTGTTGGTTGTTATTTCTTTATTTTCTTTTGTTATATTTATATTCCACTTCTTATTTTATTTTCTTTTAGGCCAAATCGTTCCCACCTATTTAATTTTGATGCCCGACACTAGTTGCCAACCCATGGTGATCGGGAATGCCCCTCGTGCCATGTTGCGGGCCAGCTCGGGTGACCTGTTCTGGGTCGACCAGGGTTGGTTCATTACAAAATGGTATCAGAGGGAGGTTCTTATTATTTGCGGTGTCTGGTAGATGGAGATTAGGATTATCGGGACTCGAGATGTAGTTACAAGTAGGACGTCATGAACCCTCTCTTATTCCGTACCTTGAGTCGCGAGGGATAGTCCGGGAGTTGAATCATTGTTTCGTTCTGGTTTGTTTTGGATTGAGGGATGACAATAGAGGTAAACCAATTTTAATTCGTGATATCAAAAGGAGTATTGACCAATTTTTAGTCCGGGTACAGGTTTTGAATTTCTCCTAGTTTTTGATTCTTATTTAGGGCATGGCCCACTACCATGTCGCCAGGTTAAGTGTGACCTCTAGTCCCTCACTCTAGTGGTTTGATGCATGTTGAGTGTCATTTTTGTTCTAGTTGGTGTAAGTGCATTTTTTGAAATGAAAATGGGTTTTTGAAAATGGGACCTATTTCTTTTAAATGACATTAAATTTAGGAATTGGGTTTTAAAACTAAATACTTTTTGTTTGAAAAAATGGTGTCTGCTTGGATATTGGTCTAGAATGGTATGGGGTGAAACCTCTTGTACTCCTTCTGATCATTTTCACATGTGAGAGGATGTGTGGAAAGTGTGTGTTAGTGCATTTGAATGAAAGTGGATGAAGACAGGTGAAACAGTTCATTGTATTACCTGGGTATGATTAAAATTAAAGGCTTGACCTTATTTTATGAATTGGGTTTTAAAGAGGAAAAATGGTTTTGGAGAGTGATTTTGGTTTGAAAAGTGGATTTGGTATTTGGAAATTGGCCTTGAATGAAAGTGGTTTTGAAATAAAAAAAATTGGTTTTGGAATCTAAAATGAAATGGTAATTTTGGACTGGGAATTTTGGGTTGTGTTTGTGGTTTTTTGGTTTTTTTGAACTAGTAGTTTGTGGATGAGGGTGCATTATTGATATTTCTTCGATTGAAATCGGTTTCGGCATGGTGTTATATATGATGTTCAAAAATGCTGCCCAGAAAGTTCCCCAGAGTTTTGATTATTCATGCCCAGTTTTTGGCCTTTCTCAGATGTTGTATTTCCTTCAAAGTTATTTGAGTCTGTTAAAGACAGTGGAGTGTCTTGAAGAAGTCGAGTGCAACATAAGGGTATTTGGAACTCCCAAAGTTGTTAGAGTGCATGCTATTTTGTGTCTGTTTGAAGGTCCTGCTCTGGATGAATGAGATTTCTTTGCCCCGCTATCACTACAAGTTCAGACGACGTGGGATGCTTTTAAATCTGTCTTCGTTTGATGGTTTATACCTGAATAGGTGAAGATGAAGAATAAGGAAATATCTCACACTTATTCAACAAGTCCAACCAACGATGAAAGCATATGTTGACCATTACATGGATCTTGTGTCTCTTTTTCCAGGGCTAGTGTCGCAGGTCTAGGTGAAGACTTATCCCTTCATCAGGGGTCTTCGTCCAGAAATCAACGAGCGTGTCCTCCCTTTTTGGGAGAATCACTTTTGAGAAGTTGGTGCATGAGGTGTTCCTAGGTGAGTTAGTCTCCGGTGCGAAAATAGTTGTCAATCCACCATATCTAGTTACTCGTGAAGGTCCCCCATCTGACGAGCAGAGTGTGTCAGGTGAATTTGTTTCTAATGAGTTCCCTACAGTGGCTCAAACTTCCAGTTCGTCGGACTGTCTAATGGTGCACCGTCAGTATGGACATTTAGGGCATAAAATCCATCATGTCACACCCCTCCGAAGATATTCCAACAATTCATGTGTCTGGATCAGCTAGGGAAGATTTGCAAGAAGCATTGCCTGAGGAATACACTATGACCAAGAAGATGTCGGTGCCTTATTGTGAGGCAGGAGATGCTTCATCCATCAAGGCCCCAACCAAAGTTCTTGTGGTGAAGCTCACACGCATTTATGAGTTTTCGGGGGTGTGAATCCTCAGTCCAAGTTTTGGTGTTCCGTGTTGCCAACGAAAAATTTAAATTCCTTTCGTTCTTGTTCTAACACTGTTAAATTTTTGACGTTGTTGAAAGTTCATTGATTTTCCGTGGAGTTATAATGAACATGATCTATTGAAATCTCAATAGTTTTGTTTGTTGGTTTAGGGTTTTCTGTGTTGTGTCTTTTTTTAAGAGTGTGATTGACCCTTGTATGGGCCAATCTTGGTTTAGCGGTGTTCGTTTGGGGATGTAAGTACCTATGAAAGAGCTGATGTCCGTGGTTGTGCTATGGTGCACTGCATGTGGTGATTTCTGCACAATGGTTTTCCACTGGTGTTGGGAGTGTTTGTTCGGGGTTGAGAGTTAAAGGTTTTAGTGAAGGTGTTGTTTTCTCGTGATATTGAACTTAGCATAGATCAATTAGGAGTTCCCATGTCACCCCCCTTCCCGTGGTGGTATGTTTTGGTGTTAAATTTCCGCTCTTGTTGAATTATTATGGTGGGGAGAACCCTTTCATGTTCTCTAGTTCTCTTGTGGTGTGGTTCCTTTCAGTTTCTATTGGGAATGGATTCCTGTTTGGTCTATCGTTTAGCTGGGTGACTTTCTAAGGGCAGAAAGTGTCTGTGGTGGGGAGAATTGTCACACCCCAACTTCTTAATTTAATTTAATTTTATTAATTTATTATTTATGGGCTCTGCATTCTCGCGACAAGGTTTGAGCTGTGTCCCAACTTAAAATTTTCTATCGCTTAACATTTTTAGTTGGTTTCGGACCAGTGCAGGGTCACCGCATGGTGAGAGGTTGCTATGTAGTGAGCCCGGGTGCCCCCGCAAATGCCTGTGGTATAGAATAAAAAAATATTTAGGTAGATAAGCTGAGTTGAATGTTTAATTTGTGATTATAATAAATTTATTATGTAATTAATAATATTATTATTAATGAGGTGTTTATTTTTATTATTTTTACTTTTATCATTATTCTTATTATTATTATTTTTATAATTTTTTTAATAAATTGTATTAATATTATCTTTATTATTTTTATATTTAATATTATTATTTTTGGTATTATTATTATTATTATCATCATCATTTATATTATTATTATTAATGTCAATTTTATTAATAAAATAAAATGGAGATAAAAACAAACAAAGTAAACATAACCCTAGAGATATACCCGGTGCCCTTTCCCTTTTGCCGCTGCGTGAGCCCCCCCTACTGTTCCTGTTGTGCGCCGAACCCACATCATCATGCACCTCCACCCGTCCCCACAGGCCCTCGCCGCTAGCCACTCTCCCCTGTCCCTCTTCTTCTCCGCCTCGCCCAGCCACCGCCCCTGCGCGGCCCCTACTGCCTCCTTGTTCACCCAGCCGCCTAGCCTGTGCGGCCCCGTCCTTCCGAATCCCGACCTCGCTGACCTCCGCCGCCAGCAGCCGCCGGCCAGCACTCTAGTGCCCCCTGCCAGCCCTTCCGGTGAGCACTACCACCAGCCAGCAGCCTCCAGCCCCCTCCGGCGCCCTCTGCCCGAGCTCCGGCAATCCCCGTCTCTGGAAAGTAGCCCTCCGACCACCATTTCGGCATCCCAGGCACACCCGGCCATTTTCCCGGTGCTCCGGCACGCCCTCCGGCTCTCCTTCCAATGTTCTGGATTCCTCCAGCGTGCATGCGTTGCATTTATCGACCGCCGCACCTTCGACCGGTCGCTTTTCGACCTTCAACGGTCCGGCCAACAACTGACGCCTTTCACCGGCCAGTAGTGTACCTGACGGTTGGCGTGCGACCCCCAGCGGTCTCCGTGCCTGAGTGCGCCACCCCTTATGACTCGCGCGCGACCTCGTGGGTCGAGCGCGTCTCTGCGAGAAGGTAAATATTGTGACGTGAATCTGTATTAGTTTATTTTATATCAGTGGGTGGATGTTTTGGTTGTTTTGGTGTTTGTTCCAGTGAGTTGGTAAATTATTCCACAATGTAGCGGTCTTCAACTTGAGCGTGCATACGTGCATTCGCAAGGTGTGTTGCGTCATTGAGTATTGGTTTGGGATTCAAGGTACGTGTCCCACTGCACTTGCCTTTAAATTTAGAATTTATTTATTCGTTGTCATTTCATTGGTTTTCAGTAAATTTTAAGTAGTATAAAATAGTTATCATAAGTCTGGTAACCTGCTAAATATGGAAACAGATTATTTATTGCATTGCTCTAGAAGTATTTTTCTTGGATTTTAATTTTTTTTCTGATTTTTCTAAATGGGTTCATTATGAAATTTTCATGTCATGTTGAAGTGTGTTTTGAAATGGTTTTGGTCTCTGTAAAACGGAAGGTGTATTGTTTATGGAATATGACATTATCTTAAATCCTTGAATAGAGAAAATCCTTGTTTGGCCTTTAAACTTGATTTAGGTAACATTAAGTGTGGCTCTTTTTTGTTGAAAATTGTTTTCCATTGGAACGTGAATAAATGTTTGGATTTCATTTGAGAAATAGTGTTCCTTCAAAAAGTTATAAAAGGTCTGGTTGTCTCTTGATGAATGTGGGTGCGTTTGGATATTGGAAATTGGTTTTACTTGTGACAATAATGTGTTTTAGTTATAAAATGTTGATTTGAGTTTCATAAATGAGGTTCTAAATGAGTTTATGGTATTCAAAGTGAAGGCGTGTATTGCATATTTTGGAAATGATTAGTATTAAATGGTTGTTCAGGCCCAGTTGGCACTTTAAATAAAAATGGATTCATTGGAAAACCCTCCTTGGAATGGTTCCTTGCCCTTTTGGTTGATGAAAGTTGGGGTTTAACTAGGATTGGGGCTTCCCTTGTCTGATAATTGTTTAATGGCGAATGTCTTGTTCCTTGGGGTACTCAGGGGTGTTTTTTTGTGTTCGTGTTGATGGTGTAATATGATAATGCATTTGTTGAATTGCTTGGCCAGTATTTGTTGACTCACCCCCTTTTTAGTACATGGCATGTGAACCTAGCATAGTATGTGATCTTTTTGTGAATGATTACTGCACTAGTTTAGATTACGCTATGGATAGTGACCCCATTGTAGGGGAATGCTGAGTTATTGCTGCTATAGGGATTGGGCCCCTCAGTTAGTCCATGTAGGGTTATATCAAGAATTTGGGCATCATGATGTCATAGTGTTAGGGCATGCCTTCAGGATGAGTCACATGTTTAGTACGTTCTGGATTGTTCACGAGGTCCTAGGTTTGACCCTTGTCTTTTGGATTCCTGTTGATAGTTTTGATGAGTGTAGTGTTTGTTTTTATACCTATATTTCCCCTTAATGTGTGATTTCTACTATTCCTTTTGGTACTTTGTTCCTTTTGTGAAAATGGTATCAAATGAAAATGTTTTATTCTCTATGGGTATAATATGAAATGTAATATTATTCTCCATTTGAAAATTCTATTATCACTAATGAAAGGAATATAACATTTGAAAATGAATAAGGGCAATTATTCGTGTTTTGTTTTGATGTGAAATATTTATGAAAGCATACTTTTAAACATTGTAGTTCAAACCAGGATTTTTGAATTCTATATATATTAGAAGTGCTTTTGGATTTGTTTTTTTGTCTCACCTACTGAGTATTTTTTTGTACTCATGCATTTATTTTACCATTTCAGTTACAAGTTCCTTTTTTTCTGGTTTTTTTGTTTGTGCCACTCAGTGTTTGAGTGAGGTTGGTCCTTTGTTTGGAGAGGGACCCACGGGGTCATGTGGCGTTTTGGTCATCGTCAAGTTAGTAGCGTTGTTTGTCTTTGTTTATTTATTTTCAATTTTTATATTTATTTTCTATTTCTTAGTTTATTTTATTTTAGACCAAATCGTTCCCACCTATTTAATTTTGATTCCCAGCACTAGTTGTCAGCCCATGGGGATCGGGAATGCCCCTCCGGCCATGTCCTGGGACGGCTCGGGTGACCGGTTCAGGGTCAACCCGGGTTGGTTTGTGACAGAATCCCCCATTCCAATGATGTAGATATATTAAAACCTTTTTTTCTATAATAGTCAATTTGAGAATGAATATTGGATGTCCAGTCTATACCGAACCTAATTTCTTAAGGACTCGATGCTGCCACCAAGAGGTTCCAATTGATACTCTCACCTCTAAGGTAAAATCACACGATCGACATAAGTGTGATTATCGAGTCTCCTACTAATGGTATCTTCTGACGTAAGGGTCAATTCATTCTTTTAACAAAAAACTCTAGATCTTTAACAATATTTGTGTCCAGAAGGAATGATTGGTACTTATTTCTATTAAAACGATATCAAGTAGTAGACACAGACTGTACCTCAAATCATTCCTGGAGCCCTTCGGTCACACTTCTTATCCTCTTGCATCAAATCCCTTCCCATGTCCTACAGCTCCCTGAGCCTATTCGGGATCACATATGGGGGTGGTTGTAACTTGTTGAAATGTATTACACCTCATGCAACTCTCCTATCCACACTTCCACATCTATGGCCCTGCAGATTCATTTATCCCTATCAATTCCACTTCCCGATACATTTTACATGCCCAAGTCTCTAAAACTGGCATCTGTTTCCTACTTTCTCATTACTAACATTCACTAATTGTATCCTCTTAGCCAATGAAAATTAAACCACACGGGTGTTCTCTAAAACCCTAACATAAGTATGAATTCATAGATTAATAGTGCAATCTTGGATGCACCTAAACACACCTCGATCAGAGGTCCATGCCCTAAATCATAGAACGTACTATATTTATTGAGTACTTGGGATGGTCGCTACACCTCGATGAACACTAAGATACTGACTTGTCATCATGTCGAATCTGTTGAAGCTTTGTGGAACACTCACCACATATCTTTTTATGGAAATAGATCCCCTTATATGAAGATGGTTATCAAGCATTTCCAAAGAAATGTCACCGTTTCTCATGATCGGGGGACTCTAAACCCTTTCATTGCACTGTTGAGACACATAGAAGGCTCTATACTAGGACCTGTATCTGATCAAAAGGTTCCCTGGCTAGATGGAAAATCGGACACCTCCTAATGTCATTCCTTAGCCTCTTGTGATTCAGGCTTTCCTCGAAACCTTAGGGGTATCTGATGTCGAAACACGTGTATGGAACTAAGCCTAAAAATGTCATCTTCTGGTACTTCCTGTTGTAACTGCTAACCAACAGGATGTGATATATCAGGAACACTACCCTACGGTATCATCATGGGCCATGGTCCATGTACATATGATTACTAACATGATATATCATCCTCATGATAACTCACTAGAAAAGAATATTAGCTAGGATCACTATATGCTCTATAGGTGTCTCAACTAGGCAGAAAACTCAAAACACAACCTCTAGCCAGTCCTCAGCTGCCTAGGGAAATGTCTCATCTAGAAATCTCATAGGCCTTTACCACTAAAAATTGTGAAACGTGCTCAATTTTTCTGCACTATGGAATACAGTGGTAACCGCTTCCCAATGGGTGGTGGTGTGGCAAGTACACAACACGAAGGTTCCAACATAGTACGAGTGTCCTATACTGGGGTCTCGTCACTCAGTGGGCCACTATCATGTACTCTCTTAGTAATTCTGTTTGCTATCTCAGTGGAGGAAACTTGAATTGGAATCAATATGAACCATGGTAAAAAGGTTATACATGGTGATTTGACTCGAAAGGGATCAAAGTAAATCATTACTAAAAGACACACAATTAGAGTTTTCATGCACCGATCCGAAAATCAGAATTTAGGATCCTGATGTATGGATACAATAGCCACCGTACCAACACTGAAAACATTGAACTAGAAACAACACTCAAAACACTTATAACTATTAATCCATTAGAATGATTAAGGTTATAGTTTTTAAGTAGAACAGATTCCTTTGATACCACTTTGTCATGACCCGTCCCCTATGACATGTGTTGTGACTACCCCAAAACCGCCTTCCATAGGACAGTGGTTGGTGACTAGCACCAAAAAAGCATATCCCTATAACATGAAGGAATTTCCTTTAAACATGTACAGACACCAAAACCAAGAACACCATGAGAAGCAACCAGGATGTTAATTACTGTAGTAAAACATGTACAAAATGTAATGGTGATGAAATAAAATCTCAACTAAAAATAAAAGGACAACAAAAAATAATACAGCTCCTGGATCATCCATCGAGAATCGCACATAATGGGTAGGTACAGATCATCCCCATATCACTCGACATCATCTTGTCTCCTCCGTGTACAACCTTGGCCTGATTCCCTCAAGACTCGGCCCTGCTGCTTGTTGTATGCACAAGACACAACAAGGTGTGGGCCAACCCCATGCATGGGGGAGTATAACAATACTCAGTAGGGACCCAAGTCCCCCGAATGTCTCCTTGTGTTTCACAAGGAAAAATAACAAGAAACACCTCAATGAAAATGCACAAAACAATAGTCAACTCACACCAGGTATACAACTAAGTGAAATGGGAAACAAGATGCTAGTCAATACAGGGTCTCTATGTAGTTGATTCATGACATGCTGCATTAAGGCTGGTCCTCACCAGTTCTCTATGCTGTTCATCCACACATGGACTCTATAATGATGATTTACACAAGGTCACTATGATGGTGATCCACATATTATCCCAATGAAGCTGATCCACATAGGGTATCTATGATTATGATCCACACCGGGTCGCTATGGAGTTGATCTATATAGGACCTCTATGATTTTGATCCACACAGGGTCACTATGATGTTGATCCACACAGGGTCTCAATGATGTTAATCCACACAGGGTCTCTAGGCAGCTGATCTTTGACGAGTCACTTAAATGTTGGTCCTCATCAGGTCGCTTTGATGTTAATCTAAACAAGGTCTATATATGCTAATCCACAGAAGGTCGCTTGGATGTTGATCCATATAGGGTTTCTATGAAGCTGATCCACAAAGGGTCACTATGAATGTTCCAGCCACCCAAAAGATTCATGCTCATAACAGGCTTGATTCTGGGGAATCCCCTCTTCTAGCCATCAGCCTTATTTAAATAGGTACAAAATCCCACAATTGTATACCCAAGGTACTGCCCTGTCATAGTGGTCCAAAGGTGACAGACGACGCATCGTCCATACACCCAATCTATGAGTTATCATAATATTTGTTAAAAGGGCCCGGTTAGATTATTGTATGATGAAACTGAAGTCAAATGTTAAACACCGTCCAATTAAATTTAGAGTATATTCAAATGATCGCCTTGTCACAAGGGTCCTCATGCCACAGACGTCATGTCGATCAGACGCTCGGTCTGTTAGTTACCCGCCTTTCCCTAAAAATATGGGTGATCACACCTCGATCTGGACCTACTTGGTCGAGCCTCCCAGAATATTTCATAGGGACTTCTTCCCAAAAGGGGACCCAACACCACTGATAGTGTGTCAAACAGACACTCGGTTTATCAGTTATAGGTGTTTCTTTATTTGTGGACTGATTGGGTCCCGACTGGGTCCGACTCGGTCAGACCGGTCGAAATCGACAGGTCTCATGGTCTACATAACCCCTCCCATGTCCGGCTCATTAAGGGTCATCCCGGTTCACCGGGTCTGGCAAGTCAAGGTCTTCCCGGTTGGGTTCTCTGGCCTGCGCCGCAATTGGCCCGACCTGTCGGGTGGGGCTCGGCCCACCCGCGTTAGCTTGATCGGACGCGGGTCCGACCCATGTCTGAATCGGTCCCCCAGAAGGCGTACAACCTTCTTTTCTAGAACCATGATTGTGGGGTCGTTTCACCCAAAAAATGGGTCACTGCTGTACCACATTAAAAGGTTGGTTGTTTGGCTGAGCAGGTTCATCCTATGTGATGTGTCGTGGGGCCACACCACTCCTTTTTGACGTGGATTGTTGGAAACGGCAACTCAGTACCTCCCCCTTCTACCACAGATCACTGGCCAGGGCCGCTTTGCGCCAGCAGTGGCTCCTTCGGGAGTCTCCATTGTCCTCCATGTCTGGCTCGGGTGGGCCGCATTCGTCCACCACAGTGTACCGTAGTGCACTACCTTCAACCTCCCACGGCTGGTTTCCAAGGGTCTTCTCCGACCACCTTAGGAGACCGTCGAAATGGTGCACTGACATTTTCTTTAGCAAGACACTGGACATGCACCAATGTCTATTCATGGTGTCGTTTGTGCCAATGTTTCTCCTATGCTACCTCCATCTTAGAATGACCCGCTATTTCGTGTTTCTGTCAATCTGAGGAAAGTGTCCTCAAAGAACAGAGCATGAGTAAAGCAGCGGAGGGTCCGAGCCTTGTTCATTTGTACCGCAGCATCCATGTTACGGCGATATCAACTAGGAGAGATATTAATTAATCAAATACAACATCAAAATAAACCCCATACCTCGACAAGAAGTTCGATGACAACGGTCGGCAGAACCCCCTTTGTCGTTGTTGTCAGTTTGTGATTCGGTGGCACATGTCACCGCTCACTGAACCTGGTCTCTTCATCCAAGTCGTTGGCATCATGGAATTTTTCCAGAGTATCGTCGTTTGATGAAGTAATTCCCACACCTCTCCCTGAGATCCATATATATAGGATAGAAGAAGGGTGAGTAAGACACGTTGATTTAATGAGGTTTATTTATATAATGAACCTCCTTAATTCTGACAGTGTAGTAATAAAACTATGTGTTCATCAAGCCACTTATTGTCTTGACTTGTCATTTGTCCCACCCCTACCGCTTGTCCATTGGAGGAAAAGAAAAAATGGACAATAAATAAAATAACATTACATGTAATTATTATTAATATTTCAATAGTCTGTAAAATTTATTCTTTTAACCGACCTGCTACGGTCGATGTAAATCTTCTTTTAATTGAATCTCAGCTCTGTGGATTCAATGGTGCTCTCAGATTTTTGATCCGAGCAATGAGTTAAATGATAGAAAACGCCACCCGCACCTTTAGTAAATGAACTCAAAAAAAGATCTGAAAATTGTTAATAGTCACCAATGGCATGCTCTAGGAAACATTAGGTTCTGCCTAAATGAAACATGTCCCAACGAACTCAACAACACTCTCATATTTTCAATTAGAATCACCGTTTAGATGTTATGGATTTTCAAAAAAAGTGTTACTTAAATATTTTATTTACAGCATAAAATGAACTTCCATAGTTGGAGTCACATACCATTGTTAGTATATTCCTAAAGAAAGAATACCCTCATAATAATAGTTGTGGCCTCATGTTATGTATCCAAGTCACCATTCATGAGTTATAAGCTATTTAAAAATAAAATAACTCTATTTAATAAGTTTTATTTATGCTTATGCCATTTTTGGTTCTTCTCACTGGAGTCATGCGCTGACTAATCTTATGTTTCCCCAAGGGTAAACCTGCAATCCTGAATGCAACGGTGCCAAAAAATTTCTGACCTGGGAACCCTTTTTGAGTTATTATGGTTTTTTAGGAAAACCACTCACACACGCTCTTTTAAATTCAAAATTTTTTGACTTATCATTCCGGGCACTCTGGTCCTTGGAATCATGTGCTTTCATATTTCACGATCTCTAATTAATTACATATGATTGAAAAAATTATACCGAAATTCATGGACGTTACAATTTCATCCAATATCTTGGATTAGAATATGATAAGTACAAACCCAATATTATGAATATAAATCTATATTTTTTGTAAAGGAACTTTTACTACCATTTAAAGTGGAACCTAATTAAAAATTAAATTTTTTCAATTTTATAAATTTAATATATCTAATTGATCATCATTTATGAAATATAATGTTTCAAAATTATATTATTGTGATCTTTTGGTATTTCAATGTGATGTTTTATTTTTTTTTGAATAGTGAAAAATACTGAATTGTAATTTAAAATAGATTTTTTATCTAATTTATTTATATGGATAAATTTAATTGTAAATTGGTTTTAACGAGAAAATAGATCAATTATACCTAAATTAATCCAATTTACCTCATTGGAGTAAATATCACATTAAAATTTTATATAAAAACATTTCAATATTGTGAACATTAACAGATAAAAAGAACCCATTGTCATTCCATCTACGAGATTAATGTTAAATGAATCCCTGATACTTATGTTACTAGAATTGGGAAAATTTCACTCCAAATTTTAAATTATAATAATTTATAATGTATAATAATTTGAAAATAGTATTTTAATAAAATTTTAGTGAACATAGTTAAAATAAATTACAACGATTAAAAGATAAATTAGATTATCATGGGACTAAATTATAATAAAAAAGGTCCAAATGAGAAGGAAACTAGTAAAAAATATATTGGATTTGTATATATCGACCATAATATCAATTTTATCGATTTTAATTAATTATTTTAGGTAGTTGACATTGGAAAAAAATGTTTTTGAAATTCACTCTTTCTAATAAATAAAAAATTTACAATGCTGATCCACTATAAAGAATCCCTCACCACTCACAAATATCCAAACCTCCTACTACCTTTGTAAAATTAAAAAGTTTACCAAATAGTCTCCCAGAATATATACCCTCATTCTAGAATACTCAATTTGGGATGATTGAAAAACCTATAAGTCATTCGGAATAAAACCATAATAGTTTCTCAAATAAAATGGAATGTTCTTCAATGATCACTTTTGATTCATTTATATCTACACCCAAAAAATAATTTTTATATCATAATTATATGACAAACTACATATCTAAAATATTGTAATAATTTTTTTAAGATATGATTTCTACTTAAAAATTTTCACACAAACATCAAAATGGTATACAAATTCATTTCCTATTTGTACGGAGGTATACCATCCTATGAACTAATGTTAATTGTTCTTCTATTTACCACCATTTTTGGATTAAAAAAATTAGGAATTTATAGATTATATAAGATTCTAATCATATTTATAATATAGTTATCTTTATGAAATTCTTATATAACTCATCCCTTTATTCATTCTATTTTGTGGGAATATGATCACATTGTTTGTGGACATGTGGACTACCGCCATCTCAATGAAATTTGATTAATTCAAGATATACTTGGATTGAATAAAAGATGAATATATATATATATATATATATGATATCGTTTTTTACATTATTTTTAATATCCATAAATTCTATTTAATTTCCAATTTGTATTTAGGCATGAAAATTAAAACAATATTCATGTGTACGTAAGGTCTACCATCTATATGGAAAATGAATTTTATTTCCTATTTTGAGATATTATTGAATATTATAAATATATATATATTGAATATATATGATAAATACATTATTTTTTACATTTAGGAGATCCTTGCATCAATATTGATGAAGAAGAAAAAAATAACACTTCAAAACATACTTGAAAAACTAGGCAATTAAAACAAGAAATATTAAAAATAATTAAAGATAATTAACAAATGGGTAAACATATATTATAAGAATATAATAAAATATAATATAAATATTCTTATTTTTATGGTATAAGGTACTAACATTATTAAATTCCTTATATAGGTGGTAAAATGATGTTCACCCAAAATAAAATGTATGGTAAGGTATTTCGTCATAATTTATATTCCATTGAGACATATTTGTTTCTAAACACCAATTCCCATTAATGTGGTTTATATATTAAACCATTCTCATTTAATATAATTCTTCACTCATAATTCATGTTATTTTATTTTTCAATGTTGACAATCTCATCGAAGGGGTTTTTTCTTTAAAATTAGCAAGTGGTAAAAGTTATCCTTAAAATATCACTTTCTTTTGTGACTGAAAACATTATATTGATAAAATGTCTTCAATATGTTAATTTTTATTGTAAAATAAATTTATATTAAATATTTATATTCACATTAAATGAATATTATTATCTGATAAATCATATTTTATTTTTACATATGCTTTTCACATTGAGTGTCATTTGATTAAAAAGGGAATTATTGATAAATATTCATCTTTGATTCAATGAAAATATCAAAATAGTAAAATTAATTATGATTTAAATTTATTATTTCTCTATTTGAGTATTTATTTATAATTGAACTATATGGGTTGGGGAAAGTTTAATTCACCCCCTGATGCATCAATAGTCTCATGATATGAATAAGTTATCTGAATAATAGAAATTTAATCTATTTTGAGAATAAATCATGATTCTAAATAAATCATGTGTCTAGAAACATGAAATACCATAATTAATAATTTCCTTTAATTTTATTTCTGTTATTATTTTTAGCCATGAGTTTATTTATTTGAATTTAATGTAGATGCATTTCATTATTAGATTATTGATTAAATTGAGTGTTTTTTTATCTATCATTTCATATTTATTAATGCTTGTCAAGATATTTATAAGGAATGTGTACAATGTTATTTTAATTTCAATCAGGATTATGATCATTTATTCACTATTGCTTTTTTTTACATACCTTTACAAATAAATTTAGCCCACCCTAATTTTTTCCTTCTCGTAAGATATGTATGTAATTTCTTGGAGTGTGTTTTATGGAATCATTTAATTATCCCTAGAGAAGAATTATGTACTATTTTATAATTTCCAATGTCATTTGTTTATGTTTTTTGAATGATTTTCAAAAAAAAAGATAAACTGTTCTATCCTTCATGCTCATTCCCTTGATAGTTTTCAAATATAATGGCACTGATCACTTTTTCTAGGATTTATGAGGTATATAATTACATAAAACACTATTAATCATTCATTTTTCCAACATAATTATTTTTGAAAAACTCATTCAATGATAAAAAATGGCATTTAGATGTAAAAAATCATAATTTATTCAAGAAACATATTTTAATTATATAAAATACAATTTTATTTAGAAAAACCTTTTTCAATAACAAAATACACAAAAAATGGAAATTTTTTTATCATTGAATGAAATATATTATATTTCAAAGGAATCTATAAAAAATGATGATGGTGGTGGAAAAGTTATTATTGATGTGTACATTATTATTTATTTAAATCGGTTTTCAAAACATTTTATATTAAACTATTAAAATAATTACATTTTAAAAACCATTAAAATAAATAAATAAAATAAAATTTATAAATAAATTATATACATTTATAAATAATTCAATCATATTGTAAAAAATATGACCATAAAATAGAATTATATTTTGATGTGGAAACATTAAAATTGTAATTTTTTTGGAAACCCCCTTATCTCTTTAGAAAATTTGAACCATAACCCCCATGAATGAATAAAATTAAAATGACCATAAATATCTCAATAATAGATCAATTAAGCATTTAACATGTCAATTAATATATATATACACCTCTTAAAATAATATTGGTGTTGGAAATCAAAAAAAATACCCTAATGATTTGAAAATTAGGTGAAGTCTATTACTATGAGTATGACCCCCCCCCCATGTCATTATATTTAGAAATAAATAAAAAAATTTATTTATATAATTCATTTTAATCATTTTTATTGGTAATAATTGATTTTATAGAAATATTTTATACGTTATATTCTATTAAATATTCAACTGTGTTTATGTTTGATATTATTTATATATTTAGTTTATGAGTAAAAAATGAATTTGGTTGGTTAATTATGGTCAATGGGGATATTATTTAAAAATATTAAGAATAATAATAATGAAATAATTAACATATTTATACATTAATTATACATTTAAAATAAGTCATGGAATATGTTTATGAATAATGATATAACATTACGATCATGGAGAAGGGGTGTCATACATACGAATGAGTAACATTTCCATTTTTGAAAGATCATTAATAAGGAAGCTAAGAAACATTTACCATTATACAATTATAATTATATCATAAATAAAATAATATTATATATATATATATATATATACATATATTTATAAATATTATTATGTGGTGATAAAAAAGAATCACATTTACTCCAGGAGGCAACCGTCCACACATTAAGAAATGACGTTATCACTTTTTAATTATTGAAATTGTAATACACAAATTGATATCATATAATAATAAATGATAAGTATTTCAGTAATATCATAAATATGTAATTTATATATAAGATATTCATTATATTTAGTCTTTTTTCTTTTTATGTAACATGTTAGGGAAAATGTATCACATCAATTCAAGAGGCTGTAATTCACTGTACACATGAACGACATTATGATATCTACAACATATTATAATATAAAAATTTAATATATGATAAAATGAATTATGAGGTATAGTTATGTTATAAATTTCATATATAAATTTTTTATCCATCTTTATAACGAACCATGATAGGTGTTAATGACATAAAATATTACATCACTTCGCGAGGCAGTAATCTTCCATACTCACAAATAATGATTTTATAACACATATGATTGAATTTTGTGTGGTTTTAGGATGGGAAAATAATATAATAATATATAATGTTACTAATTATAATGACTATGTGATATGAACATGGTTGAATAAAAATTTTATTTAGTGTAGAATGAATGAAAACAAAAATTCTCTTTGATGAACGTTAAGTCTTCTTTAGGTATCTCTTTCGTGTTTTCTAGAGTGGCATTCCCTGGATTGATTTATCCCAAAAGTAAGAAAAATTTTATGATAATAGGTAACTATATAATTTATATTTTCAGTTATTTTCTGAACCAAATAAAGTTGATGATGTGAAGGGGGGAGGATATGGGTTGACGTTTTATAAGTAGGGTGAGAAGAAGACATGAATTTTTTTGAAATAGTGAATTCCAACCACATTTATTCTTTGTAAGAAGACATGAATAATATTCCATTAAAGATCCTATTGGAAATATGGTTAAAATATTGAAGAAATTTTAGAGTCATGGAAGTTCCATGTTCATTTGGCGCATTAAAATTATTTTTTAGCCATTAACTAAACTCGTATATACCTTAACCACTCCATTTAATTTTTATTTAATTAACTAATCACTTTAGTTAAAATATATTTTTAACATATTAGATATTATTATCTATTATTATTACAAATATGAAATCCATTTTTTTAAAATACAATTCATTGAATTGGAAAACTGTTATCTAATATTAATCTAGAAGACAAGTTGAGAGAACATGATTTTTAAATTATTAATTTTTTAGAAAAATATTATACTATTTTAAATATATAAATAACAATAAAAATATAATGAAACTCAATTAAACATTTCTAAAATAAAATATTTAAATTTCATTTTGGAAAGGATATTTTATAGATTATTTTATAAAATTAATATAGAAAAATACTAGGAATTTTAATTTTTTTTAGGAAACCTATTTTAAACCCAAAAACAATGTTATAAAAAACACCAAAATAAATTTCATTCAAAATATATTAAATAAAAAATATATAAATAATAAATCATAGTATAATATAATGAAAATTCATAACATATTTGGATTCTAAAATTATTCAATTTGTTAAAAAGAATATTATTTTTATAACAATTTGTATTTTCCTATATTCAGTAAAAAATAAATATTTTTTCCAATATCATAAAGTTTCACCCATGAAAAATTTTGATATGATGAATCCTAAAATTATAATCATTTTATAAATTTATAATGACAATATCAATATTTAAATATTTTCAATAACATCTTATATAAGAAGTGTTTAATTAATATTTTTTTTGATTTTGATTAAAAATTATGTGATATTTTTATAACTGATATAACTATATAATTCATATTGATAAATAAGAAATTTATTTATTCATTAATTACATTAAATGTTCACCGTTCATCCGATTTGGAATATTTTCCTGCAAAATTTTATTTACCTACAAAAAGTGCATATATTAGACCCTCATATAAGTTTTATATTCTCATTTTCCCTTTAAACCATATGGTTATTACATAATAGAATAACACGATGAATAAAATTATTTCGAAACACATTCTCTCTGTATCCATGATTGTGAACATATTGTTTCCCAAAATAAAATAATCTACTCTAACAGATATACATAATGTATCAAAAAATGTGATGAATCAAGAAAAAAATTCCTTAAAAACGAAACCTGAAATATGTTGTGTACCTGATATAATCTCAATGGTAATGCCACAAAGAAAGAGTTTGATCCAAAAATCTCCATTATTTCATACATTCCAGTAAACAGTTGACGTAGATTACACATATTTCCAAACCTCGTTACACTTTTACATGGTGAAAATCTGACAACGTCATTATTTCCTACCGATAAAGAATTATCATTCCTCAGTTTAATTGAATACAATTTATACCTCATATGAGCTATCCGGATATGTTTTATGGATCAACTACACATTATCATTCATTTCTCAAAAACAGATATAGTACCATAAACATCATTTCTCCAATTTCATCCCATATATATGGTGTTATACAACGCTTTCCATATATTTATACAAATTGATCTAACATTATAGTATAATGGAAACTATTATTATTATAAAAATCATCATAATAACAATGTTGATCCCCATTTAACCAGTAATACATATGTCATGAACTAATAATACCATGAATTGTTTGAATTGTACACTAAAATTACCCATCAGATTAGGGATGATAGTTGTGATGAAATTTAATGTCGTAACCTATGACCTCTTATGTACTTTGAAAAAATTAAATTTGAACCTGGGATAATGGTCCGATACAAAATAGATAGGTTCTCCAAGTAACTTTCCAATCTCGTTTATATATATGAGAGAAATAATATATATAAAAATTTTATCATGAATGTGAATTAAATGTGAATATTTTTTAATCAATAAATTATAAACCTATTCACATTGGTACGTCCTTGTGTCAATGGAAATAACCTCATCAAATTCAGTGATATATTTTTACATTTCAACATTGAACGTGAATTTTTCAAAGCATCCCCATCAAAAAAATTCGTTCTACTTTAACCATATGAAAAATCAATCACTTAATGATGAATTCAACAATATCTATTTTCATTCCATCCTAACAGTAATAACCCCAATGTTATGTGTATATCTTGGTGCAACCTAAATAAATCAAAAATATAGAAATAATATGATCAGAAAATAAATATCCATTATGATTGGAATATTTAGTCACATATAGTCATTATTCAAATCAAATAAGTCAATATTAAAAAATATTAAAATCTATAATGATACCCTTCTTAATGGATTCCAGAGATTCATACAATTATTTATCCACATTTTGAGCTCCATTAATTCGATGTAAAAAAGTTTATTGTACAAAAACAAGAAATAAAATAGTGGTTGTCACCAGATATACTACATATAGAATACAAGTCATCAAATAATTAACCTTTGGTCCATGTTTCATATGAAACATGTTTAATGTACCATTACACTTTTTGACTCAAAGAAGATGGTACTTTGTTTTATTTTTGATGATTCTAATGAATCATTATATCATAGTCCTTAATTGGTTCTAGACATACTCAATGTCTCATTTTCAACTCTTTCTGGAGGAATATATTAATAAATCCATTTTAGAATAATTTAATTCACTTTTTTAACCAAATAAATAATTTCTCTAAATTATTTTTTTTAAAAGAAACGAACTAATTCCAAATCATGAGTATCGTAATTTATCTCTTATGGTTTCCAACATCGTTTTAGAGCACAATAAATTACCTGATTATTCACAACTACCACACGACCATGTCTATACAAAGAAGAATCACTATAGATGATGAATTCATCATTTCTAGAAGGTAGGTCTGAAATGGATGATTTCATGAATTTTATTTTTAGATCCTAAAACAATCATAAATTTTTTTGTAATAGAATTTATATCCTATTAGAGTTAAAAAAATGTAGTGGGTTAGAAAACCAACCAATGCATTCAACAAACCACCATATGTAACCCAAAAATTTAAGATATCTATTAATATTTGGGACTTTTTGGGTCTTTCAATTTCATTAAAGGATTTTTATTGGAGGTTCAGAAGTTATACCATTATTAGGAATAATATTTCCATAGACCTAAATTTTTTTAAAAAATTTCTCAATTCAAAAATTTACTCTATATTTATTTTTAATTTTTTTTAAAAACTTATGTTTCATTCATATTAAAATTAACTTTTAATATTTACAAAAATTTAATAAATATACAAAACCGAAATCATATCCAAAGTATTCTGAAATATTTAATACATTAGGAATATAAATACTATAGTTTCATTATATAATCCAAACGATATAACTAAAAACTCACAGTTCCCATACCTAGTTTAAAATATATAGTTCGAAATAGATTTTTACATCAATTTCCAATAAATTTATGCAAACCAGAGGTTAACCTTCAAAAATTAATGAGATCCCTAAAGAGAATCAAAGAAATCAATTATATATGGAAAAGGATGATTGTTCATAAATGTTATGTTATTGAAGGAACTATAAAAAATGTGAAGTCACATCGAACAAAATTTATTTCTGAAAAATGGGCCAGGGGAACCCCATGTTGATGTTCAAGGTCAGATGAAACAATTATCTAATAAGACCTAAAATTTATTTTTCAATTATAAAATTTTGTATTAATCCATTCAATAAGGGGGGTTAGGGAAAGGTTTTTCATGAAGTATAATCCAATTGTATACTCAACATCTTGGGCATGAATAAAAATATGTAAATCCTTTGGAAAAAATACATTTATTCATATACAACTCGGATATTTCAAAATTGAACAATTTCATTATTTTCAAAAATATTAGGTAGGATACATTCACATCTATCTCTAATCAATTTATCATCATCATGGTATGTTATTAATGAAATTAAATAATTTAACACAACATTATTAGCGAAGAAATCTATGTTAGCATGATAAAATGAATGCCAGTCCAAATCAATGGTGATATCAAACTCTACTATGTCCAGTTCACCTATATTTTCTAGAAATATAATCCCATTGAAAGATATAATCATTCTAAAAAATAATTGTTTAATTAATACATCCACATGTATTTTTACACAAATCATTAACCATTCATTCATTAGGTGATACTGTAATCTAACTTAAAAATTTATCAAAAAACTAAACAATGTAATGATATATAGTAAAACATGGTATTGAAATAATTCCAAATAAATAAATAACATACCCTTCACCGGTTTATTTTATGTCTCACAATGAAAATGAATGTATAAAATAAAATTTGTACATAATTATATTTCAAATCATAATGATTTACACCCATTTCAACTATATTTAGACACACATTATTTTAATGACCTTTTAAAATGTAACTATAATATTCATATTTAGATGGAAATTATCTACCATATTCCTTGGTTTTCTAGTACTATTTTATTTACTATCACGAGTGTTATGACCATATTTAACACATTAGGAAAACTACACATATTCCATTAAAATTACATGAATTATCATTTTCCAAACGTGGATCATTTAGGGGGATTATCATCAATCATCACAGTAGATTGTTTCTATGTTATCTTTCCCTAAACATTTCTTACTATTTTCTTCTCAAGGAATGTAACTCATTCTCAGACATTCATAGTGAAATGAACAACTTTAAAAAAAATTAAAGTCATATACCAAAAAGTGATTTTTACCCACATGTATTCAACCCTATGAAAAAACTATTAATTTTATTATTATTTCCTAAGAAAACTATACCACATCATAGAGATATACTATGAAGTTTTTCTCATTGGATGTCCTAGAATTAATCTATTTTACCTTAATTATAATATTTTTCCCATTTGGATGTAAACATACTTAGTTCAATATTTTAAATGAAATGATCATTGTATTTTTCCCACTCCATGGATTGATGATTATATTTTTTTCATTGGTATTATCATCTAAAGACTTTGATAAATTAGATTAACATTTATATATATAAATGAGTATTATTACATATTAATGTCCCAAATATCCCATAACATCAAATATTTTCTCCAACGAATTAACAATACTTTGGCTAAGATATGATTAGATGATAAATATGATGATGGTGGATGTGACCTCAAAAAATTATCCACAAAATAAATGTTCACTCATATAAGATTTGGTTCCTCTCAGGTATGGATACCACCATCATCTACAACTTTTTTCAACTGATCAAGCCATGTAATGAACTATTTTTTCATAATTCCAATAATCTCTTGATGCTAATTTAGAATCACATTTTCCTCTCAGTTCCATCCCACTACATTTTCTTACTTATTTCTAAATAAAATAATTATAAATAGAAATTATTTAGTAAATTAAACATTATAACATTTAAATGGTGTATTATTTTAACTTATAGATAATGTAAAGTATTTAAAGGGCATGATAATTGTATTATCCTATCATATATAGTAACATAAATCATTATTTGATACCAATGTATGGAAACATCCTTAAACATTACATAATATTGAGTTTTAGTTAATAAAATTAATTCTTTTCATTTGAGTATTTTAACAAATTTATGAATTTTAGAATTAGTCCAAAACTCATACATTACAATTCTATATATTTCAATGTGGAAACATCATATAATTATTCATTTCACCGACAATATAAATATTAAAAATAAAATAATTATTTCATGTATACTCTTATTGGTTTCACCATGACACCATTATTTCCATTAACTATCATGTAAAAGAATTTAGGAAAAATGAACGAGAAAAAAATATAAGTAACAAATTTAAAAAGATAGTAAATTATTATTTTAGTAAAAACATGAAAACCAAAATATGTTTAACATTACCATAATTGTTTTTGAAAATATGAAATAATATATTTTCAGTTACAAAATTCACATAATTTGGGTAAAATAAAATCATTAAAATCCACAACAGTTAAATAAAATACCATTTGGTGACATAAATAATGACATTCATAAAAAATGTATCAACAAAATTTTAATTGGAATAACCATATGGATAAATTTTAATATAATAATAACCCAATTCATTTGAATACTATATTGACACACTTATTATTTAATCAATAACTGGTGTTCCCAACACTATTAGGTCCACCCCTTTATATAAGTTATAATGTGTTGACCTGGTGGCTATAGGATCACCCCATAATATAATATTTAATGGGACCACACAATTATATATATGATTCGCATAATATAATTCTAAAGTACTATATCATGAATTCATTATTTTAATAATTTTAATTTTAATAATAAAATATTAAGAAAAAACATCTAAACGTTTATACAAAAGAATTTTGGATATCAAATTACCCTTTTCTTTTAGAAACCAATTTTCAATATTAAAATACCATTTTTATTTGAAACAATTTTCAATACCAACATACATATAAAAATAAATAAAGTTGTTTTAATGGAAGGAATCTTGAAAGATCACCACATAAGCATGTAATAAAATAATTCTCACAAAGGAATAGAAGTCATTATCTCTATGTATATTAAGAATTTCATTTTTAAATTGTTAGAACAGTCTATATAAAATAAATAAAGAGTAAAATTTTGAAGAACTTTTTATATATTATTTAAAATATACTTTATAAATCCATAATCACCATATAAAAACATTTCAATTTTTTTAAAACATGAATATCGATGTGAAAGTGAATTTGAAGGAAAACTATTAAAAGACGATTTTTAAGGAAGTTATAATTATCTATAGAATGTATTTGAATCATAAAACCCAGTAAAATATAAAATTAAAATAAACACGAAATACCATGACAATATAGGAATATATGATATAAAATTTTAATGGGTATGTTTATTGTAAAATACATTTTTCTTCAAGGTATGTCGTACTTTGACTTTTTTTATAAATTTTCATTCGGTTGAATTTTTGTCATTTATGTTTATCACATGAGTTAAAATTGACTTAGGACACAAGGAAACATGAGGGGACCTTAGGGGATCTACATGGAGAGCCTTTTTTATGGAAAATGAAATAATTTTCAGGGATGTTCAATTTTTTGTATTAATGGATTCTGGGAATAAAATAGTTTTTTTGTTTCATAGGTTCTTGGTATGTTGAGATGGAATAAAGGTGGTCCATATAGTTTGAAGATAAAATTAAATGGAAAAATATCTATATCACAATTTTAAACTCTTTATGTGGATTTAACATAATTTGATGTTCAGTTATTTTTAATAAAATTAATCTGATGTGTTGGGATTGTTGGTGTGTACCCCTAAAATTTGTCACATGATGTGTTTCCATTTTACACAACATTTTAGCCTCAACCTTGTGATTTTAAAGTGTGTTGTGTGGTTGAATTTTCCTTTCATTCCATTTCAAAATTATCCCGTCATCATTATGGTATCTTTCAGATGAATTAATGCACTAACATACCTTTCATACATTCAGTGTACATGTTCAATCCTCAGATAGAATATTATGTTAGATTTTTTCATTCACTTCAATTGTTCTATAACTGTTGTGTTGAAATTCATTGACAATTTTAATTGATTGTTTTTATTTTGATCAATTTATTTATCAGAACATCATTACGATAATTTTCACCCAATATCATCATATACGTTATCTGTTTGAGGCATTATTGGATCTTCAATTGAAGGTAGGGTGTCTAGATCCTAACCATATGAATTTATAAATTACTTTTTTATGATATCTTATAGTTGAACCAATTTCATGTGTTCACAAATAAATTAATTAATTAAATGGATTTTGAAATGAGTTCATGCTATTTTTAATTGAATTTGAACCTATTTTATGGTTTCCCATGGAGTGATTGAACCCTGAATTTTATTCAACTATAAATTTTATTAAAGTTTGTTTATCATGGAATTTACCCTCAGTTGATTTTATAATAAGAAACCCTTAGTTTTTAAATAATTATTTTTGATATAACTGATAATGGATTAAAATTTAAATTGAATGTTGTATTTTTCAGATAATTGGTAATTTATATAGTTATGTATTTATAATTTTTTTGAGATTTTGTGATATCTATGCAATATGAAAAATTATACTTTCCATGTTCAAATGATTTTATATTATTCTCTAAACAAGAAAACACCCATTTATTTTCATTAATGTTGTCATTGGGTGGGATTCACATAGTCAAATTCTATAACAGTTATATAAAGAAGGTTATTCCCAGACCTGTGATGTAATGGTTATAGGGCATTTTCCTAGAAGTGGGAATACTTATTGGGTCATGAACTATATTTTTTAACAAAACCATGGTTATATGTTTGTGGATGTAAATGTTATTATACATTATCATAGATATTTCGTCATGAAGCTGAATGATATTATTATATTTCATTAATTCATGAATCAATTAATACCATGGTTTATCATTTCATTGAATACACATCTTTTTGTACTAGTGTGTCCATACACGGTGGTGTCGACATACTGAGTTATAATCACACCATATTTTGGATATCATTTGTTACCTGGGAATATTTAGTGGATGATGTTTTAGACTAGGACAAATGACCATTCTAATGATTTTTTATATGTTGGATAGTATAAACTTTGGATATGGGACATACGTGGGTTTTAAGACCAATTAATTTTCAGTTTTTTTTAGTATGCAAGTCTCTTAAATGTGTTGTTTCTATTATGACACTTATTTACATTCTATCTTGTCATTACATTATTCCATCAATATATATTGGATTATTTAGTTGACTTTTATTGTTGTCTTGATGTATGACTTTTATTTGATTTATTTTGATTATATGTTTTTTTACTATTTCTATGACAATTTATACTATGAGTAATAATTGCGTCAATAAACATTTCAGACCCCCCATACTAGTCAGCAACCTCGGACACGCATGAAGGTACACATGAGGACTCTTAAGCATCATTTTTTTGTCTATATGAGATAGTTTTAGATCAAAGTACATTACAGAGTGGTATTAAAATATCATGTTTTGTTTTATTTTAATTTACTATTTGGTAAAGGAATTATGGAGACTAGGAATTTTCTATACATGGTAATGAGATTGTGTATAGGAGTAGCTAACCCATGTATGATGAAAAACTGAGTACCAGGAGATGAGATTTTTGTGTTGTTCTGTGATTTTTAGGGATAATATAAATCCACCTTAGGTGGTTATCTTGTTTTGTGACGATAATGTTATATGAATATACTATTTCATGATATTTTTATTCACGACCTAATAAGGTTCTATATGAGAATACATGCATCATAATAGGATGTTATGGATATATTGACATGCATTTTTCAGGATATAGGAATATCTATATTTCTATGTGGTATATAATTTCATGTCAAATAGTGATATGAAAAATTTATTTTATGGTATAAATGAAATAAATTGATGCTTTATTATAAAAAAATTCTAACCAATGGTTAGATAGATGAGGAGTTAATGGATATATATTACAGTAACTTGTTGAGGTAGACCTCATTAATACCCAGTTCTATAAGTTATCTGTTTTTTCTTGTAGATTAAATGAATCCTCATCATATTCGACATGTGCATTGGGAGAGTAGAATTTATCATCAACATAAAATTTCTGAACAGGATATTCATGTATTTCATAGGGACAAGATGTATGTTCATATTTATAACAACTTCATGAGGATCATTTGAACAATGGAAATGCAGATTGACAGTACCATTCCATCACTGTCTGAGATGATAATGGAGTTTTATCTACATTGCCCACCAATGCATACAAGAGAAGATATACCTTGGGATGACGAGTTTTAGATTGAGTTACTCAATTAAATATTTAATAATCATGTGATACCAAATTGTATAAGGTTGAATCCTGCTTCATATATGATACATGGACCTACAAAGCATTAATGGGATATTCTAGTGGAAGAAGTGAAATATGATTATCTATCCTGGAAGGAAATAAAGATAACGTTCGTGAGTAATTTATATCACAATATGTTTATTGATGAAAAAGCATATGAGTTCATGAATATAACATAGGAGGCCATGTCATTATTAATATGTTGTGATTATCCTTAAACTACTATGCTTTCTACCATCATTGGTAGCTGCTGAAATCTATTTGGTGATATGTTATAATGATGGTATTATCTAGGAGGTCACATATCATGTAAATGTTTCTAAATTTAGTTAATTTGAGAATGTTTTGATGTAATAACTCATCATGAACTAACATTTGAGAGAGACCACAAGAAGTTGTCAGGATATTTCAGTAGTGTGATCTGGGAGCTCTTCTTTCAGTAAAATGAAGAATTGATATGATAGTTTCTTCCAAGTTAATAGTGGGGAGAGTAGTTAGAGAAGTAAAAACACATGTTGAATACCATCTTCTCTTACTATTCTATAATAGTTTCATGTTTAATTGCATGAACCCATAGTGTCCTTACACTGCATTCAAGTGTCATATATCTAGTAGGATGAATCATATACATAACTACCCCCTCATTAGGATGTGTTCCAGAGTTACAAATGACGTTCATGACATAGAAGGGGACATGGTACCCTAGTACATGAGTACATGTACCCTGTATGGGATATAGATCACTGTAGTCAAATTAGAGCACATGGTAGAGGGATAAGTCAGCTTCACATTACGAACACTACTCTAGCTACTATGGATGTTAGAATGTGTACTCATAGAAGAATCATTCTTGTATAATATACATTTTATATTGTTCTTCCTGATATGTGATCGTTCGATTTTATTCTAATGATATATTTGATAATTTTTTGGGCATAGATGTGGAAACCATTGATGGTGTTTAGGGAATAGAAACACCATTGAGAGTACAATCAGAGAATATAAAACGTTGCAAGGTGTGTTCTCACTATATTTTGATGATTACATATTTTTGAGAACTGGTATAAGGCCCCAGCCTTAATACTTACATAATCTTGAGTTATTACAAGATTACACATTGAGGATCTTTTCGGGTTTAGAGTTTTAGATAATTAGATCATAAAATATGAATGACATTCCACATATAAACAAAGTGGTTAAATAAAGATAGTATTCATTTTTCCCATCAATGGAAAGTTATTTAAAATAAAACAAGGATTCATTCTTGACACTTCCTTGACACTATCATCATATCATGTACCATTCCCTTGACCTGTGAAAAACATTTCAAAAAATCATGGGATGAGAATAAAAAGCTCAGTATGGGTTATAAAAATATGGAAAGGAAACATGAGTTCATATATACATAAGAATGATATCATACATTACCCATAGAACATAATCACTTGAACATACCTCATCAAAACATGAATAAATCATAGAAAGCATAATACATAAAGGTAACTTGAGGAATTCATAACATTCTTACGTAGGGAGTAACCCTCTTGGTTACGTTTGGAATACCCATCACAGTATATTCCATAAATCTCTTCGGAGAAACCTTAACATTTCACTCCTTCGCGTTACCCAATGCATTGGAGAGCTATATCGGGCTCATCTGCCCTTAGTTTATCACGGAACCACCCGTCTTCTTAATAATTCCCAAGAACCTCAACATAATCGTATCACATAAAACATGCGTAAAGGAAACATAAAATTTCCACCTTTCAATCACAAGATATCAATACAAAAAATTGATATAAAAACATTATGAAAACCATTTTCAATACCAAAATAAAAGAAAAGTAAAACATGGTATTTATTTTTCTTTTAAAAAATTGTATGGCTTGTAGAGGAAGTCGAATCTCAAATAATGGTCACGGCGGCGGAGAAGTCGTTGTCACCGCATACGTACGACAAAAAAAATCCCTTTTGTCGTTTAGTAAATGCTTCATATAAAAAAGATTCATTTTGAATAAACGTAAATGTCAAAGGGGTTTATAAACTGTATAAAAGAAGGTTGTGTATAAAACAAAATATTCCTCAACGAAAGGATATTGAGACGAAGTCCCATACCTCGGGTTTGACTTGACTCGGTCGTTCTTTAGTCTCATGAATAATAAACATGAGTTAATTTCTACTTGTTTATGAACCTTTTTCAAGTTAATTATTCCTTTTATATCAATTATTTCCATGTCATGAACACTATGTAATTATTTAAGTTAATAACAGTCGTTTTAACGATCATTGGTACTTGAGTCAAAAATAAGCCCTTTATAATTACAAGTTGTTCATGTATCCATTATATCCAGAATAGTATTCATGATGTAGATATAATATATGTCATATATATCCAGTACATGCATGCATTTATAATATTACATAATCATTTAGAGGTAAGAAATGAAATGCACTGTTCATGGAGACGGTAAGCCGTACGTACGCATGAACGCTACTTTCATTTCTATTTCGTATTTTATAGAATGGAAACATAATGATATAAAGGTATATTATCATTCCTGTATAATATCATATATAATATCATAGTTCCATCCTTTATACATCCCACATATGGTATTTAACGAATCAAATCACTTTGAGGGGCGGTATTCCTCACTTCCTTAAATGAAGATATCGCATTTACCCATAATGGAAACCATAAAGGTATGCCCAAAATGAAAAATAAATAAGCTTAAGGAAAACATAAAAATATTATATATCATATGTAAATATAGTGACATCTTAATTGCCACCTTTGAAGATGTTAAAATAATGTTGAACAATCATCGTTTCGGGAGGCATAAATTCACCATCCACGGAAATAGTATGTCCTTTATCCATTTGATGTATGTATGTGTAAGTGGAGCTAGAATCCTTATTATAACTACATCCTAGTATATTGAAGATAGTTGAGTTTTTACAAAATAAATGAATAAAAAGAGTTTAGGGGGATGGAGAAGAAAAATAAAACAAAAGGCTTCAAGTGAAGACATTACCATAAAATCGGGTAACTCCCTTTGGTTTGAGCTCAAAGGCTTCCTTGGGAAGACTTCTGCCCAAAGTGTGGCTTCAAGAAGTAATAGAGGGATGTGGATAGACAATATAGGCAGAGGTTGGCCGTGCCAAAGGCTTTGGGACTGTGTGTAAGGAGGTAGAGGTGGGGGCCTTTTATAAGAGGAGAGGAGGGGAACTTTTGGAAAGTAAAGATATTGTTACTTTATTTTAAAATGAGTTTCAGATTCAAAAGGTCCCACATTGATATAATTCTAGGGTAAGGTGATAAGGGTTCGAAATCCACCCATAAAATAGGTTGTGGACATGTGTAGTTAATAGATTTCACATTATCATTTCGTTTTATTTAAATCCTTTATTAATGAGGTAATCGCTGCATCATCATGATGTCATAAATAATTTAATATATTTAATTTCTAAAAATTATAGAAAAAATACTATAATGTAGGAAATCTTTTTATATTTCCAATTATTTTTTATAATAAAAAATATGACTTGTATAAACCCATGTAAAGTTTTTTTAGTAAAACATTTCTTGTTTGTGTCATTTTTACTTTAACATTAAATAAAAAATTATTTACTTCATTTCCCAACCAAAGTGGCTCCATGGGGTCCCCAAGTTGACTCATGGATTGTCTTGGTCGGACATGACACATCCAATGATGGTAGGACATGTGTCAAGGTCATCTCATATTATTAAAACATTATTTTTACCTTAAACTACACTAATTACCTCTAACCGCGATGAAAAACTTAAAAGTTACAATTCACCAAAATATTATTTTAATCTCATTGAACCACATTTTACTTCTTAATGACAACCATGTATGTCGGATTGTTGAAAATCAAATCACAGAAGTGGAAACGTTTCATTTAAACAAAAAATCAGTTTCTTTAACTATCGCTTAGTGGTTTCACTATTCATCAAAAATTGAAGTTTTTTCAGAAAGATACCAAAAATTCACCCTAAGCTATATTTGATATTCCGAATTCAGAAATGATGTCTATTTTACAAAAATCAAAACATGTAAGTTTCATTAATTAATTTAATAACTAATTCCCGCTATCATGACAAATAGCGTGTTTTTATGAAACAATACGTATCAAAAGATTGACACTAGTTTAAGTCCAATTTCAAAGTGAAATTGATTCCAATGACCACCATTGGATAAAATGGTACAAATATATTCTAATTTCACTTAAAAACCAATTCAAAAGATAATCTAATCATATAAATAAATTAGATTAAAAAGAGGTTTTGAATTAAAATACATCATTTTTCACTATTCATTAAAAATGAACTTTATCCGAAAAATACCAAAAATTAACACAAAGTAAATTTTGATGTCCCAATCATAAATAATAAGTTTATTTTGACAAACATAGCTTATAAAATTGTCAAAAGATAGATTTAAAAAGGGTTTTCCATCAAAAGGCAGTAAAACAATCTTTTAAGAATATTAGTGTATTCAATGCATAAGATTGTATTTATTTTCATTTTAAGCCTCTAAAACACTATCTTAATCATTAATAGACATAGATAAAAATATCTATTATTCATTACTTACTTGGGATGTTACATCCTTCCCCCCATTATAAAATTTCGTCCCCGCAATTTATTTACTTATCGAATAAATGGGGGTACTAATCCCTCATTGCATTTTCAGATTCCCATGTTGCCACTTCCATCATGTGGGTTTTCCAAAAAACATTTACCTGATTAATCACCTTATTCCGTAACACTTGCTCTATGTGGTCAAGAATCTGGACCGGTTGTTCCTCATAAGATATGTTCTCTTCCAGCTGAACTACCTCTGGACTCAAAACTTGAAATGGATCTGGCATGAACTTTCTCAGCATCGAAACATGAAAAACATTGTGTACCTAAGATAAACTCGGAGGTAAAGCCACTCAGTAAGCAACGGATCCAACTCTCTCTAGAATTTCATATGGTCCAATGAACCTTGGACTCAGCTTTCCTTTCTTACCAAATCGCATCACACTTTTCCATGGTGATACTTTGAGAAAAACATGATCACCTACCTCAAAAGAGAGATCCTTCCTCCTGTTGTTTGCATCACTCTTCTGCCTACTCTGAGCTATTCTCATTTGTTTCTGTATCAGCTGAACTTTTTCTACCAACTCTTATACCAATTCTGGTCCCATCAACTTCCTTTCACCCACTTCATCCTAGAAAGCTGGAGTTCGACACCGCTTCCCATATAATTCCAGAAATGGTGTCATATATATACTAGAATGAAAAATGTTATTATATGAAAATTCAACCAAAGAAAGATGTTGGTCCCAACTTCCCTGATAATCAATCGAACAAGCTCGTAGCATATCCTCCAAGGTCTGAATTGTTCGTTCTGACTGCCCATCTGATTGAGGATGAAAAGCTGTACTAAAATTTAATTCAGTACCCAACGACTTCTGAAGGCCTTTACAAAAGTTAGAAGTGAACCAGGGATCACGGTCAGATACAATGGAGAGAGGAACTCCATGTAACCTGACTATCTCTTTAAGATACAAACGGGAAAGTTGATCTACGGAAAAATTATCTCGTATAGCAAAGAAATGAGCAGATTTAGTCAAGTGATCAACAATAACCTAGATTGCATTATTACCTTGAGATGTCTTCGGTAATCCCACAACAAAGTCAATGGATATATTCTCCCATTTCCACTCTGGCACTGGTAAAGGGTGAAGCATCCCTTTCGGTAACTGTTACTCTGCTTTAACCTGTTGACATGTCAAACACTTCACAGTAAAATCAGAAATATCTCTTTTCATTCCATCCCACCAGTAATACTCCCGCAGATCTCTGTACATCTTAGAACTCCCGGGATGAACAGAAAACGGATAACTATGAGCTTCACATAACAACTCTTTCTTCAACTATGAATCACAAGGCACACACAATCTCTTCCAAAATCTCAAAACACAATCATTATCAATGTTGAATTCAGGAAACTTACCTTTCTAAACTAGCTCTACCTTTTTCTGCAACTCAATGTCTTGCTTCTATGCTTACTTGATTCTATCTGATAGAGATGATCTCACTGATACCTGAAACAAAACATAAGAACATCCTGCGCCAAAAACTTCTATGCCAAAGTTCATCAAACCCTTAACCAAAGGATCACGTTCCAAACGCAACATTGTTAATGAAGCATTACTTTTTCGACTCAAAGCATCAGCCACTTTATTTGCTATTCCCGGATGGTAATGAATTGGACAATCACAATCCTTGATTAATTCCAGCCATCTCCTCTGTCTCATGTTTAACTCTTTCTGAGTGAATATATACTTTAAACTTTTGTGATCAGTATATATTTCACACTTTACTCCATAAAAATGATGTCTCCAAATTTTTAAAGCGAAAACAACAGCAGCTAATTCCAAATCATGTGTAGGGTAATTTACCTCATGAGTTTTCAACTGTCATGAAGCATAAGAAATTACCTGATCATTCTGCATTTGTGTGCAACCAAGTCCTTTCAATGAAGCATCACTGTAGATAACAAACTCACCATTCCTGGAAGGTAGTGCCAAAACTGGAGCTTTCACCAATCTTCTTTTCAATTCCTTATAACAATCATCACATTATTTTTTCCAGATAAACTTAACACCCTTCCGAGTTAGCTTAGTCATTGGACTAGATAACCGTGAAAAATTTCTAACAAACCTTCGGTAATAGCCTGCCAAACCAAGGAAGCTACGAATCTCTGTTACATTTGTGGGTCTTTGCCAGTCTACCACAACTTTTGTTTTTGCAGGATCAACAGTTATCCCATCTTTAGAAACAATGTGACCAAGGAAAGAAATTTGTTGCAACCAAAACTCACACTTGCTGAATTTCCCATACAATTTCTTTTCTTTTAAGGTTTGCAAGATAACCCTCAAAAGTCTTTCATTCTCCTCTTTACTTTTAGAAAACACCAAAATATCATCAATGAAAACCACAACAAACTTATCCGAGAACTCATGGAAAATTCTATTCATTAAGTCCATGAATACAGCAGGTGCATTGGGTAGCCCAAAAGTCATTACTACAAATTCATAATAGCCATATCTTGTACGGAACGTGGTCTTCGGAACATCGGCTTCCTTTACCTTCAACTGATGGTACCCCGATCTCAAGTCAATCTTTTAAAAATACTGAGCTCCCTGGAGCTGATCAAACAAATCATCGATATGAGGCAAAGGATATTTGTTCTTAACAGTGATGTTATTCAAGGCTCTATAATCAAAGAAAAGTCTCATTGAACCATCTTTCTTTTTAACAAATAAAACAAGAGCACCCCATGGTGATGTGCTTGGTCGAATGAAACCTTTCTCTAATAAATCTTGCAATTGCTCCTTCAACTCTAAAAGTTCAATTTGATCCATTCGATAAGGGGGTTTTGAAATTGGCTTAGCATCAGGAACTAAGTCAACAGTAAACTCAACTTCCCGATCTAGTATTATTCCAAGCAACTCATCAGGAAAAACATCAGGATACTCATTTACCACTGGCACATCAATAATCTGAACAGTTCCTTTATTTTCAACGATGTGTGCAAGGTAACATTCATTTCCATCTTTTACAAGTTTCTCGGCCTCTTGATAAGTTATCAACAGTAAGGGTTTATTCTTGTACAAAACTGAAAGTCATTCTGAAAAGAAACTTCCTTAGCTCTACAATCAATGTTAGCATGGTAAATAGAGATCCAATCAATACCCAGGATAACATCAAACTCTACTAGAGGTAGAACAATAAGGTTTGCAAGTAGGTTTCTTCCACATATAAGGATAGGAAGATTCTTATAAATTCTTTTTGCCTCAACATTTCCCCCAGGTGTTTTTACCAAAAGTTCTGGAGTCATTTCTTGAGATGGTATTCCCATTTTACTTGAAAAGTTTCCAGAGATGAAAGAATGTGTAGACCCAAATCAAACAACACACTGGTATAATCTGAAGAAACAAACAAAGTACCTGATATAGCTTCATCTGATGGCCCAACATCTGCTGAAGTAGTTGCAAAGGATTTCACCACCAGTTTCTGCTTATAGTCTAACTGCTTCCCATCACTCAGGATCTTTGTTGGACACTCGTTTGCATAGTGAACCATCCCATTGCACTTAAAACATTTCACTAACTATAAATCAAATTTGGTCTTACCTTCACCTTGATCTTTTTCAGTGCAATCACGAGCCTTATGTCCCATATTAACACAACGGTAGCACTTTCCAGAATTCAAAAGACATTCCCCAGCATGCCTTTTGCCACATTTATCACAAACTGGAAACATAGATTTCTTACCATCAGACTTTTTTAAAGAATTCTTCCCTTTCTCCTGCCACCTTGGTCTCTTCTTCTGCTTCTTGTTATAGAACACTTGATCATCGGCAAACTCCATTTCCACCTTCTCAGCACATCGAACAATCTTTCCATAACTTTTAAACTATTTAGAAGCTAATTCCCTTCGATATTTTGGTTTTAATCTTGAGTAAAAACGATTGATTTTACTAACAAAGTCTCGGATAAAATTTGGAGCATACCTTCCCAATCGAGTGAACCATTCTTCATAGGTAGCCACTGAGTCTTCCTCTTGCCTCAATTCCAAGAATTGTTTTTCCATCCTAAGTCGAACAGCCTTAGGAAAATACTTTTCAAGAATCATACCTTTGGATTCATCCTAGTTGAGAGCATCAATCGAATCAGCATCCCTGATATTTTTAACCATCGACCACCACTGATCTGCTTCACCCTCCAAATGGTAAATAGCAAGACTAACATTTTGATTGTCTGAACACCCCATGACATCGAAAATCTTCTCCAGTGCTTTAATCCACCCTTCAGATAGCACATGGTCAGATGATCCTCTGAATGATGGGGGATGTTGCCTCATGAAATGTTCCACCACTGACATGTTCCTCTGCGGTTGATCTGGCTGATCTCCTGCATGGATACCACCACCATTTATCTCTTGAGTCAACTGTGCCATTACTGCAAAAAACTGTTCAGTTCCAATTCCGACCATCTCAGGATGCTGATTCGGAAGGTTATTTCCTTCTGCATGCCTTCCTAGCACTGCTTCCCTGTTTCCTCTACAGAAAACCATTCTGAACAAACATGTCTTAGATGAAGCAACATGGTAATCTTTAAATGCTATATCATTTCAATTTGACCATAAAAAAATATTTTTGGATAATCATTTAATAGATTTCTAACTCCTAATGTTATCTAAACCAACCTCTGATACCAACTATAAGGCCACAGCATTAAACCTTACTTAATCATGAGTTATTACAAGATTACACATTGAGGATCTTTTCGGGTTTAGTGTTTTAGAGAATTAGATCATAAAACATGAATTACATTCCACATATAAACAAAGTGGTTACATAAAGATAGTATTCATTTTTCACATCAATGGAAACATATTTAAAGTAAAACATGGATTCTTTTTTGACACTTCCTTGACAATATCATCATATCATGTACCATTCCCTTGACCTATGAAAAAAATTTCAAAAAAACATGGGATGAGCATAAAAATCTTAGTATGGGTTATAAAAATATGGAAAGGAAACATGAGTTCATATATACATAAGAATGAAATCATACTTTACCCATAAAACATAATCACTTTAACATACCTCATCAAAACATGAATAAATCATAGAAATCATAAGATATAAAGGTAACTCGAGGCATTCATAACATTCTTATGTAGGGAGTAACCCTCTTGGTTACGTTTGGAATACCCATCAGAGTATATTACCTAAATCTCTTCAGGGAAACCTTAACGTTTCACTCCATCGCGTTACCCAATGCATTAGAGAGCTATATCTGGCTCACCCGCCCTTAGTTTATCACGGAACCACCCGTCTTCATAATAATTCCCAAGAACCTCAACATAATCGTATCACATAAAACATGCATAACGGAAACATAACATTTCCACCTTTCAATCACAAGATATAAATACAAAACATTGACATAAAAACATTATGAAAACCATTTTCAATACCAAAATAAAATAAAAGTAAAACATGGTATTTATTTTTCTTTTAAAAAAAGGTATGGCTTGTAAAGGAAGCCGAAACTCAAATAATGGTCACGGTGGCGGAGAAGTCATGTTCACCGCATACGTAAGACAACAAAATTCCCTTTTATCATTTAGTAAATGCTTCATATATAAAAGGTTCCTTTTGAATAAACGTAAAAGTAAAAGGGGTTTATACACCGTATAAAATATGGTTGTGTATAAAACAAAATATTCCTCAATGAAAGGAGATTGAGACGAAGTCCCATACCTCGGGTCCGACTTGCCTCGGTCGTTCTTTAATCTCCTTAATAATAAACTTGAGTTAATTTATACTTGTTTAAGAACCTTTTTCAAGTTCATTATTCCTTTTATATCACTTATTTCCATGTCATCAACACTATGTAATTATTTAAGTTAATAACAGTTGTTTTAACGATCATTGGTACTTGAGTCAAAAATAAGCCCTTTATAATTACAAGTTGTTCATGTATCCATTATATCCAGAATAGTATTCATGATTTAGATATCATATATGTCATATATATCCAGTACATTCATGAATTTATAATATTACATAATCATTTAGAGGTAAGAAATTAAATGCATCATTCATGGAGACGGTAAGTCGTACGTACGCATGAACGGTACTTTCATTTCTATTTCATATTTTATAGAATGGAATCATAATTATATAAAGGTATATTATAATTACAGTATAATATCATATATAATATCATAGTTCCATCTTTTATACGTCCCACATATGGTATTTAACGAATCAAATCACTTTGAGGGGGCGGTAGTCCGCACTTCCTTAAATAAAGATATCACGTTTACCCATAATGGAAACCATAATGGTATGCCCAAAATGAAAAATACAGAATCTTAAGGAAAACATAAACATATTATATATCATATATAAATATAGTGACATCTTAATTTCCACCTTTGAAGATGTTAAAAGAATGTTGAACAATCATCATTTTGGGAGGCATATATTCACCATCCACGGAAGCAGTATGTCCTTTAACCATTAGATGTAGGTGTGTGTAATTGTAGCTCGAATCCTTCTTATAAAAACATCCTAGTATATTGAAGATACTGGAGTTGTTACAAAATAAATGAAAAAAAAGAGTTAAGGGGGGTGGACAAGCAAAATAAAACAAAAGGACTCAAGTGAAGACATTACTTTAAAATCGGGTAACTCCCTTTGGTTTGAGCTCAAAGGCTTCATTGGGAAGACTTCTTCCCAAATTGAGGCTTCAAAGAGTAAGATAGGGATGCAGAGAGACAAAATGGTCAGGGGTTGGACGAGACAAAGGCTTTGGGATTGTGGGTAAGGAGGTAGAGGTGGGGGCCTTTTATAAGAGAAGAGGAGGGGCACTCTTGGAAAGTAAAGAAATGTTACTTTATTTTAAATTGAGTTTCTGATTCAAAAGGTCCCACATTGATATAATTCGAGGGTAAGGTGATAAGGTTTCGAAATCCACCTATAAAATAGGTTTTGGACATGTGTAGTTCATAGCTTTTACATTATCATTTCCTTTTATTTAAATCCTTTATTAATGAGGTAATCGCTGCATCATCATGATGTCATATATAATTTAATATATTTAATTTCTAAAAATTAAAAAAAAATACCATGATGTTAGAAATATTTTTATCTTTCCAATGAATATTTATAATCAAAAATATGATTTGTATAACCCCATGTAAGAATTGCTTTAGTAAAACATTTCTTGTTTGTGTCATTTTTACTTTAACATTAAATAAAAAATTATTTATCTCATTTCCCAACCAAAGTGGCTCCATGGGGTACCCAAGTTGACCCATGGATTTTCATGGTCGTCCATGACACATCCAATGAGTTTAGGACATGTTTCGAGCTCATCTCATATTATTAAAACATTATTTTTACCTTAAACTACACTAATTACCTCTAATCGCGATTAAAAACTTAAAAAATACTATTCACCAAAAAATTATTTTAATCTCATTGAACCACATTTTACTTCTTAATGACAACCATGTATGTCGGATTTTTGAAAATAAAATCAAAGAAGTGGAAAAGTTTCATTTAAACGAAAAATCAGTTTCTTTAACTACCACTTAGTTGTTTCACTATTCATCAAAAATTGAAGTTATTCAAAAAGATACCAAAACTTCACCCTAAGCTATATTTGATATTTTGAATTAAAAAATGATGTCTATTTTACAAAATTCATAACATGTAAGTTGTATTGATTAATTTAATAACCAATTCCCGCTGTCATGACAAATAGCGTGTTTTTATGAAACAATACGTATCAATGAAAGATACCATACATCCCTCTCCACCTCCTAGAATCCTTACATTAGGAAGAAGGCAATTCATGAAGTCCTTTTGGTTCTAACCAATGAAAGATACCCAAATTAATTGAAAAAGTTTCTCTTCACTACTTTTCTTTTATTTTACTTCTCCACCACCTAAACTATTTTCATTCATTTATTTTATAACAACACCAGTATCCTAAACGTAATAGGATTTTTTTATGAGAAGTATTAGAACTAAACTTACACACACATCCATCTAATGGGTGAAGAACATAATGTTTCTGTGGATGGTAAACTAACGCCTCATAAAATGGTGATTGTTCATTTACCTCCTACCTCTTCTAATTGTGGCCATTTTAATGGCAATGTATTTATATATGATATATATTATGCTTATTTTTTCTTCATGATTCTATATTTTTCTTTAATATAATACCTTAATGGTATCCATTATGGGTAAACACGATAATTTCATTTGAGAAAGTGCCAACTACCACCCCCTCATGGTTATATTACTCGTTAATACCATATGTGGGACATATAAAGGATTAAGTTAATAATATTATATATGATATTATACTTTAATTATAATAAATTTATGTATCATTATGTTTTAATTCAATTAAAATAAGAAATAGAAATGAAAGTAGCGTTCATGCGTACGTATGACTTACCGTCTGCAGGAATGGTGTATTTCATTTCTTACCCCAAAATGATATGTACAGTTATAAATACAAGTATATACTAGATATATACGATATATAGGATATCTAAATCATGAATAAAATTCTGTATATAATGAAATTTTGACCATGTGAACAACTTGTAACTATAAGGTTGTCATTTTCGACTCAGGTGACAAATATCCAAAAAAACAAACATTATTATCTTAAATGATTACATAATGTTAATTTCATGGAAGTAAGTGATATTAAAGGAATAATAAACTTGAAAATGGTTCTTAAGAAAGTATAAATTAACTTTAGTTTATTATTCAGAATATTAAATAAGGAAAGGGTCAAGTCGGACATGAGGTAAGGGGTTTCTTATCTCACTTTTAATTCCGTGAGATTTCAATTATTTTCCACCTCTTTATTGCATGTGGTGGATTGTCTACTTCCATTTGATATATATTATCATGAGACTCTTTATATTCATGATATTTTGTGATTCATTTGGTGGTTATTGACTATTGTTCATATGACTTGATTGATTACAACAAAGTATGGGTAATTTCCCCAATCTCATTATCATCCGAGATTGTTCAAGTGTAAGTATTTTTGGGGGACATAATTATAATAGATACACATATTTTATAAAAATTACTTCAAAAGGAATATATTATGGTTTTATGGGAGGGCCTATTTAACTAGATAATCGTTTTAAATGTTTTAAATATTTATCATTCTAAACACTTTTAATTAATGTCCAAGTTTTCAATATGATTTTAAGGATTTATTTATATGGACATGAATGTTTTGAAATGATAATTATTTTAAAAAATATTCAAAGTGGTATGGAAAACATTTATTCAAAAATCCATTTCAAATGACTACCTTTATAAATTGTGAGAATTTTAAACGATTTCACGAAAAGGGGTATTTTTCTCAAAACATTTTACTGATCATTTTCATCTATGTCAACATCCTTTAATGGATTTTAAACTTGATGATGTTGATTTATTATAATACAATCATCAATATTATATTGAATGTTTTGTCATATGTTTGACTATGGATGTGTTATTTTTATACCATTCATGGATTATGGATAAAGTATTGACATTTTGTATTCTAGATTTAATACAAATGTTTGTGTTATATTTCAGCCTTTTCTTATGATGAATGTATTGGACTAGTATGTTCGGGGTTGGGGACTGGTAAATGTAAGCCCTCTGGGTTGGGGTCTGGTTACAGCAGAACCTCTGGGATGGAGTCCGGTTATAGAGGCTCTCCGGGATGGAGTTCAGTTATAGTGGATCTCTGGGATAGATTCCGGTTATAGAGGCTCTCCAGGATGGAGTCCGGTTACAGAGGCTCTCTGGGATGTTGTCTGGTTACATAGGCTCTCCATGTTTGGGTCTAGTTAGAGTTAGCCCATAGGTTATAGCTCGAGGCCTTGACATAGAAATTAAAGTATGGTATTATACATTCCCTCCTTATGAAAATAATATTGATGGTTCATATGGTCATTCGACTAGTAGAATACCCATAATTATGATTTATTATTGAATTACTTACTCAGCTCATATTCTTTCCGTAAAAGTATTCATGTTTATTATTGGTAATGGAATGTGGTTTCAATTATTCACCATTCTTAATATTTATTTTATCTTTCTCTGTATTGATTTCCTTTACTAAGCGTTTGAGCTCACCCCTTTCTATGTTTTATTTTTCACATGACTCCAAGAAGTGTATTGTGATTGATATGCATGGTTAAGATAACGGAATAATGGCATTCATAAAGGATTAATTATGTTATGTTGTATGTTATAAAGTGTAATGTTACATTCATGTATGTAATATATTTTCCACGACTGCTAAACAGATCGGTCATTAGGTACTTGATTCTTTGTAATAATGCTAATGTATTAAAATAATGCACCGACTCTGGGTAACTGGGGTCGGGGTGTTACAATCATCATTTTTTTCTTCTGGTGTCACCTAGGTTGGGAAAACACCATATCAGGAAATTGGGAAAGATAACATAGAAGTTTGTTTGTCCATTTGAGATAGCAGCAATGGACAGTCCAGTAGAATTTTGTGTATCCCTTCCATAATGAGATATTTCCATGAAATATGTGCTCCATGTGTATCAGATACAAATATATCATCCAGACCATTCCCAGGTGTTATATGTAGTTGATGATGATATATCTATGATGTTTACTTTAAGGAGAAACTCATACATGTAATAGGATATAGTGAGAAATATCAATCATGTTGGACTATATAATTTGGTTCGAGTGAAGTGGAATCATGGTAATGTTTAGGAGGAAACACGGTAAAGTTGGTTTGATATGAAAAAATAGAGGAGGGACTTGTTCGATGAGACCTTATAGTGATTCGTGGAGTATCGTATGGAAGAGCTATTATATGGTGAGGGTTGTAAGATACTGTCTATTTTTCCAGGTATATCTATCTCAATGGTTTTTGTTCACATTAACATTTTTTCATTTCTATCCTGGATGTTTTTCATTACAATATACATAGTCATGGGTTGATAGGAAAAAGATGTAGATATTAGAGGATCCCCGTGGAGGGACATTGTCGGGTAAAATGACTTAATGTTATGAGATGTATGATTGTTTTAATTAATGGAGTCCAAGTAAAAACATGTTATGTGACTCACAATTTCTTTATATGTTGTGTAACATTGAAGGGAATTTGAATTGTTTAAAGGGATAATATGCTAATAACCCATATCCAGAATATTTATATGTCGTGTAAATGGATTACAAATCATGTAATATTTTAGTGTCATTAATGAAATAAATCTTATGAGACATGCTTTTTGGTATATCCCATTAATATAAGTACATGTAATGTAACCATATATAACATTATATAATTACCCAAATAACTATTTTAATGCGTGACATGTGATTTATTTGTTATTTAATTCCATGATATATTTATCATATCGATCCTAGGTCTTACTCCATAGATTTTATTAGTAAAAATCACCCTTTTAGACATCAAGATTATGTGATCAATCTGGGGTATATATTTTCTATTAATTGTTGACCTTCCCATACTTTGTCCCCCAACCATTGCGGTCAAATCCATTGATCATTAACACTATTGTTTTTTCATGATCATTTTTCATCTAGGAACTACTTTGAGATTTGCCACACCTTTTTTCTCAAGGTTGTTTCTGTTGGAAGCATTCTTCAATCATCGATTATTGTTATGTGGTCTAAATATTATCCCAATGGTTTGATACTGGAAATATTTGTGAAATATTTTTATTGTGACATTATAATGTGATCCCAAATCAATTAAATAACGATTGGGATTATTACAGGATGTTTTTTTGATTTCAATTGACATATAACCTAGATTATAGTTACCCATAGACGTGGTTGAACCATGAATATAATTTAATTGGTTAATTGATTAAATTGTGTAAATCATGGAATCTTAAATTAGATAATTTGCTAAAATAGAACCCTTATGTTGTAAATTATTAGTTTTTTGATATAACTATTAATAAATTGTGAATCAATGTGAATGTGGTGTATGAAAGATAAATGGTAATTCACAAAATTAATGATTTATATTTTCAATATAATATTAGGATATCCATGGTCTATGATAGGACATGTGTTCCATGATGAAATGATTATATATTAGGCTTGAACCTGTAAAATTCACAATTATATACCGTAATGTTGATATTGAGTAGGATCCACCTAGTCCCATGATGTAATTCTTTAAGAGAGAGGACAACACCTAGTATAATGTTATAATTCTTATATGGATTTCACCTGGATTTTATAATGGATATAGGTATATTAACAATATTTTTGTGACTATAACTTTGTATGTGGTAGTGGTTTCCATGGTCGTAAGACATGGCTGGAGATATTATTACATGGAAACAGGGTAGGTTATTTTACCTTTGTTATATGGTTTTTGTGGGCTTTCTCATAAGACATGATGTAAGGCCGCGACCCTAGAAGATTGAATCTGCTACATTATTTTAATACGTTGGCATGGTTACAAGGAATCATGTCCTGGAAGACTAATCTGTTTACCAGTCTTGGAAAATAGATTACATGCATGCACATTAAATTACATAAAATTCAACATAGATAATATTTTGAGAATCCCATTATTCTTCTAGATTTATCCTTTATGTAAATCATATTACACTTCTTGGCATCCTGGGAAAATAAAACATAAGAAAGGGTTGATATCAGATTCTCCATAATGGTAATAACTTAGTATAAGCTATAATATATTTTAGGGTAGATGTGTAATAAAAACAATGACCATTTTGAACATAATACTGATAAAAATATGGAAAAATAAATCAAATATTACAATATAAACACGGACATGGATATTTTACTAGTTGAATAATTGCATGTTGTAATTAATTTCACAATGATGGAATGCCTAACGTTGGGCGTCATTTCCACATAGTAAAGGAACCGTTCCATGACTAAAAATAAATTTTTTTTTCAACGCCTTATGCCAAGTCACTAGTTTTTATCATGAGTCTTATAGATGCATCGAGGAGATATAGCGAGCTCCACCAATCACTTACTATGTCCACTCCTTACCTCATATAAAAATGTTGAAACTTAACATTAACATTAATATTAAAACTAGCATACAAAATGTCAATAAATTAACCATAAACCATGAATGATATAAAACTAAGAAATCTGGAGTCAAACATATCATAACTCATTAATTTTAATATAGAAGATTGTATTATAAGAAATCAACCTTAATCAAGAATAATATCCAATAATGGATGTCGACATAGTTGAAAATTATAAGTAAAACTTGTTTAGAGAAATGTCAGTTTTTGTGAAATAATTTAACTCATAAATTTATTAAGGTTTCCATTTAAAAGATATTTTTAAATCAAAGTGTCCCATACCACTTCTAATCATTTGAAGGTAATTAAAATTTTAGAACTATCATTTCTATATAAATAAATCCTAAAAACCAATTTTAAAACATGTACTTTAATCAAAAGGATTTAGAAAAATAAATCTTTAAAATAATTAAATTGATGTTTTAGTTAAAGAGATCCTTAAAACAATCATTTTGAAATTTATTTTAGGAATTACATACATGGATAATAATTATGTCCCAAAAAATACTTTCAAACAAACAATCTAGGATAATAATGAGATTGAGGATTTAACCCTTACCTTTCACTTTTTCTTGGGTCAATGGTACGCTTAACCTCTTGTATAATGACCATAGTGTGTTAATAAATTATACCAGAACAATATTTATATTTATTATATCATACATGTTTTATTTATGACTTTATCCAACCCATTTAATAATGATTTCCATGTTAAATTAACATTGTGTCTAATAATTGGTTTCTTTATCATAAATGTTTTAACTTGTTATTTTGGATCATATCATTTAGATAATTATTTAAATATATCCCATATATAAAAATTATTTATATAAAATATATATTTAAAATATAAATATGTATAATAGATAAATATATGAAAGGGAAAACACCGTTTATGCAGATGGTAGGAAGTACGTACGCATAAACACTGTTTCCGTTTTCATATCATATTGAACAGAAGTATGTGATTAAGATATATGTAAGTACACATATATATATATATAGTAGAATTATTATGTCATATATAACATACATTTTAAAAAAATATATTTTTTATAATCATCATGGAATGGTGAATTTGGAAATGAATCTCATCGCATCGTGGAGTCGGTAAACCGTACGTACACACAGGTGAGGTTATCATTTAATAAATGATTAAAAGGTATGGAATTGTATGTTATATTAATTTTATGGAAACAATAACATGTTATTTTCATAATTTATAGACATAATACTCATCATTATATCCATCCATATATTGTAGTGTTGAATAACAAATTACACCACAGAGTGGAGACGGTAAGCCGTAGGTACGCACACAAGGGGACATTATCATTTATATGATGGATAGGATAATGAATATGGTTGTACCCTATTTATAATAACATCACAGTATGTTTATGGTATAAGAGATATTATTTTGGTAAGGAAATAACAATGAATATGAAATTGTATGAAGAATAGAACTTTAAAAGAGGTGATAAAATAATTATCTCTTTTTCGTGTCTTTCCTTCTGATATGAAAAAAAGGCCTCTTTAGGGTGGCTTTCTGCTCAATAATGGTCCTCTGGGTTGATGTGATGGATGTTTGTAGGTGATTTTGGCTGCGTTTGGCTGAGCCATATTGCTTCATAGGTGTGAATATGATAGAAGTGGAAGTGACCTTTTATAATTGGGGTGAGGGGAACCTTAAAAAATATGATATATTATTTTATTATAAAATCATATTCGGTATCTAATGGCTCAAAATTAATTTATTTCGACCCTTAGGTTGTTATGGGTCGAAATAATCTCAACCAATAGGTTGTAGAGAAGTTTAGGAAACCATATTAACCTTATGTTTTATATTTAACACTTAGTTAAATTGTTTAACATTTACTGTGTCTCTTGAATTTTTATAATATATTGTTAAATAACTACTATAAAATTACATGAAAACCTCAAATGATTCATTAATTATACATACATTACTATATATGTCCTTTTTCCGAACATTAGATTTTAAAGACTGTTATATTATTTAATAATAAATTATTTTAAAAAAAACTAATTTATGTCAATTTTGACCCAATTATGTATTTTATTTTTGATAATGTCATAACAACTTTTTTACTTTGAAGAAAATTTATTTAATAAACACTAACATGTCAAATTTACCTAGAAAATTACTATAATTCATGAAAAATCTCAAATTAAATTTATTTTAATATTTATTCTTTCATTTATTTGATTCTTTTATTATGAAGGTAACTACTGCATCATTATTGTGTCATAAATAAATTTAACTATTTAATATGTAAAAATAATAAATATAATATAATATTTTTGAAAATATGTTTATCTCCCGAAGTGGTGTTTTTGAGTTTTAACCCTAGGTAAATCTATTCCAGAGCCACCTCTACCTGCTCGTATCCAGACATGGATATATTTCTCAGAAAACTCAAAAAATGTCTACAATACCAAAATTCTAGAAAGTTTTTCTACACTAATCCTTAAAATCCACCTTAGATCTATGTACTCTAATCAGAGTTTATCTAAATCTAGATTCCAAGGTTTGTAATAAACTTCCTCAGATACCAATTGAAATGCCGCCACCCCTACTACCCAGAGTCAGTTCATTATAACATAACATTGGCATAATAAAAAAAGTTCAATTCTCAAAAGACTCATTAGTTTAGTAGCCTTGAAAACACTAGATACATTAATAAGTCCTAAATTACATCATAAAGTGAAAATCTACAACAAAATAGTCTCCATAGTCCGCAATCATATCCCCTCATACTATCCCTACATCTTAGTCATAAAATACTTATTCACATCCAGGGAAAAATAAAACACAGAAAGGGGTGAGCATAGATGCTCAGTAAGGATAACAATATAGTGGAAACTTTAATAAGTATGAATAGACATTTCAGGAAATGTATAACTAAAACAAAAGCCTTTTAAAAATGATCACCATCATAACATGGAAAAAATAAAATGAAATAATTCCATTTATTTATCCACATTGATATTCTTCTAGTCGAATAATCACAGGCAATATCAATAACCACTTTTATAATTATGGAATTCATAATGCTAGAAAGTCATAACCACATAATCAAGGCCTTGTGCCAATAAAACAAATAAAATTTTGTCATGAAATATTTCCAATACACTAGTTTGTCTCATGATACATACTGATGCATCGAGGAGCTATAGCAGGCTCCACCCGTCACTTACTAAGTCCAATACTTTCTTCATATGAACGAGTTTAAACATAACAGAAACATTAATATTAAAACTAGCATAGGAAATGTCAATAATTTATCCATATACCATAAATGGTATAAAATTAACACATCTACAGTCAAACATTTCACAAAACCTTCAACACAGTATGGATGTTTTGTATCATAATAAATCAACTTCAAATAAGCTTAAAATCTATCAACGGATGTTGACATAGATGAAATAAAAAATATTTGATAGAAATATCTATTTTTTTAAAATCATTTAAAATTCACATAATTATAAAATAAAACATTTACTTTGAAAATATTCTTATAATATTGTAAGGTATGCTTCGACGATTTTATAAATGTGGAAAATAGCCGCACCTGCTGTATATGTAAAGAAAGACATTCATACATTAATTATGTCGAAAAAGTTAAAAAGGACATTGTTTGGAAAACTACGGAAACATTCCTTTATAAACATTTTATAAAAAGTCAAAAAAGGGTATAAATGACTTTAACCCGTAGTCTATAAAATTTTAAGAGTGTTTTGAAATACATTTTTAAGATACGTGGATGTGGATGACAAAGAGGTCCCAATAGATTATTACATATATACAACCTCAGATAATAAAGAGATTGTAAAATTAACCCTTACCTTTTACTTTTCCTTGTTCGAGGGTACGATAACCACATGTATAATAGTTAAATCATTGTTATTAAATTTCACAAGAACCATATACATAAATATGATATCATATATAATTTTGTAATATTTCCTTTTAGTATTATCGTCATTTTGGTGTTAACTGATTTGTTTCCCATTAAATGTTTTGTTACATAAGACATGTTTGTTATGGATAAGATGTATTTGATTAATATCCAGAATTATATTATGTTCTTAATAATTATTTATAATAATAAAATGAAAAATATTGTTGAATGGTTACGATGGGGAATGAATCTCATTGCGTTTGTGGAGACGGTAATTAGTACTTACGCAGGAACGCTACTTCCATTTCATTTTTAATTTTAAAAGGAATCAAAACCAAATTATACAATAGTATTTTATTATAACAATTTAATATAATGTCTTATATATGTTACTTATGTTCATTAAAACCATTCTTTATATGTTCCATGTATGGTATGAATGAGTCATATCACTTTGAGGGGGTGGTAGTCCGTACTTCGTCAAATGAAATTATCATATATATATATACATAACATGAAACAAATAATGGTATGCTATAAAATGGAATTAAAGAAGCATATATATAAAATAAATATCATAAATATCATATTTAATTAGAGTTCCATCATAATAGCCACCATAAGAGGTGGTAGCAGAAAATTGAACAATCATTGTTTCGTGAGGCAGAAGTTGGCCGTCAACAGAAACATTATGTTCTATAACCATTAGAAGGAGGTGTGTGTAAGTGTAGTTCAAATACATAAAATAAAAAAAAATCTAGTATATTTTGGATACTGTTGTTGTTATCAAAGAAATGAAAAAAGTGATTTTAGTGGGTTGGAGAAGCAAAATAAAAGAAATGAACTTAAGAGACGTTGTTACCTTTAAATTGGGTAACTCCCTTTGTTTTGAACCAAAAGAACCTCTCAATGTCCCTTCTTACTAAGGTAAGGCTTCTAGGAGGAGGAGAGGGATGTATGGAGTTTAATTGGGCAGAGTTTGGATGAGACAAGGGGCTTCATTGGTGCGTGTAATTGGTTAGAGGTGAGTGATTTTTAAAAGGGGGAGGTGGGGCTCTTTATGAATGATTGACAATATTATTTTATTATATAATGATATTTGGTTTCTAAAGGTACCAAACTCATTAAATATGAAGATTAGATGAATCATGATTGAAATGAAATCACCCAATAAGTATTTTACAGTTTTGGAATATTATTTTAGTCTATATAATCATATTTATTTAAATCATTTATTAATGAGGTAGACACTACATCATTAGTGTATCATAAATAATTTAGTATATTAAATATCTATAAATTTAAAAAAAAATACCACGACATATTAAATATTTTTAAAATTCAAATGAATATTTATAGTCGAAGATATTACATTTCTAACCCTATGTAAAAACTGTTTTACTAAATGATATATGCTTATGTCATTTTTGTCTTTACTTTAACTTAATTAATATAATGTTCAAATATCACTTAAAAGTTCCTCCATGGGGTCCCCATAATTGAACAAAATATGCCCATGGCCGGACATGTATCGTAAATAGAGTTAGGACACGTGTTATGGTAATTAAATATAATTATAATATTATTTTTTACCCTTATTTACCGGATTTACCCTTTAACCACTATAAATAAAATATTTACTGAAGTAATTAATCAAAATATCTAAAAAAAAAGTTACCAATTTACAAAATTTGTACATCCTGATTCCAAATATGGAATCCATTTTTCTAAATTCAAAACACAGAAGTGCATGAAATTAATTTAATAATAATTCCCATTGTCAACAATAAAAAATGTGTTTTTATGAAATAATTACTATCAAATGATTGACAGTAGTTTATGTCAAATTTAATTGTGAAATTTATTATAATGACCTAAATTTTATTAAATGACAAATATATAGCCTAATTATAATTCCAAACCATTAATATTTATAATTTACCACTATCGATTATTTCTATTAATAAATTAGTTTTTAATTAAAATTTAGTAATTGTTAGTATTCATAAAAAACTGAATGTTTTTAGAAAAATAGCCAAAATTCACCCTCGGCTAATTTCAATATTCTAAATCCAAAAATTAAGTCCATTTTAAAAGATGAAATTTATAAAATTTTTAAAAGTGGGTATTACTATTCATAATGGCTAGTTTGATTGGTTGTGGTGTGTGTTAGAACTCAAAGTGGTGTACAACACATGCTACTATATTATTCATAGAGAAGCGTACCATGGAAACTTGGGGTGTTACAATGGTGCATTTCATTTTGTACCCCTAAATGATATGTACTATTTTAAATACATATATATACTGGATATATATGATATTTAAATGACGAATATCATTATGGAAATAATGATATTTCGACCATGTGAACAACGTGTAACTATAAGGTGTTCATTTTTGACTCAAGTGCCAAATATCGACAAAACGTACTTTATTATCTTAAATGATTACACAATGTTTATAAAATGGTAATAAGTCATATAAAATGAATAATAAAATTGAAAAATTTTCGTAAGAAATTATAAATTAACATTAGTATATTATTCATGATATTAAAGAATGAATGGGTCATATCGGACACGAGGTAAGGGGTTTCTTATATCAATTTTATTTCCATGAGATTTCCTTTGTTCACCACCTATTTATTTCATGTGGTGTATATTTTACTTCCATTTGATATATATTATCATGAATCTCTTTATATTCTTGATACTTTGGGATTCATTTGGTGGTTAATGACAATTGTTCAAATGACTCGACTGATTACAACGGGGTAAGGGTTATTTCCTCAATCCCATTATTTTTTGATATTGTTCATGTGTATGTATTTTCGGGGAAATACATATCATAGATACCCATATTTTGTAAAAATAATTTCAAAATTAATATTTTAATGTTTTATGGGAGGGTCTATTTAACTAGATCAACATTTTAAATGTTTTAATGATTTATCTTTTTAAACTATTTTAATTAATGTCTTCGTTTCCAAAATTATTTTATGGATTTTTTTATATAGACATGAATGTTTTGAATTTATAATTCTTTTAAAGAGGTTTTAATGTGGTACGGGACACATTGATTCAAAAATCCCTTTTAAATGGCTAACATTATAAATTGTGAGAATTTTAAACGATTTCACGATAAAGGGGTATTTCCCTCAAAGCATTTTACTGATAATTTTCACCTTTGTCAACATCCTTTAATGGATTTTAAACTTGTTGAAGTTGATTTATTATGATACAAATATTCAATATTGTATTGAATGTTTTGTGATATGTTTGATTGTGGATGTGTTATTTCTAAACCATTCATGGTTTATGGATATAGTATTTACATTTCATATGCTAGTTTTAATATGAATGTTTATGTTATATTTCAACCTTTTCTTATGATGAATTTATTGGAATAATATGTTCCGGGTTGGGGACTTGTAAAACTAATCCCTCTGGGTTGGGGTCCGGTTACAGAAGACCCTCTGGGATGGAGTTTGGTTACAGAGGCTCTCCGGGATAGAGTCTGATTACAGAGGCTCTCCGGGATGGAGTCTTATTACCGAGGCTCTTTATTTTTGGGTCTGGTTACAGTTATTCCATAGGTCCTAAAACAAGGCCTTGACACAAAAATTAATGTTTGGTATTATACATTCCCTCAATATGAAAATAATATTAATGGTTCATATGGTCTTTTTACTATTATAATATCCATGATTATGTTTTGTTATGGAATTTCTTACTCAGCTCATATTCCTTCCGTAAATTTCTTCATGTTTATTATTGGTAAAGGCATGTGGTTTCAATTATTCACCATGCTTAATATTTATGTTATCTTCCGCTGTATTTATTACCATTACAGAGTGTTTGATCTCACCCCTTTCTATGTTTTATTTTTCCTCGGATTCCAAGAAGTGTATTGTGATTGATATGCAGGGTTAAGCTAAGGGAATATTGGTGTTCATAAAGGATTATTTATTTTGTGTTTTACAATATAATGTGTAATGTTACATTCATGTATGTAATCTATTTTTCAAGACTGCTAAACTGATCGGTGCTTCGAGACTTCAGTCTTTGTAATCATGCCAATGTATTAAAATAATGCACCAAATCTGGGTAACTGAGGTCGGGGCGTTACAATTGGTATCAAAGGATGTTTAGCAATAACCTTAGAAACTAGATTTAGATAAACTCTAATTAGTGAAAATTACCCTAATATAGTATTTGATTATTATTATAGAAGAACTTATTAGAATTTTGTTACTGTAGTGATTTTGTGAGTTTTTCAAGCAATACAACCATGTCTGGATACGAGCAGGTAGAGGAATCTCTGGCATAGATGTACGTAGGGGTAAACCCTGAAAACACCGCATTGAGCTAGACTCGAACAGGAACTAGTGCATGAAAATGGGCCTTCCTGCACTCTTGGTTACGACACTCCTGGGGGATATTCTTAGGATAATTATCATTTTCTTTACAAATAGTTATGAAAGATGTACCAGTATACATATCCTCAAAGAAAGTATTTTTATTATTATGGATCATATCCCTAAACTGTTCGATTTATGTTAGGTATTTTACATGTTTGGAATTATCCATTGCAATTTATAAACTGACCTAGTGTATGCTATTGTATAGAAATGGCCCCCAGTAGATGGAATGTCAACTCCAGCAATATGGATGATCCAAAGAGTAAGAAGGATCATATATTACATGGTATTAAGCCACAATTTAGAAGGGAAATTGTCTCCCATGTATTCTCAATATATGATGAAATAGTATCATGTGTTAATAAGATAAGTAAAGAATTATCTATGTTCTATGGCTTTGAAGGGAAGTAAGATAAGAAAAGTATAGAAGAGAGAAAGACGGATAAAGGGAATATGGAAAAGAAGGATTTTACCATATGTGAAAATTGTAGAAAGAATCACCTCAGTAAATGCTTGAAGGGAATGTAAGTTTGTTATAAGCGTGGAGAAAAAGGACACCAACTATGTGATTGCAAGGGTAAGGAAAAAGTTTCAAATATACAATGCTTCATCTGCAAGAGGTTGGGAGACTACATGAATCAATGTCCAAATCATCAGAGTATACCCCAAATGCTGCTATTGGCTAAGAATCAACTTATGATACTACCAACGATAAAGAGGAATGATTAAGAGTTCTTATGTTGTTATTAAAATATTGTGTCATTTGAGTGTTGTATCAATGATGTACTGGTTATATGAATTATGGAAATAAATTAGGATTGTACTGCAGTACTATTTTATTGGAAATTTTATATTATATGGTCTTGATACTAAGGTAATAATTTTGGAATAAGAGATAGTTGATTTTGATAAATTATATTGGATATTATTGACTATCTTGGAAATGATTAATTATTTGTTTATTTCATGATTGTTGGAATATTCAATTTTTTTAGATATAAGTAATTTATCCAGTATTATATAAAGGATATGGGAGCATTAATGTAATCAATAATGGTTTATAGTAATTCAGGGTGTTACCATGTTTTAAAATAATACATGATGAAGGTGCTCACATGTTATTACCTGAAAAAAGGGATCTTCATTGTGTTAAACTTCTTTAAAAATTTTGGACTGTGAGTTTGGATAGAAGTATTTTTGATAAGTCTAAATGTTGGAATATATTATGTTATAAATTGTATATTATTGTTAAGGTTATTTGCTGATTTTCATAAAAAGGAAAACACCCAGACCGTGTGACAACCCGTCGCATCCAGAAAGGCCATGAGACTTGAACCCGTCATCGAAGGGCGAAAAGGGTGCATCACCTAACATTGGCCTATGTGATGTCCTGTTTTGTATAATTTAGGGGTTTTAGGTCTGATATATGAATTATAAATTCATTTTTTTGAAACCCTATACGATTACAATAAATATAATATTTTTGAATTCAATTATCTTTTGGAGAAATGATGAGTCAATGGTAGAAATTTATTAGAGGATGAATCTATACATAAAAAGTAATATATATCGTTATGTTCTTATTCAATTGCATAAATAAATTCAACATATTTATGCAAAGTAACTTAAAACAAAAATGTTGTCTGTTTACTTTTCTTACAGGGGAATCAAATACAGTTTAACCCATCACAAGATTATTGTTTTCAGATCGTTTACTTTCTCTAAATAATATTCTATATCACTCTCCATCACAACAGGATGGTTAGTTCTCTCTTCCATATCCATGTTTTCATACATGGATCCCTATTATGTGTTATTTCTTGTAACCCTCAAACATACATATCATTATTTTAAAATAGAGCCCCATTAATACATTTTTCTGATGTGGGTTCTCTACAAAGGTATTTTTCTATTTTTACCCTTTTATTTTCAAAGAAAAATTTCATATTATGAGAAAGAAATTAATTGAAGGAGGGAAGAATGTAACACCCCAATATTTCATAGTATGTTATTTCTTCAATGTAATTCAATAACTTGCACTACATGCAACACTGAGTTCAAGCGCACCATGAATTGCCAAATGAGTCGTTTAAAAATAGTTGTGAGTAATATTAACTAAATTTTGAAATTTATATAATCCTTATAATTTTATAATCCATATTATATGTTTCATAGGCATAATGTAAGAACAAATTCATTTCTTTCATATTAAAGAAGAATTTTTATTTAAATTCATTTTTACCGCCTTTTAACGGAGAACCATTTTTAAATACAATATTTTAATCCTATATATATAAAATTTGACTAAATAAATTTATTTTTTAGAATGGGGACATCAAAATTTACTATGTGTAAATTTTTGGAATTTTTCTGATAAAGATCATTTTTTAATGAATAGTGAAAAACATTGTATTTTAATTCAAAAGTGAATTTTAATATAATTTATTTATATGGTTAGGTTATATTATTAATTTGTTTTATACTGTAATTAGAATATATTTTTACTATTTAATCCATTTTTGATTATTGTAATTAATTTCACATTGAAATTTGACATAAACAAGTATCAATTTTTTGATTGTTATTGTTTCTTAAAAACACGGTATTTGTTATACCAACGAGAATTAATTTTAAAATAATTAATGCCACTTATAGGGTTTAAATTTATCAAAATAGACATCATTTTTGAATTCAGAATGTCAAATATAACTTAGGCTAAATTTTTGGTATTTTTCTGAAAAAACAACAATTTTTGATGAATAGTGGAAAACACTAAGTTATTGGTTAAAACCGACTTTTTATTTAAATAATTATTTAATTTATTTAAATATATTTTAGGTCAAAATAGATACATAATACAAATATATGTTCAAAATAATTCATTGGAGTCATTTTATAATAAGTTTATATATATATAAATTTTATTGAACATTTTACCATCTTTTACCCACCTCCTATGTTTATTTGCAAATTTGCATAAAAAATAATTTTACCGCTTCTGTGAGCTGAATTTTAAAAATATGAGAGACACAGTAAACATTATTATGTAAAATGTGGTTCAACAAGATGAAATTTTATTGGTTAATAGTAACTTTTGACTTATATTTACCGCGGTTACAGGTAAATAGGGTAATTGAAGGTAAAAAGAATATTGTAATAATTCATAATTACCTTAACACGTCTCCTAACCTTACTAAGTGAGTAATGGACGAACTAGGACATCCTTGGGTCGATTTTGGGACCCCATGGAGCCACATATGAAATATAATGACACATTAGATTAATTAATTTAAAGTAAAGGCAAAAATGACCAAAACAAAAATATTTTAGTAATTAATTTTTATAGGGTGATATATAAGTAATGTTTTTTACTATAAATATTAATTGGAAATATAAAAATATTTATTAAATCATGGTATTTTTTTATAATTTTTAGACATCGAATAAATTAAATTATTTACGACAAAATAATGATGTAGTACTTAACTAATTAATAATTGATTTAATCAAACTAGATTATAGATATTAAAATAATATCCAAAACATGTCCAATTCTTATTGGATGATTTTATTTCGACCATGAGTCATATTATCTTTTACCATAATGATTTTTGGTCCTTTATAAACCGAATATCATTATATAATAATATAATATTTTCACACTTTCCTAAAGAGCCCCTCTTCCACCTTATAAAATTAGACCACTTCTATCCAATTCCTCACAACTCTCAAGCCTTTAGGCTGGTCCAGACTCTTCCAGACTAATCTAATTACATCCCTCACCACCTCCTAGAATCCTTACTTTAGGAAGAAGGCAAATCATGAAGTCCTTTTGGTTCTAACCAATGAAAGATACCCAAATTAATGGAAAAAGTTTCTCTTAACTACTTTTCTTTTTATTTTACTTCTCCACCACCTAAACTATTTTCATTCATTTATTTTATAACAACACCAGTATCCTAAACATATTAGGATGTTGTTATGAGAAGTATTAGAACTAAAATTACTCACACCTCCATATAATGGGTGAAGAACATAATGTTTCTGTGGATGGTAAACTAACGCCTCACAAAATGATGATTGTTCATTTACCTCCTACCTCCTCTAATTGTGGCCATTATAATGGAAATGTATTTATATATGATATATATTATGCTTATTTTTTCTTCATGATTCTATATTTTTCTTTTATAGAATACCTTAATGGTATCCATTATGGGTAAACATGATAATTTCATTTGAGAAAGTGCCGACTACCACCCCCTCAAAGTTATATGACTCATTAATACCATATATGGGACATATAAAGGATGAAGTTAATGATATTATATATGATATTATACATTAATTATAATGAATTTATGTATCATTATGTTTTAATTCCATTAAAATAAGAAATAGAAATGAAAGTAGCGTTCATGCGTACGTACGACTTACTGTCTGCAGGAATGGTGTATTTCATTTCTTACCCCAAAATGATATGTACGGTTATAAATACAAGTATATACTAGATATATACTATATATAGGATATCTAAATCATTAATAAAATTTTGTATATAATGAAATTTTGACCATGTGAACAACTTGTAACTATAAGGTTGTCATTTTTGACTCAGGTGACAAATATCCAAAAAAACAAACACTATTATCTTAAATGATTACATAATGATTATTACATGGTAGTAAGTGATATTAAAGGAATAATAAACATGAAAATGGTTCTTAAGAAAGTATAAATTAACTTTAGTTTATTATTCAGAATATTAAATAAGGAAAGGGTCAAGTCGGACATGATGTACGAGGTTTCTTATCTCACTTTTAATTCCGTGAGATTTCAATTATTCCCCACCTATTTATTGCATGTGGTGTATTGTGTACTTCCATTTGATATATATTATCATGATACTCTTTATATTCATGATATTTTGTGATTCATTTGGTGGTTATTTACTATTGTTCATATTACTCGATTGATTACAACAAAGTAAGGGTAATTTCCCCAATCTCATTATCATCCGAGATTGTTCAAGTGTAAGTATTTTTGGGGGACATAATTATAATAGATAACCATATTTTATAAAAATTATTTCAAAAGGAATATATTAAGGTTTTATGGGATGTCCTATTTAACTAGATCATCGTTTTAAATGTTTTAAATATTTATCATTCTATACACTTTTAATTAATGTCCAAGTTTTCAAAATGATTTTAAGGATTTATTTATATGGACATGAATGTTTTGAAATGGTAATTATTTTAAAAAAGATTCAATGTGGTATTGAAAACATTGATTCATAAATCAATTTTAAATGACTACCTTTATAAATTGTGAGAATTTTAACGATTTCACGAAAAGGGGTATTTTCTAAAAACATTTTACTGATCATATTCATCTATGTCAACATACTTTAATGGATTTTGAACTTGTTGATGCTGATTTATTATGATACAATCGTAAATATTGTATTGAATGTTTTGTCATATGTTTGACTGTGGATGTGTTATTTTTATACCATTCATGGTTTATGGATAAAGAATTGACATTTTGTATTCTATTTTTAATACAAATGTTTGTGTTATATTTCAACCTTTTCTTATGATGAATGTATTGGACTAGTATGTTCCGGTTTGGGGACTGGTAAATGTAATACTTCTGGGTTGGGGTCTGGTTACAGCAGAACCTCCGGGATGGATTCCGGTTATAGAGGCTCTCCGGGATGGAGTTCAGTTACAGAGGATCTCTGGGAGAGAGTCCGGTTATAGAGGCTCTCCTGGATGGAGTCCTGTTACAGAGGCTCTCTGGGATATAGTCTGGTTACAGAGGCCCTTCATGTTTGGTTCTAATTAAAGTTAGCCCATAGGTTATAGCACGAGACCTTGACATAGTAATTAAAGTTTGGTATTATACATTCCCTCTTTATGAAAATAATATTGATGGTTCATATGGTCATTCGACTAGTAGAATACCCATAATTTTTATTTATTATGGAATTACATACTCAGCTCATATTCCTGCTGTAAATGTATTCATGTTTATTATTGGTAATGGAATGTGGTTTCAATTATTCACCATGCTTAATATTTATGTTATCTTTCTCTGTATTTCTTTCCCTTACTAAGCATTTGAGCTCACCCCTTTCTATGTTTTATTTTTCACATGACTACAAGATGTGTATTGTGATTGATATACATGTTTAAGCTAAGGGAATAATGGCATTAATAAAGGAGTATTTATGTTATGTTGTATGTTATAACGTGTAATGTTACATTCATGTATGTAATCTATTTTCCAAGACTGCTAAATAGATCGGTCATTAGGTACTTGATTCTTTGTAATAATGCTAATGTATTAAAATAATGCACCGACTCTGGGTAACTGGGGTTGGGGTGTTACAATCATCTTTTTTTTCTTCTGGTGTCACCTAGGTTGGGAAAACACCATATCAGTAAAATTGGGAAAGATAACACAAAAGTTTGTTTGTTCATTTGAGATATCAGTAATGGACAGTCCAGTAGAATACTGTGTATCCCTTCCACAATGATATATTTCCATGAAATATGTGCTCCATGTGTATCAGATAAAAATATATCATCCAGACCATTCCCATGTGTCTTATGTAGTTGATGATGATATATCTATGATGTTTACTTTAAGGAGAAACTCATACATGTTATAGGATGTAGTGAGAAATATCAATCATGTTGGACTATATAATTTGGTTCGAGTGAAGTGGAATCATGGTAATGTTTACAAGGAAACACGGTAAATGTGGTTTGATATGAAAAATAGAGGACAGACTTGTTCGATGAGACCTTATAGTGATTCGTGGAGTATCGTATGAAAGAGCTATTATATGGTGAGGGTTGTAAGATATCGTCTACTTTTTCAAGGTATATCTATCTCAATGGATTTTGTTCACATTAACTTTTTTTCATTTCGACCCTGTATTTTTTTCATTACAATATACATAGTCATGGGTTGATAGGAAAAAGATGTAGATATTAGAGGATCCCTGTGGAGGGACATTGTCGTGTAAAATGACTTAATGTTATGAGATGTATGATTGGTTTAATTAATGGAGTCCATGTAAAAACATGTTATGTGACTCACAATTTCTTTATATGTTGTGTAACATTGAAGGGAATTTGAATTTTTAAAGGGATAATATGCTAATAACCCATATCCAGAATATTTATATGTCGTGTAAATGGATTACAAATCATGTAATATTTTAGTGTCATTAATGAAATAAATCTTATGAGACATGCTTTTTGGTATATCCCATTAATATCAGTACATGTAATGTAACCATATTTAACATTTTATAATTACCCAAATAACTATTTTAATGTGTGACGTGTGATTTCTTTGTTATTTAATTCCATGATAGATTTATCATATCGACCCTAGGACTTATTACATAGATTTTATTAGTAAAAATAACCCTTTTAGACATCAAGATTATGTGATCAATCTAGGGTAAATATTTTATATTAATTTTTTACATTCCCATACATTGTCCCCCAACCATTGCGGTCAAATCCATTGATCATTAACACTATTGTTTTTTTTCGTGATCATTTTTCATCTAGGATCTACTTTGAGATTAGCCACACCTTATTTCTGAAGGTTGTTTCTGTTGGAAGCATTCTTCAATCATAGATTATGGTTATGTGGTCTAAATATTATCCCAATTTTTTGATACTGGAAATATTTATGAAATATTTTTATTGTGACATTATAATGTGATCCCAAATCAATTAAATAATGATTTGGATTATTACATGATGTTTTTTTGATTTCAATTGACAAATAACCTAGATTATGGGTCCCCATAGATGTGGTTGAACCATGAATATAATTTAATTGGTTAATTGATTAAATTGTGTTAATCATGGAATCTTAAATTAGATAATTTACTAAAATAGAACCCTTGTGTTGTAAATTATTAGTTTTTGATATAACTATTAATAAATTGTGAATCAATGTGAATGTGGTGTATGAAAGGTAAATGGGAATTCACAAAATTATTGATTTATATTTTCAATATAATATTATGATATCTATGTTCTATGATAGGACATGTGTTCCATGATGATATGATTATATATTAGGCTTGAACCTATAAAGTTCACAATTATATACAGTAATGTTGATATTGAGTAGGATCCACCTAGTCCAATGATGTAATTCTTTAAGAGAGAGGACTATACCTAGTATAATGTAATAATTCTTATATGGATTTCACCTGGATTTTATAATGGATATAGGTATATTAACAATATTTTTGTGACTATAACTTTGTATATGGTAGTGGTTTCAATAGTCGTAAGACATGGCTGAAGATATTATTACATGGAAACAGAGTAGGTTATTTTACCTTTGTTATATGGTTTTTGTGGGCTTTCTAATAAGACATGATGAAAGGCCACAACCCTAGAAGCTCGGATCTGCAACATTATTTTAATACGTTGGCATGATTACAAGGAATCAAGTCCTGAAAGACAAATCAGTTTATCAGTCTTGGAAAATAGATTACATGCATGCACATTAAATTACATAAAATTCAACATAGATAATATTTTGAGAATCCCATTATTCTTCTAGATTTATCCTTTATGTAAATCATATTACACTTCTTGGCATCCTGGGAAAATAAAACATAAGAAAGTGTTGAGATCAGATTCTCCATAAGGGTAATAACTTAGTATAAGCTATAATATATTTTAGGGAAGATGTGTAATAAAAACAATGACCATTTTAAACATAATAATGATAGAAATATGGAAAAATAAATCAAAGATTAAAATATAAACATGGAAATGGATATTTTACTAGTTGAATAATTGCATGTTGTAATTAATTTCAAAATGAAGGAATGCCTAACGTTGGGCTTCATTTCCACATAGTAAAGGCATCGTTCCATGACTGAAAATAATTTTTTTGTCAACACCTTGTGCCAAGATAGTAGTTTTTATCATGAGTCTTATAGATGCATCGAGGAGCTATAGCGAGCTCCACCAATCACTTACTAAGTCCACACCTTACCTCATATGAAAATGTTGAAACTTAACATTAACATTAATATTAAAACTAGCATACGAAATGTCAATACATTAACCATAAACCATGAATGATATAAAAATAGGAAATATGTAGTCAAACTTATCATAACTCATTAATTATAATATAAAAGATTGTATTATAATAAATCAACATTAATCAAGAATAATATTCAATAATGGATGTTGACATAGTTGAAAATGATAAGTAAAACTTGTTTAGAGGAATGTCGGTTTTTGTGAAATAATTTAACACATAAATTTATTAAGGTTTCCATTTAAAATATATTTTTAAATCAAAGTTTCCCATACCACTTCTAATCATTTGAAGGTAATTAAAATTTTAGAACTATCATGTCTATATAAATAAATCCCAAAACCCAATTTTAAAACATGGACTTTAATTAAATGGATTTAGAATAATAAATCATTAAAATAATTAAAATGATGTTTTAGTTAAAGAGATCCTTAAAAGAATAATTTTGAAATTTATTTTAGGAATTACATACACGGATAATAATTATGTCCCAAAAAATACTTTCAAACAAACAATCTAGGATAATAATGAGATTGAGGATTTAACCCTTACATTCACTTTTTCTTGGGTCAATGGTACGCTTAACCTCTTGTATAATGACCATAGTGTGTTAATAAATTATAACAGAACAATATTTATATTTATTATATCATACATGTTTTATTTATGACTTTATCCAACCCATTTAATAATGATTTCCATGTTAAAATAACATTGTGTCTAATAATTGCTTTCTTTATCATACATGTTTTTACTTGTTATTTTGGATCATATCATTTAGATAATTATTTAAATATATCCCATATATAAAAATTATTTATATAAAATATATATTTAAAATATAAATATGTATAATAGATAAATATATGAAAGGGAAAACACCGTTTATGAAGATGGTAGGAAGTACATACGTATAAATGCTGTTTCCGTTTTCATATCATATTGAACAGAAGTATGTGAATAAGATATATTTATGTACATATATTTATATATAGTAGAATTATTATGTCATATATGACATATTTATTTTAAAAATATATTTTTTATAATCATCATGGAATGGTGAATTTGGAAATGAATCTCATCGCATCGTGGAGTCGGTAAACCGTACGTACACACGAGTGAGGTTATCATTTAATTAATGATTAAAAGGTGTGGAATTGTATGTCATATTAATTGTATAGAAACAACATCATGTTATTTTCAGAATTTATATACATAATACTCATCATTATATCCATCCATATAATGTAGTGTTGAATAACAAATTACACCACAGAGTGGAGTCGATAAGCTGTAGGTACGCACACAAGGGGACATTATCATTTGTATGAGGGATAGGATAATGAATATGGTTTTACCCTATTTATAATAACATCACAGTATGTTGATGGTATGGGAGATATTATTTTGGTATGGAAATAACAATGAATATGAAAATGGATGAAGAATAGAACTTTAAAAGAGGTGATAAAATAATTTTCTCTTTTTCATGTGTTTCCTTTTGATATTGAAAAAATGCCTTTTTAGGGTGGCTTTCTGCTCAATAATGGTCCTCTAAGTTAATGTGATGGATGTTTGTAAGTGATTTGGGCTGTGTTTGGATGAGCCAAATTGCTTCATAGGTGTGAATATGATATAAGTGGAAGTGACCTTTTATAATTGGGGTGAGGGGAACCTTAAAAAACATGAAATATTATTTTATTATAAAATCATATTCGGTATATAATGGCTCAAAATTAATTTATTTTGACCGTTATGTTGTTATGGGTCGAAATAATCTCAACCAAAAGTTTGTAGACAAGTTTAGGAAACCATATTAACCTTATCTTTTATAGTTAACACTTAGTTAAATTGTTTAACATTTACTGTGTCTCTTGAATTTTTATATTATATTGTTAAATAACTACTATAAAATTCCATGAAAACCTCAAATGATTCATTAATTACACATATATTATTATATAAGTCCTTTTTCCGAACCGTAGATTTTAAAGACTATTATATTATATAATAATAAATTATTTTTTTAAAAAAATAATTTATATCAATTTTGACACAATTATGTATTTTATTTTTGATAAAGTCATAAAAACTTTTTTACTTTGAAGAAAATTTATTTAATAAACACTAACATGTCATATTTACCTAGAAAATTACTATAATGCTTGCAAAATCTCAAATTAAATTTATTTTAATATTTATACTATCATTTATTTGATTATTTTATTATTAAGATAATTACTGCATCATTATTGTGTCATAAATAAATTTAACTATTTAATATGTAAAAATAATAAATATAATATAATATTTTTAAAATATGTTTATCTCTCTAATAAATAATTATAGTCAAATTTGTCTTTTGTATAACACTGTATTAAAAATGGAGTAGTTATTAATCATTGAATTTCTCTCTTTTGATTATTCTTTAAATAAAATTATTTTAAATGTCATATTCTAAACAAAGTGAACCAAAATGATCATATTTTATTCCTATGAATTCTTTTTGTCGAAATAAACTTATCTAATAGAATTAGGACATTTGTTAGAGTAATTATTATATCATTATTTCCTTTAATTAATTTATTTACTTTGAACCGTGTTAAATATAAGTCAATTGTTACTATTCACCAAAAACTATTTTCATCTAATTGAACCATATTTTACATACATGTGTCAACCGTGTGTCTTTGATTTTTGAAATTCAATTCACAAAAGTGGTAAAATTATATTTAATGCAAATTTTCAAATGTGCCTAAGAGGTGGGTAAAAGACGTTAAAAATTCCATAAACTTTTATACATCTAATTCTATTATAATATTAATCCAATAAAATAAATTTAAAATATATAGGTATTATATATCTAAATTTACATTAAATAAATTTAAATAAAATAAATAATTATTTAAATAAAAAATCGATTTTCAACAATAGAACATTATTTTCATTATTCACAAAGAAATGAATGTTTTAAGAAAAATCCAAAACATCACCCTAAGATAATATTGATATTTTGAAATTAAAAATGAAATCGATTTCAAGTAATTAAAAACATATAATATCATTAATTAATTAAAAATTAATTCTCGTTGTCCAAACCAAATAGCAGGTTTTTATGAAGTAAAAACTATCAAAAGATACACATGTGTTTATGTCAAATTTAAATGTGAAATTACTTATAATGATTTAAATTGTATTAAATTATAAAATATAATATAATTATATTTCAAAACGATGAGAATTCAAAATTTAACAGTATAAATTATTTAGATTAAAAAAGTTCTTTTCAATTAAAATTTAGTATTATTTCACTATTCATCATTATATGAAAGTTATTAGAAAAGTAACAAAATTTATCCAAACTAAATATTTATGTCTCATTTCTAGAGAATAATTTAATTTCATTAAATATAATATATAAAAATGTCTAATGTTGGTTTTAAAAAGGGTTCTTCATTAAAAGGCGTTAAAATTGTTTTTTTAAATACTTCATTTATTTAAAAAACGAATTTCTTCTTATATTATGTCAGAGAAAAAAATAATATGGGTTCTAAAATTATATGTAGTATATATGATTCAAAATTTGATTAATACTATTCATAACATATTTTTGCACAGTATGTCATGGTGTGCTCGAACTCGGTGTTGCGTGTATGGAAAGTTATTGAATTACATTAAAGGGATAACGTAATATGAAATCATGTGGTGTTACATTCTCTCATTATTCAATAAATTGTGTCCTCACAATTTTAAATTGATTATTTTAAAATAAAGGGATAAAAATAGGAAAATACCTTTGTGGAAATCCCCACATCATAAATTGGGTTAATAAAATTTAGTTTTAATAAGTGGGAAAGGGAAATGAAAAAGTCACCACCAAATTATGATCTTGGTAAGGAAATCATTAGTGGAAATTAAAGACACATAGTTTGAGTAAAACTAAAATATTTACAGAGAGTGATTGAGGTCATTAATCACTAACCATTGAAAAATCGAGGGCTTCAAAGCCATCAAATATATGATTATTTAAAATATCAATGGATAAAAAAACAGAATTTTCTAGGATAACATATTTTTGGTTTTAAGATATCTTCCCTAATGTTTATGAATTAATTTAATTATTGAATAAATAGAAAAAATATATTTGACATTTAGAGTTTCAACTTTCAACTAATTCCTACCAGAAACTCATCTTTCACTACAAAAGATAATAAAACTAAAAAATAATATATTTATATATGTTGTATAGGGTTGAAATAATAATGAATTCATAATTTATTTGTACGAATATTTAAAAACATAAATTATAAAAACCAGGACATCACGTAGTCCAGTGGTAGATGACACACCCTTGTCGCCCTTCGATTGCGGGTTCAAGTATCGTTACCTTGCCGGACACGACAGGTTGTCACCCGACCACATGGTTGTACTTTTTATAACAATACAAGAATAATCTTAATAAATGTTTTAACCATATCAATAGTATCCAATTTCAAACATAATACATTACAACCTTTAGACATATCCAAAATACTTCTATACAAACTCATTGCCCAAAATTTATAAAGAAGGTAAACACAATGAAGATCATTTTTCCACATAATAACAAGCGAATAACTACATCATGGATTCTCTTAAATTACACAAACACCCTGAATTACAATAAAACCTTATTGATTACATTCATGATCCCTTATTTCTTATAATATACTAGATATACTCATTATATCTAAAAATGTTGTAATCTCCAACAATAATAGAATAAACAAACATTTAATTAGTTTAAAAGTCATCTACAATATTGAATATAATTTATCCAAAGAAATCATATATTATTCCAAAATCGATAGATCATTTTCAGAACCATAATAAGGTTTATCCTTCCTTCAACCATGTGTTTTCCAAAACTTTTAACTTGCTATTGATTCAATTTTCATAGAATCATATAATCTCAAATCCTCAATCAAATAGTACTACAATACAATCCTTATTTATTTCCAAAATTCATAAAACTCGAACGTCATTGATACGACACTCAAATTATATTATTATTTAATAACAACATAAGAACACTAGTTATTCAACATCATCTGTTGTAGTAAAACAACTAGATTGTTATCCTATAACATCATTTGGGGTATACTCTGAAGATTGTGACCTTGATTCGTGTAGTGTTCGAACTCCTTGTAGATGAAGCATTGTACATTTGAAATATTTTTCTTAACCATTAAATCAAATACTTGGTGTCCATTTTCTCGAAACTTATAACAAACTCATATTCCGTTCTAGCATTTACCAAGGTGATTCTTTACAATGTTATCACATGTGGGATAATAATTATTTTCCCTCTTCCCTTTATCCATATTTCTTAATACCTTCCTTTTCTTCTCATAGTTCCCTTCAAATCCATAGGACTCAGAGAATTCTTTACTTATCTTATTATCACAAGATACCATTTCGTCATATGATGAGAATATGTGGGGGACTATTTCCCTTTTAAATGTTGGATTAATTCGAAAAATTATATAATGCTTTAGATTATTTTGATATTTTGTATTTCTAGAGTTCTCATTCATTCTACTCGACACAATTTCTAAAAAATGGCGTATACAAGGTTCGTTTATGAATCAAAATGCTAAATTTCAATCATGTAAAATACCTAACATAAATTGAAATGATTATACATATAATCTAATAGCATAAAAAAAATTTCTTTGAGGATGTATTTACTCATAAATCATTCATAATGGATTGTAAAAAAATGGGAATTATCTTATGCATATCCCATGGTAGTTTCGTAACCAGGAGTGCAACAAGGCCCATTTTCCTGTACCAGGATACCACGGGTCGACCCCAAAACATCGTTCTAGTGTTTCCACTCCTACATACATCTATACTAGAGCCGCCTATACCTGATCGTATCCAGAAAAGGATGTATTTCATGGAAAATACAAAAAAATCTATATATTACCAAAATTCTTGATGTTCTTCTATAATAATCCTTAAATTCTATCTTAAGGTAATGTTATCTAATCTGTGTTTTTTTAAATATAGATTCCAAGGTTTGTACTAAAATTCCTTTGATACCAATTATAATGCCCCAACACTATAATCCCATAGTGGGTGCATTGTATTAATACATTGTCATAATTACAAGGAATCATGTCCCGAAGTACTGATCAATCTAGACATCTTGAAAAATAGATTAAATACATGAACATTAAATTTTATAAAATACAATATAGATAATCTATTGAGAATCCCATTATTATTATTTCATAAACCTTCAAGTAAATCATAATAAACTTCTTGACATCCATGGATAATAAAACATAAGAAAGGGGTGAACTTAGATACTCAGTATGGGTAAATAATTTAGCAGAATCTATAAAATTTTATGGAAATTTGTGTAATAAAAACAAAATCCTTTTAAACATAATATGGAAAAAATAAATCAAAAATTACCATATGAACATGCACAATTATATTCTACTAGTTGAGTAATCACATGTAATAATTAATTACTTAATGAGGGAATTCCTAACACTGGACATCATTACAAAAAATTCAAGACATCGTGCCAAGAATAAAAATAAATTTTTTGTCAAGTCTTTGTGACAAGAAACTAGTTTGTCTAATTAGACCTTCAATGCATCGAGGATATATAAGGGGTTCCACCTGTCACTTTCACCACCAAACTTTTCATCTATCGATATGAGTACACGGAATGTATTCTTGCATACCCGACGTGTATTGTCGCTCCGCTAGAGGCTACTCCAACTACCTTACCGTTCAACTGTCAACTTATTACACATCATGTAAATACCATGTACACGGCGTGTAGTTAGTTTTTACACCCTTCATTGCTGACAGGCCAACATGGCTTGTGTACTCATCCCCCATGGCCAAAGTACATAGTGTGTGGAAAAGTACACATCACGTACCCACAAAATTTGGTAATTATCTCATTTTCCATATTTTCTAAAACACACATAAGGAAAGAGGAAATGATGAAAACCATACCTCAAAAATAATTACCAGGATCATACAAACTTCCCCTATTAAAGAAATTTTTCCCCAAATTTTCCTTTCAAGGGTGGTAAAGATAATGTTGTGAACAAATGTAGAAACTGATCACGTATGTCTATCACCCGCTCCTAGGTTTCGTCCTTCACTCGGCCATGCTGCCAGAGCACCCGTACGAGAGGAGCTGGCCAGCCTCAGAAAACCTTCGTGCTCCGATCAACAATTCAAATTAGATGCTCTTCAAAGGACGCATTATCCTGATGTTCAACCTCCTCGGGATGAAAGATGTGAAATGAGTGTGAGTGATAACAGTGCAGATGAGATACATAGAAGATGTTGTGCATGGCCTGGTACCTTTGTGGTAACTTCAACTAATAGGAAACCGGCCAGACACTCTCCAGAATCACAAACGGCCCCACATACCTCAGTGAAATTTTTCCCTATCTCCAAATCTACCTCTGTCCCAACCTCAGTGAAACACATAAGAAAACATGATCACCGACCATGAACTCTAATGGTTGTCTGTAGCGATCATCATATGATTTTTGATGAGACGGTGCAGCAGCCATCCACTTTTGAATAAACTGGACCTGCTATGAAGTCTTCTATATGAGATGTGTTTCCAGTAATGATGCCTCACCTGCTTCCAACCATCATAATGGTTATCAGAATGGCCTACCATATAAATCCTCGTATGGTACCATCTTAATAGTTTCTTGAAAACTATTATTATAGGGAATCTCTAATGGGGGTATGTGCTTCTCCCAAGATCCCCCAAAGTCCAGGACGCATGCGTGAAACATCTACTCAAGCACCTATGTTGTACGCTCTGACCGACCATCAGTCTGAGGGTGGTAAATTGTTCTCAAGAGCACCTTTGTACCCAGTATCTTCTAAAATATCTTCCATAAATGAGATGTAAAACAAGAATCTCTATATGAAATGATAGAACGAGGGACCCCATGAAGGCGTACTACCTGTCGGATATAAAACATCCCGATCTCGTCCACACCAAAGGTCTCCTTGATTGGAAAAAAGTGATCTACCTTCATAAGACTGTCCAAAACAACCCACATGGTATCACTGCCTCGAGGTGACCTCGACAACCCGGTCATGAAATCCATCGCGACATCATCCCATTTACACACCGGAATTGGTAACTACAATAATAGTCTAGTTGTCATCTGAATATCCACCTTTATCTGATGAGAGGTGGAACATCCCATAACAAAACTAGGTACCTCACATTTCATACCTGGCCACCAATACTGAAATCTCATGTCATGGTACATTTTGGTATCTCTGGGATGCACTATCCAAGATGAATCATGAAACTCCTACATCAGCTCCTCGTGTATATCCCTTGGAACACACACTGATCCATGGACATGTAGTACCTTGTCATCACCTATTGTCCAACCTGGAAGAGGTCCCACACTTTCCACTGACTCCCATAGAACTAGGCCTTTATAATTTGATAGTTATCTCATCCTCACTCTATCCAGGAGGGTAGAAGTCACAAATAAGAAAGAAATAGAGGTTTTCCCTTGGCTATCGTGCACCTCCAAATGCATCTCAGAATAAAAGTCAATAGCTGCCACTCACCACTAGCCCCCTGCACTGTCTGTGTCTGAGTCCTCTTTACTCAGTGCATCACCTACTACATTACATTTACTAGGTGTATATACACGCTCAATGTCAAAGGACTGAAGTTATTCAACCCACCTCCACTGCCTCAAGTTCACGGCACTCTGGATAAAGATATATTTTAGTCTTTTTTGGTCTGTAAACACCCCAAAATGCTCTCCCAAGAGGTAATGTCTCCAACTGCGTAACGCTTGAACAACTGCGGCCAACTCAAGATCATGCGTCAGGTAATTCTTCTCATGTGGCCTCAACGACTGAGACCCTTACACAATTACTCGATCTCCCAATATCAACACATCTCCTAGCCAAATACCTGATTCATCACAGTAAACATTATAGTTATTCCCTTGCTCTGGATGTATTAGGACTGGTGCTAATGTGAACCTTCTCTTCAGCTCCAAAAAGGGTGTCTCCCTACATTCTGACCAATCAAACATCACACCCTTCTTAGTTAAACCCATTAACAGTGTTTCTCAGTGGGATAAGTCCTGTATAAAGATCATGTAGTTACCATCTAGCTGCATGAAATTCCATATTTCAAACATGTTCTTAGGCTGCTCCCTGGAAACTACTGCTCTCACTTTCTCTGGGTCTTCTTCAACTCCTACCTCAAAGATGATATGACACAGGAAGTATATCTGGTCCATCCAGAAGTGGCACATTGAGAGTTTAGCATATATATGATTCTCACTCAGTGTACTTAGATCGATCTCAAGATGGGTATCATGGTCGTGTCGAGTGTGAGAGTACACTAAGATATCGTCCACAAAGACTACCACAAATGAATCCAGATAAAGGTGCAAGACACGATTCATCAGAGCCATGAAAACTGATGGTGAGTCCGTGAGTCTGAACGACATGACAATATGCTCGTATAGACCATATATGCTCTAAAAATCTATAAGCGGTATGTCATATGGTCTAACGCATAACAGATGATATCCAGATCTCATGTCAATCTTCGAGAACACTCGTGATCATATAAGATGATCAAAAATAACATCATTCCTATTCAATGGATATCAGTTTTTAACCGTCAAGTGTTTCATCTTCCGATTATCCACACAATGTATGTGGGTACCGTCCACATTCTTTGAAAACTGGACCGATGAACCCCATGGGGAAGTACTGGGTCGGATGAAACACATTGGCTATAACTCATCCAACTGCCTCTTGAGCTCCCGCAACTCTGGTGTAGCCATCCTATAAAGAGGAATAGAAACCGGTACTGATCCTGGCACAAGCTCAATAGAGAAATTCACCCCTCACTCTAGAGGAAGACCAGTGAAGTTGTTCTGGAAGACATATCTCAAATGATCAACTACTGGAGGGAAATCCTTCTAACACATTCTCTAGTAATACAAATATAATTTTGAAATATGGTTTGTCACTCCACCTCATCCATGATGCTCGGGTCCTGCTCCTCTCACTTGAACATCCCATTCACCCTTGTATAGAAACTATCCACCCTCTGGTGATGTGAAACTCACCCTGCGATGGTAGCAATCCACAAAGGTTTGAAAAGGTACTAACCAGTCCATCCCGGGAATGACATCATAGCTCATCATCTCTAAAACATAAGGGTCCCATAGAAAGTGACACCCACTATCCTCTAGGGGGAACTCCCTGCACTGACTCACACCAGTCGTTCTAGTTCCCAATGGAGTGTCTAGCATCATGATATCTGAAGAATAAGAAACACAGATCCCAATGCTCTCCACAACGGGCAAATATATAAAGATATGTGGAGAACCCATATCAAAAATTATAGAAGAAAAAATAGAAGAAACTAGAATATTACCTCTAAGAGTGGATGGTCCGTGATCCTGCCATTGTTGGGGATGTTGTAGTGAAAATGTATGCCCAGTGTTGTGGCCCAGCGACACAGCCTGGCTACCCTGAGCTGACCCACCCTGTTGTCTCTGAGATCCTAGTGTCTGGCTACCACGACAACGACCACCACCATGGCATGTATGTCATGACGCATTCAAATTCCCTAACTGGTAAGAAGCTGCAAGCCTTTCCCCCACACACGGAGTCTATACAGAACCCCTCTGACTAGCCACTAATGGAAACACCCAGCAAAAACGATGGATATGACTCATTTTGCCACAAGCTCGGAACTCCACTATGTCATGTGGACAGTGAGGTCTCTTGTGCCCCTCTCTACCACAATAGTAGCACATGACCTAGCCACCTGAAGAGTTCTTATAGTTAGTACTACCACCATGAGAGAAATCCCTCTGTCAATTCCACTTAAAGATTTAAATAGTATCAGAAACTGGTGTCGAACCGCCCTGGCTTGCACCACTAGCTTTATGTAAGTTCTGTATAGTAATAAGTTCCTGGTTCACAATATCATGCACTGCAGGAAACCTGAAAATGTTCACTAGCATGCAGATGTCATATCGAAGACCATACTCAATGCGTCAATCCCTCAACGTCTCATCACCCACCAGAAAAGGTGAAAGCATTGTTGCTCCAAGAGGCAGGAAGAATAATCCATCATAGACATAGCTCCCTACTGCAGATTCATGAAGTCTCGAGCTCAATCTTCCCTCAGTGTCTCCGGATAGAAGAAGTCATTGAAGTCCGCCTGATAATATTCCCACTCCATGTCTCTGTGATGGTTTGTCTGGTTGGTAACAAGCCACCACCTCTTGGCAGAATCATGCAGTATGTATGTAGCGAGCTTGACCAACCACCCAGGAGGTGTCTCTAGATGATCAAAAACAGTCTTCATAGAACCTAGCCAATACTCTGTAGCCTGCAGTCCTCCATCCCCTGAAAACATAGACAGATTGTGTTGTTGGAATATACGTGTCAGATCTTCTATAGATGTGGCAGCCGGCGAGGATCCCTGGAAGGTCTGCATGAATCGCATGAAGCCTTCACGGAATTGCGCATCAGCGCCAGTGCCCGGTATAATGGTTGCCGCTGCATCTGGCTCTGCTGAAGGATCCATCGGTAGCCCATGGTCTACCATCTATGGAGTATACGCGTTGCCGCTCTCCGGGTGAACAACACATGGTCATATCGGCAACATAAATCTACAAGTTCAAACACATGCCATAGATTATGATCTTCAAGGACTGAAAATAAAAATTTTACGAATGGAATAAGAGAAAGAAAACATTCATGTTTTACAAAACAAGACTACATGGAATGTATAATAACTAAATGACATGTTCCTTCAAGTATTTCACATGGACGTGTACTTCTGCCAAAACCGGTCGTGTAACACCCCAAACACATGGCGTGTTTTCCACACACACAACATGTACTTGAATTTTCATCCCCTACCCGAGTCCTTCTACATGGCTTAGCCACATGGATAACTATTAAACGAGACTAAATGACGTGTATAATATGTACATGGCGTGTACTGCTTAGATTCAAACTGTATGTGTTGTTAGTGACACGACTGGTCACTCGGCTGGCACTACACGACGTGTTACGCCTGCACACAGTGTGTACACCACCCAGTATTCCCTGCTACATGGCCAAGTCTACACGGTATCTCACCAGTCAAGAATACACGGCATGTCCCACATGTACAAGATGTGTACAAGAAAAGGAAACACCAACCCGTGTTGTCAGTTACACGGATGGATCCCCAGGTCAAACTACACAGCGTGTTTGTAATTGACACAGTGTGTATATGCTCCGATTTTCTCCCCACGTGTATGTTAGTTACATGTCAGACACATGGTCAACGCAACATGACATGTACAATCAGTACACGAATTGTTCACTCAATGTTTCACTATGACATGTTTTTGCCTACACGACCTATGATACTGGTAATAACTATATGACGTGTACCTATGATACATGGCGTGTACTTAAATTTTTTTTATTTCTTCTCGAATAGAAGAGTAAATGGTGTGTAATCAAAACATCACGGCATGTATTATGGGTTTTTCCCGATAAAAAGACATTGAAACTACTCCGGATCCTAGAAAAACACTGAAACCAACACTATAGTACCAAATTCTGATCTGTGAGGGCCCATACTCCCCAAGAACCAATGCTTGTCATCTTGTGCATGTTATAACAAGGTAAACAAGTTGATGAACCAGCAAATTACAGTTTATGAGGGCCCATACTCCTCAAAAACCAATGTTTGGTGTTCATTCACCGAACCTTACATAATAATACCCTATCAAATTAATGGTATTTATCACGGTAGCTATCAAAACATCATGCATTTTCCTAGAATGACATCTATCTCAACAACATTCAATTTCTAATGCACCTACATGGCATGAAAACAATGCATTCCATGTGATTATAACATGTGCCAATGTGATGCATTATATGGAATACCCTTATCTCATCGGGTTGAAACTAAATAGAACCTAGTACAAAAATATAAACAACCCACCAAAAGTGCTTCACCCGATGGTTAAAATCAAATCAACCGTAAAATTGCAAAATCAGAAAAATTGCAACATGAGGTAAATTGGCCTTTCCCTGTACACAGGTTAGCTACTCCTGGGCACAACTTATTACAAAATACCAATTTCATCCTATCCCTGACAATATGCTCCAAATAGTACATCAAATAAAAGAACCTCCTCTAATACCACTTTGTAACGTCCCAGATCTGAGTGCCACTCAACAGGTTCCCCAAACCCGGTTGGTCACATGACCTCATGCGCATTTCCCCAAATGCCAGAGGCTCCCGACTATGAGCTAGGGCCAAGTTTTGAGAGTGGGGAAACTTTGCCCTCGTTTTTCAAAGATATGTTCAGTGGAAATAGATATAAACATACAAAAGCGAAAGCAGTAAATAATACCAACGCTTAAATAGACAGAGTGCTAAAGTGAAGAAAAGACCAACAGTCATATATAATGATGAAATATGCCCCTAAGTCTAAAAAAAACATCCAAAACAAGATACACTGCAATCTGATACAATACAATACAAGGGACAATATAGAAATGCAAAATAAAACAATGCAGCAGGAACTCAGCCGCATCGTGAGCCTAAGCTCGGTCCCACGCTCTCCCACCCCTCTACAACAATCAAGTATTGGTATAGGGACTACTGCCCTTATCTACACATGCAACAATATAATCAGTTTGGGACCAAGATAAGACCTAAATATGGTGTGAGAAATAAATCGCAGTTGGCAACCACCAAAGGCCCATGCCCAACTCTTAGTGAAAATTTGCAACAGTACTGTGAAATAATAAAATGTGGCAAACTAGGTAGTACTCAAATGTTACTATCTCTACCAGTTACATTTCCACTTTATTAATCAATTATTAATTCTAGGATTGTGATTTTTATTGGTGGCACAACATAGTAAATCAGCACAGTGAATATACAATGTAAACGTCATCTACAGACATGAAATCCTTACCTCAGTTAATCAGAATCAAAAACCGCATGTGACTGCCCACATGCATAACAAATATTTCCCGCAGGCGTACGAGTTGTCTCCCAAAGCCATCGAATATACCTCCCACATGCATGAGAAAAGTTTCTTGCAAGAAAAACGAAACACTGCCCTCAGGCTAATCAAGTATCCGGGTTGAGCCCAACACATAATAATGGAATTATAAACAATTCCTCTCAATGAAATTCAAAGCATGCTAAATTCATAGTATACCCTCAGGTAACCTGGCCAAATGGCTAAACAAGGGAACACACCCATGGGGTGTCCCTGGATCCAAGAAATGATCCCAAACAGCACTTGTACATATTCATTAAATTACCCACACAATTACAAGAACTTAGTTAATCGATGCCCCAGCCATACGACACCACAAACATGGGCGTGTAGCACAATGGTACACAAAAACAACATGATAGTTGGAATTAAACATCGGACCATCTACCTTGATCTCCACTGATCAATACCTGTGGATGACACCTCCCAAAACAATGTGAACGACACAGATCTGGGATAGATGATTCTCCGTTAAAACGTAAATATTGTTCCCTTGGGAGAGAATTGGGAGGAAAGGTTAGGTAAGATCGGAGAACTCACCCGCGCAGTTCAATCAAGACCGTCAGCAAAGGAAACTGAGTCCCGGTTGACAATCGGGAGTTCATCCAATCTCCAGCCATCTCCTCCCACATTTTTCTGATGTCGTAAGCTTCCGCTGTCAACAGAGGAGGCTACATCCCATTTTATGTGAAAAAAAAACTACACTGCATGTACTCTCAAGTACACGATCTGTTCTTTTCATTTTTTTAACTTTTCCTCTAGCAACAACTTTTCACTGCTGAACTGTTCATCTGTCGACATGAGTACACGTTGTATATTCCTATATACATGGCATGTTTTCTCACTCTACTGGCGGCTACTCCCACCGCCTTACTGTTCTATTACAGACCAATTACAGGACATGTAAATACAAAGTACACCGCGAGTAGTCAGTTTTTACACCCTTCATCACCGACATGCCTACACACCTTGTGTACTCATCCTACATGGCCAAAGTACACATCGTGTGAAAAATTACTCGGAGTGTACCCACTAAATTTTGGATTTTTACCATTTTCATTATTTTCTCAAAAACGCTAAAGGAATGAGCAAAATAAGCAACCCGTACATAAAAAATAAGAATCTGGTTCTTATATTAGGTAATTTATAACCATATATTAAAAATTGATTCGTTATTAAACATTAAATTTTACACTTCTAACTATTCTTTAAATATAATAATAATAAATTTCTTAATCTAATACAAGTGGACAAAAATGATCATATTTTATTTTTAAGGTTGTTTTTGGTTGAAATAAATTAATCTAACAGAAATTGGAAATGTTTTGTGGTAATTATATTGTCATTTTTATCATTAAATACCGTATTTTCTTTTAATTGTGGTGAATAAAAGTCAAAAGGTAATATTCACATAAAAAATATTTTCATCTTATTGAACCAAAATTTACATACTAATTTCAACTATGTCCCATTTATTTTTGAAATTTAATTCATTTAATCAGTAAAATTAGGTTTAATAAAAATTTTCCATTGTGCCTTTGATATTGGTAAAAGACGTTAAAAACATCAATAAAATTTATACATCTAATTTCATTATAAAATGAATAAAATTAATTAAATTGATCTTATGTAGGTATTATATATCTATTTTTTATGAAAATAAATTTAATATGATAAATAATTATTTAAATAAAATGTTAGTTTTAAACAATGACGTTGTGTTTTTCACTATTAATCAAAATTTGAATGTTATAAGAAAAATACAACAAATTAACCCAATGATTATTTTTGATATATAAAATAAGAAAACGAATTTTATTTTTCCAAATTAAAAACATTTATGTTTTATTAGTTAATTTAAAATTAATTCCTTTTGTGAAAACCAAAACTACGTGTTTCTAAATAGTAAAAAATACAAAAAGATTAACATATGTTTAAGTCAAATTTAAATGTGAAATTATTTATAATGACATAAATTGTATTAAATAATAAAAATATAATCTAAATATACTTTAAAACCATTCAAATTCATAATTTTCTAGTAAAAATTATTTCGATTATAAAATAGTTTTCAATTAAATTTAAATATTTTTCACTATTCATCAAAATATGAAAGTTATCAGGAAAGTACCAAATGTTTATCCAAACTAAATTTTTATATCTTTTTTATAGAGAAGATTTTAATTTAATTATATTTAATGTATAAAAGTGTCAAATATTTATTTAAAAAAGTGTTATCCCTTTATAGTTGGTAAAATTAAATTTTTCAAAAATACATATTTTTCCTGAAAAAATTATTTTGTCCTTATATTATGTCTTAGAAAAACATATTATAGATTATAAAATTATATGGAGTATATATGAAATTCAAAATTCAGTTAATAATATTCATAACCACTTTTTGGATGATATGTCGTGGTGCGCTCGAACTCGGTGTTGCGTGTAGATCATGTTATTGAATTACTTTAAAGAGATATCATACTATGAATTAATGGGGTGTTACACATGATCAGTGATATTCCTAAACAAATATGGACCATGTTTTCATGTATTTTATTCAATTTTGAAATAATTAATACACTTGTTTATCAATTTATTAAATGGAATTTTCATCAGACTCCTAGTTTATTTAAGGTGGTTCCTACCTTCTAAGTTATATCGAATCCCTATTCATGCCACCATTTGTTACCCAAGAAGATTATTTGTATGCATAGTCGGAAATGGTAAAAGTACATTGTTTTTTATTTTATTCATTTTTGAATGTGTTGTAGTTTAGAAATATGACCGATATGGAGATTTAGATAATTTTTTTATTTATCTGAGTATACTATCATTTTATATTTATTATTTCCAAAATGACATTTAGTTACATTCCATCATTTCATTACATAATTATATTATTAATTATTACATTATTTATTTGGATCTTATTTTTTCTTTCACTTTTTATTTAATTTGATTCCATTAGTTTGTATAGTTTATTCAGTCTACTATGAAACACTATACTTGGGAGTATAATTTCACCCTAATAAATTTCACACCCCACTGCTATTTGAAAAATATTGTCATATGGGAAGGTCTGGTTGAGGTCTTGTAAAAAAAACCTTTTCCCCATTTGAGAGAGTACCATATTAGGGGTTTTTAATGACATAAACCTCTTAAAATAATCATTTTTAATATCATCAAATAATTCCTCAATGAATGAAAATCAAGTTGAAGTCCCTTTCCTTGAGGCTGATTCAACACATACGACTATATAATCTTAAATAATAAGATTATGGTAATTGTATAATATTTTATATTATTTGTCATTATTATTTCGAACTTTATTTCACTTATTAAAATTACATATAAAAAAATCAATTATTGTTTATTTTGGTGTTTTGACCATATGAAATTTTATATCAAAAGTCACTTTGCTATGTCATATGTGGTCAAAGGTGTAATTATTTAAACATATCCAAAACAATAATCATGAAAAAATTATCACATTTACAATTGAATTATAATTTAAAAACCAATAATTGTTGAATTATATGAAGAAATAGTTGAAAATGTGATCATGGTGACGGTTGAACCTATATCTACATGAGTGAAACATCTATTTTTTGTGATCATTATAGAAATAGGTATAGTGACATTTATATTTATAGAAATATTTTTATTTCACAAATATAATAATATTTAAATATATATGTATATAATTATTCTAATGTTTTGATGAAAATAATGAATCACATCACTTTGTAGAGTGGGTAGTCCACAAATCCATGAATGACCTTATCCAAATTTGAGGGACTGAAAATGTCAAATAAAAATGATATATTACACATAAAAATTGATAACTATGCCATTTTTATCGTTAATATGCAATGCACCTCAGATTTATAATTAATCATTTCCCCCGACATGAATGTGAAAATCGTTAATATGCAATATATATCACATATAATCATTATAAAGACTATAATTTCCTTCAATGACATATGTTTTTTTATAACAATTCACATCACTTCCTGATTCGGTAGTCCTCCGTACACATGACTAACGTTACCATACATGTTAAGTATTGAAATATAAATATGGTATATATTATATAATTACTCAATAGTTGTAATTAATTTATAAATATCAAATATAAACAGTAGATAGATCATTAAAACAACAGTTAGTTTTTTAAGGAAGAAAGAATAACATCATTTCGTGAGGCTCTAGTCCTCCGCACACATGAATGAAGACATCGTAACTAATTTGATGGATATATGGGTTTTTGTAGATATAAGACATAAAATAAATAAATATAGTTATTTTTAAAATGTTTATGTAATTATATAACATTGATATAAATAAAAATTTTGTGGTTGTGAATGAACGAAAACAATAATGTACATTTGTGATCCTTACTTCTTTTTTCGGAATCCTCTTTTCATCTGTACCAAAGGGATTCACTGTTTGAATTTATTCCCAAGTAATTTATTTTCAGGAATGATTATTGAACCATATACGCAATGAGATTAGTTAATGGGTGAAATAATTTTTTAAGGATTGAAGAGGGGAGGAGAGGAAATTGCCTTTTATGAATGTTGTGAGTGCCACAATTGTAATTTTTTGATTGAATGAATGCCGCCATATATTCTTCTTATCAGTAAGACCATATAATGGCCCATCATCTACCAAATAACGTTTAAGGAAAATATATGTCCATAAAATGTGTGTTTTAAACGTTTTTATTTATTTTTGTCACTTAAATATAATGAATATGCACAATGAAAACATGTTTTTACCTTAATCGTTGTAATTAAATTTAATTAATTTTACTTACTACTTTGGTAAAATAATATATTGATGTTATTAGAAATTAAAAATTATCTTAATTCCAAACATGCAATAACATTCACCAAATTCAACTCATATAAGTGTACAATTTTGATATAATATTAATATCATAGACACAGTGAGACAACGTGTTTTTAAGAAGGATTATTTTTTAAAAAATGTTTATTCTATACTATCATTGTGACTAATAAAATATTTTATGAAAATAAGATAAATATTTAACAGTACATAATCTATATATTTCAATAACCAAAAAATTCCTCAGTAGAGAATATATTCATTAATTAAATAGAAGAAACGTTACTTATTTTAAAAATGATTTTTGGGAAAACAAATTTTTTGATCCCATAAAATATAATATAATAAATATTAAAAAAATATTATTCAAAAGTAATTAACTGGGTTTCATATAACTGAATAATAAATTGTTTAATTAATAAAAATAAAACACATTGGACACATAATGCAGTAAATGTAATAAAAATAAAAAAAGAACAAAAAATGTATTTGAAATGTTCAATAAAAAATCAATATTTTCCAAAAAAAATCCAAATTCTCACCAAAAGTAAATCTTGATTTTCTAATTTAAATTTTTTTATTCACTACATCAGATTAAATTTAAAAAGTGTATAAAATATTTTTGAAATAATATCTTCTAATAAATTAATTTAATTTAAACAATGTCCATTTTTGTTAATTATTACATTATATCATTATAAATAATATGACTATCTAATTGAAATTATTAAAAATTAAAATTATTTATTCTATTATTAGGTCAGTTGTTACAATTTATTTAAAAATGATATTCTATTTTATTGTAAAAATCCTTTTATTCCTTTTTAAAAGAAAAACAATTTGTTTTTGTTCAATTCTAAAAATTCGTAGAATAATGGAAAGAGAAATCTCATATAAAAAAATATAGAGGAATACAAACAATGAATTACCATTATGGGGGTAGGATAATATAATTACTCTTCGTGTGTTAGAAATAACATTCAATTCACACATTTCTAAATATTCAACAATGAATTTACCCAAAAAAATAATATTTTCTTATATAAATCACCTCAATAAGATTTAATAGTCACAGTAAACGTGGATATAGAATATTTTTAGAATTTAAATTGAATTTTTTAAAATCATATTGTAAATATATATATATATATATATATATATGTGTAATGGAATTATTACTAACCTAAAAGAAGAAATATGTTCTATATAGGTTTATAAAACAATTTATTAGTGATTGAGTATGAAAGAGAGGAAAGATGGATTAAAACTACGGAAAATAGATAAATTACTAAAGGAGAAGAAATTAAAATGTATTCATGAAAATAAAGTTAATATAATTCATCAAAATTATATTTATACATGAAAAATAATGAATAAGAGATGGATTTTGACATAATGATTTAATGATTTCATTTCATTGAATGAAATGATCTTAAAATAGATAAAATATATTAAAACATTTATTTCATTTAATAATAAGTATTAATAAATATAAAATTTCAAATGAAATTATTTACAGTATATATATTATTTATTCACATAATATAAAATATTTTAAAATATAGTTAAATTTGATTGAAAATCTCATACAATGGATTCAATCTTGGAAGGATGTATTATATCCTCTTGAATTATCAAATTAGAATTATTAAATACATGATTCAAATCTAGATCCTGGGGTATTTCATTTTTTGGTCTATTTATAGTCATATTAAATCTATTAATTTTATAGTTCATGCTTGTGTCGACCAAGTAATGGTGTTCCGTAATTTTTTCCAAAATATTATTAGCATGTATATCATGGTTAAAGGTGTTAAAAATTGGTTACACATTTTATTTTTTTAATAAGTTCATGAATTTATTTTTTCTTCATAATATATAACATTAAAATTATCCTTGTAATGTGGTTATAAATAAATTAATCACCTCACTTTGTGGAGGTGTTAGTATGTACCTAGGCACAAGAGATGTTATAATTTTCAGTGGATATACATGTAATAAAATAAATGATATATTATTTTCAATACCAAATAATAATAATTTAAAACAATTTTATACAGTAATCAATATTTTCATCAATAAAATCATCAATGTGAGTCATTTATGAGAAATTAATGACATTACTATATGGAGAGGTTAGTTCCTACGTATACACAAGCATGGTTTTTGATTAACCATGGTTGTAAGGGAGATAGAAAATTAAAGTAAAATTACTAGAAAAATAATATAATATATACTGGATTAATAGTTTTAAAATATTTTTTTAATTTTTATTAATTTTTTAATATGATGGGAAGTAGAAAGAGATAAGTAAAAATGAATACCTCTTCTATTGGTATGTCAAATGTCTGATACATAAATCCTTCATGAAGTAGAATTATAGTGTGACAGAGACATCTAGAACATGGGGATGGATGTTGGGAAGTTTTTTTGTTATTACATGTAGATAAATTTGGAGCATATTTTTTTGACTTAAAAGGATAATTGGTTAAATTTTTTAATTGAGTTGATCTGAATACTTGTAAGTGTTATAAATAATAATATATAATATCGTGAATCCATAGGAAATATTTATAACTATTTCCCCTATCTATAATTTGATATAATATATGGTTCAAATAATATTTAAAAATACAATATAATAATTTTTTATTATATTTTAATAGATATTTATATATTATAACCCATTTTTAGTCATTTTTAACACTTACTTTACTATAAGGTTGTTACTATAGATAATATTAATAATGATAAAAAATTATGTTGACCACCTTAATTAACATATAAAATTATGATTCTATATATGGAATATTTTTCATAATACTTAGTTCCTAGAAGTTGTAAATTTACATTCAATATATTTTCACCATACCAAAGAAAACCAATTAAAAAAAAATTTATACAAATTATTTTGTACTAAAATCATGTATAATGTAGATTCCCATGGAAATAATTGGTTAGGTTAAATAAAATTAGAATGATATTATTTTCAAAAAAATTCATAAACTATAATTTCAAATAATTTCTTAAAAGTGAAGAACCAAAAAGCGTTTTTCTTTGAATAAAAACCTTTCATATAATTTCAAAATGTTCAACAAATTATTATAAGTTAAATAATATGTTTATTAATTCATGATACTATATGATTAATTTATATTTATTTAAATAATTTATTTATAAAATTTATAATCATTCTTAAATTAAAATTTAATCATTTTAGTGACATTATGGTAAATGATTACATTCACTAATTTCAAATAAAATAATTTTATTAAAAACATTACAAAAAATTAATTTCATCACAATTTTGAATGGATTAATTCCTAAATAGAATTAATTTCATAAAATATAAATTTTGGTAATTTTTTTAATTTTGGTATTCATCAACTTATGGGAAAAATAATTGTCCAACATGTTATGGATTGTTTAATATAAAATTATTAGAAAATAAAATTCAAGGTTTGTCATTACAAATAATGGGTTAGATAACATTGAATGACCTCAATCTAAAATACATACACAATTTTGATTTTATTACTTTTTATACATTATGTGGTTGTGAATTATAAATTTATAATTGATCCTAAAAATGTATCATATACTAGTAATTAATTAATTTCACATCATAATATGAACTAAAGTAATATCAATAAAATTATATATGAATTGAAAATCAATACACCATCTACTATATATTATTGAATATCATCCATTAATAGTATTGATAAATTATCAATTTAATAATCAAATTTAAAAAGAAATTTAATTATAAAAAATATCAATCTATTGTGCTATAAATATTCACTTTTTGATTTATATTTATTATTATTTCAAATTTTATTTATATATTATTTTATAATTTTTTATTTGAAAAGGGAAAAATTTATTCAACTAAATTGTTATCCCATGAATTTCAGTTTATTTTTTAAACAAAAATATCACGATTTTTACATTTTATTTACTAATATGTAATTCATTATTTGATTTAACTTATCATATTTATAATAGGGTTAAATTTTATGATTTTTATTTAAGGGATTATTTTTCTATGATTAGTTAAAAATGCCAATATGTGCATAATTTACCATTTTATGATCATATTCTTTTAAAATATGTTTCATTATTATCAATTTTACTTTAAGGTAACATAAAAAAATAATGATTAATAATATTAAAAATAATTCCATTTTTATCACTATAATATTTTATTTAGATATAAGTAAATTAAAAGCAATAAAATACAATTTTGAAAAATAATTTCATTTTGTGAACTTATATAAAAACAAATTTCACTATTTAATAAATATTAAATATTTTAAAAAATTATTCCATACATGAAATTACGAGGATAAAAATTATTACTGATGGAATTTTTTTTTGTTATTTAGAATATTAAACAATGAAAATTCGTCTGACCAAAATAATAGGTAAATTTGGATAATTAACTCAAATAAAAATCATAGATCCACAAATTTATATTATAAATCATATTAGATGATGATTTCCCAAATATACTATATTGGATAAAATATATTTTGGGATCCATTTTCTCAAGATTATGAATTTATAATATTTGATTGTGTAGAAAAATTATAAGTCGTTCACACCCCTCACATATAAATGGGACCCTCCAATCCTCCCTTCCTCATCGCTTTTGATAAATTAATTTCATCAAAATCTGGAGCAAAACCCTCCAAAATATCCAAATCCATGTCACAGACGTCCTAGCCTTCTCAAGAGTCCAATCCCAAATATACTATAGTGTGAGAGATTAGTTTTTATCCAAGTAGAATGCGTAAGTCCAAACTAACCTATTTCATGTTCATTAATTTTTTTTTCAACCATAAAATATAATTAAACAATAATGAAAAAATAAATTTAAATTAATTCATATATTGATATATTATTTGTATTATGGTGAACAATTTTTCAGTCACGACCCATCCCTTGGGGCCCATGTCGTGACTACCCCAAGCCCGCATTCCATAGGCCAGGGGATGGTGACTAACACTGAATGACATATTCCCTAAAAATGGGAAGCCATTACCTTTATAACCTGTAAACTCACACAACTAAGAAAAAAGTAGGATAAAGCACAAAGTAAAACAATATAGTAAATATGGTGTGTAAAGAATGTAAAAGGATCCTAAATACAAGTCCAACTATAATGTACAGTTCAACTAAAAAGTACAAGTAAAACTGAAAAAAACTCCTCTGAACACCCGCCAAATATCCTACCAAAAGGGTAGCTACATCTCTTGTACGGTCGTCCATGTGGTATGCCTCGTATAAAGTTCATCATTGTGCTACCTATTGTCCTGATACCCTCGTACTCAGTTATCAATGTCTGCCGTCTGCACACAAAAAAACAAGGTGTGGGCATAGCCCGTGCAGGGGTGAGTATAACGACACTCAGTTGGGACCCCAAGACCCCGTAGGTCTCCTAGAGTTCAACAGAGGAAAGACGACAAAGCAAGATCCAAAATCTACTTAGGTATATAACTATATATATACCTATGTTTTTAATCTATACTCATCTCATACATATGGGAAGTATTCCAAAAAGGCAACACTATAAAGGTGAAGTATCACATAGCATAACCTCAATCACAAGCACAACGTAATGAAAGATCACACTAGGATTTATTCTAGGGGTAGTGACAAGTAACATCCCCAGTCACATTGTCGGACACCTCGTCTCCTGTATAACTCCTCCTATATTAAGTACAATGGGATTTCCACATCAAACAGAGGTGCTTCCCACTAATCATGGACTGTTGAGTTACTCCACCTGTCGATATTGCGGGTCTCCTGCATCACACAGAGGTGCTCGCCACCATGGGTCTTCCACGTAACACAAACGCGCTCCCCCTCATGGCCTACTGAGGTACTACTCCCATTGGGTACCATGGTTCTTCTGCATCACACAGAGGCACTCCCCACCACAGGTCTACCGTATCACATAGAGACGCTCCCCATTAGGTTTGTCGACCCACTCCGATTCGTAATGTTAACCAGTCATTAGATCTCAGCTAGTCATAGGGTTCCGTAAGTAGCGCGCTTTGGAGAATATCTCCCCAAGCCATCAGTCATACCTATACAACCCGTAATTCACATGAAATTTAATCCCAAATATTTTTCACGTCGTAAGGGACCCAACGCAATAGACGATATGTTAATCAGACACCTTGTTTGTAAGTTATAAGCATTTTTGATCCGAGTACCTGGTTGGATTTGGGGTCTGATCTAAGCCGGCTATACAAAAACCATATCCAAAACTCAAGTGGATTATACAAAAAGGACTGTCTCGATCCAAGGATTCTTGTGCCACAAACGGTTCATCAAACGGATTCCCTGTTCACAAGTTATGGACAAAAATGAAAAATTCATTTCAGATGGGCCCAGGTCCGGTCCGACCTTGTCGGACGGACCTGGACCAAACTGATCCGGTTTGGGTCGACCTGATCAGGTCCGTGTCCTGCCCAGACCATGAATGGCGCGACCCGTTTAGGTGTGGCTAGATGGGCGTGACCCGCTGCAGTGCGACTCGCTCGGCAGGCGGTCCACCGAGGAGGGGTCCGTCGTGAATGATAGACGGAGGAGGCCCCCCCTCTATCTTCCTAAATGGTGCATGGACCATTAGACTGCTGGAATGTGGGACCTACCAGGGGGTTGCACCCAGTGTGGCGCAGCCGGGCAGAAGGCCAGCCGATCTTCCTCCCAGCGGCGCGGTCACACACCACTACTCCATCACGACCGGTCGAATGTCGGCCTCTTTCGGCCTTCGTCATGGACTATTCCTCCAACCGCAGCGTGGATGCACATCGGTTCTCCTCCCAACTGCTGGCTAGTCGTCAGTCGCTACCCTACAACAATGTGGCTGATGGGCCGCGACCTCTTTCTCATCCAACGGTGCGGACACGCGCTGCCCCACATTCCTCGCGGCCGACCAGCTATCGACCACCGATTTCTTCCGTGAGCCATTGCGGGTTCGTTCCAAGCCTAAAAAATTAAACTATCACTTATTTTCAACCCTTGTGTCTAGGGATCTTCATCTGTATTTCCTGCTCCGCAAAACTACATGTTTCTACCATTAATAAATATTTGGCTACATCCTTCGGTGAGCCATTGAGGCTTCATTCCGCGCCCGAAAATTTAAACGATCGCATATTCGTGATCACTGTAGAGAGGGCTCTGTGTCCATATATCGTGCTCAAAAAATTATTATGTTCCTAGAATCAATAAATATTTACCCACCTCCTTCTGAAATCCATTGAAGCTTCATTCGTTGACTGAAAAATCAAACGATCGGATTTTCGCAATCCCTGTGTCGAGGGCTCCATGTCCATATATCACGCTCAACAAATTATTGTGTTTCCAGCATCATTAAATATTTGGATTTGAAGAATACACAATGAAGGCGCAGTGAATCAAAAAGGGAGAGGCAAGGTTTAAGTGTGGGATGATGGCCATGTTCGTTTGGCCATCATCGTCGCCAATTTAGAATATGAATGATCAGTAAATAAATTCAATCATTTTAAATATCCCTATATCAACATGGAATAAACATTCCCAATACGCAAGAATAAATCATTTTCGGATCAATTCGTTATTGTTGATACACATTCTTCATATATATGAAAATAACATGGGAAACAATAATCACATAGTTGTAAAACCCTACATTTTTTCTTGGATACGACATGAAGGAAAAGATGAAGTCGGTGGAGGGGACGTTAGTGTTCGTTTCTTCTACAAGATGATTCCAATCCAGGATCAAGCATCATCCTCGTTCTTTGTTGGAGAATCTATTTTGATAGAGAATGAGTTCACCAAGGCTATCCCTCCATGTTCTCTCTTTCCCCACAATTCCCCCAACCCAGAGAAAGGTGATGAGCCAATATATAAATTAATCTAATTGAGTTGGCACAACAATTAAGATTACATTGGCGCAATTAATTTGGTGGAGAAACCAAGAGTGTCCACCAACATTAAAGAGGGAGTTCAACAGTCGGTATGCCTCCAAATTTTATTTCATAATGGCATGTTTCAAGCTTGGGTGGTACCCACCACCGAATTCAAATGGGAGGTTTCAGAAGGAAAAAAAAATTCATTTTTTTTTCTTTTATCACACCCACAAAAGTATCAAATCTAACATTCTCCCTCGACCTACTACGGTTGATGTGAAGGTCTCCTTAAGAAAATATCAGCGATGTGAGTTCAAATGTGTCCTCATATTTAAATTTCGAGCACTTGTTCAAAAGATAAAAAATGATGCTCGCGCGTTTACTGAACGAACCCGAAAAAATGTCGGAAAATTATTAGCAGTCACCCTCGAACTGCACCAGTCAATGTTATTCTCTACCTAAGTGAAACACGCCCTAACGATCCCAACGGTATTAATGGATTTCCAATCTGAGCTACCATTTAAAAGTTATGTATTTTACAATAAAATAATTTTCACTTAATTATTTTATGTACGGCCGAAAAAAAACATTCATTTGTGGCCCACCATGGCTAAGGTTAGTATCTTCTTAATGAAATAATACCATCAAAAGTATAGTGGCAGTCTCAGTTTTTTAATCTGAATTACTGTCTGTGAGTTATAATCATTTAAAAAATGAAATAACTTTATATAATTTATTTATTTATGGTTTTTCCACTTTTGGGTTTTCTCACAGGAGGCCAACACATACTAAACTTAATTCACGCCTAGGTTAATCCCGACATCCTAAGCGCAATGGTTCCCTCAGATATCATATCTGATTTACCGTTTATGATTTAGTCAACTTTTTGAGAAAAACTATTTACACCCGCTAATTAAAGAATAACAAAACATATACGGATCATTTTAGGCAGCCCGGAGCTCAGAATCCTGCGCCTTCAGATTTCACGGTATCAAAATTACTTTATATAATAAAAAAAAATATACAGAATTTCTATGACATTAAATTTTCTTCTCTTCTACCGTCATATGGGAAATGAAAACATCGCTTGGGAATAGGTGTGGACAACCACCTCCATAGAATGATCTTTTTTGATTTTTTAAAACATATCATATGGAGGATTAAATTTTAAAAAAAATAATAAATATGATATTTATTACATAATTATTATTAAATAAAACTAAATTATTACATACCTTCTTAGCTTTTCTATTAAATTGATAACATATATCGTCCATAAGTGTGAAATGCCACCTCCATGATGTGTTATGAATCATCATTCCATTTAAAATTATACATAATTTTAAAATGATTCATATATTTAATAAATATCAAAATAAAAATAATTTTATTTAAATTAAAATATTCTATAGTATATATATTTTCAAATCATTAATTAACCGAGAGTATCATTCATAAATATTTAATGACTATTTTATCTACGAAACCTTGTGGTCAATTATTCTTCACAACTAAAAATAGTTGGACTTAAATGTAAATATAATATATATATAAATGATAAATATAAATTTTTTATTATTCTAAAACTAATTGAATGATGAAAACTTTAACCATGGTAAATAGACTGATGTTGTTTTGAGGTTATCACTAGTATGGCCCAAAATCAACCAAGATAAACTTAATGATTATAGTAACTACGTAAAATTGTTACAAAATAAAATAAATATATTAGAAAATGTTATTAAGAAGGAAACATTTATTGCTAAATTTTAAAGATAATATAATTTTATTCATAATGTGTTTGAATATATATGAATCTAACCATGATGTAAGGTAATTGTTTTTATTTAAAACAATGTTTTATAGTATCCCTTTAAAATAATTCTCTTACATACCCAAGATAATATAATTTATCACAAAAATATCTTATTTATGAGAAAAATTCTATTGAAAATGATTTTCAACTATTTATTACATTAGATTTCGAGGTTTTAAAAAGATATTTTTATAAACATTTGTTGTATGCTTCATTTTGAATTTTTATAGTTGTTAAAATGAATATTTGTTAACACACATGAGAAAATTTATTTTTTCCTTTAATCATAGAAAATAATTATTAACAAGACACATCTATTTTTTTATGTTTATTTAAAAGAAAAATTCCCCCTCATTTTATATTAATTTTTAGTTATAAATTGTTTTTCTATAGAATCATATAATCTTTCCCATCTTTATGAGATAATTGAAAAAAATCAATGTGTTTAAATTTCAATTTCATTTTTTATGGAATATGATCATTATATTTTTGTTTTTATCATGTTGTGATTGATTGAAGTTTTATAAGAATTATGATCCTAATAAAGATAAAATTAAGGGTATGAAGTATATCGCGGTTTAATGAATTGGGTAAATCGTGTAATTTTACCACTGATTTGCTACTCTGATGAGATATGGGAATTATCCATTTTTGTGATTTCATTGTAATTGTATATGTGAATGTCGATGTACAGATAATTTCCCATGGTACCCACATGATATAATTATAGTGGTTAATAAATGAAATTTATGATTTCAATAGTTATTAAAATGAGATTATGTTTTTGTGGACCTTTTATGACACTTTTTTTATTTATTCAAAAGGATTTCATTCGAATGAATGGTATTCATAAGTTTTCATGTTTTTAAAGAAACCCTTATGATTATGATATTGAAATTATTATTTCATTAAAAAATATTATGAAGGATATTAAAACATTATTTTATTTTTCCATGAATCATAAATGATTTTCTAGGGCCAAAATATTATAGTGAAAAATAAAAATTTCATCTGGACTATTTAGTTTTAGAATGGAATAATGGGATAAATTCCCTCTAGATCAATTTTTGTATTGAAAATCATTATCCCATATTTTATGACAATTATTCATGATTTTTAATGTCTATAAAAACATTAATAATGTTATTGTTCTATAAATTTGTGTTACTTTTAACAAAAACAATGTTAATTTTTTTAATTTTTTTTTGTGAAAATAGACTATATGGGCATATGTCAATAGTTAATGTGATTTTTTACCTAATTATCTGTACTTTTTAACCAAAATGATCATAAAATGTAATAATGTGACACATTTTTTTAAAAAATAGTGATTTTTTGTTGAATAGGGTCCTATGTGGTATAGATGTTATATGAGAAATTTTTTCTTTATCACTAGAGATTAAGGGAAGTTTAAAATGAACATAATTGGACAATAATTTATTATTATATTTTGATATATATTTTTTTAGGTTTTCATCATTATTCCTCTAATATTTTTCTCTTCCCAATAAATATTCATATAGGAAACAAGGAAGCTGAGGTAGGAAGACATCATATTGATAATAAACATTTGATTCAAAAAATAATAATGGTTCTAGGTGTATGGTTTGTAATAGTGTTATCTCAGTAGACACATGTTATTAATGGATTACCGTATGAAATATAATTACTAAATTTCTTATAGAGAAAAATGTATCCACTAAATTATATCATGAAACAACTCATTCCTTGTTTTGATAGACCTTCAATATTTTTGAATGTTTATGGATGGATAAAATCACTAGAGAAGATACATAAGGTTCAAATAGGCCAAAAAATATTTGACCACCCTTTCAAATAACAATTTGAAGATGGTTCCAATAAATTTTTATCATTCATTAATAACACCACATAAAGGATGTAAATTCATTTCCTGGAATTGATGATATATATATATATATCTCAATGAGGTGAAATTATTTTTCCAAAATGTATTCAACATTGAATGGAATGACAATCCTTGGAGTTGAATAAAATGGATTGTGACTGTACTTCCATATATATATATATATATAATTTTAATAAATTTTATAGGTATCATTAAATTATTTTCTACATGATGATAGTAAAATTTATTATTATTAATTTGTATTGAAGTCATATTTTTCAATGGCTACGTGTAGTCATGAGTTTAGTTGTTTAAAAGAAGTTTTGTGGAGTCTTGAGAATTTTTAGATGGAGTATGTGGTAATTATGAATAGTAAGGATAAAAATATATATAAATTATAGGTAATGTGGAATATTTCAAAGAAGAAACCTATAGTTAGAAAAATTCATTTACCCTCATATGATATGCGTGGAAAGAATAATTTAAGATAATGTATTAAGTGTTCTCAGGGGTGTCACTAATATTGAATGACATGACTTATGGCTTATGACTTGAATGGATAGAGAAATGAAAATGGATAGGTAGATAATGAAAATTAGGTAGTGAAATATGTTAATTTCTATCGGTTGGGACATTATGATACTGGAAAATTGAAGTTAGTTAATCCATTTTGGAGCCATCAAAATAAGAAAAGGAAACGGTCACAATTTAATTTTTTATACTATGTAAGATATAAGGAAATAAAATTATGTGTTCATTGGATCATTTATTTTATATTCACACAATACAAATGTATTTCACGATTTGGAATATATGAATTATTTTACATCTAGGATATTTTGAAGTAAATTATAAATATCATCTCGAGAAATTAGATCAGAACACTTGTTGAAAACTTTTATGGGTAGTATAAAAGAAAAAATAATTTATTGAAAAATTCTTGTTATCATATATGTAAATGTTTATACTAAAATACATATTTTATTTAGAATAAAGTGTTTGATAATTTTATAGGTCAGGATTATGTTTTAGTTTACCATGCTATGATATAATTTCATGCTAATGAAGTCATATAAAATTTTCATTATATGTGTCGATTCATATATAAGAATGATTTCATTCAAATTATAACATAAAATAAAGCTAATGCACTTTTAGGATTTGGAAGGTAAATTCACATTGAACATATCATTTAAATAAAATAAACTATAAATATTATTCATGTTATGGTAGGGAATTAATACTATAAAGTTTTTTAGACTATTTACCGATTTTTATTTTTGATTGGGATGTAGAGTTTTCTTTTGAATATGTACCTTATAATAATAAATTTTTAAACTATCCAATCAGATGTATTTAGTTTAGTTTTTTATTTGAAAATGTTGTTATAGGTTTTTTTTTTTCAACCACCCATAACATCACTTGGGTAGGATGGTATTCAATTTCAAGAAAATAATAATATTGTCAAGATACATAAAATTTATTATTGAGAACGAAATATCATCACTTATAAAATAAGTGTTGTTTTAATCATAAATATGAAATGTTTGATTAGAATCATGTTTAAAAATATATATATAGTATTTCTATAATAATTGAGTATCACATTTTAAAGATATAGGTCGAAAGAATTATGGGGAAAGTGTTCCATAATAGTATGTATCATTATGAGTTCGTTGTTATACTATTTAGGTTAACATGTGATCCTCATTTATTTATGGATTTAATGAATAGATTGTTCCATTAGTAAATGGGAAAATTTCAGTTTTTGTCTATTAATGATAATATTATAAACTCTAAAATCAATGAAAATCATGAAAAAAACCTATGTAATTTTTTTAGATGTTAATAGAAAATAATTTATTAGGAATATTGTAAAAATGTGAAAATTTGTTTAAATACATTTCATTATCTTGATACATTGTTTCAATTGATGGAATAACATTTGTTATTAATAAAACTAAATTGATCAACCAGTGGAAAAGGCCCATGGTTATAAACAATATTTTATGATTTCATGGATTAGTAGGTTATAATAGATGTTTTATTTAAAAAGTTGTTCTATAATATATCTAAAAAATTTTAACATGAAATGGAGTTAATAAAAATAAGAAAAATACTTCTTATAATTGATTTCATTAATTGAGAAAAAAAAATTAGTGCACTGATTTCATCCAGGATAACAAAAAATGGTGAATTTTTTATTTATAGTGATTCTTATTTAAAAAGACATAGTAGTTCTTAAATTTAGAATGACTGGGTTACGGTGTATCCATCTCATCAACCGAAATAGTAACTACAGAATTATCCAACACCTGTACCAAAGCTAGAGGAAATAGATTTTATTTTGAAATAATTTATGATCGATTATATTGGTTGAATTTTAAATATATACAGATCATGAAAATTTTATTGTATATATTCAATAAACAATAGGTTTACATGAGGTTGCGGAAATGGTTCTAACAGACTATATATTATAATTGTACAAATCACTAGTATTGAAGTAATGAAACATGGTAGTTAATTATTTTAGTAAAAAAGATAATGAATCATTAATTAATAATCACCTGGATCATGATCTTTTTAAATGATATAATAATTTTTCAAATAATAATTTTTTATGCATAATATATTTATCTACTGACTGAGGTATAATTTGAAAAATATTTTTTAGATATAATTCTCCAATCTCATCGTGAAAATAAATTTCATCATGTAAAATTATAATTATTCAATAAGGGAAATATTCCTCTAGTTAATGTTGATAAAGAAGGTGTTATCATATTTAAGAAGAGATTTTTTGTGTTATGTTACACCCAGTAAATGTTTGAATTGTTATGTGTATCACATAGATATCTAGTTAAAATTCATCATAATATTACTATTATGTATAGAGACAATAGATTTTTTGGGGAATGAATAAAGAAATTAATTAAACATTTCAAAATGATTTTTTAAATGAAAATAGGTTAACGCTGAGGATCAAAGGGGTCACATCATCAATTTAGTGTTCCTGAATCGAAATGGGAAAAATATATCCGTAGATTGTTTGGTGTGAATAAATAACATATATTGAGTAATAAATTTTTTTATAATTGATGAAAAATAAATGCATTTTCTAAATATATTGGATAATATCTATTTGGAATTACTATAAAGGCATTACCATAAAGAGATAGTAATGTTAATGGAGTTCCAATCTATATTGTGTCTTATCATGAATCTTGGTTTACATAAAAATTTATAAAACATCATTTGAATATGATGGGAATAGAAATAAATCATAATATAATATTTAATCCCCAATGAAATGAAAAAATTAGAGCATACAAGTAATAAATTAGAAAAATATATATTGATCATGAACTTTTTTTTAATATGGGATTTCCATATATATTTAGTGGATTTTTTATAATAAAATTTTTTATTCATCTATATAGATGGAACCATATGAGGAATAATGTAGAAAATTGTTAGAGACTCCATCAAATAGGGATGACGTTTGTGAAATTATGTAGTAAGAAATATATTTGTTATATCGCATTATTGAGATTATAAAAATTATTCAACACCACATGAGCGAATCTCTAAGAATGAAAATGAGTAACACATATAACTCTAGAAAAAAATATTCATTTTTGTTTTATGATTTTACCTTTCTAAAAATGTATCCTTGGAAAGGTTCAATTATTTTTTTATGAAAAGAATGTGCATCAAATGATTATTTAACATTAATAAATTATATATAGTGTGGTATAAATTTTATTGGGTAGGCTTACATCCATATCTAAATCAGGAACATGATGAGATACTTGTTTATTTTCAATGAATATACATACCTAATTTTTTTTCCTTTTCTGATCCTTAGAGTTGTTAATTAGAGGAGAATATCAATTATAATAAAAATTTAGTACATATTTTTTATTGTAGGGTGAAGGCACTACGAAACATTCTGATACACCTGGAAGTGGATTTTTTACTAATAAATGGATTATTAATGTATCATCGGAATCAAAACATGATATGATATAAAAAGAACCACACTTTTTTAGTAATGTATAATATTTTAGGGATACAATTTCTATGGGGGAAGAATCGAAAAAACGAGTAATTATATATATATATATTCATTTTTTATAATTAATATGTAATCATTATAATTATTTATAATCATTATATTTTTTCAATAATTTAATAAAATTTTTAATAAAAATTGGAATAGATTAATTTAAAAAAATTATTTTCTAATAAATTAAATATATTTTTTATAAAAAATTCTTGATTTTATAAGTTTATTATGATTAAAATCTCATATTTTTTGAATAATAATTTCTAATATATCATAATATGTATTTTTTATTTTTTAAAAAATTATATATTTTCAGGGATTTGTGATATATAATGATTTTTTTATAATTATATTTTTTTCATTAAAACATGTAATTTAATACTCTAATTATATTTTTAAATTTTTTTGTCAAAATTTATTATCTATATTATTATGAATAATAAAAATAAATCCATATCAATAATCATTATAATTTATTTTTTTGTAAAAGTTTATTTTTATGTGTTAAACCACAATGATAAAAATATGTTTCTCTTTCCAATTTAATAATTTATCATAAAAGTAATTTTGGAAAATTCATACATTTTAATCATTGAAAATTAATTAATTATTTTTATAGGTGATATGATTTTATAATGAGTTGAATTCCATTGTTGGTAATTATTAATATTGTCCATGAAAAAAATTTCACAATTGTAAAGGCTAAATAAGGAATATTCATGATTAAAATAAATGATATACCCAAAAAATAATATCATAACTATTATTTGGTAATTCTATTTTGATCATAATAATATTATCTAAAATATTGAATAATTTTTATACCACTCAATCATTATTAATTCATTAAAATTATTAATTACATAATAAATTATAGGAGTACAAATCCCTTCAATTTTAAAATGGATCCTGTTATCCTCTATTATTCCTAAATTTTAAAAAATTTATATTGGCTTATAACTCATAAAAAATATCCAAAAAATAACAACCCATTTCGTAGAGTTCCTAGAATTCTCAAAATAGAAATTTTGTAAGGCTTATCTTATATTCTAAAGGGAGATATCCATGGAGATGATATATGTCCTCACCAACTTATTCCAAGAATATTTATTCCCAAAACCCAATGAATTTTTTATAAACCATTGAAAAATAAGAACATCAATATCATTTTATTAATAGAAAGTTATTAAGATTAATTTATTTCCATCTTTCATCTATCAGTTTATCTTATTTGTAATTAATATGCATCTCATGTGCACTTGTTGACTAATGCCTCCATGAACCATCTTGTCTCATATTACATCATCATATATTACGTAAACTAATTATTATATAATAATTTAATATAAACTATAATTATAACCTAATTATGAATCTATAAAAATAATATGTTATATATATTTCTTACCCTTTGGGTTCGTTGGATATTCATAAAATAACATCGGTGTACATTTTCAATACCACTTATACCAATGGACGTGGTCCATTTTTCATCTTCATATTATAACTATAGTCATGAGAATGAAATTAAATAATTTTATTCATATATTTATATTTTTTGAAATGAAAAATATTATATCATTTATTTTTTCCTATAATTAAAAAATTGAATCTTCATTTATGAACATGTAAATATTTTCTTCTCCATGAAAAAATGTTGTTCATTTTTCATGAAAACAATGAATTGTTTGTTGAAAAAATTTGTATAAATGTAAAAATATGATTATAAATCATGTTTCATGTATTCGTGGTAATTGTAAATATAACCACATTGACCATGGTCATCATACATATGTTGTTTTGAGGTTATAAACTAAATAACCAAAAAACATCCATCATGAACATAATTTTTAAAAACAAATTAGTCATAAATATATAAAATGGAACAATGTAAATTAATTTTAAAGGAAAAATATTATAATGTAAGAAGAAATAAATTATAATTTTATTATTAATGAATCAAATAATGTAAGATGTTAAACTGTATTTAAGGTAAGGATTTTTTGAAAATATTAATATATTTTATACATTTCAAATATTTATCCCCTTATCGATATTCATAAAAATATTCCCATAAGAGTCTTATTAATAGATATATTCTTTTTATAATTCAATTTAAATGACATTTTACGTAATTGTAAATTTTTAAAGAGAAACCATTTAAACATTTACAATATGGGTCAATTTGATATTTTTTACAGAAGTAAAGATGTGTTATTTTTAATTTACTCTTCTAAACTTATTTATCCAATGATATTGTATTTATAATATTGAAAAATATAATCTATAAGTATATATGGATATTTTCAAAAAAACCATTCAAAGAATATACTAGATATTTTTAAAATTTTGTCACTTATAACAAATAATAGTTCTCCTCGCTATGAGATAACCTAAATAGTAATTACATTCATGACTGAATGAAAACTCAAATGTATTTTCAGATTAAAATAAATTGTTATTATATCTGTTGGACCATATGGGAAGCTTCAATCATTGTCTGGATCAGCTCTATTAATTCATTTAATTTTCCCTATATGTGATTAATATCACTTGTTTCCGAGTTGGGTTGATTATTAATACGGGCCAATGGTCCACTACAGTTTGCAATATTATTAACAAAACCCATATTCTAGATGTAGCGAGAGGATATTGGTTCATATGGAAACATCCTCTTGGTGGCCTAAAGGTGAATCTGGATGGATCATTCAGGAATATGGTAATGATGGTAGGCAGGGTTCTCTATAATTCTTTGGACGAGGTCCTGTTGGGGTTCAACGACTATTATAGTCCCATTGTACCTTGGGAAAAGAGGAATATGCTCTCCTGAGTAGGAATATGGGTTGTAGGGGATGTATGATATTGATGGCTACTGTTGAGTTATATTTAGAGATTCTATTGAGAGCTATCCAGGGTCTTATTATGGTTCCTTCAAAGGATTTATATATTATTCACAGAAGCACTATAGAGATCAAGGAAATGAAGCTTCTTCATCATTGTTGGATGGAGTCAAACGTTGATGAAGACATGCTCGCCCACTGGGGAATTCAAGAGGAAGACGTTTTGTTAATGAAACTCTATTTTTCTCCCTATTGAATGTAATTCAATCATTCAAGGACACTCTAAAATAATCTATCACTATCTCCCACTTGAGGGGCTTGTGGTTCTGTTGTTTATTTCCATTCACCTATTTAATAAAAATTAATATTCAATCAGTCGATATAAAACATATAACTAGTTAGCCCGATATACCTCTCTAATGAATTTGTTAAATGGATAGATCATATAGGTGATAAGGTATACTAAAAATATTTTGGTATTATCTATATATGTGATTCCATTAAAACAATTCTTTTAACGGTTATGGTAATAATTGTGTCTTATGATACCCATAATATATTCCTGCAATTTTTTAGAATGAAATTACTTTAATTTTAAAATCAGAGCAATTGAGTTTATATTTTCAAATAATGTATATAGTTTTTCTATAATGGTTAAAGGATTGGTTATTAGTGATAGGTAATAATGAGTTTCCATTTTTTCAAAGATAGAATTATGATTATGAGTTTTTATTTATGATTTAAAATGAATTTTTTTATAAATGATATTTCCAAATTTGGTTATTTTAATGGAAATTATTATAAATATTTTATATAAGAAGTTTATTATCAAAATGAAACAATTTCATGTTGATTTTTCATTATTTGAAATGGACTATTTTTTTCTGTAACTTAAGGTGTTTTTTTAATTAATTTTTTGATATTGTATTTTATAGAAAATAAAGAAGAGTTGAAACAATTATAAATTCATAGTTCTTGATATTTGGGTTACATTGAATGAATAAAATTCATGTTTAAATAAAGTATGTTTGTAGTGAAAATGGATACTTTGTGGAAATGTTATCATTGTTGAGTAATGTTTTACCTAATCTAATAAAATAATCCAAGTAGATCATGTAATCTTATGAATATTATTGTTTTTGTTTTATATAATGTATGTATTTGTTGACTAAGATATAGTTTATTATATTAAGTCCTATTTTTTTAATAATTTGGATTGAAAAATAAAAAAAAAATGTTTCTTTACACATAATAATATGAGAAATTATACGAATAAAACCATATTTTCAATGTACTATTTTTTACCCTAATAATATTAAATATGGGATAAAACCATCTATTTCCAGATGTAGTCAAACATTACTACTATCTTGGGAAAATATGGAGTGTCTATGATAAATCTCTGTCGATACAAATAATCAATCATGAGAGTTAAATTATAATAATTTTTTATTTATAAAAAAATTTCACATCACTAGTTTATTAATTTTAGCATTAGTGAAAAATATTCTCTCATTATCTTCCCTTGGGATTTTTTTATTCTTCTTTGTTCTGATATATATCACCATATTCAACACCGCACAATAAACAATATTAATCCCCTGATTAATATCTATTTACTTCTATTTGAATGTGTGAAGTGTTGTATACAGAATGTTTCATATTCTATTTTCTAAAAAAAATTATTGTTGTCATGTAATTAATGAATGGACTCATATGTGAAAGCAAGGATATTTGAAAAATTCCATTGATTTTCATATGACTCTGAAATAGTTTTCCCAACCCATAGTATCTTTAAAAATATTTCCTAAAACATAATGATTTATTTTTTATCCAACAATTCAAGATCATTTGGTTTAATATTCTATGATAACTAAAAAATTATGTAAACTAATATATACATAATATAATTTACTAAGAATATCATTATGAATGTCAAATAATTCAATTTAGTCTCCTTCATCAAGTGAATAATGATTACATCCTCTAACAAAACTATCCATGATATTAATATATTATTATTGAAATATAAGTTTCATTTAATATAAAATTACATTTGTTCAATTAGTAATCATCATATCATCATTTATTTGAATACCTATTGACCGGGATTAGGGAGTAACATCTTCTATCAGACATTTCCTTTTGTTATTCTTTTGAAATGTTCATTTAGAGAATAGTTGTTTTCCAAATTTGTATCATAAGAAGTCATTTCTATATTCTCATTTTCAAAATAGAAAATGAATTAAATGACTTAGAAATCAAATATTGAATTAGATATGATTCTTAATCATCTAATGATTTTCTATTGAAACACTACTTAGTATATCTATCACTCAATTATCCACATTTGTACCAACTGAAGAAAACAATTGAAATATTAAAATTAAAATTATTAATAATAATAAAACACTATGAAAAGTAATATTTAGGGCCCATGTATTTCATTAATAGTTTTATCATATAATTCTAAATAAATCTATAAAATTAATTGTGATAGCTAAAACATATAAGAAATTGTTAAAAAATTTTATTTATAAAAACAAGATTCTAAAACTATCTTTTAATAAACATTATTGAAAATTCAGTTTTTGTATTACATGTATATATAAAATATGTAAAAATGATTAAATAAATTAAAATAATGTTAATTTATATTATTTATTAAATACACACCCATAAAAATCGATAAACCAATTAAAAAAATGTTTTTTGTTTTGAATATAAATAAATAAAAATGAATATTATAATACATCATATATTTTTATAATGAATGTAAAATATTTAATATATTGTTAATATAAAAATTTATTTATGAATATTAATAATATATATGTTTATTTAATTTCTAAAAATAATATATATATATATATATATATATATATATTTCAGATATATAATATATAAATTAATTATGACACAATAAAATTAGAATTTTATAATGTTTTCAGTTCTGATACTTATATTATTTTTTGGTTGTCAAATAATTATACATTCAAACAAATTTTAATAATTGGAATATTAAAATAGTCACTAAATCTCAAATGAACAATATAACCCTATTAAAAATAAATTTATAATTTTTCCATATAATTTAAGATATTTTTTTTATAAAAATTTTATTGAAGAATATTTTTTCACTATTTCATAATTTTTTTTTAAAATATATCCCAACATAAAGATATTATTATTAAGAAATTTGTCGCCTCATTGGGATTTATATTTCTAAATTGTTCTTCCAAAAAGGGAGGCCACAATGCTAGATGTTAGGCTTGAAAGGAGATGCAATGTGTTCCTTGGATTCAGTCAGGAGGTATGAGTGGGATAAGAGGGAGATTATAGTGTTATGAGGAAAATTATAGGGTACATTGAGAGGATATTAGCAATAAGGAATAAGGGGGTGTGCGCACAGATTAGTGGATGATTTTAGGGAAGAGGGGATTATGTGGTATTGGAGAGGAAATTAGGTATGGAGGGGAGGGAGGGTTCATAATGTGTGTGATGGGAGAGATATTGGATGAGATGGATCAGGGTTTGGTGATTGTATGTTTTTAAAGAAATATATAATAACATGAAAAAAATTTATCATAAAAACATCAATGTATTCCAATTAATTTTAAAATATAAAAAATGATATAAAAATTGATTTTGTATATGTTTAAAGTATTTATATAGTTTTATTATATTAAAAACCATAATGATAAATTAATATTGGTATATAGATAAGGTTTACGAAACAAAAAATTATTTTTTTGTAAAATAATTTTGTTCTGTTATTGAAATTTTTTACTATAAAAAAATATAGGTTCAATTGTCATTATAGTTTTTAAATATTTTCATAATTTATATATCCTTCCAACCACACAAGGATAAATAAATTCTGATTTTAGGTAAAATTATAGATAAAATGGAAATGGAAAAATGATGCTAGGATGTTCTTGTTTGTTCACACTCATACTGTAAAAATAATAGTAATGTATAATTTTTTTATATATAATGAACAAAAAATATTATTTATTTATTATTAAAAATAATTATTCTATTTTCGATAAAAAAATATTCCCTTTTATTTTATAATCCAAAAACATATTGAATTTTTTTTATTTTTAAATAAATAAGATGGATAAACCCAATTCTGTCATCGAAATATATTTCTACAAATGTCATCAATATTACAAGGGTGGTGAATTTAAAATGGTAGGATATCCAACAATATAAATGAATAAACTATCATTAATAAAATTTGATATAAGCGAATGCTACAAATGATTCACACAATAATAGAAAAATAAATTTAATTGATAATAACACATGATATAAGGATTGGTAAAGTTACAAAATGTGCAAAATATTAATTATTATGATAATAAAAATAAATTAGTTTACATATATAAACCCGCTCTATATAGAGTAATTATAATCTACAATTAAACCTCAATGTTTTTAATTATTATTGTCTTAATTAGGGATTGACTATGTTCAAGGTTCCACATACTTCTATAATGGATATTAATGTAATTTTATTGGATGGTGATGATGTTTATGCATTATATTCAACATTTAAAACCTAAAATAAAGTAAAAAATAAATAATATAATAATGGAAATGAATAGAAATGTTGAATTAGGATGTAGATTCCCACTCTCCAATTATTAGAACAACACTTGTAAAAGTAAATGGGATTAAGTGATATATTATTTTGAATATAATTTTTGAAAAAATAGAGTGAATATTAAGAGAATTAAATTTCATAAAATGAATAAAAATTAAGTTATTTTTAAATATCATTGATTATAGGAAATTTATAATATAATATAAGGTTTTATGGGTATATTTACCACATAAGAAATAATTTATAATAATAAGGTAAATACATTTTGTTTTATAATTTATTTTAAGAATAACATATTAAATTTATACATAATGAAACTCTTGATGTCAATTCCAGCCTCCATAATTTATGGTTTCTACATAGAAAGAATCATTTCATGATTTTCCATTCCATCTATGAAATTATAATAATTACTCTTTATATTATTATACACCAAATTAATAATGAAATGTTAACTATAATAATAATTATTATTAAAAGTTGAAAAAATTATTATTTTTTCATTCTAGTCCACTGTAATCATAATTTTATCATACCTAAACTTATTAGTATTCATTAAATTTTAATATTTAACAATTATAGATTGAATATGTTTTAATACTTTATGATAAAAATAATGGAACCCTTCCAATGGTACACCAATATATTCAAAATGTGGGACCTACTAGATATAAAAGAGGATAAACATGTTGGTGAAACATGAATTATTTTAGCCATCAGAAATACACTATATAAATGGGCATCCTTAGAAACATTTACTATAAATAATAATGGATTTCAAATTTTATATATTATTTCATAAAATTTCCCCAAATATCCTATAATTGGATTATCAACATTAATTTCATGAAGGATTTATTAATTTCATTATATTTTTTGCATATTTTTAAGAAGAATCATTTTATGGTTTACTTTTTATTATTATTGGATTTTTTAAAAATTTATGTGTTGTATTAATGAAATTACACTGGTGTTAAGGTATACATTTAGTGTCCTTTGTTCAATGATTATTGGTAGTTTAAAATCTTATAAAAATAAATATAGGAAATATATTTACAGTCTTTCTAAACATTGTTATATAACCCTTAATTGATGATTTGATTTTAAACCATCCAATAATTGTTTTATAATATACCATATATAAGGTAATTTTTAACAACCAGTAAATTTATAGCATGATAAAAAAATGCCAACAATTATTATATTTCTTATAAATTCCTAGAAAATGATATTATGGTTATTTATAAAACCCATAGCCACATTATAATTCATTCTACTCTATATAACACATAATTTTAGTATAATTTACATATGTAAAACCAATAAATTATAAAATTAATATTTTTAAAGAGATATTCACTAAATACCTAGTATAAATATAATTATTTTTAGATATATTATAAATTATGAAAATTGTATATCATCAGTTGTAGATTGCATGCTATTATAATGGTATATATATATGAAATTACATTGGTATATTTCTGTGGGAAGGATTATATTGTAAAGTCTCGGAAATTATGTGGAAATTTATTTCTTAAATACATGGAAATTTTACAAGTCTACGAAAACTGACATCATGTGATTTCGAGGCCTAGTGTGCTCGGAATCAATTTATGTTTTTTTTCGTGTATGTTCAGTAAATGATTGAGTGAGATTTTTATCTTTTGAACCTGTGCTGGGAATTGAAATCTTAGGGCACCGTTGAACTTGCAGCACGAGTATTTGCTTAAGAAGACTGTCACCTCGACTACAGTTGGTCAGGAACGAATGACAGTTTTTGGGTTTTTTGGAACAAATTAAATAAAAATAAATCTGTAGATTTAATTTTATTTTTAGTTGGTTGAAACCTCCAAGAGGAGGTTAGAGGTAGGGACCACAACCCCTTAACCTCCCATGAGAGGTTATGGTGGTGGGGACCAGCAGTGGTCTAAGATCCCTCTTCATGTGGGGTTAATGTGGTGGGGACCTCCCGAGAAAACATAAATTATATAACTCCCCTCATTAATGAGGGGGATCCTATTTATCTCCTCTACACATAATGGTTCCAACCCAACCCATTTAATTAATTAAGACACATCAATTAATTAAATTACTCAATTTAAATTTATGCCCACGAACATAACAGACCACATAATCTATTATTTTGTGGGTCTATTAATATTTAGGAAAAAAGGATTGAGGAAAAGAGGAGCTCTTGGAGATAGAACACAAACGAGGAAAGGCTATCCAATGAAGAACGCCAATGAAGAACACCGACCTTCTTTGCCCTTTTTCCTATGGATTTCCTCCCTAAGTGGGACATCCACACTAACGACGAACGATGTCCATACTTCCTCCTCATCACCACCAATGAACTATATGAGTAGGGGTTAAATCTTGATAATTTTTGCGAGTTATTTGTTTTCCATCGTGGTTTAGAATTCAAGCCGAATTGATATCACCCTAACGCAGAGGGCACGACCCTGAAAAACATGGTCTGACCACTACGCATTCATTGTGGATTTTTTTTTTCTAATAATGGCATGAGACTGTATTGAGTAAATCTTGTCAACAATGTTTTCGGATTGAAGGAAATGTTCCGAGGAGTGGGCCGCTTCTACCGGAATGAGAAACGGGCCACCGAAACTCGTCTGGTGCCCCGCAGGAAGATCTTCGGTGGATGGAACCGATGAGAATATTCGTGTGGTGGCGGCGGTGCAACCGCACCATTGAAAGAGTAGCAGCATCCTCTAGCCGCGGCAGTGTACCAGCGGACATCGCTATCTAGGATGCGAAAGAAACTAGAGGGTCAAGCCGGTGGGTCAACCAGGAAGCAGCGGCACAACCGGTGCCGCGCGGTGGATCGAAAGGGGGCCACGCCCCCTGGCCATGGCGGTGCAACATCAGTTGGATCGAGGCCAGCCGCAAAGAGGTCCCCTAGGACAGTCGGAAATAGCGAGACTCCGCTGGGTCCAGCGTGAAAAACTGGCGCCAGCCTGGCGCGACCTCCCCCCTGGACGCAGCTTGGGAGGACCCCCGCGGGCTGCTAGGCCGGCGGGCTTTCGGTTCGTTGGGCCGGACCTAGCGTGAGCGAGACCCAGCACGGGCTGGACCCAGCGTGGGCCAGACCCAGCACGGGCCGAACCGCTAGGGTTGGTCGGGCCACCATCACGGGCCAGACTGCCCCCTCGAGCGGGGTCGGACCCGCAGGCAGGGTCAGACCCATGGACCAGGTCAGACCTGTAAACTAGATCAGACCTCATTCCGGACCTGGGTCGGGCCGGATCGGTCCGACTAGGCTGGACCGGACCCGGACCTGTTTGACCTTATTTCACATTTTCTACCATAAAATGGGCTGCGGGTGTCCGATTGACGAACCGTCTGTGGTGACATAATACTTGGAGCAAGATAGTTTTTTGGAATAACCCATGTGAGGTTTGTGCATAGTTGGAGTATGGCCAGGTTGGATCAAACATAAATCCAACTGGGCCCTCAGAACAGAAATGCTAATAACTCCCAGAAAGGGCGTATGATTGATGTGTTGTCTGTTGCATTGATACCCCTATGATGAGATAGAACGTTGATATAATTCATCATGGGACATGGGGGATGTTGACGTGTCGACACTTTGCATGAGGAGTAGAAACTCCAAGAATCAAGCTTGCTTTGTAGAAACCCTGTGGCTGGCAGTGCACTGATGACTATTCCTGGATCATGTGTATGTCTGACTGTTCTAGATTCTATTCCTAGATCATGTGTTGGTTCGACAAAATAGCTGGTCTTGGATCATGTGTTGGTATGAAAACTCTGACTACTATTCATGGATCATGTGTTGGTCTGACAGTTCTGACATCTATTCCCGGATCATGTGTTGCTCTGATAGAATAGCTGGTCCTGGATTATGTGTGGTCTGAAAGCTCCAAATACTATTCCAAGATCCTGTGTGGGTCAGAAAGTTCTAACATATGTTCCTAGATCCGGTGTGGGTCCGAAAGATTAGATGATTCTATGGATATATTTGATCATCTACATCTCTCTACATAAGTTGTATACTTGTGCGAGATGAGTCAGAAACTCTTGTGTTTCCTCGTGATTGGGATGGATTACATGATAACTTAGGTATATTATGGGTATATACCTAAGTTGGGTAATATTTTGATTTCATACTTTCTGGTTTATCCTTATTGTATTTTGTGAGACCTTGGGCGTCTGGGGGTACCTACTGATTATTTTTATACTCACCCCTCCACAGGATATACCTGCACCATGTTGTGTTCAATTCAGACGACATACAGCTTTGACTGAGGCTGAGTAGGAGTACTGGATGGTACCCAGAGGTGGAACTAATGACGAGTCGGTGCACAGAGGAGACTGATGGATGTAGAGTGCTGAGGAGGCCATCTGTACCGACCCATCAGGTAGGAACCCTGGAGGAAAACCCTATGGCTGCTTTAAATTTTTTCAGTTGTAATTTCTTATCAGTTATACATGTATTTTTATATTGGGCATGTATTTTTGGCCCACTTTACTTTTTCAGAACTCATTTGTATACAACTTTACTTATTGTTTTCCTTTCCACTCATACACTGTTGTGTGAGGTTACTCAATTTAAAGGCAATTTCTTCCCATTTTTAGGGAATTACCCCCTTGGTGCATGTCGCTAGCCCCTGGCCTATGGAAGGAGGGCTTGGGGTAGTCATGTCATAGGCCCCGGGGGACGGGTAGTGACAGATATCGTAAGACCCATAATGCATTCTATGATTGTTAGGTAATTCATAAAATAATGGTTAGTAGTCACATATATTTATTGTTGGAAATCATTAATTATGGTTTCATAATATGTAACCTAATGGATAAATGATTCACTTAAGGCCCATAATGTTTTTTTTGATGGCATATACTCACTATATATGATTTAACTCATGGGAACACTAGGAGATTCCTCTATGGTTTGTTATTGGATGCAGATTCCTTTTGATGTGATGTTCATGTTTTCCTAACATAATTTTAAATATCATGGACCAAATACATCTTATAGAACCCCCATGACATTGTGAGGCACTAACATATCTTGTAGTGATGTAAAATCATATACATTAATAAGGAGATCCCAAAAATAACTTGATATGCCATGGAGGGAATAGTTTTATAGATCTCTCTATCGGATCATAATCAAGGACATGAATGAGAAGGGAGGATTGGTAAATTGATTAGTGTCAAATGAACATAGATGTTTTTTATATCATATATTTTCCTGGTTTTGTTTCCAAGCATGTTATATCTTATTGATAAATAGTTTCATATATAATCTCCAACAATTATTTGGGAGAAATTAAAACATATGAATCCTAAATATAGAATCCACCCATAATTATATATTCTTATACGCAAAATAATTTTATAAATAACAAAATATGAAATCATTTTTTATCATATAGAATATGGTATGCTAAAACATAGAATTACCTATGGAAAATAAAAATTTTACGAAATATCATTAAATATGATATAAATATTACTGTGTATTATTTATATAATATGTGATATAGTTAGCTATGATATAGTCACACAATATGATATAAGACATCATTGGTGATGAGAGATCACATTAGTTCAGTTTAATAGTATATCATACAATAAATAAATCATATTATATATATATATATATATGATATTTAGTCTCTCAAAATATAACAGTAGAATATTCTATAAGAAATATTAAAACCATATATTATCCACTATAAAATATTACATGGAATATAGGTAAGTCATAGAATATTATATTGAATTTACTGTAGAATACAATATCTTGTAAATTTTACTTTTTCATAATATTAATAAAATATTTTTCTACATAATTAATAATCGGATTATAAATTATAAGAAAATATTATATAGAAATTATATAATATTTAAATAATTTATAATTTAATTAAATGAAATTTTATATTTACTTGTTATTTTTTTCTGGAAACTTGTATTAAATAAAAATACATATTAGTTATTTATAATATTTAATATATATAAATTCAATATCATGGAATATAATTTGATATAATGTTTCAATATATAAATATTATGTGTAATATATTATCTTAATATATATTATTGAATAAATCGTTAAGTGAATTTAATTTGAATTAAATTTTTCAATTTTTAAATTTTAACAATTTTAATTATTCTAATTGAAGGCCTTATATAAGAAATTAGTTATGTCAATTAAAAAATGAGATTAGAAAAGGTTTTAATATAAATTATTCGTATATATCTGAAATAATTATAATATAGTAGAATATTTCATCTATATAAAATTAATATTCAAAATATATTAAATTAAAATGGAATTTTATATAATGAAAATTATTATAGTGTTAAAATAGAAAAATATATATAATTTTTATCTTTACGTTAATATAGAATATTAATGATTCATTTTGTTAATTTTAATTTGTTTAATAGTTTTTCGTTATTGATTTTTTCAAAAATATTTATCCAGACCTAAAAATATGGGATTTCAATTAGTTTTGTATTTCAGTTTTTTACTCATGAATATAAATGTTATACAATGCTTTAGTCAATTTCCTTTTTTTAGTTGTTAATCATATTTTATAAATATAAAAAATAGATTTTAGGAGTTTCAGAAATATAATGAGAATTTAATTTGTTAACATCACCCATAATTTGGATTGTATACGGTTATGAGCTAGAATTTAAAGGAACATTATTTCTTATATATATTACAATTTTGGACTATACTGAAATTTTTGTCACCGATGAGTTATTTTTCTATTGGTAAAGGGACATTTGGTCAATCGACTAATTGGAATTGATACCTATACACAGTCTAAAAAAATGTAACATTAAAAATTACCACTCTACCCCTCCTTGGATAAAATGAACGGAAGGAGTTGTTCCGTGAATGTAAATCTAATAGAACGTGGTTCATAATCATGAGAAAAAATGTTGTATTATAAAATATTGGACACATTTCTCTCATTATATGATTTTATGGAATTAGAGAGAATATGGAATCGACAATTTAACACCATATAGAAAATTTGTTGAATTTTCTTTATTAAAATAACACTAATAGATTACCCACTCCACCGTAAAATCCTCATGTTATTTATACTGTTCCAATATATAAATATAGGAAATTATATAGGAATTGTAAACCATGTGTTTAATGGATTTATGGTATGAAAAGCAATGGGAAAAATTTTCATTTAGTTGTATGATAATAATTTACCCCACAAATCATTGTTCTAGTGGAAGTATAAAAATATTTCGAAAAAACATTCCAATAGTAAGGGGACATCCCTAGATATAGGTATTTTTTCATATATATGTGCATTTATGGAGGCTGACTATAGATACATGCACCTATATCCATGACGAGGAATCACTTTTTCTATATCCTTTTAGTAAAAAATTTATTTTATATATATTATAATAAATCTCAATACATTAAAAATTTCATAAAAATTAAGAAATTACAAGAAATAATAAAAAAAATTATGAAGTGACATGAAACTAAAATCTCTATCAGACATAAATTCTAGGATATTAATCCATAGCCTGACCCCTAATAAGATCCTATGGTCCCAAAATATAGTTGATATATAGGTTCAGGGACCATGCAAGTATACCCAGTAAGATCGTCCATAAAACCACTCATTAAAAATGTTAATGAAGCATAGTAAATCCCAGTGAATAACCAATAATACCTACTCACAACATAATCAAGTAATAATATATCCCATCTTCACCATGGATCACTCACTAATTTATATATAAATATATGAAATACATATAAGAATATATATATATATATTGATGATGGGTAACCCACATACATGTTCCGACATGGGTTCCACTCTCACACCTCAAAGTCATTTCATGATCTCATCATACCCATGAAACATCTCACACCAATATGAGTAATTTTATTAATACTTTCATTCTATAAAAAACATCATCATCTATATCCTTATTTTTATCATCTCATATTTAACCCATTGTCTATTTGAAATATGTTAAAATATATGTTTCATGACATACACCATAATATGATATAACCCATTCATTTACACCCAGGGAAAACCATATTCACTATTGTTGAGTAAATGTAAGTGTTATAATATTAATCCATTACGACCCATACCTTAATGAATATTAAAATGTGAGTGATCACTACATGTGTACATCCTTGTTATATACCTTAATCTATCACTACTCCGGTATTTATACATAATAAAAAACTGCAAAAGGGGGTGTTGGGAGAGGGAGAAGTTATCCATCTATTCCCTCACAAACCTAGATTTTCGGGAAAACACATCATAAAATATTTCATTGTTAATTACCATAGAAAATTATGTAGTGAAGCATATGAAAATATAATATATAATGATATATTATACCCACCAACACAAAGGTAAACTACCTTTCATTTAAATCATTTGAATTTATCATTCTATATGAAACCATATGTACACCGCTGTGGTTTTGGAAATAGATTAAAAAACATCAATATAAATATCATTATCTATCATGACATTGTAATTTTTCAAAAATAAAATCATTAATTCAATAATCCGATAATTTTTTAATTCTATTAAATAATTATGACCATTATTCTAGTCCATCTATTTCAATATAATACCCAATCCCTACATAAGCAGGGATAATAATTGCATAATTAAATTCACTAGATATTATGAATTTATATGTTGTTTAATTTTTTAATTTAACAACCATGATCATTGATATTTTATTTCAAACACTCTTTATCTTACATTATTTATCATCTACTATTTTTACCATCACCAAAAACACATCCCATGATATCAATATTAATCCAAAAATCATTTAAAATTTATATTTACTATAGGAATAATATTAAGCTACAAAACAAATTATGCACTTTTCCGCATTTATGAAATATTAATAATTTGGTTAGTGTACATAAAATTAAACAATACAACAATAAGATATTTAAAATAAATCATCCAAAAAGTACCAACAATAATTCCATATCACAACACTGTCTAATTGTCACTGTGTCATCATCGACTCAATTGTGCACACAACATTCCTTCCCACCATAATAGTTGTTATGAAACCCTTATAAAACATTGTTAACTAGAAAACTGTTCACTTAATTGACTAACCATACTGATTTATTAACAAAAAATAACCCCTTTACCAATATAAAGTAATAAAGTAATGAAGATATTGTATTTTGAGCATGAAATAGTTAGTAGAAAACAAAGGCCACATCACTATGATGTTCAAGACCTAATCAAATAAATATATATATATATATATCTCTCAATATAATAAATTTATTTTATTAAGGACTTGAACTAACTGATTTATTATGTATTTCATCGCCACAATTACATACTTAGATATAACTATAGCGGTCTACTGAAAAATGATATCGATATGTTTCTAATATGAGAGATTTTCACGGGACAACTATGAAAAATTATGTCACATTCTTGTTTTAACCATTTGATTATAATATGTTAACCCTTATATAGTTAAATCATTCAAGGAATAAGACATTATGAAAAATACAAGAGGCATAACTAACACACCTTAATATAACTCCACAAATATTCCATGTAATGATTAGTGTAGAATTTTTATTTTTTTGTAAATAACATAAAAAATATAACATTTAATTGAACAAAACATATTAATTAAAATGAATTTTCTCCAAATAGCCTTTGTAAATTGAAAATTGAACATGGGTTGATTTGTAAATAAAGGAGGCCCCTAAATTATATAGTTCTCAATCAATTAATCAACAGCAGAAAAAATCCCAAACCGAGAAGAAAATAGAAATATTTCTAAATGGCCACCTCCCTAGATACATCTAATGAATATCCCCACAAATTGATCACAAATGAAAATTTTAATGAAAATTATTCATAAACATCCATTTTGGAGGGATAACTCTCAAACCTTAATAAACCATCCTGAGTTTTCCTTATACGTGGAAACCAACCCATTCCATCACATACTCGAAGGGTGTTCATGATATGAAAACGTTGAAGAGAATCGCCAATTTATAGAATGAAAAACTAGAATGGATGAATTTTAGCAACCTAAACCAAAAAAATGACAAATATATTAATGATGAAATAATATATAGTGTAAAACCAATAGATATATTCAATAACTATCAGAATGATATTTGAATGTAATGATTTGAAATATAGAAAATACTATAATATAAAATCCCAACTGAAAGTGAAGAAAACCTAAATTATACTCTATATTATGGAAAGTGAAAACTCCCACAATCTCACCATCATCCACCCAAATATTCTTACCTGAAACCTCACCACCTTACTGTTTCTCCATCTCATTCCCAACAATGGAACATATAAAAAGGTCTACAAAACAATAAAACGGTGCATAGGGTGTGAGCTAACATACTCAATAGGATTTCATCAATGTGTTTGATAGATTGTGTTTGTATAAAAATTAATGTATTCTAATTCTAAACAAAACAGGTCATTATAAGTAGTAAAGAAGTATTATATATAACATGGTAAATTTTTTCAATTTTTCATAGTTCTAAAACTAAAGTAGGTATATTGATTTCAATGAACCTTTTACCATGTCAGGTTTCACAAAAATCAACATGCATGTTAAGGATAAAACAGTAGAATACAAGAAATAAAAAACAATAGTAGTAGCATCACATACATTACAATAAGAATGAATTCAAAAGGTGAAGCAGTAGACTATTTTTACCGAATATATATGAATAGCACAATGTGGTAACTGAATACAGTACTCTACACTATAGGACCAAGGTGAAATGCTTGAATGTGGAACCACAATATCATATAAACACCATGAGCCAATAATATACACTCTACAAAAATTGGAACACCATAGAAAATGTACCCCCACAATGTGTGATCACCTCAAGATAAACTTTCAACCTATTACTCAAGGTAACCCATGCGATCATTTTCAAAATAATCCAAATGATTCAAAAATTATTTAAAAACAATTTCACTGATCAATTTAAGTGATTTGAAAATACCCTTTTTCCATTCCATTTATCCAAAATCACTGAAAATAAAATTCTATATTAAAGTTTCTTTTCAATATAAACTATTAAATCATGATATTTTTTTAAGTAAATGTAATTTATAATGAATGAACAATATGGACCATCAACATTTGTTAGAGATGGACCCACCTACCAAAAAACATGTGTTGTACATGCAAAAATAAGATCCACCAATGATGAAAACCCAAAAAAAATAAAATATTCGTATAATCAAATCCAAATCACAAGACTGAAGAAATATAAAAAACAACAGGTCAACAGAATGGAGAAATCCCATATACCTCATGAATGAATGACAATATCCCCACGTACAATAAATTATTGGCCTCTAGAATATGTTTACAAAAGTGATCAAGAAAAAGATGAGAGGAAGCAACATCTTATAACAAAAGATTTGATAATGCAACCCAATGGTGCTACCATGATTGAAGAAAATGAGGAGATTGAAATATCACTTACTCGGATAGAGGAACCACAACAAAAAAAAGATCATACTCTAATCAGATAATTCTAGAATGACCTGAGCCTCAAAAAATTCCCTTGTAATTTTCTTAGGTTGAGATAAAGAGTGTTTGGGGAAATAACTAAAATATAATAGATACAGATGTGATTTAAAATCAATATGAAGGTTGTTACATGGTATGTGAATTGGTTACATGATTTTTTACTATTTAAGGAACACAAATAATAGAAACCCTACCAACTCATATAACAAATACTTTATTTGAAAAATTCATGATGTAATAATAATCTTACTTTCTCTTAACCTTTTAGAGAATGAATCCTTCCATGTCATTCTCCCAGAAACACTTACACGACGTTTATATAAGATACACAATGGGAAATCCACCCGCAATTTAAAGAAAAAGCTTTTTCAATCTATAATTCCAACAAATATATGACATCACCATTATAGGTGTCCTACCAAATAATTATCATAACTATACAGACAATGAGATATAGAAAACCATGATGATGATAAAGACATACATGATAGATCAGTAACTGGATGTAGTAAACTCTCTAACATACTGAATTTCCATCCCTGGGAAGTCTTGAGGAAGGTGTAATAATTTCAAAAATCTGACAACATTTCTACATCATCAATGAATCCCATTCTAATGACTCATGCGAGTATATTCTATTTTCCCATTGTACTCTAACTAATAGAATTGAATTTCCATTTATGACTTTATCTTGAGATTCTATGATATACAACTGTTTCTCTAAAAAAATCATATGTCTCTAACCCAATTTCTTCCCAAAAATAAAACATGACCATGATCATGATGATACTACCTTAGATGAAATATGTGGAAAATACCATGAATAAATATAAACTCAATAGGAAATGAAAAACAACAAAAATAGTGTTCGAGCTTCTTGGTAACCTCAAACAATCTAACATATCTCGCAGCCAACATTCCCTATTTTTGAAGACGATGGTGACCAAACTGAGGAGAAACACTCTTGAAAACATAGTATCCAAAATGCAATTCCCTAGGACTATATCACTAATCCACATAAAATCTCTTTTTTACTCTATATAGTATCCAAACATCAATGTTCAATTCTAATATCTATAGAGTTATCCTAACCCAATCATGGTCCATCTAATGATAATTCTTGTAGCTTAGCCAAAAAAATCATTGATTCTAATGGGTGATCATACAACTCTTCAATGTTACACATTCATATCGATGAATGATAAATGTTTTTTAAAAAACCTCACGAATACCCAAAGGAAAATAAAATGATCCACCAAAATCCAAGACACAAACACGAAGAATATCACTTCGGATCTCAATAACACACTCTATCTAATCATATATCTATGGTTGGTATGTTTTTTTCAAATAAAATTATTTCTCATTTCCTCTTCGAGTCTCCTCTAGAACAAAGATGTAATCCTAGGATGCAATTAAAAAAATTAATTTTAGAAGGAATCCCATGTATCGTCACAATCTTTTGTACATACTACTAACTACTTCATCAACCATAATGGTATTGCTGATAGAAATGAAATGATCATACATGGTCAACCGACCAACTAATACCCAGATAGGAATCCACCCTCATGTATTCCATGATAATTATATAAAGAAATCCATTGATACCTTATCTCATTTGGAGATCCACAATTGAAGAGGGCAAAGAAATCCAAATGGCTTCACATGCTATATCTTTATTTGTTGGCAAGTGTAACATTGAGACACATAATTCTCAACTTCTCCCTTCATACCCAACAAACAGAATTACTGTCTCTTATAATAATGAATCTTTTTATCAACTTGATGGACGAACCAGAAATCACTCTGACTACTAATGAAGACAAAACTCCTCAAAGACAATAGGATGAAACCCCGCTTCCCAATGTGATGTATAATATTTTAAGAGAGAGGACAACCAAAAATAGTCTCCCCACTATTAATTAGCACCCAAAGATTACTAAACTCAACATCATGTTGTTTTTTCTAAAAGACATACTCCCAAAGAGATGAATACCGCCACACACTGGTTATAACCATAACTGAAACAAGAACCTACAAGTCAAAGTGTAACTTTGAAAAAAGCACAATGAGGTTCCACTCTAACTTTTATGAAAGAACAACCCATGATGGTCATTTACATATAAGAGAATCTATAATGACATTCCCACTCCATGAGTTATAGGCGAAATGGAATTCAAATATCTAATGGTATATTATACATCATATCTATTATAGATTCATTTATTTCAGAGGAATGATGAAACTCAAACTCTAACGATCGTAGAAGACTATTAACCTATCCCCAAAAGATAGTTCCTTATCATTTAAGCAAATTCATTACTACAAAACATTCTAAATCACATGTGTGCTAAATATTCTCATGCATTCGATGCTCAAAGGAGTCAAATCTACCATATGGTCATCCAACATAAGAAAACATCACAAACCAGAACTAGAGGCATCAAAAATCACCACTTACAACATATTAGGATTATGAATGATCGTAATATGATTAATTGTCTAAATCATTTTCAGTTCATTAAAAGAATTCTGAAACTTTTTATCCATGTATAATGTTAGCGATTGGATGGAATGTTTTGTCAATGGAGATGCTAAATTAGAGAAATAAATGACAAACCATCGATAAAATCTTGAATGATCCAGAAATCTACAAATTTTTATTACCTCATATTGTTCATTAAATGAAGAAAAATTCACTTTCTCCGAATAAATTGATAATCCATGTTCATAAATTATGTTCTATTTGAACTTCACTTCCTGAAACAAGTATATACTTTTCGAATGATTTCCATAAAAATGGTAAATTCTCAAAATTTCTGGAACCAAAAATATGTGTCTTTCCAGATTACACTCATATTTTAAATAAAGAAAAACAATATCAATGAAACCTACCCCTGAATTTCAGGATATTGATTGAATTTCATATTCATCAATGCCAAAAAAACTGTCGGAGCATTAGTCGGACCAAAATGCATCAGAAGATATTTTTAACTACCACATGTGATCTATAAATTCTTTTAGTACATCACACACCCAATAAATGATCTAGTGACAACCCAAATATATCTCTACATGATTATATTGAACTAATATTTTCAAATAATTCAATATCTTGCGCTTCATACAACACCGAGTTTGAGTGCACCATGACATATCGAACAAGATGTTTAAAATAGAACATAGGAATAGTTTAGTGACATTAAGAAATTTTTTAATTTTATTTTATAATATATAATTCATTTTTGAATATGGAATATCAAAATTTTCTTTGGTGAGTTTTATTTGTTTTTATGAAAATATTTAATTTATGATGAATAGTGAAAAATTATACATTGTTGTTAAAATTGAATTTTTCATTAAAAAAATTATTTACCTCAATTTTATTTTTATGTTTAAATTGATAAATAAAACATATATAAAACCAATTTATGTCATTGGATCATTTTTATAATAGAATTAGATATAAATATTTAGTGAACTTTTAATTGTGTCTTTTACCCAACTTTTAGCCACATTTATATGAATATCATTAAATGTAACATCACCTCCTTTTTGAATTGAATTTATAAAAACAGACATACATTGTCATAATCAATATAAAAAATGTTGTTTAATTGGATCGAGATAATTTCTGGTGTACACAAACTATAAAATTTTATTTACCACGGTTTAAGGTAAATAGGGTATCTAAAATTAAAAATCAAATTATAATAATATAAAATCAGAATAGAACCTGTCATAATTTTTTTAGTTAATTTTTTTATGACAAAAATATAACTTAGTTCGAATATATTATTTCTTTTAATAAAATTATGTCCTATTATGGAATCAATTATATTTTATTTAAAGAATATTTAAAATGATCTATTAAAATTTTAATAACTATATAATTTTTATTATAGAGTTATATAATAGATACATATGATAATAAATTGTTTAAGTGATGATAAAATATTTATATACGTAAATTTAATATATTTATAATTTTATAAAATAAATAATTAAATTAAATCGTTACATAATGATGATATTGAAATTGACTTATTAAAGAAATAATTAATTAGAGGATATTAATAATAATAAAATAAAGAAAATATGAAATATTTTATTCCATCCATAATTTTATTCAATTAAATTTACATGTTAAGGATGAGTAAATGTTGTTTTTAGAAGGAATTGTATTTTTATAACTTTACAAAAATTGATTATTAAATAGTGTCAAATTTGACATAAATGATATTTTAAAATAAATAATGTCATATTATATGATATAAATTCATAAAAACCAAATCATCAAAATAAGATTTATAATGTAATATATTTCATTAAGTATCCAATTTGGGCTCTTTTTTTAATTTTTATTAAATATATTAAAACTATTGTATAAAAAGTCACGTAGATACTTTAAGAGTTATGTTATTTAACTAAGGATCAAATCCTAAAGATAAGGTAGATGGTTTCTACCTAATCACGTCTAAAAATCATTTTATGAGGGGATTTATATCGAACCAAATTTTATCCTCGAATAAAATAATTTTGGAGAAATTTTAATATGAATATAAAATTATATTACATTAATAGTTTTGGATTATCCAAAAGTTCCCCTCTATGATATTATAAAAGGGAACTTATCCTTCACTTTTTTTCAAACCCCTAAAGCAATTTTGTCTTCGAAAAACCCTACCCATATATCCTCAAAACATACCTAAATTATTATTAGAGTACATAATATGTGTTTGAATCCAACCTATAGGGTATTTTAGTGAAAATAAAAAAGTAGATACCCGAAGAAGAGGTAATTGTTTTTAAACTCATTCAAAATTCATTTATCCATATACTTCCTCTTACAATGTTATATCAATAATAATGTAATTAATATAATATCATCTACTTGATGAGATGTTATTATGGTGATTTTAAAACCATATGCCTCATTTTATCCATCCTTTGAGTAACAATATCACAATGTGTGTGTACGTGCAACATACAATTTCCACAACATGCTGTAATTTTTTACTCGACACAACATTTTTTGTTTGGTATACTAATGGTTATATTGGATATAAATAATTATTATTAAATTATAATTAATTTTTATAACTAATATACAATCATACTTAATATCATTTAATCTTTAAGGGAATAATATTATCACTCGTGCATACGTATGGCCTACCTCCACCACGATGCGCTTAGATTCATTCTCCATGTTTACCCTTAAATATTGATTATAAAAATAATTTGATGAGTAGATAAAATATTTGGGTGATTAATATTATTCATTTTATGAATAAAATATATCCTATTCAAATAAAACAGGACATACATGACAAAACATGAATAGGAAAATGAAGTAGTTAACACCAATAGAAATTGTATTACAAAAATGTCATTATCAAAATGATATAAGAGTATCATATATGAAATCACGAATATGTATATGGTCCATGTTAAATTTAATAATATTCTATAATGATTATATAGAAGGTTAATACACCCTTGACTAAAGTAAAGTACCAGGTAAGGTTTAATTTCACAATCCCATTATTATTTAAGTTTGTTTATACATAATTATCTATAGTTAAACATTTATCATTCATGTCCATGATTAATATATTTATTTTCAAAATATTTCTGAAAAACTTTAAATCATTTTTACCCATGATTGATTTTTTTAAATGTTTTGAAATAAATCATTCTATCGACATACGTAGTGTCCTTTTTGAAAAATTAAGGAAAGAATGTATTTTAACTTATAGGGAAAAAGAGTTTATTTCTGTCACTAGGATTGCCTTAACATTTGGAAGCATCCATTTTAATCATATAATATTTTAATTCAATTAAAATATTTTATTTTATAATTTTATTAACTTTTAAATAACTATTCTCAATAAATAGTGTATTTCTCCAAAGAAGTTTGTAATGATTTAATTTCAAACAGTTCTATCTATTTCCACATACTTATTGGATGTTATGTTTAATTGAAGTTAGTTTAATATTATACAACCTATCATATTGTACTAAAGGGTTTATGAAAATATTGATTGTTGATATTCTATTTTTATTCTAATCATGGGTTATTATTAATTTATTAACATTTCATATGATATTCCTTATATGAATGTTTAGGATGGTTATTTTTCACCCTTTTCTAATGAGGAATAAATTAGAGTTAGTATGTGGTAGGTGGGGCATGTGATATGCACTTGATGCATTAGTTGGTCAAATGAGACAAATTTTTTAGGTTTTTTACCCATTTATCTATGGTCAGGGAATGTGGTCATGACCGTGAAGTTAGGATATCTTATTTTATACAATCCCTCATTATGAGAGTAGTTATTGATATTATATGTGATTATTAAACAAATAAAATATCAATGTGAGTGAATAAATGTAATTAATTAATTTATTTATTCCATATTATGTTAAAAAGGATTGTGTTTTAGTATTATAAATTTTGTTACAAGTTTTTTGATTATTTATGAAATGATTCACAATATTTTTCACATTCTGAGCATCTTAGAACACCTATTTTATATGTTTTATTTTCTTAGGATTCAAAGATGTGTATTATGATTGATTTTTATGTTACATTAGGATAAAAATTATGATATCATGGGATTATCATTGTTATATTTTATGTTTCAAATTATAATATATGGTTTCTTATATCCAGTCCATTGTATGAGGCTTCTAATCTAATAGGTTCTTAGGGGTTTGATTCCATGTGATTATGAAAATGTATTAATATAATGCACTAGCTCTAGAAATCTTGGGTTGTGGAATTTTAGTTGGTATCAAATGATGTTTAGAAACATTTTTGGATGTTATATATAGAAAAAATTGATTATGGAATATAACTCTACGACATGCAATGAGTATATGTATAAAAGGATAATAACAAATTATGGATAATGTTGATATTATGTCGTTATTCCAAGAAAATACATCCCTTTCTTGATTTGATAAGTGTATGATCATCTTTCACAAATGTATTAGGAGTAATAACTCCAAAAATGCATTCTGGAGCTGACTCAGGGTAAGCTGGTAGACAACAATGGGTCTTACTACACACATGATTTGACAATGTCGATGGATATTCTTAAGATAATTACTGTTTTCATTACAAAACATTATGAAGTATTTATGATTAAATATTCCCCCATAGAAACCATTTTTCTGATTATGAGATTATATATTCATTAATTATTAAATTTGCTTAATATGTTTTACTAATTTTGAATTACGTAATACGATTGATAACATAATCTACTATATGCCATTTTTTAGAAATGGATCATACTGGAATGAATTGAAAATGTATCAACACATGTAATCCATGAATGGATTTCCCTCATATATAAGATAATGATAGTGGAGATAGTGATACTACTGGGGCGGAAAAAATTATTACCATAATGGGAAAACTGACTAAGGTTATGAATAATAACTCTAACTGTATGAATCAACCTGATCGAAAATTGTGTAGAATAATGCTAGATTGCTTTATATGACAACAACCTCCAACAGTCAATGGAACTAAAAATCAATTTTTTAATGGATAAATGTATAAGTTCCATAGGGAGAATATTTATTACATTAGGGGGTAATAAATGGTAAAAGGTTGTCATCGATTTCTTTCTCCCAAGATATACATATCAATTATGGACATTAATTCAAAACATAAAATAAAAAGAAGTAGCAAAAATTTGAAATGGTGGGAGTTTAAATAACATTTCAGAAAATAATAATTTCCTCTCGAACATCGAGCTGATATGAAAATAGAATTTCTAAGATTGATCGTATATTTGATTACTTAAAACCATTCCTTTGATGGGAATTAGTGTTATAATCATTCTCATCATATAAATATATAGTATCAGGTGATATCAGGACAGAACATGAATTCTCTATGTATTATGACTTTAATGTAAATAAATAAAATAAGTGGGATGTTGGAAAATTTGGAAAAAGAAATAAGGGGAAGAAGTGAATAGATGGAATTCCACCGTATGGTAATTATCTTAAGAAACGCCCTGCTATTTACCTATACGAGATGGGGGTTTGTTAAATGTTTGTAGAAAATACCACCAAGTCAGTGATTGCAAGTAAATGTCAAATTCTCCAAATGATCAATGATTAAATTGTAAATAGATGGGATATTATCAAAATTATTGTTCTACAAAACATGGAAACATCCCCCAGAAATGGACAAGGGAGTAAGGCCAGGCTGATGTGCTCACAACAATTGATATTTAAGATCAAATGATATGGTGGACGGTACGCTAATCTAATCATAACCAATCCAATGCATTATTTGATTCTATATCGTCACAATATTTTATAACTACCCTATATTCAATGAAAATTTGAAAATTAAATTTTGATTTATCAAAGGAGTTAACAGTGAAAACTTCTAAGGGGAGTCTCATTTAATCAATGATATGATTGTCGATGACCTTTATGACACATAAACCAATATCAGTTTCTAACCTTTTCATCATCCATGTGATTGATTTCGATATATTCATATATAGGTATTGGTATTCAAAATATGTTGAAAAAGTTATTTCCATAAAAAGGAAAATAAAATTTGTACAAATGAATAAGAATATTTTATCTTCAATGAAAAAACATCATCACCTGATTCATACTTAAATCCAATCCCAGTAACATTACGAAATGATATTCTTGTAGAGGACGGGAAAAATAAAATCTAGGTTTGAGGACTAAATTATTCATCTTGAAAATATACCTTTTGTAAAAAAATACAGTGATGTTTTCCCCGGATATTTTCCTAGACACCCCCATATCATCAATTTGAGTTTTCTACGAATTTAATTCATGATGGAAAAAAATATCTCATACTTCTAATAAAATCTATAAATTGGAATTATTTTATTTGGAGAAACAACATGATGAGTTTGGTAATAAGAGATTTATTCACCCTTGTCTTTCTACATTGGGACCCCATATTACCATTGTCAAGAAGACATATAGAACCATAAGACAGTGTATTAATTATAGATAAATCAATGATATTACCATAAAGAAAAGTAACCTACACCTCGTATCGATTATTTTTTTGATAAACATAAATAATATCAACTATTTTTAATGATTGGACTCTGTTTTGGATGTCATCATTTATGAGAGAAGAAATAATACATTCCATTGAAATCATTTTGGAAGAGTTATGGTCATTAAATATTTATTGTAATTCCATCTGGATTTAATAATTCACCCTCATTTTTTATAGATATAATGAATAGATTATTCATGGAATATCATGATGAATTTTTGTTTTATTTATTTATGATATTATGGTATATTTTAAAATCTATGAAGACCATGATAATCCCTTAAAAATAATTCTTCAGACTCTCATAAGGGATGAAATATATGGTATATTTAAAAAGTGTGAATTATGGAATTTGGAAATTTCTTTTTATGGATATATTGTATTAAAGGATTAAATCATTATTGATCATGGAAAGTTAAATGATATCAGGGAATGGCCCAAATTGAAGGGAATAGTTTAGGTATTTATTTTTATTAGTTAAGTAGGTTTCTATCGGTATTTCATCCCAAATATTTGAATATTATATATCCTATTTATGAGGATAACATGTAATGGTGTGAAATTATTTTGGAAAAAGAGTGTTTAGAATGGTTTGAACATATCAACTAAAGATTTATCAATTATCCAATATTGAGATTACCATATGAGAATAATGGGTTTCTTATTTATAGTGATACATTATGTAAAGTTCTTTGTTGTGTATTTATAAAAAATAATTTGCCTATTTCTTATGTATCAAGAAAATTTAAAATTTATAAAAAACTACCCAACTCATGATCTTGAGTTAGCTATAAAAATATTTTCTCTCAATATATAGAGACACTATCTATATGGTAAAATATGTGAGATATATTGATCACAAGAGTTATATATATATATTCTCTGAGAAAGAACTCAACAGGGGACAATGTTTGAGGTTTGAGCTATTCTGGGATTACGATTTCACAATAAACTACCCCTTAGGGAAATCAAATAAGGAGGTAGATGCTTAGATTTGAAAGGGTCATGGATTACTAAACAAAATGATTGTTTAAAGGGATCATATGTACTTGTATATATTAAATATGGATATGGGAATTATCATGAAAGTTGAAACATCCGTAATTTTTCAAATGGCTTCCAAACCATCTTTACTAGTAGTATAAAAAGTTCTAAGACTTATGAGAAAGATTATAAAAATTAAATTGAATTTGTGAATGATGTGAAATTAATTAAACTCATATATGAAGATTAGTTTTTGAAATTCAAGAATCGGCATTGTGGTTCCTCTATACCTAAGTTAAAAAGTTAATTATTAGATAATGATCATAACTCTAATTACTCTATAAACCCTCATAACACAATGATGTAAATATATCTGAAGAACATTTATGGTGGGACAACCTGAAAAGGGATACTGCTAATTATGTGTCATGATTTTTGGATATTCAATAGGTGAATGTTAGAATACCACATCTTATATTAGTAATGAAACCTCTTCATATACTAATGTGGATATGAGATGATATTATGATGGAATTTATCAAGGAACCAACAAATCTCTCAAAATCAATGATTCAATTTGGGTAACTATTGATCTTCTTACCAAATTATCACATTTTGATACTATAAGATAATATTTACAACTTTTAAATTTAAGAACAAAATATATTAATTATGTTATATGACTTAATGGTGTACCGGTATCAATTTTTTCTTATCATGATCCCCGTTTTCTTCAAAATTTTTAAAAACGTTTCTGAAGGCCCTAGATTCTATGTTTCAACTGAGAACACTTTACCACCCACAAACTGATTGAAATTCCAAAATTAATATTAAATAATTATAAGACCTGTTGATATCATTCTCACTTGACTTTTATGGTATGTGGGATTAGTATTTATCACTTGTAAAATTTTCTATTAACAATATCTTCTATTAATGGATTCAGATGGCACCATATGATGTATTATATAGAAGGATATGTCATTATAAAACATGTTGGGATCATGTTTGTGGAATAAAAGTCATAGGAACATTACATGTTAAAAAACAATGTAAAAGGTGATGATTATTCAATCCAATATCAGAGAAACTGAAATTAGGAAAAAGATCTATGTCGATAACCAAAGGAATGATTTGGAATTTCAAGTAGGAGATCATATTTTACTTAATATATCTATATGGGAGGGTGTTATTTGATTCGTAATGAAAGGGGAACTATTTAACACCCCAATATTTCATATTACATTATTTCATCAATTTAATTCAATAACTAGCACTACACGCAACACCAAGTTCAAGCGGACCACGACTAAACAAACTAGTCACTCAAAAGTAGTTATAAATGGTATTAACTGAATTTTGAACTATTTATAATCCTTATAATTTTAGAATCCATATTATTAGTTTCTTAGACATGATGTAATAACTAATTCATTTTGTCAGATAAAATAAGTATTTTAAAAAAAATGCACTTTTACCGCATTTAAATGGCAGAACCTTTTTAAATCCAATATTTTAATGTTTTATATTTTTAATTTGAAAAAATTAACTTATTAATTCGAATCGGGACACAAGAATTTAGTTTCACTATTTTTTTTGTGTTTTTCTGATAACTTTTATATTTTGGTGAATAGTGAAAAATACTATATTTTAACTGAAAACATCTTTTTAAATAAAAATAATATATATTGATAAATTAATCATTTTAATGGTTTGGATTTAAAACTAGATTTTATTTTAACTATTTAATCTAATTCTGGTCATTGTAAGTAATTTCACTATGATATTGGACAAAAACAAGTGTCAATCTTTTGATAGTTATTGTTTCTTAAAATACGTCTTTTGGTTTTTACAACAGAAATTAATTTTTAATTAATAAATGAAACTTTTATTTTTTGAATTTTTTGAAATAGACTTCATTTTTTAATTTGTCATATCAAAATTAGATTAGGGTGAATTTTTCGTATTTTTCTGAAAATTGTCAATTTTTGATGAAAAGTGAAAAACACTGAGTAATAGTTTAAAACCGAATTTTGATTAAAATAATTCTTTTTTTTATTTAAATTTATTTTAGTTAAAAATAGATATATAATACCCATATACGTTTAATGTAATTCATTAGAGTCAGTTTATAATATTTTTTGATATATAAAATTTTTATCGAACCTTTCACCGTCTTTTACTCATCTCCTAGGAGAATTTTCAAATTCACATAAAACATAATTTTACCACTTATGTGAGTTGAATTTCAAAAATCCGAGAGACACAGATAATATCAAGGAGTAAAATTTTAAATAAAATAAAAATATTTTTTGGGTGAATAGTAACTTTTTACTTTTATTTACCACGGTTAAATGTAAATATTGTAATTAAGGGTTGAAATGATATTATTCTTACCCTAACACATGTCCTAATTCTATTGGTTAAGTTTAAATCGACCGAAAAAACCTTATGAATAAAATATGAACCCCTTTTGTCCACAAGTAATTGATTATGACATTTATTATTATTTAATTCAAAGAATAGTTAAGAGTTAAAATCAATGTTTATAAACTAATATATTTTTAATATAGGGTTACACATATGATATATTCGATTATAAATATTTATTAGAAATCTAAATAGATTTACTATATAATGATATTTTATTTATATTTTTTAGACATTATATTATTTTTTTTATTTATGATAAAATGATGATCCAGTAATTACCATATTAATGAAATATTAAAATAAATGATATTTTAAATATACAAATAAATGTAATTTGTGAATTTTTATGAATTCCACCAATTTTATAATTTAATATGACATATTATGGTTGGTTATATGAATTGTTTTCGAAGTAATAATGCTGTTATGAATTAAGTAAAAAGAAAATACCAAAAAGTATCAAATTGGACATAAAATAGTTTCTAAAACAAATATTATACTATTAATTGATATACTTTTCCTAATAAAGTAAGGTTTGGAAACAATTCATATAAAATCATAGGTGTATCATTAAATAACAATTTGGGTTTTTCTGGGAGGTATATAGTATGTTTATTAACCATATAATATAAAAATTCAAAGAACATGGTAATGTCAAACTATTAAACTAAGAATTAAATCTAAAACATAAATTTAATATAGTGAACCAATCCTATCTAAAACCTATTGGTTGATTGGGGTTCGACCCATACCCACCTTATACTTTATATAATCCAATTTGGATCCACTAGTAACTGAAAATGATTTTATTATAAAATAATATTTATAGATCTTCCTAACGTGCCCCTCACCCTTCTTATAAAAGGGCACTCCCCCTTCTCTCTAATTCACTCTTTCAATGCCATTTTTCTCAGAAAAACTCTGCCCAAATACCCTCTAAACTGTCCTACCTTACACCATGATTCCTTTAGTTTGTCAAAAAGCCATCTATGGAGTGACTTTGATCAAATCAAAAGGAAGAACCTGAAGGCGAGGTACAAATCCCACCACATCTTTCAAGTTCCATTATTCTTCCACATCCTTTTTCTTTGTTGTTTACATTATAAAATAATAACTCTACTATATTATATAAACTTTGAGGTTATAATAAATATGGTTCAACAAAATTCATTATTCTATCCATCCGTTGAATGACATGTCACCATACATGCAGACGTATGACTTACCGTCTCCACGTCGTGGTGTAATTGTTATTCAATACATTATTATTCAGATGGGTTTAATAATGATGTGTAATTGATGTAAATAATAAATATAACATGATAATTATTCTGTATATATTATATATCTCCAATTATATATTATTTTAATATCAAAAGAATGATATTGTCGCTCATGCGTATGTACAGATTAAAGTCTTCACAAACGCGATAAAAGTCATTCAACCTCATTTCCATCCAAGACTAATTTTCAATAGACAATTTAAAAAACTATTTAAAGTCATGATATCATTCTGTATATTAATAACATACATCCCCTCCATAACAAATATGACTCACATAACAAGTATATAATTGAAAATGAATAGGTTGACACTAGAAACAACAATAATACAACGATAATGTTAACAAAACAATATTAAAAGACCATATATGATATAATATCAATGTATATGATTCTTGTATAATTTAACAACAATTATTTCACCATTGTAAAAGAGGTTAACCTACCCTCAACCAATGAAAAGTAATGGTAAGGGTTAATTTCACAATCTCTTCATTATCCAAGGTTGTTAATATATAATTATCTAGTGGGACCTCTTTATCATCCACATAAAAGTTTCTTAAAAATGTATTTCAAAACATTTTTACGATTTTAAAGTCTATGTTTTATAGTAATTTATACACCTGTTTGAATTTTTATAAGATGTTTATAATGGAATCATTCACTCGTCTTCCAAACAAAGTCCTTTTTATCTGTTTCGATAAAATAAATGTAAGAATGTCTTTTTTTTACCTTATATGGTGGGTGCAGTTATTTTATGCCGTTATAAAATCGTTGAAGCTTCCCTTACAAACTTATAAGAATAATATCAATGTAAATGTTTATGTTATAATTATGTGAATTTTAAATGATTAAAAAAAGTGATATTTCTCTCAAATAGTTTTGACATCATCAATGTGAACATCCTTTGATGGGTTATATTATTATTTGAATATGATTTATTATGATACAAAACATCCATATTGTATTGATGGTTTTGTGATATGTTTGACTGTGGATGTGTTATTTTTATACCATTCATGGTTTATGGAGAAAGTATTGTCTATTTGTATCCTAGTTTTTATATGAATGTTTATGTTATGTATAAAACTGTTCATATAAGGAATGCATTGGTCTTAGTAAGTAACGGGTGGAGCCCGGTATAGCTCCTCGATGCATCAGTAGGTCTCATGAGACAAAAAATTGTCTTGGGACAAGGCCTTGACAAAATCTTATTTGCATTCGTGGCACAAGGCCTTCACTATGTGGTTATGATAGTCAGGAAATATGCATTCCATCATTATGAATGTGTTTATTGATGTTTCTTTTGTTTATTCCACTAGTAGAATAACCATGTGAATAAGTAATTGGAATTATTTCTTTTTATCTATTCCATGTTACACTGAAGTTCATGTTTTACAGGATTTTGTTTTAGATATACATTACCTAAAATGTATATGCTTATATATGAAAGTTTCCAAAATATTGTTATCTTTATTGGGCAACTGAGCTCATCCCTTTCTATATTTTATTTTTCCAATGATGTGAAGAAGTACTTTATAACTAACATGTATGGATTGTACGAGGGGATATGATTGTGGACTATGGAGACTATGTTGTTGTAGTTTTTCACCTTATGATTTAATGTAAGACTTACGAATGTATCTAGTGTTTCTATGCCTACTAAACTAATCTGTATTTTGAGACTAGATCATTTGTGATCATGCCAATGTTATTTAATAATGCACCAACTCTGGGTAACTGGGGTCAAAGAATTAGAGTTGGTATCAGTGGAAGATTAGTAAAAGCATTGGAAGCTACATTTAGATAAACCCCAATTAGAGCACAATGACCTAAGATGGACTTTGAGGATTAGTATAGAAGAACATCCTAGAATTTAGGTATTATAAGGATTTTGTAATTTTTCTGAGAAATACATCCTTGTCTCGATACGAGCAGGTAGAGGAACCTCTGGAACAGATGTACATAGGGGTAAAACCAGAAAAAACCGCTATGAGCTAGACTCGAACGAGAACTGGTACACAACAATGGGCCTTGCTGCAGTTTTAGATACGGCACTCCTCAGGGATATTCTTAAGATAATTATCATTCTTTTACAAACCATTATGAGGGGTTTATGAGTAAATAATTTCTCAAAGAATTTTTTTTATGATTATGGATTATATCCTTAAACTGTTCATTTTACCTTGGGTATTTTACAAGTTTGGAATTATTGATTACAATTCATAAATTGACCTAGTGTATGCCATTGTATAGAAATGGTGCCCAGTAGATGGAATGCGAACTCTAGTAATATGTAAGATCCAAAGAGTATGAAGGATCATAAATTCCACGGTATTAAAAAAATTAGATGAAAAATAGTATCTAATGTTTTCTCAACATATGAAAAATAGTATCATGTGTTAATAAGATAAGTAAAGAACTCTCTGAGTCCTATAGATTTGAAGGGATGCAAGAGAAGAAAAGGATGGGAGATAGAAAGATGGTTAAAGGGAAGAGGGAAATGAAGAATTTTCCCATATGTGTTAACTGTGGGAAGAAACACCCTGAAACATTCCGGAAGGGAATGACGGTTTGCTATAAGTTTGGGGAAAAAGGACACCAAGTACGTGACAACAAGGGTAAGAAAAATGTTTCAAATGTACAAAGATTCATCTTCAAGGAGTTGGTAAACTACGCAATCAAATGTTCAAATCATCCGTGTATGCCCCAAATGATGCTATTGGATAATAATAACGTAATGATACAACCACAGATGAGGAGGAATGATTAGAGTTCTTATGTTGTTATTAAACAATAATTTCACTTGACTGCTGTATCAACGTTTTACTAGATATAATAATAATGGTGTATATAACGATTGTATTACAGTAATATTTCATTAAGGACTTGATATTGTGTGCATCCAAGAAAGGTGACTCAATATCAGGTTAAAATTTTGGAAAATATACAGTTGAGAGAATGATAAACCATAATATGGTTCTGATACTGATGTTGTGATTTTGGAATAATACATGTTTGATTTGGATTAATTAAATTTGATATTCTTGACTACCATGAAACTAGTTAATGACTTGTATATTCTGTCATTATTGGCGTTTAAAATATTTTTGGATAGAAGGATTATATATAGTATTCTATAAGGAATAATGTAGAATCAATGTAATCAATATGGTTTTATATTAATTAAGGATGTGGAAGTGTTTTAAAAGAATACATGATGAAGGTGTTCACAAGTTATTATGTGGAAAAAAGGATATTCATTTTGTTTACCTACCTAATAAATTTTGGGTTTGTCAGTTTTGATATAAGTATTTTGGATAACTGTAGTTTGAGATTATTTTTTGATTTCCATAAAAAGGAAAACCCGGATGTTGGGCGGTAACTCGTCGCATCCGGCAAGGCCAGGTGACTTGAACCCGCAACCGATGGAAGACAAGGATGTATCACCTATCATTGACCCATTTGATGTCCTGTATTTGAATAATTTAGTTTTTTTAAAGGGTCTGGTAGATGAATTATAAATAAAATTAATTTGGAACCCTAAACGAATAGGATAAATACAATATATTTTTAATGTTCTATTATCTTTTAGAGTGAAATATGAGTTTGTGGTAGAAATTAGTTAAAATATGGAACTCTACTTGTCAAGTATATATTTTTTTCTTCTCTTGTTCTATGAATAAATAAATTCATAAACGTTAGGTAAGACATCTTCAAATTCAAAATGAATTATCCTAATACGTTATGTTTTGTTGAACCGATGATATTTTAAATCATCGTAGATTGATGGCTTTGAGGCCCTCAATTATATAATTTTATGTGACTGATGACCTCAATCACACCGTATAAATATTTAAATATTTCCTCCAATTATGTGTCTCTAATAGACACCAATTTTTTCTTAATCGAGATCATAATTTGGTGGTGACTTATTCATTCCCCTTTTCCTACTTTTAAGACTAAATTTTATTAACCAAATTTCCTATGTGGGTTCTCCCACAAAGGTATTTTATATTTCCAACCTTTTATTTTTGAAGAACAATTTCAAATTGCAAGGACGCAATTTATTGAAGGTGGGAATAATGTAACACCCTAATATTTCATATTATGTAATTTCTTTTATGTAATTTAATAACTCACACTACACGCAACCCTGAGTTCAAGCGCACCACGACTAAACAAACTAGCCGTTCAGAAGCGGTTATGAATAATATGAAATGAATTTTTAACATTATATAATCCTTATAATTTTAGAATACATTTTATGAGTTTCTTATACATGATGTAAGAACAAATTCAATTTTTTTCAGATAAAAGTAATATATTATAAAAAATGCACACTTACCGCATTTTAATGGTGAACCGTTTTTTAATCCAATATTTAAAACATGTGTATATTCAATTTGAAAAAATAAACTTATTCTTTATAATCGGTACATAAGAATTTAGTTTCAGTAAATGTTTAGTATTTTTCTAAGAAATTTAATATTTGGGTGAATTGTGAAAAATAATATATTTTAACTAAAAACAACATTTTTAATTAAAATAATTTATAGTGTTAAATTATACATTTTAATGGATTGGAAGTAAAAATAAATAATATTTTTACCATTTAATCTAATGCTGGTAATTTTAGTAATTTCACTTTGAGATTGGACATAGATAAGTGTCAATCTTTTGATAGTTATTGTTACATAAAATACACCTTTTGGTTTTGACAAAGGGAATTAATTGTAAATTAATAAATGAATCATATATGTTTTGAATTTTGTAAAATAGACTACATTTTCTAATTTGGAATAACAAAATTAGATTAGGGTGATTTTTTGGTATTTTTCTAAAAACATTCAATTTTTGATGAATAGTGAAAAACACTGAGTTATAGTTTAAAAACGAATTTTTATTTAAATAAATTTTTATTTTATTTAAATTTTTATTAGTTAAAAAAGGATATATAACACCTGTATAAGTTCAATTTAATTCATTGGAGTCATTATATAATAAATTTAGATATAAGAAAATTTTATTGAACTTTTCACGGTCTTATACCCATCTCCTTGGAGAATTTGAAAATTTACATAAAACCAAATTTTACCATTTTTTTGAGTGGAATATCAAAAATCCGAGAGACATGGTTAATATCAATGAGTAAAATTTGGTTCAATAAGATAAAAATAATTTTTGGCGAATAGTAACTTTTTATTTTTATTAACACGGTTAAAAGTAAATAGGTAATTAAAGGTAAAACTGATATTATTATTACCCTAAAACATCTCTTAATTCTATTGGTTAGGTGTAATTTGACCATAAAAAACCTTAGTAATAACATATGAACCTCTTTGGTCCACTTGGATTAGAGTAGTACATTTATTATTATTAAATTCAAAGAAGAGTTAAAAGAGTTAAAATCAATGTTTAATAACTAAAACATTTTTCATATATGGATAAACAATAAATATTTTCGATTATAAATATTAATTATAGAGATAAAAAGATTTCCTACATAATTTTATTTTATTTATTTATTTTATAGATTAAATAATTTAATTTATTTACAACACAATGATGATGCAGCAATTACCTTATTAATGAAATATTAAAATAATTGATATTTTAAAAACCCAAATAAATGTAATTTGAGGCTTTTTATGAATTAAAATAATTTTATATGTTCATATGACATATTATGGTTGGTTATATTAATTTTTTTGATGTAATAATGATGTTATGAATTTAGAAAAAACAAAATACCAAGTAGTGTCAAAATTGACATGTAAGTGTTTTTTTTAATATATAATATTATTAATTGATATTCTATTCCTAAAAATTTAAGGATCTGCCAAATGACTTATATAATGATATTTATATCATTAATGAACCATTTGGGATTCTCTTGGAAGTATATAGTATGTTTATTAACCATATATTATAAAAATAAAAAGAGACATGGTAAATGTCAATCTATTTAACAAAGAGTTAAATCTAAAAGATAATGTTAATATAGTGAATAAAACCTGTATAAAACCTATTGGTTGGGTGTTTTTTGACCCATACACACCTTATACATTAAATAATATATTTTTTAGCAATTAGAAACCGAAAATGATTTTATTATAAAATAATATTTCTAGCTTTTCCTAAGTGCACCTCACCCCTTTTATAAAAGGGAACTCCACCTTCTATCTAATTAACATCATCAATGCCATTTGGCTTGGAAAACCTATACCCCAATACCCTATAATCTGTCCTCCCTTCATCATAGAGGCCTTACTTTGGTTATAAATCCAATCTAATGAGTCATTTTGATCAAATAAAAATAAAGAACCCGAATAAGAGGTAAAAATCTCACCACCTCTTTCAAGTTCCATTCTTCATCCACTTCCTTTTTCATTGTTTTTTCCATTATAGAATAAAAAATCCAGTAAATTCTATATACTATAATGTTATTATAAATATGGTACAAAAAAATTCATTATTCTATCCATCCTTTTAATGACATGTCACCATATGTGCGTACATTGGGCTTACCGTCTCCACGTCGTGGTGTTATTGTTGTTCAATACATTATAATTTTGATGGGTATAATAATTATGTGTAATTGATGTAAATAATAAATATAACATGATAATAATTCTGAATATATGATATACCATCGAATTATATATTATTTTAATATCAAATGAATGATATTGGTGATCGTGCGTTCGTACGGATAGTCGTCTTCATTAATGCAATAAGATTCATTCCCAATCGTATCCATTCAAGACTAACATTAATTTGACGATTAAAAATAATGTTTAAAGACTTGATATCATTTGGGATATGAATAAGATAACTTACAATAATAAGAAATATGACTCAAATAACATAGATTATAAAGGAACATGAATTCATTAACACCCAAAACAGTGATTATAAATAGATATTACTAATAACGAAATGATAAAAGATCATATATGATATCATATTAATGTATACGATTCTTGTATAATTTGATAACAATTATTTAACCAATATATAAGAGGTTAACCTACCCTCTACAAAGGAAATGAACATGTAAAGGGTTAATTTTAAAATCTCTTCATTATCTGAGGTTGTTTATATGTATTTATCTATTGGGACATCTTTATCGTCCACATCCATGTTTCTTAAAAATGTATTTCAAAACATTCTTACTATTTTATAGGCTTTAGGTTAAATTCATTTATACCCTTGATTGACTTTGTATAAGATATTTATAAAGGAATCTTTCTGTCATTTTCCTAACAAGGACCTTTTAAACCTTTTGGACAAAATTAAGGTAAGAATGTCTTTTTTTAAACTTATATGGTGGATACAGCTATTTTCTACCATTATATTATCATCTAAGATTACCTTACAAGCTTAAAAGAATATCTTCAAAGTAAATTTTTTCTTTTATAATTTTGTGACTTTTAAATGATTTCAAAAAAAGAGATATTTTTCTAAAATAGTTTTGATTTCATCTATGTCAACTTCCTTTAATGGATTATAAGCTTATTTGAAGATGATTTATTATGATACTATAAATATATATTGTATTGAATGTTGTGTGATATGTTTTACTGTGTATGTGTTATTTTTATACCATTCATGGTTTATGGAGAAATTATGGTCATTTCGTATGCTAGTTTTAATATGAATGATTATGTTATGTTTAAACCACTTCATATGAGAAATGCAGTGGACTTACTAAGTGATGGGTGGAGCCATCTATAGCTCTTCTATGTATATGTAGGTCTCATGAGACAAAATAGTGTCTTGTAACAAGGCCTTGAAAAAATCTTATTTGTAGTCTTGGCACAAGGCATTGAATATGTGGTTATGATATACTATAATTATTCATTCCATCATTATGAAAGTGGTTATCGATATTGCATGTGATTATTCGACTAGTAGAATATCCATACAAATAAGTAAATGGAATTATTTCATTTTATTTTTTCCATTTTATTCTGAATTATGAGTTTAAAAGGGTTTTTTAGTAATACATTGCCTGAAATGTTTATACATATTTATAAAGGATTCTGATATATTGTTATCTATACTTAGCATCTGATCTGTCCCCTTTCTATGTTTTATTTCTCCCAAGATTTGAAGAACTATTTTATGACTGACCTGGAGGGATTGTCTGAGTGGATATGAGTGTGGACTATGGGGACTATGTTGTTGTAGTTTTTCACTTTATGATGTAATGTAAGACATATGAATGTATATAGTGATTCCAGATCTACTAAACTAATCAGTCTTTTGAGACTTCATCATTTGTGATCCTTCCAATATTATGAAATAATGCACCGACTCTGGGTAACTGGGGTTGGGATGTTACAAACTAAGCCTAGGGTAAAAAATTACTTTTTGATTTTGTGGAATAAAATGGAGTTGTATCTTACAATGTAGAAATTACACAAAGTCTATCATACGTTTCAGATTTTTTCCACGTATCACCATTAAAGAAATACATACCATGCCCAATGAATGAACTCACATATAGAGAAATAGATACAGAAACAATCTATCTTGTTTTGAAGATATTATCAAGATTATTGATACCAAATAACAAATGTAAAGGAATCGTATAACTCAATAAGTAAAGGTTATTTAGTGAAACCAAAAAAATAGAAGAGGTGACACGAGAAGCTAAAAAAACAAATGATGAAGAACCACACGAATCATTTTTTGATGTGATAATCTAGAAACATTAAGGGAAAATTACTTGAATAATGTAATAATGTAACACCCCAATCTTCCCTAGTATGCTAGATTTTAAATAATTCAGTGGCTTGTGTTGCACAAAATTTCGTGTTTGAGCGCACCATGACCTATCAAAATGTCCATTTAAAAAGTGGTGATGAATATTGTTAACCAATAATGAAATTTTAAAACTTAATTTTAGAAAATATGTATAAATTTTGAATTCCTAATATTAAAATTATATTATGGTGATTTCTTGGTATTTTTATGAAAATTATCATTTTTTAATAGTGAAAAATAATGCATTATTGTAAAAAACTAACTTATTCATTTAAATATTTATTTTATATTAAATATATTTTAATGTAAAAATATTTAAATAATATATATATAAACCCAATTTAGGTCATTAAAATCAATTTTATAATATAATTATATTGAAAAATAAAGTGAATTGTGGAATGTCTCCTTTAACTTCCTTCTAGCCACATTCACAGGATTAACATTAAATTTTTTTTTACCACTTATGATAATTGAAATTATAAAAATGGAACTAAATAATTGTAATAAATCATTAAAAATTGTTCTAATGGGGTGAAAATAATTTCTGGCCAGTATTTAATTTTTTATTTTATTTACCATAGTAAAAAGTAAATATGTTAATTAAAGATTAATATAATATTCAAATATTTTAAAATTAGCATAACACATGTCCAAATTTTATTGGATATGAGTGATTCTATAAAAATCAAAATTATATTCATTACATAATCATGTTTAATCAACGTGTGTCAAATTAGGACAGTTGTTATATTTTATTCAATGAAGAGTTTAAAATGTCAAATTAAAATTTTAATAACTATATCTTTTAAAATATGTGGTTATATAAGTGAAATATTCATCGATAAATACTTTTTAAGAAGTTAAAATATTTATCTACATATTGGTAAGATATTTATAATTTTTTTAAGTAAATAATTATATTAACTCATGACATTATGATGACGTAGTAATTTATTTATTAATGGATGAATCAGTTATGTGATTTTAATGGAATTAAAATAAACATAATTTGAAATATCTTATTCCAACCCTGATTTTTTTGATTAAATTTACATTTCAGGGTTATTTTATGGTAGTTTTTTTTAAATAATAATTTTTAAACGACAATAATAAAATCATGTATTAAATAGTGTAAAAATTTACATAAACGATATTTTACAGTAAATAATATTTCATCAAATGATATAAAAATCATTAAATTCTTGGGTTTCGCCAAATAAATTTTATAATATTAAATATTTCATAAATGATCCAAGTATTTTCTATTGTCATTTTAGAGTAATTATATTTACCATACTGTATAAAATGTCATGTAGACAATGTAATAGATAAACTGTTTAATTAATGGTTAAATAAAAAAGATAAGGTTACATTTGTGTCCTTAAATTGTCTAAAAATCATCAGATTAGTGGATATAGTACCATAATAATAATTTCCCCCAAATAAAACAATTTGGATCAATATTAAATCTAAAATAAATTTATACTGAATTAATAGTTTTGGAGTTTCCAAAAGATCCCTCCCCTATCTTATTAAAGGGGACCTCAACATATGTTTTATTTAATTCTCCAATTCCCTTTGGCCAAATCAAAACTAGACCAATTCACCTCCCAACTTCCCCTAATTCATTATACTGGAATTTTGTTGGGCATAAATCCCTCTAACAGATTAATTTTATTTAAATCAAAACGATATATCCAAAGAAGAGATAATTTTTTTATCAATTCATTCAATGTTTTTTTCTTCACCTACATCGACATCAAATATTTCTTCCTTTATATAGTAATAAATATATTATAATATATAATATGATATTTTATAATTATTACGATACAAACTTATTCCACCTTTTATCCATCATACAAATAACAATATCAAAATTCATGTGTATCTAAGACTTAGTGTCTCCACAAAGTGGTGTAATTTTTAATTTGACACTATTTTTTTAGGTGTATATTGATGAGTATAGTGGAAATAAATAATTAAATTTGCATTATAATTATTTTTATAATTAATATACCGTCCAATTCAGTACTATTTAACCATGATGGGAATGATACATTTACTCATGTGTATATATGGCCTAATATCTCCACAACGTGATGGGATAAATTCACCACTCTAATAATTATAGAATGATTATCACATTCTTATGAGGAATAATAATAATATTAATGAACATAATATCATTATAGAGAAGAATAAAATATATCTTATTCATAAGAAACATGACATACATGAGAAAACATGCATTGTAAAATGAAGTAGTTATAATAAAAAACAATGGTAATACTGAAATTTTATTAACAAAATGATACATACAGATCACAAATGATATCATAAATAGGGATATGGTACTAGTATAATTTAATAATATTATTTAACAACTATAGAAGAGGTTAATAGACCCTATACTAAATGAATGTACAAGGTATGTTTTAATATCACAATGTCATTATTGTGTGAGATTGTTTATATGTAAGTATCGACTGGAACTCATTTAGAATATATGTAAATTTTTCTTAAAATTTTCTTTCTAAATAATATTGAATTTTTTTTAAATTCATTTGTACTCATATTTTACTTTTAATAAAAATATTTGAATGGAATATTTTTATTGAGGTTCATTATAACTTTTTAGACAAGTTAAGGATACGATGATTATTAACTTACATGGATTGTATGTCTACTTCTAATATCATGAATCCTTAACATTTGGATGATTCCATTACAATATTACATTATTATCTCCTATTATAATATTTTTTTAATTTCTTTTGGCACTTTAATGAACAAATTTCAAAAAAAAATGGCAATTTCTCTTAAGGTTTTTTAATGATTTTGTGAAAATGTTATTCTATTATGTATAAATCTAATTTGGATCTTTTTTTAAATTGAGGATAATTTCATATGATAGAAAATATCATATTTCATTGATGATTTTATGAAATATATGTGTGTGGATATTCTATTTTTATCACATTCATGGTTTATGGCTAATGTAATACCAATTTGTAAGAGAGATTTAATACAAATGATTATGTGGGATATTTTTCACCCATTTCATATTACGAATTAATATGAATTAAAAAGTGATTGGAGGGGCATACTATAGTCCATAGATTCATCACTAGGTCACATGAGACAAACTAGTTTGAGTTTTACCCATTTATGTATGGTCTTGGCATAAGGACTTGATGTTATGGTTATGATGTTCGAAAAAAAAATTCCAACATTAAGAGATTATTTATTTATAACACATGTCATTATTTTACTACTATAATATCCATGTTAATGTTTAAATTGATTTTTTTGGTTTATTCGTCACATATTATATGGAAGATATTGTTAAAATTTATTTTGTTTTATGTTTTGTACATTTCCTTAAATGTTTATACTTATTTCTGAAAGGATTGTGCTATATTTTTCTACCCGTACTAATCATTTGATATCCGCACTTTTTTATGTTTAATTTTCCCAGGATACCATAATTTGTATTAAAATTGATATGAAGGTTAATATATGGGAATAATAGCATTCTCAATCTGTTATCATTCATATATTTGTTGTTTTGAATTTAATTGTAATGGTCATTGTGTGTAATCAATTATTAATGACTGGTAAACTAATAGGTCCTTTGGGATTTGATTATTTGTTATCAAGACAATGTATTAAAATAATGCCCTAGATTTTGTATTTTGGTGTTGGTGAAATATACTACCCATAGAAAAATATTCAAGAACCACCTTAGCTCCTTTAACATATGAAAAAAATCATCAACATCAGTTCAAAGAAATATTTTCTTAACTATTACATGGTTTAACTTCCGATAGTACCCACAGAACTAATGTGAACAATATTCTATCATGTAAAAATGATCATGGGATATCCAATTAAAAATACTAGTTAGAATGAATCCTTTTCCCAATTTTTCATCTAAATAAATTTTGATGTCTTTCTACTATTCCAGTTCCATACGATAAGATGAAACCGATATTGGATGTGTACCTAGAATCATGTCAGTCATACACTATTCCTCTCCACTGAGGAAGACCATAAAAGTCATTTGGGAAAACATCAAGAATGTATCTAATTGAAATGGGAAGGTAAAAAACAGGATAAATGTCATCGGTCTCAAACACAACATATAAAAAAACCCTTGATCTCTATACAGGAAGGCCCATTACATCATGATCTCAGTTCCAACTCCCCTTGAAACACATGAGAGCTCCAATTATATGCATGAATTGAAACTTTATGATGATAAAAATCATCTTGGGATTGATGAGAAAAAAGAAAATCTATACTGCTGAAGATGATAAAAAATTCAGATCAACAGTGATAAAATCTCAGACCAACTCGGTATTAGAAACACATATTGAGAAACAAGGACCCCAAACCCATACTCTAATTTATTTCTAGTAGAAGTCACTATCTACATTATAAAAGATATAAGTTCCATTTTATATCTAAGAATATAAACAAAACATGATGACCTAAATGATATGGGCACCAATATCTAATAAACCAACATAAAATAAAGATGGAATAAGGATATTACATCTCCCTGTTGATGACCATGCATTAACCTCCGATAGGAAATCATATACTATGTGAATGTGATTCCCTCATGAGTCTTGTCGACGGATCCCAACAGTCATTGATGCTTCTGACTACACATTATTATCATTTGGTGTGAGGATCCCAGAACATGATGAGGTTTAATCCTAGCATGACACGGGTGTTGTATATTACCAACATATCCACAGTTGTTACACGTATTCGTGGGAAATATGAAAACAATTCCTTTTGTGTTTGACCCTGCCACACTAATCTCAAGTCTAGAGCACACATCTAGATATATCAGATGTTTTGGAGGAGTCTCATTACCGGTACCCACCACAACTACTTCTAGGATAATCGTACTACATAATCTTCTTCTCATACACTCCACTAAAGCATCCAATGGATATTAGTGAAGAGTGGGGAAAACAACATCAACATCCATATCTATATCGTTCATCATTTCTCTATCTACCATCTCTAAAAGAGTACATATTTTAAACATAAATACCATTGATCCGATAAGTGGTCGCAAACCATATAGGTTCTTTGGAGCCTTTAGTATGTAATTATTACGTTGTATAGAAAGAAATGTACATGATCAGCAAATTGGTTGGTGTATGCCAACATTTTTCAATATAACTAATGAAAAGTTATGAAATCCAAATACATTTATAATACCTATAACTCTAGAAAAAATATATAATAACTTGTTTTTCAAACACTTCAAATATATGTCCACGTGTTGGTCTTCCTATAACATGGAATCCCACCAACGCTTCCCATAACCCTTGAGCCTAAACACTGAACACTTTACCATGATATTGACAGGGGTATTCTAGAATTTGATAATTTTATTTATCCTATAACACCAGACTTATGCATCTTGAGGTTCAAAAGATGGTTGATTCTCTCACATAAATTCCATCATCTGATTTCTCTCTCATCTAGATCTTTGATGTACCTCATCAATAAATTTTTGAAGTAATGGGAGATCAGGACAAAAAATCAATAACATCCCATATGATACTATTAATGGGATTATTATCTATATTTTAAATTACTTGTGGAGCCTCAGCTAAACCTTCATGAGGAACTCAGGGAATACATCTTATAGGCATACTTCTACAAAATGATAAATAAGGAACAATCAGACCACCGAGTAAATATAATACTAAACTAGAATACCCATATGAATAAACTGGGATTTAAAATAAAACCCAACACCAGATACACATATCCCATCATACCATGGTAACATGAGTCTCATCATGAATAGGGCTATTCAAACACCTATCACAACAAATCTACCATGTCCTGAAAATTGTCCCTCTAGTTTAAAAGATGACCCAATTTATGTGAACATGAGGATAAACCTCCTATGATAACAAATTTTAATAAAATGATATGGATTTTCCTCAATGTTGCAGCCTAACCTGATCCAACACATACATGAAGGGAATTCCCGATCCCCATTGGACGGTGTTAAGAACCAATGCATCGAACAACAATCCTATTGGAATGATTTCTCCCAACCCGAAAAAAAAATGGAATAATGATACACATATCAAAAAGATAGATCAGAAATCAATCATTTATATTCCATAACTATAATAATGACATAAATAACAATAAACTATAAAAATAACCAATAATCCTAGATAAAATCCCAAATGAAATGGACCAAATCCAAAAAAATACTTCATGTGATTGAGGGGATGGACTCTCAACATTTCACCACACATACCCAACTCATCAAACATAAAATCTCAGTTCCTCACTGTGGAACTTTTCCTTTCCCTACATTGGAAGACATAAAATGGTATACATACCATCAAATATGTTCATTGAGTGTGAATTAATAGGATCAATATGATCTCATCGTAGTGATCCATATCAATTATTTATAAAAAAATTCATAGAATATTATTTTAAATAAAACATTGAAAGAATGTCCTAAGGAAGTTTTATTGAAAACCTAGTAAGCATTTCCCATTTATCATAGGTGTATAACATAATAAGGTATATAAATTTAATTCAAAATTTTTTCATATCATCATTCAAAAGAATCAACATGCATATCTAGGATAAAATAAGACAATTATAGAAATAAATAAAATAGTTGTCGAAACACTTGAATCACAATACCACGAAATAAAGTAGGTCAGGCAGTAGAATACACGTATATAAATTATATGAGTAGTGTAGTGTCATACCTAATGACAATGATATAAACTCTCGGACTAGGGTGAAACACAATCAAAAGTGAACCCCAAACATTATATACATACCTAGAGCTTATAATATACATTCTAAGTCAAGAGGAACACCCTAGAAATTAAAAACCCATAATTTAAGATGAACTCAAGATAATCCTTCCACATATACCCAAGCTAACCCATGTTGTCATTTTCAAAATCATCTCAATGTTTCAAATATTATTTATAGACCATTTATAGATGGATTTAAATTATTTAAAAAAACCCTGTCTTCTTTTCCATATATGAATAGTCAGGAAAAAACCATTTTTATTTTAAATAATCATTTCAACACACATAAAATAATCATGATAATTTTTTCAATAATCTATTTTATAAATAAATAAAAATAATATTCATCAATAAAATCTTGATACAGAACCACCTATCTCGAATATCAGGCTGTACATGCCCACAATGGGATCTACCAACAAAAAAACCCAAATATGGCAATGATGTCCCTAGAATCAAATACACATCACAAGAATGATCAAATTTGGAAAATGAAGTGGTCGACAGAATGGTGGAAACCGACCTAAATCAAAAACAAATGGTCACTGCACCATGAATAATAATGGAATGGATTCTAGAGAAAGGTCACATAATAGATATAGAAAAATATGAAATAAAAAACCCACATATACCAACATTTCTATATAAAACATCAAAATGGTGTTACAATGAACAAAGGAAATGAGGAAAAAGAAAGATCATGTAACTAATGTGAGACATCTCAATCGAAATAATGATTGAAAACCGATCAGATCATTCTATAATGAGAGGATTTTCCAAAAATAATCAATGAATTTTCCTAGGTCAAGTGAAAGAGAGTATGTGGAAGAAATGGAAACAAGAAATCCTCATGTTGGTTCTAAAAACTATGAATGGGATGTATAGTGGCATGTAACCTAGTTACATGATGTGTTACCTTCAAATTCACATATATGATCAAAATGAAATCACCTCAGATTAATAATGCATTATTTAAAACATTCATGATGTTTATCATCTATTCAGATGTTGTAAATTTTCACAGTTTCAAGCCTTTCACGATTGCACCATACAAAACATACACAACATGTAACCTAGTTACACAGTTTGAAATCCTCTTACAACGTGCATAAAATGACAGTTAAATCTATGATTCCAATAAATTTATAACTTCAACATTTAAGGTATCCTCTCAAAACCTATTTGGCCTTATAAATAAAATAATAAAATGAAATGTATGATGTGACTAAATATATATGTACTATATCCAAAATGGAATTTTACAATAACATAAAAAATTATATCAGTATGCACTACATCATTGAAGTGAAGGAAAAAAATATATCAAAATAACTCTTTATTTAAAATCCCTAAAAATGAATTTATCATTATTTTGATTACGAATCTACGAATCCTTCGTAATATTGTAATCCTCATTTCCATCATCCCACCAGAAGAAAATAACCAATGGAATATAACAGTCACATGAAAACTTACAAAAACATCTATAAATCCAAACATTCTATTCCATCATGGTAGAATCACCATTGTCATATATTTATTCCCAATAAATTATATGAATATAGTAAGTTATATTTCAATGACTTGTTGACATAGAGAATATTCATGAATCTAAAATGATAGTGGTATTCCTAATAAATATGAAATATATATGACAAGTGTCAACACCTCAAAATCACTAAAAAATCAGGCATTAGGGATACACCCATGTAAATAAATTCACTACCCATAATGAGAAGATACCATAATGAATATAGAATATCTAATATAGAACTACATTGGACTCCTCCTATGTTTATTATCATACTTATGATGATATCTTTTTCCCTTCATTATCACATGGATCACCCACACATTCTCTATAAAGATTTTCCTCAATTCCAGTTAATAATTATCTAGTTCATAAACCATAGTAAAACATAATAGTGACCCTTATTATTATAAAAACGATACTTAAAATTGATTAATATAAATAATTTTATTATAAACAATATTGATGAAAAATATTATAAAAGGTTCGTGCCACGCCCATGAACCTCCATAATCCAGAATGAAAGTTCAGTAAATATCTTCCAGAGTCCATATTACATATATTGTATGTTCATAATTATGTGTATAAAGGGTGTTGTATATTTATAATTGAGGTCCAAATAATGATTGAGTCCTCCACATTCCATTTTTGTTTATCAGGGATAATGATTACTGAGGATAATCATTAGATACCCACAATTCCACAACTCATCAACCAGGTACCACCATGAGAAAACATCCACTAAGTTCAACCCCTTGAACATAAATATGTGATCTAACATCATCATTATTTCCCTAATAACACACATTAGATCATTTCATCCTTAATCAGGAGGCAACAATGTGATAAATTTCCATTGAAATATCCTTCCATTTTAATGGTGTTCATCTTTCACCCACTAGAAATCCACAACCATGTGACAAACTCTAAAATAGATATATTCATTGAAAAAACATGAAATAATGATTACTTGAATTATATATGATATCCAAAATATGTATTATTTCTTATTTTTAACTACATAAATCATAAAGAACCAATCCATGAATCATTAATGTTAAAAATACTCTCCCTTGAAACAAAACCATATGCGGACCCACCTCATACAATCCCTGTAAAGAATTACAATCTACATGTCAATATTTTTTCCAATTCATTATAATTGAACATAAATGAATCATTTACATTATACATAAGTGATAACGTCGCATTCATATGAAAAATAATCCATTTATAAACAAATGATCTCATGTTAACATATATCATGTAAATCTACAAAATCCCCCACCCAAACAAGAAGAAACACATGCATGACATTACCACCTGACCTATTAATCAAATAATTATCCACAATGTTCCATTTTATCATTATATTATAAATGTATATGTGGTATTTGTATATAATTTCTGCCGACCATTTCATAACAAATTCAATTTGTGTTGGGGTAATTAATTTTATATCCTCTTTTTTTCTATGAAGATCATGAAGAGGACACCAATATGGAATTTTATCCATGAAAACATTAAACCAAAACTCCAAGATGTAATTGTTCATTGGTGATTTAGATACATTAATTATATAGTAAATATTATTATCAGTATGAGATATATGCTCCCTATAATACTTGAAAATTACCAAATCCAAGTGGTAATGAATCACAAAAAACCTGAAATTCATTTACAACTATTCATTGTTTATGACCCCATGAACTTGAAAGCATCTCTCTAAAAAACTAAAAATCGTATAGGAATTGTCCAATACAAAAAGATATAATTATAATTTCTATTCATTTTTTTCTTATGATTCATATTCCCAAAAAATATGGCAATAAATCTCTTATCATAACGAGAATGAACAAGGAATCTACGAACATAAACTACATTCCTGGGGGATACCCAAGGAAAACATATGATGATCCTAAAATTATTTCATCCTAATCCATTTAAATATATTACATGTGTAAGTAATTAGGCCACATGATCCATTAAGTAATACTTAGATATCATTTAAATAATTTAGTGATATAGTGGAACTCCAATGATATTATGTAGACTCATTCGGTAAACATATTATGAATATGAGAACATAATGATTTCAGCAAATGATATAAAAATGTAATAACAATGAAACTCATGGAAAATCAAATTAATAAATCCCATGAACATTTAGATTGTTTTTATAACATTGAATAACATTACTATGAACTTGTAATTATAATAACGATATCAGAATAATTTCACTAAGATATCATTATCATTCATAAATATCTAATGACACCCAAACAAAAATTAGATATTCAGGGAAGATGTTTAATACAGTGAACTGATCAAATAAATCACTAATATATTTGAGAGGAAATAAATATATCACTAAAAAAGAATAAAATACAAATAATAAGTAAAAAACAAAGTCTTACATGCCAATTATTTAAAAAAAATCACAACACTATGATAAAAATGTTCGAATGAATCAACACTATAAGAGTTGATGAACCGCAATTATCACTTCCCATTACACAGAAGAGGCCACCCTATATGGATTCATTAATATTATATTGATAATGAGTTCCTACTATATTATTGAAACAATCTGTCATTTCAACCGGAATAATTTTACTAGGCAATTTTAATTTTTTTCAATCACTAGACAATCCGTTTTTAAAACCAAGGATCACAATCAAATTACAACTGTTGGAACCTAACAATGTGATGATTTTGGACTTGTTTGAATGCTTAAAAAGGTTTTTTGAATGTCTTGAGGAGTTTCAAGTACATCAGACCCAGAAAATAATGTCAGGAGGGATCTGTAGAGGCCACACAGTATTTCTAAAACCATGTGTCCTATAACAAAAAACTGTGAAGCCTTATGTTGGTGGACAGAGGTTTTGCACATGGGATGTGTATGTTTTTCCAAATTTATATACTTGAACACTTGTTTACCCGATTTTAGATTTACCTAAAAAAATTCACTGCATAGTGGGCACATAGTTTCCAAACACTGTGTCTAGCCCGTGCAGGGTGAACCAGGTGTCCAGTGGAGGTAGAATGGTTCACACACAGTTTACCAAACCATGTGTCCCAAAACAGTTATGATAACCTATTTTAATATTAAATTAAACAAAAAAAAATACATAATTTATCTCATTCATATCCCTACACTCATGTGACATCCTCTCCCCTTCCTCTCCAGCCACGAGACACCCTCCCCCTCATGACTCCTCCTAATTTCGTGATAATATTCAATAGATTTCAATTGTTTTATCTATTATTCATTGAGGAAAGACCATGAAATTCCTCTCATTCCCTTTTTGGTAGATTTTTTATCACCCTAACTCCCTCTAGATTTTCTAGAGCCCTCATGTTTGGTGTTCACTTATTTTGTTTTTTTAATCGATGTTAGGTTATGAGAAGGGTCACTCATGACCTATTTTTACATATTTTGGAAAATACAACTCAAGGCGAGGCAATTGGTATCATTATGGACAAATGTCATCAATTTTGGGTTTTATTATTTATACTCTATTTCTATTAAATAAATTATTTAGGGTATTTGCGTGTTTTTTGAGTCGCTATTAATTATTGGATAGCGTTTGGGAACTCATTGATGGCTTTCATTCAAGTAAATTGGTACATGTACACACACACACACACACACAGACACATATATTTTTTGTACATATTCTCTCATGAAGAGTGTTATATGTAAAATTGATTAGGTGTCATAGATATATATAGTAATGTATGGTCTTTCAAGTGTGGAGTAGCTCCAGGTTGAAATCATAATCTGTGAAGTGTTTAGATTTCCTTGGTCTACATCCTTTGGTAGGATCCCTTTATATTCCCATAAAATTATAGAATTCATTTATTTACTTCATTAAAAGTTTATTTTCTTATAATAAATTAATATTTATTTCAATAATATATGATTGAATTATGTTTAACATATTTTTCAAGGAACAATGTCACACTTTATAATCACAACCCCTCCAATAAAGGTGTACAATATTTTAACATAAAAATTAATGATTAGTGTTTTTAAATCATGATTTGGATTAATTATATGGATAATTATCTCTTTAATTTTAAACATGGTTAGTTAAATTTCATATTAATGAATTTTACATGTTTAATAGGATGAATGGATTTCCCTATAAATCGGAATTGACCGTGTTTGATGTTTCCCTTTTCTACAATGTCAAATTCTATGTTCTTATTGATCCTTGTTAATGGATTTTACATTTCATAATGGTATTGATACAGATGACTAAAATTAAATAGATTTCAAATAATGGATTCTAGTTTTAAACTGTTGAATTGAAGGGCACATATATATAATGGCAAAAGAATTACATTTTTTATTCAATTCAAATTATAATATAAATTTTAATGGATTAAGTGTAATTGAACTTAGAAACTGAAATGAGAAATATGAATTTCCATAAGAAATATATTATAAAAGTAAATGATTCTTTTAATGGGATAAATGAATTCAATGCATGAGATGTATTTCTACATGGAATGAATTATGAATCTGATTACACCATTACAAGGGTTTGATAAACAAAATTCCTAAGGGGACATTGCCACATGAACTGAATTGTAAATTTGGTCGATCCTTGGACAATAGATTCACTTAAATGCATATGATATTTCTATTTATCAATTCATGTGAACATCACAATATATATCTAAATTGAATGGAATAATGTGATAAATTTGTGGTTAATTCCTAATGAATTATATGTTAAGAATGATTTCTCTATATAGGATTGTGAATTATAAGGACCATGAGATCCCTTAGAAAGATATAATAAGTGAGATTCCTAGATAGATCCAGGGGATTGATCTAAAGAGCACCCCTGGTGATGTTTATTTGGTATATGTTTTAGTGTTAAAAGAATTTGAAGCAAATGTACCCTAAAAGCCCTTTGGGGGGCAACAATGTGAGCTTTATATGTGGAGAAATGTGACCATGAGACCCTCTGTGAGGGGAGATTATATGAGCTTCCTAACTGGGGACAAGAGATTGATCATGAGAGCCACCTATTGATGGATGTCTTTGAGTAAAATTCAGATCCTACCTGTAGATGGAGCCATGGGATTGACTGTGAGAGCTCCCCTGGTGATGGAAGTCTTTTGGTTACATCCCAATCCTTAAAACTCACGTGTCATAAGGGACCGTGAGCACTCATGGAGTTATAATGGAAGTCATAAAATGAGATATTACCCTATTATTGTATGTCTGAGAGTTCTGTCATGATCAATCCCCATAAATATTTATAATATATATAATATAAATTGACATTATCATACTCTTACTCTAACTATGAACCAAATCAGTTATAGCCTTGTGGTGTCCCTTATGAACCTAAATGGTTGTTTCTTTTTTTTTATAGAGTTTCATTTATTACTACCTTTGTACTATCGTATTGATTAATTTGTTTTGACCTACTATTATAAGCCAAGACATCGTAGGTGCCAACCAACTAAAATTTATATCTCAATCCATGGAAAGGACACCATTGCACTAGGGTACGAAAGTATACTTTATTGTTTATGAAACTATGGAACATGGTTTATTTATTATTAAATTTCTATTTTACTCAAGTATTAATGAACACAACACTGAGATGAAGCTAATGATGCTCGGGGAGGTATCCATTAGGCTTTTTGTATTTTTTATTACTTTAGTACTGAACTATTTTGTATTGTAAATCATGATGTTTGTTTTCTATTAAAGATTATGTGTGAGAATATTTCATGAACTATTTTTATAAACCTTAATTTTATAATTTTATTAAATTTATAAAAAATTCATTGATTTTTATATTTATTTTATTTGAAAAATACATTATTATCATATTTTTATTCCGATTTTACCACTATTATACATTGATATAAGGGTATTGTCTCCCCACTATCACCTCCTGAGACCATCGCTTTTAGTTAGCATCCTATATAATATGGGGAGACATGCTTGGGTCCTTGTGACAGACCAGTCTAGCTACTATAAATGTGGATATTTGGGTAATGAAGATACAATCCTAATTACAATATCTCATTTTAGATAGTGTCACAACCTACACTGAAATGTCATTATTTTATAATTAAATGGTCTCTGCAACCATCATCGACATATATGAAATTGAACATATTGTCATCTCGACCATAATGAAGGATAATGGCTCAATATGTTCCCAACCCATCTGAGGATCTCACATTAATATAGACACAACCTTCTCTCATAGAATAATAGAATATAATTCTACTTTTGGAGAAATCTAAAATTGTGTATATGAAATACAGAATATCCATGATGATTATGATGTCATGTAGATATATCCATGACTATATGTCACGAACCCCTCCCCACAAAGTGTACCCCTTCTGCGTCAGCAATGTGAGAAGGGAGATAATGACCCTCGAGTCCCGCCTCCAGTAGGCCCTGGGTTGGAAACTAGCACCTAGGGTATAGTAACACACAAATATTAGAGGAATTACCCTCTAAGAGAACACATGAAGAAGAGATAGATAAGATAGAAACCAACCAACTCCAACTGAGAACTGAAGTATAAAAGATACCCAAGTGCACGTATGTAATTCCATGAAAAAGTACTACAAATGAAAGGGTAAAAACTACAAGTACACAAAATAAAGTAAAAACAGCAGCAACCACAAGCCCGAACAGCTCTTGCAACCCCAAGATTGTAGAAACCAGCTTGATCTCCAACCTGATCCTAGTGACCTGAAAAAAAAACCGTTTATATGAACATAGGGTTAGTATAACATTGTACTCAGCAGGATCCTCCACGAATCCTTTTGTGAAATGTAAAGAAAGAATGCTAAAGCATAGTGAACACCAAGTGAAACTAATTCGTCACCTAAATAGGTTTACTATGTTCCAAACCGCACCATGGATACTCTCACCAAGTAATGAAAAAAATAATATATCATATAATAAAGAATATGAATGGTACCCCGCTACTACTTCCCCACTTTTTTTCCGCTTTCCCCAACATTGCACGTCCTAAGCATCTCACTCCAAAAAGGCTTGCCCGCATACACCTGGTCAAAGCACCACAATAAGCACCTCATGCAACCAAACCACCATGTCCACACACCTAAGTAACCATGTATTTTCTGGGAGCCACCACAACTTGCATAAAATTTATCTTACATTGGGTATTATAACGCAATCCATTACAGCCCATACACCTTGTAAGGATCATCAAGCCATCATAGCCTATACACGTTACAACTATAGCAGTACATAGAAAAATATATCCAGAATATATGTCTGTGAATAACAAAAATCCATTACAGTCTTCTACACACATATATGGAAAAAATTAACCAATGTGACTACCAGAACCAGTAACTTCCAAGAGAATATAACGAGGCCAAAGGGTGTAGTCAGCCATCCATCCTACAACCAGAATGTTGTGGAAAACACCCCCAGGGATCAGAATCCCTAGGGTGTCAGTTTTCCTTACATATAGGGAGGAGTAGCATATAGAAACACAAAATGTATAGAATATTTTATATCTCACAACCACACTATGGGAATTACATAGTCTTAGACACAACTGCAGCTAACATCTCTCAGACTCCGAGCTGCTTCTTCTAAGACTACATATCCTAAAAGAACACTACCATTTAAAGTGCTTTATTTGATTACGTCATTAACTTTTTATCGGTTCCACTGTATGTTAATTAACTTTTTTAAATTTTGGGTCTGAAGCCTCAATTTATTATTTAATGAAAATACCGCTTTAGACTAGGTAGTGGGAGACCCATTATATAGCCCGAAGGGTTAACACCATTTAAATTACAACCTCATAATTATGTTCCAGCAACTCCATTGCCACGGGTAAACACCATTTACTCAATTATTCATTATAGAATTACTTTCCCACATTCCCAGGCATTTTATTAAAACTTTATATGCAACTAAACACAAGGGGCGCAACACGGTGAGTAGATGTATTACCCATCGAGTCCTTGACGATTATAGCAAGAGCATAAACCCATCCTTCATTGAGAAGCTAAAAATGAAAGCACATGAAATACCCCATGTTTCATCACCTCTTTCAGAAGAAGGGTAAGTAAGACCATCTACCTTGAGCATTGGGGAAAAGTAATACAGCGAAACATCCAAATGAAACAGCATGCATCCAACAATCACATCCTTATCATTCCATCATCCCAGGTTCGTCCCGGACACCCACATGCATAAACCGATGCATCTCGGCTCTCTAGGCATCATCTACTACCATAACCAAAAGGGCCTCCTTTCCTACACACATTACAAAAACAATCTAGGTTGACATTAAAACACAAGCAGCAGTAAAACAAACATCTTCATAATTGGGCTCTTGGCACTTAAACAAACAATAGGGTAACTCAGAACCCTACAAGTAATTATTGTTTTACAACCACTAGTTCATTAATCCATATTGGGTTAACTGATTTTTTATTCATTGGTTCCAAATTCAGAAAACCTAACCAGTATGTTATCACAAATAAATAAACATTCATGATGCACTAATTTGATTAACATCAAATTACAACAAGATCCAAATTTTTTTAATGCCTCTTTATCTTTATCCAACAATTACCAATTAATCCCGGTATAATTTCTTTACCGATTTCCATCAAGAACAAACGACTAAGCAAAGAAAGCATAGATATCACACTATCTAGAAAAACCATAGGCAATAACATACGATATTTATCATTTTATTTATCTAGTTAAAAGTTTTATTATGTCAATTCCATTTTCATCCAGCGGGATTAAAGATGCTAACAATACAGTTGCACGTAAAAGAAATAGAAGCAACAAATCCCCTACTTTAAATAGATCCTCACATTCTTTATCCTCACAATGGGTCACGATCCTCCTCTCGCGACAACTACATCCACCCGAGGATGCCACTGTACGACATCACCAACCAACCCCCAAGAAAAAACCCATTAGACAAATTGAGATTACATGAAATATCATGGAAAGGAGAAACAAGAGAAGATGACCCTTAAAGAAAAAACTATAAAACATAACTTATATCAATGATTGATCGATATAGCTTGGTTGCATCAAAATAGTGAAGAACCAATCTGAGGAGTAAAGATTGATTGTGAAACTCCTACATGAAGGATTAAAAGGTACTAGCATCTCCTAGTCGATAACTAAGAGGAAGAACAAGGGAGGATGATATTTTTTCTCTTTTAAAGATTTAATGGGGAGACAGTTTAAGATACACTTAATTCCCCATTAAAAGAAGATCGCATTAACCCACACTGTTTGAACAAGTAAAAAAATTCCAAGCCATATGAAAAATTAATATAGGATTTATGGTCTTTGAATATTCCTTAAGAGTCATTAAAATAAGTCTTCAAATGTATTTTACGTCAAAGGAAACATCCAAGGGGTGAAATTGTAAGAAGCTGGAAACACTGTTCAAATACTGAAAATTTGGAAATATAAATAATATTGAAGGATAGAGGTGAAGGATGGAACCTCCCCGGTCTGGAAACACTATTCACCATCTCAAAATTTGGTAATGGAAATAAAGGTGAAGGATAGAACCTCACTGGTCAGGAAACACAGTTCACTAACTAAATATTTGGACAAGGAAATAAAGGTGATGGATAGAGGTGATACATAGAACCTCACTGGTCTAGAAACACAATTCAACATCTCAAAATTTGGTAAAGGAAATTAGGGTAAAGGATATAACCTCACTCATTAGGAAACATTGTTCACTAACTCAATATTTGGTAAAGGAAATAGAGGTGAAGGATATAACCTCAATGGTCTGGAAACACTATTCAATAACTCAATATTTGGCAAAGGAAATAAAGGTGAAGGATAGAGGTGAAGGATGGAACCTCACTGGTATGAAAACACTGTTCATGCAAGAGGTTAAAGATATAGGTTAAGGATGGAGGTGAAGGATGGAAGCTCACTTTTCGGGAAACATTGTTCATAGAACTGAGAAAATTGGGCAAGTGTTGGGAAAAAGACACCCTAACATCCCAGAACACCTCAAAAATCATAATTCAACAATGGAATGGACCGGAGAGGTCTGATCCATTACATTATATACCTCTCAAAACATTATCGTCCTCAAGAATTCAAAACCAACCCAAAAAGGAAACTAAAAGGGGTCTAAACAACCACTCAACAAGATTCCTCTCAAAAGAGCACAAGCCATAAGAAGCAACAAAAGACAATCATCTTATAACTAAGAAAGGTCTAAAACCACAAAGCGAACATTGTTACATGAAAAGAGTTAAACATCAAATAACTCTGGGTACTGAGCATGTATCTGTGAATCACGTTCCCAGGTAGTCTCCTCCATGCCACCATGTTTCCACAAGACACGAACCAAGGGGATAAAACGCTCGTGCAACACCTTCTCCTTGCGGTCTTGGATCTCCACAGGTCGTTCCTCAAATGCAGCATCATCATCAACATCGATCCCTCCCCAAATGATGATGTGAGAGTCATCATGAAGATAACGATAGTGTTTTATTACATGGAAAACATTATGTATCTAACTCATCTGTGGGGGAAGTGGTACTCGATACACCACAGCTCCAACATGATCTAACTCCTTGAAAGGCCCAATACACCGGGGAGAATTCTTACTTCCATGACCAAACCTTCGCTGCCCACGACGGGGAGTCACCATCAGAACACATGATCCCCAACATCAAACTCCAAGGGTCTCCTCATTTGATCATCATATGATTTCTAACGATCTTGCGCTATCTTCATCCCCTCACGAATCACCTGGACCATCTCTGTTGTATTCTGCACTAGTTCCAGTCTGAGAATTGCTGACTCTTGGACCCCAGTCCAGCACAACGGAAAACAGCAATGTCGGCCATTCAATTCTTCAAATGGAGCCATACCATTGGTGTAGTGAAAACTATTATTGTAAGTGAACTCCTCTAAGGGTAAGTGCCTCATCCATGAGCCACCAAAATCAAGAACTCAATATCATAACATGTTTTCAGGATTCTAGATTGTTCGCTCTGTCTAGCCATCTGTTTGAGGATAAAAAGAAGTGATAAGGCATAGCTGAGAACCAAAATCATGTTGGGGACCTCTCCACACCCTAAAGGTAAAACAAGGATCTCAATAAGAAATTATCATCCTTGGGACTCCATGAAGCCTCACCACCTCTTCTAGATATTTCCTCGACAAAACTTCCACTAAGCTTGACTCCTTGATTTCTATAATATGGGTCGATTTTGTTAAACAGACCACTACCACCAAAATAGCATCATATTCTCCCTGAGCTTTAGCTAATCCAGTAAAAATGTCCATTGAGATTTCCTCCCACTTTCACTGAGGAATCTCTAATGGCTGGAGAAGACTACCAGGAATATGGTGTTCAGCCTTCACCTTCTAGCATACTATACATCGAGACACAAAATCTGCAACTGCACACTTCTTCCCAAGCCAACAAAACTGGCTCCTCAAGGCTTGATAAGCCTTTGTCATGCCAGGATGCATAGCTAAAGGAGAACTATGGAACTCTCTATGAAATGTGTCGCACATTTCCAAAGGAACAAAAATCCTTCCATGATACAACACTCGGTGTTGTTTTTCCTTAGGCCAACCATCAGGGGCCTCTCCACAAACAACTCAGTCTCTCTAGACCACCACCTCAAGATCCGCTAACTGGGACTCTTCCAACTTCTACATTAGGGATTACTGTATCGTCATCTGAAAAATACAGCCTCTACACCCATGTTCTCTCATATCAAGATGTAATGCTAACAGTTCTTCCATTACTCTCCAGGAATCACTGTATTCACGCACAACATCACTACGTGACTTTTGACTCAGCGCATCAGCTACAACATATCCCTTTCTAGGAGTATAAAATATTTCGAAGTCGTATTACAGAAAGAACTCCATCCACCAATTCTATCATATGTTCATGTCACACAGGGAGAAAACATACCTCAAACACTTATGATTAGTGAAAACCACAAAGCGTTCACCAATGAGTAAATGTCTCCACAACATCAGAGAAAACACCGCGGCTACCAACTCAAGATCACGGATGGCGTTGTTGCGTTCATGGGGAAATAACTTCTGAGACCCATAAGATACAATTAACCACTACTGCATGAGAACACAACCTAACTCCAGATGTGAATCATCGTAGAAAACATCAAACTGAACACCCTCACCTGGAAGACAAAGGACTAGATCACTTAATAACTTCTACTTTAGATACCCAAATGATGTTTGACGTTGATCTGTACATATAAAATCCTGATCATTACTAGTCAAAGATGTCAGAGGCGACGCAACTTGAAAGAAATTTTCTATGAACCTCCTGTAGTATTCTTTGAGACCAAGGAAACATCGCACCTCTGAAACTGTCTTAGGGGCTCTCCAAGTCACAAATGATTCTATCTTCGATGGATCCACATATAATTCTTGTTTGGACACAACATTCCCCACGAAACGGACTTCTCATGCCCAGAACTCACACTTCAACCACTTCCCGAACACCAAATGTTGGCGAAGAACTCCCAAAATGGCTTGTAGATGCTCTGCATGCTCCTCATCGGATGTGGAGTTCACAAGGACGTCATCGAAGAAAACTACCATGAACTTGTCCAGGAACTCACGGAACACAACATTCATCAATCCCATGAATACATCTGGAGCATTCATCATGCCAAACGACATTACAAGGGACTCATAATGCCCATGATGACAACAGAAAGCAGTCTTCACGATATCCTCATCCTTCACACGAATCTGATGATATCCTGACTGTATGTAAATCTTGGAGAACCAACTTTCACCCTTAAGTTGATCGACTAAATAATCAATCCATTGAAGAGGATATCGATTTATTATTTTCACATTGTTTAATCAATGATAATCGACACACAAACAAAAACTACCGCTAGCCTTCTTCATGAACAAAACTGTTTAACCCCATGGTGACACACATGTCCGAACAAAACCGTACTACAACAGATGATCAAGCTGTATACGTAGCTCTCGTAACTCAGACGGGGCCATCCAATATGCAGACAGATGGATAGGAGATGCTCTTAGTTATATGTTGATCCCATACTCGATCTCTCGTCGAGGGGGTAATGCTACAAACTCTTCTGGAAAGACATCAGTGTACTTCTCTACGACCTTAGGAAACGCCAACTGATGAACCTCTGAAGAACTCAGTATCATCTCAGCCATCATGGATGATAAGGGTGGAATGCGCCTATGACCCAACCGAGGATCTCGCTCACCAAAAAACACCACTATCTCTCCATCAACTCTAATGAAAATTGCCTTCTTCCGGAATCAATCCTTGATAGCCAACGCTGAATACAATTTATCCATGTCGAGGACGACATCATATGGTTGTATTCATAAACATAAAAAATCTCCCCAAGGGTGGTGTTTCCCCAACTCTAGCTCACAGTCAAACATACCTCAAACAAGTCAGCTCGACCTCCAACTGGTGTAGTCAATGCCAAAGGCACTAGAAACCTTTCTACCTAATGTCCGAATACATGGACAAGGGTAGGTGATATGAAGGAGTGTGTCACTTCTAAATAAAGCAAGAAAAAAAAAGAAAGGTAGAAAACAAGTAAAGGGTACCTCGAACGACGTCGGGCTCACCTAGTGCTGGTAACAATAGAGAATGAAGCTGACCACGACCACCTCCATGGCCTCTCGGACCCTGATGATAGCCACCACCACGGCCACACTCTTCTCTTTGAGGACGTGGAGAATCATGGGGCTGTCCTCTACCTGGCCATATACCCTCACCTGATCTAATGCTGGTGCAACTGGATGTTGCTGCCTCGGATGGAACTGTCTCAATGGAGGAACCTGGAGCATATTGTCTGGTGCACGATGACTGCTCTGAAAGGTTGGGCACACCCACTACTAATAACCAAGACCACCACAGGAAAAACAAGCACCTGATATATTGGAATAGGCCTAAGAGTTGTTGCCTTTGGAGAAACGAGATGTGAAGGGCTGGGACCTGCCCCCGGCTGAATGGAAACTCTTCTATCCTGAAAACCAAGAACCCTCGAGCATAGCTCTGCTCGTTAGGAATCATGCTGATTCCCCTCTCGTGATGATCCAGTCCTGGCCAAAGACCTCTCAACAACCTCTGCCCCCGCCAGTAACTCAAGATATGTTTTCATCATAAATGGGGTGACCTGGCGCTGGATCATTGGATGCACAACCTCCTCAAAAAGCCTCTCCCTGGCCTCCTCATCTGGCAGAAGGTCTGAAGCATAATGTAAAAGGTTCCTGAAATGGATCCCAAAATCTCGAACACTGGAGCTCCCCTGTAAAAGATTATGATGCTCCTCGTGACTGGACACCTTCGTAGTCGAAAAAATGAACTTGACTATAAACCTATCTATGATATCCTCCCACAAGATCGCTGACTCCTCACGATCCCCGGGGAACAAGAACCACTGCTGCCTCACTACTCCACATAGAATCGTCAAAACCAAAGACACCTAGTGCTCTTTCCGAGCACGAATCAAACTGAAGTTGATCTCGACCTCCTCTAACCAGTCAACCGTGACTGCATCTGAAACGAAGCCCTCATACATATGTAGACTCTGGCGTTGAAACTCTCGAAGTGTCATCCTCCATGTGTCGTCTTCGACATCATCTACCTTGCAACGATTAGATGGAACAACCTGCTGGAGATTTTCTGCGCAAACCCGATGAGGATGTCGACCTAGAGCCATACCTATAAAATAAAAAATCCATAGAGCTTCTAAACATGGAATATTGAACACTCAAATTTAATTAATTAATTGTTTTCTTTCATTCATTTTAGGTTAACCTATCCCATGGTCTACCCATTCAAACACAGACACAAAGAAGAATGATACATGATCCTTTCCAAGGTCTCTACCCTACAACTAGAATCACCTTGTTTAGTAGCCATTGTAAACATAAAGTTCCGTACATAAGATCATAGGGGTCTCTAAACGCCTCTGTCTCAGCCGGTCTCCAGTGTTTACCTCACTTACTAAACATGAATGACATTGTTGCCCTACCAACCCGTGCAACTTCACCTATACCTAACTCCAAACTCCATCATATCCCTCATCCAGACCTCTGATCCCACTCTGTCATGACACCCTCCCAACAATGTGTATCCCTCCTAGGTCAGTAATGCGAGAAGTGAGATAATGACCCCCGAGTCCCTCCTCCAGTTGGCCCCGGGTTGGCGACTAGCACTGAGGGTATAATAACACACAAAAATGGGAGGCATTATCCTCTAATAGAACACATGTAGAAGAGAGTGATAAGATAGACACAAACTAACTCCAACTAAGAATTGAAATATAAAAGAGCCCCAAGTTCCCATATGACATTCCATGAAAAAGTACTACAACTGAAAGGTGAAAAACTCCAAGTACCCCAAAGAATGTAAAAACAACAGCAACCACAATCCCGAACAACTCCTACAGCCACAAGCTTGTAGAAACATGCTTGATCTCCAATTGGCTACCAGTTACCTGAAAGAAAGAGTTTATATATGCATAGGGTGATTATAATAGTATACTCGGTAGGATCCTCCTTGAATCCTCTCGTGAAATGTTAAGAAAGCATGCTAAAGCACAGTGAACGACAAGTGAAAATAACTCATCACCTAAAAAGGTATATTATGTTCCCAACCTCAACATGTCTACTCTCACCAAGTAATTCATAAAAGAATATATCATATAATAAAGAATATCAAGGGTACACCAATACTACTTCCCCACTAGTTTGCTGCTTTGCCCCAACGTCGAACGCCGCACCTCGTGCAACCTAACCGCCACATCCACACTCCAAAGTAACCGGGTATTTTCCGGGAGCCACCACAGATTGCATGACATGTATCATACATCGAGTATTATACCTCAAGCCATTACAACCCAGACACCGAGTAAGGATCCTCAATCCCTCATAGCCTATACACATTACACCTATAGTAGTACATAGAAAACTATATCCAGAATATATGTGTGTGAATAACCAAAATCCATTACAGCCCTCTACACACATATATGGGGAAAACTAACCAATGTACCTTCCATCACGAGTTACTACCAAGAGAAGAGAGCGGGGCCAAAGGGGATAGTCAGTCATCCATCGTCCCACCAGAATGTTGGGGTAATCACCACTAGGGATCATAGTCCCCAGGGTGTCAGTTTCCCTTATTGAAAAGGTGGAGTAGCCTATATAAACACAAAAATAACAGAATATATTATATCTCACAACCACAAAATGGGCATTACCAAGTCTTAGACACAACTCTAGCTAACGTCTCTCAGACTCTAGTTTTCTACTTCTAAGACTATGTATCTTATAAGCACACACCCATTTAAAGAGATTTATTAGATTACTTCATTCCCTTTTCCAGTTCCAATATATGTTATTTAATTCTTTAAACATTAATTAACCATGAAAAATTACACATTAAATTTCATTAGCATCACACCCAAAGTCAATTGTTCCATAAAAATTAGAACCTCATCATTACATTAAAGAAACTATATCCCCATGGGTTAACACCATTTATTCAATTATTCATTATAGAATTACTTTCCGACCTTCCCAGAAATTATAGAAAAACTTCAATGCTACTAAACAGAAGTGGCTCAACACGGTGAGTAGATGTACTACCCGTTGTGTACGTTCCTCTTATAAAAAGAGCATAAACCCATCCTTCCTTGAGTAGCTAAACACGGAAAGCACATGGCATACCACATGTGTCTTCACCTATTTTGGAAGAAGGGTAAGTAAGACCAGCCACCTTGAGTAGTGTGGGAAAGTAAAGCAGATAAATAACCAAAAGAAAGAACAAGCATCTGACAATCACATCCATCCCCTTCTATCATCCCCGATGGGCTCCCTGACACCCACATGCATAAACTGATGCATCTCGCCACTCTATGCATCATCTTCTACCATAACCAAAACGAACTCCATGCCTCCACACACTACCACAACCATCTAGGCTCACATTAAAACACAAGAAGCAGTAAATCAAACATCTTCACAATTAGGCTCTTGGCCCTAAAACAAACAAGAGGGAAACTGAGAACCCTAAAAGAAATTATATTTTAACAACCACCAGTTCTTTAATCTACGTTGGGCTAACAGATTTATTATTCATTAGTTCCAAATTTGGGAAACCTAATTATTAAGTTATCCAAAATAAATAAACATCCTTACTGCACTAATTTGATTAACATCAAATTACAACAAGACCCTGATTAGTTTTCATGCCTCATTATCTTTAGCCAATAATTATCAATTAATCACGGTTTACGTTGTTTTCTGATTTCCATAAAGAACAATCTACTAAGAAATGCAAGCATAGATATCACACTTTCTAGAAAAACATGAGGCAATAACATATGATCATTATCAATTTATTTATCTGGTTAAAATATTTATTATGTCAATTCCATTATCATCCTATGGGATTAAACATGCTAATAATATAGTTGCAAGTAAAAGAAAGAGAAGCAACTAATCCCCTACTTTAAATAGTTCCTCCCGTTCTTTATCCACACAACATGTCATGATCCTCCTCTCGTGACAACTACAATTACCCGAGGATGCCACGGTATGACAACACCAACCAAAGCCCAAGAAAACCCCCATTAGAAGTGTGGAGATTACTTTCTATAACATAGAAAGGAGAAACAAGAGAAGATGATTCTCAAAGGTACGCCGATAAAACATAACTTCTATCGATGATTGATCAATACAGCTTAGTTGCATCAAAACATAGAGTAACCAATCCGAGGAGTAAAGATTGATTGTGCGAGTCCTATAAGAAGGATTGAAAGGTTCTAGTGTCTCATAGCCAAGAAGAAAGAGCAATAATAAGGGAGGATGATATCATGATCCTTTTGAAGATTTAAAGGGTTGACGGTTTAAGATACACTTAATTCCCCATTAATAGAGGATCACATTATCCCACATGGTTTGACCATGTAAAAACATCATGATCCATAGGAATAATTAATATAGGATTTATGGTCTTTTAATCAGCCTTAAGAGTCGATAAAATAAATCCTTAAATATATTTTACGTCAAAGGAAATTCTAAAGGGGTGAAACTGTAGGAAGTTGGATACACTGTTCACATACTCAGTATTTGGAAAAGGAAATAAAGGTGAAGAATAGAGGTGAAGGAGGGAACCTCACTGGTCTGGAAACACTGTTCTCCATCTCAATTTTTTTTAAGGAAACAAAGGTGAAGGATATAACCTCACTGGTCTAGAAACACTATTCACTAACTGTAGATTTGTTAAAGGAAATAACGGTGAAGGATAGAGGTGAATGATGGAACCTCACTGGTCTGAAAACGTTGTTAATACAAGAGGTTAAGCATTTAGGTGAAGGATGGAGGTGAAGGATGGAAGCTCAGTGGTCTGAAAACACAGTTCACAGAACTGAAAAAATTGGAAAAGTGTTGGCAAAATGACACCCTAACATACCAGAACACCTCAAAAACCATAATTTAACAATGGAATGGATCGGAGAGGTCCGGGCCATAACACTATACAACATCTTATTGGGAGAGTTTCATTAATAACGTCAACTCAATATCTCTATAGAAATCATATTATCTATATAAACCTAGAATTAACATAATAAATGGATTTTATACATAAATTATATCACAATAAAATTATAATTCAATGAACATGGTGGGATAAATGATGGAATGTGTAGCATATAATTCAAATAAAAAATAACCCACATATAAAATAGACAGGTAATAGCTATCATGGTATCAGGATCACTCGATATTTTAAATTAAAAGGCATCTATCAATCTATGACATGATTCACAACAACAGTAGCCCTAATAAATAGAACATTTATAGTCTCACTTTTACAATGTCCTTGAGGATGAGGGGTGCGAAATGGATAACTTATTCCTTCCCTATCCACTGTTTATTGCTCATAGTCTAGGACACCCTTATTTTACTACATCAATGGATTCTAGTGATATTGATGAGGATTAGTATTCACATTAGATCCATGTTGACTATAATTTATTACCAAACATATACTCTTTGGATTGACATGACCTATATAAGAAAAAAACATTCCTTGTCTAATGGTAGACGTATTTTATCAGTAATCCAAGGTGAAATTTGTTATGAAAAACTAAAACTGACTCTATTCCATGTAAATAATTTTTTGAATTGTAAAATGATATGTAACACCTATAAATTATGTGAAATTTGTTTTCAATATAATTTATTCTTTTTGATATTCTTCATTTTATGAATCACGATATATTTTTTTATAAATATGATAATATTAAGTAATTATTTCATTATACACAACCCAAAGTCACCTATTCTCTACACAATACACATAGATTATAATTAAGAACATTCAAAACCATGTTTGGGATGTGTTACACACAATTATAATTTTATTAGATAGCTTGTGTAACACAGAAATCCCAGTTTTACCAAACTACAACATACTATTAATATTATTATTATAATTTAATTATAGTTTCCAACATACCATTAGAATGGATTTAATGAATTTGAATAACTAAATAATAATAAAATGATTTAACAAGGTTTATAAAATTATCCCCTGGTTTATAAAATAGCTAGAAATTAGTTCATTTTCAATTTCATAATAAAGAAATTATTTTTTTAGAAAACTAATTTACCATGTACAAAAACCATTTTCTAAAAATAAATTAATAATATAATTTTGGATGAATGTATTTTAATATGTTATATATTAAATATTTTACTTAACACCCATACAATAGATTTTATTAGAATAATATATAAATAAATTTAATTTTATGAATCATTCAAATATTATGAAAATGGAAGATGTCTTTTTCAAAAAGGTCATTTTACCTCCTTTTAATGGAGAGAAAATATTAAATATAGTTTTTGACACATTAATTATTTTTATAAGAAAAAATTAGATTCATTTTTAAATATATAATATAAAATTTCACATTTGGTTAATTTTTTTATTTTTCTCAGAAGTTGAATTTTTTTGACAAATAGTAATGAAGTATGAATTTTAGTTCGAAACATAATTGTCCTTTAATTTTTTTTATATTTAATTTATATTATTGATTTGGATTATGTGTAACTATATCAACATCAAATAAGATGAAATTTTTTATGTAAATGTAAAAAGCTTCACATTGAATCATGATATTAAATCTCTAAAAACATTTAATCATTTATGCATAAAAGTCCCTTTGTGACATATTTGTGGGGTCAGTGTTAAATTAATATGTACAACATATTTCTTTTGAATTTTACCAAATGTATTAAATATATTGAAAAATTATATTTTATAATTTATATTATTTTCAACATTTTATTTTAATATCAATATTAGTGAAAATAATTAAAATTAATAATATTGATAAAGAAAAAACATGTTTAATTAATTTATAATCATTTAAAAAAATGATACAAAATGACACTATATGTATATAAAAATTTGTATCTGTCCATTTTTTGGTGATTACACATATAAGTATCTATAATAATCCATTTTAAACCCATGGGGTCATGTAATACAAGGGTGGAAAACAATTATTTTCAAGAATATCCAACGTTCCATTTTCCCCACTTATAACAGGCCTCCAATCATCACCCTATGCTTAATCCTTTCACTCCCTTTTAAAACTGTTATATCATATCCATATATCCTACCAAAATTACTCCACTACCCCTAGAAGACAATATTGGGAAGAAAATACATCAACATAACATCTTTGGTGGAAAAAAAGTTATAAACCCAAAGAATAGATAACATCTTTCCTAAAAATATTTTATTTTCTATTCATTTTCCACCCTTTCATATCATATTATTCGTTGATTATTTAATAACCTAGGTTTCATAAATGAACTGATGTGTATTAATTAAAGATTTTTTATACACACCTACACACAGTTTCATCATATAGGTAATGAAAATTCTGTTATTGTGTATGGTGAACTACCGCCACACGAAATAATGTTTTTAGTTTTTCCTTTACCTCATGTCGGGGTTGGGAATTATGATGAATACTCCATTTATATTATATATATTTACATATGAAATTTTTTATGTTTTAATTCTTCTAGAATTATTATATAATTACAAACATTAATCTTATTATTATTTGTAAATATGATAACATCGTCTATAGACATGTGGACAAATGCCCACTCAAGGAAATGTGATTAATTCACACTCTACAAAGAATGTATTTAGGATGTCGTTGTTTAATTTATTTGATATATATTACACCATAATGATACATTAATTAATATATATATATATACATACCTAAACTTCATTTTATTTATTTATTTCCATATGATAATTAAACAAAAACAATGTTCATCCATATGTACATCCTACCGTCTTAATGAATGGTGTATTCCAGGGCATATTTTTGTCATTTATATATTTTTATGAATATTTATATACAAAAAATATATGATATTTATATCATGTTTTACATTTTTTAAATAAATTATTCACGATCTATGAAATACGATCAAGAATAAAAATTCATAACATATACAAAAAAAGTGGATATTACACAAAAAACAACTCCAACATGGAATTTATAATAAATGAGAAATATAATTTTATAATAAATTCATATATGGTATTAAATATAAGAATAAATTTATATTAAATAATTATAAAAACATTTATTAATAATTTAAGAGGATTTAATGAGAATAAAGAATTTCAATACATTAGGTAATATAATTTCATATCAAATTCAATTTCTATAAGATACATGATATATTCACCACTCACTCCAATTATGTGGTTTATATAATGTCCCATGCCATGTTAAATCAATAATTTAATTTATTTAATGATATTTTAATATTTATTTGATGTCATTAATTCATGGGGATCATGATTCTATTACTACTCAAGTAATAAGGGTTTTCTTGTTTAACATTTATTTATTTGGGATATATTATTTACACACCAATATTTTAATTTTTAGAGGTTATTCAATTCCCCAGAATGAATTATATTAATATTATAAATAATTTTATAGGTATTTACATATCCCTTTTATGATATTTATTTTATTGGATATATGGTTTAAAACATACCAAATCGATAGTGTGACATTCTATCCATTTTCCTTTGTTGACACACCTACTGTGTTATGCACCCATATTTTCATTGAGGTCTATATACAATAATTTTTAATTTTATATCAATAGTATAATTAGTTTTATTATATTATAAATATTTTAAATTGTCATTATATCTTGGGTATTTTGATTTAATGTTATTTAATCAGTAAGAGTATATTGATAAAATCTCATCATTTCTACTTATTAAAAATGATTATGCTACGAATGATGAAATATTATAATAAAAATATTAATAAATCTCAAGGATTCTATTATACTCTTTATATTTATATTATTGCCATGTTATTTTTCCATTTTTCACCTTTTTGGTACTTATGATATTTAACAAAATGATTTAATGGGAATTTAAATTTATTTCTCCCATGAGTCAGAAATATAGGTTTTTTTCAAGACATTGCCCTCCATATATCATTTAAAAAATGATTTACTGTTAGACTATAATGATGAAATAACATTTTTACACATGTTTTATATTTTTAAATAATAATTTTAAATTAAATCATCATGTTGGTTTCTATGAAAGGATGACTATTACACAATATAAGTTGTAAAATTAATGTTTAGAATTAACGGGAAAACCTATCATCATGAAAATAATTTCATTGAAGAACAATTTTTTTTACATTTTTATTTCCAAATAAAATGTTTTCCAAATATTTTGGAGAACATTTTTATTTTAAAATATCATTCAAAGAGTTTTTTTTCAATAATGATTTATTTTTATAAAGGCTTTTAAATTTCGTTGAAATCAATGTTTATATTTTCTTCCAAATTTATTTTCAAAGATATATATTTCAAATATGTATATAATTATTTATATCTTTTATAGAAAATTATTTCCCCATTGGAATCATGCATAATTATAATTATTTTAACAAATTTCAATGAAAAAGTATTTTAGAATGTTTTCATGATATATTTAATAGTTTGTAAGGTATTTTGCAAGAAAAATGTATTAAAAATATTCGCATGTTTTCTTTTTATTTTTCTAAACATATTTCAAAATAAAAATGTTTTCAAAATGTTTTTATTATTTAAAAATCATTTTAGGATAATGGAATGATATTTTATTAAAAAAGCATTTTAAATGAAATTATAAATTATTATTTATGAGGAAATTATTTTTGAATAGGTTTTATGAAAGTTATTATTAATGAGAAGATATTTTCCATAAAAAGTATCAATGTGATCTTTCTTAATATTTATCCATATCATAGAATATAATTTTTTATAAATATTAGTTTACTGGAAAAATGATCTAATTAAGAAATTTAAATTTTTTCTTGAATGGTTTTAATTCTGTTGAAATGATGGTTATAACACCTATCTTCTATACGAAATATTCATTTAAAACCTTATTCATTTGATGAGATATGTTTCTATGAAATGATAATAAGGAATATATATTTTTATAAGTATTCATAATAAGAGTTATTTATGATAACCATTCATTTAATGTGTTATGATATGTTGTTTACAAAACCCATTCCATTTTATGGGTCATGAAATAATCTATGTTTTATTATCTTATATAACATGTTTGTATCATTTCATTATTTGATGGGTGGTATGTTAATAGCCCCCAAAGAATATGGAAATTATTTATATCTCATTCTATAATGATTGGAATCATGTTAGTGGGATTGATCCATAGTTGGATACATGAGCATCCTAATCCAAAATGGGAAATAGATGTGTCCTAATTCACTATGAAAAGATGAAGAAATCATATCCATTGTGGGATGATGGGAATCATGATCCACTATTGGAAACGAACATTACTAGGGGTGGTGTTGTGTGCTTCCCAGTAGTTGTAGACCCCATAAAGTGGTCGGAAATGTTTTGGAAAAGGGACTTGGCTAAGGGAATGTTTATACATGTCTATTCTTGAACTACAATTCCATGAATTTCTACAATGTTATAATATCATTTATTACTCCATTTATTACGTTATGATTTATGTCTTCTAAAATAACATTATATATGAAATGCATATTTTTTATGATCATATATATAAAAGGTATGAACTAAATGTTAGGATTAGGTTTTCATTATCTTATTCTCATGTAATACGTACATTTATCCCGTATTTAACATTATCTATCTTCTAAGATCACACTTTTATTATGTTTACATTACCTATCTTATGAAGAATGGGTTTTTCTATGGTCACAAAATGGATATCTCATTAAAGGATAATTTGATGATTTTTCACCATGTTAGATGATTCTGGTTCCATGATTCCAAATAAACTAAACTACTATGGTCCTCAATAATGTATTTATTTTAATTTTATGAATATTAATAATAATTGAGGTAATATAAATTTATTATATTCGTGGTTCATTATAGTTGTTATCAAATGGATGGTTTATTCAACCATTAGAAACAAGTATGATGATTCCTTAGGGAGATCACAAGAGATGAATTAAGGATATGTCTAGGGATATTTATAAGGATATGTCTTAGCTGTCATGAAATAAAGATGGTGTCATATTTTAGAAATTATATAAGATATTTTATAGGATTATATGGTTTTCTATTATGATATGTTTTGTTCAAAATATTCCTTCTATTTACATGTTAATGGCAAGAACCATAATGATCTGGGTTAATGATGAGTTTGAGCGACAATTTCTTGAATGGTAGTCCAATGGGATCAGCCTTGGATTGAATGTTGTTGTAATCATTCCTATCCAATATTCATGGTAAATTATTAGAAATTTTTACCTTAAAAAACCATAAGACTCTCCAATGAAGAGAATAAAATGGTTGGATGAGAGTTCAAGTAATACATACCATAAAAAAGAATATTTTTTTGTCATTTTGCTAATAATTTAAAACGAAGAACCCAAATGAATTCATTAGAAAAATGGGAATATATTTTGACTATGAAATATAAAATCAGAAATCATGTAATTGAAAACAGAAAATGAAAAAGTTCAATTAGCTCAATAGATGAGATAATTGGACTCCCAATGGTAGTTTTTGTTTATGAAATTATTAAATATCAAATGTATGGGAATTATGAATTTTTTTGTCCTGTGTGTAATGATCATGATATGAATAAATATGGTGGAACACATATTTCATTTCATTCTAATGAGGATGATACAAATAATAAAATATGATAGGTATGTTCTATTTGTAATATTATTATTCTTATGAATGGCTAAATTGATTTTGATAAATGTTATGACACGATTCGTATTTCATATTTTTGAAATGGGTTTTTCATGAAAAAGAGGTTGAATAGACATTAAATGTTTCATTATTTAGTGGGTTGGATGGATTATTTAGGTTATAAAATCCAATTATTATGTCACATTAATCATGAAATATATAAATATTTTCATTTTATCAATAATTAATTAAATGGATACGTTGAATGGTGTTGTAGATGTAGAAAATTGATTTCAAGAAATTTTGATATTTTAATAACATAAAAATAAGCATAATGAGTTAATGATGCCATGTAAATGGTGTTTAGATTGGGAAAAGTGATGATTGATATGGAAAAATTAAATTGGATAGTATCATTGACCTTACAATAGTTAAATTTGTTTTTTCAAAATGTGGTCTTTGTTATTAGGAATAATGTCTAAAACATATTTTGGATTTATGGAATACATAATATAATCATTGAAATATTAAATCATTAATTTTTTAGATAATTTTAATGGGGACTTTGGTTCTTTATATGTTTCAAGAGAAATCACAATTCACTTGTTTAGTATGGAACAAATAATTGCTACTTCATGATATATGGGGGAACAATGTGAAACTAGTTCTACAATCATGTTCAATTATCTTTCAGAAGTGTTATAAGTTTAAACATTTATGCAATTATTTATGTTAAACTCATGGTGAGTTTTTATAAATTTCTATATTATCATTCCATATGAGTACTTATTCATATTTGATAACCTTTGATAACATTTATGTTTTGATAATAGTAGACTGATTGTCCAATAATTCTATTTATGGATCTGATGATCTATTAATGCATAACGAAGGAGAAATTATCCTTAATTTAATGTAATATGATATGTATTGGATTTTTATCAAGTAAAAATGATGGTTATGTTTTTTCTTGAAGTCATTTAAGTATATCATCTCATGAAAATTGTTAAAATTTTGGAAAATAGGTATTGAAATAAAAAAATTTCAACAAATAATCATTTTTAGGATTTTAATGACATTTTTCAACACTCATTAATTATGGATTTTTTATTTTTCACATTATCCTAACCTTTTTCAATATCACCATTATCCATTCTAGATAGTTATTTTTCTCAATCATGTCTTTGTTTTCACATTCAACCTATATTCTCCAGTGCATAAACCTAGTTAAAAGTTACATGGGGTAACTGCTGTTTTTCCTACAATCCCTTCTAAAAATGGTTATAACAATAATTTTTACATTGTAAGAGCTTTGATATATTAATAAAATTGATAAACCATATTAAATTTTATAGAGAATTTCACTTTAAGCGGTTGAAGGTAAACCCCCAGGATTTTGTGAAATATATTTTTCGTATTAATTTAATATTTTTGAAATTATCCATTTCATGTTACCCTAAATACTTCTGATGTTATACAATATTAAAGAGACATTCTTTTTGTATATGAAATTCCAAGATGATTTCTCTCTATATGAAACTATTATATTTTATTTCATTAAATGAAACCTATGTTAGACTTGTGTTACATACAATAATAATTCCCATTGATAGCCTTCCTATCATGCAATTCTTTGTTATACCAAACTACATCATACCATTACTATTATTACTAAGTGATTATTATAATTCTAAAATTACCCTTATAATTAAATTTATAAATATGTTAAAATAACTTTTCAAAATATTATTTGGACATTTATATAAAATGGAAGCATTGGTTAACAATTATCTAGAAGTGAATGTCAATACTGTTTGGAAATAAATAAATTCGACTATTTAGAAAAATGTTTTTCTATGTAAAACAAATTAAATCAATAATATAAAAAACCAAATCATGATTAATTTTTTTAATATATAATATACTCAATAATTTTTTAAACACTCTTCAAATATATATGATATGCATAAGCTAAAAATAAATACAATTTTATGAATACAAAGATGCAATATATAAAAAGGAAATTTTTCATCCTTTTAATGGATAACACGTTTTAAATGTAAATTTCAAACTATGAAAAAAATTATTTCAAAATATAATTTTTGAGATCAGAATGTCAATATTTTATTTCAACACTGGATTAGACTTCTTCTCAGAACATTCAATTTTTTGAATAGTAAAGAACACTAAATTTTATTTTAGTACATCATTTTTTCTTGTTTTTTTATATAGTTAAATTATATTTTAGTTTTTTTAAAGAGTAATTAGATTAATTATTCATCAAATTAGTCTAATTCAGGTTATTCTAAAAAAATCACACTGAAATTGGACATAAAATAATTTCTATCATTTAAACATTTATGCTTAACAAGATGAGCTGTCAGGACATGTCATCGGGGTCAATTTTAAATTAATTTATAAGAATTTTTTTATTTTAATTTTTAAAAATTTTAAACTTATATAGAGTCATAATATATTATCATTTCAAATATGTTCAACATAATTTATTTTAAAAAAATTGAGAATGTAATTACAATTAATTAGAGTAATTAACGAAACAAAAAGCACAATTAGTCACTAACATTTCAAAATAATGTATCAAAATGACCATAAAAATGTATAAAATTATTATATGGAATTATTTATGTCATCCTAAAAATAACTATCATTAATGAACCATATTTAACCTCTGGGGTACATGTAAAACATGGGGAGAGGATATTTATTTTCAAGAATACCTAACCTATCATTTCCCCAATTATAAAAGGAAACATAACCTCCTTGTCTTTACACATAAACATCAATTTTTTATTCACCAATAAATTCTAAAATATCCTCAAAAATTTAATTAAATCATAATATAATCCTATATTTGGGATTAAATCAATCCAAGGAATATCTTTTCTACAATCTAATTGGAGTTACCCAAAGAAGACGAAACATAATTCCTCAAGATCTTTTATTTTATTTTCATTTTACACCCCCAAAACACATATTAATAAATTATTATATAATAAAAAAATATCCTAAAATATACCAATATGATTTTAAGCTATAGATTAAACCTAAAAATATACAAAATTCCATCAAATGGGTAACAAACTAGCTGTTCTTATGTACGACCAACTACCATCACAGAAAACAATGTTGTGTGTTTTTATTTTACCACATATTACGGTTATAAATTATGAAGGAATTTTTTTATAATATATATATATATATATAATATTTATTATGTACTTATTCTTCTATAATTATTTTGTTACACATACCATCTTGATTTAAATTTTGTGTACGTATAATAACTTTGTTTCTGAACGTGTGGACAACCACCTCATCATAATGACGTGATTCGTTCACAATATACATGGAATTTAATAAGAAATAATTTTATAAAATTATATGATATATGTGAAATATAAATTTTAATTTAATTAGTATATATATATTATTTACTAAATTTATTTCAAAATGATAATTAAATAGAATCAATTTTCATGTGTACATAAAACATATCATCTCCATTAACGTTTGATTCCATTTTATATTTATATAACTAATTTATTATTATAAATATATATATAATTAATAAATATGATATTTATATAATGATTTAAGTTAATGAAATATTTAACACCTATCCAATGAAATGGGATCAAGAATAACAAGTGAAATCATATAAGAAAAATATTATACAAAATGAAATACTACTATGGAATGTTTATTAAATTGGTAATTTAAAGATTTTTTATAATAAAATATGCTATTAGATATAATAATATGGTTCTTTGTAAGATTATAAATAAACATATATTTATTATAAAGGTATTTTGAACGTGTATGAATAATATCATGACTTAAGGTAAGACAATTTTAACTCAGTTTATATTCAAATGAGATACAAACCATATTCACCACATGAATCTATTGTGTCGTGTGTATAATTCCGCAAAATAATTTACATAATGAATTTAATTTAATTAATACTATTTTATGATTCAATGTATTATATTTTTCCATGTGGATCATTATTATAATGTTATATAAGTAGTATGGGTTTTCTACTGACATTGTTCTTTTGGTGTGAACTTTTGCTTTATTCAACAGTAATTTTTATGTATATACTTCCCATGATTTTTTAATATGATTATTATACTCATATTAATAGTTATAAACATATTTATTTTATGATTGTTATTTTATGGCGGTTATGGATTAGAATTTACTAAATTGGTAAAGTAATTTTGTCTTAATTTTCCTTCATTGAGACACATGCCTTGTTATGCACCTATATTTTTTTTATAATAGCACATAATTCCATTTTACATGTTATTTCATGAATATTATAATATTAATTATATTATAAAATTCATATAATATTTTTATTTTAGGGATATTAAGATTTAGTGTTACTGATGTGGAACGAGTTTGTTGGCACAATCTCGTTATTTATGGCAATTATTTATGATTATTCATTAATTTATTTCAAATTATAATAAATATCTTAATAAATTTCATAATTTTTAATATAATATATTTATTCACCAAATATCTTTGTAATGTTACAATTTTTTACTCATTATTACTTAGAATAATTAAGAAAATGTTTTCATGAAATTTATATTTTATTTCTTCAAAGGTCATAATTATGTGTTCATTAAAAACTATGTTAACATAAAATATTCTAAAAAATGATATATAATTTGTATGTGATGTTTAATGAAAACTTTTATTTAATTTTTAACTTTTTTGAAAATTGATTTCATTTAAAACTTCATGTTTTATTCCAACCATGTAACTATTATATTCTTTTTATGGTGAAAAAAATGTTTGGCATTTACAAACTAACATGACTTCAAGACTAAAATTTCCTTGAAGTTTTTATTTTATGTTTACATGTTTTTTTAGGGAAATTAATATCCTAATATTATAGATTTAGTAAATTTAAGGTTTTTTATTTAGAAATATGTTATGAAAAAATATATTATGTTTAAAAAGTGTTTTAAATGGTTTCGAAATATTTCATAATATGTTTTGAATATGTTATTTTCAAAGAAAATGATTTAAACGGTTTCAATAATTCATTGTGTGTTTTCAAATACATTATACATTAAATTTTTCCAATAATTCTTCAATACTTCATTATAAGTTTTCAAATTAATTTCAATGAAAAAGGTTTTCAATATTTTTTCAAGAATTCTGTAAAAAAAATTAAGGTGTATTCGATGAAAAAAAATTTCCAAAAATTTTCAAAATTCCTTTTTAATTTTACAATACTATTTAAAACAAAAATGGTTTAAAATTTCATTATGTCTTAAAAATAATTTTAACTTATGTAATGTTATTTTCCAACGGAAATGTTTTAATTAAAAAACTTAAATGTGTTATTATAATAAATTTCTTTTTTAAATGGTTTTATGATAAGGATATTCGAAGTAAGGTTATTTCCAATAAGAAATGTTTCATGGGATCTTTGAAAATACATCAACATATTTGATGATTTTTTTATTTTATACTTTATTGGGGATATGATTCAAGAATTCCATTTACATTATTTCATTAATGGATTATGTTTTTGAACGTATTATTATTAGGAAACCCATTTATCATACAAGGGTTTTTTTATTTTGAAACCCAGTTATTATCATAGGTTATACTTTTATGAAATTATAACAATACCCTTATATTTTTTTTGTAATAAAATGATACATTTTTTTATACACATTATATTTCATAGGTTTTTATAAAATATTTATGAATCCCAAATCTTTTAATGGGTAATAGTATGATGCACATTTTATTATCTCATGGAACACATTTGTATGATTTTATTATGTGATGGGTGGGACTTTTATATAACACTATTCCATTGGTTAATGATTCATATCTCATGAGATAATCATGGTGGGCTTGATCCCTAATGGTAAAGAGGTGCTTCATGATCTTAAATGGGAAACATATGCATCTTGATCAACTATTGGAAAATGGGGAAACTCGATCAACTTTGCAAATATGGGAAAGATGATACAATATTGGATGATGGGAAACCAAATAATCTATTGGATGATGGGAAACTTGTTTCCTTATAAATAATGAAATGTGCCTATGGAAAGTGGTGTGTCCCACATAGTATTGTACTCCACATGATGTGGCCATTTTTTTTTCAAACGATCCATAACATAAGAAATGTTTTTACATGGTTAGGATTATGGGAAAAATCAATATCATACATATACGTTTGGGTTTCATGGAATATTCTCCTGATTACATTATTATAGATTTCTTATGAACTACCTATATTTATTTCATGATTCTGTATTATTATCATTGATAAGAATGGTATGATATTATAATGTCACGGTCACATTCTCATACAATTTTTCTCTTGTCATGTGTACATATCTATCTTGTTTACCCTTACATAAAATATAGTCTCACCACATTATTATGTTTCCTTTAATAATTTTATGAAGAATTTTTGTAATTTGGACTACCAATGGGAAATAAATTAAATTGAGATATTGAATTTTTAAAAAATTGTTAGAAGATTTTGTACCTGTAAATCAAATGATAGTAAACAAATATGGTCCTTGGGAATTTATTTTTTAAAAGGTAAATAATCACATATTTTTTTTAATATCTAGCTATGTTAGGCATGTTTCATTATATTGGACATAATTCCACATATATATACCTTAAAGACTCTTGATAAATACCCTCATATGATGATTTTTTTGATATAATATTCTCTATGAGCACACCCCTCACTAACACCTCAATATATGTATTTCACATTCATGAGGTCACCATTAATTGGCGTTGTGTACTGAAAGACTCCTCAAAATGTTTCTCCCTAGATATTTCCTCAATAATAATGTTCCTCAAATAATTCTATATATACTTATACTTGATACTAAACTATTGTAAATATAAAATCCCTAAATAATGTTTATTAATATGATATCTGTAGGACACACTCATTGTTGAATAAAGAACCCTACCATGAAACAGAGTGAAAATCATCTTCCATAAATAAAATACTCCTCATGATCCCAGAATAGTAAAAACTACCACTTTTGTGTTTTTACATGAAATATCATAACTGCCAAAAAAACCAAGTACTCCCTTTATTCATAAATCCCACCAATGGAAAAATCTCCACCATCCAACCAATCCTCGATTTCAAGATTTGAATTATATCCATAAAACTTCTAAATAACATGTTTTTGAATTAACTAAGGATATGTACACCCATTTTAATCATTTTTTACTACACTATTGGATGATCCATTCGAACATCATGATCAATTTCTTCAATAGTGACCAGAAGTTGACATTATCATACCCTAATTCCATTAAATTAATAATTTTATTGACATCATTGGAAAAATATTTTATATTTGTGGATATTAAATTTATTAATCTCAATCTATTCCTCTCTATCATCCTAAAAATATATTGACATTAAAAATCAGAATTTTGGATTATAAGATAGTTCATTAAACAAAAAGAAGTATTACATTACTTAAAATGTGTGATAAAATTTTTGTTACTTTCATAGAATCATAAGAGCCCATAAAATATTTTGTCCTGGCATGTCTCCATATATTATATCATATTATTAGTCCAGAAGAAATCATTTTAATTCATACCCATGTATCTTCACTATCCCAAAAGTCAAAAATGCATCCCATATCTCAACAATCAACTCTAATACCACTCTATTATGATCCAACTCACTTGGTACACTTTTATGGATGATCAAGAAGAGAATGGGATGTTCCTCGAGTCCTACCACCATCATTACATAGGATAGTGAGTAGAAAAAAATTTATAAATGGGTTGTGTTACCCATGTTATTTTATTTTAAAGAGAAAGAGGATATATGAGATCCATCAATAAACAACACGCATAATTAATTAAATAATGTAACCCAATATAAAAACTTTATTTTATATAACTAAAGAAATGGAATATGAAAAAAAAATTGTAGATATTGTTGAAAAAATCTAAAATTTCATAAACATCCACATAATGTATGTAATTCCATACTTGACCACCAAATATATCCTGATTACCCAAAAATATCATATATATATATATAGTTTGATAATTCATCAATATTTAGTTGGATCCTCCACAGAAGATATCCTAAAAAATTTGATAGTATCATACTAAATACTAGAACATTAGAAATGAAAAAAAATATTCCCATGAGTAGGTAAAACTATATGACATACATGTCATGGATCTCTAAAAAAGAAAAAAATTGAATGATACAATCCATAGAATCACACACACACACATACAGACAAATATTTATTTATGGTAAACTACTTCTACATCCCCACTAAAGTGTAACTCTTAGGATCCAAATGTTTTTCCATCTTCTCATACATATCATTAATTGGAATACCCTATTAGGGGAAATTATAATTATACATGTATTCTAAATAACACATCATCATCATCATCATATCATCAATAACCCAGGGTTTTTATAGAAATTCATTATAACCCAGCTAGCATTAATTACACAAAAATCAACTATAACATATACATGTACTCCCATGGGATGTCATAATCTCCAAGACTAAATATGAGTATAATATATATTTTCTTTTAACATATTTAGAATATTAAGGTATAGTAATGTCACGACCTCTCCCCTGGGGCCCGTGCCATGATTACCCCAATCCCACCATCCACGCTCCAGGGGAATGTGACTAGCACTGAAATGGTGTATCACTAAAATGGGAAGGCATTACCTTTTTATCCTCTATAGATGCACAGACTAAGAACACAACAAGAAGCAACCACAATGTAATATTCTATAATAAAAGTATGCTGAAAGAAAAGGGGTCAGAATATAAGCCTAACTGAAAAGTTCCAGTACAACAGAAAAGTATAAATACAAATAATAAGGGGGAAAAAACTCCTAGATCATCCACCGAGGATCTTACCTAAAGGGTTGGTAAATATCAAGAATAGTAGTCTATGTGTCATGTCATGCCAAGTGGTCCACCTCCGAGCACCGTCTAGTCCTGGTTCACTCAGCCTCGATCAATGTTGTGTGTCATCTAAACAAGGCACAATAATGTGTGGGCGAAGCCCAAGAAGGGGTGAGTATAACAATACTCAGTAGTGTCCCCTAGACCCTCGAAGGTCTCTAAGATTTCCACAGAGTAAAATACCACAATTCAAGACCATAACTCAAAGAATAAAGTGATAGTCATCAACTATTATTTGGAATATGCCCATACATATAAGTAAGTTATCAAAATATACTTCTCCCAAACATGAGTGAAGATTACCACAATTGAAACACCATTAAGGTAGAAGTACCACACAGGTTACACCACGAAGAGAAAAGTACCACATAGGTAAAAGGCTCATATCACAATCATGTATAAATAAATTTTAGATGTATAGATAATTAGTTGTAAGACTAGATCATCTTATTCTGTTAAGATGCACTACAACTACCACACACATGATCTATAGGTAATATCCCCCACTGACCTACATAGGATCTAACCCACAAAAGATAAGTATGCACTATCCCACACATGATCATTGAGCGCTAACCCACACATGATATGATAGAATCCGACCCACACATGATCGATATAAGCTGACCTGCAAATGATCAATCCTTTTTTTTCACATTAATGCGTGTGATAGGATTCCTCTCACCCTGTGCAATCGAGTTCTATATAATCTTCTTCTCATGATATCATTTTTACATCAACCACCACTATGCTTCAGAAATGAGTATCCCAAAGGACATCCATGTCGTAAGCGATTCAATGTGATAAACGATGCATTAATCAGACGCCCGATCTGTGAGTTATAAGCTTTTTAGTTTCGAGGGCCCAGCTGGATTTAGGTTCGATCCAACCTAGACATACTCTAAAATTCCTCAAAACTCACATGGTGTATTCCAAAAGAACCGTCTCGATTCAAGGATCTTATAACTGCAGATGGTTCATCAAACGGATGTCCGGTTATCATGATATGACCCTTTATGTGTTTTTCGGTTCGGTTGGGCCTGAGTCTGGTCCGACATTGTCAGACCGACCTGACCTAACCCGGTCTAGGCTAGGTCAAGGAGGGATCAGCCTTCAAGGGGGTGGTCTGACCCACAAGGGGGTGGCCCAGCCAACAAGGGGGTGGCCCCAACCAGCAAGGGGGCATCCTTGACCGCAAGGGGGCGGCCCGACCTGTAAGGGGGAGACCGACCCCCAAGGGGTGGCCCGAACGATAAGTGGGAGGGTCAGCCCACAATGGGAGGCCCCACATAAAAAGAGAAGCTGGGCCCACAAGGGGGTGTAGCATACCAGTTCGGCCCATAGTGGGGTCTGTCGATGCCAACACGGGGGGTGGGTAGGGGGGAGGGGTAGGGGGGTGAGACACATGTTCGCCCGAATGGCCCGTATTCTGTTCGACTTTTGAAGGGTTGGTCCATGTGTACGCTGCCCGGTTGAGTGTGGATCCCACCATAATTGTGGGTTCCTCCTCCACTGTAGCTTCGGCCATGGTCCCTTGGTCACCGGAGGCGCGCAAGTCACACCACCCTCATCTTTCACAGCTGGCCAGTGGGCTGGCCATCTCCTTCACCCGTCGCTGCTTCGGTCGTGACACCATTCTCACCAGCAGCGCACGATAGCACATCGCACCTCCTCTATGGCTGGTCAATGTCTAATTCTCTAGTGACTGATGTGGCATAGTACAATGGCCTCCTCTTTTGGCGAGCAACGGTGCACTGCCTCCATATTCGCCGATTTGAGTCACCGCTTCGGTGCTCTTCCATGTAGAATGCAATGGTAGCATGATAGCGGAGGGTCTAGGCCAGATTCATTAGCCCCATGACCATTGCTTTAGCTTGTAATCATGAGAGAGGATTAAAGGATTCATTAATCACATGGTATAAAAAAAATCAAATCCATATCTCAAGACCAATGGAGGACGCCCACGACGAAGGAAGTGTCAGCGTTCATCTTTCTTGCAACAAGTGTCCTACTACACTGCTCGTACATCGACCTTCGGTTTCTGTTTTAGTGTCACTCATCACCTCTCGCTGGAACCAGCTCCATCCTCAAAGGGTTTGGCATCTCAGCACTTTATCAGCACTTTGTTTCTTGGTTAATCAGTGTTGATAACTCTCCCCAAGATCCATATAAATATGAGAGGGGGAGGGTGTGTAATGCTTGTGGGATTTATGAGTGTTCATTAGTTAGAAACCTTCCTCATTGCCAATTATGTTGATAATTATCAATTAAGGGCCAAGTCATTTAACGTCTGGACACATCATTGCCCCACATTTCCGCTTGTTCGTTGGAGGAAAAGAATGAAATAGATCAAATAACATTGTTATATTATTTATTCATTAAAAAGGCCCAAAATATAACTTCTTTCCAGTCCTACTACGGTCAAAATGAATCCTCCCTTATGAAAATCATGGAATTTTAGATTCAATGGTTTCCTTTGATTCTTAATCTAAGTAGCAGTTCAAAATTTAGAAAATGCCGCTCAGGTGTTTACTGAAACAACCTTAAAAAATGTTTAGAAATTAATTTCATGCATTCCAAGCCTCGGAACCACGTTCCATAAATTTTTGTAGACTCTTAATAATTCCATATAATTAAAAAAATTACATGGTAAATCTAGGTCATTACGTTCTACCCACCTTAGGGATTTTTTTCCCTGAAATCCACAACGTAGAATAATAAATCAAATCAGGGTACTGAGCATAAATCTGAGTCTCCTGCTCCAAAGTGCTCTCCTAGAGGTTCTCGTGCTACCAGCTAATGCACTCCAGATGTATCTACCACCCATGAAGGACTCACTAATTTTGATCCTCAATATCTACTAGATCCTTTGTAAATGCCTCCCAATCAGCAAAGTTCATCATGCAGTGTTCGATGGTGTGAGATATTTCATGCACATATATCCTCAGCTGGGATATGTGGAAGATGTTGTGCACTCTCTCTAACTCTGATAGAAGTGAAAAGCGGCAAGCCATCTCCCCAATCCCCTAAAGTATCAGAAATAGTCCAATAATCCTCAGTGAGTGTTTTCCTCCTTATCCAAATCTCTGTAGTCCTTTTTGAGGGGAGAAAAGTAGGAATACATGGACCCATCCTAGAAATACAATGGTCGCCATCAACATTCATCATAATACATCAGTCTGCTATGTGAAGTATTCACCCACTCCACAATGATCTACACCTTATCTTTGGTAGATCGTATCGGCAATGGACCCATTAGTGCAGACTCCCCTAGGTTTTTCCTGCCTATAGGTGATATCCATGGTTGGTTTTATAAGGCCCCAAATTGTTCCTTACCGATGGTGGAGTGATGTGAGAACTGATATCTTCTTTTTTGGTATGTTTTTCTGTTTTTTGGGGTTTTTAATAAAAATTAGAGTTTCTATATATTTTTTAAGTGCTCGTCGTGTACTCTTTTTCTGAATGTAGCAATGTGCGGGCCATGTAATGTCCAAGTACACAACCGTCTGTGGGGACCTAGAGACCACCTTATGCTGGGGCAGGAAAAGGCATGTACACGCTGTGTACATCTAAAGTACATGTCGTGTACATTATTTTATTTCATTAAACGGACTTAGGTCGCATCTAATTGGAGGAAGCATCTTCTTATTTTCCTTCTTCGACATAGATCATCCATATAATGCCAATATTTCCCCAAGACCCCAATCGAACATCCGTTCTCCGAATAAAACTCGGTCAGTTGCATTTGAATCACATCGGTGAGTTATATCTTCTTCATGAAATTGGTTTACTGACTTCTCTTCTCTCATGAGTTATCCTCGGTAGAAAATCATATACTTTTTTGTAGATATACAACTTTTTAGGTCGATCCAAGGGCCGAAGCTAGAGTATATCAAACATTCAACGCCAAGGTAGGTGGTTTGTGCCTTTAGTAGGTATTATTTGAGTTACATGTGAAAAAGTGACAAATATCCTTGATCAGGGTACTGTACTTTTAAAGTTTTAAACTTGTTATTTTCCTTCTTTGTTTTATATGCTAGATTAGAGGTCAATTGAATGTGATTATGGTTAATCCCTATTCTATGGATGTCATTCCCTTGCATGTATTGTTTATGACCATTCTGTCTTGCTTAGCATGTTAGGCTGCATGTTTTCCATTCCTAGAGTTGATATGATTGAGTGATATTATTTATCTTACATGTTGTTATGCTGTAGAATATTTAGCGAAGTAGTTTTTGTGGTACAATTTGGCGGTTAAATATCGCTATGCTCGATTGATTTACACAGGGCCGTGAGAACCTAGTGCAATAGACCATATGGAGAATTGACATGGAGGGATTCTCTAGAGTGTTTTTTTCTGTTATGATGCGAGACCATAGGGGGAATTGACGTAAGTTCTTCCTCAGAGTGTCTGTAGATCCTCGATACATGCCATATGGAGAAATAGATACTGTGTGATTCTCCAGATAACCTTTTAGTTTTCCATATTAGGCTATAGTGGGAATTGATGGTAACTACTTCCACACAGAGTCTGGGAAAAGCTGAATTAGAAAAATTAGACCTTGTGAACTTCCTAGAGGTTTTATAATGTTTGTCTTGGTTGGACCGGAGTGGTTATGATGTGAGTACCTCATAGAGTGTTCTCTCTTATGAAAAGAATCTTACTTGATATCTAATAATTGAAATCATTTTAAACTGTAGGATTGTTTACTATTGAGTACTTCATTTTTTACTGCTTAATTTTGATTATGGTCTTCCATATATATTCACTCAATGTTAGGAACATATCATTGGGTTCATGCCTACTAGGATTTAGTCTCATGCCCTATTTGGATCATGCTTGTGCGACCAAATATATTTTATTGTTGCAGGTATAGATTAGGTCAAGAACCCTTATACTTTAGGTACTGGATTACTACGGAGCTGGTGCGCATGGGACACAGATTAGGCTTGTGATGCTTCGGTGCGTTTTATATGTTTTATATCGTACTTTGGTTTAGTATTGTTTTTTATCACTGAGACTTGTTTGGCTATTTTCCTAGACATATGTATCATGCATCATATATATATGTATATGTATTCTCTAGTTGATTAATACTTCTTCTATCTACCTATTTCATGTTTTACTGCTTCTGCTATTGCAATCTTCTTTACTTCTATTGTGTTACTCTACCAAAACGGTCATAGTTTCCCCACTATCACACCCATGGCCCTCGATTCTATTCTGCAGCCTCTGGCATCGGGGAAATGTGCTTGAGGCCATTTGACCAACCGAGTATGGGGCACCTCTAGGCGGCGTCCGGAACCAGGAAATTTAAAAAGTGGTATCAGAAGAATTATTTTCATCGTGACTTACTGTTTGGCAACTATATCCCTGAATAAGAAGGAATATGTACTTGGTAACATGATGTGCTCGGAAGTATGTAACTCTTGTATAGGGAAAAGCAAATCAACCTCTTTATTGAAATTTTTATATTCTTTCAAATTTAACGTTGATTTTATTTCACCGTAGGGTGATTCAAAAATTTTGTGTTGTTATTGTTGATATTATTGTGGTTATAATTCTCTTTCAACTCAACTAGATGGGGGTATTCCATCTCATCCATCATATAGGAAATTGCTAAAAATCATATGTAATGAATTTTTATCATTCCATTTTGGGTTCATTAGAGATTTCATGTTGTTATGGTAGAGGTTGTGTTAGATATGAATTCTATTGTGATAGATTCCTTGATAGAATACCTATTTTTTCATAAGGTATTGGTTGTGATTGTTTTTTTCAAATGAACACCGAACATTGGTTCTTGTGCTGTTATGGGACATCATGGACCTGAATTTGGTGGATCGTTGCACCATTATCCTTGTTTATGACTTTTATGAGAAGTCAAACATTGATGCATGAGGAGTATGATCCCTAACATATAACAATTTGGCACATTAATGTTCATTTCAGTATTTTTCTGGGATCCAGAGTTGTTTTTGAGGCTTACTGTCCAGAATAACCTAGAACACAATGAGAGTAATGATGAATTCATGCCATGTGTCCTTCTTTTCGGGAAGAAAATGATTTTATTGAGTACATGCTATGTACAATTTGTACATTCAGTATAGTTTTTAACTGTTTCACTGACTGTGTGTGTAGAGACACATGGTTGAGAAATCGTTGGGGGAACATGTCATGTTCCAGTTGTACACGCCGCGTTGTGTAGACCTTGTGTCCACCCATGTGACTAAGAACACAGGTGGATGAAATCATAAGTAATAAACTCCGTGTAGTGTAACCCAGGTATCCAGTTGTGTGGTGAATAACACGGTTCCGAAAAACCATTCTAGTACACACAATGTCTATCACAGAAATGCCATCTAGAGTGATCTGTGTAACCGGCCGTGTGACTAACAGCACAGGTTGGTGAAGATTGTTTGGTATACGCTGTGTTTAGCACAAACATGCTGCACATTATTGTTCTAGGGGAACATTGGGGCTTAACTATATTGAAGAAGTCATGTAGGGGAAGAGGATTCAATTACATGTCGTGTGTTAGGATAACACGTCGTGTGTATGGGGGGTTACACGACTTGGATTGACAAAGTACACGACCAATGGAAGTCCTAAGGGAAGACATCAGGTACTAATTTTAAATGACATGTATCCATGTTTTGAGAAACATTATTGTTATATTTCTATTGTTCCCTTCTCACACTTCTACATTTTAGCCCATATATAGATGAATAGGGACTACCAGTAGATTCGCCATTTGTTCCAGTCTTGGCATCTGCCATTATCCCAGATACAGGTGCACAAGAATTGTTCCAAGAGGTCTTTGTGAGGTTTATGTAGACCTTCTGAGGAGTACGACATCCTTCCCTCTCTATGGTAGAACTAATGTGGGTCCTTCATTAGTTTTATCCTCCCACATTATCAGGGAATAGAGGACCCCATGATGTAGATCCATGACTATAATCCATGATAAATATCATCGAGCATCTGGAGATTCCACTAGAGAGAAGGGTGAAGCTTGCTATGTATATGCTTTGGGAATCCGCCAAGTGATGGTGGAATGTGATCTCACAGGCGGGAAACCCAGAGGTTATGGAGTGGGATGAGTAATATTGTCCCTTCGATGACTACATATACCTAGATTCCTTGAGGGATGATCGAGCATGAGAGTTTATAAGTCTGGAGCAGTGTACACTATTTGTTATGTAGTACTATTCTCATTTCACAGAGTTGTAGTGCTTTATGCCTGTCAAGGAGGTGATGATTTATTTCTGGCATGAATGCTTCAGGATGGTCTTAGGAACGACTTCCAATCCTAGGTGAGCATCATCATGTAGACTTTTATCACATCAATATTCATCCAAAAACTAATAATGGAGGACAATCTGAGAGATTATGGAGTTGTGAGCCAGGGAGGCTTGACATCCGGAGTTGTTATCCCTCCTACTTATAGTAGGAATCACCACAGGGAGTCTACGTATGGATATCCAAGGAAGCAGGACACATCATCTCGTAGCCAGTTTTTGTGGTATATGTGCGGGAAGACTGGGAATATGAGGCCACATTTCCCGAGAGACACAGTTGAGTGCTGATCATGCGGAAAGATGGGCCATCATCATTACTTCTGTCAGTTCTTCTCACCGGCAGTAGGTGATCGGGGGTCTTCTATGACTCTGTATTCAGGAGCGACACCACCAGTTTCTTTTTAGTATGGGAACTAGAGTTCTTTCTATCTCTCAAACCAAGATAGAGGTCGTGACCGTTGTAGCCAGTTGCCAAGATTTGAACGACAATATGTTGGATCATCTTAGGGTGGTCAGGCATGGCCACATGGATGTGGTACATGCCAAACTTTTGCGATGGAGCAGCCCTACCATGAGCATGATCTTGAAACCTCTATAGTTCAAGAAACGAACCTTGTTGCCTCAGTTTTTTCTTCTTCTCTTTTCTATAGAGGGACATCCCATAGTTTTTTATCATTATACATTGTGGAGATTCATGGACTCTGTTTCTTTTCTTAATTTGATATCATAATGATAGACACTACATTTTGGACAAGAACAACTAGTGTATTAAAGTGCAAGGAGTTACCTCTAGAGGTTGGTGGGTGTCACTTCTTATGGGACCATTATGTCCTAGAAATTATAGCATATAGTGACACTATCCCAATGGACTGGATAGTTCCCTTCTAAAAAGTGGTCGATTTTTATCACCGTTGGGTGAGTTCCACATCACCGGAGGGAAGATTGTTTCATCTCAAGGGAGAATGGGATGTCAAAGCAAGAAGAGTTAGACCTGAGCATCATGGGATGGGAGGTGTTACAAAACATATTTCACATCTTTATTGAGGAGCCCATTTGTTGTCAAATAATGACATGAGATCTTATTACCATCAGTTTCATGTTAGACCATAAGATTTACCTCTTACAACCTATCAGAGAAGGTGTGGCCTATACGAGTATATGGTTATGACTTTCAGTCTCACTTACCACTTGTAGATTTTATGGCACCGATGAACCGAGTGTTCCAACCATACATTGATTCTTTTCTGGTAGTCTTCGTGGATGATATCTTGGTGCAATCTGACACTCAAAACGACCATGCCTCACATCTTGAGATCGTTTTGAATACACTTATAGAGAATTAGATATATTCTAAGCTCTCAAAATTCAACTTTTTGATGGACCTGGTTCACATCTTGGGTCTTGTTGTCACAGAGAGAAGAGTATCAGTAGACCGAGATAATGATAGAGTAGTATTTTATTAGGAGAATCCAAATAATGGATTTGATGTATGGAGTTTTCTAGGGCTGGCTAGTTTCTACAGATGATTCATACAAGAATTCACATGCTTAGCATACCCATCAACAGACCAGACTATGATGAGCGCAGGGTTCTTGTGGTCAGAATCTTGCGAGTCATCCTTTCTGGAGCTGAAAGGGAGGTTGACTTCAGTACTGATACTAGAATTTCTAGATCCGGTCAAAAGTTAAACTTTTTCTATGATTCATTAGGTATCAGGCAAGGAGCAGTGCTTATGAATGGGGAAGGGGTTGTTGCGTACATGTCTTGGTAGTTGAGGCATCATGAGAAAAACTACCTTAAGAATGATCTTGAGCTGGCTTATGTTGTTCATGCTTTACGATATTAGAGAAATTATCATCTAGGAGATCATTTTATGGTTTTCACCAACCATAAGACTCTTAAGTATATCTTCACTCTGCGTGATCTAAATTTGAGACATCGAATGTGGGTTGAGTACCATAATTCCTTTGAATTGGTCTTTCCAATAATCCTTGGATGGAAACACTATAGGTGATGCATTGAGCCTGAGGACTCAGATACATGCAGTTTATGAGGCCATCAGTGAGTGTAATCTTATGGCTCTATTCTCTAAGATTCTTGAGGAGGTGCATGACAGGTAGGGGTAGAATATTATTTCTTCTATAGCAATTACCTCGACTCTACTTGATCAAGTGTGGACGAGGAATCTATCAGATTTAGAAGGAGAGTTCTTATGGGAATGTGTGTCAGGGGAGGACATTATTCCGTTATGGACCATAGGTGAGGATGAGATATTGCGTCTTCATGGGTGTGTATCGTTTCCAGTAGACATATACAAGGAGAAGATGCGAGACATTAATTCCTCAGTATGGACAGTTCATCCTGGTGTCACGAAGATGTATCATGATCTACACCATTTGTATTGGTGTCCATTAATGAAGTGTTATGTTTCAAGTTTCTTCACAAGGTGTTCCACCAGTTAGCTTGTGAAGGCGGATCATTAGCGACCAGCATTGCTTTTCTAGTAGTTACTCATTCCCGAGTAGAAATGGAATGATATCGTGATGAATTTTGTTACAGGTTTACCGAAGTCACCTCGAGGGAACAATGCAGGGTGGGTTGTAATTGAAATACTCATGAAGGTTTCTCACTTTATGCCGATACAAGGGATTTTAAGTGTTGAAGAACTGGGAAGGTTGGACATCTAAGATATTATACGTTTACATGGAGTTCCACACTACATGGGTTCTGACAAAGATGCCTATTTTACTTCTCAGGGATGGCAGTGATTACACAAGGCTTTGGTTACACAAGTACTTCTGATTATGACATACCATCCTGGGTCATATGTCGAGGCCAAGAATATGATTCAGGTGCTTGAGTACAAGCATCAAGCATACATCCTAGATTTTGGAGGTTCGTGGGAGAATCAAATACCTCTTGTGGAGTTTGCCTATAATAATAGATTTCAGACAACTATTCTGATTGAAAATAATGATGCTTTGCACTATAGGCCATCTCGATCACCCTTATACATGGTCGAGGCAGGAGAGGTAGCTATGTTGGGACCTCATCTTATCCAGGTGACCACAAAGCATATAGAGTTCATTCGGAAGAGGATAGCTATTGCACAGTCTTGACATAAGTCTTTTGTTGATTGATGGAGATGACCTATGGAGTTCGAGGTCAGATATCATGTTTTCCAGCATGTCACACTGAGGATGGGACACACGAGGATTTGGAAGTTGGGTAAACATTCACCAATGTAGGTCGGGCTGTTTGATGTGTTGGAGAGAATTGGGTCAATTTTTTATCGTTTGATGTTACCTCAAAGCTATCGGGCTATGCACTATGTCTCCATGTTTCTCAGCATCGATGTTACTTTATAGACCCATACCATGTTTTTTAACCCAATGAGTATGATTTAGAGGTGGATGCCTCATTTGAGGATAATCTTGTCTTGATTGTTGATCGATGTACGAATGTTCTTCATGTCTAGTCTATTCCTCTAGTATGATTGCTATGGTAGTATGGGTGAGTATAGGGCGTACCCTGAGAGAGGGAGGCCGATGTAATATCAGAGAGGCTAGAGATTTTCAAGAATTTTTCTTCTACTCTAACTTTCAAGAGAAATTTGGGGATGAATTTTTTTAACGGGGGATTATTGTAAGAAACCATATGTTTTTTTCAGGTATGTTTTTCTCTTTTCTGGTGTTTTTGGAAAAAAGTGGAGTTATTTGAAATTTTTGAATTACATGTCGTGTACTGATAAGTACATGTCATGTACTATTTTCCTCACATAGTTGTATGTTGGTTGTGTAATAGCAGAGCACATAGTCGTGTGTGGTGACCTAGAGACTAGCTTATACGGGAGGCTGGTAACGGAAAGTACACACCCTGTACCTCTAATGTACACACCATGTACTTAGAAAGTACACGCTTTGTACTTTCAGTTTTTTTCATTAAATGGACCAGGGTTGCATCTTATTGGCCGAATCATCATATTCTTCACCTTATTTCACCAAGAGAATTCATAAAATAACGATCTTTCCCCGAGCCCCCGATCATTCATCTATTTTCCAAATCGAACATTGTCAGTGGCATTGAAATCACATCTGTGAGTTATCTCTTGTTCATGAAATTCGTTCCTTGATTTCTATTCCCTCGTGATTAATCCTCGGTAGAACATTTTTGACAATTTTTAGATCTAACAATTTCAAGGTTGATCCAAGGGATGGCGCTAGAGTATATTGATCATATAATGCTGAGATAGGTGGTTTGTGCCTTTACGTTGACAGTTTCTTAGTTATTTGTGAAAAAGTTCCCAATACACTTTTTCGGGGTATTGCGTCTTCAAGGTTTTAATCCTATTATTATCCAGATGTGTTTTATATGATTGTGTAGTGTCCAATTGAATGTGAATGGGGTTAATTGATATACTATGGATGCCTTTCCCATGGTTGTATTTTTTATGATCGTTTGGTCTGGCTTAGCCTATTAGGATTCTTAGTTTCAATTCCTAGTGTTGAAATGATAGAGTGATATTATTTATCTAACATGTTGTTATGTTGTAGACTATTTATCCAAGTAGTTATTGATGTATAATTCAGCGTTTATATATCATTGGTCCTTATTGACATACATAGTGCAATGATAACAATTATTAATAGACCATATGGAGAACAGACGTTGAGGGCTTCTCCATAGTGTCTGTTTATTGATACGATGCGAGACCATATGAGGAATAGATGTTAGTGCTTCATTATAGTGTTTTTAGTTATTTTATTTAGGCCACATGGGAAATTGGATGTTGAGTTCTTCCCCACAGCACCTTTTAGTTACCGATACAACACTATATGGGGAATTGATGGTGAGTGCTTCCTCATAGAGTCTGTGCAAAAGCTGACCCAGAGGGGTTAGACTATATGTTCTAACATGAGTATTTCTTGTGATTGTTTTGGTTGGACAAGAGGGGTTTGTATGTGAGTACTTCACATAGGTTTCCCTGGTAATTATTAGCTACCAACCTGATATCAGATAATTGAATACATCTGAAACTGTAGGAATGTTTACTTTTGAGTACTTCCTTGATTACTACTTCATTTTTATTATAGTCAACCATATAAAACAACTTAATATTAGTAACATATCTATGGGTGGTTTCCTACTGGGATTTAGTCTCACACCATGTTTGGGTCATGATTTTGGGCCCCAAAAGATTATATCGTTGCATGTATAGATAAGGGAAAGCATCCTTCTAAATCAGGTACTTGATTGCAGAGGAGCTGGGGAGAATGGGACCAAGCTGAGGCGTGTGATGTTGTGGATCATATTATCTATTTTCAGTTGTACTTTGGATTATTATTTTATTCTATCATTGTGACTTGTTTGGATGTTTTCTTAGACATATATGTCACACTTCATATATTTATGTATGTGTATTCACTAGTTGATTATTACTTATGTAGTTTACCTATTGAATTGTTTACTTCTTCCACTATTGCTATCTGTTTTACTTCATCTATGTTACTCTTACATTGAAAGAATTATTTTCCAACCATCACACCCATGAACATCACTAGTAGTCAACATCCTCTACCGTTTAAGGAAATGTGCATGATTCTATATGACCAACCGAGTATGGAGCACCTCTGGGTGGTTTTCAGAACCAGGACGTTACAAGTGTATATTTTTTTAATGGGGAATCGATCAAGGGAAAGTGATCCAACAAATTGTGGCCAAAATCACAAACGCCAGCAAAGAGCATGTCCTCCAGTTTATGTATGGTCTACTCCTTCTGACAATCTTTCTGAGGATGAAAGGTGGTGCTCAAAAAAAGCTAACTCCCGAACAACACCTGTAATCCCTTCCACAATTGGGATGTGTAACATTAGTCATGGTCAGATATGATTATCAATGGAACCCCATTAAGTCACACAATATGATATACACAGAGTTGTCTCAACCCCTCAACTGATCCCAACTCTCAGATATGATGGAAGTGGGCCGACATAGCGAGTCGTTCAATGATCACCCAGCAAGAATAATGTCCCATAGACATAGGTGTAATCCATATCAAAATGTACCATGAGATTACATCCCACTTCCACTCTAGCACCTCTATTGGTTGTGTTAAGATTTCTGGAACTTGATTCTCATCCTTCACTTGCTGGGAAGTGAGGCATCAAGAAACAAAATCTTCCATGACATTCATTATCCCTGGCCGCCAGTGCTGATGTCAGTGGTCCTAGTGCATCATCACCACACCATGATGTACTAAAAAAGGGACGTATGTAACTCCCTCAACACCTCCCCTTGTAGCACCACAGGTACCAAGGTACAACTTTTAAAAAGGATTCCATGCTTCCAACCTTCAGAAAATTCATCAAGAACTTGTTTCTATGATATATAAGCACGTCGAGCATCGTAGTCAATGTCCCCAAGCTGTGACTCAATGACTCATTGAAGAATTGGGGGAGTGACTATAATAGATTGCAGTTAAGCTGCTCTATCTCTATCCACAATGGATATCTACAACGCGGCCTGCTGCATTGTAACCTCACTCAGCAACTATAGACAATACCTCCTACTGAGTGCATCTGCTAACGCGTTCCCCTTCCCAGTAGTATAGACTATCTCATATTCATTATCATGTATGAACTCTAGCCATCAGCATTGTCTCAGGTTTAGGTCCTTTTGAGAAAAGATATACCTGAGAGTCTTGTGATTAGAGTAGACTACAAAATGTTTGCCCATCAAGTAATGTAGCCACTTTAATAAGGTGAAGTCCATTGCTACAAACTATAGGTCTTGCGTAGTGTAGTTCAGATCATGTTGTCTCAGCTATCATGAACCATAAGCGATAATTGTTCGCTACTGCATCAGGACACATCTAAGTCCATTTTCTGATGTGCCGCAGTATAATGCATACCCAACGCCCTCTTTTGGTATCCTCATGATGGGGGAACACTTCAGGCTCTAGCTCAGCTCCTGAAAAATATGATATCATCTCTCTGTCCATACAAATGGTTGTCACTACTTTATCAATGCTAAAAGGGTGCCCCAACTCTAGAAAAGTTAGGACCAAATCTCTGGAAATATCCACACATCCCCAGAAAACTCCACACCTTGGTCAAAAATTTGGGTGGGTCCCACGAAAGTATATCCTTTATCTTCACAAGACCCACTACAACCCAACCTCTGAGATAAAATGTCCCATAAAGTGAACTATCATATCTAGAACTAGAACATTACGAGCCTAACATAATGTTGTTTCTCTCGGAGTGTATCCAGAAATACATTCAGAAGATTTTCATGCTCTTCCTCTGATGTTGAGTATATCAAGATGTCTTCGATGAAGGCCATAACAATGTGATCAAGGTATGGTTGGATGATCCTATTCATGAGTCCCATGAACACTTCTGATGTGTTTGTCATGATTAATGGAATAACCAAGAACTTATAGTGCCCATACTGACATCTGAATGTCATCTTCTTCACATCCTCTTCTCGTCCCCTATGTTGATGATAACCAGATCTAAGGTCTATCTTTGTAAACTAATGAGCTCTCTGTAGGAAATCAAAAAGAAAATCAATCCTCGTATGTGGAAACTTGTTCTTCAGGGTCACTTGGTTCAGGTGCCGATAGTCCACACATAGTCTAAAACTCCCATCTTCCATTATTGAAAAAAATCAGTGCTACCAAAGGAAAAACTCTATTATTTATGAACCCCTTTCACTGCAAATCCTTCAAAAATACCTAAAATTCAAGAATCATCACGGGATCCATCTGATAATCTGGTGTAGATATCATTGTCGTCCCGGGGTACATATCGATGGAAAATTATACCTCTGTTCTAGGAGGTAGTCTCAGAACATCACAGGAAAAGACATCGTAATAATGGTCCAACACTACAGGATAACTCTGACACTCATCATCCACTAATCTGAGGGTATGACTATCCAACTAGTGTGCTATCGGATGAACCCTCATCCAGGTAATTCCATCCTCTGTTGAAAATGGTTCCCTTATCACCGGTGAACGAAAAAATGGTACCAAACTCACAGACACAACACATTTTCCACCCAATATAGTCTATCTTGGCTTTGACTGTGGAAAAACAGTCCATAAAAATGATGATGTCGTAAGGCCATGAAGTCTCTAATAGAATATCCCAGCTGAATCCCTCACGTCCAATTATAAGATCACACATTCGTCGTCAGTGATTAATCGTCGTGTCCCATCCCATAGAAGTCACTAACAGTAAGGATCTAGCCCACGGTTCCATAAGAATCTCGGAGATCCGAACGAGGGTTGTGGAAATAATTGAGTGACATGAAACTATATCTATAAGTACTACAGATTAGGTAGATTATACATAGAATATACTATCAATCATCTCGAGAGATTCGTGGTTGTAGGCCTCCGCTTCCTAGTGCTGAGCTTGTCCCTGTCCACATGCTCTCTAGGGTCGGGGTGGACCACTAGGAGGTGGTGGTAGTAGCACATCAAATCTCCACCCACCACCTTCTGAACTACTAGCTCTTATGGCACATCCACTTACTACCTACAGAAAACCTCGATTAAATATCTATCTCTACCTCAACAGTCCCACAACTTTCTGTTGGTCGTCCATAGGGAGGGCCGTACAGTCATGTGCCATGGGACCCTACCCACCGCATGTTTAGAATTGTCTGCTCCTTAGCTATCCTCCTATGTCCCGTGAGCCCCACACCACTGACCCTATATCCTTTGGTCACCCACTAGAAAGCCTGACCTTCTTGGGACCTTGAGGCATCCATCTACTACCTACTGCAGATCACACTACTACCTAATGTTCGTTGGTCTATTTTGTCGTCCGTACCTCCTCAACTATGAATCTTTCCTCCAAATATGCTCACACTAGCACCCCAACCTATGTTATAATGTTGAGAGATATCATTGATTATCTGATCTCCTATCAGAGACCCTTCTCAAATGTTTGGTCCCAGAAGAAAGGGTATCGTACCATGTTGGTGGAGTAGCGGGAGGGATTGGAGAACCTTGTCAATTATTGGGCCACTATCATGTAGCCCTGCTATTTGTGCATCACCTCATGTATATGCACATAACATAAGGTCGCTAGGACAAAAATTTCCCTAAAAAGGGTCGCAATGTATTACCTAATGATGGTTATCTCATCGTGTATCTGGATCGTCTAGCTCAACAAAATTTCTGCAACTTCCTGAAAAAGCATGGCTACTAGGATCACCATAAGTCCAGCCGGTGTCCCATCCTGGCGGAAAAATTTGACTACATCCTCTAGCTAGTCCTTAGCAACATGTGGGTCCTTATTACCTCGAATCCTAGGAGGAAACTCCCACCGAAACTCATTCAACACACCTAGTAAACATGCATCCCTTAATGGTGGGGCTAGAAGAAACAACTACCCAATGGGTAGTGGTGCTACTGGTACACCACTCAAAGGTTCTAACATCGTAAGAGGACCCTGCACCAAGGCCTCATCACTCGGTGGGCCTTCATTGCGTACTCTCTCAGAAATAATGTTTGGCTATCTAAGTGGTAGTATCCTCAAAAGAAGATAGGTTTTTCATGGTTAATAAGTTATACATGGGGAGCTGACCTAAAGAGATCAAAAGAAAAACATTTCAAAACACACACAATCAGTGTTTTCATGCAATGAGTCAGAAATCAAAAGTCATGGGTCATGGTGTGTGTATATGTCAGCTGCCACACCAACACTGGATGTCAATAACTATAAACCACCCTCATAACACATAACACTATTTACCCATAAAAACATCAGATTCCTAGTTAATCAATAAACATGATTCCTCTAATACCACATTTTCACAACCCATCCCTTAGGGCCCATTCCATGACTACCCCAAGCCAGTTTTCAATTGGCCAGGGGATGTCGACTAGCACCAGAAAGATGTATCCCTAAAATTGGAAGACATTTCTTATTTAACATGTAGAAAAACTAATTCCAAGAACACATCAAGAGGCAACCATGGAGTAATTGGCTATAAATAAAGTGTGCTAAATATAAAGGGGTTGGAATACATGCCCAACTGAATAGTACAAGTACAACTGAAATTAAAAATACAACTATAAATGGGGAAACAACATAGAGATTGTCAACCAAGGATCCTGCCAAAAGTTTGGTACATATATTGAATGGTAGTCCCTGTGTCACATCATGCCATGTTATCCACCTCTGAGCATAGCACATTCCTAGTTCCCTAATCCTCGGTCAATGTTGTATGTTTTCTGCACAAGACAAAACAAGGTGCGAGAGAATCTTGTGTAGTGGTGAGTATAACATTATTCAGTATGGTCCTCGAGACACCCAAATTTCTCCTGGAGTTCCACAAATGAAATTACAATGAGGAAATACTATAACACAAAACACAAAGTGATACTCATC